>CM035841.1:333605286-336230286 GCA_020510985.1 Pholidichthys leucotaenia
TTGCGTGAGAGAGGGAAAGGGGTCAGTGCTTTCTGGCTGCAGCGTGCCATTGCTAAAGTCCAAGAGTAGGGAGTGCTCAAGTCCATGAAGCTCCTGTTTCCAGTGTGCAAGAAGACCATCGATGAAACGATTCGACCTGACACCAAGATGAGCTGCTAAAGCTGAGGCGTTGTTGAGGCCAGGACCAGCCAGTTCCACCACTTGCTTCAGAGTGAGAATGTTCCTGGAACACAGCCTATCAAGGAAGGTCCTTCCAACTCCCGGCAGGACACCAAGGCGACCACCAAAAACCAGCGGCTCCCTCAACAACCAGTAGAGGGAATCGCATGGCCCTCTTTGTTTTTTAAAAAGAGTCCACACTGAAAAGAGACTGCGGTAAAAACTGGGTAAAGACAGTGCATTAGAGTTCTTAAAATCCATTAAAAACACAGGGAGGTCTAGCCCAAGCCCAAGGACTCTCTGTAAAATAACACAGGCCAAAGGCCTCCATACCAGGTCCTGGGGGCCCGTCAGCAGTCTCTGTATGAAAGTCAGTCTAAAAGCAGCACCTCTACTAGCTAAATGAATCACTCCTTGCCCCCCCTCCTCTTTGGGAAGAAATAACAGGGCTTGAGGAACCCAGTGGAGTCCACCCCCCCAAAAAAAGTCCACCAAAACAGACTGAATTTTGGACAACAAACCAGCAGGGGGGTCCATGCACATGAGGCGGTGCCACAGGGATGAGGAAACAAGATTATTTAAAATGAGCACTCTTCCTCTAAAAGATATTCTTGGCATTAGCCACTTCCACTTGTTTAGTCTCCCGTTAATTTTCTCTAGGACCCCATCCCAATTTTTTTGCTCAAACTGCTGATTTCCAATAAAGACACCAAGATACTTAAAACCTCCTTTTTTCCAAATCAACCCACCCGGCAGCGTAAGCTGATTTTCTAGTTTCTCCCCCACCATCAGAGCCTCGCTTTTTCCCCAGTTTATCTTTGCAGAGGAAAAGTGGCCAAAAAGATTGACACTCCTAACCAGAACGTCAATGTCACTCTGCTTGTTTAGCAGAATGACTACATCATCTGCATAGGCCGACAGCTTGAACGTGGTGTCACAGCCAGGAAAAGTAACTCCTGATAGATCCCTTCTCAGGCAGTGAAGCAAAGGCTCTATGGCGAGGGAGTACAGCATCCCTGAGAGAGGGCAGCCCTGCCGAACCCCCCTCTGGACTTTTAAAGGGGCAGACAGGCCCCCATTTATCTTCAGCACACTCTCAATGTCACTGTACAAGACCCGTATCCTGGCTATGAAGCCTGGGCTGAACCCAAAAGCTGTTAAAACTGTCCATAAATATTGGTGTTCAACCCGATCAAACGCCTTTTCCTGGTCAATTGAAATCAAACCAGTTTCTACCGCCAATGAACCAGAGACCTCCAAAATATCCCGAATTAAAGTGACGTTGTCACTAATCAGCCTGCCAGGCACACAGTAAGTCTGGTCTACATGAATGAGCTCGCTCATCACCTTTCTCAGTCTTCGGGCCAGAGCTTTTGAGAGAATCTTGTAGTCTGTGCAGAGCAGAGAGACTGGCCTCCAGTTCTTTAGGCTCTGGAGGTCCCCCTTTTTCGGCAACAGTGTGATGATGGCCCTCCTGCAGGTCGTGGGTAGGGTCCCCCTTTCCAAGCTATCTTGGAGAACCTCCAGCAGGTCTGGACCAAGCAGGGGCCAGAATTCCTTAAAAAAGTCCACAGAGAGACCATCTATGCCTGGTGATTTTCCATTCTGGAGGCTCATTAGCGCCGTATGCAGCTCAGACAGAGACAGTGGAGCATCCAAGCCGGCAACAAGGTCCTCTGAGAGCACTGGAAGACCATCAAGGAAAACCTGGCCCAGTGACGTGTCCTCCCTCCACTCTGCTCTAAACAATTCACTGTAAAAGCTAGCAGCGTGTTTCCTGATCTCTGCTGCTGTGGAGATTGTTCTCCCGTCATCGCCCAACAAGGAGTGAATGAGCTTTCTCTGTCCATTTTTCCCCTCCAGTCCAAAAAAGTACTGGGAGGGCGAGTCCATCAGAGCTACATCCATGTAGCGTGAGCGGACCAGAGCACCCTGTGCGGTGACCCCTAGCAAGCTAGCCAAGGCTGACCTTTTTGACTTGAGAGCCTCTAAGTGCTCCTGTTTTCCTGTAGAACTGAGCAACTCCTCTAGTTCTACCACCTCAGTCTCCAGAACTTTCAAGGATTGGGTCAAGCTACGAGTGACATTTTGAGTGTACTGTTGGCAGAGTTGTTTTATCTGGGCCTTACCAAAATCCCACCACAATTGGAGAGAACTAAAAGAGGGTTTTTGTTCCCTGTGTGACTTCCAAACATCATGAAAAACCTCTTTAAAAAACACATCATTTAAAAGTGTATTGTCAAAATGCCAAAAAGCACTCTTACACTTTACATTTTCAATAAACACAGAACAAAACAGCAGGCAGTGATCAGTGAAACCAACAGGACAGATACAACTATTTTTAAAAACACTCATTTGATGTTTAAAACCATAAAAACGGTCTAACCTAGCCATAGATAAAAGGTTATCTTTGACATGGCTCCAGGTGTACTGCCTCTGGTCCCCATGATGTGATCTCCACACATCGGCCATTTCATGTGTTTTCACCAGTTCTCTCAGCCTATTGGCAGAAGCAGGGTGAGGCTCCTGATGGTTCCTGTCTAGTCTGTGGTTTAATGTACAGTTAAAATCACCCCCCAGAAATAAAAAACTATTTGGATCACAGGACCTAACCGTATACGAAAGCACGTCAAAGACCCTGATCCTCTCTGCTCTCTGTGTTGGCACATACACGTTTATAAAAACGAAGTTCACGTTTTCAAACTGTACCTTTAATAGGAGGAAATGACCTCTCACCACCTCTTCTACCTCATAAGAGACAGGCACACAACCCCTAGAGAAAAGTACAGCCACCCCCCCACTGCTACTGGATTTGTGGCTAAAAAAAATGCAGCCATCCCACTCTTTTCTCCAATGGCTCTCAATGTCCACAGTGCTGTGAGTCTCCTGGACCATCAGCACGTCAAGTTTCTTTAAATTAAAAAGCTTGTATAAAGAGGCCCTTTTTACATCATCCCTGGCCCCATTAATATTGAGAGTGCCAATTCTAAGGTGGGGCATTAAAAAGGATAAAAATAGGGTACAGTAAAAAAACACACACATAGCATAAAAGGGAAGAAACAAACTAAGAGTCAACATGACTGTTAGTAATTTGCGATTTCAGTTTAGCAACCAGTTTCTTTAAACGATAAATTTCCTGATCAGTGAAAGTCTCATTCCCATCATTCAGTTTCATAAATTTGCGAGCTGATGCCACGAATAACTCCAGATCTGGAAAGTAATTTTCCACTTTCACAGCTCTGCTCCCCTTAGTCACCTGGAGAAATTGCCTAATTTTAGTAAAACAATAGGAGCTTTGCTCCTCCTGCGTCTGCGTCTGCATCAGTTCAGACTCATCTCCACTTTCGTCAGAAGCGCTCTCATTCAGTAAATCTAAATTCCCAAACCTACTAGATTTAGCAGAGCTCTGCAAGTTTTCAGCACTTTTCCTTTTTTGTGCAGCTTTAAAAGGATCCTCTTCAACAAAACTACATTCCTGCATTTCTTCATGAACTGCAATGTTTGTCATGCAGTGTTTGCTCTGTGTGTCCCCTACAGCCTCAAACCGCTCCTCCCCCGCCTGCAAAGTCTGTTCATTCACGTTCCTTCGTTTAACTGCACTTTTACTTACACCCTCCACCTGTTTACCCCGGGCGACAGGCTCGTCACAATGATCAGAGCTGCCGCCAGACAGAAATTCCCCACCATCACTGTTTGGGGGGGCAACTACCGCGCCCGCCGCGGCCACCCCAGCAGAGGCGGCCGCGGCCGCCCCGGCACAAGCGGACGCGGACGCAGACGCGGACGCCCCCGCAGAAGTAGAAGCGGACGCGGCCGCGGTCGCGGACGCGGCCACAGTCGCGCCCGCGACCGCCCCAGCAGAAGCGGGCGCCGCAGCGGCATCCGCCGCACCACATGTAGCGCTACCCTCCGGACCACCAGAAACAGCGGCGTCACCTTTCTTACCGCCAGTGCTCTTTGTGTTCGCCTTTTCAGGACATGACCTAATAAGATGGCCTTCTGCGCCACACGCAAAACACTTCATGGTTTCAGATGTTGCAAACACCAAGTAGCTAAAGCCGTCAATCCTGAAATTAAAAGACGCGTTCAGTTCAGCAGAGCTGTCTTTCAACACCATGAAACACTGCCTCCTATGACATACAACATGCTTCAGCAGGGGTGATTTACTACCCAGAGAGACCATTCTGATAGGGGACACAACCTGGCCAAAACGGGACAACTCTCTAATCAGCTGATCATTTTTAACGAAAGGAGGAGCGTTTGAGATGGTGATCCTCCTAGACGGGTTCGCCAGCGGTAAAACGGGAGTAAAAGTGTCACCTATGACCACTCCCTGTGCCACCACCTGATCAGATTTTTCAGTCGAATCCAGAAAGATCACAATTGCGCTGTTCATCCTCGATGCTGATTTTATGCTGCCATGCCCAACCACCTGTCCTACAGCGAGGCTGGCCTCCTCCACAGAACAGGGAACTGTCGGGAGGATTCTCACACCATGACGCCGGGTTAAGCGCTCAAACTCCACACCACCATCAATCACCGGCATGATGCCGGCCGGGAAAAACCGGCAGCAGAAGCTACCGTTCCCCAACACACTCACTCCAACACTCACACCCCAGCACACACACACTCAACCCACTATATTAAACACACACACCTCAAACACACAAGATAGAGAAAAAGTTAGAAAATACAAAGTTTAAAGTACTCACTCGACACCACTCCACACCCCTGCTCCCACAAACGCCCACGCATGCGCACGAGAGAGAGAGAGAGAGAGAGAGAGAGAGAGAGAGAGAGATTTTGATTTTTAAAAGATCTTTAATAAACACACTTGTCCATCAGTCAATACAATTTCTATATCATGCTATGTTACACAGAAAATTAATCCCCCAAAAAACGCCCCAAAAAAAGCTGTCCATCATGAACTGAACAGAGGACATTCTCCAGGGACCAGAGGGTCCTGAAACCTTCCACATCCCCATTCCCCATAAAAAACTGAAAGTCCAGCCTGATTCTGGCTTTAAGTAGCCTCACAAATAAAATTTTGACATCAACATCATTCTCAACATTTTCAAGTTTTCTTCTCCGGCTTACATAGATAGCCAACTTTGCCTGCCCTAAAACAAAGTTCAGTAGTTGACACTTCTGCTTAAAACGACGATTGTACATAAAACCACAAATGAAAACCTGCTTAGAGAAAACTTCCTTAAAAATATGAAAAAGTTTTGTGAGAAGTTCAAAGAGGCCACTCAGGCGCTGACATTCAATAAAACAATGAAAAACAGTCTCCCTAGAGGAACAAAAAACACACTGATCACTGACACTGCTGTTAATCACAGAAACAAAAGCATTGACTGCTATAATACCATGCAGGACCCTCCACTGTAAGTCTCCATGCCTCTTAGGGAGAGGGGCTTTGTAAAGAGCCCTCCAGGCAGGCCGATGCCCTTTTCCTAGTTTAAAATAGGCTCTCCAAGGAGTGTCCACACAGGTGTTCAATCGGTCCTTGTTGAGTGCCATCACCACCAGTCTGTAGAGTGCCTTACCACTGGCTCCTCCAAAGTCCACACCAGTGGGAGCACAGAATGCCAGTAAGGAGCAAGGAGCGACGTCAAAGTCCATATAGAGCGTGAGAGAGGGAAAGGGGTCAGTGCTTTCTGGCTGCAGCGTGCCATTGCTAAAGTCCAAGAGTAGGGAGTGCTCAAGTCCATGAAGCTCCTGTTTCCAGTGTGCAAGAAGACCATCGATGAAACGATTCGACCTGACACCAAGATGAGCTGCTAAAGCTGAGGCGTTGTTGAGGCCAGGACCAGCCAGTTCCACCACTTGCTTCAGAGTGAGAATGTTCCTGGAACACAGCCTATCAAGGAAGGTCCTTCCAACTCCCGGCAGGACACCAAGGCGACCACCAAAAACCAGCGGCTCCCTCAACAACCAGTAGAGGGAATCGCATGGCCCTCTTTGTTTTTTAAAAAGAGTCCACACTGAAAAGAGACTGCGGTAAAAACTGGGTAAAGACAGTGCATTAGAGTTCTTAAAATCCATTAAAAACACAGGGAGGTCTAGCCCAAGCCCAAGGACTCTCTGTAAAATAACACAGGCCAAAGGCCTCCATACCAGGTCCTGGGGGCCCGTCAGCAGTCTCTGTATGAAAGTCAGTCTAAAAGCAGCACCTCTACTAGCTAAATGAATCACTCCTTGCCCCCCCTCCTCTTTGGGAAGAAATAACAGGGCTTGAGGAACCCAGTGGAGTCCACCCCCCCAAAAAAAGTCCACCAAAACAGACTGAATTTTGGACAACAAACCAGCAGGGGGGTCCATGCACATGAGGCGGTGCCACAGGGATGAGGAAACAAGATTATTTAAAATGAGCACTCTTCCTCTAAAAGATATTCTTGGCATTAGCCACTTCCACTTGTTTAGTCTCCCGTTAATCTTCTCTATGACCCCATCCCAATTTTTTTGCTCAAACTGCTGATTTCCAATAAAGACACCAAGATACTTAAAACCTCCTTTTTTCCAAATCAACCCACCCGGCAGCGTAAGCTGATTTTCTAGTTTCTCCCCCACCATCAGAGCCTCGCTTTTTCCCCAGTTTATCTTTGCAGAGGAAAAGTGGCCAAAAAGATTGACACTCCTAACCAGAACGTCAATGTCACTCTGCTTGTTTAGCAGAATGACTACATCATCTGCATAGGCCGACAGCTTGAACGTGGTGTCACAGCCAGGAAAAGTAACTCCTGATAGATCCCTTCTCAGGCAGTGAAGCAAAGGCTCTATGGCGAGGGAGTACAGTATCCCTGAGAGAGGGCAGCCCTGCCGAACCCCCCTCTGGACTTTTAAAGGGGCAGACAGGCCCCCATTTATCTTCAGCACACTCTCAATGTCACTGTACAAGACCCGTATCCTGGCTATGAAGCCTGGGCTGAACCCAAAAGCTGTTAAAACTGTCCATAAATATTGGTGTTCAACCCGATCAAACGCCTTTTCCTGGTCAATTGAAATCAAACCAGTTTCTACCGCCAATGAACCAGAGACCTCCAAAATATCCCGAATTAAAGTGACGTTGTCACTAATCAGCCTGCCAGGCACACAGTAAGTCTGGTCTACATGAATGAGCTCGCTCATCACCTTTCTCAGTCTTCGGGCCAGAGCTTTTGAGAGAATCTTGTAGTCTGTGCAGAGCAGAGAGACTGGCCTCCAGTTCTTTAGGCTCTGGAGGTCCCCCTTTTTCGGCAACAGTGTGATGATGGCCCTCCTGCAGGTCGTGGGTAGGGTCCCCCTTTCCAAGCTATCTTGGAGAACCTCCAGCAGGTCTGGACCAAGCAGGGGCCAGAATTCCTTAAAAAAGTCCACAGAGAGACCATCTATGCCTGGTGATTTTCCATTCTGGAGGCTCATTAGCGCCGTATGCAGCTCAGACAGAGACAGTGGAGCATCCAAGCCGGCAACAAGGTCCTCTGAGAGCACTGGAAGACCATCAAGGAAAACCTGGCCCAGTGACGTGTCCTCCCTCCACTCTGCTCTAAACAATTCACTGTAAAAGCTAGCAGCGTGTTTCCTGATCTCTGCTGCTGTGGAGATTGTTCTCCCGTCATCGCCCAACAAGGAGTGAATGAGCTTTCTCTGTCCATTTTTCCCCTCCAGTCCAAAAAAGTACTGGGAGGGCGAGTCCATCAGAGCTACATCCATGTAGCGTGAGCGGACCAGAGCACCCTGTGCGGTGACCCCTAGCAAGCTAGCCAAGGCTGACCTTTTTGACTTGAGAGCCTCTAAGTGCTCCTGTTTTCCTGTAGAACTGAGCAACTCCTCTAGTTCTACCACCTCAGTCTCCAGAACTTTCAAGGATTGGGTCAAGCTACGAGTGACATTTTGAGTGTACTGTTGGCAGAGTTGTTTTATCTGGGCCTTACCAAAATCCCACCACAATTGGAGAGAACTAAAAGAGGGTTTTTGTTCCCTGTGTGACTTCCAAACATCATGAAAAACCTCTTTAAAAAACACATCATTTAAAAGTGTATTGTTAAAATGCCAAAAAGCACTCTTACACTTTACATTTTCAATAAACACCGAACAAAACAGCAGGCAGTGATCAGTGAAACCAACAGGACAGATACAACTATTTTTAAAAACACTCATTTGATGTTTAAAACCATAAAAACGGTCTAACCTAGCCATAGATAAAAGGTTATCTTTGACATGGCTCCAGGTGTACTGCCTCTGGTCCCCATGATGTGATCTCCACACATCAGCCATTTCATGTGTTTTCACCAGTTCTCTCAGCCTATTGGCAGAAGCAGGGTGAGGCTCCTGATGGTTCCTGTCTAGTCTGTGGTTTAATGTACAGTTAAAATCACCCCCCAGAAATAAAAAACTATTTGGATCACAGGACTTAACCGTATCCGAAAGCACGTCAAAGACCCTGATCCTCTCTGCTCTCTGTGTTGGCACATACACGTTTATAAAAACGAAGTTCACGTTTTCAAACTGTACCTTTAATAAGAGGAAATGACCTCTCACCACCTCTTCTACCTCATAAGAGACAGGCACACAACCCCTAGAGAAAAGTACAGCCACCCCCCCACTGCTACTGGATTTGTGGCTAAAAAAAATGCAGCCATCCCACTCTTTTCTCCAATGGCTCTCAATGTCCACAGTGCTGTGAGTCTCCTGGACCATCAGCACGTCAAGTTTCTTTAAATTAAAAAGCTTGTATAAAGAGGCCCTTTTTACATCATCCCTGGCCCCATTAATATTGAGAGTGCCAATTCTAAGGTGGGGCATTAAAAAGGATAAAAATAGGGTGCAGTAAAAAAACACACACATAGCATAAAAGGGAAGAAACAAACTAAGAGTCAACATGACTGTTAGTAATTTGCGATTTCAGTTTAGCAACCAGTTTCTTTAAACGATAAATTTCCTGATCAGTGAAAGTCTCATTCCCATCATTCAGTTTCATAAATTTGCGAGCTGATGCCACGAATAACTCCAGATCTGGAAAGTAATTTTCCACTTTCACAGCTCTGCTCCCCTTAGTCACCTGGAGAAATTGCCTAATTTTAGTAAAACAATAGGAGCTTTGCTCCTCCTGCGTCTGCGTCTGCATCAGTTCAGACTCATCTCCACTTTCGTCAGAAACGCTCTCATTCAGTAAATCTAAATTCCCAACCCTACTAGACTTAGCAGAGCTCTGCAAGTTTTCCGCACTTTTCCTTTTTTGTGCAGCTTTAAAAGGATCCTCTTCAACAAAACTACATTCCTGCATTTCTTCATGAAACGCAACGTTTGTCATGCAGTGTTTGCTCTGTGTGTCCGCTACAGCCTCAAACCGCTCCTCCCCCGCCTGCAAAGTCTGTTCATTCACGTTCCTTCGTTTAACTGCACTTTTACTTACACCCTCCACCTGTTTATCCCGGGCGACAGGCTCGTCACAATGATCAGAGCTGCCGCCAGACAGAAATTCCCCACCATCACTGTTTGGGGGGGCAACTACCGCGCCCGCCGCGGCCACCCCAGCAGAGGCGCCCGCGACCGCCCCAGCAGAAGCGGGCGCCGCAGCGGCATCCGCCGCACCACATGTAGCGCTACCCTCCGGACCACCAGAAACAGCGGCGTCACCTTTCTTACCGCCAGTGCTCTTTGTGTTCGCCTTTTCAGGACATGACCTAATAAGATGGCCTTCTGCGCCACACGCAAAACACTTCATGGTTTCAGATGTTGCAAACACCAAGTAGCTAAAGCCGTCAATCCTGAAATTAAAAGACGCGTTCAGTTCAGCAGAGCTGTCTTTCAACACCATGAAACACTGCCTCCTATGACATACAACATGCTTCAGCAGGGGTGATTTACTACCCAGAGAGACCATTCTGATAGGGGACACAACCTGGCCAAAACGGGACAACTCTCTAATCAGCTGATCATTTTTAACGAAAGGAGGAGCGTTTGAGATGGTGATCCTCCTAGACGGGTTCGCCAGCGGTAAAACGGGAGTAAAAGTGTCACCTAGGACCACTCCCTGTGCCACCACCTGATCAGCTTTTTCAGTCGAATCCAGAAAGATCACAATTGCGCTGTTCATCCTCGATGCTGATTTTATGCTGCCATGCCCAACCACCTGTCCTACAGCGAGGCTGGCCTCCTCCACAGAACAGGGAACTGTCGGGAGGATTCTCACGCCATGACGCCGGGTTAAGCGCTCAAACTCCACACCACCATCAATCACCGGCATGATGCCGGCCGGGAAAAACCGGCAGCAGAAGCTACCGTTCCCCAACACACCCACTCCAACACTCACACCCCAGCACACACACACTCAACCCACTATATTAAACACACACACCTCAAACACACAAGATAGAGAAAAAGTTAGAAAATACAAAGTTTAAAGTACTCACTCGACACCACTCCACACCCCTGCTCCCACAAACGCCCACGCATGCGCACGAGAGAGAGAGAGAGAGAGAGAGTTTGAGTTTTAAAAAATCCCTTTATTGTACAATTCAAAAATGTAAGATCACCAATACCATCATCCCACCACGTGTCTCACATTTCAAAAGTGCAAACATAACTCATCCCCCTCTCCCACAGAACACAAAATATTCCCTACAGTCCATCTATTGGTGAATACCTCCAAATTGTCCACCATTTTATAGTAAGAAAGAGAGAGAGAGAGAGAGAGAGCGAGAGAGAGAGAAACTGGTGCTCCTCCCTAAAACTTGGGAATTGGAACAAGTTCATTTGTCCATAAATTGCAGAGGAATAGTTTTTAACACAGCATTGTAAGCTGAGGACAGATGATATCTTAGTTCCCCTCCTCTGTTAAGGGAGGCCGTTCCACTTTGACATAGATGGCTTCCTTAACACCTCTTTCAAACCACGCCTCTTCTCTGTCCTAGATGTGCACATCTTGGTCTCGAAAGTTCTTGCAGGTGAGTATAGATGGCTTAATTTTGTCCAGACGAATTTTCTCTTCTGAAAATGTTGCGACATACATTTACAGAGCTGCTGTTTTGTTTCCCCAATATAAAGCTTGTCACACTCCTCACTACATTTGACAGCATATACCAGGTTGCTCTTTTTGTGTTTTGGTATCCGGTCTTGGGATCAACCAACCAATGTCGCAGAGTGTTCCTGAGTTTAAAGTACACAGGTATGCTAAATTTAGAGAAAATCCTGCAAAACTTTTCAGACAGTCCAGCCACATATGGAATATGCTTTCTTTTGATTTTACACTCCATTTCTTCTGATGGCCTAGAATTCTTTTTACGTTTTATGTGAGTTTTGATGACGGTCCACTCTGGATAACCACACTGTTTTAAAGCTTGTTTTATATGGACATGTTCCTTTTCCTTAGCTTCTGAATCTGTGGGTATGATTTCTGCATGATGTTGAAATGTACGGATCACTCCCAGTTTATGCTCAAGTGGATGGTCTGAATCAAACATGAGATACTGATCTGTGTCAGTATCTCATGTTTTCAACAATCAATCTCTGTGATTCAACGACTCTCCTTGGAGGGTCGTTGAATCTTATGAATAAAATCTTTGGAATTCACTGTATGGTGTTCAGTGTTGCCAGCTAGTGGGGCTAAAGTGGTGGCCAGGTGTTTTGCAACATTATACACTACCGTTCAAAAGTTTGGGGTCGCTTAGAAATTTCCTTATTTTTGAAAGAAAAGCACTGTTTTTTTCAATGAAGATAACTTTAAACTAATCAGAAATACACTCTAATATCTAATATACATTGCTAATGTGGTAAATGACTATTCTAGCTGCAAATGTCTGGTTTTTGGTGCAATATCTACATAGGTGTATAGAGGCCCATTTCCAGCAACTATCACTCCAGTATTCTAATGGTACAATGTGTTTGCTCATTGCATCAGAAGGCTAATGGATGATTAGAAAACCCTTGAGCAATCATGTTAGCACAGCTGAAAACAGTTTAGCTGGTTAGAGAAGCTATAAAACTGAACTTCCTTTGAGCAGGTTGAGTATCTGGAAAAAATTATTATTTCAAATACAAATCATTATTTCTAACCTTGTCAATGTCTTGACTATATTTTCTATTCATTTTACAACTCATGGTGGTAAATAAGTGTGACTTTTCATGGAAAACACAAAATAATTGTTTGGGTGACCCCAAACTTTTGAACGGTAGTGTATATAACAGAATTTATACTGCTGACAATTAGTCTAAGTGGATTATTGTTTTTATGAATTTTTGGAAGTCCATGTATACGAGGTGTGGTTTCTCCAGGTTAAAGGCGGTAGTATAGATTTCAATCTGTAACTTGTTGTTTTTCCAGAGACTGTAAGATGCTGATCACCTGGGTTTTATGTTTACTGGTCGGATCTCTCCTCAAAATTTCATATGTGCTACTATCACTCAGCAATGTGATTACTTTGTGGTGATATTCCTCAGTCTTCAATACTACTGTGCATCTTCCTTTATCAGCAGGCAGGATGGTAATATTCTTATCCTTGCAGAGGGAGGTTAAGACCTTCTTCTCCTGTTTGTTAAGGTTAGAAGGTGGGGGCTTGGCATTCAAAAGAGAGATGGATACTTGAGCATGAATCTGTTCAGCTTCATCCTCAGGAATACTGTTGTTGCGAATGGCAGATTCTGTAGCAGTGATCTTGCCTAGCAAGCAAGCAAGCAAAGTTTATTTGTATAGCACTTTTCACAGATATACGTATATCACAAAGTGCTTCACAGCAAATTAAAATTTACGAATACACAGAAATTAAAAATCAATAGAAATATGATAAAATATTCATATTAATAGGAATAAAAAGAGAAAACAGTTAAGGAATAAAAGCCATTCACTGAGAGCTAAAAGCCTGACTAAACAAATTAGTTTTTAACTCCTTCTTAAAGGAGTCAACAGACTCAAGGCAGCGCAAGGACAGGGGAAGCGCTTTCCAAAGCCATGGTGCAGCGGCTTGGAAAGACCTATCTCCACGGGTTTTGAATTTGGTCCGAGGGACCACCAG
Source organism: Pholidichthys leucotaenia (assembly GCA_020510985.1). Classification (NCBI taxonomy): domain Eukaryota; kingdom Metazoa; phylum Chordata; class Actinopteri; order Cichliformes; family Pholidichthyidae; genus Pholidichthys; species Pholidichthys leucotaenia. The sequence goes on from CM035841.1 coordinate 333,618,441, forward strand.
GAGTCTCTGGTCTGAGGATCTTAGTGATCGTGTCATGACATAAGGAGTCAAAAGGGCTGAGATGTATGAAGGAGCTTGGCCATTCAGAGCTCTAAAAGTCAAAATTAAAATCTTAAATGAAATCTAAAAGCAACTGGCAGCCAGTGAAGGGACAATAAAACTGGGGAAATGTGTTCCCTTTTCTTTGTCCGGCTTAAAAGCCGAGCTGCTGCATTTTGACAGTCTGAAGGCGGGCATCAGCAGTTTTATTAAAACGCATAAAAAGGGCATTACAATAATCTAAGCGAAACGAGATAAAAGCATGAATGATCATTTCCAGTTCAGGTGTTGAGACCATAGGTCTAAGTTTTGCTATATTCCTCAGATGAAAAAAGCAATTTCTGACTAGTTGCCGACCATGGCATGGTGGTCTACCACCGGAATGTTGTCTGTGTCACGATCTGTACATGGGGGGATTTCACCGTGCTCTGTTTCTTTGCTTTTTGTTTTTCCTTATTTGTATGATGTATTCTGAGGTCTTGGCCTGTAATGTTATTTCTAGTTTGTTTTCACGTATTCTGTATTGCTTCTTTGTATGATTTATTTTTCCTGTTTATGCTCAGTGTAGTTTTGTTCTTATTTGCTTCCACTTTATTTTTGCCTGTGTCTTTTCTTTTCTTTCTCTCTTTGGAGTTGCAGTTGTCAGGAGCACTTCTGGGTTTTTCCCTGGTGGTGGGCGGTGCTCCTGTCAAACTGTCAGCTCCGTCTCCCCTCCTCATGATTCACAGTTGATTGTCATTTTCTTCCCAGCCCGCTCATGTGATTCGCACCTGTTATCATTTGTTTCATTTGTGTTAAGTTGTATTTAAGGGCTGTTATTTTCATTTCTTGTCGCCGGAGTCTTAAGTTCTCTATCCTCTTCTCCGCCAGAACCAGCCCTTCTTCTGGTGTGGTTAATTGTAAGTTTTCTTTGTCTGTTGGATTTAGTTTTGAGCACAGGTTTGATGTTGTGTTTGTTTTTTGTAATAAATTCACAAACTGCAATTCTGCGCATGGGTCTGTCCTTTCTGCCCCGAGGGCAATTCATGACAGACTGGAGTTACAGCAAAGTTTAAACCTTTGGCCAAAACACTCAACTCTGGCTTAGTAAGCTCCCTGTCAGGTTTTTCACCCATGTGTCACGGATGTTAAAGGGTACCTCACCCTGATTCTGTTTCACACCATCCAATGTGTTCTGACCACAAACAAACACCCCAACCTTGTAAAGACAAGGCCTTAAACTTTTTCATTTGACATTCTTTACTCTTGGTATGTTGAGCCAAATGTGCATGTTCAACAAAGTCTTTTACCTTTTGTAAGGTTCCCTTTGAGAGCTTGACGGCCATTTTCTGATTTTTTTTTTTTTGACTTATTTTGTACCCATAGGTAGATTTTGTTCTGCAGTCTGGTGACAAGCCACCAGCTGCCGGTCGCTGCGTACGCAAGCGCCCCTTAACTCCCTAACCTGCATGTTTTTGGCATGTGGGAGGAAACCGGAGAAATCCCGGAGTAAACCCACGCAAACACGGGGAGAACATGCAAACTCCACACAGATCACTGTTGGCCGGGGGCAGGGATCGAACCCATGATCTCATGATCCCCGCGATCCCCCGGCCGAGGGAAAACTGTGCTGCCGCGGTGCTAACCACTGCGCCACCGTGCAGCCGATGTAGTTGTCTTCCTTTTTCTTGCAAAACATTCAAAGTAAAATGGACCTGTCGTATTCTTTCATTTTGCAGCTGTTTCTGTGCCCTCTTCAAAATGCGAGTGGATTTATGGCCTCTTAAAGATGACCTCAGACGTAGGCTTTTAGGGATGATCCCATGATGTTGACATCTCAGGTTGAAGTGTACATGATTTCTGTAATCTGCCACCTTTCTTGCTGCTTTCTTGTATTCCCGCAGCAGTTTCAGGCTATCCTCGCCAAATTGCTCAGCAATCAGTCAATGTAAGTTCATTTTTAAACGTCCAGGTGGGCAGCACGGTGGCTGAGTGATTAGCACTGTGGCAGCACAGCAACTCACCCTTGGCCGGGGGATCCTGGGTTCGATCCTAGCCTCCGACCAACAGTGATCTGTGTGAAGTTTGCATGTTCTCCCCATGACTGTGTGGGTTTACTCCGGGATTTCTCCGGTTTCCTCCCACATGCAAGATAGGTTAATTGGCATCAAAACTGGGGATTCAAAATTGTCCTTAGGTATGACTGTGAGAGTGAATGGTTGTCTATCTCTCTGTGTTGGCCCTGCGATGGACTGGCGATCTGTCCAGGGTGTACCTGTCACGGTGCGGTCCTCGTGGACCACTAATGAGATGCTATAGGCAGCCGTAGAGTTTGCATATTTATTAAGGACAGGAACTATGATACAAAATAATGAGCCTCGTAGGGCAAGACACAACCAAAGACTATGGCTAAGACACACTGATATACATAGGCTAAGGAATACACGTACTGGGAATATGGAGGATCAAGAGGATGACTGGAGCGGGGAAATAGGGACTCCAGCCTAACATTGGGGAGACCAGTGTTATTCATACGTGAGGTCGCAGCCCAGAGTAACCTAAGCTGCTCCCTTAAATAGGGCAAGAGGATTAATCAGCTGATGAGGATGTCATCAGCTGAAATGGCAAACAGCTGTCACCGTGGAGCTCGGCTCTGACAGCCGGAAGTCCTGCAGAGACGCTGTCAGAATAAGAGCCCGGGAAGACCATAAGGAAAACTACTACAGAACAGGAGGAAAATACTGCATGACCCAAGCGCGGACGATATCGGCGCTCAGACCATGACAGTACTCCCCCCCGAATGACGCACTCTGGGCATACGTAACATCCAAGCACCCCCCCCCCAAAAAAAAAAAGCTAAGAAGGCCCACCCAGGGTGGGAGGTGGGGGAAAAAAGGCCAGGAGGGCGAGAGTCAAAAAAAAAAAAAAACAAGGAATGGAACCGGGAAAAAATGACCAGGGCCAATACAGAAAAAATATGAACATGGTGCAACAACAGAGCATGGGGGGAAAAAAAACAAAACCACAAATATACTCTATAATGCACAGGAGAAAATGCAGAAACAGAACAATGGAAGCAAATAACAGATACTATGCCTAAAGACCATGATACACAGGCAAAAGGGGAAAAAAAAGGCAACCACAGAGCGTCTCTCAACCAGAAGGAAAAAAACACGCTAAAAAGTGGCGAAATACAGATAGTTCAACAAGTCCAAAAAAACTGGCAAAAGCAACAACAGTGCATAACTCCGACTACAGAGGAAAAAAAAACCACACGCTGAAGAGCGGCGAACTACAGACAGTACAGATAAATACCAATAATCAGGCATAGGCAACAAAAGGGGCCTCTCTCAAACAATAGAGGAGGAAGAGAAAAAAAAAACATCTCATAAAACAGAAAAACAGGCACAAACACAACGTACCCTAGTAATACCAGACCAAAATGGAAACGAAAAAACACGCTAAAGAACGGTGATATACACACAGTACAATATAGTTTATAGAAAAAAAAACAAAACAAGGGCATCCCAGAACTACAGAGGAGGAAAAAAAAACTACAGGGATGACAGCAGGCAGAGCACAAAGAAAACAAGAAAAACCAATTAGTTCTGGTGGTCTACCTGCATCCAGCATCCAGATCGCTGGCCGGGGAAAAATGGATGAGCTCGGGCGGTCTACCCCAGTCCAGGCCTGGAGAAATAGTACCTCTGGTGGCCGGACCAGGTTGCCGAACAAAGAGCCCAGTTTGTCGGGTGGCCGACCCAGAACACCAGACGGGTGAAGCAGTTTCCCAGGTGGCCGACCCACGTCATCAGGCCACCAGGACCGCAGGGGAGAACTCGGAGACAGCCTCCCTATTGCGAGGAATACCGAGGGAGAGCACCGAGCCGATTACAGGGAATCCTCGCGGCACCCGATGAAGGGAAAAAGGAAACGGGGAAAAGATGAGGGACCAATCCGGCGTCGATCGGCGGAGGATCTGCAGCTCCTTCTCTGAACTCCACTCGGACTGGTGCTGCGCTCTCGTTGGATCCCAAGCAGGACCGTGCTGCACCCACGACGGACCCCGATTGGGCCAGAACAGCGTCTGCGATGGACCCTAATTGGGTCCACGTTGCACCCACGTTGGAAGCTGATTGGGTCAAAATAGCACCCACGTTGGACCCTGACTGGACCGGCGCAGCACCAGGGACGACCTCCAGCCACGAACCCAGAACCTTCAAGGCAACGACCGGAGCAGGCTCGTCACCGGTGACCCTGGGAGAAGGCTCAGAGGAGAAAAGAGAACCGGGATCAGAATCACCGGCAGCGGCAGAGCCCAGTGAGGCAAGCTCGGATGCAGCGGACGGCTGCGCCCGGCTCATCTACCCGAGAGACAGGCAAAAATGCTCCAGAATAGAAGAAAGGAAGACAAAATAGAGCACTTGCCTTATCTCGGGCTCTACCGCAGCCCAGGACTTCGATGATCCGGGTTCAGCTCGCTGAAGGTCCATTCGACTGCGGCGGGCTCCGCAGCCGGCACGATGGTGTCCTCAGTCTGGGGATTCCCTGACGCTGACGGCCACCCCGAAAACCCACACGGTGTAGTGGCAGGGGATCCTTGACCTGCTGGGTCGAACCACTCCTTCGTGGAGACCCGGGGACGCTTAGTCGGAAGCGCAGGCTCCAGTTGGCAGTCCGCTCTCCTCCTATGCCCATGACGTGGCTGCGGGGCTGGAACCAGGCACTCCAGGGCTGCAGAATCCTTCCTCGTCCGGTTGTGTAATCCTGGCACCTGGGAATGCTCAGGGGAAGGAGACACACAGGTAGCAGGTTCACAATTAATAATTGTATCAGGTGGAGGAAGCTCAGGGGACTGAGAACCCCGAACTTCACCCCCAGGGATCGAACAAGGCAATTCACCCAGTGAAGGAAAAGAATGAAGAGACACTTGCCTGATCCGCTGAGGGCCGATGGAAGCTGCTGTGGTGGGCTTTGTTTTCTCCCTTCCCCATTTTTGATGATGATGGAGGGGCCCCCGGGAGGACGAGGAGGAGCCACTCGCACCAGATCGATGACGGGCACAGACGGAGCAGGACTCGTGGCGTTCTCAGCCGCTGGAGAGAGCGTCGAGGAGGAGGGAGGAACAGCCGAGGCGGGCCGGGGACAAGGCACATACAACCCGGAGGCGACAGCGGCTGTCTTACCCCTCTGACGAGACACAGAGGCTACAGCTGGCTGGGAGACAGAGTTCGTGCGGCTACCTGGAACTGGATCCGGACGGGGTTCTCGCTGAGGCTTGCAATAAGCATGGTGACGACGTTTACCGGCAAAGGCCGAGGCAAAGGTAAGATCTGGGAAACGCCGCTCCTGCACAGAAACAGAGGCGAGCAGGTCAGCGTATTCGGGGTAATCATAAAGTTCCGGATTCCTCTTCACTAGCCTGACCGTCGCCGTCACATGCTTCATTATCTGGGTTGGATGGGAGGCGGAGCGAGCTGCAGCCACTTGGTCCTGGATGGTGATAGCAGTCCGCTGCATCTCCACTGAGGGAATCCCGACTGACATCTCTCTCCGCTGGGGATGACCCCTGGGTGGTGCGAACTCCTGGACTGGACGGGGAACAGGAATGGGATCCCGAGGCGAGGAGTGAGGATGTCCCCTCTTCGGCTTTCTGCCGGAGTTTCCCTCCAGCCCACGGAGCTTCTCCCGGCGAGCAGAGATGTCCGACATCCTCGCCATAATTTCAGGGTGGTCCGCGTAGCGAGGATTGCGGTTAATAGTTGCCTCAGCGAAGTCCAGGTACCAGCTTATGCTGCTGGGAGTGGTGTCGATGCAAGCGCTCGAGAGGATACCATCTATATCGATGAGGGCCATAACCAACTCGTAGCCCAAGCACATCGCATAGCCCTTGGGCAGCGACGCCATCTCCCAGCACACTGGTACGTGAAAAAGGGAAAAACTACAAGCCCAATTAAGCAAACTCACGGTCACCGGCGTCTCGTTTGGCTGCGACCTACTGTCATGGTGCGGTCTTCGCGGACCACTAATGAGACACTATAGGCAGCCGTAGAGTTTGCATATTTATTAAGAACAGGAACTATGATACAAAATAATGAGCCTCGTGGGGCAAAACACAACCAAAGACTATGGCTAGGACACACTGATGATATACATCGGCTAAGGAATACACTTACTGGGAATATGGAGGATCAAGAGGATGACTGGAGCGGGGAAATAGGGACTCCAGCCTAACGTTGGGGAGACCAGCGTTATTCATACGTAAGGTCGTAGCCCGGAGTAACCTAAGCTGCTCCCTTAAATAGGGCATGAGGATTAATCAGCTGATGAGGATGTCATCAGCTGAAATGGCAAACAGCTGTCACCGTGGAGCTCAGCTCTGACAGCCGGAAGTCCTGCAGAGACGCTGTCAGAATAAGAGCCCAGGAAAACCATAAGGAAAACTACTACAGAACGGGAGGAAAATACTGCATGACCCAAGTGCGGACGATATCGGCGCTCAGACCATGACAGTACCCTGCCTGTCGCCCAAAGATGCTGGGATAGGCTCCAGCCCCCCCACGACCTGAAAAGGATTAAGTGGAAGAAGATGGATGGATGGATGGAGGTGTCAGATAAACTTTCAAAACCATTCTACTTTCAAAAAGGAGTTTTATTTAAAAACACTGGACTAAAAACTAATTAAAGTTCAAGACGTTTCAATGTTCATCCGAACACCATCATCAGTTGTAAGACTGCAGCAGGAAGTGTCTCTGGCCAATAAATAACCTACAAGGAAGTCGCATGACAAAAGGACATAAAGTCACATGACTTGTGGGAAATGTAGTCCATGGTGTGTGACCAAAAAGGAGAAAAGGGCAGAGAGAAAAAAAAAACAACCTAGAGCTCCCCCCTAAAACTTGGGAACTGGAGCAAGTTCATTTGTCCATAATCTGCTGAGGAATAGTTTTTTAACACACCACTGTAAGCTGAGGACAGATGGTATCTTAGTCCCCCTCCTCTGTTAAGGGAGGGGCTTGTCATGTGACTTCCTTGTAGGTTATTTTTGGGCCAGAGACACTTCCTGCCGCAGTCTTACAACTGATGATGGTGTTCAGATGAACATTGAAATGTCTTGAACTTTAATTAGTTTTTAGTCCAGTGTTTTTAAATAAAACTCCTTTTTGAAAGTAGAATGGTGTTCTTTCCACTTATGAATGATGGCTCCAACAGTGCTCACTGGAACATTCAGCAGTTTAGAAATGTGCCTGTAAACAACACCATCATTATGTTTTGCAACAATAAGTTTACAAAGGTCTAGGGAGAGTTCTTTGCTTCTACCCATCATGAGTTCTTTGTGGTGTGACATTCTGATATTCACAGACCTTTTTAAAGGCTATCAGTCATGACTTAACCAGCTGAAATTAATTTCCACTGATGGGGGATGAAATGGCTTCCTAAATTTTGATGGATTTTAGCTGGCTTCTTGGCTTTCTATGCCTCTATGCACCGCTTTTTCTTCATGTGTTCAATACTTATTCCCAGTGTCATTCCACTTTATTCAATATAACTTGTTTTGTGAACACTTTTGCCTTGATTTCTTTGCATGGATGGATTACTTGAATTGTTACTGCTGTCTGGTGAACATCTCAGGTCAATGGCTCCATCAGAAATATGTTTGATGAGAAAAATGTTGACATGTTCAGTACTTATTTTCTCCCCTGTAGGTGGTCACATATGGACTTTCTGTTGGTGCTTATTTCAGTGTTCCCAGGCCAAGACTGCCACTCTGATGGCCATTCTGTGTTTTCCCCCTAAAAACCCAGTAGCTTTATCTCTCAGCAATAATGAAGGCTAGGGACGTAAAAGCTATTTCAGTGTCCTTAGGTGACCTTAAGAAAGTTAGGTGCTTTATATCACAGACTATGGTTTCATCATGGACCATCTGCTGCCTCTGGCTACAGCATTTTTCCTGTTGACCACCAGTCTTGGGTAATGTGTTTGGTTTTTTTTAAGAAAGCCATTAGGTTATTTTATTACTGTCACCGAAAAGCAATAAGCTGTGTTACTACATTATCCACTATTTTTTTTTTAAATAAATGCATTAAAGTACTTTTTGGCCCAATTTGCATTAAAAAGCTTTTTTTTTTCTTCTATTCTTTTGTTATTTCATTGCTATTGGATGTGGCAAAATACAGATGTAAATCAACTCAAAACATATTTGGGATGGATTGATATGATCTTCCAAACCATCTCCCAAGGTGGCTAGGAAAGCAGAGATGTAACTACAATATATGCAATTTAGCATCACGCACTTTAAGATATGCAGCCTTGTGAATAAAAATACCCATTAAAAATTACTCCCCAAAATAGGAACGGTACTTTAAAAATTATTATTTGTACTTCTTCTGTCAGGCAAAGATTTTTTTCAACCTATTCATCACTTCATTATTCTCCACCCACTAGCTCAGACTTTTTTTACTCACTCAAATACATTGAAATATACCAAAAAAATACCCCCGAAAAATACTCACCTTAAGGACGACCGATACTGAAAATCCACAGAGCGTCGTATTAATTCTTCTCTTCTTCAGTGTCAGCTCTGTGCAGCAGCTTTTTTTTTTTAAATTAACAGCATGCAGGGGATTATTTGTGCTCATCCTCTTTTAAAAGCAATGGGACTGACTCCCATCCAACTTAAAAAAATATTCCCACATGCTGGTATATGACATGGTGTAGCCCTTTTTTTTTTACTGAATTCAGAGGCATTTGTCAGAAAGCTACTTTGAGAGGTAGTCGTGTGTTTAAAGCGGGACCCAGGAGCACAGGCAGGACTCGGTGCAATGATGATTTATTAACAAAACAAAAATGAAGAAACGAGAAGCAGCACAGGGGCTGTCAAACATAAAACATACTGATAGAACTTACAGACGAGACGATGAAGAGGGACCAGAGGGTGAATAGACAATGACGCCACAATACCACAAACTCAGGCTGACAAATGTATAGAGAGCAGTATAATTAAACTAATATGAAACAGCTGGGGCTAATTAAGAAGTAACAGAAGAAGTTACAAACAGGACTGGCGGGGCTGTGCAGAGAGAGGACCCTGGAGAATACAGAGGGCAAATAATGCGGACAATAATCATAAATAAACCAAATCAGGGAAAAAACATAACTGAACTAAGAACTGAGGATAAGCCAGCAAACTAGTGATAACAGAATTGTGCAAACTTTTCAAAAATAATAGAAAGCAAGGACAGAATGTCCGGATCATAAGTGTCCCTCCCCCTTAAGGTTGGATTCTAGATGCCCAAAAACAAAACAAAGAACACCCCAATCGGGTGGGAGGGGAGGGAAAAGGTACGGCGGGGCACAAACTAGGACATAACATAAACAACAGAAGAATGTTCATCAGGTGGTCGGCCGAAGTCCCAATACCACCACCAGGTGGAATATGGCGTGTCGGATGGCCTACCCAAGTCCACGGATCACCAGATGTAAAAGGATGGTGCGTCGGGTGGCCTACCAAAATCCAAAAGCCACCAGATGGATGAACCCAGTAGATCGGGGGCCTACCCAAGTCCAAAAGCCACCTGACGGATGAACACGATGCGTCGGGTGGCCTACCAAAGTCCATGGGCCACTAGATGGGAGAACACACTTTGCACAAAGAACAACATCATGGGAGCATTTTGCTCTGAAAATAACACCAGGGGAGCGTTTTGCTCTGAAAATAACACAGGAGCCATTTGCTCTGAAAATGACACAGGAACCTTTCACACAGAGAACAACACAGAGGCTTTAAATTCAGGAGATAATGGTAAGAAAAACTTACCCTCTGAAAATTTAACCTCAGGATAAGGCAACATGGAAATCTTGCACTCAGGAGAAGACATAGAACCCCTACGCTCAGAGGATGACAACATTGAATTTTTAACCTCGGGAGATAACATGGAACCTGTAACCTCAGGAGTTGATGACAAGAAACTTTTAACCTCAGGGGAAGGGAGGGTGGTTAACATGGAACCTGCAACCTCAGGAGGTGATGATATGGACACTTTGAACTCTGGAGGTAATGACAGTACAGGAACTTGAATCTCAGGAGAGAATGACAACATGAGATTTCCTTGCGCTACAGATAACATGGAAGTTTTAAACAATAGGAGCCTCTAGCTCAAAAGAAAATAACATGGGAGAGATGACACTGGGGCTCGTTGCTCTGGAGACCACAAAGGAGTCTTTTGACCTGGAGACTACAAAGGAACTGTCTGCTCAGAAAATAACCATGTAGGAACTGTCTGCTCTGAAAATAACCACATAGGAGCCTTTTGCTCTGAAGATAACCATGTAGAAGCTTTTTGATCTGAAAATAACCATGTAGGAACTGATTGCTCTGAAAACAACAACACACAAGGCTTTTTTTTCAAAGGTAATAATATGGGAGCCTTTTGCTTTGAAGATAATAATATGGGAGCCTTTTGCTCTGACAATAACAACATAGGAGCTCTTTGCTCTGAACATAACAATGTGGGAGCTCTTTGCTCTGAACATGACAACACGGGAGCCTTTTGCTCTGAACGTGACAACACAGAAGGTTTCTGCCTTGAAGATAACAACATGAACGCTTTTGGCTCTGAAGATGAAGATAACATGGGGGCCTTCTGCTCCGAAGATAACAAAGGCATTTTTGGCTCTGAAGATAACAGTACATGAACTCTTAACTCCGGGGATCCCAACATAGGAATTTTTAGCTCTGGAGGCACCAATATAGGTGATTCTAGCTCAAGAGGTATCAATATAGGAGCTTTCTGCTCAGGGGTCAACAACACAGGAGTTTTTAGTTCAGAGGATAGTACCTTAGGGGCCTTCAGCGCAGGGGCCAGCAGCAGCTGAGGAGTGGTGACCCCAGGTGGTGAAGGTGCAGCAGACTGCTCTGATGGCCCAAGTAGAGCAGACTGCTCAGTGTCTTGGGCAACGGGTGGAGGTCTCCTGACCTCTTGGGCAATGGATGGAGGTCTCCTGATCTCTTGAGCAATGGATGGAGGTTTCCTGACCTCTTGTGCCACCGGTGGAGGTCTTCTGACCTCTTGGACAAAGGGTGGAGGTCTCCTGACCTCTTGGACAAAGGGTGAAGCGGATGGTGACAAAGGGTGAAGCGGACAGCTCAACCCCCTGGACGATGGGGGAAACAGACCACTCTGATCGGCATGCCCCGATGATGAAGATGATGGAGCATGGTCCTTCTGTGGCTCCATCCTTGACACAGCCACTTCAGATGATGGGGGAAAACAGGAGGTCAGTGAGGCTACACCACAGTCATAAGCAGCAGAGACTGGTGGGGAGTGTACTTTGTTCCCCCCCACTAGGAGCAAGACAAGTCTTTTCAAAAGTAATGGTGGAACATAAATGAAAAGGAACTTACCTTAACTCCTGGTCTGCTGCTGGGGTGATGACCTCAGGATAAACTGCGGAAGAGATGGCCGGTGAAGCTGGTACTAGAGCTGGAAGGCACCTTGGAGCAGGTACTGGAGCTGAGAAGCAACAAAGAGCCAGCACTGGGGCCGGGAGGCGCTTTGGAGCAGGTACTGGAGCTGATGGGGCCGGGCGTGGGCACCTGCGCAGCAGAAGTGGGAGCTGGCACTGCAGGTGGAAAATGACGTGGAGCCAGCGTTACTGCTGACACAGGAGCCACTGCTGGGGAGCTCTTCTCCACCCTGTGAGATAGTTGTGGAGCTGGGGAGAGGCAGACTGGAACTGGTGAGCGAGGAGAGGCTGGAGACGTCGGTACAGGCTCTGGGCTTTTCACAGTCCGTGGAGCGAGCTTTGCGAATCGTACAGTGAGTTGAAGAGTTCAGTCAGACCCGGGTAGTCCCACAGACTGGGGTGATCCATAACGATCCCAGCCACTGCATCCAGGAACATCATGGCCTGCTCCCGAGTGTGGCATGACCGGGCTTCAGCAACCCGCTGTAGTCTGTGCCTGCTGGCCCCCATGTTGATGGTATCATTCTGTCAGAAAACTGCTTTGGAATGAATTTGTGTGGTTAAAGCGGGACCCAAGAGTGCAGGCAGGACTTGGTGCAATGATGATTTATTAACAAAACAAAACTGAAGAAACGAGAAGCAGCACAGGGGCTGTTAAACACAAAACATACTGATAGAACTTACAGACGAGACGATGATGAAGAGGGACCAGAGGGTGAATTGACAATGACACCACAATAACACAAACTCAGGATGACAAATATATAGGGAGCAGGATAATTAAACTAATATGAGACAGCTGGGGCTAAATAGGAAGTAAGAGAAGCAGCTACAAACAGGATGGGCGGGGCTGCACAGAGAGAGGACACTGGAGAACACAGAGGGCAAATAATGCAGACAATAATCATAAATAAACCAAATCAGGGAAAAAAACATAACTGAACTAAGAACTGAGGATAAGCCAGCAAACTAGTGATAACAGAATTGTGCAAACTTTTCAAAAATAACAGAAGGTGATGACAGAGTGTCCGGATCATAACAGCATTTTGTAATCTTTAGTATTCTGCTTTAAGACTGAGAAGATCATTTGTACCTGCTATTATAAAACTTTTTAATAACAAACTATAACCACATGGATTTATGGTGCATTTCTGTCTTTTTGTACAGAGGTATCTTGTATTATGTATGATTCATTATTATAACTTATTTGTTTTTTTTTTCCGAGTGCCCCTGTGTGTGTAAACAGACAGAAACTATAATTTAATGAAATCTAATCATTTTCCTACAGCTGAGTGCAATGCACATCCCTCAACCACAGTACTGATTTTTAATGAAACTAGCATGAATCAAATAAGCAGAAACATTGTTTTTCCACAGACTTCCACATCAGACGTATACCACTGATAGCACGCCCTGTGTTACATTGTGTACATTACAAAGTTTTCAAGTTTAGGGTGTTTCTGTTGTTAGATTCACTTTTCAGATCTGGAAGCAGAAAATAGGGAGGATTTTTGCCCATGCTTGGCTCACCTCAGCGGCTGATTTCTTCCTCTTCTCTCTTTGTCTTTCTCAGAGTAAGAAACATGCCAACAAGGTACGACTGTTCTATATGCTTCATCCTGCAGATGGAGGACCACCTTCCAAAAGACTAAGGCCAGATAACCCAGTATGTCCTCCCTCACTCTCTGTATGCCTCTGTCTGTCTGCGACTGTGTTCCTCATATAATTTTATTAGGCTTTTGTTTGTGTTTGTGAATTTGTCCTTGATTCTGTGTCAAAGGCAAAAAAAAATGTTTCTAGCCTTGGTTAATCCTTTGTCAGGCTCATCAAATCCCAGTGTTAACACTGTACCCATGTGCTCATGGGAGCGTTTGATCGGTGGTGTGCAGTTGTGTGCCGTAATTCTCCTTAGAGAGGTTTGACTGTCTTCACTGTGTTTCTGGTCAGATTTAGGGAAGGCAGGCAGTGCCAAGCCACTCTGTATCTGACTATTGCAGACCAATGCTAAGGAGGTCACTGCATTAACAATGTCTGTCTCTCTGGGTGGATGTGCTGAGGAAAAGCCATTGTGTTTGTATTTCTAGGACCCCATTTTGCAACTACAGCAAATGCTGAGGTTGCATTTGAATCCACAGTGAATTGCTTGGCTTCAAATAATAAGCATAACTTGTGGAGAAAGGATGTAGGCGAGACAATGAGCTGAACGACACAAAAACTTTATTCTTTCTCCAACATACAGTATAGCAAAAGAAAATCCCGGGTCTCTGTGCATTCCTCTTTTATATCTTTATTTCCATGCATCGAGACCCGGAACTTCCGACCATAACACATTGTTGTTTGAACAAAGAAATGTGTGGCACATTAACATGACATAACCCCAGTGCCACTCCAACATCCTTCTTCTCTCAGCGGCACCAGCAGCTCTTACTCTCCCTGGGGGGCACATAGACCCAACAGTGCCGTCTGATACCCCTCGGTGACATCCCTTCTTTCAGTCCATTGTTCTACCCTTCTCCCTGCCTCCTCTGGGTGGAGAAACCTCCACACCGTGCCCCCACAAACTGCTATATTACAACTCATTCAAGGTGTCAATGTGTGCATTCATATGTTGTTTTGCATGCATATGTTGTATTATTTTAGCCATTTTAGTGGGAATTCAATTCAATTCAATTCAACTTTATTTATGTAGCGCCATTTCACAACAACAGTCATCTCATCGCACTTTCAACTGTAGGGGAAGCCCCCACAATTGCAGAAAGACCCCAGCAATCAGGTGATCCCCTGTGAGCAAACACTTGGCGACGGTGGAGAGGAAAAACTCCCTTTTAGCAGGAAGAAACCTCCAGCAGAACAAGGCTCAGGGAGGGGCAGTCATCTGCTGCGACTGGCTGGGGGGCGAGGGGATAGAGAAGAAGAAGAAAAGACATGTAGAGAGCAAACAGCACGATGGGGACTCAATCTATGGGAGCGAACAAACAGATGCTAATGACCAGCAAAAATATTTCATTGAAAGTGAAGAAAGGAGTGAAGCCCAGTGCATTGTTGGAGGTCCCCCCAGCTGTCTAAACCTATTAGCAGCATAACTAAGGGAGGGTTCAGGGGCACATGATCCCACCCTGATATCGAAAAGGAAGGTTTTCACCCTCTTCTTAAAAACAGAGATCGAGTCTGGCTCCCAAATCCAGATTGGCAGCTGGTTCCACAGGAGAGGAGCTTGATAACTGAAGGCTCTGCCTCCCATTGTACTTTTGGAGATTCTAGGTATGACAAGTAATCCTGCATTTTGGGAGCACAGTGCTCTGTTAGGATAATAGGGTAGTATCAGATCTTTTAAATAACACTAGGGGCGCCACACGAGTCGGCTGCCTTTTGCAACAGCGGCTCGATTCCGAGTCTTTTTCCCTTCCTCTCTCTTTTGATCCGTCTTTTTTTTTCACCCCACTTATATCACGGACACACAGATCGTCCTAAATGTCTCCTGAGCCGGTGGACGGAGCCACTGTCTATAGCAGGATACGATACAGCAGAGAACAGCTGCTAGCATTCAACCGCCACCCGGTCCCATTGGAAATACTCGACATACCGAGAGAACTGAGGCGAAAACGCCGCGGCTGCCGGGCTGGAGTAAGGCGGAGGACAAAAAATATAAGGTACAGACCCTCCCTTCCATCTGTTGTCATGGGAAATGTACGGTCGATACTGGGAAAGTTAGATGAGCTAGCGGCTATCTCCCGTTATGATAGCACATACCGGGAGTGCTCTCTCCTTTTGTTTACTGAGACGTGGCTAACTGAACTAGCAGCAGATGCTAACATTGAGCTGGAGGGTTTTCACATGATACGAGCTGACCGAACACCAGACAGTGGCAAGGCTAGGGGCGGTGGAGTGATCATGTATGTTAACAACAACTGGTGCAGACCGGGACATATCACTGTTAAACAACGACACTGCAGCAAAGACATTGAGTTGCTAGCTGTTAGCATGAGGCCTACATATCTCCCGAGAGAACACTCACACGTGATCTGCATTGTTGTTTATGCAAATCCGACGGCGAACGCTGGGACAGCACGTGACGTCATCCATTCAGTAACCAGCAGGCTGCAGACAGAACACCCAGATGCTCTTCTCCTCATCTCAGGCGATTTCAACCATGTTTCACTGTCTCCCATTCTACCCACGTTCACCCAGTATGTCACATGCCACACTAGAGACAATAAAACACTGGATTTATTCTACGCAAACACTAAGGAGGCGTACACCTCATCACAACTACCCCCACTCGGGAGATCGGATCACAACTTGGTTCATCTCCGGCCGGTGTACAAACCCCTAGTGCACAGACAACCTCCGGCCATGCACACTGTGGAGTTATGGTCTGAGGAGACAATGGACACCCTAAAGGGCTGTTTTGAAGCCACCGCCTGGAAGCAGCTCTGCGATCCACATGGTGAGGACATCGATGGCCTCATTCACACCTTCACGGGCTACCTCAGCTTCTGTGTGGACAAATCCGTTCCCACCAAGACCATACGGCGTCACTCAAACAACAAACCCTGGATCAACCCTGAGATTAAAACACTTCTGAGAGAGAAGAAGAGGATCTTCAGGTCAGGGAACAGGGAGATGCTGAAGTCCGTACAGAGGGAGCTGAGGAGAAAGATCAGAGAAGGCAAGGACAGCTTCAGGAAGAAGATGGAGGACAAGCTGCAACAGAGCGACATCAGCGGGGTCTGGAGAAACCTCAAAACCATCTCGGGGCTCCAGAATACCTCCCCCCAGGCCACAGGGGGCAGGGAGTGGGCGAACAACCTGAATCTGTTTTTCAATAGATTTGACCAACCGCCCTCCCCCCTGACTGCACAACAACCACTGCTGCCTCTAAAGAAATCAAGTCCTGCTGCCCACTCCCCACTCTACCAACACCCCCCCACTCCCAACACACAGCCCCCCATCCTGACCCTGACCAGGACCCAGGTGAGGACGGAGCTGAGGAAGATCAAGGCGAGGAAGGCGCCGGGACCGGACGGCATCAGCGCAAAGCTCCTCAAGTCCTGTGCAGACCAGCTGTGTGGGATTGTGACGTATATCTTCAACATGAGCCTGAAACTGGGGAGGGTACCACAGCTGTGGAAAACATCTTGTGTGGTACCTGTACCAAAAACTTCCCACCCCAAAGACCTGAACAGCTACAGACCGGTGGCCTTGACGTCCCACTTGATGAAGACCCTGGAGAGACTGCTCCTTGCTCACCTCCGCCCCCTGGTGGAACCAGCGATGGATCCACTCCAGTTCGCCTACCAGCATGGCATTGGGGTGGAGGATGCGGTGATCTTCCTCCTTCACCGTTCTCTGTCCCACCTGGAGAAGCCCGGGAATATGGTGAGGATCATGTTCTTTGACTTCTCCAGTGCTTTCAACACCATCCAACCGATGATCCTGAAGGACAAGCTGCTGCGCGCAGGGGTGGACCAGCACCTGTCATCATGGATCCTGGACTACCTCACGAACCGGCCTCAGTTTGTGAGAACCCGGGACTGTGTGTCCGACACGATCATCAGTAGCACGGGGGCCCCCCAGGGAACGGTGCTGGCTCCCTTCCTGTTCACTCTTTATACTGCGGACTTCTCACACAACACAACACACTGCCATCTACAGAAGTTCTCTGATGACTCTGCGATCGTTGGCCTCATCTCCAATGGAGATGAAGCTGAGTACAGAGGGCTTATCCAGGACTTCGTGGACTGGTGCCATCGGAACTGCCTCCAGATCAACGCGAGGAAAACTAAGGAGCTGGTGGTGGACTGCCGCAGGCATGGGCAGCCCCTCACAGTACCAGTAAATATACAGGGAACAGACATCGAGATGGTGACATCCTATAAGTACCTGGGTATTCATCTGAACAATAAACTAGACTGGTCACACAATACTGATGCACTCTACAAGAAGGGACAGCGCAGGCTGTTCCTGCTGAGGAGACTCAGGTCTTTTGGTGTACAAGGGGCGCTGCTGAAGTCATTCTATGACACGGTGGTGGCATCAGCCATCACTTTTGGAGTGGTCTGCTGGGGCAGTGGCATTACTGCAGCCGATAGGAAGAGACTGAACAAACTGATTAAGAAAGCTAGCTCTGTCCTGGGGCAGCGCCTTGATCCGATGGAGGAGATAGGAGAGAGAAGGACGGTGGCTAAACTGTCATCTCTGCTGGAGTCCGAGTTCCACCCTATGCAGGACATACTGAATGCACTGAGGAGCTCATTTAGCAGCAGACTACATCATCCCAGGTGCACAACCGAGAGGTTTCGTAGGTCCTTCCTACCAACGGCTGTCAGACTGTACAACCTAAGCAGGGCTGCTCGCAGAGATAGCAAAAAAGACGTAACAAACTAATAGTTTTTTGAATGCAGAAGATGCAATAGACTTACACAGTGGTCCTCTCCGGCATACAACTAGGAGCATGCCGGTCGCTATGGAGGGTGAGAGTGTGTATGGGCACATAATCATACCATGCAGGATAGCTGGGTAGACGGTTATGCTGTTTCATTCCATCTAGCGGCAATGCTCTGCACTGTGTGTGTTTATATATTTGCATATTTGTTCCGTCTAGCTGCAATGCTCCGTACTGTGGGTGTTTATATATTTATATATCTACATGTTATTCCATCTAGCTACATTGCTCCGCACTGTGTGTGTTTATATACTTGCATATTTATTCCACCTAGCTGCAATGCTCCGTACTGTGGGTGTTTATATATTTACATATTTATTCCATCTAGCTACAATGCTCTGCACTGTGTGTTCATATATTCATATATTATTCCATCCAGCTACAATGCTCTGCACTGTGTGTCTGTGTGTGTGTGTATATATATATATTTTATAGTAATACGTACATATGTTTATTAGCTGCTCTTGCTTGCTTGTTTTTTTTTTTTTCTTGCCTTCTGATTGTTGCTCTGAGTGTTGCTATCCCTGTGCTGTTGCAATCCTGGAATTTCCCCGTTGTGGGACTAATAAAGGCTTATCTTATCTTATCTTATCTTAAAAAGGGGCCTGGTTATTTAGAGCTTTGTAAGTGAGAAGAAGGATTTTAAACTTAATTCTAAACTCTATGGGAAGCCAATGAAGGGAGGCCAGAACCGGAGAGATATGATCTCT
This sequence comes from Pholidichthys leucotaenia, assembly GCA_020510985.1. NCBI lineage: Eukaryota > Metazoa > Chordata > Actinopteri > Cichliformes > Pholidichthyidae > Pholidichthys > Pholidichthys leucotaenia. Next base: position 333,637,080 of record CM035841.1, read on the forward strand.
CTTTCTAGTACCTGTTAAAACTCTTGCTGCAGCATTTTGGATCAGCTGAAGACTTTTTAAATATGTTTTAGGACAACCTGATAGTAAAGAGTTACAATAATCTAATCTCTGTGTTGGCCCTACGACGATGGACTGGCGATCTGTCCAGGGTGTACCCTGCCTCTTGCCCAAAGATGCTGGGATAGGCTCCAGCCCCCCCGCGACCCGAAAAGGATTAAGCGGAAGAAGATGAATGAATGAATGAATAATCTAGAGCTAACAAAAGCGTGGATCAGTTTCTCAGCATCAGTCTGAGACAAGATGTTCCTAATCTTGGCAATATTACACAAATGTTTAATATGTGAATTAAACAGATCTTGATCAAAAAATAACTCCAAGGTTCCTCACAGAACTATTAAGAGAAAGAGTAACCGCATCCAAACTAAGAGTTTGATTTGGAAAGGTATTCTAAGGTTTTTTTGGACCAACTTCAGTCTTATCTGAATTTAATAGCAGGAAATTACAAGTCATCCAAGCTTTGATTTCCTTAAGACAGGCCTCTAACTTGGCTAATTGATTACTATCATCTGGCTTCATTGACAGGTATAATTGTGTGTCATCTGCATAACAATAAAAATGTATACAGTGCTTTCTAATAATGTTGCCTAGCGGAATCATGTTTAAACTAAATAGGACCTAGCACAGATCCCTGTGGAACTCCATGACTGAGCTTTGAGTTGGAAGAAAACTTATTTTTCAGTCAGTAATAAGTTTGTTCATGTCAGTAATAAGTTTTCTTCCAACTCAAAGCTCAGTCACGGAGTTCCTATCAGATAAATAAGATCTAAACCACTGCAACGAAGTTCCATTAAGTCCAACATGGTGTTCTAATCTAATCTAATGAATGTGGGGGTGTTCCTAAAAAGATTGGGGGTGTCCTAATTTATTCCTCACTATTTGTTTAGAATTATATTTTGCAGAAAATTTGAAAAATGTCTTTAATTCATTTTTAATTGTTTAGTTGTATTACATGAATCTCCCAGTATTAACACTGATATTAAATATCCATATGTCCAAATACTGTATGTTAAAAAAATACACACACACAGGCTTATATAGGGTGTCCTAATTTTTTCACGACTGTAAGATCTATGAAATATGCTGACAAATCTCTCCACTTAAAGAGAAATGCAGGTGTATCTCAACAAATTAGAATGTCATCAAAAAGTTGATTTATTTCAGTAATTCAATTCAAAAACTGAAACTCATATGACCGCTTTTCAGATGAAAGTAAATTTTGCATTTCATTTGGAAATAAAGGTCCCAGATTCTGGAGGAAGAGTGGAGCAGCACAGAATCCAAGTTGCTTGAGATCCAGTGTGAAGTTTCCACAGTCAGCGATGATTTCGGGAGTCCTCTGCCGGTGTTGGTCCACTGTGTTTTATCAAGTCAAAAGCCAGTACAGCTGTCTACCAGGAAATTTTACAGCACTTCATGCTTTCCTCTGCTGACAAGCTTTATGGAGATGCAGATTTCAGTTTCCAACAGGACTTGGCATTTGCCCACACTGCCAAAAGCACCAAAATCTGGTTTTAATGACCATAGTATTACTGTGCTTTATTGGCCACAAACTGTCCTGACCTAAATCCCACAGAGAATCTATGGTGTATTGTCAAGCGGAAGATGAGACGCCAGACCCAACAATGCAGATGAGCTGAAGGCTGCTATCAAAGCAATCTGGGCCTCCATAACACTTCAGCAGTACCACAGGCTGATCACCTTCATGCCACGCTGTGTTGATGCAGAAATTCATGCAAAAGGAGCCCCAGATGCCATGGCGACTGCAGCTTAACGCTGAAGCTCTCAGACCCAATCCAAGAAAATACCTTGAAAACCAAACTTAACAGATTTTTGGAGGAGTGAAAATCAAAAGACAAAATCATCATGTCTAAAGGAAAACAGAAGGCCAGGACATGTATCGGCCGGAGAATCTGAACTGGAAGATCCCCGTTCAGAAGACGAGGAACTGGTTGTAGCTAACAAAAAGGTTAGCTTGAAAACGCTATTTGAAGAGCTACGACGATTTCGCCGAGAGGTTTCGGCCGAATTTCGTGAATTCAGAGACGAATTAAAAAGGACAAACAGCAGAGTGGACCAGGCCGAGAACCGAATTTTGGAAGCAGAGGAACGAATAAAAGTGCTCGAAGATTCTATGCTGGACCAACGCAAAAGACAAGCATCTATAGAGGCTAAGCTAACCGACCAAGAAGGAAGACAGAGAAGAGACAATATAAGAATTCATGGTCTGATAGAAGGAGCCGAAAACGGTTTTAACTCAATGGCAGAATGCGTGGAATCTTTACTAAGAGAGAAATTGGATATTCCACAAACCACCGACTTGAAGATAGAAAAGGCACATCGTTCATTAGCCGCTAAGCCAGCGGCGGAAGCGCCCCCACGTTCGGTGTTGGTAAGATTTTCCAATTTCAAAATAAAACAAGAGGTTGTAAGACTGGCTTGGCAGAAAAAAGGATTTATGCACCAGGAGAGAAAAGTCTTCGTGGAACACGATTACGCCCCGGAGGTCCTTAAAAAGCGCAGGGAATACAATGACGCCAAAAAGGTACTACGTGAGAAGAAACTGCGCTTTCAGACGCCATTTCCTGCGAAGTTAAGGGTCTTCTACGGCGAAGAAACATGTCTCTATAATTCGGCGGAAGAAGCAACAGCTGACATGGCGAGAAGAGGTCTCCCGGTAACGGTATTTAAACCCGCAGCAGACCCGAGTGAGAAGATCAAAGCTCAAACATGGACCACACAGAGACCTTCAAAATCCACGGGCCAGCAGCGGGAAACCCAGCACCAGAGCACCGCGGATAAACTGGCCGTTTTCAGGTTGGAATAGCGACCATTTTTTTTTTGAGTCGATCTGCACATCCAACCCCCCTCATACAAGGTAACAAACATTAAAGGAGATGCATATTCAGCATGTGGTAAAACATTTCATGGAACAGTCATAATATTTGAAACAAATAAGTCTTTTTTTTTTTCCACAATATCTTTATTGAACCTTTTTTTTTTTAACAAACATGATACAAACAATCAAACACTAACGCTAAAGTTCTACAAAAAAAAAAAAAAAAAAAAATGCACTAAAAACACCAACAACCACCAACAAAATCAAGTCTTCAACAATGCTCCTCTGTTTAGTCTAGACAATCCAATACATAAGTATACATATTATGTTCACCAGTTTGGAATTTACAAGGTCCACACACATCATTCACCTTCTTCTTCAAGAGTTATGTTTAAATTTTTTACATAATCAATAAAAGGTCTCCATATATTCTCAAACACAATTTCCTTTGATTTCAGTATATATGTTATTCTTTCTAATGGAAGGTTTGTTAACATCTGTCTTAACCACTGAGTCACATCTGGTCTATGAGTCTTTTTCCATAATAGTGCAATACATTTTTTGGCATTAAGCAAACTGAGGTCTATGAATATTCTTTCACTTTTATTAAAATTATGCTTTTCTGGGTACAGACCCAACAAAAACAGTTTAGGATTCAGTATGATTTGTTTTGAGATTATTTTTTCAATTGTTACCCTCACCTCTTCCCAAAACATTCTTATTAATCTACATTCCCATAAACAATGAAATAGGGTTCCTTTACTTTCCATGCATTTTGTGCATGTATCTGGTATATTTTTGTTATATCTATTTAACTCCTCCGGTGTAACATACATCCGCATTAACCATTTGAAATGTATCAATTTAAGGCGTGCATTTATTGATTTGGTTTGAGCTTCTGTACAAGCCAATTCCCATTGTTCCTCCGAAATTTCAATTTGCAGATCTTCTTTCCAGTAGTTTAATCTTTTCAGTGAATTTTCACTTGAAGATAGTGTCAATGAGTTATAAAACTCTGAAATAATACCCTTTCTTTTACTATCTTTCATCATCATTTTTTCCAAGGATGAATAAATAGGTCGAGTGAGAGCTTTATTTTGATTTGATCGAATAAAGTTTCTAAGTTGAAGATATTTAAAAAAATGTGTTCTATTGAGATTAAATTTGATCCTCAGCTCTTCAAAAGACATTATGTTGTCTGCACATGGCAAATATAAATCCTGAATCTTTTGTATCCCTTTTAAATTCCATACTTTAAATACAGCGTCCGCTCTCCCTGGTTTAAAATATTGATTACCCCATATTGGACTAAATTGTGACAATAACTGTGGTTCTTTTAAATAGTTTTTAGCTTCACACCATATTTTGATCATATGCTTTACAAATGGATTTTTAACTTGTTTTTGTAATTTTTTTGCCGAATCTGAGTATATGAATATGGGAAGAGGTAAAGGTAAATTGTATGATTCCATTTCAGTCCAGTGAGGGAGATCATTTGATGAAAAATAATATGTCATAGACCTCAGTTGTGCCGACCAATAATACAACATAAAATTTGGACATTTCAGACCTCCACGATCAAATGGTAAATATAATAAAGACAAACGTAATCTAGCCCTCCTGTTGTTCCATATAAATTCCACTAACTTTTTTTTTATTCTTGAGAATAGATCTAAAGGTGGTGATAAGGGAATGTATTGAAATAAATAAAGTATTTTAGGTAAAATATTACTTTTAAGTATATTGATTCTCCCGATCATCGACATTGGTAGTGACATCCATCTCTGAGTTAACTCATTGATATCTGACATTAAGGCTTCATAGTTGACGCTGGCGACTGATTCTAGCTTAGGCATAATTTGGATTCCTAAATATTTAAACTGATTTACAACATTGAATTGATTTGCCTCAGGGGCTGGGTAATTTCTCTGGGTCTCATTTAGCATTAATATTGAAGATTTAGTTTTATTTATTTTATATCCTGATATTTCCCCAAAATTCTTTATTAAATTCAACAAGGTTGGAATTGATTTTTTTAGATTCGACATAAACAAAATTATATCATCGGCGTACAGGGAGATTTTATGTTCTGTTGGTCCAACTTTAATTCCATATATTTGTGAATGTAAACGTATCGCTATCGCTAAAGGTTCAATTGCCATAGTAAACAGTAAAGGTGAAAGTGGACAGCCTTGTCGACATCCTCTATTGATTTTTATTGGTTTTGAAATATTGTTATTTGTTAGGATTTCTGCTGTAGCATTATTGTATATTATTTGAACCCATTTTATGAAATTATTTCCAAGTCCAAACCTTTGTAGGACTTCAAAAAGAAAGGGCCATTCAACTCTATCAAAGGCCTTTTCGGCGTCCAATGATAGGAGAGCTGTATCCGGTGCTTCTTTATTAAAATAAATAATATTAAATAGTCTTCTTACATTATGGAAGCCTTGTCTACCCTTTATAAAGCCATTCTGATCTCGATTAATAATATTTGGTAAAATTTCTTGTATTCGTCTTGCTAAAATTTTACAGATTATCTTAAGGTCGGCGTTTAATAGGCTTATTGGTCTCATATTTTCACATTTATTAGAGGGCTTACCTGGTTTTGGCAGCAGTATAATTAAGGCATTATTTATGTATGATGGTAAATTATTATTTTGAAATGCTTCTAAAACCATTTCCAAAAAAGGTTTTATTAATTTATTCTTAAATTTTTTATAAAGGTCAACTGGAAGACCATCTGGTCCTGCACTTTTTCCTGATTTCATATTATCAATGGCTAGCCCAACTTCTTCTTGACTAATTTTAGACTCCAATATCTCCCTGTTTTCATTTGGTATACACGGTATAGATAGTTCGTTCAAAAACCCATTTAGTTTTGTTAAATCAGGTTCATTTTTGGTATCATATAATTTTTCATAGTAATCTCTAAAGGCTCTATTAATTTCTAAAGGATCTATAACTACCTGTCCGTTACTTATAATACTGGTAATTGGTGTTTTAATTTCCAATTGTTTAATCTGCCATGCTAATAATTTTCCTGATTTTTCACCTTGTTCATAAAAAGATTGTTTCAATCTTAGAAGACTCGAGGCAGCTCTATTCGCTGATTTTTTGTCGTATTCAGCTCTCAAAATCAGTAATTCATTCTCCAACCTTGGGTCACTTCCTGCATACACTTTTTCCTGAAGACTTTTTATTTTATGTTCCAATTTAGCTCTCTCCTCTCGAGTCTTCTTAGATTTTGATCCTGTATAACTAATAATATGTCCCCTAATAAAAGCTTTGAAAGCCTCCCACTTTACACATGCTGATGTTTGTGTAGTATTGATGTCAAAGAACTCGTCTATCTGTTTTTCTATATACTTGACAAATTCCTCATCCTGAAGCCATTTATGCTGAAATTGCCATCTACCTGATTCCTTTGTCAATTTTTTATCTACATATATTAGACAACAGGGTGCATGATCAGAGATCACGATGTTATCATAAAAGCAGTTTTGAATCTTGGACCTTAATTCTGTGGAAATCAAAAAATAATCAATACGTGAGAATGTCTTGTAGGTACTGGAATAACAAGAATAGGCTTTAACTTGTGGTTTCATTTCTCTCCATATATCTAACAATCTCAATTCTTTCATAAAATGATTAATAGTCATCCTACATCCAATGTGCGTACAATCCAGTCCTGTTGATCTATCCACACCTGGATTCAATGTACAATTAAAATCCCCTGCTATTATATGTTGCCCTGTAAGTGATGATAAGATGAGAAATAAATTAGCAAAGAACTTCTGATCATCTATATTGGGACCATATAAGTTCACAAGATTTATATTTTCTAATAGCAAAGAACCTTGAATGATTACATATCTTCCAAATTTGTCTCCAATTACATTTTTCACTTGAAAAGGAACTGATTTATGTATGAGAGTCATAACTCCCCTGGCTCGGGATGAAAATGAAGAGGTGAATACACTTCCCTGCCATCAACTCCTAATTCTTTTAACATCCTCCTCTATCAGATGAGTTTCTTGTAAAAACACAATTCTTGAACCCATGTCCTTTATTTTATTCATAACTTGTTTAAGTTTTTTTAAATTTTGTAGACCTCTGCAATTCCATGAAGTTAAATTAAGATTAACACTTTGGTCCATGATCAATAGAGAGTTTGGGATTACCTTGCAGTGTAAACATGCTCATACAGAGAAGCAAAAACATGAGTGGTTGAACATTCATCCTACAAACTACACACAAACAAATTTCCCCTTCCCACACTTGTGGCAAACCCCCCAAAATCAAAAGAAAAATTCTGTCTCCCGATATAGCCATCGACCGTTCCACACCCACGAGGATCAGCCTAAGCCACTCCTTCTTCATCCTCCCAATCATCCTAACTCTACTGCTTTTAATGACGTAACATTAACTCTCCTCTGTAGTTTTCCAACTTAACTCCAAAATTTTTAACAACTTTGTACATCATAGTTTTTTTTTGTTTGTTTGTTTTGTTTTTGTTTTGTTTTTTTAATATATAATACAATCTATATTTTGTAAACTTACTATTTACTTCAAGTCAGTCAGATGCCTGTGCAAATGCTTAATTATTCTACCTTATATTTTGTTCATGCTTAGCTCCCACCAGTCTCTTCTTCTTCTTTGATCTTCTTGATGAACTCCTGCGCCTCCTCTGGGGTCTTGAAGATGTGGGTTCTGCCCTCATACGTGGTCAGCAGTCTCGCAGGATAGATTACACCATGACGAATCCCAAGGTTGCGCAGCTCCTTACGTACGGGATCAAACTGCTTCCTCAATTGCTGGATTCCTGTGGCCAAATCTGGGTAGAACCGCACCTGCTGGTCCTGGTGTTTAATCTCTCCTTTTTTAGCTCGTGCAGCGTTGAAGATCTTCATCCTGTCTCTGTTGCTAAGAAACTTCATAATTAAGGTCCTCGGCGGTCCCTTATCTCTCCGTGGGCCAATACGATGTGCCTTTTCCAGAACCACTGCTGATTGCAACTCCTCGCTGCCCAGCACCTCCGGAATCCACTTTTCCAGAAAGGAACATACGTCCCGACCTTCTGATTCCTCTGGAAGACCCACCAGCCTCAAATTATTCTGTCTCGACCGAGATTCCAAATCCAAAATATTATCTTCCAGAGATTTATTTTTTTTTTCCAAAGTGCGCACCTTTAATTGAAGACGGGTGACGTCATCTTCAGCACTAGCGAGACGGAGCTCCATCTGCGCCGTTCGTTCTACACAGTCACCCAATTCCTTTCTTATTCCTTCCAACGCTGTCATAATCCCATCAAATCTAGAGGAAAAGTCCGCTCTCATTGAACTCATGGCAGCCATCAGCGCATCTGCGCCATTCCCCGCAGATATCGCAGCGTTGCCAGCCTCCTCCGCCATATATGGAGTTTTGTTTACTGCGTCACAGACCTGAAAGTCCGTTAATTTGGACTGTTTCAGCGGCTCGCTTTTTCCTTTTCCTGGTTTTCCAGCCTTAGGCTTCGCCGACATATCTTCGCCCAAATGCTGGGATACGTTCTGTCCCAAATGAGAGAGTTATTTGCCGATTTTTTTTTTTCCAGGAGCAGAGCAGAGCGAGACACGTCCGTCCTACGTGGCAGCCATAACCGGAAGTGAAATAAGTCTTTTTAATAAAAAAAAAAACTTGTTAAAATAGAAATGTGACAATAATCTACATGTTCTCCCCACACTAACAAATACAGTTTTTGCGTGAATGTTTGCTGTGATGGGGGTGGGAGGGTGCACACAATTTCACAGGGTATAGGCATAAAGGGAAAAAAAAAATCATTACAAGTTCGGATTGGGTTCTGAAACTCACGTTAAAAGCATGGGACAACTTACAGGGGTAAGAGAGGGCCCTCAACACGTAACAGAGTTTGAGGAATTTCCCTCAGAGCCTACACTCCATCAAGGCTCTTCCAGGGTCTTTAAAAAGACCTCAGCTCAGGAAGTTCTTTTGACAGTTTTTTGTTTTAAAGTTTTATACACTATGTTCTTAATGTTTTTCTTGTTCTTAATGTTCTTTCAGTTTCTGAGTAGCATAAAAGAGGGCCACCACACAGTTATACTAAACAAAACAACACAATGGAGAAACAGGGTGTAACCAAAATAATTTCATATAATGTAAAAGGAATCCTGAATCCAGTTAAAAGATCCAAGATTCTAGGCAAAATGAAAAAAGACAAAGCAGGAATAATATTTTTACAAGAAACCCACCTAACAGACGTAGAGCACACTAAACTCAGTAGACAAGGGTTTAAAATGATCTCTTCATCTTCATATAAGTCAGGGAGGAGGAGGGGAGTAGCAACATTGATATCTACCAAAATTACATTTGAAAAAAAATCAGAACACAAAGATAAAGAAGGGAGATACAGTTTGGTAACTGAGCGGCTAGAGGGAGAAGATATCACCCTGCTGAATGTATATGCACCCCCAGGGGCTAACTGGAAATTTTATAAAAATGTATTTGACCTAATGATAACTAAAGCTCAAGGTTTAGTGATATGTGGTGGGGACTTCAATCTTAGACTGAATCCATACTGGGATGCTTCTGGTAATTCTCCGCATCAAAATAACACCCAAAGCAGGAAGACTCGGATGCTACTAAAAGAAATGGGAATCTGTGATGTGTGGAGGGAACTCAACCCCAGTGTAAAAGACTATACATTTTACTCAACTCCACATTCATCTTACTCAAGGATTGACTATTTTTTTATGTTTAATAGAGACATTGGAAGAGTAGAAACATGTAAAATAGGACTGATGGATCTCTCTGACCACAGTCCGATCTACATGGACTTAAATATCCAAAAATACACAAATAATACATTTTCTTGGAGGTTAAATTCAAATGTCCTGAAAGGACCACTGAAAGATGAATTGGAATCAGATATTCTCAGATATTTGGAAGAAAACGATAATGGAGAAGTATCCCCTTTAATACTGTGGGATGCATGCAAAGCTGTAATAAGGGATAGAAAGATTATTGCAAAACTGGCAACCCAAAAGAAACTAAGACAAGAAAAACTATCCACATTAGAGTCAGAACTTAAGAACCTAGAAAAGGAACACAAAGGCAACACTCATTCTACTGACTCGCTCAAGATTAAGGAAATTAAAAACCAAATAAATGAGATCTACACAATAGAAATCCAGAAGAAACTTACATTTTTGAAACAAAAATACTATGAAGCAGGCAGTAAATCGGCAAAATTGCTAGCCTATAAATTGAGGAAACAACAAACAGAAAGAGCAATCTACAAAATCAGAGACCCAGTATCAAAGGAAATAAAATTCAGAATTCAGGATATTCTTAAAAGCTTCGAGAATTACTATAAGAACTTATACTCCCACAAAAAACATAAAAACGCATCCGAGGCATTCCTAAACACATTAAACCTTCCCCAACTTACGGAGTCACAAAGTAAAACACTACTGTCAGAAATACAACCTAAAGAATTGGAAAAAGCAATTCCATCCATCCATCCATCCATCTTCTACCGCTTTTCCGGAGGTCCGGGTCGCGGAGGCAGCAGTTCAAGCAGAGAAGCCCAGACTTCCCTCTCCCCAGCCACCTGCTCCAGCTCTTCAGAGGGGATACCAAGGCGTTCCCAGACTAGCTGGGAGACATAGTCTCTCCACCGAGTCCTGGGTCTGCCCCGGGGTCTCCTCCCAGTGGGACGTGCCTGAAACACCTCAAGTGGGAGACGTCCAGGAGGCATCCTAATCAGATGCCCATACCACCTCAACTGACTCCTTTCAATGTGGAGGAGCAGCGGTTCTACTCTGAGCCTCTCCCGGATGACTGAGCTCCTCACCCTATCTCTGAGGGTGAGTCCAGCAATCCTACGGAGAAAGCTCATTTCAGCCGCTTGTATCCGCGATCTCGTTCTTTCGGTCATTACCCAAAGCTCGTGACCATAGGTGAGAGTAGGAACGTAGATTGACTGGTAAATCGACAGCTTTGCCTTAGAACTAAGCTCCCTCTTCACCACAACAGACCGGTACAACGTCCGCATCACTGCAGATGCTGCTCCAATCCGTCTGTCGATCTCTCGCTCCATTTTCCCCTCACTCGTGAACAAGACCCCAAGATACTTAAACTCCTCCACTTGGGGCAGGAGCCTGTCCCCAACCCGGAGAGGACAATCCACCTTTTTCCGGCTGAGGACCATGGACTCGGACTTGGAGGTGCTGATTCTCATCCCAGCCGCTTCACACTCAGCGGCAAACCGTCCCAGCAAGAGCTGTAGGTCATTGCTGGATGAAGCCAACAGGACAACATCATCTGCAAACAACAGAGATGAGATCCTGTGGTCACCAAGTATGACACCCTCCATTCCCTGGCTGCGCCTAGAAATCCTGTCCATAAAAATTATGAACAGGACCGGTGACAAAGGGCAGCCCTGGCGGAGTCCAACTCTCACTGGGAATGACTCCGACCGAGTGTTGGCAATACGAACTAAACTCTCACAACGGTCGTACAGAGACCGAATAGCTCGTAACAACAAGCCCGATACCCCATACTCCCGAAGCACCCCCCACAAAAATCCACGAGGGACGCGGTCAAATGCCTTCTCCAAGTCCACAAAACACATGTAAACTGGTTGGGCAAACTCCCACGAACCCTCAAGAATTCTCGAGAGGGTAAAGAGCTGGTCCGATGTGCCACGGCCAGGACGAAAACCACATTGCTCCTCCTGAATCCGAGGTTCGACCAACGGCCGGACTCTCCTCTCCAGTACCTTGGCATAGACCTTCCCAGGGAGGCTGAGGAGTGTGATCCCTCTAAAGTTGGAGCACACCCTCCGGTCCCCTTTTTTGAAGAGAGGAACCACCACCCCGGTTTGCCATGCCAAAGGCACTGCCCCCGACCTCCACGCAATGTTGCAGAGGCGTGTCAACCATGACAGCCCAACAACATCCAGGGCCTTGAGGTACTCGGGGCGAATCTCGTCCACCCCCGGGGCCCGGCCACCAAGGAGATTTTTAACCACCTTGGCGACCTCAGCCCCTGTGATAGGCGAGTCATCCCCCTTGTCCCCAAACCCTGCTTCCTCTGTGGAAGGCGTATCAGTGGGATTGAGGAGATCCTCGAAGTATTCCTTCCACCGCCCGACGATATCCCCAGTTGAAGTCAACAGTGTCCCATCCGCACCATACACAGTGTGGACGGGGAGCTGCTTTCCCCTCCTGAGCCGCCGAACAGTTTGCCAGAATCTCTTTGAAGCCGACCGAAAGTCTTGTTCCATGGCCTCACCGAACTCCTCCCATACCCGGGTTTTTGCTTCAGCAACCACCCGAGCTGCACTCCGCTTGGCCTGCCGGTACACCTCAGCTGCTTCGGGAGTCCCACAAGCCAACCAAGCTTGATAGGACTCCTTCTTCAGCTTAATGGCCCCCCTCACCACTGGTGTCCACCACTTGGTTCGGGGGTTGCCACCACGAGATGCACCGACCACCTTGCGGCCGCAGCTCTGGGCCGCCGCTTCAACAACAGAGGTGGAGAACATGGCCCATTCAGACTCCATGTCTCCAGACTCCCTCGGAATGTGGTTGAAGTTCTTCCGGAGGTGGGAGTTGAAGACCTCCCGGACAGGGGCCTCAGCCAGACGCTCCCAGCACACCCTCACTATACGTTTGGGTCTACCAGGTCTGAATGGCTTCCTCCCCTGCCATCGGATCCAACTCACCACCAGGTGGTGATCAGTTGACAGCTCTGCACCTCTCTTTACTCGGGTGTCCAAGACATACGGTCGCAGGTCTGATGATACGATAACAAAATCGATCATCGACCTGCGGCCTAGGGTGTCCTGGTGCCAGGTGCACATATGGACACCCTTATGCTTGAACATGGTGTTCGTTATGGACAGACTGTGGTTAGCACAGAAGTCCAATAACTGAACACCACTCGGGTTCAGATCGGGCAGGCCGTTCCTCCCAATCACCCCCCTCCAGGTTTCACTGTCGTTGCCCACGTGCGCATTGAAGTCCCCCAGTAGGACAATGGAGTCTCCAGGAGGAGCACCCTCCAGCACCCCAGTCACAGACTCCAAAAAGGGTGGGTACTCTGAAACATCATTTGGTGCATAGGCACAAATGATGGTCAGGACCCGTTTCCCAACCCGAAGGCGCAGGGAAGCAACCCTTTCGTCCACCGGGGAAAACTCCAATATAGAGGCAGCAAGGTGGGGCGATACAAGAATACCTACCCCTGCTCGTCGCCTCTCGCCCGGGGCAACTCCAGAAAAGGCCAAGCTCCAGCCCCTCTCCAGGAGACTGGTTCCGGAACCGGAGCTGTGTGTTGAGGTGAGGCCCACTATATCTAGCCGGTATCGCTCAATCTCGTACACCAGCTCAGGCTCCTTCCCCACCAGAGAGGTGACATTCCACGTACCAAAAGCCAGTTTAGAAAGCTTGGGATCAGTCCGCCAAGGTCTCCGCCTTTGACTGCTACCTAATCCACATAGCACCGGACTTCCATGATCCCTCCTGCAGGTGGTGAACCTACTGGAGGGCGGACCCATGTAACTCCTTCGGGCTGAGCCCGGCCGGGTCCCATGGGTGGAAACCTGGCCACCAGACGCTAGCCTTCGAGCCCCTCCCCCAGGCCTGGCTCCAGGGTGGGGCCCCGGTAACCCCATACCGGGCGGGGTACACTGAATCCTTGATATACAATTTATCATGAGAGTCTGTTGGATCGTTCTTAGTCTGGCCCTTCACCCAGGACCAGTTTGTCTTGGGAGACCCTATCAGAGGCAAATTGCCCCGGACAACATAGCTCCTGGGATCACTGGGGCACGCAAACCCCCCCACCACGATAAGGTGACGATCCATGAGGGGGGGAAAAAGCAATTATGAAACTTAAAGCTAACAAATCCCCAGGAGCAGATGGCTATACAGCAGAGTGGTACAAAACCTTTAAACAGCAACTATCTCCTCTCCTCCTGAAAACATTTAACTATGTCCTCCACACAGGGGAAATCCCCCCCCTCCTGGAGAGAAGGGGTCATTGCAGTCATACCTAAACCTGAAAAGGATAAACTAGAATGCTCCAACTACAGACCAATCAGTGTATTAAATCAGGACTATAAGCTTTTTACCATTATCCTTGCCAAAAGGTTAGAAAATATACTGACAGACCTAATTCATTTAGACCAAACAGGTTTTATAAGACAAAGACAGACACGACAACATTAGATGCACTTTACACATAATTCATCATATAAAAAAATATAACTTAAATGCAGTCATATTGGGATTAGATGCTGAAAAAGCATTCGATTCGGTTGACTGGTCTTTTCTATATAGAATCTTATCCAGTTTCAATTTTCATAACAACTTCATTAGAACTATACAGGCATTATATAAAAAACCAACAGCTAAAATAAGGTTTAACGGTAATTTATCATCATCTTTTGAGCTGGAAAGAGGATGTCGTCAGGGCTGCCCCCTGTCTCCACTGCTCTTTGCAATCTTCATAGAACCTCTGAGCCAATGGATAAGACAAAATCAAAAAATTCAAGGTATTACACTTGGTCAGAAGGAACATAAAATAGCACTCTTTGCTGATGACATTTTAATATACCTAGGGCAGCCAGACACTTCTTTACCAGAACTAACCTCAGTTTTTTCAGAGTATGGAGATTTATCAGGGTACAAATTAAACATGCATAAAACCCAAGTTTTAACATTCAACTATGACCCAAATCATTATTCACTAAGCAAACTCAAAACTAACTGGGAGACGGAATCTATGAAATATCTGGGGGTCAATATCCCGAAACAACTCAACAAAATTATATCACTAAACTATGATCCACTGGTGACAAAAATAAAATCTGACCTAGCAAGATGGAATATGATACCATTCTTGGGTACTGCACAAAGAATTGAAGCAGTCAAAATGAATATACTTCCACGTCTTCTATACCTTTTCCAAACAATACCGGTAGAACCTCCCAAAAAAACATGGCAGGAGCTGGACAGAAGGATCTCAAGATTCATATGGCAGGGCAAGAGACCTAGAATCAGATATAGAACCTTACAGCTAAACAAAGACAAAGGTGGGCTCGCGCTGCCAAATATCAGGGACTACTTTAAAGCCGCACAAATTAAAACTTTAGTAGAGATATGTAACCCAGTCTACACTGCACAATGGAAGGAGATCGAATGCCAAATAACAAGTGACATCCCCCTACAGGCGATAATAGGGAACAATGCCTTACCTAAACTTTTGAATAACACTAACCCGTGGATAGAGACCCCGCTAAAAATTTGGTTTAAGATAGTCAGAGAGAATCAAACTAAAGAGCCCTATCGACTTCTGCAATGGATTGCCTATGATCAAGACTTTACTCCTAATAAAACAGACACCAGATTTAAAAAGTGGAAGGAGAAAGGGCTGATAAAATATTACGATTTTTTTAAAGGGCAAATTTTAAGAAGTTTTTATGATTTGAAAAAACAAGGTCTAATAAATCAAGACCTTTACAGGTTCTTCCAGCTTAGACACCACATAAACAATATACTTAAAAAGGAGGATTTGGAAAGGGCCCAGTCAGGTGCTCTGAAGGTCTTCTTAATGGCATATAAAGGGATCCCAGGGATCAGATACATTTCTAAAATATACCAAGGTCTTCAAGACTTAAAAGGAGACAACACATCATATATAAAAGAGAGATGGGAAAAAGAGGGGAATTTCACTTTACAACTGGAAATATGGGAAAAGCTAAGTAAACAGCAATGGAAAAGTACCTCATCCCTGCAGTGGAGAGAATTTGGATGGAAAAACTTGGTAAGATTTTTCAGAACACCTGCACAAAACAAATTTACCCATAAGGGGTTGAGCTGTTGGCGCTTGTGTGGTGAAAAGACTGCAAATCATTTTCTTGTGTTTTGGTCATGCCCAGTTATCCACCAATTTTGGACCAATGTACAGACAATATTGGGGAAAATATTTAAAATAACAGTTCCCTTTTCTTTTATAACTTTGTATTTGGGTTTACTACCAGACTCACTGGAAAGACGAGGAGAAAAATACTTATTCAGTGTTTTAATATTGGCAAGTAAAAAAGCTCTAACTAAAAAATGGATGTTGAAGGACTGTCCTACACCTGAAGATTGGATTAACGTGATCCAAGACATTTACTCGATGGAAAAGTTGACATTCGCACTGAGACAGGACATGGATGGGTTCATGAACTTTTGGCAACCCTGGATCGCATATGTGTCTTCCATTAGATCTAATCTTTGACAAATACCATTTCAATAATGGTTCCGCTCTTTGTTCCAACGCTACTCAGATGCTCTTTTACCTTTATTTACTTATTTTTTCTTTTTGTTTGTTTTTTGCTGTTTTGTTTGTTTGTTTGTTTGTTTTTATTTTATTCTCTTTAATTTCACTTTTTCTTTCACTTTAAAAAAAAAGGGGTGTTGTAATAATTATTCTTCCAATGTTGTCAGATATCAGAAAATAAGGGAACATGTGATGAAAATGTAAACAATGCATTGCTGTAACGACCTGTATACCCTTTACAAAAACTTAAATAAAAAAAAAAAGGAGCCCCAACCAAGCATTGAGTGTGTACTTGGACATACTTTTCAGTCGGCCAACATATCTATCAAAAATCTATTTTTTAATTGATCTTATGCAATATTCTAATTTTTTAAGAAACTGAATTTGGGGTTTTCATTAGCTGTAAGCCATAATCATCAAAATTAAAAGAAATAAACACTTGAAATATATCACTGTGTGTGTAATGAATCTATATAATCTATGAGTTTCACTTTTTGAATTGAATACTGAAATAAATTAATTTTTCGATGACATTCTAATTTATTGAGATGCACCTGTATTGAGAACCTTGGAATGAGTGTGGTGACATAAGTGGGCCGCAGTACAGGGCCACTTACCTTGATGGATGAGAATCCCTTTGTCCTCCACTTGACAAGAAATTCACAAAAGGATAGATCTGGCAGCCACTCGAGTTGTGCCAAATAATTACACATACATGCCTCATTAGTCAAGCATCACATCCCAGTCGCACATTTCTAATTTAGTTGTCTACTTAAACAGGAGAAGGCACCACCTCTGTGAGCTAGTTCCCTGCACTGCTGCCTGCTGCATGTAAACTCCATCACCACCCTAGCATCCTTGTGGGGGTGGGGGGGGGGGGGCGCTGAATGATGAGCAGGTGTCTAGACACCAAGCCTTAAAATTTTATATATATATATATATATATACTGTATATATATACAGTATATACACACACACACACATATTTTATATATATATACAGTATATACTACACTACCGTTCAAAAGTTTGGGGTCACTTAGAAATTTCCTTATTTTTGAAAGGAAAGCACTGTTTTTTCAATGAAAATAACTTTAAACTAATCAGAAATACACTCTAATATCTAATATACATTGCTAATGTGGTAAATGACTATTCTAGCTGCAAATGTCTGGTTTTTGGTGCAATATCTACATAGGTGTATAGAGGCCCATTTCCAGCAACTATCACTCCAGTGTTCTAATGGTACAGTGTGTTTGCTCATTGCGTCAGAAGGCTAATGGATGATTAGAAAACCCTTGTGCAATCATGTTAGCACAACTGAAAACAGTTTAGCTGGTTAGAGAAGCTCTAAAACTGACCTTCCTTTGAGCAGGTTGAGTATCTGGAAAAAATTATTATTTCAAATGCAAATCATTATTTCTAACCTTGTCAATGTCTTGACTATATTTTCTATTCATTTTAGAACTCATGGTGGTACAGAAGTGTGACTTTTCATGGAAAACACAAAATAATTGTCTGGGTGACCCCAACCTTTTGAACGGTAGTGTGTATATATATATCTCCTTGATATAATATGTTCATTTTTTTTTAATGTGAGTTGTCTTACATAACTAAAATATTTCCAAACACCTCAAATTTTATGGATTTCAGGAGAGAACAGAAATGAACACAGCATAGTGAAAACCCTGATAATTAATGTTTGGTGTGCTTACCATCACAAAGCTGTCGATTTACCAGTCAATCTACGTTCCTACTCTCACCTATGGTCATGAGCTTTGGGTTATGACCGAAAGAACAAGATCGTGGATACAAGCGGCTGAAATGAGCTTTCTCCGTAGGACTGCTGGACTCACCCTCAGAGATAGGGTGAGGAGCTCAGTCATCCGGGAGAGGCTCAGAGTAGAACCGCTGCTCCTCCACATTGAAAGGAGTCAGTTGAGGTGGTATGGGCATCTGATTAGGATGCCTCCTGGACACCTCCCACTTGAGGTGGTTCAGGCACGTCCCACTGGGAGGAGACCCCGGGGCCGACCCAGGACTCAGTGGAGAGACTATGTCTCCCAGCCGGTCTGGGAATGCCTTGGTATCCTCTCTGAAGAGCTGGAGCAGGTGGCTGGGGAGAGGGAAGTCTGGGCTTCTCTGCTTCAACTGCTGCCTCCACGACCCGGATCTCCGGAAATGCGGTAGAAGATGGATGGATGGATGTGCTTACCATCCATCCATCCATCCATCCATCCATCTTCTTCCGCTTAATCCAGTGTGCTTACCTTCAAATACAAATATGTAGCTGAAAGTTATTTCTTTTTTCTCATCTAAATCCAGGAGTCTAAACCATAAAGTTTAGTGCTGGTCTGGATTTCACTGGTGAAGTAGCTCATTCCAACCTGATGAAACCACCCTGAGGTCATGAAGAGCTTTGTGTTTCTATATTTACATTTGTATAGCCTGGACCCACTGAGAGTTGACATAAAACAAACTCATAGCTTCTGACATTTGGCCTACACCTTGACCTTGAGCACAACGCAAACCCATGTGAGGATCATTATGTGTCAGTTTGGTGACCATCTGAACAATTACACTGGAGGAGTGGGAGTACACAGATCTTCTGGCCTTTGACACTGACTATGACTTTCTTCAGTATTCCATTTACTTTCCAAAAAAAAAGCATCAGTTCCACTGACAGGAAAACTGCCCCACAGCATAATACTGTCACCACCATGCTTGATGGGAGCTATGGTGTTGGAGTTAAAAGCCTCACCTTCTCTCCTCAAAATATATTGTGACTATTTAGTTCAAGTTTTGTTTCATCTGACCACAGAATTTTCCTCTTCAAGGCTTTTTATTTGTCTGTTTGATCAGCAGCAATCTTCTGCAAAGCCTGAAGGCACTGCTTCTTGAAAAAGTGCTTCCTTCCTTTACATGCTTTACCTTCTGCATACCTGCTTTTTGATGATTCTGGGATTACTCTTGACCATCCTGACCAACTGCCTCTCAGATGCAGGTGACTTGCATTTTCTTCCTGATCGTGGGAGTAATACAGTTGTAGCATGCACTTTATACTTGGAATGAGTTGGTTGCACAGTTGATTTGGGGATCTGTAGCTGCTTTGAAATGGCCCCAACTGTCATGGATCTGGGTAAGCGCTGCAACATCTTGGCACATTCTACTCTGTCTGTTATGCAGCTGTCTCATCAGGAGCCAGGGAGGTTAACTGATGGCAGCTGGTGAAACTCTCAGGGTTACATGATTGCTTAGAGTGAGTGTGTTTTCGCCAGGTTCTCCGGTTTCCTCCCACAGTCCAAAGACATGCATGTTAAGTTATTTGGCATCAACTGAGGATAAACTGTCCTAAGGTATGAATGTGAGAGTGAATGGTTGTCTGTGTTGGCCCTGTGATGGACAGGCGATCTGTCCAGGGTGTACCACGCCTGCTGAGATGCTGGGATAGGCTCCAGAACCCCCACCTCATCTGAAAAGAATTCAGCTGTTAAGAAGATGAATGAATGAACAACTTTCTAATTCAAGATGCTGTATATACAGCTCTGGAAAAAAACAAAAAAACAAAAACAAGAGACTATTACAAAATTATCACTTTATCTGATTTTACTATTTAGGATTTATTTATTTGCACAGTTAAAAGAAATGTAGAAAAGAAATAGTAAATAATAAAATGCAAAATATAATGTACAGTGGGAGGCAGAAATCCATCAGGGCTTAAACGTAGGACTTATATGTATGTGTTTGAACAAAATGAACAACCTTGTTTTATTCTCTAACCTTCTGAATACAACTCACCCAAACTCCAAGTCAAAATGTCGTCCTTTAGAGCCTTTATTTACAGAAAATGACAACTGGCCACTACTACAAAAAAGATGTTCCTTTTAGATGTTGCTTTTAGATCAAATAATGCAAAGAAAACAAGTTCATGTTCATTCTTAATCACTACAGTACTTATATTTTAACTTAAGAACAACCCAGAAATATGTATTTGTGGAATAATTTAGATTTTTATTCACAGCTTTCATGCATCTTACCATGCTTATGATCACCTAATCAGTACCTCCTCAATTAGACTGAGCTGTCCTTGTGTTGGAATTCAACAGATACTCTAATTGGAATGGCTACCAGACATGTAAAGATGCTCATTGAGGAAAGATTTTGCAGTGGTCTCTTGTTTTTTTCCAGAGCTGTACATACTCTGATTACATTGTCTGCTCTGAAGACAGCGGAGATGATTGTGGACTTCAGGAAAGTCACATCCCCCCTGCCCCCCCTCACCATCACAGGCTCTCCCATCACCATTGCAGATTCCTTCCGCTTCTTGGGCACCACCATCACCCAGGACCTCAAATGGGAGCCAACCATCAGCTCCCTCATCAAAAAGGCCCAGCAGAGGATGTTCTTTCTGCGGCAGCTGAGGAAGCTCAAGCTACCCACCAAGCTGTTAGTGCAGTTCTACACGGCCATCATCGAGTCCATCCTCACCTCCTCCATAACTGTGTGGTATGCAGGAGCCACTGCCAGGGACAGACTAAGGCTGCAGCGCGTCGTGCGCACTGCTGAGAAGGTGATAGGCTGCGAGCTCCCATCTCTCCAGGACCTGTACATCTCCAGGATCCGGAGGCGTGCTGGCCGGATCATAGCCGATCCTTCACATCCTGGTCACGTGCTGTTTGCCCCCCTCCCCTCAGGTAGAAGGCTTCGGTCCATTCGGACTAAAACCTCCCGGCACATGAACAGCTTTTTCCCCTCTGCCATCAGACTGCTGAACACTAAGTGACTTTTGACTCTCGTGCACTATGTACAGCAGCTCAACCAGACTCATGTCAATCATCACTGTTTTTCTGTTGCATTATTGACTGTACTATGTGGTACTTCACATTATCTGCTACATGCTAATTTTTTAAAACTGCCTTGACTAGTACTACTCATTATTACTAGTATTATTATTATTATTACTTATTATTACTTATTTTTCTACACTTATTGCACGTTTCTAGTCCTTTAGTTTTTTAGTTTATCCCTTTTTCTCATTATGTTTTTAATGTTGCAGCATGGCACCGAGACAAATTCCTAGTTTGTGTATTACATGAACAATGGCAATAAATCTGATTCTGATTCTGATTCTGACTCTGTCGAGGTGTGTGTAAACTTTTGACCTCAACTGTATATTAGCACAATTAAATGCCAGGCTGTAAACATACTGGACACAGGAATATAGTACTTTACATGAGTCTCTGCCACCATATAGAAGGTTTGAGGTTTAAAAAGTCCCTTTATTGTACAATTCAAAAATATAAAATCACCATGATACCATCATTCCACCAAGTGTCTCACATTTCAAAAGTTCAAACACAACTCATCCCTCTCTCCCACAAAACACAGAATATTCCCTACAGTCCATCTATTAGTGAATACCTCCAAATTGTCCACCATTTTAGAATAAGAATGCTCCACCCGGAGTCTGACTTTTAACAAGGCCTTGTAAACGAACACAGGGTCCACATTGCCAGTGTTAATAGTCTGATTTTTCCTTGTCAGCCAGTTGGCAAGTTTAGCAGTACCAGACAGGAAGTTTATCAAAGTATGCACAGACTTCTTTGCCACTTTATACTTTGGACCATAAATAAACAAACCAAAAGAAAAACATTCACCAAAATTATAAAACCACACTTTCAAAAGATCAAAAAGCCCAGGTAAATGAAAGCATTTAACAAACAAATGCTCCAGGGTCTCAACTTGGGAACAAAACAAACATTCCTCCCCCACATTAGGATCCAGGTGCGCTAGGTATTTATTTGTAGCTATTTCCCCATGTACAGTCCTCCACTGGAGATCTGCTGTCCACTTCTCAATAGGGAGCTTGTACATGGACCACCAACTGCCTTTCGGGGAGAATACCGGCCCCAAAAACCCAGCCCACTTCGAGTCTTTCACCCCCGTCAGAGAGCGCAGATTTAGAACCTTCACACAGATGTGATACACCGTCTTCTTCCCTGCAAACTGGAACTTGCCCAGACGAGGGGTTCTGAAAGACAGCAGGTGGTCTTCTACCTCCTGCCACTCTCCCACAGCTGGACTTATGGAAAGGGTAGGAAAGTTGGACACAGTGTCCTCATCCCATTGATCAGAAAGAGTACGATTTTCCGCAAAGGCTCTCAGTGGTCGTGGCAGGGTAGCACACACTTCCTTCACCACCCTATGCACCAGTCTGACAGATGTAATGTTGGCACTCCGCCTCAGCGTTTCTATGGACGTGGTTGACATCTTCATCAGATGACCAAGCCTGGTACAGCCTGCCTTTCTTAGACAAGTTCGCAGACTAACAGACTGCAGCATTTGAGTGTTTATGAATTGAAAAATGATGAAAAATAGTGGTTCCCCAAACAGCCGCATGCCTGGTGCCTCCTCAGGAATACGGGCTACGGTGAAGACTTGCCATGCATGCAAGACGGATGTATAAAAAGCAGAAAGTCCAGTAAGGTCCACCTCCCCGGATTTCACGAGGAAAAGCTGCTTATCATAGCCCAAGCGGCCAACTCTCCTCAGGAGCAGTTTTGCAGTGTCCATCCAGCAGGGGCCACATCCATAAAGGAGCTGTTGTGCAGTCTGAAGCCTAAAACAGGTGATCTTAGACTGTTTGTCAACCAGGCCCTGTCCTCCCTCGGCAACAGGCAGGTAGAGAACAGCCGCATGCACCCAATGTCGACCAGACCAAAAGAAATCCACGATGGCCTTCTGAACCTCCTCCACTAGGCTCCTGGGCAGTGTCAAAGCAATACGTCTATGCCAAAGAGCCAAAGCGACCAGATTATTGGCGACCAGAACTCTTCCCCTATATGACAGCTGTGGTAGCAACCAATTCCACTTAGAAAAATGAGCACACACCTTCTCCTTAATTCCCTCCCAGTTCTTGCTTTCAAAGTCCTCAGAACCCAAAAACACCCCCAACACTTTAAGACCAGCTTTCCCTCACAGAAGACCTCCAGGTAGATGAAGAATGTCTTGATGTGACCACTGCCCCACCAATAAACCCTCACTTTTGCCCCAGTTTACCCGTGCAAAAGATGCTTTTTCATAAATAGATAAAGTGTCCACCAAACGCTGTACATTCCTATGGGATGTGATGAAAATGTTGACGTCATCTACATAAGCAGACAAGACGAGTGGACGACAACTACTGGAGGGCCCCAGCAGGGTCAAACCACCTAGCCGAGTGTGCAACTTGCACAGCAAAGGCTCAATAGCCAAGCTATACAGTTGACCCGAGATCGGACAACCCTGCCTTATTCCCCGATGTACAAGGATTGGCCGACTCAGCCCTGCCCCCATCTTTACCATACACTCAGCTCCAGTATATAACAGATTCAACCATGCCAAAAACATGTTGCCAAAACCAAAACTTTTCAGTGTGGAAAACAAATAAGAATGGTCAACCCTATCAAAAGCTTTTTCTTGGTCCAAAGACATAATACCAAACTTTAAATCATAACATTTACTAAGATGAAGAACATCACGTATGAGAAAAATATTGTCCATAATGGTTCGGTCCGGAATACAATATGTTTGATCTCTATCTATGATTATATCCAAAACATTTTTCAGTCTATTTGATAGGGCTTTAGAAAGCACCTTGTAGTCTGTGCAAAGAAGAGCAACGGGCCTCCAGTTTTTAAGCAAGGCCAAGTCCCCTTTCTTAGGCAGCAGAGATAGTACTGGACACCGACAGGAGACAGGTAAAGATCCAGTTCTGTAACAGTCAATTAGAGCGTCATAAAAGTCTGATCCAATAATATCCCAAAAATGCTTCAAAAAGTCAGAAGAAAGACCATCAATTCCAGGTGCACGTCCCAGAGCCATTTGATTAATTGTTGCAGTTAACTCATCCAAAGTCAGTTCACAATCCAGAGCAACCCTTTCCTCTGGGCTGAGCTTGGGAAGACCTTCAAAGAGTTGATTTTGAGATTCTATGCAACATGGTTCTGCACCAAACAGGGCCCCATAAAAATCCACTGCATGACTCCTCATCTCAGATGGATTTGTAGTTATTTGACCATGTGGGAGTTTTAAACAAGTCATCAATTTCTTTTTTGCAGCAGACTTCTCCAGATTGGAAAAAAAAAGACATTGGGGCATCCATATCCTTCAGCTGAGTAAACCGGGATCTAACAAGTGCCCCCTTCACTCTTTCCTGCAAGAAAGAGCTCAGGGCTGATTTCTTCTCCTGCAACAAAGGACCCGAGATAGAATCCTGATCCCTAATCAAACTCTCCTCCAACCTCTTGACAGTGTCCTCAAGTTCACAAACTTTGGTTTTAATGATAGCAGTCGAGTTTGCAGTATACTGTTGACAAAAAATGTGAATTTGCACCTTGCCAACCTCCCACCACTGTTCCAGGGAACTAAAACGAGGCTTTGTAGTCCTCCAGTGTTCCCAAAAACACACAAAATATTGACAAAAAGTGTTGTCTTGAAGGAGCTTATTGTTGAAATGCCAATAAGATTTAGTTCTTTCCCATGGTGAAATAATTAACATCACAGAGGCTAGATGATGATCTGTAAAACCGACTGGACTTATGTTACTGTGAAGAATTCCTGGGCCAAAGCTTTGAGAAACATATATTCTATCTAATCTAGCAGCACTGGCTATATTATCTGTGACTCTAACCCAGGTATACTGTCTAGTGTTTGCATGTTTAACTCTCCATGTATCTAATAGGTGGAACTGTACAGTGATATTTTTTAAAACTTGTGAAGACTGAAGATGGGGTTCTGCATTAGTTCAATCCACAATAAAATCCAAGGTACAGTTGAAATCACCAGCAACAATAAGTTGGTCTTGGTGATAGTTCTGCAATTCATTTCTCAGTTCATTTAAAAAGGCAGTTCTTTCAGAACTCTGATTTGGAGCATAAACATTGATCAAACAAAATACGGAATTCTCTATTTCTGCCCTAACAAAGAGCAGCCTGCCCTTCACTACCTCCACTACAGATAAAACTGTTGCATTCACAGATTCTCCAAACAAAATGGCTACTCCTGCACTAAAATTTGTACCATGACTGAGTGAAAAAGGACCCTTCCACCACAAGCTCCAGTCCACTTCATCTGCTGAGGTGGTATGAGTTTCTTGCAAAAATAAGATGTTAAGATTTTTTTGTCTAAACAATTCACAAACTAATCCCCTCTTATGATTGCCCCTCCCACCATTGATGTTTAAGGATCCTAATTTTATGTTTTGCATAGGGAGATAGAAGAGGAGACAGAGGGCAGAGAGAGACAGCAAAGAGCAGTAAATATATAGGAACACCGTGTTGTGCATACCCATGTAAGCTATTTCATCTGTCGTGTGCGCATGACCTTTTTACCTCCTGCTGATTTACGCAGGGCTGTTAGGTGCTTTTTAAGGCAAAAACGTTTTCTTTCATCCAGGAGGTCAAGACCAACCTGTCTTTTTAGCACATTAACAGATCTAATAAATTTATCAGCACTGAAATAATCAGTGACTTTAACGGCTCTTTTGTAGGTTTCATCCAGAAAAACATTTATTTCTTCCAGTGAATACAGACTTGTGCTTTTACTGCAAGTTTCTCCAGTGGACACAGTATCAGAATCAGAATCCATTCCCTCACCATCTCAACTTAACTGACTGTTTGATACAGCTGTCCCAGCTGATTCATCATGAGCTGCAATTTCCTGAACGCCACTTACAGCAGCTGACTGGCGTTGTTCCGTTAGCTGTTCAGAAACGTTAGCAGCTACCGGAACCACAGCTGCTGATTTCACACACTCTTTCTCACAGCTAGATTCTGACATACCATCAGTGACTGTTTGAGCCCCATCACCAGCCACGCTCCCAATCGTAAGCTGGGCTGCGGGTGCCACAGCCGGGCTGTCCACACACACAGCAGCAGGTTCCAGAGCAGGACCGGCGGAAGGCCCCGCAACGTTGTCTGTAGTAGTGGCATAAGCGGAGGCTGCAGCGCTGGTTTCAGCTGTGGCTTCATCAGAGCCTCCCGCCCGTTGCTTGTGCGGACAAGCGAAACGTTTAAGGCCCACGTCTCCACATTCAAAACACTTCATCTGCCCTGAGCTCGCATACACCATATAGGAGCCGTCCCCATGTTTGACCCAAAAGGACACTTCTAGTGTTTGAGTGGGCGAGTCCAAAAGCATTAACACCTGTCGCTTGAGTGATTTTACACGTTTTAACTTGGTATCCTTACATCCCAGACTCACAGTTCTAAATGGGCCTGCAAATTTCCCAAATCTGCGAAGCTCTGTCTCCAACTGCTCGTTAGTGATGAAAGGAGGAACACCTGAAACGGTGATGCGCGTTGATGGAACAGATAAGGGGGACACCTGTACATACGTATCCCCGATAACAGCACCGCTCCCAATTAGACTGTGGACAAACTCCTCACCAGTCAAAAACACAACAACAGCTTTATTCATTCGGGACGCAAAGCAGATCATATCATGTCCCACCTTCTCACCCACAGCAAGAAGGGCCTCCTCCACAGCAACGCTGCTATCCGGCGGCACTATCCTCACTCCCTGCCGGATAGACGGAGGTGGCGTCTCAAAGGACGCCATCCTCCAGCAAATGCCAAAAACAAAAAAACCACAAACGCACTCAAAATATTGAAATAAATTTACTCTAGATGCAGCCAATAATAAAAGATAGAGGAAAAGTCCAAACGTTGTGAAAAAGTATAATCCAAAACTCGCGCCACTCACACACCCAGCACCTCCTCACTCATGCTCTAACTCACACCCACCGGAAGCGGAAATGAGAGAAGAGAAGAGAAGAGTTTGAGTTTTAAAAAATGCCTTTATTGCACAATTCAAAAATGTAAGAGCACCAATATCATTCCACCAAGTGTCTCACATTGCAAAAGTGCAAACATAACTCATCCCCCTCCTCCACAGAACACAAAGTATTCCCTGCAGTCCATCTATTCCACATTGCCAGTGTTAGTAGTCCGATTCTTCCTTGTAGTCCATGCAAAGAAGAGCCACAGGGCTCCAGATGTCAAGCAAGGCCAAGTCCCCTTCCTTCGGCAGCAGAGATAGCACTGCGCACCCGCAGCCAGTTCCGTAACAGTCAATTCGAACGTCATAAAAGTCTGATCCAATAATATCCCACAAGTGCTTAAAAAAGTCAGAAGAAAGACCGTCAAGTCCAGGTGCAGGCGAGTAAACCGTGACCTTGTAGGCCGTCCTCCAGTTTTTAAGCCAGGCCAAGTCCCTGTCCTTGGGTAGCAGAGACAGTACTGCGCGCCGGCAGGAGACCAGTAAAGATCCAGTTCTGTAACAGTCATTTAGAAACGTCATAAAAGTCTGATCCAACAATATCCCAAAAATGCGTGAAACAGGCAGAGGAACAACTGTCATTTATTCCTTCTGTCGGGCGCGCTTGACCTTTTGTCCCCCTGCTGCTTTACGCAGGGCTGTTAGGTGCTTTTTGAGGCAAAAACATTTCCTTTCATCCAGGAGGTCAAGACCAACCTGTCTTTTTAGCACATTAACAGACAATAAATTTATCAGTGTCACTGAAGTAATCAGTGACTTTAATGGCCCTGTAATAGGTTTCATCCAGAAAAGCATTTATTTCTTCCAGTGAATACAAACTCGTGTTTGTACTGCAACTTGCCCCAGTACACTCAGTATTAGACACAGTGTCGGAATCAGATTCCAATTCCTCGTCAGCACAACTCAGCTGACTGTTTGATTCAGCTGGCCCAGCGGATTCATCATGAGCCACATTTTCCTGGACGTCACCCACAGCAGCTGACTGGCGTTGTTCCGTCTGCTGCTCTGAAACGGTAGCAGCCACCGGAAGCACAGCCGCTGATGTCACACAGCAAGATTCTGACGCATCATCAGTGATTTTTGGGGCGCCATCACCAGCGACGCTCCCAGCCGTAAGCTGGGCTGCGGGCACCACAGCTGGGCTGTCCACAGACACAGCAGCAGGCTCCGGAGCAGGACCAGCGGAAGGCCCCGCAACGTTGTCCGCAGTAGCGGCGGGAGCGGAGGCCGTACCGCCGGCCTCAGCTGCAGCGGAAGGCCCCGCCACGCCGTCCGGAGCAGCGGCGTGAGCGGAGGGCGCACCGCCGGCTCCAGCTGCGGCTCCATCAGAGCCCCCCGCCCGCTGCCTGTGCGGACAGGCGAACCGTTTATGGCCCACGTCTCCACATTCAAAACACTTCATCTGTCCTGAGCTCGCATACACCGTATAGGAGCCGTCCCCGTGTTTGACCCGGAAGGACACTTCCAGAGTTTGAGTTGGCGAGTCTAAAAACATGAACACCTGTCGCCTGAGTGATTTCACGTTTTAACTTGGTATCCTTGCACCCCAAAGTTACAGTTCTAAACGGGCCCGCAAACTTCCCAAATCTGCGGAGCTCCGTCTCCAACTGCTCGTCAGTGATGAAGGGGGGAACACCTGAGACGGTGATACGTGTTGATGGGACAGATAAGGGGGACACCTGTACATACGTATCCCCGATAACAACACCGCTCCCAATCAGAGTGTGGACATCCTCCTCAGCAGCCAGAAACACAACTACAGCTCTATTCACTCGGGACGCAAAGCAGATCGCATCATGGCCCACCTGCTCGCCCACAGCCAGAAGGACCTCCTCCACAGTAACACTGCTGTCCGGGGGAACGATCCGCACCCCCTGGCGGATAGACAGAGATGGCCTTTCCAAGGTCGCCATCCTCCACCCAAAAAAACAAAAACTGAATATGCGGCCAGTAGTAGAAAATCGAAAAAAAGTCCAAAGAAAACACGGAGTTCCCTATTTCCGCCCTCTGCCTGTTTTACACATTTTTGGGATGTTGTTCGATCAGACTTTTATGATGTTTCTAATTGACTGTAATTGACTGTCACGGAACTAGATCTTTACTGGTCTACTGCCGGCGCGCAGCACTATCTTTGCTGCCCGAGGACGGGAACTTGGCCTGGCTTGAAAACGGGAGGCCTGTGGCTCTTCTTTGCACGGACTACAAGGTCACGGTTTACTTGCCTGCAGGGCATGGATGCCCCAACGCTTTCTTTCTACAATCTGGACGAGCCTGCTGCAAAGATGACTTGCTTGAAAATCCCGCATGGTCTAAGGACTACGATCCATCTGAGATGAGGAAAATGTCTCTGGGACGTACAACGGAACTGGCTGCGGCCGCACAGCGCTGTCTCTGCTGCCGGAGGAAGGGGACTTGGCCTTGCTTAAGAACTGGAGGCCTGTGGCTCGTCTTTGCATGGACTACAAGGACGACTCGGACTACTGCCACTGGCAATGTGGAATAGGTGGACTGCAAGGAATACTTTGTGTTGTGTGGGGGAGGGGGATGACTTATGTTTGCACTTTTCCAATGTGAGACACTTGGTGGAATGATATTGGTGCTCTTACATTTTCTTGAATTGTGCAATAAAGGCATTTTTTAAAACTCAAACTCCTTCGGCCGCCGGAAACAGAGAGAAGAGAAGAGAAGAGAGTTTGAGTTTTAAAAAAATCCCTTTATTGCACAATTCAAAAATGTAAGATCACCAATATCATTCCACCAAGTGTCTCAAGAGAAGAGAAGGGAAGGATAAAATACTGAACAGGTTTGTACAACATTTCAACCAGCTGTTAAACATACCTGGAGATGCAGATTATGCAGTGCTCAACTCAATTGCAGACAAGCCTACCATCTTAAGTCTAGATGTGAAACCAAATTTGGAAGAGCTTTTGAAAGCCATTGATACATCAAAAGATTACAAAGCACCAGGAAGATGTGGAATACCAACTGAGGTATGGAGATATGGTGGAGGCAAACTAAAAGAGACTGTTTGATCTAATTGCTGACATCTGGGAACAAGAGCGCATGCCACAGGACTGGAAAGACACAAATATTATGCCAATATTTAAGAAGGGGAGCAGGAAGGATTGTCGTAATTATAGAAGAATATCTCTTCTGTCCACTGCTGGTAAAATAATGGCCTTCGTACTCCTCAACAGAATCAATGAAAAGCTTACCCCAAACATCTTTTCCGAGACACAGTATGGTTTTTGGAGTGGAAGAGGCACCATGGATATGATCTTCAGTTTGCGTCAGATCCAGGAGAAGTGTATGGAACAAAACATGCCCTTGAATGGTGTATTTATAGACTTCACAAAGGCTTTTGATACAGTATCAAGAGAAGGTCTCTGGATTGTGCTGAAGAAGTATGGCTGTACAGACAACATTGTTAGCCTGATAAAATCCCTACACGATGGTATGCAAGCCCAAGTAATTCAGGGAAATGTCACCTCCATGGAATTTGCTGTGACAGTGGTTAGGCCATGTACACCGAATGAAAAGTGAAAGACTTCCAAGACAACTGTTTTATTCTCAGCTCTGCGAAGGCAAAAGAAACTAAGGTAAAGAAACATAAAAACACGAGGAACAGATCTGAACAGATGGCAACAAACAGCGACAAATAGGGCTGCATGGAGAAGCATCATTAAACCCTAGTCTACATCATAGCACAGTCCTTTACGTTCTTGACTGACTGCAAGAGAGAGAGAGAGAGAATAGAATAGAATAGGCTTTACTGTACAGTTGTAAAGTACAACGAAATTGTGGGTGCTCCACCAGGCTACTGCGCAGTAAGTATGAAAAGAAAAGATATAAATAAGACACAGAGTTGCAAAACACATATTTGAATAAAATAGCTCAAGATTATTGAAATATACACAGATTAGGTTGGCAGACATAGTGATTGGTGCATGCATATAACACTCAATGTCACCTAAGCTTAAGACTATGGCTAAAACTGCAATAATAATTCTAGAATATTTTTTGAAGAGTCAAGCAAATTAAATTAATTAACAAATTAAAACTGCAACTCCAAAACTATACTCAACCAAAACAAAGGCGAAAATACATAAAACATAAAGTAACTGGAAAACATTTACACAGTTCATACTCTTTGAAATAGAGATTAGCTATTTTTCTATCAATAAAAACTGTCTCACAGTGAATACACTGCTACAGGCAATCATTAAATGACATATCAAGAATTTCTCAAGGGTCTGAAAAAAACCCTGACATACAGATATACACACATTCACATCCATCTGTCTTCCTAAGTGAATAAGTTATGAGTCAGCCCACCCTGACTTTTACTCACATGGGACACTGTGTGCACATATGCAGGTCAGGGAAACACACACACACACACACACACACACCATATCTGCCATACTGTAACATACTGCGAGTGCCACAGTGAGCACTTTGCTCATAACCCTCATAACCTCACTTGCAGAGAAGTGGCATTGATTATTTGACAATGTTGGAAAAATGCTATAAAATGAACAGAGATGAATTTCATCTCCAGAGGTGAAACTGTCAGCATTCAATTTGGAATAAACTCATCTTCTCTCATCGCTTTCATCTTTCTCTCGCTCACAGGGGAAGCTTTGCACATCTTTTCTGTGCTCTTCATCTCAGTGTTTCTCTCCCCTCTGTTCAGGCGCTGATTGACATGGTGCAGTCCAATGGGAACCGCGGGAAAGGTTTTTCTCAGAGAGAACGAAATACTAGTGTAAAATGCCATGCCTTAAGGTTTTTTGTGGGTTTGTGTGTAGGTGAAAGTGTTTGTCACAGAACAAACAGAGAAAGTAGGTCATAAAGGTGCTCACAGATGAAAGAGGAGGAGACTTGATTCCGTATCCTCAGCCTGTTCTCCACCCTGCTCTCTGTTCATCTGTGCAGGTTTCTACCTGTGAAAAGGGCAGAGGAAAACAAATGCCTTTCCTTTGTCTTTTTTTTCCTCCTTTAATGCTATATTTGCACTGTCGCTCCTATTAATTTACACTTTCTCTTCTGCACTCCAAATGAGAGCTCCGTTTCCCTGAGCTTCTCCGTGTGTATATTTAGAAATGTTTCCCTCCATGCCTCTGTGCAGAACAGTGGGAGAAATGAGGAGGAGTGGGGAGAAAAAAGCCAAACAGAAGGAGAGGAAGATAAACACAGCTAATTAGGAATCTATTGTTAGGTGCATGAGCAGATTGAAGGCACCCAAATAAGATATTCGGTGATACAGACGTCACTGTCAGGCAGTGGACAACATGCACAAACAAAAGCACACACAACAATTAGGTCGCAAACAAGTCTCAACAGATGTGTGAGGTGCGACAGGTATACAGAGAAGTAATTGATAGGAGAGAAGGCAAAAAATTTTAAATCAAAAAAGGTGACAGAGAGGTTCATGACTTTCTGCGGAGAAAGATGGTGGAGGAAAACAGTGTGTCAAAGATGCTGTTTATTGTTTGAAGTGGTTCGGCAGAGTGGCAGATGTAATGAGCTGACAGTTATTCATTTGTCAGTCACCCGCAAGAGCTTGAGATTGTTTAAATATTCCCCACACTGTCATTCTTTCAAGTAGATCCTTCTTTGGTTTTCAGTTTCATCTTTGTCAACTTGCTTTTCACTGTGTTATGGGACCACTGCAGGCTGGCACAGAAGAGAATCTCAGGCTTTTAGCTTTTAGTTTAAAGGCCCCTCTGCAATTAATTGTCCTCCTGTTGCAACAAGACACGGGTGCAACACTGTTGCCCGGAGAGCAGGGTTGTGGGAGTAGGTAAGAGGCAAGTGTAAAGAACAACAGGGCAACTTGGAGGAAGCTCTTAAGGTACACATTAGTGCACGTGCAGAAGTAAGATGGAGGGAGCAGAGGAAATAGAGGCAACAAAGATGGATTGGTGATAAAGGAAAAGCAACACTTCTTTGAAGAGAAAGGACCTGCCCTCACAGTCAATATACCTCCGATACTATATACAGTCATAAATGAAAGTGATTTAATGAAAGCACTACTCCTTTGCAAATTCTCCAGATGCTCAGAAACACACCTACAGTGACCCTCAGGTGGATCAGCATCCAGAAAGGTCAAGTTCAAAACTCCCAAGATATGTGTATGTGTCATTTCAACTGTGAGCAGGCCTAGGATCTGAATTGTTCTTCAGGCCAAAATGAGCTGCTCCATAACTGATGGTCTAGTTTTCAATAATGTGCTGAATGGTGGTAATCCTTCGATCATTTTTGGGAATGCACAGTCTGTGAGAAACAAGGTGGAGGAAATTCAAGGCAACGTACGTTACCAGAAGGATTTTAAGAACTGCTGCGTCATGGCTTTCACTGAATCTTGGCTTACTGCGCATGATCGAGATGCAGAGCTGTGGATTGACGGCTTTGGAGCCCCGCTGCGCTCGGATCGACAGGAAGAGGTAACGGGGAAATGTCAGGGGGGCGGAGTATGTTTATACATTAATAAGCAGTACTGCACATCTGTCACGGTCAGAGAGCGCATCTGTACACCCGACGTGGAACTGCTGTCTGTGTCACTACGCCCCTTTTATTTGCCTCGAGAGTTTCCCCAACTTTTCATCACAGTTGTGTACATTCATCCGAGGGCAGACGCTGACTCCGCCTCCAGCACCATCTCTGATGTGGTGCAGCGGCTGCAGTCAATTTCTCCAGAGGCGCCAAACTTCATTCTTGGGGATTTTAACCATGTTTCTTTAAAGAAGACACTTAAAAACTTTAATCAGTATGTCTCCTGCCCAACCAGGCGAAAAAAGACATTGGACCTGTGCTATGGATCCATAGAGAGGGCCTATAAATCACTCCCCCTTCCTCCTTTAGGATCCTCAGATCACAACTGTGTTCATTTGCTGCCCACATATAAAACTGCTCTCAGAAGAGGCAAGGTGGAGACGAGAGACATTGATGTGTGGACAGAAGATTCAGAGCACAGCCTCCAGGAATGCTTTGACTGTACAGACTGGAAGATGTTCATAATGGCCTGCGGGGATGATTTGGACTCTCTGGCTGAGCTCACATGCTCATACATGGCTTACTGTCAAAATAAGATTGTTCCACATAAACGTGTCAAAATATACCCCAACAACAAACCATGGGTTACTAAATCAGTTAAATCCTGCTTACAGAGGAAAGCTCTTGCCTTTAAACAGGGGTCTGTTTCTGAACTACAGGTTGCCACCAAGGAGCTGAAGGCTGAAATTTTAAGAGCAAAACAGAATTATAAATCAGAATTGGAAAGCAAGATGGCAGCAAATAAACTGGGTTCGGCCTGGGCCAGTATGAAAACTATTGCAGGCCTTCAGAGCACAGAGCGCAGTAATCGTGTGTTTTTAGATGGTTTTAGTTCAGACACAGAGCTGGCTAATGCTCTTAATTGTTTTTATGGTCGTTTTGACTCCTTTGATTTTAGCACAGAAATCCAAGATTTGAAACAGAAACTCAAAGACAATCAGCACTTTAATATTGAGGTGCAGGATGTTGAAAGGGAGTTCCGCGCTGTAAAAGTGAACAAAAGTCAGGGCCCTGATAATATATGTGGGCGCTTGGTAAAGTCCTGTGCACATGAACTGAGTCCTATATTTCATTACATTTTCAATAAGTCCTTACAGACACAACATGTGCCTAAGATCTGGAAAGATGCCGTGGTTGTTCCCGTTCCAAAATCCAGCTGTCCTAAAACGGTAAATGACTTTAGACCAGTTGCTTTGACTTCAATTTTAATGAAAATTTTTGAAAAACTGGTCAGATGTGAGGTCCTAAGGCAGACTGAACATGCATTGGATCCTCTGCAGTTTGCCTATAGGCCTCACAGAGGAGTGGAGGATGCCACTGTCACTCTGTTTGACATGCTTTTTAAACATCTGGGTTTTAATGGGACACACGCCAGGCTTTTATTTGTGGACTTTTCTTCTGCCTTTAATACAATCCAACCTCATATTTTAGTTGAAAGGCTCCTGCAACAATTTGATTTAAGCAATATTCTGGTGGGTTGGATTCTGGATTTCTTAACCAACAGGACACAGAGAGTAAGGGTCAATGGCACATTGTCTGACCTAAAGTGCTCTTCTACTGGCTCCCCTCAGGGGTGTGTGTTGTCACCACTACTCTTCATCCTGTACACAAACATGTGTCGGAGTAGACATGACAACAGACACATCATAAAGTATGCTGATGACTCAGTCATTGTCAGTCTCCTCCAGGATGGTGAGAGTGGCCACGGCCCAGTAGTTGATGACTTTGTTCACTGGTGTGAGGATTCCTACCTGCAGCTGAATACAACAAAAACGAAAGATATGATTATTGACTTTAGGAGGAAAACTCCCAGGCACAAAGTCACCATACTAAAAGGCCAGACCACTGAATGTGTACAATCGTACAAATATCTTGGGACGATTATTGATAGTGGATTGAACTTTGAGGTGAACTGTGAAAGGGTGTGCAAAAAGGGTCAGCAAAATTTGCATTGTTTGAGGAAACTTGCACATTTCCAAATTGACCGACCCATAATGACTATGTTTTATCGGGCTTTTATTGAATCTGTTTTATCCTTTTCTTTAATGTCATGGTTTGGTCAGATAAAACTGAAACAGAGGAAATCCTTGGATCAGGTAGTCAGATGGTCCAGTCGTTTGCTTGGTGAGTCACAGCTGAGCCTGGCATCCCTGTACGCCAAACAAGTACAGAGGATGGCCGACTCGATTTTAAATGATGACTCCCACCCTTTGCACTGCAACTTTCAGCTTCTTCCCTCCAGACGGAGGTTTGCTGTCCCAAAAAGTAGAACCCAGCGCTACAAAAACAGCTTTGTCCCTGCTGCTGTCAAAGAGTTGAACAAGCTATAAAATTATATTGTACATATTCTATATTTACCTATTTTGTAAGATGTGTGCCTGTGTTTGTGTCTATGTTGAATGTAATTAGTGGCTTGTAAATATGGATGTCACCAACTGCAAAACAAATCTACCTACGGGTACAAATAAAGTAACCTGAACCTGAACCTAATTATGCAACCATCATGTTACTTTAAAGGCCTTTATGGACAATAAACAGAATACTGCAACCTGTGAGTGTTGTGAATTCCTGCCTATTTGAGGCAGGAACAATTAAAACCCAAGTGCAGGATGAAGTTGTGTGTATTTTATTGTGCTTAGATGTGACAAGACAGTTCAGACAAACAATTAACGGGTTGCACAGGATGAGCAGGGATAACCTCCAGGACGTTCTACAGCGCACGAGTGAGTACAACACGAGGGAAAAATGTTCCAAACCACAGGCAGGCGGCACTGCAGTGGGGGAACGAACGGGAGAGCCCAGGAAAAAGCCTCCATACGGGACTGGACGGCAGGGGCGAAGCAAATTGTACTCACAGGGGCTGGAGCAGTCTGAGACAGTTTGTGAACGATCCACAGTGCGGGGAACGAGACAACTGATAAACCAGGTAATGCCAGCAAGTAAGCTGTGTGTCAGGTAGTGCAGAGCAGAACAACAAACAAACAGAGGACACTAATGATATGCACAGTGATGTGGTACCGAAAAAAAACCAGGCAGGGCATCTAGTCATGCATACATAGAAATAAACAGAACAAACACACAGTTCAAACACTGTAGAGGACAATAATCCGGCAATCCATTCAAGTAGACACACGGCTTAAATAATGCCAAACCTAATGAGGAGAGTGATTGCCAGTGTGTGTAGTGTGAGTGTGAGTGTAAGGCTGGACTAAGTGGAGACAGGTGTGTGAGTGAATGTCTGTGAGCATGTGAGTGAGAATGAGTGTGTGTGTGTGTGTGTGTGTGTGTGTGTGTGTGTGTGTGTGTGTGTGTGTGTGTGTGAAGGAGTAGAGGAGTAAACACCAATAATAATGACAACCAGCTGGTATCACTGGCAGGAGAGGGAGGTGTGGCTGTCAGCTGGCAGGGAGCGGAGTGAACCCCAGAGGCTCCCTGAGAGTGCCTGATGGCAAATAGGAAGCAAAGATACACAAAAGACCAAGTAGCCACAGCATCATGGAATTGGGTTTGCAACCATCAACCCCAGTTCATGACAGTGAGGAGAGATAATGTACAGACTTTTGAGTGATACAGTAGGGAAAAATAAGTATTGAACACATCAACATTTTTCTCATTAAAAATAATTCTTATGGAGCCATTGACCTGAGATTTTCACCAGATATCAGAAACAACCCAGGTAATCCATACATACAAAGAACTCAAGGTAACTGTGTTCACAGAACAAGTTATATTTAACTAAAAAAAATACTCAGAGAGCACATACCTCCACCAAGGCTCCTTCCATTCCTCATGCATCACCTCCAAAATGTAATGGGCTTGTGTGTAGGCCACGAGCCAGTTCTGGTGAAAATTGCATCAAAGTCTATCCAGTAGTTTTGGAGGATTTTTGCTAACGCATTGTGAGAA
Organism: Pholidichthys leucotaenia; assembly: GCA_020510985.1. Lineage (NCBI taxonomy): Eukaryota > Metazoa > Chordata > Actinopteri > Cichliformes > Pholidichthyidae > Pholidichthys > Pholidichthys leucotaenia. Next base: position 333,674,593 of record CM035841.1, read on the forward strand.
AATGAGAGCCTTGATGGAGGCATGCATTCTCAGATCATCACCAAAATGTAATGGGTTCCTCTCTAAGCCTCGGACCACCTCTGGTGAAAATTTCATCTAAATCCATCCAGTAGTTTTTGTGTAATCCTGCTGCACAAATACAAACAAGGTCCTTGGTGAAGGTATGCACTCTCAGATCATTACCAAAATTTAATGGGTTCATCCTTGGCCCAAGGGCTACCTCTGATGAAATTTTTGCCAAAATCTGTCCAGTAGTTTTTACATAATCCTGCTAACAGACAAACAAACAGACAGACAATGTCACGAGCTGAGGTCTGGATTTTTTGCTAGACTCAGTCTTCTGGCTCTTTCTTTGTATTTATATTTATTTATTGTATCTTGTGCCTTTGAGTTTTAGTCTGCATTTGATTATGTTTATTTCTTATATTTTATTCTGTTGGCTGACAGCTGTCAGACGACATTTCCGGGTTTTTGCTCTGCGTGGGCATCGTCTGTCAAGTTGTCAGTCCATCCGCTCCTCCCTCATCTCTCCCAGCTGATCTCACTCACCATTCAGTGTTCCCTTTTGCCCGCTCATGTGAACCTACACCTGTGACTAGTCATGTAAATATTTTGATCCCTATTTAAGGGAGGATGTTTTTCATTTTCATTGCCGCTGCCTAGTCTACCAGTCTCTCTTTGTCTCCCCCAGAGCCCTGTTCTGCTCTGGCGCATTTTTTCCGTAAGTCTTTCCATCATTGCTATATTGTTATTTGAACATCTTGTCGCACTGTATGTTTGCTATTTTTGTTAATAAATCTCGCAAGCTCACAGTCGAGTGCCTGGGTTTCGTATCTCTGCCCCAAAGGGGCATTCATAACAGTAGGCAGTGGCCCGTTAGAGACTCAGCTGCTGTGAGTTTGTGAATCTTTTGTTTTTTCTTTCTTTTTTTTTTTTTTGCTCACCTGTGCTCTGGAGCTCATCATGTCCCGGCTCGCTGGCCTCACCCATCCAACAAAGGGAGATTGGCAGTGGGGTCTCCTAGCCTGGAGTAGGAGTGGGCAGCGAAGTTTATCCAGAGTTTCGTGGATGAAGCTTTCGCTGCCCACGGACCCAAAAAAGACCTCCAGAAGACCGAGCTCAGAGCACCATCATCTGGATTGACGGAGACCTGGACGGCGGTGGAGCTCGAGCTCAGGCAAGTGCTTTCCTTTGTTTTTCTTATATCTGTTTTGGACAAGTCTTGTCTGGCTCTTGGCGAGGCAAGCCAGGCACAGCCATCAGCTGTGCCTGAGCTCACCCCGTCGGTCTCAGCCACTGTCGGTGACCCTGACCCTGTTCCTCTGCCTGTCTTTTCTGAGCCTTCTCCCAGGGTCACCGGGGAAGATCCACTTTTGCCAGATGTCTCCATGGGTCCAGGCTAGCCAACTGAGGTCGTCATGGGTCCAGCTCCCCCTCCTGAGGTGGTCGCGGGTGCTCCGTCCCAGCCCGGGACCTCCGTGGGTGCAGCTCATACTCTGCCCAAGGCTGTCATCTGGATCACTCCTCCTCGATCTGAGTCCCTGTGGGTGCTACATCCCGGTCGGGGACCCTCGTGGGTGCTGCAACCCAGCGTTAATCCAACATGGGTGCTGCATTCCAGTATGGACCTGCCATGGGTGCTATGCCCCAGCCCAGAGTCCACCATGAGTGCAGCACTGGCCCAGCGTGGGTCCACTGTGGGTGCAGCGTTGGCTCAGCCCGGGCCCACGATGGGTGCAGCATTGGCCCAACCTGGGCCCACCGAGGTTGCAATATTGGCCCAGCCCGGGCCCACCGTGAGTGCTGCTACGCTCCAGCCTGGAGCTACCGTGGGTGCTGCACTGTTCCAGCCCAGAGCCACCGCTGGTGCAACTTCATCCCAATCCGGGATCATCGAGGGTGCTGCTGGCCAGACTAAGGGGGTTGTGGTTCGCCTTTCTCCTCTGCCAGACATCGTCGTGGTCCCCCTTCCTCCTCTGCCAGACGCTGTCATGGTTTTCCCTCCTCCTCTGCCTAACACCGTCATGGTTCTCCCGGCTCCTCCATCCTGCCCAACGCTTGCCCTTCCCTTCAGGCGGCCGCCTCCTGAACCACCCCTCCAGTTCGGGTGGTTGAAAGACTCAAGCAGACCACCCAACAGGTGGTGCCGCAGAGTGGGGTTGCCCATGTTCTCTTGGAGGCCACCCAACTCGGGCCATGGGACCATCTGGTGGGCCTGGGACTCTGGTCGACTGCCGGACAAACTGAGCCATTGAGTTGGGGACCCATGTTCTCTAGCAGACCACCTGATTTGGACTACCTTGTCGTCCGCCAAGCCTGGGACTTTTGTCGCCTCCCTGAACCCTTTAGTTCCTTGGCCAGGGGGGGCCTAACCTACTGGTTTGTTTGTGACTGGTGTAGGTCCTGAGCGGGCTTTTATTTTGTTCCCTTCTAGCCTGTTCCCCCTGCCACCCACCCTGGGTGGATTGTTGTTGTGCCCCTGCTAGGGAGAAAGGCTTTTTTCTTTTTCTTTTGGTGCTACCTTGGGGTGTCTGGGTGCCACTCCTTGGGGGGGGGGGGCGCTCTGTCACAAGCTGAGTGCTGGATTTTTTGCCAGACTCAGTCTCGTGGCTCTTTCTTTGCATTTATATTCATTTATTGTATTTTGTGCCTTTGAATTCAGGTTCAGGTTCAGGTTACTTTATTTGTACCCGTAGGTAGATTTATTTTGCAGTCAGGTGACATCCATATTTACAAACCACAATTACATTGAACATGAACACAAACAGAGGAACACATGAAGCTGACTATAAACATGATAAAAGTACTCAAGGCTAAACCAATCAGGACACAGGACAAAGAGATAATAGAAAAAACAAAGATATAAGAGAGAAGGGTCATATTAAAAAGTTAAAGACTAGTCAAAGAGGTTAAAATCTCAAAAGTCTAAAACCCAATAAAAGATTTAGAACCCAAATAAAAAACCTACAAAAATAAGTAAATATAAAATAAAATTAATAAATAGGTAACTAAATTATGTGCAATATATTGTTACATCTTGTTCAACTTTTTAACAGCAGCAGGAACAAAGCTGTTTTTGTAGTGCTGGGTTTTGCTTTTTGGGACAGCAAACCTCCGTCTGGAGGGAAGAAGCTGAAAGTGGCAGCGCAAAGGGTGGGAGTCATCATTTAAAATGGAGGTAGCAATCCTCTGTACCTGTCTGGTGTACAGGGATGTCAGGCTCAGCAGTGACTCACCAAGCAACGACTGGGCCATCTAACAACCTGATCCAAGGATTTCCTCTGTTTCAGTTTTATCTGATCAAACCATGACACTAAAGAAAAGGATAAAACAGATTCAATAAAAGCCAGATAAAACATTGTCATTATGGTTTGGTCAATTTGGAAGCGTGCAAGTTTCCTTAAACAATGTAAATGTTGCTGACACTTTTTGCACACCCTTTCACAGTTCTCTTCAAAGTTTAAAATACTATCAATAATCGTCCCAAGATATTTGTAGGATTGTACATATTCAGTGGTCTGGCCTTTTAGTACAGTGAGTTCGTGCCTGGGAGTTTTCCTCCTAGTCAATAATCATATCTTTATTTTTTGTCGTATTCAGCTGCAAGTAGGAATCCTCACACCAGTGAACAAAATCATCAACTACTGGGCCGTGGCCACTCTCACCATCCTGAAGGAGACTGACAACAACTGAATCATCAGCATACTTTATAATGTGTCTGTTGTCATGTCTGCTCCGACACATGTTTGTGTACAGGATGAAGAGTAGTGGTGATAACACACACCCCTGTGGAGAGCCAGTAGAAGAACACTTTAGATCAGACAATGTACCATTGACCCTTACTCTCTGTGTCCTGTTGGTTAAAAAATCCAGAATCCAACCCACCAGATTATTACTCAAATCAAATTGTTGCAGGAACCTTTCAACTAAAATATGAGGTTGGATTGTATTAAAGGCGGAAGAAGAGTCCACAAATAAAAGCCTGGTGTGTGTCCCATTAAAATCCAGATGTTTAAAAAGCATGTTAAACAGAGTGACAGTGGCATCCTTCACTCCTCTGTAAGGCCTATAGGCAAACTGCAAAGGATCCAATGCATGCTCAGTCTGCCTTAGGACCTCAAATCTGACCAGTTTTTCAAAAATTTTCATTAAAATTGAAGTCAGAGTTCCTGGTCTAAAGTCATTTACCATTTTAGGACAGCTGGATTTTGGAACGGACACAACCACGACATCTTTCCAGATCTTAGGCACATGTTGTGTCTGTAAGGACTTATTGAAAATGTAGTGAAACACAGGACTCAGTTCATGTGCACAGGACTTTACCAAGCGCCCACATATATTATCAGGGTCCTGACTTTTGTTCACTTTTACAGCACAGAATGCCCTTTTAACATCCTGCACCTCAATATTAAAGTGCTGATTGTCTTTGAGTTTCTGTTTCAAATCTTGGGTTTCTGTGCTAAAATCAAAGGAATCAAAACAACCATAAAAACAATTAAGAGCATTAGCCAGCTCTGTGTCTGAATTAAAGCCATCTAAAAACACATGATTACTGCGCTCTGTGCTCTGAAGGCCTGCAATAGTTTTCATACTGGCCCAGGCTGAACCAAGCTTCTTTGCTGCCATCTTGCTTTCCAACTTAGATTTATAATTTTGTTTTCTCTTAAAATTTCGGCCTTCAACTCTTTTGTGGCAACCTGCAACTCAGAAACAACCCCCTGTTTAAAGGCAAGTGCTTTCCTCTGTAAGCAGGATTTAACTGATTTTGTAACCCATAGCTTGTTGTTGGGATATATTTTGACACGTTTACGTGGAACGATCATGTCTCTGCGGAAAGCTATGTATGAGCATGTCACGTCCACTAAAGAGTCCAAATCTTCTCCGCAGGCGAGCGTGAACACCTCCCAGTCCGTACAGTTAAAGCATTCCTGGAGGAAGTGCACTGAATCCTCTGTCCACACGTCTATGTCTCTGGTCTTTGCCTTGCCTCTTTTGAGAGCAGTTTTATATGTGGGCAGCAAATGTACACAGTTGTGATCAGAGGATCCTAAAGGAAGAATGGGAAGAGATTTAAAGGCCCTCTCTATGGATCCGTAGCACAGGTCCAATGTCTTTTTTCACCTGGTTGGGCAGGAGACATACTGATAAAAGTTTTCAAGTGTCTTCTTTAGAGACACATGGTTAAAATCCCCAAGTATAAAATTTGGAGCCTCTGGGGAAATCGACTGCAACCGCTGTACCACATCAAAGACGGTGCTGGAAGCGGATGCAGCATCTGCCCTCGGGTGAAAGTACACAGTCGTTATAAAAAGTTGGGGAAACTCGCGGGGCAGATAAAAGGGGCGTAGTGACATGGACAGAAGCTCCACATCTGGTGTACAGATGCGCTCTCTGACCGTGACAGATGTACAGTACTGTTTATTAATATACAAACATACGCCGCTCCCCTGACGTTTCCTCGTTACCTCTTCCTGCCGATTCGAGCGAAGTGGGGCTCCAAAGCCGTCAATACTCAGGTCCGCATCCCGGTCATGCGCCATAAGCCACGTCTCCGTGTAAGGCATGACAGCAGTTCTTGAAATCCTTCTGATATCAGACATTTCCTTGAATTTCATCCACTAGAAATAAAGTGGTTGAAATAAAGTTAGTCTGCATTTGATTATGTTTATTTCTTATATTCTGATATCAGAATATCAGTGATCGTCACTTCCTTGTGGTAACGTATCGTCACTTCCTGTTTTGCTGTCTGCCTGTGTGGTTTGCTCTCCAGCTCTCCAGCCATTAGCTATGGCTACTACCTCTCTTTCCTCTCCTCCTCTGGTGTGCTCTCTCTGTCAGATGTTTAGCTACACCTCTGCCTCTTTTAGTGATAACGGTAAATGTAATAAATGTCTTTTTGAGGCGCTCGAGGCGAGGTTGTCTGATTTGGAATCCCGGCTCCGCTGCATTGAAACACCGTCTGCGCCAGTTAATCTCGACGGACGCCCATTAGCTGCAGCGGAGCTAGTTAGCTTAGGTCCCACTGTCAGCGGTTCCCCGGCTCTCCTCAGCAGCGAGGAGACTGGGTGGGTGACGGTGAGAAAGAAGCCTAGTCGCAAAGCCCCGGTTCACCACCAACCTGTTCACGTTTCTAATCGTTTTTCCCCGCTCAGCGACACACCCGCTGAGGAAAAAACTCTGATCATTGGCGACTCTGTAGTCAGAAACGTGAACCTAGAGACTCCAGCGGCCATAGTCCAATGTATTCCTGGGGCCAGAGCAGGAGACATCGAGTCAAATTTGAAAATGCTGGCTAAAAGTAACTCTAAATATTCCACAATTGTTATTCACGCCAGCATTAATGACATCCGTCTCCGGCAGTCGGAAGTCACGAAACTTAATATAGAATCGGTATGTGACTTTGCAAAAACGATGTCTGCCACTGTAGTATTCTCTGGGCCCCTCCCCAATCTGACCAGTGATGACATGTTTAGTCGCTCGTCATCCTTGAACCGCTGGCTGTCTGTGTGGTGTCCTAAAAATGACGTGGGCTACATTGACAATTGGAGCTCTTTTTGGGGAAAACCTGGTCTTATGAGACGAGACAGCATTCATCCCACTTTGGATGGTGCTTCTCATTTATCTAACAATCTGGCATCTTTTTTATCCAAATTTCCAAAACCATGACTACTCAGAGTTGGGACCAGGAAGCAGAGTCGCAGTCTTACACGCCTCTCTGCAGCTCCTCTTCATCCGCCACCCCTCAGCTTAGCCCCTGTCTTCCCCATCAGAGAATCGTTGTCTGCTCCCTCCAAAGTAAATAAAAATATAATGTATAAGCATCCCAAAGTGATAAAGCAAAATATTGGTAAAACTCAAATTAAACATAAAGCCTCTAAATTGAATGATTTGGCCTCTGTTCCTCCTCATAATTTAAAAATTAAATGTGGTTTATTAAATATTAGGTCTCTAACTCCCAAGTCTCTGTTAGTACATGATCTGTTAATTGATCATCAGATTGATTTAATTTCCCTTACAGAGACTTGGTTAGGGCAAGAGGATTATGTTGGTTTAAATGAATCAACTCCCTCTGGTTATTTAAACTGTCAAAATCCCAGAAGTTCTGGTTGTGGAGGAGGAGTAGCAACAATTTACCATTCCAAATTACTAGTTAATGTAAAGCAAAAAACATGTTATAATTCCTTTGAGGGCCTGGTCCTCAGTGTTGGGCACTTTAGCAATTTCAGGTTAAACCCAATTTTATTTGCCATAGTTTATCGTCCCCCATCAACCTATTCAGAATTTTTATCCGAATTTGCTGATTTCTTAGCTGATTTAGTGCTGAAATCTGATAGAATAATTATAGTAGGGGACTTTAATATACATGCGGAAGTAGATAGTGACTGCCTTAATGTGGCTTTTAATTCAATATTAGACTCGATTGGGTTTTCTCAGAAAGTAGGAAATTCTACTCATTACCTCCACCATACATTGGACCTTGTTCTGACATATGGCATAGAAATAGAAAACCTTGTAGTGTCTCCTCATAACCCTGTACTGTCAGACCATTGTCTGTTAACCTTTGATTTTACTATTTCTGACTATTTGGCTCCTAAAGAAAAATATTATCACAGTAGATGCCTCTCAGATGATGCTGTTTCCAAATTTATGCAGATTGTTTCCTCTATGCCATGTGTCAACACAACGGAAATAAGCTATAGACAGCTTGCTCCTTCTGTAATTGATAACATGGTGGATAGTGTTTCAGCTTCTCTGCATCAGGCTCTAGACTTGGTGGCCCCCTTAAAAAAGAAAAAGTCTAATCAGAGATTTTTAACTCCTTGGTTCAACACAGAAACTCGTAGCTTAAAACAGAAGACTCGTCAATTAGAAAGAAAATGGCGCTCTACTAATTTAGATGAAATCTATTTAGCTTGGAGAAATCATCTTTTAATTTATAAAAAATCTCTTAGAAAAGCTAGAACGAGTTATTACTCTGCATTAATAGAAGAGAACAAGAATAATCCCAGGTTTCTTTTCAGTACTGTAGCCAGGTTGACAAAGAGTCAGGACTCTGTCAATCCTAGCATCCCCTTAGAGCTTACTAGTCAGGACTTTATGAACTTTTTCAATAATAAAATTTCATCCATCAGAGATAAAATCAATCAGATTCTTCCCACAGTTAACTTAAATACTGTATCTACTACAACTCCTTCTATTGATGTCTGTCTTGATGAGTTTACTCCAATCGACCTTTGTGAGTTAGACAAAATAGTTTCCTCATCCAAACCTCAACTTGTCTTTTAGACCCTATTCCTACCAGGTTATTTAAAGAAGTCTTCCCACTTATTGGGAGCTTTATTCTTCATATAATCAATTCTTCATTGACTTTAGGCCATGTACCGCAGGCTTTTAAAATGGCTGTAATTAAACCCTTACTCAAAAAGCCAACGCTAGATCCAGGAGCTTTAGCTAACTATAGACCAATCTCTAATCTCCCTTTCATTTCAAAAATCTTAGAAAGAGTTGTTGCTACGCAATTATTTGACCACCTGCAGGGAAATGGTTTACTTGAAGAGTTTCAATCTGGGTTTAGAATCCATCATAGTACTGAAACAGCCTTAGCGAAGGTCACTAACGACCTCCTCATTGCATCTGATAATGGACTAGTTTCTGTACTTGTCCTTTTAGATCTTAGTGCAGCTTTTGATACTATTGATCATAATATTCTACTTGATAGATTAGAACACTATGTTGGACTTAATGGAACTTCGTTGCAGTGGTTTAGATCTTATTTATCTGATAGGTTCCAGTTTGTTCATGTAAATGATGAGTTTTCTTTCAGCTCAAAGCTTAGTCATGGAGTTCCACAGGGATCTGTGCTAGGCCCTACTCTTTTTAGTTTATATATGCTTCCATTAGGCAACATTATTAGAAAGCACTGTATACATTTTCATTGTTATGCAGATGACACACAATTATACCTGTCAATGAAGCCAGATGATACTAATCAATTAGCCAAGTTAGAAGCCTGTCTTAAGGAAATCAAAGCTTGGATGACTTGTAATTTCCTGCTATTAAATTCAGATAAGACTGAAGTCATTCTTGTTGGTCCAAAAAACCTTAGAAATTCCTTTCCAAATCAAACTTTCAGTTTGGATGCGGTTACTCTTTCTCTTAATAGCTCTGTGAGGAACCTTGGAGTTATTTTTGATCAGGATTTGTCCTTCAGTTCACATATTAAATTTGTTTCTAAGACTGCCTTCTATCATTTGCGTAATATTGCCAAGATTAGGAGCATCTTGTCTCAGAGTGATGCTGAGAAGCTGATCCACGCTTTTGTTAGCTCGAGATTAGATTATTGTAATTCTTTATTATCAGGCTGTCCTAAAACATCTTTAAAAAGTCTTCAGCTGATCCAAAATGCTGCAGCAAGAGTTTTAACAGGTACTAGAAAGAGAGATCATATCTCTCCGGTTCTGGCCTCCCTTCATTGGCTTCCCATAGAGTTTAGAATTAAGTTTAAAATCCTTCTTCTTACTTACAAAGCTCTAAACAATCAGGCTCCTTTTTATTTAAAAGATCTGATACTACCGTATCATCCTAACAGAGCACTACGCTCCCAAAATGCAGGATTACTTGTAATACCTAGAATCTCCAAAAGTACAATGGGAGGCAGAGCCTTCAGTTATCAAGCTCCTCTCCTGTGGAATCAGCTGCCAATCTGGATTCGGGAGTCAGACTCGATCTCTGTTTTTAAGAATAGGGCTAAAACCTACCTTTTTGATCTAGCCTACAATTAGGGAGGGATCATGTGTTTCTGAACCCTCCCTTAGTTATGCTGCTAATAGGTTTAGTCAGTCGGGGGACCTCCAGTAATGCACTGGGCCTCACTCCTTTCCTCACTCTCTATGAAATATTTTTTTTTGCCGGTCATTAACATTTATTTGTTCTCTCCCATAGATTGAGTCCCCATCGTGCTGTTTGCTCTCTACATGTCTGTTCTTTTCTTCTTCTCTATCCCCTCACCCCCCAGCCAGTCGCAGCAGATGACTGCCCCTCCCTGAGCCTGGTTCTGCTGGAGGTTTCTTCCTGTTAAAAGGGAGTTTTTCCTCTCCACCGTCGCCAAGTGCTTGCTCACAGGGGATCGCCTGATTGCTGGGGTCTTTCTGCAACTGTTGGGGTCCCCCCTACAGTTGATAGTGCTATGAGATGACTGTTGTTGTGAAATGGCGCTATATAAATAAAGTTGAATTGAATTGAATTGAATTGAATATTTTATTCTGTGGGCTGACAGCTGTCAGACAACATTTCTGGGATTTCGCTCTGCGTGGGCGTCGTCTGTCAAGCTGCCAGTCCATCCGCTCCTCCCTCATCTCTCCCAGCTGATCTCACTCACCATTCAGTGTTCCCTTTTGCCCGCTCATGTGAACCCACACCTGTGACTAGTTATGTAATGGTTTTGATCCCTATTTAAGGGAGGTTGTTTTTCATTTTCATTGCCGCTGCCTAGTCTACCAGTCTCTCTTTGTCTCCCCCAGAGCCCTGTTCTGCTCTGGCGCATTTTTTCTGTAAGTCTTTCTATCATTGCTATGTTGTTATTTGAACATCTTGTTGCACTGTATGTTTGCTATTTTTGTTAATAAATCTCACAAGCTCACAGTCCAGTGCTTGGGTCTTGTATCTCTGCCCCAAAGGGGCATTCATGGCAGACAAACCACCCCCATTACATTACCTCCTTGGCAGAGGTAACAAAGTACCTACTTTTAAATTGTTGTTTTTTTTTGTGAGAAAATTAAACCATTTAATCATTGTCAGTCCTGACCTACAGTACAGGCTAAAAAAAAAGATTGCTTTGAAATTAAACCAAAAAGGCCACCTACTCCACCAAGTTTCCATGAGAAACCAGGACTTAACTAGAAAAGCACTCAGAGAGCCCATACCTCTGCCAAAGCTCCTTCCGTCCCTCATTGATCACCTCCAAAATGTAATGGGTTTGTGTGTAGGCATAGATCCACTTCTGGTGAAAATTGCATCAAAGTCTGTCCATTAGTTTTGGAGTATTGTTGCTAACACACTGTGAGAAGATAAGAGCCTTGGCTGAGGAATGCATTCTCAGATCATCACCAAAATGTAGTGGGTTCGTCTATAGCCCAAGAACCACCTCTGGTAAAAAAAAAAAAAATAAATAAATAAATAATTCAAATCCATCTAGTAGTTTTGGAGTATTGTTGCTAACACTATGTGAGAAGATAAGAGCCCTGGCGGAGGTATGTATTCTGGGATCATCACCAAAATGTTATGGGTTCCTCCTTAACCCAAGGACCACCTCTGGTGAAAATTTCATCCAAATTCATGCAGTAATTTTTGTGTAATCTTTCTGCACAATTACAAACAAGGTCCTTGGTGGAGGTATGCACTCTCAGATCATCACCAAAATTTAATGGGTTCATCCTTGGCCCAAGGTCTACCTCTGGTAAAAATTTCATCAAAATCCATCCAGTAGTTTTTGCGTAATCCTGCTAGCAGACAGACAAACAAACAGACGGATGGACAAACAAACAGACAGCCAGCCAGACAAACCAGCCTGATTACATAACCTCCTTGGCGGAGGTAACAAACTAACCAATGCTTCCAAAAACATTACCTCCTCCCTTGGCAGAGGTAATAAAGTGGAATGACACAGAGAATAAGTATTGAACACATGAAGAAAAAGAGGTACAAAAAATAATAGAAAGCCAAGAAACTTGCTGAAATCCATCAGAATTTAGGAAGTCATCCCATTCCCCATAAGTGCAAATTAATTCCAGCTGGTTAACTCCTGACTGATAGCCTTTAAAAAAGTCTGTGAATATCAGATGGTCTCACCACAAAGAACTCATGATGGGTAGAAGCAAACAGCTCTCTCCAGACCTTCATAAACTTATTGTTGCAAAACATAATGATGGCATTGGTTACAGGTGTATTTCTAAACTGATGAATGTTCCAGTGAGCACTGTTGGAGCCATTATTCAGAAGTGGAAAGAACATCATTTTACCATAATGCGCCACCACCGGCCACAACTAGGAGTTCCTCACAAGATTTCTGACAGAGAAGTCAAAAGAATTATCAGAAGAGTTATCCAAGAGCCAAAGACCACTTATGAAGAGCTCCAGAAAGACTTGGATTTAGCAGGTACTGCTGTTTCAAAGAAAACAATAAGTAATGCACTCAACCGACATGGGCTGTATACCCACTCATCTCGCAAGAATCCATTGCTGAAGAAAAAGCATGTTGAAGCTTGTTTAAAGTTTGCTGCACAAGCCATTAAAAGACTGGGAGAATATAGTTTGGTCAGATGAGACCAAAATTGAACTTTTTTGATGCCACAACACACAGCATGTTTGGAGGAGAAATGCCACTGCACATCAGCCCCAAAACACCATACCAAAAGTGAAGTTTGGAAGTGGGAGCATCATGGTGTGGGGGTGTTTTTCAGCACATGGTACAGGCAGACTTCATATAATCGAAGGAAAGATGAATGTAAAAATGTACAGAGACATCCTTTGTCCTTTGAGTTAATAGAAAACACTCACAGAACCTTCAAGATCTGAAGACAGTTTGTGTGGAACAATGTGCTAAAATCACTCCTGAGCAATGCCTGTACCCAGTTTCTCCATACAGGAGGTGTCTGGAAGCTGTTATTGCCAACAGGGGCTTTTCTACTAAATATCAAATGAATTTCACCAAGTGTGTTCAATACTTATTCCCTGTGTCATTCCACTGAATTAAATATAACTTGTTTTGTGAAAACAGTTGACTTGATTTCTTTATATGTATGGATTACTTGGGTTGCTACTGATATCTGGTGAAAATCTCAGGTCAGTGGCTCCATCAGAAATATGTTCAATGAGAAAAATGTTGACATGTTCAATACTTATTTTCCCCACTATATATCACATATAGGAATAAAAACAATAAAACCGTTGGTCAAAACCTAATTCTTAGCTGGACAAGCAATTAACGCAGCCTCAACCTGATTATTTCATTCATACAGAAAAGTGGTCTAATGTTAACATTATTGCCACAAAAAGTGAAGGACTCGCAAGAGAAACATGAGAGAAAATGAGGCTGCAGGATGTTTTGTTGTTTTGTGTGAAACTATCTAATTGGATAACTAAAGCAAGGTACAGTGTCTCTTGAAAATAATTGGGACTTATTGTAAATTTGTGTAAAAAGGATTGGGGAAAAACATGTCTTACTGAAGTTGTTTCATCTTGCACTGCAAAAAAATCCTTTAACTGAATACATTTTAAAAAGAAAAGCAAGTCCCTACTTAAGAAACAACAATTTTCAACAAACACTAATGGGAAATGAATATTAGCTCCCTCTTCTCCTTTAAGATTATTTTTAAGTGGGTGAAGGTTCAGCAAAGAGACTGTTCTTTCCTGAATATTTCTACATCACCAAGGGTCTACGTTGCTCTTAGGTCAACCCACAAATCTTCAGTTGGGTTTAAGTCATGGGACTGGATGGCCATAGGAGAAGCTTGATTCTAGGTACTGTAGGACTGTACTGTTGTACTGTTTTACTTTTTTCAGAAGTTTCAGGATGAGTAACATGTCCTGGTTTTTCCTTACAAACATTTTTATTAGTAAAACTGTCAATTTATAGCTATTTACAGGGTTTAATTCCACTTACAAAATAGCTGCTTAATGCAGCATAGCAGTATGTGTATGAGAAAAACAATCACAGATAAAATGAAAGTTCACCTCTAAAGAAGCTTCATTTGTCCTTTACAAAAATGTGTAACTAATCAGAGTTGCTACATTTTTGTCCATATCTTTCTCTTAACAAATACTACATTTCTGCAAATGTAATTAAAAGAATAAACAGAAGCTCCCTGCTCTGAAAAACCCCCCCAAAAAACACAGAGGTAGCAGTGTTTCAGTTTCCCACACATTTTTTAACTACAGTTGCAGGGATATCATGGCAGCTGATGACTGGATGACTGGTGAGTGTGGAAGCCACCCAGGGGATCTGATTGCTGGGCTCATGCACATGCAGACCCCAGCTAGATGCAGGAGCTGGTGTGGATTATAGGGGTGTGATGTCTGGTTGTCTGTCTAGGCTGTCCCCAAACAGTCTGTTTCTCTGGGTTCAGAGACAGGCTGGTCCCACTGTGGATGGAGACAAACTCCACTGTGTGCCTGAAAAGGGGTAACCCGCAGATTCCACCATGGATAGAGGAACTCTCCACTTTGGGTCAGTCATTCTGCAGCAGGACCCCCCAGTGGTGGACCCTCAGGGCCAGCAAAGCCTTCTCTGCTGGCCTAAACACTATCAGAGTTACATCTACAACCTACATTCTTACATTTGTTCCATGAGGCTGTATTAAATTATTCCCAATAGTCTATTCTCTTCATTTTGTAGCTTTTCTCTTGGTTGCACTGCTTCCACCGGTGTAATGTATGTAGTTTTTTTGTCCAATCATATTTCAGCCATCTGTGTTGCCAGGGTCAAGCAAATCTGCCTTGGGCTTTCAGAAATTAACAGTGTGGCTCTGTAAGTTAAATTAACTGTTAAACTTATCCTGCTGCTTTAACCAATCAGATGTCTTCTGTATGTCCAGGAGTAGCATAGAAGGCATCAGAGAATGTCGACTTTTTCACGTCTTTTGATTGGATGGTTAGACTGCTCCACCCACAAAGCAGAGAATCCTAGCTAGCAAAACGCCAGTGCAAGGACTTGCTTAAGCAGCTACAATATACTGTATCTGTTTAAATATAATAGCTGGTTTTTTTTCACCCACAATGGCTGACAGGGGAGAAGAAAATGATTTGGTCATTGATATTTTTAAAAAAATCCATTTTCCAGACGGACTTTTCAAGAAAAGCTGGTCATTGTGAAGAGATGCCGGTCAACCCTGAAGCTAGCAGGCCCGTCTCAGCCGGGGAAAGGATTTGTCCGTTTCTTCCATATTAACAACGAGCGGTATCCTTGGATTACAGCCTCCGAAGGAGTGCTGCAAATTATCTTGCTGGGAATGTCTGTTGTTTACAACTGATGGAGTAGATACTTGGAGCCAGACAGGGTTTGCTAACTTGAGCTGTCTACTGTCACACCATGACGATTTAGGCAGCGTTCGCCAAACATACAAAAATTGGTCTAAAACGCTGGGATACGCCGAAATTTTCACTTTTGGCCGTATGCATCGCATATCCACGTAACAACTTGGACATATAATTAAGTAATAGTAACTTAAACCAACTAATGCATAAGATAAGATAAGATAAGATAAGATAAGATAAGATAAGATAAGATAAACTTTACTGTCCCTCAAGGGGAAATTTGTCTTGGGCTTGTCACCCGTGCTGCAACCACACAATCCACACATACACAATGGATGTAGTACATAATAAATGAAATAAAACCCAATAAATAATACAAGTACATACATACATACATAAATATATAACAGCAGTCATTAAGAACAGGAGTTATAAGTGTCCCTGACCTATTTATCTGAGTTTAAAAGTTTTACTGACGTTGGGATAAATGAGTTCTTGTATCTATTGAACCTGCACTTGGGGACTCTGTATCAACTCCCTGAGGGCAGCCGCACATATTCATTGTTTAGTACATGGCTCATGTCACTGATTATTTTTTGAGCTTGTCTACAGGCTGTCTGGTCATATAAGATCTGCATGGGTAAATACTCTTTAACTCCAATAATTTTCCATGCTGTATGAATTAAACGCAACACTCTGTTCTTTAGTTTCACAGAGAGGTTGCCAAACCAAGCTGTAATGCTGTATCTAATACAGCTCTCCAACACAGCCTGATAAAATATTAACATAATCCTTTTATCAACGCCATGTATTCTTAATCTACGCAAGAAATGCAGCCGCTGTTGTAGTCTACTACAGAGGTAATCAATATGTGTGCTCCAGGTTAATGAATTGTCAATAAATACTCCCAAATATTTATAGGAACTAACCTGTGCTATAGTGTGGTTGTGGATGACCACAGGCCTGTGGTCACCAACTCCCCGAGGGTCAAACACCATCTCCTTTGTTTTATCAGTATTCAAAATGAGATGACTGTCATCACACCAATTGACAAACCTCTGAATTTCTATAAAATTGCTTGACAGATCATGAGTCTTTTGAAGTAGTGATAAAATAGCAGTGTCATCAGAAAATTTAATAATTTGATTGCCTGGATAGACACTTCTGCACTCATCAGTGTACAAGGTGAACAAAAATGGTGAACTAACACAGCCTTGGGGAGCCCCTGTGCTGAGGGTTCAAAATTTAGATAAAGTTCCATTTACACTAACTTACTGTTTACGATAAGTTAAAAATGAGTGGTACCATTTAATAATGACAGGATGCACTTTAAAATCATTTAACCTCTTAATTAAAAGGTGTGGCTGCAGTGTGTTAAAAGCTGAACTAAAATCAACCAATAAAAGACATGCATATGAGGTTGTCTCCTCCAAATGTTTAAACACAGAATGAGTTAAGGTTAAAATGGCATCCTCTGTACTTCTATTACTTTTATAAGCAAACTGCAGAGGATCCAAAAGTCCTCCGAAATCAGTTTTCAGAATGTCAATGACAATCTTCTCGAGGCACTTCATTACCAGTGAGGTCAGTGAAACAGGACAATAGTCATTATTCTCTTTGCAGCTTGCTTTTTTGGTACAGGAATTATAATAGAGCTTTTCCAAATTACTGGGACAGAACACGTATCTAAAGACTTCTGGTAGATGGGACTCCAGCATGGACTCCATGCATAGTATGTTGCCAACATTCACAAATTATGCACAACAATAGTCTAACTTCTGCATAGCACAGTCATTGCTAAACTGCCGTTGCCTCCCGATCCATGAATCCTAGTTTTGGGAGAGATGATCTCTGTTCAACCAAGATGATTCTCCCCTCCAGAGACCACGGTGGGGGGCGTGACCGACCTGGCAGAGCTGTCAAATCTGTCAGGTCAGTCATGCCTAAAACCAGCTGATGTGACACGTCAGGAGCATCAGATAACAGTTGTCACAACCTGGCTCAAAGGCACGTGAACTGATGGCGATGAAAAAAGTTTATTTTCAATAAAGCAAAAAAAATAAAACCAAGATAATACATAGAGTGTGCTTTTGCTGAGAGGTGCAGAAAACAGCAAACAGCTGTGCTCTGTGGTTCAGGTGATCAGCTGATTGAATCCTCCTCCTCTGGTGTTCTGACATTTTGGCATAAATATCAGAACAACACAGGACAGATGATAGTAAAGACTTCAGTTAAATATAAAAAACCCCGACAGGTCCAGTGTGTTTAGCTGTGTGTGTGTGTGTGTGTGTGTGCGCGTGTGTGTGTGTGTGTGTGTGTGTGTGTGTGTGTGTGTGTGTGTGTGTGTGTGTGTGTGTGTGTGTGTGTGTGTGTGCGCTGCAGGCAAAGAGCTCTGTATGAGTTTTTCCTGTGAACCAATGCTGCAAATGTCCCATTTGCTCTGTGAATGCGGGATATATCAGCCACACGCTGGATATGTCAGAAAATTTTCAGCATGCTGAAAATTAATTTTCAGAGGAGTTTGGCAAATAACGCCGTATACCAGCATGCTTCAGCGTCCTCTTAACTTAGACAGAACTGAGCCATAACTGATTCACCTGCCCCAGTGTATTCTCCAAATTTTTCATATGTTTTGAAAACACTGCCTAAATCATTTAGGTATGACAGGGCCTTAGCCAAGGTAGCAGCGAGGCACCAAAGCATAACTGCCAGCTGGATAAGCAACAGTACTTTTAAACCTTTGGGGAAACAATAGTGGATCTGCAGCTCAACGAACAAATGCGCAGAGAAATAGAGCTCTACAATGAAAGGGTAAAGATTTTTAAAATTATAATTTTATAGTTAAAGTTATCTTTAACATGCTTTGTGTGGATGGCCCTATAGGCTATTTTTTTGATGTTTGGTATGAATGGCACTTAAATTGGGTAGCTCACCACTGAAGGCCAAGTTGGAAAATACACTGTCCGCCACTGCCGTTCCCCCACCACAAGGTTTCACCCACTTGCAGCCCAACAGGGAGAAGCACTGTGGTGGCTGATGGACATTCCTTTCACAAATGTCCAACAACTAATCCCCTCAATTACCACATGTTTACAGACTGTTGTTAGTCAAGAGAGGCCCTGTCCCAACTTTAATGAGACATGTTGCTGCCATCAACTTCAAGATGAGCAAAAACTTGAACTTCTTGGATGAGATAAGATTCAAACTGATGCTAACATATCTGTAACTGCCCAATATTTTCTGATGCTGTGTATCCATCAGCCTCTAGTACTAACAGTGATGGAGGAGGGAGGTCCTGGAACAGTTCATAATGAGCCTTTATCATGATCCCAGCAGGGACAGACAGTGAAAAAGAAAAGAGGCGAGGCAGCGGTGGGGGAGGGGGTGGCACAGTCCTGCCAATACAGATAAATATTTCATCCCACAACACACAGAGTCACTGAGACTGGTGCCCAGAGGGAAAGAGAGGATGTAGGGAAAGAGAGAGAGAGAGAGAGAGAGAGAGAGAGAGAGAGAGAGAGAGAGAGAGAGAGAGAAGCTAAGAATGAAGGCAAGGCAGAAAGACAAAAAATCATGGGAAGAGTGGGAAAGATAAAAGGAGAGACAGAGCATGAGATATGGGACAGCTTAGAGACAACACAAAGCCTCGAAGGTAAAGGTGTCCTTAACTCTTGCATTCACTGTCCATGATGCTAACCAAGGCTGACATCACACACACATGCATCCACTGACACACTGCATGCACCCACATACACTCAGATATAGTGTCTTAGACACTTTTCTATTATTGTACTCTTGCACTGAGACTGAGGTTCCTCTCCTACGACTCGATTTGACACCTGGTCTAAAAGGAGTGCCAGTGTGAAAAGAAAGATGAAAAAATATCCTGGGTGAAGAGACAGAAGGTGGAGGTTCAGTGTTAACAATTAGAAGAAGGCTGTAGACCATGGCTGCTGTTTTTAAAACTGCATCTTTAAAACACTGTCCCCCTATGAACATACACATTTTATGGATTTCATGCCATGTTATCTAGCAATGCTGTCCACAGAATTTTAGAACTTAGCTCAAAGATTTGTTTCTTTTTTCTGTCAAGAACATTACTGGGGACTGATGTTAAGTATATTTTTTGTTGATTACTAAGGCAGATATGATTAACTGAGGATCCACATGATCTTTACAGCTAATATAATTTTTGGAGTTTGAAATATCAAATGTGCCTGATTGATAAAATTGCATAATCTTCAATCAATAATCAGCCACTTGCCAAAGGCTTCACAGAATTAAGAAGCTAGAAAAACATGACATTTGGGGGAAAAAATCTGATGCAGTACATTTCAAAATGTTTATTTGAATTGAGGCAGCAACAGAAACGCTGTGCTTTTCTGAATATCTGAATTTATCTAGGCTAGAGTATGTGAAGCGTGTCCAGGAGGTGAAGAGGGAGTCAGAAAGGATCATGGGTTTGAAGCTAGAAATCAAAGGTGTGATGCTGAATGCTTTTAATCCGTATGCCCCACAAGTCAGATGTCAAGTAGAAGAGAAAGAGGAATTCTTTAGTAAGTTGAATGAAGTGGTAGAGAGTGTTCCCAGGGGAGAGAGAGTGGTGACTGGAGTGGACTTTAATGGGCATGTAGGTGAAGGAGCAGAGATGATGAGGATGAGCTGGGTAGGTAGGGTTTTAAGGGGAGAAATGTGGAAGGACAGATGGTTGTGGATTTTGCTAAAAGGATGGAAATGGCTGTGGTGAACACATACTTCAAGAAGAGAGAGGAACATAGGGTGACTTACAAGTGGAGGAAAGGACACACAGGTGGACTACATCTTATGCAGAAGGAGAAATCTGAAAGAGATAAGAAACTGTAAAGTGGTGGCAGGGGAGAATGTAGCTAGGCAGCATCGGATGGTAGTGTGTAGGCTAACGTCAAAAAGCACGAAGAGGAAGAGAGTGAAGGCAGAGCCAAAGATTAAATGGCATAAGTTAAAGAAGGAAAAATGTCACACATAGTTCAGGAAGAAGTTGAGATAGGCTCTGGGTGATAGGGAAGAATTACCAGAGGACTGGGAAAGTATGTCGTCTGGAAAGGTATGTGGTCTTTCCTCTGGACAGAGGAAAGAAGACAAGGAGACTTGGTGGTGGAATGAGGAGATACAGGAAAGAATTCAAAGGAAGACGTTAGCAAATAAATAATGGGATAATCAGGGAGATGAAGAAAGTAGACAGGACTACTTCGAGTCTAGGCGTACAGCAAAGAAAGAGGTAGCAAAGGCAAAGGAAAAGGCAGTGAGTTGCATGAGAGGCTGGACATTAAAATATGAAAGAGAAAAGGACTTGTATTGATTGGCCAGACAGAGAGATTGAGCTGAAAAGGATGTGCAGCAGTTTCGGTTGATTAAGGACAGAGATGGTAATGTACTAATAAGTGAAGACAGTGTGTTGAGAAGATGGACAGAGTACTTTGAGGAGCTGATGAATGAAGAAAATGAGAGAGAAGAGGATGGATGAAGGAAAGATGGTGAACCAGGAAGTACAGAAGGACACCAGGTGGAAGTGAGGGCAGCTAAGAAGTGGAGGAACAGTGAAAAAGTGGTTGGTCCAGATCACATACCTGTGGAGGTATGGATGTTAAGGAGAGATGGCAATGGACTTTTTAACCAAATTGTTTAAGACAATCTTGGAGACTGAGAGGATGCCTGAGGAGAGGAGAAGAAGTGTGGTGGTAACAATTTTCATGTTCAGAACTGTAGTAACTACAGAGGCATAAACTTGATCAGCCACACTATGAAGATATGGGAAAGAGTTGTTGAAGTTAGGTTAAGAAGAGAGGTGACAATCAGTGAGCAGCATGCCAAGAAAGAGTTCTAGAGATGCAATGTTTGCTCTAAAAGCGTTGATGGAGAAGTATAGAGAGGGTCTGAAGGAGTTGCACTGTGTCTTGTCGATCTCGAGAAAGTATATGATAGGGTGCCAAGAAAGGAACTGTGGTATGAGGGAATCAGGTGTGGCAGTGAAGTGTGTGAGGGTGGTGCAGGACATGCTTGAGGGCAGCGAGATGGTGGTGAGGTGTGCTGTAGGAGTGACGGATGGATTCAAGGTAGGGGTGGGATTACATCATGGATCAGCTCTGAGCCCCTTCTTGTTTTCTATGGTGATGAACAGGCTGACAGATGAGGTCAGGCAGGAGTCTCCATGGACCATGATGTTTGCAGACGACATTGTGATCTGTAGCGAGAATAGGAAGGAGGCAGAAGATGATCTGAAGAGACAGAGATATGCACTGGAGAGAAGAGGAAGGAAACTCAGTAGAAGCAAGACAGAATACATGAGTGTGAATGAGAGAGAGGCAGGTGTTACAGTGAAGATACAAGGGGTAGAGGTAGTGAAGGCAGATGAGTCTAAATACCTGGGTTTAACCACCCAAAGCAATGGAAATTACACAAGAGATGTGAAGAAGAGTGTGCAGACAGGGTGGAGTGAGTGGAGACGAGTGTCAGGGTTGATCTGTGACAGGAGGATAGCAGCTAGAGTGAAAGGGAAGATTTAAAAGATGGTAGTGAGACCTGCTATGATGTATGGTTTGGAGACAGTGGCACTGACAAAAAGAAAGGTGACAGAGTTGGGGGTTGCAGAGTTGAAGTTGCTGAGATTCTCACTGGGAGTGACTACGATGGACAGGATTAGAAATGAGTGTATCAGAAGGACAGCTTAGGTTGAGCAGTTTGGATACAAAGTAAGAGAGTCAAGGCTGAGATGGTTTGGACATGTGCAGAGGAGGGATAGTGGATTTATTTGACAAAGGATGTTGAAGATGGAGCTGCCAGGCATACAATGATAAAAGGAAAATCCACGTTTTTCCCAACAATTTCACTTAGCATGTGAAAAAAAAATATAAGATATTGCATATCATACTAAGATATTACTCAGATTTCTTACTCTTGCTGATAAAATTATCTTCTGAGGAAAAAAAATACAATTCATGCTGTAATAATGCATGCTTCTTTTTTCCAACTGCATAGTTATAATAAAGAAAAATGCCACAGATCTTTATCACAAATTGCTATGATGCTAAATTGCTTCCTATTGACAGCTGTGCATAGTTGTCATCTGTCATGATTGACTGAAATAATAGTCATGACCCCAAGTTGTGCAGGAAATGCATATTTTTTCTTGTTTATGAAGTTTTGTCATTTGCAAACAAATTGTCATTTGGGCAAGGGAGTTTCTGTTTCAGCTTGGTTATAAACTGTTTTGAAAATGTCAGATCAGAGAGGACAAAACTGTTTAAGCATTCAGGAAGAGCTGTAATGTGGTCGTAGTTCTTGGGGTCAGAGTTGTTTTAACAGAAGAAAGCTGTTCCCACAAATCTGAAATACTAATGCATACCTGTGCATGCCCGTGCATACCCGTGCATGCCCATAGAAAGCAAGTGTAAGCAAACATTTCTGCATGCTTGTAGAAAGTTACTGTTACCATGGCAACAGCAACCATGGTGAAACCTGCCTTGGATCTTTTGACGTTACCACTAGTTTGTTGATGCCTGCCTTTGATCTGTGATGCCTGCCTTTGATTTTTGATGATGTCATGGCGAGTCCTATGATTGTGAGTGAAGCCTGCCTTTGATCTCATAGCAAATCCTATGATCTTTTAGCGAGTCCTATGATTGTGACATCATGACATCGTGACAGAGATTTCTTGAATTATATATAGAGTGATGATATTCCTTGTGTTGGACCCAGGGCTTGGACCCAGGGCATGGGTCCAAGCCCACATCCTCGCTTTACGTTGGGATTTTCTACATACCCGTCCATGCCTGTAGAAACCAAGTATAAGCAAGTATTTCTGCATGGCCGTCTCCTCCTGTCTGAGATGGCTGTGTTGTTCACTGTCATGCCTGCGGCATACAAACCTGAGGTGTTTCATCTTCACGGCATCTTTTCTGACATGCAGCATTTCTCCTCACTCTATTGCTCCTCTTCTTCTTCTTCTTCTTCTTCTTCTTCTTCTTCTTCTTCTTCTTCTTCTTCTTCTTCTTCGTCTTCATCTTCTTCTTCTTCTTCTTCTTCTTCTTCTTCTTCGTCGTCTTCTTTGTCTTCTTCTTCTTCTGCTTTGTCATCTTCTTCGTCTTCGTCTTCTTCTTCTTCTTCTTCTTCTTCTTCTTCTTCTTCTTCTGCTTCTGCTTCTTCTTCTGCTTCTTCTTCTTCTGCTTCTTCTTCTGAGGAGAGTTGGTCGCTTCGGCTATGATAAGCAGCTCTTCCTCGTGACATCTGGGGAGGTGGACCTTACTGGACTATCTGCTTTTTACACGTCCGTTTTGCATGCATGGCGAGTCTTCAACGTGGCCCGCTTCCGTGACGAGGCGCCAGGCATGTGGCTGTTCGACGAACCACTGTTTTTCAATCGATTCATCGCAGCAGAGGTGTTGCAGTCTACCAGTCTGCGGAGTTGTTTGCGGGAGGCACGCTGTACCAAGCTGGGTCATCTTATGAGGATGTCGACCACATCGATGGATACACTGAGGCGGAGTGCAAAAATTACATCTGTCAGACTGCTGCAAAGGGTGGTGGAGGACGTGTGCGCCGCCCTGCCGCAGCCGCTTTGAGCATTTGCGACGAACCGCACTCTTTCCAATCAGTGGGATGACGACACTGCGTCCACCTTTCCTGCAATTTCCGTAACTCCAGATGTGGGGGAGTGGCAGGGAGGAGAGGATCACCTACTGACCTTCAGGATTCCTCGCCTGGGCAAGTTCCAGTTTGTCGGGACAAGGGTGGTGTGTCACATCTGTGTGAAGGTTCTGAATCTGCGCTCTCTGAAGGATGTCACGGAGTCGAGGTGGGCGGGTTGTTTGGGGCCAGGGATCTCCCCAAAGGGCAGCTGGCGGTGCATGTACAAGCAACCTATTGAGAAACGCACAGCAGATCTCCAGTGGAGGATTGTGCATGGGGCAATAGCCACAAATACATACAGGGCACACCTTGATCCGACTGTGGGGGGGGAATGTTTGTTTTGTTCCCAAGTTGAGACCCTCGACCATTTGTTTGTCCACTGTTTTCATTTATCTGGACTTTTTGAGATTTTGCGCGAGTGGTTTCGGGCTTTGGGTGAACGATTCTCTTTTGGTCTGTTCATTTACGGTCCGAAGTATAAAGTGGCAAGGAAGTCTGCCCACACTTTGATGAACTTCCTATCTGGGACTGCTAAGCTTGCCATCTGGCTGACGAGGAAAAATCGGGCAAGCAATGCTGGCAATGTGGATCCTGTGTCCTCTTTCAAGGTCTTGTTGAAAGTTGGACTCCGGGTGGAGTTCTCTTACTATCAAATGGTAGACAATCTGGAGGCGTTCATCAATAGATGGGCTGTAGGGAATGTTTTGTGTTCAGTGGGTCAGGGGGATGAGTTATGTTTGCACTTTTGAGATGTGACACACTTGGACAACTGATATTGGTCTTTCTGCACTTTTAAAATGTGCAATAAAGCCTTTTTTAAAAGTCTTCTTCTTCTTCTTCTTCTTCTTCTTCTTCTCCTTCTCCTTCTCCTTCTCCTTCTCCTTCTTCTTCTTCTTCTTCTTCTTCTTCTTCTTCTTCTTCTTCTTCTTCTTCTTCTTCTTCTTCTTCTTCTTCTTCTTCTTCGTTCAGTCCACTGGCTGAGGGATAGGTGCGTTGTAATTCCAGTTCATGGACAGGATCATGAAAATAGATCTGAGCAAAAAGTGGCTTTCGACCCTGTTCAGGAAGACCCATGCATGCCCGTCGAAACCCAGAAACCGGAGCACCCGGAGAAAATCAGCGCTTTGCTTGGCATTTTACACATTTGTAGTGTAGACTGCCTTTCTTCATGGGTACTGCTTCGAATGGGTGTGATTTAAAGTAGGGTGTCCTATTCTTAATGGGGTGACAGACTGACACACTGACAGAGATTTCTTGAATTTATAGAGTGCCTTCTGCCATACTGAGTGAGATTTCCAGATTTACTGCTTTGAATGGGTGTGGTTTAAAGTAGTGTGTCCTATTCAGTCTCAGCTTGTCTGTGCCTTTCCTGGCGTGTCATGTTGCTCGCTTTGTGGGCATTTTGGGCTTCAAGTGACTCAGCACGTGCATGGCACACTGCCACATGTTTCTTGTCTGTCTGTGCATCTCTTGTCTGTCGTACCCTATGACGTGCTCGAATCTCAGGTGTTTCATCTTCATGGCATCTTTTCTGACGTGCAACACAGTCATGCCTGGGAGGTACTGCTCGAACCTCAGCTGTGTCATCTTCAAGGAATCTTTCCTGACATGCAGCAGTTCTCCTCTTCTTGTTCTTCTTCCTCTTCTTCTTTCAGTTACTGGCGGATAGAAAACAACTGAAAGGTGCATACCGCCACCTACTGTGCAAGAGTGTGTAAGGGTGGTGGAGGACATGTGCGCCGCCCTGCCACAACCACTTTGAGCGTTTGCGACGAACCGCACTCTTTCCAATCAATGGGATGACGACACTGCGTCCACCTTTCCTGCAATTTCCATAACTCCAGCTGTGGGGGAGTGGCAGGGAGGAGAGGATCACCTACTGACCTTCAGAATTCCTCGCCTGGGCAAGTTCCAGTTTGTCGGGACAAGGGCGGTGTATCACATCTGTGTGAAGGTTCTGAATCTGCGCTCTCTGAAGGATGTCATGGAGTCGAGGTGGGCGGGTTGTTTGGGGCCAGGGGTCTCCCCAAAAGGCAGCTGGCGGTGCATGTACAAGCAACCTATTGAGAAACGCACAGCAGATCTCCAGTGGAGGATTGTGCATGGGGCAATAGCCACGAATAAATACAGGGCACACCTTGATCCGACTGTGGGGGGGGAATGTTTGTTTTGTTCCCAAGTTGAGACCCTCGACCATTTTTTTGTCCGCTGTTTTCGTTTATCTGGACTTTTTGAGATTTTGTGCGAGTGGTTTCGGCCTTTGGGTGAACATTTCTCTTTTGGCCTGTTCATTTACGGTCCGAAGTATAACGTGGGAAGGAAGGCTGCCCACACTTTGATGAACTTCCTATCTGGTACTGCTATGCTTTCTTCTTCTTCTCTTCTTCGTCTTCTTCGTCTTCTTCTTCTTCTTCTTCTTCTGCTCCTCCTCCTCCTCCTCCTCCTCCTCCTCCTCTCAGTTACTGGCGGATAGCAAACAACTGAAAGGTGCATACCACCACCTACTGTACAAGAGTGTGTAACATTATGTCATCTGAGCCCGACCCCTAAATTCTATGACTTAATCCTGTGTTATTTAAAAAAGAGAAAAGAGCCCTTCTCGTGATTCTTATTGCCTCTCCTTCTCCATCTGTTCCCAGAATCCCAGTTAAATCCCATTCCCTACCGGCCTCTCGAACTTCATTTTCTATTATCTGTCTTTCATTTCCGTATTTGTGACAGTGTAATAAGATGTGCTCAACATTTTCTTTTACTCCATATTCTTTGCATTTGTCACTTTCGCTTTTCCCCATGGTGAATAAAGTGCCGTTTAAACTTGTGTGATCCAGCCTGAGTCTTGCCATAATGATGTCTTCCCTCCTTTTGGTTGTTATGTAATTCTTTATTGCAATAGATTTTTGTATTCTGTAATACGATCTACCTTTATGATCTTCATCCCATCTTTTTTGCCATAGCTCAGTTCCTTTTTTCTTGATTACTGCTTTCCCTTCACCTTTTCCAAAAGACAATGGTATAGTTATCTCTTTTCTAAGAGTGCTTTTTGCTAATTTGTCTGCAGTCATTCCCTTTCAACCCTTCATGTGCAGGAACCCAACAAAACTGAAAATCTCCACCACCCCTGTGTACCCTAAATAAACTGTGATATAGCTCAATGTTCCCTTGTAGATTTTAGTGCCTGTATGGTTTTTAACGCTGCAAGTGAATCCGCCCACACCACCACCCGGTCTGGTCTGACCTCCTTCACCCACTGCAAAGCAATAATTATTGCCACCATCTCTGCTGTAAACACGGTTGTATTGTTGGAGAGTCTTTTTGCGATGGTCACATTAAACTCTGGAATGTATACTCCAACTCCAACAGAGCCCTCTTTGTTTTTTGAACCGTCAGTATAGAGCTGTAAGAAGTTATAGTAATTGTTCCTGAGGTAAATGCTTGTTTTAACACCAACTTCACTCATATGCCAATCCCTTTTCCTCATGAGCAGACTAGTGTCTACTTCTATTCCCGGAAACAGCCAAGGGGGAACATTACTCACTGGAGTGGTGTTAGCTATATAAGATAAGATAAGATAAACCTTTATTAGTCCCACAATGAGGAAATTCCAGGATTGCAACAGCACAGGGATAGCAACACTCAGAGCAATAATTTAGAAGATAAGAAAATAAGAGCAGTAAATATACATACTGTATGTACACATAAATATATAAATATATATACACAGTGCGGAGCATTGTAGCTAGATGCAATAAACAGCATAACCATCTACTTAATTATCCTACATAGTATGAATATAAGATAAGATAAGCCTTTATTAGTCCCACAACGGGGAAATTCCAGGATTGCAACAGCACAGGGATAGCAACACTCAGAGCAACAATCAGAAGGCAAGAAAAAAAACAAGCAAGCAAGAGCAGCTAATATACATATGTACATATTACTATAAAATATATATATATTATGTGAATATAGAATATGTGCCCATACATATTGTCACCCTTCGTAGCAACTGATATTGTCCTAGTTGTATACTGGAGGGGACCATTTGTGTAAGTCTGTTGCATCTTTTGCATTCAATACTATTAGGTCATCACATTTTTTTGCTATCTCTGCGAGCAGCCCTGCTTAGGTTATAAAGTCTGACAGCCGTAGGTAGGAAGGATCTGTGAAACCTCTTGGTCGCGCACCTAGGATGATGTAGTCTACTGCTAAATGAGCTCCTCATTGCGTTCAGTATGTCCTGCATAGGGTGGGACTCGGACTCAAGCAGAGATGACAGTTTAGCTACCATCCTTCTCTCTCCTATCTCCTCCACTGGGCCAAGGCGTTTCCCCAGGACAGAGCTAGCTTTCTTGATCGGTTTGTTCAGTCTCTTCCTATCAGCTGCTGTAATTCCACTGCCCCAGCAGACCACTCCAAAAGTGATGGCTGATGCCACCACCGTGTCGTAGAATGTCTTCAGGAGCACCCCTTGTACACCAAAAGACCTGAGCCTCCTCAGTAGGAACAGCCTGTACTGTCCCTTCTTATAGAGTGCGTCGGTATTGTGTGAACAGTCTAGTTTATTGTTCAGGTGAACACACAGGTACTTGTAGGATGTCACCATCTCAATGTCTGTTCCCTGTATGTTTACTGGTGCTGTGAGGGGTTGTCCTTGCCTGCGGCAGTCCACCACCAGCTCCTTAGTTTTCCTCGCGTTGATCTGGAGGCAGTTCCAATGGCACCAGTCCACGAAGTCCTGGATAAGTCCTCTGTACTCAGCTTCATCTCCGTTGGAGATGAGGCCGACGATCGCAGAGCCATCAGAGAACTTCTGTAGATGGCAGTGTGTTGTGTTGTGTGAGAAGTCCGCAGTATAAAGGGTGAACAGGAAGGGATCCAAAACCGTTACCTGGGGGGCCCCCATGCTGCTGATGATCGTGTCGGACACACAATCCCGGGTTCTCACAAACTGTGGCCGGTTTGTGAGGTAGTCCAGGATCCATGATGACAGGTGCTGGTCCACCCCTGCGCACAGCAGCTTGTCCCTCAGGATCATCGGTTGGATGGTGTTGAAAGCACTGGAGAAGTCAAAGAACATGATCCCATATCAATAGTGTGTAGCCCATACATTCTGGCTTTTCTTTCAATTGTCCACCCAAACCCGTGTCCCTGGAAATTAAGAGTACTCCCAGCAGTCTTGAAGTGTTGTTTTTGAAATATTCGCTTCGTCACTTCCTTTCAGCTTGACCCAGTATGATAATGCGAGTTTATCGCTTCTCAAATCCATTGGCATTTCTCCTGCTTCTATTAAAACTGCATTGTTTGGTGTTGTTGTGATGGCTCCAGTGCACAGGAGAAGCACTCTATGCTGCATTCTGTCTATTTTTTCCAGAGTCGTCTTTGCCGCTGCTCCATAAATCATGCATCCGTAGTCTATTGTCGATCGCATTAGTGCTCTGTAAATGTCAATTAATGCCTGTTTATCAGCACCCCAATCATGTCCAGCTACAGCTTTTATGAGATTAATGACTTTTTTGCACTTTGTCTCCAGATTTTCAACGTGAACTCTCCATGTGTATGCACTATCAAACCACAATCCTAGATATTTGAACTCACTGACTTTCTCTATTGGTTAATTATATAATGTTAATGGTTCTGTACCAGCCCCCCTGTGACCCGAAAAGGATTAAGTGGAAGAAGATGGATGGATGGATGGTTCTGTACCATTTCTGCGTTTTTTTGTTGTTGTTTTTTTTTTTTGTGAAAGTCATATAGCAGGTTTTGCTGTTTGAAAATTTAAATCCCGTCATATGACCACTTTTCCACTTTCTCCATTGCTTTCCTGATGTTTTTGCACACAAATTTCTCATTTCTTCCCCTCGTCCATATGGCTCCATCATCTGCATATAGTGCTGTTTTGATGGATCTCTCTTGATCCGCAAGCATGTCATTAATCATTATATTGAATAAAACTGGGCTTATCACACTCCCCTGAGGAACACCATTTTCTATTTCAAAGTCATTAGAAACTTCTGATCCTACTTTAACCCTAATTGTCCTGTGTGTTAAAAAAAAATCCATTACCCAATTATACATCCTACCACCAATGCCCATTTTATTCAGTTTGATAAGAAGTCCATCCCTCCACAGTGAGTCATAAGCCTTTTCAATATCCAGATAAACTATAACCATTACTTCTTTCATTTTGAGAGTCTTTTCAATATATTACTTACCCTAACTAGAGCATCCACTGTGGATCTTCCTCTTCTAAAACCATTCTGATAGTCATTTATTAATCGTTTTTGCTCTGGTACATATGAGAGTCTGTAAACTAACACCTTCTCCATCCATTTCCCTAAGTGTGACGTTAATGCTATTGGCCTGTAGTTGCCTGGATGAGCTGGATCTTTACCTGGCTTATTAAATGGCAAAATTACAGCCTTTTTCCACCCACTTGGGATAACCCCCTCCTTCCATATTCTGTTAAACAATTTCAGCACCAGTTGCATTGACTGCATAGGCAACTGCCGGAACATAGCATAGCATAACTGATCATATCCTGGAGCTGTGTATTCCATGCAAAGCTCTCTTAAGCTCTGACACTGTGAGCTCAAGGTCTAACGTAGTCATGTCCTCTTTCACTTCATTTTTTAAGTTTGCATTTTCTCTGAGTTTATGCTGCCTTTGCTGTCTATGACTCTCACCAAGATGGTCTTCTCTATGCACTGCTACAAATGCTCTGCCTAGGACTTCTGCCCTTTCTTTGTCTGATACAGCCATCTTGTCCCCATCCACTAAATCTGGAATTTTAACTGATACTCTTTTCCCACTCATTTTTCCCATTCATTCAGTTTTCCTACCAAGGGTGGAACAAAATTCTCTCCATGTTGACCTTTTCCTGTTTTTAATAATCCTTCGAGCTACTGCCCATTTCTTTTTGTACTCTATTAAGTTTTCACTTGTCATATTCTTCCTCAGCTCTCTGAATGCCCTGTTTCACTCTTTTACTGCAATACTACATTTGTCATTCCACCAGGGTATAACCTTCTTCCTACCCTGTGTTGTTTTCTTAGGTATACTTGCTATTGCAGCATTCAGAATATGATTGGTTACCTGACTTGAACACTCTTCTATGCCACCTTCTAATGTTACGAAATGACACGATTAAACACAGTATTGCCTAAGTTTTCCCCAGTCTGCCTTGTCAAAACATCATCTTGTAAAACAGCTTCCCTCTTGTATACATACTTCAGTTTTAATGACTGTAAGTATTGGGAAGTGATCACTTCCCATAGTTGTCCTGTTCATAACCGTCCATTCACAGGTGCTCACTAAAGAATCAGATACCAGAGTCAGATCAATACATGATAATGTGCCCCTATGCACATCCACCCTGGTACCTTCACCACTGTTTAGACAAATTAACGATCTTTCATCTAACATCTCTTCCACAACATTTCCATTGTTATCTGTATGTGTACTTCCCCACAAGCTATTATGGGCATTAAAGTCTCCACACCATACCTCTTTCATATGCCCTTCCCCAGCCATAACACTGAAAATATCTGCTGTTAACTTCCTACATGGGTTGTAATAATTAATCAGCTTAATATTTCCTTGCCCATTTGGCCTACATATTTCAATAATATTACACTCTATATCCTCAGGGGAGGGACTCACCCAATACGCCAGACCACCTTTAATGAAAGTGGCACATCCTCCTCCATGTACAGTGTTTATTCTATCCTGTCTGATTGAAATGCATCCTGGAATAACAAAATCTAAGTGAGGTTGAAGCCATGTCTCCTGTACACACGCTACCTGTGAAACAACTTCTAGTTCGTAAAGATACTTCTTGAGTTCTTATCCGTTTGCTATAACACTCCTCGCATTCCACTGTAGTATGTGTAGTACCATAATTAAGGTCTTGTTTCAGCATGTGCAGTCTCCCCAGTTTCAGCTTTCAATAAAGCATGAATCTGGTCAGCTGTGATATCTTTTATATCTAGGAAGCTTCCTGATGCTTCCACAATGGTTTTGATTCTTTTACTTTTCTTCTTTAGCTGTGCAGCAACATTCATAGTGTGGCAGATAAAAGCTATAAAGTTTGTCCTCTTAACTATCAATGTGTCATCATCCATTTTGCATTTATGAACACAAACATTCCTTGCAGCGGCATGATCCTGTGCTTGCGTGGGACCTGTTGACAGCTGGGCTTCCATTTGAACTGAACCTCTTTGAGGAAGGCCTGCTGTGTTTCTGACCATTCCTGCCTCTCTAACTGTCTTTAGAGCTTCTGCATATGAGATTTTCTTAGTTATTCTGATTTTCTGGGCTTGTCTAGCTTCCCTCTGCACAACACATCCTCCGTATGCAGCACTGTGCTCACCCCCGCAGTTGCAACACTTTACTTTGGCATCCTTGTCACATTTACCATATTCATGCTCCCCTCCACATCTAGCACATCTTAGCTTTCCCTTACATTGCTGAGCAGTGTGACCCATCCTTTGACATTTGTAGCACCTGAGTGGCTTTGGGACATATTCTCAGACACTGTAATACATGTATCCTATTAGAACTTATTTAGGGAGTGTTTCCTCAAACTGAATCATGACAGACGATGTGTCCTTCAGTGAACCTTCTCTTTTACTCTTTAGCCTTTTCACATCTTTCACCTTTCTTCCTTGGATCTCGTTTTTCACTTCTTCCATAGACATGCTCAAAGGGACACCTGATATAACTCCCCTCAAGTTAGCTGTCGCGCCAGGAACATGCACCATCATTTGTTCTCCGTTTAGACATGTCATTGCCAGTATTTTCTGTTGCTGTTGTTTACTGTCATATCCGGCTCTAGGGAGCCGGGCAATCAGAGCCAGGGACAAGCCAGTGAGTCGAGATGTTTTATTCTGGGTAAGGGATAAGGGATGAGGAGAGCACAGACACTCATACAGACGTACATTCTCAGGCTGCACAGCGCAGGTAGCTCGTACCGGACGTGGGGGTAACAAGACGTGCATACTCACAGCGGGATACAAACACCGGAATGCTGCAAGGGGAGTTGAGGCTGACACCAGACGAAGGGGCTTCAGCCTAGCAGTGCTTATGTCGCAGCCCCGAATGATCGAAGCTGCTCCTCTTTATACTCATTAACAGCGCCCCAGCTGATGAGGATTAATTGGCCCCAGCCGTCCCGTGACACTGACAGCTGGGAACCAGCTGAGGCACTGCCCAATGAGAGGCAGGGATAAAAGGAGCATGGGCTGAGCGCCGAGCCGGCGTCTCACCCCATGGTGACAGAGCCTCCCCCTCACGGTCGGGCTCCCGAACGACCAGGAACATCCCAGCCCCCCCCCCCTCCCCACCTAGGGCGGGCGGAAGGGAGGCAGGACCGGAGGGGAAGATGCAAAGGGAAGGACAAAAAAAACAATAGACCAATGTAGGGCAGCAGGGCAGAGAAAAAAAACCCCAAATACAATACCCTACAACACAGGGAAAAGGATTAACCCAGAGCACAGTTAGGGAGAAAACTGAGTTAGGACACAGGTAGGGAAAATACCAAATATGACTACAGACAGCATACAAATAACGTATAGATCGGGGCAAAAAAAAGAAAACCAAAAACCCACCAAAAAGGTGGCAGGAATGAATAAAGCAATCACAGAGTATAGTTAAGGGGAACAAAACACACTACTCCATAATGCACCAACAAGACAAAGGTCAGGACAAAAAATGATGAAAAACGCTGTGCATGGATACTAAAGAAAACAAAACACACAGCACTGAATATATAAAAGATCACCTAAAGAAACAGAGGTGACAAGGACAAATGGGTAATAATGAAGTACGGTTAAGTGGGAATGAAACACATTACTTCAAACAATAACACACACAGTCAATGTTAAAGCCGGGGCCAGGGAAGGCCCCCCACGAGGATAATAAGACAGAATGGGGTGATCACAGAGTATGGTTGAACAGGAAACCACACGCATACTCCATGATGCACCGACGAGGCCAAGGCAAGGATGAATGAAAACGCTGAGTAAAGATAAGAAAATGCAATACACAGCGCGATACATAAGGTGAGTCACCAAGAGGGAAAAAAGGTGACAGGGTAACAGGATAACAATACGATAAAAATGCTGAGTATGGTTAAAAAAAAACAACACACAGCACAAAAACATATATTCCCCTAATGGACAAAGAAACTACACCCGAGTGACTTCAATAATAATAAAAGAAGTAAAGGACACCCGAGGAGACGGCAGGCAGAGTCCAAAACGGCCGGAATTGTTCTGGTAATCTCCCCGCCCATTGTCCAGTTGGCAACCCGGGGAAGAGAAATGTTCGGACGGCGAACTCTGGGCCCAGATCCCAGGAATCCAGTCCAACGGCTGCCGAACCAGGCCGCCCAAAGGCAAACACAGACCAGTGGGGGGAAACCAGATCGCCGAACCGAAAGTTTTGCGGGTCGGGTCGTCGACCCGCATCACTCAACCACCAGGACCGTTGAGACGGACGAAGGGTCAGAGCGGATCCCGGTGGAAGAGGCTCAGGGGAGAGCCGATGACGAGGGCGGCGGGCCTCAGGGAAACGGCCACCTCCTCACCGGACCTGGACAACACTGGGGCAGCACCCACGTCGGACCCCGATCGGGCCTCAGGCGAACCCACGTTGGACCCCGATTGGGTCTCGGGCGAACCCACGTTGGACACTGCACCAGAACCGACCTCCAACGTTGAACCCGGACCCTCCAGCACCACGAGGAACAGCAACTCCTCACCGGTGACCCTGGAAGAAGGCTCAGAAGAGAAAACAGAACCGGGATCAGGATCACCGGCAGCGCCAGAACCCGGCGAGACGAGCTCAGACACAGCGGGCGGCTGCACCCTGCTCGTCTCCCCTGGAGATAGGCTGAAGTGCTCAAAGATAAAAAGAGAGAAAAGAAAGGAGAGCACTCGCCTGATCTCGGGTTCTGACGCCGTCCAGGACTGCGAAGATCCAGGATCCGTCGTCAGGAGGTCGTTGTCAGGCTCCCATCTAGCCGCGTCGGGCCCCACAGCCAGCACGATGGTCAGCGCAGCTTGAGATCCCTCCAGCTCAGGTAACCCCGCCGACGACCCACTCGGCGTGAAGCCAGAAGAATCTCGTCCCGCTGGACCGAACCGCTCCTCCGTGGAGACCCAGGGACGCTCAGTCGTCGGCGTAGACTCCACGCAGCAGTCAGTCCCCCTCCTCCGTCCGCAATGTAGCAGCGGAACCACAGGCCCTCTCCATATCCCACCACGTTGACCCGGAGCCGGGGACCGCTCGGCGGAGAGAGACACAGAGGATGCGGGATTAGGAATACAGGTTACAGCAGGTGGGGAGAGTTCAGGGAGCTGCGAACCCTGAACTTCTCCTCCAGGGATGTGACAGAGCAAATCATTAAGCAGGTGTGAAAAAACAATGACTTGCCTGCCCCCTGGAGGTTGAGTATCGCCTGCTGTAGTGGAATCTGCTTCTTCCTCTCCCCGCCCGGCGATAACGGAGGACCCCCCGGGAATTCGTCTGAGGATCGCTCGCGTTGTCTCCAGCAGAGAGCTCGCCAGGCCGGGATTCCAGGCACACACAGCGGTCAGGAAGCGCGTCGAGGAGGAGGGGGAAACAGCCGGGGTGAGCCAGCCCGAATGTCCAGGAATGACAGCGGGGGAACGAGGCTCAGGGGACGAGGCTGTAGAATCTCCACACTGACGAGGCGAAGGGATGACAGCTGCGTGGGAGGAACGGTCCTGACGTTGACCCAGAACTGGATCCGGACGAGGTTCGTGCAGAGGTGACTCGGCGATGTGATGACGACTACTCCCAGGGGACGAAGCGAGGGGGAAACCCAGGATTCGCCGCTCCAGATCGGAGATCGAGACGAGGAAGGCGTCGAGCACGGGAAAGCTTCGTAGCCCTGAAGTCCTCACCATCAATCTCACTGCCGCCGCCACATGCCTGAAGGTGGTGACAGGGAACACAGTAGAGCTCGCGACAGCCACTCGACCCCGGACATAACTGCTGTCAGCTGCGGCTCCTTGAAGGGAATCCCGAGTGACGTGGCGCAGGTCGGGGGAAGTCCTCTGGTTGGCGCGAACTCCCGGACTGGAATAGCGGCAGGAACGGGACTCCGAAGCGGGGAAAGACGTCGCCCACTTCGACTCCCTGCCGGGATTTCCATCCACCCCGTGGAGCTTCTCTTGCTGTGTACCTGCAGCGTCTATCCTGGCACTGTCCTCCAGATGGTACAGAGAGTGAGGGTGACAGTCCAGGAGTTCCTCAGCACGGCCCGGATGCCAGCGTCTCGCGTTGGAGGCGTCGTGCAGGGTGAAGAACGTCCCGTCGACTGCCTCCGAGATGGACCTCAGCCCGTCGCCCTGGCGCCGGAAGTGACTCCTGGGAAACGGCATGCTAGCAGCGCTGACACCCGGACAGAAAGGTACATTTCCACGGCGACTCACGGCCGCCGGCAACTCTTCTGGCTGCGACATACTGTCATATCCGGCTCTAGGGAGCCGGGCAATCAGAGCCAGGGACAAGCCAGTGAGTCGAGATGTTTTATTCTGGGTAAGGGATAAGGGATGAGGAGAGCACAGACACTCATACAGACGTACATTCTCAGGCTGCACAGCGCAGGGGTAGGTAGCTCGTACCGGACGTGGGGGTAACAAGACGTGCATACTCACAGCGGGATACAAACACCGGAATGCTGCAAGGGGAGTTGAGGCTGACACCAGACGAAGGGGCTTCAGCCTAGCAGTGCTTATGTCGCAGCCCCGAATGATCGAAGCTGCTCCTCTTTATACTCATTAACAGCGCCCCAGCTGATGAGGATTAATTGGCCCCAGCCGTCCCGTGACACTGACAGCTGGGAACCAGCTGAGGCACTGCCCAATGAGAGGCAGGGATAAAAGGAGCATGGGCTGAGCGCCGAGCCGGCGTCTCACCCCATGGTGACATTTACTTGTGGCATGAATTAACAGCCAGTTATTATTCAAGAGCTTTGCAAACTTAACTCTCCCAATTTCTTTTTCAATTGCTTTTGTTAGCTTAACCGGGTGATAGTGCCCCCCCCCACTCTGATTGAACTCAGTGACAACCTTCCACTCATTCCCTACATCCTCAAACTGCCATCCATTTTGGCTAGTTCGTGTTTTCTTCGCATTGTTACTTCCTCCTGCATCACTCTGATCTGACCCGCTTCTAGGTCTTGTTGCCCCCCAGCTGCTCTTTTCCGGCCCCCAGGCCTGGATAGTGTCCAGCCCACCTCATCTTTATCGTACTCGTCAGAGCTAGATGCCATAATGTTCCAGACAGCGTACAATTTTTGCTATCCGCCTCAAACAAATCAATCCTACCGCCAGCCGAACACAGACGTAAATGTGGTCCCAACCGTCTTCTTCTTCTTCTTCAAACAGTCCAACTCGTATTCAGCTTAAAAGTTTGTCTCAGCAGTTCTTCTCACTCTATTGCTCTCCATTTATGTAGCATCTGGGACAGGCTCCAGCCCCCCCGCGACCCAAAAAGGATTAAGCAGAAGACGATGGACGGATGGATGGTTGGTCTATATGACATCACAAAGACATCAAGGCAGGCATCATATGACACTACATCATAGGCAGCCAGTCCTATTGCCTATATGACGGCATCGCCTATATGACATCATCGCGAGTCCTATGTAGCCTGAGATCATAGAATCACCACAGGACATCATGCAGACATCATAGGCCATCTTATGATGTCCTATGATCGTGACAGACAGACACAGAGATTTCATGAATTTATAGTGTTGATGATGATGATGATCTATAATGTGATATGCTACTAAATGGTTGAAGTTCATTCAACTGGAACCTAAGAGAGCTTACAAATTTAAATAAAAGTATGATAATGATGTGTTTACCATTGAGGTCTTTGTATCTTTATGCAGATGTTTTTTTAAAGCATAGTAAAAAATGTTTCGGTTGATCAGCAAAGAAGGTGACTAACTGAAAATGACTAATTGTGTTTCTCACATTAGAAATCTGAGAAGCATGAATACAAATTTAACTACCAGTAACAAAGTATGGACTATCAGACATTTAGTTTAGAAATACAATAATGTTTTTGCAAAACAGCTTGGGATGATGACACTCTTGTTGCAATAAAAGATGAAAATTGCAATAATAGACTAGTGGGGCAGTTCACACATCTGCAACTACTGTCTCGGTGAGCTGATCAGCCCATTTAGGCTTATACATTTACGTATCATCTTGGTGTAGTGTAGAAACATATTTGGAATAAGACAGCACTGTTACTACTAGTTTTGCAATATTGCAATTCTGGGTTTTATTGCAAAACCGGTTGTGACAACGCTGTCTCTGATTTTGTCTGTTTTATGGCTGTTCAGTCTATGGTGTGCAGAACAATGTGTCTGTACGAGCCCAATTTGGGGTAAAAAAAAAAAAAAGTCATTGTGATATAATTTTCAAATATTTTTTAAGGATAGGTTTTGGTTATTAATAAACAAATGTAAGTCAGCATTCTCTGAAGAGATGGAAGCATGTGTGTGTGTGTGTGTGTGTGTGTGTGTGTGTGTGTGTGTGCGCGTCAGTCAGGTTGGCTGGTCTTTTTGTTTGCCTTCGACCTCTCCATAGGGAGCGACTCTCCTTCATCATTAGTAATGAACCAGTTATGGTTCACAGGCCAAAGCCACAATCTCAGCCCAGTGAGACAGATAAATATTTGATCAGCCCTCTCCTTCCAGTATGTATGCATGTGTGTAATGAAAAGAGAGTGCGAGACAAAAAGCCTAGTGAGATCCATGCCCAGTCACCCCTGCCTCCACTCTTATTTTCTCATTTTCACCTTCTCTCCAGTCACATCATTCCTTTCGTCATCTCCACCAGTCTATACTTTTTCACCTTCGATTCATGCTTCTGTGCTGAGATCTATTTGTCTCTTCTAACACTTCTTCTCACCCCTGAAACACTCTTTTACCATCTTTTCCTCTTTTTTTCTCCTGCAGGACTGTGCAGAGACAGAAGTAGACAGGAATAAATGCTGTACCTTGTGTAACATGTTCTTCACCTCAGCAATCGTTGCCCAGTCCCACTACCAGGGCAAAACCCATGCCAAGAGAGTGCGTCTGGTGCTAGGGGAGCCACCGACTCTACCAACAGCCATAACCAGTCCCACAAACACAGGTATTACACAACTTTACCCTGTTACTGATACAGTATGTAGGTCAGACTGAAGCTGAGTGATGAAAGTCATAAACTGAAATGTTGCAAGGATGAAACGACGACTCAGAAGCTGCTATTCTTTCATTCATTAAGACTCGATCATATCACCTGAATGATTTTTTTAATGAAAGTGTGAGCAAGTAT
Source organism: Pholidichthys leucotaenia (assembly GCA_020510985.1). Lineage (NCBI taxonomy): Eukaryota > Metazoa > Chordata > Actinopteri > Cichliformes > Pholidichthyidae > Pholidichthys > Pholidichthys leucotaenia. Next base: position 333,713,652 of record CM035841.1, read on the forward strand.
CTGCTGTTTTTTGTACTGTAAAGAGAGAGAACATGGTAGCATTCCATTGTCTCTTTGAAAATGATCTATAGATCTTCTGCCTAGAAATCTAATTACCGTATTTTTGGGACTATAAGGCGCACCGGATTATAAGATAAGATAAGATAAGATAAGATAAGCCTTTATTAGTCCCACAATGGGGAAATTCCAGGATTGCAACAGCACAGGGATAGCAACACTCAGAGCAACAATCAGAAGGCAAGAAAAAACAAGAACATCTAGTAAACATATGTACATATTACTATAAATGTATATATATAGACACACAGTGCGGAGCATTATGGTTGGTTGGTGAATGTGCAGCAGAAAGTCTAAGCTCTCTCTCCGCGGATGCGGCGGGCCAGCTGGAAGTCTTTGGGCATGATGGTGACCCTCTTGGCGAAGAAGGGACCCACCAGGTGGGCCTCGCTGGTCTCCTGCAGAGCCATGACGGCGAAGCTCAGGAAGCGCAGGACGGTCTTGAAGTCCTGAGCGATCTCCCTCACCAGGCGCTGGACGGGCAGCTTATGGATGAGCAGCTCCGTGGATTTCTGGTAGCGACGGATCTCTCTCAGAGCCACGGGCCTGTGACGGCGAGGCCTCTTCACTCTGCCGGTGGCCGGAGCACCTCTCCGAGCAGCCCTGATGGCTAGCTGTCTCCTGGGGGGCTTCTTCCTCCAGTAGATTTTACGGGCGGTCTGCTTGGTTCTTGCCATCGTTCTTTATTATTCTGTCTTATATTTCTTGCACGCCGCCTAAACTCCAGCCCGGCACCCGCGTTGTTTTCGCTACAGCTCCCGGTATGTCGAGTTTCCCATTAGCACCGGGCGGCGGCCAAGTGCTAGCTAGCACCAGCTCCTCCCCGCTGTAACGTCTCCCGCTGCAAACAGTGGCTCCGTCCGCCGACCCAGGAGATCCCCGGGGCGATCCGTGTGTCCGTGACATATACACTACCGTTCAAAAGTTTGGGGTCACTTAGAAATTTCCTTATTTTTGAAAGAAAAACACTTTTTTTCAATGAAGCTAACTTTAAACTAATCAGAAATACACTCTATACAATGCTAATGTGGTAAATGACTATTCTAGCTGCAAATGTCTGGTTTTTGGTGCAATATCTACATAGGTGTATAGAGGCCCATTTCCAGCAACTATCACTCCAGTGTTCTAATGGTACAATGTGTTTGCTCATTGCGTCAGAAGGCTAATGGATGATTAGAAAACCCTTGTGCAATCATGTTAGGTCTGCAATGCTGTAATTGCGGCAAATGGAGGATTCTTTGACGAAAGCAAAGTTTGAAGGAAACAATTATTATTTCAAATACAAATCATTATTTCTAACCTTGTCAATGTCTTGACTATATTTTCTATTCATTTTACAACTCATGGTGGTAAATAAGTGTGACTTTTCATGGAAAACACAAAATAATTGTCTGGGTGACCCCAAACTTTTGAACGGTAGTGTATACAGAGTGAAAGGTGTAGAAAGAAGAAGGAAGATAAAAAAAAAGGCTGTTGCAACGGGCAGCCGACTCGTGTGGCGCCGCCGGTCCGGCGGAACCGGAACCGGAGAAGTATAAGTGTAAGTATAAGTATAAGTATAAGGCGCAATATCAATGAACGGTCTATTTGATGGTCTAATTTCATACATAAGGCGCACCGGATTATAAGGCGCATTAAAGCGAGGTAGTCGGAGCCGGGAAAAAAAATTTTTTTGCGTGCATGGAAAGAAAATCCTATCTATAGTCATTATAGACACATATAGCGCGATTGTCTGCGAGTGTGAATGACCTGTTCCACGAGCAGGCGGAACGTTTTTAGTTCGTGGCTGTTCATCGCCATATTGGCCAGGATACTCGTTCGGTACTCGCTCGGTACTCGATACGGCTTGCTCTCCATCGGCGGCCTTGATAAGTAAACATATGCCGGGACGCCTGAATTCTTTCGTCCCAAAAATATCATTTTTGAATATTTAATTACAGCTAAACGGGAGCAGTTTCGATGCCGAAATTTCACATACAAATTCTAATATACGTGCTCTATACACCATCAGCTTTTGGGTATCGACTACCTCGCGAGGTAGTCGGATCTGGGAATTATTTTTTTTTTGCGTGCATGGAAAGAAAATCCTATCTATAGTCATTATAGACACATATAGCGCGATTGTCTGCGAGTGTGAATGACCTGTTCCACGAGCAAATGTACGTTTTTTTGGTCCATGGCTGTTTACATCGTCATAGTGGCCAGGATACTCGCTCGGTACTTGACACGGCTCGCTCTCAGGCGGCAGCCCCGAGAAGTAAACAATGCAAACAAATGCCGGGACGCTTGAATTCTTTCGTCCCGAAAATATCATTTTTGAATATTAATTACAGCTAAACAGGAGCAGTTTCGATCCACGATCCATTGGCAGATAGTGGCGTAACTCGCTAGCAGTTTAACTTTGAACAACCTGTTGACACCAATATAGCGGTTGGAGTTCTTTGGTTAATCCACCCGGAATGATGGCAAGCTCCGAATTAGTTTGCTTCACTTGGGTTTTGACAGGATCGGTGAGATGGGCGCGCATGGAGTGGCAGATCAATAGGGATGGAGATTTGTGGAAAAAGCCATCCGGCCATTATGTTGAAGCACATATTACTCCGCGAGGCTCCTGACTACCGTAATGCTCCGACAATCCATCAAGCGGTTCGGCTTCGTAGCTTACCAAAGTCGTACTAAAACATTTCTGACAGATTTTTGAGTGCCGTGTACCACATAAAATTGGTTTGAGGTCAGTAAGCACAACCAGAATTAATACATAAGGCGCACCGGATTATAAAGCGCACTGTCAATTTTTGAGAAAATTAAAGGATTTTAAGTGCGCCTTATAGTCCAAAAAATATGGTAGTTCAAACAACCCATGTTTGAACATTAAGCACAAAGCTCATCACTCCCACCAGCTAGAATTGCACTCAACAGAGAGGTAAACCTGCACCTTCACTCTATATTCTCTAACAACAGCTCTGAGTTGTTTCCCCATATCTTTCTCATATTTCAAAAAATATGAACAGATATACAGTATCTCACAAAAGTGAGTACACCCCTCACATTTTTGTAAATATTTTATTATATCTTTTCATGGGACAACATTGAAGCTATGATGCTTTGATACAGTGTAAAGTAGCCAGTGTACAACTTGTATAACCATATAAATTTGCTGTCCCCTCAAAGTAACTCAACACACAGCCATTAATGTCTAAACCGCTGGTAACAAAAGTGAGTACACCCCTAAGTGAAAAGGTCCAAATTGTGCTCATAGTGTCAATATTTTGTGTGGCCACCATTATTTTCCAGCACTGCCTTAACTATGTTGGGCATGGAGTTCACTAGAGCTTCAAAGGTTGCCTCTGGAATCCTCTTCCACTCCTCCATAACGACATCACCAAGTTGATGGATGGTAGAGAGTTCCATCTGAGGTCTGTCTGATCCCTGTTTTAGGATGCCCCACAGATGCTCAATAGGGTTTAGGTCTGGAGACATGCTTGGCCAGTCCATCACCTTTACCCTCAGTTTCTTTAGTAAGGCAGTGGTCATCTTGGAGATGTGTTTGGGGTCGTTATCATGTTGGAATACTGCCCTGTGGCCCAGTTTCCAAAGGGAGGGGATCATGCTCTGTTTCAGTATGTCACAGTACATGTTGGCATTCATGGTTCCCTCAATGAACTGTAGCTCCCCAGTGCCAGCAGCACTCATGCAGCCCCAAACCATGACACTCCCACCACCATACTTGACTGTAGGCAAGACACACTTGTCTTTGTACTCCTCACCCGGTTGCCGCCACACACGCTTGACACCATCTGAACCAAATAAGTTTATGTTGGTCTCATCAGACCACAGAACATGGCTCCAGTAATCCATGTCCTTAGTCTGCTTGTCTTCAGCAAACTGTTTGTGGGCTTTCTTGTGCATCATCTTTAAAAGGAGCTTCCTTCTGGGATGACAGCCATGTAGACCAAATTGATGCAGTGTGCAGCGTATGGTCTGAGAACTGACAGGCTGACCCCCCACCCCTTCAACCTCTACAGCAATGCTGACAGCACTCATACATCTATTTTCAAAAGACAGCCTCTGGATATGATGCTGAGCATGTGCACTCAACTTCTTTGGTCGACCATGGCGAAGCCTGTTCTGAGTGGAACCTATCCTATTAAATTGCTGTATGGTCCTGACCACTGTGCTGCCGCTCATTTTCAGGGTGTTGGCAATCTTCTTATAGCCTAGGCCATCATTATGTAGAGCAACAATTCTTTTTTTTCAGATCCTCAGAGAGTTCTTTGCCATGAGGTGCCATGTTGAACTTCCAGTGACCAGTATGAGAGAGCGATAACACCAGATTTTACACACCTGCTCCCCATTCACACCTGAGACCTTGTAACACTAACGAGTCACATGACACCGGGGAGGGAAAATGGTTAACTGGGCACAATTTGGACATTTTCACTTAGGGGTGTACTAACTTTTGTGAGATACTGTACATACACAATGCAAACATCTTCATCAGTGTAGTACTGTATTTCCATGTTGGTTAACCTTGAACACTTGAACCCAAAAACGAAGCTACAGGTGAGGTTCAACAGGTATAACTGTGTACTGTGTGGTAATTAGAACTTTTGAACCAAAAATTACGTCAGGTCAAAGAGATCTCAGCTCTGTCACGGAATGGTAGAAATTGGACCCAAATGCTGGACGTGAGTTTAACGATATTTATTGGGACACAAACAGGACACGAAAAGAAGCGTGCTGTTCATGCTGACATGACAAAAGGAACCAAAGCAGAACAGAGGCGGAACAGAACCTAAATATACAAGGGGCAATCAAGACAACACAACACAGGTGGGGAGCCCAATCATGACTGACCACTGAGGAAAACAGAAGTGACAGGATGGGCGGGGCTGCACACACAACCACAGACGGAGGAAGCACAGAAACATGAACACAGGATCAGAGGGGAGACAAGACCATGACAATAATAGTACTAATAATGACTGACTAAACCCATGATAATAACAATAATAATCCATCCATCCATCCATCCATCTTCTACCGCTTTTCCGGAGGTCCGGGTCGCGGAGGCAGCAGTTCAAGCAGAGAAGCCCAGACTTCCCTCTCCCCAGCCACCTGCTCCAGCTCTTCAGAGGGGATACCAAGGCGTTCCCAGACCAACTGGGAGACATAGTCTCTCCACCGAGTCCTGGGTCTGCCCCGGGGTCTCCTCCCAGTGGGACGTGCCTGAAACACCTCACGTGGGAGGCGTCCAGGAGGCATCCTAATCAGATGCCCATACCACCTCAACTGACTCCTTTCAATGTGGAGGAGCAGCGGTTCTACTCTGAGCCTCTCCCGGATGACTGAGCTCCTCACCCTATCTCTGAGGGTGACTCCAGCAATCCTACGGAGAAAGCTCATTTCGGCCGCTTGTATCCGCGATCTCGTTCTTTCGGTCATTACCCAAAGCTCGTGACCATAGGTGAGAGTAGGAACGTAGATTGACTGGTAAATCGACAGCTTTGCCTTAGAACTAAGCTCCCTCTTCACCACAACAGACCGGTACAACGTCCGCATCACTGCAGATGCTGCTCCAATCCGTCTGTCGATCTCTCGCTCCATTTTCCCCTCACTCGTGAACAAGACCCCAAGATACTTAAACTCCTCCACTTGGGGCAGGAGCCTGTCCCCAACCCGGAGAGGACAATCCACCTTTTTCCGGCTGAGGACCATGGAGTCGGACTTGGAGGTGCTGATTCTCATCCCAGCCGCTTCACACTCAGCGGCAAACTGTCCCAGCAAGAGCTGTAGGTCATTGCTGGATGAAGCCAACAGGACAACATCATCTGCAAACAACAGAGATGAGATCCTGTGGTCACCAAGCATGACACCCTCCATTCCCTGGCTGCGCCTAGAAATCCTGTCCATAAAAATTATGAACAGGATCGGTGACAAAGGGCAGCCCTGGCGGAGTCCAACTCTCACTGGGAATGACTCCGACCAAGTGTTGGCAATACGAACTAAACTCTCACAACGGTCGTACAGAGACCGAATAGCTCGTAACAACAAGCCCGATACCCCATACTCCCGAAGCACCCCCCACAAAAATCCACGAGGGACGCGGTCAAATGCCTTCTCCAAATCCACAAAACACATGTAAACTGGTTGGGCAAACTCCCACGAACCCTCAAGAATTCTCGAGAGGGTAAAGAGCTGGTCCGATGTGCCACGGCCAGGACGAAAACCACATTGCTCCTCCTGAATCCGAGGTTCGACCAACGGCTGGACTCTCCTCTCCAGTACCTTGGCATAGACCTTCCCAGGGAGGCTGAGGAGTGTGATCCCTCTAAAGTTGGAGCACACCCTCCGGTCCCCTTTTTTGAAGAGAGGAACCACCACCCCGGTTTGCCATGCCAAAGGCACTGCCCCCAACCTCCACGCAATGTTGCAGAGGTGTGTCAACCATGACAGCCCAACAACATCCAGGGCCTTCAGGTACTCGGGGCGAATCTCGTCCACCCCCGGGGCCCGGCCACCAAGGAGATTTTTAACCACCTTGGCGACCTCAGCCCCTGTGATAGGCGAGTCATCCCCCTCGTCCCCAAACCCTGCTTCCTCTGTGGAAGGCGTATCAGTGGGATTGAGGAGATCCTCGAAGTATTCCTTCCACCGCCCGACGATATCCCCAATTGAAGTCAACAGTGTCCCATCCGCACCATACACAGTGTGGACGGGGAGCTGCTTTCCCCTCCTGAGCCGCCGAACAGTTTGCCAGAATCTCTTTGAAGCCGACCGAAAGTCTTGTTCCATGGCCTCACCGAACTCCTCCCATACCCGGGTTTTTGCTTCAGCAACCACCCGAGCTGCACTCCGCTTGGCCTGCCGGTACACCTCAGCTGCTTCGGGAGTCCCACAAGCCAACCAAGCTTGATAGGACTCCTTCTTCAGCTTAATGGCCCCCCTCACCACTGGTGTCCACCACTTGGTTCGGGGGTTGCCACCACGAGATGCACCGACCACCTTGCGGCCGCAGCTCTGGGCCGCCGCTTCAACAACTTCCCGCTTCCCAAGCTTTCTAAACTTTCTAACAATAATAATAATAATAATAATAATAAAAACCCAAGGCAAAAGCAGGAAAAAATGTAAAACAAGAAGAGAATCATGACTACAACAGCAAACAACAATAAATGCAGAAAACCCTAAGATGCAAACTCAAAGCGAGGATGTGGGCTGGGACCCCAAGTTCAGGTGACAAGGAAAATCAATAATAAATCAGTGAGGACCAGGGGCCCAGTCCACATCCTGACAGGCTCATATTCACAAAGAGTTACCCCTAGTGATTTAATTTTTTAAAAAATTCTCAGAATTATGATGTTTTCTAACAATTTCCAATTAATTTAAGGAGTAACTCCTAGTAAAAAATACGTAAATTATTCACAAAAGATCTGAAGCATCTCAAGCCAAAAACGTAGCAGGAAGAGTGAGGAGGATTTTTTAGAGGTTTATGAGTTTCTCAAGAGGAGGACAAAAATAAAGGAAAGATGGAGACAAAGGAGAAATGTTCTTGAAACAATGAATGATGGCAAACTAATTAAATGTTGCAGGCTGGATCATGTTGGATAATGTGTTACACTTTATATTACAGCCCAAAGTTACAGGGTACTTTCTGTGTATTTTCCATGCAAGAAAGTACATGAAAGTACACAGAAAAGTACCCTGCAATTATTTTTTTAAAAAGGGGGCAGCTTGTTTCCCCAATATAAGATAAGATAAAATAAGATAAGCCTTCATTAGTCCTACAATGGGGAAATTCCAGGATTGCAACAGCACAGACATATTTCACTGTTCTTTCTGATTAACACCTGTAATTTCACTGAAAGTACACTGAAAGTACACATAAAGTATGATTACTTTGGGCTGTATTCTAAAATCTTACCGAATAATGTTTTCGGATTGTCTTATTATAGATGTACTAACGTCTCCCACCCAGTGCAAGAGCATTATATCAGCTGTGGTTGTTCCCCACATCTGCTGCTGTCCGCATTCACACTGTCTTCAGCGGAGTGCGTCTATTTAACTATACTCCTTCATATGATGGAAATGTTCCTGTCATTAGGAGTGAGACGGTCAGATTGGCACGCACGCACACACACACACACAATCCCGTGCAGACATGGCTGCCTCCCACTGCCTCCCGCTGCCTCCCGCTGCTCATCTGCGGCAAATCACACACGATTTATGACAACGTTTAGAAACTAATATAGGAGGTCTCCTAGAAGACTCTCAGCAAATTTTGAATGTGGGATCTGAAGCTCAACCCTTGTATCAGGTTTTGTAATCCTGGTGTCAATAGTAATAGCATAAAGGTCAAAGATGTGAAATTCTACTAAGAGGCTACAGTGGGGCAAAAAAGTATTTAGTCAGCCACCAATTGTGCAAGTTCTCCCACTTAAAAGATGAGAGAGGTCTCCAATTTTCATCATAGGTATACCTCAACTATGAGAGACAAAATGAGAAAAAAAAAATCCAGAAAATCACATTGAAGGATTTTTAATGAATTAATTGGTAAATCCTTCAGTAAAATAAGTATTTGGTCACCTACAAACAAGCAAGCTTTCTGGCTCTCACATACCTGTAACTTCTTCTTTAAGAGGCTCCTCTGTCCTCCACTCATTACCTGTATTAATGGCACCCGTTTGAACTCGTTATCAGTATAAAAGACGCCTGTCCACAACTTCAAACAGTCAGACTCCAAACTCCACTATGGCCAAGACCAAAGAGCTGTCAAAGGACACCAGAAACAAAATTGTAGACTTGCACCAGGCTGGGAAGACTGAATCTGCAATAGGTAAGCAGCTTGGTGTGAAGAAATCAACTGTGGGAGCAATTATTAGAAAATGGAAGACATACAAGACCACTGATAATCTCCCTCGATCTGGGGCTCCACGCAAGATCTCACCCCGTGGGGTCAAAATTATCACGAGAACGGTGTGCAGAAATCCCAGAACCACATGGGGGGACCTAGTGAATGACCTGCAGAGAGCTGGGACCAAAGTAACAAAGGCTATATCAGAAACACACTACGCCGCCAGGGACTCAAATCCTGCAGTGCCAGACGTGTCCCCCTGCTTAAGTCAGTACATGTCCAGGCCTGTCTGAAGTTTGCTAGAGAGCATTTGGATGATCCAGAAGAGGATTGGGAGAATGTCATATGGTCAGATGAAACCAAAATAGAACTTTTTGGTAAAAACTCGACTTGTCGTGTTTGGAGGAGAAAGAACACCATACCTACTGTGAAGCACGGGGGTGGAAACATCATACTTCTGGGCGCATGCGCACGCAGCGACCAGCAGCTGGTGATATAGTGCGTGTGTGCGTGTGTGTGTTTTTTGTACTTTTTTACGTTTTTAGAAAATCCTCTGTGTTGTTTCTGCCCTGGAGCGTTTGTGGAATATATGGCGAAGAGCTCCCTGGTATTTACATCATGGAATTCCTCTCCTCTCTCGCACTGCTGATTTCTGTGTTCTGGCTCTTTGTCTCTGAGGTAAACGCGTTTGGCCACATGGCAGGCAGAATAGCTGGTAGAATACAATATTCCAGGGACGTGTTGCTATGCTTTAACACAGCTGATTCAGCGACTGCGATTGAGCCCAAACTTCAACTGCCGGACTTTATTTTGAGAGACGGACACAGCGGTGAAAAGAGAAGCGGCAGGAGGAAGCGTGGAAGACGTGGAGGTGTGAAATTGCGCCTTAGGAGACGTCAGTTTGGTAACATTCCTCTTCCTTCGATCATTTTTGGGAATGCACAGTCTGTGAGAAACAAGGTGGAGGAAATTCAAGGCAATGTACGTTACCAGAAGGATTTTAAGAACTGCTGCGTCATGGCTTTCACTGAATCTTGGCTTACTGCGCATGATCGAGATGCAGACCTGTGGATTGACGGCTTTGGAGCCTCGCTGCGCTCGGATCAGCAGGAAGAGGTAACTGGGAAGCGTCAGGGGGGCGGTGTATGTTTATACATTAATAAGCAGTACTGCACATCTGTCACAGTCAGAGAGTGCATCTGTACACCCGATGTGGAGCTGCTGTCTGTGTCACTACGCCCCTTTTATTTGCCTCGAGAGTTTCCCCAACTTTTCATCACAGTTGTGTACATTCATCCGAGGGCAGACGCTGACTCCGCCTCCAGCACCATCTCTGATGTGGTGCAGCGGCTGCAGTCAATTTCTCCAGAGGCGCCAAACTTCATTCTTGGGGATTTTAACCATGTTTCTTTAAAGAAGACACTTAAAAACTTTCATCAGTATGTCTCCTGCCCAACCAGGCGAAAAAAGACATTGGACCTGTGCTATGGATCCATAGAGAGGGCCTATAAATCGCTCTCCCTTCCTCCTTTAGGATCCTCAGATCACAACTGTGTTCATTTGCTGCCCACATATAAAACTGCTCTCAGAAGAGGCAAGGTGGAGATGAGAGACATTGATGTGTGGACAGAAGATTCAGAGCACAGCCTCCAGGAATGCTTTGACTGTACAGACTGGAAGATGTTCATAATGGCCTGCGGGGATGACTTGGACTCTCTGGCTGAGCTCACATGCTCATACATGGCTTACTGTCAAAATAAGATTGTTCCACGTAAACGTGTCAAAATATACCCCAACAACAAACCATGGGTTACAAAATCAGTTAAATCCTGCTTACAGAGGAAAGCTCTTGCCTTTAAACAGGGGTCTGTTTCTGAGCTACAGGTTGCCACTAAGGAGCTGAAGGCCGAAATTTTAAGAGCAAAACAGAATTATAAATCAGAGTTGGAAAGCAAGATGGCAGCAAATAAACTTGGTTCGGCCTGGGCCAGTATGAAAACTATTGCAGGCCTTCAGAGCACAGAGCGCAGTAATCGTGTGTTTTTAGATGGTTTTAGTTCAGACACAGAGCGGGCTAATGCTCTTAATTGTTTTTATGGTCGTTTTGACTCCTTTGATTTTAGCACAGAAACCCAAGATTTGAAACAGAAACTCAAAGACAATCAGCACTTTAATATTGAGATGCAGGATGTTAAAAGGGAGTTCTGCGCTGTAAAAGTGAACAAAAGTCAGGGCCCTGATAATATATGTGGGCGCCTGGTAAAGTCCTGTGCACATGAACTGAGTCCTATATTTCATTACATTTTCAATAAGTCCTTACAGACACAACATGTGCCTAAGATCTGGAAAGATGCCGTGGTTGTTCCCGTTCCAAAATCCAGCTGTCCTAAAACGGTAAATGACTGTAGACCAGTTGCTTTGACTTCAATTTTAATGAAAATTTTTGAAAAACTGGTCAGATGTGAGGTCCTAAGGCAGACTGAACATGCATTGGATCCTCTGCAGTTTGCCTATAGGCCTCACAGAGGAGTGGAGGATGCCACTGTCACTCTGTTTGACATGCTTTTCAAACATCTGGATTTTAATGGGACACACGCCAGGCTTTTATTTGTGGACTTTTCTTCCGCCTTTAATACAATCCAACCTCATATTTTAGTTGAAAGGTTCCTGCAACAATTTGATTTAAGCAATAATCTGGTGGGTTGGATTCTGGATTTCTTAACCACCAGGACGCAGAGAGTAAGGGTCAATGGCACATTGTCTGACCTAAAGTGCTCTTCTACTGGCTCTCCTCAGGGGTGTGTGTTGTCACCACTACTCTTCATCCTGTACACAAACATGTGTCGGAGCAGACATGACAACAGACACATTATAAAGTATGCTGATGACTCAGTCATTGTCAGTCTCCTCCAGGATGGTGAGAGTGGCCACGGCCCAGTAGTTGATGACTTTGTTCACTGGTGTGAGGATTCCTACTTGCAGCTGAATACAACAAAAACGAAAGATATGATTATTGACTTTAGGAGGAAAACTCCCAGGCACAAAGTCACCATACTAAAAGGTCAGACCACCGAATGTGTACAATCGTACAAATATCTTGGGACGATTATTGATAGTGGATTGAACTTTGAGGTGAACTGTGAAAGGGTGTGCAAAAAGGGTCAGCAAAATTTGCATTGTTTGAGGAAACTTGCACGCTTCCAAATTGACCGAACCATAATGACTATGTTTTATCGGGCTTTTATTGAATCTGTTTTATCCTTTTCTTTAATGTCATGGTTTGGTCAGATAAAACTGAAACAGAGGAAATCCTTGGATCAGGTAGTCAGATGGTCCAGTCGTTTGCTTGGTGAGTCACAGCTGAGCCTGACATCCCTGTACACCAGACAAGTACAGAGGATGGCCGACTCGATTTTAAATGATGACTCCCACCCTTTGCACTGCAACTTTCAGCCTCTTCCCTCCAGACGGAGGTTTGCTGTCCCAAAAAGTAGAACCCAGCGCTACAAAAACAGCTTTGTCCCTGCTGCTGTCAAAGAGTTGAACAAGCTATAAAAATTATATTGTACATATTTTATATTTACCTATTTTGTAAGATGTGTGCCTGTGTTTGTGTCTATCCATCCATCCATCTTCTACCACTTAATCCTTTCGGGTCGCGGGGGGGCTGGAGCCTATCCCAGCATCTTTGGGCGAGAGGCAGGGTACACCCTGGACAGATCGCCAGTCCATCACAGGGCCAACACAGAGAGACAGACAACCATTCACTCTCACATCCATACCTAAGGACAATTTAGAATCCCCAGTTTTTGATGCCAATTAACCTAACTTGCATGACATAGACACTTGTTTGTGTCTATGTTGAATGTAATTAGTGGCTTGTAAATATGGATGTCACCAACTGCAAAACAAATCTACCTACGGGTACAAATAAAGTAACCTGAACCTGAACCTGAACCTGATACTTTGGGGCTGTTTTTCTGCAAAGGGACCAGGACGACTGATCCGTGTAAAGGAAAGAATGAATGGGGCCATGTATCGTGAGATTTTGAGTGAAAACCTCCTTCCGCCAGCAAGGGCATTGAAGATGAAATGTGGCTGGGTCTTTCAGCATTCAGCATGACAATGATCCCAAACACACCGCCCGGGCAACGAAGGAGTGGCTTTGTAAGAAGTATATCAAGGTCCTGGAGTGGCCTAGCCAGTCTCCAGATCTCAACCCCATAGAAAATCTTTGGAGGGAGTTGAAAGTCTGTGTTGCCCAGCGACAGCCCCAAAACATCACTGCTCTAGAGGAGATCTGCATGGAGGAATGGGCCAAAATACCAGCAACAGTGTGTGAAAACCTTGTGAAAACTTACAGAAAACGTTTGACCTCTGTCATTGCCAACAAAGGGTGTATAACAAAGTATTGAGATGAACTTTTGTTATTGACCAAATACTTATTTTACTGAGGAATTTACCAATTAATTCATTAAAAATCCTTCAATGTGATTTTCTGGATTTTTTTTTCTTATTTTGTCTCTCATAGTTGAGGTATGCCTATGATGAAAATTGGAGACCTCTCTCATCTTTTAAGTGGGAGAACTTTCACAATTGGTGGCTGACTAAATACTTTTTTACCCCACTGTACGTGTAATCTTAGATCCTTGACCTTGTGACCCCAAATCTAAATCTGATTTAGGGCACTTCTAGATACGAGGGGGGGGGGGGGGCTGAAAAGTTAATAGTGGTCAAATTTGACCAAATATGGTTTATTTTTCAACCGAGGGATCCAAGCGCTGCAACACCGATGGAAGAAGTGTGTGGAATGAAGGGAAGACTATGTTGAAAAATAAACCACATATGGTCAAATTTGACCGCTATTAACTTTTCAGCCTATGAACTTTTCAGCCCCCCTCGTATACCACTGCTGTATTTTTTTGTGATCCTGGCAATAATGCCAACAACTGAAAGGGCAGAAATGTGGAAAGAATGTACTAAGAGACTCTGGGAGCTTGACCTATTGCACCAAAATGTAGGTCATGTTGAGTGGACCTCAAGTTCAACCTCTGCACCAAGCTTGGCATTCTTAGCTCTTGTGAATGTCAAGTTGCAGCTGCGGGCACGCAGACAGACAGGCAAACCGACATCTGGGCTTGCAGACAGATTGGTCTGATACTTATAGACCAACCCAGCTTCATCATCAGTGTGGGTAAATATGATATCCTTAGAAGCTGGAAGTGGAACTTAAATTCCATCTGGGTTGCTGAAACATCAGGCAGCAGATGCAGGGCAGCAGTAGCACTGACATGTCAGAGAGGGAGATGAGAAATTTCAATTGTTAAACAGGCTGCCATATTGGGGGGATGTGTTTGGCGTGTGATATGTAGAGAGTGAGGCATGTTACACGATGACTGACACAGCACAGGCTAACAGAACAAGCATTATTTTGACCAACAAGCTTTGGAATCACAGCAACTCACCGTCTGATATCACAATAAATTACCCTTGGTGATGAAGATGGGACAATGGCAATTTTCTCTTCTGTAACACTTGATGAATTGCAACATAGTCATCCACATTACATCCCAACATTATGAATAATTTAAAGGTGTACAAAGTAATTTTTCCTGGTCCAGTACCCCTAGCTATTTGGAGTAGTACTAAAGTATGCATTTATGTTGTCGTAGTATCCACGCATCCAAGACTGCATTGTTGACAGTAAAGCATTACTACAGCTTTCTTCTAGTCTTTTAGTGACTGACAGCCATGTTCAACTCACAGCAGGTATGCTCTTCCTGTTTTGTTTTGTCTTGTAATGTAGTTACACTTTACTCGTAAGGAAACTGGTGTGTACTGTATCACTTTTCATTATGGCTGGCGTGGGAGAAAACTGAGGTAAAAGAAAAATTTATAGATAATCTGATCTGAATGTGGATTTTGTCATGATGCGTTTGTAAAAATAGGCTTTAAAAATTATATATTATAGTCCCTGCAGCAGGTTCAAGAAGAAAACATACCCCTTAAGAAGCAGACGCATTACTTTTCAATTTCAATTAGTGCTCTGATTTGATTTCCCCTGCTGTCCCCTTTATCCCTCGAGTTTAGTCTTTAGTAGCAGTAGTTATGTGTCACAAGCCTCCTCGTGTGCTTTTACGCAGCGCATCGAGGAGGGGAAGGAAGAACGGATTTACGTGCTGGGTTACACCACAACACATTTATTGAACAAAAGATAAACAAAAAACAACTGTACAAAAAAACCAAAACAGCACAGGGCACTCAAGGAGTCCTCCAGGATGCTCAACAGTCTCAGGGTGAGAACACTGGGGAAATACACACAGTCTGTACTCACAAAAACTGGAGCAGTCCGAGTTAGTACCAAATGGCCTGGCAAAACACATCCACATGACAGTTCATCCATAAGACGAAACAACGGTCCGGCAATGCTTGACTGGCAAAGGTCGCTTAAGTACAAGCATTGCTGGCCAACAGATTGGGTGCACCTGGGCGAGGCACAGGAAAGACAATTACTGGAGTGGAATCAGCTGGCTGTCAAGAGAGATGGGGCGTGGTCGGACTGGCAAGTGCTAGACAACGCCCAAACGAATGTAGGTCAAGGAGGCTGCCTAACAGCTGCCAGCCAGAGCAGTGGCTACAGGCACGGAAAAGAAAAGAACAAACGACATACAGCCATGGACAAAATTGTTGGTACCCCTCTGTTAATGAAAGAAAAACCCACAATGGTTACACAAATAACTTGAATCTGACAAAAGTGGTAATAAATAAAAATTCTATGAAAATTAACCAATGAAAATCAGACAATGCTTTTGAATTGTGGTTCAACAGAATTATTTTAAAAAACAAACTCATGAAACAGGTCTGGACAAAAATGATGGTACCCTTAACTTAATATTTGGTTGCACAACCTTTTGAGGCAATCACTGCAATCAAACGATTTCTGTAACTGTCAATGAGACTTCTGCACCTCTCAGCAGGTATTTTGGCCCACTCATCATGAGCAAACTACTCCAGTTGTCTCAGGTTTGAAGGGTGCCTTCTCCAGACAGCATGTTTCAGCTCCTTCCACAGATGTTCAATAGGATTTAGATCAGGGCTCATAGAAGGCCACTTTAGAATAGTCCAATGTTTCGCTCTTAGCCATTCTTGGGTGTTTAGCTGTGTGTTTTGGGTCATTATCCTGTTGCAAGACCCATGGCCTGCGACTGAGACCAAGCTGTCTGACACTGGGCAGCACATTTCTCTCTAGAATACCTTGATAGTCTTGAGATTTCATTGAACCCTGCACAGATTCAAGACACCCTGTGCCAGATGCAGCAAAGCAGCCCCAGAACATAACAGAACCTCCTCCATGTTTCACAGTAGGGATAGTGTTCTTTTCTTGGTATGCTTCATTTTTGCGTTTGTGAACATAGAGCTGATGTGCCTTGCCAAAAAGTTCCAGTTTTGTCTCGTCTGTCCAAAGGACATTGTCCCAGAAGCTTTGTGGCTTGTCAACATGCAGTTTGGCAAATTCCAGTCTGGCTTTTTTATGATTTGTTTTCAACAGTGGTGTCCTCCTTGGTCATCTCCCATGAAGTCCACTTTGGCTCAAACAACGATGGATGGTGCGATCTGACACTGATGTACACTACCGTTCAAAAGTTTGGGGTCACCCAGACAATTATTTTGTGTTTTCCATGAAAAGTCACACTTATTTACCACCATGAGTTGTAAAATGAATAGAAAATATGGTCAAGACATTGACAAGGTTAGAAATAATCATTTGTATTTAAAATAATAATTTTTTCCTTCAAACTTTGCTTTCGTCAAAGAATCCTCCATTTGCAGCAATTACAGCATTGCAGACCTAACATGATTGCACAAGGGTTTTCTAATCATCCATTAGCCTTCTGACGCAATGAGCAAACACATTGTACCGTTAGAACACTGGAGTGATAGTTGCTGAAAATGGGCCTCTATACACCTATCTAGATATTGCACCAAAAACCAGACATTTGCAGCTATAATAGCCATTTACCACATTAGCAATGTATAGAGTGTATTTCTGATTAGTTTAAAGTTATCTTCATTGAAAAAAAGTGCTTTTCTTTAAAAAATAAGGAAATTTCTAAGTGACCCCAAACTTTTAAGCGGTTGTGTACCTTGACCTTGGAGTTCACCATGAATGTATTTAGAGGTTGTTCTGGGCTCTTTTGTTACCATTTGTATTATCTGTCTCCTCCTGCGGCCACGTCCAGGGAGGTTGGCTACAGTCCTGTGGATCTTAAATTTCTGAATAATATGTGCAACTGTAGTCACAGGAACATCAAGCTGCTTGGAGATGGTCTTATAGCCTTTACCTTTAACATACTTGTCTATAATTTTCTTTCTAATCTCCTGAGACAACTCTCTCCTTTGCTTCCTCTGGTCCATGTTTAATGTGGTACACACCATGTCACCAAACAGGACAGTGACTACTTGTCACCCTTTAAATAGGCCGGCTGACTGATTACAAGTTTGTAGACACCTGTGATGTTAATTAGAGGACACATCTTGGTTGAACATGTCCCTATGGTCACATTATTTTCAATCTTTTCTAGGGGTACCATCATTTTTATCCAGGCCTGTTTCATGAGTTTGTTTTTTAAAGTAATTCTGTTGAACCACAATTCAAAAACATTGTCTGATTTTCATTGGTTAATTTTCATAGAATTTTTATTTATTACCACTTTTGTCAGATTCAAGTTATTTCTGTGACCATTGTGGGTTTTTCTTTCATTAACAGAGGGGTACCAACAATTTTGTCCATGTGTGTAGAAACTACAAGAGCTCAAAGAAAACAAAATACACAAATATACCTAACCCGAGCCACAGAGAACGGTCAGAACCGAGCCTAAAAGACGACACCGGCTCGGTTCGTGACAGTTAAGATTATTTGCCCTACGCTTATTCCCTTCATAAGACATATGGATTCATGACTGTGTGACTTTAGTAACACTGAATTAGCAGAGCTATGTTTAAAAATTCTACATTTGATAATTGGCCCAGCATAAATTACAATGCATTTTAACCTATGCTGCTATACATCCACTTGTTGTGACCATGGTTGTGACATGTAGCCTATCACTACACTGCAAGCTATTTTTAGACCAAAGCATTTATTTATATATCTGAAATGGATTTAGAAAGCTTTAGTTGTGATTCAGTCAAAACTTCCGGCCTGAGAATCAGCTCAGGAAAATGTGAGCATGCCAAAGGCCTGAAATGTAAAAACTTTGAATGTGATGCACACAGACAACCTTTAATGTTTAAAGGTCTTATGATTAATAAAAAATAAAATCTTCCGAACAAATCAAGAGACCTGCTAATTTATTTTAGTTCATGCACATGATTGTTTTAGATTAGTGTTATTCTTAAGTGCCTGAGTTGTCTCCAGGGGAGCTTTACATAATACAATTCAAATTATATTCAGAGGGAAAGTCATACAGCTTTAAACGCACAATCGCTACAAAATGGAGTGTTTTAATCAAGCCCTTGAGTGACTTTTGCTACACTTTTGGCCTACTTTGGCGAAAAAAAAGTGTCACTTCAGCACAGCCTCTGTCGTGCAGTTTTTATGGTTTTTGTGACAATGAGACCTGGTGTGTGTGGGGGGGGGACAAGAATCAAGAATACAAGAACAGAGGAGTAGTGACCTGGGAGAGAAGAAAAGCATTTCAGGAGAGATTAAAGTCAAAAGTACCCTTCATGATCGTTGAGAGATGAGAGCTCCACAGAGGACGTGCAGCCAAGCTGACAGGCTTGGCTGCACATTGTTGAAGAAACACACATAGACATACTGTACATACAAAATCATCACAAACACATGAACAGGGTGACTTAACCCGGCACGTTTATTAATTTATGAGCTTAACTTGCATCCCAGAACATATGGGCACTAACATGCATACAGGCTGAAACACACAGGGCTGGGAATGTGAGGGCCATGTGCATCAGGACTAAGTAGAAAATGTACCCATGTTCCCTCCTCGATGTACATCACATCCACAGCTACTTAAACCAGTCCATCCTCTTATGCATACACAGTATCAGTGCTTGTGCCCCACTCCATGAAAAACCACTTAATTCCACTCCAGTGTGCGGAGATCACAGTCAGGAGAGATGAAATGGTGGTAAAACAAGGGATGGGGAGTAGAAACACATTAGGAGGACTTTCCCTCTTGCTGTTCCCATCGAGCTGTCAGAGCCGAGGAGCATCACCCATGCACGGACACATACAATCACACATGAATGCCATGCTAGGAGTTTGAAGATGGCCTCGTCTCTGAGCTCAGTAGCAGCAAAAAAATGGGATGACAGTAGGAAAGTTCCTGGGTCGAGTTTTGTAAGTGAGATGATGGTGTGGCAAAGGCAAAACACAAGCGAAGGGAATGTGAGTGGGTGTGGTTGGCGAGATGAGCAGAGACACAGCCATAGATACGGTAACTATGTGAGCAGAGCTTGAAGGCGCATCAAGATAGGAGCAACCAATCAGCTCACAGGGCTGGAGTCAGACCAACACACACACACACACACACACACACACACACACACACACACACACACACACACACACACACACACACACACGCATGCACGCACAAAATTCCAAAGTTAATGCACCTAACACTTGTGGTCACTGGTCAGCAATTCAAGCCTGCTCTTCATTTGTCATCAGTGAGTTGATGGTTGGTGCGAAAGCTGTGAGATGACTCATTTGGGCTTATAATCCTGTAAGAGTGGCTTTTTATATGTAATATAAAATGTGAGCTAAACGTGCAGCGTTGTGCCTGTGTGTTCACCATCAGTATAACTCCAGAGCCAATGACACGTTGTGGATAGCGAATCGGCACATTTG
Organism: Pholidichthys leucotaenia; assembly: GCA_020510985.1. NCBI lineage: Eukaryota > Metazoa > Chordata > Actinopteri > Cichliformes > Pholidichthyidae > Pholidichthys > Pholidichthys leucotaenia. Next base: position 333,733,439 of record CM035841.1, read on the forward strand.
GACAAGCCATCTGGCATTATAAGCTTTCTCACGCAATTTGGCTGTGGACCCAATCTCCCCCTCCACCTCCCTCCTCAGGACGAATTCTTTGGTACACATACTGTATCTAACACATTCAAGCAGGCTGTCATAGAGCGTCATTCTTGCATGTGCACACAAGCTCATGCGTACAGGACTTCACACCTTTTCTGAAGCATAGATCGCACAGCCTGCCACCCAAACACCCACATGCACAATCAGGTGCACATGCAGCCACATGCAGTCCTCACTGTATGAGCCATGACTGCGTCCTGTGGACATAACAGTGCCTGTTGGCTACTAATGGGCAATCACCATGGTAACCAGTGCCATGTCATGAGTAGCAGGTCACCTGGAAGTCTGCCATGTTCTGTTTTTTCTTTCGTCCTCTCACAGAGGAGGAGGATGAAAAATAGATGAAATAGAAAGGTTCAGAAGCCAGTCTTTAGCACTTGGAGACTGGACCCTGGAGTGCAGACGGTCTCCTCTCAGGCCTCATCCATGTCCCACATATATAGTTTATCTGTTTGTTCTTTGCTGAGTCTGTAACTGTCCAATCTACAAGTGGAGCTTTTGAATAAAAATGCATAACTGTATCCCATAAAACCTAACTGTACTTCTTAAAGGAACATAAAACTATCTTATTGGCTGATTGGGGCACAACCTGATGATTTCAAACTATGACTAAAAAAGTAATGCCAGAAGTCCTTTTTTTAGCAAAACTGAAGTTAACTCAGACGAAATTAATAAATGCCATAAACTGGAATTATGCTGCCAGTACTTAAAATGCCCCCAAAATGCAAGTACATTCACAGCAACTGAGAAACTACTACAGACATGTATTTTTGAGTAAGGTTAAGTCTGTAGAAATGAGTGATTCCATTTTTTTGAAAGTTAAGTTATATTTACTTACTTCTTTTATAAACGGACATTATGAGTTGTGTTATGTCTGGAATCAGAGTTGGAGTCGGATTTATGTCATGCAGCGAACTGGACCTTTATTCAGGAACACAGAACTATATACAGCGTGCCATAGCCCGCATGACGTCACACACAGGGCGGGTATGGCAACACACACACACCATACAACATTCCCCTCCCCCTTACAAAAGTTCAAAACACATACACACAATTTAGACCCACCCCAATTTAGGACCCAAATCATGCTGTAAGGGAAATAACGGGAAATGGTGAACTGGATTAGCCGAACACATTCGCCCAAAACAGCTAAAATCGTACTGTGTGTCTGAAAATCTGTAAAATAATCCCACAGCAACACACTTATACCCTCACACAATCATTTATTTATTGATTGATTTGAACATGAAAACAAAAAAAAAAAAAAACAAGGAATCAAAACAAAAAAAATAAACATAACAAAAAAATGTCTTGTTCAAAAGGAGTGGGAAGAAGTCAACGCTTATATGGTCCCACCCCTTGTCCATACCCAATAAATTATAATATCATTCTAGTCATTATCCATCCCATAATTACATTCATTATACAATACCATAATATATAATACATCTTACAATTAAATTATGCAATAGAAAAAATACAACAATGATAGTTTATAGTGGCAATAATACCAACATCTAATAATAATTGTAATAATGATAAGTAAATTCTTCTGGTATGTTTAATATAATTATAGACAATATTATCATCATCATAATCACCATATATACCATCATATACCCCCACATGGCTTACAATACCTATGCCCAATAAGTAACCATATAATTGTCATGATTTGCCTGTTGGGATAGAGAGGAAGACCCACGCGCTGAACTGTGAGTTTGTGATAATTTATGACAAGCAAAAAGCACAACTTGCACAAAATAACTAAAAGCCACAAAAGAGACTAACACGGTACAAAGAGAAAACACAGAACATCCAACTTACGTCTGGAAGTAGAATACATCAGTCAAGACCACCACAAGGAATACAAAAAGCAACGGTCTTAAATAAGGCATAATACAATAGAACACGTGTGGATACCAGAGCGTGTAGGAGAAAACAATGATTAGTAATCTGGACAAGATGGGAGCAATGAGAGGGGAGAGACTGACCACTGACAGCTGTCAACCCAGAGGGAGAACACAACATTAAAGGATATAAAGAATAAAATATCAACAAATACAGACTGAGAAATAAATGCAATCTAATACAAAATAAGAGGATAACAAAACTGTAACATAAACAGGAAAATAAGAAACAGTACGAGAAATACAAAAACCAAAAGGCACAAAATACAACAAATATGCAAATATAGAGAAAAGCCATGAGACTGAGCATGGAGGAAACCGCCAGTGCTCAGCTCATGACAGAGGGTGGATCCCAGACACCCCAAGGTAACATCAAAAAAGACACCCCCCCCCCCAAAAAAAGGAGTATAAAAATAACCACCCCGATTGGGTGGTGGGGGAAACAGGCTAGGAGGGACCAAAAACACAACCCTGCCGAGGACCCACACCAGGCAAAACCCCAACCACCTAAGCCCCCTGGACCAAAAAGCTGGACAGTTCAGGCGGGCAGCCAAAGTCCCAGGCCCGGCAGATGGCATGATGGAAAGAGTCGGGTGGCCTCCCAGAGAACATGGGCCACCCAACCCTGCGGCACAATTTGTTGGGTGATTTGCCAGAGTTTTTTAGCCATCTGAACAGAAAGGGTGGTCCAGGAGGCGGTTGCCCAACGGGAAGAACTAATGGCGGGCAAGATAGAGGAGTCAGGGAAACTATGATGATGTCAGGTGGAGGAGAGGGAACCACGACATCCTCGGGTGGAGGAGAGGGAACCACGATGGCCTTGGGCAGAGAAGAGGGAACCACAACGACCTTGGGCTGAGGAGAGGGAACCACGACAGCCCCAGGCAGAGGAGAGGGAACCACGATGGCCCCGGGCAGAGGAGAGGGAACTACGACGGTGTCTGGCAGAGGAGGGGGAACCACAACGGCGTCTGGCAGAGAAGGGGGAACCACAACGGCATCTGGCAGAGGAGGAGGAACCACGATGGTCTCAGGAAGAGGAGGGGGAGCCACGATGGTGTCAGGAAGAGGAGGGGAAGCCACGACGCCATTGGACTGGCCTGTAGCACCCTCGGTGGTCCCGGACTGGGACATCGCAGCACCCACGGTGGCTGGAGCAGAGCTGCACCCGCGACGGCTCCAGGCTGGAGCAGAGCTGCACCCATGGTGGTCCAGGACTGGGACATAGTAGCACCCGCGGTGGCTCTGGGCTGAAGCAAAGCTGCACCCGTGGTGGCTTGGGCTGGAACAAAGCTGCACCCACAGTGGGCCCGGACTAGGCCAAAGCCGCACCCTCGGTGGACCCAGACTGGGCCAGAGCTGCACCCATGGTGGCCCCTGGGCTGGAGCGTAATGCCCACAGCGGGCCCACACTGGAGCGCAGCACCCAAGTTGGTTTCAGGCTGGGACGCAGCACCCACTACAGTCCCCGACTAGGACACAGCACCCACGGAGACCCAGACTGAGGAGGAGCTGCACCCACTGAGGTCCCGAGCTGGGACGGAGCACCTGCGACAACCTCAGCTGGAGGAGCTGGACCCATGGTGATCTCAGGCAGCAAGCCTGGTCCCACGGAGACTTCTGGTGGAGCTGGACATTCCTCGGTGATCCTGGGGGAAAGCTCAGGCAAGAGAGGCAGAGAAACAGGGTCAGGGTCACCGGCAGCAATGGAGCCCGCCAAGGCGAGCTGAGGCACAGCTGATGGCTGCAGTAAGCTCTTCCCACCAAGTGATAATTTATATCCATCCATTTTTAAGCTTATTTATTTATTTAGAGTATGGATTAGTTCCTTATAATTATTTCCAGAATAAAATATATTAGTATCATCAGCAAATAATATTATTTTTAATAATTTAGAAACGTGGACAAAATCATTTATATATATGTTAAATCATTTGGGGCCCAATACTGACCCCTGGGGGACCCAACAGGCAATTCCCATACATCCAGACAGATATTCTCCCATCTTCACAAACTGTTGTCTCTCAGATAAATAGCTTGTAACCCAATTCAGTGCCACTCCCCTAACACCATGCAATTGCAGTTTATTAAGAAGTATTGAATGATTTATTGCATCAAATGCTTTTCTAAAATCTATAAATACACCAATTGCATATTTTCCTTGATCTAATGCATTTTTTATTTCTTCTGTTGCTTCCATTATTGCTAATGATGTTGTACTCTTTGCTCAAAATCCATATTGATTCTGATCAAGCAGATCATGTTTATTTAAAAAGTTTTCTAATCCGTTGTTGAAAAGTTTTTCCAGAATCTTTGAAAATTGTGGGAGGAGCGATACTGGTCTGTAGTATGTGTAGTGGTGTTTATTTCCTTGCTTGAATAAAGGTATCACTTTTGCTATTTTCATTTTCTGCAGGAATGAGCCAGTTTGAAATGATAGATTACAAATATATGTAAATGGTTTTAATATGCCATCAACAGTTGATTTTACTAGTGCCATATCAATACCATCACATCATCAGTAGACAACTTATTTTAAAACTTTTCAACAACAGATTTTGCTGAAGCAAAAACCCGGGTATGGGAGGAGTTCGGTGAGGCCATGGAACAAGACTTTTGATCGCCCTCGAAGAGATTCTGGCAAGCTGTCCGGCGGCTCAGGAGGGGAAAGCAGCTCCTCGTCCACACTGTGTATGGTGCGGATGGGGCGCTGTTAACTTCGACTGGGGATATCGTCGGGCGGTGGAAGGAATACTTCGAGGATCTCCTCAATCCCACTGATACGCCTTCCACAGAGGAAGCAGGGTTTGTGGACAAGGGGGATGACTCGCCTATCACAGGGGCTGAGGTCGCCAAGGTGGTTAAAAATCTCCTTGGTGGCCGAGCCCCAGGGGTGGACGAGATTCGCCCTGAGTACCTCAAGGCCCTGGATATTGTAGGGCTGTCATGGTTGACACGCCTCTGCAACATTGCGTGGAGGTCGGGAGCAGTGCCTTTGGCATGGCAAACCGGGGTGGTGGTTCCTCTCTTCAAAAAAGGGGACCAGAGGGTGTGCTCCAACTTTAAGAGGGATCACACTCCTCAGCCTTCCCTGGGAAGGTCTATGCCAAGGTATTGGAGAGGAGAGTCCGGCCGTTGGTCAAACCTCGGATTCAGGAGGAGCAATGTGGTTTTCGTCCTGGCCGTGGCACATCGGACCAGCTCTTTACCCTCTCGAGAATTCTCGAGGGTTCGTGGGAGTTTGCACTCATAATCTTACTGCACTGTATTTCGTGTGTAAGTGCTAAGGTTTAAATTTGTCTAATTCCTCTATATCTCTAATCATTATTATTACTTTAGCTTCTTCTGGAGTGCCAAGCAGTTTTATCCACACCTAACAGTTCTTTGTCCATGTCGATTGCATTTTTCCCTGTTTTCTGAGAGCCCTGGCTTGTCTAGCTATTTCAGAGTTCTTTTTTGTTAAATGTTTGTTTACATGGACAGCAGTTCCTCTCAGCTTTCCTCTCAATTTTTCTTGCTTGTCGCAGAAGATCAGTTTTTGCTTTTCTTTGACAAATTGGATGATTACACTGGTCAACACCAAATTTATTGTCTAAGTTTTTTTTAGCTGATTTAGGACAATTTTGATGTGCTGAATCCAAAAATCACATTGGTTTTGCTCAATCAGGTCAACTTTTTGAACTACGGCCACATGTTGTTTTTTACGTTTTTGTTTAGATGTACGGGTATTTTTGCTTTATACGATACAAAATTCTTTTTTATTTCTTCAAATTTCTTGAACTCTGAAGAGTTTGCATATGCCAATTTATGACATGATGTCATAAATTGTCATGATGGCTGATTATTGTTGGACTCTGAAGAGAGACATCCCTGCCGCTGAGCATTCTAGAGGTTCGAATAAACGGATGTTGAAGCTCTGAATTTTGAACAATGATGACGTAACATTGAATTTTCATGTACTTGCCTTTATCAATGTCTACTATTCAATTTACAGTAATCGAAGTTTGTAACATTTAATCAATAAATTGTGTTAGAAAACATTTTTTTCTCTTAAAAATCTATTTCAGATGAGAAATATTCACAAAAATCAACCGATAATGTCACAAAAATGTAATTGATTTAGTCAGAAGATCAGATTTTTTAAAAATCAACTTAGCATAAAAACCTGACCTGATCGAGAGAAGCGGAAGTCATTTTCAGATTCAGCGGTGCAAAATTATCTTAAATCAGTTGAAAAAACACAGGCAGCTTACAAAAAAATTATTTTTGTAACCCTGTGTAATCGCTGGTTTTCCTTTACTGTCTTTTCTAGGTAACGTGTGGCAAGCCAAAATAGTCTTATTGTCCACAACAATGTTTTTAGAGTTGAAAAAATTTAACACCTGCTGCACAAGAGTGTGTGATTTTCCCAGTGTCTCATCGTCCCAATCCTGGTTATCAACTCCAGCTGTCATGCATAGGAGTGGTGTCTGGTGTTAAGACCGCTCACAATGACGTCATCCATTCTTGTATATTGTTCTAATTCCTCCACACGTCTTTCTAAGAAATTAATTTTCTTGTCTTCTTCCATAATTTCAACCTTTAATTCACGCACTTGTTTCATAAGGCCAATAAGCAGAGTTTGTTGTTTTGCTATCTTAGACATTTCTTCAGACATAAAATTTAGTGACAGTTTGATCTCCTCCAGCTCCTCTCCATTTGTCTGATTCTTTTTCAGAGGCATAATGACTAGTCTGATTGGGATCAAAGGAGAGGCTCACCTGTTGGCTAGTACAGGAGCCGAAGTACGCCCGATGGCTAGCGGAGGCCATCAGCTGGCTTTGTTGTCTAATTATAGCTGTTATCTGGCGGTGAGGCTGAAGCTCTCCTGATGGCTGGTGAAGGCCGCTAACTGGTGTTGTTCATCTGGTAGCTGGATCTGCCGGTGAAGCCAAGGAAGCCAAGGCTCCCTCGGTAGCTAGTGGAGGCCTCCAGCTAGCGTTGTCCTATCTGGCAGTGAATCCAAAGGTCTCCCGGTGGCTAATGGAGATAGTTAGCTTGGGTCGTAGCCTGGTAGCGGGTATCTGGCGGTGAAGCCAAAGCTCTCCCGGTGGCTAATGGAGACCAGGTGCCTCACCGCTGCTCCTGGCACCCTTGTCCAAGGCACTCTGCTACGCTGCCTCTGTGCCCGGCTGTCGCTGCTCGCTCCCAGGGCTCACAGCATCACTCTCATTGGTGTCACTCACCGACCCAGGCACTTTGTGCGCTGCCTCTATACCCAGCTGTCTTTGCTGCTTCCCAGGGCTTCCACCCTGCTTGCTCCCGCTCTCCCGCTGCCCAGACTCCAGATGTGGGGAAGAGTCCATTCACTGCTCTCCCTCTCTGCTGTTGCTGCTCATCACACCATCAACAACACCAGCGCTACAGTCACACACCGTGCTGAGCTCTTCGGCTGGCTTGCTGTCTTCAGTAACCAGGGGCTCCCCCACTCGTGGCCCCGGTTCTGCCGCGAAGTCCAGCTGGTAACTTGTAGCTTGATTTTGGCGTGCACCTAGTGTCGTGGCTAACTGTCCCATTGCCACTGACTGAGCCATTAGCTTCTCCAAGCTAGCTAGCTTAGCTTCTTTTGGCACCAACAGCTTCTTCTACCCACAGCTGCGTGGTCCTCGTATGTTTGGCGAAATATTCAGCCAGCTGCCCGACAGCATCCGCATAAGACCCCGTCTCTCCCAACATGCAGAGAATTCGCCGACCTTCCACGCCAAGATGGTGGGCCAGAAGTGCTCGTCTTTGTATTCTGTCGAGTCTACTTAAGCCCAGCGTCACAATGTGCCCTCAAACATAGCCACCCATTTTGGCCACAGGATCGCTGGCTCTCCCGGGTACTCCAGAAACGGTAATAAGGATGGAGGTAGCCCGTACGCCCCCATAGTTTTCTCTCGTCGCCAAAATGTTATGTCTGGAATCAGAGTCAGAGTTGGACTTATGCCGTGCAGCAAACTGGACCTTTATTCAGGAACACAGAACTATATACAGAGTGCCATAGCCCACCTGACGTCACACACAGGGCGGGTATGGCAACACACATACACCACACAACAAGTTGCAGTCTTGTAATCCTTGTTTAGTCAACACACACAAAATGAATCAAACACTTTGATAATGGCATAATTAAAGTAAATGGTGCTATGTGAACCAGGCAGGAATCCGGGCTGCTCTGCCTGGACTGATGCCCTCGTGACCCGTATTCCCGGATAAGCGGTAGAAGATGGATGGTTGGATGGATGGATGGATGGATGGATAATTAAAGTAAATTTGTGTTTTTTTATTACTATTCTAATGTTTTGAAAGCCAAACAATCAAGGAGCAGGACTATTTCCTGTTTTATTTTGTTTTTTGTTTTTTTCGGGGTGGGGGGGTGGGGGTGGCTACACAAGAATGCATTTGGAGGCTCCAGGTTTTGTAAAGCAGAGGATGCTTCACGGCGGCGCATCAGTCTGGTACACTTTAAGAAGAAACAGGTTAGATTTGTCAATCTAAATTTCAGATTGAAGATCTAAAGTTGACTTAAGCAATTTAAACCATAGAAAATACCACTGCCTCTCAATAAATTTGAATATTAGATTTGTAATTTAAAAAATAGTAACTATAATCATCAAATGAAGATAAGTATTTTTAAACCTCTGTCTCTCAAAAAAATGCAGCTGCAAGGGCTGATGGGAAATGTTGAATGTTGGAACATGAGCATGGTCTCCTTAGTTTGACTGCCAATTTACTGTTGCACATATGTTGAAGCTTTTGTTGTCACCAGGGGCCCACAGCATTTGCATACACTGCCCTATGGAGGAAATGGCTATGCCAATTGTGTTGTGTTATGTAAGTTGTCATAACTACAATGTGGTGATAAACCTTAATAGAAATAATAAACTTGAATGATGGTTTAGTGTGAAGAAGATAAGTTAACTATTTTATACAACTCTGTTTACTCAGCTGAAAAAAATAGATATGCTTGAATGGTTTGCGTTAAACTTAAATGCTTCAGGGCAATCGGTTTCCTCAAACACTGTGAGTTGAACTAACTGTCAGGTTTTACAGTGTAGTGAATGAATGTGCAAGCATGTCTAGGAGTAATTGTATCTGAGCATGTGTGCAAAAGTGAATGCATTCCATTTTCATTTCAATGTGATTTCATCAATATATTTTCACATCAGAGCTTGAATTTATGTCAGTATCATCTCTCCTTGGACAACGCTTTACCTTTCCTCTTACTTTATTCAACCTCTTCCAGATTCATCCCCTTCCACTCCACTGCCCACAGACCCCGCTTCATGCCCCCCACCGTCACCTGCCCTGACATGGCCCATGGCAGTGGTCAGTGGCAATGGTGGGAGAGAGGCTGGGAAGTATTGCTGCCTGTGTGGAGCCTGGTTTAACAACCCCCTGATGGCCCAGCAGCACTATGAAGGCAAGAAACACCGCAGGAATGCAGCAAGGGCGCGCCTCCTGGAGCAGCTAGCTGGCAGTCTGGATGCCACAGAGAGCACAGGTCAGCCTTTTGGACCCAAGCCCAACACAAGAGACAAATGAAGGGCAGCAAGGGTGTTACAACTTTGTAACGAGGAAAGACGATAAGTGGTGAGATCATATGCACATCTGTGAGGGTGAACAAATGAAATGCTCCTACCTCGTGATGTAGTGTACATGTCATTGTTGTTTTTCCATCAGCACCACCACCAAATTGGCCTCTCACCTTAGGGCACCTTGTCCCATCTTTTCTGTTTGCCTCAAAGTTGAGCAAGTGTGACTGGTCCGTACTGTGTTCAAGCATGGAACACTTCCTCAGATCAGGGCAGTCTCAGACTCTTTCAAGGGCAGGGGCGAAGAAGTAAAAAGGTCCCCCACCTGTTATACAATATTGGTCAGGAGCATCACGTAAAAAGCTACAATTCATTGTGCTTAAAGGTGCTAGAGACAACATTCTGACCTCCTGGCCAGTAGTTGTTGCACTTACTCCTGTCCCAGCTGCTTGGTAGAGACACGTGACTTCAACATAGTTATGTTTTTGGCTGTAGAATGCAGGTTATCACTTGGGGGGAGGGGGCACTTAATTTAATTGAACACTTGTAGGATTACTCTAAACAGCTCCTAACATCTCATTTCTCTACTGTAATGAGGACCCTTTGAGACACCTTTGAAGGACACCCATAGAGCACATTATGTGATTCAACATAAGATTTTTTCACCTAGAAGGGGATTTAATCTTACATAGCATCAGATTTTCCTACTCTAAAGGGCTTACAACTATAATTCATTGCACAAAGGGCCTTCATAAAGAGCCTACAATCATTTCGCCCATGTGGAGGACAGTCAATAAGAGACGTCTTCTTGTTTAAGTCACTCTAGAGGGCACCTGGATGATGATTTTACCAGTAACAGCAGCTTGGTCTAGTTAGAAAGCCACGTTTGAGAAAAGCCCCTTTACAACTGTGTGCAACTGACCCACCTCCCTGTTGTCAAAACCTCTTGTGCCACTGTCTGATACTAAAGGACACCTTGTCTGTAAATGTGAGACATTAACAGCCTTGATGCATTAGTATACTGTTGGTCATGTTCTACTGAAAGAGGAAATAAAGAGAAATTGGACTGCAAACCTGCCCAAAGGTCATTTTAATCAAGAGGTGCTGTTCCCACAGTTATTGAGCCACTATAATAATCACTAGTGATTCTAGTGCACCATGTATGGGTGGATTTGTAACAAGTGTAGAATTTATTTAAAAATTCAAAATTTTCTTCTTCACTCAAGCTTCTTTCCACCACTTTAACATAATTAAAATAAACAACACAATTTCAGTCCTCAATGTAACGCCGCCACCTCCAACTGTTAACCCAAGCATAGTTAACTGCCTGACAACAGAAGCCTGCCAGCTGAAAGGGAGCCTCTGCTGCTGTACTAAAATTTATTGTTTTTTGTGGGTTTTTTTGCAGTGTTTTCTCAAATTTTACTCTTATTGCAAATAAGATCTCACCAACCAGACTATCCTGGCTGCTGTTGCACTGATTCCATCACTTGTCATTAACTTCCTCAGAATATCTCGACAAACTTTGATTCTACTACAACTGCAAATGACAATAGTGGTTTTTATTCTGTTTTGGCTATACACTGCTAGCTGTGTGCATGGAAATGATGTTAATTTTTAGTAAATCAAAACAGTACTTTCAATTCAATTCAATTCAACTTTATTTATATAGTGAAGAGGATGATAATATAAAGGCAGCGTTGGATTTTTAATAGCTTTATTATCATCCGCCTTCATCAGAACTCGGCTCCAGCCCATAGTGTGAGCAGGCTGAAGCCGAATTCCTCAGGCTCTCAAAGAGGAGACAGTGTGTGTATCTCGCAGCAGATGCAGAATCAGAGTGAGAGAATGAGAGGGTTTGCGTTACAGAGTTGCAGCATATATACTCGACTACAACAATACATCAAGGGCATACCCCAGCAGTTGGTATGATCAAAGAGGTAACAGAACAGGCATAAGACATTTGCATTTGAGAGGCATATTGATCTCAGTCCCTAGGTTACAGTGAGGACAGGACGCATGAGCACAATGCATGAAAGGCAACATTAACATCACAGAAGTGAGCCAGACGAAACGAGTCTGCCTGTAGACATTAATACACATTCCACTGTTCTGTTATTTGCTCTAGCCGAGCGCTGTGTTTGACCAGTCTGTTTGTGGGGGTTACACCAAAGCACATCTACATATCAGTAGTGCAGCAGAAAAAACCAAGAGAAGAGAGCTGAGTGTCTTTAATCTGTTGTGGGGGTTAACCGAACCGCCACACACGCCCCCCCCCCCAGAGGGCACGGCAGGGGGCCGAGACCTCGATAATCCCTCTATGGGAGCGAGCTGTGGGAGAAGCTCACTGCAGGCGGAGGGGGAGGGAGGAGGGGGGTAGGTGCCTGCAGGGGGACGGTGAACTCGTCCGAGCCGCGCAAAAATTGCTTGTGGGTCCGCGATGTCGAAGGGCTGTCCCGTTGAACGTGCAGAGGTCCACAAGAAGAAAAATTAGTCTCTGGCTCCTCTCGTGGCCATGAAGAAAACAGGAGCGGCGAGGCTGTAAGAAAAAAAGAAGCAGAGGGACTCGGCTTGTTGGCTTTAGGTGCAGGAGCAACCCTAAAACCCCCCGGGAACAGCTGACGGCTGAAATCCCTTATGTGCCATGGCTGAGACCATTAAAAAAATTTGGTGGCGAGCTGCGTGCTTGCTTCAGGTGAACGAGCAGCCCTGAGGGTTCTGTGAGCAGCGGCGGAGGACGATGGCGGTCTCTGGAGCCGTTATTTGTCCCGTGCGTGATGCGCCATCCTCGTAACTCCCCGGTGCTTGCGCCGGGGCTCGTGCGTGAGTGGGCCAGCTGGAGAGGAGAACCAGGGTGCAGAATCTTGGTGGGGATCTGCGCCGATAAAATCCGGATTGAGCTGTGGCTGCAGATTGGCCATGGTGCGTTGGAGCGGTGAGAGGAAATAGACGATCTTTTGTCCCTCAGGCTCGTGCAGATGCGTTGGAGCGGTGGGAGGGAATTGACGATCTTTGCCACCGCTCGGCCGTGGTGCGTTCAGGTCCATGTGTTGCGTTCTCCGCCGGCCATGGAGGACGCCTGCGCTCACGTGTGGAGGAGCTGCGAGCGCGGCCGGTCCAGCGTGGATGAGCAGATCTCAGACGTGCAGATCTCATCCTGAAGAACGGGTCACCAGTGCAGCTGTCCAGATCAGAAGGTTGCATTTGCACAAAACGTGTGCATTCCGGGGTCACCAGTGAGGACAGGACGCATGAGCACAATGCATGAAAGGCAACATTAACATCACAGAAGTGAGCCAGACGAAACGAGTCTGCCTGTAGACATTAATACACATTTCACTGTTCTGTTATTTGCTCTAGCCAAGCGCTGTGTTTGACCAGTCTGTTTGTGGGGGTTACACCAAAGCACATCTACATATCAGTAGTGCAGCAGAAAAAACCAAGAGAAGAGAGCTGAGTGTCTTTAATCTGTTGTGGGGGTTAACCGAACCACCACAATAGCACCATTTCACAACAACAGTCATCTCATAGCACTTTCAACTGTAGGGGAAACCTCCACAATTGCAGAAAGACCCCAGCAATCAGGCGATCCCCTGTGAGCAAGCACTTGGCAGCGGTGGAGAGAAAAAACACCATTTTAACAGGAAGAAACCTCCAGCAGAACCAGGCTCAGGGAGGGGCAGTCATCTGCTGCGACTGGCTGGGGGGTGAGGGGATAGAGAAGAAGAAAAGAACAGACATGTAGAGAGCAAACAGCACGACGGGGACTCCATCTATGGGAGAGAACAAACAGATGTTAATGACCAGCAAAAATATTTTATTGAGAGTGAAGAAAGGAGTGAAGCCCAGTGCATTGTTGGAGGTCCCCTGGCTGTCTAAGCCTATTAGCAGCATATCTAAGGGAGGGTTCGGGGGCACATGATCCCTCCTGAATTATAGGCTATATCAAAATACAGTAGAAGGTTTTAACCCTATTCTTAAAAACAGAGATCAAGTCTGACTCCCGAATCCAGATTGGCAGCTGGTTCCACAAGAGAGGAGCTTGATAACTGAAGGCTCTGCCTCCCATTGTACTTTTGGAGATTCTAGGTATTACACGTAATCCTGCATTTTGCGAGGATAATAGGGTAATATCAGATCTTTTAAATAAAAAGGGGTCTGATTATTTAGAGCTTTGTAAGTAAGAAGAAGGATTTAAAACTTAATTCTAAACTCTATGGGAAGCCAATGAAGGGAGGCCAGAACCGGAAAGATATGATCTCTCTTTCTAGTGCCTGTTAAATCTCTTGCTGCAGCATTTTGGATCAGCTGAAAACTTTTAAAGATGTTTTAGGACAACCTGATAATAAAGAGTTACAATAATCTAATCTAGAGCTAACAAAAGTGTGAATTAGTTTCTCAGCATCACTCTGAGACAAGATGCTCCTACCCTTGGCAATATTACCCAAATGATAGAAGGCAGTCTTAGAAACAATTTTAATATGTGAATTTAAAAACAGATCTTGATCAAAGATAACTCCAAGGTTCCTCACAGAACTATTTAAAGAAAGAGTAACCGCATCCAAACCAAGAGTTTGATTTGGAAAGGTATTTCTAAGGTTTTTTTGGACCAACTAGAATGACTTCAGTCTTATCTGAATTTAATAGCAGGAAATTACAAGTCATCCAAGCTTTGATTTCCTTAAGACAGGCCTCTGATTTGGCTAATTGATTACTATCATCTGGCTTCATTGACAGGTATAATTATGTGTCATCTGCATTTACAATGAAAATGTATACAGTGCTTTTTAACAATGTTGCCTAACGGAAGCATATATAAACTAAAAAGAGCAGGGCCTAGCACAGATCCCTGTGGAACTTCGTGACTGAGCTTTGAGTTGAAAGAAAACTCATTGTTGACATGAACAAACTGGAACCAATCAGATAAATAAGATCTAAACCACTGCAGCAAAGTTCCATTAAGTCCAACATGGTGTTCTAATCTATTAAGTAAAACATTATGATCAATAGTATCAAAAGCTGCACTAAGGTCTAAAAGGACAAGTACAGAAACAAGTCCATTATCAGATGTGATAAGGAGGTCATTAGTGACCTTCACTAAAGCTGCTTCAGTACAATGGTGGATTCTAAACCCAGATTGAAACTCTTCAAATAAACCATTTCCCTGCAAGTGGTCAAATAATTGCATAGCAACAACTCTTTCTAACATTTTTGAAATGAAAGACAGATTAGAGATTGGTCTATAGTTAGCTAAAACTCCTGGATCCAGCATTGGCTTTTTAAGTAAGGGTTTAATTACAGCAGTTTTAAAAGCCTGCGGTACATGGCCTAATGTTAATGAAGATTTGATTATTTAAAGAATAGAGATACCAACTAGAAAAGCACTCGGAGAGCGCAGACCTCCGCCAAGCGCCACAGTTCCCCCCATACAGTGTTTAACATCATAAATATTAATCCTACATTTATTTTGTCTAAGTTTATAGATTCGTTGACCATGAAAAAAATGCCATTCGCAAGTGGCATATATTAGCTATACTGTGATGCTTGTTTTTTGTTTTTTTGTTTTTTTTCCAGACAGTGATCCGGATCACCACCAAAATGTAATCATCTGTAGGATACCCCATTTCTGACAATGTCTGAAAATTTCATGAAAATCCGTCCATAACTTTTTGAGTTATCTTGCTAACAAACAAACAAACAAACAGACAGACAAACCAACGCTGATGAAAACATAACCTCCTTGGCGGAGGTAATAAATGGGAAGACTTCTTTAAATAACCTGGTAAGAATATGGTCTAAAAGACGAGTTGAAGGCTTGGATGAGGAAATTATTTTATCTAACTCTAAAAGGTCAACTGGAGTAAACTCATCCAAACAGACATCAATTGAAGGAGTTGTAGTAGTTACTGTATTTCACGGTGGGAAGAATCTGACTGATTCTATCTCTGATAGATGAAATTTTATTATTGAAAAAGATAGCACTTGTGTTAACTTTTAAACTTTAATAAAAGTTTATAAAATAGATAAAGCACAATCTTGCAACATGTTGTTTGTTTGAAAAACAGTTAGGTCCATCAACTAGGGTAAGGCTAAGCATCTCTGACCAGTAAGAGAGCAAGCATCAAGAAGTCAGTTTATAACCCCAAACACATATTTTTCTCTCAGTAATTGTCAGTCTTTCAAAATATTTTTAACACGTTTTCATTCTGTTTGCCACAGCTCATGTTGTTTTTTCAGGTCACAGTCTCCTCACTTTACAGCACAGCTTTCACACATTTTAGAGTTGGCATTGCAGCGTGTTTATAAAAACACTCCTTGGACCTGCTGGGATTGTGCGAATATTATACTTAGGACATAATACTCTCATGGGAGGAGGCTAAAGGAGTTAAATAGCAGCATGTTACAGAACCGTGTGGTAATGGTTAAAACATACAGAATTAAACACTCACGAAGAGTAAAATAAACAGTCAAATGTAAGCTTTCCAACTTATTCCAGTCTTCATTTAAACCTATAGGATATATCAATCAATCATTTAGCAGAGAAGCTGCATGTCTGTTTTTGGTTTATATGAGTGATGTCACCTAATACCACCCCATATCATCCATGCATCCCAACATACACAAGTGCCACCCACCTCCACAGCGCACTTACAAGTTTGACGCCACAGCAACACACACAGTCTGCCAACCACAAATCCTGTGAGAGCCGAAGCCATGCCATTTGCTGCGTGCTCCAGGTGTCATGACGTAAATCATCATCTCAAGAAGCCAATCATATTAAAAGCATGAGTCATGTTGCAGCCTACGCTGGCTCAGGGGCTTTAAGTGGTGTCATGTTAGATATCGTCCTCCATCCACACACTGTGACCCAGATCCCACAAAATTGGTTTTTTGACTCCAAATTTTAAAACAAAACTAGAGGACATACCTCCGCCAAGCTCTGTCTGTCTGTTTATTTGTTTGTTTGTGAGCAGGATTACACAAAAAGTACTGGAGGAATTTTAATTAAATTTTCACCAGGACTTGGGCTGTGGAGTTTGGTGAGGCCATGGAATAAGACTTTCGGTCAGCCTCAAAGAGATTCTGGCAAACTGTCTGACGGCTCAGGAAGGGGAAAAAGCTCCCTGTCCACACTGTGTATGCTGCTGACTTTGAAAGGGGACATCATTGGGCGGTGGAAGGAAAACTTCAAGGATCTTCTCAATCCCACTGACACAGAAGAAAGCAGGGCTTGAGGACAAGGGGACAACTCGCCCATCACAGAGGCTGAGGTTGCTGAAGTGGTTAAAAAACTCTTTGGTGGCCAGGCCCCAGGGATGGACAAGATTCACCCTGAGTACCTCAAGGCCATGGATGTTGTAGGGCTGTCATGATTGAAATGCCTCTGCAACATTGCATGGAGGTCGGGGACAGTGCCTTTGGCATGGCAAACTGGGGTAGTGGTTCCTCTCTTCAAGAAGGGGGGCCGGAGGGTGTGTTCCAACTTTAGGGGGATCACACTTCTCAGCCTCCCTGGGAAGGTCTTTGCCACGGTATTGGAGAGGGGAGTCCAACCACTGGTTGACCCTTGGATCCAGGAGGACCACTGTGGTTTTCGTCCTGGCTGTTTTTGCCCTCTTGAGAATCCTTGAGGGTTTGTGGGAGTTTGCTCAACCAATCCACATGTGTTTTGTGAACTTGGAGAAAGCATTCAACCGCATCCCCTGTGGTGTCTTGTGAGGGGTGCTGCGGGAGTATGGGGTATCGGGCTTGTTGTTACGAGCTATCCGGTCCCTATACAACCGTTGCAAGAGTTTGATTTGTATTGCCAACACCTAGTCAAACTCGTTTCCAGTGAGAGTTGGACTCCACCAGGGCCACCCTTTGTCACGATCCTGTTCATAATTTTTATGGACAAGATATCTAGGTGCAGCCAAGGAACGGAGGGTGTCATGCTTGGTGACCACAGGATCTCAGCTCTGCTGTTTCCAGATGATGTTGTCCAGTTGGCTTCATCGAGCAATGACCTACAGGCCTTGCTGGGATGGTTTGCTACTGAGTGTAATGCAGCTGGGATGAGAATCAGCACCTCCAAGTCCGAGTCCATGATCCTCAGCCAGAAAAGGGTGGATTGCCCTCTCCGGGTTGGGGAAAAACTCCTGCCCCAAGTGGAGGAGTTTAAGTATCTCGGGATCTCATTCACAAGTGAGGGGAGAATGGAGCAAGAGGTTGACAGACGAATCGGAGCAGCATCTGCAGTAATGTGGACGTTGTACCGGTCTGTTGTGGTTAAGAGGGAGCTGAGCTTCAAAGCAACGCTGTCAATTTACTGGTCAATCTACATTCCTACCCTCACCTATGGTCATGAGCTTTGGATAATGACCGAAAGAATGAGATCGCGGATACAAGCGGCTGAAGTGAGCTTTCCCCGTAGGATTGTTGGATTCACTCTTAGGGATAGGGTGAGGAGCTCAGTTATCCGGGAGAGGCTCAGAGTAGAACCGCTGCTCCTCCACATCGAAAGGAGCCAGTTGAAGTGGCATGGGTATCTGATCAGGATGCCTCCTGGACGCCTCCCACTTGAGGTGTTCCGGTCACATCCCACTGGGAGGAGACCACGGGGCAGACCCAGGACATGCTGGAGAGACTATGTCTCCCAGCTGGCCTGGGAACATCTTGGTATCCTCTCTTAAGAGCTGGAGCAGGTGGCTGGGGAGAGGGAAGTCTGGGCTTATCTGCTTGAGCTGCTGCCTCTGTGACCCGGGCCCCCAGAAAAAAAATGGATGGATGGATTATGGACTATGGATGGGCTATGGATGAACCCATTAAATTTTGGAGGTGATTCAGGTCAGGGTGTGGATTTTGGATCACTTTTTCTCTTTCTTTTTAACATTGCGAGATAGGGACTTGGCAGAGGTATGTACTCTCAGATCACCTCCAAAATCTAATGTGTTCATCCACAGCCCAAGTGCCACCTCTGGTGAAAATTTCATCAAAATCCATCCAGCAGTTTTTGCGTACTCCTGCTAACAGACAGACAGACAGACCACCCTGATTGCATTACCTCCTTGGTGGAGGTAACTACAAAAAACATGCCTGCTTTCAGTGGTGTCATGATGAACTGCAACTAAAAATAACAGACAAATTTAAAAGGGAGATATGAGCCGCTAGAAGATCATATTCCACCATAGAATACATTAGCTATTTTCTATTTAAGGAAATGGAATTGGTCAAAGATCCCCAAGTGAGCTCACTGCTGATGAACATTTACATGCACCATCAATCATTTGTTGGTGTAAGCTGTTTCTGAACTGAAACACTTTAGCCATCAGAGTGCAGTTGCATTGTTTGTAGATGTTTGGTCTACTGCTGACACATTCAAATTGGAGCAAGATTCTCACATCAGATTGACTTTTATCACCAATTCAGGTGTGAAGCCGCAGGTGTATCAAGTGCAATCTTGGAATGAGGGGAGGTGACTGAGCT
The DNA here is from genome assembly GCA_020510985.1 of Pholidichthys leucotaenia. NCBI lineage: Eukaryota > Metazoa > Chordata > Actinopteri > Cichliformes > Pholidichthyidae > Pholidichthys > Pholidichthys leucotaenia. The sequence continues at coordinate 333,752,466 of CM035841.1, forward strand.
AACAGAGATGCCTCAGGGAGCAGAATAAATGAGGAATACAGTCTTGGCCAACCTCAGATCCATCTGTGTTCTTTTTTTACTCCTCTCTCCTTAGTGGGACTGTCTTCTATTATATTATTTTTATCTCTGTCCCACCCCCTTCCCGCTGTTATACCCTTGTTGTCTATTTGTCGTCATTGTTTTGTGTGTAGGTGTGCACCAAAAGGGTGTCCAATCCTTTGTCATGACTCATCTGTCATCCTCATTAGTTCCCACAAGGTGCAGGTGAATTATTTACACACTATTATCCTCCCTCCCCTCCCTCTCTTCTCCAAACCCTGGCTGGAGAATGTGCCTGCTGAATTTTCCACTTCTATACTACTTATGATGCTGACCATTTCTTGTGCTTCCATAGTCCATCTAATGCCCAGAGACATGCGCAAAACCTATAAAATCCCCATGACATTTTTATGGGAACTTGTTCTCTAAGATTTTTCCTGTGTAATTGCACAGACAAAGCATAGGGGAGAATATCATGATTTTCCACACCTAGGTGCCAGACTAAACTCTTAGAGATGGATTACAGAGGAGGTGGATGAAAGCGTTGAGGTGGGGGTGGCCACTGACGAGCAATGGGGCCTGGCTAACTTGGCTGTGTCTTTACATAAATCACGACAAGGGTGGAAACCCCTCAAGACAGAGCCGGCGCACTGTCTCCACTCTCCAGAGACTCCATGAGAGAATTAGAAGCAGTGAGATAAGCGTCTAGGATGGAGTTTGTGTCTGCATGTGTGGCTGTGAGGGGACTCAAGTGAGGGTGAAATATTAAAGTGGGGGAAAATTGTGTGTAATTGATGACTGTGGCTGAGGGAGAGCTGACCTCCTCTTCTGTGAAACAGTCCTCATTGTGACACAGCAGCACATAAAACATAAGCCATTTTCACACATAAACTTCAGTCAGTCTGGGAGAATCAGGTCAGAATATTTTTCACAATTGTCCTTTTGCACATGTAGCACACAACAGGGAATAGTACATCTCTGATGGTGTCAACAATTTGAATTCTCTTAGTTTACATCTAGGAAAGTTATGGGCAGTGGGAATGTATGGAAACAGCCTTTTCACATAAAAACTGAAATACTGAAAATAATACTGAAGTCACTGTAGATCCACATAAATACAAGGTCTAAGAGCATTTTCATTTTAAACACTATTGTTACAGGTACACACTGTGCTTGAACATGATTGCTACCCCCTCCCCTCTCCACCACAGGCCTGCTTTTCTATTAGAAACATCAGTCTGTCCCCAAACACACTTGCACACTGTGTTCATACTCCAATACACTAGGTGCTGCTATGCACATAGCTTGCCATCCACCAAAAGAAAGAACTAAGAAGCAACCATTTAAATCAAAAAAATCTGTGAGAAAAAGTGGCGTGTTATGAAATTGTGCAGCTCCGGAGCTCATGAGGAAAGAGCACACACTGGGATTTTCTGTTATTTTAATGGAGGGAGTTGTAACAGTCAGGATATCATTTTAATTATATGATGATCACATACAAAATAGTTTTTTTTAAATTCCATCCATACTCTCATTTTAATTGTGGACTTACCATTGGACTCTATAGATGAGGCATTAATGTACAATTTTCTTTTCTTAGGGGAATGAATGAATGAACAGGGAGTGTGTGTGCATTCTATTGTGGATGTGGGGCATGGGGAAGACATGTCAGTCTGAAGATTTTTATTCCATCCTCCTTTTCATTTTCATCACGGACTTATTAGGCATTAATGTGTTTATTTTTAGAGGAATAAATGAATGAACAAGGAGTGTGCAGCATTTTACTTCTTTTCACTGTAACTTCCCAGAGATACAGGAGATGCTGGGCTGAGGCCGCCCGCACTATGCCTACGGTTGCGCCGTTCTCCCCCAGCAAACTCCCCAACTGATACCTGTCAGCTCGCAGCAGGGGCTGCCGAGAGCGGGCTTGCTTCGTGGCGGGGGTCAGCGGTGGACGGAAAGCCACGCCAAATCTCTTCTTTCCCTTCTACCCTGGAGGGAGTGGGATAGAGAGCCGCAAACCTCGGCAGACCCCCGTTCGAGATGGGCAAGACCCTCGGTCGGTGAAAGCAGCAGGAGAGGGAGCATTCCATCTCCCCATGGGCCAGAAGCACAGGAAGCACATGAAATTTGCACAGGAATCATCCTCTTTTCCTGAAGTTTCAGACCCATTCATGCCTGTGTCTTCCATCTGTGTGTACTACATTAAACCATTCAGCTGATTTTTTCAGCCCAGCATTCTTCCCACAGTTGTTATCTCTAAAATAACTAACTGTGCATCAACTGTGATTGATGTCTTCCTTATTACCAAGCAGCGTTACTATATTGTGTGCATTTGTGCTGACACACACAGGCTTTGGCAAGCGCAAAACCCACCTTAAACAAGCACTCATGATCACAGTTCACTTTAGATAATGCACCTCTGTGCATTAAAGGGATGGGCAGGAGCACTTTGGATTGGATTATCCAAAACCAACCCAGTCTCAGTAGAAAACGTATCTACTAAACGTTTTCCCACGCCTCTAAAACCGTACATTTGCACGTTAAATTAAAAAAAAAAAAGTGCCTCGCTACATTTTCACAAGTTCACTCACTGCGCAACAGTCCTCACCGTGCATGCGCACAACAATGCATCTTTTACTTTGCTTTCCCAACATTCAGTTCGGTTGGTTTGAGGGGGATGGTGGATGGTTACTTACACAGTTGTTTCAGCAAAAACACACGAGTTTGACTCCCACTCTCGTCTGTCACTGACTTTTTTCTCCATTTTTTTTCCTTTTTTTTTCTTTCTTTGTTTTTCACTCCACTAATGAAAGGCTCTTGCAAGGTTAGGGTTAGGGATTAAAGTATGGGTTAGTTGATCGATGCTGAAAGTGGCAGTGAAAAAGTGAAAAAACGGAAAGTAAAAAAACTTTTAAAAAAAACCAAACGCTGTTACACAACTTTCTAACTTTTTTTTTTTTTTTGCAAATGTTCAACCATTTTGAATTTGATACCTGCAACACATTCCATAAAAGCTGGGACAGGGGAAACAAAAGACAGACACGTGAGGAATGCTCCAAAAAACATTCTACAGGTGAACAGATTAATTAATAACAGGTAGGTAAGCAGAATGGATATCTGCATCCCTGAAAGGCTCAGTCATTGGGAACAACTGTGTGGGCAAATAGTCCAACAGTTTAAAGGTGCATTCAGACCAAATGTAAACGTGCAAATTTTTTGTGTGGCACTATTACGTGTTAACTCAATGCAAACATGCCAATAGACATGAATTCAATGTCTGAGCAAGTTGCAGACGGGAGGAGTTGCTTTTATAACTTCTGCAGCAGTGTTCTACCTGCTGTGGAAATCCCCAAAACACTGTTATGTTTAGGTTTACATTATCTGACAGGGCTCTCACCTGAAAAAAATTTTCCCTGCCTCCAAAACTGTCAAGAATGCCCCTACGGGGCAGGAAGACAGACCCAGGCGCTGAACTGTGTTAGTGACATTTATTAATGAAAAGAACGTAACAGTCCAAAAACAGTGCTGACAACACAAAAATGTAACAAATAATAACTTACAAAACAAGCCTCAGAGTGGGGAGTGCTCTGGAGAAGTAGCAAAAACTTCAGAGGCTGGGAGAACAGGAATGATAAGTAGATGATCCAATGTAACTGCAACAACACAGGGAAAAGGCAGTGCTTAAATACCATACAGTCTAATGAGCTGCAGGTGTGAGTCAGTGAGCGAGCCGGTGACCTAATTAGACCCGCTGCCCACAGCTGAGATGGCAGGGAAGTAACCTGTGGGCAGAAGACGGAGTGCCTGGGAAGAAGATGCACAAAAATACATATGCAGAAATAAACAAATCAAACTAACAGACAAACAATACTTAGAAATAAAGTGAGAGTCTTAGTAAAAACATGAGCTCAGACACATGACAGAGACCCCCCTTTAAGGGGTGGCTATCAGACACCCCCAGGTAACACCCAAAGGCCCCCCCCCCGAAGAGAAAAAGGTACAGCAAAACCACCCCGGGATGGAGGTGGGGGGAAACAGGCTAGGAGGGAAGGCACAATCCTGCTCATGACCCGCACCTGCGCCAGGTCAGACTCCTAGGCCCCAAAGGTCCCAGAGCTCCAGAGTTCAGGTGGCCTGCCAAAGTCCCAGGCCAGCCGGACGGCCAGGTGGAATGAGTCAGGTGGCCTGCCAGAGAAAATGGACAACCCAACCCAGTGACCCAGTCTTTTGGGTGGCCAGCTAGAGTTCTTGAGCCACCAGAACCGGAGGGGTGATCCAGGAGGCGGCTCCCTCACCGGAAGGCCTGATGGCGGGAAGCAGGGCTGGAGGAGGTGGACCACAATGGTGTCTGGTGGCAGAGGAGGAAGGGGGACCCCAACGGCGTCTGGCAGAGGAGGAAGGGGGACCACGACACCCTCAGTGGTCTTGGCCTGAGATAATGTAGCACCCGCGGTGGCTCCGGGCTGGAGCTCTGCAGCACCTGCGGTGGCTCCGGGCTGGAGCTCTGCAGCACCCGCGGTGGCTCCGGGCTGGAGCTCTGCAGCACCCACGGTGGCTCCAGGCAGGAGCGGAGCTGCACCCTCAGTGGCTCCAGGCAGGAGCGGAGCTGCAACCTCAGTGGCTCCAGGCAGGAGCAGAGCTGCACCCTCGGTGGGCCCCAACTGGGCCAATGTTGCACCCTCAATGGGCCCCGGGCTGGAGCGTAGCGCCCACATAGGATTAATGCTGGGGCACAGCACCCACAAGGACTCGGACTGAGGAGGTGGAACCTAGATGATGGCCCCAGGCAGAGGAAAAGCTGCACCCACAGAGGACCCAGCCTGGGTCGGAGCTGCACCCATGGAGATCCCAGGTTGGGCCGAAACACCCACGACGACCTCAACAGGGGGAGCTGGACCCAGGATGACCTCCAGCGGCGAGCCTGGACCCACGGAGACCTCTGGCAGTGTTAGCACGTCTCCGGTGACCCTGGGAGAAAGCTTAGACACACATAGAGAAGAGGATTCAGGGTCACTGGCAGCGGTGGAGCCCTGTGAGGCGAGCTCAGGTGCAGTGGGCAGCTACACCTGGCTCTCCTCACTAAGAGCCAGGCAAGGCTGCTCTAAAACAGATAATAGAAAAACAAAGGACACACTTGCCTGAGCTCGAACTCCACCACCGTCCAGGACTCCGACGATCCGGGTGATGATGTAGTTTCGGGCTCGGCCCTCTGGAGGTCCAGCTCCGGCTCCATCTCTGCTACGGCGGCCCCCGCAGCAGGCATGATGGTTGTAGCAGTTCCGTCTCCCCCAGGCGAAGGAACCCACTCTGGTGGCTTGTCCGGAGTGGCAGCTGGGGTTCGACTCACTGTTGGCACTGGAACCAAGTCCTTCAGGGCCACAGGTTCCTCCCACATCCAGCGGCTCAATCCCGGGATCGGTAAACACTCAGGGGCCATAGGAGTGGACATGGAGCGGGCTGGTGAGCAATTTATTACTGGGAGAGCTCAGGGGACTGCATATCCTGAGCCTTCCTACCGGGAATCAGGCAAGGCATCTCATCATATATAGAAGAGGAATAAAGTGACACTTGCCTGATCTCCTGGTGCTCGCTGTTGTCTGCTGCAGCAGGTAAGACGTCATCCCTCTCTGTGGCAATGGTGGACGTGGGCCCCACTGAGGATTGTAGAGGAGCCGCCCCTCTTATCACGGAGATGGACATAGCCGGGGAACACAGGGAGGACCTCTCAGCAGCAGGAGATGACACCATAGTGGAACGGGAAACAGCAGCTACAGACCCGGAACAAGCTGAGGATTCAGCTGGGAAAAAGAGAGAGAAAGGCTGTACTGCTGAGGAGAGCTTCAATATCGGCATGGGGGAATGGGCTGTCCAAGAGGCGGGCTGTTTCCTCCAGCAATCCAGAGCAGGATAACGTCACCGTCATGAAGCTGGAGGAGAAGGAACGGGGGCCAGAGACTGGTGAAGAATGGAAACTGCGGAGCCCCAGGAGTGTCTCCCCTTCGGCACGAGCCCAGGCTTCTCCGGGGAGTTCTTCACCCTGCCGCCATCCTCATGCCACCAGGGAGATCTTCTCCCTTCCCTCAGCATACTCCAAAAGTTGAGGACACCGGCGAGCCGCTGCCTCCACGAGTTCCAAATGCCACAATGCATCTTTTGGAGTGGAATATGTGCGCACCATGGAGATTAGCCCATCTATCTCCATGAGCGCACGGCAGCACTCCTACCCAAGACGCATTGAGTAGCTGCGTCCACCTGCTGTATCCATAATGAGCTCCAAGACAGGTGAGTGAAAAAGGAAAAAATGTACTAACACGACAGCTGGGTCTTTTCACTGGCGGTTACATTCTGTCAAGAATGCCCCTACGGGGCAGGAAGACAGACCCAGGCACTGAACCGTGTTAGTGACATTTATTAACGAAAAGAACATAACAGTCCAAAAACAGTGCTGACAACACAAAAATGTAACAATAACTTACAGGAAGAAGCCTCAGAGCAGGAAGTGCTCTGGAGAAGTAGCAAAAACTTCAGAGGCTAGGAGAACAGGAATGATGAGTAGATGATCCAATGTAACCGCAACAACACAGAGAAAAAGAAGTGCTTAAATACCATACAGTCAAATGAGTTGCAGGTGTGAGTCAATGAGCGAGCCAGTGACCTTATTAGACCCACTGCCCACAGCTGAGATGGCAGGGAAGTAACCTGTGGGCAGAAGTGGGAGTGTCTGGGAAGAGGAGGCACAAAAGAAAACAACCCAAAATACATATACAGAAATAAACAAATCAAAACTAACAGACAAACAATACTTAGAAAAAAGTGAGAGTCTAAGTTAAAAGTAAAACATGAGCTCAGACACATGACAAAAACTTCACCTGGATGATGATTGTTTACAATGCTAGCCCTCATTAGCACGTCCATGGCAAAAATCCATGGGTGAATAATTCCGACATTCGGATTCAGTTCATTTTCAAAGTAGTTTACACTCCAGTTTTGATACTTTTAACTCGTGATGGCAGAATCTCAAGGCTGATTTCTAGCTAGTGCTACCAAATCGCTCAGACGCGTGAATGCCCAAATTTGCACATCTTCTTTATGTTTACATTAACTTTACATGTATTTGTGCCATGAGTTCAGTCTGAATGCACTTTAAGAACAACTTTTCTCAATGTACAATTGCAAGGAATTTAGGCATTTCATCATCTATAGTCCATAATATCATCAAAAGATTCAGAGAATCTGGAGAAATTTCTGCACGTAAGTAGCACGGTCGAAAACCAACATTGAATGCCCATGAACTTTGATCCTTCTAGTAGCACTGCTTTAAAAACTGACATCATTATGTAAAGCAGTGGTCCCCAACCTTTTTTGCGCCACAGACCGGTTTAATGTCAGACAGTATTTTCAGGGACCGGCCTTTAAGGTGTGGCGGATAAATACAACAAAAGAACATGGTATGACTGGCATAAAAGCTGTGGTATTTTCTAAATATAATAATAAATGTGAATCCACTGTGTACTCGTTTGCAACTTTAGCAGCGTCCTCTTAACATCGCGACAACAACAACATAACATGAGTAACATCCTCTCTGCCCACAACACTCTCTGGTCGCTATGGTAATGTTTAAACATGCCTTCAAAATAAGACACACCACAAACACAAATATAAAGTGCATGAAAAATACAACTCACCACAATGCTGAATCAGTGGGAGCCCTGAGCTTGTTTCACTGCAATGAGACGGTCCTATCTAGGGGTAATGGGAGACAATAACACCCGAAGTGTGTTGCTTATGTCCAGTCTACTTCGTAATTTTGTTTTGGTTGCTATTACTGCAGAAAACCCTGCTTCACACAGATAGGATGTCGGAAATGGCAATGGGTTTTCAGTGCTGTTGTGGCGATCTCAGGGTATTCAGCCATGTCTTTAATCCAGAACACTGGCAAAGCTGTTGTCTCGAACATACTTTTAAGGCCACCGTCATTTGCGATCTCCAGCAGTTGGTCTTCTTCTTGCACAGACATGTTGGATTCACCTGGTTTGTTGAGAAATGGGTCGTGCATCCATTCTTTGGCAGTTCATGTATTTTTTGTCGCTGGGAAGTAGCGATCAAACTCTTTTAAAAGCAAAGACAAGTAATCGTGCACCAGCTGGGAGAATGAAGGCTCGGGCTCAGTCTTCCAAAATCCCCGCTAATGTTTGAAACATGTCAAATATACCTCCATTCACCCGCCATCCCCACAAATCCAATTTGGCTTTAAATGCAGCTACTTTATCTGCCAACTTGAAGACAGTTGTCATTTTCCCCTGAAATGACAGATTGAGTTCATTGAGCAGGCTGAATATGTCGCACAAGTAAGCGAGTTTTGCGACCCATTCCTCGTCACTGAAATGTGCTGCCAGCGGTGACTTTTTTCTGAGAGAAATCTCTGCAGCGGCTGTCGTAATGTCTGCCATCTAGCAATGGCCTTTAATTTTAGCGGTAACGTATCACGTCACCGAGACAAGCGTCTTGACGTGCGTCAAGAGTGAGCCATAGACAGATGTAATGGAGAGAATCCGGTAATTTTTCAAAATAAAACATCATTCAGACTCAGAAAATAAATAAAATGGATGTAATGTAAGTTATTTATTTTTCTGTGCGGCCCGGCACCAAATGACCCACGGACCGGTACCGGTCCACGGCCCGGGGGTTAGGGACCACTGCTGTAAAGGATGTTGCCACATGGGCTCAGGAACACTTCGGAAAACCATTGTCAGTTAACACAGTCCATCACTACATCTGCAAGTGCAACTTAAAACTCCACCATGCAAAGCGAAAACCATATATCAACAAAACCTAGAAACGCCGTTAGTTGCTCCGGGCCAGAGCTCATCTGAGATGGACTGACAGAAAGTGGAAAAGTGTGCTGTGGTCTGACGAGTCCACATTTCAAATTGTTTTTTGGAAATCATTGATGTCGTATCCTCTGGGCTAAAGAGGAAAAGGACCATCCACATTGTTTTCAGCATTAAGTTACTTGCACATCTGTGAAGGCACCATTAATGCTGAACAGTACATACAGGTTTTAGAGTAACATATGCTGCCATCCAAACAATGTTTTCAAGGGACGTCCCTGATTATTTCAACAAGACAATGCCAAACCACATTCTGCATGTGTTACAACAGTGTGGCTTTGTAGTAAAAGAGTATGGGTTCTAGACTGGCCTGCCTGCAGTCCAGACCTGTCTCCCATTGAAAATGTGTGGTGCATTATGAAGCGCAAAATACGACAACAGAAACCCCACATTAGGTATGACTGTGAGAGTGAATGGTTGTCTGTCTCTCTGTGTTGGCCCTGCGATGGACTGGCGATCTGTCCAGGGTGTACCCTGCCTCTCGCCCAAAGATGCTGGGATAGGCTTCAGCCCCCCCGTGACCCGAAAAGGATTAAGCGGAAGAAGATGAATGAATGAAAAAGAAACCCCACAGTGTTGAGGAACTGAAGCCGTACATCAAACAAGAATGGGAATGAATGTGTCCTTAGTTCCTAAATGCTTACTGTGTCATGGGGGTGCCTCTGGCAGACAGCAAAGTTCGACTCCTTAAGGCAGGCAAGGTGCAGTGCAAACAAGGATTTATTCCAGGAACAAGAAGACAAGAGACATGAAGACAGCCAGGGCTGTCAAACATGTATGAACTAGATATTAAACTCATATAATGCACAAAAACAGGCCCCAGAGGTAAGTCCCATATCACAACTTTATGTTCCAGTGCCAGGCAACAGAAAACGACAACTAATAATCGGAAACTAATCATTACGTAACACAAAACAGCTGGAACTAATCAGAAACTAAACAGTAACAAATGGGAGAGAACCTATAGGTAGGGAAACAGCAAGGGAACCAAACAAAATAAAAGCTGGAGCTAGAAAACAAGGAGAATGAATGACATTAACAATAACAAAATGACAATAATGGTGTAAATGGTTCGCGCATCGGCCTGTTCAGCCACAGGCGGTGCTGTTCCAGCAGAGTAGACGTTTAGGATTCTCTTCCATGGTCATCATAGACCGACGGAGGCTGACGGTTCAAAAACAACAGAAAGCATGGACATTGTCAACAACCATGTCCAGACCATGACATATTGAGTATTATTAAACAGAATGGTGAAGTTGTGGAAATGTGAAAATGACGAGGCAGAGTTTATCTCACGAGTCAGGTTTATTCACATCTTCCAACATCAGCAAAACAGAAAGAGGAAAAAACTCAGACATTCGTCCTTTATATATCCAGGACCTCAAAGCTCATAGTCACATTGCATTTAATCACAAGTAACAATACATCTTTCCTTAAATCCTATAACATCCTCCTCATAGTCTCTGGGAGACCAGGAAATCCCCCAAGGTCGTCTCTTGCATACCAAAGACTAAATTTTCACATCCTCCTGTTATCTCACAGGAGGCCCAGTTCTTTGTTCTCTCTGAGATGTGAAGCTTCAAGTGATACACATGTGGTCCCACATGACCCCCCCCCCCAAACATCTAAGATGGAACAACAGAATACAGTCTGCATGTCATGATAAAATCATTACACATTAACCCACGTGCTGCTTGGGCCTCAGTCTCCTCCCGTATCTGCTGTAAGCGGGCTTCGCCACTTCTGTGGCGCCATCCTGCTGGGGCGCTGCTGTCTTGGGGTGAGAACTGTTTGTCACTCTCTGTGGGTGTTCTGGGGAATGTCCCCAGGGGGGTCTGCCGCGCCGAGGAGCCCTGGCCACCAGCACATCCTCGTCCGTCACCACAAAGTCGGGTTTAGGCCTGTTTATGCCAATCTTTTCCTTCCTGCCTCCCAAATCTAGCAAAAAATGTTTGTCCCCTGTTTCCAGCACTCTAAATGGTCCATCATAAGGTGGTTGCAGTGGTGGGCGATGGGCATCGTGTCTGACAAAAACAAATTCCGCGTTTTTCAAAGCCTTAGGCACAAAAACGTGCGGAAAACTGTGGTGAACGGGGCCAGGCAGCGTGCCCGATTCCGTGCCACCCTGCAACCGCTGAGACGGGGAGCTATCTTGTGCAGGATTATCTGGGAGAAACTCCCCGGGCAGCCGAAGTGGTTGCGCAAAAACTAGCTCAGCCGGGGAGGCTTCTAAGTCCTCTTTAGGTGTGGAACGCAACCCCAATAAAACCCACGGTAGCCTGTCCACCCAATTTGCATCTGTCAGTGACACTCTGAGAGCCGCTTTCAATGACCTATGAAAACGTTTGCATAACCCATTAGCCTGCGGATTGTACGCGGTTGTGCGGTGGATCGTTACCCCCAGGCTGCGGGCCATTGCTGACCAAAGTTCAGAAACAAATTGAGGACCTCTGTCGGATGTAATGTCCGACGGGACTCCAAAGCGCGCTACCCATGCTGTTAAAAACGCGCGCGCCACTTCCTCGGCTGTGGTTGATGCCAGTGGGACCACTTCCAGCCAGCGCGTGGTGCGGTCCACCATTGTCAGAAGGTGTGTGCACCCCTGTGACGGCGGGAGGGGGCCTACGAGGTCCACGTGAACGTGATCGAACCTCTTAGCCGGGATGTGAAACGGCTCCAAGGGAGCTCTCGTGTGTTTGTGTACCTTGGCTCGTTGACAGGCCATGCAGGCTGCCGCCCACTCCTTAACTTGTTTGCGCAGGCTCGGCCATACAAATTTCTCTCCTACCATTTTGACCGACACGCGCACTCCTGGGTGCGCCAGAGAATGAATCGAGTCAAAAACGTGGCGGCGCCACGCGGCCGGTACCACAGGACACAGTCGCCCAGTGGGGACATCGCAGATTAGGGGGGGCATATCGTCTTGCAGCACCCTGTTCTCCAGCCTTAACCCTGTTGGTCCAGACTGGAGCGCGCACACGTCCGCGTCGCTAACCTGATCTGTGGCCATGGCTGCATAATCTATCCCTACGCGGACTGGGGCTGCCACAGCGCGCGAGAGACAGTCTGCTACTGCATTCAGTTTACCCGCCACATGCTGAATATCGGTAATAAACTCTGAGATAGCGGCCAGCTGTCTTTGCTGCCGGCCTGACCACGGTTCTGAAACCTTGGCCATCGCGAATGTCAGCAGCTTGTGGTCAACGAACGCGGTGAAATGGCGTCCCTCCAGCCAGAACTGGAAGTGGCGAATGGCCAAGTGGAGAGCTAACAACTCCCTGTCGAATGCGCTGTATTTCCGTTCACTATCGCGCAAAGTCCTGCTGAAAAAGGTGAGCGGCTGCCAAGCCCCAGCTACATGCTGCTCCACGACCGCCCCTATGGCCACATCTGACGCGTCAGTAGTGAGCGCTATGCGGGCCGTTGGGTCTGGATGTGCTAACAACGTAGCGTTTGCCAGGGCTGTTTTGACCTCCGAAAATGCTCGCTCTCGCTCCGGAGACCATTCGATCTTATTTGTGGGTTTTTGCTTTTTGAGTGCAGCATACAATGGTTGCATGAGCTGCGCTGCGCGGGGGAGGAAACGGTTATAAAAATTCACCATTCCCAAAAACTCCTGTAACGCCTTGACCGTTTGTGGCTGGGGAAAATTTGCTACCGCACACATTTTGTCAGGCAGCGGAACCGCTCCTTCTGGAGAGACGCGATGCCCCAAAAAATCAATCTGCGTCACTCCGAACTGACACTTTGCTGGGTTGATTATTAAACCGTGCTCTCCCAACCTCCGGAAAACTGCCGTGAGGTGGTTTTCGTGTTCGTCTTCGGACGCGCTGGCGACTAAGATGTCGTCCAGGTAGACGAATACGAAGGAGAGATCACGCAACACCGCGTCCATCATGCGTTGGAACGTCTGCGCAGCGCCTTTAAGCCCAAATGGCATGCGCAAAAACTCGAATAGACCGAACGGAGTTATTACCGCTGTTTTGGGTATGTCCTCAGCGCGCACTGGGACTTGGTGGTAACCGCGGACCAAGTCTATCATAGAAAAAACGCACGCCCCCGCCAAATGAACGGAAAAATCTTGGATATGTGGGATTGGGTAGCGGTCGTGTGCTGTGGCGCTGTTCAACCTGCGGAAATCTCCGCAAGGTCGCCACGAGCCGTCAGCTTTCGGGACCATGTGCAGTGGGGAAGCCCATGGGCTGTTCGAACGCCTGATGATGCCCAACCTTTCCAGGTTGGCGAACTCCTTGCGCGCTATGGTCAGTTTAGCTGAATCCAAGCGCCGAGCTTTTGCAAAAACGGGCGGTCCGGTGGTAGTAATAAAATGTTCCACTCCGTGTTTAGCGATGGCTGCTGAAAATGTGGGAGCCGTGAGTGCTGGGAACTGAGTGAGCAGTGTGTGGAACTTACCACTTGCAGTTGTGACGTTGGCTTGTGCTGTTGGCGGGGTCACTCGGGCTGTACAGGGAATAGAATATAAAGAAAGTGCATTAACCAGGTGCCTGTTAGCAAGATCAACCAACAAGCCATGTGAGCACAGAAAATCAGCCCCCAACATATTGAAATTTACTGCATCTATGACAAAAGTCCACTCAAATGTACGGCCGTGTAGGGACAGAAGCAGAGCCCTCTCACCAAAGGTCTTAATCTCCGAGTCATTCGCTGCTGATGCCCCGTGACCTCTGGGAACCGCCAGCCGTTCAGCGGAGGAAGGCGTGATGAAACTCACTTGGGAGCCTGTGTCCACGAGGAAATGCCTCCCCGAGCGCGCATCTGTCAAGTAGAGCAGCTTGTTCTGCTCCCCGAGGGCCGCAGCTGCTACTGACCCCCGGTCTTGGCGTTTCCCGAGCGCTTGAACTGGCACAGTGGTATACATTTGCGTGCCTTCTCTGCAAAGCGGCGATGGTAGAAACAGAGGGTGTCTCCTCCACGATCCTTGGCCCCCGCCGCCGCCGTCGTCGGTGGGTCTGCTACCGCCGTCTCTGGCCCCCCGCCATCTCCGGCCGTCACGCCGAACCCTGTCACTGCCGCGGTGGCCGCGCGCTGTCTGCTGGCTTTGAGAATCCGGTGCGCCTCCTGGGCCAGTGCGCGGAAGTCCCGCTGGTCCAACAACGGCGAACTGGCCAGGGTCGCTCTCGTGGCCGACGGTAGGGTCCTGAGGAAAATGTGGGTGAAGAGGAAGTCGTCGCCGTCTGAGCCTCTCAACCTCAGCATGTTCTCCATCAGGTCAATGGGCGTGCCATCTCCCAAGTCGTTCAGAGCCAGGAGCCTCTCCGCTCTCTCCTCGACTGAGAGAGTGAAGCGCTGGATAAGCACAGCCTTCAACCCGCTGTATTTGTCGTTGGCAGGTGGCCGCTCCAATAGGCTCTGCACATGCCGAGCCGTGCGGTTGTCGAGCTTTGCGATCACATGGTAGAACTTTGTGTCATCTACCGTTATCCCCCGGAGGGCGAACTGTGCTTCGACCAAGTGGAACCAGGAGCACGGGTTGTCCTGCCAAAAGTCCGGTAGCTGGACGGTAGTGGCATACGCTTGGCTGGGAGCTCCTGACTCGGCTGGCCCGGGGGAATTTCTTTCATCCATGATACGTCTTAGGGTCACCAGTGTGGAAATGTGAAAATGACGAGGCAGAGTTTATCTCACGAGTCAGGTTTATTCACATCTTCCAACATCAGGAAAACAGAAAGAGGAAAAAACTCAGACATTCGTCCTTTATATATCCAGGACCTCAAAGCTCACAGTCACATTGCATTTAATCACAAGTAACAATACATCTTTCCTTAAATCCTATAACATCCTCCTCATAGTCTCTGGGAGACCAGGAAATCCCCCAAGGTCGTCTCTTGCATACCAAAGACTAAATTTTCACATCCTCCTGTTATCTCACAGGAGGCCCAGTTCTTTGTTCTCTCTGAGATGTGAAGCTTAAAGTGATACACATGTGGTCCCACAAAGTAACACAATGGTAAACATGCCCCTGTCCCAGCTTTTTTGGAATATGTTATAGGTATCAAATTCAGAATGAGCAAATATTTTCAAAAAACAATAAAGTTTATCAGTCTGAACACTTAGGGGCAGGTTTACTAACGTGCTGCACCATCACAAAACCCTGTTCTGGCATTAAAAAACTACTGTTGAGATTTACTAAAGGGCACAGGGCAAAATTATCAGTGGAAAGGTGTGGACTATGCTAATTTTGCGTCTGGCGTCATTACATATGTATTTGTGTGAGTTGTCATGTCAAAGTACAAAGTTGAGGGAGGGGAGTATTTAAATGACTGGTGCAAGGTGATTTATTAAGGTTTGTGGTTGTCAGTCTTCTGCTAAATGTGCCACGATTTAGCACCCAAAAAAAGCTTGTCTTAATTCATCTGCGCCTGGTGACAGTGATTGTTGGTGCCAAGACACCGGCAAGAACCAAGAGCATGTGTCCAAAGAGACGGCTTCTCCCCACGCATGACTTTATTTGGCATGACAGAACAGATTAATACGAAGAGAAACGATTTCACAGAGATCGGTGTTGTGCTGCACTGGACATCGGCCGGCAGAGGATTTTTTAAAAATTTCATTTGTTTATATATAGCATAATAATAATTATGATTATTATTATTTATTTAATTTATAACACACTTTACATCATGGGGCAAAATCTCTACACAAATACGATTAAGAACAAGAATAAAAGCAAACATTAAGTACATACTGTACAATGACACACCACGACATCCCTGGTGAGAATTGCTCTCACCTGCTGCTGTGGCTGTCCGGGGAATAAGTGAAGTTGTGTGTGTTTAATTTTATTATGTTCCAGACTTAAGAAAAGATAAAATGCACATACAGTATTTATGAAAAGTCATGGGCTGGGAGACCTGTAGATTTTATTAAAACAAAATTATTCACATAATAAAACCCCAGAGACTCCATCAGACCATCTTGAGGATTCTTGTGTTAATAAAATAAACACATTGGCCAATAATCAATTAATTCATGAATAGTCTTTAATTTATACATATTAAACAAATGAGTCTGCCATGTGAAATGAAAATCAAAACTCTGATATATAATGAACAAAAATAAACCATTTTATGGGGGTTTGTGCTTAAACAAAAGCTTTAAAAAAAAAAGCTTTTAAAAAAAGCTTAAAAAACTATATTATGTTCCTCCGAACTGGCTGTGCCTTTGTTGATGACCCGCTTTCTCATCAGCTGTGCCTGTGCACAATTTTGCAGTGCTGTTAGTGGATGGGTGGTCATTATTGAAATGAAGTGACTCCGTTTGTGTTCATAATTTTGCGTGTTGTTAGTAGATCACTGACAAAAATTGGCCACTCACTTAGGCGCTATGTCTAATTTGTGCACTCACTAATTTGCACTGCCTTAGTAAATCTGCCCATAAATATCTTGTCTCCATAGTGTATTCAATTGAATATATGTTGAAAAGGATTTTTAAATCATTGTATTTTGTTTTTATTTACATTTTACAAAACGTCCCAGCTTCACCAGAATTGGGGTGGTACTACACAGAACATACACTGGTGAATGAATTAAACACATTATTTCTGACCTTAATTTTTTTTAGAAACATTTTTAACTGGTTCATTTTCAAGTTAGCAAAGTTTATTGCAGGCTTACAATGTTTTGAGGTTTTTGAAGTATAACATTACACAGAAATCTGTGATGCATCAGAGTCTTTACTGCAGACAAGGGTGAGCAATGATTTTGATGTTTAAATCAGTATTTTGAAGGTGCTATACCATTCTGGTGGCTGAATCTATCAGAAATGTAACCTATGCAGTTTCTGACTCTGTCTATGTTATGGTTCGAGCGCCGATCTTGTCCGCGCTCGAGCCATGCACCATTCCCAGCCATCTGGCGGCTGTGTGCCCCTTTTGCTCTCCGAGCTTTTATTGTGACAGCGCTCGGAGGGGCTTCCGGCTGTCAAAGCTGTCAGCTGTGTCACATTTCATCTCATCAGTGGCTCCTTACTTAAGAGGGCAGTTGGGAGCGAAATGTGCAGCAGTCTCGTCAAAGACCTGTTCATTGTCGGACGTTGGCGAGCACTCCATTGTTCGGACGCTGACCATTATTCCTCCATATTCGTAAGTGTGTTTCCCTGAGTTATTCGTTTCCCATTGTCATTGTCTGTATTCCGTTGCAGTGTGTTTTAGCCCCCCGTGGCTGGTTATTTTGTCCCTTTTTCTGTTCCTTTAATAAACCGTGCAAACTCACCGGTGACGTATGGCGTCTTATGATGGCTCGCAAGGACCAGCCATGACAGTAGACTGCTGCCAGACTGAGACGCCAGTCCCGGTGAGTTTTGCCTAAATTGTACTTTGGTTTTTCCCTGTCCGGGTACCTGTGTGCTGGGAGGTATGTCGTCACGCAGGGGCCGCACTCGGAGCCTGGGCTACGAGCTGGTGGAGGCCCTGGACTACGTAGACGGGATTATCTTCAGGGCGGGCCTCTACGACACTCCCAGCGATGTACGCTGGCACCTGGACCTTGCTGAGGATATTATTAATCGCCTTCCCCGTTATTCCAACCACCCAGAAGTTACGGCGAGGAAGGCTGAGATCGCTGTGCAGCGGGAGAGACTCTGTGGGCTGGAGGGAAACCCTGGCAGGAAGCCGAAGAGGAGGTATCCTCGCTCCTCCCTTCAGGATCCCATTCCTGTCCCCGCTCCAGGCCAGGAGTTCGCACCGCCCAGGGGTGATCCTCGAGAGAGTGTGTCGTCAGTCAGAATTCCCCCGGAGACGCTATGTCTGACAGCTGTTTCCATCAGGGACCGAGTGGCAGCTGCTCGCTCCGCCGTTCACCCTACGCAGGTGATGAAACATGTGGCGGCGGCAGTCAGGCTGGTGGAGAGGAATCCAGCGTTGAAGGACTATCCTGAGTTCGCCAACCTGCTCACTTCTGTTTCCGCACAGGAGCGGCATTTCCCGAATCTCTCCTTCGCCTCGCCCTCTGCTGGTAACCGTCGTAACACAGCCAACAAGAAGCCTCAGCAAGAACCCCGTCCGGATCCTGTTCTGGGTCGTCACAAAGACTCTAACTTTCTGACAGCTGCCGCTCCTACGTCTCATCAGGAGGGAATTCCCGCAGCCTGTCTCCCAGGGTCACCTCCTCCCGCTGTTCCATCAGCTCCTGGTGCCCGGATCACTTCGGCTGCCATCCCCTCCTCGTTGACGTCATCCTCGGCTCCTGTGAGGGTTATGAGTCCTGTTTCGGCAACACCCGTCATGGATCCACCGCGAGTGGCTCCTCCTCATTCTCCAAGGGGGCCCTCCGTCACCATCTAGCGGGGCAAGGGAGAAACGAAGTCCACTGCAGCGGGTTCCATCGGGCCTCCTTGGATCAGGTAAGTAACTTTTCATTCTTTTCCCATATTAGATTAATTGTCTTGCTTGATTCCTGGGTTCGGGGTTCACAGTCCCCTGAACTCCCTCCACCTGCTGCAGCAAATAGTAATGGACCTGCTACCTCTGTGTCTTCTTCCTCTGAGCGTTCCGTGGCGCCAGGCCTCCGCCGTCGGACGAGGTGGGAGCCTGCGGCCCTGGATAGCCTGGTTCCAGCCCTGCAGCCACGTCATGGGCAGAGGAGGAGAACGGACTGCAGTTTGGAGCCTGCACCGACGATGAAGCGTCCCCGGGTCTCCACGGAAGAGCGGTCCAACCCAGCAGGTCAAGGAACCCCTGCCACCACGCCGTGTGGGTCGTCAGTGTGGATGTCAGCGTTGGAGGTTCCTCAGGCTGTGAAGAACATCATGCCGGCTGCGGAGCCCGCCACAGCCGAGTGGGAGCCTGGCGACGACCTTCTTCGTCCTGAGCCCGGATTGACGAAGTCCTGGACGGCGACAGAACTCGAGTGCAGGCAAGTGCTCTATTTTGTCTTCCTTCTATCAATTCTGGAGCATTTTTGCCTGCCTCTTGGGGAGAGGAGCCAGGTGCAGCCATCCGCTGCATCCGAGCCCATCTCACTGAGCTCTGTCGCTACCAATGATCCTGATCCCGGTTCTTTTCCTTCTCTTGAGCCTTCTCCCAGGGTCACCGGTGCGGAGTCGTTATCGGTCACTGTGTGGGAGGTTCCAGGTCCAGGGTTGGAGGTCGTTTCTGGTGCTGCGCCGACCCAGTCGGGGTCCATCCTGGGTGCTGCTCCGATCCAATCGGGGTCCGACGTGGGTGCCAACGAGACCCAATCGGGGTCCATCACGGTTGCTGCTCCGGCCCCATCGGGGTCTGTCGTGGGTGCCGCACTGACCCTATCGGGGTCCAACAGGGGTGCAGCGCCGGTTCGGTCCAAGGTCGGTGAGGGAGCTGCAGATCCTCTGCCACCTGACGCTAGACTGGCTCATCACCTTCATCATCTTCATCATCATCCTTCCCCCTATTCATCTTCACCGGGGGCCGTTGAGGTTCTCCATGATCGTCTCGGCTCTCCCTCATTTTTCCACTTTCCAGGGAGGCCGTCTTCAATTTCTCCCCTGCGGTCCTGGGGGTTGGGTGATGCGGGTTGGCCGCCTGGAGGACTGCCCCGCCTGTTTGGCGTTCTGGGTCGGCCACCCGACAAACTTTCATGTCCGTTCGGCGATCTGGCCCGGCCGCCAGAGGAATTGTGTTTCCTGGCATGGGACTGGGGTAGGCTGCCCAAACTATTCCTTTTCCCCCTGCCAGCGACATGGACGCTAGATGCAGGGCGGCCCCCCGAACGGTCGGCTTTTATGCTGTGGTGTTTAGACTGCCGTCCCTGGCGATCTGTTTCCGTTCTCCTGTAACCTTTTGGGATGTGCGGGGGTCTTATATACAGAATTGTATATGTATGAAGTTGCATTTGTCACCGCTTCCTAGCGGGTGTTTTTTGTTTTTCCCTGTGTGTTAATGTCCATTCGTTGCCTTTACAGTTTGTGTGTATGGATTTAAAACTGCAGGGTTTCAACATTTGTAGTGTTTTTTTTTTCTTCTCCCCCCTTTCCTTTGTTGGGGGATGATATGTTTTTTGCCTTGAAACTATGTATCTTGGTTGTTGACCCGAGTTTCTGTTAATGGCTGATGGGCTTAGTGTTCCTTATTTGGGTGTATTATCCCGTCTGTGGGTACATTATGGGGTATTTCTGTGGGGGGTTTTTTCTCCTACTGTGTAATTGCCTCATTTGTTCCCTGTATCCATCTTGGTTTTTCTTTTTTTCCTCTCTTGCTGGCTCTCACCCTCCAGGCCTGTGCCCCCATCCACCCACACTTGGGGGGGGGGGGTGTCATAGGGTGCTCGTAGTTCACCGTTGGGGGGGAGGTACTGTTATGGTTCGAGCGCCGATCTCGTCCGCGCTCGAGCCATGCACCATTCCCGGCCATCTGACGGCTGTGTGCCCCTTTTACTCTCCGAGCTTTTATTGTGACAGCGCTCGGAGGCGCTTCCGGCTGTCAAAGCTGTCAGCTGTGTCACATTTCGTCTCATCAGCGGCTCCTTACTTAAGAGGGCAGTTGGGAGCGAAATGTGCGGCAGTCTCGTCAAAGACCTATTCATTGTTGGACGTTAGCAAGCACTCCTTTGTTCGGACGCTGACCATTATTCCTCCATATTCGTAAGTGTGTTTCCCTGAGTATTCATTTCCCATTGTCATTGTCTGTATTCCGTTGCAGTGTGTTTTAGCCCCCCCGTGGCTGGTTATTTTGTCCCTTTTTCTGTTCCTTTAATAAACCGTGCAAATTCACCGGTGACGTGTGGCGTCTTATGATGGCTCGCGAGGGCCATCCATGACAGTCTATGGCTGTAGATAGGCTAGCAGAGCTGTCAGTCATTCATCATTACTCTCTTTTCTGCAATCTGTGAAATCCTGCCTTGTGCTGATATGAATGGAACGTGGGCTGATTTGCCGTTTTATACATACACCTGCAGTTACTATATTCAGTGATACCATATGACCTCAAGTGTAATGTTGCTTTTATACAACAGTTCCGCAAACACAGTTTATTAACTGACAGCAATACTGGACAAGATATCTTGATTTGTTTGTTTAACCAGTTATTTTGTGCAACTGAGAAAAAATAGTCCTTTCTAAATGTAGCCAGTAACTGTTGCTATTGAGTCAGTACCGCAGAAGGGCCAAGATCAATGCCAGTGGCTCATTAGCATGCTAGCAATTTGGCTTCGACATACTTTGCTCACTTTTTCATGGCATTTTTAGATGAAACAAGGAGTCCATCCCCACAAAGGTATTGTGGTTTTCTAATTGAGTCAATAAATTCAATTCTAGCCTGTCTGTTTTGTTTAAACAGATGTAAAATATGTTGCCAGATGTTTAAAAGGACAAGACTTGTTTGAAAGATTAGAGATGGCTGAGACTGTCTAGTTGCTTTTCAAACAGTGCATCACTGTGGAAATTAAGGCATCCAACAAAGTATTGTAATTCTGAAGTCTAAAGACGTGACAGTAAATTACTGTTAGTAATTAATTTACTCGATCTAGGTTACTAGAACACCTTTGAAGCAGAGTGATACATATCTAGTGAAACATTGGAGTGCAATTATTGTGGAATATAGTAACTCCTGGAATCCCTGTTGTCCAATCAAATTGCTCGGTCGGAACTAACTGGTGTGTGTGTGTGTGTGTGTGTGTGTGTGTGTGTGTGTGTGTGTGTGTGTGTGTGTGTGTGTGTGTGTGTGTGTGTGTACGAAGGCTGTTCATTAAAAGTTTCCCCTGACTCATTTCCCACGGACTGAGAGAAACGAAACTTGGCAAAGTTATTATTCTTTCTCTACATAGATACCACCAAGGGTCACACACTTATCCCATTGCTTTATTCAGCTGTGAAGAACTCACCTGTAGAAGACTTCAGGTTGCATGAGAAGCCATGAATTGACCTTGAAAATCATCAGTTTCATTGTCTTGGAAGTGCTTGCCCTTCAAAAATGACTTCATGGTTGGAAAGATGTGGAAGCCAGATGGTTGGGAGAGTAGATTCAAGAGTCAAAGGTTTTATTTGTCAATACTACTATACTTACAGGACATACAGGAGAATTGAAATGCTGTTTCTCTCTCTTCAGTGGTGTGCGCAATATAAAAAAAAGGAATAAGGCTGGAAAAACAACAGCAGCAGTCTATGTACAGTAATGCTATCCGTAGTGCAAATAACGGTAAAAGATAAAACCCAGACATCCCGTAGTGTAAATAAAGATAAACAATAAAACTCAGCAATCCTTTATACAGAAAAAGGTAGAGCAGTAATACTTGTAGTTGCCAGTTCGATGCGGTAGTGTTGGTGCAGACAGTGACAGATTGGACTGCACATGATCAGTATTGCAATATGAGACAGCAGCAGGTTCAGGTTCAGGTTACTTTATTTGTACCCGTAGGTAGATTTGTTATGGCATTTGTGCAAATGGTTACAGTAAGGTGCAGAGACATACAGCAGCAGATGTATTACTGTTAGTGTGCTAGTCTTTCTGTGCCAACAGCTGAGGTAGTTATTGTCCTAATGAGTGCGTTACAGTCCGGGGGGGGGGGGGCAGAGTTCAGGGTCCTGATGGCCTGGTGAACAAAGCTGTTTAGCAATCTTGTGGAGTGGGCCCAGAGGCTCCGGTACCTTTTCCCCAAGGGCAGGGGGCTGAAGAGGGAGTGTGAGGGGTGTGAGGTGTCGCCTGCAATGTTGATGACTCTGCGGGTGAGGCGGGTGAGGTAGATGTCCGAGAGGGGGGCAGAGGGGCACCAATGATCTTGCTGACAGCTTTCACTGTGTGTTGTAGTGTCTTCTGGCAGGAGGTGGTACAACTTCCGTACAACACTGTGATGCAGCTGGTGAGGATGCTCTCAATGGTGCCCCAGTAGAATGAGCACATGATGGGTGGGACTTGTGCTTGCGGAAGAAATACAGGCAAGTTTGAGCCTTCTTTGCCAGTGATGTAGTGTTGCTGGATCAGGAGAGGTCCTCAGAGATGTGCACCCCCAGGAACTTGGTGCCGCTCACCCTGTCCACAGCTGCTCCATCGATGATCAGAGGGGATGCTGTGTGTGTTCCCTTCTGGAGTCGAACACAATCTCCTTGGTTTTTCCCACGCTCAGGAAGATTCAAGGTTCAATGAAAGGACTAGCTGTTACAATCCCTGATGTTTGCAACATTTCTGAGTCCGTGAGGAGTTCTTGAGAGATGGCTACTATAAGGCTTCACTGCCGGGACACATCATCAGTTGTGTACCTCAGCATCACAGGGTGTTTCAGTCATTTATCACAAGACACGCACACAAGACATTGTCGTTACACCACTGGACCAGTTGGCCCACCTCATTTCTGTAGTTGGCCTCCTCATTGTTGGTAATGAAGCCCACCACCATTGTGTCATCTGCAAACTTGATGATGTGGTTGGTGTTGTAGGCTGGTACACAGTCATGAGTCAACAGGGTGAGGAGCAGCGGGCTGAGCATGCGCCCTTGTGGGGCCCCTGTGCTCAGTGTGATGGTCTTGGAGGTGTTGCTGCCAACCCACACGTTCTGTGGCCTCCCTTCGAGAAAGTCCAGCACCCAGTTACTGAGAGAGGTTTCAAGTCCCAAGTGTTTGAGTTTTTGAATTAGGTGCTGGGGCATGATTGTGTTGAATGCTGAACTGAAGTCCCAAGAACAGCATTTGCACGTAGGAGTTCTTTCAGTCCAAGTGGGAGAGGGCTGGATGGAGAGCAGCAGAAATGGCATCTTCTGTGGATCTGTTTGACCTGTATGCAAACTGAGATGGGTCATGGGAGGGAGGCAGGGTGAACTTGATGTTCTGCATGACCAGCTGCTCAAAGCACTTCATTATGATGGAGTTCAGTGCTACGGGCCAGTAATTGTTGCAACTGGATGGGATGGATTTATTTGGGACTGATATTATGGTGTAAGGGGGGGTGATGAAGGATTTCATCGCGGCAGGACCATGCTTCCGTTGGAGCAACATACGAGTTGTGAACCAAGGCGTTGCAGGAGGTGGACACCTTTGGTCATCATGCCACATTTCTTGGTTTTGATGGCCTTCCACAATTTCTGCAACAGTGAAGCATATGTCCCAGTAATTGTGGTACCCTTTGCCAGGAAATCTATAATCAATACTCCATGCTGGTCCCAGAAGACCGTGCGCATGACCTTGCCTGCCGAGGGCTGGACACGTGCTTTCTTCGGAGGTGGTGAGTCATAATGCTTCCATTGCTTTGACTGAGCTTTAGTGATCATAGTAACGGACCCTCGTTTTGTCCTGCATTATTAGTCTGCTGAAGAAGCCCTCCTGGTTTTCTTGGCACTTGGCCAAAAAAGCCTAGAAGCAGTTGATTCATTCCTTAGTATCTGTAAAAGAGAAACTCTTAGGAGTTCAAAGCTGCAAATTACTATCTGACCTACAGAGATATGTATTGTTATACATGTGTGATTTCAGCCTCCTACAATAACCCAAAGTGAGTCAGGGGAAATCTTTAATGAACCTCATAAGTTTGCCTAGAGGGTTATTAGACTACAAATCCTCTAAATTCCTAGAGCATTTTAGCATTTTTCAGCTCGTTGTCATTTAATAGCCTGCAGCCACTCTCATCAGTGTCATTTCCAGCAGTAGCAGCAGGCATCTGTTCTCAGCAGCAATAAACCAACTACCTGTCCAGCAGCACATCAGATAAAGTTAGCAGCTCCCTGGTGAATGTAGTGGAGCATTTAGCAGCTAAAGAGCTGAAGAGTTCCCCCAGGAATTAGTAGAGAGCAAAAACTGAGCCAAATGACAGAATATAAAAATAATAAAGATAAATATTGAACTTGTCTTTTTTAAGATTTTGAAATATAACGTCAAATGCATGCTATTCTAAAAGTGTGTCAAATGAGTAGGCCACTGTTAGACTTTTGCAGAACATTTAATAAAGCTTTTGGTGTTTATAGTTTTTCCTTTATTGTTCCACGTCTCATAAATCAATAATTACTGGAAGCAACAAGAAGTTTAGGAGAATTAGTTAAAATATGTCCCAAACTTGTATTTTAAAGAGTTTTATGTCTCATAAACTGTTTGAAAACGTGTCAAGCTAACTGAACAGCAACATGCACAAAAAAATTAAAAGAATCAGGTCATTTAATATAAAAGCATTCACTCCCAAAGATAGTTTCTCTTGTGGTGCCTTTTTGTCTGAAACAGATGGTGCTGCCAATTACTGTCACGTTGGCTGCAAAAAATATAATTAGCTTCTGCACAAGTCCTTCAAAATTTGTTGGTGAAATTCCACTTGGATTGAGTCTCACCCAGTGCTCAACCCTTCTTCGCTCTGATACTTGTGATATATTCCTGAGAGACACTCTGTCAAGCCTTTGCTGCAGACTGTTGGTTTTGATTGCATCTCAATGGGCCTCCTTTTGGATTCAGTTCATTTTTAATCTTGCAAAGCGCATGGTAAACTAATGGTGCACTATAGCACAAAAGCTCTAGGGTAGTAAAAACTCTATAAACTAATATCCTACCAGAACATGAATAGCATTACAGAAAAATACCTTAGAGGGGTATTCAAAGATGCAGACTGCCACACTGGACGATACAAAAGATTCAGTTAAACTCTATTTTAAAATTATTTACTCGTAACTTCTTGCTCAGTAGTTTTAAACTGTTCTAATATCCAATTCTTTCCCACTGTGTCTTCAAATTCTTCAGTATCTAAACAACAGCATCCACACAAGACTAGCTTAACTCTGACCACTATCTGAAATCCTTCTGTGTCTAGCAAATTAAAGAAACCCTGCAGAGAATCCTCATAAATGTATTACCCCTAATGGATTGCTGTATTGCTTGCACAGAGGTAAAGTTAAAAAAGCTGAAGCTATAGTTTATCAGACACTGAAACTGTAAGGAGCATGTTTAATTTCTCAGCAACAAGGCTCCTGAAAAGAGTAATTTTCCCAATTTTCTTAGCATAAAATGTAGCTCATTACAGTTTCGACAAGTGTTTAGGCATCTCCATACTGGGGGTGTCAGCAATGCCAGAAGGCTTCGTACGTTAAAAGACAGCCATAAACAGCTCCACGCCCGCTGCCTTGGTTCATCTCACCCTCTCTTTTCTCTCTGCCTGGCATATCTTCTTGTGTAATTAACACAGCTTTGAACACCCTCACAAATACTGCTCATGCTCACCAAAAAAAAAAAAGAAAAAAGCACATTCACAACCAAGAGCTGCATGCTGTCATCGGTGTCACATGCACACTTTTTTTCTGCATGTAATTAACATGGATTAGGGCACAGCGTGGTCTTGTGCCAGATCTGCTTTATAAAGCAGAACACAGTATCTGTGTGTGTGTGTGTGCGTGTGTTTAGGCTGGCACTAGCACAAAATGCAGCATATTGTAGATGAGTGGAACTCGGCAATGTGGCAATATGGCGGTGACATCAGTCAGGCTGAAAAAGCAAGGAAGCTGCCTTCTTTTTTTAATGCACATAAACACAAAACACTTAATCACATGTAGAAGAATAGATACTTTTTGTCTAATCCATGTATGAAATTATCAGGAAGAGAAAGGAGAGAAGAAAAAGACTTATCTGCCTTTTATTTCCCAAATTATCTCTTCTCCAATTAATATCCTTTTCATTTACTGAGAGCAGGAGTAATTGCATTCTAGCAGTCAAACACGCACCATCCCTCCCCTCTCCTCTCTTTCACACACAGACACTGAATTAGTTATTAGCCTCTAATAGATACAAAATATCAACATTTAAGCCAAGACGGTGCTTACTCCAGGCGACTAATTCGGTCATGGCTTTCTTGTAAATGACTGTTTGTCCTTAATCACCCCTGAAACAGACTTAGATGACTCTTGAGGCCACAGGGAGTAGATAGGCCACATTATGCAGCTCTAGCCTGCTCTAAAATGACCTCCCACCACTCCCAACTATATTAGAACTTCATCTCCCAAACCTGCTTTGCCAATTACTGCCACAAAAGGTCAAAAGGTGATGAAGTGCACAGACGAGCTATAAATCTCCAAGACAGTAATGACAACAAAAAAGAGGGGCGCCCACACAAGTGAGAAAACATGTTTTTATTTGCAACTCACACACACCTAGAACACTGTCATCCCACAAAATTAATGTATATATTTATCTGTTAAAAAAGGCCATACGTAGAGGGGAAGGAGACAGCTGCAGAGGAAAGACATCAAGCAATTAAATTTGACTTGTTTTGTTACAGTGTCAAAGTGAATCAGCTTTGATTTGAGGAAAGTTCTGTGGTGGCGGCTCTGCAGTGTTGGAGATGTGAGAAAACGAAAATAGCTCTTCATTGTATCGCTGACATAAAATACACAGCCAATTATGTCATGTTGGTGATTGCCCTTGCCTCATCGACTCGCAGCGCATTTCCTCTGCTCCCTCTGCTCTTATGAAAGAAAAAGAAAAGACTTGGAAAAATGGTGATGCTGTAGATACCTTATAAAGATGGGAGTTTTTAGATTGTTTTTTTTTTCTACAGTGGTCATTAAATCTCAGCATGCCTTTTACATCACTGCTGCAATGTGATAAATCATTATCTGTCTCCTTTCCTTCATCTTTTTTTACACAAATCTTATTATTCTCTGGATATTTCCTCTTCTTCACTCGTTCTATCCACATAATCCCCACTCCCCATCAGTAAACCTCTTTTCATCCTAGTTCATCAAGAACTCCAACCTCATCTATTTTGGGGGTGTTCATTGGGACCACCTGCAAACCCTCTAATTAGTTAACATCTGTGTCTCGGGCACACCATTTCAAGCCTGCATTCACCAAAACAATAGAAATAGGCGCGTATGTACATCTATACTGATCCACAGTAGCCAGTGCATTGTTTTAATTACTGCTAGAGTGAAGTGTGCAGAGTGAAACTCTGGGTAAGTTTTGTCACTCTGTCTCTGTCTGTCTCCCTCCGTCACACAAACACTGAAATACTCAAACATGCACACATGCAGGCATTAGATGGGCACTGAGCCAGGAGACTAAAAATATAAATGATTTTCTGCTAATGATTAGTCCAATCAAATCTCTTTCCAGCTGCACTCTAATTGGGAAAATTATGCTGCACGGAGTATAAAAATAAGATATAGGAGCATTTCCAAATTTTTATTGGTGCCAGTATGGCCTTACTGCAGTATGCAGGCGATTTTGATGATGATGATGATGATGATGATGATGATGATGATGATGATGATGATAATGATGATGATTATAATGTTGACAGTTTTTAGAGGTTTTAATGAATTGCACCTAAATTAATTGACTTAGTGTGTGGTTGTTTTTCAACCAGTGTTGTTGTTTTTCTGTCTCTATAGGGCTGCGCAGTAGTTACTCTTGCGGTGTTTGCAATGTGGTCCTCAACTCCATCGAGCAGTACCATGCACACCTCCAGGGCTCCAAGCACCAGAACAAGTAAGTGTGCAGGCATGGATGGATGGATGGATGGATGCATGGATGGATGGATGGATGGATGGACAGATAGTGGCCAACAAATTGTGAAATCACACTGACTTAAAGATATGCTTTACTGATGATGCTAGTGAGCTAGCACTATTGTTACCTAATAACTAAAAAGCAAAAACAGCCAAAAGTTCAACTTTAAAACGTCAGTCTTAGAAAGTTTGGCAAACTAAAAGTGGATGTGTCCATGAAGTTAGAACCAAATAAATAAAAACAACGTAGGTAATAATATCTGTTCTACATTTACAAATTGTAACCAGACAATGATGGAGTACCTCATTCAGGCCTGATGAAATCACCCTGACAGTGCTCAGATCCCCTGACCTTTGACCCTGAACTTGACTTTGAGCACTATCTGGAGGCAGACCTACCCGACGATCATTATGCATAAACTGTCACTGTTTGCATCTCCTCTACCACATTGAACTTGCGTTACGGGTATTACAGTATTACTGTACATAGGACTGTTGTGTTTTTAATCTTTATTTGCACTACAGGTAGCATTATTGTACATAGACTGCTGTTGTTTTCATTCTTATTCCTTCTTTTCTCATATATTATTTACACTACTTAGAGAGAGAAACGGTATTTTGATTCTCCTGTATGTCCTGTACATATAGAAGTATTGACAAATAAAATTTTTGAATCTCTGACTCTAAAAACTGTCGTTATTAGATAATGAATATTGGGCTTGTGCACACATACCCGCTCTTCTCTGGCATTGTTGAGAAAAGCAGTTGTTTCCCGGTAGGCCAGACTGGTCCCACTCATAAGCCAGCGTAACCTTTTTTTTTTTTTCTGTGTAGTTATAAACTCTGTTGTTTCTTCAAATAGTTTGTATTTTACTGTCCTTGTTTAACAGAAAACACCTGCTGAGTGTGTTTTTTCATTAATCGGGAAGCGCAAGGACAAACGGACATGAGATATGATGATGATGTGATATGATGACTCAACACATACAGCAACAGATTAGTGAACAAAACATTTTCACAGAAGAGGTTTGTAGTTTAAAATCTTCAAACTGACAGTAGCCTATCCTACCACCTCCCCCATGTGCCGCATCCTCACCAGAATGCACACACGCTCCTTGTTCATTCATTCATTCGCTTAAAAAAATAACACATTAATGCCTAATCCATAGATTCCAACGGTAAGTCCACAATTTAAATGAGAATGTGTCATGATCCTGGGCACGGGTGGGCGCCATGCCCAGTCCTCAGTTAAGTTTAGTCTTTTTCTGTCTGTTTCTTTGTTTATTCTGTCCAGTTATTGTGTTATTTTGTATCTGTAGTAATGTGTACATTTTTGGGGTTGTGTTGTTGGTGTTTCATTATGGTTTCCGGTTTGTGTTTTATTTTGACAGTGCTATGCAGCTTCCAGCTGTCAAACTGTTCGGAGCTGCACAGCTGTCATTCATTCTGTTATTTTCTCCACTCATGTATCCACACCTGTCACATAATTAGGAAACGGTATATAAGGGCACGACAGTCTTTCCCAGTTGTTGAGTCCTTCCATACTGCTCCGTCCTCAGATGCCCTGCTCAGTTCTGAGTGTATTTGTGCTGCTGTCGAGGAGAATGGGAGTGCTCCGCCAGGTTAGTTTTCCCTTTTTATTTCCAGCCCTGAGTCCCGCTGTCTCTTGGGTGTGCTCCAGCTGGTCCTGCCCCTTTGCCCAGAGTTCCCAAGCTTCTGTCCCCCTGTGTCATTGAGCCCCGCTCTCCTCCAGCGCTTCTTCAGTTACGTTTTTGTGTGTTTAGTGTTCTTTGTATTGTTTGTCTTTATGTTAATAAATGTGCAGAATCCACAGCAAGCATTTGGTGTCCTTCAATAGCCCTTTAAAGGGCAATTCATGACAGAATGTGGATGGAATAATAATTAAAAAAAACTTCATCATATAAATAAAAAGATGGGCCATTATATTATGACTGTTACAACTCTCTCCATTAAAAAACAGAAAATTCCAGTACCTCCTGTTTCCTCATGAACTATGGAGCTGCGTGAAATAGCATTAAACAATGCGTTTCTGACAACAGACCTCCTTTTTCCCGATCAAAAGCGCATTGGCATGACATGCACCATAATACTGACGTGCATGAGACTGCATGTCACCAAACCACTTTGAAATGACTCTCCACCTCGTAGCGCAAAGCAGGCAAACTGTCTACTGGTACTTAGATGGTGTGACTCAAAGCGTAAAAAACGGACAATGGGCTGACAGAAACTAACAAAAACAGTGGCATACGGTGAGAAGTCTGGCTCAAAAGTCTGCTGATGACTGTCAAAACAGGGCCCATAGAGTTTGGTTTTTTTTTTAATTGCATTAAATGTCCTTTACTTTTTGACATCACATTAGTGCTTTTTGATTCCTCACATTGGAAGCCAAACCAATAAATCCTGAAGGATTACATACGGAGCAGAAAATCAAAACAGTAAATGTCACAATTTTTTTCTTTTGGGCTGTCATGTTTTGGGGGGATTATATACTGTATATATTTTCTTTTTTTCTCCCCTTCTCTCAGCTTTTGGCAGTCGAGCACCATGGACAGCAACACTGCCTCAGCATTTCTCTTGTGTCTGTGCATGTTTGAAAAGTGAGTTTTGTCTAAAAACATCTGCTTCTGCCCGCATTTCAGTCGACATTTGCCAATGGAGCTTAAATTAGGCCGACTTAGGCTAGCTCCACACAACTTAACCCAGCGTTCAGGAACTTTTACAAACTGAACACAACTTTCACACACATTTATTTCCAAATGTTGGTAAATTTTCAGCATGTTGAAAATTTTTAATGAACATGTCGTTCACCAGCATTTGCCAACAAACACCAACTATCATTAACTTTTACCAACTTTTGCCAGCAGAGCCAGACATTTGCCAAAACGTCAGTAAACGTAGTGTGAATCCAGCTTTAATGAACAGATTTGATTTAGCTCCGGCTGTGACATGAGAACTGGAGCTCAATGGAATTCTACCACACTTGAAGCTTTATCTCCACCAAGTTATTTATGTTTCCCAGTGATTGTTGGAACCCATACCCCTACAAGGCCACTAGCAAGATAGCTCAGTGATATGACCAGCATTTTTATGGCTCTTCACTGTAAATTACAGTTACCTCAACAGACATCCATGTTTCCAGCTTGTTCATTAATCTACAATCAATAATAATGTACATCTTGAATCTTTCAGGTCTATTTTGTTCATTTTTGGCCAGTAGAACCCTAGAAATTAGGCTGTTAGTGGAGTTAGCTCAGGAGTGCGAGTGCATGACCATGGTTTTTATCGTTTTTCCACCAGGAACCAGTCCTGTTCCATCAACCCCTAAATCACACCCCTTGGCCCCAATAATGATGCTTTATTTGGGCCTTTATACTCACGTTCAGCCAACTTTATTAGTTTTTGACATAACGTTCGGCTCAGGAGACGCACACACACAGGCTCAGAGTAGTTCAAACTGTTTATTAACAACAGGGATGTTTGGGTGCGTGTCTGCGGAATGTTAATGTGCTGGTGGTGGTGTCTGCTTCGGACCCAGAGGCAGGAGACCGTTCAGCCGGCAACCCTATGGGAGAAATCAGACACAGGGTGATGAGCACACACCAACACAGGAGGAGAATAGGCGAGGGAGAGAAGCTTACTTGTTTGGACAGACGACTGGCGCTTCAAGGATGGAAGCCCGGGAGACAGCCACCTGCAGGGCTCGGTGCAGCAGCGAGGAGAGACGAGGGACGGGGTTGTCCGCCGCCGAGGAATCCACCTGTGCACAGGGGAGCAGACTGGAGAGATGAGGTAAGTGATCTTCTTACCGGTGACGAGGATGCTGAAGAGAATGTGGTAGAAGCCCATGAAAGGGAAATGAAGTCTACGGCTTCAGACCGAAGCTCAGGGCGAGGCAGCCTATATTCCTCGCCGCTGATGACTGACAGGTGTGTGAGCAGGTGGCGCCGTTGATGAGCGGCGCGGCGTGACAGTTTTTTTTCAGGCTGGCACACACAGCCAAAGTTAACAGCCAACATTAGCATGGCATCAACCACTGATCTGGGTTCTTTAGCATTTAAAGAAACGTGCACCAAAATAGTTCATTCTGAGGAAGGGTTTTTATGTGGGTGGTGCTGCAATATTTACATTGTGAGGTAATTTGACCAAATCATGCCACAGATATTTCATTAAAGCAGCACTATGTAACTTTATTGTTAAGGGTAGGAACACTGAAAACACTATAACTATGCTGACTATGACCTCCGTCCCAACAGCCAACCACAGGGTGCTTAGTTATTGGTGGCTACAGTTGCGCCCTGTGATTGACTGTTGGGACTGAGATCATAGTCACCATAGTTGTAGTCCTTTCAGTGTTCCTACCAAGAACAGAGCTGTTGCAGGCAATGCTGGGCCATGTAGGCTATGGGAGAAGTGACATTCACTTAATCAAAGGTTGATGTACATCACCATAAAATGTTTTTTGGAAACATTATTTTAAGGTTAAACTCTTACGAAGTGTTGCTTTAAGACCTCTGGGAACTATGTTAACATGTGGAAAAATACATATATCAAATTGCTCCTTAAAATGATTGGTGTATGGTTCAGATTTTGTGGCAGCCAAACCATCATATAAACCTTTGGGTAAAATCCACTTGATATAGCTCGACTCGTTTCAACTTGTAAAAAATGCATGGTACTACCAACTGTGTAGGAGGCTTGAAAGTTGTTCTCAGTGATTCTCTCACACGGTGACCCATGTAAGAAAGTGTGTTGCAGACTAGTAAAAGAATACCAAAAGATAAATCAATAAAATAAAAAGACACACAGCACTATACTTCAAAATATGGTGCAGGGTGATTTTAGAAAATGTGATCAGTGTGTGTGAGGGGAAATTCTGTCCACCGGCAGGAAATGCTGTGATGCAAGGGAGTGACTATTCATGCATTTACCATGAGATTGTTCTGAGCGAGGTTTTAGGCAGTGTAGTGCTGTGTGTATACATCCTTTATGTATTTTACAGAATATAAT
Source organism: Pholidichthys leucotaenia (assembly GCA_020510985.1). Taxonomy (NCBI): domain Eukaryota; kingdom Metazoa; phylum Chordata; class Actinopteri; order Cichliformes; family Pholidichthyidae; genus Pholidichthys; species Pholidichthys leucotaenia. Next base: position 333,785,820 of record CM035841.1, read on the forward strand.
GGAAATTACAAATAAAGAATTTGTCACACAAAAGGTACTCGAGGCTACAGCATTTATGTCATTCTCTTTTTCTTTTTAAAATATATTTAAAATTTCTGGCAGCCAAATTTGATGTGTTTAAGCACCCTTGAGCATAAGCTGTCTGTGCTGCAACACCAAATTTCTGAAAAACAAGTTAACTCTCAGAGACTGGTGGGTTTAGTTTGAAAAACAACAGCAATAACAGGGATGAGAAAGGCACTAAAGGGAGAAGAGAACAGGATATAAACAGAATGAAAGAATAAATACTGTACGTATAACAGAAATAAAAATCTAATACACTGGTCACTGTGAAATGTAGGTGTACTTAGACTATGTGCTTTATATTCACAAAATAACCTTACTAGTCTTTCTCACCAACCAGTCACCCAATGTCACAATATTGGATGATTTAAATCACATAAAGCCCACAGAGATGGTTTTGTCTGAAATCCACCAAAAATATTCATTTACTCAAAATGATGCTGCAAAATATCAGGTAGAAAGGATGATTAAATGATGAACTTTCTTAATGTGATATTTTGCAGATGCTGTGTGGAAAGAAGTTTTTGTAGAAATTTTCTAACTATATTATCATGTTTGAAAAGAAGTATTCATCATCACTTTGCAGGAAAATTTCAGATGAGACAAAAGGTAACTGAAGTTATTGCAGTTGTCAGAGTGTTAAAGCCTTGAGAAGAACAAACTAAAACTTCTGCAGTGTGTGATCTCTTTGTTGCATAATAACTCTGCACAGAGACTGTAAACTATAGTCATAAGTCTCCTTCTGTCAGTTTTACGGTTGCAAAGCAGACAAGCTGGCGGACTCGCTGAAAGAGTTGTGCATGTCACAGAGAATGAAAAAGAAAGCAAGACTGATAGACTGAAGACAGAAAGCACGCACTACAGATGATGACGGAAAGAGACACTGGCAAAATACAGAGGTCTGTAATTCAATAATTTCACTGCTATCATCTTAAGAGGAGAGAGCGTCACCATCTTCTACATGAGAATGATAGCTAACAATCATACCTTCACGTGGCCAGTTACACAAGCTTTGTGGTGTGGACTTTCTATATCTTCAAAGGGCAGTCAGGTGTGCACCCCTCTTCACAGGTATTTCCTTAATTTAAACCCTCACCACCTCAGGAGGGGTTGACAGTACAGACTGGGTTGTTAACCCCGTCAGCCTCCCTGGTTTCTACAGTCACTCCACTCTATCTTCCCTCTGATGAATGAGTTTTTCCAGTGCTCATTGTGCTTTGGCCACAGTCACCTGGAAGATAAGTGATAGACAGTCCAGTCACCTACGGTGCCTCAGAAATGGAGTTCCCCAGGGCTCAGTGCTGACCTCCATGCTTTTTATTATTTATATTACCAATTTACCAAACACTATATCACTACAATATGGTTATGCTGATGACCTTGCCTTTCTCTATACAGACACAAACTATCAAAAGTAGAAGTTCTGACAGTGGGCACTGCAAAAATATTGGCCTGTTAAGAGACATGGTTACTGAAGTTGCCAAGACTATCATTACTGCTTTCCACCTCAACAACAAGGAAGCTTGATGCTAGCTTGCTGTCACCCTCAATGGGTCACCTCTGCCCTGTGACCCTACCCCATCATACCTAAGGGTACAACTTGATAGGCAGCTGACATTCAGGCAACATCTCAAATCACTATGTGGTATCTAGGAACAATCTCCTTTGCTCTAGTTTACCTTGCCACAGAATAAACTGCCCAAGTATGGTGTTAGAGTGTGCACACAATAAAAGCTGTACACACCACTCAATGAGACCCTGAGAATCATTACTGGGTGTCTGCAACCCACTTCATCTTATCTCCTGCCAGTACTAGCTGGCATTGAACCTGCAGTCCTTCACAGAGAACACCATGAGCCTTATTTTGACAGTCATCAGCGGACTTTTCCGCCAGACTTTCAGCTGTATGCCAGTGTTTTTGTTAGTTTTTTTTCAGCACATTGTCTGTTTTTTATGCTTTGCGTCACGCCATCTAATTACCAGTAGACAGTGTGCCCACTTTGCGCTCAGAGTTGGAGGCTCATTTCTGCATCACTATTATGGGGCATTTCATGACAAGCCTCTTTTGATCAGGCAAAAGGAGGTCCGTTGTCAGAAGCACATTGTTAATGCTATTTCAGTAGTGTGTTTTAAAATCACAAAGCTCTGGAGCTCATGAGGAAACAGCATGGATGGGATTTTCTGTTATTTTAACGGAGGTTGTAACAGTCATAATATAATCACCTGTCATTTTATTTACAATATGATCTCACACTAATTTCTTTATTCCATCCACACTCTCATTTTAATTGCAGACTTACCATTGGTGTGTATAGGTTAGGCATTAATGTATGATTTTTTTAGGGGAATGAATGAATGAACAGGCAGGATGTGGAGCTTCCATTGTGGAAGTGCAGTGCACGGGGGAGGTGTGTCAGTCTGAAAATTTTTATTCCATCAACATTTCATTTTCATGGTGGCCTTATTAGGCATTAATGTGTTTGTTTTTAGGGGAATAAATGAATGAACCAGGAGTGTGCAGTGTTTTTACTTTTCACTGTAACTCCCCAAAGAGACAGGAGATGCGTCCACATCTGCCTCGGTTGCGCACCCCTGGGTTTCCAGCCGGACCAAGGCCATCCGCACCACGCTTACATCACAGGTCTCTCCCAGCAAGCTCCCTGACTGCCATCCGTCAGGGCCCGCCAAGAGTGGGCTTCGCTTTGTGGTCAGCGGCGGACGGGAAGCCGTGCCAGATCTCCTCCTTCCCTCCCACCCTGGAGGGACTTGGATAGAGAGTTGCAAACCTTGGCAGACTCCCCCCATCCCCCGATGGGGGAAGCCCTTTGTCAGTGAAAACAACAGGAGAGGGAGCATTCCATCTCCCCATTGGTCGGGAGCAACTTCCGCGCCATCGTATGAATGAAAGTTTAAAAAATTTGCACAGGCATTATCTTCTTTTCCTGAAGTTTCAAATCCATTCATATCTGCGTGTTGCATCTGTTCACACTACATTAAACCATTTATCTGATTTTTCAGCCCATTCTTACCCGTTTGTTCTCTCTAAAATAACCAACTGGGCATCAACAGTGATTGATGCCTTCCTTATTACCAAGCAGCATTACTATCATGTACGTTTTTGCTTACACGCACGGTCTTAAATCATTATGATCAGAGTTCACTGTAGATAATGTGCCTCTGTGCTTTAAAGGGATGGGCAGGAGCGCTTTGGATTGGATAATCCAAAACTCACCTCTGAATAATTACTCCAGCCTCTTTGCACCATGCGGCCAGTGGAAAATTTGTTTCTGCACTGCTGTGATAAGGAAATGAACTTGGAACTTGAACTTGGGTCTGCGTCACTGACAACTGACCGTGTCCTTGTAATATGGTCCCATAATTAAGGACTGGTTCAAAAAAGGCTCTGCACACCCTTGTCCTGAACCCACAACTTGTTCGCCAACATCTGTCTTCTCGTCACCCTTTCTTCTGCCATGCTGTAATCCTCCGTGGCTCCAACTTCAATTTAGCAAACCACATAGCTGTCTCATTTGCAAGAAGAAGAAGCCACCTGGATGCTGCATCTGCTTGCTTTGTGATGTTAGTCACAAGTGTTCTTCAGATGTAACCTTGAATCACAAGTCTGCAAAACAAATCTACCTACGGGTACAAATAAAGTAACCTGAACCTGAACCTGAAGTTTGCCCAGGGAATCCTCAAAAGCCTCATACCTGCTATTTGCCTGTTGCCATTCAAGAATGAGATTCTGGTACTTCCCAAGCTTACAGTCATGTGCTTAAGGAGTACCAGTTGTTTTGTAGTTCTGGACCATAGAACTAGAGTAGCTCTGGTCTGAGGTTTGATGTGGTGTTCTCTTCTTGAAGCAGAAGTTGTCTCTTGAAAGACAACTCTGCTTTAGTCAAAAACTGTATAAAAGGCAAAAGGATGAAGAGAAAAAAAAAACTATGAAGATAGGTGAACTCTGGGCTGCCGCCAGCAGTGGGGCTTCTTCTTCTTTCGGCTGCTCCCTTTAGGGGTCGCCACAGCTGATCATCTGCCTCTATCTCACCCTATCCCTTGCATTTTCCTCTGTAACACCAACCCTCTCCATGTCCTCCTTCACTACATCCATTAATCTTCTCTGTGGTCTTCCTCTTTTCCTTCTGCCTGGCAACCCCATCTTCAACATGCTTTGTCCAAAAGATCCACTATCCCTCCTCTGCACATGTCCAAACCATCTCAGCCTTGCCTCTCTTACTTTGTCTCCAAACCACTCGACCTGAGCTGTCTAATCCTGTCCCTCCTAGTCACTCCCAATGAAAATCTTAGCATCTTCAACTCTGCCACCTCCAGCTCCACCTCCTGTCTCTTTGTCAGTGCCACCATCTCGAAAACCATACATCATAGCAGGTCTCACTACCATCTTGTAAATCTTCCCTTTCACTCTTGCTGCTACCCTTCTGTCACAAAACACCCCTGACACTCGTCCCCACCCCCTCCACCCTGTCTGCACGTTCTTCTTCACCTCTCTTGTGCATTTCCCATTGCTTTGGATGGTTGACCCCAGGTATTTAAAATCATCTACTTTCACTACCTCTACACCTTCTATCTTCACTGTTGCACCTGCCTCCCTCTCTTTCGCACTCGTGTATTCTGTCTTGCTTCAACTGACTTTCATTCCTCTTCTCTCCAGAGCATACCTCCACCTCTCCAGGTTGTCTTCCACCTGCTCCCTATTCTCACAATAGATCACAATGTCATCTACAAACATTATGGTCCATGGAGACTCCTACCTGACCTCATCTGTCAGCCTGTCCAACACCATGGCAAACAAGAAAGGGCTCATAGTGATCGCTGATGTAATCCCACCCCCACCTGGAACTCATCTGTCACTCTTACAGCACACCTCACCACCATCTCACTGTCCTCATCTATGTTCTGCACCACCCTCACATACTTTTCTGCCACTCCTTACTTTCTTGTACAGTACCACACTTCCTCTCATGGCACCCTATCATATGCTTTCTCTAGATCCACAAAGACACAGTGCAACTCCTTCTGACCTTCTCTATACTTCTCCATCAACACTCTTAGAGCAAACATTGCATGTGTAGTACTCTTTCTTGGAATGAAACCATACTGCTGTTCACTGATTGTCACCTCTCCTCTTAACCTGGCTTCAACACTTCTTTCCCATATTGTATCTTCATAGTGTGGCTGATCAACTTTATGAATCTATAGCTATTACAGTTTTGAGCGTTACCTTTGTTCTTGAAAATTGGTACCAAAACACTTCTTCTCCACTTCTCAGGCATCCTCTCACTCTCCAAGATTGTGTGAATCAATCTGGTAAAAAAGTCCACTGCCATCTTTCCTAAACATTTCCATACTTCCACTAGTACAGTCATGTGACGACGAAGTGTCCCCACTGTTATGATTTAGTGTATGTGTGATTGTGTTATATTTGTAATATTGTAAATGTTATTATGATTATTTGTAAAAGTACACACATTATTTCTAGGAACTGTCTTTGTCTAATTTGAATGCCTTTGAGATAATTGCTATGGTTAATTATTTGGGTAAACAATTGGTAATTATTCAATCCACATACCTTTGCCAGCATGCTTCCTGAGAGTGTCCGGGCAAAAGACTCTGTTAGGGGTTGAATGCCTTTTAAAGGACACCAGTAGGAAGGAAGCATGTTATGGTGAGTTAGAGGGGGGATTTAAATTTGTAAATAGGGGTTAAATTATTTTTTGAATTATTTATGGTGTTATTTATTTGTGTTAGTTATATTTATTCTGTATATAGGTGGGGAATTATTTATGGTCTTTTAGATGTTAGTGGGTATATGTGGAAAATGGAAAAATGTTATTGTTTTACCTGGGACATATGGTATGTTCTAATTGATGTTAATCATCTCTAATAGTACATAACAGACGTCAAGAGTTGTCAAGTTGTCGAGAGTTGTCGAGAGTTGTCAAGTGTTGTCGAGAGGATCGATGATAATGATTGATGGACAAATTCAAGTCGTGATAAATCGTGTCGGATGTTTCGGAGTTAATACCTGTAAGTTTTTGGAATAAATTGAAATACTGTTAATTGAAAAATTGATTGAAAGCCTCTTGCCTTAAGCCACAAAGTTACATTTGGTGGCAGCGGTGCTCCGTTCCCAGGAGGACGCTATATTTTGCGGCGAAAGTAGTGGTCCGCCCCTGATGAGGTATCGTTTGGTGGAAGTGGTGGATAGAGCACGGGACGGAAGAAGCCGCCCTTCAGGACCAAAGGTGGCGGACTGTGGATGATCAAATTTGTCGGATGGAGTCGTGGGTTGCGGAGCTGAGAGAGGAGTATGGGAGCCGGGCTGAACGTAGTGGTGACGACGGCGCTTCGGGGGAGGACCCCGGGGTGATGGCCAGTCGGGTCGGCCCGCAGGAGGATGATTTGCCGCTGCAGGTGCAGCCGAGGAGGACACGAACGCACCACGAGCCCAGGCTGAATCCTCTCTCTCCCGAGGATGACATCGAGCACTACCTGGCGACGTTCGAGAGGATCGCTACAGTCTGCCGCTGGCGTGAAGAAGAGTGGGCTATCCAGCTAGCTCCTCTGCTTACAGGTAAAGCGCGTAGCGCGTATGTTCTGATGGACATTACAGACACGGACAATTATGGAAAAGTGAAGGAAGCAATTTTAAACAAATACGAAATAACGTCCGACACATATAGGAGGAGGTTTCGTGCTTTGGACATTCATCAGGACGAAACCCCCCGTAAACTATATGTTCGTCTAAAAGACTTGTGCAATAAATGGATTAAACCAGAGACCTTAACGGTGAAAGACATTATGGAACGTATAATTTTAGAACAGTTTCTGCGGATGGTGAACCCGGAACTGGGAATCTGGATACAAGAGCGGGACCCGAAGACTGCAGAGGACGCTGCTCGTCTGGCGGAGGTTTTTCTGTCAGCCAGGTCTGGGAGCAGGAGAACTACTCTTGGCCGTGACAGCTCTTTCACTGCATGGAGTAAGTTTGATGGGGGTGAAAGGGGTGGTCAAGCGCAGAAAAGACTGTATTCCAGCTCCAGTCAGGTCACTGTTAGCTAACATAGTGGGAGTAGAAAGTCATGTTTTGTTCCGAGTCACGAAATACGCTGTTACCAGTGTAACAAAATTGGCCACACACAATATTCATGTCCTGCCAGAAGAAATAGCAAACCATCACTATTATGTTCAGTTCCTAGACCCACTTTTTCAGCCCCAGTGCACAGTGGAGTGTATAAAACGAAGGTGTTGCTTAATGGTCAGTGTGAAGAGGCCCTGTTAGACTCAGGTTGTTTTCAAACGGTTGTGCAGCCCAGTTTGGTCCCTAGGGATTTGTGGAATGAGTCTGAAATAAATATCAGTTGTGTCCATGGGGATAAAAAACTGTACCCGACCGCTGAGGTTTATTTAACAGTGGGGGGTCAAACTTATCTCCTTCCTGTAGCTCTTGTGCCTGATTTGCCTTATTCAATTACTCTTGGCAATGATGTTCCAACTTTGTTGGACATTATACAACAGGTTAGAGACGAACAAACTGAGGGACAGGCAGGTGGCGCTATTGAGCAGAGGCTTGATGCACCTGCTGGGAAAATTTGTAATATGGTGACAACCAGGGCGCAGAGGGCTGCCAATGCTCTTCAGGAGCTGCCTTTTTATGATTCTGAGATAGAGGCAGGCCCTAGTAAACAACTTAAATCCAAGGCGCAAAGGAGAAGAGATAAGGTGTTAGCTTCTGTAAAGAACTGGGGTGAAGAAACACCACAACTAAGTCAGTCAGTAGAGTTTGACATCCCTCCTGACATAGCTGAATTACAGAAAGCTGACCCAGCACTTAGACCATGGTTTAATAAAGTCTCGAAGATTGAGGGTGTGAAACAGGGTAGAACTGATTGTTTGGCTGAGGCCATGTATGCCATTAAAAAGGGCATTTTATACCAGCAACAAGGTGAAGTTATGGCCATAGCTTTGCCACAGGACCTCATACCAAAAAAATATGGAACTGGGACATGTTATTCCTTGGACAGGTCATTTAGCATTTCAAAAAACTCTGCAGAGAATTGCTAGAAGGTTTGTGTGGCCGGGAATGTATACTCAGATAAAGGAGTTCTGTACAACATGTTCAATATGTCAGATTACATCACCTAGGGAAGCAGCCCGTGCCCAACTGCAACCATTACCAATCATTGGAACACCTTTTGACAGAATAGGGATGGATGTAGTTGGCCCCCTAGAGAGAAGCTCCTCTGGTAATAGATACATTTTGGTAATTTGTGACTATGCTACTCGGTACCCAGAAGCCTTTCCCCTGAAATCTATCAAGGCTAGGCAGGTTGCCAACTGCCTTATCCAGTTATTTTCAAGGGTAGGCATACCTAGAGAAATTCTGACAGACTGTGGAACAAATTTCTTGTCCAAACTGTTGCAGCAGGTATATAAGCTGTTGGGTATTAAGGGTATTAAGACCACCCCATATCACCCTCAGACTGATGGACTAGTGGAGCGATTTAATCAGACTCTAAAAAACATGCTGCGGAAATTTGTTTCTGAAACGGGCTCGGATTGGGACCAATGGGTACCATACTTATTGTTTGTTTATCGGGAGGTGCCCCAGGCTTCAACAGGGTTCTCACCTTTTGAACTGCTGTATGGTCGTCAGGTGAGGGGCCCACTGGACTTATTAAAGGAGCACTGGGAGAGTCCACCGAGTGATCAGGACAATGTGGTCTCATATATTATTAAGATGAGAGAGAAACTGGATCAAATGACTACTTTGGCTCAGGAGTACATGAGGACGGCGCAGGCCAAACAAAAAACTTGGTATGATAAGAAGGCCAGAAAAAGGCTTTTTCACCCAGGTCAGCAGGTTTTGTTATTGTTTATTTATTTAGCGAATGCAAAGTCCTTAAGCCAAGCAGTTGCCTCCTGGTTTGCTGTATGGAGGGTGTGTAATCCTCCTTCCAGTCTTTGGAGCGGGCAAACCTCTATGATGTGTTCCATTGTTTGCTCCTCTCCACATGCGCACAGTGGGCTAGGGCTACTGCCCCATCTGTAAAGGCTGGCCAAGCAGGGGCCATGTCCAGTCCTGAAGCGATTGAGTGTAGACCACTGTCTCCTTGGGAGGTTGGTGCCCGGGACCTGTTGGTTGGGGTTTATCACCAGCTGTTTGTTTGGGACCTCCTTGGTCTCCCATTCCTCTTGCCAAGCTGTCTGGATGGTAAAGTCAGCTGGGGGAGGGTTTTTCCAAATCGGCCGTCTGGATGAAAGTCGGGCAGTGGGTGGAGTGTAGATATCTGCATGGATTGGTAAGTGAGGAGAATCTTTAACTTTTTGGAGCATCCTTTGAGTTAATGCTGCTCGCCGGATGTGTGGAGGGGCTATGTTTGACAGTACAGAGAGCCAGGGGAGTGGTGTTGAGCGGATTGTTCCAGTTATAGTTCTCATGGTTGTGTTGAGCTGGGTGTCTACATGGTGTGTGTAAGATGACCTGGACCAGACAGGGGCACAATATTCTGCTACAGAGTATGAAAGGGCCAGTGCTGAGGTGCGCAGGGTGGAGACTGCCGCCCCCCATTTTGCACCAGCGAGCTTGCAGAGCAGGTTGTTTCGTACCTTCACCTTAGCAGCCGTCCCCTTTAGATGTTCCTTGAAGGATAAGGTCCTATCAAGGGTCACTCCAAGATAAGTTGGATTTGGGGCATGCTTAAGCTTGAGTCCGCTCAGGTGGATGTTTAGTTCTCTGGCAGCTTTTGCATTGTGGAGATGGAATACACTGGAGACGGTTTTTGCTGGGCTTGGTTTTAGGCGCCAGATTTTGCAGAACTGGTCCAGTTTGGCAAGATCTTCCGTGAGCACCCGTTCCAGTGGTTCAAAGTCTGGTGCTTGGAATGCCAAACAGATGTCGTCTGCATAGGTGAATTTGCGGGATTTTGTAGTAGGCAGGTCGTTTATGTAGAGGTTGAACAGAGTTGGAGCTAGAACTGAGCCTTGTGGGAGTCCGTTTTTCTGCATTCTCCATGCACTTGTCTTCTGACTGAGGTGGACTCTGAACCTTCGGTTGGTCAGCAGGGTTTTTATAATTTCTGTTGCCCAAGCAGGGATCGCCTTTATAAGTTTCAGGAGGAGGCCTTTGTGCCAGACCGTATCATAGGCGGCTGTAAGGTCGAGAAACACAGCCCCTGTCTTCAGTCTGCTCTCGAAGCCATTTTCGATGAAGGTGGTTAGGGCCAGTACTTGTTCTCCTGTACTGCGGTCCTTGCGGAAACCTGCTTGATCCACACTTAGAATATCCTCTACCTCTGGGGAAATGCGTTGCAGAATTAGGCGCTCCATGATTTTGTAAGGAACGCTGAGTAGGGAGATTGGGCGGTAGCTTGCTGGTAATTTGTGGTCTTTGCCAGGTTTTGGGATGGCAATGACCTTTGCTGTCCGCCATTTCTTTGGGATCGAGTTTGTTTGTGTGATCCTTGTGTAGAATTGTGTCAACCAGGTTAGGGCTCGGGGGCCAAGATTTTTCATGAATTCTGGGAAGATGTTATCGTATCCTGCTGCCTTTCCACATTTCAGGCTCTGTAGGACTTTCTCCAGTTCAGCAGCCTCGAAGGGTTCAGGGTTCGTTTCCTCTACAGGCATTTTTTGGTGTTTTTTTAGCTCAGTTGTAACTGCTCTTTTGGTGTCTTTGTCTTGGGGTGCTTTGGCGATAGTCAGTAGGTGGGATGCAACTTGGTTGGGTGTGACGGATGCTCGGCTTTGGCTAGGGGGCTTCTGTGCAGCTCCTAGGCGACGGATGAGGCTCCAACATTTCCTGCTAGAGTGGGTAAAGCTCCGGTCAGCAACTGTCTCCTCCCATTTCTTTCGCCGAGCTGTATTTAGCGATTCAATGAGATGGTCTGCTATCTCTGGGTCCCCTGATGTTTGATAGGATTGTAGGAGGGCAGCACTTTCTCCGTCCAAACATGGGACATAGAGGGGTCGGTAGCCTCGTGGGATTGCAGTATGGGCAGCCTTGAAGATTGCGCTGCAGAAGCGGTTGTATGCTTCATCTACAGTGATGGTGTGGAGTGGGATGGTAACAACGCTCCGGTCCAGAGTTTCACTGAATTTCTTCCAGTTGGCTTTGCGGAAGTTCCAGCGCATCTTCCTTGGGCTGTATATGACTGGAAGTTGTAGGCCAATGTGTACAAGCAGGGGCCGGTGTTGGCTGTGTGGAAAATCATCAAGAATGAGGATCTGTGTAGGATATGGCTCCCCATTCAAAGAGCTGACCCAACACAGGTCAGGAGAATAGTCCTTCTTCCACCTAGCAGAGTGGAAGGTTCCTCTTTGTTTGGGGTCGTATATCAAAGCGAGGTCATTTCTGGATGCCCAGTCTGAAAGTGCCTTCCCATCACTGTCCACTGCTGGGTACCCCCAGTCAGGGTGATGGCTGTTAAAGTCCCCCACATAGATGGCAGGGTGGGGTAGGGTGGGTAAGACCTGCAGATCCCAGTTGGCATTAGGGGGCTTGTACACATTGACAATATGGAAGCCACCAATGATTATGGTGTCTGAGAAATGTGTTGTTATCAGGTGATTTGCTTCAACTATGTCAGAACGCACATAGGTGGCACGTCCATGTTTAGCATGTAGAACATAGCACAGGAGGTCAAAGCCTTTGATGGTGAAGCGGCCAGCTTCCTCTGTGCCAATATGAGTCTCTTGGAGGCAGATTACATCAATCGAATGTTGGAAGGCGAGGACTTCGATAAGGCTTCGCTTGGCTGCAGATAGGCCTTCAACGTTTAGTTGTAATATGCGAAGGGCCGATCCTACCACAAAGTGCTCTTGGGGCTGTTTGCTTTCGGCTTTAGGACTGTGACTAGGATTCTTCTTTGACTTGGCACAGAGGCGTCGTCTCTTCGAATTTAGTCTGCTGGTAGGATCATTAGCTTCCCCAGGCGAGCCCGGGTACTGGCGGAGGGCGCGACGAGAACGCTGATCCATTGCCCCCCTTGTTATTGTTGCCCTCGTGTGACAGTAAGCTGTTGGCCCAATGGCAGGGGCCGTATGAAATTTCTAAAAAAAACTAAGTGCAGTGACATATGAACTCTATATGCCTGACAGGAAGGTAAAACATCAGACCTTCCATATTAACTTGTTGAAAGAGTTTCAGCAGCCTGGTCATCAGCAGCAGCAACCTGTTCTTCAGGAGACACATCAGCTCTTCATTTGTGCGACGGAAGTGGATGAGGAGAAAGAACAGTCTTTTCCCACAAATGTGTCAGAGCCGTGTTTATTCCAAGTGTCTCATTTGCAGGTGAATCAGCAGAGAGAAGTAGAGGCACTGTTAGATCCAGAATTGTTTCAGGAGAGACCTGGTTTTACCACGCTGGTGCGTCATAAAGTTTATTTGAAAGAAGAGGCTGTTCCACGTAGGAAATCTTATAAGATCCCGGAGCGATTGGTTCCAAAGATGAAGCAAGAGATTGATTTGATGTTGCAGCTGGGAGTGATCGAGGAGTCAGTCAGTGAGTGGTATAGCCCGATTGTGCTGGTACCCAAAAAGGACGGCTCTTTGAGATTTTGTATTGACTTCAGATATCTCAATTCAGTGTCCAAGTTTGAGTCATACCCCATGCCCCGGATTGATGAACTGTTAGAGAAAGTGGGCAGGGCTAGGTTTATTTCTACACTGGACCTATGCAAGGGGTATTGGCAGGTGGCATTGGCACAGGAAACAAAAGAACTTACAGCCTTTAAAACACCTTATGGCAGTTTCCAATTTAGGGTCATGCCATTTGGCCTTCAAGGGGCACCTGCAACTTTTTAGCAGCTTATGGACCAAGTGTTAAGAAGGGTATCAAGTTTTGCAGCTGCCTATCTGGATGACGTGGTCATCTATAGTCAGACCTGGGAAGAACATTTGGTACACCTTAGGTAGGTCCTTCAGTTGATTAAGAGGGCAGGACTGACGATCAATCCACGCAAATGTGCATTTGGACAGCAGCAGGTGGAGTACTTGGGACATGTGGTTGGTCAGGGGGTCATTAGACCACGAGTAGGTAAAGTGGATGCCATCCGGACCTATCCTGTGCCCACTACTAAGAAGAAGGTACGATCATTTATGGGAATGGTAGGATGGTATAGTAAGTTCATTCCCCATTTTGCTGAAAGAGCAGCAATTTTAACTGACCTCACTAAGGCTTCAGCACCGAATAGGGTAAAATGGACAGAGGAGTGTAATAGAGCTTTTGAAGATCTGAAGAGGGCTATTTCTGGGGAGAAGGTTCTCTACAGTCCAGACTTTGCTCGCCCGTTCATTTTACAGACAGATGCTTCAGGAGTTGGCGTTGGAGCAGTACTTCTCCAGGAGGAGAGGGGAGAGAGACACCCAGTACTGTTCTTGAGCCGTAAGTTGTTGGACCGGGAGACAAGATACTCTACGGTAGAAAAGGAATGTCTTGCCATGAAATGGGCAATAGGGTCTCTCAAATACTATTTACTGGGGCGTCATTTTGTGTTGGAGACAGATCATCGGGCCCTACAGTGGCTGGACAGGATGAAGGACATCAACAGTCATCTCACAGGGTGGTATGTGTCCCTTCAACCGTATGATTTTACTGTTCGGTATGTGGCAGGGAAGACCAACCTGGTGGCAGATAGCCTCTCAAGAGTACATGACTCTTAGAGTATTGCACTCTTGGGAAAAGGGGGGAGGAAATGTGACGACGAAGTGTCCCCACTGTTATGATTTAGTGCATGTGTGATTGTGTTATATTTGTAATATTGTAAATGTTATTATGATTATTTGTAAAAGTACACACATTATTTCTAGGATCTGTCTTTGTCTAATTTGAATGCCTTTGAGATAATTGCTATGGTCAATTATTTGGGTAAACAATTGGTAATTATTCAATCCACATACCTTTGTCAACATGCTTCCTGAGGGTGTCCGGGCAAAAGACTCTGTTAGGGGTTGAATGCCTTTTAAAGGACACCAGTAGGAAGGAAGCATGTTATGGTGAGTTAGAGGGGTGATTTAAATTTGTAAATAGGGGTTAAATTATTTATTGAATTATTTATGGTGTTATTTATTTGTGTTAGTTATATTTATTCTGTATATAGGTGGGGAATTATTTATGGTCTTTTAGATGTTAGTGGGTATATGTGGAAAATGGAAAAATTTTATTGTTTTACCTGGGACATATGGTATGTTCTAATTGATGTTAATCATCTCTAACAGTATATAACAGACGTCGAGAGTTGTCAAGTTGTCGAGTTGTCGAGAGTTGTCAAGTGTTGTCGAGAGGATCGATGATAATGATTGATGGACAAATTCAAGTCGTGATAAATCATGTCGGATGTTTTGGAGTTAATACCTGTAAGTTTTTGGAATACATTGAAAACTGTTAATTGAAAAATTGATTGAAAGCCTCTTGCCTTAAGCCACAACGTTACAAATCATGTGAAAAAATTAGGATACCCTATATAAGCCTGTGTGGGTTTTTTTTAACATATTTGAACATATGGATATTTAATATTGGTGTTTAAAATACTGGGAGATTCATGTAATACAATTAAACAATTAAAAATGAATTAAAGACTTTTTTTTTCAAATTTTCTGTAAAGTATAATTCTAAACAAATAGTGAGGAATAAATTAGGATACCCCCATCTTTTTTAGGACACCCCCCACATTCATTCCCACTTAAAATGGCTAAAATAAATGTTAAAAAATGCAAATAAAAACAAAAACAAGGTTAGGCATAGATATGTGAACATTTCTTAATAAAGAACGGAATATTTAATGGAGTATCCAATTTTTTTCACATGACTGTATGTCATCTGGACCAATCACCTTTCCATTCTTCATCCTCTTCAAAGCTGCCCTCACTTCTGCCTTGCTAATCCTCAGGATGTCCTTGCTAATCCTAGCTTTCCTTCATCCATCCTCCACTCTCTCTCATTTTTCTTTCTCTTTCTTCATCAGCTCTTCAAAGTACTCCCTCGACCTTCTCAACACACTGTTGTCATTTGTTAGTACATTACCATTTCTGTCCTTAATCAACCTAACCTGCTGTACATCCTTTCCAGCTGAATCTCTCTGTCTAGCCAATCTATACAAGTCCTTTTCTCCTTCCTGAGTGTCCAGCCTCTCGTACAATTCACTATATGTCTTTTCCTTTGCCTTTGCCACCTTTCTCTTTGCCATGCATCTAGACTCCAAATACTCCTACTGAGGCGGATGATAAAATTAAGGCAGCGAGGTGAGGGTTTTATAGCAGGTTTATTAAATCACACCGCCATCATAGGAACTCCGCTCCAGCCCAGTGTGAGCAGACTGGAGCGGGGTCCTCAGGCTCTCTAGCAAAGAGACACAGAGTGTGTGTCATCAGCAGCAGTTGAAGAGAGCATGAGTTACAGAATATGTGCGGTATTTATACCAGTTACAGACAATGCATGACAGGCATTCACAGCAGTGGGTATGGCATTTGCATTTGAGAGACACAGTGAGAACAGGAAGCATGAACACAATGCATGAATGGGACATTAACATCACAATACTGAGCCGAAACAAGCCAGAAGGAGCGGGGCTGCCTGTAGACATTAATACACACATTTCACTGTTCTGTTATTTGCTCTAGCCGGGCGCTGTGTCTGTCTCAGTCTGTTGTGGGGGTTATCTTAAACCGCCACACGCTCCCCCCCAGAGGGCTCGGCAGGGGGCCGAGGCCTCGATAGTGCAGCTTTGGCAGCAAGCAGGGAAAGCTCTGTGCAGGCGGAGGTGGAGAGGGGCGGGGGGTAGTAAGTGCCGGCAGGGGACGGTGAAATCGTCTGAGCCGCGCAAAAATTGCTTGTGGGTCCACGATGTCGAAGGGCTGTCCCGTTGAACGTGCAGAGGTCCACAAGAAGAAAAATTAGTCACTGACTCCTCCCGCGATTAAGTCCTGCAAGGATTAATAGTGGCCGTGAAGAAAAGCAGGGGCGGCTGTAAGAAAAAAACAAAGGCAAAGGGACTTGGCGTGTTGACTTTAGGTGCGGGCACAACCTTAAAGCCTTCGGGGACCGCAGACTGCTGAATTCCCATTGTGTGCCGTGGCTGAGACCATTAACAAATCCTTCGTGCATGCTGCGTGCGTGCCTCAGGTGTACGAGCAACCCTGAAGGGCCTGTGTGCAGCGGCGAAGGAGGATGGTGGTCTGTGGAGCCGTATTTGTCCCGTGCGTAGTGCGCCGTCCTCGTAACTCCCCGGTGCGTGTGCCGGGGTTCCGTGCGTGGGTGGGCCGCTGGAGAGGCGAGTCAGGGTCAGGAATCTTGGTGGAGATCAGCGCAGTCGGCGCCGACAATCATCCATGTTGAGCTGTTGCTGTAGATTAGTCATGGTGCGTTGGAGCGGTGAGAGGGAATAGACGATCTTTGTCCCTCGGGCTCGCGTAGATGCGTAGGATCGCTGAGAGGGAGGAGGAGCGGTGAGAGGGAGAAGACGTTCTGTGTCCCTCGGCCGGCCCAGCGTGGATGTCCCGATCTCAGGCGAGGGTCGCACCATGACGTTTTCTGCAGTTTTCCCGGTCGTGGGTGATGTCCGGAGAGTAGTTCGCCTGTGGTGGCTCTGCGTCGAGGTCTCTCTGAAGCAGAAGGGAGGGCAGATCATTTGCGTCAGGCTGCTGTGTTTGCTTGTCGTCGGAGCATCACCGCCGGGTGCTGCGTTCGCTGGCAGCATGTTCTTTTCAGCGTCGGGTCACCAGGCGCTGTGTCTGTCTCAGTCTGTTGTGGGGGTTATCTCAAACCGCCACACATACTTCATTATCTCCCTGACTATCCTACTTTTTCTTTGCTAACCTCTTCCATTGAATACATTCCTGTACCTCCTCATTCCACCACCAAGTCCCCTTGTCTTCCTTCCTCTTCGTCCACTGGATACACCACATACAGTATCTCACAAAAGTGAGTACACCCCTCACATTTTTGTAAATATTTAATTATATTGTTTCATGGGACAACACTGAAGATATGACACTTTGATACAATGTAAAGTAGTCAGTGTACAGCTTGTATAACAGTGTAAATTTGCTGTCCCCTCAAAATAAATCAATACACAGCCATTAATGTATAAACCACTGGCAACAAAAGTGAGTACACCCCTAAGTGAAAAGGTCCAAATTGTGTTCAGAGTGTCAATATTTTGTGTGGCCACCATTATTTTCCAGCACTGCTTTAACTCTGTTGGGCATGGAGTTCACTAGAGCTTCAGAAGTTGCTACTGGAATCCTCTTCTACTCCTTCATGACGACATCACGGAACTGGTGGATGTTAGAGACCTTGCGCTCCTCCGCCTTCCATTTGAGGATGCCCCACAGATGCTCAATAGGGTTTAGGTCTGGAGATATGCTTGGCCAGTCCATCACCTTTACCCTCAGTTTCTTTAGCAAGGCAGTGGTCGTCTTGGAGGTGTGTTTGGGGTTGTTAGCATGGTGGAATGCAGTCCAGTTTCCAGAGGGAGGGGATCATACTCTGCTTCAGTATGTCACAGTACATGCTGGCATTCATGGTTCCCTAAATGAACTGTAGCTCCCCAGTGCCAGCAGCACTCATGCAGCCCCAAACCATGACACTCCCACCACCATACTTGACTGTAGGTAAGACACACTTGTCTTTGTACTCCTCACCTGGTTGCCGCCACACACGCTTGACACCATCTGAACCAAATAAGTTTATATTGGTCTCATCAGACCACAAGACATGGTTCCAGTAATCCATGTCCTTAGTCTGCTTGTCTTCAGCAAACTGTTTGCGGTCTTTCTTGTACATCATCTTTAAAAGGAGCTTCCTTCTGGGACGACAGCCATGCAGACCAAATTGATGCAGTGTGCAGCGTATGGTCTGAGCACTGACAGGCTGACCCCCTACCCCTTCAACCTCTACAGCAATGTTGGCAGCACTCATACATCTATTTTCAAAAGACAGCCTCTGGATATGACGCTGAGCATGTGCACTCAACTTCTTTGGTCGACCATGGCGAGGCCTGTTCTGAGTGGAACCTATCCTGTTAAATTGCTGTGTGGTCTTGACCACCATGCTGCCGCTCATTTTCAGGGTGTTGGCAATCTTCTTATAGCCTAGGCCATCATTATGTAGAGCAACAATTCTTTTTTTCAGATCCTCAGAGTTCTTTGCCATGAGGTGCCATGTTGAACTTCCAGCAACCAGTACGAAGAGAGTGTGAGAGCGATAACACCAAATTTAACACACATGCTCCCCATTCACACCTGAGACCTTGTAACACTAATGAGTCACATGACACTGAAATGGTTAATTGGGCACAATTTGGACATTTTCACTTAGGGGTGTACTCACTTTTGTTGCCAGTGGTTTAGACATTAATGGCTGTGTGTTAAGTTATTTTGAGGGGACAGCAAATTTACACTGCTATACAAGCTGTACGCTGACTACTTTACATTGTATCAAAGTGTCATATCTTCAGTGTTGTCCCACAAAAAAGATATATTTACAAAATGTGAGGGGTGTACTCACTTTTGTGAGCTACTGTACCTTTCTACCCATTTCCCTCAATACTTTTGCTGTACTTTCCTAGTCATCTGGTAATTCTTACCTACCACCCAAAGCCTGTATCAACTCCTTCCTGAACTCTGTGTGACCTTCTTCCTTCTGTAACTTCCCCCACTTAATCTTTGGCTCTGCCTTCACTGTTTTCCCCTTTTTGCTTTGCAAAGTCATCCTACAGACTACCATCCGACACTGTCTTGCTACATTCTCCCCTGCCACCACCTTGCAGTCTCCGATCTCTTTCTGATTTTTCTTCTGCATAAGATGTAGTCCACCTGTGTGCATCTTCCTCCACTCTTGTAAGTCACCCTATGGTCCTCCCTCTTCTTGAAGTATGTGTTCACCACAGTCATGTCCATCCTTTTAGCAAAATCCACAACGATCTGTCCTTCCACATTTCTCCCCTTAAGACCATACCTACCCAGGTCCTCCTCATCATCTCTGTTCCCTTCACCTACATGTCCATTAAAGTCTGCTCCAATCACCACTCTCTCCTCCCTGGGAACACGCTCTACCACTTCATCCAACTTATTCCAGAATTCCTCTTTCTCTTCTACCTGACATCCAACTTGTAGGGCATATGCACTGACAACATTCAACATCACACCTCTGACTTCTAGCTTCAAACTCAAGATTCTGTCTGACTCCCTCTTTTCCTCCTGAACACTCTTCACACACTCTTCCTTCAAGATTACTCCTACTCCATTTCTCTTCCTATCTACACCATGGTAGAACAGTTTAAAAATTGACCCCCAATGCTCCTAGCCTTGCTTCCCTTCCATATGGTTTCTTGAACACACAGTATATCTATCTTTCGTCGCGCCATCATGTCAGCCAACTCTCTGCCTTTACCAGTCATAGTCCCTACATTTAACATCCCTCCTCTCACCTCCACAGTTCTACCTTTCCTTTTCTCTCTCTCCCTCCTAACACGCCTTCCCCCTCTCCTCCTCCTTGATCCTCAACCAACAGTAGCCCAATTTCCACTGGCACTTTGTCAGTTTACAGCATCGGTGGCGACTGATCCAATATGAAAGTCTCATTCATCATTATCCGCATGTTTGATTTAGCAAAACTTTTATGTCGGATGCCCCTCCTGACACAACCCTCCCCATTTACCCGGGCTTGGGACCGGCACTAGGAGTACACTGGCTTGTGCACCCCCTGTGGCTGAATTACACCCCCTGTGGCTGGGTTTTTAACTGCAAACTAACATATACTAATTAACAGTGTTATTGATGAGACTCTGTTGTGGCTAATTAACATAGTCTTTTGACACATTTACAGGCTTACCAATAGTTTTTTTCTTTTCCCTTTTATTCAAAGCAGGCATAAAGGAGGCTGACAATGTGCTTTAATGACTGTGATATGTGAATGTTTCCATTTAGTCAAAAATATTAACAACCAACATTACAAAAGTATTTATCCCTGGTCATCTAAATACCACAGACTAAAATTTAGCTTGGCAATGAAAGTTTAAACTTGTAAATTTATTGGAAGCCAGTAAAAGGCATAAAAACTGATGACAGTATCACAGTAGCCTAGCTTTTAAATATTTCGATAATGACCATTCTGATTGTAAAACCAGTCCCCAGGAACCATTCCTAGCTGCAATTACTGAAAAATGCAATAAAAAGCATTTATGTTAAAATAGATGGAATTTTTATGCTGCATTGTGTTTTTGTGTGTAGTTAAAAACACAACTTTTCTTTTTGAGTTGTGCCTTCAAACACTGGAAATTGCACAATAGATATTTCTCCTGAACATTATCTGCTGTTTTCACAGTTGGTGTAAGAGTGTGTAAAAACACCATGAAAGAAGCCTTAAAGTCTAAACAATTTTGTAGTGTGACAGCCATGAGCCGTCAGACTTATTGAAAGTGAGAATGAATACATGCACTGTTGTTATTGATCCTCTAGGAAACAGAAAGCAAGACTGAAGGTTCCATCTCATCGGCCTTACTTTCTCTGCCTTCACTCAACAGCTGAGGTGAAACACAATGTGGGTGCCAAAGTTATATGGCTCCTCCATCCCCTTCACTGTATGACATCAGTGATCACTGCGTTACTGCATGTGTTAGGGATACAAGAATTCCAAAAACTAAGCCTCACTACATTACAAAGTGTGATAAAAAAAACATTTCAGTAAACTGGGCTTTAGACAAGACCTGCACCAAATTGCGTGGAGCAAGGTCTCTCTATTTCCAGATGTTGAGTTGGTGTTGTCTTATTTTGTTGGCTTGCTCTTGCCCATTATAGATAAACATGCCCCTTGTAGGAGATATAGTCAAAGGCAGAGATAATCCCTGGTTCTCAGAGGAGTTGTCTAACCTGATTCATGAAAGAAATCATTACTGGGCCAAAGCAAGAAAATCACATTTTGATGCACACTGGGCCACATTTAGAAAGAAATGTACTGCTTTAGTTAAAAAGACCAAATCCAGTTTTTACCTTAATTTCACAACAGACAATCTAAAAAACCTACATAAATTTTGGCACACTATCAAATCTTTATCACCAAATAACCCCCCAAATCTCCCACCATGCATTTTATCTGATTTTACTGCTACTTATGACAGAGCTAAGATGCTCAGTTATTTTAACAAACACTTTGTTTCTTCAGGTTTTCTTTTTGATAACACAGCTAAGTTTACTGCTAATCAGGCTTCATTTAGTATTGCTGAGCCTCCTGTAAATGATAAATTTAATTTCAGGCCCTTCACTGTTGCTGAGGTATACAAGGCCCTCTTAAAATTAGATCTTAAAAAACTAGCAGGACCAGATAAACTAGATGGGTTTTTTTTAATCTAAAATTGGATGCTGACTTCATTGTTGAGCCTTTGACCTATATTTATAATTTAACACTCATCTCTAAAGAAATTCCCAAGATTTGGAAAATGGCCCATGTTCTCCCCCTCTTGAAAGGAGGTGACTCATTGAATCCGAACAACTATAGGCCAATTTCTGATTTGTCACCACTAGCCAAGATCCTGGAAGCCCTTGTAAGTGATCAACTAAAGGACTTCTTAACTAGTAATACTATTTTATCCGCCTATCAGTCTGGCTTTAGAAAGTCCCACAATACAGCCACAGCAGCTACTAAAGTTGTGAATGATATAATTTCTGCATTAGACAGCAAACAGCACTGTGCTTCTCTTTTTATAGATTTCTCCAAGGCCTTTGATATGGTTGATCATGAGGTAATGAGGCATAGGCTGGTTAGCATAGGGCTGTTGGACTCTGTTGCAGCCTGGTTTGGTAATTACCTTTTGGACAGATCTCAGTGTGTCAAAGTTGATGATTATTTCTCTGATATTCTGACTATTAAGAAGGGGGTTCCTCAAGGCTCTATTTTAGGTCCATTATTATTTACAATATATATAAATGACAGGTAAAAGTGTACAAAATGCCAATTTTCATTTTTATGCAGATGACACTACCATTTATTGCTCTGGGGGTATGTTGTCAAAGGCTGTGAAATACTTGCAACTTGCTTTTAAAGAAAATAAAGCTCAACTCCTGCACTTGATACTTGTGCTTAATGCAGAGAAAACAAAAATGATTCTTACTAAATCAAAAGAAAAAGCCCATTATCCTGCTGGGTGTACATCTCAGGGAATTCCAATTGAGATCGTTTCCACTTTTAAGTATCTAGCCTTTATTTTAGATGACAGTTTAACTTTTAAACCTCACATTGACAATTTGGTTAACTAAAAGTAAGGCTGGGCTTCTATTTCTGACACAAACCTTGTTTTTCTTTTATTTCTAACAAAAAGGCTATGTTTTAACTGTACGGACTGGGATATGTTTACACTGTCTTGCGGGGATGATTTGGACTCGTTGGTGGACATGACATGCTCTTACATGGCTTTTCGCAGGGATATGATCATTCCATGTAAACGTGTCAAAATATATCCCAACAACAAGCCATGGGTTACTAAATCAGTTAAATCCTGCTTACAGAGGAAAACACGTGCCTTTAAATAGGGGGTTGTTTCTGAGCTGCAGGTTGCCACAAAAGAGCTGAAGCCCGAAATTTTAAAAGAAAAACAGAATTATAAATCAGAATTGGAAAGCAAGATGGCAGCAAAGAAGCTTGGTTCAGCCTGGGCTAGTATGAAAACTATTGCAGGCCTTCAGAGCACAGAGCACAGTAATGGTGTGTTTTTAGATGGTTTTAATTCAGACACAGAGCTGGCTAAAGCTCTTAATTGTTTTTGTGGCCATTTTGATTCCTTTGATTTTAGCACAAACTCAAGAGAAACTCAAGATTTGAAACAGAAACTCAAAAACAATCAGCACTTTCATATTGAGTTGCAGGATGTTAAAAAGGCATTCTGTGCTGTAAAAGTGAACAAAAGTCAGGGCCCTGATAATATATGTGGGCACTTTGTAAAGTAATGTGCACATGAACTGAGTCCTGTGTTTCACTACATTTTTAATAAGTCCTTACAGACACAACATGTGCCTAAGGTCTGGAAAGATGCTGTGGTTGTCCCTGTTCCAAAATCCAGCTGACCTAAAATGGTAAATGATTTTAGACCAGTTGCCTTGACTTCAGTTTTAATGAAAAGTTTTGAAAAACTGGTCAGATTTGAGGTCCTAAAGTAGACTGAGCACACATTGGATCCTTTGCAGTTTGCCTACAGGCCTCACAGAGGAGTGGAGGATGCCACTGTCACTCTGCTTAACATGCTTTTTAAACATCTGGATTTCAATGGGACACATGCCAGGCTTTTATTTGTGGACTTTTCTTCTGCTTTTAATACAATCCAACCTCACATTTTAGGTGAAAGGCTCCTACAACAATTTGATTTGAGTAATAATGTGGTTGGTTGGATTCTGGATTTTTTTAACCAACAGGACACAGAGAGTAAGGGTCAATGGTACATTGTCTGACCAAAAGTGTTCTTCTACTGGCTCTCCTCAGGGGTGTGTGTTGTCACCACTACTCTTCATTAGGGCTGGGAACGATCCCTAATTTCCAGAATCGATTCGATTACGATTCTTGAGATTCTGAATCGATTTGATTCGATTCCGATTCAATCCCGATTCGATCTGGGGAATTACCATTTTAATAGCCATTTTACTTCCCATGAAACAAAAATCTTCGAGACCTAATGCTGCAAATTGTACCAAGAATCTTCTAAATTTGTTAATACATAAATTATCACATATAGAACTGACCCAAAATCAGTTACAATAATGCACTTTTTATTATTTAACTTATCATTTCATAAAGTGCTCACAGGTGCTTTCTTTAGTGCAAAGGGTGTGTCGTGTCAAGTTCACCACCCAGAGTAAGTAAACAAATTCAATGCATGAACCATGCAGACATAATCTCACTGTATTTCAGTCCCTCCAGGATTTTGTCAGCTGTTTTTGTGATTGTTGTGGCCCAAAAAGCCTGGATTTGTGGGAGTTTTTCCAAAAAGTTATGGCACTTTTAGAGTTTTTTTGCACTCAAAGTTGTGTGAGGAAGTACAAATTTTAAAGCAGCTGCTTTTTCCATAGTTTACAGTGATGCTATTCTATGTAACACCACAAGAAAAGTACAGGATTGCCAAAAATTTCTTGTTAAACAGTGATTTATTTAGAATTAAATGCTCAGTAAAATTGTAAAAAAAAAAAAGACCAATATTGTGCTCTTGCTGAGAACTTTAAAAAAGAAATAAAAGAATTTGTCATTACAACAACTAAATTGCATTGAATGCATGTTAGTGTAGAGAAAGTGATGGCAGCACCTCCTTGAATCTTGAATTTGAAGGTCTTCTTCTGTGCTGAAATCCACATGAAGCAGGGATGCTCCTCCACTGACGACCTCTGACCTTCAGAAGGTCTCCATGAGGATGAAGCTTCCAGTCTTCACACATCTGAAGGCAGATAAAAAGAATAGATTTCACAGTAAAATTAACATTCATATTTTTAGATCGCCACACCACAGTAGGGTTTAATAATTTAGGGGGGGGGGGTTATATTTTAACTACAAATTAACTTTCAATGTTGGAAAAGGGTTTCAGTTCATTTCCTGAGAAGGTTTGTTCATTTCAATTTAGTTCTACTGAGTAAAAATAGCTTGTTGTACTGCAGCCTTTATTAATTTTATTGTGATTTATTCTCTTCACATCGCTTAAGTGGCAGAAGTCCATAATCTCATAAAATATACCTTAATTCTGCATTTATTCACAGCGCTTAACCAACAGTTCTCTCTGTGTCCATAGTTTGTAAAAGAAACCATCATCATGCCAGATAAATTATTAATTGACGACACAAACGTTAAAAGAAACAAATATTATACTTACAGTCTCAGCAGCTCCAAGTCTCTGCTTCACGGGTTTCAGTCTCCGCGCATTTTCCCTTTATCAGTCGTCAACTTTATGTTCCAACACAGCGCTGCATGGAGTAAAAGTCCGTTTATCCCCGCTTTATGAAAAATATTAAGAAGCTGCTGAGGACAGTCTATACGGTGACTTTTGCTGCTAAATTAAGAGACGCACGTTATTAACTCCGCGTCATGTAAACACAAAAGACGTGTGCACGTGCCGCAGGGAACACACAAGTTTTATTTATGAAAAATATTCAGAAGCTGTTGAGGACAGTCTTTACGGTGACTTTTGTTGCTAAATTAAGAGACGCACGTTATTATCTCCGCTCGTGTAAACACGAAAGAGCACGCGCAGCAGGAAACTCTTGCCGGATGAGAACCGTTTTAACACCACAGAAGAAGAACTAGCATATCCGTTAGCTTGCTAGCTCCGTTAGCGCGTCGGTTGTTTATGCTTCTCGGCCGTTGTTCCTGGCTCACTGACCTGGTTTCGACCCGATTATACTCAGCAGACGTTCACAAACGTAAAAATATTATATTAAAACATATTAATATTAAAAGATCGATCCGTGGATTTTGTGGATCGATATCGGCTCAGTCAAACATGTATCGATCCATATCGATATATTGATCTTTTGAACCCACCCCAACTCTTCATCCTGTACACAAACATGTGTCAGAGCAGACATGACAACAGACACATTATAAAGTATGCTCATGATTCAGTTATTGTCAGTCTCCTTCAGGATGGTGAGAGCGGCTACGGCCCAGTAGTTGATGATTTTGTTTACTGGTGTGAGGATTCCTACCTGCAGCTGAATACGACAAAAACTAAAGATATGATTATTGACTTTAGGAGGAAAACTCCTAGGCACAAAGTCACTGTACTAAAAGGCCAGACCATTAAATGTGTGCAATCTTACAAATATCTTGGGATGATCATTGATAGTAATTTAAACTTTGAAGAGAACTGTGAAAGGGTGTGCAAAAAGGGTCAGCATCATTTGCATTGTTTAAAGAAACTTGCACACTTTCATATTGACCGAACCATAATGACAATGTTTTATCTGGCTTTTATTGAATCTGTTTTATCCTTTTCTTTAGTGTCATGGTTTGGTCAGATAAAACTGAAACAGAGGAAATCCTTAGACCAGGTAGTTAGATGGTCCAGTCGTTTGCTTGGTGAGTCACAGCTGAGCCTGACATCCCTGTACAACAGACAGGTACAGAGGATTGCTACCTCCATTTTAAACAACGACTCCCACCCTTTGCACTGCCACTTTCAGCTTCTTCCCTCCAGACGGAGCTTTGTTGTCCCAAAATGTAACAAAAACAGCTTTGTTCCTGCTGCTGTTGAAGAGTTGAACAATATGTAGCAATATATTGCACATCATTTAAGATAAGATAAGCCTTTATTAGTCCCACAATGGGGAAATTCCAGGATTGCAACAGCACAGGGATAGCAACACTCAGAGCAACAATCAAGAAGACAAGAAATACAAGAGCAGCGAATATACATATGTACATATAAATATATATACACACAGTGTGGAGCATTGTAGCTAGATGGAATAAACAGCATAACCGTCTACTTAGTTATCCTACATAGTATGAATATGTACCCATACATATTGTCACC
Source organism: Pholidichthys leucotaenia (assembly GCA_020510985.1). NCBI lineage: Eukaryota > Metazoa > Chordata > Actinopteri > Cichliformes > Pholidichthyidae > Pholidichthys > Pholidichthys leucotaenia. The sequence continues at coordinate 333,812,406 of CM035841.1, forward strand.
CTCCGTAGCGACCGATATTGTCCTAGTTGTATACTGGAGGGGACCATTGTATAAGTCTACTGCGTCTTTTGCATTCAATACTATTAGGTTGTCACGTTTTTTTGCTATTTCTGCGAGCAGCCCTGCTTAGGTTATACAGTTTGACAGCCGTAGGTAGGAAGGACCTGCGAAACCTCTCGGTTGCGCACCTAGGATGATGTAGTCTGCTGCTAAATGAGCTCCTCAGTGCGTTCAGTATGTCCTGCATAGGGTGGGACTCGGACTCCAGCAGAGATGACAGTTTAGCCACCATCCTTCTCTCTCCTATCTCCTCCGCTGGGTCAAGGTGTTGCCCCAGGACAGAGCTAGCTTTCTTGATCAGTTTGTTCAGTCTCTTCCTATCGGCTGATGTGATGCCACTGCCCCAGCAGACCACTCCAAAAGTGATGGCTGATGCCACCACCGTGTCGTAGAATGTCTTCAGCAGCGCCCCTTGTACACCAAAAGACCTGAGTCTTCTCAGTAGGAACAGCCTGCGCTGTCCCTTCTTGTAGAGTGCATCGGTATTGTGTGACCAGTCTAGTTTATTGTTCAGATGAACACCCAGGTACTTGTAGGATGTCACCATCTCAATGTCTGTTCCCTGCATGTTTACTGGTGCTGTGAGGGGTTGTCCTTGCCTGCGGCAGTCCACCATCAGCTCCTTAGTTTTCCTTGCGTTGATCTGGAGGCAATTCCGATGGCACCAGTCCACGAAGTCCTGGATAAGTCCTCTGTACTCAGCTTCATCTCCGTTGGAGATGAGGCCGACAATCGCAGAGTCGTCAGAGAACTTCTGTAGATGGCAGTGTGTTGTGTTGTGTGAGAAGTCCGCAGTATAAAGGGTGAACAGGAAGGGAGCCAAAACAGTTCCCTGGGGGGCCCCCGTGCTACCGATGATCATGTCGGACACACAGTCCCGGGTTCTCACAAACTGTGGCCGGTTAGTGAGGTAGTCCAGGATCCATGATGCCAGGTGCTGGTCCACCCCTGTGCACAGCAGCTTGTCCTTCAGGATCATTGGTTGGATGGTGTTGAAAGCACTGGAGAAGTCAAAGAACATGATTGTCACCGCATTCCCGGGCTTCTCCAGGTGGGACAGAGAACGGTGAAGGAGGAAGATCACTGCATCCTCCACCCCAATGCCATGCTGGTAGGTGAACTGGAGTGGAGCCATCGCTGGTCCCACCAGGAGGCGGAGGTGAGCAAGGAGCAGTCTCTCCATGGTCTTCATCATGTGAGACGTCAGGGCCACTGGTCTGTAGCTGTTCAAGTCTTTGGGGTGGGAAGTCTTTGGTACAGGTACCACACAAGATGTTTTCCACAACTGTGGTACCCTCTCCAGCTTCAGGCTCAGGTTGAAGATGTGCTCCATAATCCCACACAGCTGGTCTGCACAGGACTTGAGGAGCTTTGCGCTGATGCCGTCCGGTCCCGACGCCTTCCTCGCCTTGATCTTCCTCAGCTCCGTCCTCACCTGGGTCTTAATGAGGGTCATGTTGAGGGGCTGTTGGTGGAGTGGGGTGTGGGCAGCAGGACTCGATGTCTTTAGAGGCAGCAGTGGTTGTTGTGCAGTCGGGGGGGGGGGGGGGAGGGCGGTTGGTCAAACCTATTAAAAAACAGGTTCAGATTGTTCGCCCACTCCCTGCCCCCCGTGGCCTGGGGGGAGGTATTCTGGAGCCCAGAGATGGTTTTAAGGTTTCTCCAGACCCCCCGATGTCGCTCTGTTGCAGCTTGTCCTCCATCTTCTTCCTGAAGCTATCCTTGCTTTCTCTGATCTTCCTCCTCAGCTCCCTCTGTACGGACTTCAGCATCTCCCTGTTCCCAGACCTGAAGATCCTCTTCTTCTCTCTCAGAAGTGTTTTTATCTCAGGGTTGATCCAGGGTTTGTTGTTCGAGCAACACCGTATGGTCTTGGTGGGTACGGTGTTGTCCACACAGATGCTGATGTAGTCCGTGATGGTGTGAGTGAGGCCATCGATGTCTTCACCATGTGGATCGCAGAGCTGCTCCCAGGTGGTGGTTTCAAAACAGTCCTTTAGAGCGTCCATTGCCTCCTCAGACCATAACTTCACTGTGCGCATGACCGGAGGTTGTCTGTGCACTAGGGGTTTGTACACCAGCAGGAGATGAACCAAGTTGTGATCCGATCTCCCGAGTGGGGGGAGTGGTGATGAGGTGTACACCTCCTTAGTGTTTGCAAGTGTTTATTTATCTATTTATGATTTTTTTCTACATTTATTTATTTTTGTAGGCTTTTTATTTGGGTTTTAAATCTTTTATTGGGTTTTAGACTTTTATTGAGCCTTTAATCTCTTTGATTTAGCTTTAAACTTTTTTACTATGACCCTTCTCTCTTATCTCTTTTTTTGTGTGTGTGTGTGTGTGTGTGTGTGTGTGTGTGTGTGTGTGTGTGTGTGTGTGTGTGTGTGTGTGTGTGTGTGTGTGTAATGTCCTGAATGGTGGAGCCTTGAGTACTTTTATCGTGTCTATAGTCAGCTTCATGTTTGCCTGTGTTTGTGTTCATGTTGAATGTAATTGTGTTTTGTAAATATGTGTCTAAAAGGATGTCACCTGAATGCAAAACAAATCTACCTACGGGTACAAATAAAGTAGCCTGAACCTGAAGGCTTGTTGCTGCAACTTTCTCACCATTACTCCATTACGGTGATGTACTATACATGAATGCCTGTGCTACCTCATTGCATACATTGGATACTGCATACCATGCTGCCTTGATTTTTATTACTGGCTACAAATCACTCACCCATCATTGTACCCTGTATGCTAAGGTTGGTTGGATGTCCCTATCTGCTCGCAGGCTTCTTCACCAGTACACTTTTATTTATAAAGCCATCTTTGGACTGCTCCCATCATACCTCTGTACTTACCTGACCTTCTCACATAATCCTTCTCACAATCTATGATCCCAGGGCTATCTCTCTGCCGCAGTCCCCAGAACTCGCATTGACTTTGGGAAGAGGGCATTTATGTGTTCCGCTCCCTATGACTGGAATGGACTTCAGAAATGATTCAAACTTCAGTCTCTCTGAAGTTGCCTTCCTGATTTTAAAACTCATGCCATAGACTTTTTAACAGTAGATATCGGAGTGTGCAAATGCTTTGCTGTATGATTTGATACATTTTTTTAGCATAGTTCATGGTGTCTTACTGTGTGCTTTTATGTTTTATTAATGTTGTGTATTGTGTTATGTATTGTCCTGTGTAAATACTGCCATCTTGGTCAGGCCTTGCCTGAAAAAGAGATCATTTTGATTTCAAGCATTTGCCTGATAAAATAAAGGTTAAATAAAAGGGCTGAGCATTAACTTTTATATTCATCAGCTAAGGCGGTGAGTAGTTTCTCAGAGTTGCTATTATCGCTGCTTTTTCACTAACCTCTACTATGAGCAGAGCCATTTTTAGCTTTTTTTTTTCTTTTTACAATGGCAACAAGCACATTTATAACACGTTTTTTTCCTCTTGAATTTGCATCTTTTTGTAACTTTACAAGGTTTTTTACATTTAAATTTGTGACTTTCATTCATTCAGACTGGAGCCTATTACAGCGTCTTTGACCGAGAGGCAGGGTACACCCTGGACAGATCGCCAGACCACTGACAGACAACCATTCACTCTCACATTCATACCGAAGGACAATTTGGAATCCCCCAGTTGGTGTCAGTTAACCTAAAGTCTTTGCCTTTGGACTGTGGTAGAAAACCAGAGTACCCAGCAAAAACCCATGCAGACATGGGGACAACATGCAAACTTTTTTTACCTCCGCCAAGGAGGTTATGTAATCGAAGTTGTTTGTCTGTCGTCCGTCCGTCCGTCTGTCTGTTAACAGGATTGCGCAAAAACTACTGGATGGATTTTGATGAAATTTTCACCAGAGGTGGTCCTTGGGCTAGAGAGGAACCCATAATATTTTGGTGATGATCCCAGAATGCATACCTCCACCAAGGCTCTTATCTTCTCACACTGTGTTAGCAAGAATCCTCCAAAACAAACCCATTATATTTTGGAGGTGATCCATGAGGGACGGAAGGAGCCTTGGTGGAAGTACACTACCGTTCAAAAGTTTGGGGTCACTTAGAAATTTCCTTATTTTTGAAAGAAAAGCACTTTTTTTTCCAATGAAGATAACTTTAAACTAATCAGAAATACACTCTATACATTACTAATGTGGTAAATGACTATTCTAGCTGCAAATGTCTGGTTTTTGGTGCAATGTCTAGATAGGTGTATAGAGGCTCATTTCCAGCAACTATCACTCCAGTGTTCTAATGGTACAGTATGTTTGCTCATTGCGTCAGAAGGCTAATGGATGATTAGAAAACCCTTGTGCAATCATGTTAGGTCTGCAATGCTGTAATTGCTGCAAATGGAGGATTCTTTGACGAAAGCAAAGTTTGAAGGAAAAAATTATTATTTCAAATACAAATCATTATTTCTAACCTTGTCAATGTCTTGACTATATTTTCTATTCATTTTACAACTCATGGTGGTAAATAAGTGTGACTTTTCATGGAAAACACAAAATAATTGTCTGGGTGACCCCAAACTTTTGAACGGTAGTGTATGCGCTCTTTAAGTGCTTTTCTAGTTTTCTTATAAATTTGTGTATTGTCTATAAATTTGTGACCTTTTAATAGTAAATTTGCAACTTTTTAATGCATTTGTAACATTTAATCAAACAAATTGTTACTTTGGGGATATGTGGCCTATTTTCCTTCAGTGCAAGCTTATAGGGAAAGCACAGGATGTTGTGTCTTCTCTTTCTTTGAAGAACAGCTTGCATTATGATGTGCTTAAAGAGTCAATTTTATGTGCATATGAACTTGCACCGGAGGCCTACAGGCAAAAATTTAGGACCCATAAAAATCACTCACTCAAACCTATGCTGAGTCTCCAAGAGAGAGAAGAAGTTCTCTATGAGAAGTGGTGTGCATCTAATAATTTAAGTAGTTTTGAGTCACTTTGTCAGTTTGAAGATTTTAAAAACACTCTGCCTGAGAGGATGGTTATGTTATCCTCTTATGTTCTTAAATGAACAGAAAGTCATTGCACTGTCTCAAGCTGCCATCTTAACTGATGAGTTTGTTTTAATTCACAAAAAAGTGGGTTTTCTTTACCACAAATATGCAACTTTTTTGTTAATTTGTGATTTGCTTATGATAAATGTCTTACATTTTGTTGCTTTAACATACAGTGCATCCAGAAGGTATTCACAGCACTTCACATTTTCTACATTTTGTTATGTTACAGCCTTATTCCAAAAGGAATTAAAATATTTTTTCCTCAAAATTCTATACACAATACCCCATAATGACAACGTGAAAAAAGTTTTTTTTTGAGATTTTTGCAAATTTATTAAAAATAAAAAACTAAGAAATCGCATGTGCATAAGTATTGACAGCCTTTGCCATGAAGCTCAAAATTGAGCTCAACTGCATCCTGTTTCCACTGATCATCCTTGAGATGTTTCTACAGCTTAACTGGAGTCCAACTGTGGTAAATTCAGTTGATTGGACATGATTTGGAAAGGCACACACCTGTCTATATAAGGTCCCACAGTTGACAGTGCATGTCAGAGCACAAACCAAGCATGAAGTCAAAGGAATTGTCTGTAGACCTCCGAGACAGGATTGTCTCAAGGCACAAATCTGGGGAAGGATACCAAAAAATTTCTGCTGCTTTGAAGGTCCCAATGAGCACAGTGGCCTCTATCATCCGTAAATGGAAGAAGTTTGGAACCACCAGGACTCTTCCAAGAGGTAGCCGGCAGTCTAAACTGAGCAATCGGGGGAGAAGGGCCTTAGTCAGGGAGGTGACCAAGAACCTGATGGTCACTTTGTCAGAGCTCCAGCATTCTTCTGTGAAAACAGGAGACCCTTTCAGAAGGACAGCCATCTCTGCAGCAATCCACCAATCAGGCCTGTATGGTAGAGTGGCCAGATGGAAGCCACTCCTTAGTAAAAGGCACATGGCAGCCCGCCTGGAGTTTGCCAAAAGGCACCTGAAGGACTCGCAGACCATGAGAAACAAAATTCTCTGGTCTGATGAGACAAAGATTGAACTCTGGCGTGAATGCCAGGCATCATGTTTGGAGGAAACCAGGCATTGCTCATAACCATGCCAATAGTGGTGGCAGCATCATGCTGTGGGGATGTTTTTCAGCAGCATGAACTGGGAGACTAGTCAGGATAGAGGGAAAGATGAATGCAGCAATGTTCAGAGACATCCTGGATGAAAACCTGCTCCAGAGCACTTTTGACCTCAGACTGGGGCAATGGTTCATCTTTCAGCAGGACAACAACTCTGAGCACACAGCCAAGGCATCAAAGGAGTGGCTTCAGGACAACTCTGAGAATGTCCTTGAGTGGCCCAGCCACAACCCAGACTTGAATCCAATTGAACATCTCTGGAGAAATCTGAAAATGGCTGTGCACCGACACTTCCCATCCAACCTGATGGAGCTTGAGAGGTGCTGCAAAGAGGAATGGGCCAACCTGCCCAAAGATAGGTGTGCCAAGCTTGTGGCATCATATTCAAAAAGATTTGAGGCTGTAATTGCTGCTAAAGGTGCATCAACAAAGTACTGAACAAAGGCTGTGAATACTTATGTACATGTGATATCTTAGTTTTTTTATTTTTAATAAATTTGCAAAAATCTTAAAAAAAAACAAAACTTTTTTCACGTTGTCATTATGGGGTATTGTGTGTAGAATTTTGAGGAAAAAAATGAATTTAATTCATTTTGGAATAAGGCTGTAACATAACAAAATGTGGAAAAAGTGAAGCACTGTGAATACTTTCCGGATGCACTGTAAAAGCACTGCTTTATTCTTGCATATTGTAACTTTTATACTTAAGATTTAATTTTTTGTTTTTGTTTCAAATAAGCTGGTGAATTCATCATAAATTTATTACATTCACCTTAAGCTGGGTTCACACTATAGCTTTTAGTCCAAGTTTTACAGACGTTTTGAAAAATCTGAGAAATTAGTCCAAACGTTGGTGAAATTACATTCGTGAGCAGGTTTTTTTAATCCAACACACACCAATTTTTACATATTTTTACAAACTTTTGCTAGCATTTGCCAGCATTGCATTCAGTGTTGGCAAACTTTTGCCAACTTAGGCTAGCGTATGTGTAGCAGTTGCCAACTTAGGTTAACTTAAGCAAACAAATACTCAGCGCAGGTCAGCTGACATCAGCATCAGGCAATGCTCATATAAAGAACACCATTTGTGGCGGCTTCCTGCCATTCTGGACCTGCTTTTTTGGGTGGATTCACATTATAACGTTTGGACCAACTGTTACTTACGTTTTGGCAAATGTCTGACTCTGCTGGCAAAAGTTGATAAAAGGTAATGATACTGTAGTTGATGTTTGTTGGCAAATGCTGGGGAAAGTTGTATTCCTTAAAAATTTTCAGCATGCTGAAACATTTGGAAATAAACTTTGGTGAAAGTTGTTCTCAGTTTGTAAAGGCTCCTGAGTGCTGCGCTAAGTTATGAAGAGTTCGCCTAAGTCGGCCTAAGTTAAGCTCCATTGGCAAACGTTGACTGAAATGCCAAGGGAAGCTGATGTTTTTTAGACTGAAACTTACTTCAGGCATGCACGGAAGAAAGACAAATGGAGAGAAGGGGGAATTTCAAAAAAGAAAAAAATATATATAATCTCCCAAAAATGTGACAGCCCAAAAGAAAAAAAAAATCTCATTGAGAAATTTACTGTTCTTAATTTTCTGCTCCATGTGTAATCATCTCCAGGACTTATTGGTTCGGCTTCCATTGTGGAGAATCAAACAGTGCTGATGTGGTGTCAAAAAGTAAATGACATTTAACAGGATTTTATGTTATTTTAATGGAGAGTGCTGTAACAGTCAAAATATAATCACCTGTCATTTTATTTATATATGATGATATACTAGATAGTTTTTTTTTTATTCCATCCACATTCACACTTTAATTACAGACGTAGTGTTGGAGTCTAGTTATTGTATTATTTTTTAGAAGAATGAATGAATGAATGAATGAATGAACGAACGAACGAACGAACGAACAGGGAAAAAGAGTGTGCAGAAGTAACTACATAGGAATATCAAACGAAAAATAAATACTGAAACGTATGCCCAAGGGAGATGTGTTCACTCCAGAAACAGGTCCAGAATGGCAGGAAGCCTCCACAAACCCTGGTCTTTATATGAGCGTTGTCTGACGCTGATGTCAGCTAACCTGTGCTGAGTATTCATTTGCTTAGGTTAACCTAAGTTGGCAAACGTTTGCCAACCCTGAGTGCAATCCTGGCAAATGCTAGCAAAAGTTCATAAAAGTTGGTGTGCGCTGGATTAAAAAAAACCTGCTCATGTTGGTGAAACCTAATTTCACCAACGTTTGGACTAATTTCTCAGATTTTTCAAAACATCTGTAAAAGTCAGTCCAAACGCTATAGTGTGAACCCAGCTTTAACTTGGGCCGACTTAGGTAAACTCTGCATAACTTAGCACTCAAGAACTTTTACAAACTGAGCACAACTTTCACCAGCGTGTATTTCCAAACGTTGACAAATTTTCAGCAGGCTTAAAATTTTCAAAGAACACAACTTTCACCAGCGTTTGCCAACAGACACCAACGATCATTAACTTTTGCCGGCAGAGCCAGACGTTTTGCCAAAACATCAGTAAAAGTCGGTCCAATCGCTGTCGTGTGAATCCACCTTTATATAATGTAATCAAGTTCTGACTTCAGTTTTGGTTTATTGTGCTAGAGACTATATCTGTAAAAGTGACTGAGCTACAGGCCACTGCTGGATTCCACCTGCATTTGGCTGGTGGTCGGTGCTAATGTCGTGCCCTGCTCATATGGGAATATGATATGAAAATATGATATGAAAATATTTCCGTTTCCTGCCAATACTACACTTTATGTGACACACTCAAATTCCAGCACAGATATAAGCCACTGAAGGTCAGAAATGAGATGGCATGACTTGTGATGAGCAGTGGGTGTTTGTGTGTTTGCACTTTAGATTTGGTTTGGCTGGCTGGCATATGGCCTGAGCACAAATGTTTTATCAGGTCTGTTCAATTTAAGAGCAAGCTCTCCTGCTGACATGGACTGGAATGTTTGCATGTGTGTAGTAAATAGAGTACTACACAAGTACTCTTTGAGGCTTCTTAGATGGGTCCATTCGTATCTCTGGGCTGTTTACAGGGTGGACAAGTCTTTGCATAAGTTATGCTCAGTCCCCCTCTTTAAGTTTGAGTGAGTGTGTGCCGTGTGTGTTCTTCTACATTCAGGATGAGCTTTGGCTTGTGTAAGGAGCTTTCCAACGGAGACGAATCCACAGCTGACAGAAACGGGATTAGTGCTCACTGAAGAAGCATCCATGAAAACACTCTCTCTCTCTCTCTCTCTCTCTCTCTCTCTCTCTCTCTCTCTCTCTCTCTCTCTCTCTCTCTCTCTCTCTGTCCATATCTTTGTGTGGGTTTGCTTATGCACACGTGTGATGTTTGGCATTAGGAATGTGTCAGCATAAAACAACAACAGATTTCTATAGTCTTTAAACAGCTGGATGCATCTGTGTTCCAGCTCTTCCTATCGGTGCCGAGCATCTGCTTCATCCACAGTCAGCTGCAGGTCATTTGAAATGCTGCAGACTCCACTCAGTCGCTCCAGACTGGCTGCTGTATTTGGACCTGTACAAGATGATAAAAGCTGAGATATAACTGCATCAACTTGGCAGAACATCTTCACAGTTTACATCATGTTGTAATTAAGCTGAAACGCTTAGCTGCCCAGACGACACAAAAGACTCGAGTATGTAGCAGACAAAACTGAAGCAAATAGATGAACAATAAATTTGTTACGCTGCTTTCAAATTTAAGGACTCTTACAATGTAATGGCTCACTTAAAATGTGACTCAAAGTGGAAACTAAGGGTGTGGTCATAACGTGAGACATTAAGTTTTAAACATCATCCGTATTCTGATATCATTGTGAGGGGATGAGTTAGTGCACATTTACCTTTTACAGTCTAGATTAGCCAGCTGGATTGTGAAAAGTATACATCATTAATTACATAATCAGTTTTTTAGGTGGATTTTAGCAGTTTTGAGTTTGGGAAACACTCTGAAAGGTGGTGATATCATTGTCTTTGATGCAGCAGACATGGTCAGATGGCGCACATGACACACGAGGGCAACTCATAAAAGATTTCCCCGATCCACTTCTAGTTATTGTAGGAGGCTGAATATGCACATGTATAATAATACATGTCTATAGATCATGTGGTAATTTGCATCTCTGAACTCCTAAGAGTTTCTCTTTGTACAGGTGCTAAGGTGGAGTGAGGTGTGATAATGGAGCTAGTTGAATGCAGAGCAGTCATCAGATTCCTGTACTTTAGAGACCACACACCATGGCAGACGTTCACTGAGATGAAAGAGAGTTATGGGGCGGATGCTCCATCATATGACATAATTAAGCACTGGCATCGACAGTTGAAGTGTGGTCAGACATCAGTGGAAACAGCACCCATTCCTGGGCAGCCACAGTGAGCCATTGATGAAGACACTATCCAGCAAGTGGAGGCCACTGTTTTGGAGGGCCGCCACATAACCGTTCACCAACTAGCCCAAGATGTCAAGATCAGTGTGCCATGACCATTTGTACATGGGGAAGTTGTCTACACAATAGATTCCCTGGTTGCTCACACCTTTCCAAAGGCAGGAATGAGTCACATGGTCCAAGCTTTTTTGGCCATGTGCCAAGAAAACCAGGCAGACTTCTTCAACAGACTAATCACACAAGATGAAATATGGGTCCATCACTACGATTCAGAGACTAAAGGCCAGTTGAAGCAATGGAAGCATTATGACTCACCACCTCTGAAGAAGGCACAAGTCCAGCCCTCAGCAGACAAGGTCATGCTCATGGTCTTTTGGGACCAGCATGATGTATTGATGATGGATTTCCTGGCAAAGGGTACCAAAATTACCGGGACTTACTACACTTCACTGCTGCAGAAACTGTGGTAGGCCATCAAAACTGAGAGATGTGGCATGCTGACCAAAGGTATCCACCTCCTGCAAGACAGCGCTGTGGTTTACAACTCTCATGTTGCCCAGATGGAAGCACAGTGCTGCAGCTTTGGAATCCTTCCTCACTGTCCTCGCACCATCTGACTTCCACTTCTTTCCTACCATGAAGTCATTTTTGAATGGTGAGCACTTCCAAGATGATGAAACACTGATTTCCAAGGTAAAGTTGTGGCTTCTGACACAACCTGCAGAATCCTACAGGCAAGGTCTCCACAGCTGCATAAAGCCATGGGAGAAGTGTGACACCCTTGGTGGTACCTATGTAGAGAAAGACTAATAACTATGCCAAATTTGGTTCCTCTCAGTCCATGGGAAATGAGTAAGGGGAACTCTTATATTTATTTTAAAACCCTTTACCATTCCAGCCAGTGTCCAGCCAATGCAAAACGTCCCATGGATAGGGTACCGGAATAGTAAGAGGTTAAGTTTCAGTTGGTGGACTTGTTAGTAGATGCATAAAGAAACTGTGTATAATCACAACAATATTTCATATTTTAATCATTTATTAGGAGCAAATTCGCTGTGTCTGAAAACTTTGTCCATCCATCCATCCATCTTCTGCCGCTTTTCCAGAGGTCCAGGTCGCGGACGCAGCAGTTCAAGCAGAGAAGCCCAGACTTTCCTCTCCCCAGCCCCCTGCTCCAGCTCTTCAGAGAGGATACCAAGGCATTCCCAGACCAGCTGGGAGACATAGTCTCTCCACCGAGTCCTGGGTCTGCCCCGGGGTCTCCTCCCTGTGGGAAGTGCCCAAAACACATCAAGTGGGAGGTGTCCACGAGGCATCCTGATCCGATGCCCATACCACCTCAACTGGCTCCTTTCAATGTGGAGGAGCAATGGTTCTACTCTGAGCCTCTCCTGGGTGACTGAGCTCCTCACCCCATCTCGAAGGGTGAGTCCAGAAATCCTACAAAGAAAGCTCATTTCAGCTGCTTGTATCTACAATCTCATTCTTTCGGTCATTACCCAAAGCTTATGACCATAGGTGAGGGTAGGAACGTAGACTGACCGGTAAATCAACAGCTTTTGCTTTGAGCTTAGCTCCCTCTTCACCACAACAGACCGTTACAACATCCGCATCGCTGCAGATGCTGCACCGATCCGCGTCTGTCAATCTCTTGCTTCTCCACTTGGGGCAGAAGCTTGTCCCCAACCTGGAGAGGACAATCCACCTTTTTCCGGCTGAGGACCATGGACTCGGACTTGAAGGTGCTGATTCTCACCCCAGCCACTTCACACTCAGCAGCAAACCATCCCAGTAAGACCTGTAGGTCATTGATGGATGAATCATCCTCAAACAACAGAAAAAAAAAATTATAATAAAGATTCATCCTGATCACAGATCCTGTTCATAATTTAAAAATTATGAACAGGATCTGTGACAAAGGGCAGCCCTGGCAGAGTCCATCTCTCACTGGGAATGAGTCCGACCGAGTGTTGGCAATACAAGCCAAACTCTCACAACGGTCATATAGAGACCGGATAGCTTGTAATAACAAGCCCGATACCCGATACTCCCGAAGCACCCCCCACAAAAAACCATGAGGGACGCAGTCGAATGCCTTCTCCAAGTCCACAAAACACATATAAGCTGGTTGGGCAAACTCCCATGAACCCTCGAGGATTCTCGAGAGAGTAAAGAGCTGATCCGATGTGCCACGGCCAGGACACAAACCACATTGCTCCTCCTGAATCCGAGGTTCGACCAACGGCCGGACTCTCCTCTCCAGTACCTTGGCATAGACCTTCCCAGTGAGGCTAAGGAGTGTGATCCATCTAAAGTTGGAGTACACCCTCTGGTCCCCTTTTTGAAGAGCGGAATCACCACCCCAGTTTGCCATGCCAAAGGCACTGTCCCCGACCTCCACACAGTGCTGCAGAGGCGTGTCAACCATGACAGCCCTACAACATTCAATTCAATTCAATTCAATTCAACTTTATTTATATAGCGCCATTTCACAACAACAGTCATCTCATAGCACTATCAACTGTAGGGAGGACCCCCACAGTTGCAGAAAGACCCCAGCAATCAGGCGATCCCCTGTGAGCAAGCACTTGGCGACGGTGGAGAGGAAAAACTCCCTTTTAACAGGAAGAAACCTCCAGCAGAACCAGGCTCAGGGAGGGGCAGTCATCTGCTGCGACTGGCTGGGGGGTGAGGGGATAGAGAAGAAGAAAAGAACAGACATGTAGAGAGCAAACAGCACGATGGGGACTCAATCTATGGGAGAGAACAAACAAATGTTAATGACCAGCAAAAAAAAAAAAAAAAAAAAAAAAAAAAAAAAAAAAAAACCCAACATCAACATCCAGGGTCTTGAGACACTCAGGGTGAATCTCGTCCCCCCCCCCCCCCGGGGGCCTGGCCACCAAGGAGCTTTTTAACCACCATGGCAACCTCAGCCCCTGTGATGTGCGAGTTGCCCCCCTCGTCCACAAGTCCTGCTTCCTCTGTGGAAGGTGTGTCAGTGGAATTGAGGAGATCCTCGAAGTATTCCTTCCACTGCCCAATGATATCCCCAGTCGAAGTCAGCAGCGCCCCATCCACACCATACACAGTGTGGACAGGGAGCTGCTTCCCCCTCCTGAGCCACTGGACAATTTGCCAGAATCTTTTTGATGCCGACCGAAAGTCTTGTTCCATGGCCTCACCGAACTCCTACCACACCCGAGTTTTTGTTTCAGCAACCACCCGAGCTGCACTCCACTTGGCCTGCCGGTACACCTCAGCTGCTTCGGGAGTCCCAAAAGCCAGCCAAGCTCGATAGGACTCCTTCTTCAGCTTAATGGCTCCCCTCACCACTGGTGTCCACCACTTCGTTCAGGGGTTGCCACCACGAGATGCACTGACGATCTTGTGGCCAGACCTCTGAGCAGCCGTTTCAACAATGGAGGTGGAGAACATGGCCCATTCAGACTCCATGTCTCCAAACTCCCTCGGAATGTGGTTGAAGTTCTTCCGGAGGTGGGAGTTGAAGACCTCCCGGACAGGGGCCTCAGCCAGACGTTCCCAGCATACCCTCACTATATGTTTTGGTCTACCAGGTCTGAATGGCATCCTCTCCTGCCATCGGATCCAACTCACCACTAGGTGGTGATCAGTTGACAGCTCTTCAGCTCTCTTTTTTTTTTTTTTTTTTTTTTTTTTTGTTACTTATTTGTACCCGTAGGTAGATTTGGTTTGCAGTCTGGTGACAAGCCACCGGCTGCCGGTCGCTGCGTGCGCGAGCGCCCTAAACCTACATGTTTTTGGTGTGCGGGAGGAAACCGGAGAAATCCCGGAGTAAACCCACGCAACACGGGGAGAACATGCAAACTCCACACAGCTCACTGTTGGTCGGGGGCTGGGATCGAACCCACGATCTCATGATCCCCGCGATCCCCCGGCCGAGGGTAAAACTGTGCTGCCACAGTGCTAAACCACTGCGCCACCGTGCAGCCCGTGAGCTCTTCAGCTCTCTTTACCCGAGTGTCCAAAACATACGGTCGCAGGTCTGATGACACGATAACAAAATCGATCATCGATCTACGACCTACAGTGTCCTGCTGCCAGGTACACATATGGACACCCTTATGCTTGAACATGGTGTTCATTATGGACAAACTGTGGTTAGCACAGAAGTCCAATAACTTAATACCACTCAGGTTCAGATTGGGCAGGCCGTTTCTCCCAATCACCCCCTCCAGGTTTCACTGTCGTTGCCCACATGCGCATTGAAGTCCCCCAGTAGGACAATGGAGTCTCCAAGAGGAGCACACTCCAGCACCCCAGTCAGACTCCAAAAAGGGGTGGGTACTCTGAACCATCATTTGGTGCATAGGCACAAATGATGGTCAGAACCCATTTCCCAATCCGAAGGCACAGGGAAACAACCCTTTCATCCACGGGCAAAAACTCCAATATAGAGGCAGCAAGGTGGGGGGATACAAGAATACCCACCCCTGCTTGTCGCCTCTCTCCCGGGGCACCTCCAGAGTAGGCCAAGCTCCAGCCCCTCTCCAGGAGACTGGTTCCGGAACCGGAGCTGTGTGTTAAGCTGAGGCCGACTATATCTAGCCGGTATCTCTCAACCTTCATGCACCAGCTCAGGCTACTTCCCCACCAGAGAGGTGACATTCCACGTCCCAAAAGCCAGTTTAGGAAGCTTGGGATTAGACCGCCAAGGTTTCCGCCTTTGACCGCCACCTGATGCACATAGCACCGGACCCCCTTGGTCCCTCCTGCAGGTGGTGAGCCCACTGAAGGGCAGACCCATGTAACTCCTTTGGACTGAGCCTGGCCAGTCCCAGGGGCAGAAACCCAGCCACCAGGCACTAGCCATCAAGCCCCTCCCCCAGGCCTGGCTCCAGAGTAGGGCCCTGGTAACCCCATACCGGGCGGGGTACAATGAATCCTTGTTCAAGCATTCATCATGAGAGTCTGTTGGATCGTTCTTAGTTTGGCCCTTCACCCAGGACCAGTTTATCTTGGGTGACCATACCAGAGGCAAATTGTGCCAGACAACATAGCTCCTGAGATCACTAGGGCACGCAAATCCCCCACCACGATAAGGTGATGATCCATGAAAGGAAGGTAACGATCCATGAGGGGTGAAAACCTCATGAAAACTTTGTCATTACATGCAAATTTTAAAAAATGAGAATGTGAAGGACACTACTTAGCCCTTCAAAATCAACAGGCGAAATCAATCTAGCAAACTGCAGTTTTTGTGATGTGAAATATACTGTATGCTGTATTTGTGACCCAGGAAATGGCAGGGTCTTTAGCTGCCTGTATAATATTGCTCATGTTAACTTCCCCTGCTAAAAATAGATCCCCCCCTCCCCTTCTGGCCCCTTTATTTTGTTATACAGCACCAACCTGTTGCCTGCTTTTATGAGTGCTTATGTGTATCTTGTGTATTTGTGTATGATTATGTCACTGCTGATGTTACAGCAGGCCCCAGGGGCAGGATGGCGAGGTCTGGGACAATCCATTTAGCCTAGTCACCCTGATAATTATCCAAGCATCAGCAGCGCAGAGGGAGCATGCACACAAACTATAGAAAAAAATAATACATGTTTAAATAAGAGAAGCTCAGAGAGGGAGATGATGGCAATAACTGTGTGAGATTACTGTGCTCACTGTAACTGTATTCAAATTGTTGAGCTGTCAACCTGCTAATATACGTCTTCTCTTTCTGCTTGAGGCGAGGTGAAAGGTTAATTATGAACCACTGACTGTTAGCTCTCTTCTCACACACTCTCTGTCACGTACACAGCATCATGCCTTGTGGCCTCTTCATTTCCCCAAAGGAATTTGTCCTTGTCTTGCCTCACACCTTTCACCAGAAAAGTCACACAGACACACATCCTGCCCTGGGTGCTGATGTCTGTAAAGTTAACAAGGTGAAGGTGGAGAGGTTGGTGTGGGGGTTCATGCCTGAATCGTGACTCATATCTGTGCTCCTGTGGCAACTGTGCCACTGCTGAACTGTGTTTACCTGCTACGTGCATGTACACAAATCTCTACACACCGAGCGTGCCAAGGTGACTTTCCCAACCTCAGAAACACCCCCCTCGGACACAGAGGCAGATGCACTCTCTCTGCCCTCTCCCTTTTATGTTCACATCCTCATATATCTTACATCCCTCATGTGCAGCCCAGGGACAGATTATTGGATTAGTCTATTAACAGCTCCATCCACTCACAGACCCTGACCTTCGTTTTTTTGCCCCACCCCCTACCTCACAATACTATCATGCTACTTTCCTTGGCTTTGTTTTGTGTGTGTCCTACAATTATGTCACTTTTCTAAAAGTTTGCCAGGATGCTGTTGGAATTTTGCTTAAAGTCAAAAAGCAAAATCACTGGTGGCTAAATGTCTTGATTTTGATTTATTTTTTAGTATAGCCTATAGCGTATATTTTATTTTTGTCAGTCAGAGGCAATAAAATGAATACAGTACTAACCAAATAAGGCAATAGAAATAACACTACATAAAGTTATATTGCATGTAAATAAAATATACAACCACAAAACAGAGCAATTGAAAATTAGAAGTGAAATAATATGCTGGGTGGTTTTAGCAAACTCACTAACAGTGTTGGGCAAGTTACTAAAAAATAGTAACTAGTTACAGTTACTAGTTACTTCTTTTCAAAAGTAACTGAGTTATTTTTGAGTTACTGCATGATTAAAGTAACTAGTTACTTAAAAAGTAACTTTCACGTTACTTTTAAATGCATACTTAAATCATCTTGCACACATCGCAAGATCAAGGGCCCCTTGTTCTCATCAGAAAAAAAAGAAAAGAAAACTGATGAGAAAAAAGTCTCATCTTACAGAGGAAAAATGTCTCAGATTTACATAAACTATTGTAATCAGTAGAAAGTCAGAAATTTACTACAAATAAAGGTGTGAATTCACAGAGAAAATTTTGGACCCCCTAGTGGGCCATTTTTGGCCCACGAGCCCTATGTTTGACACCCCTGGACCAGCCCATTAAAAATATTACAAAAGCATGTAAATGAATGAGATAAAATAAAATAGAAAGCACAGATAAATGAAAGGTCACCGCTTAGAAGAAGCTGTTCTTTACTGCACCAAATCACAGTCACTTTTTCTCTGTGTGTAAGAAAACTTTAAATGTATTTAATGCGGACATTAAATGCGAGCTTCTTGCTCAAAAAATGCTCATGTTTAACCACAGAGGTAGGAGCTGTTAGAACAGGTGATCAGGGCTCAATATGAGAAGTCGCCACTGCCACGGCATTTCTTTCGTGTGTGTGTGTCTGTCTGTGTGTCTGTCTGTCTGCCTGTCTGTCACGCTTCATAGGACATCATAGGACGGCCTATGAACTCAGGCATCATAGGACACACAGACATAGGACACATAGACAAATGTGTCTTTATGATGTCAAATAGACCATGTGTTTTTGAACTCAGGCATCATAGGACACATAGACAAATGTGTCTTTATGATGCCATATAGACCATGAACTCAGGCATCATAGGACGACTCGCGATGCCTATATGACGGCACATAGACAAATGTGTCTTTATGATGTCATATACATCAAGCCCACAGCACATAGACAAATATGTCTTTATGATGTCATATACATCAAGCCTGCCTTCATGTCTTTATGATGTCATATACAGTGACAGACATCAGGCAACATGTCTTTATGATGTCATATACATCAAGGCTGCCTTCATGCCTTTATGATGTCATACACAGTGAGTCCATGCCGGAAAGCCTCTTTTTGCTCAGATCTATTTTCATGATCCTGTCCATGAACTGAAATTACGACGGACTTATCCCTCAACCAGTGGTCTCAAGGAAAAAGAAGAAGAAGAAGAAGACCTACCAGATGGACAGCAATAGAATGACGACAACTGCTGCACATCAGAAAAGATGCCATGAAGATGAAACACCTGAGGTTCCAGCAGTACATCGCACCCGTCTGAGACAGGAGGACACTCTTCACCAGCATAGGTAGGTACGACAGACTTTAAAGCACATTTCTAGGACATCATAGGATGGCCTTTGATCTCTGCCTCATCATTATAGCACGTCCTATGAACTCAGGCATCACAGGATGACTCGCCATGCCTACATGACATCAAATGTGTAACCTTGACGAATGCCAGTCTACACTATAAATGTGTAAAATGCCAAGCAAAGCATTGATTTTCTCCAGGTCCTCCAGTTTCTTGGTTTCTACGGGCATGCACGGGCCTTCCTGATCAGGGTCGAAAGCCACTTTTTCAGGATTGTGCCCATGAACTGGAATTATGACGCACCTATCCCTCAACCAGTGGTCTGAACCAAGAAGAAGACCCACCAGATGGAGAGCAATAGAATGAGGAGAACTGCCGCATGTCAGAAAGGATACCATCCATCCATCTTCTTCCGCTTAATCCTTTTCCGTGAACATGAAACACCTCAGGTTCCACCAGTACGCCGCAGGCATGGCTGTGAACAATACAGCCGTCTTGAGACAGGAAGAGACCTTTTAGTGATCTGAACGAAGAAGAAGAAGACCCTGTATTTTGTATTTTGTGTGATTTTTATGTTTGGGTGCATACAAAAGCCATCACATGTGATTGCCACTTAGTACTGTGTTGCTATACCAACTGTCCTGTAACTGGCAAGAATTCTGTTCCAATGCATCCCCTCTACAGGCATGCACGGATTTCTACGGGCGTGTACAGGTATGCACTAGTATTAATTTAGTGAGTAACGCATCTGATCAGATTTCAGTAACTGTAACGCATTACTGATTTTTAAACAGTTATTTCATTACACAGCACGTTACTGCAACAGTAGTGGCATTACAGTAATGCGTTACTCCTAACACTGCTCGCTAATAACTTTCTCAACAGTCCTTGGACCATGTCGTTCCCATAGAAACCAACCTCATGAGAGATTTTTTTTTTCTATAACAGTATGAAGCATATATGACAGAACAGCAGAACAATTAGCCTCAGGAATCTGTAGGATGTGGTAGAAATGCTTAAATGTCCTATAGTGTATTTCAGTTATTTACTGTGCTAACCTGGCTTGCCTTTCTAGTTAATATGGCCACCACCAGAGTGGTGGCTTAGTTGATAGAGCATCTGCCCCACAACCAGGAGGTTGGGAGTTCAAGTCTTGGCTGGGTCATACCAAAGACCATATTAAAATGGTACTTCCCGCCTTCTAGCTTGGTGCTCAGCATAATAGAATGGGGGAAGGAGAAGTTGTTTGTGGTGGCGCCTTGCATGGCAGTGACCCCTCTGATTCTACATGTGATTTAGATAGGAGAAACGCAATTTTGTTCTACTGTACATCTGATCTGATTGCTGAGAGTGAGGACAGGTGTGTTCTGCCGGCTGCTGTCTGTCTGTTGCTTTTTCTCCAGACTGGTGGCAAAATAAACTCACCATGAACAGAGTCTGGCTCTGCTCTAGGCTCGAGAAGCCACCACTCACCATGACATTTCTTCCCATCGGGCTGCGTTGTGAACTGGAGCACGACTGGAGATCAACCCATGGAGAAGACTGCGGCTTCTTCTTTATTGGGCCGGCAGAGGAGCCCGACTCTGTCCACAGTGACATTGGACCAACCAGTAAACCCGACGAGGAAGCGCTGCATACAGACGGACTTCTAAAGGAACTCTACGGTTCTTCTGCTGTGTTACCTCTGCTAGTCTTATGATAAGACTTATCTGTACACACTGTGTACAGATAGTGCTTATGGGAGTTGTAGTGTCATAGTCTCATTGCAATAAGTTTATTATTATTTTAGATGCCGTTTGAGAAAACTGCAACCCGCCAAAGTGGCTAGTGGGTGTCACTGTCATACCGGCCACTGCTGAAATCTACCCGCCATTGGGGGGTTGGTGGGCGTTAATGTCAAGCCCTGCGTACACCTCTTCAACTGCTTGTTAATGCATATGTATATCTACTCAGCCAATCACATGGCAGTAACTCAATGCATTTAGCATGTAGACATGGTCAAAACAAGCTGCTGAAGTTCAAGCTGAGTATCAGCATGAGGATAAAATGTGATTTAAGTGACTTTGAACGTGGCATGGATGTTGGTGCCAGATGAGCTGGTCTGAGTGTTTCAGAAACTTGTGACCTACTGGTATTTTCACACACAACCATCTCTAGGATTTACAGAGAGTGGTTCAGAAGAAGGATAGAAGGACAGCAGAAGCTCTCTGGGCCCAAATGCCTTGTTGATTTCAGAGGTCAGAAGAGAATGGCCAGACTGGCTTGAGCTGACAGAAAGACAACAGTAACTCAAATAATAATTCTGACCAAGGTAGCCCAGAAAGACAGACCGTGCTTGTGGCCCTGGAAATGAACAGGTACAATGTAGACATACAGTAGCTGCACTTAGTGAAACAAGATTACCTGGATATAACAGCTTGGAAGACCATGGGTACATCTTCTTTTGGAGTGGGAGATCAACTCAAGAAAGGAGAGAAGCAGGAGTGGGCTTTGCAGTTAGAAAGAAGATAGCAGCAATGCTTGATGAGGAACCGGTGCCAATCAATGACAAGATAAGGACTATGAGA
The DNA here is from genome assembly GCA_020510985.1 of Pholidichthys leucotaenia. Classification (NCBI taxonomy): domain Eukaryota; kingdom Metazoa; phylum Chordata; class Actinopteri; order Cichliformes; family Pholidichthyidae; genus Pholidichthys; species Pholidichthys leucotaenia. The sequence goes on from CM035841.1 coordinate 333,833,591, forward strand.
CTCCCACTACAGGGGAAAATATATGCCACACTCATCAGTGTATATGCCCCAACAATGACCAACACAGAGGAGGTTGTCATATCCGGCTCTAGGGAGCCGGGCAATCAGAGCCAGGGACAAGCCAGTGAGTCGTGATGGTTTATTTTGGGTAAAGGGGAAGGGATGAGGAGAGCACAGATACTCATGCAGAGGTACACTCACAGGCTGCACAGCGCAGAGGTAAGCAGCTCGTACCGGACGTGGGGGTAGCAAGACGTACATACTCACAGCGGGATACAAACACAGGAATGCTGCAAGAGGAGTATAAGCTGACACCAGACGAAGGGGCTTCAGCTTAGCAATGTGTTTATGTCGCAGCCCCGAGTCATCGAGGCTGCTCCTATTTATCCTCATTGGCAGCGCCCCAGCTGATGAAGACTAATTGGCCCCAGCCGTCCATAATGCTGCCAGCTGGGGGCCAGCTGAGACGCTGCTCAATGGGAAGCAGGGATGAGGGAAAACATGGGCTGAGTGCCGAGACGGCATCTCAACCCATGGTGACAGAGCCCCCCCCTCAAGGTCGGGCTCCTGAACGACCAGGAACATCCCAGCCCCCCCCCCCCCACCTAGGGTGGGAGGAAGGGAGGCGGACCAGAGGGGAAGAAGCCAAGGGAAGGACAACACCAATGGGGCAATGTAGGGTAGCGGGAAAGAAAAACCCAAATACAATACTGACAACAGAATAATTAACCCAGGTACAGATGGGGAGAAGAACTGGGTCAGCACGCCGGTTACATACTACCCAGAGAGTACCAACCATGCGTGACCCAGAACAAGGAAAAAAGAACCACCAAAAAGGTACAGGGCAAAAAATGCTGAGTACGGTTAAATAAAGGGGAACCTATACACAGCGCTAATTTAAGTACATACACACACAGTCACCAAGAAAAGTGAGGGTGACTGGAACAAATGACAATTATAGAGCATGGTGTTATGGAAAACAAGGCACATGACTCTATAATGAACCAACAGGACAAAAAAGAAATACTGAGTGCAGGCAAAGAAAAACCCACACACACGAATATATAAATACCCAGTCACCTAAAGAAATGAAAGTGACTGGAATAAATGGATAACTGCAGAGCATGGTGTTACGGAAAACAAAACATAACTCTACAATACAAAAAACAAGGCTAAAAACATGGCACAAAAAGTAAAATGCTGAGCATGAGCGATGGAAAACACAGCACTATAAAAACGAATCCACCAACAGGACAAAACATTACACCCGAGTGACCTTAATAACAAAAGAAAGAGTGACACCCGAGGTGAATGGCAGGCAGAGTCCAAAAATGGCCGAGATGGCTCCGGAGATCTCCCCGCCCATTGTCCAGCTGGCGAATCAGGGGAAGAGAAGTGTTCGGACGGCGAACTCTGGACCCAGATCCCAGGAATCCAGTCCACCGGCAGCCGAACCAGGCTGCCCAGAGGGAAACACAGACCAGTGGGGGGAACCAGATCACCGAACCGAAAGTTCTGTGGGTCGGGTCGTCGACCCGCATCACTCAACCACCAGGACCGTTGAGACGGGCGAAGGATCAGAGCGGATCCCGGTGGAAGAGGCTCAGGGGAGAGCCGATGACGAGGGCGGCGGGCGTCAGGCCGCAGGAAAACGGCCACCTCCTCACCGGACCTGGACAATACTGGGGCAGCACCTACGTCGGACCCCGATCGGGCCTCAGGCGAACCCACATTGGACCCCGACTGGGTCTCGGGCGAACCCACGTTGAATACTGCACCAGAACCGACCTCCAACGTTGAACCCGGACCCTCCAGCACCACGAGGAACAGCAACTCCTTGCCGGTGACCCTGGAAGAAGGCTCAGAAGAGAAAACAGAACCGGGATCAGGATCACCGGCAGCGCCAGAACCCGGCGAGACGAGCTCAGACGCAGCGGACGGCTGCACCCGGCTCATCTCCCCTGGAGATAGGCTGAAGTGCTCGGGGATAAAAAGAGAGAAAAGAAAGGAGAGCACTCGCCTGATCTCGGGTTCTGACGCCGTCCAGGACTGCGAAGATCCAGGATCCATCGTCAGGTCGTTGTCAGGCTCCCATCTAGCCGCGTCGGGCCCCGCAGCCAGCACAATGGTCAGCGCAGCTTGAGATCCCTCCAGCTCAGGTAACCCCGCCGACGATCCACTCGGCGTGAAGCCAGAAGAATCTCGTCCCGCCGGACCGAACCGCTCCTCCGTGGAGACCCGGGGACGCTCAGTCGTCGGCGTAGACTCCACGCAGCAGTCAGTCCCCCTCCTCCGTCCGCAATGTAGCTGTGGAACCACAGGCCCTCTCCATATCCCACCACGTTGACCCAGAGCCGGGGACCGCTCGGCGGAGAGAGACACAGAGGATGCGGGATTAGGAATACAAGTTACAGCAGGTGGGGAGAGTTCAGGGAGCTGCGAACCCTGAATTTCTCCTCCAGGGATGTGACAGAGCAAATCATTAAGCAGGTGTGAAAAAACAATGACTTGCCTGCCCCCTGGAGGTTGAGTATCGCCTGCTGTAGTGGATTCTGCTTCTTCCTCTCCCCGCCCGGCGATAACGGAGGACCCCCCGGGAGTTAGTCTGAGGATCGCTCGCGTTGTCTCCAGCAGAGAGCTCACCAGGCCGGGATTCCAGGCACACACAGCAGTCAGGAAGCGCGTCGAGGAGGAGGGGAAAACAGCCGGGGTGAGCCAGCCCGAATGTCCAGGAATGACAGCGGGGGAACGAGGCTCAAGGGACGAGGCTGTAGAATCTCCACACTGACGAGGCGAAGGGATGACAGCTGCGTGGGAGGAACGGTCCTGACGATAGCCCAGAACTGGATCCGGACGAGGTTCGTGCAGAGGTGACTCGGCGATGTGATGGCGGCTATTCCCAGGGAACGAAGCGAGGGGGAAACCCAGGATTCGCCGCTCCAGATCAGAGAACAAGGCGAGGAAGGCGCCGAGCACGGGAAAGCTTCGTAGCCCTGAAGTCCACACCATCAATCTCCCTGCCGCCGCCACATGCCTGAAGGTGGTGACAGGAAACACAGTAGAGCTCGCGACAGCCACTCGACCCCGGACATAACTGCTGTCAGCTGCGGCTCCTTGAAGGGAATCCCGAGTGACGTGGCGCAGGTCGGGAGAAGTCCTCTGGTTGGCGCGAACTCCCGGACTGGAATGGCGGCAGGAACGGGACTCCGAAGCGGGGAAAGACGTCGCCCACTTCAACTCCCTGCCGGGATTTCCATCCACCCCGTGGAGCTTCTCTCGCTGTGTACCTGCAGCGTCTATCCTGGCACTGTCCTCCAGATGGTACAGAGAGTGAGGGTGACAGTCCAGGAGTTCCTCAGCACGGCCCGGATGCCAGCGTCTCGCGTTGGAGGCGTCGTGCAGGGTGAAGAGCGTCCCGTCGACAGCCTCCGAGATGGACCTCAGCTCGTCGCCCTGGCGCCGGAAGTGACTCCTGGGAAACGGCATGCTAGCAGCGCTGACACCCGGACAGAAAGGTACATTTCCACAGCGACTCACGGCCGCCGGCAACTCTTCTGGCTGCGACATACTGTCATATCCGGCTCTAGGGAGCCGGGCAATCAGAGCCAGGGACAAGCCAGTGAGTCGTGATGGTTTATTTTGGGTAAAGGGGAAGGGATGAGGAGAGCACAGATACTCATGCAGAGGTACACTCACAGGTTGCACAGCGCAGAGGTAAGCAGCTCGTACCGGACGTGGGGGTAGCAAGACGTACATACTCACAGCGGGATACAAACACAGGAATGCTGCAAGAGGAGTATAAGCTGACACCAGACGAAGGGGCTTCAGCTTAGCAATGTGTTTATGTCGCAGCCCCGAGTCATCGAGGCTGCTCCTATTTATCCTCATTGGCAGCGCCCCAGCTGATGAAGACTAATTGGCCCCAGCCGTCCATAATGCTGCCAGCTGGGGGCCAGCTGAGACGCTGCTCAATGGGAAGCAGGGATGAGGGAAAACATGGGCTGAGTGCCGAGACGGCATCTCAACCCATGGTGACAGAGGTGAAGGAAGACTTCTTCAGTGATTTACGTGAGACTATCAGGCGTGTACTGACTGATGACAGGCTGATACTCGTTGGAGATTTTAATGCCAGAGTTGATTCGGACACTGAGAAATGGAAAGGAATCCTAGGCAGTCATGGAGTAGGCAAGTGCAATGCTAATGGAGAACTTCTACTTGCACTATGTTCAGAGTACAACCTTGTGATAACCAACATTCTACTGGACACCAGAGCAATGAGAGGCATGGACTGTGGTACTGATCATGTTATGCTGAGATCTAGATTAAGGATTTGGAGACAAAAACAGTACTGCAGGACGGGTACGAAGCCACCATGGAAGCTAAACACTATTGCACTGAAAGGCCAAAAGAAGCAGGAAGAACTTACACAGGAAATGGATGAAAACTTGAAAGACTGGGACAGCAACAACTGAGAGAATGACATAGAAGAGAAATGGGCAACACTGAAGGATACGGTGTATCAGACTGCGAGTGATGTATTAGGCCACTCTGAGAGGAAACATCAAGATTGGTTTGATGAGCATGATGAACACCTGAAGAAACTACTAGAAGCAAGGAACACAGCTAGGCAGGAAAATCTACAGTGTAACACAAGGTCAAAGAAGAAGAAATACTCAAAGGCTCAGAGTGAGCTACAGAAGTACACCAGAGAGATGAAGTCCAACTGGTGGGATGAAAAAGCGGAGGAACTTCAAACTGCAGCAGACAGGAAGGACATGAAAACATTCTTCACAGGTTTGAGAGAAATCTATGGCCCTAAACCAAGAGGATTGATCCAACTAAAGGCTATGGATGGTGAAACGGTTTTGCAGGAGAAAGACAAGATCCTGGACAGATTTGCAGACCACCTTGACCAACTACTAAACAACCCTGGAGATCTCACTGAAGAGGCTAAAGAAGCTCTAGTGCAGCAACCAGCTGTATCAAGTCTGGATGAACCACCAAATTTTTATGAACTAATGGCAGCTATCAGGATAACACAGGATGGTAAAGCTCCAGGAAGGGATGGAATTCCAGCAGAAGTGTGGAAATTTGGTGGTGTTCAGCTGACCAACTGCCTGCACAAGCTCATCCAAGAGATATGGGATGCCCAGAAAGTACCTCAAGACTGGAAGGATGCAAGTATTGTGCCTTTGTTCAAGAAAGGTGACAGGAAAGATTGTGGAAATTACCAAGGTATATCACTGCTAGTCACTGTTGGTAAGATTCTCTCACGTGTACTACTGAACAGACTCAATGAACACATCTTGCAGAATGTACTACCGGAAACCCAGTGCGGCTTTAGAAGTGGGAGAAGCACAATGGACATGATTTTCTGCTTGAAACAGGTTCGAGAAAAGTGTATCGAACAGAACATTCCGCTTTATGTAGTCTTCATAGACTTCAGTAAAGCCTTCGATACTGTTTTGCGACAAGGACCTTGGCAGGTACTCAAGAAATATGGCTGTACAGAGAAGTTTGTCAGCCTATTGAGGCACTACATACAGGTATGCAAGCAAACGTGGTAATGAGTGGTTCAGTATCTAAAGACTTTTCAGTAAGTAATGGGGTGAAACAAGAGTGTGTGCTGGCACCTACACTCTTCTCGCTATATCTGGCAGCCATGCTTGAGGTGGCCTTCAAAGACACTTCAGAAGGAGTATACATTCAAACAAGGAAAGAAGCAGAGTTGTTCAATGCGGCACAGTTTAAAAGCAAGAGTAAGGCATTGATAAAGGTAGTAAGAGAAATGCTCTTTGAATTTCAATTCAATTCAATTCAATTCAACTTTATTTATATAGCGCCATTTCACAACAACAGTCATCTCATAGCACTATCAACTGTAGGGGGGAACCCCCACAGTTGCAGAAAGACCCCAGCAATCAGGCGATCCCCTGTGAGCAAGCACTTGGCGACGGTGGAGAGGAAAAACTCCCTTTTAACAGGATGAAACCTCCAGCAGAACCAGGCTCAGGGAGGGGCAGTCATCTGCTGCGACTGGCTGGGGGGTGAGGGGATAGAGAAGAAGAAAAGAACAGACATGTAGAGAGCAAACAGCACAATGGGGACTCAATCTATGGGAGAGAACAAACAAATGTTAATGACCAGCAAAAAAAATATTTCATAGAGAGTGAGGAAAGGAGTGAGGCCCAGTGCATTACTGGAGGTCCCCCGGCTGACTAAACCTATTAGCAGCATAACTAAGGGAGGGTTCAGAAACACATGATCCCTCCCTAATTGTAGGCTATATCAAAAAGGTAGGTTTTAGCCCTATTCTTAAAAACAGAGATCGAGTTGTCTTTGCCATCGACAGTGAGTCGACAGTGAGTCGTCACTGTCGTCTTTGCCGATGACAGTGCTCTAGTTGCACACAGTGTGGAAGGTATGCAATCTTTTGTGGAGAAATTTGCAAGAGCAGCTAGCCAATTCAGCCTCCAAATCAACATCAAGAAGACAGTGCCTTTATCAACCACCAAAGTTCCAATTATCAACATCACTACCAGAAGAGATCAGCATTGGTACAGAGCCACTAGTCAAGTGCAAGACTTTCAAGTATCTAGGGAGTGCTGTTTCAGAGAATTCTAGGCTGGAGGATGAACTATCTCTCAGAATGGGAAGGGCGAGCGCTGTTTGGAAACTTGAGGGAGAGACTGTGGAACAATCGACATGTGTCTATCCGTGTGAAATGCAAAGTGTACAGAGTGACAGTACTGGCTACTCTATTGTATGGTGCTGAAACTTGGACTGTCTACAGAGTGCAGGCGAAGAAACTCCACATGTACATGATAAGACACCTTCGAGCCATAATGAACATCTCATGGAAAGACAAGATAACCAACATAGAATTGTTGAAATGAGCTGGTCTACCATCAATGGAGGACATGCTAATACAGATGAACCTGAGATGGCTCGGACATGTTGAGAGGATGGACCACCAGTGTCTCCCTCAGCAGTTACTCTACTCACAGTTATGCGAGGGCAAACGCAATCAGGGTAGACCAAGGCTGCACGGTGGCGCAGTGGTTTAGCACTGTGGCAGCACAGTTTTACCCTCGGCCGGGGGATCGTGGGGATCATGAGATCGTGGGTTTGATCCCAGCCCCCGACCAACAGTGAGCTGTGTGGAGTTTGCATGTTCTCCCCGTGTTGTGTGGGTTTACTCCGGGATTTCTCCGGTTTCCTCCCGCATACCAAAAACATGTAGGTTTAGGGCGCTCGCGCACGCAGCGACCAGCAGCCGGTGGCTTGTCACCAGACTGCAAACCAAATCTACCTATGGGTACAAATAAGTAACAAAAAAAAACAAACAAAAAAAAGGCTCAGATTTAATCTGAAGGCACAAAACACTGGCCATTGAATCAGATGGGCTACAGCAGCAGAAAACCTCAACTGATGCCACTTCTTTCAGCTAAGAAAAGGAAACTGTAGACAAGTACTTACATGTTCTCACCAAAACTGGACAATGGAAAGTTGTAAAATGTTGCCTATAGTCTGAATCTCATTTGTTGCTGCAACACTCAGATGGTGGGGTCAGAATGTAATATAAATAACATGAAAGTATAGATGCATGCAGATCAATATAGACCAATATCTCTGAGGAATGGGCAGCTCGGTCAGGCAGTGGTTAGCACTGTGGCAGCACCGCAAGAAGGTCATGGGTTCGATTCCACCCTTGACCATCGGTGACCCTTCTGTGCAGAGTTTGCATGTTCTCCCCATGTTTGCATGGGGATTCAAGATTTCTTTATTGTCATTCAGTATGCACGCTTGCACACTGAGTACTCCAGTTTCCTCCCACAGGCCAAAGACATGCAGGTTAGGTTAATTGGCATTGCCTGGGGATTCTAAATTGTCCTTAGGTATGAATGTGAGAGTGAATGGTTGTCTGTGTCTCTGTGTTTGCCCTGCGATGGACTAGCGATCTGTCCATGGTGTACCCTGCCTCGCACCCAAAAATGCTGCCTCACCCCCCCCCCCCACCCCAGCAACCCGTAAAGGATTAAGCGGTAGAAGATGGATCTCTGAGCAATGTTTCCATGGCCTTATTGAATCTATGCCATGAAGAATAAAAGCAGTTCTGATGGCAATAGCAATCCTACAAAGTAATAGCCTATTAAAGTGGTCAGTAAGTGTATTTTATTCATGTTTGTTGCAAGAATATGGGCAAGCATATCTCCTACATGTGACAGTCTAATTTCCATATTTCTTGAACCTCTGCTTCTGGCGCCCTCTGTTTCCAGTCTCCTCATTTTGCCCTTCCATCCCTCCATGCTCCTACCTGTCCCTGCCTAGAGGACAACACACGCTACTGGAGTCATGCCCTCCCACTCGTCAGAGAATTCAGCATGCAGGATGAATCCTGACAGAGCAGACAGGGTGTAGAGGCCACTGTTTTAACAGCCATTACCGGAATAGGTGCTGACAGCTAGGGGTGTGCGCCTGTGTGCGTATGTGTGTGTGCATCTTCCTTTTTCTCACTTAATTTCTGTGTTCAAAGTGTGTGTTCATGTGTGTGTGTGTAGGGGGAAGGGGGACAATGGCTCAGTTAGGGCACAGCAGAGGACTGTGATGAAAAATGGTAAGAGTTTGTTGTTGAGTTTTGGGAGATCAGTTTTTACTTCAGGCTCAGAATGCTCACTTATGAAGTCAAACATCTTATTTTTGATTTCGTGTGTGTCAGATTTTGCTTTTCTCTCTCAACTATGGTAGGGGCAGACAAGGCTACGCTCAAACTGACGTGAAAACCTTTCAAAACTATATCATGAAAGCAGAAAAGCACCTCAAACCGACAACAGGAACAATTATAGAAAAAAATCCACAGAGATGAAAGGGTGTTGTGAAATATGGTTAGGATTTCTGTCATGACATTTAGTCAGGTGAATAGGCAACACTGAGTGACAACTCTAATCACCTCATTAATACTTTAAAGACAACAGCTACAGTATTTATCTCAAGATTTTACTCCTTTAAACAATCTTGTATTAAAATGTTGTCTCAGTTAGGTATATATTGCCCGGCATAATTTTCGGTCTAATTTATCTCTTTGTTTTAATTAAACGTGGCATGTTTGGCTTTGCGCTCGCCTTGTTTCATGGTGATAAAGCAGCAGAATGCAGCCACAGCAACTGTCATGGTGAAAAACAATCAGCAGTTCAAGATAAAGGCCAGATCCACAGTAATTACTGCACCTTAAACATAAGGGTTTATGCTCTTATCTTCCTCCTTTGTTTCAATTTGGAGTTCATCCAGATAGATGGGGCCTGTAATTATAAGATGATTGTGAAAAGGGATTACTGGTTAATGCCGTTCATTGAGTGGAGCTGTCGTTTCCAGTAAAAGGGAATTCTTCTCAGTGCAGCATACGATAAGAAATAATAACTTGGTGCCAATGTTACATTTGCCCAGTTCCATTAGCAGTGAGGGCTTTCCTTATTATGGTATCTACTCTATATCAAAAATGGCATTAGGCACAGCTTTGCAGGTGAGTGGGACTGCATCCGAAAGACAAAACATGGCAGAAGCTGAATGTCTCTCCTCTAAGCGGGCTTGATGTTCAGTGTGGTTACAGAGTCTTGTCCTGTCAGATCTGCCTGTGTCAGGGAGAAAACGCAACTAACAAATTCTTTCCTGTGTTTTGTTTTCAGCCTGAAGCAACACCAGCAGTAAGCCAACAAGACAGGCCACTGCAGACAGAAGAAGAGATGAAGACAGAGATTATTGGAATAAAAACTTTTAGGGAACAGAGACTTGTGTCACAAACTGAAGAGTGAAAGAAAGTAGTGCAGAGTAAAGTCTGTGTGTGTCATTGAAAGTGTGTAGAGTTTTATCCTTGATCAAAACAATATATCTGAGATTTATTCAGCAACTTGTGTTTAATGACTTCGGCACTAATGGCCCCGAGGAGCCCCGTGGATGCGTATGGCTGTGTAACGTCGGTGTGAACCACTATTCCAAAATTGATCTGATGTCAGTGCACCTCTCAGAATGATGAAAACCACCACAATGGTCGTCACTGAACATAAGTAAATAATAACTCTGTAACAAGGAGTCATCCATGTGCTCTGACAGCGATCCAAGTCACGCTCCCTCCGATTGTTTATGGAGTATTTAATACGCAGTGATGCCAGTGGTGGCACAAGCAGAGCTCACGTTCAAACTGCTTGAGACCTACTCAGGCCCAAACTTTAAATCCAAGGACAAGAAACATCCCACTGACCTCAATCATTACAGACTGCATGAGTTTCCATACATTTAAAAATTAGTTTTCATTTCAATCTAGTGTTGTCTACAAGTGTAGTGGATCAGTCTGTTTCCAAATTGTGGATGTGTAATTTCAAAATCCATTTTCATATATTCCATATTATGAAGAGTGGAGCTAAAAGAGAGACAAACAACTTCTGCTTTGAAGAGGGCCCGTGCAACTTGTCAATCATCAAATAATGAAAACATTCCTATAGCACTAAATGCTGATGTCAGATGCAGCTGGAGGTGGCAAAAATGATCTCTGATAAGGGCAACATGTGGACTTTTTTTTCTACCGCTGTTGACAGTGAACTGTCACACCCACATAGCAGCCAGTGTGCAATACAACTGGGTTGTAATACAGTGCATGCAAACTGTACATCGCTGCATTAACTTGCCTTTTTGAAACCCGTTTCTTGTGCACGAGTAATACCGCTGCTTCCTAGTGATAGCTTCACAATGGATTACTGCACATGCTTGTATCTGAAATACAAGGTCACCTTTTATAGTGCTGAACTAGCTTTATTCTCATCCATCAAGATAAAGCTTTGATAATTATTAGATCAGTCATTACCATGTAACAACCTAATCGGCAGTGTCCTCAGAGTGGCTGAAAAGTGAGTTCCAACAATGGATTGTAGCACCATGAGATGAGTGAAAAAGAAGACGTGCTCCACTTTCCTTTGCTGGCATGTGAGATTGGCCTTGAGCAGCATTTCTCTTTGAACTGGGGAGAAGACTGGAAAACACAACACTCAGTGTAAAGCTTTTCCCCTGTTAGTTGTTGTTGGTCCTCTGTAAACACATTAAAATGTATTTGTTTTCTGCTTTGTTTCGTGGTGAAGAGAGTGAACCACGCATCACTTGATGAGAAACAATATTTCTTTGGTCAACAGAGTGGATGAAAAGTGTTTTTTTATGCAATTGAGCTAATATTAGCAACCATACAGTGAGTGAAATAGTTTATGGGAGCGAAAACAAAACAAAAAAGTGATTGGTGTAAATAAGCAGTAGCTACAGGTGAAGTCTGTGGTATAAGTAGTTTATATATATATATATATATATATATACAGTATATATATATATATATATATATATATATATATATATATATATATATATATATATATATATATATATATATATATATACAGTATATATATATATATATATATATATATATATATATATATATACTGTGTATATATATACTGTATATATATATATATATACAGTATATATATACTGTATATATATATATATATATATATATATATATATATATATATATATATATATATATATATATATATATATATATATATTTCCACTGATGTGTTTCTTATGAATATTGTTGAAAAATACAAACATGTTGGCACTAGAACGAAGTTAAATTGTCTTTTGTGTGGTTGTGTTTTTGAATGTGGTTAGCAGTCATTGAAAATAAACTCAATCTGATTCAAGCAGCCAGAGATGATGGGCCAAAGTCCCATAAATGAAGGAAAGACAGTGACTTGTGTTGCTGGACAACAGACGTGTTCATAAAGAAAGCTAAGGTCACGATGAGGATGGTCATCTCAGAGAAATATTGGACCTGTTGGTGGATTCATGAAACTGCCAAAACAACACCACACCGCTACAACAAACAAGGAGCCATTTGGCATTTCTGATGAGCATGATGACTGCTGACGGTTATTTACACTGAACCCATTCTCTCAAGCACTGGTGTTTTCACGGCAGAGATTATGTCTGTGTGTGTCAATGTCACAGTCACACAGTGGGTGACTGTGTGTGATGAGTCACATATTTTCAGTGCCGGCTCATAGGAGGAGGCAAAGGAGGCGGCGCTTCCTCAGAAATTTGAAAAGAAAGGATTCATACATTGTGATAATAAATGTATTTTATATTATATGTATATTATTGTGTAACATGTAGTCAGAATCCTGTCAGAAGTCCACAGGAGGAAAAAAGGGGCTTGCCACTGTGGGAACATTAATCAGCAAATCAGAAATTAGTTTGCTTTTGTTGCTATGTAAAATGTAGGGTGGTGAGCATACTTTCCGAAATTATTTAGCCAGTCAGAAATCGCTTTATATTTGTTGCTATGGAAAATTCACTATCTCCTTGCACTGAAGAAAAAAAAAAGGAAGGGGGAGAGGCTCTAACCTACCACAGTCAGTCTTTTGACAGCATCACCATATCGATGCATTTCAACAGCGCTGATTACTACCAGTGAGCACGGAGGGGACATCCTGCAGTATTTACTTGATAACAAGTTTTGGAAACTACAGTTTAAACACCATCTCTGGATAAAAAACAGTCCAAGGCCTCCCCCTAAACTGGACACTATGAAGAAGTCAGGATGCAGCAGGATGGTGCTCAGGATACCTGGGTGAATGGAGTGGCTAACCAGCAACGTTGGCCTTGCATTTTGCAACCATTACAACTAGATTTGATGACATGAAGAATTTATCCAGATGCATGTAAAGACACGGTAACTGGTGGATTAGAATCCATTTTTCTCCTGTATGTGTCTATGCCTGAATGCTGTTTTATTTTCAATTCTTTATATGACTGTGGAAAATGTTTTTCGTTCATGCTCAGTTTGACTAAATAATGAACAGCACCGAAGAGGACCAAATGGGACACCAAATGCCCAAATAATTAACGATTCAATCAATTTTATGGGATGCAGAAAGCCCACCAAGTGCCCCCCCCCCCAGAAATCAGTTAAAGCATTATGTTAACATTTAACCACAAATGGCCATTCTCGTAGTAACTAATGAGACACAAAACTCCTAAATAATGCATTAAATCATATCTAACAAGAAGTGACATCACGTCAACAAACGGGACACTTTTACAAATACTTGTGACACATTGTAATGTATTCCATTTAATTTGATTTAATTATTTTGCCATTTTTCTGTCCCGTTTGGTGGCATCCGTTATTGGTGCTGGGGTTAGGATGTGTCGTCAACTTTTCTTGATCAGATTTTATCATGCTGAGTGATGGCTTCACCAAACTCCTCCCACACCCGAGTTTTTGCTTCAGTAACTACCCAAGCTGCACTCCGCTTGGCCTGCTGGTACACCTCAGCTGCTTTGGGAGTCCCAAAAGCCAACCAAGCTCGATAGGATTCCTTCTTCAGCTTAATGGCCCCCCTCACCACTGGTGTCCACCACTTGGTTCGGGGGTAGCCACCACGAGATGCACCGACGATGTTGTGGCCACAGCTCTGAGCAGCCGCTTCAACAATGGAGGTGGAGAACATGGCCCATTCAGACTCCATGTCTCCAGACTCCCTTGAGATGTGGTTGAAGTTCTTCTGGAGGTGGGAGTTGAAGACCTCCCGGACAGGGGCCTCAGCCAGACGTTCCCAGCACACCCTCACTATACGTTTGGGTCTACCAGGTCTGAATGGCATCCTCTCCTGCCATCGGATCCAACTCACCACCAGGTGGTAATCAGTTGACAGCTCTGCACCTCTCTTTACTCGAGTGTCCAAGACATATGGTCGCAGGTCTGATGACACGATAGCAAAATCGATCATTGGCCTGCGACCTAGGGTGTCCTGGTGCCATGTGCATATATGGACACCCTTATGCTTGAACATGGTGTTCGTTATGGACAAATTGTGGTTAGCACACAAGTCCAATAACCGAACACCACTCGGGTTCAGATCGGGAAGGCCGTTTCTCCCAATCACCTCCCTCCAGGTTTCACTGTTGTTGCCCACGTGCGCATTGAAGTCCCCCAGAAGGACAGTGGAGTCTCCAAGAGGAGCACCCTCCAGCACCCCAGTCAGAGACTCCAAAAAGGGTGGGTACTCTGAACCATCATTTGGTGCATAGGAACAAATGATGGTCAGAACCCGTTTCCCCAACCGAAGGCGCAGGGGAACAACCCTTTCATCCACGGGGAAAAACTCCAATATAGAGGCAGCAAGGTGGGGGGATACAAGAATACCCACCCCTGCTCATCTCCTCTCACCCAGGGCAGCTCCAGAGTAGGCCAAGCTCCAGCCCCTCTCCAGGAGACTGGCTCCAGAGCCAGAGCTGTGTGTTGAGGTGAGGCTGACTATATCTTGCTGGTATCTCTCAACCTCATGCACCAGCTCAGGCTCCTTCCCCACCAGAGAAGTGACATTCCACGTCCCAAAAGCCAGTTTAGGAAGTTTGGGATTAGACCGCCAAGGTCTCTTCCTTCGACCGCCACCTGATGCACATAGCATCAGACCCCCTTGGTCCCTCCTGCAGGTGGTGAGCCCACTGGAGGGCGGACCCATGTAACTCTTTTGGGCTGAGCCCGGCTGGGTCCCATGGGCAGAAACTCAGCCACCAGCCACTCGCCATTGATCCCCTCCCCCAAGCCTGGCTCTAGGGTGGGGCCCCGGTAACCCCATACTGGGCGGGGTACACTATATCCTTGTTCGAGCATTCATCATGAGAGTCTGTTGGATCATGCTTAGTCTGGCACCTCACCCAGAACCAGTTTATCTTGAGTGGCCCTACCAGAGGCAAATTGCCCCGGACAACATAACTCCTGGGATCACTAGGGCACGCAAACCCCCCACCACTATAAGGTGACGATCCATGGTGAAAAGGTGACGAATATATAGAAATATTATAACAGAAATAACTGGTCATTTTATCCATCCATCCATCCATCCATCCATCTTCTTCTGCTTAATCCTTTTCGGGTTGCGGGGGGGCTGGAGCCTATCCCAGCATCTTTGGGCGAGAGGCAGGGTACACCCTGAGCAGATCGCCAGTCCATCGCAGGGCCAACACAGAGAGACAGACAACCATTCACTCTCACAGTCATACCTAAGGACAATTTAGAATCCCCAGTTTTTGATGCCAGTTAACCTAACCTGCAAGTTTTTGGTATGTGAGAGGAAACCAGAGAAATCCCGGAGTAAACCCACGCAGACACGGGGAGAACATGCAAACTCCCTGGTCATTTTAGTTAATTTTATTTCATTAAATATATATTTTATTACTGCTTTTATTTCTTTGAAATCAGAGTTTAAATTATTGCTCTATTCTTTATGATTATGATCAAAAGTTTCAATTATACTCGTATGAGAAAAGATTCAAAAATTTTACCAGTAATTAAAAACCAGTAAGTACAACAGTAATTTTATTATAGACATAGACACAAAATTAGCCATAAAATAATCCACAAATTAATGATAATAAAGTCTCAAATGTACAAGAAGACTCATAAATTTACAAGAGGAAATTCCCAGTTCATGAGGAAAATAGCTGCAAATTTAGGTGAAAACAAATTTACAGAGAAGTAGAAAACTACAAGAAAATGTTATAAATTTAGGAGACAAACCTCAAGCCTTCAAAACGAAGTCATTACTCAAGTATTTTTCTAAGTGGGTGCTTTTGTTCTCTTACTCAACTCAACTAGTAATTTTTTCGGTGTCTACTTGTAATTATTAATTTCATAAGATAACACTGCTTTTACATGAGTGCAATTTCTGGCTACTATACCCACCTCTGATCACATAATTTAAGTATGCGCAAGTAAATTACTACAGTATAATGAATGTTTTTCCCTTTGAGTGTCATACGTTTTCTCCATTTTTACACATGCACCCCCACCCCAAAAAATATGTTGCCACCATGCCAAAATCTTGAAGCCAGAGGAAACGCTGAATTATCTGTAGATCTATATAACACAATCATGTCATTTAAAGTAATAATAGACAGTAATAAACTAAATAGATAGATGCACTGTATTGATCCCAAACTGGGAAAATACAGAACTGGGAAATTACAGATATATTTGCTGATCCAGAACAGAAGAGCAATGGTACCAACTCTGACTTCAATTAAATGAAATCCTAAATTCACTAAAATGATTAAAGATTCTGGTAGGATCAAGTTATTACAACGACTCACAATTATGTGGAAAAAGTTACGAATGCATGTACTTGTTTCACTGTAACTTGTTACTACCTGCTTCTGTCTATGGACAAGAATGGTGTGAAATATATGATGCTTATGGGTGGGTGTCTATATGTGAAGTTGTTAAGTGAACAGTCAGTGGGAGACTCACATTATAGCACAGTTGTAAACACACTTAATAATGAAAACCGTGAAGAAGAAAACTATATCACCTTTCATCCACACTCTACCCTTCTTTCTCTTCATGTAGGCGAGTGAGAATTGCTTTTCTGGCAGCATCCATCTGTTACCATGCAAGCACAAACTCACACTTAGGTGTTTCACCTAAATTATTTATCTTGTTAACTTTAACAGCTATTTGTGGTTTAATATTTTGAAAGAGATTAATAAGGTGTTGGGGGTTTTGCTAAAGAGGACGCAAAGAGAGGACCAAAACACAGGTAATTCAGGGAGGAGCGGGATTTTATTAAATAACAAAACAATACTGGCGGCTGCCAGTGGTACAACTCAGTCTCTGTCTTTGTTGTTGAGATGTACTTTATATGGCATTTTTACCTTGACCCTTGTCCTTGCAACTCCAAAAGCATAGTGATAGTTCAGGGTCACATGGTGAACCTGTGTATAAAGTTTGGTGACTGTAGCTTTTTTTGTTGGTAAAATATAGTTTAAATGGTAATTTGACCTTGACCTTTGACCTTGCAACCCCAAAACCATCATCAGAGGTTAGGGTCATAGGGTGAACCTGTGTACCAAGTTTAGTGATCCTAGCTTTACTCGTTCTATTGTAATAGTGCAAAGGGAACGTTAACATTGACTTTTGACATTTTGACCCCAAACCCATAGTCAGAGGTCAGGATCTAAGCCATCCAAGATTTGTCTTAGACATGGTGATATTGATGTTAAAAGGCTACATCATTTCTTTCAGTAGTTATCGTGTTTACAGAATTTAGGGAAAATTGACTTCTGACCTTGACCTAAAGGTCAGAGTTTTAATTGAATTGAAAATACTTTAAACACAAACCTGAAGCAAAACCAGAATAATTATCATAATAATAAATCCAACATAATAAGATAACTCAAAGGATGGGCCCATCTGTCAGACTGACCTCAGATTTTATAAGTGCTTTGCTGAGGTGACAAGGGTGTGCATCACCGAGCATGGAGTTGTTCTGTCAAAATATATCTTTTTTTTTTTCAGTAAAAGTTTAGCCATCACTCTGTCTCCTCATGCCCTGGGTTGTGGAAGTGTGGGCGGGGTTTCGGATTGACTCTGTACTGATTGGATAATACATGGCATCATGACCAGTCACCAGAGTGCTCTGTGAACAAAACAAGGAAGTGAAAAGTGACAAATTTGACCAGAAAAAGAGAATACTGAAGACTTATACTTCAAAAAAAAAAAATACTATAATGTTGCCATGATTGCATAGGTCTAAAGGATAATTTGGCATATGTGGAGAACACAAGACGTGCGAGTCCACTGGGAGGAGTGCCAGCAGGGAGCCGGGGTCTGGCAAAGAACACCAGTGTATCCAACACAGAACACACAGGGAGAAGCAGCAGCTGGACCGAACAACGGCGGTCCTTCGCGGGGAGGCAAGCCCAGCCTGCCCGGTCAGTGGTAGACAGGAGTCCCGGCTGCTGCTTCACCCGTTTACCACCACTGTCCTTTGCAGGACTGCAAGTCCCCGATGGCACGCCTCCCGGTGTGCTTGCATGGCTATCTAAAAATTAAAAGTTAATAATGATACCGCCATGATTGTGGAGCGGAATGTATCATATGCGGCCGCATATGCACACTTTGACTAAACTGGACACAAACACACCCAAATAACAAAATAAATCATTGCTATTTAAATGTTTACTGACAAATGGGCAAAGCTGACACACCAGTTGCGGCCAAACTGCTCCTTTTGCTGTGTATAATAATGTCGGGTGTTTTACACTTATAATATTGCTAAAATATAAAAGGATGCACTACAACAGGTCTCATATTTGTAAACCTGCCCTGTTATAGTACTGCATGAGTTTACTGATAATACACAGAAGAAATTCAATATTACACTGAACTTCCATCACTGAACTGTGATATGAACTAAAATAATTATAACGGTGACTGAACAACTCCCATTCCTCAAAGTGCAAGACACACTTACGAATATAAGTCATAAAAGATCACACAAATAAGTAATCTGACAAACAAATTAACAAGGGTTCCGAAACAGTCACTAATACTGGATGTCCCATTCATTTTCAATAATTAGGTATTCTGTAATTAATATTCACACAATCAAATAAATCTTAGTGCCATTACTCTCTTTTATATTTGTCAAAGTCTAACGCGTGATTGCTTATATACAGGCTACACCTCTTTGTATTCCACCTTCAAACACACTCTACATTTGGGCCTGTAAAGCCTAATTGGGATACCTGTTTCAGACGGGAATACTTGCTTTCTACAGTCAATGCACTAGTATTCAACTGAATACACTAGCAAGACAAAATATTTAATGTTTAAACTGATAAACTATCATTTTTTGCAAATATTCACTCATTTTGAATCTGAGTCCTGCAACACATTCTTGCCCCTGGGACAGGGTCAGGAAAAGACTGGTAAAGTTGAGGGATGCTCAAAGAACAACTTTTTTGGACATTTTACAGGTGAACAGGTTAATTAGAAACAGGTGAGTGTCATGGATGGATAGAAAAGGAGCATCCCCGAAAGCTCAGTCGGTGACAAGCAAGGATGGGGAGGGGTTCACCACTTTGTGAGCAATTGCACGGGCAAATAGTCCAACAGTTTAAGAACAACATTTCTCAATGTACAATTGGACGAAATTTAGGGATTTGATCATTTACAGTCCATAATATCATCTAAAGATTCAGAGAATCTGAAGAAATTTCTCCACGTAAGCAGCAAGGCCGAAAACCAACATTGACTTTCGATCCCTCAGGTGGCACTGCTTTAAAAAAATGACATCATTCTGTAAAGGATATTACCACGTGGGCTCAGGAACACTTGTGAAAACCATTGTCAGTTAACACAGTGCAAGTTAAAACTCTACCATGCAAAGTGAAAGCCATATATCGACAACACCCAGAAACACTGCCAGCTGCTCTGGGCCCAAGCCCATCTAAGATGGACTGACGAGTCCACATTTCAGATTGCTTTTGGAAATCATGGATGGCCTCCAGGCTATAGAGGAAAACACCATCCAGATAGCATCCATTAACTTCAAAAGCCAGCATCTGTAATGGTATGGGGGTGAGTTAGTGTCCATGGCATGGATAGCTTGCACGTTTGTGAAGACACCATTAATGCTGAACAGTACATACAGGTTTTGGAGCAACATATGCTGCCATCCAAGCAATGCCTTTTTTAGGGACATCCCTGCTTGTTTCACCAAGACAATGCCAAGCCAAATTCTGCATGTGTTACAACAGCGTGACTTCATAGTAAAAGAGTGCAGGTACTAGACTGGCCTGCCTGAAGTCCGGACCTGTCTCCCATTGAAAATGTGTGGCACATTATGAAGCAAAAAATATGACAATGGAGACCCCAGACTGTTGAACAACTGAAGTTGTACATCAAGCAAGAATGGGAAAGAATTCCACATACAAAGCTTCACTGATGAGTCCTCATTTCCAAAATGCATATTGAGTGTTGTTGAAAAGAAAGGTGATGTAACACAGAGGTAAACATGCCCCTGTATATGCCAGCTTGTTTAGGAGGTGTTACAGGCATTAAAATTCAAAACGAGTGAATATTTGGAGAAAAAAAAACAAAGTTTATCAGTTTCAACATTAAATATCTTGTCTTTGTAGCGTATTCAGTTGAATATAGGTGGAAAATGATTTTTAATCATTGTATTTATTTATTTTTTCAGGCTTTACACAATGTCCCGACTTCACTGGAATTGGGGCTGTACATATTCACATGCTGGTTTCAGCTACAGTAATGGTGATCATCTGCCAAGAGAGAAATATCTTTTGGCTAAAGACTTTTGTCTTTGTATCTTATAAACTCACACTTTATAATCCACTGTCGACCTACACCGTGGTAAAGACCCATGATTGATTGATGAAGAAAACCAGAAACCATGTGAAAAAATGGGAAGCTCAAGAGCTGGCATCTGATCTTATGGGAGTTTTTGCATCAGGGAAAATGTACACAAAAATGGGGAGAAAATAGTTTCAAAAAGAAAACATAAAGCAGGGCAACTATTGGCTTCAAGGCAAAATTCTCAGCATATTTTCCATTGTTTCGTTGTTTTTACTATGAAGGAAGAGGCAGAAAGTTTAGCCAGGAGCACCATCACAGACAGACACAGACGTCTCCCTTAAAGTCTTAATTGAATAAATAAGCGTAACTTGCTGCAGTAACACTAAGCCCTGTGAAACTTTTACAGTGAAACAGTGTTTTTTTTATCATTGCTTGTCATAAATTTCATTGGACAAAGTCCCAACTTGTTATTCATGAAGTGTAGGACAGTTATTATCAAAGAAACAAGTGAAAGTGAGCACATAGAGAAAGCAGCTTGTGGAAGAACGAATCAGTAAAACAGGAGATGAGCTAAATAAAATATTAAAGCTGGTATTATGTCATTTTCATTGCACCACCCATGCACTGTGTAGCAGTCAGGTGATATGAGAATATAGGCCACCACTTCACTTAGCCGCAGTAGAGTATATATATGTCACGGCTCATCCATATTCATGACGCCGTGATTGTAACTCCATATTCTGCTAGGGTGTGTTCTTGAAAATGTAATCTCCACACTGTAAAACCAAATTAGTTCACAGAACTCAAAGCTTATGTGGAAATCAAGTACCCAATAAATTTTAAGTAAATGCAATTATTTTTTTTAGTAATCTGAAATTAAAAAATTTAAAACAAAATGCTGAAAATGTATTTTTTAAGTACAGTTTACACAAAAAAAAAATCATTTCATTTACTTAAAATTTATGAGGTAGACGGTTTCCACATAAGTTTTGAGTCCTGTGAACTATTTGGTTTTACAGTGCAGAGGGCCGGTGCATTTAAATCTCTGTAATTTAACTTGCTTCATTTAAAAAGCACAACTGTGCCTCAGTGTAGTTTACATAGAATTAATTGTGTAAACTAACCGTCATGAAAAATTTTTACAATTTTCTCTCTCTGTGAAATCATGCTTTGTATCCTCATGAGAAAGAACCCTGTGTTAAATAAGAAGATGAAGATGTGCCTTTCTATTTTGAAGCACATTTTGTGGAACAGGAGCACAATCATGTCATTAAAGAGAAAAAGCACATTTAGTTCCAACCAAAATTGGGGAAAAAAATCTGTGTTTTATAAATGCATTTCATTTCTTCCTAGACTTGTATTGGTTGATGGTATCACCTCATCATTTCAGTCAGCGAGAAAAATATGTAGAATAACTTAAAAACAAGAACAAGTCGACCAAAATAAAGTTTTTATGAAAATGTCAAAAAAGATTTCAAGTCATGAATAAGAATATGAAGCAGGCTGCATAAATCTACATCTGCATGCATCTAAGCTCACCTTCATTTGGTTCTAAATCTCCAAAGGGAATTGACTGGGGAAAATAGGCAGGATCCCAATACAGAGTGGAAGGTAAGGAAGCCTTTATGACTGTGGGGAGCTTTAGAGAAAAGTGGTCATTCAAGATGCTGTAAGGGCCTACAGTACACTGTAAAACTGAATTAGTTCACAGAACTCAAAACTTATGTGGAAACCGATTACCTAAGAAATTTTAAGTAATTTTTTTTTTTTGAGAAATCTTAAATTAAAAAATTTAAATCAAAATGCTGAAAATGTATTTTTTAAGTAAAGTTTACTCAAAAAATCATTTCATTGAATTAAATTTTATTAGGTAATCAGTTTCCACATACTGTAAGTTTTGAGTTCTGTGAACTATTCGGTTTTACAGTGTACATTGCAAACTCTGCTATCCATTTTCTTAAATAAATTGTTTAAATACATTACCGTTCAAAAGTTTGGGGTCACCTCAGACAATTTTGTGTTTTCCATGAAAAGTCACACTTTTATTTACCACCATGAGTTGTAAAATGAATAGAAAATATAGTCGAGACATTGACAAGGTTAGAAATAATGATTTGTATTTGAAATAATAATTTTTTCCTTCAAACTTTGCTTTCGTCAAAGAATCCTCCATTTGCAGCAATTACAGCATTGCAGACCTAACATCATTGCGCAAGGGTTTTCTAATCATCCATTAGCCTTCTGACGCAATGAGCAAACACATTGTACCATTAGAACACTGGAGTGATAGTTGCTGGAAATGGGCCTCTATACACCTATGTAGATATTGCACCAAAAACCTGACATTTGCAGCTAGAATAGTCATTTACCACATTAGCAATGTATAGTGTATTTCTGATTAGTTTAAAGTTATCTTCATTGAAAAAAAGTGCTTTTCTTTCAAAAATAAGGAAATTTCTAAGTGACCCCAAACTTTTGAACGGTAGTGTGTATACAGAACCAATCGAACTGACATGCCTACACATTCATTTTGAATAGATGTGTCTAAACTGTTGACTGGTATTGTATTGAGAACATTTTAACAAGTCCTGCTAATAAATGAGAGGACTGTAAAACCGAATAGTTCACAGAACTCAAAACTTATGTGGAAACCGATTACCTAATAAATTTTAAGTAAAGTTCACTCAAAAAAAATAGCTGAAAATGTATTATTAAATTTAAGATTACTGAAAAAAATTATTTCATTTACTTAAAATTTATTAGGTAATCGGTTTCCACATAAGTTTTGAGTTCTGTGAACTAATTCAGTTTTACAGTGAGCATAAGTTCCTGTACTCCCTCAAATCCTCACACAGGTTGGCAGGGGATGGGGAACAGGGCTAAAAATAGCACTCCCATGAAGGAGGCTGGCATTCAAGCTCTGCTTTCCAGTTTTTTCTCTTCACTTTCTCTTCATTTTCCAGTTATGGTTCACTTCTGAATTGGTAATTCAGTTCTTTTTACACATTAAATACACACCTATAGATGGTTAATAATACAGTAGGATTTTGCACTAAAGCTACTTGGTTTTGTCATGAGCTGAGTCCGATGTTCTGCCAGACTCAGTCTTGTGGCTCCTTCTTTGTATTTATATATATCTGTCTTTTGTATTTTTGGTGCCTTTTTTGAGTTGTTACTGCTTTCCTTTTGTCTGTTTATGTTTCAGTTTGTTTTGGGCCATGTCTTGCTTCATTTGTAATTATGTTCTAGTCTGTATTTGGTTTTGTTTATATTTATTCTGTGGGCTGACAGCTGTCAAGTGACTTTTCCAGGTTTGTGTTGGCACCGCCTGTCAAGCTGTCAGCCACTCCTCCCTCACCTCTCATTACTACTAGCTGATTCCAATAATTAATTGTTGTTCCTTTCTCCTGCTCAGGTGATCATACACCTGTTATCACTCATGTTGCTATTTCATTTACTACTTAAGCTCTGTCTGTTCACTTTGTCATCGCCGCTACATTGAATGTTCCTCCTTTGAGTACTCCTCAGGACATTTCTCCTGTTTGTCCTGAATCCTCGTCTCCTCCTGAGCTTAATGACTCGAGAGTGCATCCCTCTGTAAGTTGTTCTTGTTTTTGCATTTTGTGTTTTCTGCACTTTTTGGACTTGTGTTATTTTCTTTAATAAATGTCACAAATATCATTCAGCACTTGGGTTTGTCTCTCCTGCCTCGTAGAGGCAAACATGACAGAATGTAGCAGCCAGTAATAAAACCCAGCTGTGATATTTGCACAATTTATTTTTTCCTTTTGCCCTTTTTCACCCACCTGGTTTTTGGAGCTCGCCATGTCTCCAGCTCAATCGGTCTCACCTTAGCAAAGAAGGATTGGCACTGGGGGCTACCAACCTGGAAGAGGAGTGGGCGGCGGACTTCATCAGGAATTATGTGGACAAAGCTCTTGAAGCCTGAGGTCCCAAGAAGGTTTGGGAGTTTTTGTATGGAGCAGTGGGAATCCTGGAGGCGTATCCCAGCCTCTGGGGATATCCCGAATACTCAGAGCTGTTCTATTCTTATTAGATACTTTGTTCTTTACATAGTTGAATGTGCTGACAACAAAATCACACAAAAATTATCAATGGAAATCAAATTTATTAACCCATGGAGGTCTGGATTTGGACTCACACTCAAAATTAAAGTGGAAAAAAACAATATAGGCTGATCCAACTTTGATGCAATGCCCTTAAAACAAGTCAGAATGAGGCTCAGTAGTGCGTGTAGCCTCCACGTGCCTGTATGACCTCCCTACAATGCCTGGGCATGCTCCTGAAGAGGTGGCGGATGGTCAGGTAGTGCAGCTCATCCAGGATGGCACATCAATGCGAGCTGTTACAAGAAGGTTTGCTGTGTCTGTCAGCGTAGTGTCCAGAGCATGGAGGCGCTACCAGGAGACAGGCCAGTACATCAGGAGACGTGGAGGAGGCCGTAGGAGGGCAACAACCCAACAGCAGGACCGCTACCTCCGCCTTTGTGCAAGGAGGAACAGGAGGAGCACTGCCAGAGCCCTGCAAAATGACCTCCAGCAGGCCACAAATGTGCATGTGTCTGCTCAAACGGTCAGAAACAGACTCCATGATGGTGGTATGAGGGCCCGAGTCCCATGTATATACATGTATATATACATGTGTGGGGAGCGTGAAATAAAGAAGCTGAATTGTTTCATGATTCAGGTTTTAATATTGTAGTCACATCCCCAACATATCTCTCAGGAACAGAAGAGAGTGAACTCAGCCAGGACCCCCTTATTTATACATACAACATCAAAAGCCAAATCACACATCCTTGTCAAATCCTCTTATTGATTATAACTCCCCCTCAATGTCCTTCAGTCCTCCACCTGGCCCCAGGGGGTCAGGAAGTCTTTTCAGGTCCTTACCGCCGTGTCTCCGTCTCCCTGCTGTTCTTCACCGGCGGTCCAGACCTATTGTCCTCCTCTAAGACGTGAGGTCAGTCCACATATGCAATCTTAAACATCCCCTTGTGCTTATGCATATGTAGGCATGAATACATGAGCCACAGCCCCCCCCCAAACGTCGAAGAATGGACAATATAATCGATCTCCAAAATATGATGACATCAATGGCATAACTATACAACTTGATCACCTTAAAAAAATTCAGTGACCACATCAACAGTATAGCCTATACAGCATGATCACATTAACAATTCAGTGATAACGCCAACAGCATAGTCTACACAACATGCTCGCATTAAAAAAATTTTTAGTGATAACACCAACAGTATAGCCTATACCACATGATCACATCAAACATCAGTCTGTACGTCGTCTGGGTTTCAACCGTCTTCCGAATCTGCTGTACGCAGGCTTCGCCGTCTTTGCGGCGCTGTCCTGCAAAGAATCTGCAGCCTGAGGAAGAAAGTGGTTATTTGGTCCCTGCGGGGGGTCCGGGACGTGTTCCCTGGGGGGTCTGCCACATCGAGGTACCCTCGCCACTCGTACAGACTCATCGTTCACCACAAAAGCAAGCTTTAATCTGTCAATACTGACTGTCTCTTTCCTGTCTCCTAAATCTAGCACAAAATGCTTATCACCAGTTTCCAGCACTCTAAATGGACCATCATATGGCAGCCAGAGGGTCGGTCTTAAAGCCTCATGCCTGACAAAAACGAATTCGGCATTTTTTAAAGCCTGAGGAACAAAAACCCGCAGAAAAGTGTGATGAACGGGGCCCGGGAGCATGTCCGCTTCCGTGCCGCTTAGTGGCCTCAGAGCTGGGAGGCACCCTGGCTCTGGATGCTCTGGCAAGAACTCACCGGGCAGCCTGAGAGGTTGTGCAAAAACTAACTCTGCTGGGGAGGCATTCAGATCCTCCTTGGGCGCAGAACGCAACCCCAATAAAACCCACGGTAGTTTGTTTACCCAATCTGCATCCGTAAGCGATGCTCTGAGGGCTGCCTTCAAAGACCTGTGAAAACGCTCGCATAAACCGTTAGCCTGGGGATGATACGTGGTAGTGCGATGGATTGTCACCCCTAAGCTGCTGGCCATCGCTGACCAAAGCTCGGAGACAAACTGAGGTCCTCTGTCGGACGTAATGTCCGACGGAACCCCGAAACGCGCTACCCAGGCCGTTAAAAAAATGCACGCCACCTCTGCAGCCGTGGTTGATGTTAGTGGGACCACTTCTGGCCAACACGTGGTTCGGTCTACCATTGGCAAAAGATGTGTGAACCCCTGCGACGACGGTAGAGGGCCCACGAGGTCGACATGCACATGATCAAATCTCTTGGCCGGGATTCGGAACGGCTCTAAAGGGGCTTTCGTGTGCTTGTGAATTTTGGCCCGCTGGCAAGACATGCAGGTTCGTGCCCACTCTTTCACGTGCTTGCGCAGGCTCGGCCAAACAAACTTTTCCGCAACCATCTTCACCGAAGCGCGCACTCCCGGGTGTGCCAGGGAGTGAACCGAGTCAAAAACGCGGCGGCGCCACGCGGCCGGGACTACCGGGCGTGGTCGCCCAGTTGACACGTCGCAGATTAAGGGGGGCATACCGGTTTGCAAACACCTGCTCTCCAGCCTTAACCCTGTTGGTCCAGACTGGAGTGCGCGCACGTCCGCATCACTACCCTGTTCCGCTGCCATGGCCGCGTAGTCTATCCCTATGTGAACTGGGGCCGTGTACGCTTCTGCGTTGCTCTTGTGCCCTGCGGCTGCGGTAGTATAATCTGCCTCCGCGTGCCCTGGTGATGTCACGGCGCGGGAGAGGCAGTCTGCCACTACGTTGAGTTTACTCGCTACGTGCTGAATGTCCGTAGTAAATTCCGAAATTGCGGCCAGATGCTTCTGCTGCCGGCCCGACCAAGGTTCTGAAATTTTAGACATCGCGAAAGTGAGCGGTTTATGGTCGACAAAAGCCGTGAAACGCCGACCTTCCAACCAGACCTGGAAATGGCGACTGGCCAAATGGAACGCTAACAGCTCCCTGTCAAACGTGCTGTATTTGCACTCGGCTTCGTTCAAGGATTTGCTGAAAAATGGCAACGGCTGCCAAACTCCGTCCACGTGCTGTTCCACGACCGCCCCTATGGCCAAATCTGATGCGTCCGTAGTGAGCACTATGCGGGCCGATGGTTCGGGGTGGGCTAAAAGCGTGGCGTCAGCCAGGGCTCTTTTTACTTCTGCGAATGCGTGCTCCCGCTCCGGGGACCACACGACTGCGTTGGAGGGTTTTTGTTTTCTGAGCGCAGCATATAATAGTTGCATGAGCTGAGCTGCGTGGGGCAGGAAACGGTTATAAAAATTTACCATTCCCAAAAACTCCTGCAATGATTTGACCGTCTGTGGTGGGGGGAAATTTGCCACTGCGCGCACCTTGTCAGGCAATGGGACTGCCCCTTCTGTGGAAACGCGGTGTCCCAGAAAATCGATCTGCGCCACGCCGAACTGGCACTTGGCTGGATTAATTATTAACCCGTGTTCTCCCAACCTCCGAAAAACTGTAGTGAGGTGTTTTTCGTGTTCCTCCTCGGAAGTACTGGCGACTAAAATGTCGTCGAGATAGACGAACACGAAAGGGAGATCACGTAACACAGCATCCATCATACGCTGGAATGTTTGTGCTGCGCCTTTAAGACCAAACGGCATACGCAAAAACTCAAAAAGCCCAAAAGGGGTTATTACGGCTGTTTTAGGGACGTCCTCCGATCAGACTGGAACTTGATGGTAGCCGCGAACCAGGTCTATTTTAGAAAAAATGCGCGCCCCCGCCAGATGCACGGAGAAATCCTGAATGTGTGGGATTGGGTAGCGGTCATGCGCTGTAGCGTTGTTTAGTCTGCTATAATCACTGCAAGGTCTCCAGGAGCCATCAGCTTTAGGGATCATATGCAGTGGTGAAGCCCATGGGCTTTTCGAACGACGAATAATGCCCAGCTTTTCCAGGCTGGCGAACTCCTCGCGTGCTATGGCGAGTTTGGCAGCATCTAAGCGCCGAGCTTTCGCGAAGACGGGGGGGGCCAGTTGTGGTGATAAAATGCTCCACCCCATGTTTCGCCACTATTGCCAAAAATTTGGGAACTGTGAGTGCTGGAAAGTGGGTGAGGAGTGTGTCAAACTTACCGCCTGCTGTGGCAACGCTGGCCTGCACGGGTGGTGGGGACACTCGAGCTGTACAAGGAATAGAGTAGAAAGACAGTGCATTTACTAATCGTCTGTTGGCAAGATCAACTAACAACCCATGTGAGCACAAGAAATCCGCACCTAACATGTTGAAACTCACCGCCGCTATGATAAAAGTCCACTCATAAGTGCGGCCGTGTAAGGACAGGGACAAAGTCCTTTCTCCATAGGTGTTGATGCTCGAGCCGTTCGCCGCCGTTGCCCCGTCGCCGCCAGCCACCCGGTCAGCGTAGGTTGGGGTGATGAAGCTCACCTGAGCTCCAGTGTCTATGAGGAAATGCCGCCCGGAGCTCTCATCAGTGATGTAGAGCAGCTTATTGGTCTCGCTGAGAGCCGAAGCTGCTAACGGATCCCGGCTTTGGAGTTTCCCGAGGTCTTGTAACTGCACGGTGGCACACACCTGTGTGCCTTCTCTGCGAAGCGCCGGTGATGATAGCAGAGGCCATCTCCTCCATTGCGTCATGGCCGCGCTGCTGCCATGGTGGGTGGGTTCGGCTCCACTGTCTCTGGCTCTTCGTCGCCCCTGGCCACCGCACCGAGGTCCGCCGCTGCTGCTGTGGCTGTCTGCTCGCCGCAGGAGTTGAGGAGCCGCTGCGCTTCCCGGGCCAGCGCATGGAAATCCCGCTGGGTCTCACAACGCATGCTGGATAGGGTGCCTCTCATGTGCGTCGGGAGGTTGCTGAGGAAGATGTGCTTGAAGAGGGAGCTGTCGTTGTCTGATTCTCTCAACTGAAGCATGTCTTCCATCAGGGTGATCGGTCTGCGCCCTCCTTGGCCGTACATAGCTAGTAGCCTCTTAGCCCTCTCTTCGGCTGAGGGCACGAAACACTTGATGAGGGTAGCCTTTAACTCGCCGTATTTGTCGTCGGCGGGAGGCTGCTGTACCACGCTCCGCACGCATCGCGCTGTGCGGGCGTCGAGCTTGGCGATGACGTGGTAGAACTTGGTGTCATCTGCCGTTATTCCTGCGAGCGCGAACTGCGCCTCGGCCTGGAGGAACCACGAGTCCGGGTCGTTCTGCCAGAATTCTGGTAGTTTAATGGCGACGGCGCTCGCATGGGCCGCCTCCGACGAGTCTGCCTCGGGGGACCTCCTTTCATCCATTCTCACGTAACTGGTCACCAATGTGGGGAGCGTGAAATAAAGAAGCTGAATTGTTTCATGATTCAGGTTTTAATATTGTAGTCACATCCCCAACATATCTCTCAGGAACAGAAGAGAGTGAACTCAGCCAGGACCCCCTTATTTATACATACAACATCAAAAGCCAAATCACACATCCTTGTCAAATCCTCTTATTGATCATAACTCCCCCTCAATGTCCTTCAGTCCTCCACCTGGCCCCAGGGGGTCAGGAAGTCTTTTCAGGTCCTTACCGCCGTGTCTCCGTCTCCCTGCTGTTCTTCACTGGCGGTCCAGACCTATTGTCCTCCTCTAAGACGTGAGGTCAGTCCATATATGCAATCTTAAACATCCCCTTGTGCTTATACATATGTAGGCATGAATACATGAGCCACACATGTATATATATATATATATATATATATATACATACACACATATATATATTCAAAAAGGCATATATATATATATATATATATATATATATATATATATATATATATATATATATACTGTATATATATATACATATATATACATATATATACATATATATATAGATATGCCTTTTTTGAATTGGATATGCCTTTTTTGAATTGTTACTGCTTTCCTTTTGTCTGTTTATGTTTCAGTTTGTTTTGGGCCATGTCTTGCTTCATTTGTAATTATGTTCTAGTCTGTATTTGGTTTTGTTTATATTTATTCTATGGGCTGACAGCTGTCAGGTGACTTTTCCGGGTTTGTGTTGGCACTGCCTGTCAAGCTGTCAGCCACTCCTCCCTCACCTCTCATTACTTCTAGCTGATTCCAATAATTAATTGTTGTTCCATTCTCCTGCTCAGGTGATCCCACACCTGTTATCACTCATGTTGCTATTTCATTTACTACTTAAGCTCTGTCTGTTCACTTTGTCATGTCACATGTCACTCCATCTACTTTCCTGCCTCATAGAGGCAAACATGACAGGTTTAAGATTAGGGGAAAACGTTAGAGCTTGGGTTAAGTAAGGGTGAGAGTCTAGTTTAAACACAACACCTATAAACCGTCACCATCTCAGTTCATAGTCAAAAATGAGACTACAGGTCATATTTCCTAGGGGTGGGAATTGGGAAGGACCTCGCGATTCAATTCAGATGGCGATACTTGGGTAATGATTCGGTCCTATCACAATTCACCAATAATTACAATATTGCGATATCGAGTATCGTGATACCATAGCTTTCAAATTTTTTCACCTTATTCAACCTCAAATCATGTCCCAAAGTAAAACTGTTGACCTCTCTTTCATATAATAAAGTATTCTTCAGGGCTTCATACATGGAGGGCGGTGGACAGCATTGTTTGGAATAGATTCCCACTCCATCTATGTTTATCTGACTCTGTGAACTCTTAAAAAGCAGCTGAAAACTTTTTTGTTTAAGGAGGCTTTCCATCGAGTTTCAATTCAACTGCTTTTTAATGGGAAGTTTGATATTTTTAAATTATTTTTATCTTGTTTTAACTTTTTGCAGTTTTAAAATTATTTTTATCTATCAAATTCCTTTTATTTTATTGTACAGCGCTTTGTGACTATATGTCTCTGAAAAGTGCTTCATATATAAACATTACTTACTTTTTCTCCGAGCGCTGCTTGGAAGCTCCATACCAATGTGTTTTTAGCTTAGCCGTTGCTAATGCTGCTGTGAGATGTGTGTTGGCCGGCATTTTTTTTTTTTTTTTTTGTGCAGGTGTTGCAAGTTGTGTGTCATGTCAATGTCTTCCATCTTTGTTACAAAATTCAAAAAAAGGCCCAACATTTGAGCTAACTTTGAGCTAAATGCTTCCTAACTTTCAAAGCTGGCTGCAAATCTTGTGAGACAAGTTATGTCTTCACTTGACTGGGTGCTTGCTTTGGGCCAACTAGTAAACTAAAAATGCAGCTGGTTGAATATCCAAGAGAGTATGCAACGTTTACATGAATATGCATAATTAATAAAAGATCGGTCCATGTGTTTAGGGATCGGTGCATCATTGTTAGTGTCAAGTATCGCAGTCCATCACTATATCAATCTTTTGTCCCACCCCTAGTAATTCCTGTTGCTAACACTTTATAAGGTCAGTTTCTGTTGGAGGACAGGATCATTTTCAGAGTATGAGATATTGGGTCATCTCTAGATGAGATAACAGATTTAATTACTATGCAGTACAGTATATGAGTGTGCATCATTTGTAAACACTCATCACTCCTCCTCACAACATCTAAAGGAACAAATACAAGTGGATTTCAAGAGAGAAACAGCACAGGCTGTTAAATTTTCCCTTTGATTCTACAACTCTCATTTACTAAATGATAACCAAGCTTGCCTGATGAAAAAGGTTACACGGGTGCCAGGTGAATGGGGGATGGTGATTTTGCAAGGAACAAAGATGAATAATAACTGTTTTCCTTTTGAGTTGACACATAAATATATCAGTAAAATACTTGATATCTAACCTGTGTCTACAAATCAAAGACACACTCAGCCTTTCTCCCATTTTTCTGTGTCACATGCTATGTCAGGCATTCTTTAGCTGTCAACAGTGTCGATGTGACCCTAGACAGCCAAGCAGCAACACATTTCCACTCCACCGCTCTGCTTCATGCATCAGGCTGTTATAGTTAGAGCCTGTCAGAGCTTCCCTGTCAAAAATCATTGTTGCTTTCACAATACTGACCCCACAACCTTTGTGTGCATTTGACACAGTGGATCACAGGCTGTTGGGGGACAGCCCGATATATATGTAGCAGATATAAGGAAATGCACGTGACAAAGGATATAGTGATAATTTTAACAAACTGTAAAGCAATAGTCATGTCCAATCTGCCCATGCTCATTTATTCTGACTGGGCCACATTCTGACCCTAGACCAAGCACACACTAACTAATTCTTTTAAGATCAGGGTAGCTGTATTGGAGAGAAGGACAATGTATGCAAGCACAGGAAGAGAATAATAGATTTTTATTGGATCAATCACACCTTACTTTTTGGCTACATACTTAACTCCCCTTTATACAGGGGTGGAGATCATTGAGAGGTCGTTGAGTGATGAAAAATGGCCAGATCTCTTAATGATCTTTCAATGATCCTTCAGCAATTGCCAAGATCTCTCAATGATCTCTCATTGCTCTTCAGCCATTTCCACGGTCCTCAAAGTTTTGACTCAGTCCAAAACAGTCTCTCAATAATCACCAAGTAGAAGCAATTTCTCAAGAAATTCTCATCGATCTCCCAACGATCTCCCAGCAATGTTTTAATGAGCTCCATTGTCTTTCATTGAAAGCCCAGCAATTCCTCACTGATCTCTCAGGGAACTTTCAAAGATCTTTATAGATCGCCATGAAAATCACACAACAACCTCACAAACATTTACACAGAAATGGCTTTTTCAAAGCTTAGGAGATCATTGAGAGATGGGCCAATTTCTGATTTCTCAATGGTCACTGTCAGGAATCTAGAAACTCATAAAAGTGATCGTATATTAGTTTGTTACCTCAATAAAGATTCAAGACACAAAATTCTATTTCTCATGAGCTTTTGTTTACTTGCAATGCAAGGAGCACAAACCTGGTTACAGGAGATCAGTACTAAAGACAATCATCAGAGTTCAGACAATTTATACACAGCAGTTTGCATGATCAAACAGAAACATCTATCATATACTCCCTTATACAATCATGATGAAATATGCTGACATCAAAGAAAAAGGAACAGTTTCACTTTATCAGAGTCCACCTTGTGTTCTAAGGAGTAACAGTTTCTTAGGGCAGGTCATACTGTGCAGCCCAGGTCATCATGTGCCTTAAGCTAAATCTACCATGAAAGGAGAACTGGAATTTCAACATAATTAAAATAAGAAAAAACAACTTCAATCTTCATGCATCATGTACAAAACTTCTAATACACAGACAGTTTTAGTATTTTTCAGCAGACAGTTACATACAGTTATATATACTTGATTGGATTATATAAAAATGATAATATGCATACACATAATTTTTCTGACATTCCCTCCTGTTTATCATTTTTATCAATTTAAATCACATGCAATCATCAGTACAATGTATCTTCTCACGATTTTCTACATTGACATTCATTGAGCATCACTTCCAAATCTAAACAGTGGTTCTGTCATCACAATCACCATTACCTTGTTGTCTCAAGTCAGTATATTGTACAGGAACTTCCCGTTGGAGCATAACAGATTGTAACATGTAAGTGTGTTGAGCAAGAGCTCTATTTATTATGGACCTTATACAGGGAATGACACACATGAAAAGCACACAGAATAAGATTAATATCACAATCAATGGGGTTAACTATTTCAAAAGAATCTGCCACCAAGTTCTACTTTGAAACCAATCCCAGAAGCCCCAACCTTTATCTTCATCTAACCCATGCTGTAAGTGTAAAATATCATTCAAATGGCTAATTTTTGTTCTTCATTTAAAGTTGTGAATCCTTGCTCCATTAATACAGTCAGATTTTCCATTGTCCATGCTAATGCATTTATGTGGTGTATAGCTAGAGCACTGCCATACATTGGAAAAAGAGTACTCATAATACCTTTAAAATCACTAATTCTCTGTTTTCCAGATAGTTTACCCACCAACCAATGTCCAACATTATTGCTTGTATTAAACAGAGAGTTCATCGCTATTGTCGCTCCGGGTGTTTCCTCTTCACTCAGTGGAGCAGGGATCATGGGTATTGCAGTCTTGTGTGAATGGGGTAGCAATGAACACACATAGCAAGAAGTATTGATTCCCAGTCCTCTCACTGAAACCACCATTGTCTGGTACCACAGGTTATGCATATAATCCACGTATTGTTCATTGTCCGTGCTTCGTGGGTTCCTTGTCCTTGAATCAGAAAGAGATTACCACCCCACTCTCAGGAGAAGTGCTGAACACAGAGTCATCAATAATTTTGGTGCCATGCTTCCACCTGAGAGAGTACCCCTCCGGGCCTCTTTCTTCACCAGGGTTGAGACGGCCTTGTCCTTAAAAGGACACGCCCCCTTTGTAACTGGACTTACTCAGGGAAACAAGTTAGTTAGTTCCCTTATAGGCACCCGTAGTCTTTTAACGTGAATCCAAGATGGTCATTCAGCAATACATACTGCAGTGGGAGTGGGAGTGTCCAGTGTTGTCGGTGGTGGTTCTTTACATAGCCTCCAAGTTGCAACGGGTTATCCGCTTTTTTCTGTGGAGGAGAGAGAGCTTCTGACAGGATCAAAACATTCCCTGAGATGTTCACCAAGATCTGTGTATTTGTTAGGCGTGGTTAGTGGTGAGAGGTCAGGTAATACATAAGGACAGTGAAAAACACATTCAAAATGTGATAATCCTGTCTTTAGGTCTAGTATAGAGTTAATGGTTAGTCTGACTAATTTCAGGGCTTCTGGCCAAGTAATACCCTTTCCATGTATAGTTTTTTTCCAGCATTTGTTTGATTGTACCATTTTTCTTTTTACAAAACCTGTACTTTGTGGGTGGTAGATACTATGAAATTTGATCTTACAGCTTAGATTAAGTCTTGAACTGTTTGTGCTGTAAAATGAGTTTTATTATCTGCATAAATCAGTTCTGGAACCCCAAAAACAGAAAAACATAATTTACTAGAGTTTTACACACAAATGCGGCATGTGGGACAAATTTCTGTCCACTTTGTGAAGGTGTTAATCAACACCAAGCAATATTGTAGCTTTCCATTGCTCCTTGAGCATTATTTTATAAACAAATGATGCACTTTTGGCATGTTTTTGTTACTTCTTTCAAAATATTAGGACAGTTTTTCCAACATCCTCATCATTCATTGATTTCCCTCCTGTTGGCACATGATTGGCCATGTGCCACCAGGACAGCTCATTTATATAATGTGGGTGGCAGAGCAAATTTTCGTCAGGCAAGCCAAATGTATATCTAATTATTTACATATGAAACAGGAGGAAGGTCCATATTATTTTAACAATCTTTTAAAACATCAACATCATTAATAAAACAGATGGTTCCTAAAAGATTAATAGCAGTACAGTGAGCAGCGTTATCAGCCAAGCGATTACTGCAGTTAAACAAGTCAGTGCCATTAGTGTGGGCAGGGCAGTGAATAACTGCCACATAACGTGGTAGCATCAAAACATTACGTAGCTGCAATAATTGCTATCGATATTTACTGGTTTTCCTGTGGAGGTGACAAACCCCCGCAGATTCAAGGTAACAGTATGCAGGTGGCATGCGTTATAAGCATATTTACTGTCTGTACAGATAAGTTACATTCAGGTTAGTAGCCAATAGTTCAGCTGTTGGAGGTGATGCAGGTTGTGGAATTTTTACACAATCAGGACCCCAGACAACATTGTTACAGCATAAGCACACTTCTATTTTTTTACTAAGCAAGCCTGTTGCTCGCTTTTTCCCTTGCTAAGTAGAGAGAGAGAGCTGCCGTTCACCCCCCCCTTGCTGATGGGAGAGAGAACCACCGCTCGCTCCTCTGTTGCCCCCTTTTTTTTTTTTTTTTTTTTTTAAATGAGCCATCAGTAAATAACCACAAGGAATTTGGTACAAGCTTAAGGTGTGGCTGTGACAACAAGGTTATAGTGTACGACAATAGTCTAGCTGGTAACAATATGGAATGGTTGTCCTGCTGCAAAACCCCCTTCACAACATAATAGAGGGCATGATCTTCTTATTTGTATTATCCCATGAATAATAAAAAGTGGTCTGTATTGCCCAGCATGTATTTTAGTTATAACTGTAGCCATATGTTTATCCTGGGTACTACAGAAAATGAAATGAGAAGCGCTTATGTACATAAAGTTGAATTGAATTCATCATCAATCATTTATTGATAATTTTTTTAATGCATTATCTATTTTTCTGAGGATTGCTAATTATTTGTTAATTAATTTCTTTGATACCCCCTGTTTTGATACATGGAGACTCACATGCAGCAAAGTTACAGGGTATTTGTTTGATTTTACTGAAAGGAAGTGTGCTAACAATTTTAATTTTAAATAAAATTTGCAGGTAGCCCAGTTCCTTCAAAAATAAGATTTCAATAATTATAGCTTCTTTTTGTGACATCTCTTGAAATAGTTTACAAATTCTACTTAAGAAAAAGAAAAAGAAAATAACTATCTGTGCATTTTTGATATGCTTCAGCATTGATAAATAAGATCAGTTTGTCCAGTTGAACACAGATAGGTTGAATTTGAAATATTGTGTCACACCCTTTCAGTCAAAGGAAAGGCGGACGTTTTGCCCAATTAGAATTTGATTTAATATTTTACAAGGAATGCCCCTATTTCATACATTCCTTGGTAAATTATGGAGTGCAATGTAGTTCACCCTGACCCAGCTTGGCCACCGCTGAATCAGGAGAAGCACATTCCTCATTGCTATCACATTTCTGAAATATGATGTTGTTACACCATTATAAATGTATCCCGCAGTGCAAAATCATATAAACATCACATCTGTAAAATCAGAGTCCTTTAAATCAGTGTAGTCATCCTTCTTTTATTTTTTAAATTTGGGCCTAATGTAATGTGAAGTTTGAATAATACATCTCTCCCGAGTAAATTTACTGGGCAGGAGAGTGCCACAACCACTTCTGAAATACATACTTTGCCTGTGGAGGAGTCTGTTAATGTAATTGGGCCATAAAGGCTCTCAGTTGTTGTTCCACCTCCTGCATTTTGAACCTTAATAGTTCTTCCAGTAAATTTAGCACCTTTGGGGATTTTGCGAACAGTAGTGCGTGTGGCTCCTGTGTCACAAAGAAATTCAACCTCCTTTCCCTTCACTAGTAACCATATTGTAGGGGCAAACAACACACTGCTGTACATAGTCAAGTCCAAAGTCTCATTAGGCCTTGTCAACACTTCAGATAGTCTTTTCTGTTGGTCCAGTACTGTCTGTTTGTCCTCAGAAGAGAGTTCATCACAGTCGGTTAGTCATGCTCTTCTGTCTGAGGGTCCTTGTCTATTCTCACCTCCATAATCATTTTGATTTCTACCTCCTCTTCCTTGCTGAAACCTGCCTCTCTGATCATTCTGAAATCTTCATCTACCTCTACTTGGTCCCCTGCCTCCAAATCCACCTCTTTGGCCAAACCTGCAGTCACGGGCCCAGTGACCAGGTTTGCCACAATTAAAACAAACATCCTGATTTCCATCATTCACTTGCATTGACCTGCCTGTCTTGGGTCTAGCCCCACCTTGCACCATCCGTGCAACAAACACTTCCTCCTCACCCTCTACACTGCTCAGGAGCAGTGGAACTGTCCTACTTTTAACTTTTTCTTCTGCATCAACGTGTCCTTTAAAAATGTTACCCCAGCAATTTTGTCTTCATAATCAGGATCAAAATGTTCATTTATATATTCATTCACTTTTTCACCACACACAGTTCTCAGTATTTTAAACATTTCTGAGGGACCTAAATAGTGTATTAACAACAAATCTTTAAGCTCCCGAATGCACCTGGTCAAATCCTCTTCAGGATTTGGTATGCTCTTGGCCGCCTGAATTATTTCTTGGGGGGTCCAAGGTTTAAAATACAGCCTGTCTTGTTTTGGCTGTCCCTCTTCCACCTTTACAGATTTGACAATCACCAGAAAAGCTGATGTGTGTTCACTGTTTTGAGGGAGATACTTTTGTTCAACTTCTCTGGCCTCTTTCATTAATGCATTATAAGGACCCTCCTTAGGATCAGAAGTTGAGTGAGACAGGGGAGGATGTGCTTCCTCCTCCCCGTGACTTAAGGGCTCCTCGCTGTTTTGACTCTTATACCTTGGTTTTTTGTTTTTTTTCTTTTTCATCATTTTTTCTCCCTTGATCTGATTTGGCTTTGGCGTCTATAGCCGCCATTGCCCAGAGATTGGCACATTTAAGTTCAGAACTTAGCTTACTTCTCCCTTTCTTATTGCCTTTAGTTATAAGTTTTACAGTTGATACTAGGACTGCACATTCATCCACATTCAGCGTGGGTTTGAAAGAATAATCTTTTTCCCATTTATTTAAATATTTTTCAGGATCCTTTATTTGCTCTTTTTCCTTTAAACGGTAATTATAATTTTTAACTGTTCGACATGCCGTTTCTTCTTTTTTCTTTTGTTTAGATTTTTTCTTGTTTTCTGTTTTTCTTGCGCAATTACCCATTTTTAGCCTTTGTTAATTCCACAGGAATTAAAGTATTTTACCAGGAAAAGTGTGTTATTTCGGTTCAACACACTACCATTACGTCCCAGACGACCCGATATTCTTTTTTGGTCCCAGACCAGGTATCACAACCTTTTATCCTTGTTGTCAGGAAAAATATAGTCGCCGCTATATTACCATTACATGTATTCAAAACCTGGCAACTTACTTATGGTCCCCGACCATTTTTTTCTACCATTACACTCTTTTCAGACTTATGAGCGACACTCACTTATTGATTTTTTTTAAAAAAAAAAGGTTCTTGTGGCTCTTTGTTACATTACTCACTCAGGATGGATTAGGAGATTCTTGTAACGTATTGAGTGTATACTGACTTTTTTGGTCCCTGACCGTAATACAGGAAACTCACTGTATCCTTACACTTAATAACAAAAGACGTCACTTACTTTATGATTGCTTTCTCTTTATTATCGAGGATGGACGTCAACTAGGGAGAGCCAGGGCGCCGGTCCTCCTCCGGAGTTCCCAGAAGGCGGGTTTCCAAAGCTGACCAGTGGTCAGACCGTGCGCACGGATTTCAACCCAGAGAAGGCGTCGCTTCTGGCACCCTCTAGCCTGTTGTCCATCCGGGTCACCGGCACCACGTATGTCAGGAATCTAGAAACTCATAAAAGTGATCGTATATTAGTTCGTTACCTCAATAAAGATTCAAGACACAAAATTCTATTTCTCATGAGCTTTTGTTTACTTGCAATGCAAGGAGCACAAACCTGGTTACAGGAGATCAGTACTAAAGACAATCATCAGAGTTCAGACAATTTATACACAGCAGTTTGCATGATCAAACAGAAACATCTATCATATACTCCCTTATACAATCATGATGAAATATGCTGACATCAAAGAAAAAGGAACAGTTTCACTTTATCAGAGTCCACCTTGTGTTCTAAGGAGTAACAGTTTCTTAGGGCAGGTCATACTGTGCAGCCCAGGTCATCATGTGCCTTAAGCTAAATCTACCATGAAAGGAGAACTGGAATTTCAACATAATTAAAATAAGAAAAAACAACTTCAATCTTCATGCATCATGTACAAAACTTCTAATACACAGACAGTTTTAGTATTTTTCAGCAGACAGTTACATACAGTTATATATACTTGATTGGATTATATAAAAATGATAATATGCATACACATAATTTTTCTGACAGTCACCTAGCGATCTCCTTCTGTGTAAAGGGGCCTTAGAAATTTCTAAAGTGAAGCAGAGTACAAACATTTTCTTTTTTTCTTGCACTATTGCATATACGTAGCTGACCAAACAGTCCATGTCATAGAAGTGAAGCATTTGGACACAGTTTATGCTCTCGAATAACGTGACCCTGAAAAATCAAATGCTGGACATCAGAAATCCACAGTGAGTTTTGGAAATGCTGCAATCAACAGTTAGCTGTTAAAATCTCACTTACAATGCAATAAAAAGCTCTAGTGTTTACACCATTGTCCTGTTGTAAATTTGTGTGCCATCTGCTTTTGTGACCAAGTACAGTGGTTACATAATCATGAAATTACATCAGGAATGGCCCTTACAGATTGTAATTTTAACCTTGTTTTAAGGGGAAACAGCTCCAGTCAAGCGGAGACATTGTTTTGGCTTCTGCTAGAATCCCAGTCTGTCTCTTGCTGTTTTTTTCCAATGAAAAAGCTTTGCCAAGTGTCTAATAGGATTTTGGTGTCCCTGCTCTATGAAGGACAAGAAAAGCTCTAATAAAAACTCTAAGGTTCACTGCTTCAACCCCAGTCAGTGTTCAATCAAGGTTTTGTTTCTATAAATGCTTTGTTTTTCCTATTTATGCAATTGTGTGTGTGTATGGGGGGGGGGGGGGGTCATGTATGTTATAGGAAATATAGTAGCAGAGTAGACCCTCTTCCCCGCCAAAAAGGAAAAAAATATATATATAATGCATGCATCTATCTAAAAGGTATTTTACCATGAAAGACACTTTATGACAAGCCAGTCTTTGGGAAGCTGTTCAATTCAAATAAAAGAGAAACTCTGCAAATTGCAGGCAAGTCAACATCTGGTACAAATAAAACTTAATTTACCACCTACCAAATCCAATTTACCTGATATACATGGCCATTTGGTCCATTAAACTAAATGGAGTGTGTGCAAGAATGTCCCTCATCTCTCACTTCCAAACTAGGCTATGCATAAACTGGGCCAGTAAGGCAGCATTTGGCCTAATACCATATGTATCTGGGCCTGGGCTCGGGAGGGGGAAGGACAGAGCAATAAGTCTGTCTGTCAGCTGAGGGCTACATCTGAAGGCGCGCCGTGAATGCTGTCATCTCAGCATCCTGCTCCCAGCCTGCAGAGCACACCCCAAACACAAGCAAGCAGACGTGAGCACACATACCCTCGCAAGGAGTCTGTCTGAAGCTAAAAGGAGGGTGTCAGAGCGTAATCGCGTTTCATCATCCAATGCAACAAGAAGTCCTTTGTGTGAATTTTGTCAAAAACAGAAATCATTTAATAAAGGGAAAGCTTTAAAATGTTTATTTTGACCAATAGGTGCTTGTACAGTATAATCAGAATGTATACTGTATACACTTGACTAAACTTCTTTCCCATAAGAACTAGGGAATTCACAATAATAATAATAATAATAATAATAATAATGGCGCGGTGGAGGAGTGGTTAGCACTGCGGCAGCACAGTAACTCACCCTTGGCTGGGGGATCCTGGGTTCAATCCCAGCCCCTGACCAACAGTGATCTGTGTGGAGTTTGCATGTTCTTCCCGTGTCTGTGTGGGTTTACTCCGGGATTTCTCCGGTTTCCTCCCACATGCCAAAAACATGCAAGTTAGGTTAATTGGCATCAAAACTGGGGATTCTAAATTGTCCTTAGGTATGACTGTGAGAGTGAATGGTTGTCTGTCTCTCTGTGTTGGCCCTGCGATGGACTGGCGATCTGTTCAGGGTGTACCCTGCCTCTCACCCAAAGAGAAGCCCAAAGAGATGGATAGGCTCCGTCCCCCCGCGACCCGAAAAGGATTAAGCAGAAGAAGATGAATGAATGAATGAATGAATGAATGAATAATAATAATAATAATAATAATAATAATAATAATAATAATAATAATAATAATAATAATATATTTTATTTGTATAGCACTTTACAAGGCATCCAAAAAATGCTTTACATTAAAAAAAATACAAATACATTTATACAACAGTTCTGACCAAGCAATTTGATTGGACAATAGGGATTCCAGGAGTTACTATAATCTGCAATAACTGCACTCCAATTTCACTAGATATGTATCACTCCACTTCAAAGGTGCTCTAGTAATGTTAATTACTAACAGTACTTTTCTATCAACTCTGACAATTGCAGTACTGTTTTGGATACCTTAATTTCCCCAGTGAGGCCCTGTTTGACAAGAAGAAATTATACATCCGTGACCCGGAAGTCCCACCCTTTTGTAAAGGTCAACTTCCGTCTACTTGGTCATTTTAAGATCATTAAGCAATTTCACGTCTGTTTTAAAAAAAAAAATAGGCAGTGCTAGAGTTTGTTTATTGTCTGATTAACAAACCACAATACCTTTGTGGTGATGGACTCTTTGTTTCATCTGAAAATGCGAAGAAAAGCGAGCAAAATGTGCTAAATCGCTAGCATGCTAACTACTACCTTCTGGCGACCGGTATTAGATACGATTTGATCTGGGATTTTCTGAAGTATCGACTTAACAGGTATGTTTTATAAACACATTACTTTTGCACTTGACAATATTTAATTTGTTTACGTTGTGGGGCGACCCCCACAGCCTACGGACAAGCAGAGCGCTCAGCTGGAGCAATTAGCAGAACAGTGAGATGTATGGACTGATATCAATAGGCAGCCTCTCTTTGTCTAATTCCGGCGCCAGTAATCCTGCTATTGATATGTGTGACTCTAATGCAAATGTCCATGCCTTCCTGCAGTTTACTGTGATGCTAATGTGCCATGCATGCATTGTCTAGCTGGGTATATAAGGCAACTGTATATCGCTTGCTCTCTCTCTCTTATTCTCACTTTTTGACCACTTGCATTGCCTGTTTGCTGACTAGAGATACAAGGCTCGCTCCAGCGCGCTCCCACAGCGCTGGGGTGAACCCTCATGCTGGAGGATGAAATAAACACCCTTTTAAACTTCAGTTCGCCGTGTCCTGCCTGCACTTATTCCGTGCCTCCACACCTGGATTCCCTTAATTCATCCGCCACACTGGTGACCCGAAAGAAAGAACACGCTGACGACGAACAAACACAGCCCCCGGCGGTGACTCCGACGACAAGCGAACGCAGCTGCCTGACGCAAATGGACTGCCCTCCCTTCTGCCACACGGGAGACCTCGACGCAGAACCGACACCAGGCGAATTCACTCGGAGATCATCCACGACCGGGAAAGCTGCAGAAAGCGTCATGGTGCGACCCTCGCCTGAGATCTGGACATCCACGCTGGGACCGG
Organism: Pholidichthys leucotaenia; assembly: GCA_020510985.1. NCBI lineage: Eukaryota > Metazoa > Chordata > Actinopteri > Cichliformes > Pholidichthyidae > Pholidichthys > Pholidichthys leucotaenia. The sequence goes on from CM035841.1 coordinate 333,876,797, forward strand.
CCGAGGGACAACGAACGTCTACTCCCTCTCACCGCTCCTCCGCATCCACACGAGCGCGCACGCACCTCGTCCTCTCTCCACGACGGCGACCTCCAGGGCCGGACGGAGAACGCAGCGCATGGACCAGAATGCACCATGACCCGGCATGAGCGAACGGCAGCAACAGCCCGAACAGGGAGGACCATTGGCGCCGACAACGCTGATCTCCAGCAAGCTCCCTGACCCTGACCCACCTCTCAACAGCGGACCACCCACGCACCGAACCCCCGCACGCACACCGGGGGGTTACGAGGACAGCGCACCACGCACGGGACAATAACGGCTTCACAGACCGCCATTGTCCTCCGCCGCTGCACACGCCTGAGAAACACGGCCGACCGCCATCCTCGGAACCTTCAGGGCTGCTCACACACCTGAAGCACACACGCAGCCCGCACACAGGATTTTGTATGGGTCTCAGCCACGCCGCACAATGGGAATCCAGCCGTCAGCTGTCCCCAAAGGCTTTAGGGCTGCGCGCGCACCTAAAGCCAACACGCCAAGTCCCTCACACAGCTTCAGCTCCTGTTTTTTCTTCATGGCTGCTACGCGTCCTCGCAGTACTGAACCGCGAGAGGAGTCAGAGACAAATTTTTCTTCTCACAGCTGCTGTGGATCTCCGCCACGTTCAACGGGACAGCCCCTCAACATCGTGGATCCACATGCAATTTTTGCGCGGCCCAGACAACTTCGCCGTCCCGGGCCGGCACTTGCTACCTCCACCCCCCCTCCCTCCACCTCCACCTCCACCTGCACAGAGCTTTTCCCGCAGCTCGCTACCAAAGCCGGACGATCGAGGCCTCAGCCCCCTGCTGAGCCCTCTGGGGGGGAGTGGTGTGGGCGACCCCTACAGTCTACGGGACAAGCAGAGCGCTCAGCTGGAGCAATTAGCAGAACAGTGAGATGTATGGACTGATATCAATAGGTAGAGAGGAAGTCCGGTGCCAGTAATCCTGCTATTGATATGTGTGACTCTAATGCAAATGTCCATGCCTTCCTGCTGTTTACTGTGATGCTAATATGCCATGCATGCATTGTCTAGCTGGGTATATAAGTCAACTGCATATCGCTTGCTCTCTCTCTTTTTGACCACTTGCATTGCCTGTTTGCTGACTAGAGACAGAGGGCTCGCTCCAGCGCGCTCCCACAGCGCTGGGGTGAACTCTCGTGATGGAGGATGAATAAAACACCCTTTTAAACTTCAGTTCGCCATGTCCACCTGCACTTATTCCGTGCCTCCACATCTGGTGACCCTTATTACGATCCTCCACAATATACTAATTCCAGCAGGGCATGATGCGGCTTGTGCCCTCCACGTAACACAAGTCGCATCACACCCTGCTGGAGTTAACATATGCATAATACCAAACTCACTCTCGTGTAATATTGCTTAAACATTTACCACAGGAAATGTGTAGCAATTTATAACATAAACAAATAAGTTATGCGTTAAGAAGGACCAGACAGATTGTCTTGGCGCTAAAGAAAAGAGGGAATGTACTGTATATTTTTAAGTCTTTATTGTTGCTGGAAAGTTTTCATTACTAAATGCAATTTGTCTTAATCTTCTGGATGCAAGAAACTGCTCCATTTTCAGGGTTAATTACTTGTGGGAGAACAGTGTCTATCACCACATTCAGGATTACTTCAACAATACTGACACCTTCAAGTACAAATAATTACATAAACCTTCATATTTTAACAAATTAAATAATAAACAAAGCAAATTCAGCTACAATCAGGCTGTACTATAAACACAAGAACAGCTCAGAAATACAGTACATGCTCATAGTGTAGTTAATTTTCAGTTGTCAGTGATAGAATCCATCACAGGATCAAAACCATTTATATAAAAGTCAAATAAAAATGAAAGATCATACCCAGTGTAAATTCAGAACTAAAATTAACTGCAACTAAAACTCAAATATCACAGCGTCCAAAATTTGGACAAATGAACAGCAGTAACACAGTAAAATTACAGTCTAATTAATGTAGTGGATTGAAGCGAGATTGAACTCTGCAATTCCCTCTCATGAACTTTGCTCCTTCATGCATGAACTTTTGGGACTGTAGCTTTGTTCCAGATTCATCTCCCCTCACAGGACCCAGACAAGAATCAGGGCCTGCTGTACCCCTCCTCCCTTGTCTTTCTCAACCACACAGACTTTTCACACCAAAGTGTGAGGAGCTGAAGAACAAAAGACTTTCTACAGATACTTCAGGGTTTATGACTGCAGCGATCCAAGAGGAGCTCCTGAAACCCACATTGACTCTGTCTGCATTATTTGTGCATGTTTCCCCTCATTATCAATCCTCATAGATTAGACAAAATCACATAGAAATGTTCCATGGGTGACCTTGTGTCGGTCACATCCAACTTGTGCCTAGCTTTGTGATAATTAAACATTTCTGAGAATTTGGTTCAAACCAGTCTCTCTGCTTCCCCCTCTCTCTTCAAACTGAAGCAGGCTGTTACTGCAAAAGTAGTGGCGTTACAGTAACGCGCAACACCACTACTTTTTCAGTAACATGCTGTGTAACAAAATTACTGTTTAAAAATTCAGTAATGCATTATCCATCCATCCATCCATCCATCTTCTACTGCTTTTCCGGAGGTCCGGGTTGTGGAGGCAGCAGTTCAAGCAGAGAAGCCCAGACTTCCCTCTCCCCAGCCACCTGCTCCAGCTCTTCAGAGAGGATACCAAGGCGTTCCCAGACCAGCTGGGAGACATAGTCTCTCCACCGAGTCCTGGGTCTGCCCCGGGGTCTCCTCCCAGTGGGACGTGCCTGAAACACCTCAAGTGGGAGGCGTCCAGTAGGCATCCTAATCAGATGCCCATACCACCTCAACTGACTCCTTTCAATGTGGAAAGGAGTCAGGAGTAATGTCAGGAGTAATGCATTACAGTTACTAAAAATTTGATCAGATGTGTTACTCGTCACTCATTTTATTAATATGGATAGATATTTTTCGCTCAAATAAATCAATATACAAACTGACCCTACCGTAGCTGAGACGAGCTGTCGGTCGATGTGACCTGTTGCAGAGAGCCGAGTCTTCACTACTGAATGGAGGAAAAGATGAAGCTACTTTGTTTTTGTGAAAATAGATTGTTTTTTTCCTTAGTTGCGGTTAAAGACAAAAGCATATTGGTGAGTTACAAACTAAGTGCCGGTTAAGACTTACTACAATCTTCAGAAGCACCTGAAAACAGCAACAAAGCTCTCACAAAGCTAGTGCTAAGTAACAGCTAGCTAACAACTAACACCATGTTAGTGGATCTACTGTATTTTGAACAGCCACGGCTGGATGTAAAGTGGAAATACTCTTGTTTCAACAGCCACGGCTAGATTTCAAGCACAGTTACGTGTAACAGAGTCAATAAAAGCATTCCTACTTGGTTTGCAAAGTGGGTTGACCCTCTTGGCGACACAGGTAAAGTGCTGGATTCTGGAACCAGAGGTTGTGAGTTCAAACCCTTGTTGGACACCACCAGTTAGGTTTAACCCATCCACTTGGTCACAATTGGTGCTGGTGGTGTATTGGTCCTGTTCCCCAGATATCAGCAGTGTGTTGGTCCCCACCACAAGAGGTGTTGCTGGTAGGACTTACTGGTGTTGACATAGTCAGAAGGTAGGCACTACAAAAGCTAGGCTTGTGGGTGACACACATGATGGGCTTACATTTCCACAGAGATATGACTGCATGCGTATTGGGGGTTTCACGTCTGGAAGGACAAAGGACCCGAATCTGCAGAAGATAATGAGGAGGTGTGAGATTTGTCTTTTTGTCCCACAGAAGATGCCCCGGAGGGATTTCCGGTTCATCAAGGAATGAGAGACAATGGTGAAGGTTCAAAGGGATGCTTTGTGACTGTATGTTTACTGAAGCACCATGTGACTTGAGTTCTGATGCTGGAAACATATAAAAGGGTGATGTGATATGATTCTTCCTCTTCTTCCTGCTTTGAGAATGCTAGACGATGTGTTCTGTCAATAAAGCTGAACTTGAGAAATAAACTCAGCCTCATCATTCGAGCACATCCTCTACACTGGTGACCTACGACAAAGAATGAGCAGACAGAATTCTCCCGAGCGGGGCTCGGCGGAAGCCAGCCTGATGGCCACCTCCACGATCCGGCTGCCCGATTTCTGGCAGCACAGCCCGCGCTCATGGTTTAGCGCAGTCGAGGCGCAGTTCAACCTCCGGAGAATCTCCAACGACGACACAAGATTCTACCATGTGGTAGCGAAGCTGGACAGCAACACGGTCCAGAGAGTGGAGGATCTGGTTAATCATCCACCAGACAGCGACAAGTACAGCGCATTGAAGGACGCGCTGATCAGCCATTTCACCCCTTCGGTCCAACAGCGAGCAGAGGGGCTCCTGACGTTGACGGAGTCAGAGAACGATAGACCTGCGGACCTGATGGTGAAGATGCTGAGGCTGAAAGACTCTGAGGATGGCGAATTCATTTTCGGCCACCTTTTCCTTCGGACCCTGCCGCCAGCAGTGAGAGTGGCCCTGGCAGAGTCGCCCCGATTGGCCAGGCGAGACTACCATGGGCTGAGCAAAGAGGCGCAGCGGCTTGTCGACGCCCACAAGCAGAACGCGGCTTCGACCACGGCAGCTAGCCCAGGAACGGCGTCCAGAGACAGCGCAGATCCAGCGTCCGCGGCGCCAGACGCACCAACGACGGCGGCGATGGGGACCAGGCGGCGCGGAGCGGAGGACGGCCGGTGTTTCTACCACCGCCGTTTTGCAGAGAGAGCGCACAAGTGCGTCCCGCCGTGCAACTTCATGCGCCAGGGAAACGCCAAGACCGAGGGCCAGTCGCAGCTGCGACCCTCGGCGACGAGAACAAGCTGCTTTACCTGACGGATGCACACTCGGGGAAACAGTTCCTTGTGGACACAGGCTCCCAGCTGAGTTTCATCACACCCACCTACGCGTAACGGCTGATGCCGTCTAAAGCTCCCTGGGTGTCAGTGTCAGCAGCGAACGGCTCCACGATTAAAACGTTCGGTGAGAGGACCATGCTTCTGTCCTTACAGGGCCGTTCATTTGAGTGGACTTTTATTGTAGCAGCAGTCAGTTTCAACATGTTAGGGGCTGATTTTTTGTGCTCACATGATTTATTGATTGACCTTGTTAATAGACGTCTGATTAATGCACTGTCTTTTCATTCTATCCCCTGCACAGCTCGGGTGGCCCCGCCTACTGCACATGCCAGCGTCTCAGCTGCGGGTGGTAAGTTTCACACATTGCTCGCTCAGTTCCCAGCACTCACAGTCCCCACATTTTCGGCAACGGTGGCTAAACATGGGGTGGAGCATTTTATCACCACCACCGGGCCTCCCGTCTTTGCAAAAGCTCGGCGCTTGGACCCAGCTAAACTGGCCATCGCGTGCGAGGAGTTCACTAATCTGGAAAAACTGGGCATTGTTAGATGCTCCAAAAGCCCCTGGGCTTCGCCGCTACACATGGTCCCAAAAGCTGATGGCTCGTGGCAACCTTGCGGCGATTTCCGCAGGTTGAACAGTGTTTCAGCACATGACCGCTACCCGATTCCGCACATTCAGGATTTTTCTGTTCATTTGGCGGGGGCGCGCATTTTTTCTAAAATAGACTTGGTGCGCGGTTACCACAAGGTTCCAGTGCACGCGCAGGATGTACCCAAAACAGTGGTCATAACTCCTTTCGGCCTTTTTGAGTTTTTGCACATGCCTTTTGGCCTCGAGGGGGCCGCGCAGACTTTCCAACGCATGATGGATGCAGTTTTACGCGACCTCCCTTTCGTGTTTGTTTATTTGGACGATATTTTAGTAGCCAGCATGTCCGAAGGCGAACACGAAAGCCACCTCACAGCAGTTTTTCGGAGGCTGGCAGAGCACGGGTTAATAGTTAACCCAGCGAAGTGCCAGTTTTAGGTGGCGCAGATTGATTTTTTGGGGCATCGCATTTTGGCAAAAGGAGCGGTTCCTCTGCCCGATAAGGTGCGCGCAATAACAGATTTTCCGCAACCTCAAACAGTCAAGGCGCTACAGGAGTTTCTGGGGATGGTTAATTTTTACAACCGGTTCCTCCCAAGCGCAGCACGGCTCATGCAGCCATTGTACACTGCGTTAAAAAAACAAAAGCCCACAAATAAAGTTGAATGGTCTCCGGAGCGGGAGCGCGCTTTTGCCCAGGTCAAATCAGCCCTGGCAAACGCAGTTTTGTTAGCGCACCCAGTTCCAACGGCCTGCATGGCGCTCACCACTGACGCTTCCGATGTAGCAGTGGGGGCGGTAGTTGAACAGTTTGTGGCAGGTACCTGGCAACCTCTCGCGTTTTTCAGCAGGATTTTGCGCGATAGTGAGCGTAAATACAGTGCGTTCGACAGGGAGCTTTTGGCCCTACACTTGGCCATCCGCCATTTTCAGTTCTGGTTGGAAGGGCGACGTTTCACCGCGTTTGTGGATCACAAACCGCTAACGTTTGCGATGGCCAAAATTTCAGAACCCTGGTCAGGCCGGCAACAAAGGCAACTAGCCGCAATATCGGAGTTCACCACTGATATTCAGCATGTCGCGGGTAAACACAATGTTGTGGCAGACTGTCTCTCGCGCGCGGTAGCAACACCAAGCCCCATGGGGGCAGACTCTGTAGCCGTGGCCGCGGGCCCGGGCAGCGACGCGGGAGCGCGCGCAGCCCCGGTCTGTGTAGGGTTAGATTATGCAGCCATGGCCGCGGAGCAGGTTAATGACGCGGACGTGCGCGCACTCCAGTCTGGACCAACAGGGTTAAGGCTGGAGCACAGGGTGCAGCAAATTGGTATGCCCCCACTAATCTGCGATGTCTCCACGGGACGACCCCGTCCTGTGGTGCCAGCCGCGTGGCGTCGCCGCGTTTTTGACTTGGTCCATTCTCTCGCGCACCCCCGGGTGCGCGCATCGATTAAGTTGGTGGGGAAGAAATTTGTTTGGCCCATGTTGCGCAAACAGGTCAAGGAATGGGCGGCAGCCTGCGTAGCGTGTCAGCGAGCCAAAATACACAGACACACTAAGGCTCCGTTAGAACCTTTTCACATCCCCGCTAAGCATTTTGATCACGTGCATGTTGACTTGGTGGGCCCGCTCCCACCATCACACGGGCACACACATCTTTTGACGATGGTGGATCGCACCACGCGTTGGCCAGAGGCGATTCCTCTGACATCAACCACAGCGGAAGAAGTTGCGCGAGCATTTTGAGCAGCGTGGGTTGCGCGTTTCGATGTACCGTCGGACATAACATCCGACAGGGGTCCCCAATTTATTTCCGAACTATGGTCATCGATGGCCCGCAGCTTGAGGGTGAAGATTCATCGCACCACCGCGTATAACCCCCAGGCTAATGGTTTATGCGAACGCTTTCGCAGGTCATTGAAAGCAGCCCTCAGAGCGTCGCTGACGGATACAAATTGGGTGGACAAACTTCCATGGGTTTTATTGGGATTGCGTTCTGCACCTAAGGAAGATTTGCATGCTTCCCCAGCTGAGTTAGTCTTTGCACAACCTCTCCGTTTGCCGGGGGAATTTCTCCCCGATAATCCCGCACCAAATGGCCCCCCTGCTCAGCCGTGGCAGAGCGACTCGGGAGCAAACACACTCCCTGGCCCGGTCCATCACAGTTTCCCACACGTTTTTGTGCCAAAGGCTTTAAAAAAATGCAGAGTTTGTTTTTGTTAGACATGATGCTCAGCATCCAAGTTTGCGACCGTTTTATGACGGACCGTTCAGAGTGCTGAAGACCGGGCAGAAGCATTTTCTGCTAGATTTAGGGGGCAGAAGGGAGTTGATTTGCATAAACAGGCTCAAACCCGCTTTTGTTTTGGCTGATGAGCAAGTGCAGCTCGCGAGGCCCCCCCGCCGTGGCAGGCCGCTGAAAGGACATTCTCCAGAATCTTCACAGAAACGTGCTAACAGCTTTAATCCACAGATGCAGAGAGATGCTGCAGGGGTAGCAAAGCCAGGTTGCAGCAGATTCGGCAGAAGGTTAAAACCCAGGCAGTTGGTGGATTTATTAGTGATATGTGGAGTGTTTTGTGTTTTTCTTTTTTTTTTTATGCCATGCATGTTTTGCCCTTAATAGACGTTTGGGGGGGGTAGTGTGGGTGACACACATGGTGGGCTCACATTTCCACAGAGATATGACTGCATGCGTATTGGGGGTTTCACGTCTGGAAGGACAAAGGACCCGAATCTGCAGAAGATAACGAGGAGGTGTGAGATTTGTCTTTTTGTCCCACAGAAGATGCCCCGGAGGGATTTCCGGTTCATCAAGGAATGAGAGACAATGGTGAAGGTTCAAAGGGATGCTTTGTGACTGTATGTTTACTGAAGCACCATGTGACTTGAGTTCTGATGCTGGAAACATATAAAAGGGTGATGTGATATGATTCTTCCTCTTCTTCCTGCTTTGAGAATGCTAGACGATGTGTTCTGTCAATAAAGCTGAACTTGAGAAATAAACTCAGCCTCATCATTCGAGCACATCCTCTACAGGCTCACACTATACTCTTTGGACCAACTTTTACTGACGTTTTGGCAAATGTCTGGCTTTGCTGGAAAAAGTTGATAAAAGTTAATGATGGTTGATGTTTGTTGGCAAACTCTGGTGAAAGCTGTATTCATTGACAATTTTCAGCATGCTGAAAAAATGTTGGTGAAAGTTGTGCTCAGTTTGTAAAAGTTCCTGAGCACTGGGTTAAGTTATGCAGAGTTCACCTAAGTCAGCCTAAATTAAGCTCCATTGGCAAACGTTGACTGAAATGCTGGTGAAAACAGATGTTTTTAGATTGAAACTCAGTTCAGACATGCACGAACGAAAGAGAAATAGAAAGAAGGGGGAATTAAAAAGAAGAAAATTGAAGAGTTTGTTTGCAAAAACCGATAAACACCAATTCCAAGAAAATTTCCCTCTGTACAACAAACAACTGTTCACATTACCTACTTACAGAAGTTCAAATTGTTTTTTCTAAAAATCCGCTACATCCACTGTTATGTACACTATGAAGTTCCTGTTTTTTTTTCAAAAGGTGATAAACACCGGGACCCTGTTTTTACAAAACCAGAAAACTCCACACATGGCAAATCAGCACTTGGTGTTTGGGTGACGTGACTCAATGGTGCAGCTAGAATCAGCCAATCACATGTCTAGATGCTGAGACCAGCCAATCATGTGTCTATCTGCTGCGGCAGCGTTCTGCAGAGACCCCTACTTGGGGCTGCTCGCTTTGTGTGATTTCCCCGGCAGTTTTTTTTTTTTTTTACAATTTTGTTGCATTTTATGTCAAATATGGATAATTTTGATGAAGCAGATGAACCAGTGATGCGTTCACCAGACAAACTAGCATGGTTTTTGGGACATGTCTGTTTTTGCAAAAGTATGTGTTGTGGACTTATCTGTTTCGTACTCACAGATTTCCCAAAAAATAAAAATGAGTTGATGTTCAATTTTTTTTTTGCTTTATTATGTCCATATTTCAAGTGACCATGTCTTAGAAGCTGAATTGGAAATACTAACACATATAAACCAACAGATGAAAAAGTTTTTCTCATTATCAGATCAATTGGACTTATCTGTTTTTGCAAACAAACTCTTCAGAGGACAATGTACAGTATTAGTTTGGTGATAACATGGTGTATATGATATGCTTTTTTTAAGCTATGGGAGATAGATTATATATATATATATATATATATATATACTCACCGGCCACTTTATTAGGTACACCTGTCCAACTGCTCGTTAACACTTAATTTCTAATCAGCCAATCACATGGTGGCAACTCAGTGCATTTAGGCATGTAGACATGGTCAAAACAATCTCCTGCAGCTCAAACCGAGCATCAGTATGGGGAAGAAAGGTGATTTGAGTGACTTTGAACGTGGCATGGTTGTTGGTGCCAGAAGGGCTGGTCTGAGTATTTCAGAAACTGCTGATCTACTGGGATTTTCACGCACAACCATCTCTAGGGTTTACAGAGAATGGTCCGAAAAAGAAAAAATATCCAGTGAGCGGCAGTTCTGTGGGCGGAAATGCCTTGTTGATGCCAGAGGTCAGAGGAGAATGGCCAGACTGGTTCGAGCTGATAGAAAGGCAACAGTGACTCAAATAACCACCCGTTACAACCAAGGTAGGCAGAAGAGCATCTCTGAACGCACAGTACGTCAAATTTTGAGGCAGATGGGCTACAGCAGCAGAAGACCACGCCGGGTGCCACTCCTTTCAGCTAAGAACAGGAAACTGAGGCTACAATTTGCACAAGCTCATCGAAATTGGACAATAGAAGATTGGAAAAACGTTGCCTGGTCTGATGAGTCTCGATTTCTGCTGCGACATTCGGATGGTAGGGTCAGAATTTGGCGTCAACAACATGAAAGCATGGATCCATCCTGCCTTGTATCAATGGTTCAGGCTGGTGGTGGTGGTGTAATGGTGTGGGGAATATTTTCTTGGCACTCTTTGGGCCCCTTGGTACCAATTGAGCATCGTTGCAACGCTACAGCCTACCTGAGTATTGTTGCTGACCATGTCCATCCCTTTATGACCACAATGTACCCAACTTCTGATGGCTACTTTCAGCAGGATAATGCGCCATGTCATAAAGCTGGAATCATCTCAGACTGGTTTCTTGAACATGACAATGAGTTCACTGTACTCAAATGGCCTCCACAGTCACCAGATCTCAATCCAATAGAGCATCTTTGGGATGTGGTGGAACGGGAGATTCGCATCATGGATGTGCAGCCGACAAATCTGCGCCAACTGTGTGATGCCATCATGTCAATATGGACCAAACTGTCTGAGGAATGCTTCCAGCACCTTGTTGAATCTATGCCACAAAGAATTGAGGCAGTTCTGAAGGCAAAAGGGGGTCCAACCCGTTACTAGCATGGTGTACCTAATAAAGTGGCCGGTGAGTGTATATATATACTGTATATATATATATATATATATATATATATATATATATATATATATATATATATTTCCACTGATGTGTTTCTTATGAATATTGTTGAAAAATACAAACATGTTGGCACACACACATATATATACATATATAGTATATATGTATATAAATGCAAGATGTGTGTGTGTGTGTGTGTGTGTGTGTGTGTGTGTGTGTGTGTGTGTGTTCCTCAGATATCTCTCAAACCGTTTGTCAGACTGACTTGGGATTTTATAAGTGCTTCGCTGAGGTTACAAGGGTGTGCATCCCCAAGTATGGAGTTTTTATCAATAAAAGTTTAGCCAATAGCCATGGCCCCGTTTCTTCATGCCCTGGCTTCTAGAAGTGTGGGCGGGGCTTCGGATTGACTCCATATTGATTGGATAATACGCGGCATCACGACCAGTCACCAGCGCTTTCCACAAACAAAACAAGGAAGTGAAAAGTGACAAATTTGACCAGAAAAAGAGAATGTTGAAGATTTAATGCTTAAAAAAATTATACTATAATGTTACCATGATTGTGTCGCTCTAAAGGATAATTCGGCATATCAATGGCTGATATGCAAAAAATTCTATCTGCAGGATTTTCTGATTTGTGGATTTCACTTTGGATGATGAGAACAAGGAAGGCTGCTCATATCTGTGAGCAAGACAGTCCCGCCCTTTATTATTTTGATGAAAACAAATAGCATAGCATTCTGCAAAAAAACAAAAGGAAAGTTCTTTTGCAAAAACAGATAAGTCCAGTTGTGTTCAAAATGAGAAAAAAACACTTTTTCATTTGTAGGTTTATAGGTGTTAGTATTTCCAAATCAGCTTTTAAGACATGGTTACTTGAAATGTGAGAAATATGAGTATCTCAGACATAATAAAGCAAAAAAATCAAACTAGAGATGTAATACTTGTAGTTGCATTTCAGTGTGGTAGTGTAGGTGCTGATAGTAACAGATAGGACTGCACGTGATCAGTATTGCAGTGACAGACAGACGGCAGTAGATATGACATTTGTGCAAATGGTTGCGGTTAATGTTAATGTGCAGACGTACAGCAGCAAAGTACCAAGAATTCTGATAATAAGATAAGATAAGATAAGATAAGCCTTTATTAGTCCCACAGTGGGGAAATTCCAGTGGGGAAATTCCAGGATTGCAACAGCACAGGGATAGCAACACTCAGAGCAATAATTAAGAAGATAAGAAAAATAAGATCCAACAGACTCTCATGATAAATTCTATATCAAGGATTCAGTGTACCCCGCCCGGTATGGGGTTACCGTGGCCCCACCCTGGAGCCAGGCCTGGGGGAGGGGCTCGAAGGCTAGCGTCTGGTGGCCAGGTTTCCACCCATGGGACCCAGCCGGGCTCAGCCCGAAGGAGTTACATGGGTCCGCCCTCCAGTGGGCTCACCATCTGCAGGAGGGATCATGGGGGTCCTGTGCTATGTGGATTAGGTGGCGGTCAAAAGCAGAGACCTTGGCGGACTGATCCCAAGCTTTCTAAACTAGCTTTTGGTACGTGGAATGTCACCTCTCTGGTGGGGAAGGAGCCTGAGCTGGTGTACAAGGTTGAGAGATACCGGCTAGATATAGTCGGCCTCACCTCAACACACAGCTCCGGTTCCGGAACCAGTCTCCTGGAGAGGGGCTGGAGCTTGGCCTTTTCTGGAGTTGCCCCAGGCGAGAGGCGACGAGCAGGGATGGGTATTCTTGTATCCCCCCACCTTGCTGCTTCTATATTGGAGTTTTCCCCGGTGGACGAAAGGGTTGCTTCCCTGCGCCTTTGGGTTGGGAAACGGGTCCTGACCATCATTTGTGCCTTTGCACGAAATGATGTTTCAGAGTACCCACCCTTTTTGGAGTCTGTGACTGGGGTGCTGGAGGGTGCTCCTCTTGGAGACTCCATTGTCCTACAGGGAGACTTCAATGCGCACGTGGGCAACGACAGTGAAACCTGGAGGGGGGTGATGGGGAGAAACGGCCTGTCCGATCTGAACCCGAGTGGTGTTCAGTTATTGGACTTCTGTGCTAACCACAGTTTGTCCATAACAAACACCATGTTCAAGCATAAGGGTGTCCATATGTGCACCTAGCACCAGGACACCCTAGGTCGCAGGTCGATGATCAATTTTGTTATCGTGTCATCAGACCTGGAAACCATATGTCTTGGACACCTGGGTAAAGAGAGGTGCAGAGCTGTCAAGTGATCACCACCTGGTGGTGAGTTGGATCCGATGGCAGGGAGGAAGCCATTCAGACCTGATAGACCCAAACGTATAGTGAGGGTGTGCTGGGAACGTCTGGCTGAGGCCCCTGTCCGGGAGGTCTTCAACTCCCACCTCCGGAAGAACTTCAACCACATTCCAAGGGAGTCTGGAGACATGGAGTCTGAATGGGCCATGTTCTCCACCTCTGTTGTTGAAGCGACGGCCCAGAGCTGCGGCCGCAAGGTGGTCGGTGCATCTCGTGGTGGCAACCCCCAAACCAAGTGGTGGACACCAGTGGTGAGGGGGGCCATTAAGCTGAAGAAAAAGTCCTATCAAGCTTGGTTGGCTTGTGGGACTCGCGAAGCAGCAGAGGTGTACCGGCAGGCCAAGCGGAGTGCAGCTTGGGTGGCTGCTGAAGCAAAAACCCGGGTATGGGAAGAGTTCGGTGAGGCCATGGAACAAGACTTTCGGTCGGCCTCGAAGAGATTCTGGCAAATTGTCCGGCGGCTCAGGAGGGGAAAGCAGCTCCCTGTCCACACTGTGTATGGTGCAGATGGGGCACTGTTGACTTCGACTGGGGATATCGTCGGGCGGTGGAAGGAATACTTCGAGGATCTCCTCAATCCCACTGATACGCCTTCCACAGAGGAAGCAGGGTTTGTGGACGAGGGGGATGACTCGCCTATCACAGGGGCTGAGGTCGCCAAGGTGGTTAAAAATCTCCTTGGTGGCCGAGCCCCAGGGGTGGACGAGATTCGCCCTGAGTACCTCAAGGCCCTGGATATTGTAGGGCTGTCATGGTTGACACGCCTCTGCAACATTGCGTGGAGGTCGGGAGCAGTGCCTTTGGTATGGCAAACCGGGGTGGTGGTTCCTCTCTTCAAAAAGGGGGACCAGAGGGTGTGCTCCAACTTTAAGAGGGATCACACTCCTCAGCCTTCCCTGGGAAGGTCTATGCCAAGGTATTGGAGAGGAGAGTCCGGCCGTTGGTCAAACCTCGGATTCAGGAGGAGCAATGTGGTTTTCGTCCTGGCCGTGGCACATCGGACCAGCTCTTTACCCTGTCGAGAATTCTCGAGGGTTCGTGGGAGTTTGCACTCATAATCTTACTGCACTGTATTTCGTGTGTAAGTGCTAAGGTTTAAATTTGTCTAATTCCTCTATATCTCTAATCATTATTATTACTTTAGCTTCTTCTGGAGTGCCAAGCAGTTTTATCCACACCTAACAGTTCTTTGCTTAGGAGGGGAAAGCAGCTCCCTGTCCACACTGTGTATGGTGCAGATGGGGCACTGTTGACTTCGACTGGGGATATCGTCGGGCGGTGGAAGGAATACTTCGAGGATCTCCTCAATCCCACTGATACGCCTTCCACAGAGGAAGCAGTGTTTGGGGACGAGGGGGATGACTCGCCTATCACAGGGGCTGAGGTGGCCAAGGTGGTTAAAAATCTCCTTGGTGGCCGGGCCCCGGGGGTGGACGAGATTCGTCCTGAATACCTCAAGGCCCTGGATGTCGTTGGGCTGTCATGGTTGACACACCTCTGCAACATTGCGTGGAGGTCGGGGGCAGTGCCTTTGGCATGGCAAACCGGGGTGGTGGTTCCTCTCTTCAAAAAAGGGGACCGGAGGGTGTGCTCCAACTTTAGAGGGATCACACTCCTCAGCCTCCCTGGGAAGGTCTATGCCAAGGTACTCGAGAGGAGAGTCCGGCTGTTGGTCGAACCTCGGATTCAGGAGGAGCAATGTGGTTTTCATTCTGGCCGTGGCACATCGGACCAGCTCTTTACCCTCTCGAGAATTCTCGAGGGTTCGTGGGAGTTTGCCCAACCAGTTTACATGTGTTTTGTGGACTTGGAAAAGGCATTTGACCGCGTCCCTCGTGGTTTTTTGTGGGGGGTGCTTCGGGAGTGTGGGGTATCGGGCTTGTTGTTACGAGCTATTCGGTCTCTGTACGACCGTTGTGAGAGTTTGGTTCATATTGCCAACACTCGGTCGGAGTCATTCCCAGTGAGAGTTGGGCTCCACCAGGGCTGCCCTTTGTCACCGATCCTGTTCATAATTTTTATGGACTGGATTTCTAGGTGCAGCCAGGGAATGGAGGGTGTCATGCTTGGTGACCACAGGATCTTATCTCTGTTGTTTGCAGATGATGTTGTCCTGTTGGCTTCATCCAGCAATGACCTACAGCTCTTGCTGGGACGGTTTGCCGCTGAGTGTGAAGCGGCTGGGATGAAAATCAGCACCTCCAAGTCCGAGTCCATGGTCCTCAGCCGGAAAAAGGTGGATTGTCCTCTCTGGGTTGGGGACAGGCTCCTGCCCCAAGTGGAGTTTAAGTATCTTGAGGTCTTGTTCACGAGTGAGGGGAAAATGGAGCGAGAGATTGACAGACGGATTGGAGCAGCATCTGCAGTTATGCGGACATTGTACCGGTCTGTTGTGGTGAAGAGGGAGCTTAGTTCTAAGGCAAAGCTGTCGATTTACCAGTCAATCTACGTTCCTACTCTCACCTATGGTCACGAGCTTTGGGTAATGACCGAAAGAACAAGATCGCGGATACAAGCGGCTGAAATGAGCTTTCTCCGTAGGATTGCTGGACTCACCCTCAGAGATAGGGTGAGGAGCTCAGTAATCTGGGAGAGGCTCAGAGTAGAACTGCCGCTCCTCCACATTGAAAGGAGTCAGTTGAGGTGGTATGGGCATCTGATTAGGATGCCTCCTGGACACCTCCCACTTGAGGTGTTTCAGGCACGTCCCACTGGGAGGAGACCCCGGGGCAGACCCAGGACTCGGTGGAGAGACTATGTCTCCCAGATGGTCTGGGAACGCCTTGGTATCCTCTCTGAAGAGCTGGAGCAGGTGGCCAGGGAGAGGGAAGTCTGGGCTTCTCTGCTTGAACTGCTGCCTCCATGACCCAGACCTCTGGAAAAGCGGTAGAAGATGGATAGATAGATGGATGGATGGAAAAATAAGAGCAGTGAATATATATACGTACACATAAATATATATATATATATATATATATATATATATATATATATATATATATATATACTGTATATATACACAGTGTGGAGCTGTGTATTATCTTCTTAATAGAAGATAATAGTAGCAAGAATTCCGAATACTGTTCGCTGTTCCGACCTCGTTTGCGCCCTACTGGTGAACGCATCACTGGTTCATCTGCTTTATCAAAATTATCCATATTTGACATAAATTGCAACAAAATTGTAAAAAAGAAAACAACTGGCAGGGAAATCACTCACAGCAAGCAGGTGCTGTGTTCAAAATGCTCACTCCTTCCCCATATAGTGTACTATATAGTGAATGTGCAGCCAACGGAGCAGTGAGAGAAGAGCTTCACATCACAACATAAACTACCTTAAGGTATTTATATTTAACAATTCAGCAAAAACGATTTAATTTAATCCAGATTTACTTCAAATTACATGCAGGTATTCATTTGTTTACCACCGTTAGTCTGTTCCATTTTATACGTGATGACGTCATTAACCGTGCCCCAAAAACAAGCCCAGTAGTGTGTGCACTGCAGCCTTCGTCAGAAGAAGTCTTCTGACGAAGGCTGCAGTGCACAGTTGAAACATGTAAAGAAGGTAAAAAACATCTCCTTTCTATTTTTGTCTTTGATAAGAACAAAAGGTAAATAATTAAAAGAAGACAAAATGAACCTACTTGAGCCACAATATCATCTCCCACCACTGGAACTTATTTGTAACAAACTGCCGTGTGTTCAGAGGAGCAGAGCTTGGTAACACTAACCATCGCCTGCTGATCGCGCAGTTTTAAGCTGAAGCTTTGGGCCGATCCTTCTGCTAAGTACCAGTCCCGCCTGGAGTCCTCCCAGTTCCACGATCCCAACATTGCCACTGAGTTCCGATGCTCTATCAACAACCACTTCAGTGCCCTGGACACGGACAAAGTGGGCGACTGGGAGATTTTCAAGAAAAACATCATCCAGTCTGCCCGCAATGCCCTGGGACGTTTACAATCTTCCCCAAAATGACCTTGGATCTCTCAGCGGACTCTGGACATCATCGACCATCGCCAAGAAGCCCGCCTCTGAGGCGACCTGATGGAGTACCGCAGATTAAACCATTTACGCAATGTGGCCATCGGAGAGGACAAAGACAGGCACCAGTCAGAAGAAGCCGAGAGCCTGGAGTCATCTGCCAGAAATAACATGAGCTGCATGTTCAGTATGCTCCATCAAGCATGCAATGGCTCACACATCAAGACAGCCCAGGTGAAGGACATCAACGGCAAACTCATTAACACTGAGACAGCCTGCATCGACCACTGAAAAGAACACTTCTGTCATCTCCTGCATCATCCTCCTGCTCCCATTGACTCCAGTCTCTTAGCCCCTGCCAATGCCGCTGCTTCTTGTTCCTGAAGGACTGACCTAGTCACCCCTGAAGAAGTCACGACTGCCCTGACCAAGATAAAAAACAGGAAAGCCCCTGGAATTTGTGCTATATCCGCCGAAATGCTGAAGATGGGCAGAAATTGTACAATCCAGTGGCTCACCCACATCATCAATCATGTTTGGGTGACAGAGCAGCTCCCCAGTGACTGGACCAGGGGCATCATCCTCCCCTTCTGGAAAGGAAAAGGCGACAAACCCATCTGCAGCAATCACAGAGGCATCACCCTTTCGTCCATTCCCGGTAAGCACTTCACCAGGATCCTCCTCAGTCATGCCCTTGCAGCCATCAGAGGCAGCTGTTTCCCTCAGCAGACAAGCTTCATGCCCAACCACTCGACCTCAGACCACATCTCTGCTGTTCGCCTCTTCAATTCAATTCAATTCAACTTTATTTATATAGCGCCATTTCACAACAACAGTCATCTCATAGCACTATCAACTGCACTGGGCTGCACGGTGGCGCAGTGGTTTAGCACTGTGGCAGCACAGTTTTACCCTCGGCCGGGGGATCGCGGGGATCATGAGATCGTGGGTTCGATCCCAGCCCCCGACCAACAGTGAGCTGTGTGGAGTTTGCATGTTCTCCCCGTGTTGCGTGGGTTTACTCCGGGATTTCTCCGGTTTCCTCCCGCATACCAAAAACATGTAGGTTTAGGGCGCTCGCGCACACAGCGACCGGCAGCCGGTGGCTTGTCACCAGACTGCAAACCAAATCTACCTACGGGTACAAATAAGTAACAAAAAAAAAAAAAAAAAAAACTGAAGGGGGAACCCCTACAGTTGCAGAAAGACCCCAGCAATCAGGCGATCTCCTGTGAGCAAGCACTTGGCGACGGTGGAGAGGAAAAACTCCCTTTTAACAGGAAGAAACCTCCAGCAGAACCAGGCTCAGGGAGGGGCAGTCATCTGCTGCGACTGGCTGGGGGGTGAGGGGATAGAGAAGAAGAAAAGAACAGACATGTAGAGATCAAACAGCACGATGGGGACTCAATCTATGGGAGAGAACAAACAAATGTTAATGACCAGCAAAAAAAAATATTTCATTGAGAGTGAGGAAAGGAGTGAGGCCCAGTGCGTTACTGGAGGTCCCCCGGCTGACTAAACCTATTAGCAGCATAACTAAGGGAGGGTTCAGAAACACATGATCCCTCCCTAATTGTAGGCTATATCAAAAAGGTAGGTTTTAGCCCTATTCTTAAAAACAGAGATCGAGTCTGACTCCCGAATCCAGATTGGTAGCTGATTCCACAGGCTTGATAACTGAAGGCTCTGCCTCCCATTGTACTTTTGGAGATTCTAGGTATTACAAGTAATCCTGCATTTTGGGAGCGTAGTGCTCTGTTAGGATAATACGGTAGTATCAGATCTTTTAAATAAAAAGGAGCCTGATTGTTTAGAGCTTTGTAAGTAAGAAGAAGGATTTTAAACTTAATTCTAAACTCTATGGGAAGCCAATGAAGGGAGGCCAGAACTGGAGAGATATGATCTCTCTTTCTAGTACCTGTTAAAACTCTTGCTGCAGCATTTTGGATCAGCTGAAGACTTTTTAAAGATGTTTTAGGACAGCCTGATAATAAAGAATTACAATAATCTAATCTCGAGCTAACAAAAGCGTGGATCAGTTTCTCAGCATCACTCTGAGACAAGATGCTCCTAATCTTGGCAATATTACGCAAATGATAGAAGGCAGTCTTAGAAACAAATTTAATATGTGAATTGAAGGACAAATCCTGATCAAAAATAACTCCAAGGTTCCTCACAGAGCTATTAAGAGAAAGAGTAACCGCATCCAAACTGAAAGTTTGATTTGGAAAGGAATTTCTAAGGTTTTTTGGACCAACAAGAATGACTTCAGTCTTATCTGAATTTAATAGCAGGAAATTACAAGTCATCCAAGCTTTGATTTCCTTAAGACAGGCTTCTAACTTGGCTAAATGATTACTATCATCTGGCTTCATTGACAGGTATAATTGTGTGTCATCTGCATAACAATGAAAATGTATACAGTGCTTTCTAATAATGTTGCCTAACGGAAGCATATATAAACTAAAAAGAGTAGGGCCTAGCACAGATCCCTGTGGAACTCCATGACTAAGCTTTGAGTTGAAAGAAAACTCATTATTTACATGAACAAACTGGAACCTATCAGATAAATAAGATCTAAACCACTGCAACGAAGTTCCATTAAGTCCAACATAGTGTTCTAATCTATCAAGTAGAATATTATGATCGATAGTATCAAAAGCTGCACTAAGGTCTAAAAGGACAAGTACAGAAACTAGTCCATTATCAGATGCAATGAGGAGGTCGTTTGTGACCTTCGCTAAGGCTGTTTCAGTACTATGATGGATTCTAAACCCAGATTGAAACTCTTCAAGTAAACCATTTCCCTGCAGGTGGTCAAATAATTGCGTAGCAACAACTCTTTCTAAGATTTTTGGAATGAAAGGGAGATTAGAGATTGGTCTATAGTTAGCTAAAGCTCCTGGATCTAGCGTTGGCTTTTTGAGTAAGGGTTTAATTACAGCCGTTTTAAAAGCCTGCGGTACATGGCCTAAAGTTAATGAAGAATTGATTATATGAAGAATAAAGCTACCAATAAGTGGGAAGTCTTCTTTAAATAACCTGGTAGGAATAGGGTCTAACAGACAAGTTGAAGGTTTGGATGAGGAAACTATTTTGTCTAACTCACAAAGGTCGATTGGAGTAAACTCATCAAGACAGACATCAACAGAAGGAGTTGTAGTAGTTACAGTATTTAAGTTAACTGTGGGAAGAATCTGACTGATTTTATCTCTGATGGATGGAATTTTATTATTGAAAAAGTTCATAAAGTCCTGACTAGTAAGCTCTAAGGGAATGCTAGGATTGACAGAGTCCTGACTCTTTGTCAACCTGGCTACAGTACTGAAAAGAAACCTGGGATTATTCTTGTTCTCTTCTATTAATGCAGAGTAATAACTCGTTCTAGCTTTTCTAAGAGATTTTTTATAAATTAAAAGATGATTTCTCCAAGCTAAATAGATTTCATCTAAATTAGTGGAGCGCCATTTTCTTTCTAATTGACGAGTCTTCTGTTTTAAGCTACGAGTTTCTGTGTTGAACCAAGGAGTTAGAAATCTCTGATTAGACTTTTTCTTTTTTAAGGGGGCCACCAAGTCTAGAGTCTGATGCAGAGAAGCTGAAACACTATCCACCATGTTATCAATTACAGAAGGAGCAAGCTGTCTATAGCTTATTTCCGTTGTGTTGACACATGGCATAGAGCAGGGGTGTCAAACTCATTCCATTCTGGGCCAAGACCCTGCAGGTTTTACCTCCACCCAGTGTCTTCCACAGGTGATTTAACTGAATTTCTTCCCACTGATTGCTGATTAGCAAAAACACCTGCTGAAGATTCTGGTTGGAAGTAAATTGTGCAGGGTCTTGGCCCAGAATGGATCGAGTTTGACATCCCTGCTCTATACAGTCTAAACTCTATACGGTGTCAAACTCATTCCATGGAGGGCCAAGCTGTCTATAGCTTATTTCCGTTGTGTTGACACATGGCATAGAGCAGGGGTGTCAAACTCATTCCATTCTGGGCCAAGACCCTGCAGGTTTTACTTCCACCCAGTCTCTTCAGCAGGTGTTTTCACTGATCAGCAATCAGTGGGAAGAAATTCAGAGAAAACACCTGTTGAAGCCACTGGGTGGAGGTAAAACCTGCAGGGTCTTGGCCCTCCATGGAATGAGTTTGACACCTGTGGCATAGAGGAAGCAATCTGCATAAATTTGGTAACAGCATCATCTGAGAGGCATCTACTGTAATAATATTTTTCTTTAGGAGCCAAATAGTCAGAAATAGTAAAATCAAAGGTTAACAGACAATGGTCTGACAGTACAGGGTTATGAGGAGACACTACAAGATTTTCTATTTCTATGCCATATGTCAGAACAAGGTCCAATGTATGGTGGAGGTAATGAGTAGAATTTCCTACTTTCTGAGAAAACCCAATCGAGTCCAATATTGAATTAAATGCCACATTAAGGCAGTCACTATCTACATCCACATGTATATTAAAGTCCCCTACTATAATTATTCTATCAGATTTCAGCACTAAATCAGCTAAGAAATCAGCAAATTCGGATAAAAATTCTGAGTAGGTTGATGGGGGACGATAAACTATGGCAAATAAAATTGGGTTTAACCTAAAATTGCTCAAGTGCCCAATACTGAGGACCAGGCCCTCAAAGGAATTATAACATGTTTTTTGCTTTACATTAACTAGTAATTTGGAATGGTAAATTGTTGCTACTCCTCCTCCACGACCAGAACTTCTGGGATTTTGACACTTTAAATAACCAGAGGGAGTTGATTCATTTAAACCAACATAATCCTCTTGCCCTAACCAAGTCTCTGTAAGGGAAATTAAATCAATCTGATGATCAATTTACAGATCATGGACTAACAGAGACTTGGGAGTTAGAGACCTAATATTTAAAAAAACACATTTAATTTTTAAATTATGAGGAGGAACAGAGGCCAAATCATTCAGTTTAGAGGCTTTATGTTTAATTTGAGTTTTACCAATATTTTGCTTTATCACTTTGGGATGCTTATACATTATATTTTTATTTACTTTGGAGGGAGCAGACAACGATTCTCTGATGGGGAAGACAGGGGCTAAGTTGAGGGGTGGCGGATGAAGAGGAGCTGCAGAGAGGCATGTAAGACTGCGACTCTGCTTCCTGGTCCCAACTCTGAGTAGTCAGGGTTTTGGAAATTTGGATAAAAAAGATGCCAGATTGTTAGATAAATGAGAAGCACCATCCAAAGTGGGATGAATGCTGTCTCGTCTCATAAGACCAGGTTTTCCCCAAAAAGAGCTCCAATTGTCAATGTAGCCCACGTCATTTTTAGGACACCACACAGACAGCCAGCGGTTCAAGGATGACGAGCGGCTAAACATGTCATCACTGGTCAGATTGGGGAGGGGCCCAGAGAATACTACAGTGGCAGACATCGTTTTTGCAAAGTCACACACCGATTCTACATTAAGTTTCGTGACTTCCGACTGCCGGAGACGGATGTCATTAATGCCGGCGTGAATAACAATTGTGGAATATTTACAGTTACTTTTAGCCAGCATTTTCAGATTTGACTCGATGTCGCCTGCTCTGGCCCCAGGAATGCATTTGACTATGGCCGCTGGAGTCTCTAGGTTCACGTTTCTGACTACAGAGTCGCCAATGATCAGAGTTTTTTCCTCAGCGGGTGTGTCGCTGAGCGGGGAAAAAAGATTAGAAACGTGAACAGGTTGGAGGTGTACCGGGGCTTTGCGACTAGGCTTCCTTCTCACCGTCACCCACCCAGTCTCCTCGCTGCTGAGGAGAGCTGGGGGACCGCTAACGGGGTTAGCTATGCTAGCTAGCTCCGCTGCAGCTAATGGGCGTCCATCAAGACTAACTGGCGCAGACGGTGTTTCAATGCAGTGGAGCCGGGATTCCAAATCAGACAACCTCGCCTCGAGCGCCTCAAAAAGATAACATTTATTACATTTACCGTTATCACTAAAAGAGGCAGAGGTGTAGCTAAACATCTGACAGAGAGAGCACACCAGAGGAGGAGAGGAAAGAGAGCTAGTAGCCATAGCTAGTGGCTGGGGAGCAAACCACACAGGCAGACAGCAAAACAGGAAGTGATGATACGTTACCACAAGGAAGTGACGATCTCACAAGGAACCAATAAAGCAACATCTTAATAGAGAAGGCCTATGAATTCCGCAAGGACCACCATCTCTATATATAGCCTTTATAGATCTTAAGGCTGCCTTCAACATCATGGGCCACGCTTCTCTTTGGAGTATCCTGCAGACCCTTGGGGCCCCACCCAAGATCGTAGCCCTGTTTATGTGGCTCTACAGCAGAAAGGAGTCCAGCTGGTTTCCCATCAACAGCAGGGTCCGACAGGGTTGTGTGGCCGCTCCTGATCTCTTCAATTGTGTCATAGACTATCTGATGACCAAGGTCTGCGACCAGGTCCCTGGCATGCAGTTTGGCAACTACCAACTGGCTGACCTTGAAAATGTTGACGATACCATCCTGTTCAGCCCATCCTATAGTCAGCTGAGAGATGCTCTAGTTGCCTACCATGAAGAGGCAGCAAAGCTGGGCCTTCAGGTGAGCTGGACAAAGACTAAGCTAATGCATGTCAGCGACGGACCGGACCCACCCCCATTACAGCTCGGGAATGATTGAGTTTGTCAATTCCTTCATGTATCTGGGCTCCACAGTGACCAACAACGGGAACATGAAACCAGAGATCAACCGAAGACGTGGCCTTGCTGCATCAGCCCTGCAGGCACTATGGAAACCTTTATGACGCCATCATTCATCTCCTGAAAGACGAAGCTCCGCATATACAAATATCAGTCCTCCCCATTCCACTCTGTGGGTCAGAGACGTGGCCAATGAATAAAACTCTGGCTTCGAGAGTGGATGGGTTTGATAGTCGGGCCCTCAGAACCATCGAGAACATCAGGTGGTGCCAGCGCACTTCTGAGCCCGCATACATCAGCCTACAGCATCCCACCTTATTACACATCGACGTATCCGCTGGTTTGGCCATGTCCTCTGCCTCCCACCAGAACACCCGACAAAAGCCATCCTCATGTTCGACCCCAGAGCTTCAGGGTGGAAAAGACCTCGGGGCAAGCCACGTACCAGATGGCTCAATGTGGTGGAGAGAGACCTCCAACAGCTTGGAGTTGCTGTTGATGACACAGAGGAACTGGCCCAAAACCGGCAATGTTGGCACACACTGGTTAACCCGATTGGCCATACGCATGGTGATTGCCACCCAGCCCTCACTGCGCAGGAGTAGTATGGTAAAGTAAGGTGCATAAGCATTCTCCAGGATTTATTGGTTCACTTCCATTGTGGGGAATCAAACAGCGCTGATGTGGTGTCAAAAAGTAAATGACATTTAATGGGATTTTATGTTATTTTAATGGAAAGAGTTGTAACAGTCAAAATATACAGTATCACCCATCATTTTATTTATATGATGATACATTAAACAGTTCCATCCACACTCACATTTTAATTGTGTTAGTGTTGGAGTCTATAGCATTATTTTATTATTTTTTTTAGATGAATGCATGAATGAACGAATGAACAGGGGAAAAGGGTTTGCAGAAGTAACTACATAGGAATATAAAATGAAAACTAGAAAAGCACTCGGAGAGCGCAGACCTCCGCCAAGCGCCACAGTTCCCCCCATACAGTGTTTGTGTGTACGTTTTCAAATTCTTTGACCATGAAAACATATGACTAGCAATTGGATTGACAATGATAGGATTAGTGGTTCAGCAGTTATTCACGAACATCGCATTTTGCGTAATGGCGGTTTTCTTCTTGACGGTGAACCGGATCACCACCAAAATCTAATCATCTGTAGAATATCCCATTTCTGACAATCTGTGAAAACTTCATGAAAATCCGTCCATAACTTTTTGAGTTATGTTGCTAACAAACAAACAAACAAACAGACAGACAGACAGGCAGACAAACCAACGCCGATGAAAACATAATCTCCTTGGCGGAGGTAATAAATACTGAAACGTATGCCCAAGGGAGATGTGTTTACTCCAGAAGAAAAAATGGCAAGAAGCCTCCACAAACGCTGATCTTTTTATGAGCGTTGCCTGGCACTGATGTCAGCTGACCTGCACTGAGTAGTTCTCTGATTTTTCAAAACGTCTGTACAAGTCGGTCCAAATGCTATAGTGTGAACCCAGCTTTAACTTAGGCTGACTTAGGTAAACTCTGCGTAACTTAGCCCAGTGCTCATGAACTTTTACAAACTGAGCACAACTTTCACCAACGTGTATTTCCAAACATCGGTAGGCTGAAAATTTTCAAAGAACACAACTTTCGCCAGCGTTTGCCAACAAATACCAGAAATCATTAACTTTTGCCAGCAGAGGCAGACGTTTGCCAAAATACCAGTAAAAGTTGGTTCAAACGTTGTAGTGTGAATCCACCTTAAAATGCACCTCTGACATCGGGACGATGTCAAAAATCTGAGGGGGAATATGTAACAGAGTCAATAAAAGCATTCCTACTTGGTTTGCCAAGTGGGTAGACCCTCTTGGCAACACAGGTAGAGTGCTGGACTCTAGAGCTGGAGGTTGTGAGTTCAAATCACTGGTTGGACACCATCAATTGGGCTTGGCCCATCCACTTGGTAACATATACTTCTGGACAGTTTGCAACCCAGCAAGAATTAAACTGACTGATTGCCAGATACATTGTTACAGACTGAAGATACAGTATCAGCAGTGACTTTCCATCAGACAGCTGAGACTGTGAACCACTGAAGTTAAAACACATTTACTTGCTACCTGGATAAAGATTATTCAAAAATGGATTTTGATGTCCAAAGGGAATTTGAATGACTGGATCATGTCTCTGTCACAGGAGACATCTGGACTGTGGATAATGGACATTTTCTTTGGATCACTGCACATTGGATTAATCCATATCATAAAGGTAAGATAAACATGGACAGCTTTATGCAGTGTTGCCAACTGTCACTCTTTTTGGAGTGATTCTCACTCTTTTTCCCTCTCTCTCACTCCACAAACCCTATTTCTCACTCCAAAATGAGGAAATTACTGGCAATTTCATGTTGATTTTCTTCAGATTTTTCCCACAATAAAAGCTCTCAAGGCAGAATAAAGCAGACTGAACATGTTCTAAAAGCTCTGTCTGAAACAGTCTGTTTTCAGCCTGACATTAATAAGCCTGTAATGTAATCCAATAATTATCTTGCTATGTGTGCAAGAAGATTTAAGTTGTGGAGCGTGTAAATGAAGAGGCAGATTTGTTTCAGACGTTTTATTACACACTCTCACATTCTCAAGCATAGTAAGAATGACATTCAAGTAGAAGCTCTTCTCTTAAATACCATGACATTCTTCTAGAATCTTCTCACACACAAAAGATGATCTTCTCGTCCAATCGCAATCAACCCACTCATCCTTAACACCTCCCTGTTATCTTACTAGGGAACCCCCGCTCTTTGTTCCTGTCTAAGATGGTATACAATTAGGCTCTCCCCAGGTTGCCACCCCCCTCCCCAGCAACTTAGATAGGACAAAAGGATAACAGTCCACATGCTGTGATAGAACCATTAACATCAGTCCACATGCTGCTTGGGCTTCAGTCTTCTCCCTTATCTGCTGTAACCAGAATTCGCCGCCTCCGTGGCGCTGCCTTGCCTATGGGGGGCTGTTGTTTGGGGGGAAACCTTTCTGTCTGTTCTTGTGGGTGCTCTGAGGAGTCGTCTCTCTGGGGAGCTCCCCGTGGGGGTCTTCCACGACGAGGTGCCCTTGCCAACAGCACTTGTTCGTCCACCACAACGAAAGCAGGTTTGAGTCTGTCTATGCCAATTTTTTCCCTCCTACCCCCCAAGTCTAGCAAAAAATGCTTGTCCCCTGTTTCCAGCACTCTGAACGGTCCATCATAGGGTGGGCGCAGTGGAGGGCGGTGGGCGTCGTGTCTGACAAAAATGAACTCCGCATTCTTCAAAGTTTTAGGCACAAAAACGCATGGAAAACTGTGGTGGGCAGGGCCCAGCAGCGTGCCTGTATCTGCGCTACGCTGCAAAAGCTGAGACGGGCAGCTGCCCAGTGCGGGATTATCTGGCAGAAACTCCCCGGGCAGCCGGAGTGGTTGTGCAAAAACGAGTTCTGCCGGGGAAGCTTCCAGATCCTCTTTAGGCGCACAGCACAACCCCAATAAAACCCACGGTAGCCTGTCTACCCAATTTGCATCCGTCAATGAAGCCCTAAGAGCCGCTTTCAATGATCTATGAAAACGTTCGCATAACCCATTAGCCTGTGGGTTGTACGCGGTTGTGCGGTTGTGCGGTGAATTGTAATACCCAGGCTGCGGGCCATCGCTGACCAGAGTTTGGAAACAAATTGAGGGCCTCTGTGGGACGTAATGTCCGACGGGACTCCAAAACGCTCTACCCATGCTGTTAAAAAAGCACGCGCCACCTCCTCGGACGTGGTTGCCGCCAGCGGAACCACTTCCGGCCAGCGCGTGGTGCGGTCCACCATTGTCAGGAGGTGCGTGGACCCCTGTGATGGCGGGAGGGGGCCCACGAGGTCCACGTAAACATGGTCGAACCTCTTAGCCGGAATACGAAACGGCTCCAAGGGAGCCTTCGTGTGTCTGTGTACTTTGGCTCGTTGGCACGCCACGCAGGCTGCCGCCCACTCTTTCACTTGTTTGCGAAGGCTTGGCCACACGAATTTCTCCCCTACCATTTTGACCGACGCGCGCACTCCTGGGTGCGCCAAAGAATGAATCGAGTCAAACACGCGGCGGCGCCACACGGCCGGGACCACGGGATGCAGGCGACCCGTGGAGACATCGCAGATTAGGGGGGGCATGCCATCTTGCAGCACCCTGCTCTCCAGCCTTAACCCTGTTGGTCCAGACTGGAGCGCGCGCACGTCCGCGTCACTAACCTGCTCCGCGGCCATGGCTGCGTAATCTATCCCCACACAGACCGGGGCTGCCACGGCGTGCGAGAGGCAGTCTGCCACTACATTCAGTTTACTCAACACATGCTGAATATTGGTAGTAAACTCTGAGATCGCGGCCAGCTGTCTCTGCTGCCGGCCTGACCACGGTTCTGAAACCTTGGCCATTGCGAATGTTAGCGGCTTGTGGTCAACGAACGCGGTGAAACTGCGCCCTTCCAGCCAGAACTGGAAGTGGCCAGGTGGAGAACCAGCAATTCCCTGTCGAATGCGCTGTATTTACGTTCACTGTCGCGCAAAGTCCTGCTGAAAAAGGCAAGCGGCTGCCAAGCCCCGGCTATGCGCTGTTCCACGACCGCCCCTATGGCCACATCTGAAGCGTCAGTGGTGAGCCCTATGCGGGCCGTTGGGTCTGGATGTGCCAGCAGTGCAGCGTTTGCCAGGGCTGCTTTGACTTCCGAGAACGCCCGCTCTCGCTCCGGGGTCCATTCGACCCTATCCGCGGGTTTCTGTTTTTTGAGCACAGCATACAATGGTTGCATGAGCTGCACTGTGCAGGGAATGAAATGGTTCTAAAAGTTTACCATTCCCAAAAATTCTTGTAGCGCCCGTTTGCGGCCGGGGAAAATCCGCCACTGCACGCACCTTGTCAGGCAGCGGGATCGCTCCTTCGGGAGAGACGCAGTGCCCCAAAAAATCAATATCCATCACTCCAAACTGACATTTCGCTGGGTTGATTATTAACCCGTGCTCTTCCAACCTCCGGAAAACTGTCATGAGGTGGGCTTCGTGTTCATCTTCGGACGCGCTGGCTACCAGGATATCATCCAGGTACGCTGTGGTGTTGTTCAACCTGCGGAAATCCCCGCACGGTCGCCACGAGCCCTCAGCTTTAGGGACCATGTGTAGCGGGGATGCCCATGGGCTGTTTGAGCGCCTGATGATGCCCAACCTTTCCAGATTGGCGAACTCCTTGCGCGCTATGGCCAGTTTAGCTGCGTCCAAGCGCCAAGGCCGTGCAAAAACGGGCGGCCTGGTGGTGGTGATAAAATGCTCCACCCCGTGTTTAGCGATGGCTGCCGAAAACGTCGGGACTGTGAGTGCTGGGAACTGGGTGAGCAGTGTGTGGAACTTACCTCCTGCTGTTGTGACGTTGGCTTGTGCTGTCGGCCGCGTCACTCGAGCTATACAGGGGAGAGAGTCGAAAGACAGTGCATTAACTAGGCGCCTGTTAGCAAGATCAACCAGTAAATTATGTGCACACAGAAAATCAGCCCCCAGTATATGATAATCCAATGCTGCTATGACAAAAGTCCACTCATATGTACGGCCGTGTAGAGACAAGAGTAGAGTCTTCTCACCAAAGGTCTTAATCTCCGAGCCGTTCGCTGCCGCCATCTCGGGGCCGCTAGATCCTGCCAGCCGGTCAGCGTAGGTCGGCCGGATGAAACTCTTCTGGGCGCCGGTGTCCACGAGGAAATGCCTCCCCGAGCGTGCATCCGTCAGGTAGAGCAGCTTGTTCTCCTCCCCGAGGGTCGCGGCTGCTACCGACCCCCCGGTCTTGGCGTTTCCCGAGCGCTTGAACTGGCAAGGTGGTGTACATCTGCGTGCCTTCTCTACGAAGCGGCAGTGGTAGAAACAAAGCGTGTCTCCCTCGTGCTCCTTGGCCCCCGCTGCTGCTGCTGCCGTCGGTGGCTCCTCGCCTCCTCTGGTCGTCTTGCTGAGCTCCGTCGCTGCTGCGATGGTCATGAACGCCCTGGTGGCGATGATGATCCGGTCTGCCTCCCGGGCTAGCGCACGAAAGTCCCGCTCGGCCAGCGACGGCGAATTGGCCAGGGCCGCTCTAGCCGCTGTCGGAAGTATCCGGAGGAAGAGGTGGGTAAAAAGAAAGTGGCCGTCGTACTCAGGAGCCTCTCTGCTCTCTCACCATCCGAGAGAGTGAAGTGCTGGATGAGCGCAGCCTTTAGCGCCTCGTACTTGTTGCCAGTTGGTGGCTGATCGAGCAGGCTCGCTACATGCTGAGCCGTGCGGGCGTCGAGCACTGCGACCACATAGTGGAACTTTGTGTCATCTGCCGTTATTCCCCGGAGGGCGAACTGCGCCTCGACGAGGTGGAATCAAGAGCGCGGATTGTTCTGCCAGAAATCCGGTAGCTTGACTGCGACCGCACATGCGTGGCTGGAGGTTCCCGTCAAGGTCGGCTCCGGGGATCTTGAACTGTGTTCCATGATACGTCTTGGGTCACCAGTGTGGAGCGTGTAAATGAAGAGGCAGATTTGTTTCAGACGCTTTATTACACACTCTCACACTCTCAAGCATAGTAAGAATGACATTCAAGTAGAAGCTTTTCTCTTAAATACCATGACATTCTTCTAGAATCTTTTCACACACAAAAGATGATCTTCTCGTCCAATCGCAGTCAACCCACTCATCCTTAACACCTCCCTGTTATCTTACTAGGGAACCCCCGCTCTTTGTTCCTGTCTAAGATGGTATACAATTAGGCTCTCCCCAGGTTGCCACAAAGTATGCATTTAATAGTAACGTGAATGTTGAGCTGAGCTGCAGGCCACACCCTCTCTACCTGAGTGCTTTAGATCTGGGTGTGCTTCCCAGCCTGAGAGCAGTTGGTTGATTGCACCAGGTGGGAATGATCTGGTGATTAAGGGAGCTTGGAGGTAGTTACTCACAGGGCAGTGGTGAGTAAGCAGTGTGTGAGAGAAATGGTTGGAGAGTTTGGACTTTGGAAAAGACTGCAGGACTAAAGCTTGTTTCAAGCAAGGAAGAAGGAGCCAGTGAGCATCCATTGTGATATGTCTTTGCAGCTGCATTTGAAAAGTAATTTGATCAAGTTTAGGTTAAATGTGATGTGTTAAAAAATTGTGTGTTTGAAATGTAAGTTAAAATGTCATATTTATAAAATCATGTGGGTTTAAAAGTATAGTTAAAATGGAGTGTATTTTAAGAGTTTAAAAGTTAAAAGCTGTTAAAGTTGTAAGGTTAAAAATAATTATTGAACAGTGTTTTAAGATGTGTTTAGTATTTGGGGTGCTTTAGATGTAAGTATTTTCTATTTTGGGTTTTAGTAATTTAAAAACTGAGTATTTGATTTTGGGTTATGTTGATTTATTATGGGTTCTTGGGTTACATTCTCCTTGACCCTTTATTTGTGTTGTATTTAAAGGTTTTTCACCTGTGCTTGGCCTGTGCTTGGGCTGTGCTTGGCTGTGCTTGGCCTTGATGACTTTACAAAAATAAAAGGAAAGAAAAGGAAAAGCTGAGTCTTGGTCACTGAGTGATTTCCAGTTCTATCTTCCGAAGCAAGCATCCCGTTCAAGTGGGGGAAACTGCTGGTCAAACCTCGCAAGAGTGAGGGCCGCTTGACAGTGAAAAACTGCTGTAGAGACTGGAACAGAGAACCCTGAACAGCAACCGGCCAGACCTGGAAGTCCAGAGGCCTGGTAACACACTGAACAGCACCTTACTCAAGCCTGTTGGAAAAGAAGATGGCTGACTCAAAGTCACTGGAGTAGCTTAAAGCCAACAGGACAGCTGCGAAGCGGCAATTTTCCCGGCTGGCCAGCAACATTGTCCGAATGCATGCCATAATGTCCGAGGAGGAGCTCAGAGACAGTTTCAAAAAGCTCATAGATGAGGCCAACAAAGTCACGGAAGCCAATGATGATGTGGAGGCCCAGTACCTTGCAGAGGTGGAGTTGGATGCAGATCCTGAAGAAATTCCCAGGTTGAGTGAGCAGCAAAAGGCCGATATTGGGAAAACTGCAAGTGAGTGTGAGATGAAACTTAAAGAGCTAAAGGACCTCATCCAAAAGACACTTTGTGCCAACTTTGGAGAGGAGGAACTGATGATGGCGGTAAAAGCTGCAGAGGAGAATGTAAAGAGTGTGATTTCCTTTGAACCCGGCGGAAATAAGGAGGCCTTTGACTTCATGTTCGATTACATGGAAAGTCTGGTTAAGAGGGCAAAAGAGCTATGCACACAGTGGAAGTGCTGAGCCCCTCCTGTTGAGCAGAAAGACTTCCAGCTGTGTGTAAGAGAGCTTGAGCAGTTCATTCTTAAGTTGGTGTCAAGAAAAGCAGAGTTTATTCAAGCAAAAGCTAAAGGAGATGCCGAAAGAGTTGTGAGTGCAGCTTCCATCTGCTACCCAACATCAGCCATTAGACTGAAGCCAACCTCCCTCCCCAAGTTTACTGGCATCAGGCGAGACTTTCATCGCTGGAAAAGAGACTGGGAGGCCCTTCAGAGGCAAGGAGAACCCACTGGGTCAAAGGAAGTCAAAAAGTTCCAGCTTCTTGACAGTTTGGATGAGAAAATAATGAGAGATCTTCGGCTGATGACCTACAGTACAGCAGATAACATCTTTCGTGTCGTGGAGAACCGGTTTGGAAGCCAAACTGCAATCGCTATTGAAATAGTTGAGGAGCTCCAGAGACTTCCAGCTGTCAAGTCACCAGCCCAGGAAAATTGTTGAGCTCATCCAAGCTGTTGAGAAAGCCCTTGAAGACCTGAGTAACCTTGGTGACACTGGTGCTTTAAAAAACCCTCTGGTAACAAAGTCAGTTGAAAGCAAGCTTCCTGATGTGTTGAAGAAAGAGTGGCTTCTCTATGCAGCTGAGAGGATCAGTGCCAAACCAGAGAAGCGCTTTGACAGTCTTCTGGCCTTCCTCAAGAGTCAAGAGAGCATCTATGAACAGCTGGATCAATTGAGGGATGAAGAGCCACCAAGGAAAGAGACCCGATCTGAGCAAAGGCAAGCCAGAACCAGAGCCTCAAACCAGTTAAGTAGCCATCTCTCAGGATACGTTGTCTGTGGGGACATCAAGCATAAGAAAAAGCTGTACTTCTGCAAAAAGTTCCGTGTGCTCAAGTTCACAGAGAAGAAGGATGCAGTGCAAAAGCTGGGAGCCTGCTGGAAATGTCTGGAGGTCCATGATGACGACAATCACTGTAAGACTTCATTCCTGTGCAAAAATTCTGAGTGTGAGGGCAAGAGAGCCACAGACCATCACTACTATCTGTGTCCCAATGCTGGAGCATCCAGAGGCAGCACGGCCCAGAGGAGGAGCAAAGGCAGTACAGTGGGAGGTGGCAATAAGAGGAATTACACCGAGGCCCAGGAAGAATTCTTCAGAAAGCTCTCACCTGAATTAGCCCAACAATGCCGGGATGCATTCTGCAACACAGCAGCAAGCACCTCCCATGTCGCAAAGAGTCACTCAAGTCTTCTAGCAGAGCGGCCTAGCGGAGTGGCCTGTCATCATGATGCTGCTGGAGGTAACAGCTAATGCTGGGCAGAAAATTGGGACCCTAATCGACCTAGCTTCTGACACCAATTATATCACCCATGAGGCAGCAGGTCGGCTTAATCTTAGAAGTGAAGACATCACGCTTGTGGTCCATG
The DNA here is from genome assembly GCA_020510985.1 of Pholidichthys leucotaenia. Lineage (NCBI taxonomy): Eukaryota > Metazoa > Chordata > Actinopteri > Cichliformes > Pholidichthyidae > Pholidichthys > Pholidichthys leucotaenia. Next base: position 333,910,432 of record CM035841.1, read on the forward strand.
GTGTAGGAGGCATGAAAATCCATGTCAAAACAAAGCTGTACCTCCTGAAAATTCATATTAACACCTCAAGAGATACTCTCAAGTCCCACCAGCTGATTTGCTATGGCTTAGACAGCATTGCAGATATCCACAGACATGTGTCAGCCAAAAAACTGCAAGAGTTCTTCCCAGATGTCCCGCTCAGTGACCTGGTAAGACCAAGAGAGATCCAGCTCCTTGTAAGTCACAAGGAGGGTCAGCTGGCTCCGCAGAAGATTTGCACAGTGGGGGACCTCGTGCTGTGGGATGGACCAATGGGAAAGACAGCTGCGGGCACTCATCCTGAGCTGTTTGAAGAGGTCACTGTATCAGCCTACATATCAAGAACGCACTTCGCAAGGTCTATGAGAACTGCTGCTGTAAAGTATGAAGAACATACCTGCACAGTCCCCATTTATCCTCCACAAAGCCAGCAAGCCTCAATTGCTGTCCAATCTCATCAATCTAGTTGTGCAGCTACTACTTCCGACTTCGAGTGGTGGAAATGGGATAGTATTGGCGCTGGTTGCGTTCCGAGATGTGGGGGCTGTCGCTGTGGGAACTGCCAGCCAGGTGGCAAGGAAATGACCCTCACTGAAGAAAGGGAGCTGGAGGTGGTAAAGAGTGGCCTCACATATGTAGCTGCTGATGATCACAGTGAGAGACCTCGCTGGCACGCCAAGTACCCCTGGGTAGCAGATCCAGCCTTATTACCAAGCAACAGGAGTGCGGTTGAGGTCACATTCTTCAGAACTGAGAGGCAGCTGGCTAGGGAGCCAGAGTGGAAGGCTGCCTATGCTGCGCAAATTCACGAGATGGTCGAGCGCCGGGCCGCAATGAAGTTGCCTAAAGACGTCCTTTATACATGGACTGGTCCAGTATGGTACATCAGCCACCTCATCACACCTAACCCACACTCTGTTACAACTCCGGTGAGACTGGTCTGGAACAGTAGTCAAAAGTGCAGAGGGGTGAGTCTCAATGATCTCTTGCTAAAAGGCCCAGACGTCCTCAATTCCATCCGTGCTGTGCTTCTCAAATTCCGGAGGGGAGCTTTTGCTGCGTTGGGAGACATAAAGAAAATGTACAATTCAGTGTGGCTGGAAGACCAAGAGGTGCATTTGCATAGGTTCGTGTGGCGTGGCTCTGAAGAGGAGGAGCTGGGTGAATATGCAGTCACGAGAGTTAACATTGGAGATAAGCCAGCAGGTTGTATTGCTCAACTCGCCATGAGAGAGACGGCTAATCTCCCTCAGTTCAGCCATCTTGAGGAAGAGCTTCGAGTGCTGCAGGAGGACAGCTATGTCGATGGCTTGTTAACCTCTCATGACAACTTAGACCAGCTCAAAGTCATTACAGAAAATGTAGAGCAGATCCTGAAAGCAGGAGGGTTCGAGTTGAAGCCGTGGGTCTTCTCTGGCCAAAGTAAGAGGGAGTCGGCTGGAAAACAGGATCAGCTAGCTATTCCAAAGACTGTGATCCTGCCAAATCAGCTCAAAGAGGAAGACAATAAAGCTCTTGGCCTTAGCTACTCCCTGGAGGATGATAAGCTTTATGTCATGGTTGGGATAAATTTCTCAAAGAGGAAGAGGAAAATGAGACTTGGCCAGGACCTTCAATTGGAGCAGGTGAGAGCCCAGACGCCAGACCCACTGACACGACGAGAGTTACTCAGCCAAGTTTCTGGACTGTATGACCCGATTGGTCTGACGACGCCTGTAAAATAGAAAGGGACCATTTTGGTTCGGCGAGCATTTCAGGAGGCCAAACCCAAGTGCAGCACCATCAAAGATACTTGGGACCTTGCGCTATCAGGAAAGCTCAGAGAAGATGCCATCAGCCTCTGATAAGGTCAAGTTTCACAGAGCTCTGACGCCAGTGGGCACATCGGCTGAACCTAATGCAATCACCTTCTCTGATGGCAGCGAGCATGCTTATGGTGCCGTCCTGTATTTGCGGTGGGCCTGTGACCAAGGTTGTACGGTGAGGCTGGTGGAGTCTAAAGCTAAACTAACTCCTTTAGACCATAAGGTGGAAGTAGTCAAGGCAGAGCTTTGTGGAGCAGTATTTGCCGCCTGGTTGAAGAAGTACTTTGAGCAACATAGCCGAATTTAAGTCAAGCAATGGTATCACTTTGTTGACAGCCAAACAGTCCTTGGTGCAATTCAACGTGAGAGCTATGGCTTTCAGACCTTTTTCGCCAACAGGATTGGAGAAATTCAAAGCAGCACACAATTTCAGGATTGGTGGTGGATCCCTGGACCACTGAACATTGCTGATATCATCACGTGCGGGGGTGGTCCAAAAGATTTGGATGAAAATTCACCATGGCAGCAAGGACCAGAGTTCCTGAGTCTACCACCTGATGAGTGGCCAATTAAGTCTGCAAAGGATATATCAGCCACTGCCAGAGAGAGTGTTGGAAAAATGCAGAAGAAATCATTTGTTGCCGCACTCACAAGAGCGCAGGTGATAGAGCCACCAGATCTGGAGCATTGGAGGCCACCTGCTGGTGTTGCTGTTCAAAATCTGATGGATGAAAGATGGTTCAGCAATTTGGCTCACCTGGTTAAGACAGTCGCTCGGGTCTGGAGGGCAGCAAAATGCTTCGCAGCTAAAAATAAGATCCTGGGAACCCCAAAGTGGGAGGCGGTTTCATCAGCCGGGGTCATCACTGCAACGGAGCACCAAGATGCTTTAAGAGACCTTTTCCTTGCTGCACAAGAGGGTGTGATTTTTCCAACTACCACAATAGACCGGCTGGTAGTCCTCAAAGAGGAAGAAACTGGGCTACTGGTTTATGGTGTGAGAGTCCACACTTTTAATGAAGACAAAGTTGGTGTCCCCCTCAAACCTTACAGTGCCTGGGTCGCAACTCTGTTGGTTCGTGAAGCTCACAGCAAGGGTCATGAGGGAGTGACTGCAACTCTGTTAAAGGTGAGAAAGAGAGCATGGGTCATCAATGGACGAAGAATTGCTCAAAAAGTCATTGAAAACTGTGTGATTTGCAAGAAAGCCAGAGCTAGAAGATGCCAGCAAGTGATGGGTAATCTGCCTCAAGAAAGAACTGGGCCAGCATCCCCATTTGAGTTCACAGCAGTTGACCTGTTTGGACCTTATCTGGTCAAAGATGATGTGAGGAAGAGAGTCACAATGAAGGTTTGGGGAGTCATATTCTGCTGTATGGCCTGTAGAGCAATCCACACAGAGCTGGCCAACACCATGTCAACTGAAAGCTTTCTGATGGCTTATCAGAGGTTTACAGCAATTCGAGGGCATCCTAAGAAGATTTGGTCTGATCCAGGAACCAATTTTGTCGGTGCCAAGGCTGCTCTGAAAGAGTTGTATCAGTTTTTGGATGGCCTCGACAGGTCTGCTGTGGAGGAGACTTCAGCTCAAAATGGAACCGACTGGCATTGGAAAATCCAGTCAGCTGATTCACCTCATCGAAATGGTTCTGCTGAAGCAGCTATTCGGATTGTGAAGAAGGCGTTTCAGAGTCTGGGAAGAGACTCAGGGCTCAGTTACAGCGAACTTCAGACAACACTTCAGGTAGCCGCTAATCTTTCTAATGAGCGTCCCATTGATGCCAGGGTGCAGAGCCATGAAGACACCGTGCAGTACATTACACCCAATACACTTCTGTTGGGACGAGCATCATCAAGTGGTGACTGGAAAACATTCAATTTTGCAAGCTATCCCTATAAGAGACTTCAGGAAATGCAGCACCAGGTAAATAAATTTTGGAGGTCCTGGAGCCAACTTGCCGGTCCTAATCTCTTTGTGAGGAGTAAATGGCACACCACACAGAGGAACGTTGCAGTTGGAGATATTGTTTGGCTGTGTGACCAGAATGCATTGAGGGGTCATTTTAAGCTTGGGAGAGTCATCAGTGTCAACCCAGACCCCAGAGGCATTGTACGGGATGTGAATGTTAGAGTTGTGGCAAGCTCCTGTGTTCCTGAGGTGAGGCCTGCAACATCAGCATCCAAGCATCCTGCCTCCAGCATTCGGAGGGACCTTCAGTCCATAATTCTTCACCGGGACGTCCGACGTTTGGTGGTCCTTCTGCCAGTGGAGGAGCAGGCAGGAGGCCCAGGAGGAAATCTCTCACCACTAGTTTTTGTGTGCGATCTTTCCAGCGGTTTCCGTTGGAAGATCGAGTGGGAGGTGTTGAGCTGAGCTGCAGGCAACACCCTCTCTACCTGAATGCTTTAGATCTGGGTGTGCTTCCCAGCCTGAGAGCAGTTGGTTGATTGCACCAGGTGGGAATGATCTGGGGATTAAGGGAGCTTGGAGGTAGTTACTCACAGGGCAGTGGTGAGTAAGCAGTGTGTGAGAGAAATGGTTGGAGAGTTTGGACTTTGGAAAAGACTGCAGGACTAAAGCTTGTTTCAAGCAAGGAAGGAGGAGCCGGTGAGCATCCATTTGTGATATGTCTTTGCAGCTGCATTTGAAAAGTAATTTGATCAAGTTTAGGTTAAATGTGATGTGTTAAAAAATTATGTGTTTGAAATGTAAGTTAAAATGTCATATTTATAAAATCATGTGGGTTTAAAAGTATAGTTAAAATGGAGTGTATTTTAAGAGTTTAAAAGTTAAAAGCTGTTAAAGTTGTAAGGTTAAAAATAATTATTGAACAGTGTTTTAAGATGTGTTTAGTATTTGGGGTGCTTTAGATGTAAATATTTTCTATTTTGGGTTTTAGTAATTTAAAAACTGAGTATTTGATTTTGGGTTATGTTGATTTATTATGGGTTCTTGGGTTACATTCTCCTTGACCCTTTATTTGTGTTGTATTTAAAGGTTTTTCACCTGTGCTTGGCCTGTGCTTGGGCTGTGCTTGGCTGTGCTTGGCCTTGATGACTTTACAAAAATAAAAGGAAAGAAAAGGAAAAGCTGAGTCTTGGTCACTGAGTGATTTCCAGTTCTATCTTCCAAAGCAAGCATCCCGTTCAAGTGGGGGAAACTGCTGGTCAAACCTCGCAAGAGTGAGGGCCGCTTGACAGTGAAAAACTGCTGTAGAGACTGGAACAGAGAACCCTGAACAGCAACTGGCCAGACCTGGAAGTCCAGAGGCCTGGTAACACACTGAACAGCACCTTACTCAAGCCTGTCGGAAAAGAAGATGGCTGACTCAAAGTCACTGGAGTAGCTTAAAGCCAACAGGACAGCTGCGAAGCGGCAATTTTCCCGGCTGGCCAGCAACATTGTCCGAATGCATGCCATAATGTCCGAGGAGGAGCTCAGAGACAGTTTCAAAAAGCTCATAGATGAGGCCAACAAAGTCACGGAAGCCAATGATGATGTGGAGGCCCAGTACCTTGCAGAGGTGGAGTTGGATGCAGATCCTGAAGAAATTCCCAGGTTGAGTGAGCAGCAAAAGGCCGATATTGGGAAAACTGCAAGTGAGTGTGAGATGAAACTTAAAGAGCTGAAGGACCTCATCCAAAAGACACTTTGTGCCAACTTTGGAGAGGAGGAACTGATGATGGCGGTAAAAGCTGCAGAGGAGAATGTAAAGAGTGTGATTTCCTTTGAACCCGGCGGAAATAAGGAGGCCTTTGACTTCATGTTTGGTTACATGGAAAGTCTGGTTAAGAGGGCAAAAGAGCTATGCACACAGTGGAAGGGATTTCCAGTTCTATCTTCCGAAGCAAGCATCCTGTTCAAGTGGGGGAAACTGCTGGTCAAACCTCACGAGTGAGGGCCACTTGACAGTGAAAGTTACTTTTCCAAGTAACTAATTACATTAATCATACAGTAATTGGTAAAGTAACTCAATTACTTTTGAAAAGAAGTAACTAGTAACTGTAATTAGTTACTATTTTTTAGTAATTTGCCCAACACTGCTACTAATTGTTATTGCAATATAAAGACAAATGAAATTAAAAGAAAGTAAAAACAACACCACAGAACACAAAAATCCTTTGCCTTTCATTTAGGAGTCCAGGTCAGTTCACTAAATTCCAAAGAGGATGTGTGCATGTTTTTCCATAATACATTCACTTGATCACAATTGTAAATGCATATTCATCTTTGTCACGAGAAAGTTATCTCATAAGAATTATATCAGAGTATACCAGCATGGGTGTGATGACGACTGTGTAAAATGTCTGACAAATCAAATAAGAACTGATCCTTGAACAAAAACACTGAGAAATCTACAGTTTCAATTAATGGCTTCAGCTAAGCAGAAAATTACTGTACAATCCTGAAGACAGATCAAATAAAAGGTGCACAGAGAAAGAGAACAAGGCCCCTTTTTAACATATCAGCATTTAAGATTGTGTGTGTAACTTAGCAGAGCGCAACATAAGAGTAAAATAATAGAGAATGTTCCACTGCCCCATTACTCAAATTCCTTCATATCACTCAGCGCAGGTTCTTCATTCCCACCACACATTCAAACACCTGTCTTCATTTATGCCGATGGCCCATTCTCTGGAGCATACAGTAATGTCATGATAAATTCAATAAGGCAAATGCTTGCAAAAGCAATTGCTATATGGTTCATGTGTCTCAGCCTTAAAAGCTGCATGAAATGAATAATTAAACACTGAAATGGATTAACCTTTCTGCTATTTGAAGTAGAATATCTATGGGTTTTGGCCTTAATCAGACACTATTGCATAAGTGAACTGGATCAGACTGAGCATAATGCAAAGCTGTTAGAACACTAAAACGCACTTAGCCTTCATTAAAAGAGGAACAAGTGGGAAGTGACGGCACAGCAATCAGATTTCTCTTTTGTGCTGGTAAATGTAAAAGGCCGAAGAGTTAACTGGGTTGAGCTTCGAACAAGGAGCGATACATAATCTTTTAGGTCACAAACCAGAGGGCGGCTGTCAGCTAAGTCATTGTGGGATGAAGAATACTGCAAGGGCTTCAGTGGGCTGTTGAAATAGTCACTTCCCTGGGTAGATGACGTCATTTAGTATAAGATGTGCAGCTGTTCTGTTTGTACAAGAGCTATTGACACTTTAAACAGAGTCACATTTTCATAAATTAAAAGAAGAAAATTAAATTTGATTGAAATTAAAAGGCCTATATCATGCAAAATCAACTTTTTTGAGCTTTTAAGCATGTTATAATGTTAATTCCTCACCAAAAACACCCCCAAAGTGGTATTTTGCTCCATTCACGCATCTCTGAGCATTCCTCCTCAACCCTGCTCTCTGAGCTGCTGCTCCGCCCTGTCCCTGATAATGATTGGGTCCCCACGTTCATACGTATGAACGTGGGTGAGCCGCCCACTCCAGGAAGTGCCTGTGCTGCCAGCACCGCCCCCAGGCTAACGCACACACCCACTTTCTCCGCGCAGCTAACGGAGCGGTGATCAGCAAAACTCTTTCACTTTAGCATTGACGCTGTGAAGAAGTAGTTCCTCTCGCACCTAATCTGCTCAGTGACCACAACTGTTTGCTTTTTTACATAAGACAATGTCTTCTAAGTGGCGTAAATGTGTCTTTGGCTGTGAGAGATTTAAGAGTTTGTTCAGCCTTCCTAAAGAAGAGTCTACTCGTCAGAAATGGTTGGAGTTTATTTTCGGGAGCACGCATTAAACCAAACGTGGGCGGAACCCAGCGACACGCTGCAGCAGCCGGCTCAGGGGTTATGTCATGAAATGGGCGGCAGCCACAAGAAGGAAAGGCGGAGCCTCAGAGATCGAGGCATCTTACTTCCGGGTTGGAAAAGTAGCTCGCGAAAATAACTCATATTTCATAAGAAATTCATTCTCCAGTGTACCAAAGGTAATATACTATCACATACATGCAAATAGTTTACTCTGAAAGGCTTAAAATAGCATGATATAGGCCCTTTAAGATAAAAAGAATCAGCAAGTCTGGCTTGAAAACTTATTTAAAAACTTTCTGACACTCACACTCTCTCATATCAGTAACACACTTCATAAAAGGTCCCATTTTGTTAAGATGTGGAACACAGAGCAGGGAAGGAGGACCCAAGATGCAGGCAATACCAGTTCATGATTATTTATTAAATAAATAAAGGCGGCTGTACAAAACCAGTGAAACAAACTGAAAACTTACTAAGTCCAAAATAAAGCCGAGGCTGTCATGTGGTGATCCTCGCGGATCACCATAGGACGCCAAGAGTCCACCGATGAGTTTTGCAATGATGATGATTTATTACAAGACACAAGATGTAACACAAGACTATGAGAGACTGTGGCGAAGATACACTAAACATAGAGCATGGGACCATAAGGCTAACCCCAGCCACTTACGATCTAAAACATGACATGACATGAGCAAGCATAAGCACGAGAATATACACACGAACCTGACATGACGAGGACGATGAACGTCTGACGAGGTTTAGACGATGTCTGACGATACTCCTGCGATCTAACTGCCATCAGCGTCCGCCTAATAAAGCCGAACGCTAACAAGCAGTAATGACAGCCAGCTGACCGACTTTGACAGACGGAAGCCCCACCGAGCGCCTTCACAATAAGAGCCCTGTGAAGCCAGAATATAACCCACAGCTGTCAAAGCCGGCAGCGAGCTATACATAGCCCGAGCACGGACAAGGCCGGCGCTCGGGTCATAACAGAGGGTCTGTGGCTGGAAAACACAAAGCTGAACTGAACAGAAGGTGCTTTCACAGCGACAGGCTTTAGTTTGTTTCAGTTGAACTTGTGTTCATTTTTTCCATCAGTGTGGTTCGTTTTGTTTGGTGAGAACATGGTAATCGCATTCAGGTGTGAACCAAAACAACTGCACCGAGGTGTTCTGGCAAACTCTGGTGAGGTCTTTCAGGGGAGAAAGCATACCAACCTAAAAGGGGCCCAAAAACTAGACAATGCATGATTTGAGGGGATTATATTATGGGCAGATTTTAAGTTGTGTCTTTTAGACACTTAAAACATACAGCTGTGGACAAAATTGTTGGTACCCCTCTGTTAATGAAAGGAAAAACCCACAATTCATAGAAATAACTTGAATCTGACAAAAGTGGTAATAAATAAAAATTCTATGAAAATTAACCAATGAAAATCAGACAATGCTTTTGAATTGTGGTTCAACAGAATTATTTTAAAAAACAAACTCATGAAACAGGCCTGGACAAAAATGATGGTACCCTTAACTTAATATTTTGTTGCACAACCTTTTTTTTTTTTTGATTTTGTATACTTTATTGATCCCCAGAGGGGAAATTGATGGCATCCACCTGGATGGATAAAGCAGCCATGGTACGGCGCTATCCCTTTACCATTCACACACACATTCATACCTAGGGCCACTTTAGAGTCTCCAATTAACCTAACCTGCATGTTTTTGGTCTGTGGGAGGAAACCGGAGAAATCCCGGAGTAAACCCACGCAGACACGGGGAGAACATGCAAACTCCACACAGATCACTGTTGGTCAGGGGATGGGATTGAACCAGGGATCCCATGGCCAAGGGTGAATTGCTGTGCTGCCGCAGTGCTAACCACTGCGCCACCGCACTGCACCGCCCACCGCACCGCCCTTTTGAGGTAATCACTGCAATCAAACGATTTCTGTAACTATCAATGAGACTTCTGCACCTCTCAGCAGGTATTTTGGCCCACTCCTCATGAGCAAACTGCTCCAGTTGTCTCAGCTTTGAAGGGTGCCTTCTCCAGACGGCGTGTTTCAGCTCCTTCCACAGATGTTCAATAGGACTTAGATCAGGGCTCATAGAAGGCCACTTTAGAATAGTCCAATGTTTCGCTCTTAGCCATGCTTGGGTGTTTTTAGCTGTGTGTTTTGGGTCATTATCCTGTTGCAAGACCCATGACCTGTGACTGAGACCAAGCTGTGTGACGCTGGGCAGCACATTTCTCTCTAGAATACCTTGATACTCTTGAGATTTCATTGTACCCTGCACAGATTCAAGACACCCTGTGCCAGATGCAGCAAAGCAGCCCCAGAACATAACAGAACCTCCTCCATGTTTCACAGTAGGGACAGTGTTCTTTTCTTAGTATGTTTCATTTTTGCATCTACATAGCGCTGATGTGCCTTGCCAAAAAGTTCCAATTTTGTCTTTTCTGTCCATAGGACATTCTCCCAGAAACTTTGTGGCTTGTCAACATGCAGTTTGGCAAATTCCAGTCTGGCCTTTTTATGATTTGTTTTCAACAGTGGTGTCCTCCTTGGTTGTCTCCCATGAAGTCCACTTTGGCTCAAACAATGACGGATGGTGCGATCTGACACTGATGTACCTTGACCTTGGAGTTCACCATGAATGTGTTTAGAGGTTGTTCTGGGCTCTTTTGTTACCATTCGTATTATCCGTCTCCTCCTGTGGCCATGTCCAGGGAGGTTGACTACAGTCCCGTGGATCTTAAATTTCTGAATAATATGTGCAACTGTAGTCACAGGAACATCAAGCTGCTTGGAGATGGTCTTATAGCCTTTACCTTTAACATGCTTGTCTATAATTTTCTTTCTAGTCTCCTGAGACAACTCCTTTGCTTCATCTGGTCCATGTTTAGTGTGGTACAGACTATGTCAACAAACAGCACAGTGACTACTTGACACCCTATAAATAGGCCAACTGACTGATTACAAGTTTGTAGACACCTGTGACGTTAATTAGAGGACACATCTTGGTTGAACATGTCCCTATGGTCACATTATTTTCAATCTTTTCTAGGGGTACCATCATTTTTGTCCAGGCCTGTTTCATGAGTTTATTTTTTAAAGTAATTCTTTTGAACCACAATTCAAAAGCATTGTCTGATTTTCATTGGTTAATTTTCATAGAATTTTTATTTATTACCACTTTTGTCAGATTCAAGTTATTTCTGTGACCTTCGTGGGTTTTTCTTTCATTAACAGAGGGGTACCAACAATTTTGTCCACGGCTGTATGTCAGGATGAATAATGCACAAGCCTGCAGTTGAGGAGAAGCAGACTGGTCAGATGATCACATAAATGCTCCTCAATCCAAAGTGCAAAAATACTTGTTAGCAAATGGTCCATGGAAAGGGAATTTAGAAATCAGTTGATCAGTGATGCAGCAGCTCTAAAAAGCTCTGTGAGGAGTACAATAAAGTGTAAAATGTGCCAAATAAAATGGGGCGCTTTAGTGTTGCACAAAAATCTGTGACCCCCCCCCCCCCCCACTATCTTCCACCCTATCTTCTGCTTAATAATTAATACAAACTTCTTCTTCTTTCGGCTGCTCCCTTTAGGGGTCGCCACAGCGGATCGTCTGCCTCCATCTCACCCTATCCCTTGCATCCTCCTCTGTAACATCAACCCTCTCCATGTCCTCTTTCAAATTTCCACCGGCACCCTGTCGGTTAACAGCACCGGTGGCAGTCATTGTTAACCTGGGCCTCAACCGATCCGGCACGAAAGTCTCATTCATCATGATCCGCATGTTTGATTTAACAAAGGTTTTACGTCAGATGCCTTTCCTGACACAACCCTCCCTATTTACCCGGGCTTGGGACCAGCACAAGAAGTACACTGGCTTGTGCACCCCCTGTGGCTGGATTAATACTTAATACAAACATTAAAATAATTTTTGGTGCTGTGTTTACTTGTCAAATTAATTTAGACAGTTCTGTTCTGATTTTTCAACCACACACATACAGACAATGTACAACATCACGTATGCAGTCATACATTCTGATGAATCACAGTAACTATGGTAAGGAAACTGACTTCCTATGTTTATTTTTCTTGTTCCCATGGCAAAAGCATCTGGTCAATCAGAGGACAGAACCTTCTCAGATGATTCTTGCTTGATTTGACAATTTGACATGAAGCATTTTGGTCCACTTGAATCGTTTTCCTGTGTGAAAGGGAACTGAACCAAGGAGGAAATGATACAAAATAAGCTCATCACCTTATTTGGGCCAAAGCATACAAATTTAGGTGTGAAACCATCCTTAAACACAGGGGAAAAACAACCAAAAAGAAACAAATGCAATAAAACCAACCAGGAGATGAGGAAATCCACATATAATGATGCCACATTGGAAGGTAGACACAATATCACATTTGAAGGTAGGAGCAGGGCTTGACATTAATATCTGCCCACCCGCCCCTGGCAGGTGCATTTCACCAGAGGAGGGTAAGACAGCCAGTCCCACTAGCCACTTTGGCGGGTTGTAGTTTTCTCAAGCGACATCTAAATCAGGGGTGTCCAATCTTGTGCCATGGAAGGCCAAGACTCTGCAGGCTTTACCTCCAACCAGTGTCTTCAACAGCAGATTCCACTGAATTTCTTCACACTGATGGCTGATAACTGAAAAAACACCTGCTGAAGAGACTGGGTAGAAGAGAAAACCGGCAGGGTCTTGGCCCTCCATGGCACATGATTGGACACCCCTGATCTAAATAATAAGACTATTGCAGTGTGAGACTACAAAACTACAACTCCCATGAGCACTATCTGCACACACAGTGTATTGTCATCGGTCCACTGTCGTCATGGGCGTGGTCTGGCTCAACTCCTAGCACTGTACACAGGACTGCTCCAGGCTGGGGTGCAGGAGAAACCGCAGCTGCTGTGCTCCGCAGGTCGGTTCATTTTGTGCCCAGAAACGGTGCCGAACTGACAGCAGGCCAGCCAGCAGAACAAACCTGTCCCCACTCTCAGTGATCAGATCATGAGGGGAATTCCACCTGATGCTCCATTGTCCCGCATGAGTAGTTAAACTGTGCTCTCCCCCACATCAGCGCCTACCTCTGTGGTTAAATATGATTATATTTAGAGCAAGAAGCTCCCGTTTACTGTCACAGCTGTGCAAATTTAAGTTTTCATACGACAGAGAGAAAAAGTGACTAAACTTTATGTTGCCGTAAAGAGCAAATGAAGCTTCTTCTGAGGTGACCTTTAGTTTATCTGTGTTTATCAGTGATATCTGTGATATGCAACTTTTTCATGGAAGTAAAACCTCTAATTATGTATTTTTAATGTGTTGGTCCAGGGGTTTCAAACTTGTGGCCCGTGGGCCAAAAACAGCCTGTCAGCATTCTTTCTAGTAAATTTCTGACTTTTTCTACTGATTAGACTTGTTCATGTAAATTTGAGACATTTTTCTGTTTAAGATGAGACATTTTTCTCATCAGTTTTCTTTTTCTTTTTTTTTTCTGGTGAAAACAGTTAGTGTCATTGTAGATTAAATTCCATCACCAATTACTCATGACCTCGTGCAGCCCTGAACGGGTGTTCCAATTCATAGGGGTAATTTTTAACCTAGGATCTAGGGCAGGGGTGTCCAATCACGTGCCATGGAGGGCCAAGACCCTGCAGGCTTTACCTCCAACCAGTGTCTTCAACAGCAGATTCCACTGAATTCCTTCCCATTGATTGCTGATAAGTGAAAACATCTGCTGAAGACACTGGTTGGAGGTAAAGCCTGCAGGATCTTGGCCCTCCATGGCACAGGATTGGACACCCCTGCTCTTGGGGTAGGAGTAGGCGAAGAGGAAGGGGCAGGGATACAAATGAGAATTGGAACAGACCCCAAATCTACCTGTCCTTTGCTCTGATGCTGCAAATATTTTTCTAGACTGTTTGATTGCATTTACTGCTGTTAATAAATAATTCAACAGTGTTTCTCTTGCTATTTTTAAGTATCTATAAGGGTCATTTACATTTGAAATGATTGTAAATTCAGTTCAAGTAAATTCTACCATACAGTCCACCTTATTCCTAGCCCCCATGATGCCTTTCATGAATTATGTGTGCAACTTCCGGTACTAGTTTAGAAAGTGGGGTTGTCAAAGAAACGGGATACTTTTCCTTGTTAAAAAACAATGACTTTGGCATCAAAAATGTGGAAACACGGCCTTTTGCACCTCAAAAACAGTAATATAATCATACCACTTCCCACAATTATGGAGAGATGAGAAGATGACCTTAAAAAGTGGCCTGGCAGACAGTAGCTCTGTTAGTTAGTGCCTCTGCTAAAATGCTAATGCTTTAAACAAATAAAAGCTCTGAGATATATCAATGGTTCCACCACAATAAAGTCAGTTGCATTTTGTTAAAATATGTTGGACATAATCAAATTTACCTCAGAGCAGACGTAGAATCTGGTCAGAGCCACAAAGAACCACAACACCGTGGTTGGGTGTTTTAATGTTGGGGTAAATACAAACAGCTGCAGCTGCTCAGACATTTTCTGACAATTGTTCAAAATTTTATTGATCTATATTTTGTGATAATTTAAAAATTAATGCATGGTGAAGCTGCTAAAATCAAGTCCATATCGTTCCAATGCAGTGCAACGAATGTGTCATAAACCGGCCCTCCCTGAGAGCAAACAGGACGCCGACCGCAGACTGTGAATTTGAAGTTTTATTAACAAAAGAAATACAAAATACTGAACACACAGCAATGAAAAATACAGCTCAAAGGCTGGAGCGAAAAATGCAAATAGACAAAGACGTGGGAAGACAAAATAAACAATAACTTAACTTGCGAGATGTTCAGGAGATCCTTGGCATGAAACATGGTCAATGCCGCTGCACCAGGGAAATGGTGCCCACGGCTTAAATAGGCTGCCCCTGATCAACACCTGTGGGGTCCTGAGTTGCTATCATTGCTGGCAACCGTGACAGAGCATAAACAGAGTTTGACAGCAGGAAGTGACACGAGCTGTCACAGCGCCAGCAACAATCAAAACAAAACCCAAAAAAGGAAATACAGACTCTAATAATGAAATAACCAAAAACAGAAACCAAATACAGTCAAACAGAAAAATAAACAAACAGAAAAAGACAAAATAAATCTAGTAACTAAGCACGGCCCCTGCCCGTGCATGGGATTGTGACAGAACCCCCCCCAAGGGGTGGAACCCAGACACCCCAGGGTACCGTCACAAAAAAACAAAACAAAAACACACATACACACCCTACACACACAGAAGACCCTCCCCCAAATACATCACATAACCCCACATGACACTAAGACCAAGACTAAAACAGGAGAAAAATGTACATACCGGAGGAAGGCGGAGGTCACGACCGGGGGGATAGCCCGGAAGCACCGCTGCTGAGGCGCACCCATATGCCAGGGAACCTGAGACAACTTCAGCCAGAGCACAGCGGGGCTCAATGGTTGAGGGGGAAAAAGGGAAAAGGACAAACCCTGGTCGGAGCTCAACGCACCATCCTCAACGGCAGATCAACTGAGGACATCTCTGAAGGGTGCGGACAAATCCTGATACAAAAATAAAACAAACCTACCCATAACTATAACATTGAAAACAAATAGGGTGGTGCAGTGGCGCAGTGGTTAGCACTGTGGCAGCACAGCAACTCACCCTTGGCCATGGGATTCCTGGTTCGATCCCAGCCCCTGACCAATAGTGATCTGTGTGGAGTTTGCATGTTCTCCCCGTATCTGCATGGGTTTACTCCGGGATTTCTCTGTTTTCCTCCCACAGACCAAAAAAACATGCAGGTTAGGTTAATTGGAGACTCTAAAGTGGCCCTAGGTATGAATGTGTGTGTGAATGGTTAAGGGATAGCGCCGTACCTTGGCTGCTTCATCCATCCAGGTGGATCAGAATCAGAATCAGCTTTATTGGCCAAGTATGCACAACACATACAAGGAATTTGACTTTGGCTAAAAACTTGCTCTCATTGTTCAGGTGGAGGATTTAAATAAGGATTCAATGACAACAGAGTATGTACAGTAAATTACAGTCTGTCCACGTTTCTATAAAAGGATGCAAGGATGCCCTCAATTTCCCCTCTGGAGATCAATAAAGTATACAAAATCAAAAAAAAAATCAAATACCAATAAATAGACAAAGAATTAAACTAAGACGAAGATATAATCAAACTGAGGGTGAATGTACAAAATACAACAAAAAGAAAAGAAAGCCAGTCTAAAATTAAATATGAAAAAGGCTCCATACTAGAAATAATAACTGAAAACCAATTAGCAAATAAATTTCTTCAATGTCAAAAGAAAAGAGAAAAAGAACAGAAAAACAATAACCAGCAACACAAACAAACAAAACAAGTAGTTCATAGTCTAAATAAGAATCAACATCTGAAAGCCAGGGAGAAAAAATAAGAACTAACTATATACAGGGGAGGGAAAAAAAAAACTCAGAAAAAGCATTGCATCAAAAGGGAAAACATAACATGAAAAAACAAAAAACAACTCACCCCCGGAGGGAGGGGAACCCAGGCATGGAGGAACCAAAACAAAAACACACAACCCAAAAACAAGGAAAACAAAAGAAACCACTCAAGACTCCCAACCCAGAACAACAGGTGACAGACATTCCAGGGCCTCAGGGTAGAAGCTGAGGCAGCTCAGGCGGCCTACCAAAGTCCCAGAACCGTCAGCGTCCAAGCTGGAACATGTCGGGTGGTCTCCCCGAGACCCAGAACCACCCAAGCAGGAGGTGCAGACCATCGGGAGGCCTCCCAGCATCCCTAGGCCAGCGAGCTGCAGCACACAAGATGCCCGCTTCCCCCCCCATCCCGGGGGCGGCAGCTGGGCAAAGCGGCCCCCCGGAGCGCAGGAGCCGGAAGGTGGTGTTTGTCTAAGAAGGGCGGCCGACCAGCAAGAACCTCCCAGGATGCACCCACGGCAGCCCCGGGCTGGGGCATAGTTGCTCCCATGGGGACCATAGACGGCAGGTCGGCAGCACCCACGGCAGCCTTGGTCTAAGGCATTGCACCCACGGTGGCCTCGGTCTGAGGTGTCGCACCCACAGCGGCCTCGGGCTGAGGTGTCACACCCACAGCAGCCTCGGGCTGAGGCATCGCACCCAGGGTGGTTCCTGGGCAGGAATGCAGCACCCCCCCATGGACCAAAGCTGGAGCACAGCACCCATGACGGACTCTGACTGGGGTGCATCATCCATGATGGCCCCAGGATGGGACGCAGCACTCACAACGGCCCAGATGGAGGGGAAGCAGCACCCACGGAGACTTTGGACGGAGGGGGAGCAGCACTCACGGAGATCTTGGATGGAGGGGAGCAGCGCCCATGGAGATCTCGGACAGAGGGGGAGCAGCACCCACAGAGGTCTCGGACGGAGGGGGAGCAGCACCCATGGAAGTGTCAGACGGAAGGGGAACAGCACCCACGGAGGTCTCGGAAGGAGGGGGAGCAGCGCCCACAGAGATCTTGGACGGAGAGGGAGCAGCACCCAAGGTGACCCTGGTGACCCTAGATGGTGGCTCAGACAAGGGAACACAGACAGGAACACACACCAGATCAGGATCACCGGCAGCAGAGCCCAGTGGGGAAAACTCAAGTGCGGCCGAGGGCTGCACCTGGTTCTCCCCACCAAGAGCCAGGCAAAATTTTCAAGGCTACAAAAAGACACTTGCCTGCTCTTGAGCTCCACCGCCGTCCAGGACTTCGATGACTCCACTGTGGCAGTCTGGACCTCCAGCTGGACGATTGGCGCTGGACTCTCCGATGCTGCAGACCTCTCCAGCACACGCCGACTCCCTCCCAGGGCCGACGGCCCTCCGAGAATGAAAGAGAAGGAACGGGTAGATGTTATGAGAGCTGATGGTGAAAGCTCAGCCAAGCCGGGCTGCTGTGGCTGAGCTTCCCCAGCAGGAGTAAGGCAAGACATTCCATCATTAGCTGTTAAGGAATGAAAAGACACTTGACTTAACTCCTGGGGTTTAGCAATGGCTGCCATCATAGACTCGGGCTCCGTCTGGGCTGGTGGTGCTCTCTCCAGCTGTGGCAGCAGCTCCGGGAGGATCCACGGCTTGTAACCCACCAGAAGCTCCATCTCAGATGCCACCACCCGTTGCCGCTCCTCTCGCTCTTCCGCACTGGGTCCCCCAGAAGGCGCGAAGGCTACAAATTAAATGCAGCCAACTTCAGGACTAGATTCGACCAAGGGATGTGGAACTGCAGCTGGGTGGCAGCCCTGAGCTCGGGACTTCCAACCCTGGGAGTGTTTCTTCTGCGGCACAGCCTCGGGTAGCAGCGGGCTCTCCCCAGCCCGCGAAGCCGCTGTTGAGCAAGAAAAATAAAGATGAGGAGGTCTGTGAATTCTGGGACGCTCCACAGGTGGGGGAACCCCTCAATCACCTGTGCCGCGCAGTCCCAGACCTGGAGCTTCAAGTGGCAGCGGTGTTCTGTCATAAACCGGCCCTCCCCGAGGGCAAACAGGACACCAAGCGCAGACTGTGAGTTTGAAGTTTTATTAACAAAAGAAACACAAAATATTGAACGCACAACAACGAAAAACACAGCTCAAAGGCTAGAGTGAAAAATGCAAATAGACAAAGACATGGGCAAGACAGAATAAACAATAACTTAACTTTGCGAGATGTTCAGGAGATTCTTGGCATGAAACATGGTCGACGCCACTGCACCAGGGAAATGGTGCCCACGGCTTAAATAGGCCGCCCCGATCAACACCTGTGGGGTCCTGAGTTGCCATTATTGCTGGCAACTGTGACAGAGCACAAACAGTAGTTTGACAGCAGGAAGTGAGGGGCGAGCTGTCATAGCACCAGCAACAATCAAAACAAAACCCAAAAAAGGAAATACAGACTCTAATAATGAAATAACCAAAAACAGAAACCAAATACAGTCAAACAGAAAAATAAACAGAAAAAGACAAAATAAATCTAATAACTAAGCATGGTCCCGGCCTGTGCACTGGATCGTGACAGAATACAAAAAAAAAAAAAACACCTATTTGATATCTTTCTTAAATCATTAAGCCTTAGGAAGCAAACTGTTACTATTTTTTTTTTCATTTATTATGTTACTTCATGCAGCCTTGCATCTGGTGACATATATAAATGTCAGATCTGTGACATTCATACAAGTGAAAACATACCTGGTGCTGTTGTGTCTGTACCACCGATCACACGAACAGTACTTTTTAGTTTTCAGTACACGCATTGCTGTTGAAGCCAGCACAGATTTAGCTGAGGTTTAGGAGTCTCACACCACAAACAGCAGCAAGTACCAGAACTACGCAAAAACTCTCAAAAATACAAAAACTACAAGTGCTGAAATTATCTGCTACTTCACTGCAAAACAGGTATGTGTACTATACATTAAAACGAATTTAAAACACTTTTAAAAACACTATTTTAAATGCCCCACTACTCCACTCTTGCTGACTGATTTAACACTACTTCAGCTGAAACTGGAAGTTGCGCCCATAATCGTTTCTAGAGCAGCACCCTCTGGAATAAGGTGGATATTCAAGTTTGATCATATTAAACATAATTTTCCAGCCACAAAATTGTGGCTAGTTAAAAGGCTGAGTGGCTAGTAACTTTGGAAAGTCACTAGCCACAGTGGCCGGTGAGCAAAAAAGTTAATGCCAAGCCCTGGGTAGGAGACAATTAGGGAACAATCTAGAACAATCAGGCAGGTGAGGGGAGAGACACTAACAAGGAAGATAGAGACAAGGAGGAAAAACAGACCAAACCACTCAGAGGGAACAGAAACACGGCGGGAGAATAAACACTAGGAAACAGGATCTAAAGCATAACTAAATAAAACCCAGAATTAATGTAACTAAGGAGAAAACATTAAACTAGAGAGCAAAATACCACTAGGGAGAAATGACCAGACTTGAACCTGAAGGTAAACTGTTAATCATAAGCAAGGACTAACATGAAATGCATTTCAAAAGAAGACAGGAAATCAACACAAGAATTACTGTACTTACAGAATAAAACTAAGATCAAGACAACCTAAACTAAATCAGAATAAGACCTAGATCCTAGATCATATCCCCATAATAATTTTACTGAGTAGAAAGATCATCAATATTTAAATAATAAACATGAAGGCATCAGGTCCAATAACCTTGAACAAGTACTGCACAAACATCAGTTCAGGTTTGATGTAATTTTAAAGTTCTTCAATATGAAAGCATTTTTTCCGTCATTTATGCCATAACTGTGGTGAAACAGCTCATCAAGGGCAGCATGTTTATGTAATTGCATCCTCTTTTAAGCACATAAAGGACTAATTGCAAAGATCTTTTGCCAATCAGGCCTTTTCATTTAAAGATGACTGTTTGCCAACAAGCTGTAAACAGATGCATTCATCTGAAAATGAAATGAGAGCGCTGCAACTCTAACTTTGCAAATGCATCTCCATCTGAAAATCTGCAATAAGCAACTGTCACAAAGAGCTTTCAATCAACTCCTTAGTCACAACTTACTTCAGATGCTCATCACACAGTCGTGAGCAATTGCATCATAACTGCATATGGGTGACAGAGCAATGAAGAAAAAACACAGAAGCAGACGGGGACAGCAGAAAAACTGTCAGCAGAGTGAGCATGAGGAGGGGAAGCCTGTTTTTCAGTTGCAGCCACACACAGGTTTCCTATTAGATGACAGATGACACGCTTCACACCCTGCACATTGCAGATATCACTCAGTGCAGTCCCTTCCTCCTCATCCCCGCTCCCTCACCTCTCCATCTGGCTCCTGCCCCATCCCAATTTTGCCCCCACCCACCACCTCTCTCCACTTACATCCCTATATTGTCTATTTGTCTGTCAGTTGTGACTTCCTTTCCAAGTCAGAAGCTCTAGCCAGGTATGTTAATGAAGTTAATCGGATTTTCCCCTGAAGGGAAGAAGCACAACTTTCACAAAGTTCCCAGCTAAATTTACCTTGATTCAATCAGCAGATGCCCATCTTTCTGCATTATGTGTATTAGTGTGTGTCCAGATGTCTGTGCCTATGCATTCGTGTGGATATGTCTTCTAGAGCCACATTACCAGAGGTTTGGCAGAAATTAGCCATAATCACATTAACCACTCTCTCTTATCTGCCGCGAGCATAAATGTGAGACAGAATTAGCAGCAAGTTTCTCTCCCAGTTATCTAGCAGCTGCGATCCAACACTCCTGACAAAGAGAACAGCTTAGGTGTTGACAAAGACCATTCTTAAAGGTAAAGTCAGTGCAGACAGACAATGAATAGGACATCACAGTTCACAGCCACAGAATTAATAGCAAAGATATTTGAAATTTCAAATATGATGACCTTTTCTTGGCTTGTCACTCAATGACATCAACCGGTTGTCAGGGGTTTGTGTCAAGACAGTGGCATTAATACCACATTGGTGGGATGACTAGCTAAGAGGCACATGCGGACTGGAAAAAATCCCCAATGCAGTCACACTACATACCATTGTCTCACCATGGTCCTTCCCCATGTGGTCTTGCTGCTCACTGTGTGAGTATATATGAATATGATAAAAGATAAATCACCATGAGCCACCTATATCCTGAACGCTAGGAGTTCTTTTCCATTTTAATTCTCCCTTGACAATGACCTTGCTGTGCTATCCCCACCATGGCTCCTCCTATATGCCTGAATGCCAGTGCTGTCTATCAAACATCCTCACCTCCCTCAGGCAATACCTTCGGGACTTTTCTAATGAGGTGCATGTTGCATTATGGTGACGAAAGGCATACAAGGGCAGATTATGGCATGTAAGTGGAGAGAATATATACACTCACAGCAACACTGCAGCAGAAAATTTGTTTTCCTGTGGAGGTGCCTGCAATACGATAACAGAGGATAAGAATGTTATTAGATGCATATGATTTAATGCATGGATATCAGGGCTGAGCTTATAGAAATACTATTTTTAATTACGTAAAAAACAATGCTTATATAGGTTTGACCTTTAGATGACTCTTGACTTAAAAAGGCATTACAGCAGGGAAAATAAGTACTGAACATGTCAACTTTTTTCTCATTAAACATATTTCTGATGGAGCCACTGACCTGAGATTTTCACCAGATATCAGTTACAACCCAAGTAATCCATACATAGAAAGAAATCAAGGCAACTGTGTTCACAAAACAAGTTATATTTAATAAAGTGGAATGACACAGGGAATAAGTATTGAACACACTTGGCGAAATTCATTTAATATTTAGTAGAAAAGCCTTTGTTGGTAATAACAGCTTCCAGACGCCTCCTGTATGGAGAAACTAGGTACAGGCATTGCTCAGGACGGATTTTAGCTCATTCTTCCACACAGACTGTCAAATCTTGAAGCTTCCGTGGGTGCCTTCTTTAAACTCTAATCTTCAGGTCATTCCATAGATTTTCAAATGGATTCAGGTCAGGTGACTGACTGGGCCATGCTAGCAGCTTTATTTTCCTTCTCTGGAGCCAGTTGAGAGTTTCCTTGGCTGTGTGTGTCATGATTAAATAAGCTGACAGCTCATGTGCACGATACAACAGCACAGGAGAACACCCACACGAGGAGGCACATTTGAGAGTTTATTGAATTTCAAAATAAATGCACAGCTATGGAAACAGTCACTTGCCAGAAGAATCAACCTGCGGAGAGAAGACGAGAGCTGTGAGAGGAGGAACAGAGTAAAGGAAAACGGGCGAGCCATATGCCACTTACTTGGGTTCCAAGGGAGAACCGGCAGGGCCCCAGTGGGAAATAGACGAACCAGTAGGGCGAGGGGGATGAGCTGGTGGTACCTGACCGGGTGGAGGTTGGAAGCTGAGGAATGGTGGAAATGTGGCAGGAGAGCGCATGCAGTCCTGGAGACACACCTGCACGGTAACGACGTGTCTAAGTTTGTCAACGATACTTGCTTGTCCTTGACGGGGCAGTATACCCAGACGAGCCAGCGTTGAATGCGTGGAGAGAGCCTCCTTAAGTACGCTGGCTGATGAGCGGGAGTAGGTGCGTCTTCTGCCTCAGGTGCAGTGATTTTTGAATTAGTGAAGGTGAGACGGGGTGGGAGGGACGCGCTCTCCCTGCCCATGACAGGGCTCCTCCTTCTAGGAGCACCTCCTAGCGGTCCACAGAGCTTCTCCGGGTGAGCTTGGTGGAAGGCCCAGAGCATTTCTTTGTCCAAGACCCATGCAGAAGGGACCCAGAAGTGTTCCTCCGGACCGTAGCCCTCCCAATCAACCAGGTTCTGCCGGCCCCGGCCACGGTGGTGAGCATCCAAGATCCGGCAGACCGTATAGGCGGGGTGACCATCGATGATCCAGGGAGGAGGAGGTGGTTTCCGGATGGGGGGGGGGGGGGCAGAGAGGGCTGGCCGAGGGGGGCTTGATGTGTGAAACATGGAAGGTCGGGTTGATCACCTGAGAGATGACATAGGGGCCCAGGAAGCGGGGGACAGCTTCTTAGATTTCTCCTTGAGAGGGATCTGGCTCACCACTCGCCAGACCCGCTGACCCACGACATACTTGGGGGTGGGCACCTGCTTCCTGCCAGCTGCAGCCCAAGTGCGTTCAGTGGAGAGGGCAAGGGTGACATGCTGGCATGGACCCCCACGGATAGAACCGTGACCTCCCTCTCGGCCATGGGGAGGAGTGGCGGCGTGTACCCCAGGGATGCCTCAAATGGGGTGAGTCTGGGGGCGGTGGAGCTGGCCAAGTTCAACGAGTATTCCACCCACGTCAGGTGTGAGCTCCAGGAAGAAGGGTTGTCGGCTGCTACGCACCGCAGGGTGGCCTCCAAGGACTGGTTGGTGTGCTCTGCCTGCCCGTTGCTCTGAGGATGGTTACCCGACGAGAGACTCACAGTCGTGCCAACAGTCCAGCAGAAGGCCCTCCAGACTTGGGACGTAAATTGCGGAACCCAGTCAGACACAATCTCCATGGGGATGCCGTGGATCCTGATTATATGATCAGTGAGGAGAACCACCATCTCCAAGGCCGAGGGGAGCTTTGGGACAGCAGCCAGATGCACAGCCTTAGAAAAGTGATCCACTATGGTCAGGATTACTGTCTTGCCACGGGAGGGGAGAAGTCCAGTAACGAAGTCCGCAGTAATGTGGGACCATGGATGGCCAGGGGTGGGAAGGGGATGGAGGAGACCCGATGGGGGAGAGGAGTCCAACTTTCCCCGGACACAGGTCTGACAGGCCTTCACGTATTCCTGTTCGTCCTGCAACGCTTGCCAGACGAGGTCCACAGTCCGAGTGATCCCGGGATGGCACGGAAAGTGACTGGTGTGGCCCCACTGGATGGCATCGCTGCGGAGGGTGGCTGGGATGTACAGACGGTTCCAGGGGCACTCTACTGGCACAGGGTCCTGGGACTGGGCCTGCTGGACCCTCCACTCGATATCCCAAGTAAGGGCTCCGAGGATGCGAGAAGGCGGTATGATGTGTTTTTTTTGTTTTTTATTGGGGGGGGGGCTACCTCCCTAGAATCAAACTGGTGCGATAGTGCGACCGGTTTGGTGTTCTGAGCGCCAGGCCCGTACGTGATGGAAAAGTTGAACCTCTGAAAAAACAGGGCCCAACGAGCCTGCCTGGCATTAAGTCGGCGGGCCGATCGCAAATACTCAAGGTTTTTGTGATCGGTCCACACGATGATGGGATGAATATCCCCCTCTAACCAATGCCTCCATTCCTCCAATGCCAATTTAATGGCCAGCAGCTCTCTGTCCCCTACGTCGTAATTCCTCTCAGCCGGCATAAGCCAACGAGAGAAATACACGCATGGACGGAGCTTCTGATCGGAGGGTGTGCACTGCGACAGCACAGTGCCTACCCCCAAATCAGATGCTTCCACCTTGAGGACAAACTGGAGCTGCATGTCGACCTGAGCCAAGATTGGTGTTTCTGTGAACAGGCGCTTTAATTTAGCAAACGCCTGTTCAGCTGACTCGGTCGAGCGAAAGGGGACCTTAATGGAGGTCAGCTGCATCAAGGGCAGTGCCACCCCACTGTAGTTCCTGATGAACCGACAATAAAAGTTCGCGAACCCGAGGAAGCATTGAAACTCCCTACGGGAGTGGGGAGTTGGCCAATCGAGCACTGCCCTCACCTTGGCCGGGTCGGCAATCAGTCTCCCTTCAGCCACTATGAGTCCCAAGAAGGTGGTTGTGCTTGTGGTGAACTCACACTTCTCGGCATTAACGTAGAGCTGGTTCTCCAAGAGCCATTGTAGGATGGCTCTGACATGGGCTTTGTGTTCCTCTGGCGAGCAGGAGAAAATCAAAATATCATCCAAGTAGACAAAGGCGAATTGATAGAGCATATCACGGAGGATGTCACTGATTAGCCGCTGGAAGACGGCAGGGGTGTTGGTGAGCCCAAATGGCATCACCAAATACTCAAATTGCCCCTGGTGGGTTTTGAACGCCATCTTCCGTTCGTCCCCTTCGTGGATGTGGATCAAATGGTACGCACTCCTTAACTCTAACTTGGTGAAAACCTGTGAGTGCTGAAGGAGCTCAAACGCAGAATTAATCAAAGGCAGAGGGCATTTGACTTTGGTGGTAATTGTGTTGAGTTCCTGGTAGTTGATGCACAGTCGCAACGAGCCATCCTTCTTTCCGACGAAGAAGAACCCGGCTCTGAGTGGAGCTGAAGATGGCCAGATAAGGTCGGCGTTCAGCAACTCTTTGATGTACTTCTCCATCGCCTCCCTCTCCTGACCAGAAATGCTATATAGCCAACTGGACGGCAGCTTTGCCTCCAGGATGAGGTCTATAGAAAACTCACTAAAGAAAACGCAGAAATAGCCAGAAAAGCAAGATACATGAGAAAGCAGAAAAAGATTCAAAACACCTGGACATCAAACTGTAAAATATACATCAAATTAAACGGATCACCTGAAGAAGCCAAGGTCATTAACATCCGTAATATTATGGAACTGGACAAATATCAATGAATATTATGAACTGGAGTCACAGCAACAAAAGACAATTGTAGGACACTGAAGGATTATACTCATCTGCTACAAGACATTTAACAACATGAAACAAAAGATCAACAAACAGGAACAACAGGAACTGAAAGTTTTTGAATATACGGATCACAACCCACAGGACGTAGAATATAACATAGACCCTGATAATAATTTATTTAGCTCCATCAATAATGACTGTAGTTACTACACAGATGATCAGTTTAACACAATGGTCACATCTGATTTCAATATTTCTATGATCCACTTCAACAGCAGAAGTCTCTATGCCAACTTTAGTAACATTAAAGATTATTTACATCAGTTTAAAGAGCCGTTCAATATTGTGGCAATATCAGAGACATGGCTCAGTGAAGAGAAAGGAGTGGATTTTACCATGGATGGCTATGAATTAAATTATATAAATAGAAAAGTGAAAAAAGGAGGAGGAGTTGCAATTTATGTTGACAAGAGCTTGAAATACAAGGTTGTTGAAAATCTGTCAGTAACTGTGGATGATTTATTTGAATGTATTACAATAGAAATCTGTCTAGACAATGTGAAGAATGTAGTAGTGAGCTGTGTATATAGAACACCTGGATCAAACATTGACTTATTTAAGGACTGGATGGAAAAAATGTATGCAAAACTAACCCATAAAGTTATGTTCATCTGTGGGGATTTCAATATAGATCTGATGAACTCAAAACAACATAGTTTGACAGAAGAATTTATCAACACAATGTACAGTATGGGCTTACATCCAACAATTACCGGACCTAGCAGAATCACGTCGCACAGTGCCACACTAATAGATAACATATTCACAAACATTATGGAAAATAATATCAGGAGTGGGCTTTTATTGAATGATATCAGTGACCACCTGCCGATTTTTGTTGTCTATCAATGTGATTATAGGAAGAAAAAGTATACCAAAAATATTAAATATAAAAGAATAAGAACCGAAGAATCAATGTATTTACTGACAAAGGAATTATTAATACAAGATTGGAAGATAGTTTATGATGAAAATGACATAAATAAAGCATATGATAATTCTTTACAAATATTTCAATCATTGTACAATAAAAACTGTCCTATAAAACAATACAGTGACAGACAACAAAAAAAAAAATATTCCTTGGGTCACCAAGGGGTTAATAAATGCATGTAAAAAGAAGAATGTATAATGTATAAGCATCCCAAAGTGATAAAGCAAAATATTGGTAAAACTCAAATTAAACATAAAGCCTCTAAATTGAATGATTTGGCCTCTGTTCCTCCTCATAATTTAAAAATTAAATGTGGTTTATTAAATATTAGGTCTCTAACTCCCAAGTCTCTGTTAGTCCATGATCTGTTAATTGATCATCAGATTGATTTAATTTCCCTTACAGAGACTTGGTTAGGACAAGAGGATTATGTTGGTTTAAATGAATCAACTCCCTCTGGTTATTTAAACTGTCAAAATCCCAGAAGTTCTGGTCGTGGAGGAGGAGTAGCATCAATTTACCATTCCAAATTACTAGTTAATGTAAAGCAAAAAACATGTTATAATTCCTTTGAGGGCCTGGTCCTCAGTGTTGGGCACTTTAGCAATTCCAGGTTAAACCCAATTTTATTTGCCGTAGTTTATCGTCCCCCATCAACCTATTCAGAATTTTTATCCGAATTTGCTGATTTCTTAGCTGATTTAGTGCTGAAATCTGATAGAATAATTATAGTAGGGGACTTTAATATACATGTGGATGTAGATAGTGACTGCCTTAATGTGGCTTTTAATTCAATATTAGACTCGATTGGGTTTTCTCAGAAAGTAGGAAATTCTACTCATTACCTCCACCATACATTGGACCTTGTTCTGACATATGGCATAGAAATAGAAAATCTTGTAGTGTCTCCTCATAACCCTGTACTGTCAGACCATTGTCTGTTAACCTTTGATTTTACTATTTCTGACTATTTGGCTCCTAAAGAAAAATATTATCACAGTAGATGCCTCTCAGATGATGCTGTTTCCAAATTTATGCAGATTGTTTCCTCTATGCCACAGGTGTCAAACTCATTCCATGGAGGGCCAAGACCCTGCAGGTTTTACCTCCACCCAGTGGCTTCAACAGGTGTTTTCTCTGAATTTCCTCCCACTGATTGCTGATCAGTGAAAACACCTGCTGAAGAGACTGGGTGGAAGTAAAACCTGCAGGGTCTTGGCCCTCCATGGAATGAGTTTGACACCCCTGCTCTATGCCATGTGTCAACACAACGGAAATAAGCTATAGACAGCTTGCTCCTTCTGTAATTGATAACATGGTGGATAGTGTTTCAGCTTCTCTGCATCAGGCTCTAGACTTGAATTGAATTGAATTGAATTGAATTGAATTGAAGAATACATTATATAAACAATTCATTAAATGCAGAATGGTGGAAGCTGAGATCAAATATAAAAGATATAAAAATAAGCTTACCACTATAATGAGGACCTGTAAGAAAGAATATTACAACAGAATATTAGAGGATAACAAAAATAACTTAAGAGGAATATGGCAAGTACTCAATGGGATTATTAGTAATCGACCTAAGAATGTTAATTATCCAGAATATTTTATTGAAAATGGCAATTTGATAAATAATATGGAGGATGTGGTCAGTGGTTTCAATAAATTTTTTGTAAACATTGGTCCTGAATTAGCAAAATCAATAGTGACACCAGAAACAAACAACAGTGGTTCTGTAAATGAAATAGAAGATAGAAATCCAAACACAATCTTTTTGGGTGCAGTTACTGAAAAGGAAATTATCGAGACTGTGAGTAAATTTAAGAACAAAAAATCAATGGACTGGAATGAAATTGACATGACAATAGTGAAAAAAGTAATTGAAGGAATTGTTAAGCCACTCACCTACATCTGTAACCTGTCATTTCAAACTGGTAAATTTCCAGACAAAATGAAAATAGCAAAAGTAATACCTCTATACAAAACAGGAAACAGTCATTGTTTCACAAATTACAGGCCAGTCTCTTTACTCTCACAATTTTCCAAAATATCTGAAAAAATCTTCACTAAGAGACTGGATGATTTCATTGAAAAACACAACCTCCTTACAGATAGCCAGTATGGTTTTAGAGCAGATAAAGCTACATCTTTGGCACTGATCGAACTTATAGAAGAAATTACTAGTTGTATAGATTAAAAAAAAAGGTTGCTGTAGGAGTATTTATAGATTTAAAGAAAGCTTTTGACACCAGTGACCACAGAATACTACTAAGGAAACTGGAAAGGTATGGGATAAGAGGGGTAGGACTCAGTTGGGTGGAAAGTTATTTAAGCAACAGACAACAATTTGTACAAATTGGTGAGCACAAATCACCCTTCATGGACATCACTTGTGGTGTGCCCCAGGGGTCAGTTTTGGGACCCAAACTCTTTATTTTATATAAATGACATATGCCAAGTATCAAAAATTCTGAAATTTATTTTGTTTGCGGATGACACAAATATCTTTTGCACTGGTGAGAATTTGCAGCAGGTTTTAGAGGTGGTCACAACTGAAATGAAAAAGTTAACGCAGTGGTTCAACAAAAATAAATTATCTCTAAATCTAAAAAAAACAAAGATTATGTTGTTTGGAAATTATAAAATAAATCATGAAATAATGGTAACGATAGATGATACCAGAATAGAAACAGTACAGGAAAATAAGTTTCTGGGGGTGACGCTAGACAATAAAATCTGCTGGAAACCTCACATCAGTCACATCCGGGTCAAGTTAGCAAAATGTATAGGCATACTGGGGAAGACAAGACACATCTTGGACTATAAATCATTGGTCTTACTGTACAATTCACTGTTTTTACCTTATCTTAACTACTGTGTAGAAGTCTGGGGAAACACCTACAAGACCAACCTACAGTCAATATGTACATTACAAAAAAGAGCTATAAGGATAATAAACAATGTAGGATATAGAGACTATACCAATTCATTGTTTTTAAAGCCACATGTCAAAGTTCATCGATTTAGTTAAATTTAAGACAGCACAAGTAATGTACAGGGCAATTAATAATCAACTCCCAACTAATATACAAAAAATATTTAAAAAAAGAGACAATGATCATAATTTGAGAGGAGACTTAAACTTTACAAAACCCAAGATACGAACAACCAAGAAAAGTATGTGCATATCTGTCAGTGGGGTGGATTTGTGGAACAGTCTGGAGCCGGAACTGAAACTATGTACAAACAGAAATCAATTCAAAAAGAGGTACAAACATTATTTGCTGAAAGGATATATGTTAGAAGGGTAGTATTTATATGTACAATTCACTATGCTCACTCTGGGACATTATGGGACACTATGGAATGGTGGGTGGGACAGCACTGTGTATATCTGTGTTGTTTGAGGCTGGTTTTGATGTATGGACATCAATGTATGTTAGGATGGATGGGTGTTAATGTTGATATGTAAAAAATACAGTAAATTGTTTACTTGGGGTCTTAAAGGTGGTAATTTGTATATAATTCACATGGGTGTATTTATGGAAAAGAGGAGATGGAATTAATAAGTGTTCACTTCTTCCTTCTCCCTTTCGAACACTGTATACTGTTACTTTATTGCATTTGTCATTTGTTTTGTTTTTGTTATACTTTTTTGTTTGAAATAAAGTATCTATCTAATCTAATCTATCTAATCTATAGCGCAATTGTAAGAGGGATGAGGCGGTAGCGACAATGCGTTCGATTTGCTAAAGACCTCCCCCAAATCGTGGTATGCCCGGGAAACGAGGCTGAGGTCTGGCGGCTCGAACGGGCGAGGGGGGGGGGCGGGGGGGACAGATAGAGATGGGGAACACTCCGCTGAATGCATACAATTAGCCATACAAAATGGACTCCAGGAGGAGATAGCATTTTGTCCCCAGTTAATAATCGGATTATGCCTCTGGAGCCAAGGACAGCCAAGAACCATGGGGGAAGATGAAATTGGGAGAACCAGGAACCAGAGTTCCCCCCGATGGTTCCCAGAAAGGAGGATGGAGATTGGCACCATGCTTTCGGTGACTACCGCAACCTCCCGGTCAAAAATGGTGGTGATTCTCTGATTGTGGGGCAATGTACGTGTGGGAATACCCACCTGCCGAACGAACTGGGCAGAGACGAAATTACCCTCAGACCCCGAATCAACCAACGCCTTAGTCCTCCTCTCGGCCCCCGGCAATTGCACAAGCCCAAAATTGAAAAATTACTGGGGGAGTAGATTTGTTCCTGACCGCCAGACCCCCCATGGTTACTGGCGAGCCGCGTCTTTTGGCCGCTGGCGGAATTCGTCCCAACTGTGGTTCATCAAACCGCAGTATGTGCACATGCCAGCCCTTCGCCTTTGCCGGCGCTCGTCATTGGTCAAGTGCCGAGAGAGCTCCATCGGCTTGGGCGGGGAGCCGGCGCCGCCAGTGTTAGTAATCACGGCGGGCGCACGCTCAGTGGGCGCACGCTTGGCAAGCGAGCGAGAGGAAGACTTGCGCTCCTTCGCGCACTCACGATACCGGTTGTCTAACCCTACAGCCTGATCTATAAGACCGTCGAGAGTCTCGGGGACAGGGTGAACCGCCAGATCTTCACGGAGATGAGCATTTAACCCGTGGAGGAACGCACTGTGTGAAGCAACCTCGTTCCACCCCGAGTCAGTCACTTCAACCCGGAACTCCACCGAGTACTTGGCTGCTGACTGAGTGCCCTGGCGGAGCGTCATCAGGCGGCTCATTACAATACCCTGACTCTCCGTACAGCCAAACACATCCACGAATTGCTCAAACATGTATTGCCATCCCTCGGGGTTTTCTAACATGGACCATGCCCAATCAAGAGCTTGGTCTTTGAGCAAAAGGGTGAAAAACTGAATTTTTGCCACGTCTCCTGGGTACTCCTCCCTGACCTGCTCGAAATACATACGAATTTAAATAAGAAAACACTTGCATTTCCCCACCTCCCCCACGTACGGGGCAGGCGTGGGAACGGAGGTGGTACGACGCACCCTAGTGCGGGGAGCAGGCTGAGGAGGAGGAGCATGAGGAAGCACATTGGGCCAAAGCCGCATCATATTCTGAATTTGTTGAGTCAATACGGCCAGCTGGTGCTCGGTAGCTGATAAGCGATCCAAGGTGGTGAGCTCCGATGCCGCTGCACCGGTTGAGCTGCTGTCCTGGCTGGCTCGTTCTGTCATGATTAAATAAGCTGACAGCTCACATGCACAATACAACAGCACAGGAGAACAACCACACAAGGAGGCACATTTGAGAGTTTATTGAATTTCAAAATAAACACACAGCTATGGAAACAGTCACTCGCCAGAGGAATCAACCTGCGGAGAGAAGACGAGAGCTGTGAGAGGAGGAACAGAGTAAGGGGAAATTGTCGAGCCAAACTGCCACTTACTTGGGTTCCAAGGGAGAACCGGCAGGGCCCCAGTGGGAAATAGACGAACCAGTAGGGTGAGGGGGATGAGCTGGTGGTACCTGACCAGGTGGAGGTTGGAAGCTGAGGAATGGTGGAGATGTGGCAGGAGAGTGCACGCAGTCCTGGAGACACACTTGCACAGTGGCAGCAACCTGAGGAGGAAAGAGAAACAACGTTAGACGATGATGGCTGATGAGCGGGAGCAGCTGCGTCTTCCGCCTCAGGTGCAGTGATGAATTAGTGAAGGTGAGATGGGACGGGAGGGACACGCTCTCGCTGGCCATGACATTGTGTTTGGGATCATTGTCTTGCTGAAATGTCCACCCTTGTTTCATCTTCAGCATCTTGGCAGATGGCAACAGGTTCTTATCAAGGATGTCTTGGTACATTGGTCCATTCATCTTTCCTTCAATTATATGAAGTCTGCCTGCACCATGTGCTGAAAAACACCCCCACACCATGATGGGATGTGCAGTGCCATTTCTCCTCCAAACATGCTGTGTATTGTGGCATCCAAAAAGTTCAATTTTGGTCTCATCTGACCAGATTATATTCTCCCAGTATTTTACTGGCTTGCCGAAATGTTGTGCAGCAAACTTTAAACAAGCTTCAACATGCTTTTCTTCAGCAATGGAGTCTTGCAAGCTGAGCGGGCTTAGAGCCCATGTCGGTTGAGTGCATTACTTATTGTTTTCTTTGAAACAGCAGTACCTGCTAACTCCAGGTCTTTCTGGAACTCTCCACCAGGGGTCTTTGGTTTTTGGATAACTCTTCTGATAACACAACATAACAAAAATATTTTTTTTGTAAGTTGTCTGTGTTTTTTCAACTGATTTAAGACAATTTTGCACTGCTGAATCCAAAAATGACATCTGTTTCTCTCGATCAGGTCAGGTTTTTATGCTAAGTTGTAAGCAGTTGTACAGCAGTTGTACAGTTGTACTGTAAATTGAATAGTAGACACTGATAAAGGTAAGTACATATAAATTGAATGTTACATCATCATTGTTCAAAATTCAGAGAATTTTAAGAAATATAAAAGAATTTTGCATCATATAAAGCGAAAATATCCGTACATGTAAACAAAAACATAAAAAAACATGTGGCCATAGTTCAAAAAGTTGACCTGATTGAACAAAACCAATGTGATTTTTGGATTCAGCACATCAAAATTGTCCTAAATCAGCTAAAAAAATTAGACAATAAATTTGGTGTTGACCAGTGTAATTCTTTTGACTCCTCTGTTAGAAATCTTGCGAGGAGCTCCTGGTCATGGCCGGTTTAAGGTAAAATGATGTTCTTTACACTTCCGAATGGTGGCTCCAACGGTGCTCACTGGAACATTCAGCAGTTTAGAAATGCACCTGTAACCAATGCCATCATTATGTTTTGCAACAAAAAGGTTGCGAAGGTCTAGAGAGAGCTGCTTGCTTCTACCCATCATGAGTTCTTTGTGATCTGCTATTCACAGACCTTTTTAAAGTCTACCAGTCAGGACTCAACCAACTGAAATTAGTTTGCACTGATGGGGGATGGGATGGCTTCCTAAATTCTGATGAATTTCAGCTGGTTTCTCTGTTTTCTATGCCTTTTTGCACTTCTTATTCTTCATGTGTTCAATACTTATTCCCTGTGTCATTCCACTTCATTAAATATAACTTGCTTTGTGAACACAGTTGCCTTGATTTCTTTGTATGTATGGATTACTTGAGTTGTTATTGATATCTGGTGAAAATCTCAAGTCAATGGCTCCATCAGAAATATGTTTAAAGAGAAAAATGTTCACACATCCAATACTTATTTTCCCCACTGTATATGAATAAAGCAGAGCCCTCATGTGCAATAAATGTTCATTATCCAAATCAGTCCATTTCAACCTTTTTTGAGCCACACTTTAAGGCACTTTTTACAGTGAGCACCCCACCAATCAAAAATATTACAAAATGACACATTGTAGTCTATTACAGCATATGTAATGACAATTTAGTCTTGTAATTATTTTATACTCACTCAGTGTGAAATCTGGACCTGTTTAGATGAACATAAAGCTGCTATTCTGGCAGGAACTGAAGAAAGGCAGACACCTATGTGGTTTTTCTCATTAAAGCTGCCTGTTTCTCCATGTGCTCACGGAGACTAACAGTATTCTATTTACTTCTCCACACGAAGTAAATACAAACAAAAGATGTTTTTCACAGTATGCCTTGTCGTCATCATCTTAGCTTTCTTGCCTCTTCAAACATTTATCCATGATTGTTTTTCTTCTAGTCACTGCAACCTCTCGCATGTCTTAAGTTCATTAACTTGCATAAAAAAATGTGAAGAAGAAGCAGAAGAAAACAGTAGACGTTATTGCATTCCTACTGCCACCAACTGACATGGAAAAGCAACTTCAGGCAGTGATGCACAACAACAGCAAATTATTTGTTTTTTTTATCAATTAAGAGAGATTAGACAATTTCCCAAAGCATCCCAAATGCTAGGGTGCCGTGGTAACTCAGTTGCAAAATGACCTAAGCTACTGATATAGCAGCTTAAAGGGTACCTGTGGTGGTCGTCTAAACGCATTCAACTTGAAAACATTAGGCAAAGTATTCGTTATTTGGTTAAATAATTATTGCCAGCCATATACCACCAGAGAAATATGCAAATACGACCGCAGGCATGGCCAGCCAATGAAAACTCTGCGCGCAGCCATGACACATGCAGATGTGACGTCATTTCGTTGATACTGAAAAGTCAATACTCCGTCTGTATGAGCGACTAGGGTGCTGTTGTGAGTGTTTTTATTCTATTATGGCTGAATTGTCAGACTCTGAGGAAGAATTCGTCCAACATGGCTACAGGTTTGAGCCAGAAAGGTCTTCTGAGGGTGAAAGTGACGAAGTGGTCCTCACACACAACGCAATTTCGTCTGAAAGGAAACGTCTGTGCCCTGTTCCGAGATTGCGCAATCACTTTTCCGCTATGATCTTCTGCCAAGGTGAGCTGGGTTTGGGTACATAAAAGAAGTGTTTATCTTTGTTTTTTCGCTTATTATTGAGACATCCAAAGGCTTTACATTCCGCCATGTTGCGATATCCATATCGCATTGTATGTTTTTGTTGTTACAAGAGCGCCGAGTGTCTGCTGCTCTGTAGGATCATTGGCCGTCTGGTGGCCGTTACGACCTCAGATCAGACGAGACAACCCGCTGAATTTAAGCATTTATTTATTTATTTTCTACTCGTTTTAGTTCTGCATTTAATATGAACCCTGAGTTTGAAATAAACGTTTGAATTTGAATTTGAATATCCCGAAAGCCACTGCTCATCCGGGCACTCCAGGCTCAGCCAATATTGATCCAGATCGTGGTATCCACGCTACTACGTCACAGGAAGCGTCCTGGCAGGCCATGTAGCCGCTAGTATGGCTGCACCCATGTTTTGCTGACATAGCTGAACCAGCACATCAGCAATGGATTTATATCACATTGCTTTGAACTTGAACTTGAACTTAAACTTGAACTAGAACGTGAGACAGGGGCTCAATATAATATTTTTTTTTTCACGACCACCACAGGTACGCTTTAAGTTTCACAAGTGTATTAAAAGAGATTGGATGCCAGCTCTGGTTGGTTGACAGTTTTGCAGACAGTGATTAAAAGAGAAAATAAGCACTCAAACTTCAGATAAATATTCTTGTGTCCAATTTTAATTGTGTTTAATTTATTGTCACAATGCCTATTTAAGGCTCAGTAACTGCTGCCAAAAGATGCATGGAGAGACTTGGCATAGATGTTTGTTTTTTCGTGGGTAGCAGCAAACAGTGAAACAGAAGTGCCAGCTGTTTGCTTTCCAGGAATACAGAAAGGTGAAATTCCTGTGAAATAATTGCCATACGGATATTCTCCAAAGCCAACAATCAGAAAGCATTTATGGAGACAACATTAGACCTGATTTCCATTTTCTTTTGTCTGATCCTCTTACACTCAAATACATGCAGGTAAATGACCCATGTACTGTATACACTCATTCATTCACTCACACACACTAAACTGTATCTTCAAGTGGTCGATCAAACATTTAATTTTCCTCCAGTGCTGACAAAGGACTCTCAGCAGTGAACAGAGACAAGGTGCTTTGTATCGACTGGTGTCCAGAGGGCCCCAGCAGCTATTATAGCAGCAATGAGTGTCTCGCCCAGTCAGTAGACTTTCAATTAGTGGACTTCTCCCTCAGCTGCACACCAGAACACACAGTGAGCTCAAACGAGAGAGAATGGAAGAGAGACTTGGGAGCTCTATGAATGTTCAGGAAAAAGCAGCAAAGTGCCCTGAGGGAAAGAAGCTCTGTGACAGCAAATGTGGACGAGAGAGAGTTCCAGTAGTATGTCAATAAGAAAAAAAAAAATGGGTACTGAGACCACTCTCACATGCATGTCACATGAGTCCTTATTGACCACAAATGTAGGTAAAAACACATGGATTATTCTGTTGTTGGCACATCACTAAAGCACACATCTAATCTACACATAATGCCATCTCTAAACCAACAACTATCTGTAGATCTTTAGACGTCAATGACCTTTGTCCTACTCCAATGAGGCAGGTTTATACTCATCTAGGTGAGCTGCAATGTGCAAATGCTGCTAAAAAACCCTCATTTATCTCCTGGCACCACAAACTACCAACTATTAATGACATCACAATGCAACAGAGAAAGATTAATCTGACAGCACAGGAGAGAACAAACCAAAACACAAACAAAAAGAAATGTTTCAGACTTTACAGCGGGGAGAATAAGTATTAAACACAACATTTTTCTGATTAAACATATTTGTGATGGACCCACTGACCTGAGATTTTCACCAGATATCAGTAACAGCCCAAGTAATCCATATGCAAAGAAATCAAGGCAACTGTGTTCACAAAACAAGTTATATTTAATAAAGTGGAATGACTTGAGAATGAGAATAAATATTGAACACATGAAGAAAAAGAGGCGCAAAAAGGCATAGAAAGCCAAGAAACCAGCTGAAATCCATCAGAATTTAGGAAGCCATCCCATGCCCCATCAGAGCAAATTAATTTGAGCTAGTTAAGTCTTGACTGATAGCTTTTAAAAGGTCTGTGAATATCAGATTGTCACACCACAAAGAACTCATGATGGGTAGAAGCAAATAGCTCTCTCTAGACCTTCGCAACCTTATTGTTGCAAAAGATAATGACGGCATTGGTTACAGGCGCATTTCTAAACTGCTGAATGTTCCACTGAGCACTGTTGGAGCCATCATTCAGAAGTGTAAAAAACATCATTTTACCTTAAACCAGCCATGACCAGGAGCTCCTCGCGAGAATTCTAACAGAGGAGTCAAAAGAATTTTGAAAGAATTATGGTACAGGTAGACTTCATATACAGTGGTATGAAAAGTGTTTGACCCCTTCCTGATTTCTCTTTTTTTTGTGTTTGTCACACTTGTTTATTTTGTATGTTTCAGATCATCAAACAAATTTAAATATTAGACATATAACACAAGTAAACACAAAATGCAGTTTTTAAATGAAGGTGTTCATTATTAAGGGAAAAAAATCCAAACCTACATGGTCCTGTGTGAAAAAATGATTGCTCCCTAAACGTAATAACTGGTTGGGCCACCCTGAGCAGCAACAACTGCAATCAAGCGTTTGTGATAACTGGAATTGAGTCTTTTACAGCAGTGTGGAGGAATATTGGCCCACTCATCTTTGCAGAATTGTTGTAATTCAGCCACATTGGAGGGTTTTCGAGCATGAACTGCCTTTTTAAGGTCAAGCATCTCAATTGGATTCAGATCAGAACTTTGACTAGGTCACTCCAAAGTCTTCATTTTGTTTTTCTTCAGAAATTCAGAGGTGGACTTGCTGGTGTGTTTTGGATCATTGTCCTGCTGCAGAACCCAAGTGAACTTCAGCTTGAGGTCACAAACAGATGGCCGGACATTCTCCTTCAGGATTTTTTGGAAGACAGCAGAATTCATGGTTACATTTACCACAGCAAGTCTTTCAGGTCCTGAAGCAGCAAAACAGCCCCAGACCAAACTTTTGAGGGATTGTGAGCTTTGGCAAGCACCGTGTATGAGAAAGCACAACATAAATGCCATCTTTTTCATTGTTTTACGTGAAAAAGTGTAGTGAAAAAATGGAGTGAAGTGTTTCACACTACCACCCTCATATTTTACTACTGGCATGATGTTCCTTTTCTGAAATGCTGTGTTACTTTTATGCCAGATGTAATGAGACACACATCTTCCAAAATGTTCAACTTTTGTCTCATTAGTCCACAGAGTATTCTCCCAGAAGTCTTGGGGATCATCAAGATGTTTTCTGGCAAAACTGAGACAAGCCTTTATCTTCTTTTTGCTCAGCAGTGGTTTTCATCTTGGAACTCTGCCATGCAAGCCATTTTTGCCCAGTCTCTTTCTTATGGTGGTGTCATGAACACTGACAACTGAGGCAAGTGAGGCCTGCAGTTCTTTGGATGTTGTTGTGGAGTCTTTTGTGACTTCTTGGATGAGTCATCGTTGCACTGTTGAGGTAATTTTGGTCAGCCGGCCACTCCTGGGAAGGTCACCACTGTTCCATGGTTTTGCCATTTGTGGATAATGGCTTTCACTGTGGTTCGCTGGAGTCCCAAAGCTTTAGAAATGGCTTTATAACCTTTTTTTTTTTCCAAACTGATAAATCTGAATTACTTTGTTTCTCATTTGATCCTGAATTTCTTTGGATCAAAGCATGATGTCTAGCTTTTGAGGATCTTTTCTTCTACTTCGCTTTGTCAGGCAAGTCTAATTTAAGTGATTTCTTGATTGAGAACAGGTGTGACAGTAATCAGGCCTGGGTGTGGCTAGAGAAATTGAATTCAGCTTTTCAAAGATGTGATAAACCATAGTTAATTTATGTTTTCACAGGGGGACAATCACTTTTTCACACAGGGCCATGTAGGTTTGGATTTTTTTCCCTTAATGATAAACACCTTCATCTAAAAACTGCATTTTATGTTTACTTGTGTTATCTTTGTCTAATATTTAAATTCGTTTGATGATCTGAAACATTTAAATGTGACAAACATACAAAAAAAAGAGAAATCAGGAAAGGGGGAAAATACTTTTTCATGCCACCGTAATTGAAGGAATGATCAATAGACAAATGTACAGAGACATCCTTGATAAGAAGCTGTTGCCATGTGCCAAGATGCTGAAGATGAAACAAGGGTGGACATTTCAACAAGACAATGATCCCAAACACACAGCCAAGGAAACTCAACTGGCTCCAGAAAAGGAAAACAAAGCTGCTAGAATGGCCCAGTCAGTCAGCTGACCTGAATCCATTTGAAAATCTAAGGAACGACCTGAAGATCAGAGTTCATAGAAGACACCCACAGAACCTTCCAGATCTGAAGACAGTTTGTGTGGAAGAATGGGCTAAAATCCGTCCTGAGCAATGCCTGTGCCTAGTTTCTCCATCCAGGAGGTGTCTGGAAGCTGTTATTACCAACAGAGGTTTTTCTACTATATATTAAAATGAATTTCACCAAGCGTGTTCAATACTTATTCCCTGTGTCATTCTACTTTATTAAATATAACTTGTTTTGTGAACACAGTTGCCTTGATTTCTTTGTATGTATGGATTACTTGGGTTGTAACTGATATCTGGTGAAAATCTCAGGTCAATGGCTCCATCAGAAATATATTTAATGAGAAAAATGTTGATCTGTTCAATACTTATTTTCCCCACTGTAACTTAAACTGGACAGCCACTAGCAGAACCCTTTTGGATGATTTCAGTTTAATTATAACCAAGGAGCAAAATAAAAAGCACTAAGAGTAGTGACAACAAATTAGCAAAAGAAAAATGCTTCTATAAACAAATAACTCCTACCAATGACTAAATAAATATTGTAGTGTGATGGCCAGTAAGCACAAAACTACTGACGGCTGCCAGTGGTATCCCTTAGCCTGCTGGCATTAAGAGCACTGGCAGGCTGAATTTTTGTGCTAAGTTGCACAAAATCAGAACCGTCCCAGATTTGTGTTTAGATGCAACTATGGGATCAGGGTGAAAAGCCTACATCGTTTTATTCACAAGTTATCACTGTCATGGTTTGTGCCCAGGCTGGGCAGAAGAGAGGACCCAAAAGCTGTGATACTAGTTGCATATTTATTAACGAGAAAATCAGACTCCACTCATGGGCGGGAAACACAAAAATAAGCCAATGACGGCAGATAACAAAAGGCTGTGGTAATCTAACAGAGTGAAGCAAATAATCATTCCAAAGTGATAAGGATTCATGTGAAGTCAACATAAAGACGTCGTGGGGATTAATGCCCACAGCCAACATATACAGTATAGGGAAACAGTGATTAGCAAAACAAGGGGCAGCTGTGAATGATTAACAAGCAACCCCCAGTTGCTCCTGGAGGGTCTGGCCAGCGCCGGTGCATGGCAACTCCACCGCCATCAGTGTGTGAATGTGTGTGTGAACGGGTGGATAGCAGGATCTGTAAAGCGCTTTGGTCATCTAGAGATGAGAAAAAGTGCTATATAAGTGAATGCCATTTACCATTTAACAACGTAAGGAGGGCAGAACGGAAAATGCATGATGCTAAAACGGAAGTAAACAAAGAGTGCTGTCAAAATAAGAGTCCATACAGAAATGAAAATAGTGAATGAAAATAATGACACTGATAATAATAATAATAATAATAATAATAATAATAATAATAATAAAGAGTCCAAAAATAAAAAAAGGCATGGACAAGATCTGTGACCCTGTCCAGATCATGACAGTACCTCCCCTTTAAGGGTCGGAGCCAGACAACCCTAGAAGAGAGAGAAAAAGAAGAAACAAAAAAAATAGGAGGGAAGGTCATGGAAGGGGGCTAGAACATAGCTGACCTCAACATGAACCTTCCGACTAAGGTTGGAGGGGGGAGGACATGGAGGGGGGCTAGAGCATAGCCATCATCAACATGCACCTCCCAACCAGAGAAGGAAGGGGATAAAGTAGGTAGGAGAGAGGACACGAAGGTGGGCTAGAACGCTGCCCATTTCAATATGAACCTCCCAACCCCAGGAGAAAAGGAATAAAGGAGGGGGAAGAGAGGACATGGAGGTGGGTTAGCGCATAGCCCATTTCAACGTGAACCTCCCAATTCCAAATAAGAGAGGTATAAGGGAGGGGGGAGAGAGGACATGGAGGTGGGTTGGAATGCAACCCATTTCAACATGAATCTCCTGACCACAGAAGGAAATGGGAAAGACACAAAGGTGGGCTGGAGTACAGTCCATCTTATGGTGAACCTCACAACCCCGAGTGGAAAGAGGGATCAGGGAGGGAGGAGAGAGGACACGGAGGTGGGCTGGAATGCAGCCAATCTCAGTGTGAACCTCCTGACCATGGAAGGAAAGGAGGAGGACACGGAGGTGGGGTGGAGTGCAGCCCATCTCAAGGTGACCCTCACAACTCCGAGTGGAAAGGGGGATCAGGAAGGGGCACAACAAAAATAACCCAGCACAAAAAAATAACCCCAAAATTAGCAACTAAAACAAAACACAACAAAATACCACAAAACAGTTAAGCAGCTATTTTTCCCCCTTTTTTTCCACGTTTGTTTTTCACAAATGGTACACAATCCAAGGGTGGATAATGGGGAACAGAGTTGGTCGGGTGGCTGACCCCAGTCCGTGGACTACTTGACAAAGGGGAACAGTTTGTCAGGTGGTCTGCCAAGGTCCATGGACCACCTGGTGAAAGGAGACAGTCTGTTGGGTGGTCTAAGGGAGAGACACTCTGTCGGGTGGTCTGCCACAGTCCATAGACCACCTGGTGAAGGAGGACAGTTTGTCCAGCAGCCATCCAAGGTCCGTGGGCCACCAAAGTGAGGAATACTTGTCAGGAGGCCGGCCAAGGTCCCCAGCTGACCCGGCCACAACAATGACCACCCCAGGAGACTGATCTGGCAGCAACTCAGTGGTAGGAGTGTCAATGCTACTCTCCTGGGATGCAGATGGTAGGGTGTGTACCTCCTGCAGTAATGTGGATGGTGAAAGCTGGGCCCACTGGAGCACAGGAGGTGATGGTTGGGCCCTCTGGGGCACAGGAGGTGATGGTTGGACCCCTGGGGCGTAGGAGGGGAAGATGGAAAACGGTTCCCCATTGGCTTCAACCTTGACGTGGCCACCTCAGACAAAGGAGGAGAACAGGAAGTTGGTGAGATGAAATCAAAGTCATTAAGATAAGTGGGGAGGACCCAGAAGTGGGTCGGATCTGTGATTGGGTCCCCCTCCCTCACCCCCCTCCCAGGAGCAAGGCAAATCCTTTGTAAAACTGATGTAAAAAGTAGGGGAAAATGTACTTGCCTTGACTCCTGGTCTCCTGCTGCCGGGCTGACAACCTTAGGGTGCGCTACAGGCGTGATGTCCTTGGGACGAGACGGCTGGGGCATGCTGACCTCAGGATGAGACAGCTGGGGTGCGCTAACCTCGGGATGAAATGGCTGGGGCGCGCTGACCTCAGGATGAGACGGCTGGGGTGCACTGACCTCAAGGTGAGAGGGCTGGGGCGCGCTGACCTCAGGGTGAGACGATGAGATGGCTCGGGCATGCTGACCTCAGGATGAGACAGTGACTGGGGCTGAAGAGCATCTGGCTTAGATGCCTAGGAATCCCTCTCCGATGCAGCCCTCTTGAGCCGGGGTGGGGGGGGGGGGTATTGGTTGGAGTAGGAACCACACAATAACAGCCAGCAGAAGAGCTTGGTAGGGAGAGCTCAGAAGCATGTGAAGGCTGCAACTGGGTCTCTCCATCAGGAGTAAGACAAGACCTCTCTAAAACAGATATTCAAAAATAAAGAAAAGGACTTGCCTTAACGCCTGCTCTTTTGCAGGCAAGGATCCTCATAAGATAAGATAAGATAAGATAAGATAAGCCTTTATTAGTCCCACAACGGGGAAATTCCAGGGTTGCAACAGCACAGGGATAGCAACACTCAGAGCAACAATCAGAAGGCAAGAAAAAAAAACAAAAAAACAAAAAACAAAAAAAAAAAAAAA
Organism: Pholidichthys leucotaenia; assembly: GCA_020510985.1. NCBI lineage: Eukaryota > Metazoa > Chordata > Actinopteri > Cichliformes > Pholidichthyidae > Pholidichthys > Pholidichthys leucotaenia. Next base: position 333,953,599 of record CM035841.1, read on the forward strand.
CAAGCAAGCAAGAGCAGCTAATATACATATGTACATATTACTATAAAATATATATATACACACACACACACACAGACACACAGTGCAGAGCATTGTAGCTGGATGGAATAAATATATGAATATATGAACACACAGTGCGGAGCATTGTAGCTAGATGGAATAAATATGTAAATATATAAACACCCACAGTACGGAGCATTGCAGCTAGGTGGAATATCGAGCAGCACGTTACACTGGTGTCAGGAGTGGGATCTCCTGTCCAAAGCAGTAATGGGGCGCTGACATCGGGACGATGTCGAGAACCAGAGGGGAGTAGTGTAGCGAACTCAATATGAGCACCCTACTTGGCTTGCCAAGTGGGTTGACCCTATTGGCGACACAGGTAGGGTGCGGGACTCCGGAGCGGGAGGCGTGAGTTCGAATCTCCCGGTGGGACGTCGCCATGTCGAGCAGCACGTTACACTGGTGTCAGAAGTGGGATCTCCTGTCCAAAGCAGTAAGGGGGCGCTGACATCGGGACGATGTCGAGAACCAGAGGGGAGTAGTGTAGCGAACTCAATATGAGCACCCTACTTGGCTTGCCAAGTGGGTTGACCCTATTGGCGACACAGGTAGGGTGCGGGACTCCGGAGCGGGAGGCGTGAGTTCGAATCTCCCGGTGGGACGTCGCCATGTCGAGCAGCACGTTACACTGGGAATGACAGCCTCGGGATGAGCTACGGGAGTGATGGCCTCCAGATGAGCTGCAGGAAAAGCAGCGGGCGAAGTGGTCAGGGGATGAACACCAGGTGAGGTGGCCGTGAGAGAGGCAGGTGGTGAAGCAACCGGGAGAGAAGTAGCAGATGAAGCGGCCGGGAAACAGGCAGCAGGTGAGGCAGCCAGAGGCGAAGCAGCAGGTGGAGCTCTCTGGAGAGGAAGGGATGCAGCTGCTGGAACTCTCCGGGGATGAGGGGGTGCAGCCACTGGAGGTCCCTGGGGAGCAATGGGGCTGGGCGGAAACGGAGCACCGAGTGGAGCAACGTCTCCCAGATTCTTCCTTCCACCCGGGTCCCCCGCATGCCAGCTGACTGCCGTAAAAAAAAAAAATCCCTCCGTTCCGTGGGAGGAAACACAGGCGGCCAGTCGGCTGGCTCCAGTGTGGAGAAGGCTGGCTGTGTGTGTCGTGAGGAGCAATGCCAGTGTTGGTCCCTTTGTCCCTCCCTCTGTCTCTTCTCATCGGCCCAAGATGGAGAAGCGGCTGGTCACCGGGAGAAGGCAACAGAGGAGGAGAGAAAAATGGGCAGTTCCTGTACCCGAGGAAGCCCTGCAGGCCCAGCGTGTTCTCCAGCATCTGCATCACAGCTCCTCAAAGGTCAAATGCTCTCTCTCCATCAGTGCAATTGCAAGTCATGGCAACCAGATCCCACAGTCTCTCCGTGGCCCACAGCTCCTCCTCACTGAGGCACCAGACAGCCATGCCTGAGTAAACTAGTATCTGCAGGGTCCTTACTGGTGGCATCCTTCTGTCATGGTTTGTACCCAGGCTGGGCAGAAGAGAGAACCCAAAAGCTGTGATACTAGTTGCAGATTTATTTATGAGAAAGTAAGACTCCGCTCATGGGCAGGAAACACGAAAGTAAGCCAATGAGGGCAAATACCAAAAGGCTGTGGTAATCCAACAGAGTGAAGCAAATAATCATTCCAACAAAGTAACGAGGATACATGTGAAGTTAACATAAGGACGCCATGGGGATTAATGTCCACTGCCAACATATATAGGGAAACGGTGATTAGCAAAACAAGGGGCAGCTGTGAATGATTAACAATGTAAGAAGGACAGAACAGAAGATGCATGAAGCTAAAACTGGAAGTAAACAAAGAGTACTGTCAAAATAAGAGTCTATACTGAAATGATAATAGTTTCAAGATGGCACTCCCCTGTGGGCGACATCACAGAGCTCTCGTAGAAAAATCTGTATTTTTTCTGCTACTTTTCTCACTTTTTATACGTCATGTCAGGGCAGCACCTAAAGTAGACGGTAAATATGGCCAGGCGAACCTGCTGCAGCTGAGAGAGCAAAGTCGGAGTTTGATTTTTTTACTTTGGTGTGCCGGACTCCTTCCCAGAATTGTTGCTGACGCCTGGCCAGCCCATGGCTGATGTCAACAAGCTGAAGAGGCAATGAGGAAGGTGGGGAGGAGTCGACTGGAGGCTACGCTACCTGGCTAGCAGAGGCAGGTTAACTCTCCGGTTTATACTACTCGCTAACGTCCAGTCCTTGGAAAATAAAATGGATGAGCTACATGCACGGATATCAAAGCAGCGTTACATGCGGGACTGTTCCATGCTGTGTCTATGTGAAACATGGCTGGGAGAGGACACACCAGATGAGATGTAACACCGGCAGGTTACACTATTTACAGAGCAGACCGTGACACAGAGAGGAGTGGTAAGACCTGCGGGGGAAGGGTAGCTATCTTGGTGAAGCGGTCCTGGTGTACTGACTGTAAAGTTGTTTCTCATTGCTGCACTGAAGATGTGGAATATTTGGCCTTAAAGTGCAGACCATTTTATTTACCCAGAGACCTGCAATGTATTATTGTGAGTGTTGTGTACATTCCCCCCTCAGCAAAGGAGGAGGCTGCACTGAACGAACTGCACAACATGATTAATGAACATGAGAACACGTATCCTGACAGTGCTTTTATTATCCTGAGAGATTTTAACCATTGCAATCTCAGGGGAAAAAAATGCCAAAATTGCATCAGTTTGTGACTTTTCACACTAGAGGAAGTAATATACTGGATCCCTGCTACAGCAACATTAAGAATGCATATATTGCAGTGCCCAAACCTCATTTTGGCAAATCTGACCTCCTGGCAATTCTGTTAAAGCCCATTTACACCAAACAGCTGAAAGCTGACCCGGTGGTAGTCAGAACCTTTAACACCTGGACTGACGGCGCACTGGCAAGCCTGCAAAGTTGCCTGGAGGTCACGGATATGGATGCCTTCAGAGAGGCTACAGAAAATATACACGACTATACAGAGACTGCCAGTGACTACATCAGTTGGTGTACATCTATCTGTGTCCCCTGTAGAACTGTCCGTGTCTTCCCAAATCAAAAAAATTGGTTTAATGCTGATGTGTGCATGAAAATCAGGAAAAGATGCGAGGCTTTCAAGTCGGGGGACAATGAGGAGTACAAACGGGCTCGTTATGAACTATGTAAATCCATCAGAATTGCTAAAAGAGAATACTCCCATAAACTTGAAAGCCTCTATTTGCAACACAACACACGCAGTATGTGGCAGGGAATTCAGTCTGTCACGAACTACAGGAAGAACACAAACATTGAGGTCAGAGACCCCACCCTACCAGGCAGCCTCAATAGGTTTTATGCCAGATTTGATAACCTTAACACAGACACCCCTATAAAACACGCTTGCAATTCTATGGACACTGCTTTTACGGTGACACACACACAGGTCTTGAGTGCTCTGAAGCAGGTGAATCCCCGTAAGGTTGTAGGTCCGGATGGAGTTTTGCCCAGAGTTCTGAAGGCCTGTGCAGAACAATTAGCTGGTGTGTACACAGACATTTTCAATTTGTCTTTAAAGCAAGCAGTTGTCCTATATGTACTTAAATCCTCCATTATTATCCCAGTTTCAAAGAAACCTCATGCATCCAGTCTAAATGATTTTAGGCCAGTAGCGCTTACATCAGTAGCTATAAAGTGCCTGGAAAAGTTGATCCTTAAACACATCAACTCAGTGGTCCCAGAAACTATTGATCCTCTACAGTTTGCCTACCATCCAAACAGATCAGTGGACGACGCAGTGTCCATGGTGCTCCACCACATCTTGCAACACCTGGACTCTAGCAGAACATATGTCAGGATGCTTTTCCTTGACTATAGTTCTGCTTTTAACACCATCAGGCCAGGGAAGCTGATTGAGAAGCTGACTAACCTTGGGGTTCCAACTTCCACCTGCAGCTGGATATTGGATTTCGTCATGGACAGACCACAGGTGGTGAGGATGGGAGGAAGAGTCTCTTTGGAGCTTACAGTCAGCACCAATTCACCACAGGGATGTTGCCTCAGCCCTAAGCTCTTCACTCTGTATAACATGACTGTGTCTCTACTCTGGAGAACACAGTCATTAAATTTGCAGATGACACGACCATCTTGGGCCTCATTACAGGTGGAGATGAAAAGGAGTACAGGACGGTGCTTAGCAATACTATGGTTTATGGTGAGGGAAACAACCTCATCCGAAACATGGAAAAAATGAGGGAAATGGTAATAGATTTTAGGAAGAAAGCTCCCCCTCTGCCGCCCCTCACCATCAGGGGAACTGATGTTGAGAGAGTGGACAGACACAAGTTCCTCGGTCTCCATGTTGCATCTAACCTGAGTTGGACTGTAAATACTACTAAAAACGTCCAGAAGCGGCTCTATTTTATCAGACTGCTCAGGAAGGCTGGGGTGCGTCATCGTCCCCTCACACTAGTCTACAGAGGTTTGGTGGAGAGCATCCTCGCAATGGGAATCACTGTGTGGTATGGGAGCACCACCCAGGCAGAGAGGAAAGCTCTCCAGAGAGTAGCAAGGACAGCAGATGAGATCATTAGGACTGAACTGCCATCTATAGACACTATATACACATGGCGTTGCAGGAAAAAGCACATATAATCATTACTGATAAACACCATCCAGCCCATACTCTTCTCAGGCACAACCAGACAGTATATACCCTGAGAAAAAGTAGAGCGGACAGTATTATTACCCATAAAGCACGTTTTTATAAGTTTTTCTCCACCGCAGTTAGGCTGATGGCGAATGTTGGGTAAAGGACTTTAACAGTAAAAAGCACAATTCAAATAGGAAAGCACTGCAGTTTACGGTGGCATCTTTTTATAGTAACTTATTGGGTACTTATAGAGTGTGTTTTAAACTCAAGATAGCATTGATTTTTTTTATTGGAGTATTCTATTTTTAATTATTATTGACCTATGGCTCTGCACAATTAATTCCTATGTGCATAAACTGTATGTTTGAGTACAAATGACAAATTAAGTTCTTGAATCTTGATAATAGCAAATGAAAATAATGACACTGATAATAATAATAATAGAGTCCCAAAAGGACACAAGGTGTGGACAGGATCTGTGACACTGTCCAGATCATGACAATCACAACATTTAAAAGGTTTTCTGAGAGTTGCCCTACAACCTTGACACGAGGTCAAGATCACCAAAATTCAAATTCATCTCAGATTTTTCAAAGATAGAACTATGGTATCAATCTACAACATGTACACATTTTCTTTGTGAGTTAAAATATTTACAATGTTTTAAAATGAAAATCAAAAACCTTGACCTTTGACCTTTTGACCCCAGAGCCATAGATTCAGGTCAGGATCTCAAAGTGAACCTGTGTACAAAGTCCGGTGACAGTAGCTTTACTTCTTCTATAGTAATAATGCATAGGGAATGTTAACTTTGGCCTTTGACCTTTTGACTGCCAAACCAATGGTCTGAGGGCAGAATTTCAAGGTGAACCTGCGTACCAAATTTGGTGACCCTAGCTTTCTTTGTTCTTGAGATAATATAGTTTAAATGACAGTTTGACCTTTACCTTTGACCTTTTAAGCCAAACCCATAGAAGTCAGGGTCTCAGGTTGAACCTGTGAACAAAGTTTGGTGACCCTATCTTTACTTATTCTATAGTAATATTGCAAAGGGAATGTTAAGCTTGACCTTTGACTTTTTGATCCCAAACCCATAGTTCAAGCTATCTAGCTGTCTTTGTTCTTGAAATATAGTTTGTATGTTTGTGACCAGCCATGGAAAAACCAGGAACAAGTCTCCCGAAGAGTATTTTGAGTTATTTACAGATTCTAAAAGTGTGGAATCGAAGCTTTCCAATGATGTCTAATACACGGAAATCTGAAAAGATTTGAAAAAGATGTGGCGATTTGAATGTTATTTACCTTTTGTTATATTAAAGATAAAAATAGAAAGGAGATGTTTTTACCTTCTTTACATGTTTCGACTGTTCACTGCAGCCAAAAGGTAAATAATTAAAAGAAGACAAAATGAACCTACTTGAGCGATTTGAATGTTAGTATCTCTCAAACTACTTCTCTGAGAAAATCAGGTTCAAAGTTTCCAAGGATTGTCACCTTCCAGGGGAGCCAGGTGAGGGGGCCGTAACAAAAGCTGGTCATTTGCATGACTTAGCTTGAACCCACCTCCTCATCCCCCTTACAGTGCTTATCAAAAGGAGTTGTGGAAACCCTCCTTAAGCTGCTTAAGTAGCCATGTGCTCCCACCTGAACGTGCTGCTGATTGGCCAAAATGAATAACAAAGACGTGTGAGTAGCCAAACAAACCGGATATGTAAATCAGCTGTGGCATCCACGCCCCCGAAACTAGGAAGGGGTCTTGCTGATGTTTCCCTCTGAAACTACTCTATTTCAAATACAAAGTTTACGGTTTTAACATATCCCACACTGTTATTTGAAGCATGGAGTAGTTTCTTCATGATTTCAACTAGCACATTTTGCAAAAAAATGAAGATCACAAATTTTTCCAAAAAAAAAAAAAAAAAGTATTTCTGTGTTTTTTTAGGAATCACATCAGGCTAACTTGTTGTGGTTTACTCGTGGTGGGTCACATTTAAAAAAAAAATAAAAAGTAGTTTACATGGCATCTTGACCTTGACCTTTGAACTTGCCTTCAGTATGGTGGGCTGGGATAGTTGGGCGTCTTAGGCTGCATTCAGACCAGGATCGTCTGGGGGTCTTGGTTCGACTGGGTGGGGAATGCCAAGAATATTCGCACCTTCGTTGGTTTGGTTTGCATTCACACTGCAGTGGACCAAACTGCCTGGACATCACACAGTTACAACAACTGCTCGTTTGGGAAGCTGTAATCGAAACTAGCACTGACCAGGAAGAAAAATTCTCAGTGAAGAAGAAAAATCTAGCTCATCGATTGGCCAGGGCCGAAAACGGAAACCCGTTCCTTTCAGCCAGGTTGTTTGTCCACCACAAATGAGACATTTTTTAACTTTTCTCCTTGGCTTTTTCCAGTAAAAGGATTTCTTGGATCTGCTCAATTGTCTTTATTGTTATGTTCTACCCAAAATGCGCTACGGTCCGCTGGATACTCCGCTTGATAGTCCGTTTGCATTCATACTGCAAGTGAAGCGCACCAGACTTTGTTTGCAAGTGAAACGAGATCCCCATTTTCAGGCGGACCAGACTTTGCCTGTTTGGGGCACATCAGAGTTCCAACATGCATTCAGACGGCACCAAACAAACAGAACTATCAGTGGATAGTCCTTTGGTCTGGACCAAACAGTGGCCGTGTGAATGTACCCTTATAGTACGTTATCATCCTAACAGAGCACTTTGCTCTCAAAATGCTGGTTTAATTGTAATACCTAGAATCTCTAAGAGTATAATGGGAGGCAGAGGTTTGAGTTATCAGGCTCCTCTGCTATAAATCCAGCTGCCAATCTGTATTCGGGAGACAGACTCAATCTTTGTTTTAAAGAATAGGGTTAAAACTTTCCTTTTTGACAAATCTTATCGTTAAAGGTGGATCAGGTGACCTTGAACTTTCCTTAGTTATGCTGCGGTTATGCAGTTTAGATACGTAGCTGGGGGACCTCCCATGATGCACATGGTTTTCACTTCCTTCTTCTTCAATAAGTGATTGCTCATAGGGGATCACCTGATTGTTGGGGTCTATCTGCAATTGTGGGGTCTGCCCTACAGTTGAAAGTGCTACAACACAACCGTTGTTGTGAATATGCACTGGATAAATAAAATTGAATTAAACTGAAAGTTGAGATGCTGAACAACCTTGGGGACAAAAGTTGCTTTTCTCCTCAGTGTCCTGAGGGAACACGGGGGCCAGGGTGTGGGAGGGGTCCTGCAGAACTGTGTCAGCCTTCTTTATAACTTGCTCTTTGTGTAGTGTACAAAGGGGATACGAGTGATTATGCCTTGCAGCTGGTTTCTGTTGTGGAGACTGATGGAGTGAAATAAACATACAAAGGAAAGCATCATGATGCTCTTGGAGGAGTAGACTACAATAAGAATGTCAATGCTTACACCAGAAGGTTTGAGCTTCCTTAGAAGATCTAGCGCATTGTTGCCATTTCCCAGGAATCTTCTCTGTGTTAAAGAAAAATGTCTGCTGTTAATCAAAGACTATCCACATACAGTATACATTTATTTATTCTTTCATGTTCAGAGAAACCTTCTTCCAACAGAAAATGACTATATATAGTATTTTATCAGCAGGAATTACATCTTATGTGTTTGAAAAAAGTTACCTCTAGTGATTGTGAAAATAAATAAATACAGTGAAATAGAGGAGAGTAAGAAATTTGATGTCAAAAACATTCCCTTATCTCCCTTAACCCTATTTCTACTCTCTACTACCATAATTTCAAGCACCTATGAAAGTGATATTAATGAGTATAAGAAGTAAATCAGAAACCTGGACATAATGGCATGGCAATCTGGGGTGGTGGTTCTACCCTTTAAAGGGGGAACTGGAAGGTGTGTTCCATCTTTAAAAGGCTCACACTCCTTAGTTTTCCTGGAGAGGTATATGCCAGGATACTGAAGAGGAGATTCCGGCCATTGGTTCAACCTCAGATTCAAGAGTAACAATAGTTGGGTCCCAGTCGCTGAACAGTGGACCAACATAACACCATCTTGAGGATCCTCAAGGTCGTGTCAGTTTGCCCAACCACTCCACATGTGTCTTGTGAACTATAGGAGAAGGCATTTGAAAATATCTCTTATGGTTTCTTGTGGAGGATGCTTTGGGAGTCTTTGGGTCTTTTTGGCTTCATCGGTCAATGACCTACTGTACTTGTTTTTCTAAGGCAGTTTGCAACAGAGTGTGAAATGTTTGGAATGAGAATCAGCACCCCCAAGTCTAAGTCTATGGTCCTCAGTCAGAAAAGGGTGCACTATCCTCTCAAGATTGAAGATGCCCTGCAGTCACAAGTGGGGGAGTTCAAGTATCTCTGGATCTTATTCATGATTGAGGACAGAATGGAGCAGGAGACTGACAGATGGATTGGAGCAGCATCTGTAGTAATGCAGGCACCGTTTTTTAACCTTTATTTATACAGGGAAGGTCCTCTGAGAGGCAACCTCTCATTTTCAAGGACACCCTCTTCACATTCACACAGATACACATTCCCACCTGGAAGCTGCCCTGTACAAACACAGACTGACCTGTGGCCTCTGAGCACCTCCACTGGAGCAGCTGGAGTTAAGCACCTTGCTCAAGGGCACCACAGTGGGGTTTAGGAGGGTGGGGCAAACACTGCTATGTTATCTGTCCCACCTAGGTCTGATACTGCCATTCCAGGGAAGCTGCCCATCCTAAGGAAAAATAAAGAAGTTGAGACTTGGTGTGTCTTAAATACTACATCAGTTGCTCCACCTAGACTCCTAAGAATATAAGCAGATTATCAGCAAGGAGCAGGAAGAAGAGAAATAAAGAAAGGGTAAAAAAAAAAGCCTGGCAAAAAAGTTTATTTACAGTATGTGCACTGTAGCATCAATCCATGTGGCTCCAATCTAGAAAATCACTCTTCACCTTTGTTTCACCCAAAAGTCTGGTCAAGAATTGTTTCCTTCACCTAAGGACCACAGTTTGAAAACACATTCCATGGTAAAAGGTACAATAAGGATCCCATTTCATGCCAGGAATAGATTAGTCTGAGTCATAAATCCCGGAGCTTCCTCCCCAGCAAGGCAGTTTTATGCTTAAAGTACTGTTTTGAGACATCCCAGATACTTTGGACTGCATTCCACAGGTCACTAAGAATTATCCACAGCTCAACATTGCCCCCTTCTGTCAACTCAGGGACATGTTGGATTTAATCAACATGGGAATTTTGTTTTTTTGTGCTGAAATAATCCTTTCTCCTCAAGACTTTATTTTTCCAGGAAATATTGCTCAGAACACTGTTGAAGATGACTGCCTCTGTGTTGGACAATGATGGGTTTGAAATGTTTCATTAATCATTGATTTTAAATGTGTTGCATGTTTAAAAATGCTTAAATGAACCTTATTCTAATGCATGTTAATTATGGAAGGACAAGTTTATAAAAGTGCATGGTCACTGAACGTTAGTCATGAATCACTGAAGTTTGCTTAGATTTTGTATTAAGTATATAATGAATTTCACAGTTAAAATGTGTATATGCCTTCTGAAGACTTATGCCAGTCATCTGACTGGTACCAGCCAATCACCAGGCTGTCTCTGTTGGATGACACACCTTTCATTCTATTGGTCGGTGACAGACAAAGGACTGCTTTCTTATTGGACCATAGCCCATTCAAATCTCCCACGATAGCCGATAATTGGTTCTTCCTGCTGCCAGTCATATTTTATGACCCAAGAAGCGCGCTCAGTTAAATGCAGAGGAATGCCCTAGTAGTTCAGTTCAGTTTTTTGTCTTTGTCAAGTTCAGTTGTTGTTTTGTCAGTTTCAGAAGTCTTGTATTTTTAAAATTGTCTTTTGTTAAGTCTTTTTCTGTTTTTCTGGCATCCGAGAAGAGATCATTCTTTCTTGTTGAGTTCAACTCTTCTTACTGGAGTAAAACTCCAAAATGGCATCCTTCTTCTCCTCAGACGCCATGTTTATTCTGCTGAAATTTTTCCTATTGATTTCCCTTAACTCACTGTTAAGTGGACTGACAGTGATTTCTGAACTTTTTCCCTTCGAGACCGCCTCACCCACATCCCACGACGTCAGAAGAATTAAGATCTCATGGGTGGAACTGTCTAAATACATTTTTCCTTCAGCCTGTGGTTTCCTTATCGGCTGGTGGACACCCCAAAGTTGCGGGCCAGGAAAGGATCTGCTGCCCAGGAAAGACATCACGCCTGCCCCAGGGCCAGCCGTCCACTCTCCTGCTGGCTGCACTCTATGGTCGCCCCGCTGCTGAGTCTGTAAAAGCTATAACAACTGGAAAGGACTGTGGGCAGTCTTGCCTCCCTTTTGCCATCTGCTGGCATTCAAGATCACCGCTGGACTCTGAAGATACAGCTGTCCGTAAGCCAGACTCCCACTTCCTATCTGCTGGTCTAAATGTGATGTTTAATTATAATTGAATATGACCATTTTTTCTTGTTAAAAGTTAGTCCATAAGCTACGATAGGAGCTATAAGCTGAAGGAAAATTAATATTCTCCTTTTCAATAACCTCTGTTTTTTGTTTTGTTTTTTTGGGGGGGGTGTTTTTTTGTAGAGTAACTCAGAATTTTCTTTTTCATATAATCAGCTTTTATCATTTTCCCATAAAATTGCATCAAATTTTATGCATATTTTTGTTACAGTTATTCCACATTCTCCCATTGCATTACAGTTAAAAATTCACAATCTGGTTTCTTTGATTTCCACAAAGGTTTAACCCCTTGCACTCCGGTCAATTTCCCTAAAAATTCCAAAAAATAACGTGCCCAAATTAAATCCAAAGCTGTTTTTCAACCCTTTGCAGCATCTTCATGGGGTTGGTCTCATTTAAAAGAAAACACTTTGAATTTTTTGGCAAAACAGTCATAATCTCTCTAAGTGCTCCGGCCACTGAGTTACAGTCATCTAAACATAGTGAACTTGAAGAAAATAAATTTGGCCTGGGTGTTTTTTTTGGATACAAATGCTTGCAAATAACACACAGCTTCAGATCCGGGCTGGAAAATGCAACAGAAATGTAGAACCAAGTGTTATCCAGCTGAGGTCCAAATTTTGTAACAATACCACAAAAAATGAATATATTACACAGCTTTTTTCTCAGGTAGTTCCCAGGCGTTTTGGAACTGTGCCAAATTGTGCCAAATGGCACAGTTTGGAAAAACGTCTGTAACTTTTGAATGCTTCAATGTAGAAACTTCATTTTGGGCTCTAATGAAAGGTGACACTCAGGGCTGTGTCTGTGTGTGTGTGTGTGGGGGGGGTTGTCCCCCCCTCCCTCGCTACAGAGGAAAGACATCGCCCGTTGCGCCACGGTCCATCATGCAGCGATGATGCACAGCTGTAATTTACCGATCGGTCAAAAGTCATTTTGATTACAATTTTCAGGGATAAAGGATAATTTAGCTTAGAACACCTTACCTCTTCACAGCAGAAGCGGAGCTGGCGAACTTCTTCCTCATTGTCAGACGAACGCGACGCTGGTCTCGCGACCCGATCAAAACATAATTCCATTATTGTGGTTTTGCGCTTCCATGATTGCGGTTTTTGGCGAACGATTTTTCAAAACAAATAACAGTAGTAATTAAAAATAGACTGGCAAACGCGTGTGTGTCACTCAGCCTTCGTCTTCGGCCTCCGTCGGTCTATGATGACCATGGAAGGCAATCCTAACGTCTATTCTGCTGGGACAAAAACAAAACAAAGCAAGCACCGCCTGGCTGAACATGCCGTTGCGCGAATGTCAGTCGCTGTCACAGAGGTTGCACTTGTGGATGGTCTCCGTGCTGCTGGGTCTGTGGGGTTCTTCCTGCGGGTCCTTTTTTTCTCTGCAGCAGCAGTCTGTCTTCACCCAGCCTTAAAAAAAACAGCTCACGAACTTCTCTGCTTCAATTGGCTCACTGCATTCACAGCTTTGGTAGGCGGGTCCTTCTTGCTAGGTTTTCAGTCATTGGTTCTTCAAGGTTTCAGAAACCCAATTCAAGGCTCTTATTAGTCGAATGAGAGGTCAGTCAGATGAACTAATCTGTTCGTGGCTATGTCTGCAGCTTTTATTTTCAGTGCGCGCTTGGACGGCATACACCACCTACATCACAATCTCCATCATGCATCCTAGAGCGCACGAGGGCGCTCTCGTGCACCCTCGTGCGCTCTAGGACGCAGAGACTTGCCCGTCCGCGGTACAACGGAGCGCAAGAGGTTAACTATAGACTTTATGCTCAGGAATCCATTACCAGTTAATATATTTGACACTTGTTGATCATTTTACCTGCTTTCAAATCAATTGAATGTAATGTCATTTAACCTGAGTCTGATTATTATAACTGTTAATGGTATAGAGAAGTTTCTGCTTGATTTCTTTTGTGTGTGTGCTTCTCTGGGTCACAGCAGAAGAATTCATGAATATTGAGACCGGTTAATGAAAGGTTCAAGAATTATTTATTAATAAATTGTCCAAGTTGGACTGGTGCCCCTTTACGAGTGTTTCTCTCTTGTTTTGTGAGTGTTTGTGGTCACGAAGTAAATCTCCGTCTCCACACACAACTCTAAATATAAATTAAATAATCCTTGTACCTTACCACACTTATAATCAATTGTTACTACACGCTATAGCACAGACAAACCCACACATCTAAAGCATGTATGAATATCTAAGTTGAGCATAGAAAAAAATAACAGAAAAATCATAACTGCGAAGGTACTGGCTTATAAGTAAAGTGGTACAAAATCCAAGGCAAGTGATGCAACCATATGAAAAGTCAGAGACTGACTGAATCATTATGAAACCATCATCATTTTAAATTTGTGCTCCTGAGAGATGACTAAAGTTTGACCAAAACTTTCACTGTAAAACATAAAGATGTTTGACAACGTTTACTGAATTCCAGTCTCCTTCTCCTCAGGTGTTTCTTTATGTACAAAGTAAACAATAAAAAGATGTACCACTAATAGAATTTGACAAAATCTGTTTTTCATATTTAATTTTGGAATGTTCACTGCTGTGCCAAATTTGGAACAACTGAGTAGTCTTGATGGAATTACAATGGATATGAAATTTCTTACAAAAATCCTGTATGTTTATTTTACAGATAATCTGAAGGGGCAGCAGCATGCCTGAACACAAGGACAAACAAAACACAAGTAAAATTAGGAAAGACGTGAAAGAAAAAGCTTTGACTTTCATTTTAATTTGCTACGACAGTCACCCAGAGCTCAAATGTTGTTTACACAGAGCTGCACACTGAAGTAAAAGAATAGCTTTTCCCAAAGTATGATGCTGCATTGGTCCGCGGGCCCTGTGCAATCCATTTAATAGTCCATACTTGTGCAGCATTTTTTCAGGGACATGGCACTCATTTTCTGCACCTAACCAAGTAGTTTTATAACCCAAATTTAACAAAATACTATAAATGACTGGTGCCTTAAAAACCAATGTCATTTCACTGATCCTGAAATATTAACAAGAGAATACAATTTTGATTGAATTAATTTCTTAATTCAGTTCACATTAGTCTAACACTAAAATAGTATGCAGATCACAGAGACTGCTGCAAGGAAATTCACACTAATGCTGATGGCAGGTGCAAATTTTTTAGATACAACTGTGAAAGCACCTTCATTGTCAGGCATGTAAATTCTAACCACTCTGATGTAGTTTTCACACCCGTTCAGAAATGTGACAGACTCAAGTTTACGACAAGAGACAAGCTAAGACCATGGACTCCACATGACTTTTTAACATGTCAGTTATTTATGCCTCATTAATGCAGCCACTGTGCATCAACTTCCTGAATGAATTATGTGTCATCTCGTGAATGTTTAAGTCCCCTCATCTCTTCAAGTGGTTGGTGTACATACAGTCATGTGAAAGTTAGGACACCCCATTAAATATTCAGTTCTTTATTAAGAAATGTTCACATATCTATGTCTAACCATGTTTTTGTTTTTATTTGCATTTTTTAACATTTATTTTGGCCATTTTAAGTGGGAATGAATGTGGGGATGTCCTAAAAAAGATGGGGGGTGTCCTAATTTATTCCTCACTATTTATTTTGAATTACATTTTACAGAAAATTTGAAAAAAAAGTCTTTAATTCATTTTTAATTGTTTAGTTGTATTACATTAATCTAGTATTTTTTAAAATTGGTATTAAATATCCATATGTTAAAAAAACACAGGCTTATGCAGGGTATCTTAATTTTTTCACATGACTGTAGTTTAATGTATGATTTGGGGCGTGGAAGCCAGTGATAATATATATATATACATATATATACAGTGGTGTGAAAAAGTGTTTGCCCCCTTCCTGAGTTCTCATTTTTTTGTATGTTTGTCACATTTAAATGTTTCAGATCATCAAACAAATTTAAATATTAGACAAAGATAATACAAGTAAACACAAAATGCAGTTTTTCAATGAAGGTGTTTATTATTAAGGGCAAAAAAAATCCAAACCTACATAGCTTTGTGTGAAAAAGTGATTGCACCCCCCTGTTAAAAAATAAATTAACTGTTGTGTATCACATCTTTGGAAAGCTGAGTTCAATTTCTTCAGCCACACCCAGGCCGATTGCTCCCACACCTGTTCTCAATCAAGAAATCACTTAAATAGGACCTGCCTGACAAAGTGAAGTAGACCAAAAGATCATCAAAAGCTAGACATCATGCTGTGATCCAAAGAAATTCAGGAAGAAAGAAGAAACAAAGTAATTGAGATCTGTCCGTCTGGAAAAGGTTATAAAGCCATTTCTAAAGCTTTGGGACTCCAGAAAACCACAGTGAGAGCCATTATCCACAAATGGCGAAAACATGGAACAGTGGTGAACCTTCCCAGGAGTGGCTGACTGACCAAAATTACTCCAAGAGCACAGCAACGACTCATCTAAGAGGTCACAAAAGACCCCACAACAACATCCAAAGAACTGCAGGCCTCACTTGCTTCAGTTAAGGTCAGTGTTCATGACTCCACCATAAGGAAGAGACTGGGCAAAAACGGCTTGCATGGCAGAGTTCCAAGACGAAAACTACTGCTGAGCAAAAAGGACATAAAGGCTCGTCTCAGTTTTGCCAGAAAACATCTTGATGATCCCCAAGACTTTTGGGAAAATACTCTGTGGACTGACGAGACAAAAGTTGAACTTTTTGGAAGGTGTGTGTCCCATTACATCTGACGTGAAAGTAACAACATTTCAGAAAAGGAACATCATACCAATAGTAAAATATGGTGGTGATAGTGTGATGGTCTGGGGCTGTTTTGCTGCTTCAGAACTTGGAAGACTTTCTGTGGTAAATGGAACCATGAATTTTGCTGTCTACCAAAAAATCCTGAAGGAGAATGTCCGGCCATCTGTTTGTGACCTCAAGAAAGGAAGAAAGATTGATCGAGAGAGATAGAGAGAGAGAGAGAGAAAGAGAGAGAGAGAGAGAGAGAGCAAGAGAGGGAGAAAGCGAGAGAGAGAGATGTACTTTATTGATCCCAAACTGGGAAATTACAGAAGCTGAAGCTGAAGCGCACTTGGGTTCTGCAGCAGGACAATGATCCAAAACACACCAGCAGGTCCACCTCTGAATAGCTTAAGAAAAAAAAAAATGAAGACTTTGGAGTGGCCTAGTCAAAGTCCTGACCTGAATCCAATTGAGATGCTGTGGCATGTCCTTAAAAAGGTGGTTCATGCTCAAAAACCCTCCAATGTGGCTGAATTACAACAATTCTGCAAAGATGAGTGGGCCAAAATTCCTTCACAGTGCTGTAAAAGACTCATTGCCAGTTATCACAAGTGCTTGATTGCAGTTGTTACGGCTAAGGGTGGCCCAACCAGTTATTAGGTTTAGAGGGCAATCACTTTTTCATACAGGGCCATGTACTGTAGGTTTGGATTTTTTTTCCCTTAATGATAAACACCTTCATTTAAAGGGTCTATATCATGCTATTTTAAGCCTTTCAGAGTAAACTATATGCATGTATGTGATAGTATATTACCTTTGGTACACTGCAAAATGGATTTCTTATGAAATATGAGTTATTTTCGCGAGCTACTTTTCCAACCCGGAAGTAAGATGCCTCGATCTCTGAGGCTCAGCCTCTCCTTCTTGTGGCAGCCGCCCATTTCATGACATAACCCCTGAGCCGGCTGCTGCAGCGTGTCGCTGGGTTCCGCCCACGAAAACTTAGAAGACATTGTCTTACGTAAAAAAGCAAACAGTTGTTGTCACTGAGCAGATTAGGTGCGAGAGGAACTACTTCTTCACAGCGTCAATGCTAAAGTGAAAGAGTTTTGCCGATCACCGCTCTGTTAGCTGCGCGGAGAAAGTGGGTGTGTGCGTTAGCCTGGGGGCGGTGCTGGCAGCACAGGCACTTCCTGGAGTGGGCGGCTCACCCACGTTCATATGTATGAACGTGGGGACCCAGTCATTATCAGGGACCGGGCGGAGCAGCAGCTCAGAGAGCAGGGTTGAGGAGGAATACTCAGAGATGTGTGAATGGGGCAAAATACCACTTTGGGGTGTTTTTGGTGAGGAATTAACATTATAACATGCTTAAAAGCTCAAAAAAGTCGATTTTGCATGATATAGGCCCTTTAAAAACTGCATTTTTTGTTTACTTGTGTTATCTTTGTCTAATATTTAAATTTGTTTGATGATCTGAAACATTTAAGTGTGACAAACATTAAAAAAAATGAGAAATCAGGAAGGGGACAAACACTTTTTCACACCACTGTATTTTTTTTTTTTTTGGTCAGTGTGTTGCAAGGGCTGTTCATTAAAGATTTCCCCTGACTCATTTCCCATGGACTGAAAGGAACCAAACTTGACACAGTTAGTAGTCTTTCTCTACATAAGTACCACCAAGGGTCACACACTTCTCCCATCACTTTATGCAGCTGTGGAGGCTTTGCCTGTACAAGTCTACAGGTTGCATCAGAAGTCACAACTTGACCTTGGAAATAAGTGTTTCATCATCTTGGAAGTGCTTGCCCTTCAAAAATGACTTCATGGATGGAAACAGGTTGAAGTCAGATGGTGCAAGATCAGGAGAGTAAGGGGGGTGAGGAAGGGTTTGATAGCTGTAGGACTGTGCTTCTGTATGGGTAACATGCGAGTTGTGAACTGGGCTGTTGTCTTGCAGGAAGTGAACACCTTTGGTTGGTCAGCATGCCACACCTCTCGGTTTTGATGGCCTTCTGTAATTTCTTCAGCAGTGAAGCACACTAAATCCCAGTAATTGTGGTACCCTTTTCCAGAAAATTCATCATCAATACTCCATGTTGGTCCCAAAAACCGTGAGCATTACCTTGTCTGCTGAGTGTTATACGCATGCCTTTTTTGGAGGTGGTGATTCATAAAACTTCCATTGCTTCGACTTGGCTTTAGTCTCTGGATCACAGTGATAGACCCATGTTTCGTCCTGTGCAATTAGTCCTCTGGGTTTTCTTGGCACATGAACAAAAGAGCCTAGGAGCACATGACTCATTCCTGCTTCTGGAAAGGTGTGAGCAAACAGGGAGTCAATTGTGCAGACAATGTTTGCATGTGCAAATGTTCATGGATGATTTGTTTTCCACAGACCCCACAGTGATATTGACATCTTGGGCTAGATGGCAATTGGTTATGTAGCGATCCTTCAAAGTAGTGGCCTCCACTTGCCAGATGGTGTTTTCATCAATGGTGCACTGTGGTCGCCCAGAAATGGGTGCCATTTCCACCGACATCTGCCACACCTGAACTGTCGATGCCAGTGGTTATACATCATACACTGTGGAATCCTCCACATAAGTCTCTTTCATCTAATCAAACATCTCCTATGGTGTGTGGCCTCCCAAGTACAGGAACTGCATTCAACTGACTCTATTATCGCACATTACTCAACCTTAGCACCTGTAAAAGAGAAACCCTTAGGAGTTCAGAGTTATTACACATGTGCAATTTCAGCCTCATATGATAACTGGAAGTGGGTCAGGGGAAATCTGTCCTCATATTGCATGGTAATACAAAGTAAAATATAAGTGAAAAAAATTAATTTGGAGGGTAGATTCATTCAGTAATGACAAGTTCCCATTGCAGTTTCTAGCACATCTCTCCATGCACACCTCATCACTTTTTCCACAAGGGAAAAACAGGTATGAAGTTTTTGGCAAGTTTTCTGCAAAGTATTCATTTTAGGTGCAAAGTCAGCTCAAGAGGAAAAGGAAGGATAGAGGTGTTTGACAGACAGAGATAAAGATCTGACTCAGAGCTGTTTGGTATTGTGATCAAATAAAATCCAGACACTGCTGTGGAGTATTAACTGTTATCCTGACAAAAAAAATAAAAATTAAAATACAATAGATGTAATATGATTTAAGGAGCTAACTATAAATGGGTAAAACAAGTCCAAAATTAAAGGAAATGATCCTGATAGATTTTGTAGAGCACATCTAGTGAGGCTGTTTTTCTCTTTGTGTAAACCTGCCATTTTAATTATTATTTTTTTTAAATTTGGCTCGAAGTGTTAAAGCAGTTTTAATGCAGATTTTAAAGTGGTGGTGAAAACCCAACATGCTTCCTGAATTGATCCACAATTTGTAAGTTTCTTAACATTTTAAATTATATTAAGAAAGCCCCTTTTCAAAGTAATGCACGATATGATGAACCAAATTCTCAGTCATACAATAATCACATAGATTAAGAATATTAAAGCAATGCCATAATCTCTATAAGACTAGAATAAATGTTTGTGCAAAATTTAGGTTGCAGTGTGCCAAAGATTGATAATGAAGTAACAAGACTAAGCTTCTCATCATCTCCAATACACCAAAAAGAAAAAAAAATAATAAAGTCGATGATTTAAAGGTGAAAAATGTCTTACTCTTTGTTAATTTTTTTCCTCATGCTTAACCTCTTTGCATATTTCCTCCACTATGGCCAAAAGAAGCCAGTTTAAAGTTCACAAATCTGACTTCTGTTCTCAGGCAGATATAAAAATTGGATACCGGTATGTCATTTGATGCTGAGAACATTGCCACCTGCAGGATGCACTGGGGTCAAGTTTCACCTGCTCCTGCTGTGTCACATCCATTCATGTGCTCGGAAAGATGTGCACACAGCACACAGCAGCTCAGCTGTGTCTGGCTAATGAGACACCTGAGTCCACCCACCATGCCATCATATTGCCTAATAGTAATTGAGTACAATGACAACAAGGTAGACAGCAGCCTTCACCCCCACCCCACCCTAATTATTTTACAGTGTAAGAAATTCAAATACACGGACACACAGACAGGGTGAGCACAGTACTTTGCATCTAAGGGCAAACTCTTGAGGATATTGGAGAAAATAATGTGCTTGATAATAGCCTTGACCAAAGGAGAAAAAGCAGAAGAATGAACATTTGTGACCAGAGTGGAGGTAGAAACCAGACAGCATTTGAATTCGTTACTGCTTAGATGTTGGCCTGTGCCAGAGCTAAAGTACACTCTCACAAATTGTAAATCCCACCTCAGCAACTCCTTCATTGTTGGACACTAGCAGCTGTTGTGCCCTGCGCACGAACGTTGGGGGTAATTACTGGGGGTGTGTGGGTAATCCTCGTAGTTTTTAGCCAATTTCCCAAACCCAGATAGGCTTGGCAATAAAATGGTGACTCGGTGAGAGCAGAAGGGATTGTGCATGAGGCTGTAAGCCGGGGTTAAAAATAAAGGGCAGGATAGAAGAAAGACAGGGGTTGGAGAAAAGATGAAGCACAGGATGCAGAAAAGCAAGAATCTTATAGAGGTGCAATAAAGGAAGAATGAGGCATTAGCCAGATGGAAGGAAGCAAGATATGAATAGGCCTGAGCATGTGCCACACATGCACATGCCAGTGTGTGTGTGAAGTGTGGGCATCTATGCTCACTTGCCTGCTCAAGTGTGTGTGTGCACGCGTGCGTGTGCACCAGACTGAATAAGCCTCCCTTTATTTGCTGTAAGGATTATGGGGACAGCTCCAACACATGCACATTCTTGGGCTTAATGCGATGCCAGACACACAAAGGAGGGAAAGCATTTGAACATGAATATACAGCTACAAAAGTTAGAAGCACATGATGGACTTTTACCGAGGGGTTCACCATAATGTGAGGAATTTTGAGGCCCAGTTAAGGTACCATGATGACTACTAATAATTCAAAATGATGATCAGAGCTTGTGTCCTTAAATGAGCTATTTGTAGTTTTTCAGCTTTAAAATATTCAAAAATTAACTACAATTAAAATTAGAGTGTTTAAAAACAACAGTTTGATAATATTCCAAAGAGGAAAGTGTCCATCATCACAGAGATCTGAACTACTGGATTTTCATTTAGGGCTGGTTCAGACATCCTGTAGTGAAACTGTTTTGCCTACATGTTGAGTCATGACTGTCACAGACTTCTGCAGTGTTTTTAGAGTGATCTGCCCAGGCCCTTTTTGGCACAGTGCTGTCACCTGGTTTTGATAGATGGATTTAATAGACTATGACACATAGCTCCTTTAAGCAGTCCCTCCAGGATTTCACGATACTGCAATCACACAAATTCACATGAAATCAGACCATCATTGCATCTTTTGCGCGACCTTGCAACTTTGTCCAATCACCGCAACTTTCCCACAATTTTGGCCAATCCTCGTCAACTTCCACCAATTTCGCCAATCACATTTGTTGCTGAGTAGCGCTCAAACGCTCAGTCTAACCAATCAAATGTGTCGCTACACTGCACTCACCTCCGTGTTTACAGTATTAACGGAACACATCAGCAGAAAACAAAGTGTGTGATTTAAAAAAAGACTTTTCCCACGCTGTCCCTTCCCTGGCCCCCCAGTGGACGTCTCGAGTCTCCATGCTGACCATGTGTACGAAGTGCCAGGTTTGTGTTGAAAAACGTCCGCCTGCCTGAAAGCACCCCGTCGCAGGAGCACATGTGAGGAGAGACGCTGTAAAACCACAAACAAATGAGCAAATAAGACACTACAGCCAGTGTTTGAGCATTTTATACATCTTTAGAGGTAAAATCATTACTACATCTTGTCAATGACCTTTAAAGCTGTGAATTTCTGGTCTGGACATGGACCAATGTGTGCTCCCGGTAAATCCCCAAGGAGAGCCCCTCCTTCCGGTATGACTACATGTTAAGATGTGCAGCAGATAGACAGACAGGTAGGAGTCAGGCACGAAAAGAGAGAGAATATTCAGTATTTTTTTCCCAGAAAAACACAGACTTTGATAGACAATACAAAGCAACAGAATAAAAAATTGTTTATTTTTTCTCTGCACTCGGTACCGAGTGGTTGGGAACCGCTGCAATTTTCAAATGAAGGTGCTGCCAATAATTTCCAAATCTATACTCTTTAACATGCATTCATTGCAATTTAGTTGTTGTAATGGATATTGTGTTAAAGTCTGTATTTACTGTTCCACAAAGGAGTTCTTCTGTATAGCAGAAGTTTTTGCTTAATTTACAAATCACTGTTTAATAGGAAATTTTTGACAATCCTGTGCTTTTCTTGTGATGCTGTTGGGTTTTTTTTTTAAGGACGGTGCAAGTTGATGAACATTGATGAACATTGATATCAATCAGTGTAAACTTGCCAGATTGTAGCCAGTGGCTAATTTCTATCTGTTGTCCGTGGGTTCCAATTTTTCCTTCCCCCATTCTATTATGCTGAGCACCAAGCTAGAGGGCAGGAAGTTCCATTTTTATATGGTCTTTGGTATGATCTGGCCGGAGCTTGTGGTAGAGCACTAGGCAGGTGCTGTACTACAAGGCCACCACTCCGGTGTTATATACGTAGAATATCACTGCAGTAAACTATGGAGAAAAACATCTTCTTTAAAATTCGTAATTCTTCCCACAACTTTTAGTGCAAGAAAACCCCTCTCAAAACATGGCAACTTTTATCGCAATTCTTTTATTAAAAAAAGGCTCCCGTAAATTCAGGCTTTTTGGACTGCAACAAACAAAAAAACATCCCGCGAAATCCTGGAGGGACTGTTTAAGGAAGTTCTCCATTTAAACCATGTATTATTTCTTCTAAAAAATACAGACCAGACTGGAGTTTGCGTTTTGTGGCTAACCGCTTTCAGAGTTGCTTTTCACTCACTGTCTGGCTAAATGATAAGAACAATAAGTACTTGTGTATCCCATGGGGGGGGGGGGGCGTATTCTCGTGATACCAGGAGCTATGTTGTCAGAGGCAATTTACTCCTGGTAGGGTCTCCCAAGACAAACAGGTCCTGGGTGAAGGGCCAGACTAGGCACAGTGCAATGGATTCCTATGACTGTTCAAAAATCCAGGATTCAGTGTATCCTGCACAGTGTGGAGTTACCGGGGTCCCACCCTGGAGCCAGGCCTAGGGGAGGGACTCAACGGTAAGCACCTGGTGGTTTTTGCCTGTGTTACCTGGCCAGGCTCAGCCCAAACAAGCCACATGGGTCTGACCTCCAGTGGGCTCACCACTGGCAGGAAGGATCATGGGGGTCTGGTGCTATATGGAATGGACACAAATGGGCATACTGGCTGGTAGATTTGAACCCACAAACTTTTTCTGGTGTGTCCCTAGTTGTGTGACAGGAGACTACATCTGCAAATTTAGAAAACATCTGAGACTGATCTCTTTCAAAGTATTTCAGTTCAGTTATTTTTCATCATGCATATTTCTTTTTCTCCCTGGCAATGAAGATGGAATAGACAAACACAAAACCAAAGAAACAATCAGTGTCAGCTATTGACAGCCAGCCATCTTATTAGTTTCATCATCGATATCAGCCCAAAATTCCACAGTCAGAGAGAGCATCCCTACTAATTTCATATTAATCTCTCTTAGTTTTAGTAGAGCTGTGGGGTTCTGCTTTACCCACTATGGTTATACAGGCCAAATGCTATCATACCAATTCCCTAGGTTTGAGTTGTTGCTAATCCCCGCTCAGACAGGACTGGATTATCCAATTAAAAAAGCCTGATCCCTGAAATGACCCACTCAACCCTGTGCATAAGGTGCATAGTATTGCTATGAGAAATAAAAGTAACAGGACTGGAGTTGGGGTGGCAGGAAGATATTGGGAAGTTCTCCAGCAATTACTTTCTGCATCTTGTCTGAGATAAAGTTGGTGAAATGGTATTGCCATCTGTATTATAAAGAGGATTATTTTTTTAAACCTTTTACACCTGGTCTTGGCCTCTATTTAAAGGCTATCCAGTCACTGGCTGAGGTATACTGACTCCACTCCCAAATCCAGTTTTTAAACAAGTTTTAAGAAAAGCAATACTCAGTAAGCTGAACACGATAGGGTAAAAACTGCAAATATCCTATGGTATTTCGATAATCTATTAATGGTTAAGAAAAAATGTAAAGGCCTGAAGGCCCAAACTCGCCTCCATTTCCTCCGCAGACTGAGAAGAGCACTAGTGCCACCCCACATCATGCAGTCTTTCTACCAG
Organism: Pholidichthys leucotaenia; assembly: GCA_020510985.1. NCBI lineage: Eukaryota > Metazoa > Chordata > Actinopteri > Cichliformes > Pholidichthyidae > Pholidichthys > Pholidichthys leucotaenia. The sequence continues at coordinate 333,977,750 of CM035841.1, forward strand.
GGCACCATTGAGAGCATCCTCACCAACTGCATCATGGTGTGGTATGGAAGCTGCACCGCCACCTGCCGGAAGACACTACAATGCATAGTGGATGCAGCCAGCAAGATCATCGGTGCCCCCCTGCCCCCCCCCCCTCTCAGACATCTACCCCACCCACCTCACCTGCAGAGCCATCAACATCACAGGCAACACCTCCCATCCTGCCCTCAGGGAAAAGGTACCATAGCCTCTGGGCCCCGCTCCACAAGACTGCTGAACAGCTTCGTTCATCAGGCCATCAGGACCCTGAACTCTGTTCACTCTACCCCCCCCCCCCAGACAGCGACACCTGCACAATAACTACTTCAGATGTTGACACAGAAAGACTGGCACACCAACAGTAATACTGTTGTTCTGTTGTACTTTTGCTGCTATATGTCTCTGCACATTAACCACAACCATTTGCACAAATGCCACATCTGCTGCTGCCTGTATGTTACTGCAATACTGATCATGTGCATTCATATCTGTCACTATCTGCACCTACACTACTGCATTGAAATGCAACTACGGTTATTCATCTCTAGCTGTCTGAATATAGGATTGCTGGGTTTATTACCACTAATCTTTTACCTAAACTAATCTTTTACCTCTATTGAGGTAAGAGTCCTTCTGGCTGCCATTGGCACCACGGGTTGCATCACTGTATATAGACTGTACATAGACTGCTGCTGTTGCTGTTTGTTCTTGTTTTTCTTTTTTATCCAGACTTATTCCTTTTCTTTTTATAAAATGCACACCAATGAAGAGAGAAAGAAACGCCATTTCAATTCTCCTGTATATCCTGCACATATAGTAATACTGACAAAAAAATCTTTGAATCCTGAATCTTATTTTCATTCAACTCTTGGGCCCTGATTTATCAAATGTGCATGACAGAAAAGTGGTTGTATGATCATTTCAATGCACAGATTGGGATTTATCAATCTGAACATGATCGTACAGTGCGCTCAAATCTCACGTCAGCTCTGAGTTGGGGTATACAAATTTTCAAGTCGATATGGACTCCTGTGCAGCAGAGAAGCATGGTTGTGTGGAAGAATTATTTTATCATATGAAATTATGATTTGGCCTAATGGTTAGGGATGTGGCCTGGTAAGTGGAGGGTCACGGGTTCGATCCCTGGACTGGCAAGATCAGATCTGGGTGGGACAGATAACATAGTAGTGTTTTCCCCACCCTCCTTAATCCCACTGTGGTGTCCTTGAGCAAGGCCCTTAACCCCAACTGCTCCAGTGGAGCTGCTCAGTGGCCACAGGTCAGTCTGGGGTTGTACTGAGCAGCTTCCTGGTATGAATGTGTGAGTGTGAACAGGGTGTCCTTGAAAAAGAGAGGTTGCCTCTCAATGGAGCTACCCTGAATAAATAAAGGAAAAATGAAAAAATAAAATATATTGAGCAGTTCAGCCTTTCAGGTGATAGATACTATGTTTACCTTTTGTCATATTCAGATGAAAGTTTTGATGATTCACTTTAAAGGCTAAAGAGGCTACTGTTAGTAATTATAAACATTTTATCCATAATTATATCATAATTTAAGCAGAAAGTCTGGAGCGACAGAAGTATGCGAGGGTGGTGCAGGACATGTACAGTGGATATAAAGTCTACACACCACTGTTCAAATGCAAGGTTTTAGTGATGTAAAAAAAATGAGACCAAGATAAATCATTTCAAAACTTTTTCCACCATTAGTGTGACCTATAATCTGTACAGCCCAATTGAAAAACAAACTGAAGTCTTTTAAGGGGAAAAATTAAAAACTTACAATAACCTGGTTGCATAAATATACACACACTGTTATAACTGGGAATGTAGCTGTGTTCAGAATTGACCTATCACAGTCAAACTCGTGTTAATGGGAGTCAGTACACACCTGCCACCATTTAAAGTGTCTCTGATTAACCCCAAATAAAGTTCAGCTGTTCTAATAGGCTTTTCCTGACATTTTTGTCATCACATCTTGCAGTACAAGCCATGGTCCACAGAGAGCTTCCAAAGCATCAGAGGGATCTCATTGTTCAAAGGTATCAGTCAGAAGAAGGGTGCAAAAGAATTTCCAAGGCATTAAATATACCATGGAATACAGTGAAGCCAGTCATCATCAAGTGGAGAAACTATGGCACAATAGGGACATTACCAAGAATTGACATCCCTCCAAAACTGATGAAAAGACGAGAAGAAAACTGGTCAGTAAGGTTGCCAAGAGGCCGACAGCAACATTGAAGGAGCTGCAGGAATTTCTGGCAAATACTGGCTGTTTATTACATGCAACAACAATCTCCCTTCTAGGTTGGCAAGATGGAAGCCTTATCTTACGAAGAAAAACATCCAAGCCCAGCTACATTTTGCAAAAATACATTTAAAATCTCCCAAACACATGAGGAAAAATGTATTATGGTCCGATGAAACCAAGGTTGAACATTTTGGCCATAATTCCAAAAGGTATATTTGGCGCAAACACAACACTGCTCATCACCAAAAGAACACCATACCTACAGTGAAGCATGGTGGTGGCAGCATCATGCTTTGGGGCTGTTTTTCTTCAGCTGGAACTGGGGCCTTAGTCAAGGTGGAGGGAATTATGAACAGTTCCAAATACCAGTCAGTGTTGGCACAAAACTTTCAGGCTTCTGCTAGAAAGCTGAAGATGAAGAGGAACTTCATCTTTCAGCATGACAATGACTCAAAGCACACACCCAAATCAACAAAAGAATGGCTTAACCAGAAGAAGGTTAAGGTTTTGGAATGGCCCAGCAAGAGTCCAGACCTAAATCCGATCGAACATCTATGGGGTGATGTGAAGAGGGCTGTACATGACATGTTTGCTGGACCCAGGGGACAGAAGACAGACTCGAGGAGATATAATTAACCTTTTATTGCCCAGTGGAAGGTGTATGTGTGTGTGAATGTGTAGTGTGTGTTGTAGTGCTGGACTTGTGCTGGAACTGAGCAGGTCTTAGCTTCGCCTGGCAACCCTATGAACACAGAGCAGAAGTATTAGCGCTGCACCAGTGTGGGAGATGTAACAAGAAACTGCTGCTTACTTTGCAGGAGGGGATGCAGGGCTTTTGCTTGCCTGACTGGCGGCTGCCAGGGAGTGAGCGTCCTGCTCGGTGTCGTGAAGCGGGGAGGTGGCTCTGATGCCGGGGAGATGCTGAGCTGCCGCCGGGGAGAGAGGGTCCGCCGCCTGGGGGGTCCACCTGTGCACAGGGGAGACAAGCTTGACAAGGTAAAGGTGAGGAGCGCTTACGTGCGTTGCCGTGTTGCTCTTCCGTGGCTGTAGGTACAGGACGAGACTGAGGACGGGCGATGTGCCTTCCTGAGTGTGGCAGACATCTCCGTGCTGAGTCGCAGGCGGAGCTGGCTTTTAAAGGCCGCTGATGATCAGCAACAGGTGTGCGCACAGCTGAAACAGGTGCAGGCCCTACAGGCGCCATAACAGTACACAGGAGATGCCCTCACAATCTGACAGATTTGGAGTGTCTTTGCAAAGAAGAGTGGGCAAATATTGCCACATCAAGATGTGCCACGCTGGTAGACTCCAACCCAAAAAGACTGAGTGCTGTAATAAAAGCCAAAGGTGCTGCAACAAAGTATTAGTTTAAGGGTGTGCATATTTATGCAAACAGGTTATTGTAAGTTTCCATCCATCCATCCATCCGTTATTGTAAGTTTTTTTTTTTTTTATTTTTCCCCTTAAAAGGTTTTAGTTTGTTTTTCAACTGGGTTGTACAGGCTGTAGGTCACATTAATGGTGGAAAAAAGTTTTGAAATGATTTATCTTAGTCTCATTTTTTTTACATCACAAAAACCTGGCATTTGAAAAGGAGTGTGTAGACTTTTTATATCCACTGGACAGTGAGACGGTGGTGAGGTGTGCTGTAGGAGTGACAGATGGGTTCAAGGTGGGGGTGGGGTTACATCAGGGATCGGCTCTGAGCCCCTTCTTGTTTGCCATGGTGATGGACAGGCTGACAGATGAGGTCAGGCAGGAGTCTCCATGGACCATGATGTTTGCAGACAACACTGTGATCTGTAGTGAGAGTAGGGAGCAGGTGGAAGAGAACCTGGAGAGGTGGAGGTATGCTCTGGAGAGAAGAGGAATGAAAGTCAGTAGAAGCAAGACAGAATACATTAATGTGAATGAGAGGGAAGCAGGTGTAACAGTGAAGATGGAAGGAGCAGAGGTAGTGAAAGTAGATGAGTTTAAATACCTGGGGTCAACCATCCAAAGCAATGGAAAATGCACAAGAGAGGTGAAAAAGAGAGTGCAGGCAGGGTGGAGTGGGTGGAGACAAGTGTCAGGGGTAATTTGTGACAGAAGAGTAACAGCAAGAGTGAAAGGGAAGATTTACAAGACAGTAGTGAGACCTGCTATGGTGTATGGTTTGGAGACAGTGGTGCTGACAAAAAGACTGGAGGCAGAGCTGGAGGTGGCAGAGTTGAAGATGCTGAGTTTTTCCACTGGGAGTGACTAGGAGGGACAGGATTAGAAATGAGTACAGTTGTGAAAAAAATTATGACACCCCATTAAATATTCAGTTCTTTATTAAGAAATGTTCACAAATCTATGTCTAACCTTGTTTTTGTTTTTATTTGCATTTTTTAATTTATTTTAGCCATTTTAAGTGTGAATGAATGTGGGGGTGTCCTAAAAAAGATAGGGGGTGTCCTAATTTATTCCTCACTATTTGTTTAGATTTACATTTTACAGAAAATTTGGAAAAAGTTGTTACTCATTTTTAATTGTTTAATTGTATTACATGAATCTCCCAGTATTTTTAACATTGATATTAAATATCCATTTGTCCAAATATGTTAAAAAAAACCACAGGCTTATACAGGGTATCCTAATTTTTTTACATGGCTGTATATCAGAGGGACAGCCCAGGTTGAGCGGTTTGTAGGCAAAGTAAGAGAGGCAAGGCTGAGATGGTTTGGACATGTGCAGAAGTGGGATAGTGGATATATTGGACAAAGGATGTTGAAGATGGAGCTGCCAGGCAGGAGGAGAAGAGGAAGACCACAGAGAAGATTCATGGATGCAGTGAAGGAAGACATGGAAAGGGTTGGTGTTATAGAGGAAGATGCAAGGGATAGGTTGAGATGGAGGCAGATGATCCACTGTGGCGACCTCTAAAGAGAGCAGCCAAAAGAAAAAGAAGAAATTATTTGATGGAATGTATAAAACTGAATTTAGTTTCTGAAGTATTTTTTTTACCGTTGCAGTTGAGCTGCAGGGTTTTACAGTTGTTGTTTTATTACTGTATTTATATATCTGTTCTGTAAGTCTCCTGTTTGAGCACTATGTTAAAATAATATTCTAAAAAGTATTTCTTTGACTACATTTTCCGTTATGTAGTACAGTATCTCATAATAGTTATCCCTTATAAATTATCCATTAACTAAACCTGTCATGATCAAGGGCGCAGCAAAGGAGCGTGCCCATGTTTTATGTTTATTTTGGTCTTTGCTTTTCACAGTATTATTATTTATGATTATTATTATTATTATGATTATTATCAAGTGCCCCATGTCCCCTGACCCTTCACTGTCATGTCATGTCTTCCCCTGTTGCTTGGTGTCTGTGTCTTATGGTTGCCTTTTTGCATTTGATTATATTTTGTCATCTCTGTTTATTTTTACCGTTTAGTGTTTTTGTCCTGCATCTTTAGTCATGTTGTTTCATCCCCATTGGTCTCTGTTGTCTTTATTGGTTCTTTAGTATCATGATTATGTTCACAGTTGTTTTGCCACTGCTCTCTTTGTATTGTGCCCCTCATGTTCATTGTTATGTCTGTGTCTTTCCGTCTGTGAGTGTGTGTGCAGCTCCACCCGTCCTGTGTGTTTCACCTGCTGCCCTGATTTGTCTCAGCTGTTTCTCGTCAAGTTCCCTTATATATGTGAGTCTCTGTTCTGTGTCTGTCGAGAGCTCATTGCGTCATTTACCCAGCTACGGCTCTGTCTCTGATTCCTGTCCATCTAAGTTTACCTTGCCATGTGTTTGCCAAGTTTAGTTTAGTGTTGCCCTGTTCGGTTTGTTTAGTTTAGCTCTCAGCCCATGTGCTGCATTGTGGTTTTTTGCTCTGAGTTAATAATCATTTTTGCACTGCATCCCTTCCTGCACAATGAGTCCTCCCTCTGCACTCTCATCTGCCCAGAGGGCAGAATATAACAAAACCACAACAGAGCTTTACGTGCAGAAGTGCCCGGTCAAAGTGATCCATTGCATTAGGGTTTAAAAAAACTGAAAGAGAAATTCAGAATTGCACAGAAGATGTGGGGAAATTATTTTATTTCGTCCTGTGCATTTCTACACATTATTGAGAGATGACAGAGAACTGTGGCTGAGCTGAGTCAATGCGCACAGCTCACATCAGACAGGTGTTGTGGAGAGGGGGCATCTTTCTGCATTTCTAAATAGTAAGTCATAAATTGTCATGTTTGACAAGCATGCTTTAAAATAACAAAATGGACAACGTTTAGTCAAACAGTCATCTAAGTTAAACAGTAGGCTGCAGAAGTATTTTATAATATTCAGATGGAGACCAGCTGATCACACCAATGGTGCTGAGCAGCATCAGTCTCCTCCATAATGTGGTTCTTTTGCATTTAAAGTGACTTTTGAGGTTAACAGACTACACTCAGAGGTTGCACTATAGTATTTATTGCTATCTGTCAAGATGACAGAGGGTTGTAAAAATTCCATCATGTGACATTATAATCTGTCATAAAATATATACAGTATATATATATATATATATATATATATATACACAGTGGGGAAAAAAGTATTTAGTCAGGCACCAATTGTGCAAGTTCTCCCACTTAAAAGATGAGCGAGGTCTCCAATTTTCATCATAGGTATACCTCAAATATGAGAGACAAAATGAAAAAAAAAAAAATCCAGAAAATCACATTGAAGGATTTTTAATGAATTAATTGGTAAATTCCTTGTTAAAATAAGTATTTGGTCAAAAACAAAAGTTCATCTCAATACTTTGTTATATACCCTTTGTTGGCAATGACAGAGGTCAAACGTTTTCTGTAAGTCTTCATAAGGTTTTCACACACTGTTGCTGGTATTTTGGCCCATTCCTCCATGCAGATCTCCTCTAGAGCAGTGATGTTTTGGGGCTGTCGCTGGGCAACACAGACTTTCAACTTCCTCCAAAGATTTTCTATGGGGTTGAGATCTGGAGACTGGCTAGGCCACTCCAGGACCTTGAAATGCTTCTTACGAAGCCACTCCTTCGTTGCCCGGGCAGTGTGTTTGGGATCATTGTCATGCTGAAAGACCCAGCCACGTTTCATCTTCAATGCCCTTGCTGATGGAAGGAGGTTTTCACTCAAAATCTCACGATACATGGCCCCATTCATTCTTTCCTTTACACGGATCAGTCGTCCTGGTCCCTTTGCAGAAAAACAGCCCCAAAGTATAATGTTTTCACCCCCATGCTTCACAGTAGGTATGGTGTTCTTTCTCCTCCAAACACGACAAGTTGAGTTTTTACCAAAAAGTTCTATTTTGGTTTCATCTGACCATATGACATTCTCCCAGTCCTCTTCTGGATCATCCAAATGCTCTCTAACAAACTTCAGACGGGCCTGGACATGTACTGGCTTAAGCAGGGGGACACGCCTGACACTGCAGGATTTGAGTCCCTGGCAGCGTAGTGTGTTACTGATGTAGCCTTTGTTACTTTGGTCCCAGCTCTCTGCAGGTCATTCACTAGGTCCCCACGTATGGTTCTGGGATTTTTGCTCACCGTTCTCGTGATCATTTTGACCTCACGGGGTGAAATCTTGCGTGGAGCCCCAGATGGAGGGAGATTATCAGTGGTCTTGTATGTCTTCCATTTTCTAATAATTGCTCCCACAGTTGATTTCTTCACACCAAGCTGCTTGCCTATTGCAGATTCAGTCTTCCCAGCCTGGTGCAGGTCTACAATTTTGTTTCTGGTGTCCTTTGACAGCTCTTTGGTCTTGGCCATAGTGGAGTTTGGAGTGTGACTGTTTGAGGTTGTGGACAGGTGTCTTTAATACTGGTAATGAGTTCAAACAGGTGCCATTAATACAGGTAACGAGTGGAGGACAGAGGAGCCTCTTAATGAAGAAGTTACAGGTCTGTGAGAGCCAGAAATCTTGCTTGTTTGTAGGTGACCAAATACTTATTTTACCAAGGAATTTACCAATTAATTCATTAAAAATCCTCCAATGTGATTTCCTGGATTTTTTTTTCTCATTTTGTCTCTCATAGTTGAGGTATACCTATGATGAAAATTGGAGACCCCTCTCATCTTTTAAGTGGGAGAACTTGTACAATTGGTGGCTGACTAAATACTTTTTTGCCCAACTGTGTGTATATATATATATATATATATATATATATATATATATATATATATATATATATATATACAGTATACTGTATATATATATATATATTATGGCAAGCCGTTCAGGAAAAAATATATATATATTACAAAGAAAAGCTCGGAATATATTGAATGAACTTTGGAATATATTGAATGAAACTGGGAATATATTGAATGAACTTCCGAATATTTTGAATGAAACTGGGAATATATTGAACGAACTTTGGAATATATTGAATGAACTTCAGAATATATTGAATGAACTTTAGAATATATTGAATGAATTTCTGAATATATTGAATGAAACTGGGAATATATACAGTAGAATGAACTTTGGAATATATTGAATGAACTTCAGAATATATTGAATGAAACTGGGAATATATTGAATGAACTTCCGAATATATTGAATGAAACTGGGAATATATTGAATGAACTTTGGAATATATTCAATGAACTTTCGAATATATTGAATATATTGAATGAACTTCTGAATATATTGAATGAACTTCCGAATATATTGAATGGAACTGGGAATATATTGAATGAACTTCCGAATATATTGAATGAAACTGGGAATATATTGAATGAACTTTGGAATATATTCAATGAACTTTCGAATATATTGAATATATTGAATGAACTTCTGAATATATTGAATGAACTTCCGAATATATTGAATGAAACTGGGAATATATTGAATGAACTTCAGAATATATTGAATGAAACTTGGAATGTATTGAATGAACTGCAGAATATATTGAATGAAACTTGGAATATATTGAATGAAAATGGGAATATATTGAATGAACTACATTTCCTATCAGCCTTTGGGGCTCCAGTTTCATTCAATATATTCCGAAGTGTTTTGTGTGTATATATATATATATATATATACTGTATATATATATATATATATATATATATATATATATATATATATATATATATATATATATATATATATATATATATATATATATATATATATATATATATATATATACTGTATGTATATATATATATATATATATATATATATATATATATATATATATATATATATATACAGTATATATACTGTATATATATACTGTATATATATATATATATATATACAGTATATATACTGTATATATATACTGTATATATATATATATATATATATATATATATATATATATATCAGAGTTTCATTCAATATATTCTGTGTTTTGTACGTATGTGATCAGGACCATTTGTACGTTTAGCATTGTTTTCCGTTTGTGTTCTATGTAATGAACGGAGATGGAAGAAGTGCAGCTGTGAGTGAATCAGCAGAAAAGTTTGTTGCAGCCATCCTCAGTTATGCGGAGCTGGTTAACATCCTGGCAAATGTATGCAGTCGCCAAAATTCTACCGATGAAGAAAAGTATTCAGTGTGTTTCACTGTGGGGGACACTTCAGTAAAGTTGGCAAGATATTCATAGATTCGGACTTTGCACATCAATAATTCGTGAACAAAACGCTGTTAAAACACAAACCACACCAATCTAATACATTGGTAAAGTGGACAATGAGCTACAACCTCATTTTCATTAAACAGAGCCGTTCTCTGAGCTCCAGCAGTTACACTGGAGTCTATGAGCTGCGATACGGGAGACAAATGCTCAGGGACCGTCTGCAAATTGCAACTCCGAGGAAAAAAAAACCCAAAACTTAAAATTAAGTACTGTCATGATCATCAGGTGTAATGTCACCAGAATCAGTTCATACGTCGATTGTGTTGTTTTGTTCAGACTAAAATGCTTAGTTTCCATAAATTTTATTTTTCATAGTTTGGGGAAATATTTATTTAAAAAATATCCAATAACTTGAAAACTACCAAGTGTGGCTTCACCAAAATCACCTCACATGCAATCCATCTTCTTCTAGTCAGACTACAACACAGAGTTTGGATTAAAGAAATGTTTTCATAGCTTTGGGAATATTTATTAGGATTAAATTTCAGCATCATCAAGGTTAGTGCCACTAAATGCTGCCCAGCCACTAGGGTCTCCTGTTAGGAACACTTGTTAGTTGGACCCAAAAAAAAATATCATAGGTTAGGGAAATATTTATTAGAAATGATAGTTAAAAACTTCTAAATAACTGAGTGCAGCTTCACCAAAATGACCTCACATATCATCCTTCATCTGATGATCATATTATATCATTTAGTTTGGATAGAAAACATGTTTTCATATTTTTTGGAAATATTTATTTGAAATAAAATTCAATACCTTCTCAGGTATTAAGTGCAGCTTCATCAAAATCACCTCACACATCATCTATCATCTACTAGTCAGACTACATCAGTAGACCATGTATTGTCACAGAGAAGCATTGAATTCTCATAGGACTGACTCCTGCACTGACAAATAAATCACCAGGATTAATTTTAGCCTGACTTAGCCTGCTCCGGACCAGGCTAGCTGTAGAGAATAAATCCCAGTAGCAACTTGACTGGGCTGAATTTATCCTACTTTTACACAACCAAGTCAAGTATTGATTAAGCACGAATTATTTAAAAATCCTGGCTTAATCCTTTATCTTGGTTTCATGAGATATGCATCTGAGGTGACCTAATTAATCTGCTGCAGACACAGCAGTCCTAACACTTTCAACCAATCAAATAGCTAAGGCATGGGGCTGGTGACGAAGTCACTAGCCAATCAGCAGACATTTCCAATTAGACCTCCCTGCAGCTGTGGTTTTGGTCTCCAAAACGATTCTCATGTTGAAGATTACTGTAATACTGGATGTGTTCATTGCATATCTGGACAAAGTTTCCAACCATGTCCACATTTTCTGTTGGTTTTGAACTGTTGCGCCTTTATTTTGTTATCATTAGTTTGTTGGGTTATGCTCAGGTTCTTAGTTCAGTTATGTTTTCTCCCAGATTTGGTTTATTTATGATTATTGTTTGCATTATTTGTCCTCTCTGTTCTCCAGTGTCCTACGTCTGCACAGCTCTGCCCATTCTGTTTGTAGCTGCTCCCCTGTTATCTCTTAAGTAGTGCAAGCTGTCTCATGCTAGTGCAATTATCTTTCACCTACAGTAGTGTGAAAAAGTGTTTGCCCCTTCCTCCTTTTTCATTTTTTTGTATGGCTGTCACACTTAAATGTTTCAGATCATCAAACAAATTTAAATATTAGACAAAGTCAACACAAGTAAACACAAAATGCAGTTTTTAAATGAAGGTGTTTATCACTAAGGGTAAAAAAAAATCAAAAATCCAAACCCACATGGCCCTGTGTAAAAAAAAAAAAAAAAAAAAAAAAATCTCCCACCCCATTAAAACATAAATTAACTGTGGTTTATCACATCTTTGGAAAGCTGAGTTACATTTCTCTAGCCACACCCAAGCCTGATTACTGCCACAACTGTTCTCAATCAAGAAATCACTTTAATTGGACCTGCTTGACACAGTGAAGTAGACCAAAATATCCTCAAAAGCTAGACATCATGCTATGATCCAAAGAAATTCAGGAACAAATGAGAAACAAAGTAAACAAAAAGGTTAAAAAGCCATTTCTAAAGCTTTGGGACTCAAGCAAACCACAGTGAGAGCCATTATCCACAAATGGCGAAAACATGGAACAGTGGTGAACCTTCCCAGGAGTGGCTGGCCTGCCAAAATTACCCCAAGAGCGCAGCAATGACTCATTCAAGGGGTCACAAAAGACCCCATAACAACATCCAAAGAACTGCAGGCCTCATTTGCTTCAGTTAAGGTCAGTGTTCATGACTCCACCATAAGAAAGAGACTGGGCAAAAATGGCCTGCATGGCAGCGCTCCAAGACGAAAACCACTGCTGAGCAAAAAGAGCATAAAGGCTTGTCTAAGTTTTGCCAAAAAACATCTTGAGGATCCCCAAGACTTTTAGGAAAATACTCTGTGGACTGACGAGACAAAAGTTGAGCTTTTTTGGAAGGTGTGTGTCCCATTACATCCGGGGTAAAAGTAACACAGCATTTCAGAAAAGGGACATCATACCAACAGTAAAATATGGTGGTGGTAGTGTGATGGTCTGGGGATGTTTTACTGCTTCAGGACCTGGAAGACTTACTGTGGGAAATGGAACCATGAATTCTGCTGTCTACCAAAAAATCCTGAAGGAGCATGTCCGCACTTGAGTTCTGCCGCAGGACAATGATCCAAAACACACCAGCCAGTCCAGCTCTGAATGGCTTAAGAAAAACAAAATGAAGCTTTGGTGTGGCCTACTCAAAGACCTGACCTAAATCTGATTGAGATGCTGTGGCATGACCTTAAAAAACTGGTTCATGCTCAAAACCCTCTAATGTGGCTGAATTACAACAATTCTGCAAAGATGAGTGGGCAAAAATTTCTCCACAGCACTGTAAAAGACTCATTGCAAGTTATCGCAAATGCTTGATTGCAGTTGTTGCTGCTACAGGTGGTCCAACCAGTTATTAGGTTTAGGGGGCAATCACTTTTTCACACAGGGCCATGTAGGTTTGGATTTTTTTCCCCTTAATAATAAACACCTTCATTTAAAAACTGCATTTTGTGTTTATTTATTTATTTATTTATTTATTTTGACTTATTTTGTACCCGTAGGTAGATTTGTTCTGCAGTCCGGTGACAAGCCACCAGCTGCCGGTCGCTGCGTGCGCAAGCGCCCCTTAACTCCCTGACCTGCATGTTTTTGGCATGTGGGAGGAAACCGGAGAAATCCCGGAGTAAACCCACGCAAACACGGGAAGAACATGCAAACTCCACACAGATCACTGTTGGCTGGGGGCAGGGATCAAACCCACGATCTCATGATCCCCGCGATCCCCCCGCCGAGGGTAAACTGTGCTGCCGCGGTGCTAACCACTGCACCACCGTGCAGGGGATAGCACCCCTTTTTGCTGAGCAAAAAGAGCATAAAGGCTTGTCTAAGTTTTGCCAAAAAACATCTTGAGGATCCCCAAGACTTTTAGGAAAATACTCTGTGGACTGACGAGACAAAAGTTGAGCTTTTTTGGAAGGTGTGTGTCCCACACCACACCTTCCTACTAGCACCACAAGTAACTGCACCAAGTGCAGTTACTTGTATTATCTTTATATATTTAAATCAACATATAAAGAAATGATTTTGGAGCAATATAAAAATAAAGGACAGTAATATTACAATGTGTCTTCAATGAAGAAAGGCTGTTATTGTTGTATATATGCTGAGTACTATTATTATTGATATCATTATTACTAGAATATTACAACAGTATTGTAGTATTAGGATTGTTGTTAGGATGGAATTATTTGAAGTATTATATAGGCCAGGTGGTATTATTATTATTATTATTATTATTATTATTATTATTATTATTATTATTATTATTATTATTATTATTATTATTGTAACTACTATATGGCTACCTATTATTATGGTTATTATTACTGTATGGTTACTTATTGTGCCTAGGTATTGTAAGCCATGTGGGGGTATATGGTGGTATATATGGTGATTATGATGATGATAACATCGTCTATAATTATATTAAACATACCACAAGTATTTATTTATTAATATTACAATTATTATTAGATGTTGGTATTATTGTCAATATAAACTGTCATTGTTGCATCATTTCTATTGCATAATTTAATTATAAGGTGTATTATATATTATGGTATTGTATAATGAATGTAATTGTGGGATGAATAATGACTAGAATGATATTATAATTTATTGGGTATGGAGAAGGGGTGGGACTATATAAGTGGTGGCTTCTTCCCACTCCTTTTGAACAAGGCATTTTACTTTTTTAATTAAATTTTTTGGGGTTTGATTTTTGTTTTATTTTTTTTTCAAATAAAATCAATCAATCAATCAATCTTTGTTTAATATTTCAATTTGTTTGATGATCTGAAACATTTAAGTGTGACAAACATACCAAAAAAATGAGAAAACAGGAAGGGGGCAAACACTTTTTCACACCACTGTATTCTGAAGTTCATTCAGTATATTCCAAAGTTCATTCAATATATTCCCAGTTCCATTCAATATATTCTGAAGTTCATTCAATATATTCCAAAGTTCATTCTATATATTCCCAGTTTCATTCAATATATTTGGAAGTTCATTCAATATATTCGGAAGTTCATTCAATATAGTCGGAACTTCATTCAATATATTCCAAAGTTCATTCAATATATTCCCAGTTTCATTCAATATATTCTGAAGTTCACTCAATATATTCAGAAGTTCATTCAATATATTCCAAAGTTCATTCAATACATTCGGAAGTTCATTCAATATATTCCCAGTTTCATTCAATATATTCTGACGTTCATTCAATATATTCCAAAGTTCATTCAATATATTCCTAGTTTCATTCAATATATTCGGAAGTTCATTCAATATATTCGGAAGTTCATTCAATATATTCCCAGTTTCATTCAGTATATTCGGAAGTTCATTCAATATATTCCAAAGATCATTCAATATATTCCCAATTTCATTCAATATATTCAGAAGTTCACTCAATATATTCCGAGCTTTTCTTTGTAATATATACACTACCGTTCAAAAGTTTGGGGTCACTTAGAAATTTCCTTATTTTTGAAAGAAAAGCACTTTTTTTCAATGAAGAGAACATTAAACTAATCAGAAATACACTCTATACATTGCTAATGTGGTAAACGACTATTCTAGCTGCAAATGTCTGGTTTTTGGTGCAATATCTACATAGGTGTATAGAGGCCCATTTCCAGCAACTATCACTCCGGTGTTCTAATGGTACATTGTGTTTGCTCATTGCGTCAGAAGGCTAATGGATAATTAGAAAACCCTTGTGCAATCATGTTAGGTCTGCAATGCTGTAATTGCTGCAAATGGAGGATTCTTTGACGAAAGCAAAGTTTGAAGGAAAAAATTATTATTTCAAATACAAATCATTATTTCTAACCTTGTCAACGTCTTGACTATATTTTCTATTCATTTTACAACTCATGGTGGTAAATAAGTGTGACTTTTCATGGAAAATACAAAATAATTGTCTGGGTGACCCCAAACTTTTGAACGGTAGTGTATATTTTTTTTCCTGAACGGCTTGCCATTATATATATATATATATATATATATATATATATATATATATATATATATATATATATATATATATATATATTCATATATACAGTGTGTGTGTGTGTGTGTGTATATATACAGTATATATATATATATATTTTTTTATATTTTTTTATACTTTTTTTTTTTTTTTTTTTATCTCGGCGCCACACCAGTAGGCTGCCTTTTGCAACAGCGGCTCGATTCCGAGTCTTTTTCCCTTCCTCTCTCTTTTGATCCGTCTTTTTTTTTCACCCCACTTATATCACGGACACACAGATCGTCCTAAATGTCTCCTGAGCCGGTGGACGGAGCCACTGTTTATAGCAGGATACGATACAGCAGGGAAGAGCTGCTAGCATTCAACCGCCACCCGGTCCCATTGGAAAAACTCGACATACCGAGAGAACTGAGGCGAAAACGCCGCGGCTGCCGGGCTGGAGTAAGGCGGAGGACAAAAAATATAAGGTACAGACCCTCCCTTCCATCTGTTGTCATGGGAAATGTACGGTCGATACTGGGAAAGTTAGATGAGCTAGCGGCTATCTCCCGTTATGATAGCACATACCGGGAGTGCTCTCTCCTTTTGTTTACTGAGACGTGGCTAACTGAACTAGCAGCAGATGCTAACATTGAGCTGGAGGGTTTTCACATGATACGAGCTGACCGAACACCAGACAGTGGCAAGGCTAGGGGCGGTGGAGTGATAATGTATGTTAACAACAACTGGTGCAGACCGGGACATATCACTGTTAAACAACGACACTGCAGCAAAGACATTGAGTTGCTAGCTGTTAGCATGAGGCCTACATATCTCCCGAGAGAACACTCACACGTGATCTGCATTGTTGTTTATGCAAATCCGACGGCGAACGCTGGGACAGCACGTGACGTCATCCATTCAGTAACCAGCAGGCTGCAGACAGAACACCCAGATGCTCTTCTCCTCATCTCAGGCGATTTCAACCATGTTTCACTGTCTCCCATTCTACCCACGTTCACCCAGTATGTCACATGCCACACTAGAGACAATAAAACACTGGATTTATTCTACGCAAACACTAAGGAGGCGTACACCTCATCACAACTCCCCCCACTCGGGAGATCGGATCACAACTTGGTTCATCTCCGGCCGGTGTACAAACCCCTAGTGCACAGACAACCTCCGGCCATGCACACTGTGGAGTTATGGTCTGAGGAGACAATGGACACCCTAAAGGGCTGTTTTGAAGCCACCGCCTGGAAGCAGCTCTGCGATCCACATGGTGAGGACATCGATGGCCTCATTCACACCTTCACGGGCTACCTCAGCTTCTGTGTGGACAAATCCGTTCCCACCAAGACCATACGGCGTCACTCAAACAACAAACCCTGGATCAACCCTGAGATAAAAACACTTCTGAGAGAGAAGAAGAGGATCTTCAGGTCAGGGAACAGGGAGATGCTGAAGTCCGTACAGAGGGAGCTGAGGAGAAAGATCAGAGAAGGCAAGGACAGCTTCAGGAAGAAGATGGAGGACAAGCTGCAACAGAGCGACATCAGCGGGGTCTGGAGAAACCTCAAAACCATCTCGGGGCTCCAGAATACCTCCCCCCAGGCCACAGGGGGCAGGGAGTGGGCGAACAACCTGAATCTGTTTTTCAATAGATTTGACCAACCGCCCTCCCCCCTGACTGCACAACAACCACTGCTGCCTCTAAAGAAATCAAGTCCTGCTGCCCACTCCCCACTCCACCAACACCCCCCCACTCCCAACACACAGCCCCCCATCCTGACCCTGACCAGGACCCAGGTGAGGACGGAGCTGAGGAAGATCAAGGCGAGGAAGGCGCCGGGACCGGACGGCATCAGCGCAAAGCTCCTCAAGTCCTGTGCAGACCAGCTGTGTGGGATTGTGACGTATATCTTCAACATGAGCCTGAAACTGGGGAGGGTACCACAGCTGTGGAAAACATCTTGTGTGGTACCTGTACCAAAAACTTCCCACCCCAAAGACCTGAACAGCTACAGACCGGTGGCCTTGACGTCCCACTTGATGAAGACCCTGGAGAGACTGCTCCTTGCTCACCTCCGCCCCCTGGTGGAACCAGCGATGGATCCACTCCAGTTCGCCTACCAGCATGGCATTGGGGTGGAGGATGCGGTGATCTTCCTCCTTCACCGTTCTCTGTCCCACCTGGAGAAGCCCGGGAATATGGTGAGGATCATGTTCTTTGACTTCTCCAGTGCTTTCAACACCATCCAACCGATGATCCTGAAGGACAAGCTGCTGCGCGCAGGGGTGGACCAGCACCTGTCATCATGGATCCTGGACTACCTCACGAACCGGCCTCAGTTTGTGAGAACCCGGGACTGTGTGTCCGACACGATCATCAGTAGCACGGGGGCCCCCCAGGGAACGGTGCTGGCTCCCTTCCTGTTCACTCTTTATACTGCGGACTTCTCACACAACACAACACACTGCCATCTACAGAAGTTCTCTGATGACTCTGCGATCGTTGGCCTCATCTCCAATGGAGATGAAGCTGAGTACAGAGGGCTTATCCAGGACTTCGTGGACTGGTGCCATCGGAACTGCCTCCAGATCAACGCGAGGAAAACTAAGGAGCTGGTGGTGGACTGCCGCAGGCATGGGCAGCCCCTCACAGTACCAGTAAATATACAGGGAACAGACATCGAGATGGTGACATCCTATAAGTACCTGGGTATTCATCTGAACAATAAACTAGACTGGTCACACAATACTGATGCACTCTACAAGAAGGGACAGCGCAGGCTGTTCCTGCTGAGGAGACTCAGGTCTTTTGGTGTACAAGGGGCGCTGCTGAAGTCATTCTATGACACGGTGGTGGCATCAGCCATCACTTTTGGAGTGGTCTGCTGGGGCAGTGGCATTACTGCAGCCGATAGGAAGAGACTGAACAAACTGATTAAGAAAGCTAGCTCTGTCCTGGGGCAGCGCCTTGATCCGATGGAGGAGATAGGAGAGAGAAGGACGGTGGCTAAACTGTCATCTCTGCTGGAGTCCGAGTTCCACCCTATGCAGGACATACTGAATGCACTGAGGAGCTCATTTAGCAGCAGACTACATCATCCCAGGTGCACAACCGAGAGGTTTCGTAGGTCCTTCCTACCAACGGCTGTCAGACTGTACAACCTAAGCAGGGCTGCTCGCAGAGATAGCAAAAAGACGTAACAAACTAATAGTTTTTTGAATGCAAAAGATGCAATAGACTTACACAATGGTCCCCTCCGGCATACAACTAGGAACATACCGGTCGCTATGGAGGGTGAGAATATGTATGGGCACATAATCATACCATGTAGGATAACTAAGTAGACAGTTATGCTGTTTCATTCCATCTAGCAACAATGCTCTGCACTGTGTGTGTTTATATATTTACATATTTATTCCATCTAGCTACAATGCTCAGCACTGGGTGTGTTTATATATTTATATATCTACATATTATTCCATCTAGCTACATTGCTCCGCACTGTGTGTGTTTATATATTTGCATATTTATTCCACCTAGCTGCAATGCTCCGTACTGTGGGTGTTTATATATTTACATATTTATTCCATCTAGCTACAATGCTCTGCACTGTGTGTTCATATATTCATATATTTATTCCATCCAGCTACAATGCTCTGCACTGTGTGTCTGTGTGTGTGTGTATATATATATATTTTATAGTAATACGTACATATATATATTAGCTGCTCTTGCTTGCTTGTTTTTTTCTTGCCTTCTGATTGTTGCTCTGAGTGTTGCTATCCCTGTGCTGTTGCAATCCTGGAATTTCCCCGTTGTGGGACTAATAAAGGCGTATCTTATCTTATCTTATCTTATCTTATCTTATATATATATATATATATATATATATATATATATATATATATATATATATATATACTGTATATATATATATATATATATATATATATATATATATATATATAAGATAAGATAAGATAAGATAAGATAAGATACGCCTTTATTTGTCCCACAACGGGGAAAGTCCTTATCAAAGCTGCCAACTAGCAAAATAAACACAATGTTGTATTTAAATAATTATTTTTGGTGTATTTTTGAAAGAAAATGTATTGTAAATCACCATGGGAGCACAACATTTGAATTAGAACTATCTCCAGTTATTTGATTAATAAAATGATAATATATGATACAAATGAAATTATTTAATAATGATTTGTTTCATTATTATTATTATTATTATTATTATTATTTAATAATAATTTAATTTTAATATATTTTCTTCTAATAAAAAAGCTTATAAATATGAAAAAAAAAAATTCAGAAAACACACAGGACTCACCTGGATTGGGGATTAATTTTAGTCACAGATAAAAACGATTCCTACAGGGGAGAAGAAATTTCGTTTGGATAAAGGTTTTATCTGTTTATTCTGGCAATTTTGACCAGATTCATTCTGGTTTGTGCTGGGTCAGAGCAGCTGTAGAAGACTGAGTGCACATTGCAGCAACAGTTTCCGGAATTTTTGGTGCAGTGCTTGCATATCTTGCAAGGTAAAATGGTACTATTTAAGATGCTAGCAGGGCAAAGATTTTCGTTTTTCATGGTCAAACTGAATCCAAGTCAGCAGACAGATGAAGCTCCAAAATTACAAGGAATTAAAGTTAGGAGTTCAATCACAGTCCGTCAAAATGATAGACAACCTTAAAATTTTTTTGTCACGACTTAAAATTATCGGTCAATGGAGAATTCTCAGTTAACGCAACCAATGACAGTACTACTGTATATAATTATTTTTCACTTCTCTTATAATATACTCAGTTTCTTCTTCAGAAAAGTGTATCTTTCCTACACTGGAAGAGTAAATGAGAGTAAGCAGAAGATGGAAGAAGGATTGGAAGTCATTGCTATGTGTGGCCTTCCAGGAAAGCTAAAGCTATGGTGTCTGCAGTTCGGGTTGATGCCAAGATTGATATGGCCCCTGACTGTCTATGGGGTAGCTTTGGCTCATGTGGAAGCCATGGGGAAACATACACTACCGTTCAAAAGTTTGGGGTCACTTAGAAATTTCCTTATTTTTGAAAGAAAAGCACTTTTTTTCAATGAAGATAACATTAAACTAATCAGAAATACACTCTATACATTGCTAATGTGGTAAACGACTATTCTAGCTGCAAATGTCTGGTTTTTGGTGCAATATCTACATAGGTGTATAGAGGCCCATTTCCAGCAACTATCACTCCGGTGTTCTAATGGTACATTGTGTTTGCTCATTGCGTCAGAAGGCTAATGGATAATTAGAAAACCCTTGTGCAATCATGTTAGGTCTGCAATGCTGTAATTGCTGCAAATGGAGGATTCTTTGACGAAAGCAAAGTTTGAAGGAAAAAATTATTATTTCAAATACAAATCATTATTTCTAACCTTGTCAACGTCTTGACTATATTTTCTATTCATTTTACAACTCATGGTGGTAAATAAGTGTGACTTTTCATGGAAAACACAAAATAATTGTCTGGGTGACCCCAAACTTTTGAACGGTAGTGTATCAGTGTTTACATCAGTAGATGGCTTGGAGTGTCCTGAAACCTTACATCTGTGGCACTGTATGGCAGAGGAACGAAGGTTTAACTATCAATAAAGTCCCTGTCAGAAGAGTTCAAGGGGGCGAATGACGCTCAGAGACTTGAAGGATCAAATTGTTAGGGATGTGCTCCCAGATGTCAGAACAGGCAGTAAGTGGCAGGCAAGTGTTGAGGTTGCAGAGGCTGAGTCCAGTCTAAGAATCCAGGTGATAGTTGGGGCAACCCAGATTGACCAGAGGGGCTTGGGACATGGCAGAATGGTCTGGTGGTCACAGGGAAGTGATAGGCAAAAGCTGGACCTTGTTGCAGCTGAGGTTTAGAGGTCAGAGGAGTAGACTCTGATGACTAGAGTAGGATCCCAAGCCCAACAAGGCGCATGGACAAGATGGGAGCAGCTTCAGGAAAAGAGGATGTCATGGAGGAATCTGTTGAGAGCAGAATCAGCTTTATGCTAAGGGCAGTCTACGATCTACCTACTCCGGTCAACCTGGCCCCTATGGTATGATGAGGAGTCTGACCTGTGTTCAGCATGCTCCCAGCATGGGACTCTCCAGCACATCCTGAGTGCCTGCCAAAGCAAGCTCTCAGTGTACAAGTGGAGGCATGATCAGGTGTTGAGAGCAATCAAGGAGGCCACTGAAGTTGCTGTGGAAAAGGCGAACAAGGAAAAGAGGGCCACTGTCACCCAGAAGATCCACTTCCTTCTACCTGGGACTGGTCTAAGATGCCAGGCTCCTTGTCAGGGTCTGGCAAGGGCCTCCTACAAGAACCAAACGATTGGCAGTGTCAAGTAGACCTGGACAAGGCACTTCAGTTCCCAGTAGAAATTGCTCTCACAAGGCTGAGACCTGATGTGGTGATAACATTTAGAATGACAAGGACAGTGATCATTGGAGTGCTAACAGTCCCATGGGTAGATAACACCAAAGAGGCCTATGAAAGGAAGAAGGAGAAATATGAAGAGTTGGTGTTACTGTGCTCGAAAAGAGGGTGGAAGCCACATTGCTGTCCCTTCAAAGTTAAGCTGGGTTCACACTATAGCGTTTTGACCAACTTTTACAGATGTTTTGAAAAATCAGAGAAAGTAGTTCATACATTGGTGAAATCACGTTTGTGAGCAGGCTTTTTTAATCCACACACACCAACTTTTTCAAACTTTTACAAACTTTTGCTAGCATTTGCCAGCGTTGCATTCAGCATTGGCAAACTTTTCCCAGCTTAGGCTAGTGTATGTGTAGCTGTTGCCAACTTAGGTTAACTTAAGCAAACGAATACTCAGCACAGGTCAGGTGACATCAGCATCAGGCGATGCTTATATAAAGATCAGCGTTTGTGGAGGCTTCCTGCCATTCTCAACCTGCTTTTTTGGGTGGATTCACATTACGTTTGGAATAACTTTTACTGACATTTTGTCAAATGTCTGGCTCTGCTGGCAAAAGTTAATAAAAGTTGATGATGGTTGGTGTTTGTCGGCAAATGCTGGTGAAAATTGTATTTCTTGAAAATTTTCAGCATGCTGAAAATTTGCCAACATTTTCAAATAAACAGTGAAAGTTGTGCTCAGTTTGTAAAAGCTCCAGAGTGCCGGGCTAGGTTATGCAGAGTTCGCCTAAGTCAGCCTAAGTTAAGCTCCTTTGGCAAACGTTGACTGAAATGCTGGTGAAAACAGATGTTTTTAGATCGAAACTCACTTCAGACATGCACGAACAAAAAACAAATAGAGAGGAAGGGGGAATTAAAAAAGAAAATATGTACTGTATATAAATATAATCTCCCAAAAATGGGACAGCCCAAAAGAAAAAAAAAAAATCTCCCCATTGAGGAATTTACTGTTCTTAATTTTCTGCTCCATGCATAATCATTCTCCAGGATTTATTGGTTCGCCTTCCATTGTGAGGAATCAAACAGGCTGATGTGATGTCAAAAAGTAAACGACATTTAACAGGATTTTATGTTATTTTAATGGAGAGAGTGGTAACAGTCAAAATATAATCACCCATCATTTTATTTATATGATGATACACTAAATATTTTTTTTTATTCCATCCACATTCGCATTTTAATTGCGGACATAGTGTTGGAGTCTATTGCATTATTTTATTATTTTTTTAGATGAATGAATGAAAGAATGAATGAACAGTGGAAAAGGGTATGCAGAAGTAACTACATAGGAATATAAAACGAAAATAAATACTGAAACGTATGCCCAAGGGAGATGTGTTCACTCCAGAAGCAGGTCCAGAATGGCAGGAAGCCTCCACAAATGCTGATCTTTATATGAGCATTGCCTGATGCTGATGTCAGCTGACCTGCGCTGAGTATTTCTCCGATTTTTCAAAATGTCTGTAAAAGTCGGTCCAATCACTAGTGTGAACCCAGCTTTAATTTAGGCTGACTTAAATTCTGCATAACTTAGCCCAGCGCTTAAGAACTTTTACAAACTGAGCACAACTTTCACCATGTATTTTCACGTCGGTATGCTGAAAATTTTCAAAGAACACAGCTTTTGCCAGTGTTTGCCAACAAACACCAGCAATCATTAACTTTTGCCAGAAGAGCCAGACATTTGCCAAAATGTCAGTAAGTCGGTCCAAACATTGTAGTGTGGAGTGTGTGAAATCACAGGCAGATTCATTTCAAATGATTTATTGCACACTCACATCTCACGAGCACTGAACAGAATGACTCGTCTCATCACGAGCACTGAACAGAATGACTCGTCTCATCACGAGCACTGAACAGAATGACTCGTCACATTAAACATCCTTCTCTCTACATCAAGTTACACTTCACAAGATTCAAGGCACTTCCTAATAACAGCAGGACATCTACACCACACTTCATTCAACCCCCACTCCCACTGTCCTCCCATGTGTATTCATTGTCTCTGTCTAAGGTGTGAAATAACCTGAGGCCTGAGGCCCACACTGCCCCCCCCAGCAATTTAGATAGAACAATAGCACATCAGTCCACACACTGCTTCGGCTTCAGCCTCCTCCCATATCTGCTGCAAATGGGTTTTACCACCTCCGTGGCACTGCTGTGCCGGTGGGAGGCTGCTGGAAGTGTGTCTGACTGCGGGTGAGCCGTGGAGAGGGTGGGGGGGGTTCACTCTGCCCGTGTGGCTGCTCTGATGAATCGTTTCCCTGTGGAGCTCTCCGTGGGGGTCTTCCACGCCGAGGGGCCCTAGCCAACAGCACTTGCTCGTCCGCCACAACGAAAGCGGGTTTGAGTCTGTCTATGCCAATTTTTTCCCTCCTACCCCACAAGTCTAGCAAAAAATGCTTATCCCCTGTTTCCAGCACTCTGAACGGTCCATCATAGGGTGGGCGCAATGGAGGGCGGTGGGCGTCGTGTCTGACAAACACGAACTCTGCGTTCTTCAAAGTTTTAGGCACAAAAACAGGCGGAAAACTGTGGTGGGCAGGTCCCGGCAGCGTGCCTGTGTTTGCGCTACGCTGCAAAAGCTGAGAAGGGGAGCTGCCGGGCGCGGGATTATCTGGCAGAAATTCCCCGGGCAGCCGTAGTGGCTGCGCAAAAACGAGCTCTGCCGGGGAAGCTTCCAGATCCTCTTTCGGCGCGGAGCGCAACCCCAATAAAACCCACGGTAACTTGTCTACCCAATTTGCATCCGTCAATGAAGCCCTGAGTGCTGCTTTCAGTGATCTATGAAAACGCTCACATAACCCATTGGCCTGTGGGTTGTACGCGGTTGTGCGGTGAATTGTAACACTCAGGCTGCGGGTCATCGCGGACCAGAGTTCGGAAACAAATTGAGGGCCCCTGTCGGACGTAATGTCCGACGGGACTCCAAAACGTGCCACCCATGCTGTTAAAAAAGCGCGCGCCACGTCTGCAGACGTGGTTGCCGCCAGTGGAACTGCTTCTGGCCAGCGCGTAGTGCGGTCCACCATTGTCAGGAGGTGCGTGCACCCCTGTGATAGCAGAAGGGGGCCCACGAGGTCCACGTGAACATGGTCGAACCTCTTAGCCGGAATACAAAACGGCTCCAAGGGAGCCTTCGTGTGTCTGTGTACCTTGGCTCGTTGGCACGCCACGCAGGCTGCAGCCCACTCTTTAACTTGTTTGCGTAGGCTCGACCACACAAACTTCTCTCCCACCATTTTGATGGACGCGCGCACTCCTGGGTGTGCCAGAGTGTGAACCGACTCAAACACGCGGCGGCGCCACACGGCCGGGACCACGGGACGCGGGCAATCCGTGGAGACATCGCAGATTAGGGGGGGCATGCCATCTTGCAGCACCCTGCTGTCCAGCCTTAACCCTGTTGGTCCAGACTGGAGCGAGCTCACGTCTGCATCGCTAATCTGCTCCGCGGCCATGGCTGCGTAATCTATGCCCACGCAGACTGGGGCCACCACGGCGCGCGAGAAGCAGTCCGCCACTACATTCAGTTTACCCGACACATACTGAATATCGGTAGTAAACTCTGAGATCGCAGCCAGCTGTCTCTGCTGCCGGCCCGACCACGGTTCTGAAACCTTGGCCATCACGAATGTTAGCGGCTTGTGGTCTACGAACGTGGTGAAGCTGCGCCCTTCCAGCCAGAACTGGAAGTGGCGAATGGCCAGGTGGAGAGCCAGCAACTCTCTGTCGAACGCGCTGTATTTACGTTCGCTGTCGCGCAAAGTTCTGCTGAAAAAGGCGAGCGGCTGCCAAGCCCCGGCGACGCGCTGCTCCACGACAGCCCCAATGGCCACGTCTGAAGCGTCGGTGGTGAGCGCTATGCGGGCCGACGGGTCTGGATGTGCCAGCAGTGCGGCGTTTGCCAGAGCTGCTTTAACTTCCGAGAACGTCCGCTCTCGCTCCGGGGTCCTTTCAACCCTATCCGCGGGTTTCTGTTTCTTGAGCGCGGCGTACAATGGTTGCATGAGCTGCGCCACGCGGGGAAGGAAACGGTTATAAAAGTTCACCATTCCCAAAAATTCCTGCAGCGCCCTGACCGTCTGAGGCCAGGGAAAATCCGCCACGGCGCGCACTTTGTGGGGCAGCAGGATCGCTCCTTCCGGAGAGACACGGTGCCCCAAAAAATCAATCTCCGTTACGCTGAACTGGCATTTCGCCGGGTTGATTATTAACCCGTGCTCCTCCAACCTCCGGAAAACCATCGTGAGGTGGGTTTCGTGTTCATCTTCGGACACGCTGGCTACCAGGATATCGTCCAGGTAGACGAACACGAACGGCAGATCGTGCAGCACTGCATCCATCATGTGCTGGAACGTCTGTGCCACTCCTTTTAACCCGAATGGCAAGCGCAGGAACTCGAATAGACCGAACGGAGTTATTACCGCTGTTTTGGGTATGTCCTCAGCGCGCACTGAGACTTGGTGGTAACCGCGGACCAGGTCTATTTTGGAAAAAATGCGTGCCCTGGCAAGGTGAACGGAAAAATCCTGTATGTGGGGAATCGGGTAGCGGTCGTGCGCCGTGGCGTTGTTCAACCTGCGGAAATCACCGCACGGTCGCCACGATCCCTCAGCCTTAGGGACCATGTGTAGCGGGGATACCCATGGGCTGTTCGAGCGCCTGATGATGCCCAACCTTTCCAGGCTGGCGAACTCCTCACGCGCTATGGCCAGTTTAGCTGCGTCCAAGCGCCGAGGTCGTGCAAAAACGGGCGGCCCGGTGGTGGTGATAAAGTGCTCCACCCCGTGTTTAGCGATGGCCGCGGAAAACGTCGGGACCGTGAGTGCTGGGAACTGAGTGAGCAGTGTGTGGAACTTACCGCCTGTAGCTGTGACGTTGGCTTGTGCTGTTGGCTGGGTCACTCGAGCTATACAGGGGAGAGAGTCAAAAGACAGTGCATTAACCAGGCGCCTGTTAGCAACATCAACCAGTAAACCATGTGCACACAGAAAATCAGCCCCCAGTATATGGTAATTCAGTGCTGCTATGACAAAAGTCCACTCATATGTACGGCCGTGTAGAGATAAGAGCAGAGTCCTTTCACCAAAGGTCTTAATATCCGAGCCGTTTGCTGCCAACATCCCGGGGCCGCTAGATCCTGCCAGCCGATCAGCGTAGGTCGGCTGGATGAAGCTCTTCTGGGCTCCGGTGTCCACCAGGAAACGCCTCCCCAAGCGTGCGTCCGTTAGGTAGAGCAGCTTGTTCTCTTCACCTAGGGTCGCTGCTGCTACCAACCCCCGGCCTTGGCGTTTTCCCGAGCGCTGGAATTGGCACGGTGGCGCACATCTGCGTGCGTTCTCTCCGAAACGGCGGTGGTAGGAACAGAGCGTGTCTCCCTGGCGCTCCTCGGCCCCCGCTGCTGCTACCGTCGGTGGCTCCTCGCCTCCTCTGGTCGTCTCGCTGGGCTCCTTCACTGCCGCGTTGACTGTGATCGCCTTGGTGGTGATGATGATCCGGTCTGCCTCCTGGGCTAGCGCACGGTAGTCTCGCGCGGCCAGCCACGGCGAATTGGCCAGAAGCGCTCTCGCTACTGTCGGAAGGTTCCAGAGGAAGAGGTGGGCAAACAGAAAGGTGCTCGTCGTCCGTGCCCCTTAACGCCAGCATCTTCTCCATCAGGTCTACGGCCGAACCATCTCCTAGCTCGGTCCGCGTCAGGAGCCTCTCCGCTCTCTCACAGTCCGAGAGTGTATAGCGCTGGATGAGCGCAGCCTTGAGCGCTTCGTATCTGTTGCTGGCTGGTGGCTGATCGAGCAGGCTCGCTACCTGTTGAGCTGTGCGGGCGTCGAGCGCTGCGACCACATGGTAGAATCTGATGTCATCTGCCGTTACTCCCCGGAGGGCAAACTGGGCCTTGGTGAGGTGGAACCAAGAGCGCGGGTTGTGCTGCCAGAAATCCGGTAGCTTGACTGCAACCACACACGCATGGCTGGAGGTTCCAGTCCGGGCTGTCTGTGGGATGGCTGCCGCCTCGCTGTAGCTTCCTGACCGGGCCAGCTCCGGGGATCTTGCCTCGTGTTCCATAATACGTCTTGGGTCACCAGTGTGGAGTGTGTGAAATCACAGGCAGATTCATTTCAAATGATTTATTGCACACTCACATCTCACGAACACTGAACAGAATGACTCGTCTCATCACGAGCACAGAACAGACTGACTCGTCACATTAAACATCCTTCTCTCTACATCAAGTTACACTTCACAAGATTCAAGGCACTTCCTAATAACAACAGGACATCTACACCACACTTCATTCAACCCCCACTCCCACTGTCCTCCCATGTGTATTCATTGTCTCTGTCTAAGGTGTGAAATAACCCGAGGCCTGAGGCCCACAGTAGTGTGAATCCACCCTTAGTTGCCATGGAATTCAGATGACGTTCAGATTCATCTGTCAGATTTATCGAAGAGTAAACAATCATAAAATGAGATTATTAACCAGATACGCATGGTTTCATAAACACCACAACCTTTTCATAGGATCATATTTACACTCAATGTGTGCACTGATTTCTATGCAAATGAGGGCCACTGTCTTTCAGTTTTTTATTCCTTAAAGAACAAACTACAGAGACAAAAATCTGGGGGAGTCGAATACAAACACAAGGTAAAGGGAAGTGAAAAATAAAATGCTTTATTACTTGTAAAAATAAAACTTGAGCAGCTGCACTAAAAAGGCTGCATTAAAAAAAAAAGAGCAATTTGTGGACTTAAAGTTTCACTGAATTTGTTAAATAATGTTTCTTGCAAGTGAAATGGCAAATGGCATTCACTTATATAGCGCTTTTATTCTCATCTCTTGATGACCAAAGCGCTTTACAGATCCTGCTATCCACCCACTCACACACAGTTTCACACACTGATGGCGGCATGCTACCTAACATGGTGCTTCCAGACCCACCAGGAGCAAGTGAAGGTCTGAAATGTTAAAGCCGTTCAAACACAGAGGCAGAAATTCAGAGAAAAGATGAAACATTAATTTTGCTCAAAAACAGGGAATTTTTATCAGGAAGTCAACATTAAGACTTGTAAAGACCTTTTTTTAAGGCGACTTGTTTAACTTTGGGAGTTTCAGGGCACATTCACACGGGCACTGTTTGGTCCAGACCAAAGGACTATCCGCGAATAGTTCGGTTCGTTTGGTGCCATCTGAATGCGCGTTGGAACTCTGGTGCGCACCAAACAAGCAAAGTCTGGTCCGTCTGAAAACGAAGGTCTCAGTTCACTTGCAAACAAAGTCTGGTGCATTTCATTTGCAGTGTGAATGCAAACAGACTATCCAGCGGACCAAAGGGCGCAAGTGCCCCTTGGTGTTTGTGTAACCATAGCAACACATAGTCTCAGAAGAGGAAGTGGCGTTTACCGTCGCACATTTTGGGTAGAAAATAACAATAAAGACAACCGCACAGATCCAAGAAATCCTTTTACCAGAGAAAGCCGAGGAGAAAAGTTACAAAATGTCTTGTTTGTGGCGGACAAGCTGTTGTATGTGGATTTGGCCCCTGGGGCTTGCTGTAGCCGTCAGACAGATGACGTCAGGTGGGCTGCGTCCGCTGTATATGTTTACACTTTTCTTGTAATTAAGTTCAGTTCGTTGCTCGGCATAAGATGGCTCATGGCTCGCTCATTTCGTACATAACATTTGGTGACTGGGGATTAAACTATGGGGGCATGCGTGAGACCACCACCTGCGTTCCTGGAGTTACTGGGGTGCCAGCCACACCGTGGCGCCGCTGGCTGGAGTCTTTCAGTGCCTATATTATCGCGGCTGGCCTGGATGGTGCCAACGAAGAAAGACAGAAGAGCATCCTGATCTGTCTAGGCAAAGAAGGACAGCGAGTGCTTCGCACGCTGGGCAGTACGGACTCTGTCTAGGCAAAGAAGGACAGCGAGTGCTTCGCACACTGAGCAGTACGGACTCCGTGGACAAGTGTTTGTGCGAAATGGATGAGCTTTTTGTTGACAAGTGTAACATCACGGCAGAAAGATACAGATTCTTCAACCGCTGCCAGCAAGTGGGTGAGTCCACGCAACATTCTGTTATGGAACTCCATAGCATGTGCGCCTTTAGGCCTTTAGAAGAGGAGCTAATTTGTGACAAGCTAGCACATAGCACAAGCAATGAGTGGTTAAAGGAGACACTACTGCTAACAAGGGACAATTTTGTGCTAAGCCAGGTGATGCAGATGGCTAACCAAATTGAATCCACCACCCAGCTAGGGAAGCAGATACTAGCTAATGAACAACTAACTGACCAAGCTCCCTCTCTACACCAGGCCGATAGCAACACAGCTAGCTACTCGGGGTGGACTTTCACACGGAGGTGGACCATGGCACGGGCAGGAGCGGGAACCCAGAGACTGTGTGGCGGCTGTGGTTCCTCCCATCACCGAATGAGCTCGTCCGCCTGCCCCGCTAGAGGGAAGAAGTGCTACAACTGCAGTCAAGCTAACCACCTGGCTAGGGTTTGCACTGCCGCCCACGAGACAGCAGATGTGGGACCCGTGGGTGTAGCCTCAGTATGTGTAGCAGGTGCCAGGAATTGGCCGCTAAAATGGTATGTTGTGCAGCTCGACGGAGTCGATGTGCCACTCATGGTGGATTCGGGTGCTGCAAAGTCCAAATTGAGTGTGTCCATGGTAAGAAAACTTTTCACCAAAAAAGACAGTTATAGCAGGCGCTGATAACATGTTTGGCTATGGACATGTGAAGATTGGCATGGTGGGCACAGTCAGTTTTTCTGTGGTGTGTGGATCAAAGACTATTCCCGCGTTCACCTTTCAGGTTTAGCGCCATGGGGCTGACTTGTTAGGTATTGACTTGTTGGGCGAGTTGGGGTTCTCCATTACGGACCTGACGGGCTCCACGGTGCTAACAGTTTCACCAGCCTGGCATGTTCACTGACCGGCGCTGTTTGCGGGCCTGGGTTGCATAGCGGCTTTCAACAACCATCCGCTCATTGACCCAGGGGTGATGCCCAAGATTCAATCTCTTCGTTGGTCACCCCTCACCCTGCAGGACGACGTCACAGTGGAGCTGAATAAACTTCTGAGTGCTGGCATTATTAAGAGAGTAGATGCTTCACCGTGGATCTCAAATATTGTGGTGGCTAGAAAGAAGTCAGGTGGCATCCAACCGTGCATCGACCTCAGTATGGTTAACAAAGCGATCATCCCAGATAAATACCCCCTACCCACAATGGAGGAGCTTACCGCGATGTTCAGCGGCTCCAGGGTGTTTTCAAAACTAGACCTCCATCAGGGTGCCTCGCCACCCAGCCAGCCGCACACTGACAGCGTTCATGACCCACATGGACATTTTCAGATATATCCACATGCCTTTTGGCCTTAGCTCAGCCCCGAGTTGCTTCCAAAAAATCATGTCCACGATTCTTGCCGGCCTCAAGGGTGTGATGGTGTATCTGGACGACATCGTGGTGCACGGCGCATCATGGACGGCACACGACGAACGCTTGGAACAAGTGATGGAGGTGCTGCTGGATCATGGAGTCACGCTAAATGAGGAAAAGTGCATCATTACAGCTGAGGCCATCGAGTTTGTGGGATTTCGCCTGTCTGCTGAGGGCCTGAGCCCCCTACTCTCGAACGTGGAGGCGTTCCTGCGACTTCCGGACGCTACGACACCCGCACAAATTTCATCATTCTTAGGCATGGCAAATTTCTACAGACACTTCATCCCTCGTTATTCAAAGACCATAGAACCACTCCGTGCTCTCCTGAAGCAGAATGGTCCGTGGCAATGGGCCCCGACCTGCTCAGCAGCCATTGCTAAACTGAGATCTCAGCTCACCTCCCCGCCGGCGTTGACTCATTTTGACCCACAATGCCTCACTTTTGTGACTTGTGACGTGTCTGGCTCGGCGATGGGGGCAGTCATGTCTCAACTCCAGAATGGGACAGAGCGCCTGGTGGCGTTTGCATCAAGGTCCCTCACATCAGCGGAACAGAGGTACGCAGTGGGTGAGAGAGAAGTGCTCGCGTGTGTTTGGGCATGCGAACGGTGGCACATTTACCTCTATGGATGCCACTTCACCCTGCGCACAGACCACAGGGTGCTGACGACCCTGCTGGAAATGACCAGATCAGGACACAGACTGTGCTTCCCCACAATAGTTTCTAATGAAACAACAATAAAAATTTGCGAACCCCAAGAAGCGCTGGAGCTCCTTGCAGGAGTGGGTTGTAGGCCAATCTAGCACAGCCTTCACGTTGGCCAGGTCGGCCCTCAGCTACAATAACACCAAGGAATGAAGCAGAGTGGGTGGAAAACTCACACTTCTCGGCTTTGACGTAAAGCTGGTTCTCCAGGAGCCGTTGTAGAATGGCCCTGACATGGACTGTGTGTTCCTCTGGCATGCGGGAAAAAATCAAAATGTCATCAAGGTAGACAAAAACAAATTGATTTACCATATCGCAGAGGACGTCATTGATCATATGCTGGAAGACGCCGGGGCCATTGGTGAGCCCGAACTGCATAACCTGATATTCAAATTGCCCCACATGTGTTTTAAAGGCCGTCTTCTATTCGTCCCCCTCGCGAATGCAAACCAGATGGTAGGCGTTACGCAAATTCAATTTGGTGAATACTCGCGCGCGCAGAAGGAGCTCAAACGTGGAGTTTATCAGGGGCAGAGGATATTTATCCTTAACCATTATGGCATTTAATTCCCGATAATCAATGCACAGGCACAAGGAACCGTCCTTCTTCCCGACAAAAAAGAATCCTGCCCCAAGAGGGGCCAATGAAGGCCGAATGAAGCCGGCGTTCAAAGAATCTTTTATATAGCTCTCCATCGCCTCCCTCTCCGGCCCAGAAATACTGTAGAGCCAGACAGACGGCAGCCTTGCACCCGGGAGAAGGTCTATGGCACAGTCGTAAGAGCGATGGGGAGGTAAAGAAAGCGCTCTTGACTTGCTAAAGACCTCTCCGAGGTCATGATAGACCTCGGGTACTAGGCTGAGGTCTGGTGGCTCTGACGGAGGGGAGGAGATGGGCAGCGATGGTGAACACTCAGCCGAGCTAAGACAGGATGCCAAACAATACAGGCTCCAGGAAAAGATGGAGTTATGTGCCCAATTAATAATTGTGTTATGTTTCTGGAGCCACAGGAACCCTAGAACCACCGGGTGAGATGATTTAGGGAGAATAAGGAACAAAAGTGTCCCCCGGTGGTTGCCAGAAAGAAGGACGGAGACTGGCCCCGTGCATTCGGTGATGAATGCTACATTCTCGCCCGACAGTGTAGTGACATTGAGGGGCATGGGCAATTTGGTCGTGGGGATGCCTACATCCCGCATGAGGCACACAGAAATAAAGATTTGCTCTGCCACTGAATCAATCAAAGCCATGACTCTCCTCTCAACCCCCAGCAACTGGATGAGGGCCGAAATGGAGAGGTTATCGGGGGGATGAAAAGATTTCCCCCCATGTCTTTTGGCTTCAGATGGCACTTATGCAGTGTGTGCTTTAAGGAGCCACAGTACATGCACGCGCCGGCTCTCCTTCGCCACTGGTGCTCTTCCGGAGTCAGACGGACTCGGCCAAGCTCCATAGGCTCGGAGGAAGAGCCAGCTCCACCTGTGTCAGTAGCCGAAGAGGGCGTGTACGCACTGGGCAGGTTGGAGGAGGCCTTGCGCTCCCTTGCGCACTTGCGGTATCGGTTGTATAAGCTGACAGCCTGATCAATAAGACCATCCAGGGAGGAGGGAACTGCATGAACCGTTAGGTCGTTGCGGAGGTTTTCATTTAAACCCTGGAGGAAGACACTGCATAGCAAAACGTCATTCCATCCAGAGTCCACCGCAGCGACCCGAAACTCCACTGAGTAGTTGGCGGCAGATCGACTCCCCTGACGGAGTGACATCACTCGGCTCATGATGTTCCCTTCGCTCTCTGTCCGGTCGAACGCGCGAGTGAATTCATTAACAAATCTATCAAAAGAGTAATTAGGGCCCTCCGGACTGTTGAGAATGG
The DNA here is from genome assembly GCA_020510985.1 of Pholidichthys leucotaenia. Taxonomy (NCBI): domain Eukaryota; kingdom Metazoa; phylum Chordata; class Actinopteri; order Cichliformes; family Pholidichthyidae; genus Pholidichthys; species Pholidichthys leucotaenia. The sequence continues at coordinate 334,011,769 of CM035841.1, forward strand.
ATTGGGTCCAGCTGAGGGCCCTATCTCACAGTAGGAGGGTCATGAAATGAACTGTAGCTGTATCGTCCGGGTATTCCTCACCAACCTGACCCAAATAAAGCCCAGCGTGACAAAGGAAGCCCTTACATTTCCCCACCTCCCCTGCATACGGGGCAGGTGAGGGAACGGAAGTAGCTCAGTGCACGGTGGAAGAAACTGGGGTAACAGGTGGAGGGGTGGAACCCGGACGAGACAAGTGGGCCAAATGTTCAGCGACTGTGCCCAGCTGCTGCATAATTGTCTACAGCTGCTGCGTAAGCACGGCCACCTGCCTCTGTGTGGCATCTAAGTGATCTAAAGCGGAGTGTTCCGCTGATGTCGCTCCCACTGAGCTTGCACTGTAGCTGGCTCGTTCTGTCATGATTGATAATAATTAACAGCTCACGTGCAGGGAGTGACACCAGAGAAAACACACGATAACAAAGAGAAGCAAATTAATCAGATTTTATTGACTCAAAAAAGGAAAGTTTCGTTAATGAAAAACGTCGCTCGCCAGAGGAAAACTCAGCCTGGAAGGAGAGACAAGAGCAGGTTAGACAAGGAGGGAGACTGCAAAGGGATAAATAGGACTGCACTCACATGGGAAAAACAGAGAACCTGGCAGAGGAACCCAGCACAAACGGCGAACCAAGGAAGGATGCTGGTAGGCAGGAGTAGAGCTGGGTGAGGTGTCTGACTGGGTGGAATGGGCAGCTGAAGTGGAGATGATGATGGAGCAGGTGAGCGCACAACGACCCTGGAGATGCACCACGAAGATGGTAGCAACCTGAAGGAGAAAAAGACAAGAGGAATTTCTTTTGTCTCCTCTGAGCAGGAATATAAACTTACTTGCTAGTTTTGCAGGTAGTATACCCAACGAGCCAGCACTGAAGCATTCACATGAAGGTCCTTTTATGTGCTGGTGAGGCAGAGGTAGCAGGTGCGTCTAATCACGCAGGTGTAGTGATTGCCTGCGGAGCTGGGTAAAGTCAAGCAGGAAGGGAAGGGGAGAGTGCGTTCACCTGAACATGACAACTTCTCCATTACAGCCTGACGGCCCATGCCATGACGGTGTGTTCTCCAGCAAAGCTGATGCTGGGACGTAAATTATATCTTCTCCTGGACCAGTTGCGGCCCCCCACGGCCACCCCTCCAGCGGATGCAAAACTACCAAGGGGGCGGGTTCTTGAACAACAACGGCAAAGGAAACAACACTTCGACAGGAGCACAGGGCGAGAATGGACTCAGAGTAGCGGACTGGGTCAGGATTAGGCACCCCAACTGCACACACAAGCTGCAGCCATTCTGGACGGGACCACAGCAGATTGTGGAGCAGCTGGGACCGGACACGTTTCGCCTCTCGGACGGGTCACGGTGACTTTCTAGCCACCTCAGGAAATCTTCACTGATCTGAGGGCGCCAACGGATAAGACGGACACTGGCTGGAACTTGACTGACGAGGCGCTGGGGGGCACACAAGAACAGCCGACAGAGCCAGTAGCAGGACCTCCACCTGTGAGGTGCTCGGCGAGAAACCGTCAGAGGCCGGGATATCTGAAAGACTTTGTTGTGAGACTGGATTAGCCAGGTTGTGTTGGTTAACACGTGGCAGAATAATCCACCTCAACACGCGGGCACCTTGTAGTCCACCCAAGTGCCCAGTTAGGTGTTGGTGTTTTTCTGTGCAAAATGTTCATGTTATAATTATGTTATTTTATGTGGGTGTTTAATTCATTAATTTTTTTTGGGGGGGGGGGGGTTATTAGCTAACATTGTCTCCATTTTGTGAGGAGGGGTGTTGTATCTGGGCTTGTTGTATCTGCGGCTGCTGTATATGTTTACCTTTTCCTTGTAATAAAGTTAAAGCTGGTTTGATGAAGTTTGTTTCTCAGCATAAGATGGCTCAGGGCTCACTCATTTCGTACATAACACAGACAACCCGGCTGAAGGGAACAGATTTCTGTTTTCGGTCCTGGCCAATCGATGAGCCTGATTTTTCTTCTTTGCCGAGATTTCTTCTTCCTGGTCAGTGGTGGTTTTGGCTACAGCACCCCAAACAAGCAGTTGTTCTAACTGCGTGACACTGTCCTGGCAGTTTGGTCCGCTGCAGTGTGAATGCAAACCAAACCAAATGAAGGTGCGAAAATTCTCGGCATTCCCCATCCAATCGAACTGAGACCCCCAGACTATCCTGGTGTGAATGGGGTCTAGATTTGAGAACTTGGAGGGGAGGACTCAAAATCTGGGGGTCATCAAACCAGCTTAAACTAATATGGCATTTGCCACTCTATATTTAGCTATTCAGGTAAAATTCCTGAAACTAGCCCCTCCCAAAAAAGAAAGAGTTGCAACTGAATGGAAAAAAAAGATACAAATGTACAAGACAAAGTGAAACTATGATAAAAAAAAGGTTGCAAATTTTTGAGAAAAGATTGCTGTTAGCGCCGCACAATTCAATTCCCATTATGTATGGATATCAGAAGCATTTTTAATGTGCAAGGGACAATATGGTGGCGGTCTGGAGGTCCACCCTCGAAAATTGCAGTAGTTGCCATTTACTGTATCCGAAAGCGTTTTAGCAAGTTATATGTAGTTTCATCTATCAACATAAAGCAACTGATTAAATGACTAATTCAGGACCAGCTTTAATAGCAATCTCTTTGTGTTCTGTTAAATTTAAGGGTGTCTTTATTCTAACATGTAGTTGTAATACCTGCTAAAGTAAACCAGACAACTAAATGGTAAATGGCATTCACTTATATAGCACTTTTTCTCATCTGTAGATGACCAAAGCGCTTTACAGATCTTGCTATCCACCCATTCACATACACATTCACACACCGATGGCGGCGGAGCTGCCATACACAGCCGCTGGCCTGTGCTAGTCCAAGTGCTACTGTATGTGCATTTACTTATTTTTTTAAACCGCTATCATGGCTATCATACTGAAATGAATATGACACAGTTAATTATCAACAGTGAGTTGGGGGGGGGGGGGGGTCAAAGATGAGGGGCACTCCCCTACCCCTACCCCCATATAATAGGGGTAGGGGGATAAACACCTATTGTGTTATCACACCGGAGGTAATTTTTATGAGCTTTGGAAGTCTGATTGTCATTTTTAAGAATGATTAAACCATGATTTTGGATTGACACATTTTGCACAGGCACTCTGCTAACTGCACCAAACTACATCAGACTATTAAGAAAACATGCATCCCTCCAAGCTTTTGCTGGTAAATATTGATCATGGTTTACGGCAGATTACATAGAAAATGAAGAGAAAACACTCGCTCCAGGTGGGAAAAAATGCTTTTTGCTGACAGCCAGCCATAGACAGTTGATCTGGTCAGCCTTCCATCTAAGTAACCAATAAAGAGAATAATGTAGAAAGTAATTCATGATAAAAACTTCTTGTTTTTTTTAACTGATTCAGAACAGTACATCAACTATTATGATCAGTCTTCACAAGCAGTACCTTGCTTAAACTGGTCAAATGTTATTATTTTTAATCACTGCAAAAAGATGTCTTATCCAAGTCCTTATTTTCATGTAACTCAGTTTTAACAGGGATATAAAGGCCATGTTTTTTGTGTGTGGGGGCAGGGGGAGGAAAACAGTGCAGACATCAGACATAAAATTTAAACCCACACAGTAAAATTTTCTGAATTATGAACAAAATTTTTCAAACATTGAGAAACTTAATGGAAAGAGGACTGGAATTTAGCTCAAATAGGTTTTTGTACAGTTTTTAAATTCCATCTGTTCTTGTTGTAGTTTTCTTTTGCCTACTCAGACAACATCAGTAGTCCCTCTGAAGAAACTGCTTTAATTTTATTAATCAAAAAGGAATTTCAGAGGCTTCCTAAAGATGCCTGCATGGGCTGCTGTCTTCACAGTTGCATCAGTGTTTGTTTACTGTGTTCACTTCATGGTGCAGAGAGGAGTTACTCCATATAACTGTCAGTCAGAAGCAGAGAGAAAAGATAGACACGCACAGATGCACACAGAGATGGTCTGCACAAACACTCCTTCATGTCCCTGACCTATATATGAGTAATTTGGCAGTGCTGCAACTCTCTCGATTAATATTCCAAACAGACTGAGCCTCATGTCTCCTCAAGCAACAATGGTCTATTTGTAAAACCTGTTCAGATATTAAAAGTTAGGGGGAAAAAATGCATTTCAGTGCCACTGCAATGATTCAGTGCTTTCATTTAAATCTTCTGCATTTTTTTTGGGGGGGGGGGGTGAATTGCTTTTCAAAAAATATTCTTGTCTTCTACCTGCTGACCCAAAACTACAGTTTTGCATACAAATGAAAAATTGAATATATTTGTATGTGCACTATTTTTTTCACCCACATTATTACTGGTATCGTCAAGCATCATGCCAAGAAAAGCAAAAACTGTCAATACAGCACAGTTTTCTTATGTGGTATCTCAAATAAACAGTAAAAGGCATTCCCTTATTTAGTGCTTTTTCTCATCTCTGGATGCTCAAAGCGCTTTACAGAGCTGCCATGCAAGGCACTGGCCTGACCCACCAGGAGCAACTCAGGGTTCAGTGGCTTGCTCAAGGACACTTTGACATGCAGACTGCAGAGGGAGCAGGGACTGAACTACTGACCCTCTAATCAGAAGTCAACTACACTACACCTGCGCCACACCTGCCCCTAACAATACATTATGTACAGCAATTTATTTGTATTCACAGAGGGCTGACTTGTTTCTACAGCAACCCTGGACTAGTTACAGCTGTCTGATTTATTCTTCCACATATGAGTGCTTGTTGATAAGAAAATATATCTTTGACAGAGGTGGGTATAGCATTCAAAAAATGTACTCCAGTAAAAGTAATGTTATAATATTAGCTACTCAAGCATAAGTAAGAATCGTGACCAAAAAAGTTATTTAAGTACAAGTAAGAAAGTATAAACTAGAAACATGTACTTGAGTATTGAATTGACTTTATTCTTGATGGTTTGTGAAGTTATTCTTCTTAAATGTGTGTCTCTTATTTTTTTTTCTCTAAATTTGTGACTTTTTTCTTGTAAATGTAGTACTTTTTTCTCTCAATTTTTAAACTTTTTTAAATGCTCAAGTTTTTTATGTACATTTGTATTTTTTTTGCATATTTGGGAGTTTGTATTTTAACATCGTGAGACTACATTCTACAGAATTTATAAGGTTCCTCATAAATTTTTCTTATAAATTTGTGACTTTTTTGCGTAAATTTTAACGTTTTTGTTCATAAATTTGCTACTTTTTTCTTTAAAATTTGCGATTTTACCTTTTTCCTTTCCGTATTATGGAAGCCCTGAAAGCCTTCCATCAGTGTCACTAGTGTGAAGGAAAAATTTTTTTGGGACAGTGCTCTCTAGTGGATGAATTGAACATTGCAGCTAATTATTGGATTTAGAAAAATTCCAGCTTCAAAAAACTTTTCTTGATTTTGTCTTTCAGTGGCTACGGAAGCCTTGAAACGCAAATTTATTTTTTTTTTTTTTTTTGAAGCAGAATTTTTCTGTCTGATATAGCTATAATGTTCAATTCACCCACCGAGAACACTGTCCAATTTTTCTTCTCACATTAGTGAACCCTACAGGTCACTGCCCTGAAAGGCAAACCAAAAAAAACTTCTTTTTTTTTTTTTTTTTGGCTTGCCTTTCAGGGCTTCTATATAAACGTCATTAATCTAATGAAAATAAAATATAGCCTATTCATATCTAACCTCTAATGTAACCCAAATCATGCGAAGAAAGAATACACAATGATAAATTAAACAGTTCCTGTTACAGAATAGAAGAGCAATGATTTCAACTCTGATTTAAAGGGGGGGAAATCACTATAACAACTAAATAAGTAGTTATTTCTGGTAGGAACAAGTTATTACAGTATAAACAAGCACATCAAACGTAACAAAGTACAATTAAATGTATTTGAGTGAGTAAAACTACAGTTTTTTTCTTCATAAATGTAATCAAGTGAGAGTAAGAATTATTCTATATTAATTTTGGGACGTGAATGAATGCAGTTGGATAAATGTAACTTGTTATTACCTATCTCTGACTGTAGATAAATGGTACTTGACTAAAGCAGAAATTTAGGATCACCATTACAGCTGCTTGTCAGTAGCTGCCCTTGTCTTGCATGCAAATGGTTCCTCACTAAATCAGCTTTTTACAGCACATCCAGTAGGACACTTTCACTTTGTTGTTTTCACCTTGATTTCTATGCACCATCCCCACAGGTACAAGAATCAGTAGCATCAGTCACCATGGAAGCAGTGGCACAATGTTTTAAATCCTGTTTAATAACTCTTCTCTCGGTACTGACCAAAATAATCATGATTAATTATGATTAAAACTTTTTGCCATAATAAAGCCTCCTATATGGGGGGAAAAGTTTGAAATCCCAAATGGAAACTTGGCTGAGCGCTAGTAGTATGTATCATAGACTGCCAAATACTTGTGTTGCACAAGTTAAATGTGTGCACAACTGTGATGCAAGCAGTGTGCAACCTGAACTAGGAAATTTTCTTTAGATCAAAGTATCACATTGGGTTCTTGTCCCACACCTTCTTGCATCAATCATTAGCCATAAAAATGATTGACTGACAGACAGACAGACAGACAGACAGACAGACAGACAGCAATGCATACAGGGACAAGTGCCAAGCTGCAAAAAAAGAAATAAGATGCAACCATTTTACCATGTTGGATCATCTGTCCTTGTAGTCTCAGGACAATTTTTAAAAGGTAAATACAAACACAGTTTTCCTTTATCCTTGAGTTCAGTATAACCAGGTAGAGCATGATTGAAAAAATATTTTCATTCATAGGTTTTCAAAGAATGATGAAAATCTTTGTATTAGAAAATCTAAGTTGTAGTGTGAATCAATTTTTCCCCAGCAGCCACCTTTAGCTTTATATTTTCCCTTTCATTCAACAAATTGTGTCTTTGACAGTATAGAAAAGTTGTTTCTTCTATTTATTTGTTTGTTTGTTTATTATCCTTTTGGACGTGGAACAAAACACAGGTCCTAGTTCCAACACAAATATATCTTACGGTATGTGCCGCACCAGAACCAGATTTATAATGAGTAATGGCAAATGGTGTTCAGTTATATAGCACTTTTTACTCATCTCTGGATGACCAAAGCACTTTACAGATCCTGCTATCCACCCATTCCCACACTGATGGCAACGGAGCTGCTATGCACCAGAGCTGGCCTGACCCACCAGGACCAGCTGGGGGTTCAGTGTCTTGCTCAAGGACACTTTGACATGCAGACTGTAGACAGAGTGGGAATCAACCCACTGACCCTCTGATTAGAAGGCGGCTTACGCTACACCTGCACCACAGCCGCCCACACGGCCCAAGCAGAGTGAAAGTTATGACTAATGAAAATGAAAAGTCCTTTAACAATAAAGTTGCCTGTTTAGGAGCACTGCCTTTTCAATGAAATAGAAAACCCACCAAAGACAAGTGCATAAGAGGAAAGCAACTGTGATGAAATGATTCAGCAATGACTGGGTATGTTTCTGGCAACAGGACTAACTTGTCACCTCATTTGAAATAGCACCACAGACTGATAATGCAACACTTCAGTAAATGGTAAATGGCATTCACTTATATAGCGCCTTTATTCTCATCTTTGGATGACCAAAGCGCTTTACAGATCCTGCTATCCACCCATTCACACACACATTCACACACTGATGGAAATGTTCCCCTGTGTTTATTTTTCAATCAGTTAGAGAGAAAACAGGTTAAATTCAGAAATCATTTCTATTTTGAAGGTTTAGTCCTTTCAGAACAACTATTTCCAATATTTTTTGCCCATTACCTAAATAACCTGACCAATCTGATCACATTTATATAGGTAATTTTAATTTGTCTTAAGCTTCCATTTCACACAAAAATTGTACAAACGCTGAATCAAACTGCTCTGACTGCAGCTGACAGTTGATTTTACTTATGCTCTGAATATCCATTGTAGGCAAGTGGTTCATTTGTCACTACATCCAGCTCACTGAAGCTCCAGACAAAAAAATAAATAAATTGCTGCAAACTTTAGCTCAAGAGAAAGTTCTTCCTTTTTTATGCAGCGCATGGTGCCCACACTTGCTTTTAGAATAAACTATGGTTAGCAACACATTTATATAACTCTGTTCAAATCCATCTTATTCCTAGCCCCCATGATGCCTTGCGTGAATTATGGGTGTAACTTCTGGTACTAGTTTAGAAAGTGGGGTTGTCACAGAAACGGGACTCTTTTCCTTGTTAAAAAAAAAAACAATGACTTCGGCATCAAAAATGTGGAAACACGGTCTTTTGCACTTCAAAAGGAGTAATATAATCATACGACTTCCCACAACTATCGAGGGATGAGAAGATGACCTTAAAAAGTGGCCTCATAGACAGTAGCTCTTGTAGAAGAGCTTGAAATGACGAGGCGATTTGATATATAAACCAAAGTTTATTTATCAGCTCTCCTAACAAGTCTCATTCAGTGCAGAGGTGGTAGAAGGAAAAGAGACCGAATATCTCCGGCTCACTGACTTTATACTTGCACATAACAAAAGACATGCATAACAAAGGCTGACATCCCTCATTATCTTAATCCCCCCCATTGTCTTGGTATTTCCTCTCCTCGCCCAGGGGGTGAGGGTAGCTCCTCCGGTCTCCACCGCAGTGTCTGGGAACGTCTTTGTTCTTCACTTGGCGGTTGAGAGCCTTTGTCCTTTCAGAGGTGTGAAGTTGCTTTACATATGTAATTACCAAACATTTCCACATGCTTCAACATATGTAGGTTATGGAATATATGATTAATATAGACCACAGGCCCCCCAAACAACTAAGAAAAGACAATAGAAAGGTTCACAGTCTAAGATAATTACTATGACATACTAAGTGTTACATCTCTTGCCACAGAAGAAACTTTCTAGCAGCCATGCTCCTAAGAGAGTTCAGTGGTAATCATAACAGCATAGTAAAATTATAAGTCAGTCCTAAACTGTTGCAGCACAATTAGTGAACAATTGTGGAGTGGTTTGCATCAGTCCCTGTGCTGTCTGGGTTTTAATCTTCTCCCAAAACTGCTGTAGGTTGGTTTAGGCGTCCTGCTGGGACCTTCTTGTGAGGAATCTGCAGCGTGGGAAGGAGGGTGGTTAATTGTTCCCTGCAGGGGGGCTGAGTCTTTTCTCTTGGGGGGTCTACCCCGCCGAGGTGCTCTCGCCAACTGTGCAGGCTCGTCTTTCAACAAGAAGGCAGGTTTAAGTCTGTCAATGCTGACTGTTTCTTTTCTATCCCCAAAATCAAGCACAAAGTGTTTATCACCATGTTCCAGCACTCTGAATGGCCCATCGTATGCTGGGCGGAAAGTTGGTTTTAAAGCTTCATGCCTAACAAAAACGAACTCAGCGTTTTTTAAAGCTTGAGGGACAAAAACCCGTGGGAAGGAGTGATGAGCTGGACCGGGAAGAGAGTCCGGTCCGTTGCTGCCTAAAAACCTTGGGACTGGAAGGTGCCCTGGCTCTGGGTTCTCTGGTAAAAATTCGCCTGGGAGCCTGAGAGGTTGTGCAAAAACTAGTTCTGCAGGAGAGGCGTCTAGATCCTCTTTAGGTGCAGCACGCAACCCCAATAAAACCCAGGGAAGTTTATTTACCCAATTTGTATCCGTTAGTGAGGCTCTGAGGGCAGCCTTTAAAGACCTGTGAAAACGCTCGCATAACCCGTTAGCCTGAGGGTGATAAGCGGTGGTGCGATGAATTGTTGCCCCTAAGCTGCTGGACATGGCTGACCAAAGCTCTGAGACAAATTGAGGCCCCCTATCTGACGTGATGTCGGATGGGACGCCGAACCGTGCCACCCAGTTTGTCAAAAAGACGCGAGCGACTTCCTCCGCTGTGGTTGCCGCTAGAGGGACTGCCTCTGGCCAGCGTGTGGTGCGGTCTATCATTGTTAACAGGTGTGTGAAACCCTGGGAGGAAGGTAGTGGCCCCACGAGGTCGACATGAACGTGGTCGAACCTTCTAGCAGGGATTGGAAAAGGCTCCAGAGGGGCTTTTGTGTGTCTGTGTATTTTGGCGCGCTGACAAGAAATGCAAGTTTTTGCCCATTCTTTTACGTTTTTGCGCAGGCCAGGCCACACAAACTTTTCGGCGACCATTTTAACCGAGGCGCGCACACCTGGGTACGCGAGGGAGTGAATTGCGTCGAAAATACGGCGGCGGCATGTAGCTGGTACTAACGGGCGAGGTCGGCCGGTTGAAACATCGCATATTAGGGGGGGCACGCCGTCGCGTAAACCCTTTTTCTCCAGCCTTAACCCTGTTGGTCCAGACAGGAGTGCGCGCACGTCCGCGTCACTGCTTTGTTCCTCTGCCATGGCTGCATAATCTATCCCTGCATGGATAGGTGCTGCGTATGTGTCTGCGTTAGTGAAGAGTTCTGCTGCTGAGGCAGTATAATCTGTCTCCTCGCGCTCTGGTGATGTCACAGCGCGAGAGAGGCAGTCTGCTACCACGTTAAGTTTGCCTGCCACGTGTCGAATGTCTGTGGTGAACTCTGAAATCGCAGCCAGCTGTCTTTGTTGCCTGCCTGACCATGGTTCTGAAATTTTAGCCATAGCAAAGGTGAGCGGTTTATGGTCTACAAAAGCCGTGAAACTCCGCCCTTCTAACCAGAACTGGAAGTGGCGGATGGATAAATGAAGCGCTAGCAGCTCCCTGTCAAAAGTGCTGTATTTACGCTCAGTTTGGTTTAGCGATTTGCTAAAGAATGCTAAAGGTTGCCAGATCCCGCTGACATGCTGTTCTACAACTGCCCCTATAGCCAGGTCCGAAGCGTCTGTGGTTAGCGCGATGCGGGCCGAGGGATCTGGGTGAACTAACAATGTGGCGTTAGCTAGAGCGCTCTTTACTTCCGCGAAGGCGTGTTCGCGCTCCGGGGTCCATTCGACCGCGTTGGAAGCTTTCTTTTTTTTGAGCGCGTCATATAGTGGCTGCATGAGCAGAGCTGCGTGGGGGAGGAAACGGTTGTAAAAATTAACCATTCCTAAAAATTCTTGTAGCGATTTGACCGTCTGTGGCCGTGGGAAACTTTTTATCGTGTGAACTTTGTCTGGAAGTGGAACTGCCCCCTTCGGGGAGACTTTAGGCACTTTTCCACTTGGAACCCAAAGGCCTCGTTTGGCCTTGGACCGAACAGTCCTGTTCCGGCACTGGTGGTTTTCCACAGCACAAGGCTCACTGTAGTATGGGTGGGAGAAGGAGGGAGTTGGAGGCGGGGTTTTGAGGGAGTTGGAGGCGGTGCTACACTCCCCTTGAGGCTGCGCCATTTTCCCTGGACCAATTAGTAGTCCAACAGCTATTTAATATCATTTTGGTGGTGAGGCTGCTGTGTATTATTATGCATTACTCATCTCATGTAACCTTGTGCCATTGCAATGACGCAATTTTTTCGTATATTTAATGTGGACGTGTGGATCTTTAATATCACAGTTACAAGTACTGGGACAGCCATCTAATAAAAAATATCTTACAAAATTACAAGTCCACATTTTCTTTAAAGTGTACTTGTTAATGCTGAGTACAGAATTGGGTGAGGCGCACCAAAACAGTTGTTGCTGTACACCCCACACTCACCCGTCCTTACAATGGCTAAGTTGAATATTTTGTGCAGATAAAACCATTACCTGGGTTGGCAATATGAACATTTCCAAATACAGAACTTAAAATAGTAGGTGTCCCTGTTGTTGCACATGGATATAAAGCTTGGTCAGTAGTGGCTGGCTTTTAATGTATGTGTCGGCAGTTATTGGACTCCATAACACACTGCAATGACAAATTTTTCCCAACCTTTTTAAGGATTTTAAGACAGTGTAAAACTTAGTAGTAACAGACAACACATGATGTCAACAGTCACGGGTTTATTCAATGTTATTAACACTGGTCATTGATTAATGTACAGTATATACATAATAATGGTTGGGAAAACGGGTCACACACGCCATGCGAGGGTTTCAAAGACTGCCATGAGAGTGTTATTGAGGGCAGCATTCTGCGCAATTTCCTCCCTTTGTACAGCAACTTCGGCTTCCCTGGACTGACGGACCTCATCTACAAGCAGTGAATTGAGTTCCAACTGTTGCCGCTGGAGCTCCCTCTGTTCACGTTGATGTTCCCGCTGAAGCTCCATCTGTTCACGTTGCTGTTCCCTTTCTGCTTCTAGCATCGATGCAAAAATAGTTGAAAGGTCTTGCTTTGTATTGCTCCGCTTCCTCTTACCTACAAGACAGAAATGTGAGCTGGTGTCAGTAAAATCAACCTCAAAACATGTAGCAGTACATCCCCAAAAATTAATACAAAAGTTAAATATTTTTGGACACATGTCAGAAAGTGAGACCCATATATTATACAGAATCATTAATCAGACAGTGAAGTATTGTTACATTTTAATCATTTATTGGCTCACAGCACATGAATATCCAAAATTACTTTTCTTGAAAAATCGATGGTTATGTTAAAAATAGATATTAAAAAAAGAGGAGTGTTCTCAAAAGTATGAGGATTTATGGAGAAACGGATTTCATTTTCCAGCTGGAGTGACCATCGCCCCACAGTGCCTAAACAATCAAAACCTGGTGTAATGGACAAGGCATCACTGTGTTTGATTTGGCCAGGAAACTCTCCTGACTTAAAACCCATATGGATTGTCAAGATTATGACAGATACCATCTTATATGACTTTCACTGTCTTTTGTGAGTCACAAAAAACACACTGTACCATGACATTGCAGTTATTTTGAGATGTACCTGTACAAGGGACACACACTGGTGAAAGGCAAGTGCTGGGTTTGAAAAAATAACTTTTTTTATGAGTATCACAACTGTGTATTTGTACAATACATTTAGTAAAAGCTGGGTTTATGTTTCAAATGCCTAGCTTTTTATGGTGGTCAAAAAATTCTAGAGGTGACCCAAATTCTATGGTAGAGAGACCCAGCTAGTCTATCATCTCTGAAGAGCTGGAGCAGGTGGCTGGGGAGAGGGAAGTCTGGGCTTCTCTGCTTGAACTGCTGCCTCCGTGACGCGGAGTAGCGGTAGAAGATGGATGGATGGAAAAAATTCTGAATGTATTTATACAGTAGGCTCAACTGAATCATGAAAATGAAGCACGCTGACTTTCAAATAATGAGTTTTGTGCTACAACAGCTCATTAGCTTTTCCATGCCTGTGATTAAATATGCAATTGCATTTTTTTTTTTCAAAAACCGTGATGGCGAGCTATCTAGGGCGGCGACAGCTACGATCCACTCGTGAGCCACGATAACGGCGTGGGACTTGTTATTTATTTATTGTTATACATAATTATAGTTAGCATTAAACAGGCTGGATAAGGTAAAAACATTAATGTCAAGAAAAAAAACACTCACCGTCTGTGGTTAACTTCCAATGCTGCGGTTCGCCCCGCTTCTACTGTTATGATCCTTTATGGATTGGTACGAAAGTGCAACATGTAAAAAAAAAAAAAAAAAACTTTTAACCAGGATTACAACTAACTATTTCATCAGATATTGTCAACACAAAAAACAACATACAAGGACGGACATAGCATTAAGCTAGGTCATCGTTTAAACACGATTAAGTTTTCATCTGTCCTAAGTGAACTTTCCACTGTTGGAAAAAATAACATAAAGCATGAATATCAGATCACTTACCGTCCTGTATATCACAATATCACGGCTTCAACTGCTGAAGTTGGGTGCACATTCAATTCAATTCGGGTGGCTGGGTCTAATTCCCGGTGCGTCTCCGTGTAATTTCTGGTGCGTCTGTTTGTGTGCACCACTGCAGGCTCAGTCTGCTTCCCTCTGCATTCTCTCATCAGCCGAAACGCACAGGAAACTCTGCTGGACTGCAGTGTTGGATTTCTGCTGATTTCTGTTAAGCCATTTTCTCGTTGTGGTTTATAATATCACTTGTTCGCGGGCTCACTGACGAAAAATTGCAAATGGCAACCAGCAAGCGATTCTGGAAAGTCAGTGTAACGCCCACGTAATGCCCACTCTCATGACGCTATGCACAGACCAATGAATGGCCAGCAGTGGCGTGACGAAACGGGGCCGGGAGCCTTCGGACCTGCTTTTTACGGTGCCGAAAAAAGTGTCAGTTAAACTGGAACTGTTCCGAAAAAGGGAACTGTGAGGCCTTTGGGTTCCGAGTGGGAAACCGGACAACGGAGGCTGATCGGGGCCAAACGGGGCCTTTGGGTTCCAAGTGGAAAAGCGCCTTTTGTGTCCTAAAAAATCAATTTGTGACACGCCGAATTTGCATTTGGCTGGATTGATTATTGGCCCGTGCTCTTCTAGCCTCTGAAAAACCGTAGTGAGGTGCTGCTCGTGTTCTTCCTCAGATGAGCTGGCTACCAGCATGTCGTCGAGGTAGACGAAAACAAAAGGAAGGTCGCGTAATACTGCGTCCATCATTCATTGAAAAGTTTGCGCAGTGCCTTTGAGGCCGAAAGGCATTCGCAGAAATTCAAAGAGACCGAAAGGGGTTATTACAGCTGTTTTAGGAATGTCCTCCGCTCGGACTGGGACTTGATGATAACCGCGGACTAAGTCTATTTTTGAAAAAATGCGCGCGCCCGCCAGATGTAGTGAAAAATCTTGAATGTGAGGAATTGGGTAGCGGTCATGCGCTGTAGCATTGTTTAATCTGCGGTAATCTCCACACGGTCTCCAAGAACCGTCGGATTTCGGAACCATGTGAAGTGGCGAGGCCCAAGGGCTCTTCGAGCGTCTAACAATGCCCAGTTTTTCAAGGGTCGTAAACTCGTCCCGTGCTATGTTGAGCTTGGCCGCGTCTAAGCGGCGAGCTTTGGCAAATACGGGTGGGCCCGTTGTGGGAATAAAGTGTTCAACCCCGTGTTTAGCCACAGTGGCTGAGAATTTGGGAATTGTGAGTGCTGGAAATTGGGTGAGGAGTTGCTCAAACTTACCTCCTGCCGTGGTGACGTTAGCCTGCACAGGTGGTGGAGAAACTCGAGCTGAGCATGGAATAGAAGCAAGGACAGTGCATTAACCAAGCGCCTATTTGCTAGATCCACTAATAACCCATGTGCACACAAAAAATCTGCGCCTAACAAGTTAAACTCCCCGCAGCTACAACAAATGTCCATCTGTAGTTGCGGCCGTGGATGTGGAGGTGCCAGGCTCTTTTCGCCGAAAGTGTCGATGTTATGAGCCGTTGGCTGCCACCGCTCCGTTGCCCCGGGTGCCATGGCTCGATCTGGTGGGAGGGCGTGACGAAACTCAGCTGAGCTCCTGTGTCGATGAGGAACTGCTTGCCGGTGTGTCCATCCGTCACATACAACAGCTTATTCTTCTCGCCGAGAACCGCTGCCGGTTAACGGCTCTCCGGCTTTGGCGTTTAAATTTTGCAGGGGGGAACACATTTGTGAGCCTTCTCGGCGAAACGGTGGTGATAATAACAGACGTCGCTCCGTCTGTTAAGTTTTGGCCGTGTCGCTGTCACCGCGGGCTGGATCTGCTCAGTGGGTTGTGGCTCTTCGTGGTTCTGTGCGTCAGTGTTGAGGTCTGCGGATGCTGCTGTGGGTGTCAGCTCCTTGCAGGTGTTGACGAGCCGTTGAGCTTCGTTGGCGAGCACGCGGAAGTCTTGCTGGGTGCTGCATCTCGTGTTGGCGAGTGTCCCTCTCATGTGTGGCGGCAGCGTTGGCAGCGTGTGAGAATATGAATTGGAGGAGGAAGTTGTCGTTGTCTTCTTCTTTAAGCTGCAGCAAATCCTCCATGAGGGCTTTTGGCTTGCACCCTTCTGTGGCCGTTAGACCGCCAGGATCTTCTCGGCTCTCTCTTCAGCCTGAGGGGACGTAATTTGCCACGATGGTTGCTTTCAGTATTTCATACTTGTCTTGGGCCGGCGGCCGCTGGATCATGCTCCGCACACACCTCGAAGTGGACGGCGTCGAGTTTGGAGACGATATGATAGATTTCGTATCGTCAGCCGTGATGCCCGCCAGTGCAAACTGAGCATCAGCTTGCCTGAAACCACGAGGTGGGGTCTTCTTGCCAGAAGTCTGGCAGCTTGACAGCGACGGCATCGTGTATACCATCACTGCTGTGTCCGCAGGGTGAGAATGCCTTGCTTCGGCTCTCACAGCGGTGCTGGTGCTCGGTTGAGCCCTCTCAATCCTTCTGCCGGGGGGGAAAGACGTCCATCTGTTCCCCTGTCTGCGTGGGCGCTGGCGTCTGCCTGGGTCGCCACGGGATGTGTCGATTGCGGGGGAACGCCTCAGGTCCATACTCGCGTCAGGGTCACCAGTGTAGGAAGAGCTTGAAATGACGAGGCGATTTGATAATAAACCAAAGTTTTTTATCAGCTCTCCTAACCAAGTCTCATTCAGTGCAGAGGTGGTAGAAGGAAAGAGACCGAATAATCTCCGGCTCACTGACTTTATACTTGCACTTAACAAAAGACATGCATAACAAAGGCTGACATCCCTCATTATCTTATTCCCCCCATTGTCTTGGTATTTCCTCTCCTCGCCCAGGGGGTGAGGGTAGCTCCTCCGGTCTCCACCGCAGTGTCTGGGAACGTCTTTGTTCTTCATTTGGCAGTTGAGAGCCTTTGTCCTTTCAGAGGTGTGAAGTTGCTTTACATATGTAATTACCAAACATTTCCACATGCTTCAACATATGTAGGTTATGGAATATATGATTAATATAGACCACAGCTCTGTTAGTTAGCTGCTAAGATGCTAACGCTGTAAACAAATAAAAGCTTTTAGATAAATCAATGTTTCCACCGCAATAAAGTCGGTTGCATTTTGTTAAAATATGATGGACATAATCAAATTTACCTAGAGCAGACGTAGAATCTAGTTAGAGCCACAATGAACGACAGCACTGTGCTTGAGTGTTTTAATGTCGGGGTAAATACAGACAGCTGCAGCTGTTCATTTTACCCCAAAATTAAAATGCTCATGCTGCTGTCATGCCATGAATGCTTGTTATTTAAACTTAACACTTACAGACCTTTTCTGACAGTTGTTCAAAATTTTATTGATCTATATTTTGTGATCATTTAAAAATTAATGCCTGCTGAAGCTGCTAATATCAAGTCCATATCATTCCAGCGCAGTGCAGAAAATGCAAAAAAAGACCAACTATTTGATATCTTTCTTAAATCGTTAAGCCTTAGGAAGCAAACTGTTACTATTTTTTATTTATTATTTTACTTCATGCAGCCTTGCATCTGGTGACATATACGTATAAACATCAGATCTGTGACATTCATACAAGTGAAAACATACCTGGCACTGTTGTGTCTGTACCACCGATCACACGAACAATCTATTGTATATGAGTTTGACCCTAGGGGCTTGCCGTAGCCACCCTGCAGAGTGACGTGAGGCGGGCTGCGGCCAGTGTATATAGTTGTGTGTCTTCTCAATAAAGGGCAGTTGGATGTTCGGTACAAGATGACTCCTGTCTCATTAATTACAGACATAACATAATCCTTTTTAGTTTTCAGTGCATGATCTACGCATTGCTGTTGAAGCCAGCACAGATTTAGCTGAGGTTTAGGAGTCTCACACCACAAACAGCAGCAAGTACCAGAACTATGCAAAAACATTCAAAAATACAAAAACTATTGCTATCCAGAGTCTACCACTACTACAGCAGGTGACATCAATTCAAACCATGGGGAACAAATTTAAAACCATGTTCCCAAAAGTGTTCTCAGGCTGGGGGAAGCTACAAGGTAGCTATAAGATAGAGTTAGCAGAAGGGGCAGTGCCATATGCCCTATCAGCTCCTAGATGAGTAGCATTACCCCTTATGGACAAAGTTAAGTCAGAGCTCCAGAGAATGGAAAACATGGGTGTCATCCAACAAATCCAAGAACCGACCAAGTGGTGTGCAGGGATGGTGGTAGTCTCAAAGCCCAACGGAAACATCAGGATCTGTGTAGATCTAACAAGGCTCAGTGAAAGTGTGCGTTGTGAAAGACACATACTTCCAGCTGTGGATGACACTTCAGCAAAATTAGATGGGGCAGTAGTATTCTCAAAACTGGATGCCACATCAGGATTTTGGCAAATACCCTTGCACAAAGACTCTGAGCCCTGAACGACATTCATAACCCCTTTTCGGAGGTATTGTTTTAGGAGACTTCCATTTGGAATCTCCTCAGCACCCAAGCATTTCAAGCTGAGAATCTCCCATATTGTTGCAGGTACACCAAGAACACTGTGCCACGCTGATGACATTTTGGAGTTTGAAAAGGATCAAACTGAGCATGACGACAGGCTGTGTGAAGTCCTCAGGAAGTTTGAGAATGCAGGTCTGACCCTAAATGAAAAATGTGAGTTTGGGGTGAAAGAATTGAAATTTCTGGGACATAAAATCAATGCTCATGTAATAGAGGCTGATCCAGACAAAATTAAAGCAATTCTGAACATGCCCAAACCCCAAAACATTGAAGGCATGAGATGCTTCATGGGGATGACTGAATTATGTCAGCAAGTTTTCCCCTCATCTGCCCACTCTCACAAAACCCTTAAGAGACCTGTTAAAGAATGACAGTGTATGGACATGGGACACTGAGCAAAACACTGCTTTTGAGGCAGTGAAGAAAGAACTGAGCTCACCAGCCATTTTAGCTCAATACAGTTCAAAGCGAGAGACTATTGTCTCAGCTGATGCATCGTCTTATGGCCTGGGGGAAATGTTAATGCAGAGACAGTCAGACAGAGAATTCAGACCAGTGGTGTACATATCCAGAAGTCTAGCGCCCACTGAAGCTAGATACGCACAGATTGAGAACGAGGCTCTTGCTGTGACCTGGGCATGTGAACGACTGAGTGCCTATCTCCTGGAATTAGACTTCACTGTACGTACAGATCACAAGCCTCTCATCTCATTGTTAGGCACCCATCCATTGGATGATTTACCTCCACGTATTCTCAGATTCAGACTGAGAATGATGAGATTCAAGTACAGAATCATTCATGTGCCAGGAAAACAGCTGGTGGAGGCCGATGCACTGTCAAGAGCGTCACTTGGACCTGAAAATGACACAGAGAGTGAGAGCCTGGAAAGAGTGCAAAGTCTACATCGACCACATCATGGAACATATACCTGCAACAAAAACAAAACTGGAACAGATCAAAGACTTGCAGAACCACGATGGAACCATGAGACAACTTAGAGCATACACAGACAGAGGGTGGCCTGTGCACAGAACAGCAGTTCCTGAGCTTCTCTTACCATATTGGCCACAGAGCAGACGTACATGTGGCTGATGGAATTCTTTTAAAGGGAGAACGAATACTTATCCCAGCACCAATGCGCATGGAGATGCTTGATAAAATCCACCATGGACATCAGGGCATGACAAAGTGCTTCACCAGAGCACAACAATCCATATGGTGGCCAGGGTTATCAAGAGACATCAGAGAGCTGGTGGAAAGATGTGATGTATGCTGCCAGTACTCTACTTACTGCACAGAATGACCCCTTTACCTACAAGACCATGGCAGAGGTTAGCTGCAGACATCTTTCAGTGGGGAAAGGACACTACCTAGTAGTGATTGACTATTTCTCAAGATATATTGAAGTAGCCAACCTGCCAACCCTTACAACCACAACAACAGTGGAGAGACTGAAAGTCATCTTTGCCAGATTCGGCATTCCTGAGGTATTAGTGACGGACAATGGGACACAGTTTGCCTCATGTGAGTTTTTGACATTTGCCGAAGAATATGAATTCAAACATGTCACTAATAGCCCCAGATACCAACAGAGCAATGGAGAGGCAGAGAGAGTGGTCAGAACAGTGAAGTAGATACTGAGTAAAAATCAAGATCATTAGAAAGTGCTCTTGGCCCATAGCACAACCCCATTAGCTCATGGAGTCTCTTGGAGCAGACTTCTGATGGGAAGAAAATTGAAATCTGCAATTCTAGTCCCACCACAAACCCTCAAACCAAAGTGGCCAGACCTCCAAGTTTTCAAAAGAAAAGACACAAAACTGAAAGAGGATCAAAAGAAAGCGCATGGAGCAAGACACAGCAAAAGAGTTGCCAATATTTGAGCCAGGCCAGAGATTATGGATTAGGATGGCAAAGACCACGGGAACCTTCCAAGAACCATCAACAACTCTAAGTGTCATGTGTCTGAGCTCATATTTTTAGTGAGCTCAGACCGTCACTTTATTTCTAAGTGTTGTATGTCTGATTAGTTTGATTTTGTTAGTTTTCTGTATTTATTGTGGATTTGTTTTCACTTGTGCCTCCCCTTTCCAGACACTCCTTCTCACTGCTCACAGTCTGCCTTTCTCTCAGCTCAGCTGTAGGCAGTTGGTTTAATTAGGTTACCTGCTCACTCACTGACTCACACCTGCAGCTCATTCCCTTCTGTGTATTTAAGTTCTGTCTTTTCACTGTTTCTTTGCAGTTTTCTTGGATTGTCTTGGATTACCTTCTCATCACTCCCTGCTTCCAGCCTCTGAAGTGTGTTTCCACTTCTCCAGAGCACTCCTCACTCCGAGGCTTATCTTGTAAGTTATTATTTGTTACCTTTTTGTATTTGTCAGCACGGTTTTTGGACCGTTATATTCTTTTGTTTAATAAATGTCACAAATGTAGTGCATATATCCATATCTGCATATGTATAGACACAGGGAGATGTTTTGTGATTGCATGTGTGGAATGACCTCACGTCTCAGAAGAGGACAATAGGTCCGGACCGCCTGCGGAGAACAACGAGGAGATGGAGGCGTGGTGGTGAAGACCTGAAAAGACTTCCTGACCCCCTAGGGTCAGACGAAAGAACCGGAGGACATTGGAAGGAGACATGGGATGATGAGAAGGATATGACAAGGATGTGTGATGTTGGCTATTGTTGTGTGGTGTATAAGTATGGGGTCTGACTGCGATCAGCCTCTTTCTGCTTTCTGCCTTGGGTGAGACATGCTGGGGAGACGAAGCCGACATTAAATCTGAATTATAAAATCACTCAGCTTCTTCATTTCTCACTCCCCACAACAAATACCATTCAGCACTTGGGTCTGTCCTTCTGCCCTGTAGGGGCATTCATGACACCAAGATCATACAACGTGAAGACAGAGCTGGGGAAACTGAGAAGTAACCGGGGTCAACTAACTGTTCTTCCAAATCCTGACCCGCCTGACCCCAACATGACTGTGACCAGATCTGGGAGGGTTACCCGTCCACCTGAAAGACTGGACTGGTAACACACACCATTAGCTTAGAGGCCTGCTGTGAAAAAGGGCAGAATAAACCCCTACAGCAGCGCTGGAAGGTTCAAGTAGTCCACCTTATCCTTCAGTTTAGGAAAAAAAAATGTTATATGCATGTTGTTCATGTGTGAAGAAAATGCACTATACTGAAAGTGTGGTTTGTTCTATGACCATAGTATTAAGAGTTAAATGAAGTGTTAACAGAAATATGGTTAATGCCTAAAAAGGGGGAGATGTATAGAAGTAGATATATTTTATAGTAATATGTACATATGTATATTAGCTGCTCTTGCTTGCTTGTTTTTTTTCTTGCCTTCTGATTGTTGCTCTGAGTGTTGCTATCCCTGTGCTGTTGCAATCCTGGAATTTCCCCGTTGTGGGACTAATAAAGGCTTATCTTATCTTATCTTATCTTATGTAGCGCTAACAGAGAGATGTAAGTTGAAGAAGAAGGGAGAAATAAAGAAACATGGCTGACAGAGAAAGAGTTGTCATTGTGTGGTCTAATATAAGATAAGCCTTTATTAGTCCCACAACGGGGAAATTCCAGGATTGCAACAGCACAGGGATAGCAACACTCAGAGCAACAATCAGAAGGCAAGAAAAAAACAAGCAAGCAAGAGCAGCTAATATACATATGTACATATTACTATAAAATATACTGTATATATACACACACACACAGACACACAGTGCAGAGCATTGTAGCTGGATGGAATAAAAATATGAATATATAAACACACAGTGCAGAGCATTGTAGCTAGATGGAATAAATATGTAAATATATAAGCACCCACAGTACAGAGCATTGCAGCTAGGTGGAATAAATATGTAAGTATATAAACACACACAGTGCGGAGCAATGTAGCTAGATGGAATAATATGTAGATATATAAAAACACAGTGCGGAGCATTGTAGCTAGATGGAATAAATATATAGATATATAAATATAAACACACCCAGTGCTGAGCATTGTAGCTAGATGGAATAAATATGTAAATATATAAACACACACAGTGCAGAGCATTGTTGCTAGATGGGATGAAACAGCATAACCGTCTACTTAGTTATCCTACATGGTATGATTATGTGCCCATACATATTCTCACCCTCCATAGTGACCGGTATTTTCCTAGTTGTATGCCGGAGGGGACCATTGTGTAAGTCTATTGCATCTTTTGCATTCAAAAAACTATTAGTTTGTTACGTCTTTTTGCTATCTCTGCGAGCAGCCCTGATAGGTTGTACAGTCTGACAGCCGTTGGTAGGAAGGACCTACGAAACCTCTCGGTTGTGCACCTGGGATGATGTAGTCTGCTGCTAAATGAGCTCCTCAGTGCATTCAGTATGTCCTGCATAGGGTGGAACTCGGACTCCAGCAGAGATGACAGTTTAGCCACCGTCCTTCTCTCTCCTATCTCCTCCACCGGATCAAGGCGCTGCCCCAGGACAGAGCTAGCTTTCTTAATCAGTTTGTTCAGTCTCTTCCTATCGGCTGCTGTAATGCCACTACCCCAGCAGACCACTCCAAAAGTGATGGCTGATGCCACCACCGTGTCGTAGAATGTCTTCAGCAGCGCCCCTTGTACATCAAAAGACCTGAGTCTCCTCAGTAGGAACAGCCTGCGCTGTCCCTTCTTGTAGAGTGCGTCAGTATTGTGTGACCAGTCTAGTTTATTGTTCAGATGAACACCCAGGTACTTGTAGGATGTCACCATCTCAATGTCTGTTCCCTGGATGTTTACTGGTGCTGTGAGGGGTTGTCCTTGCCTGCGACAGTCCACCACCAGCTCCTTAGTTTTCCTCGCGTTGATCTGGAGGCAGTTCCGATGGCACCAGTCCACAAAGTCCTGGATAAGCCCTCTGTACTCAGCTTCATCTCCGTTGGAGATGAGGCCAACGATCGCAGAGTCATCAGAGAACTTCTGTAGATGGCAGTGTGTTGTGTTGTGTGAGAAGTCCGCAGTATAAAGAGTGAACAGGAAGGGAGCCAGCACCGTTCCCTGGGGGGCCCCCGTGCTACTGATGATCGTGTCGGACACACAGTCCCGGGTTCTCACAAACTGAGGCCGGTTCGTGAGGTAGTCCAGGATCCATGATGACAGGTGCTGGTCCACCCCTGCGCGCAGCAGCTTGTCCTTCAGGATCATCGGTTGGATGGTGTTGAAAGCACTGGAGAAGTCAAAGAACATGATCCTCACCATATTCCCGGGCTTCTCCAGGTGGGACAGAGAACGGTGAATATAGCTGGTTCATTACAAAACATTATACAAAATTATCATTTAAATTGACAAACTGTCAGGGCGTGGACTGGCCCCCAGTTCCTCACTCTGATTTATTATTCATTCTCTGTCACCTGAACTTAGGGTTCCAGGCCACGTCCTCGCTTTGAGTTTACATTGTTGGATTTTCTGTATTTATTATTTTTTGTTATATTAGTCATGATTCTGTTCTTGGTTTTCAGTGATTATTATTGTAACCCCTGAGTTATTATTTACCTTTTGTTCTTATTAAAAACAAAAATAGAAAGGAGATGTTTTTACCTTGATGATTGCTCTCCTCACCTGTGCCATGCTGTCTTGATTGCCCCCTTAAAAGTTCTGTTCCACTTCTGTTCTGCTCAGGTTCCTTTTGTCATATTGGCGTGAACAACAAGCTTCTGTTCATGTCCTGCTCGTGTCTGCATCCTGCCTTGTTACGCCTGTTTATGCTTGAGCTTTTTGTTCCAGTTTCCGAACTGTTTTTATTTTTACTTTAAGCCCCCAAGCTGCGTCAGGGTGACCAGCTCGCAATAAAAAACAAACTCACATCCAGCATTTGGGTCCAGTTTACCATATCATAACAGTAGGAACCCAACTGTATGGACCGAGTGGACGTAAGTTTTTTGAAAATGGGCCTCGCTGACGAAGATGCCTATGCCACTGACACCCCAGAGAAAGCCCTCAAATTCCTCGGAGGTACCACCAAGGTGATTGAGGCTTTCCCCATGCTGCAGTGTTATCTACAGCTCACCAGACTCCTGCATTTGGTCTTGTCTTTGTAGAGGATGTTCTGGGGGCTGGGAGGGACATCGCTGGTGGCCGGGGGAGGAGCGGAAGGAGCAGAAGTCACAGGGAGCCGTCGGAAGACAAGGCTCATGCCGACGTCAGCGGACACAGCAACTCTTCTTTTCCCACAGAGGCTCTCCAGACCTCCGTGTCCCCCTCCCTCTGCTCAACACAAGCACCACGCCATCGTGCTACGGCTCCTCATCAGGTGAACCCCATCATATCCCGGGAGGGATCGTCTGACCCCCAAGCAACAGCAAAGCGGGAACAGAGGCAAGTACCTTTTCATTTTTTAACACCATTAGATGAAAGGTCTTGTCCTGTTCCTGGTGAGGGGGCTCAGCATCATCCACCTACCACTGCTGAGCTCTCTCCACCCATCTCTGCTGTCATTTCTGCTGCTGCTTCTATCCACCCATCCTCACCTGCTTCTCCTGTGTCCACCTCTGTTTCTTGTGAGAGACTGGCAATACTGGGAGGCAACCTACTGGTCTGGGATGAGCCGGCTGCCCCTGAAACTCCTCCAGCTGCAACTACCTCCAGGAGTGGGTTCCAAGCAACTGTAGCCCCCAGACCTGATGTCCCACTGGTTGCTGTTTCTGTGTCTGGGCTGCGGGAAGGATTGTCCAGTACCGGCTCCACATCGCTCCCCAGTTCCAGTACCAGCACCACGTCACTCCCCAGTTCCAATACCAGCACCACGTTGCTCCCCAGCTCCAGTACCAGCACCACGTCGCTCCCCAGCTCAAGTACCACCACCATGTCGCTCCCTAGTTCCAGTACCAGTACCATGTTGCTCCCCAGCTCCAGTATCAGCACCGGTTCTTCTCTGGACAGCTTCAGATGCTCGCGAGGTGTGCCTCACAGCTCCAGCCGTCCCCGAGGTGTGCACAACAGCTCCAGCCATCCCTAAGGTGCGCACAACAGCTCCAGCTGTCTCCAAGATGCACGCAATGGCTCTCGCTGTACCTGAGGTGCACACAACAGTTCCCACTGTCCCAGAAGTGCACACAATGGCTCCTGTTGTCCCCGAGGTGCACACAATGGCTCTCGCTGTCCCTGAGGTGCATGCCACAGCTCCAGCTGTTCCCGCAGTGCACACTCCAGTTCCTGCTCTGCCCGAAGTGCACGCTCTGGCTCCTGCAGCTCATCCTGAGGAGGTCACTCCAGCTACAGAGTACCAGGAGCTCAGGCAAGTTCTTTTCTTTACTTTTATAACATCAATACTAATTAAGACTTGCCTAGCTCCTGGTGATTTTGGTGATGCCTCATCCTGCCCTTTTTCCTCCCTGTCTGAGGTGGCTGTTTTGAGGATGGATTCCCAGATTTTGGGGCTCAAGGACCTCCAGCTTTTGTCGTCTGGCTTTGCCTATGGTCAGCTCCCTCCATCCGTTCCAGAGGTCAGGGGACCTCCACCTGTTGCTCCAGAGATCAGAGGCCCTCTACCCGTTGTTCCAGAAGTCAGGGGACCTTTATCCATTGTTCCAGAGGTCAGGGGGCCTCCACCTGTCATTCCGGGGGTCAGGGGACCTCCTTTGTGTGTTCATGAATGCAGCACGCCACTGTCAGCCATTTCTGAATTGCATCTTAAGCTCTACACACCCTGTCCTCCAGTCGGGTGGCCCAGAGACTCTGGTGGGCCACCCAACCCACCTTGTACTCTGATTTGGGGTCTAGTGGACTCGAGTAGACCCCCTGAACTATTTTGTCCCATGATCTGGTGGCTCAGGGACTCGGGAAGGCCGCCAGATCCACCTTGTTCTCCAGTGCGGTGGTCCATGGACTGGGGTAGACCACCTGACCCGTTTTGTATTGAACTTTGGGGTCATGGACTTTGTTTACCACATGGTTATGTTTGTTTTGGGCTCTGTGGGGTTAAGAGTTTATTTTGGTCCGCCTGGCCTTGTACCCTCAAAACCCACCCTGGGAAGGTGCTTTTCTCTTTATTTTTGTTGGTGGTTGATGTAACCTTGTGGGTCGTCTGGAAACCTCCCCTTAAGAGGGGAGTACTATCAGGACATGGACTGGGCCCCAGTTTCTCGCTCTGATTTATTATTCATCCTCCTTGTCACCTGAACTTGGGGTGCCGGGCCACATCCTCGCTTTGAGTTTACATCGTTGGATTTTCTTTATTTGTTATGTTGTTGTTGTTGTTGTTGTTACACAGGGTTACAAATATAATTTTTTTGTAAGTTGTCTGTGTTTTTTCAACTGATTTAAGACAATTTTGCACCGCTGAATCCAAAAATGACATCCGTTTCTCTCGATCAGGTGCTAAGTAAAAACCTGTACCTACTTAGTACTTACTTAGTACTGTGCATGTACTTACCTTTCTATAAAGGTAAGTACATATAAATTGAATGTTATGTCATCATTGTTCAAAATTCAGAGAATTTCAAGACATAAAAAAGAATTTTGCATCATATAAAGCGAAAATACCCGTACATGTAAACAAAAACATGTAAAACAACATGTGGCCATAATTCAAAAAGTTGACCTGATTGAGCAAAACCAATGTGATTTTTGGATTCAGCACATCAAAATTGTCCTAAATCAGCTAAAAAAAGAAACTTAGACAATAAATTTGGTGTTGACCAGTGTTATCATGGGGTTAGTCCTTTCATTCATTCATTCATTCATCTTCTTCCGCTTAATCCTTTTCGGGTCGTGGGGGGGCTGGAGCCTATCCCAGCATCTTTGGGCGAGAGGCAGGGTACACCCTGGACAGATCGCCAGTCCATCGCAGGGCCAACACAGAGAGACAGACAACCATTTACTCTCACAGTCATACCTAAGGACAATTTAGAATCCCCAGTTTTGATGCCAATTAACCTAACTTGCATGTTTTTGGCATGTGGGAGGAAACCGGAGAAATCCCGGAGTAAACCCACGCAGACACGGGGAGAACATGCAAACTCCGCGCAGATCACTGTTGGTCGGGGGCTGGGATCGAACCCAGGATCCCCCAGCCAAGGGTGAGTTACTGTGCTGCCACAGTGCTAACCACTCTGCCACCGTGCCGCCCTAGTCCTTTTATTATTAGTATTATAATTACCATTGTGTCTTGGAAAAGGTGAAGGGAAAGCAGTAATCAAGAAAAAAGGAATTGAGCTATGGCAAAAAGGATGGGGTGAAGACCATAAAGGTAGATCGTATTACAAAATACAAAAATCTGTTGCAAAAAAGAATTTTAAAACAACAAACAGGAGGGAAGACATCATTATGGCAAGACTCAGACTGGATCATACAGGTTTAAATGGCACTTTATTCACCATGGGGAAAAGCAAAAGTGACAAATGTTGAGAATGTGGATTAAAAGAAAATGTCGAGCACATCTTATTACACTGTCACAAGTATGGAAATGAAAGAATGAAAAATGAAGTTCGAGAGACCAGTAGGGAATGGGATTTAACTGGGATTCAGGGAACAGATGGAGATGGAGAAGCACTTAGAATTACGAGAAGGGCTCTTTTCTCTTTTTTAGATAACACAGGATTAAGTCATAGACTTTAGGGGTCAGGCTCAGATGACATAATGTTACACTTTCTTGTACAGTAGGTGGCGGTATGCACCTTCCAGTTGTTTGCTATCTGCCAATAACTGAGAGAAGAAGAAGATTGTCATAGTCTTGTCTGTCCTGATCCTCTGTTCATGTTCTGTGTCCTCAGTCTGTGGTTGTGTGTGTAGCCCCGTCCGTCCTGTCATCTCTGTTTTTCTCATGTGTCAGCTGTCTTCTTCTTCTCCTTCTTTTAGATTTGTGTCAGCTGTGAGTCATGATTGCTCTCCCGACCTGTGCTGTGTTGTCTTGATAGCATATTGATTTGGTGGCCCGACAACTCACCAAAATACAAAAGCCACAACACAAATACAAAAGCACTAATGTTAGTGTCAATGCTAACATTAGTGCTAAAATTAATACTAACTTTAGCATGCTAATGTTAGCATTAGCATCATTGTTAATATTCGCATGCTAACATTAGTGTCAATGCTAGTGGACATGGTGGAAAAGAGGATGAGGAAAAGCTGTTGATTGACTGGACTGATATTATTACCTTTAGCATTGATGCTAATGTTACCATGCTAACATGAGCACTGATGTTGATGCATTGATGTTAATGCTAACATTAACATGCTAAGGTTTGTGCAATGTTATCATTGATGCTCAGGGCTTGACATTATAACAATGGCCAGAATAATAATGTATCACCCCTGGCGGGTATATTTCAGCTGTGGCAGGTAAGACAGCGACTCCGATTAGTCACTTTGGCAGATTGTAGTTTTCTCAAATGACATCTAAACAATAAACCTATCGCAAAGTGAGACTACAAAACTACAACTCCCACAAGTGCTATCTGCACACACTGTCAGCCAGCTGCAGCCCAGGAGTTTGGCCCCGCAGGTTGGTTCATTTTCTTTTCAGTCTGGAGAAACAGCAATGACCAGACAGCAGCCACTCTCAGTCATCAGATCATGGGGACAGTTGCCCCAGCGGTGAGAATAACCTATGTTCTTCCCCCACATCAGCTCCTACCTCTGTGGGTAAATATGATTATTTTTAGAGTAAGAAGTTCCCATTTACTGTCCACAACTGTGCAAATTTAAGTTTTTTACATTTCTACATTTCTGAAAAGAAACAACTTCTTTGATACATCAATGCAGAAGGCAGGGATCCAGGGTTTCTCAGGATGTCTGGAGCATGCCAATATCATCTGGCACCAAATCCAAACTGCCAAGAAGGAACGAAGAGACCTGCATGTAGCCTTTTTAGACCTCGTCAATGCCTTCGGCTCAGTCCCGCACAAGATCTTGTGGACGGCCTTCAAGTACTTCAGCGTACCAAACCACATCACACAGCTGGTCAAGAGCTACTTTCAGAATCTCCAGTTTTGTGTGACAGCTGGGAACAACACCACGGCCTGGCAGCACCTGGAAAGGGCCATCATGGCAGGATGCACCATTTCCCCTGTAGCATTCATCATGGCAATGGAAGTGATCATATGGGCAGCCCGTTCGGTAGCGGGTGGCGAGAGGACCAAGAGTGGCCTGCGTCTTCCGCCAATTAGAGCGTACATGGATGATATGACCATCATCACAGCAACAAAACCATGCATTAGATGCTTGCTGCAGAAACTCCAGGAGACCATCCAGTGGGCAAGAATGGCGTTTAAGCCAAGCAAATCTCGCAGCATCTCCATTGTTAAAGGCCAACTAATGGGACTGCGGTTCCACATCAGCGATGAACCAATCCCCACAGTCTTAGAGAAGCCCATCAAGAGCCTCGGACGATGGTATAACATAGACCTCAGAGACACCCAACAACTTGAACAATTCCAGCAGGACACGGCTAACAGCCTCAAGCAGATTAATAACACCGCACTTCCAGGGAAACTGAAGCTCTGGTGCCTCCAGTTTGGGCTGCTGCCCAGACTCCAGTGGCCGTTGACCATGTATGAAGTCTCCCTAGCCCATGCTCAGTGTCTGGAAGGGCTGGTGAGCTCTTATGTGAGGAAGTGGCTTAGCTTCCCAAAATGTCTCAGCGGCATTGGACTCTACAACATCTTTTTTTTTTTTTTTAAATCTACCTATAAAAACTGACTGCCTCTTCTACCTATGTGTACCTATGTGTATGTGTTTACCCGTTCTTTGTATGTTTGTCCCTATGCTGCTTTGTAAAGCGTCTTTGAGTATTTAGAAAAGCGCTATATAAGACTGATGTATTATTATTATTATTATTATTACAGCGATGGAGCCCTATCGCTTGCATTGTCTAGCCTGGTTGAGGAATTCAAATGTGCCAAAGTGAGGCTGGATATGTCATTCGCCAACTCCTGGGACCCTGTAGTAAGAGGTGCTGCTCCTACCCTGGCAACAGGGAAGAAGTGGACCCCAAACATGGCTGTACTACAGGCCAAATCTGTGCTCCTCCATCGTGACGTGGTGGGCTACGTCCAACAAGGTAGAGGAGGCCTTGGCTTTGGAACAGTGACACCCCTCTGTCAAAAGGCATCTCTATCTGAACACCGAACTATAGTGGTAGAGGAGGTGCCTCAACAGGAAGAAGTAGCCAGAAGGGCCAGAGCCGTAGCACAAGCCAAACAGGGTCAATGGACGAGGTGAGAGGGTGTTGAAAAGAGGAAAATCACATGGAGAGAACTCTGGGGCATGGAATCCAACAGGCTGAGCTTCATCATCCGAGCTACATATGATGTGCTGCCCTCTCCCACAAATCTGCAGCTGTGGCTTGGAAGGGATCCATCTTGCCCTCTGTGTACATCCCCAGCAACACTCAAGCACATCTTGGTTGGTTGCAGGACTAGCCTCACTCAAGGTAGATACACGTGGAGACACAACCAGGTCCTCAGTTGTCTAGCTGATAAACTTGAGTGCAAGCGAGTATCCATCAACTCCCAACCCTTCAACAACCAGGATGTGTCTGACACCTACGATCATTTGTTCAAGCGGGGGCCAAGCTGAGAACCAGTCCCTTACTCCCTGATCTAGGTTCACTGAACGCAGCCAGGGATTGGCAGATGCGGGATGACTTGGATCAAAGGCTCATCTTCCCTCCAGAGATTGCAATGACCACCCTGCAACCAGATCTCGTCCTCTGGTCTAATTCATCTAAGTTTGCCTATATTATTGAGTTGACAGTACCCTGGGAGGACACTGTTGAGGAAGCTTATGAGCATAAGAAGCTGCGGTATTCCAACTTAACAGCTGAGGCAGAGGACAGAGGCTGGAAGATAAAGGTGCACCCGGTGGAGGTGGGATGCAGGGACTTCATAGCTACAATAACTAATAATAATGCATCAGATTTATATAGCATTTTATCATAGACACTCAAAGACACTTTACAAGTAGATACATTATTCATTCACTCCAGACAGACAACGGTAGTGGCAAGCTACTACTGTAGCTACAGCTGCCCTGGGGCAGGCTGACGGAAACGTGGCTGCCAATCCGCGCCAACGGCCTCTCTGGCCACCACCAAACATTTATCCACATTCATACCCTGTGTTATGGACACAGGAGGTAAGGTGGGTAAAGTGTCTTGCCCAGGGACACAACGACAGGATATCTGGGGAGAGCGAGATTTGAACTGCCAACCGTCCGGTTATTGGACGACCTGCTCTACCTCCTGAGCCACTGCCGTCCCATCTGCTCAGGAAGATTGGGATCAGGGGACAGGATACAGATGGGCAATTAAAGAGCTGGCCGACACTGCCAAGAGGACCAGTCACTGGCTGTGGATGAAAAGGAGTGACATCATTTGGGCTTCTAGGGTAAACAGCTAAACCACGGGACACACACCCAGGTTTGATCAACCTGTGGTGGGTCTGCCTCGGCGGAGGGCATCACATCAAAGGATTCCGGCATTAAAACAACTCATGGAATCATCAACATCAAAGGATTCCAGTATCAGAGCTACAATTTTTAATCATAAACATCAAAGGATCCTGGCATTTAATAGTCTGTCTATGACATCAGTGGGATGTCTAGGACATCATAGGTCATCATATAGCCTATGGATCATTTCCTATGACCTATGGGCTACCAAAAGATGTCTATGACATCATATAGGATCACGTGGGTCTGTGATGTCTATGATATCATATGGACTGTCTAGGACATCATAGGACATCATATAGCCTATGGGTCATTTCCTATGATCTATCTTCTTCTTCTCTTGGTTACTGGTGGATAGCAAACAACTGGAAGGTGCATACCGCCACCTACTGTACAAGAAAGTGTAACATTATGTCATCTGAGCCCGACCCCTAAAGTCTATGACTTAATCCTGTGTTATTTAAAAAAAAGAAAAGAGCCCGTCTCGTGATTCTTAGTGCCTCTGTCCATCTGTTCCCAGAATCCAAGTTAAATCCCATTCCCTACTGGCCTTTCGAACTATGGGCTATCAAAAGTTGGTCAAAGACAGACCCCTGCCTGCTGCAGGAACAACCGGATAATTTTTTCACACATAAGGAGTTGTAACTCCTTATACAAAGATATAGAGTGATGATAATCAAGTCAGTAGCGGTAATGCACCTGTAAGCTGGTTGCCAACCACCAATCAAATCTAAAAGAAGAAGAAGAAGAAAAGCTGGTCGATGCTACCAGTAGAGTGATGTATGAAGCATCCGGCCAGAGACAGATAGAGTGATGATATAGAGTGAAGTACGTGGTGGTAATGCACCTGTAAGCTGGTTGCCAACTGCCAATCAAATCTAAAAGAAGAAGAAGAGAAGACCAGTTGCTGGATGGGAATGAAAAGGAGTGATACCATCTGGGCTTCTAAGGCAAACAGCTAAACCGCGGGACACATACCCAGGCTTGATCAGCCTGTGGTGGGCCTGCCTCAGTGGAGGGTGTCTTGCGATAAATGGCTGAAACACTTTGTGATGCTGAGGTACACAACTGATGATGTATCCCAGAGGTGAGCCTTATAGTAGCCATCTATCAAGAACTCTCCATGAACTCAGAAGTGGTGCAAACATCAGGGATTGTAACAGCTAGTCCTTTCATTGAACCTTTGTATGACAGAGAGAAAAAGTGACTAAACTTTATGTTGCTGTAAAGAGTAAATGAAGCTTCTTCTGAGGTAAACTTTTGTTTATCTGTGATTATCTATAATATCTGTGATTTGCAACTTTTTCATGGAAATAAAACCTCTGATTTATGTATTTTTAATGTGTTGGTCCAGGGGTGTGAAACATGTAGCCCATGGGCCAAGAATGGCCCACCAGGGGCTACATGTTTTCCTCTGAATTTACAGCTTTCTTGCTAGTAAATTTCTGACTTTTTCTACTGATTAGAATTGTTCATGTAAAGTCAAGACGTTTTTCTCCTTAAGAGGACACTTTTTTCTCGTGTTTTTTTTTTCTTTTTTTTTCTGGTGAAAACAGGTAGTGTCGATGTAGATTAAATCCATCAGCTATTACTAATGATGTGCTGCCCTGAAGGGGTGTCCCAATTCATAGGGGTCATTTTCAACCCCTACCCCTTGGCCTTTGATTTCAAGGACCAAGGGGTGGGGGTAGGCAAAGGGGAAGAAGTACAAATGGGAATTTGGACAGACCCCAAATCTACCTGTACTTCACTCTCATATTGCAAATATCTTTCTTGACTGCTTCACAGTATTTACTCCTGTTAATAATTAAACAGTGTCTCTTGCTATTTTTATGTATGTATAAGGGTCATTTACATTTAAGAAGGTTGTAAATTTAGTTCAAGTAAAATTTAGCATACGATAGTCAAATGTGATTATATTAAACATAATTTTCCAACCACAAACTTTTGGCTAGTGAAAAGGCTGAATGGCTAGTAACTTTGGAAAATCTTTAGCCACAGTGGCCGGTGAGCAAAAAACAATGTCAAGCCCTGCTGATGCTCATATTAATATGCTAATGTTAGCACTAATTTTAGCATTGACACTAACATCAGCATGCTTTTGTATTTGTTTTTAGGTTTTTGGTAATTGTGTTGTGGCTATTTGCATTGTGTTGTAGATTTTGTATTTGTGCTGTGGCTTTTGTATTTGTGTTGTGGATTTTGTATTTTGGTGAGCTCTCTGGGCCACTGTATATTGACCATCATGGATGCACTGGAGGATGGACTGCAGGAATTTGGCAATTGCACTCTATGACACGGCTGGGAAAACTGCTTGCAGCCAGAACCATACTGTTATTTGTCATCAAGTACAGTATAAGCAATCTAACAAGCTAGTTAGCAGGCAGCAAGAGAGAAGCCTTAATTGCTTTGCCCTTCATGTGGGTGTTCCTATAAAGACACTGTATATCACATGAAAACTATGAACTGCTTTCATCTTCTGGTCACAATGGGTGGGTTCCTTCCAGCAATCACTGTGCCATTATTCTGACTTTTCTCTTAAGGTCAAAGTGCTCTGAATGAGATTGGGAACCTCAAAAAATCACCGCATAAGGATTCAAGTTATGGTTCTCTATTTCTGGGGTCAACGCTTTTAATAAACACAGGTTTTTGTTCCAGAGAGGAAAACAGGCAGTTGGTGGAAAGAGAACAAAGGAGCAGGAGAACAAATGAATAGAAGACTTGAATAATTTAATTTGGAGAGCATAAATGTCATCTCAATTAGACCATGAGATGAACCCTGCACCTCGCATGCACACGTATGGGGTGGGGGGGTGGGGGCACGACTGGAGTTGGAGGCATAGTAGAAAACATAAAAAGAGAAGAAGGAGATAGACAGCCAGCTGCCTCTTTCCATAGTGTTTTCAGAAATGAATACCAGTTTCAACACAGCGGGGCCAGGAGATTAAACAAACTTAACACACTCATCATCAAACCAAACTGAGCCTACTGCCAAAATAACACAGGCACACATGAACAACACACATACATTCCTATGAAGTAAGACCTGTTAATCCATGTCAAATATACCAGTAATAAGCCTCTACTTGACAGCTTGGAAACCACATACCATTCACCATCTCAGTCTTTCTCTCAGGAAACTCTGTTTAGTCAACCAGATGAAAAATAGCATCAGAGGATGAATCCTCTGATAATGCAACTCTCATTCCTACTCTAATCCCTGATTCAAACACCTGCCAAAACAGGAACTTTCACATGCAACTGTGAAAACCTCTGCTTATGTAACACACTAGAGGGGCATGAAGGCCACAGCATACTTAGTCAACCAAGATGGGGGTTTGCACAAAAGACGGGCTAAGATTAAAGGCTTTGTAGTGCAGTGAAGACACTAGCACGGATTGACATCATGGAGCTGCAGAGTTTAATCCAGGCCTCCAAACCATCTGTGTCTTACCTGACCCTTTGAACTTGTGGTAGTGCTTTTATTTATTTCAAAACATGCTGGGCATTCTCACTTTATATATCAAGTATTGACACATTTATTTGTAGGATTCCACAGTTTGTGCAATAATACCAAGAGTTTGTACTGCACCCTGTGGGGTAAATCCCAGGCTCTCAGGCAGATTAGCCACACCTTGGCAGAAAGACACCGAATGTGAAGCATTCAGAACCCAGCTGACACAGGTCATTGTTATATTGCCCTTGGTCTATCAAAAGATTCACTCTGTCAACCATGAAAGAAGCATGTTCTGGTACCATAACAAGCAACAGTGACAAGGGCTATGGAGCTTTGTTACCATCCTACGTGAACCTGAACATGGGTCAGAGCCAAAAGAAATACTGCAAGTCACC
Organism: Pholidichthys leucotaenia; assembly: GCA_020510985.1. Lineage (NCBI taxonomy): Eukaryota > Metazoa > Chordata > Actinopteri > Cichliformes > Pholidichthyidae > Pholidichthys > Pholidichthys leucotaenia. The sequence continues at coordinate 334,047,329 of CM035841.1, forward strand.
AATGTATAAACTAACATAAACATGTCAGGGAATAAAAGCAAACTTGGCTTATCGTCAAAGAAGCAAAAAAACCTTTTTATTTTATTAGGTTCAGGATGAAAAGAAACTAAGATGGCTTCCTGTGGTAACGTATTGTCACTTCCTGTGTTGCTGGCTGTTGGTGTGGTTTGCTCTGCGCTTTGCTCTCCTCACTCTCCTGAGGATTATTGCCTTTAATTTTAAACACTTTTTTTCAATCTACTGTCACTGCTCACTGCTGATTAACAAGCCTCTTGCACCTGTGTGTGCACTTTAGTGTCACCTAATCACCCTCTTTAGCCTTAAGTTCACCTTTCATCGGTGTTTGTGTTAGCTTCGGGTTAGCCACTAGCTATGGCTACTAGCTCTCCTTCCCCTTCTCCTCTGGTGTGCTCTCTCTCTGTCAGATGTTTAGCTACACCCTCTGCCTCTTTTAGTGATAATGGGTAAATGTGATTAAATGTTGTCTTTTTGAGGCGCTCAAGGCAAGGTTGTGTGATTTGGAATCCCAGCTCTGCTACATTGAAACACCATTAGCGCCAGCTAATAATGACAGACTCCCATTAACTGCAACAGAGCGCCGTAGCATAGGGCCTGTTAGCCGTCCCCTGGCAACCACTTCTCCTGAACAGCCAGGAGAGAGCGGGTGGATGATGGTGAGAAACAAGCATAGTTGCAAGCCCCTGGTTCACCACCAACCTGTTCATGTTTCTAATCACTATTCCCCACTCAGCAACATACTGAGGAAAAAACTGATCATTGGTGACTCTGTAGTCAGAAACGTGAAGCTAGAGACTCCCAGCGGCCATGGTCAAATGCATTCCTGGGACCAGAGCAGGTGACATCGAGTCAAATTTGAAAATGCTGGCTAAAAGTAACTGTAAACACTCCACAATTGTTATCCACGACGGTTTTAACAACGTCCGACTCCGGCAGTCGGAAGGTACAAAACTTAGTGTGGAATCGGTGTGTAACTTTGCAAAAACAATGTCTGCCTCTGTAATATTCTCTGGGCACCTCCCTAACCTGACCAGTGATGACATGTTTATCCGCATGTCATCATTCAACCGCTGGCTGTCTGTGTGATGTCCTGCAAACAATGTGGACTACATAGACAATTGGAACTTATTTGGGGGAAAACCTGGTCTTTTTAGGTGAGACGGTGTCCATCCCACTTTGGATGGTGCGTCTCTTTTATCTAACAATCTGGAATCATTTTTATCCAAAGTTCCAAAGCCTTGACTGCTCAGAGTTGGGACCAGGAAGAAGAGAGGCAGTCTTACACGCCTATCCGCAGCTTCTCTCCATCCCACCACCCCTCAAAATAGCCCCTGTCTTTCCCATCAGAGAATCACTGTCTGCTCTCTCTGAAGTAAATAAAAATATAATGTATAAGCATCCCAAAGTGATTAAACCAAAAGTTGGTAAAACTCAAATTAAACGTGAACCTCTAAATTTAATGACTTGGCCTCTGTTCCTCCTCATAATTAAAAAAATAAATGTGGTTTGTTAATTATTAGGTCTCTAACTCCCAAGACTCTGCTAGTCCATGATATGTTAATTGATCATCAGACAGATTTAATATCCCTTACAGAGACTTGGTTAGGGCAAGAGGATTATGTTGGCTTAAATGAATCAACTCCCTCTGGCTATTTAAACTGTCAAAATCCCAGAAGTTCTGGTCATGGAGGAGGAGTAGCAACAATTTACCATTCCAAATTACTAGTTAATGTAAAGCAAAAAACGTTATAATTCCTTTGAGGGGCTGGTCCTCAGTATTGGCCATGTTAGCAATTTTAGGTTAAACCCAATTTTATTTGCATAGTTTATCGTCCTCCCTCAGCCTACTCAGAGTTTTATCTGAATTTGCTGAGTTCTTAGCAGATTTAGTGCTGAAATCAGATAGAATAATAACAGTAGGGGGCTTTAATATACATGTAGATGTAGATAGTGATTGCCATAATATGGCATTTAATTCAATATTAGACTTGATGGGGTTTTCTCAGAAAGTAGGAAATTTTACCCATTATCTCCACTACACATTGGACCTTGTGCTGACATATGGCATAGAAATAGAAAATCTGTTAGTGTCTCCTCATAACCCTGTACTGTCAGACCATTACCTGTTAATTTTTGATTTTACTATTTCTAACTATTTGGCTCCTAAAGAAAAATATTACCACAGTAGATATCTCTCAGATGACGCCATTACCATATTTAAGCAGATTGTTTCCTCAATGTCATGTGTCAACACAATGGAGAAAAGGTATGGAGAGCTTGCTCCGTCTGTAATTGATAGCATGGTAGATAGTGTGACAGCTTCTCTGCATCAGACCCTAGACACGGTGGCCCCTTTAAACAAGAAAAAAATCTAATCAGAGATTTCTAACTCCTTGGTTCAACACAAAAAACTCATAGCTTAAAACAGAAGACTCGTCAATTAGAAAGAAAATGGTGCTCCACTAAATTAGATGAAATCTATTTAGCTTGGAGAAATCAACTTGTAATTTAAAAAAAAAAAAAAAATCTCTTAGGAAAGCTAGAACTGTCATGGTCCGAGCGCCGATCTCGTCCACGCTCGAGCCATACATCTTCTCCACCAGGTTTGACAGCAGAGTTACCTTCTGGCTCCCCGAACTCTTATTGTGACAGCGCTCGGAGGAGCTTCCTGCTGTCAAAGCCGAACAGCTGTGCTGCATTCGTGGCTCATCAGTGGCCGGCATTTAAGCGGACGCTGAATGCAGCCCAATGCGGCAGTCTCGTCGAACATCCCTTATCATTTCACGTCTTCTTATTGTTAACGACCATCCCTCGTCCACGGTCTGGATCGTAAGTGAGCTTTGTGTTAGCCTTATGTTTTCCTTGCCTAGTGTTTTGTGCCTTAGCCCACCGTGGCTCATTACTTTATTACTTTGTGTTATCCTTTATCCTTAATAAACATCATTGTAACCCATCGGTGACTTGTGGCGTCTTATGGTGGCTCGTGAGGGCCGGCCCATGACAGTAGACTGCCACCAGGGCGCCTAAACGGAGGCGCCAAACCAAGACGCTGTTCCCGGTGAGTTTGCATAAGTGGACATTTGCTCTTTCCTGTCTGGATATTGCGTGCTGATAGAATGCCGTCGCAGAGGGGCCACGCTCGGAGTCGGGACTACGGGCTGGCGGAAGCTTTGGAATACGTGGACGAAACGCTCATTGCTGCCTCCCTCCTTGACTGTCACAGCGACGTACGCCGGTACCTGGACCTTGCTGAGGATGTCCTTAATCATCTCCCTCACTACGCCGACCATCCTGAAGTCGACGTTAGGAGGGCCAACATCGCTGCGCAACGTGAGATTCTCCGTACGGTAGAGGAGGACTACGGTGAGAAGCAGAGGAGAAGGCATCCCCGCTCCCCGCTTTGGGATCCCGTTCGTGTCCCCGATCCCACCCCAGGAGTTCGCGCCACCCGGGTCGTCGAAGACGTCGGCGCCCCGGCCAAGATAACCCTCAGCAAGAACCCCGTCCGGATCCTGTTCCGGGTCGTTGGAGGAACTCTGCCTCCCAGCCAGCTGCTCCTTCGGCGTCACGTCAGGAGGGAATTCCTGCAGCCTCTCCTCCCGGGCCACCTGTTCCCGCTGTCCCGTCTGCCCGTCGCGCCCGGATCGTCTCGGCTGTCGTCCCCTCCTCTGTGATGTCACCTCCAGCGGCAGAGAGAGTTCTGAGTCCTGCCCCGGCGAAGTCCCGTTCGTGATCCGTCGCGAGCGGCACCTCCTCGTCCTTCCAGGGAGCCCTCTGTCACCATCCGGCAGGGAAAGGGAGGAGCAACGTCCCCTACAGCAGGCACCATCCTCCCTCCGGGAGACAGGCAAGTGCAAGTTCCTTCTTCTCACCAAAGTTGTGATTTGTCTTGTCTGACTCCTGGGGGCGGAGTTCAGGGTTCGCAGTCCCCCGAGTTCCCACCACCTGCTGTAGCCCTGATTATTAAACCTGCTGCCTCTGTGTCTCCCTCCGCTGAGCGGTCCTCGACGCCAGGCCAACGTCGCCGGATGAGGAGGGGGCCTGCAGCTCTGGAGAGCTTGGTTCCAGCCCTGCAGCCATGTCATGGGCAGAGGAGGAAAGCGGACTGCAGCATGGAGCCTGCGCCGACGACGAAGCGTCCCCGGGTCTCCACAGACGAGCGAGCCGATCCAGCGGGTCGAGGGTCCCCTGCCACCACGCCGTGCGGGTTGTCTGCGTGGACTCAAGTGCCGGTGGGTCCTCAGGCTGCGGAAACCATCATGCCAGCTGCGGAGCCCGACGTAGCTGAGCGGGAGCCGGAAGACGATTTCCTTCCGTCTGAGCCCGGATCGTTGGAGTCCTGGACAGCGGCAGAACCCGAGTACAGGCAAGTGCTCTACTTTGTTTTTCTCCTCTCTATTCTGGAGCACTTTTGCCTGTCTCTCGGAGAGGCGAGCCAGGAGCAGCCATCCGCTGCACCCGAACTTGTCTCGCTGGGCTCTGTCGCTACCAGTGATCCTGATCCCGGTTCTTTTCTTTCTCCTGAGCCTTCCCCCAGGGTCACTGGTGCGGAGCTGGCTCCGATCGCTGTGCTGGAGGTTCTGGGTTCGGGGTTGGAGGTCGGTACTGGAGCTGCGCTGACCCAGTCAGGGTCTGACGCGGGTGCAGCCGTGACCCAATCGGGGTCCATCGCGGGTGCAGCCGAGACCCAATCGGGGTCCATCACGGGTGCAGCGCCAGTAGGGTTCAAGGTCAGTGAGGGGGCTGCAGATCCCCTGCTACCTGACACTGGACGGGCTCGTCATCTTCTTCTCTCCCCTCATCCAAGTCACCGCCCCTGCTCATCATCGCCAGGGGCCGCTGGGAGCCTTCTACGCTCGGCCCAGCTCTCCCACGTTTTTTCCCCACCAGGGAGGCCGCCGCGGGCTGTTTTTCCATGGTTCTGGTGACTGAGGGACTCGGGTCGGCCACCCGAGAAACTGTTTCGCCGGTCCGGCGCCTTGGGTCGGCCACCCGACATTCTGTGTTTGCTGCGGGGTGACCTGGTTTGGCCGCCAGAGATTTGGACTCTCCGGACCTGGGACTGGGGTGGGCCGCCCGAGCACGTTCTGATCCACTTATTCCCCTGTTGGCCTTGGGACGCAGGGAGACCACCGGAACTGTCCCCGTGGGTTTTTGGTCCCTGCCTGTCACCATTTCCCTGCACTGTCTGGGTTGAAGGTCATGCGGGGTGATAATCTTGTTCTATGTGCTGCCTGTGTTAATGTGTTGGGGGTTTTTTTCTTCTGTCTTGGTCGTTCTGTGTGTTTTTGTACCTTTGGGGAATGTGGTATTTTCTGTTGTCTTGCCCTGTAATTGTTTCGTTTGTAGCCCGCCTTAATCTTGATTTTTGCTTTTGGGAATATTGTGTTTTCTGTTATCATGCCCTGTAATTGTTTCATTTGTGTCTGCCTAAATCATGGTTTTGCGTTTGGGAACATTGTATTTTCTGTTTTCGTGCCCTGTGTGATTCATGTATTTGGGACTTTTGTCTTTCTTTTTCTGGTCATCTCTGTGCTCTGTTTTCATTATGTCTTTTGGTTTATGGCTGGACCTCTCCCTCCTGGCCCGTTCCCCCAGCCGCCCATCCTGGGGGGGGGGAGGGGGCTTGGGTGTCCCTGGGCGTTCAGAGCCCACCCTCGGGGGAGAGGTACTGTCATGGTCCGAGCGCCAATCTCGTCCACGCTCGGGCCATACATCTTCTCCACCAGGTTTGACAGCAGAGTTACCTTCTGGCTCCCCGAACTCTTATTGTGACAGCGCTCGGAGGAGCTTCCTGCTGTCAAAGCCGAACAGCTGTGCTGCATTCGCGGCTCATCAGTGGCCGGCATTTAAGCGGACGCTGAATGCAGCCCAATGCGGCAGTCTCGTCGAACATCCCTTATCATTCCACGTCTTCTTATCGTTAACGAGCATCCCTCGTCCACAGTCTGGATCGTAAGTGAGCTTTGTGTTAGCTTTATGTTTTCCTTGTCTAGTGTTTTGTGCCTTAGCCCACCGTGGCTCATTACATTGTTACTTTGTGTTATCCTTTATCCTTAATAAACATCATTGCAACTCATCGGTGACTTGTGGCGTCTTATGGTGGCTCGCGAGGGCCACCCATGACAAGAACAAGTTATTATTCCATATTAATAAAAGAGAACAAGAATAATCCCAGGTTTCTTTTCAGCACTGTAGCCAGGTTGACAAAGAGTCAGGATTCTGTCAAACCTAGCATTCCCTTAGAGCAAACTAGTCAGGACTTTATGAACTTATTCAATAATAAAATTTCATCTATCAGGACTGGCGATCTGTCCAGGGTGTACCCTGCCTCTTGCCCAAAGATGCTGGGATAGGCTCCAGCCCCCCCCGCGACCCGAAAAGGATTAAGCGGAAGAAGATGGAGATGGAGATAAAATCAGTCAGATTCTTTACACCGTTAACTTAAATACAGTCACTACAACAACTCCTTCAATTGATATCTGTTTGGATGAGTTTACTCCAATTGACCTTTTAGAGTTAGATAAAATAATTTTCCCATCCAAGCCTTCAACTTGTCTTTTAGACCATATTCCTACCAGGTTATTGAAAGAAATGTTCTCATTTACTGGTAGCTCTAGTCTTCAAATAATCAATTCTTCATTAACATTAGGCCATGTACCGCAGGCATTTAAAACTGCTGTAATTAAACCATTACTTAAAAAGCAAACGCTGGATCCAAGTGTTTTAGCTAACTTTAGACCAATTGTAGTTCATATATCTATATCTGCATATGTATAGACACAGGGGCATGTTTTGTGATTGCATGTGTGGAATGACCTCACGTCTCAGAAGAGGACAATAGGTCTGGACCGCCTGCGGAGAACAACAAGGAGATGGAGACCTGAAAAGATTTCCTGACCCCCCAGGGTCAGGCGAAGGAACGGGAGGACATTGGAAGGAGACATTGGATGATTAGAAGGATATGACAAGGATGTGTGATGTTGGCTTTTGTTGTGTGAGGTATAAATATGGGGGTCTGACTGCGATCAGCCTCTTTCTGCTTTTGGTGAGACATGATGGGGATGTGAAGCCGACATTAAATCTGAATTACAAAACCATTCAGCTTCTTCATTTCTCGCACCCCACATTGGTGACCAGACGTGAGAATGGATGAAAGGCGTTCCCCCGTTGCAGACTCGTCGGAGGCGGCCTGAGCGATCACCGTCGCCATCAAGCTCCCAGAATTCTGGCAGAACGACCCAAACTCGTGGTTCAAGCAGGCTGAGGCACAGTTTGCGCTCGCAGGGGTGACGGCAGACGAAACCAAGTTCTACCAAGTCATCGCTAGGCTCGACACCGGCACAGCGCAATGCGTGCGGAGCGTGATACAGCAGCCGCCCGCCAGCGACAAATACGAGGAGCTGAAGGCTACTCTCATCGAGACCTTCGTGCCCTCGGCCGAGGAAAGGGCCAAGAGACTACTGGCGATGTATGGCCAAGGAGGGCGCAGACCGATGGCCCTGATGGAAGACATGCTTCAGCTGAGGGAGGCAGACAACGACAGCTTCCTCTTTCAGCACATCTTCCTCAGCAGTCTCCCGACGCACATGAGAGGGACTCTGTCCAACATGCGTTGTAAGACCCAGCAGGATTTCCGCGCGCTGGCCCAGGAAGCACAGCGGCTCCTCAACTCCTGCGGCGAGCAGATGGCCACAGCAGCAGCGGCGGACCTCGGTGCGGAAGCCCAGGGCATCGGGGAGCCGGAGACAGCGGAGCAAATCCCGCCCACCATGGCAGCGACGCAGCCGCGACGCAACAGACGAGACGACCTCTGTTACTACCACCGGCGATTCGCTGAGAGGGCATACAAGTGTGTGCCACCGTGCAGTTTCAAGAGCTCGGGAAACTCCAAAGCCAGGAACCGTTAGCAGCTATGGCTCTCGGCGAGGCCAACAAGCTGCTCTACATCACTGATGGAGGCTCCGGGTGGCACTTCCTCATAGACACCGGAGCTCCACCCCGACCTACGCTGACCGGGTGGCTGGACCCCGCGGCAACGGGGCAACGGCGGCGAACGGCTCGAACATCAGCACTTATGGTGAAAGGACCTTGTCTCTGTCCTTACACGGCCGCACTTATGAGTGGACTTTTATCATAGCGGCGGTGAGTTTCAACATGTTAGGTGCTGATTTCTTATGTTCACATGGGTTGTTAGTTGATCTCGCAAACAGATGCTTAATCAATGCACTGTCATTCTCTTCTATACCCTGTGCAGCTCGAGTGCCCCCACCACCCGTGCAGGCCAACGTCGCCACAGCAGGAGGTAAGTTTGACAAACTCCTCACCCAATTTCCAGCACTCACAGTTCCCAAATTTTCGGCAACAGTAGCGAGACATGGGGTGGAGCACTTCATCCCCACAACGGGCCCCCCTGTTTTCGCTAAAGCTCGGCGCTTAGACGCGACCAAGCTCGCCATAGCACGCGACGAGTTCGCCAGCCTGGAAAAACTGGGCATTGTTCGGCGCTCGAAAAGCCCATGGGCTTCGTCACTGCATATGGTCCCGAGAGCTGATGGCTCCTGGAGACCGTGTGGTGATTATCGCAGATTAAACAATGCTACAGCGCATGACCGCTACCCAATCCCTCACATCCAGGATTTTTCACTACATCTGGCGGGTGCGCGTATTTTTTCTAAAATGGACCTGGTCCGTGGCTGCCACCAAGTCCCAGTCCGACTTGAGGACGTCCCTAAAACGGCCGTAATAACCCCTTTTGGTCTTTTTGAGTTTCTGTGCATGCCGTTTGGCCTTAAAGGCGCGGCACAAACGTTTCAGCGTATGATGGACGCTGTGTTACGTGATCTTCCTTTCGTGTTTGTCTACCTCAACGATATTTTAGTCGCCAGCACGTCTGAGGAGGAACACGAAAATCACCTCACTACAGTTTTTCAGAGGTTGGAAGAACATGGGTTAATAATTAATCCAGCCAAGTGCCGATTCGGCGTGGCGCAGATTGATTTTTTGGGACACCGCATTTCCCCAGAAGGGGCAGTCCCATTGCCTGATAAGGTGCGCGCAGTGGCAAATTTTCCCCGACCACAAACGGTCAGATCGCTGCAAGAGTTCTTGGGAATGGTAAATTTTTACAACCGTTTCCTCCCCTGCGCAGCTCAGCTCATGCAGCCATTATACGCCGCGCTTAGAAAGCAAAAGCCCTCCAACGCAGTCGTGTGGTCCCCGGAGCGGGAATGCGCGTTCGTGGAAGTAAAAAGAGCCCTGGCTGACGCCGCGCTTTTGGCCCACCCAGACCCCTCGGCCCACATAGCGCTTACCACAGACGCATCAAATTTGGCCATAGGGGCGGTCGTGGAGCAGCACGTGGACGGGGTTTGGCAACCGCTAGCATTTTTTAGCAAATCCTTAAACGAAACCGAGCGCAAATACAGCGCGTTTGACAGGGAGCTGTTAGCGCTTCATTTGGCCATTCGCCATTTCCAGTTCTGGCTGGAAGGTCGGCGTTTCACGGCTTTTGTCGACCATAAACCGCTCACTTTTGCGATGTCTAAAATCTCAGAACCTTGGTCGGGCCGGCAACAAAGGCAGCTGGCCGCAATTTCGGAATTTACCACGGACATTCGGCACGTAGCGGGCAAACTCAACGTGGTGGCAGATTATACTACCGCAGCTGCAGGGCGCAAGACCAACGCGGAAGCGTACACGGCCCCAGTTCACGTAGGGATAGATTACGCAGCCATGGCAGCAGAACAGGGTAGTGACACGGACATGCGCGCACTCCAGTCTGGACCAACAGGGTTAAGGCTGGAGAGCAGGGGTTTGCGTGACGGTGTGCCCCCCTTAATCTGCGACGTGTCAACCGGGCGACCTCGCCCGGTAGTCCCGGCTGTGTGGCGCCGCCGCGTTTTTGACTCGGTTCACTCCCTAGCGCACCCGGGAGTGCGCGCTTCGGTGAAAATGGTGGCGGAGAAGTTTGTTTGGCCGGGCCTGCGCAAGCACGTAAAGGAGTGGGCAAGAACATGCATGTCTTGCCAATGTCTTGCCAATGTGCCAAAATTCACAAGCACACGAAAGCTCCTTTAGAACCGTTCCGAATCCCGGTCAGGAGGTTTGACCATGTGCATGTCGACCTCGTGGGCCCCCTACCATCGTCGCAGGGGTTCACACATCTTTTAACAATGGTGGACCGAACCACACATTGGCCAGAAGCGGTCCCGCTAATGTCAACTACGACCGCAGAGGTGGCTCGCGTTTTTTTAACGACCTGGGTAGCGCGTTTCGGAGTCCCGTTGGACATCACGTCCGATAGGGGGCCTCAGTTTGTCTCAGAGCTCTGGTCTGCGATGGCCAGCAGCTTAGGGGCGACAATCCATCGCACTACCGCGTATCACCCCAGGCTAATGGTTTATGCGAGCGTTTTCATAGGTCTTTGAAGGCTGCCCTCAGAGCGTCACTAACGGATGCAGATTGGGTTAACAAACTACCGTGGGTTTTATTGGGGTTGCGCTCTGCGCCCAAGGAGGATCTAGACGCCTCCCCAGCAGAATTAGTTTTTGCACAACCTCTCAGGCTCCCCGGTGAATTCTTACCAGAATATCCAGAGCCGGGGCGCCTCCCAGCTCTGAGGCCATTAAGCAGCACGGGAGCGGACATGCTCCAGGGCCCGGTTCATCACACTTTTCCGCGGGTTTTTGTTCCCCAAGCTTTAAAAAATGCCAAGTTTGTTTTTGTTAGGCACGAGGCTTTAAAGCCAACCCTCCGCCCACCATATGATGGTCCTTATAGAGTGCTGGAACCTGGAGATAAGCATTTTGTGCTGGATTTGGGGGATAGAAAAGAGACAGTCAGCATTGACAGACTCAAGCCTGCCTTCATGTTGAGTGACGAGCCTGTACGGGTGGCGAGAGCACCTCGACGTGGTAGACCTCCCAAGGGACACGTCCCAGCCCCCCCTGCAGGAATCAAATAACCACTCTTTTCCTCAAGCTGCAGATTCCTTGCAAGACAGCGCCGCTGGGACGCCGAGGCAGGTGTACAGCAGATTTGGAAGACGGTTGAAACCCAGACGACACACAGACTGATGTGAATGTGATAATGTGTTTTAAGATATGCTGTCGGGGTTATCATGGCAGTTGTAAGGCGGACATGGGGCATAGACTATACTGTTACTGTTATCACTGTGCTTTTAATGTGATCAACTTGTATAGTTATGCCAGTCATGTCACCATATTCTGTGAACCTAAATATATTGTCCTTTTCTTAGACGTTTGGTGGGGGCTGTAGTTCATATATTCATATCTGCATATGTATAGACACAGGGGGATGTTTTGTGATTGCATGTGTGGAATGACCTCACGTCTCAGAAGAGGACAATAGGTCTGGACCGCCTGCGGAGAACAACGAGGAGATGGAGGCGCGGCGGTGAAGACCTGAAAAGACTTCCTGACCCCCAGGGTCAGGCGAAGGAACGGGAGGACATTGGAAGGAGACATTGGATGATTAGAAGGATATGACAAGGATGTGTGATGTTGGCTTTTGTTGTGTGAGGTATAAATATGGGGGTCTGACTGCGATCAGCCTCTTTCTGCTTTTGGTGAGACATGATGGGGATGTGAAGCCGACATTAAATCTGAATTACAAAACCATTCAGCTTCTTCATTTCTCGCACCCCACACCAATCTCTAATCTGTCTTTCATTTCAAAAATCTTAGAAAGAGTTGTTGCTACGCAATTATTTGACCACTTGCAGGGAAATGGTTTATTTAAAGAGTTTCAATCTGGGTTTAGAATCCATCATAGTACTGAAACAGCTTTAGTGAAGGTCACTAATGACCTTCTTATCACATCTGATAATGGACTTGTTTCTGTACTTGTCCTTTTGGACCTTAGTGCAGCTTTTGATACTATCGATCATAATATTTTACTTGATAGATAGAACACCTTGATGGACTTAATGGAACTTCATTGCAGTGGTTTAGATCTTATTTATCTGATAGGTTCCACTTTGTTCACGTCAATAATGAGTTTTCTTCCAACTCAAAGCTCAGTCATGGAGTTCCACAGGGATCTGTGCTAGGCCCTATTCTTTTTAGTTTACATATACTTCCGCTAGGCAACATTATTAGAAAGCACTGTATTCATTTTCATTGTTACACAGATGACACACAATTATACTTGTCAATGAAGCCAGATGATAGTAATCAGTTAGCCAAATCAGAGGTTTGTCTTAACCCTAGAGCACTATCGCCAGGTGATTTTCACCCGAACAAATGTATTTACATGATTTTCAATATGTTGCATTTTTCTGAGTGTCATGGGTCCCTGGGTAGCTTCACCATTGTTTTTGACATCTTTGAAGGTGTGGGTGTTTCCCTATCCCAAAGCCCACTTTTTCCTACAGGCATGCTTTTGGGTGATTTTCACCCGGCAATAGTGAAAGAGGGTAAAGTACGTTTTGGGTAGATTTCACCCCATGATAGTGTATAAAATCAGAACACTTTCGCTATAAAAAGTAACACCATCATTTTTGCTGGGTAATTTTTACCCAATATAATATATCCAGCAAAAAGTACTTGTCATAAAAAATAGATCAAAATATGACAACACATGATAAATTAGAGTGGTTTTCTTTTATTTTCAACTGTGGCATGTGTAACAAAATGAAAAAAAATGTCATAGGAGGACATGCTTTACTGAAAAATTAGGAATTCATGAACAAAAAATTCCTAAAAAAAAACAAAAAATAATGATACTGGAAACTTGGTCTTTGGTCCACCCATTCCTGGGACATGTGAGACTGCTTGTAAGGAATAGGTAAGTAAAAGTGGTCCTGAAATTTGCATGCTATCCTTATTTAGTGCAGTGGTTATGAATAAATATCACAAAGTGGTGATTTCAAAGGGAATTCATATGGTGAAAACAGTATTTTAGTCAATTGGTCATTTTTACCCACTCAAAAAATACCATTTTTTGTTCCTCTCTCCTGCAGCTGTTCGCATGTCAAGGAGTCTGTGCCTTCACCAGGGAAGTCTCACATGACCCAGGAATGGGTGGACCAAAGACCAAGTTTCCAGTATCATTATTTTTTTTTTTTTTTAGGAATTTTTTTGTTCATGAATTCCTAATTTTTCAGTAATTTTGGAGCATTTTATGGGGGTCCTCCTATGACATTTTTTTTCATTTTATTACACATGCCACAGTTGAAAATAAAAGAAAACCACTCTAATTTATCATGTGTTGACATATTTTGATCTGTTTTTTATGACAAGTACTTTTTGTTGGATATATTATATCGGGTAAAAACTACCTGGCGAAAGTGATGGTGTTACTTTTTATTGCGAAAGTGTTCTAGGGTTAAGGAAATCAAAGCTTGGATGACTTGTAATTTCCTACTATTAAATTCAGATAAGACTGAATTTATTCTAGTTGGTCCAACCCCCCCCCCCCCTTAGAAATACTTTTCCAAGTCCAACTCTTAGCTTGGATGCAGTTGCTCTTTCTCTTAATTGTTCTGTGGGAAGCCTTGGAGTTATTTTTGATGAAGATCTGTTCTTTAATTCACATATTAAACTTGTTTCTAAGACTGCCTTCTATCATTTGCATAATCTTGCCAAGATTAGGAGTATCTTGTCTCAGAGTGATGCTGAGAAACTAATCCATGCTTTTGTTAGCGCTAGATTAGATTATTGTAACTCTTTATTATCAGGCTGTCCTAAAACATCTTTAAAAAGTCTTCAGCTGATCCAAAATGCAAGAGTTTTAACGAGTTTGAAAAAGAGAGATCACATCTCTCCAGTTCTGGCCTCCCTACATTGGCTTCCCATAGAGTTTAGAATTAAGTTTAAAATCATTCTTCTCACTTACAAAGCTCTAAATAATCAGGCCCCTTTTTATTTAAAAGATCTGATACTACCCTCTCATTCTAACAGAGCACTACGCTCCCAAAATGCAGGATTACTTGTAATACCTAGAATCTCCAAAAGTACAATGGGAGGCAGAGTCTTCAGTTATCAAGCTCCTCTCCTTTGGAACCAGCTGCCAATCTGGATTTGGGAGTCAAGACTCGATCTCTGGTTTTAAGAATAGGTTTAAAACCTTCCTTTTTGATATAGCCTACAATTAGGGTGGGATCAGGTGCGCCTGAACCCTCCCTTAAGTTATGTTGCTAATAGGTTTAGACAGCCGGGGGACCTCCAACAATGCACTGGACTTCATTCCTTTCTTCACTGTCAATGAAATATTTTTGCTGGTCAATAACATCTGTTTGTTCTCTCCCATATATGGAGTCCCCGTCATGCTGTTTGCTCTCTACATGTCTGTTCTTTTCCTCTTCTCTATGCCCTCACCCCCCAGCCAATCACAGCAGATGACTGCCCCTCCCCACGCCTGGTTCTGCTGGAGGCTTCTTCCTGCTAAAAGGGAGTTTTTCCTCTCCACCATCGCCAAGTGCTTGCTCACAGGGGATCGCCTGATTGCTGGAGTCTTTCTGCAATTGTTGGGGTTCCCCTACAGTTGAAAGTGCTATGAGATGACTGTTGTTGTGAAATGGCGCTATATAAATAAAGTTGAATTGAATCACTCTACATTAAGAATATTAAGTGTGTCTGTCACAATCATAGGACATCATAGGACAGCCTATGATATCCACCTGATGTCTTATGATGATCCTATGATCTCAGGCTACATAGGACTCGCGATGATGTCATTTAGGCAAAGCCGTCGTATAGGCAATAGGACTGGCTTTCTATGATGTAGTGTCCTATGATGCCTGCCTGTGATGTCTGCATGATGTCCTATGATGATCTCGCGATGATGTCATGTAGGCGATGCCGTCATATAGGCAATAGGACTGGCTACCTATGATGTAGTGTCCTATGAGGTAGTGTCCTATGATGCCTGCCTACGATGTCTGCATGATGTCCTATGATGATCCTATGATCTCAGGCTACATAGGACTCATGAAGCCGTCATATAGGCAATAGGACTGGCTGCCTATGATGTAGTGTCCTACGATACCTGCCTTGATGTCTTTATGATGTCATGCAGACCTCATAGGACTCGCGATGATGTCATATAGGCAATGCCATCATACAGACAATAGGACTGGCTACCTATGATGTAGTGTCCTATGATGCCTGCCTATGAAGTCTGCATGCTGTCCTATGATGCTCCTATGATCTCAGGCTACAGAGGAGTCACGATGCCGTCATATAGGCGATGCCGTCATATAGGCAATAGGACTGCCTGCCTATGATGTGGTGTCCTATGCTGCCTACCTATGATGTAGTGTCCTATGATGCCTGCCTTGCTGTCTTTATGATGTCATATAGACCAACCAGATGCTACGTAAATGGAGAGCAATAGAGGTTTTTCAGTCACGTGACCCGCGCGCCCAGCGATGCAGCCGGCGGCCATACTGGCGGTCAAGCGCTACGCCCGCCAGGCTTGTTTACATAACAAAGATCGTGAGTGTTGCAAACTTCTGAGTCTTCTGGAAGTGTGGGACAGGTTAGCTGGTCTATCACTATTTATCATGTCTGAACGTGAAGGAGGTCTGAGTGAGCAGACCAAACACCTCTCTGGCATCGAATTGAAGCGGTATCAGGATAAAATAGCCATTCTAGGAGGCTGTGATCCTTACACTGCACCTGGCGTGTTGTTCTCCCCCATCACAGCTGAGGATGTCACACTGCCAGACTTTGAGTTCAGTGACTTGATGATTTACCTGATCGTGCACCCTTCACCATACAGTCTGGAGAATTTTGAGGCTCACAAGACCAAGCGAGACTCACAAGCGAGTGTACTCTGTGGGAGTCCAGCCTTTCCTGTCTATTGCAGCAATCCACATGTTTCTAAGGTCAGGCTCTTGACTCAGTGCAGGAATCCTGTAGAAGTTCACATTCTCTGGGCTGCACGGTGGCGCAGTGGTTTAGCACTGTGGCAGCACAGTTTACCCTCGGCCGGGGGATCGCGGGGATCATGAGATCGTGGGTTCAATCCCAGCCCCCGACCAACAGTGAGCTGTGTGGAGTTTGCATGTTCTCCCCGTGTTGCGTGGGTTTACTCCGGGATTTCTCCGGTTTCCTCCCGCATACCAAAAACATGTAGGTTTAGGGCGCTCGCGCACGCAGCGACTGGCAGCCGGTGGCTTGTCACCAGACTGCAAACCAAATCTACCTACGGGTACAAATAAGTAACAAAAAAAAAAAATTCTCCTTCTGTCCACGCCTATTATGGCAGTGAACAGCACAACACGTGTCCGGCATGATAACGGCGAGAAAACAGCGATGACAGGCACCAAAACACGTGTAGGACTGGTTTGTTTACATAGGCACATGCACAGAGACCTCCAGCACTTGACAGCCAATATGGCGGCGGCCGGCCGTGACTCAGACCTGTGACGTCACATGAAAATCCCCTATAGAGTGAGGAGAACTGCTGCACGTCAGAAAAGATGCCGTGAACATGAAACACCTGAGGTTCGAGCATGTCACAGGGTACGACAGACAAGGGATGCACAGACAGACAGGAAATGTGTGGCAGTGCGCCATGCACGTGCTGAGTCACTTGAAGCCTGAAATGCCCGCAGACCGAGCAACGCTGCACGCCAGGCAAGGCACAGACAAGCTGAGACCGAGGAGATGCGAAATAGTCGGCTGGCCACCAATGCTGCACGCCAGGCAAGGCACAGACAAGCTGAGACTGAATAGGACACACTACTTTAAACCACACCTATTCGAAGCAGTAAATCTGGAAATCTCACTCAGTAATGCAGAAGGCACTCTATAAATTCAAGAAATCTCTGTCAGTGTGTCAGTCTGTCACCCCATTAACAATAGGACACACTACTTTAAACCACACCCATTCAAAGCAGTACCCATGAAGAATGGCAGTCTACACTACAAGTGTGTAAAATGCCAAGGAAAGCACTGATTTTCTCCGGGTGCTCCGGTTTCTGGGTTTCGACGGGCATGCACAGGTCTTCCTGAACAGGGGCGAAAGCCACTTTTTGCGCAGATCTATTTTCATGATCCTGTCCATTGCCTGGAATTACAATGCACCTACCCCTCAACCAATGGCCTGAACGAAGAAGAAGAACAAGAAGACCCACCAGATGGAGAGCAATAGAGTGAGGAGAACTGCTGCATGTCAGAAAAGATGCTGTGAAGATGAAACACCTCAGGTTCGAGCAGTACACCGCAGGCATGACTGTGAACAACACAGCCATCTCAGACAGGAGGAGACCCTTCAACAACAGCCATGCAGAAATACTTGCTTATACTTGGTTTCTACAGGCATGGACGGGTATGCACTGGTATGTACTAGTTGAATTGAATTGAACTGAACTGAATTGAATTGAATTGAATTGAACTGAATTGAATTGCTGGCTGGCTTTTTAACAGTTACTGTAACTGGCATTGACAATAATGATGCTTCACTCTGCATACCTCGGGAACACAGGTGTAGCTGCTTTACCTCTGCTCCAGCCCAGTCTCAAGCTGAAGACGTAGTATCTTGCAGTTTTTCAGAGTCCTTCCACATCCCATAACAGACAAGGCAGGAATCTTTTGGCTGCGGAAAGTAAAACTCTGAGCTGTGGCCATAGCATGGTAGAGCGATGTCATGTGACCTCACTTTAACCATGTAGATTTAATGTCTAACTGTAAACTTTTTTTTAAATGTAATGCTTAAAGTGACAAGCAAGTTAAAGTGAAACATGCAAGTGAAAAAAGGGGAAACAACAAATGAAAATGACTTAAGTTTTCTGCATGAGACACACAGCCCATCCTACATCTTATATCCCTACTAGAGGTGTGGAAATTTTTCTGTTCTTAGATGCATCACAATGCAGACCTCTACATCAATGCACAACATAACGATCAAGATCTTGCCGCCTGTGCAAAAATGTAAAGCACTAATTTTGATTGCTGTTTGTCCAACCTTTGCTTGTCAGTGAAGTTGTAAAGTTACATCAGGACATTGAAATCTGCTGTCACACACAGTCACAGACTTAATTACTACTTACTGTATCGCATCATGGCAAATGGAGGTAGAGAACAGCAACATGTGATAAAAATGCACCTCGCATTTTGAAAGCAGACATTTGGGCACATTTTGGATTTCATGAACTCAGTGGGAAGCATGGACGAGACAAAACACACGCTTCCTGAAAAAGACACTCCACAAAAATCAGACACCTTGGCAGCATGATGAACCGAAGGAGCCATGCCAGCTGTCTCCACCTGGAGCTAACACCAACACCGGGCCCAGCCAAGAAAACAAATCAAGTGCTAATTAAGCACTTTCTAAATACAGAGTTCACATTTACCAGATTAATTCTATTAATTAATAAATCAGTAGTCATGTAGTATGGTAATGAAAATTTATTCATAGCGTGAGCCACGTAGCAATTCGAGTGTTTTGTTTTTTTTTCATAAATTACAAAAGTTAAGGACAACCCCAGAACAAAAGCAAAAGACCTTGTAAAGATGCTGGCTGAAGGTGGAAAAAGAGTGTCATTATCCACAGTGAATTGAGTCCTGCACCAACATAGGCTGAAAGGCCACTCAGCGAGGAAGAAGCCATTACTCCTAAAGCAACATTAAAAAAAGCCAGATTACAGTTTGCAAATGCACACTGGGACAAAGACCTTATTTTTTGGAGACATGTCCTGTGGTCTGATGAAACTAAAATTAAACTGTTTGGCCATAATGACTATCATTACATTTGGGGGGAAAAGGGGGAAGCTTGCAAGCCTGAGAACACCATCCCAACTGTGAAGTATAAGATAAGATAAGCCTTTATTAGTCCCACAATGGGGAAATTCCAGGATTGCAACAGCACAGGGATGGCAACACTCAGAGCAATAATTTAGAAGATAAGAAAATAAGAGCAGTGAATATACATATGTACACATAAATATATACACACAGTGCAGAGCATTGTAGCTAGATGGAATAAACAGCATAACAGTCTATTTAGTTACCCCACATAGTAAGAATATGTACCCATACATATTGTCACCCTCCGTAATGATTTATATTGCCCTAGTTGTATACTGGAGGGGACCATTTCGTATAAGTCTGTTGCGTCTTTTGCATTCAATACTATTAGGTCGTCCCGTTTTTTTGCTATCTCTGCGAGCAGCCCTGCTTAGGTTATAAAGTCTGACAGCCGTAGGTAGGAAGGACCTGCGAAACCTCTCGGTCGCGTATGGAGTATGGAGGTGGCAGTATAAAATACTAAAATATTGAAGTAACATCTCAAGACATCAGCCAGGAAATTAAAGCTTGGGCACAAATGGGTCTTCCAAATGGACAATGACCCTAAGCATACCATCAAATTAGTTACAAAGTAGCTTCAGGACAACAAAGTCAATGTTTTGGAGTGGCCATCACAAAGTCCTGATCTCAGTCCCATAGAAAATTTGTGGGCAGAGCTGAGAAGATGTGTGAGAGCACGGCGGCCTACAAACCAGACTCAGTTACGCCAGTTCTGTCAGGAGGAATGGGCCAAAATTCCCGCAAACTATTGAGAGAAGCTTGTGGAAGGAACCCAAAATGTTTGATCCAAGTCATACAGTTTAAAGGCAATGCTACCAAACACTAAGGAAATGTATGTAAACTTCTGATTTTGAAGAAAGTAATAAAAAAAAAATCTCTAAAAAACTATTTAGCAAATATAAAAATTATATAGAAAATAGAAATAATTTTGGTAATCTACCTGACCTAAAACAGAAAACGTTTAGTCTAATTTCATGTCACACAGAGAGAAAAAAGGTATTGTGTCTTTTTTATATAGTCTATGTTAACTTCTGGTTTCGACTGTATGCATTTCACAGCTTTTTAAATGGTGTGACATCATTATTTGCAGCTTTGGAGTGTATTTGAAAGTGTCAATAGTCGTATGTACTGTAGAAGGTAACCCATTGCAAAGAAGGGACCTGACCAGCTGGCAACATACAACACTGTTGGTTCTCACTTAGCATCCATTAGTTTTGAGTAGGTACCGTAAAGCACTCAGCTCCCAGAAAGTTTCTCAATAACCAGCCTCTGCTCAGCAAAAATCTACAAGGCAATCCTCTGGGGCTGATCCAGTCCATAGTGTCGACTGTGGACATGGCCTTTCTAACCTGCATAATTTTGTTGAGGGAAATAATTCAGTATTTTTTATTGCATTATCAAAAATACCCATTAAGAATTAACAAAAGGACTAAATAGATTCAAGATTCAAAGGCTTTATTATCATGTGCACAGTAAAGAAATGCTACATTTCCTGAGCAATGAAATTCTTACTTTGCTCTCCGAACGAATGCCAAGGTAATAGGTACACAACGATACTAATAATGTAATAACATAATAACAAAGTATCTCAATCCTAATACTAATGGATGCTAATAACACACACATCAACACACAGTTAGGCAACTAGGATGAGCACTAATAACACATTCAGCAATTTGAACAGCTAAAGCAGTTGATGCACTGAAACAAGAGGAATGAAATTGAAAATTCACTGGATGACTATAGTGGTAGTGGTATATCGATATCAGAGATGATGTGAACCTGAGATGGCATAAATCTATGTACAGTGTGCAAATGGGCATTGTGCAGCGAGCAGTATATAATTACAAATTAGCACCCGGTGCTCATTTCTCTGTAACGGTAGTACCAGTAGACTGTACAAGATAAATAGCAGCACAGATGATAAATAAAGGTTTATAGCCTGAAAAATCTGGGTTAGTGACTTTAAAACTAATAAATGACAAACTAGAATTTCCATAACTCCTGTTCTCTGTTTCTTTCAGCTGCTGCATTTCCTGTGCAGATGTTGTGCCATGTGCTATGTGTTTCTCAGGGAGACGGATTGGAAACGGGGGTTTGTTCTATGTTTAAAACAAGCCCCAAGGCCTCTCCAGTTGTCTCATCTGAATAAACTAGTCTTTTTAATCAATAAGTCATCTACCCTCTGCAAAGTACAGACTGCACAATCCAACATAAATATCCACATACCCATATACACTTGCATATAAAAGCATTTCATACTTATGAATGAGTGATAAGGTGCAAAATCCAGACAAAAGCAGACGGCAGCTGTTATCTTGTTAAAATCCTGAAAGATGAAGCAAGCCTCTATTCACAGGAGCCATACTGAAGATAAAAACTAAAGGGAATAAAGGGAATAATTTTCTCTGGATGCTTTTAATACTAATCAAATTTTGATGATAGCTGAACAATGTGCTGTACTATTTTCATTAATTAACCATAATAATTGTGAAAACAAGTGAAAACACTTATGTGGGTGTGTTGTCAATATAAAATCACTGATGGACAAAAAAAAAAGACAAAAAAAAGACAGCAAAAAGAAAAGTGAAACAAGGGGATAAAAATAAATGTTTCTTTAGTTTATACTCTAACACACCATACTACTGTCATGATTTGCCCCTCGGGGCAGGAGTGAAGACCCAAGCACTAGACTGCTAGTTGTGAGATTTATTAAAGAAAACACAAGTCCAAATAGTGCACAAAAATAAACTTACATGACAAGATGAAAAACTCAAAGGCACATGTCGGAACAGGGATGGGGTTCCGACGGAGATTAGCAGAATCAAATGATGATGCTCTGACAAAGAGAGACTAACAAAAGCCTGTCTTAAATAGGGCAGGAAATAAATCAAAACAAGTGGCATCAGGTGTGGATACCATGAGCGGGCAGGAGGTGACAATGATTATAACAGGAATCAGCTGGGAGTAGTGAGAGGGGGAAGACGGGACTGACAGCTGACAAGGGCACCGCTCACAACAGAGCAAAAAACCCAGAAGTGCCACTGACAGCTGCAACCCCAAGAAGAGAGAAAACACAACAGAATATGAATATAATCAACACAAGTAAATCCAAATATGTAAATAACAAACCAACAGTGAATGCAAACAGGAAAATAAATCATACTAAGAAATAATACAGAATGTGTGAAAATCAACCAAAGGTAAAATAACAGGAATAAAACTCAAAATGCAATCCAATACAAATATAGAAGAAAGACAGAGACAGAGCACGGCAGAATCCCCCCGTGGCTAGATCGTGACAACTTTTTTCATATATCTTTCTTGGCATCTACACTGTCCAAATATCCAGGATCAAAATGTGATTTACATTTTGGTTTTCAACAATGGCCGATTTGTGGCAACACTTCTGACCATCTGTTTGTTTCCTATTAGTATTCAGCATCACAGCAGCAGCACACAAGTTTGGTGCAACTTAATTTTGATCTAGACGGTGCTATTTATGATAGCTCGTTATGAAGAGGCTATATGCTTTTCTTGACCTTTTGTTTCCTTTTCTGAGACAAATCAAGCATCTTACTTGAAAAAGGCTGGCTTCAATGGCCACTGTCATGATTCCAGGAGTAATTACCAGAGTACACAAAGATGTATAACAAAGGGTATACAGTACATGTCAGGTTTTACTCAAAAACTTAAGAGCAGTGCTTGGAGTATTATCATGTTTATGCAATTAATTATGGTCGTCCAATTAATGGATTGAAAAATGAAGGCCTCCACAGCACTTCCTGTTATAGCGGAACTTGAACTGTAGAACAACTGTTCCCTCGGGACAGTCTTTGGCACAGCACACAATAGACTCTACACACAAATGCCTCATTTTATTTTATTTAATTCAGGGTGTTCAAATCAGTTTGCTGGAGTATTGTTGTTTTACTATGTGGGCATTTGGACTGTAGATTACATTTGTAATTAGACATTAAAACCAGGGACTGCGGGAAATGAATCTTCAGCAAGTGGCCTGCTAACTGGAAGTTAGTACAAAGCTAGCCATAGCAGACCAATTGTTCACTCTTTTCTTTTAGTAAATGTTCACGTTTTAGATTGCCTGTGGGTATGGATAAAGTGCAAGAGATAGACAAAGTAGCATCAGTTCAGTTCACTCCAATGGCCCACTTTTTTTTAATATCAGTGGCGGATCATGAAACACAAAATGGTTCCCGAAAGTTAGCAACAACTGCTAGCATCACCATAAATACAGTGGAATGCATCGTTCTGAGCTACTTTTAAGTGATAAGCTGATTAAAGTTTGTCTATATACAGTGGTGTGAAAAAGTGTTTGTTTCCTTCCTGATTTCTCATTTTTTTTGTATGCTTGTCACACTTACATGTTTCAGATCATCAAGCAAATTTAAATATTAGACAAAAATAACCCAAGTCAACACAAAATGCAGTTTTTAAATGAAGGTGTTGATTATTAAGGGTAAAAAAAAAAATCCAAACCCTCTCACAGCTTCCCTCATTTGCCCCCTAAGTTATAAAACCTGTTTAAATTACGAATCCACAGGGGCCTAAAAACATTTGCAATAATAACCGAGGTTTTGAGCTGTCCAAAGTCACCGCAGGGGAAAGTTCCTCTACCGGGACATAGCCTAACTGCTGCAGCTGGGCTCTCTATTTTTATGCGCGTGTGTTACAACTAGGGCGGTCCCCTCTCTCTTTATGCAGGGCATGAACTGCTGATTCTGTTTTTAAAAAAAATGATCATTTCTAAAGCAGTGATGGTAACTTAAGGTGTGTTCACACCAAACACGTATGGATGAATTTTTCGCACAGCACATTTACATTATAACTCAATGTAAACACGCGAACAGGTATGACTTCCCCTTCTGAGTGAGATGCAGACAGGCTAAGTTGCCTTTATAACTTTTTCAGCTGTGTTGAACCTGCTGTGGAAATCCCCAAAATAACGTCATGCTTAGGTTTACATTATCCGAACGGGGGCTCACCTGAAAATGTCATCTCAAGTCTCCAGAACTTCACAGAAAATGGGTGTTTTCGTTGTTTGCTTGCTAGGACATCCGTGGCCGGAAACCATGGGTAAATAACTCCAAAATCCCAGTTCAGCTGAAGAGTTCCCAGTCATCCTGTGTCCCAGTTTCATTTTCTAACTAGTTTACTCTGCAGTGGTGATAATTTTACTCCATCTGCTAGCTAGCTAGCTGCTAGCATAGCTAGCTGCTAGCATAGCTAGCTAGCAGACGCGAATGCACCGGGGTGTGTGTACTAGGAGACTGCAGCAACATTCAGCTTATAAGCAGGACAGTCTCCGTGATTTTGCCGCTGTCCAAAAAATCTCATTCAAACAAGCTGCTCCTCGGAGCTCATACACGGAGGCATACACAGTCAGGATCATACACACTCCGCTCAGAAGGAAATAACACACTTTGTGCCCTTTCAGTGCTCACTGTTATGGCTGTATTTTAACAAGAAGTCCAAACGCTTCCACCACTAGCTGCCTGCTTAGCATTTATTTAATAATCAATAGGGGCACATAGTGAACAAGATATAGCCACACGCATACAAAAAAAGTGAACACGCGCGGTTGTTGTGGTTGGTCGTTTTCCTCCCCGGTACGTGTGTTCATACCATGATATTACATAATTGCAGTTATCACGACAGCCCTACCAACAGTACAGAGAATGCAAAGCAAAAACAACTTGCAGACAAGCCCTCTGGATCAGGGAAGTGCTCAGGAGAAGGGAAACTTCAGAGGCTGAACAAGAGCTGAGAGGTGGCAATCCAAAATAGCCACACTGCCACAGTGAAATAGCAGTGTTTTAAATATACACAGAGAAATGAGCTGCAGGTGCGAATCATTGAGTTGAGCAGGAGCTAATTAACCAGCTGCCCTCAGCTGAGGTGAGAGGGGTAAGCTGTGGGCAATGGAAGGAAGTATATGGGAAAGGAGAGGCCAAATGAAAGCACTACCAGAGTTAGAACGGATAACTCACAAAATTAACTAATCAGTCATATGATACTAAAAATAAAGTGAGGATCTGAGCTCAGAGAAAACCTGAGCTCAGATACATGACATTAATAAGATAACCTGTGATTTGAACATTCTTAATGTATTAAGATGGGAAGGGTCTTTTTGCTAAATAAAATATGTGGATTCCACAAGAATGAGATTTCACACCCGATGAGGAGCCCCGAGTTAACAACTGTCACCAGCACCGTGCATAAAACTGGCACTACTGTTGGCTGAAGAAAGGAGAGGACGACAGGGGGAAGGATGTTTGGAGGTAGGAGTGTGGAGGTAAAAGTAGGGACTTTAAATGTAGGGACTTATAGATGCAGATGAAGGAGGACATGGAATGGGTTGGTGTGAAAGAAGAGAATGCAAAGGATATGGTAAGATGGAGGCAGTGATTGGCTGTGGCGACCCCTAAAGAGAGCAGCCAGAAGAAGAAGAGAAGAAGAAGAAGAATTATTACTAGGATTAACAATAAATTAGTTGCATGGCTAGTTAGCAGTTTTGCAAGATTTTGCTTCAAACTCCATAATAGCTCCTTTATAACGGAGGTTTCAGCATGATGGGTTAATGTCTATTTTCTCTGCCTTGTTTATGGTTGCTTAAAGAACACTGTACTCCTGTTAGTTAATATTGCATTTTTGTTCTCCTTTGATCTCATTTTGTCTCAGAAACTCTTACTTTCCTTGCAGCATCACCTTAGTGCAGCAGCTCTATGACTTCACTACTAGCTGGAACAGTGCCAGGGCTTTGTTACACAGTGCCATAGAGATGATGCCAACAATGCTGAAAGAACAATAGAAAGAAAGGAAGATGGTAAAAGGCAGGCAATCTCTTTGTAAATGGGGAAGGATAAAATAAGCCTTTTTTTTGCCTTCTTTAGGTTCAAAGAGCCAACAGTGTGCAGGAGGAGAGTAGCTGTCCTGAACGAGGGTGTGGACATCACAAGAAACTTATGTCAAAAAGTGACAGCTGCTCTCCGTCTTCATTTTCCCCACACAATACTGTGCTCTCTTTCTCTCTCTCGCTCAAATGTAGCTCACTATTTTCATGAATATTTCATTTTCATACTTCTGAAAAAGAGAAGTGTGCTGTTTGTACTTTGGCTGTTCTGCATACTAACAAGAGCCTCTTTCCTTTTTGGGAAATAAAAAAAAAACATCCTCTGAAGTCAATAGCTGTGATGGCAAATGAGGATGAGGGATGAAGTCAATGAGAGAAGGCAGCGGTTCCTCATCAGTAAAATCAAATTTTGCACTCCGCACAAAGTGCAAACTTTCCCAAATTAATCATGCTTCCTTGTAAAGGTAACCCGAGAGAAGGGGTGAATTAGTTTTTTTTTTTTTGAGGAAATAACCCGACTTGTAAATCTTTCAGGCTGCAGACACACTGCTAGGCATCGATTAGGGTCACAACCTGTCCTGTGTCCACGCGCAAGCACATTGATCGAGCTCATTTGTTTGTTGCTTTTCTCCCGACAGCAATTCAAAGAGATTTTAACTTTGAAAAGTAATTTTAAAAAAACACAACTGTCAGCCAAAAACTCTGGTAGGTGACATTGATTATGTGTCGGCATGATTGCAGAGGCCAGTTTATGCTTTGGGGGGGGGGGGTTTACACACCCTTTAGTTTGTCACTAGTCACTGTAAAAGGTCTTCAAAACTACAAAGAAAACACAGCTCTCATATTTTGGACATGGGCAAAATTACAGAAATATTGGCAGGACAATAAGAAAGAAATAGAGCAAATGTTGGACAGAAAAATAAATGTCAGTGCACATTTATTTATGTTGGGAATAAATGAGGAAATCAGATGCACAAAATGTACAGATTAAGGATTAAAGTAAAGGATTTTTTAGGGTTATTGTTGCAGTGGAAAAAGTAAAAAAAAAAAAAAAAAAGTTGTGGTGGAAAAAATAACAGCTAAAACAAAACTGAAAATGGATATATTGTGGGGGACCCATGCTGTAGTTTTCCTCTCAGACTGAAAGGCATGGAGATGCAGTAACTTTCCTCTGAGGGAAGAGCATGGAGATCAAAGAGCTGGGGAACAAGGGGAATTGTCATGGGGGAGTGAATTGTGAATGCAGGACCTCAGGTAGCAGGGACGTGTGAGTGTTGGGATATAAAAGAGAGTCCCTACTACATGAGGTTAATGTTTCTGATTCTGGAAGATGTGAGAGAGAGAATAAAGTTCATCTGTTCGGAAAGCTCGGTCTGGTTATTCCCTTCTCCACACTGGTGACCCTTGACAAATAATGGAACACAAGGCGAACACCCCAGAGATGACCTGGACGGGAAGCCCCAGCAATGCGTGCGCCGTTTCGGTCAAACTACCAGACTTTTGGCTGCACGACCCAAAGTCTTGGTTCCTCCACACCGAGGCCCAGTTTGCGCTCCGGGGAATAACGGCAGATGACACCAGATATTATTACGTGGTCGCAGCGCTGGACGCTTGCACGACTCAGCAGGTAGCGAACCTGCTCCAACAGCCCCCAGCCCGCGACAAACACGGAGCTCTCAAAACCGTGCTGACCCGACGCTACATGCTCTCGGACTGAGAGAGAGCAGAGAGGCTCCTGACGCGCTCCGAGTTAGGAGATGGGTCGGCGGTCGAACTGATGGAGAAGATGTTGGCATTGATGGGCACGGATGACGGGCATTTTCTATTTGCCCACCTTTTCCGCCGGAACCTCCCAACGGCGGCCAGAGCGGTCCTTGCCAATTCACCGCTGCTGGCCACACGTGACTACTGTGCGCTAGCCCAGGAGGAAAATTGGATCATCCTCACCACCAGAGCCCTCACAGTGAACGCAGCGGTGTCGGAACCCAGCGAGACGGCCAGCGGAGGCGAGGAGCCAGTGATGGTAGCGGCAGCGGGGGCCAGGAAGCACCAGAGAGACACGCTCTGCTCCTACCACCGCCATTTTGGAGAGGACGCATGCCGATGCGTGCCACCGTGCCAATTCAAGTGTTCGGGAAACGCCCAGGACCGGCAGTCGGTAGCAGCTGCGACCGCCGGTGAAAGCAAGCAAACTGCTCTATGTGACAGACTCACGCTCGGGGAGACGGTTTCCTCGTGGAGTCCGGCTCCCAAAAGAGCTCATCCTGCCGTCCTACGCCGACCGGCTAGCGGGAACTAGCGGCCCCGAGCTGACGGCCGCAAATGGCTCAGACATTAGGACTTTTGGTGAGAGGACACTGACTGTATCCTTGCACAGCCGTACGTACCAATGGACATTCGTCATAGCGGCATGCAGTTCCCAATCTTAGGCGCTGATTTTTTGTGTGCACACGGACTGCTAGTCGATGTTGCTAACGAGACGCCTGATTAATGCAATGTCCTTTGATTCTCTCCCCTGTACAGCTAGAGGAACCGGGCCAGCAACGCTAGCCAACATCACAGCTCCAGGTGGTAAGTTCCACACACTGCACACCCAGTTCCCAGCACTCACGGTCTCGACGTTTTCGGCAGCCATAACTAAACACGGGGGTGGAGCACTTTATTACCACCACCGGGCCGGCCCATTTTCTGCACGACCTCGGCGCTGAACACAGCTAAACTGGCCATAGCATGCGAGGAGTTTGCCAACTTGGAAAGGCTGGGCATCATCAGACGCTCAAACAGCCCATGGGCATCCC
The DNA here is from genome assembly GCA_020510985.1 of Pholidichthys leucotaenia. Taxonomy (NCBI): domain Eukaryota; kingdom Metazoa; phylum Chordata; class Actinopteri; order Cichliformes; family Pholidichthyidae; genus Pholidichthys; species Pholidichthys leucotaenia. Next base: position 334,075,798 of record CM035841.1, read on the forward strand.
CACTACATATGGTTCCTAAGGCCGAGGGATCGTGGCGACCTTGCGGTGATTTCCACAGCTTAAACAACGCCACAGCGCACAACCGCTACCCAATCCTCCAGGATGGTGAGAGTGGCCACAGCCCAGTAGTTGATGATTTTGTTCACTGGTGTGAGGATTCCTACCTGCAAGCTGAATAACGACAAAAACTAAAGATATGATTATTGACTTTAGGAGGAAAACTCCCAGGCACAAAGTCACTGTACTTTGGAAGACATCCCGCATCGTTCCAGTTCTGAAAAAGAACCGGCCCTGTGAGCTGAATGACTACCGACCAGTGGCACTCACCTCACATCTGATGAAGACGTTGGAGTCGGCTCTTCCTCAGCCTCCTCAGACCCCAGGTGCAACACGCCCAGGACCGCCTGCAGTTTGCGTACCAACCAGGTGTCGGTGTGGAGGATGCCATCCTCTACCTGCTTCATCGAGCCCACTCCCATCTGGATAAGGGAAGTGGCACAGTGAGGATCCTCTTTTTTGGATTTCTCCAGTGCCTTCAATACCATTCAGGCCCCCCTTGCTTCAGGATAAATTAAGCAAGATGGGAGTGGACTCCCACCTGGTGGACTGAATCTCCGACTACCTCACTGGCAGACCACAAATATGTCGGGCTGAAGGATATTACGTCTGACACCGTTGTCTGCAGCACTGGAGCCCCCCAAGGCACAGTATTGGCCCCTCTTCTCTTCACCCTGTACACCTCAGACTTCTGCTACAACTCGGAGCTGTGTCATATTCAGAAGTATGCCGATGACACAGCCATTGTTGGGTGTATCAGGGATGACAGAGAGGAGGAGTATCGAAGACTGGTAGGGGACTTTGCTGCATGGTGCCACACTAACCACCCACAGCTCAACACCTCTAAGACAAAGGAGCTGGGTATTGATTTTGGGAGGTCTAGACCAAGACCTCAACCAGTCCTGTTAGAGGGAGCTGAGGTGGAGGTTGTGGATTCATACAAATATCTCGGGTTGTGGTTGGATAATAAATTGGATTGGACAACATACATTAGCCACTTGTATGGGAAGACACAAAGTAGGATGTACTTCCTAAGGAGATTGCGGTCCTTCAACATCTGCAGCAAACTTCTGCGGATGTTTTACCAGTCGGTGGTTGCCAGCGTCCTCTTTTACTCTGTGGTGTGCTGGAGGGGCAGTATATCCAAGAAGGATGCGTCCAGACTGGATAAACTGATCAGGCGGGCCGGCTCTGTGGTCGGCGCAAAGCTGGACACCCTGGTGACGGTGGCAGAGATGAGGACTCTGGATTGTTGGATATAATGGACAACGTCAGCCACCCTCTTGCACACCGTCATCAGTGACCAGAGGAGCCTGTTCAGTGAAAGACTGCTCCTTCCCAAGTGTCGGACCAACAGGCTCAAGAACTCTTTTGTCCACCATGCCATCACACTCTATAACTCCTCACTTGGGGGGGGGGGACATAGAGTACAGAGGACGGTAGGACAGTAGGGCATTCATAGTGCAATAACCTTAACCATACTTGTACAAGCCATATTTAGCCTTGCATTTATATTGGTGTATATTATGTTAAGTGTTTATTTTTTTTTCTTTTTGCTTTCTGATCTGTATGCTCCTTTTATGTGCTGCTGAATTTTTAAATTTCCCAGAGGGAGTCATCCCAAAGGGATTAATAAAGTTAAGTCTAAGTCTATGTCTAAAAGGCCAGAAAACTGAATGTGTACAATCCTACAAATATCTTGGGACGATTATTGATAGTAATTAAACTTTGAAGAGAACTGTGAAAGGGTGTGCAAAAGGGTCAGCAACATTTGCATTGTTTAAGGAAAACTTGCACGCTTCCAACTTGACTGAACCATAATGATAATGTGTTATCGGGCTTTTATTGAATCTGTTTTATCCTTTTCTTTAGTGTCATGGTTTGGTCAGATAATTCGACCAAAGAATGCTAATTATCCAGAATATTTTATTGAAAATGGCAATTTGATAAATAATATGGAGGATGTGGTCAGTGGTTTCAATAAATTTTTTGTAAACATTGGTCCTGATTAGCAAAATCAATAGTGACACCAGAAACAAACAACAGTGGTTCTGTAAATGAAATAGATAGAAATCCAAACACAATCTTTTTGGGTGCAGTTACTGAAAAGGAAATTATCGAGACTGTGAGTAAATTTAAGAACAAAAAATCAACGGACTGGAATGAAAATTGACATGACAATAGTGAAAAAAGTAATTGAAGGAATTGTTAAGCCACTCACCCACATCTGTAACCTGTCATTTCAAACTGGTAAATTTCCAAACAAAATGAAAATAGCAAAAGTGATACCAACTATACAAAACAGGAGACAGTCATTATTTTCATAAATTACAGGCCAGTCTCTTTACTCTCACAATTCTCCAAAATACTTGAAAAAATCTTCACTAAGAGACTGGATGATTTCATTGAAAAACACAATCTCCTTACAGACAGCCAGTATGGTTTTAGAGTAGATAAATCTACATCTTTGGCACTGATCGAACTTATTGAAGAAATTTCTAGTTGTACAGATTAAAAAAAAGTTTGCTGTAGGAGTATTTATAGATTTAAAGAAAGCTTTTGACACCACTGACCACAGAATTCTACTAAGGAAACTGGAAAGGTATGGGATAATGAGGGGTACGACTGAGTTGGGTGGAAAGTTATTTAAGTAACAGACAACAATTTGTACAAATTGGTGAGCACAAATCCCCCTTCATGGACATCACTTGTTGGTATGCCCCAGGGGTCGGTTTTGGGACCCAAACGCTTTATCTTGTATATAATGACATATGCCAAGTATCAAAAATTCTGAAATTTATTTTGTTTGCGGATGACACAAATATCCTTTGCACTGGAGAGAATTTGCAGCAGGTTTTAGAGGTGGTCACAACTGAAATGAAAAGGTTAACGCAGTGGTTCAACAAAAATAAATTATCTCTAAATCTAAAAAAAACAAAGATTATGTTGTTTGGAAATTATAAAATAAATCATGAAATAATGGTAACGATAGATGATACCAGAATAGAAACAGTACAGGAAAATAAGTTTCTGGGGGTGACGCTAGACAATAAAAACTGCTGGAAACCTCACATCAGTCACATCCGGGCCAAGCTGGCAAAATGTATAGGGATACTGGGGAAGACAAGACGCATCTTGGACTATAAATCATTGTTCTTACTGTACAATTCACTGTTTCTTCCTTATCTTAACTACTGTGTAGAAGTCTGGGGAAACACCTACAAGACCAACCTACAGTCAATATGCACATTACAAAAAAGAGCTATAAGGATAATAAATAATGTAGGATATAGAGACCATACCAATTCGTTGTTTTTAAAGTCACATGTCATAAAGTTCATCGATTTAGTTAAATTTAAGACAGCACAAGTAATGTACAGGGCAATTAATAACCAACTCCCAACTAATATACAAAAAATATTTAAAAAAAAGAGACAATGATTATAATTTGAGAGGAGACTTAAACTTTACAAAACCCAAGATACGAACAGCTAAGAAAAGTATGTGCATATCTGTCTGTGGGGTGGATTTGTGGAACAGTCTGGAGCCGGAACTGAAACTATGTACAAACAGAAATCAATTCAAAAGGAGGTATAAACATTATTTGCTGAAAGAATATATGTTAGAAGGGTAGTATTTACTGTATATGTACGATTCACTATGCTCACTCTGGGACACTATGAATGGTGGGTGGGACAGCACCGTGTATATCTGTGTTGTTTTGGGGCTGGTTTTGATGTATGGACTGTATGTATGTTGGGATGGATGGTGTTAATGTTGATATGTACAAAATATAGTTAATTGTTTACTTGGGGTCGTAAATGTGGTAATTTGTATATATTTCACATGGGTTGTATTATGGAAACAGGAGTTGGAATTGATAAGTGTTCACTTCTTCCTTCTCCCTTTTGAACACTATACTGTTACTTTATTGCACTTGTCATTTGTTTTGTTTTTGTTTTACTTTTTGTGGAAATAAAGTATGTATCTATCGATATATCTAAAACTGAAACAGAGGAAATCCTTGGATCAGGTAGTTAGATGGTCCAGTCCGTTTGCTTGGTGAGTCACAGCTGAGCCTGACATCCCTGTACACCAGACAGGTACGGAGGATTGCTACCGCCATTTTAAATGATGACTCCCACCCTTTGCACTGCCACTTTCAGCTTCTTCCCTCCAGACGGAGGTTTGCTGTCCCAAAAAGTAAAACCCAGCGCTACAAAAACAGCTTTGTTCCTGCTGCTGTTAAAGAGCTGAACAAGTTGTAACAATATATTGCACATAATTTAGTTACCTATTTATTAATTTCATTTTATATTTACTTATTTTTGTAGGTTCTTTATTTGGGTTCTAAATCTTTTATTGGGTTTTAGACTTTTGAGTTTTTAACCTCTTTGACTAGTCTTTAACTTTTTAATATGACCCTTCTCTCTTATCTCTCTGTTTTTTTCTCTCATCTCTTTGTCTTATGTCCTGATTGATGGAGCCTTGAGTATTTTTATCATGTTTATAGTCAGCTTCATGTGTGCCTGCGTTTGTGTTTATGTTGAATGTAATTGTGGTTTGTAAATATGGACGTCACCTGACTGCAAAACAAATCTACCTACGGGTACAAATAAAGTAACCTGAACCTGAACCTGAATCCCCCATATTCAGGATTTTTCCATTCACCTCACCAGGGCACGCATTTTTTCCAAGATAGCCCTGGTCCGCGGTTACCACCAGGTCCTGGTGCACGCGGAGGACATACCTAAAACGGTAGTAATAACCCTATTTGGTCTGTTTGAGTTTTTTACGCATGCCTTTCGGGTTAAAAGGCGCAGCAACAGACATGCCAACGCATGATGGATGCGGTGTTTGCCGGCGATCTGTAGTTGTGTTCGTCTACCTGGATGACATCCTGGTGCCGGCCAGCCGAGTGCCGAGGACGAACACGTAGCCCACCTCAGGACGGATTTTTATCCGGAGGTAGGAGGAGCACGGGTTAATAATCAACCCTGCAAAATGCCATTTCGGGGTGACGGGGTTCAATTTTTTGGGACAACGCATGCTCACCAGAGGGAGCGATACCTTGCCGTGAGCAGATTGAGATTGAGAGATGAGATTGAGAGATTCAACTTTATTGTCATTACACATGTATGAATACAAGGTAACGAAACGTGACTTGGCATTTGGGCACGTTCTGCAGAGCGCATCCAAGGCCGGGGCAGCCGCTAGGCGCCAGTCATAAAGAAGAAAGGAAAAAAAAGAAAAGAGAGGATATGACACAATAGGCGAGAGAAAAAAACATGTTTTATCAAATTGACGCTTAATGAGTAAGCGAAATTTTGATTGCAGGCAAAAAAAACCTCAATGCATATTTAGCAGACATTTAGTAGACAAATCACACGCAGAAGGAGAGCAGTGTGTGTATATCGTATGCATGTAGTGTTGTATGCATTGTGTAGTGTAAATGTAACAGTTGTTAGTGAGCAGCAGAGGGCGCCTCCTGGCAGTGGATAGATGTTATAATCATGTGATTTATAAACAAGTCCAGAGTCCAGAGTCTCTCTCTCTCTCTCTCTCTCTTGCTTGCAGAAGGCACATGGGCATTGTCCTCGGGGGTCCAATCCGCTGACGACAAACAACTGATTGTTGATTGTTTGGGTAGACATGAGCCGATCCTTCCACTTATCTCAGTCAGGAGGAATGTAACACTGGGCAAACAAGGTCAAATCAAATCAATCAGCACAGTGCACTCAGAGGAATAGAAGTTGTCCTCATCCGTGTAGTTCTGTGCTTTCATTATATATGCAGGCTTAAACTGTTTTTCCGTAGAGAGCACAGGGCTTCAGATGTATTCCTTCACTGAATCACTGTCATTCAGTTCACCGTTTGCCGCTACTCGTGCCCTCCCCAACTGGTCGAATTTGATGAAGGAGCTGCTGGGTCCGCTTGATCAGCTCTCTCACTTTCCTTCAATTTCTGATGCATCAGGGAACTCCACAGCCAAAAATAGAAGTCCTGAGATCATAACCAATAATGTTTCCATAGACGCATGAATTCCAATGTCCATGAGTCTCCTCGTAGGTTCCAATTCTTGGGCTCCCCCTTGGCCCAATTCTTGTTGAAAAAATAGTGACAATAGCACATTTAAGCCGCTTCCAAAGCCATAATTTCCGTTTAGATTAAGATTCAGCAGAAGAAGAGCGACTAAACACAGACAAAAACACAACATTGCAAAAGCTGGGAATAGATCAGGAAGGCAGGGGAGGAGGGAAGAAAAATGCGACTGCTCTCTCTCAAGGCAAGATGGAAATTGATCAAAAAGATGTGCGCAGTGGCAAATTTTCCCCAGCCTCAAATGGTCAGGGCGCTGCAGGAGTTTTTGGGGACGGTTAACTTCTACAATTGTTTCCTCCCCCACGCAGCCCAGGTCATGCAGCCGTTGTACAAGAAACAGAAGCAGGTGGACAGAGTCGACTGGACTCCTGAGCGAGAGCAAGCGTTTTCCGACGTTAAAACAGCTCTGGCGAACGCTGCACTACTGGCGCACCCAGACCCGGCAGCTCAGATTGCGCTCACTACAGAAGCATGAGACGTGGCCATAGGGGCCATTGTGGAACAGTGCGTCGCCAGTTCTTGGCAGCCGCTAGCCTTTTTTAGCAGGTCTTTGCGCGAAAATGAGCGTAAATACAACGCGTTCGACAGGGAGTTGCTGGCTCTCCACCTGGCCATACGCCACTTCCAGTTCTGGCTGGAAGGGTGCACCTTCACTGCGTTCATGGACTACAAGCCACTAACGCACGCGATGGCCAAGGTTTCAGAACCATGGTCGGCCTGGCAGCAGAGACAGCTGGCCATGATCTCGGAGTTTACAACCGACATTCATCATGTGGCCGGTAAACTCAACGTGGTGGCTGACTGTCTCTCACGCACATCAGTGGCCCCAGTCTACGTGGGGATAGATTACACGGCCATGGCCGCGGAGCAGATTGAAGATGCGGACGTTTGCGCGCTCCAGTCTGGACCAACAGGGTTAAGGCTGGAGAGCAGAGTTATGCAAGACGGACCCCCCACCCCCAATCTGTGATGTCTCCACGGGTCGCCTGCGCCCAGTGGTCCCACGCGCTTGGCGACATCGCGTTTTTGAGTCAGTTCACTCCCTGGTGCACCCAGGAGTACGCGCATCAGTCAAAATGGTGGCAGCAAAGTTTGTCTGGCTGAGCCTGCACAAACAGGTGAAAGAGTGGGCTGCAGCTTGTGTAGCGTGCCAATGAGCCAAAGTGCACAGGCACACAAAGGCCCCCTTGGAGCCGTTCCATATCCCAGCTAAGAGGTTTGACCACATTCACGTGGACCTCGTGGGCCCCCTCCTGCCATCGCAGGGGTTCACGCACCTCCTGACAGTGGTGGACCGCACCCCACGATGGCCAGAAGCAGTCCCGCTAGCTTCCACCGTGTCCGCAGACGTGGCACGCACTTTTATGACAACATGGGTGGCACGTTTTGGCACCCCTTCGGACATCACGTCTGATCGGGGCCCTCAGTTTGCTTCCGACCTCTGGTCCACGATGACCCGGAGCCTGGGCGTCTGAATTCATCGCACGACTGCGTACAACCCACAGGCCAATGGGTTATGCAAGCGTTTCCATAGGTCACAGAAAGCAGCACTCAGGGCTTCGCTTACAGATGCAAATTGGGTGGACCGGTTGCCATGGGTTCTATTAGGGTTGCGTTCCGCACCGAAGGAGGATTTGGCGGCTTCCCCAGCAGTCCTGGTTTTTTCTCAGCCGCTGCAGCTCCCCGGGGAATTTTTACCAGATAACCCCACACTGAACACCCATCTGTCCCCGCCTTCACGGCATAGCGCAGACACAGGGATGCTACCTGGCCCGGCCCACCACTGTTTTCCCCGCGCTTTTGTGCCAAAAACCTTGAAGGACGCGGCGTTCATGTTTGTCAGGCACGATGCCCACCGGACCCCATTGTGCCCACCCTACAATGGCCCGTTCAGAGTGCTGGAACCCGGGGACAAACATTTTGTGTTCGACTTGGGGGGTCACCGGGAGAGAATCTGTATAGACAGGCTTAAGCCCGCCTTTGTTGTAGCAGACGAGCAGGTGGTGTTGGCCCGAGCTCCTCAGCACGGAAGACCCCCCCTGAGAACTCCCCAGATAAACAATTCATCAGAGCAGTCACACGAGCATGCTGAATGTTTCCCCCCCGCATTGTCCCCCCACAGACGGACACACCCCCAGGAACCCTTCACCAGCACAGCAGCGCCGCAGAGCCGAAGACCCCCCGTTACAGCAGCTATGGGCGGAGGCTGAAGCCGAGAGGACATGAGGGTTAACACTCAGTCTGACACTCTGGGGGGGGGGGGGGGGGGCATGCTGTAGTTTTCCTCTCAGACTGAAAGGCATGGAGATGCAGTAGTTTTCCTCTGAGGGAAGAGCATGGAGATCAAAGGGCTGGGGGACAAGGGGAATTGTCATGGGGGAGTGAATTGTGAATGCAGGACCTCAGGTAGCAGGGACATGTGAGTGTTGGGATATAAAAGAGAGTCCCTACTACATGAGGTTAATGTTTCTGATTCTGGAAGATGTGAGAGAGAGAATAAAGTTCATCTGCTCGGAAAACTCGGTCTGGTTATTCCCTTCTCCACAATATTTATAAATGTATGGTTTGATCTTTTGTCAGTGTAAAAATTAAATGCATCTCTGCCCAGTGCATTAGCTTCTACCCTTTTTACACACAGGTTCAGTGATGAAAAAATGTCCAGGTCTCATAACAATCTTTCAATGATCTCTCAGCGATAACAAAGAGCTCTCAATGATATTCAGTAATCTCCACCGTCCTTAAAGATTTGACTCAGTCCAAAACAATGTCTCAGCGATCACCAAAGGGAAGCAATCTCTTAACAAACTCTCAAGGAGATTTCATCGATTTTCCAATAAACTAGATTTGGTCTTTCATCAAATGCTCAGCGATCTCTCACAGACCTCTCAACCATCGCTGCCTTCAGGGTGAAAAAAATTTGACGTGCATTTTATCTTTCAATGATCTCTCAGCAATCTTGCAATGAATGCCAATTTTTTTCCACCCCGAAGGTAGTGATGGCTGAGAGATCAGTGAGGGATTGTTGAGCATTCGATGAAAGACCAATAAAGTTCATTCAAAGACCTTAGTGAAGATCGCCAAGAGATCATTGGTAGATCAAAGAGATGGTTGAGCAGTCCTTGAGAGTTCCTTCAGAGATAGTGTTCTTTTATACCCCCTTTACACAGGGGAGAGAGCTCTCATTGAGAGATCATTGAGAGATCAGACCAATTTTTGATCTCAACGATCACCCAACAATCTCCATGCTGTGTCAAGGGGACCTTAGGTTAGAATACTAGTTCATCTAAAAATTAGGACATCATGATTGAGTCATTTAATTCAAAGAGCTAAGTCACAAGTATCAACATTTGAAACAAAAAAGGCTTGAAACAGTTCACTTTATGTGTGATGAATATAGAAAATATGAAAGTTTAACTTTTTTGAATGAATTATTTAAACAAATAAATTTCCCACAATATTCTATTTTTTGGAGTGCACTTTAATTTTATTTGTTGCAAATTAGATCTTTTTAAAGTGGTGGATTTTTTCTCCTCTGTAATTGTTATCTTGTCTACATTATAAAAGTATATAAATGTGTTTTTTATGAGAACACTGCTATTGAACTTCCCCCACATCTTGCTTCAGCTTTCTTTTGTGCTGCATCTACAGCTTTGCATCAGTTCATGCATAATAAAAAGATGAAAAATGAGAATAATGTGATCCCTAATGCAGATCTATAAAGAACTGAAACCACCACATTCTGCATCTGACAAATCAGATTTACCATACAACACATGCATAAACCATGCCATCAAGTCTAAATCATTTAATTTGGACACAAATATGGAGTTTATGTGGTGACAAGTTACAATCCAATGTGCCCTTCTGTTGTATTCTTTTTAACTGCAGTCATCTTGACAAAATACAAGGTGAAAGCACATGACCTTTAGCAGTGAAGATGAACAGACTACTTCAGTCAGCCAATGCACTGAGTAAACAATCCATATACTCAACAAAACAACTTAATTGTTGGAGGCATGACTCAAAGAGAAAGAAGGCAGAGAGTGACGGGAGCTGCTTTTCCCTCATGTTAGTTTGCCTGAGGCAGATGTTGAGATTGATCTCTGAGTTGACTGAAAACAACTGTCAGAGGCCATAAAGGTGGGGTGCTAAAGACGCACTCTAGCGACTCGAAAACCACCTCAAAAAACAAATGTATATTGCTCAAAAAGTATACGTATTATGGCTTTTTATCCACAAAAAAACTTTCGTTACCTTAGAATTGCTTGGAAAGAGCTTTTACATCTTCCACCTACTTAAGTATGCACAGATCTATGAATATTCTAATTAGCTCCACCCATACTCCCACCCACCACCAGCAGATGCTGGAAGGCCAGCCCTCCACTGTCCTCTGACCTGAGAACACCAACGACTGCCTCGCTAAGCAATAGCTAGTCAAAACACTGGAGTGATTCAGCCGTACATGCATGAACCCAAGAGTGACTCACAAGAGGAACAGGAAGAAGAGGACACTGTACAAGGTGGTGAGTCGCTGCCCAGCCCCATGTGGAGGCTGGAGGGCTCCCTGCCGGTCTCTGGTTGCCCACTTGCTGAGGGTCTCCCTGGCTCACTGTCCGAGTCTCTCCCGCGTGGGAGTGAAGGAGGCGAGCCGGTGGATGCAGCACCCTGTCTGCTGCCGACACCCGCCAAAGTGAGCTGGCTCTCGGCGGTCTTGCCTGGGGGTTGATGGGTGCCTGCCAGACAACTCACTGGGGACCAGTGGTCCAGTGCACCTGCCACTGTGGAACCACCACCTTGCTCTGGCCGTTGCGCCCCCCCCCCCCCCCCGGGTACCCAATTTGCCTACCTCCTCCGGAGGGAGCAGGGAATTTAATGTCCCCTCCTCCATTCTTCCTGGTGGGGACAGATTGGAGTGCCCAGGAGGTTTTGTGTCACCCCGAAAACTCCTTCACTGAACAGAGACAAACAAATGTAAAACGGACAGGTGGCAGTCTTGGCGCCTTCGTTTCCTAAGAGCAAGCGTGCCTCTCTGGCTCAGCCTTCCGACCATGTGCCTCCCATTCCTCTGTCTCCACTGGCTTGGGCGCCTCCAGGACCCCACACGTGTGGTGTGACAGTCGGTGGACTCCGGTCTCCATGCTGACCATGCCCTGCATGCGCTATGGGGGTTCCGGAATACGATAGCCCCAGCACTGGAAAACTACAGGTGGCCACAGTCAGTTTTGCGCCATCCCTGTGAAGGGACACTGACTTCAGACTGTGAGACTCCCCCATCCACGGAGCCCCGTCGGCTCCTCCCTCATTCCCTGGGGGAGTGAACTCAGGTGTTTAGCCATGCCCAGTGCTTAGCCTGATTGGTTAATGTTATAACCAATACAGCGACATAAGCAGGAATGCTTATGTAGTTAGAAACACTCTGTCCAAAGTCGCCCTTTTGGGAACGGGGGGGGGGGGGTGCTTAACTGGACATTCACAGCAGAAAAAGACTTGGGACTGATTTTACTCATGATATGTCTTGTAAGGTCACAAAAAACAAGTTACAAACATGTTAACAACAGAAAAAACATGATTTTTGGCAGAGTGTCACTTTAAGATTTGCTTTTAGTGGTAAAGTGACTTCATTCGACTTTTGAAGTACTGCTGTAACAAAAACTGCTGGACTTGATGGATGTCAGTGATGGCACATACCTCAAATGGTCAAGTGATTTTTTTTATGTGTGTGCAAAAGAAGGTCAAGAGAAAAAAATTTCAATCTGACAAAAACTGACTGCAAGGAATCAAGCTCTCCGACAGTCACAAAGAATGTCACAAACACTGGAGACAACTTTTTCTCAGCACGAAAGGTTGAAACTTTCAATTCCATGACAGAATAATGGGTTTTAAATTTGAGATTGAGGAAAAGCTTTATCATACAGTCTTTGCTCTGGCTTTGATGTTTCCTTTTTTCACTCACATTTATGTGCTTAAAAAAACAGATAACAAGAACACTGGTTTAAAAAACATCTGTGAAGAGGAAATATTCTGACAAAGTTAAAAGAAAAAGTTCAACTTTTATTATTTTGAATATTTTATATTTTGTTTATTTTATATCTCGAGTCGCAGAGATAAATAAATCTGCCGTGCAGTTTATCTGACCCGGCAGCCCTGTTTTCCCCTCACCTCCACACGTTCATAAACATCCAGCTGAATAGCCCTGCTTTATGGGACTTTGAATGTATGAGGTTTCTGATGCAATTTCAAGCCTACACTGCTTCTCCTTCCTTGGCACTTCACTCCCACATCAATCATCTCCTCTGCTGTTTTCAACATTCTTAACATCTTTTTTCCCCACTAACTTCTGCCTTTTTTTCTTCTGCATCTTGGTCCTTTTTCTCCTTATCTTGAATCTTCTTTTCCCATCTGAACATTTTTCTTGCAAAACATCCAGCTCGTTTCAGTGATGTTTCATGAAACAACCAAGGACGTCCTTCTTACTGCGGCATGCGTGCGCGTCCAAGGACAAGACCAGTGCAGCGCTGCTGAGGCCTAATTCTGTCTCTGACTCTTTAATTAAGCCATGGGCGACAGTGGAACTAACTTATTAAAGACCCACCTACGCACACACATACACACACCAATCTGCTCTCACACTTCCACTAAGCCCACAACATCCCACCTTTAAGCTACCAAAGATTTAATGCATCTCAATATATCACCTTCTACGGCTGCTTGGTGACCCACTTGCACAGAAATAAATTATTTCCTGGACTCTTTCGGCAGCTGTATGAAAGTACGGAGATTGGATACGAATGATACTAAGTGAAGATTACAGTTTAAAAATAGCTTGGATGGAATTTATGCTTTACTATTTCACCAGGTATACGCAGTTAGAAAAGAGGCAGAGGTGTTTAAAGAAAGCAAACAAAGCGTGAGCATAACACATGAAAGCTTAGAAGCTGCCTTCTGATGCTTATTTCCAGCTTCATATTTAAATTATTGGGTCATGAATCACATACAAAATGCAGTAATTTCTTCAACTAATACTGGGCTTGGTTAAAGAAAGAAAGACTAATCAATAGTAACACAAAGAATAATCTACACAAATACCATCATGAAATGTGTTTTTTCTTGATAACTTGCATATAGAATGAAGTGCATCTTCAACAGGGAATGTATGCAAAGAGACTCCTTCTCATACTGTATGTCACAAAATGTGTTATTCACAGCATATGAAATCCTCTCATACATTATCATAAATAATGTATGAGATAGGGAATCATTATTCATTCAGGTATCATGGGCAAATGAATTACAGTGCGTCCGGAAAGTATTAACAGCACTTCTCTTTTTCCACATTTTGTTATGTTTACAGCCTTATTCCTTCCTTATTCCCTATATAGCCTCCTTCCAAAAGGAATAAAAATAATGTTTTTCCTCAAAATTCTACACACAATACCCCATAATGACAACATGAAAAGTTTTTTTGAGATTTTTGCAAATTTATTAAAAATAAAAAACTAAGAAATCACATGTACATAAATATTCACAGCCTTTGCCATGAAGCTCAGAATTGAGCTCAGGTGCATCCTGTTTCCACTGATCATCCTTGAGATGTTTCTACAGCTTAATTGGAGTCCACCTGTGGTAGATTCAGTTGACTGGACATGATTTGGAAAGGCACACACCTGTCTATATAAGGTCCCACAGTTGACAGTGCATCTCAGAGCACAAACCAAGCTTGAAGTCAAAGGAATTGTCTGTAGACCTCCAAGACAGGATTGTCTTGAGGCACAAAGCTGGTTTGAAGGTTCCAATGAACACAGTGGCCTCTATCATCCATAAATGGAAGAAGTTGGGAACCACCAGGACTCGTCCCAGAGCTGGCTGGCCGTCTAAACTGAGCAATCGGGGGAGAAGGGCCTTAGTCAGGGAGGTGACCAAGAACCCGATGGTCACTCTGTCAGAGCTCCAGCATTCTTCGGTGAAGAGATGAGAACCTTTCAGAAGGACAACCATCTCTGCAGCAATCCACCAATCAGGCCTGTATGGTACAGTGGCCAGATGGAAGCCACTCCTCAGTAAAAGGCTCATGGCAGCCCGCCTAGAGTTTGCCAAAAGGCACCTGAAGGATTCTCAGACCATGAGAAACAAAATTCTCTGGTCTGATGAGACAAAGATTGAACTCTTTGACGTGAATGCCAGGCATCATGTTTGGAGGAAACCAGGCACTGCTCATAACCATGCCAATGGTGGTAGCAGCATCATGCTGTGGGGATGTTTTTCAGTGGTAGGAACTGGGACACTAGTCAGGATAGAGGGAAAGATGAATGCAGCAATGTACAGAGACATCCTGGATAAAAACCTGCTCCAGAGCGCTCTTGACCTCAGACTGAGGCGACGGTTCATCTATCAGCAGGTCAACAACCCTAAGCACACAGCCAAAATATCAAAGGAGTGGCTTCAGGACAACTCTGTGAATGTCCTTGAGTGACCCAGCCAGAGCCCAGACTTGAATCCAATTGAACATCTCTGGAGAAATCTGAAAATGGCTGTGCACCGACGCTTCCCATCCAACCTGATGGAGCTTGAGAGGTGCTGCAAAGAGGAATGGGCCAAACTGCCCAAAGATAGGTGTGCAAAGCTTGTAGCATCATATTCAAAAAGATTTGAGGCTGTAATTGCTGCCAAAGGTGCATCAACAAAGTATTGAGCAGAAGCCGTGAATACTTATGTACATGTGATATCTTAGTTTTTTATTTTTAATAAATTTGCAAAAATCTAAAAAAAAACCCAACTTTTTTTCATGTTGTCATTATGGGGTATTGTGTGTACAATTCTGAGGAAAAAATGAATTTAATTCATTTTGGAATAAGTAACATAATAAAATGTGGAAAAAGTGAAGCGCTGTGAATACTTTCCGGATGCACTGTAAATACAAATTTCCAGGCAAATTTATTCTAAGTATAGTTCTTGAAAACTACCATCTGCATTAATTATTCCATCCATCAATTTTCTACCACTTTTTGAGGGATCCGGGTCACGGAGGCAGCAGTTCAAGTAAAGAAGCCCAGAGTTCCCTCTCCCCAGCCACCTCCTCCAGCTCTTCAAAGGAGACACCAAGGTGTTCCCATGCCAGTAGGGAGACGTAGTCTCTCCAGCGTGTCCCTCGTCATCTCCTCCCAGTGGGAGCCCGAAACACCTCAAGTGGGAGGCGCCCGGGAGGCATCCTGATCAGATGCCCAAACCATTCTCCTGGACAAGTGAACTCCCCACCCTGTCTCTAAGGGTGTGTCCAGCAACCCTACGGAGAAAGCTCATTTCATCTGCTTATATCCACAACCTCATTCTTTTGGTCATTATCCAAAGTTCATGGTCATAGGTGAAAGTAGGAAAGTGGATGAGCAGTAAATCGGCAGCTTTGCTTTAGAGCTCAGCTACCTCGTGACCACAACAGACCGCTACAACGTCCACATCACTGCAGATGCTGCTCCAATTCCTATGTCAATCTCCTGCTCAATTTTCTCTTCACTCATGAATAAGTCCCCAAGATACTTAAACTCTTCCACTTGGGCCAGGACCTCATCCCCAACCCAGAGAGGACAATCCACCCTTTTCCGGCTGAGGACCATAGACTCGGACTTAGAGGTACTGATTCTCATGAGAGCCGCTTCACACTCAGTAACAAACAGTCCCAGCAAGACCTGTAGGTCTTTGCTCAGAGAAGCCAACAGGACATCATGATGGATGTTCAATCAATGATTCAGTGTACAAGGACTCAACCCAAACAAGCCACATATGTCCCCCTTCCAGTGGACTCACCACCTGATGGGGATCATGGTTCTATGTTGAATCATGTCTAATGTTGAATAACTAGAAGAGCCCCCGTTTATGAGTGAGAATCCATAGATGTTCTCAAGTCAGTTTTTGCAAGTTCAAGTCAGGTGCAAATGTGTGTATGAATGGTGAAGGGATTGGTGCTGCACCATGGCTACCTCATTCAGGTGGATGCCCTTGAATTTCCCTCTTGGATTAATGAAGTGTGACAAAAAAACAAGTCAAGTCTCAAGTCTTGAAGCTCAAGTCCAAGTTAAGTCTTAAGTCACTTTGTGGTTGTAATGAGCAATTTTTCATCTGCTGCTTCCCTCTGGTCTGTTTAGAACACTCCACTGTAATATCTAAGGAATTCAAAATATGCACAATTTTAACCTTAATCTATTAGGATTTAGAGCACTGGTCATCTGTTTGATATCATTACTTTAAACAGGCTGATGAAATACAATAAAGATACTGGGTTTTTTTTGTCAGACAAAGATGAGAAGATTTTTTTTTTTACCTTGACATGTTTTGACTGACATCTGCAGTCTTCCTCAGAAATGTCAGCTGACCACTGTGATGTGTTGTTTATCAGCTGTCCTTCCTAGGTGTGGCCAGCCGGGGGGGATGTGACAGATCCATCTGGCTGGCCATGCCCCCCGCCGTCAGATGGTCTCTGAAGGATAGAGTCCCAGATGTCCATTCTCCACCTTCAGAGGAAGACTGCAGACGTCACTCAAAACATGTCAAGGAAAAACATCTTTTCACCTTTGTCTGATAAAAGAAAACAGTAATAGTAATAACAATCATGGAATCAGTATATCAATATCAGAGATGTGGCTCAGTGAAGAGAAAGGAGTGGATTTTGCCATGGATGGCTATGAATTAAATTATATAAATAGAAAAGTGAAAAAAGGAGGAGGAGTTGCAATTTATGTTGACAAGAGCTTGAAATACAAGGTTGTTGAAAATCTGTCAGTAACTGTGGATGATTTATTTGAATGTATTACAATAGAAATCTGTCTGGACAATGTGAAGAATGTAGTAGTGAGCTGTGTATATAGAACACCTGGATCAAACATTGACTTATTTAAGGACTGGATGGAAAAAATGTATGCAAAACTAATTCATAAAGTTATGTTCATCTGTGGGGATTTCAATATAGATCTGATGAACTCAAAACAACATAGTTTGACAGAAGAATTTATCAACACAATGTACAGTATGGGCTTACATCAAACAATTACAGGACCTAGCAGAATCACGTCACACAGTGCCACACTAATAGATAACATATTCACAAACATTATGGAAAATAATATCAGGAGTGGGCTTTTATTGAATGATATCAGTGACCACCTGCCGATTTTTGTTGTCTATCATTGTGATTATAGGAAGAAAAAGTATACCAAAAATATTAAATATAAAAGAATAAGAACCGAAGAATCAATGTATTTACTGACAAAGGAATTATTAATACAAGATTGGAAGATAGTTTATGATGAAAATGACATAAATAAAGCATATGATAATTTTTTACAAATATTTCAATCATTGTACAATAAAAACTGTCCTATAAAACAATACAGTGACAGACAACAACAAAAAAATATTCCTTGGGTCACCAAGGGGTTAATAAATGCATGTAAAAAGAAGAATACATTATATAAACAATTCATTAAATGCAGAACAGTGGAAGCTGAGATCAAATATAAAAAATATAAAAATAAGCTTACTAATATAATGAGGACCTGTAAGAAAGAATATTACAACAGAATATTAGAGGATAACAAAAATAACTTAAGAGGAATATGGCAAGTACTGAATGGGATTATTAGTAATCGACTTAAGAATGCTAATTATCCAGAATATTTTATTGAAAATGGCAATTTGATAAATAATATGGAGGATGTGGTCAGTGGTTTCAATAAATTTTTTGTAAACGGTGGTCCTGAATTAGCAAAATCAATAGTGACACCAGAAACAAACAACAGTGGTTCTGTGAATGAAATAGAAGATAGAAATCCAAACACAATCTTTTTGGGTACAGATACTGAAAAGGAAATTATCGAGACTGTGAGTAAATTTAAGAACAAAAAATCAACGGACTGGAATGAAATTGACATGACAATAGTGAAAAAAGTAATTGAAGGAATTGTTAAGCCACTCACCCACATCTGTAACCTGTCATTTCAAACTGGTACATTTCCAGACAAAATGAAAATAGCAAAAGTAATACCACTATACAAAACAGGAGACAATCATCGTTTCACAAATTACAGGCCAGTCTCTTTACTCTCACAATTCTCCAAAATACTTGAAAAAATCTTCACTAAGAGACTGGATGATTTCATTGAAAAACACAACCTCCTTACAGATAGCCAGTATGGTTTTAGAGCAGATAAATCTACATCTTTGGCACTGATCGAACTTATAGAAGAAATTACTAGTTGTATAGATTAAAAAAAAGGTTGCTGTAGGAGTATTTATAGATTTAAAGAAAGCTTTTGACACCACTGACCACAGAATACTACTAAGGAAACTGGAAAGGTATGGGATAAGAGGGGTACGACTGAGTTGGGTGGAAAGTTATTTAAGTAACAGACAACAATTTGTACAAATTGGTGAGCACAAATCACCTTTCATGGACATCACTTGTGGTGTGCCCCAGGGGTCGGTTTTGGGACCCAAACTCTTTATTTTGTATATAAATGACATATGCCAAGTATCAAAAATTCTGAAATTTATTTTGTTTGCGGATGACACAAATATCCTTTGCACTGGTGAGAATTTGCAGCAGGTTTTAGAGGTGGTCACAACTGAAATGAAAAAGTTAACGCAGTGGTTCAACAAAAATAAATTATCTCTAAATCTAAAAAAAACAAAGATTATGTTGTTTGGAAATTATAAAATAAATCATGAAATAATGGTAACGATAGATGATACCAGAATAGAAACAGTACAGGAAAATAAGTTTCTGGGGGTGACGCTAGACAATAAAATCTGCTGGAAACCTCACATCAGTCACATCCGGGCCAAGTTAGCAAAATGTATAGGCATACTGGGGAAGACAAGACACATCTTGGACTATAACTGAACTAGCAGCAGATGCTAACATTGAGCTGGAGGGTTTTCACATGATACGAGCTGACCGAACACCAGACAGTGGCAAAGCAAGGGGCGGTGGAGTGATAATGTATGTTAACAACAACTGGTGCAGACCGGGACATATCACTGTTAAACAACGACACTGCAGCAAAGACATTGAGTTGCTAGCTGTTAGCATGAGGCCTACATATCTCCCGAGAGAACACTCACACGTGATCTGCATTGTTGTTTATGCAAATCCGACGGCAAACGCTGGGACAGCGCGTGACGTCATCCATTCAGTAACCAGCAGGCTGCAGACAGAACACCCAGATGCTCTTCTCCTCATCTCAGGCGATTTCAACCATGTTTCACTATCTCCCATTCTACCCACGTTCACCCAGTATGTCACATGCCACACTAGAGACAATAAAACACTGGATTTATTCTACACAAACACTAAGGAGGCGTACACCTCATCACAACTCCCCCCACTCGGGAGATCGGATCACAACTTGGTTCATCTCCGGCCGGTGTACAAACCCCTAGTGCACAGACAACCTCCGGCCATGCACACTGTGGAGTTATGGTCTGAGGAGACAATGGACACTCTAAAGGACTGTTTTGAAGCCACCGCCTGGAAGCAGCTCTGCGATCCACATGGTGAGGACATCGATGGCCTCATTCACACCTTCACGGGCTACCTCAGCTTCTGTGTGGACAAATCCGTTCCCACCAAGACCATACGGCGTCACTCAAACAACAAACCCTGGATCAACCCTGAGATAAAAACACTTCTGAGAGAGAAGAAGAGGATCTTCAGGTCGGGGAACAGGGAGATGCTGAAGTCCGTACAGAGGGAGCTGAGGAGAAAGATCAGAGAAGGCAAGGACAGCTTCAGGAAGAAGATGGAGGACAAGCTGCAACAGAGCGACATCAGCGGGGTCTGGAGAAACCTCAAAACCATCTCGGGGCTCCAGAATACCTCCCCCCAGGCCACGGGGGGCAGGGAGTGGGCAAACAACCTGAATCTTGTCACCATGGGTTGAGATGCCGTCTCGGCACTGAGCCCATGTTTTCCCTCATCCCTGCCTCCCATTGAGCAGCGTCTCAGCTGGCCCCCAGCTGGCAGCATTATGGACGGCTGGGGCCAATTAGTCTTCATCAGCTGGGGCGCTGCCAATGAGGATAAATAGGAGCAGCCTCGATGACTCGGGGCTGCGACATAAGCACTGCTAGGCTGAAGCCCCTTCGTCTGGTGTCAGCCTCAACTCCCCTTGCAGCATTCCTGTGTTTGTATCCCGCTGTGAGGATGTACGTCTTGCTACCCCCACGTCCGGTACGAGCTGCTTACCTCTGCGCTGTGCAACCTGTGAGTGTACCTCTGCATGAGTATCTGTGCTCTCCTCATCCCTTATCCCTTACCCAAAATAAACCATCTCGACTCACTGGCTTGTCCCTGGCTCTGATTGCCCGGCTCCCTAGAGCCGGATATGACAGTATGTCGCAGCCAGAAGAGTTGCCGGCGGCCGTGAGTCGCTGTGGAAATGTACCTTTCTGTCCGGGTGTCAGCGCTGCTAGCATGCCGTTTCCCAGGAGTCACTTCCGGCGCCAGGGCGACGAGCTAAGGTCCATCTCGGAGGCTGTCGACGGGACATTCTTCACCCTGCACGACGCCTCCAACGCGAGACGCTGGCATCCGGGCCGTGCTGAGGAACTCCTGGACTGTCACCCTCACTCTCTGTACCATCTGGAGGACAGTGCCAGGATAGACGTTGCAGGTACACAGCGAGAGAAGCTCCACGGGGTGGATGGAAATCCCGGCAGGGAGTCGAAGTGGGCGACGTCTTTCCCCGCTTCGGAGTCCCGTTCCTGCCGCCATTCCAGTCCGGGAGTTCGCGCCAACCAGAGGACTTCCCCCGACCTGCGCCACGTCACTCGGGATTCCCTTCTAGGAGCCGCAGCTGACAGCAGTTATGTCCGGGGTCGAGTGGCTGTCGCGAGCTCTACTGTGTTTCCTGTCACCACCTTCAGGCATGTGGCGGCGGCAGTGAGATTGATGGTGAGGACTTCAGGGCTACGAAGCTTTCCCGTGCTCGACGCCTTCCTCGTCTCGATCTCCGATCTGGAGCGGCGAATCCTGGGTTTCCCCCTCGCTTCGTCCCCTGGGAGTAGTCGTCATCACATCGCCGAGTCACCTCTGCACGAACCTCGTCCGGATCCAGTTCTGGGTCATCGTCAGGACCGTTCCTCCCACGCAGCTGTCATCCCTTCGCCTCGTCAGTGTGGAGATCCTACAGCCTCGTCCCCTGAGCCTCGTTCCCCCGCTGTCATTCCTGGACATTCGGGCTGGCTCACCCCGGCTGTTTCCCCCTCCTCCTCGACGCGCTTCCTGACCGCTGTGTGTGCCTGGAATCCCGGCCTGGTGAGCTCTCTGCTGGAGACAACGCGAGCGATCCTCAGACGAATTCCCGGGGGGTCCTCCGTTATCGCCGGGCGGGGAGAGGAAGAAGCAGATTCCACTACAGCAGGCGATACTCAACCTCCAGGGGGCAGGCAAGTCATTGTTTTTTCACACCTGCTTAATGATTTGCTCTGTCACATCCCTGGAGGAGAAGTTCAGGGTTCGCAGCTCCCTGAACTCTCCCCACCTGCTGTAACCTGTTTTCCTAATCCCGCATCCTCTGTGTCTCTCTCCGCCGAGCGGTCCCCGGCTCCGGGTCAACGTGGTGGGATATGGAGAGGGCCTGTGGTTCCGCAGCTACATTGCGGACGGAGGAGGGGGACTGACTGCTGCGTGGAGTCTACGCTGACGACTGAGCGTCCCTGGGTCTCCACGGAGAAGCGGTTCGGTCCAGCGGGACGAGATTCTTCTGGCTTCACGCCGAGTGGGTCGTCGGCGGGGTTACCTGAGCTGGAGGGATCTCAAGCTGCGCTGACCATCGTGCTGGCTGCGGGGCCCGACGCGGCTAGATGGGAGCCTGACAACGACCTCCTGACGACGGATCCTGGATCTTCGCAGTCCTGGACGGCGTCAGAACCCGAGATCAGGCGAGTGCTCTCCTTTCTTTTCTCTCTTTTTATCTTTGAGCACTTCAGCCTATCTCCAGGGGAGACGAGCAGGGTGCAGCCGCCCGCTGCGTCTGAGCTCGTCTCGCCGGGTTCTGGCGCTGCCGGTGATCCTGATCCCGGTTCTGTTTTCTCTTCTGAGCCTTCTTCCAGGGTCACCGGCGAGGAGTTGCTGTTCCTCGTGGTGCTGGAGGGTCCGGGTTCAACGTTGGAGGTCGGTTCTGGTGCAGTGTCCAACGTGGGTTCGCCCGAGACCCAATCGGGGTCCAACGTGGGTTCGCCTGAGGCCCGATCGGGGTCCGACGTGGGTGCTGCCCCAGTGTTGTCCAGGTCCGGTGAGGAGGTGGCCGTTTCCCTGAGGCCCGCCGCCCTCGTCATCGGCTCTCCCCTGAGCCTCTTCCACCGGGATCCGCTCTGACCCTTCGTCCGTCTCAACGGTCCTGGTGGTTGAGTGATGCGGGTCGACGACCCGACCCGCAAAACTTTCGGTTCGGCGATCTGGTTTCCCCCCACTGGTCTGTGTTTGCCTTTGGGCGGCCTGGTTCGGCAGCCGTTGGACTGGATTCCTGGGATCTGGGTCCAGAGTTCGCCGTCCGAACATTTCTCTTCCCCTGATTCGCCAGCTGGACAATGGGCGGGGAGATCTCCGGAGCCATCTCGGCTATTTTTGGACTCTGCCTGCCATACACCTCGGGTGTCACTTTTTCTTTTATCGTTATTAAGGTCACTTGGGTGTAATGTCTGTCCTGTTGGTGGATGTGTATTTATAGTGCTGTGCGTTTTCCTTCCCTCGTACCCAGCATTTTATTTTTTGTACCATGTTTTTAGTCTCGTTTTTGCATTGTAGAGTTATGTTTTGTTCCCTTTCAGACCATACTCTGCAGTTGCCCATTCATTCCAGTCACTTTTATTTCTTTAGGTGACTGTGGGTATTTATATATTCATGTGTGTGGGTTTTTCTTTGCCTGCACTCAGTATTTCTTTTTTATGCCCTGTTGGTTCATTATAGAGTCATGTGCCTTGTTTTCCGTAACACCATGCTCTGTAATTGTCCATTTGTTCCAGTCACCCTCACTTTTCTTGGTGACTGTGTGTATGTACTTATATTGGTGCTGTGTATTGTGTTTTCCCTTTATTTGACCATACTCAGCATTTTTTGCCCTGTACCTTTTTGGTGGTTCTTTTTTTTTTTTTTCTTGCTCTGGGTCACGCATGGTTGGTACTCTCTGGGTAGTATGTAACCGGCGTGCTGACCCAGTTCTTCTCCCCATCTGTACCTGGGTTAATTGTTCTGTTGTCAGTATTGTATTTGGGTTTTTCTTTCCCGCTACCCTACATTGCCCCATTGGTGTTGTCCTTCCCTTGGCTTCTTCCCCTCCGGTCCGCCTCCCTTCCTCCCACCCTAGGTGGGGGGGGGGGGGGGCTGGGATGTTCCTGGTCGTTCAGGAGCCCGACCTTGAGGGAGGGGCTCTGTCACCATGGGTTGAGATGCCGTCTCGGCACTGAGCCCATGTTTTCCCTCATCCCTGCCTCCCATTGAGCAGCGTCTCAGCTGGCCCCCAGCTGGCAGCATTATGGACGGCTGGGGCCAATTAGTCTTCATCAGCTGGGGCGCTGCCAATGAGGATAAATAGGAGCAGCCTCGATGACTCGGGGCTGCGACATAAGCACTGCTAGGCTGAAGCCCCTTCGTCTGGTGTCAGCCTCAACTCCCCTTGCAGCATTCCTGTGTTTGTATCCCGCTGTGAGGATGTACGTCTTGCTACCCCCACGTCCGGTACGAGCTGCTTACCTCTGCGCTGTGCAACCTGTGAGTGTACCTCTGCATGAGTATCTGTGCTCTCCTCATCCCTTATCCCTTACCCAAAATAAACCATCTCGACTCACTGGCTTGTCCCTGGCTCTGATTGCCCGGCTCCCTAGAGCCGGATATGACAAATCTGTTTTTCAATAGATTTGACCAACCGCCCTCCCCCCTGTCTGCACAACAACCATTGCTGCCTCTAAAGAAATCAAGTCCTGCTGCCCACTCCCCACTCCACCAACACTCCCCCACTCCCAACACACAGCCCCCCATCCTGACCCTGACCAGGACCCAGGTGAGGACGGAGCTGAGGAAGATCAAAGCGAGGAAGGCGCCGGGACCGGACGGCATCAGCGCAAAGCTCCTCAAGTCCTGTGCAGACCAGCTGTGTGGGATTGTGACGTATATCTTCAACATGAGCCTGAAACTGGGGAGGGTACCACAGCTGTGGAAAACATCTTGTGTGGTACCTGTACCAAAAACTTCCCACCCCAAAGACCTGAACAGCTACAGACTGGTGGCCTTAACGTCCCACTTGATGAAGACCCTGGAGAGACTGCTCCTTGCTCACCTCCGCCCCCTGGTGGAACCAGCGATGGATCCACTCCAGTTCGCCTACCAGCATGGCATTGGGGTGGAGGATGCGGTGATCTTCCTCCTTCACCGTTCTCTGTCCCACCTGGAGAAGCCCGGGAATATGGTGAGGATCATGTTCTTTGACTTCTCCAGTGCTTTCAACACCATCCAACCGATGATCCTGAAGGACAAGCTGCTGTGCGCAGGGGTGGACCAACACCTGTCATCATGGATCCTGGACTACCTCACGAACCGGCCTCAGTTTGTGAGAACCCGGGACTGTGTGTCCGACACGATCATCAGTAGCACGGGGGCCCCCCAGGGAACGGTGCTGGCTCCCTTCCTGTTCACTCTTTATACTGCGGACTTCTCACACAACACAACACACTGCCATCTACAGAAGTTCTCTGATGACTCTGCGATCGTTGGCCTCATCTCCAGTGGAGATGAAGCTGAGTACAGAGGGCTTATCCAGGACTTCGTGGACTGGTGCCATCGGAACTGCCTCCAGATCAACGCGAGGAAAACTAAGGAGCTGGTGGTGGACTGCTGCAGGCATGGGCAGCCCCTCACAGCACCAGTAAATATACAGGGAACAGACATCGAGATGGTGACATCCTATAAGTACCTGGGTGTTCATCTGAACAATAAACTAGACTGGTCACACAATACTGACGCACTCTACAAGAAGGGACAGCGCAGGCTGTTCCTGCTGAGGAGACTCAGGTCTTTTGGTGTACAAGGGGCGCTGCTGAAGTCATTCTATGACACGGTGGTGGCATCAGCCATCACTTTTGGAGTGGTCTGCTGGGGCAGTGGCATTATTGCAGCCGATAGGAAGAGACTGAACAAACTGATTAAGAAAGCTAGCTCTGTCCTGGGGCAGCGCCTTGATCCGATGGAGGAGATAGGAGAGAGAAGGACGGTGGCTAAACTGTCATCTCTGCTGGAGTCCGAGTTCCACCCTATGCAGGATATACTGGATGCACTGAGGAGCTCATTTAGCAGCAGACTACATCATCCCACGTGCACAACCGAGAGGTTTCGTAGGTCCTTCCTACCAACGGCTGTCAGACTGTACAACCTAAGCAGGGCTGCTCGCAGAGATAGCAAAAAGACGTAACAAACTAATAGTTTTTTGAATGCAAAAGATGCAATAGACTTACACAATGGTCCCCTCCGGCATACAACTAGGAACATACCGGTCGCTATGGAGGGTGAGAATATGTATGGGCACATAATCATACCATGTAGGATAACTAAGTAGACGGTTATGCTGTTTCATCCCATCTAGCAACAATGCTCTGCACTGTGTGTGTTTATATATTGTGACGTTTGCAAGGGTTCACACAAAGAAAATGGAGCAGATGGCTGTGATCAACCAGATTTATTTTACACACACCCCAACCCCAACTTGCCACTTAGTACACAGAGCAGGGGAGGTCATTCTCACAGACCCCTGTTTGAATCATGGTTACACACACATGATACATCTTGCCCTAATCCTGCTAAATACTGCTGGGTCATTATAATGCAGTTATAATGACCCAGCAGTATAACTCAGAAATAACACATTTAACACACACAGTAACGTTTCAAACTGGCAAAGCATGCTGGGAAATTCACTTAACTTGGCCCCAACGTTACACTGCCTCCCCCCTGGACTGGTTTCTGTCCCCAGAAAAATTAAAGTCCAATTTAAAAGTCCAATACAAACTCATCCAGGTGTCGGGGCGGTCTTCGGCGCCGGTGGCCAACACGTACAGGCCCCCTAGTGTCCATCTGGGTCTCGGTCGGGGTATCGGGCCGGGATGGAAGCTCCGGTTTGTCCACCAGCGGTGCAGATGGCCGATACGGGGCGAGACGGTCACGATGAAGGACCACAACCCAGTCCCTTTTTCAAAGCCTCACCCTGTACACGACATCTGACAGTCTCTCCAGGACCACGCATGGCCCCGACCACTGGCTCGCCAGCTTCGGTGATCGTCCTCTCTTCCTCTCAGGGCAGAAAACCCAGACTCGATCTCCCGGTGCAAAGTCCCTCCCCTGGCAGCGGGAGTCGTACGCTCGCTTCTGCCGACCCCCTGCCGCTGCCAGGGCCTCTCGAGCCAGCTCGTGCACCGTGTGGAGACGTTCTTTCAAACAAAAAAAATAATCCAATCCAGGTTTTCCTTCCACCTCCGGCTCAGGGGGGCAACTGAATACCAAATCCACCGGTGTGCGCAGCTCGCGTCCAAACATGAGCGCCGCAGGGGTGCACCGGGTAGATTCCTGAGCAGCCGTCCGGTACGCCCACAAAACAAAAGGCAGATGCAGGTCCCAGTCTCGCTGTCGCTGGTCCACTAGGATAGCGAGCTGGGTGGTGAGGGTCCGGTTGAATCGTTCGACCAGGCCGTCGCTCTGTGGATGCAGTGGGGTGGTCCGGGTCTTCCGGATGCCCAGCCGTTTGCAGACCTCTCCGAAGACCTCCGCCTCGAAGTTCCGACCCTGATCGCTGTGCAGCTCCTCCGGTGCGCCAAACCGACAGAACATTTCATCCACCAGCTTTGATGCTGTCGTAGCGGCGCTCTGATCCGGGACCGCGTACGCCTCTGGCCACTTAGTGAAATAATCCATCGTGACCAGCACGTAGCGGTTCCCCCGGTCCGTGGTCGGGAAAGGGCCCAGGATGTCCACTCCCACTCGCTCCATCGGTGCTCCCACCCGGTACTGCTGCAGGGGAGCATGGGATCGCTGAGTTGGTCCCTTCTGAGCTGTGCATGTGTCGCAGCGATGAACGTGGAGCTCCACGTCCTGATGACAGCCGGGCCAGTAGAACCGGGCCCGAAGGCGCTGCAGCGTCTTTGTCACCCCGAAGTGGCCCGCTCCTACCGCCCCATGAACCAGCTGGAGTACGTTGGGCCGGAGTTGACGAGGAACCAGCAGCTGCCAAATGTGCCGCTGCCCAGCTGGAGTCTGCCACTGCCGATACACCACGCCCTCATGACAGCGGAGGTTGGCCCACTGGGAGTGTAGGGCCTTAGTCTCTGGGTCCAGCGGTGACACAACCTCCCAGGCGGGCCGCTGTCCTGCATCCAGCCACTGCCGAACCCGCGAAATGACCGGGTCTCTGTCCTGCTCGCTCTGCAGCTGCTGCGTGCCAAGAACCTCTGTGACGTCATCGCCGGGGAGAACTGCCTGATCATCTGAGGAGGGGCTGTGCATCGCTGCGTGATTCCTGCTCGCAGCGGCTCGGAGAGCGGCAGCCCGTGGGGCGATTTGGTCCCGATCTTCAGCCCGTTGACAGTGACGACACTCCTCTGTCGCACAGGGGCGCCGAGACAGCGCGTCAGCGTTGGCATGGAGGCGGCCTGCCCGATGCACAATCTGGAAATTATAATCCTGCAGTGCCTCCAGCCACCTTGCCAACTGTCCATCCGGTTCTTTGAAATTTAACAACCAGGTCAGGGAAGCGTGGTCCGTCCTGAGCTGGAACCTCCCACCGTACACACACGGGCGGAAATGACGCAGTCCTTGAATGACAGCCAGCAGCTCTCTGCGAGTCACACAGTAATTTCTCTCGGCTCTGCTGAGAGTGCGGCTGAAGTAAGCGACTGCCTGCTCTCCATGCTCTCCCTCCTGGGATAGCACCGCCCCGATGCCCTGGTTGCTGGCGTCCGTGTCCACAATGAAAGGGCGGCTCGGGTCAGGATACCGCAGGATGGGGGCTCTGATGAGCGCTGCGCGAAGCTGGCAGAAAGCAGCAGCACAGCTGTCACTCCACTGGAACGGGCGTCCTTTCTGCGTCAGCTGATGCAGCGGGCTGGCAATGGTGGCGAAGTCTTTCACAAACTTCCTATAATAAGAGGCCAATCCAAGAAAACTCCTCAGTTCTCCAACGTTCCGCGGCACTGGCCAGTCTCTCACTGTTGCCACTTTTTCCGGGTCGGTGGTGACCCCCGCTGCGCTGACGACGTGGCCCAAAAAGGTGGTCTCTCGCCGGAACAGGTGGCATTTCCTAGGGTGTAACCGTAGCCCCGCCTGCTGGATGGCTCCCAGCACCTCTCGGAGATTTGACAGGGCGCTGTCAAAATCAGCTGCATGCACCAGCAGGTCATCCAGGTAAACAACGCAGCGGCTCCTGGGCACGTGAGCCAGCACTCGCTCCATCAAGCGCTCAAAGGTGGCCGGAGCGTTGCAGAGTCCAAATGGCATCACTTTAAACTGGTACAGACCCTGCCCGATGGAGAAGGCTGTTTTTTGGCGGGCCTCGGGTGACAGCTCTACCTGCCAATAGCCGCTGCGTAGATCCAGCGAGCTGAACCAGCTGGAGCCTGCGATGTGGTCCAGCGCGTCATCGATGCGGGGCAGGGGGTAGGAATCTTTCCTGGTGGCATCGTTCAGGCGTCGGTAATCCACACAGAACCGCCACGACCCGTCCTTCTTCTTGACCAGCACCACGGGCACTGCCCAGGGGCTGCTGGAGGGCTCAATAACATCTGCTTCCAGCATTTCTCGCACTTTTTGTTCCGCCGCTGCCCGCCTTGAAAAGGGCAGCCGGCGTGGGTGGAGTCGAATCGGCCTGGCCTCACCGGTGTCGATCTCGTGCTGCACCAACCCGGTCCGGCCGCATTCCTCATCCTTCGCAGCGAAAACACCCACGTAATAGTCCAATAGCTCCCGCAGCTGGCGTCTCTGTTCCGGGTCAAGCCCGCTGCAGCTCCGCTGAAATAATTCCTCCACCGCCTGCTGCGTCTCTGCTGACACGTTGGCCCCTCCCCTTGCTGTCCCTGTGTGTGCTCGTGTCCGCGCTGGTGACGTCATCGTGTCCAGTCCTCGCGGCGGCCTGCCTGGTCCGGTCTGTCTTGGCGATCCCTCGATTGCGCAGGCCCCCGCGTCCCTTCTCTGGGTTCTGCTGTGGAGCGTGATGGTCCGGTTTCCCAGCTGGAGGGAAGGTCCGGCGGTGTCGATCTTGGCACGCCAGGCTGTGAGCAGGTCTAATCCAATAATACAGGGGTCTTGGATGTCAGCCAGCCAGAACGGGTGTCTTATGTTCTGACCAGCCACCCCCACCACCAGCACTCTCCGCCCCTTCAGTCGGGCGCGCTCACCGGTAGCTGTGGTGACGCAGCGCTCGGTGGGTTCCCACCCCCGCGGAGCCGTCTTGCTCGTGCCCGGCAGTACGCCCGGTCGAACCAAGGAGATTGTAGAGCTGGTGTCAATCAGGGCCCGGATCGACGTCTTCCCCAAGCTGCACTGTAGATAGATCCCTGGAGAGTGTCCAACTCGGCCCACGCGCGGTGCCAGCTCCTCGGGGGAAACATCTGCTAGAGGTGGCCTGTCCCCGTTCACGCCACCTCGCTCTAGTTTAACGCCGGCGAGGGGCCGGTTTGTCGTGGGGTGGGTGCGGGGCAGTATCGCGCGATGTGTCCCATCTCTCCGCAGCGGAAGCACCCTTCCTCGCGCCGCCGAGGCCATCTTCACCGTGGACGCGCCGCCGTGGTCTGCCGTAATTCCTCCTCCTCCCCCTCGCTCTCCATCGTAGCCTGGTAGGTTCTTCGGCTGTGCGTTGCTGCTTCAGCGGTGCGATTTATTAGCAGCTCTGCCCGCTCTGCTTCTGCCACTGCAGTCCTCCAGTCGCTCGCGGCGTGGAGCCGTACGTGGCTCTGGAACTGGGCCGGGCGGAGACCTTGGATGAAGCTCCGGAGGGCGAGCTTCTCTACTGCCTCCGGCGCGAAATCTGGGTAGCTGTGCCGGGTTAACAGCCATATGTCTGCAGCATAGGCTCCCAGTTTCTCCTGGTGGTTCCGGCGGCGGCGGGTCAGTTGTTCTTGGGCGTGCTCAGCGTCCACTATTCTCCCAAATCATCTCTGGAGCGCCCCTTGTAGTGCTGGCCAGCTTTGGTGCTCCTCGGGCCGGAGATCAGAGAGCGTGCAGAGGGCTTTCCCTTCCAAGGCCAGCGCGACCTGTACGGCGGTTTCCTCTGGTGACCAGCCGTTCAGCGCCGCAGTCAGCTCGACCTGTGTCAGGTAGTCATCTAATGTGGCTTCGCCGTTGAAACGGGGAATCTTGGCCCGCTGTCGAACAGGTGGGGTGGTCGTTTCCTGATCGATCGCCACCCTTGATCGCCGTGGGGTCGCCAGCCCGTGCTGTCCTGAGAAGGGTGGAACGTTTGCTCTGTTCTGCCCGCTCTGTCTTGAAAAAGACAGGAGGCGGGGTGCGCTGGCCCCGTCAGGTCCGCCGCTTCGTTCGTCCCGGCTCCAGGCTCCCGGTGGTGGTGTCTCGTCATCCATCATCAGCTGAGCAATGGCCTGCTCCAGCTGCCGGATCTCCATTCTGATCGCTTCCATTTGCTCCATGCCCACTCCTGACACCAGTGTGACGTTTGCAAGGGTTCACACAAAGAAAATGGAGCAGATGGCTGTGATCAACCAGATTTATTTTACACACACCCCAACCCCAACTTGCCACTTAGTACACAGAGCAGGGGAGGTCATTCTCACAGACCCCTGTTTGAATCATGGTTACACACACATGATACATCTTGCCCTAATCCTGCTAAACACTGCTGGGTCATTATAATGCAGTTATAATGACCCAGCAGTATAACTCAGAAATAACACATTTAACACACACAGTAACGTTTCAAACTGGCAAAGCATGCTGGGAAATTCACTTAACATGGCCCCAACGTTACAATATTTACATATTTATTCCATCTAGCTACAATGCTCAGCACTGGGTGTGTTTATATTTATATATCTATATATTTATTCCATCTAGCTACAATGCTCCGCACTGTGTTTTTATACATATATCTACATATTATTCCATCTAGCTACATTGCTCCGCACTGTGTGTGTTTATATACTTGCATATTTATTCCATCTAGCTACAATGCTCTGCACTGTGTGTTCATATATTCATATATTTATTCCATCCAGCTACAATGCTCTGCACTGTGTGTCTGTGTGTGTGTGTGTATATATATATTTTATAGTAATATGTACATATGTATATTAGCTGCTCTTGCTTGCTTGTTTTTTTTTTTTTTTTTCTTGCCTTCTGATTGTTGCTCTGAGTGTTGCTATCCCTGTGCTGTTGCAATCCTGGAATTTCCCCGTTGTGGGACTAATAAAGGCTTATCTTATCTTATCTTATCTTATAAATCATTGGTCTTACTGTACAATTCACTGTTTTTACCTTATCTTAACTACTGTGTAGAAGTCTGGGGAAACACCTACAAGACCAACCTACAGTCAATATGCACATTACAAAAAAGAGCTATAAGGATAATAAACAATGTAGGATATAGAGACCATACCAATTCGTTGTTTTTAAAGTCACATGTCATAAAGTTCATCGATTTAGTTAAATTTAAGACAGCACAAGTAATGTACAGGGCAATTAATAATCAACTCCCAACTAATATACAAAAAATATTTAAAAAAGACACAATGATCATAATTTGAGAGGAGACTTAAACTTTACAAAACCCAAGATACGAACAACCAAGAAAAGTATGTGCATATCTGTCTGTGGGGTGGATTTGTGGAACAGTCTGGAGCCGGAACTGAAACTATGTACAAACAGAAATCAATTCAAAAAGAGGTATAAACATTATTTGCTAAAAGGATATATGTTAGAAGGGTAGTATTTATATGTACGATTCACTATGCTCACTCTGGGACATTATGGGACACTATGGAATGGTGGATGGGACCGCACTGTGTATATCTCTGTTGTTTGAGGCTGGTTTTGATGTATGGACATCAATGTATGTTAGGATGGATGGGTGTTAATGTTGATTTGCAAAAAATACTGTAAATTGTTTACTTGGGGTCTTAAAGGTGGTAATTTGTATATAATTCACATGGGTGTATTTATGGAAAAAAGGAGATGGAATTAATAAGTGTTCACTTCTTCCTTCTCCCTTTCGAACAGTGTATACTGTTACTTTAGTGCATTTGTCATTTGTTTTGTTTTTGTAATACTTTTTTTGTTCGAAATAAGTATCTATCTATCTGTTCGAAGTAAAGTATTCTAATATACAGTACACCAGTAATGGTTTAGGTTTCAAATGAATTAAAATTCCATTGAGTGATCTATGAAGGGTTAAGCACCTTTTGTTTGACATAGTTGATAGTTGCCCCTTCACAGATGGGGCAGTAGCCCTAGCCCACTGTGCGCATGTGGAGAGGAGCAAACTATGGAACACATCATAGAGGCTTGCCCGCTCCAAAGACTGGAAGGAGGATTACACACCCTCCATACAGCAAACCAGGAGGCAACTGCTTGGCTTAAGGACTTTGCATTCGCTAAATAAATAAATAAAATCATATATTATCTGTTTAACGCCCATTTCTGTTTCTTTCTTTTGCTGAAAATATTGAGCAGCAGAGTCATTCCTGGACCAATGCCTGTGTCAATAAAGTTTAATCTCCAGGGTGTCTGGTGGTCTTTTGGTTACAATGGATCCACAAGAGCAAAAGCAGTAATTCCTGGTTTAGTTCCTAGCCAATGAAGCATGTCTAGCATGTCTCTCTCCTGCTCATCACCCTATTTCCTGTCTGTCTCTTAACTAGATCTGTCCAAAAAGGCAAAAGTCACCCCAGGTGCCTTGCAGAATATATTTCTAGCACTGTTAAATAAAAGCATTGTTCTGCATACAGGCAAAGTTTTACTCATACAAATGCATTTAAAGTGGGATTTAATCAGCAGGATTAATTTAGCCACAGGAGGGACATCATATGAGACTTAATCCATCAATTGCTGTCCCATCTGTTTATCTGATTTTTGAAAACAAAAGAAATCCCCCATTATATTTTTATCCAAACATATCTGTGTGAATACTGCCACATCTGGATTGCTCTGGCACCTGCTAACTATACACAGATCATAAAAGCAAACTAATTTTTGATATGCTCATTAAAACAACAAATATATGCATATCTCAACAGAAGGAGCTGTCTCAATCAAAATGTTTATTCACTTTGGCTTACTGTGCTGTAACATATACTGTCATTGGCTGCATAATAGCGTTTACAAATAAGCAATATTAGATAAAAGTGAGTACAGTATCATGAATATAGTAACTATGGGTTGTGATACTCTACGCGGAGGGCATTAGCGTATCACACCCGTAGTTAGTATATTCATGATACTGTAACGAACTCAAGTGTAATATTGGTTTTATACAACAGTTCCGCAAGCACAGTTTATTAAAAGACAGCAATACTGGTCAAAATATTATGATTTGTTTGTTTAACCAGTTTTTTTGCCCAGCTGAGAAAAAACAGTCCCTTCTAAATGTAGCCAATAACTGTTGCTAAACATCTCAATAAGCATGAAGACATCAACAATGGTGTGAGAAAGTGTTTGCCCCTGTCATGGGCAGCGAGAGTGCACCCCTCCCATCCTGCCTCACATTCACCAACTCATCACTGCACCTGAGGTAGAAGACACACCTGCAACCACTCATCAGCCAGCGCACTTAAGGAGGCTCTCTCCGCGCAGTCAACGCTAGCTCGTCTGGGTATACTGCCCGTGATTAGGCAAGTTAAAATAAAGTTATATGTGTTGACACGTCGTTAACCTTATTTCTCCTCTTTTCTCAGGTTGCTGCCACCGTGTAGGTGTGTCTCTAGGACTGCGCGCGCTCTCCTGCCACATCGCACAGTACTTCAGCTTCCTACTCCACCTGGTCAGGCACCATCAGCTCATCGTCCTCCCACCCTACTGGTTCGTCTGTTCCTCACTGGGTCCCTGCCGGTTCTCCCAGGATTTCCCAAGTAAGTGGCAATTTGGCTCGCCCATTTCTCCTTACTCCATTCCTCTGCTCACGGCTCTTGTCTTCTCTCCACAGGGCTATTCCTCTGGCAAGTGACCGTTTCTGCAACTGTGCACTTTGGTTTTTGCTATTTAATAAAACTTTCAAATGTGCCCCTCTGTGTGGTTCCCTCCTGTGGTTTGGCATCGTGCACATGAGCTGTCAAGCTTAATTAGTCATGACCGCCCCCTTCCTCATTTCTCATTTTTTTGTATGTTTGTCTCACTTAAATGCTTCAAATCATCAAACTAATTTAAATATTACACAAAGATAACACAAGGAAACACAAAATGTAGTCTTTAAATGGAGGTGTTTATTATTAAGGGGGAAAAAAATCCAAACCTACATGGCCCTGTGTGAAAAAGTGATTGCCCGCCCATTAAAACATAAATGAACTGTGGTTTGTCACATCTTTGAAAAGCTGAGTTCAATTTCTCTAGCCACACCCAGGCCTGACTGGCCTTGCTGCCACACCTGTTCTCAATCAAGAAATCACTTAAATAGGACCTGCCTGACAAAATGAAGTACACCAAAAGATCCTCAAAAGCTAGACATCATGCTGCGATCCAAAGAAATTCAGGAACAAATGAGAAACAAAGTAATTGAGATCTATCTGTCTGAAAAAGGTTATAAAGCCATTTCTAAAGCTTTGGGACTCCAGCGAACCACAGTGAGAGCCATTATCCACAAATGGAGAAAACATGGAACAGTGGTGAACCTTCCCAGGAGTGGCCGGCTGACCAAAATTACTCCAAGAGTGCAGCGAGCACTCCAAGAGGTCACAAAAGACCCCACA
This sequence comes from Pholidichthys leucotaenia, assembly GCA_020510985.1. Classification (NCBI taxonomy): domain Eukaryota; kingdom Metazoa; phylum Chordata; class Actinopteri; order Cichliformes; family Pholidichthyidae; genus Pholidichthys; species Pholidichthys leucotaenia. The sequence goes on from CM035841.1 coordinate 334,110,889, forward strand.
ACAATATCCAAAGAATTGCAGGCCTCACTTGCCTCAGTTAAGGTCAGTGTTCATGACTCCACCATAAGAAAGAGACTGGGCAAAAATGGCCTGCATGGCAGAGCTCCAAGATGAAAACCACTGCTGAGCAAAAAGAACATAAAGGCTCATCTCAGTTTTGCCAGAAAACATCTTGATGATCCCCAAGACTTTTGGGAAAATACTGACAAGACAAAAGTTGAACTTTTCAGAAGGTGTGCGTCCCATTACATCCGGCGTAAAAGTAGCAGAGCAATTCAGAAAAGGAACATCATACCAACAATAAAATATGGTGGTGGTAGTGTGATGGTCTGGGGCTGTTTTGCTGCTTCAGCACCTGGAAGACTTGCTGTGGTAAATGAAACCATGAATTCTGCTGTCTACCAAAAAAAAAAAAATCCTGAAGGAGAATGTCCGGCCATCTGTTTGTGACATCAAGCTGAAGCGCACTTGGGTTCTGCAGCAGGACAATGATCCAAAACATACCAGCAAGTCCACCTCTGAATGGCTTTAGAAAAACAAAATGAAGACTTTGGAGTGGCCTAGTCAAAGTCCTGACCTGAATCCAATTACAGTAAGATGCTGTGGCATGACCTTAAAAAGGTGGTTCATGCTCAAAAACCCTCCAATATGGCTGAATTACAATTCTGCAAAGATGAGTGGCCAAAATTCCTCCACAGCGCTGTAAGAGACTCATTACCAGTTATCGCAAGCGCTTGATTGCAGCTGTTGTTGCTAAGGGTGGCCCAACCAGTTATTAGGTTTAGGGGGCAATCACTTTTTCACACAGGGCCATGTAGGTCTGGATTTTTTTTCCCTTAATAATAAACACCTTCATTTAAAAACTGTATTTTGTGTTTACTCGTGTTATCTTTGTCCAATATTTAAATTTGTTTGATAATCTGAAACATTTAAGTGTGACAAACACAAAAAAATGAGAAATTGGGAAGGGGGCAAACACTTTTTCACACCACTGTTTAGGGCTGTCTACACATCTGGGTATTTGCATGTGAACGTGCAAAGCGCAAAGGTCAGAAAAACCAACAGGTTACCATTGAAACAATACGGCATATCAATATTATGAGGAGCTTTCACCGCAAGATCGGACCAGATATGAACAAAAACTTTAAATTTGTGATCTCAAAAAGTGTTCCTACCATCTAACCAGCCAGTATGTGGAAGAATGATCCGACAGAGTGTCCAGAAACAATATTTATTGATATTTGTAATGACGAATAAATGCGCCAGCTTGGCTGTACATTGGTGAAACACTCCAATGACAGAAAATAAATTGTACCTGCTGTGAAAATCCCCAAAAAGCCGTCATGTTTAGGTTTGCAAAATTTATCCACTGGAGCTCACAGGAAAAACAGCCTCCCGTCTCCCGTACACTCCTGTTTATTTACATTCGTTCGCCCTGTTAATCCTGACACTTCATTTCAGCTCTACAGAGCTTTGGGCCATTTGTCAGCAGGTGAGTGTCAGTCTTATTTTTAAACTAGTTTAATTGCAGTGTTGATATGTTTACTCTGAGGCTGATAAACAGCTCAAATTGGAATTAATATTTTGACCGAGCTGACGTGTTTCTATGCTAATGCTATTTTAGCTATTGACTTTAAAGTTAATAGCTCAAAAGCAAGTTACTTTTTTTTTTTTTAATTTAAGTTTTTGTAAAGGGTATACAGGTCATTACAGCATTACATTGTTTACATTTTCATCACATGTTCCCTTATTTTTTGCTATTTGACAACATTGGTAGGATAATTATTACAACACCCCCCTTTTTTTTTTTTAAAGTGAAAGAAAAAGAGAAAATAAAGAGAATAAAATAAAAAAAATGAACAAACAAACGAACAGAACAGTAAAAACAAACAAACAGAAAATTAAGTAATTAAAAGTAAAAGAGCATCCGAGTAGCATTGGAACAAAGAGCGGGACCATTACTGAAATGGTATTTGTCAAAGATTAGATCTAATGGAAGACACATATGCGATCCAGGGTTGCCAAAAGTTCATGAACCCGTCCATGTCCTGTCTCAGTGCGAATGTCAACTTTTCCATCGAGTAAATGTCTTGGATCACGTTAATCCAATCTTCAGGTGTAGGACAGTCCTTCAGCATCTATTTTTTAGTTAGGGCTTTTTTACTTGCCAATATTAAAACATTGAATAAGTATTTATCTCCTCGTCTTTCCAGTGAGTCTGGTAGTAAACCCAAATACAAAGTTACAAAAGAAAAGGGAACTGTTATTTTGAATATTTTCCCCAATATTGTCTGTACATTGGTCCAATATTGGTGGATAACTGGGCATGACCAAAACACATGAAAATGATTTGCAGTCTTTTCACCACACAAGCGCTAACAGTTCAATTATGGGTAAATTTGTTTTGTGCAGGTGTTCTGAAGAATCTTACCAAATTTTTCCATCCAAATTCTCTCCACTGCAGGGATGAGGTACTTTTCCATTGCTGTTTATTTAGCTTTTCCCATATTTCCAATTGTAAAGTGAAATTCCCCTCTTTTTCCCATCTCTCTTTTATATATGATGTGTTATCTCCTTTTAAGTCTTGAAGACCTTGGTATATTTTAGAAATGTATCTGATCCCTGGGATCCCTTTATATGCCATTAAGAAGACCTTCAGAACACCTGACTGGGCCCTTTCCAAATCCTCCTTTTTAAGTATATTGTTTATGTGGTGTCTAAGCTGAAAGAACCTGTAAAGATCTTGATTTATTAGACCTTGTTTTTTCAAATCTTCAAAACTTCTTAAAGTTTGCCCCTTAAAAAAATCGTAATATTTTATCAGCCCTTTCTCTTTCCACTCTTTAAATCTAGTGTCTGTTTTATTGGGGGTAAAGTCTTGATCATAGGCAATCCATTGCAGAAGTCGATAGGGCTCTTTAGCTTGATTCTCTCTGACTATCTTAAACCAAATTTTTAGCGGGGTCTCTATCCACGGGTTAGTGTTATTCAAGAGTCTAGGTAAGGCATTGTTCCCTATTATCGCCTGTAGGGGGATGTCACTTGTTATTTGGCATTCGATCTCCTTCCATTATGCAGTGTAGAGTGGGTTACATATCTCTATTAAAGTTTTAATTTGTGCGGCTTTAAAATAGTCCCTGATATTTGGCAGCGTGAGCCCACCTTTGTCTTTGTTTAGCTGTAAGGTTCTATATCTGATTCTAGGTCTCTTGCCCTGCCATATGAATCTTGAGATCCTTCTGTCCAGCTCCTGCCATGTTTTTTTGGGAGGTTCTACCGGTATTGTTTGGAAAAGGTATAGAAGACGTGGAAGTATATTCATTTTGACTGCTTCAATTCTTTGTGTAGTACCTAAGAATGGTATCATATTCCATCTTGCTAGGTCAGATTTTATTTTTGTCACCAGTGGATAGTTTAGTGTTATAATTTTGTTGAGTTGTTTCGGGATATTGACCCCCAGATATTTCATAGATTCCAACTCCCAGTTAGTTTTGAGTTCACTTAGTGAATAATGATTTGGGTCATAGTTGAATGTTAAAACTTGGGTTTTATGCATGTTTAATTTGTACCCCGATAAATCTCCATAGTCTGAAAAAACTGAGATTAGTTCTGGTAAAGAAGTGTCTGGCTGCCCTAGGTATATTAAAATGTCATCAGCAAAGAGTGCTATTTTATGTTCCTTCTGACCAAGTGTAATACCTTGAATTTCTTGATTTTGTCTTATCCATTGGCTCAGAGGTTCTATGAAGATTGCAAAGAGCAGTGGAGACAGGGGGCAGCCTTGACGACATCCTCTTTCCAGCTCAAAAGATGATGATAAATTACCGTTAATCCTTATTTTAGCTGTTGGTTTTTATATAATGCCTGTATAGTTCTAATGAAGTTGTTATGAAAATTGAAACTGGATAAGATTCTATATAGGAAAGACCAGTCAACCAAATTGAATGCTTTTTCAGCATCTAATCCCAATATGACTGCATTTAAGTTATATTTTTTTATATGATGAATTATGTGTAAAGTGCGTCGAATGTTGTCTTGTGTCTGTCTTTGTCTTATAAAACCTGTTTGGTCTAAGTGAATTAAGTCTGTCAGTATGTTTTCTAACCTTTTGGCAAGGATAATGGTAAAAAGCTTATAGTCCTGATTTAATACACTGATTGGTCTGTAGTTGGAGCATTCTAGTTTATCCTTTTCAGGTTTAGGTATAACTGCAATGACCCCTTCTGTCCAGGAGGGGGGGATTTCCCCTGTGTGGAGGACATAGTTAAATGTTTTCAGGCGGAGAGGAGATAGTTGCTGTTTAAAGGTTTTGTACCATTCTGCTGAAAAGCCATCTGCTCCTGGGGATTTGTTAGCTTTAAGTTTCATAATTGCTTTTTCCAGTTCTTTAGGTTGTATTTCTGACAGTAGTGTTTTATTTTGTGATTCCGTAAGTTGGGGAAGGTTTAATGTGTTTAGGAATGTCTCGGATGCGTTTTTATGTTTTTTGTGGGAGTATAAGTTCTTATAGTAATTCTCGAAGCTTTTAAGAATATCCTGAATTCTGAATTTTATTTCCTTTGATACTGGGTCTCTGATTTTGTAGATTGCTCTTTCTGTTTGTTGTTTCCTCAGTTTATAGGCTTGTAATTTTGCCGATTTACTGCCTGCTTCATAGTGTTTTTGTTTCAGAAATATAAGTTTCTTCTGGATTTCTATTGTGTAGATCTCATTTATTTGATTTTTAATTTCTTTAATCTTGAGCGAGCCATTAGAATGATTGTTGTCTTTGTGTTCTTTTTCTAGGTTCTTGAGTTCTGACTCTAGTGTGATTAGTTTTTCTTGTGTCAGTTTCTTTTGGGTTGCCAGTTTTGCAATAATTTTTCCCCTTATTACAGCTTTGCACGCATCCCACAGTATTAAAGGGGATACTTCTCCATTATCGTTTTCTTCCAAATATCTGAGAATATCTGATTCCAATTCATCTTTCAGTGGTCCTTTCAGGACATTTGAATTCAACCTCCAGGAAAATGTATTATTTGTGTATTTTTGGATGTTTAAGTCCATATAGATCGGACTGTGGTCAGAGAGATCCATCAGTCCTATTTTACATGTTTTTACTCTTCCAATGTCTCTATTAAACATAAAAAAGTAATCAATCCTTGAGTAAGATGAATGTGGCGTTGAATAAAAAGTATAATCTTTTACATTGGGGTTGAATTCCCTCCATACGTCACAGATTCCCATTTCTTTTAATAGCATCCGAGTTTTCCTATTTTGAGTGTTATTTTGATGTGAAGAATTACCTGTTGCATCCCAGTATGGATTCAGTCTTAGACTGAAGTCTCCACCACATATCACTAAACCTTGGGCTTTAGTTATCATTAGGTCGAATACATTTTTATAAAATTTCCATTTAGCCCCTGGTGGTGCATATACATTCAGCAGAGTGATATCTTCTCCCTCTAGCCGCCCAATTACCAAACTGTACCTCCCTTCTTTATCTTTGTGTTCTGATTTTTTTTTCAAATGTAATTTTGGTTGATATCAATGTCGCTACTCCCCTCCTCCTCCCTGACTTATATGAAGATGAAGAGATCATTTTAAACCCTTGTCTGTTGAGTTTAGTGTGTTCCACGTCTGTTAGGTGGGTTTCTTGTAAAAATATTATTTCTGCTTTGTCTTTTTTCATTTTGCGTAGAATCTTGGATCTTTTAACTGGATTCAGGATCCCTTTTACATTATATGAGGCTATTTTGGTTACACCCTGTTTCTCCATTGTATTTTCTTATTTAGTATAACAGTGTGGTGGCCCTCTTTTTTGCTACTCAGAAACTGAAAGAACATTAAGAACATAAAAAACATTAAGAACATAGTGTACGAAACTTTAAAACAAAAAACTGTCAAAAAAACTTCCTGAGCTGGGGTCTCTTTAAAGACCCTGTAAGAGCCCTGATGGAGTGTAGGCTCTGAGGGAAATTCCTCAAACTCTGTTACGTGTTGAGGGCCCTCTCTTACCCCTGTAAGTTGTCCCATGTTTTTAACGTGAATTTCAGATCCCAATCCGAATTTGTAATGATTTTTTTTTTTTTTTATGCCTATACCCTATGAGATTGTGTGCACCCTCCCACCCCCATCACAGCTAACATTCACTCTAATACAGTATTTGTTAGTGTAGGGAGAACATGTGGGTCATTGTTACATTTCTATTTTAACAAGATTTTTTTTTTCTTTAAATTAAGAAGACATTTGTTTCTAATGCTATAACTGCTCCATGAAAGGTTTTACCACATGCTGATTCTGCATCTCCTTTAATGTTTGTTACCTTGTAGGAGGGGGGATGGAAGTGCAGAATGACTGAAAAGAAAAAAAAACAAAAAGGTCGCTATTCCTTCCTGGAACTGGAAAGCTTATCTTTGTAGCTCTGGGGCTGGGTTTCCCGCTGCTGGCCCGTGGATTTTGAAGGTCTCTGAGTGGACCACGTTTGAGCTCTGATCCTCTCGCTCAGATCCGCTGCGGGTTTAAACACTGCTACCGGGAGCCCTCTTCTCGCCATGTCAATTGTTGCTTCTTCCGCTGAATTATAGAGACATGACTCTTCACCGTAAAAGACCCTTAACTTCGCAGGAAATGGCGTCTGAAAGCGTAGATTCTGTTCCCGTAGAACCTTTTTGGCGTCGTTATATTCCCGTCACTTTTTAAGAACCTCCGGAGCGTAATCGTGCTCCACAAAGACTTTTCTCTCTTGATGCATAAATCCTTTTTTCTGCCAAGCCCGTCTTACAACCTCTTGTTTTATTGTGAAATCGGAGAATCTTACCACCACCGAACGTGGGGGCGCTTCTGCCGCTGGCTTTGCGGCTAATGTACGATGGGCCTTTTCTATCTTCAAATCGGTGGTTTGTGGAATATCCAACTTCTCTCTCAATAAGGATTCCACGCATTCCGCCATTGTGTTGAAACTATCTTCAGCTCCTTCTTTCAGACCGTGAATTCTGATGTTGTCTCGTCTTTGTCTTCCTTCTTGGTCAGTTAGCTTAGCCTCCAGCCTTGACTGTTTTTTGTGTAAATCCAGCATAGAATCTTCAAGCACTTTTATTCTTTCTTCAGCTTCCAAGATTCGGTTTTCGGCCTGGTCCATTCTGCTGTTCGTCCTTTTTTAATTCCTCTCTGAATTCATGAAATTCGGCCCGAAATCGTCATAATTCATCAAATAGCGATTTCAAGCTAACCTTTTTGTTAGCTAGGTCCAGCTCCTTGTCTTCTGAACGGAGGTCCTCCGGTTCAGATTCTGCGGCCGCTGCGCGTCCTGACCTGGGGAATGTCAGTTTCTTCTGTTTATGGTTAGGCATGGTGTTTTTGTCTTTTGATTTTTATTCTTCCAAAAATCCGTTAAGTCTGATTTTGAAGATGTTTTCCTTGGATTGGGTCTGGGAGCTTCAGCGTTAAGTTGCTATCACCATGGCGTCCAGACCGGAAGTCAAAAGCAAGTTACTTTTAATGATAAATAAGAGTCATAGTTTGGTAAACAGACATACCTGCAGCAGAAGCAATCTCCATTTGTGGCTAGACGGAGATGTGGGTCATATCATCCCTCAGCCAACTCACATGAAAAGGCAGCCCACAAAATCCTCCTTTGGTAAACTCTGCTGGCCAGTATGAATCTAAAAAAACTTGTATTCTGACTGCTATCACAATCTTTCATAAGATGGTGATGGCTACATGAGCCAGTTGCACACCATATCAACATTTTCTTTGTTTAAATTTAGCTAACATTGCCATAGAAATGCATTGAAATCGTCATTTTTTGATACTTCAGCACATCATTCTGCGTGTTCATGAGATCGGTGACATAAGTATAGACAGCCCTATTGTCATTTCACACACGTAAATAAATTAAATATTGTCAAGTGCAAAAGTAGTAGCTTTTTATAAAACATGCTGTACCTGTTAAGTCGGTACTGCAGAAGACTGGAGATCAAAAGCCAGTCGCGAGAACACCGGTAGCTAGTTGGCAGCTAGTAGTTAGCATGCTAGTGGTTAGCATGCTAGTGATTTAGCAAACTTTGCTTGCTTTTCGGGGCAGCGTGGTGGCGGAGTGGTTAGCACTGCAGCACCACAGCACCCTTGGCCGGGGGATCCTGGGTTCGATCCCAGCCCCCGACCAACAGTGATCTGTGTGGAGTTTGCATGTTCTCCCCATGTCTGCGTGGGTTTACTCCGGGATTTCTCTGGTTTCCTACCACATGCCAAAAACATGCAAGCTAGGTTAATTGGCATCAAAAACTGGGGATTCTAAATTGTCCTTAGGTATGACTGTGAGAGTGAAAGGTTGTCTGTCTCTCTGTGTTGGCCCTGCGATGGACTGGCGATCTGTCCAGGGTGTACCCTGCCTCTCGCCCAAAGATGCTGGGATAGGCTCCAGCCCCCCCGCGACCCGAAAAGGATTAAGCGGAAGAAGATGAATGAATGAATGAATGCTTGCTTTTCTTCACATCTTCAGAATAAACAAAGAGTCCATCACCACAAAGGTATTGGTTTGTTCATCGAGACAATAAATCAAACTCTAGCACTGCCTATTTTTAAACAGACGTGAAATAGCTTAATGAGCTTAAAATTATGTTTATATAAGGGTAGACGGAAACAGGTTTGGTTTTTTTTTTGTTTTTTCAAAAGGATGGGTCACGGTTGTATAATTTCTTGTCAAATAGCACGTCACTGTGGAAATTAAAGGATCCAAAACAGTACTGCAATTGTCAGGGAGTTGATAGTAAATTATTGTTAGTAATTAACAGTAATATGAACACCTCTGAAGTGGAGTGATACATATCCAGTGAAATTGGAGTGCAATTATTGTGGAATATAGTAACTCCTGGAATCCCTATTGTCCAATCAAATCGCTCGTTCGGAACTAGCTGTTGTATAAGTCCAAATAAAGCATTATCAGAGAGAGAGAATTCTAATTTGAGTGGTGGATAGCATATGACCCACCCTTGGGGTGTAATAAGTACAGAAACAACCCTGAATGAGTGAATGGCTAACTCTGCCGACAACAGCTTTATCTCTCTAATACAGTGACATCAATTTACAAAAATGCAACAATGCTAATGGCCCAGGTACCTTTATCATGCCAGGAAAAAGAATCAACAAAATAGGCCACAGTGACATGAGATATACTGTCAATTGTGGAAGAATGAATGAGCTGGGACCACAGATGTCTAGTGGGGTGATTTACAACTTAATAGAGGAGTGAGGCAAAAAAGTATTTAATCAGCCACCAATTGTGCAAGTTCTTCCACTTAAAAGATGAGAGAGGTCTCCAATTTTCATCATAGGTATACCTCAACTATGAGAGACAAATGAGAAAAAAAAAATCCAGAAAATCACATTGAAGGATTTTTAATTAATTAATTGGTAAATTCCTCGGTAAAATAAGTATCTGGTCACCTACAAACAAGCAAGATTTCTGGCTCTCACAGACCTGTAACTTCTTCTTTAAGAGGCTCCTCTGTCCTCCATTCGTTACCTGTATTAATGGCACCTGTTTGAACTTGTTATCAGTATAAAAGACACCTGTCCACAACCTCAAACAGTCAGACTCCAAACTCCACTATGGCCAAGACCAAAGAGCTGTCAAAGGACACCAGAAACAAAATTGTAGACCTGCACCAGGCTGGGAAGACTGAATCTGCAATAGGTAAGCAGCTTGGTGTGAAGAAATCAACTGTGGGAGCAATTATTAGAAAATGGAAGACATACAAGACCACTGACAATCTCCCTCGATCTGGGGCTCCATGCAAGATCTCACCCCGTGGGGTCAAAATGATCACGAGAACGGTGAGCAAAAATCCCAGAACCACACAGGGGGACCTAGTGAATGACCTGCAGAGAGCTGGGACCAAAGTAACAAAGGCTACCATCAGTAACACACTACGCCGCCAGGGACTCAAATCCTGCAGTGTCTGACGTGTCCCCCTGCTTAAGCCAGTACATGTCCAGGCCCGTCTGAAGTTTGCTAGAGAGCATTTGGATTATCCAGAAGAGGATTGGGAGAATGTCATATGGTCAGATGAAACCAAAATAGAACTTTTTGGTAAAAACTCAACTTGTCGTGTTTGGAGGAGAAAGAATTCTGAGTTGCATCCAAAGAACACCATACCTACTGTGAAGCATGGGGGTGGAAACATCATGCTTTGGGGCTGTTTTTCTGCAAAGGGACCAGGACGACTAATCCGTGTAAAGGAAAGAATGAATGGGGCCATGTATCGTGAGATTTTGAGTGAAAACCTCCTTCCATCAGCAAGGGCATTGAAGATGAAACGTGGCTGGGTCTTTCAGCATGACAATGATCCCAAACACACCGTCCGGGCAACGAAGGAGTGGCTTCGTAAGAAGCATTTCAAGGTCCTGGAGTGGCCTAGCCAGTCTCCAGATCTCAACCCCACAGAAAATCTTTGGAGGGAGTTGAAAGTCCGTGTTGCCCAGCGACAGCCCCAAAACATCACTGCTCTAGAGGAGATCTGCATGGAGGAATGGGCCAAAATACCAGCAACAGTGTGTGGAAACCTTGTGAAGACTTACAGAAAACGTTTGACCTCTGTCATTGCCAACAAAGGGTATATAACAAAGTATTGAGATGAACTTTTGTTATTGACCAAATACTTATTTTACCGAGGAATTTACCAATTAATTCATTAAAAATCCTTCAATGTGATTTTCTGGATTTTTTTTTCTCATTTTGTCTCTCATAGTTGAGGTATACCTATGATGAAAACTGGAGACCTCTCTCATCTTTTAAGTGGGAGAACTTGCACAATTGGTGACTGACTAAATACTTTTTTGCCCCACTGTAAAACCATAGTCAGGCCACTTGCTCAGCTAGCTGTTATGTGAGCTCTGAGGCTCAGTGGGGAACTTCCTTATATCTTCTGATGAGAGGGCATACCAGTCTAGCGAGGGGGAAAATTTGTATCAGATCTGTAAAGTAATGACGTGATAACCTCATAATAGAGAACAATCAGTCCAAATGAGGTGTTTCAGGCAGAGTTATGTAGTTTCTGTGTGAGAGAAGAATTCCTGTGCAGGTGGACTTTGGGCTGTTTGACATTGCGGACCATATAAAGTCACAACAATCATACATAACCCACTAAAATACAGGGAAAACCCTAAAAATCATAGTACGGGAGTTAAGGATTCAGCAGTAAGTGGAAGCTCAAGTAGAATGTACTGTTTATTAGCACTTCCAAAAGAGAGAGCACAGCAGTGGCTTTCATGAAGGCATCCACAGTAACTTTGTTTTCATACTTAGTGAAAATGTACTGGAACACATTCACAGTGTGTTAATGGTTTTCAGCAGCACAACAGCTTCCAGTGACTGGAAAAAAATCCCACTTGGGACAACTTCTGGAACATGTTTCTATTTCTTTATAGTTTGCCTTGTAGCTAGCAGTCATGATGAAAAGACAAATGCAAGCTCTTCACCACAGGATACACTCACATGTAGCATCACAAAGATGGTGATGGCACTGTCTTTTATGGCTTTTCACATTTCAGAATTGCTTAAAAACCATGTAAGGAGGTCAGGCTGGGGATGGGGGACAGTATGCACTCCGACACTGGAGTCTCAAGTTTGCATCAACTTCGTAACTTTTAACACATGTTTACTTTCACTTCCTTGTTATGGGTTGACAGTTTATTTACTTTAGCTAATAAATAAGCATTTTTAGGTAATTAAGGTTATGGTAATGGATTGGGTATTAACATTTTTTTTTGTTACATTATTTTGGCTGGCTGATGGTTAGGAAATGCTGAGGGTCTTATTTGCACAGAGTGCAACTTTAGCTTTCCACCATGTTTCTTCACATCATTATTTCCACAATCACTAGATGTCACTTCAGTCCACTCAGTGTCAAAACCTCTCTTAACAAAAACAATCACTCTGGCCGTTTTCTACAGGAGGACAACCTCAGGATGGCACATAAAATATGTGATCATGTTATTACATTCCACAGAAAGATCAGCGTAAAACATTCCAAAATAGAAAATGTTTGATGTGTCAGTGCTGATCAAACAGCACTTCTCCTTTACCTTGGCAAAGGAAAAGTGCTTCTTTAACATACCATGATTTGATTGCACGGCATGATTATTCAATGCATAGGTGTGCCTTGGTTTGATCTTATATAGCAGAGTCTGCATGAAATTGCCCTCCAAAAAAACAAAATGTTTGACGTTTCAAAAATGGAGGCTTCCAGTTTTCACTACTGATGTTGATATTTAAAACTTTATAAGCACTCCAACAGTGATACCGCTCCATGCAAGCCGACAGACAGACAGCAATCACAGCACTATTATGTAAGGACATTACTGTATAAGGATAGGCTTTAAAGACCTCTGACAAAACTACGGTACACTCACAGGTTTGATTCTACCTAATTAGGAATTTTTTAAGCGCAGCAACTGAAGAGTTATGCAGTTTATTAAAGTTTATTTAATTTAGTCCCATTTCATTTTTGTCTCAGTATATGTAGACCTTTTTTGCTTCTGACAACGTGACCTCTAACGCACCATAGCAACCAGAGTTATAATTACTGTGATAAAGGATGGCTGAATTCTACCAGCCCCCTTCAGGACCTTGGTATTTTCCATGAACCCTGCCTGACTTTGTTTTTAGGCAGGCACTCAACAGGGCTGAATTCCTGTTTTTATTGAAACACCTGTTCCTGTTTCTCAAATGTTATGTTGCTGGGAAAATCAACATAAAAGTCACCTTTAGTACTCACACAAGTTTAAAAACAAACTCATGATGACAATTACAGATTACTGCAGAGGAAAAAAAATCAATAATGGACAGCATGTTTATGCAAAGAGATTCCTGCTCCAATAACTGCAGCCAAATATTAACAGCAGCACATGATCACAGTCATCCAGCTACACTTTAGATCAGCATCACCACTTAAAGAAATCACATACATGTACGTATATATATCCATCCATCCATCCATCTTCTACCACTTTTCCAGAGGTCCAGGTCGCGGAGGCAGCAGTTCAAACAGAGAAACCCAGACTTCCCTCTCCTCGGCCACCTGCTCCAGCTCTTCAGAGAGGTTACCAAGGCATTCCCAGACCAAATGGAAGACATAGTCTCTCCAACGAGTCCTGGGCCTGCCACGGGGTCTCCTCCCAGTGGGACGTGCTCTAAACACCTCAAGTGGGAGGCGTCCAGGAGGCATCCTGATCAGATGGCCAAACCACCTCACCTTTCGATATGGAGGAGCAGCGGTTCTACTCTGAGCCTCTCCCAGATGACTGAGTTCCTCACCCTATCTCTAAGGGTGAGTCCAGCAATCTTACGATGAAAGCTCTGCACGGGGGCTGCACGGTGGGGCAGTGGTTTAGCACTGTGGCAGCACAGTTTTACCCTTGGCCGGGGGATCGCGGGGATCATGAGGTCGTGGGTTCGATCCCAGCCCCCGACCAACAGTGAGCTGTGTGGAGTTTGCATGTTCTCCCCGTGTTGCGTGGGTTTACTCCGGGATTTCTCCGGTTTCCTCCCGCATACCAAAAACATGTAGGTTTAGGGCGCTCGCGCACGCAGCGACCAGCAGCCGGTGGCTTGTCACCAGACTGCAAACCAAGTCTACCTACGGGTACAAATAAGTAACAAAAAAAAAAAAAAAAAAAAAAGCTCATTTCAGCCGCTTGTATCCACGATCTCATTCTTTTGGTCATTACCCAAAGCCCGTGACCATAGGTGAGAGTAGGAACGTAGATAGAGTGGTAAATCGACAGCTTTGCCTTAGAGCTTAGCTCCCTCTTCACCACAATGGACCGGTACAACGTCCGCATCACTGCAGATGCTGCTCCCATCCATCTGTCATCTCTCGCTCCATTCTCCCCTCACTCATGAATAAGATCCCAAGATACTTAAACTCCTCCACTTGGGGCAGAAGCTTGTATACGACATGTATATATCCTATTAAAAATAAATTCCCAATCTCATTGGTCTGAACTCATCATTCATGTGTCGATAGCCTATTTTTTAATACAGTAGATGTGAAACAATCAGGGACAAACTTATTAAACACAGAATTTGAACAAATATTATTTAAAAAGACTATTCAGTTTAATGAAAAACAATAACATCAATAACAGAAAATAAAACCATGTAAACAAGAAATAGAATCTGAACTAGAGGTGTATATGGATAATAATCTTGTTTTGGAAACAAAACTTTCAGCTATAACATATTTGATATGTGATACCTTTCGGCACCCATGAAATCAAATCCCGAATATTGAAGGCAGATAACACTGGTCAGCACCAAATTTATTGTCTGAGGTTTTTTTACCTGATTTAGGACAATTTTGATGTGCTGAATCCAAAAATCACATTGGTTTTGCTCAATCAGGTCAACTTTTTGAATTATGGCCACGTGTTGTTTTACAAGTTTTTGTTTACATGTACGGGTATTTTCGCTTTATATGATGCAAAATTCTTTTTTACGTCTTGAAATTCTCTGAATTTTGAACAATGATGACGTAACATTCAATTTACATGTACTTACCTTTATATAAAGGTAAGTACATGCACAGTGCTAAGTAAGAACTAATTAAGTACAGGTTTTTACTTAGCACCTGATTAAGAGAAACGGATGTCATTTTCGGATTCGGCAGTGCAAAATTGTCTTAAATCAGTTGAAAAAACACAGACAACTTACAAAAAAATTATTTTTGTAACCCTGTGTATTAGAGGCACCTCAAAGTTGCTCCATGCTGAAGCAAGAGCTGAATCCACAGGAGAAACCAATGGAAGCCAAAAGATGGATTACATAAAATATATTAGCCATTTAGTTCCATGTCTGTGCACGTGTGTGTGTGTGTGTGTGTGTGTGTGTGTTGCAGGACGAGGCTATTTGGGTCTGTGTATATGTGTGTCAGGCCAGCGCTGAAGGAGATAGCAGCATTTGACCTGTGACAAGGCCATGCAGATTGTTGTGAAGTCAGAAGCCGGTTTAGATCTTGCACAGCAGCACCGTGCATGTCACATTGCTTCTGAGTTAAAGGCGAAGCAGTGGGCCCATCATGTTAAACTGCCCTCTGCCTGTACGGTGAGGGTAAGTAGAGTCCAATAGCAGAATAGCTCTACACAAGAACGAGTCAGAGATGATAAGAACTTCAAGGTCACTTCCCACAATGGTGGCATGTAAATGTGTATGAATTTTGGTGGTGATTTTAGAATAAATTTTTGAGTTTTTAGCAGATACAGTAGTTTTGCCAGCATAAATAAGGAACTGTAGTTTGGTTTCAGAAGAAAAGGGGCATCTCACTACAGGGGATGAGCTTCTGGCTGTTTCTAGGTGTGTATCTAATGTATAAATTAGAGACTCCACCTACATTCACACTAACACTAACCTTTCAATTAAACTTAATCAACTAAAAACACCAAAGTAAAATACTGGGAGGTCATGGGTTCAAATCTCGGCCGGGTTATACCAAAGACTATATAAAAATGGTACTTCCTGCCTTATAGCTTGGTGTTCAGCATAATAGAATGGGGAAAGTGTTGGAAAAAAATCCTTATCAAAAATCAGGCAGGATCAAAGTTTCAGCAAATTTAATATGCACTGATCAGCAGAAGACAATACAGAGTACAGCTTTCACAGACTGCTGCAGTACATTGGCTTAGCTAACAGAGTGTTTCTGGCTAATATATATCCAAGGGACCACTGGGGTGGGGTCTCTTCTTGATGAGTTCATTCATGACTCAGTGTGATAAGGTTTGCTGAGCCTCTTGATATTTCATTCATGACTAAGATTGCATTTAATGAGTCCATACAGAAAACACTAGTGATAAGCTCAACAGTCAGTGATAGAACTGAACATTCACAGTCATATCAGCATCCTTCAGTCTGTTTTTTCCGCTACTCAACAACTCCATATATGGTAACAGGATTTCCTAGGTATACATATTAAGCTGGCAGCACGATGGAGGAGTGGTTAGCACTGTGGCAGCTCAGCAACTCACCCTTGGCGGGGGGATCCTGGGTTCGATCCCAGCCCCCGACCAACAGTGATCTGTGTGGAGTTTGCATGTTCTCCCCGTGTCTGCATGGGCTTACTCCGGGATTTCTCCGGTTTCCTCCCACATGCCAAAAACATGCAAGTTAGGTTAATTGGCATCAAAACTGGGGATTCTAAATTGTCCTTAGGTATGACTGTGAGAGTGAAAGGTTGTCTGTCTCTCTGTGTTGGCCCTGCGATGAACTGGCGATCTGTCCAGGGCGTACCCTGCCTCTCGCCCAAAGATGCTGGGATAGGCTCCAGCGCCCCCGCGACCCGAAAAGGATTAAGCGGAAGAAGATGAATGAATGATGAATGAACACATTGAGCTTTATAGAAGAAAAATTCATATTCGTATTCATAAAAATTCATTTAACTCAGGGTAACATAGAATTTTTCCATCAGAAAGTTAACATACACCTACCAGAGGACTGACCCCCCCACACACACACACACTGTAGCTTTCACTACTTACAGTAGCTGTGTGGCCTAGGGTCAGTGAAACGGAGACAGGCACCACCCCATACACCACATGGTGTCCCACATGCTATGGAATGGGGGAGGGATACTTTGGTAATGACTGGTTACATTTTGCACACATACAGTATAAATCCACAAATCTAAAAGTCAAAGAATATATTACAAACTTGACTCAGTTCAGCAATCCTGCTGCTTTTTCTTTTTTAAACTTTGCAACATTGGCAGCATTTCACTGGTCAGCCCTGTGTATGTATGCATTCTGAAGTTTTAAGTGCAAGTTTATGCAAAACTTTGAAGCTGAGTATTTAAGTAAACATTCAGATAAAATTCAAAGTGCCACTTTATGCATGAGGTAAAAAATGCTGTAGATCTGAAAATAAAGGAACTAACCCTTTAAGTTGTATTTTTGACATTTATTATTATTATTATTATTATTATTATTATTATTATTATTATCATCATCATCATTATTATGATGGTTATGATAAGTATTCTCCTGGTCCCTGGTTTATTTAGTAGTGTTTCTAATATTATTCTCTGTCTATTCTTAGATTTTAGGTTTGCTCTTATTTTGAAGTCATTCCTGTTCCATTTCATGTAGCCCTGTTGTTTTAGTTCTGCTTCCAGTTCACTGTTATAATTTGCTATTTATGTTTCTGTCACCTACCTCTCATCAACTGTAACTCTCTGTCGAAAGGTAAGCCCATGTTATATCTTCCTTCCGCTCCAGTCTGGTTTTTACTTTGTTTTGTTCTTTTGCTTAGGTTTCACTTTTAGCGTCCAGCCTCCGAGCTGGAAAAGCACTTCCTTTTGCTCGGTTCTTGACAGAATTTAGTATACTCCTTTACCTTGATATTTTTGCAAGTGTTTTATCAAGTTGCTGGTGTTTACGTTCCAATAAAGAAAGAAAGAAGAAAATTGTAAACGCTGGTACCACACAGCAACATACCGAGGCGAGTCCCCCAGACAGGCTCCAGTGAGGTGACACTCATTGTCGCTGAGTACAGAAGATGCACACAGCACGGATGAGAACATGATTGAGCCTTCATTTTATTTTAATACTATTAATGTATTGGATTGGTAAATTACTTTTATTCCTTACCGATACCGATCTAGCCATTTTGCCTGGATCGAACCCGATACCAATACGGCAGATCAGATCGGCTCATCCCTATATTAGACATGGTGCTAAAGTCACTTACCTCCTATTAAAACAAGGTTAGCAGACTATCCTCTCTGATACAGCATGATGGAAAACAGTCCCACATCCCTGGCAAACAGGAGTAGCAGCTATTTGACCAAACCGGTAGTTTGGAGCTAGCAACCACCGGAATGAAGCCTAGCCACCCCACACGCACCTGTTCCGCTGCACACACTGCAGGGGAGAGGCAGGGTGCTGACAAGTAGTGCTTGAGAAGCTTTGCTCAAGAAATGGGACTATGTGCATTTTAAATCGCAATATAAACAAAAGAGTATTCTATGAAATGATAGACGTTTTTATATCATTATCCGATATATATCGTCATATCGCACAGCCCTATTTGGGAAGATTATCTGGGACTGAAATATTTTTTGTCATGGGAAGAATGAAAGGTAAACTGTGTATAAGAAAGGAAGACACAAGAGGGGGTGCTGTATCAATGAATATTTCGTGAGTCCTATGATTTTTTAGCGAGTCCTATGATCATGACAGACAGACACACAGACAGAGATTTCTTGAATTATATATAGAGTGATATCACTGCAGTGATTTGGCCAAAGACATCTCCAGTTATATATTTATGATACTGCATGACCTCAAGTGTAATATTGCTTTTATACAATAGTTCCACAAGCACAATTTATTAAATGACAGCAGTACAGGACAAAATATTACGATTGATGTTTATATAACCAGTTATTTTGCTCTGCCGACAAAAACAGTCCCTTCCAAATGTACCCAGGTAACTTTTGCTAAGCCTTTCAATGAGCATAATATAGACAAGAATAGGCCTGTTGTCATTTCACACACATGCAACTAAATTGAATATTGTCCACTGCAGAAGTCAGTACGTACTGGTCACCTGCTAATTAGGGTTTGTGAGTCACATGACTTCACCCGGTGGCTAGTTAGCAATTTGGCTTTGGCTCATATCTGTGTTAGTTCCTGTGCACTTTGTTCACTTTTTCTTGGCATGTACAGATGAAATAAAAATGGTAAATGGTATTCACTTATATAGCGCTTTTTATTCTCATCTCTTGATGACCAAAGCACTTTACAGATCCTGCTATCCACCCATTCACACACACATTCACACACTGATGGCGGCATGTTGCCTAACATGGCGCTTCCAGACCCACCAGGAGCAATTGGGGGTGAAGTGTCTTGCCCAGGGACACAATGGCAGGATATCTGGGGAGAGCGGGATTCGAAACGCCAACCATGCGGTTATTGGACGACCTGCTCTACCTCCTGAGCCACTGCCGTCCCCGGTCAAATAAAGGTCAAATAAAGTGTCCATCACCGCAATGTTGCTATGGTTTGCTAATCGAGACAATAAATTCAACTTTAGCATGTCTATTTTGTTGTAAATAGATATGAAATATCTTGCTGGATGTTCACAAAGGCAGGACTTAGAGGTCACAGAGGTCTTATTTTTAGGATATATGTTAGGATTTTTAGGATGCCTGACAGTGAAAATGTATATGTATCATATTATAATGCAAGGAATCTCTGTCTGTCTGTCTGTCGGTCTGTCTGTCTGTGTGTTCCGCATGTATCTCCCAAACCGTTTGTCGGACTGGCCTCAGATTTGATACGTGCTTTATTGAGGTTACGAGGGTGTGCACCCCCAAATTTCAGCCTCCCCGGATATGCAGAAGTTTAGGAGGAGAAATCTTTAATGAACGTCCATAGGGGAGCTATGGATCTTCTTCTTCTTCTTCTAGATTTGATTGGCAGTTGGCAACCAGCTTACAGGTGCATTACCACCACTGACTTGATAATCATCACTCTATATCGTTGTATAAGGAGTTACAACTCCTAATGTGTGAAAAAATTACCTGTCTTGGCCATAGCCAGACATCTGGTTGTTCCTGCAGCAGGCAGAGCTCTCACTCTAGCTATGACATCATAGATGCATAGATGTTGCCATGGTTACTGTTGCCAGGCAGACACATCATCAAATATCAAAAGCAGGCATCACTGAACGAGTGGTGACGTCAAAGGTCAAAGGCAGGTTTCACCATGGGTACTGTTGCCATGGTAACATTAACTTTCTACAGGCATACAGAAATGCTTGCTTACACTTGCTTTCTAAGGGAATGCAGAAATACTTGCTTATACTTGGTTTCTACGGGCACGGGTATGCACTAGTATAATTTAAGTTAAATATCATGTGAAATGCCAAACAAAAATTAACAAAAGCCTCCTTTTCCTTTAGTGCAAGGTACACGCTGTATATATGCAGACATCTGAACACAATTCCTCTCTGCAAGTACACAAAGTTTTAGTGGTAAAAATTATTCATGCAAGCTAATCAAACTTCCAGGTGAGGGAGGGAAAGTAATAGCAACAATGCACTGAGAAGACTTATGCTACTGAAGTGGCAGGTTATGAGCCTAAATAAAAATAAATAAATGTCTCAGATAGATAAATGTTCATCTGGTGTATTTATTATAGCCTCTGCAGTCAAACATGCAAGGGTGGAGAATTATGATGCAATTATGTGAAAGCTCACAGCTGTCAATCAAACCTCTGACAGAAAAATGGAGGGACTCGGCTGGAGTAAGAGAGAAAGACAGAAGAATGGAGAAGAAGAGGTACACTGGGACAGGGTAGAGGGTGAAGCAGCTGAACAGAGAGAGCATTAGTTGTTGTGCTGACTATTCAGATATGTTCAGTGAGAGGTAACTGAATGTGAATGTCTGAAACGAGGCAATAGGCCCTGCTGTAACACAATCTCAATGCTGTCCCTTCTACTGCCCTGCTCTGCAAGTGTCACTCATCTGGGTGTGAGGACTCCAGAAAACTCAAGACTTTTTTTTTTTTACTAGCAGGTGTTAAAATCTATATTAGCGTGATGGCATTGACCAACCTGTAGTGGACATGGAAAAAATGACACGAAACATGACGAAGGGTTACAGTTCCAGTATGTGTAAGATAGGTCCTCATTTTTTTACTAATTTATCAATAACCATTTTACAAAGCTTAAGCAAAATTTTTTAGTGCTTCACCTTATTACCCTAACATTAACCACCTAAAATATGTATTTAATACCTAAAGGTAGTTGTGAAAGAAGCAGACAAAACTACATACAACCGGCAGTGGTTGTAAAACATGTTCAGTTTACCTTCCATGGCAATCAGCCTTGACCATACCTTGACAGCGCTGCCTTGGGAGCTCTTATTGAGTAAAAATCTGAAGGAAGTCAACATGATACTGGCAGTATTTTCCTTATTTTGGAGTGATAAATAAGGTTTGTGTTGTGACTGAGACAGACGGTAAAAGAGTGAGACTCACTCTCAGAGAGTGAGAGTTGATGTGGTGTTGCTAACTGTACACAGTATCCTAGCCTTGTAAGGGTTTGGACATAACTATGCTCATGTCCTCGCTTTATATTCATATTTGTTTTTCTGTTATCTTCAGGACATGAGTTCAACCATGTCCTCGTCTTTTGTTGTTATGTTTCTTTGTGCTGTGTTTATCATTTGCATTTTGGTCCCAGTGTGCTCTGTTCAGCCCTGCCCGTACGGTGCTTCTCCATTACCCTTGATTGTTTCCCACCTGAGTTAAAATATGTAATTTTTATCAATAAAAGTTTAGCCACCACTCTGTTTCCATGCTCTGGCTTCTGGAAGTGTGGGTGGGTTTTTGGATTGACTCCATACTGATTGGATAATACATAGCATCACGACCACTCAGCACAGTGCTCCATAAACAAAACAAGTAAGTGAAAAGCGACAAACTTGACTAGAAAAAGATAATACTGAAGATTTAATGCTTAAAATATTATACTATAATGTTACTGTGATTGTGTAAGTCTAAAGGATAATTTGCGGAGCACCAGTGGGGACCCAGGGTCTGACAAAGAACACTGATGTTGAAGAAGCAGCAGCCCGACCGGTGGACCGCAGTCCTTTGCAGGGAAGCAAGCCCGGTATAGGCTACACCTCTTTGTATTCCACTTTCAAACACACCCTATATTTAAGCCTGTAAAACCTAACTGGGCTACCTGTTTCAGACAAGAATACTTGCTTTCTAGAGGCATGCACTAGTTTGCATTAATGCAGGCAGCAAAACGCCTCCACATGAATCTCATGAGTCATCTAATGTTGTCCTGGGGGATATGTAGCCACCGCAATGTCATGACTCCAGCGCCACCCCGTTGCTTGACCCTAACCCTAACCCTGAACTGGCAAAATTAGGATTTGTCAGAGAAAAGAACAGTGTTCCATTGCTGAAGGGTCCACCTGTTGTGCTGATGAGCCCACTCATGGTGATTTTGTTGCTGTTTTCCCTTCACAATCATCCCTCAAAAGGGTCTTCAGGCTCGTAGGTCCTGACACCTGAGGTGCCTTCTCATGGTATTGGCCAAGATCCTTGGCTGGTGTCTCCCTGGGGTTTCCTGGGCCGTCTGGGTGGCTGTGCAGAACTGATCTCAGAGGTGCTGCAGCACGATGTACCGGTCTTGTTCTGGGGTGGTGACACGTGCTCATCCTGGATGGAGTCTATCAGTCACTGACCTAGTTTTGACCTGGCGCTGTTGCAACCAAACAATGGTTGATGAATTGCAGCCCAATGGGAGCTCCACCTGTCATTTTTTTTTTTTTTGTTACTTATTTGTACCCGTAGGTAGATTTGGTTTGCAGTCTGGTGACAAGCCACCGGCTGCCGGTCGCTGCGTGCGCGAGCGCCCTAAACCTACATGTTTTTGGTATGCGGGAGGAAACCGGAGAAATCCCGGAGTAAACCCACGCAACACGGGGAGAACATGCAAACTCCACACAGCTCACTGTTGGTCAGGGGCTGGGATCGAACCCACGATCTCATGATCCCCGCGATCCCCAGGCCGAGGGTAAACTGTGCTGCCACAGTGCTAAACCACTGCGCCACCGTGCAGCCATCATGCCAACATTCTACCCTCCGAAAGGCCCAAAAGCCGAGTTCCATTCATCACGTGACAGTCATGGCATTGTGCAGATTTCACAACATATTGATAATCCTTTTTGTTCATCTTTATATATAAGGAAGATGACCACTCCTTAAAATCACCTATTTTTAACTTTTGAGCACCCACAACAAACAATGAGCTCAAAAAGACTATAGAGCCAGAGCTCAAAGGCAGTGAGTCATGACAGTGAGTACAACCACTGAAAATGAGTTCTAGATGTATTTTGAGTGATACAAACACTATTACTCAAGCTCAGATAGGATGGACCCAAAAATACTGATACAAAAATTTTGTTGCGTTTTCATTTTAGATAGATAGATAGATAGATAGATAGATAGATAGATAGATAGATAGATAGATAGATAGATAGATAGATAGATAGATAGATAGATAGATAGAGATGTGGACAAAATTGTTGGTACCCCTCTGTTAATAAAAGAAAAACCCACAATAGTCACAGAAATAACTTGAATCTGACAAAAGTGGTAATAAATAAAAATTCTATGAAACCATTGAAAATATTAACCATTGAAAATCAGACAATGCTTTTGAATTGTGGTTCAACAGAATTATTTTAAAAAACAAACTCATGAAACAGGCCTGGACAAAAATGATGGTACCCTTAACTTAATATTTTGTTGCACAACCTTTTGAGGCAATCACTGCAATCAAACGATTTCTGTAACTGTCAATGAGACTTATTCACCTCTCAGCAGGTATTTTGGCCCACTCCTCATGAGCAAACTGCTTCAGTTGTCTCAGGTTTGAAGGGTGCCTTCTCCAGACGGTATGTTTCAACTCCTTCCACAGATGTTCAATAGGATTTAGATCACGGCTCACAGAAGGCCACTTTAGAATAGTCCAATGTTTCACTCTTAGCCATTCTTGGGTGTTTTTAGCTGTGTTTTGGGTCATTATCATGTTGCAAGACCCATGACCTGTGACTGAGAATCAGAATCAGAATCAGAATAAGTTTATTGCCAAGCACATTTACAAGTAAATAACAGGTAAATATACGAGGAATTTGACTTGACACTGAAAACGTCATAAATGACATTCTCAATGATGCGGCGAGCCGTGGAGGCGCCTGTCAGCAGGAAGGGAATAGTAGGCGGGGGGAGGGGGAGGGTAGGAACACAATAGGAGAGAGAAAAAAGCATTGTTGATCAGAATAAAGTTCATATATGACCGATATTATGATTACAAGAAAAAAACTCTCAATGCACAATTAACAGACAATAGAATCCACACAATGACACAAAGAGAGCAGTGAGTGAATGTCTTCATCAGTATAAATGGATCAGTATGTGTGAGTTGGATGCAATCAGTGGCAAATCAGTTAGGTGGACAACAATAGTCTCTTCCTCAGCAGATGTTATGACTAGAGTCTGAAGCAAAGGCACGTGTCCTTGAGCACGGCAGATGGAATAGTTGAGCCAGACAGCTGTCCTTGAGAGTCAGATGCTGCCCGCCAATGTTATGAAAACAATTACACTGTTGATTATCAGGAGGACTGAGTGCTGAGGGTGCCGAAAAAACAGGTCGAATAGCACTGACTTCAGAGAAAAAACTTTCTATTCTCCTACGGATTCAGTGCTCCAATTCCATCATGGCCAGGCATTGAAATCGATTCGTGAACAGCTCTCAGCGTGATCGTGATGTAATCCATTTTCCTGTACAGTTCTCCACTGGCCGCTGTCAGAGTCCTGCCCAATTGGTCAATTTGATGAGAGAGCTTCGCCGGGTCCGCTTTTTGATAAGCTCTGTCCATCTTCTTCAATTTGCGGTGCACCAGAACAATCCCAAAGCCAATCAGTAGAATTCCGATGACCATTGCTCCGAAAAGATATAAATCTTCAATATCTTCAATAGAAAGATCACACAGGCACAAGAGTTTCCAATTGCTTGTGTCCTTTAAATAACCCGCAGCAGCAGTCCCTGCAGGACAGATAGGCTCCCCCGGGCCTGATTTCCTAGTTGAAAAAACAGTGTCGATTGCGTTCAAAGCCCAGCTTATTAAATCCATAATTTCGTTAGATAAATCAGCAGTAAAGACACGCAGACACAGACGATAGCAAGCTGGGATCCAGTCAGTTAGGGAGGGAGAGAGAGATAGGGAGCCGGAGCGGGGAAGAAAAGCGTCTGCTCTCTTTGGAGGGCGGAAGTGAAGAAGATAGGAGACCAAGCTATCTGACACTGGGCAGCACATTTCTCTCTAGAATACCTTGATAGTCTTGAGATTTCATTGTACCCTGCACAGATTCAAGACACCCTGTGCCAGATGCAGCAAAGCAGCCCCAGAACATAACAGAACCTCCTCCGTGTTTCACAGTAGGGACAGTGTTCTTTTCTTGGTATGCTTCATTTTTTGCGTCTGTGAACACAGAGCTGATGTGCCTTGCCAAAAAGTTCCAGTTTTGTTTTGTCTGTCCATAGGACATTCTCCCAGAAGCCTTGTGGCTTGTCAACATGCAGTTTGGCAAATTCCAGTCTGGCTTTTTTATGATTTGTTTTCAACAGTGGTGTCCTCCTTGGTCGTCTCCCATGAAGTCCACTTTGGCTCAAACAATGACGGATGGTGCGATCTGACACTGATGTACCTTGACCTTGGAGTTCACCATGAATGTGTTTAGAGGTTGTTCTGGGCTCTTTTGTTACCATTCGTATTATCCATCTCCTCCTGCGGCCACGTCCAGGGAGGTTGGCTACAGTCCCGTCGATCTTAAATTTCTGAATAATATGTGCAACTGTAGTCACAGGAACATCAAGCTGCTTAGAGATGGTCTTATAGTCTTTACCTTTAACATGCTTGTCTATAATTTTCTTTCTGATCTCCTGAGACAACTCTCTCCTTTGCTTCCTCTGGTCCATGTTTAGTATGCTACACACCATGTCACCAAACAGCACAGTGACTACTTGTCACCCTTTAAATAGGCCGACTGACTGATTACAAGTTTGTAGACACCTGTGACGTTAATTAGAGGACACATCTTGGTTGAACATGTCCCTATGGTCACATTATTTTCAATCTTTTCTAGGGGTACCATCATTTTTGTCCAGGCCTGTTTCATGAGTTTGTTTTTTAAAATAATTCTGTTGAACCACAATTCAAAAGCATTGTCTGATTTTCATTGGTTAATTTTCATAGAATTTTTATTTAATACCACTTTTGTCAGATTCAAGTTATTTCTGTGATCATTGTGGGTTTTTCTTTCATTAACAGAGGGGTACCAACAATTTTGTCCACATCTGTAGATATTTTAGTGGTGTTGGACAATTAAAATTTTTAATTGTGATTAATCTTTTGGAATGTTGAGTTCTTAACGCGTTAATTGTGTGTTTTTCCATACAGATACAGTGTACCTTAAGTCGGTAATCTTTCAAGTTTGTCATACAGTTATGAACATGGGAGTGGACAAATATGCTTGCTGTCTTCACCTGCAGATTTATTAATGCTCTCAACATATCCAAAATGACAAAAACTATCCAGAATTTTCTCCAGAAAATTCTCAAAAATATTACTGCATATGCAAACAACAGAATGCCAGGGCTCAATAATGTCACTGAACAACAACCAGCCAGCCACAAAAGTCACAAAAGGAGCTTGCTCTTTCTCCCACAGCAAACATCAACCGCTTTTAAGCAGATCAACACAAAACCTCATGTGTCACAACAGACACAATTTCCCTTTTAGCAGAAAAATTACAAACATAAACAAACAACTATCTCGCCCGTGATGACACCCCACCGTGCTGCAAAAATGGCGGAGGAGTGAATGGACATTATGAACACAGCTTGAGAATTTTTTTAGACTGGTAATTACCAACAGTTGGACCCAAATCTATGAGGATGAAAACAGGTGAATTTCTGTCATGTCAGGTGCTAGAGGTCAGCTATAACCTAGCATGTAGCTACTAGCCAGCTAGCTAGCTTCCACAGAAGAAGAACAACCCAACATCCAGACAACGTTATGGAGGAGGCTGTAACAATTATCCAGGTGAGAGCTCCGACAGATAACGTTGTAAACTTAAACATGACAGCACTTTGGGGATTTCCATGGCTGTAATCCAGCTTGTTGTTGTTGGTTCCAAGGTTGTCATAGCGAGTAGTGGTGCTGGGGATAAGCTCCCAGCGCTCAAAAAATGCTCCTTATGGTGTGCATCTCAAATAGCCTCTGACAACCAACTCCTGGCCTGCTCGTGTGGCTTAGCTCCTAAGCCCAGTGGAACTGCTTCTACTGACAGAAGAAGGGGCAAAGGCGAGTCTCTGGCGCCTTCAAACCAGATGCTTCGGGTAAATGGGGCTTGACAACCTGGGAGGGCAGTCCATCTAGGGGAAGGAAAACCTTGATTTCAAACCTCTGCTGCCTTGCAGCATATCCGGTCATGGGAAAGGCTTTGGAAGTCAACCCTGAGGTAAAATCCAGAGTCAGAACCCCTAAGGCAGTCCGTCACTGATTTAAACTTCATTCTGGCAGCTCCTGCAACGGCGCTGGTGCCAAACTGTAACAGCCTTGCTGTTACAGTTTGGCACACAACACAGGGAACAACAGTTACCAGCTATAAGTCATTGCTCGATTGGTGTAGAGCTTGGTGCCAGGAGTTGTTCCGGATGGTGGATCGGTGATGGATGGTGGTGGATGGTGTTGGATCATTCGGACAATGATGATTGGTCTTTCTGAAAACCTTCAGGACATCAGTGACTCCAGAAAAGCAGCTATCATAAATGACAAGCTCAGGAGGCTGCATGTGGACATTGCCACCCTTCAGGAAACACGCCTTGCTGACTCAGGCATGCTGAAGAAGAAGGACCACACATTTGACTGGCAGAGGAAAGGCTCTGACGAGCCAAGGGAGCATGCAGTTGGCTTTGCAGTGAAGAGCAACCTGCTGAATATGGTAGAGCTAGGCAGCAATGGCACAGAGCATCTCCTCATTCTTCGCCTCAACACCACCGACGGCCCAGTCACCCTTGTTAGTGTATATGCCCCGACACTGTCTTCCACACCGGACACAAAGGATGAGTTCTATGAGAAGTTCGCATCCATCGTCGCAAGCATCCCCAGCAAGGAGCAACTTGGTCTCCTGGGTGACTTCAATGCCAGAGTGGGTGCAGATCATGACTCGTGGCCCTCTTGCCTTGGACAGTTTGGTGTGGGCAAAATGAATGAGAACGGCCAACAACTGCTTGAGCTTTGCAGTTACCATGAATTGTGCATCGCCAACTCCTACTTCAGGACCAAGCCTCAGCACAACGTCTCTTGGAGACACCCATGCTCAAAGCACTGGCATCAGCTAGATCTTATCTTGGTCATGCATGCCACCATCAAGAACGTCCTCCACACACGCTCTTACCACAGTGCGGACTGCGACACAGATCACTTCCTGGTCTGCTGCAAGATCAGGGTACAGCCAAAGAGAATCAACCACTCAAAGAAACAAGGGAACCCCCACATTGATGTCAGCAAGATATCTCAACCAGACCTCGTGGAATAGTTTGAAGAGACCTCCGAGAATGAAATGCAAACTTCACATCCCAGAGACTCTGCCACAGAGAAGTGGGAAGTACTGCGGGACACCATGCACCACACCACCTTGGCTACCTTTGGAAAGAAGTCCTCCAAGTCTCACAACTGGTTTGAGGCCAAGTCCACAGAGATGACTCCCATCATTGAAACCAAGCACAACGCCCTTACTGAGTATAAGTGGTCACCCAGTGAGAAGAGAGAGCCTGCAGATTCTCAGGGCTGCCAAGAGCAAGGCTCAGCAGACTGCCAGGCGCTGCGCCAACGAATACTGGACAGAGCTCAGTGAAGATATCCAGACAGCTGCTGCTACAGGCAACATTAGAGGGATGTATGATGGCATCAAGAAGGCGCTCGGACCAGTCCAGAGCAAGACAGTCCCCTCAAATCTTCCACTGGGGTAGTAATTACAGACAAGGGCCAACAGATGGAGAAATGGGTGGAATGCTACTCCAACCTCTACTCCAGACAGAGCACAGTTTCCCCCACAGCTCTTGACGCCATCGAGTGTATGCCAATTATAGAGGAGCTGGATGTAGAGCCAACCATAGAGGAACTCAGGAAGGCCATCGACAGCTTGGCCTTAACCAAAGCCCCAGGCAGCGACGGGATTCCTCCGGACCTGATCAAACACTGCAAGACTATCCTCCTGCTCCCATTGCATGAAGTCCTCTGTCAGTGCTGGCAAGAAGGGGCTGTACCACAGGACACGAGGGATGCCAAGATCATCACCCTCTATAAGAACAAGCGCGAAAGAAGTAACTACAACAACTACAGAGGCATCGCTCTACTCAGCATTATTGGCAGTCTTTGCTTGGGTTATTTTGATCTGCCTGCAGAAGCTGGCAGAACACGTCTACCCAAAGTCGCAGTCTGGCTTTCGTGCCAAGAGATCAACGGTAGACATGGTCTTCTCCCTCCGCCAACTCCAAGAGAAGTGCAGAGAACAGCAGATGCCCCTGCATGTTGCCTTCATAGATCTCACCAAGGCGTTCAACCTCATCAGCAGAGATGGCCTGTTCAAGATTCTCCCAAAGATAGGCTGCCCACCAAAGCTGCAGAGCACGATTGAGTATTTTCACTCAGAGATGAAGGGGACTGTGCAGTTCAACAGGAGTTCGTCCGACCCCTTCAGCATCTGCAGTGGTGTCAAACAAGGCTGCGTCCTTGCTCCCACACTCTTTGGGATATTCTTCGCCGTTATCCTAAAGCATGCCTTTGGCACTGCAAATGAAGGAATTTACCTATGCACCAGGTCAGATGGCAGGCTGTTCACCCTTGCCCGCCTCAGAGCCAAGATGAAGGTTCACGAAACGCTCATCAGAGACATGCCGTTTGTTGACAATGCAGCAATTGCAACACACACCCAACAGGAGCTGCAGACACTGATGGACTGCTCCTCACAGGCCTGCAAGGATTTTGGATTCAGCATTAGCCTAAAAAAGACCAATGTCCTGGGACAAGACCCTGAATCACCACCTGCCATCACCATCGATGACTATGAACTCAACGCGTCCACCACTTCACCTACCTTGGCCCCTACCATAACCAACAACCTCTCCCTTGACACAGAAATAGACAGGAGGATCGAGAAGGCAGCTACAACACTTGCTCACCTCACATCCAGAGTGTGGACAAACCCCAAGCTGTCGGTGAAAACTAAGATGGCAGTGTATAACGCTTGTGTCATCAGCACACGGCTGTACGGCAGTGAGTCATGAACAACATATGCCAGACAGGAGAAGCAACTCAACACCTTCCATCTGCAAAGCATCCGCCGCATCCAGGGCATATCCTGGCAGGACAGGGTAACCAACGCAGATGTCTTGAATGACGCGGGACTTCCCAGCATGTTCACTCTCCTCAGACAGCACAGGCTGCACTGGCCAGGCCACTTCAACCGCATGGACGATGGGCGCATCCCAAAGGACGTCCTGTATGGAGAACTGGCATCTGGGAGGAGATCCACTGGTCGCCCCCAGCTCCGGTACAAAGATGTCATTAAGAGAGACATGAATGCCACCAACATCAACACAGAGACCTGGGACAGCCTACCGTGCAAAGTGGAAAGGGACCCTGAAGCAACACCTGAAATCAGGGGAGGAGAAAATGATGACCGCTGCTGCAGAAAAACCAGCACGCAGGAAGGAAAGCACCAGCTCCAACAGACCAGAGACTACACACAGGTGTGACCTTTGCGATAGAGACTGCCACTCCCACATCGGTCTATTTAGCCACAGATGACACTGCTCCAGGCGAGCAGACAACCAGAACTAGGACGCTTCACCCATGGTCAACCCTGACCGACGGAGGCCTAAGAATCCAGCTTGTTTGGCTTCGCAATGTCTGCATGGCATGCACAGTGTCTGTAGCCAGAGTGGCTTTGGTACGGAGAGCTGCTAGGCCAAAAGGTACTGTTTGCGCTTCCTGCCATTAACTGCCATAAACCGCAATCACAAAATTTGTTGCCGTTAACAGGGGCAAAGCGTTAACGGCCGATTAACGCCAAAACGCCAACACCACTAATGTGTACATATATATATATATATATATATACACTACCGTTCAAAAGTTTGGGGTCACTTAGAAATTTCCTTATTTTTGAAAGAAAAGCACGGTTTTTTTCAATGAAGATAACTTTAAACTAATCAGAAATACATTCTATACATTGCTAATGTGGTAAATGACTATTCTAGTTGCAAATGTCTGGTTTTTGGTGCAATATCTACATAGGTGTATAGAGGCCCATTCCAGCAACTATCACTCCAGTGTTCTAATGGTACAATGTGTTTGCTCATTGCGTCAGAATTCTCCAGATTACCTCAACAAATTAGCAGCTAGAATGCCAAAGGTCTGCAATGCTGTAATTGCTGCAAATGGAGGATTCTTTGACTAAAGCAAAGTTTGAAGGAAAAAATTATTATTTCAAATACAAATCATTATTTCTAACCTTGTCAATGTCTTGACTATATTTTCTATTCATTTTACAACTCATGGTGGTAAATAAAAGTGTGACTTTTCATGGACAACACAAAATTGTCTGGGTGACCCCAAACTTTTGAACGGTAGTGTATGTATATATATATATATATATATATATATAGATATAGATAGATAGATAGATAGATAGATAGATAGATAGATAGATAGATAGATAGATAGATAGATATACACATACACACACACACCGCATTCCAAATTATTATGCAAATGATATTTGTCTCTGATTTTCCTAAATAGTCAATGCAAATGACAGTCGATATAATTTTCAAGTCATCAACCGTTAGAGCATCATTCAAATTTGATTGAATAAACCTCCCAATGACAACAATTTTTTTGCAAAAATAAAAAAAAAAATTCAAAATACACTGGTTAAAATTATTATGCACGACAGTTTGAAAACATTTCATTGGTTGTAAAGAGCTGAAAATGGTCATTTGTTGAATTTGCAGCATTAGGAGGTCATATTTACTGAAATCAAAAGCTATTTCAATCAAAAACATCTTAACAGGCCAAGTTGCATGTTAACAAAGGACCCCTTCTTTGATCTAACCTTCACAATTCTTGCATCCATTGAACTTGTGAGTTTTGGGAGAGTTTCTGTTTGAATTTCTTTGCAAGATGTCAGAATAGCCTCCCACAGCTGCTGTTTTGATGTGAACTGCCTCCCACCCTCATAGATCTTTTGCTTGAGGATGCTCCAAAGGTTCTCAATAGGGTTGAGGTCAGGAGAGGATGGGGGTCACACCATGAGTTTCTCTCCTTTTATGCCCATAGCAGCCAATGGTGCAGAGGTATTCTTTGCAGCACGTGATGGTGCATTGCCATGCATGAAGATAGTTTTGCTATGGAAGGCATGGTTCTTGTTTTTGTACCATGGAAGAAAGTGGTCAGTCAGAACCTCTATATACTGTGCTGAGGTCATTTTCACACCTTCAGGGACCCTAAAAGGGCCTACCAGTTCTCTCCCCATGACTCCGGTCCAAAACATGACTCTGCTACCTCCTTGCTGATGTTGTAGCCTTGTTGGGAAATGGTGGCCATCCACCAACCATCCACTACTCCATCCATCTGGACCATCCAGGGTTGCATGGCACTCATCAGTAAGCAAGACTGTTTGAAAATTAGTCTTTATGTATTTCTGGGCCCACTGCAACCATTTCTGCTTGTGAGCATTGGTTAGGGGTGGCCAAATAGTAGGTTTATACAACTGCAAGCCTCTGGAGGATCCTACACCTTGAAGTTCATGGGACTCCAGAGGCCCCAGCAGCTTCAAATACCTGTTTGTTGCTTTGTAATGGAATTTTAGCAGCTGCTGTCTTAATCCGATGAATTTGTTTGGCAGAAGCCTTCCTCATTATGCCTTTATCTGCACAAACCCGTCTGTGCTCTGAATCAGCCACAAATTTTTAGATTTTTTAGATTTAGTATACTTTATGAATCCCCAGAGGGGAAATTGAGGGTCATCCACCACCTGGATGGATGAAGCAGCCACAATACGGCGCTATCCCTTAACCATTCACACACATTCACACCTAGGGCCACCTTAGACTCTCCAATTAACCTAACCTGCATGTTTTTGGCATGTGGGAGGAAACCGGAGAAATCCCGGCGTAAACCCACGCAAACACGGGGAGAACATGCAATCTCCACACAGATCACTGTTGGTCGGGGGCTGGGCTCGATCCCACGATCCCCCGGCCAAGGGTAAACTGTGCTGCCGCAGTGCTAACCACTGCGCCACAGTGCAGCCCCAAATTTCTTCACAGTACAATGATCACGCTTCAGTTTTCATGAAATATCTAGTGTTTTCCCACCTTGTCAAGACATTGCACTATTTGACACTTTTTAGCAGCAGAGAGATCCTTTTTCTTTCCCATATTGCTTTAAACCTGTGGCATGTTTAATAATGTGGAACATCCTTCTTAAGTAGTTTTCCTTTAATTGAGCTCACCTGGCAAACTAATTATGACAGGTGTCTGAGATTAATGTCAGTGATCCAAAGAGCCCTGAGACACAATACCATCCATGAGTTTAATTAAAACAAAAAATTGAATGTTTATGACACTAAAATCCTATTTGCATAATAATTTGGAATGTGGTGTATATACAGTATCTCACAAAAGTGAGTACACCCCTTACATTTTTGTAAATATTTTATTATATCTTTTCATGGAACAACACTGAAGATTTGACACTTTGATACAATGTAAAGTAGTCAGTGTACAGCTTGTATAACAGTGTAAATTTGCTGTTCCCTCAAACTGACTCAACACATAGCCATTAATGTCTAAACCGCTGGCAACAAAAGTGAGCACACCCATAAGTGAAAATGTCCAAATTGTGCCAAATTAGCCATTTTCCCTCCCCGGTATCATGTAACTCATTAGTGTTACAAGGTCTCAGGTGTGAATGGGGAGCAGGTGTGTTAAATTTGGTGTTATCGCTCTCACACTCTCATACTGGTCACTGGAAGTTCAACATGGCACCTCATGGCAAAGAACTCTCTGAGGATCTGAAAAAAAGAATTGTTGCTCTACATAAAGATGGCCTAGGGTATAAGAAGATTGCCAGCACCCTGAAACTTAGCTGCAGCACGGTGGTCAACACTATACAGCAGTTTAACAGGACAGGTTCCACTCAGAACAGGCCTTGCTATGGTCGACCAAAGAAGTTGAGTGCACGTGCTCAGAATCATAGCCAGAGGTTGTCTTTTGAAAACAGACGTATGAGTGCTGTCAGCATTGCTGCAGATGTTGAAGGGGTGGGGGGGTCAGCCTGTCAGTGCTCAGACCATACGCTGCACACTGCATCAAATTGGTCTACATGGCTGTCGTCCCAGAAGGAAGCCCCTTTTAAAGATGATGCACAAGAAAGCCTGCAAACAGTTTGCTGAAGACAAGTAGACTAAGGACATGGATTACTGGAACCATGTCCTGTGGTCTGATGAGACCAAGATAAACTTATTTGGTTCAGATCTTGTCAAGCGTGTGTGGTGGCAACCAAGTGAGGAGTACAAAGACAAGTGTGTCTTGCCTGCAATCAAGCATGGTGGTGGGAGTTTCATGGTTTGGGGCTGCATGAATGCTGCCGGCACTGGGGAGCTACAGTTCATTGAGGGAACCATGAATGCCAACATGTACTGTGACATACTGAAGTAGCGCATGATCCCCTTCCTTTGGAAACTGGGCCACAGGGCAGTATTCCAACATGATAACAACCCCAAACACACCTCCAAGATGACCACTGCCTTGCTAAAGAAACTGAGGGTAAAGGTGATGGACTGGCCAAGCATGTCTTCAGACCTACACCCTACTGAGCATCTGTGGGGCATCCTCAAACAGAAGGTGGAGGAGCGCAAGGTCCACCAGCTCCATGATGTCATCATGGAGGAGTGGAAGAGGATTCCAGTGGCAACCTATGAAGCTTTAGTGAACTCCATGCCCAAGAGAGTTAAGGCAGTGCTGGAAAATAATGATAGCCACACAAAATATTGACACTTTGGGCACAATTTGGACATTTTCACTTAGGGGTGTACTCACTTTTGTTGCCAGCGGTTTCGACATTAATGGCAGAGTGTTGAGTTATTTTGAGGGGACAGCAAATGTACACTGTTATACAAGCGGTACACTGATTACTTTACATTGTATCAAAGTGTCATATCTCAGTGGTGTCCCATAAAAAGATATAAAATATTTTAAAAAATGTGAGGGGTGTACTCACTTTTGTGAGCTATTGTATATATATCAGTGGTGGACCCTCAGGGCCAATAAAGCCTTCTCTGATAATAATAATAATAATGCATCGGTTTTATATAGCGCTTTATCATATATACTCAAAGACGCTTTACAAATAGGTACATTGTTCATTCACTCCAGACAATGGTAGTAGCAAGCTACTTCTGCAGCCACAGCTGCCCTGGGGCAGGCTGACGGAAACGTGGCAGCCAATCTGTGCCAACGGCCTTTCCGGCCACCACCGAACATTTTTATACATTTATACACATTCATACCCAGTGATGATGGCCTAAACACTATCAGAATTACAATTACAACCTACATTCTTACATTTGTTCCATGAGGATGTATTAAATTATTCCCAATAGTCTATTCTCTTCATTTTGTAGCTTTTCTCTTGGTTGCACTCCTTCCAGTGGTGTAATGCATGTTAGAGTTTTTTGTTCAATCATATTTCAGCCATCTGTGTTGCCAGGGTCAAGCAAATCTGCCTTGGGCCTTCAGGAATTAACAGTGTGGCTCTGTAGGTTAAATTATCTGTTAAACTTATCCTGTTGCTTTAACCAATCAGATGTCTTCTGTACACCCAGGGGCATGCATAGAAGGCATCCAAGAAGGTCAGCATTTTTACGTCTTTTGATTAGATGGTTAGACTCCCCCACCCACAATGCAGAGGATCCTAGCTAGCAAAACACCAGCACAAGGACTTGCTTAAGCAGCAACAATATATTGTATCTGTTTAAATATAACAGCTGTTTTTCCACCCACAATGGCTGACAGAGGAGAGGAAAATGATTTGGTCACTGATATTTAAAAAAAATCAATTTTCCAAACGGATTTTTCAAGAAAAGCTGGTCATTGTGTTGAAAGGTCGGTCAACCCTGAAGCTAGCAGGCCCGTCTCAGCCGGGGAAAGGATTTGTCTGTCACTTCCATATTAGCAACGAGCGGTATCCTTGGATTACAGCCTCCGAAGAGTGCTGCAAATTATCTTGCTGGAAATGTTTGTTGTTTACAACTGATGGAGTAGATACTTGGAGCCAGACAGGGTTTGCTAACTTGAGCTGTCTACTGTCACACCATGACGATTTAGGCAGCGTTCGCCAAACGTATAAAAATTGGTCTAAAATGCTGGGATACGCAGAAATTTTCACTGTTGGCCATATGCATCACGTATCCCTAATGATTTGGACATACTGTATAATTAAGTAATAGTAACTTAAACCAATTAATGCTTATTGTATGTTGCCAACATTCATATCTTGCGCAACAATAATCTAACTTCTGCATAGCACAGTCATTGCCAAGCTGTAGTTGCCTCCCGATCCATGAATCCTAGTTTTGGGAGAGATGATCTCCGTTCAATCGAGATGATTCTTCCCTCCAGAGACCACGGTGGGGGGTGTGACCGACCTGGCAGAGCTGTCAAATCTGTCAGGTCAGTCGTGCCTAAAACAGCTGATGTGACACATCAGGAACATCAGATAACAGTTGTCACAACCTGGCTCAAAGGCATGCGAACTGATAGTGATAAAAAAAAATGGTAATTTTCAATAAAGTGAAAAAAATAAAACTAAGATAATACATAGTGTGCTTTTGCTGAGAAGCGCAGCCAACAGAAAAGTAAACAGTTGTGCTCAGTGCTTCAAGCAATCAGCTGATTGAATCCTCCTCCTTCAGTGTTCTGACATTTTGGCATAAATATCAGAACAACACAGGAAAGATGATCTTAAAGACTTCAGTTAAAAGTAAAAAACCCCGACAGGTCCCGTTGTTTAGCTCTGTGTGTGTGTGTGTGTGTGTGTGTGTGTGTGTGTGTGTGTGTGTGTGTGTGTGTGTGTGTGTGTGTGCGTGCGTGCGTGCGTGCGTGCATGCACGTATGCGCTACAGGCAGGGAGATCTGTACGGGTTTTTCCTGTGAACCAAAGCTGCAAATATGCCATTTGCTCCACGAATGCGGGACGTTATCAGCCATACGCTGGCTATGACGGAAAATTTTCAGCATGCTGAAAATTAATTTTCAGAGGAGCTCAGCGAACAACACCGTATACCAGCATGCTCTTAGCTTAGACAAAACTAAGCCATAACTGATTCACGTACCCCAGCGTATTCTCCAAATTTTTCATACGTTTTGCAAACACTGCCTAAATCATCCAGGTGTGACAGGGCCTTAACCAAGGTAGCAGCGAGGCACCAAAGCAGCCGCCAGCTGGGTAAGCAACAGTACTTTTAAACCTTTGGGGAAACAAGAGTGGATCTGCAGCTCAACGAATGAGTGCACAGAGAAACAGAGCTCTACGATGAAAAGGTAAAGATTTTTAAAACTATAATTTTACAGTTGAAGTTATCTTTAACATCGTTTGTGTGGATGGCCCTATAGGCTATTTTTATGGTGTTTGGTATGAATGGCACTTAAATCGGGTAGATCACCAATGAAGGTCTAGTTGTAAAATACACGGTCTGCCACTGAGAGATATATATATATATATATATACACTACCGTTCAAAAGTTTGGGGTCACTTAGAAATTTCCTTATTTTTGAAAGAAAAGCACTTTTTTTCAATGAAGATAACTTTAAACTAATCAGAAATACACTCTATACATTGCTAATGTGGTAAATGACTATTCTATGTCATGCGGTGACCCTCGCGAATCACCATAAGACGCCAAGAGTCCACCGGTGAGTTTTGCAATGATGGTAATTTATTAATACAACAAGACAAGACACAAGGCTATGAGCCACTAAGGGCAAAAACACACACAAAGCGATACAAGGGCTCGTAGGGCTAACCCCAGCCACTACGAGCTAAACTATGACATGACATGAAAGAACACGAACCTGACATGAAGGTCTAACGAGGTTTAGATGATATCTGACGATGTCTGATGATACTCCTGCGATCTAACTGCCGTCAGTGTCCGCCTTATAAAGGCGAACACTAACGAGCAGTAATGACAGACAGCTGACCAACCTTGACAGGCGGAAGCCCCACTGAGCGCCTTCACAATAAGAGCCCGGTGAGGCCAGAATACAACCCACAGCTGTCAAGGCCGGCAGCGAGCTGTGCGTAGCCCAAGCGCGGACAGAACCCAGCGCTCGGGTCGTAACATTCTAGCTGCAAATGTCTGGTTTTTGGTGCAATATCTACATAGGTGTATAGAGGCCCATTTCCAGCAACTATCACTCCAGTGTTCTAATGGTACAATGTGTTTGCTCATTGCGTCAGAAGGCTAATGGGTGATTAGAAAACCCTTGTGCAATCATGTTAGGTCTGCAATGCTGTAATTGCTGCAAATGGAGGATTCTTTGATGAAAGCAAAGTTTGAAGGAAAAAATTATTATTTCAAATACAAATCATTATTTCCAATCTTGTCAATGTCTTGACTATATTTTCTATTCATTTTACAACTCATGGTGGTAAATAAGTGTGACTTTTCATGGAAAACACAAAATTGTCTGAGGTGACCCCAAACTTTTGAACGGTAGTGTATATATGAACTTAAAATTTATTTTTATATATTAATAAAGTTGGAACATGATCGCAAATATGAACAGATATAGGAGCTTGTATGCAGGAGGTGGTTGATAGGCTGCAGTCTGGAGAAGGCTACTTCGGTGATCAACTATGGCTCCAAAGCTCAACTGACCCACAAAGAACCCTTCCTAAATAGGTAGCAATGACTGAGCTTTGTGCTGATCATGAAAAGGGAGCTGTTAATGCCTTTGTTTATGATGTTGGCCACGGCAAGGTTCTTGAAACTGATGAGGATGGATCTTCTGAACACTCGTGCCCCCCAAAAAAGAGACGACATGACAACTGCACAGGCACAGCTGAAGAGGGTCGGTGGGAGTTTTGGAGGATCTGTATGAACTCTTTGGATTCTTTAGAGGACAATGACTTGAAAGCATAGTGCCCCCCCCCCCCCCCCCGCCGCAATACCAATGGATGGAACAGCATCTGACAGCAACTAGATATTTTATGTGTGAGCGAAATGGTCATTGTAGAAGGTGATGCTGTTCCAACTGGTGAGAGGGGCCTCAAGGAGGTTGATTGGATGTCTTGCAGGAGCTTCAGTTAAGCACTTATGGCTGCATCAGGTGACTGGCATTTCTGAGTGATGTGGAGATGGTCTCATGATGCCAAATATAGAGTTTTCCTTCAGATGGACAGAGAGAAGAGGCAGCCCTGGAGGAGGTGATTAATAGAAGAGGAGTATTATTTATTTCATCTGACTGGTGCATGTAGGTAGGACTGATAGCACGGAAATTTGGTGTCCTGTAGGTGTGTGTCCACAGAACAAAGATCAATCTGACTCTTATTTCAACAAAGAATTTGTAGACATATGGCATGAAGAGGTGTGTTTGGGGTGTTCTCACAGTCCTGAAATTCTTTTAACATTATCATCAGTTAGTTGGAGGATTTGTTGAAACTCTCAGATGATGTTAAGACCTTTTGACAGACAGACCAACACTGATTCAGAAACACTGGTTGACATTTTCTCCTTTCTTTATATTTATTTGTCTTCATTATAACAATGTCAGCATCGACTAACTTCAGTTTGAAGTGTCTTTCATGTTTCATCTCTCTGTTGTGCTTGCTGTCTGTTTCTTAGCTGCTGGCGGCAACAGTCTCTGTGATTAAAGCAAGAACAAAGATGTGATTGAATGAAGCCCACTGTTGCCCGAGAACTAATAAAGAAAAGGCATGAGTTCATGTTTATTTGAAAACCCGTGGTGATGCTGCCCCCTCATCAATCATTTGAAGCATCAGAGTCCCTACCCAGATGGGGGTTCATTGAGATTCTCTTCCCTCCCTAAAAAAATCTTCCAGGAAACCCTGGGGATTTAATTAATCTTCATTTCCCTCCTGCTGGCTTGTGCCATGTCCCTATCCCTCTCCACAGCACCACCTCTATCCCCAGCTGAAATGAAACCTCCTGTGGAAAACTATCCCGCTGACTGAGGGTGACACATATGTGCGTGTTTGTGTAAAAAGGAACCAGTCTGCGTGCTGGCTGGAATCACATCGCCAACGGTGTGAACGTGAGCCACGAGTCTGAAGGAGAAATTTACTGTAGATCCTCATCCTTTGGCAGAATAACAAGCCTGGATGCAGTTCAAGAATGGAGGGACTTTGTGCGCTCGGAGCAGGAGAAAAACCAACATAAATAGCACCTGTCATTTGAGTGCCATGTTTTGTCACAACACCACGGTGCATGTAGCTCTCAGGGGTATCATCTTTCCCACCAGATTACCTTTGAAGAGAACCACAGAGAAAGATGGCAAGAAGTCAGAGATGAACTTATCCTTTTGACACAAAACTCCACTGCAAGTCAGATTGTTTTTACCACCTCCTGAAAAATTGAAATATCCAAAACATGGTTTCTTCTCTGCATCCCTGTCTCTATGCCTTTGGCCCGTTGTTGCTATCTCCAGTGTGAAACCAGACTGAATAATTGAACACTGAACAGAAGATTCATGAAAAGATTGGCTGGCAGAGCGCTCCAGGGGCCCAGTGTTCAACACAAATCCCCAGAAACTGTGAGAGAAAGCAAGAAAGTCATCCATATTTACTGTCTCATTGCATCACTGTATGCTGGGGGAGGGAAAGGGCTGCTCACTTCAGTTGACATATGAGCATGGAGGTGATCCAAATAAAACAGCATGGCTGGGGTTGATTTTGTTCAGTAATTTGTACAGTTTGGACCAAAGCTGGTTTGTTGAGCACCAAAACTAGGCCTACTACTTTCAACATGGAGGGAAAGACAGAAAAAAGAAAGACAAGGGGCAAACTTTGTACAAAAGTTCTTCACAAAAACATTCATTGATCTTCTTAACCAGTTAATCCGTTTCTGGTCACGGGGGGCTGGAGCCTATCCCGGCATCTTTGGCAAGAAGCGGGGTACACCCTGGACAGGTCACTAGTCCATCACAGAGCTAACACAGAGAGACAGACAACCATTCACTCTCATTTATACCTCTGGACAGTTTATCTCCAGTTAATGCCAGTTAACTTAACATGCATGTGCTTGCACTGTGGGAGGAAACCGGAGTACCTGGTAAAAACCCACAAAGACATGGAGAGAGCATGCAAACTCCACACAGAAAGGTCAATGTTGGGTTCAAACCCATGACCTTCTTGCTGTGAGGCGACGGTGCAAACCACTGCACTACTAAGCAGAGAATGCATATTTTCCAAGAGATTAAGGAAATAAAGAAGAAATTCTTTATTTATACTGTATTTAATGAATATTACTCAACAGGTAGTGAAGGATCGGTGAATACAGTACATACCTGTCACCTGTTCAGTAGGTTATGTGGGTCACACTGACCCGCAAGTTTGTTGTTTGCTTGTTAGCTGCGGTGGATATCCATGTTAAGCCTCAGTCACAACCAACCATATGAATTTAGATATCGTGAGTCAGCTGTGATTTTCTGGGGCTGTGGGGGACATAGATGTCATAGGGGTTTGGACAGGCTGCAAGGAATTTTTTGACACAGACTTAAGTGTGTCTTGCATCTCGCAGGGTCCACGTGAGGTAGGCTATATTCAGGGGCAGATTGGGATAAAAATTCAGGCGGGGAATTTGACTTCATCACAGGCCACCCCATTGTTATGAACCAGAAACCATCGCTGCTATGTTTGTACACCACCATATATGCATATCAGGTGTCAAACTAGTTATAAATGTGGTTACAACCTTCAGGTGGGA
The DNA here is from genome assembly GCA_020510985.1 of Pholidichthys leucotaenia. Lineage (NCBI taxonomy): Eukaryota > Metazoa > Chordata > Actinopteri > Cichliformes > Pholidichthyidae > Pholidichthys > Pholidichthys leucotaenia. The sequence goes on from CM035841.1 coordinate 334,152,533, forward strand.
GGATAAAAATCCATTTTTTGATTTTTTTTTAGTCAATTAATTAAATCATTTTCTCATTTTGTACTGGGGTCTAGACGTTTCCCCCTATCTATCTCTCTGCGCATTTTGTTGTTCTGCAGAATGAGATGAAAATGTAAATAACATAAACTTAAACATGTACTTCTTGAGCAGTCAGTAATTCTATGCACCCTGATTGCATTCAATCTAACAGCATACCTACATATTTAGGACTGTGGGTCAAAGTTGTACCTGAAGGTTCCAGATCTGTGTCTGACTCTGAATTCTGCACCATCTGAGCTTCTGGACAAGTAGCACTGCTGCTGCTGCTTCCTTCTTCACTTTTTCAGATAAACAACGGCCATATTTTCAGTTTAGCTGACTGCTGTTTGCATTCAACAAATGGCTAAATATACTGTATGTTCTAGAGAAAAAAAATCACAACATTGTTTCATAGGCTACCTTAAGGTCCAAAATAAGATACAGTCTAACAACTGAAATGTTAAATTCTGGATTTCTGGTCCAAAATGCTCCAACTCTTCTGAAAATGGGGTATGTACTTGTTTAGTAAAAGAAACATTGTATTGTAAAAAGCAATTAACACACAACTGTTGTGTTGAAAATATATAAAAATGTTCTGAAATAAATATGTAAGAACTTAAATATAAAAATGTGGCTTCTGTAACTGTTTATTCAGTGTATGGTCTCTAATTAGATTGTATATGATTATGATGAATGATTATGATGATTGCATGCATTGCCATATGTGAGCCACCATCTCAAGAACAGTTTGCTACCTTTCTAGTTAAAGGTAAAAACATGACTTAACATACAAACACTTCATAGAATTAAAATTAACGGGCTACTTATGTTTTATTTAGAACCCAAAAGTCCAGGTGGAGAGCCACTGCATTACACTTCCTTGTTGTTATCATGTGATCGCAATCTGGTTCATCTTGGTAACTCTTGGGTCTTTCTTGAGATCTCTCGTTATTTTGTATAATTCTCGCATGATCTTGTATTTCAAACTATGTTCTTATCCATGCCACTGCAAAACACAAATGGAGCTGGTAGGGATGAATACAAGGGGCCATCCGCATTGTATCTACAAAGGACTGCATCCGGAGTCAGTGTAAATCATGACTGAGGTTGCGTTAACTGAGATTTCTGTCACTGACCAGCAATTTTTAGCAATCAAGGAAGATTTCCAGAGCAGTCTATCATTTTGACGGATTGCACTGATAGTATTTAACTGTAATTCCCACCCCATCTGTACACACCTGGAGGAAGATTTGAATTCATTCCCATAGACAACATAAAAGTCGACTGAGATCAGGTTGTGTTAATTTTTACACATTTAATATTTTTAGTTTAACTTTATCTTGTAATATTGTGTTGTTCATCTGTGTAATCAGAAACAAGTGTTTAATCTGTATTCTTGTCCTTAAAGTTAATGGTTAAAAATCAAAATGTGAACGAAAACATTCAGTATCGTTTTATATCATATTGATATGGTTTCTATGCTATGAAACTGATCAGTTTAATTGAAAGTTAATGCTTCCTAATTAATCAGCTAACTAGTCAAACAATGCTGTCATGAGGGTTTATTAATCTTGTGCATTTTAACAAACTCGCCTGAGAATGGTAAATGGCATTCACTTACATAGCACTTTTTCTCATCTCTAGATGATCAAAGCGCTTTACAGATCCTACCATCCACCCATTCACACACTGATGGCGGCGGAGCTGTCATGCACCGGTGCTAGCCTGACCCACCAGGGGCAACTGGGGTTCAGTGTCTTGCTCAAGGACACTTCGACATGCAGATTGCAGACAGAGTGAGAATCGAACCCCTGACCCTCCAATCAGTAGTCGGCCAAGCTACACCTGCGCCACAGCCGCCCCCAGCTGAGAAGCTGCAGGTAGGAAAAGGACAACAGGATAATTCAGTGTTTTCTCACAAATTCTGGAGAACCAATGTAGGAAGATGAGGGAAATAACAGACAGATGTTGCATGCCTCTGTGGCAAATGGGTGGTTTTAATAGTTAGGTCTACCCTTTTGTGATGAGAATTATATTAACATTTTTTTCATGATTTACAAGTATTTTCATTAGAAAAATATATTTTTCACTGGAAAAATATATTTAAATGAAAAATTTTGTTTGTATCAGATAATATCTTACAACCACTACCCATTTTTACTCCCCACGACTGATCGGCAACCTCAGCAATGGCCTGCCATCAACCCAACCAGTAAGCTTACTAATTAGTATAATGTTTATTTTAATTTGATTTTGGTGTTGTCATTTTTAGAATTCTAAAAATGACAACATATTATGAAAAATATGAAAAAATATTACAATGACGTACTCTACACTCACAGTATTATGTGCTAGAGTATTATAATTAAGCAATATTACACGAGAGGGAGTACGGTATCAATGAATATAGTAGCGGCGAGCATATGATGAATCACCCGCAGTTACTATATTCATGATACCGTACAATCTCGAGTGTAGTGTTGCTTTTATACAACAGTTCTGCAAGCACAATTTGTTAAATGACAGCAGTAGTGGGCAAAATATTATGATTTGTTTGTTTAACCAGTTATTTTGCTCTGCAGAGGAAAAATAGTCCCTTCTAAATATACCCAGTTAACTGTTGCTAAGCATCATGTAGAAAAATATAACTACTGTCATTTTCAGTGTTGGGGTAATTTGTTACAAAGTAACGCGTTACTGTAACGCCACTACTTTTGCAGTAACGTGCTGTGTAACGAAATTACTGTTTAAAAATTTAGTAATGCGTTACAGTTACTGAAATTTGATCAGATGTGTTACTCGCATTACTCATTTTATTAATATAGATAGATATTTTTAGCGCAAATAAATACAAACTGACCCTACATAGCTGACGCAGCCATCAGTCAAGAGCTGCAGCCAGCAGCCACAAATGGAGCTTGCTCCTGCTGGGAGAAGATGAAGCTACTTTGTTTTTGTGGAAATGGACAGATTATTTTTCCTTTGTTGCGGTTAAGGACAAAAGCATATTGGTGGGCCGTGTGCGACTAACTGAAACCTTCAGAAGCACCTGATAACAGCAACAAGATCCAACAAAGCTAGTGCTATGCTATGCTAACAACACCGCTAACAACACCGGCTGGATTTCAAGCACAGGCAAACGACTGACTGCCAGATACATCGTTACAAAATGAAGATCTGATAACAGTCATTTCCCATCAGACAGCCGAGACTGTGATCCACTGAAGTTAAAACACACCAACTTGCTACGTGGATAAAGATTATTCAAAAATGGATTTGATCTCCAAAAGGAATTTAAGAGACTGGGTCATGTCTCTGTCACATTTGGACTGTGGATAATGAACATTTTCTTTGGATCACTGCACATCGGATTAAATCCATAATATTAAAGGTAAGAAACATTGTCAGATTTATGCAGTTGCCAACTCACTCTTTTGAAGTGATTCTCTTTTTCCCTCTCTCTCACTCCACAAAACCTATTTCTCACTCCAAAATGAGGAAATTACTGGAAATTTAGTGTAGATTTTCTTCAGATTTTTCCCACAATAGAGCTCTCAAGGCAGGATAAAGCAGACTAAACATGTTCTAAAAGCTCTGTCTGAAACAGTCTGTTTTCTGCCTGACATTAATAAGCCCCTAATGTAATCATTAATCAAGTTATCTGGCTATGTGCAAGATGACTTTAAGTATGCATTTAAAAGTAACATGAAAGTTACTTTTCCAAGTAACTGGTTACTTTAATCATGCAGTAATTGGTAAGTAACTCAGTTTCTTTTGAAAAAAGTAACTAGTAACTGTAACTAGTTACTATTGTTTAGTAACTTGCCCAACACTGGACATTTCACACACATCCATCCATCCATCCATCTTCTACCGCTTTTCTGGAGGTCCGGGTCGCAGAGGCAGCAGTTCAAGCAGAGAAGCCCAGACTTCCCTCTCCCCAGCCACCTGCTCCAGCTCTTCAGAGAGGATACCAAGGCGTTCCCAGACCAGCTGGGAGACATAGTCTCTCCACCGAGTCCTGGGTCTGCCCCGGGGTCTCCTCCCAGTGGGACGTGTCTGAAACACCTCAAGTGGGAGGCGTCCAGGAGGCATCCTAATCAGATGCCCATACCACCTCAACTGACTCCTTTCAATGTGGAGGAGCAGCAGTTCTACTCTGAGCTTCTCCCAGATGACTGAGCTCCTCACCCTATCTCTGAGGGTGAGTCCAGCAATCCTACGGAGAAAGCTCATTTCAGCCGCTTGTATCCGCGATCTTGTTCTTTCGGTCATTACCCAAAGCTCGTGACCATAGGTGAGAGTAGGAATGTAGATTGACTGGTAAATCGACAGCTTTGCCTTAGAACTAAGCTCCCTCTTCACCACAACAGATCGGTACAACGTCCGCATCACTGCAGATGCTGCTTCGATCCGTCTGTCAATCTCTTGCTCCATTTTCCCTTCACTCGTGAATAAGACCACAAGATACGTAAACTCCTCCACTTGGGGCAGGAGCCTGTCCCCAACCCAGAAAGGACAATCCACCTTTTTCCGGCTGAGGACCATGGACTCGGACTTGGAGGTGCTGATTCTCATCCCAGCCGCTTCACACTCAGCGGCAAACCGTCCCAGCAAGAACTGTAGGTCATTGTTGGATGAAGCCAACAGGACAACATCATCTGCAAACAACAGAGATGAGATCCTGTGGTCACCAAGCATGACACCCTCCATTCCCTGGCTGCGCCTAGAAATCCTGTCCATAGAAATTATGAACAGGATCGGTGACAAAGGGCAGCTCTGGCGGAGTCCAACTCTCACTGGGCCTCACTGGGGCCATTCAGACTCCATGTTTCCAGACTCCCTCGGAATGTGGTTGAAGTTCTTCCGGAGGTGGGAGTTGAAGATCTCCCGGACAGGGGCCTCAGCCAGACGTTCCCAGCACATCCTCACTATACGTTTGGGTCTACCATGCCTGAATGGCTTCCTCCCCTGCCATCGGATCCAACTCACCACCAGGTGGTGATCAGTTGACAGCTCTGCACCTCTCTTTAGCTGAGTGTCCAAGACATACGGTCGCAGGTCTGATGACACAATAACAAAATCGATCATCGACCTGTGACCTAGGGTGTCCTGGTGCCAGGTGCACATATGGACACTCTTATGCTTGAACATGGTGTCCGTTATGGACAAACTGTGGTTAGCACAGAAGTCCAATAACTGAACACCACTCGGGTTCAGATCGGGCAGGCCGTTCCTCCCAATCACCCCCCTCCAGGTTTCACTGTCGTTGCCCACGTGCTCATTGAAGTCCCCCAATAGGACAACAGAGTCTCCAAGAGGAGCACCATGGTTTCCACCCATGGGACCCGGCCGGGCTCAGCCCAAAGGAGTTACATGGGTCCGTCCTCCAGTGGGCTCACCACCTGCAGGAGGGATCATGGGGGTCCGGTGCTATGTGGATTAGGTGGCGGTCAAAGGCGGACTGATTTCACACACATTTAAATAAATTAAATATTGGCCAGTGCAAGAGTCAGTGTTTATAATGGGCTGCACGGTGGCGCAGTGGTTAGCACTGCGGCAGCACAGTTTACCCTTGGCCGGGGGATTGTGGGGATCGTGGGATCGTGGGTTCGATCCCAGCCCCCGACCAACAGTGATCTGTGTGGAGTTTGCATGTTCTCCCCGTGTTGCGTGGGTTTACTCCGGGATTTCTCCGGTTTCCTCCCACATGCCAAAAACATGCATGTTAGGTTAATTGGCTGTTCTAAATTGTCCCTAGATATCTGTTTCCTATAGGCCCTTAGAATAGAGGGTTAGTATTAAAGAAAGCGCTTTGAGTGGTCTTTGTGACTAGAAAAGCGCTATATAAGTGCAGGTTAGTTAGTTAGTTAGTTAGTTATAATACATACCGGTCACCTGTTGAATCAGGTTGGGTTGTGGTCAAAATCATGGCAGGTGGCTTGTTAGCATGCTAGCAATTTGGCTTCAGCACACTTTGCTTTCTTTTTCTTGGCATTTTTAGATGACATAAAGAGCCCATCACCACAAAGGTACTATGATTTGTTAACTGAGGCAGTAAATCCAACTCTAGCCTTGCCTTTTTCTTTTAAACAGACGTGAAAAAGCTTAAGGGTGTTTACAAGGGTAGACTGAATAAAGTTTTTTTTTAAGGGTGGGACTTCCGGGTCACCATGATTATTTCTTTTTAAACAGTGCCTCACTGTGGAAATTAAGGTATCCAACACAGTATTGTAATTCTCATAAATAAGAAGTCAGTGATAGAAATGACAGGCTGGACACTAAATAACGGTTAGTAATTAACGGTTGCTAGAACACCTTTGAAACGGAGTGATACATATCCAGTGAAACGTTGGAGTGCAATTATCGTGGAATATAGTAACTCCTGGAATCCCTGTTGTCCAATCAAATTGCTCTGTCAGAACTAACTGTTGTATAACACATTATAACACATATAGTTTTGTTGTGTTATATGCCACAGGGTGGAAGTATTTTATCGTGTTTTTTGGGTTTTACATGGTTTTTAAGTTTGTGTTGCATGTCTATTTATAACGTTGCATATTTGTATAGTTTTTATATTCAGTGTGCTTTTAGTTGGAAACGCTGTCTCCTTCCACCCTGTGTCTCCTATAAGTGGTCATCATCAGCACCTGGGTTGATTGAGCACATGCAGCACCTGTGACTGGAGATGGTATAAAAGGTACTCTGGCAGTCCAAAGGAGACCCTGGCCGCAGGAGAGCCTGCCAGGATGAGAGTATGCCGTTGGCCCCAAAGAAAATCGCTTAGATGAAGGAGGACAGGACTGAGTAGGAGGAGGAGTAACGGCACCATGATTACCATGGCATTTGGGAGAAGACACTCCTGTGTGGAGCAGCTAGGGTGCTGCAGGTGAAGGACAGCAAGAGGCAGAGTGAGGAGCTATTTGACTGCAAATATTCTGGTTCCCAGGTAGCAGTACCCCATGAGAATGATGATGACATTGATGAGAAATACGAGCATGCTGCTGACTAGTGTCTTCCCCTGTACAGGTTTTCTGAGGACTTCCGGTGTCGTGGTGACAGATGGAGTACTCCTTAAGAGTGGATCCTCCTCCTCAGCTTTTAGGGACTTTTATTGTTTGGGGGGGGGGGAAGTTGCCCACTTTTAGTTTTTTAGCTTAGGTTTTAGCTTAGTTTTTTTTTTTTTTTTGTTAGTATTTTATTCTATTTTAGCTTATTTTAACTTAGTTTTAACTTAGTTAGGTTAATTGGCATCAAAAACTGGGGATTCTAAATTGTCCTTAGGTATGACTGTGAGAGTGAATGGTTGTCTGTCTCTCTGTGTTGGCCCTGTGATAGACTGGCGATCTGTCCAGGGTGTACCCTGCCTCTCGCCCAAAGATGCTGGGATAGGCTCCAGCCCCCCCGCAACCCGAAAAGGATTAAGCGGAAGAAGATAAATGAATGAATGAATGAACTTAGTTTTAATTCTTAGGTTTTAGATTGAGCTGTTCATTTTAGTGGGCAGTTGTACTTATTGTGACGTTTCAAGGGTTCACACAATAATGAAAGAGGATCTGGAACGTAGCAGGCATTTATTTCTAACTCAAATTATGCAGAACAGAGGGGAGGTCATTCGCACACACACTTCACTCAGGGAGACACAGACACGTAATCTCTCACACACAGGGAAAACAACACTAGCACAATCAGACTTATAACACAGTTATAACACTACAACAACGAGAAAAGCACTCGGAGAGCGCAGACCTCCGCCAAGTGCCACAGTTCCCCCCATACAGTGTTTGTGTGTACGTTTTCAGATTCCTTGACCACGAAAACATATGACTAGCAATTGGATTCACAATGATAGGATTAGTGGTTCAGTAGTTATTGACGAAAATGGCATTTTCCGTAATGGCGGTTTAGCGACACAGTTCCCCCCATACAGTGTTTGTGTGTACGTTTTCAGATTCCTTGACCATGAAAACATATGACAAGCAATTGGATTGACAATGATAGGATTCGTGGTTTAGTAGTTATTCACGAAAATGGCATTTTGCATAATGGCGGTTTTCTTGTGGACGGTGATCTGGATCACCACCAAAATCTAATCATCTGTAGGATACCCCATTTCTGACAATCTGTGAAAATTTCATGAAAATCCGTCCATAACTTTTTGAGTTATCTTGCTAACAAACAAACAAACAGACAAACAGACAAACCAACGCCGATGATCACATAACCTCCCCCTTTGGCGGAGGTAATAACGCTCAGAACACATGAATTATAACTGTCTATGAATTCCCAGCAGCGCAAAAGCATACCAGGAGAATCCCCCACCCCTTATCACAGTCCCGACGTTACACTGTCCACCCCCCCCCCCCAGACTGGTTTCTGTCCTCAGAACAGTAAGTCCAAATCAGCAGTCCAATACGAACCCGTCCAGGTGTTGGGGTGCTCGCTGGCGGCAGCGGCTGACACACACACGTTCGATAGTGTCCATTTGAGCCTCGACCGGGGTCTCTGGTCGGAATGGGGCCTCTGGCTCGGCCACCCATAGGGCAGCTGGCTGGTATGGGGCGAGGCAGTCACGATGAAACACCACCACCTGGTTCCTCTTCTGCAGCCTCACCCTGTACACTACATCTGACTGTCTCTGTAGGACCACGCACAGCCCTTACCAGTGGCTCGCCTGCTTTGGTGACAGTCCCTTTTTCCCTTTTGACAGTCCCGCCGCTACCAGGGCCTCCAAAGTCAGTTCATACACCATGTGAAGACGTTCTCTTCAGCAAAACAAATAATCCAACCCTGGTTTTCCCTCCACCTCTGGCTCCGGAGGAGGGCCGAACACTAAGTCCACCGTGGTGCACAGCTCGCGTCCAAACATTAGTGCTGCCGGGGTGCTCCAGGTGAATTCTTGAACTGCTATCCGGTATACCCACAGGACCAAGGGCAGGTGCAGGTCCCAGTCTCACTGTCGCTGGTCCATTAGGACAGCGAGCTGTGTGGTCAGGATCTGGTTAAAGCGTTCGACCAGGCCGTCACTCTGTGGGTGTAACGGGGTGGTCAAGGTCTTATCGCCCAGCCACCTGAAGACCTCCCCGAAGACTTCTGCCTCGAAGTTCCATCCCTGGTCACTGTGCAGCTCCTCCGGGGCGCCAAACCGACAAAACATCTCATCCACCAGCTTTGATGCTGTAGTGGCAGCGCTCTGATCAGGGACCGCGTATGCCTCTGGCCACTTGGTGAAGGAGTCCATTGTGACCAGAACGTAATGGTTCCCCAAATCCATGGTTGGAAAAGGGCGCAGAATGTCCACCGCCACACGCTCCACGGGTGTCACTACCTGGTACTGTTGCAAGGGGGCGTGGGAGCACTGAGTCAGCCCTTTCTGAGCCGTGCAGGTGTCACAGCAGTGGACATGGAGCTTCACATCCTGACAGCACTCCGACCAGTAGAACTGGGCCCGAAGATGCTGCAAGGTCTTCGTCACCCTGAAGTGGCCCACCCCCACAACCCATGAACCAACCGGAGCACCTTGGGGCGGAGCCATCGGGGGACCAGCAGCTGCCAGACGTGACGCTGCCCAGCTGGAGACTGCTACCACTGGTATACGACACCCTCACGACAGCAGAGGTTGGACTACTGGGAATGCAGGGCCTTCGTCTCTTGGTCCAGTGCAGACACAGCCTCCCAGGTGGGTCACTGGTCCATGTCCAGCCACTGCTGGACCCAGGAGATGACAGGTTCTCCATCCTGTTCAATTCAAAGCTGCTGCATGCTGGAGATCAGCAGCCCGTGAGACTGCTGGGTCATGGTCTGAGCCTGCTGGCAGTGCCAACAGTCCTCCACAGCACAAGGGTGTCGAGACAGTGCTTCAGCATTGGCATGGAGGGGGCCTGCTCAATGCACAATCTGAAAGTCATAATCCTACAGTGCCTCCAACCATCTTGCTAACATCCAGCTCTTTAAAGTTCAGTAGCCAGGTCAGAGAAGCATGGTCTGTCCTGAGCTGAAACCTCCCTCCCCCATAAAGGTATGGGCAGAAATGATGGAGCCCTTGGCTGACTGCCAGCAGCTCTCGGCGGGAGATGCAATATTTCCTTTCGGCTCTGCTGAGAGTGCGGCTAAAGGAGGCAACTGCCTGCTCTCTGTGCTCTCCCTCCTGGAATAGCACCACCTGATGCCCTGGTTGTTAGCATCTGTGTCCACAATGAAGGGGCAATTCGGGTCAGAATACCGCAGCACAGGGGCGCCAATGAGCGCCGAGCGGAGCCAAGAAAAGCAGCAGCGCAGTCCTTGCTCTACTCAAACGATCGGCCCTTCTGTGTCAGCTGAACATAGTGGCAAAATCCTTCTCAAACGTCCTATAGTAGGAGGCCAGTCCGAGGAAGCACCGCAGTTTTCCGATGTCCCATGGGACCACCAGTTTCTCATCGCTGCCACCTTCTCTGGGTCAGTGGAGACTCCCGCCATGCCGACAATGTGGCCCAAGAAGGTGGCTGCTCATGGAAATAGGTAGTATTTCCAAGGGTGGAGCCACAGCCCAGCCTGGCGGATGCCATCCAATACCTTCAGGAGGTTTGACAGAGCACCACCAAAATCAGCTGCGTGAACCAGCAGGTTGTCGAGATAAACGATGCAGCGGCTCCGGGAAACATGGGCCAGCACTCACTCCATCAGGCGTTCAAAGGTGGGTGGGGCATTACAAAGTCCAAATGGCATCACCTTGAACTGCCATAGTTCCTGTCTGATGGACAAGGCTGTTTTCTGGTGGCCCTCTGGTGACAGCTCCACCTGCCAGTAGCCGCTGCAGAGGTCAAGCGAGCTGAACCAGCTGGAGCTGGCGATGTAATCCTGCACATCATCAATATGGGGCAGAGGGTAGGAGTCTTTACACGTGAAGTCATTCAGGCACCGGTAATCAACACAGAACCACCACGAATCACCCTTCTTCTTGACCAGAACCACTGGCACCACCCAGGGGCTGCTGGAAGGTTCAATCACATCCACATCCAGCATCTCCTGAATCTTTTGCTCTGCCGCTGCCCGCCTTGAAAAAGGCAGATGGCGTGGGCAGAGCCAGATCAGCCTGGTCTCATCAGTGTCAATCTGATGCAGCACCAAGCTGGTTTGGGTGCACTCTTCATCCCTGGCGGTGAAGACGTCGACGTAGCAGTCCAGCAGCTACCGCAGCTGCCGTCTCTGCCATGATTCTAACCCTCTGCAACTCTGCTGGAACAGCTCCTTGACAGCCTGCTTGGTTTCTGATGACGTGGCGACTCATTCTGCCAGCGGTCCACTCACTGTTGTTTCTGGCGGCAATGACGATCCCTCCACTCATGCTGGTGGTGCTGCAGCGGTCGGCTCTGGCGGTGATCACTTTGGCTTGGCCTGTGCTGACAGCAACCAGCCCCTTAATAGTGTGAGTCCACTGGTTCCTCATCTGGCTCTTGCTGCAGAACATGATGGTCTTGGCCCCCAGAAGGAGAGAAGAGCTGGCGGTGTCAATCTTTGTGCCCCATACTGCAAGCAGATCTAGTCCAATAATGCAGGGGTGTTGGATGTCAGCCAGCCAGAATGGGTGGTTAGTGTTGTGGCCGGCCACTCCCATGACAAGGACTCGTCGTCCTGCCAATCTGGCATGCTCACAGTGGCTGTGGTGATGCAGCGGCTGGTGAGTTCCCACCATTGTGGTCTGAGTTCATCTGTGCCGGGCAGTGCCCTGGGTCAGACCAAGGAGATGGTGGAACCGGTGTCGATCAGGGCCCAGATTGGAGTGCTGTCCAGACTGCACTCCAGGTACAGCCCTGCCAAGTGTCCAAGTCAGCCCAGACGTGGTGAGAGTTTGTTGGAGATGATGTCTGTGAGAGGCAGCAGGTCCTCACCTGTGCCACCTCGCTCTAGTTTAAAGCTTATGAGGAGACTAGTTGTCACGGTGTAGGTGCAGGGTGGTGGCGTGCGACATGGCCTGGCTCCCCACAGCGGAAGCATCCCTCCTTGCGCTGTCATCGTACTCTTGCTGGCCGTGCAGCTGTGGCCTGATGCAGCTCGTCCTCACTGTCAGCCGTGGCCTGGAAAGCTCTCTGCCTGGGTGATGAAATGTCAGCCGCGTGCTCCAGCATCGCCTCTGCCACGGCCGTCTCCCAACTGCTCGCGGCATGAATCCGGACGTGTTCTTGGAGCTGGGCCAGGCGGAGTCCTCGGATGAAACTCTGGAGGGCGAGCTTCTTCACCATCTCTGGCTCGAAGCCCAGGTAGCCGCGCTGTGGTGGCAGCCAGACATCTGTTGCATAAGCCCCCCAGGCTCTCTCGGTCGCGTCACAGGCGGCTGATCAGCCGTTCCCAGATGTGGTCAGTATGGGTCGCCCTACCGAACCATCTCCGAAGTGCTCCCTGTACTGCTGACTAGCTGTGCCATTCCTCAAGCCAGAGTTCGGACAGCGTGCAGAGAGCTCCGCCCTCCAGAGCCAGTGCAACCTGCACAGCTGTCTCTTCTGGTGTCCAGCCATTGAGCGTGGTGGCCAGTTCAGTGAGGTAGTCGTCGAGCAAGGTTTCGCCACCAAAGCGGGGAAGCTTGGCTGGTTGGAGGGTCAGCAGTACTGGGGTTGGGATGGTCGCCTCTGTGCTGATCACTGCCCTCGGCTACAGTGGGGTTGCTGGCTTGTAGTTTCCCTGCTGGCGCGCCCTGTCCTGCCTTGAAAAAGGTGGGACATGGGATGCACTCGTTCTGTCTGGTCCGCTTCCCCATTCTTTGTGGTGAGCAGGTCTGGGGACTGGCATTTCTGCTCTGCTGTCCATCTCCATCTAGGCGATAAGCTGTTCGAGCTGTTGAATCTCTGCCTTGATCCTCGCTTCCATCTCTCAATATCCCACTTCTGACACCAGAGTGAACTTTTAAGGGTTCACACAATAATGAGAGAGAATTTGGAACGTAGCAGGCATTTATCTCTAATTCACAAATTACGCAAAACAGAAGGGATGTCTTTCACGCACATGCACTCACTTCACTCAGGGAGACACAGACGCGTAATCTCTCACACGCAGGGAAAACAACACTATCACAATCAGACTTATAATACCATTATAACATTACAACAATAACGCTCAGAACACACGAATTATAACTGTTTATGAATCCCCCGCGGCGCAAAAGCATGTCAGGAGAATCCCCCGCCCCTTATCACAGCCCCAACATTACACTATTTTATGTAAATAAATTCCTCTTGCTCACAGAGAATTCGTGGAGTTTGTTGGACATGTCCATGATTTTCCGTATGCGCTCACGTACTTTAAAAATCTCTAAAAATTTGCAAGAAACGCGTGTGGCACGTGACATTCAGCCCAAAATCTGCATGCAGATAGGCCGCAGCAGCTTGTACGGTTGGTTGCTGCTTGACCTTAGACAAATATATAAACTTTATTTAAACTACAAAGAAAATGTGCAGGAGCCAACACAAGACATATTCTTTTTTAAAATAGTACATACAGAGCTCATTATTACACCATGCATACAACATTAAATTGTACAATAAAAGTGAGATAATTCATAACATATACAGTACTGTATGCATTTTGCAATTTCATTTTTTCTACTGATCATTTCTTACAAAAACTATCAGCAGCTCTGCAAAGCTCAAACAAAAAGATGGAAAAGATTAAAAAAATAAATATAGAAACAAACCTTACATCAACCAGGACAAGGTTATTATTACTGCAGTGAGTGGGCTGCACGGAACTGTAGCTAAGTTAACATGTTGACTAATGTGGTGCAGCTGAGCAGCTTATTAGCAACCCACCATGACCTGGAGTGCACTCTCCCCAGATGAATGTTTGTTCTGTAGCTCATTTTTAAAAGCCAAAGAGCGGGGCAAGCTGTGTGTTAGGTCAAATAAAATAATATCTACGATTTTTGCAGCAGATTGCCAATCCGCAGTGAGACTTCTCTGTTCTGCTAACTTACTGCTTCAAATTCAGCTAAACAATGAATTTGAAGAGAGCAACAATATACACAGATATATTTCTCCACTCTCTTCTCCTCCTTAAAGCCAGCTCTCTCCTCCCCTTTCTGCCCTGCTCAGAACCCCATCATCAAAATTAGACCCCCCCACCAAGTTTAATCCACAGCCACACAAGCCTGGGATGAGTATCACACACACACACACACACACACACACACACACACACACACACACACACACACACACAATGATCACATGACCAGATCTTCTCAACCTTCAAGGCTTTAATGAAGCACAGTCAGGATACGAAAGATCTCTCTCTCTCTCTCTCTCTCTCTCTCTCTCTCTCTCTCTCTCTCTCTCTCTCTCTCTGTCTCTCTCTCTCACACACACACACACACAAACACTCAAACACCCTAACACACGCAAACTAATGTGCAATACGGTTGGATCTTTCAGTGTAATTAGAGCAGATCTAGTGAGCGACGCCAAAGTATTGGGCATGAAAGAGATGTAAGAGAAGGTGAGAGTCATAGAGAAGTGAGAGTGGTGACACCTTTGAATCTGACACCGACACCATCCACACAGTCAGTCACAACTGCTTATGAAAACAGCTCAGTGCCAGAGCTTAAAGAAAACATGTTTGACATAAAACCTTCTCCAAAGTGTTTGTAGTATTTCATGAAATTGTATATGCTGCAGTAATACAGTTCAAGTTGTTCTAATAATAAGTGAACCTGATGCGCATCCATGTCTTATAATCATCAGTCATACAGTGTTTGCTACTAAAAATGTAACACTAAGGACAAAGTTCAAAACTATATAATAACAGTACAGGAATGTTTGGCAGTGTTTAAAGGTGCTGTGCTATTATAGTCTCTGTAGACACTAATGATCTTTGTAATGTCATAATCTGGGCTTGATCATAGGATCAACCCCACATTTTATGTTCATGTATTGTTTTTTCTGTGATCATGTATGGTTATTATTTGCATTTATTGCCCTCTGTGTTCCGCTGAGTCTTCTGTCATTGTCTTCTGTGTCATCCCTTGTCTGGTCCTGAGGCGTTGTGTGTACCTGTTCACCTATTGTTCCAGCTCCTCATGTTTTCCTTATCCATAGCCACTGCCCTCTCTGTATTACTCCTGTATTGTTGTCCTGTTTCATGTGCATCCCCTGTTTGTCTGCACAGCTCCACCCATCCTGTGCTCCTCACCTGCAGCCACTTCCCTACTTTGCCTGATTGTTTCCCCAGCTGTCTCTCATTTGTGATTATTTGTCCCAGTATGTATGTCTGTATATATGTCAGTGTCTGTCTTGTGTGGCGTCGTCATCTAACTTCCCTGCCGGCATCCTAGCATTCTGTATCCAGTATCCCTGCGAGTTTATGTATCATGTCTTCGGTTACTGGCCAGCCCTCGTGCTTTATTTTGTTTCGTTACTTTAGTTATCAATAAAACCATGTCATACTGGAGTTCTGCCTGCTGTGTGAGTCCTTCATACCTGCCTGCCGGAGGTGCCCATGACATGTAATACTAGAACACACCATGCAATAATTTATCTTAGGTTATGAACAAATATAAAAGTGTGTGTTATGCAAATGTTGGTCAACTGAATACTAGGCATTGTTCTTCCTGGAAGGAAATTCCCGATTGCTTCAGGCTTCCTCAGAACAATGTCCATCAGACCACAAAACAGCTCCAGAACAGCTTCAGGAACAACACCATCCCCACATCCAAACTTCCTATTATCCCCACCTCTTTTACCAACTTGTTGTCAAGGAAATGTCTGTCCTCCATGAGAAAATTACCATATTTAGGGGCAGATTTACTAATGTGCTGCGCCATCACAAAACCCTGTTTTGGCGTTAAAAACTACTATTAAGATTTACTAAAGGGCACAGGGCAGAATTAGAGGTGGAAAGGTGTAGACTATGTTAATTTTGCACCTGGCCTCATTGCATATGTATTTGTGGGAGCTGTCATGTCAACACGCAAATTTGAGGGAGGGGAATATTTAAATGACTGGTGCAAGGTGATTTATTAAGATTTGCGAATGTCAGTCTCCTGCTAAATGCACCAGGATTTAATGCCGAAATAAAGCTTGTCATAATTCATCTGTGCCTGACATGATAGCGATCATTGGTGCCGAGACACCGGCGAGAACCGAGGGTGTGTGGCAGAAGCTTCTCTCTGCCCGTGACTTTATTTGGCATGACAGAAGAACAGATTATATGAATATCAACAGTCTCACAGAGATCGGTGTTATGCTGAACTGGACATCAGCCAACAGTTTTTTTTGTTTGTTTGTTTTTTGTTTTTTTTTTACATGAATTTGTATCCTATAGGAGTCTTTATACCTGCAGTGGGCATACAGATGGTGTCAGCCAATAATGATTCTTTTTTTCTCTTTTCTGCGGAGGTTCAGACTCAGATCTGAAGTTTTCCTATCAGCTCTCCCTCGCTCTTGAAGCAAAATCTTCCACATTGTTAATTTTCTTCGGTTTTTTTTTCCCTCTTTCCATATTTCTATATTTACAGTATTTATTTTTGCTGTGCATAAAATGGTAATTCAGTTCTCTCTTCTCTCTATTTCTCTCTACCAGTTCAGGATACACAATATAGGAGGAAAACAACAATGACATTATTAACAAAAAGAATGCACAGATCCATAGAAACGTCCCCAAAATTGCAACGCCGTAACTCAATGGCATTTATAAAAAGTTGTGAACTGGGAGACCTGCAGATTTTGTTAAAACAAAGTTATCACATAATAAAACCCCAGAGTCTCCATCAGACCATGATGGTCTGTGTGTTAATAAAATAGACATGTTGGTTAAATAATCAATTTATTCATGAGTAGTCCTTTACTAAATTGCAGTAGATAACCTTTAAGCAGTTTTATATTCAGATACAGCGGACCAGACAGTAGAGGCCTCATATAAGATGGACTCTTTCTTGGACAGCCTAGCTCTCCCTACTATTTCTGATACTCAGAGACATGATTTAAATTCTCCCATTTCTAAAGAAGAGCCTATATTAGCCTATATTATATTATAATTATTACAATTAACAGTTTACAATCAGGTAAAGCACCAGGGCCAGATGGCATGAGCAGTGAATTTTACAAAGAATTTCAGGATATACTTGTGGATCCATTTTTGGAGATGATAGAACACTCCTTTACCTCTGAGAGTTTACCTCAGTCATTAAGAGAAGCTGACATCTCTCTAATTCTTAAAAAAGGCAAATGTCCTGAAGATTGCTCAGGATATAGACCTATTGCTCTTTCAAATCAAGATGTTAAACTGTTATCTAAGATCCTGGCTCTGCGATTAGAGAACGTTTTGCCTTTTATCATTAAGGAGGACCAGACAGGTTTTATTAAAGGCAGAAGCTCTAGTCGCAACATTAGGAGGCTTTTAAATATTGTTCATTTCTGTCAGTCACAAGAAAATGACACTGTAATCATCTCATTGGATGCAGAGAAAGCCTTCGACCGAGCTGAGTGGCCTTATCTATTTAGAGTATTACAAAAATTTAATCTGGGGGATAACTTTATCAAATGGATCAAACTTTTGTATAATAAACCTTTGGCATCAGTCATAACAAATGGTTATAGATTGGATAATTTCCCAATTTATCGCTCAACATGTCAAGGCTGCCCCTTAAGCCCTGCTCTTTTTGCCCTTGTGGTAGAACCTTTGGCTGAAGCCATTAGACAGGATCCAGCTGTCAGTGGTATAGATGTAGGGGAGACGCAACATAAAATTTCCCTTTATGCGGATGACGTTTTGTTGTATGTAGCAGAGCCTGCTACCTCTGTTCCACGACTGGTTGATATCATTAATTATTTTGGGTCTTTTTTCTGGTTACAAAATTAATTTCTCTAAATCTTTAGCTATGCCCATGGGAAGCCTTAGAAATAGAACAAACTCCCTTATATCATTTCCATTTTGCTGGTCTATGTCAGGTTTTGTGTACTTGGGTATTCAGATTACTCGTATGTTCCATCAGATGTTTAAAGCTAATTTTAACCCTCTCCTAGACACTATAAAGAAGGACTTAAACAGGTGGTGTTCACTACCCCTATCATTACTTGGCAGAGTGTCTATCATCAAAATGAATATCCTGCCTAGGTTTTTGTACCCCCTACAGATGGTTCCAATATTTATAACTAATAAAGTTTTGAAGTTACTCAATGGTTGGTTGAGTGATTTTATGCGGAATAAAAGGAAGTCGAGATTAAAAATGGTAAAATTACAACTTCCATGTTCAGTTGGAGGTTTGGTTGTTCCTAACATTAAAATGGTATCTCAACTAAGGTTTATAGCAGAATGGGTTAAGGATGATCCTACTTCTGTTTGGTTGGGCCTTGAAAAGTCACAGGCCTCCTGTTCACTGTTGGGCCTTTTGTCTTGTAAGAATTTAAAGTCAGTTAGAAATCTCTGTGATAATAACCCCATAATTTGCAACACTCTAAAGGCCTGGTTTATGACACGAAAGCTTGAAGGAAGATCAGATTTAACTACTTTATTAATTCCCATTCAAGGCAATCCGGACTTTGTTCCTGGTATGATGGACAGTGGCTATAATATATGGACAGTTAAAGGGTTAAAGAAAATTTATGACCTTTGTGATGGTGCATTGTTATCATTTGAACAGCTTCAGGAGAAATTTGGTCTTTCTAGACAGAATTTTTTTTTTAGATACCTTCAGATCCGAGATTTCATAACTAGAAAGACCACACTCAATATAAATGCCACAGTGTCTGCAGTTGAGAGGTTACTTCTTTTAGGCCCAACCAAAAAATTTATAACTTGCTGTTATAGTGCCTTAAGTCAGTCAGATGTGTTATGTGTGTCAGTTATGCAGGATCTTAAACAGAAATGGCAAAGTGAACTTGGTGTAAATATTTGTGAGGATTCATGGGATGCAATCCAAGAAGATCTCAATATGCAATCGTGCAAGACTATTGCAATACCAAAATCTTACATCGCTTCCAAATCTCTCCCAGTAAAAGGTCCAACATGAATCCCCAGCTTTCACCCATGTGTCTGAAGTGTAAAATTTCAGTTGGTACCTATACCCATTGTGTTTGGTCTTGTCCTAAAATCCAAGCATGCTGGCTGGACGTTGTACAAGACATGAGTCAGATATTTGGTGTGAATGTAGACATGGATCAAACCTGGACTTACTTTTTGGAAGCTCTGCAAGACTGTACAATATCCTTGCATACGCGGCAAGAAGGAATATTTTTTTGTCATGGATATGTGACAAACCACCAACTAAAACAAACTGGCATAAAATTATCATGGAGTGTATCCCTTTGGAATATTTAACATGTTTACTTCATTCAACAAAGAGACATTTTATGAAAATATGGACCCCATATCTCAAATTCTCTAACCTTATGGTGGCTTTGATTCTTGGGAGCGTTAACTTGGATTAAATATGACTTCTTTTTTCCTGGACCTTGTTTGTGGTGCCATGACGGATACGCTCCTCTGTACAAGTGTACAAGTGCTGGTTTATGTATGTACATGTATGAGTTTCTAGCTGTGAAGTATATCTCCTTTTTTTCCGCTTTTCTTTTTTTTTTTTTTTTAACTTTCCATCTCTAATTTTGTGTAGATCAATGTTGTGCTGAGCTGTTTTTCACGTTTTGATTGTTGGGTTTTTGTGTGTGTGTGTGTGTGTGTGTGTGTGTGTGTGTGTGTGTGTGTGTGTGTGTGTGTGTGTGCAAAACAAAAAAAATCAATAAATACAATTAAAAAATATTGCAGTAGATACAAAGGCTTCATTTATACATATTAAACAAAAAAGTCTGCCATGTTGAATGAAAATCAAAAATTTGAAATATAATTAACAAAAATAAGCTATTTTAGTGGGGTTTGCACTTAAACAAAAACTTAAAAAAAAACAACTTTATATATATCATGCTCCTCCGAGCTGGCTGTGCCTGTGTGCAGTTTTGCATGTTCTGGGTGGATGGGTGGTCATTATTGAAATGAAGTGACTGCGTCTGTGTTCATAATTTTGCATGCTGATAGTAGATCACTGGCAGAAATTGGCCATTCCCTGAGGCGCTCTGTCTAATTTGCACTGCCTTAGTAAATCTGCCCCTTAGTGTTTTACCACTGTGAATGAAAGCTTACCGCCATCAGTGTGTGAATGTGTGTGTGAATGGGTGGATAGCAGGATCTGTAAAGCTCTTTGGTCATCAAAAGATGAGAATAAAAGCGCTATATAAGTGAATGCCATTTACCATTTACCATTTACCTTTTATTTATGGGGGGAGCCCTCTAGTGGTTATGAAAAAAATTACATGCAATGAGCTGACAGTTGTAGACTTGGTGTGAGATGGTTATCCCATCACTGCTCCCTAACTCCTACCTTTAACCTTTTCCATTTTTATTCCTTTTAGTAGCAAACCGAATCATAACTGTGATGTTAAGAATGTGTACAGATAAATTATTGAGTAAAAGAAATGAATTGGGACCCCAGAAGTAAAGCAAAACTGAAAATTAAGGTGTCCACCAGGATTTGATTCCTATTTGCCTGCTTGGAAGTTGATTTTTTTAGCAGCTACCCAACCCCAATCTGATGTGGATGTGAGACCTTTGGAAAGAAAATGTGACAAATTTTTTGTGTTGCATTAGGCAACAGGAGCATATGATGATAATAAGTGTATGAGTTGCAGGACCAGATGAGTATAAAGACTTTTAAGGTTGATTCCATCTGCTGTGTAAATGCATTTTAAGCATTTGACATAAAATTTCACATGAAAACTATAACTTTATGTGGTGATGTGCTGCAATGTGACTGTGCTATACCTTTTCAAAAGCACTCAAGACTTCCTAAAGATGTAGTTCAACATAACATACAGTTATGTTGAACTGTATGTAGGTTGGGGTGAAAGGAGGGGATAAAAATCACAATGCCTTACAACAGACTCAGTCACAAATCAGTCCGGACCCAGACAAGCACTGAATTAAGTCTGTTGCAGGAGTGATGTGGGCTCCTTTACATACAGACCATATGAGTGGTCCAGCCAGAGTGTGGGTGAGCAAGCAGCATACACCAGAGAATACTTGCAGTTGGAGGCCTTTTTGTATGACTGTGTGTGTTGTATGCTGAGACCAGAGAGAATAGAGCTAGCGATCAGAGCAGGCGTAAAGTTATCATTAAGAGGCTGAAAACCGCAGTAAATGTACAAAGTAGGCTCATATTAAACCGCAATAAATGCTACAGCTCCTGCTTCCCACTGGTGTTGTGTGTAGAGAGAAGGGAGCTAACCTCAGAGCAAACACTAACTTCAGCCCTTGAAGGATCATCTCCCGTGTGCTTCCCGACCACGATCTGGAAGATGAAGCAGGAAAGGTTAACACCACTAGCTTTGCTCCGACCGAACATGTTAGCATTGCATATCCACCAAGTGACACCATTGCTCATGTGCGAGTGCATCCACTGCACACAGCTGCTTGACAGCTGTCATGCCAAAAAGTGATGGTCAGCCAGAAACTGATCGGCCTGCCGTGGGAATGCGCCTTGCTCGGCTGTTTCCTCTCGGTTTGGCTGCTTTCTGCCACCACAAAGAGCAGCACTGCAAAATGTCACCATGAGACCAAGCATGGCCATCCCCAACAGCACCATCCACAGAAGACCGAGGTGAAGACACTAACGACCCATCACACCCCAACTCACAGGTTCAGCTTTGGCTAGAAATCATCACAAAACCCTCAATATCACATTGCAAAACTTATCAAAATGGATTTGAAGCACCAATGTTAACCATAAATGCATTTTTTTCTTTAAAATTTACAGCTTTTCTCATAAAATTGTAACTTTTTTCCATTAATTTACTACATTTCTTTGTAAATTTAGAACTTTTTCATGTAAATTAACTGCTTTTTGCAACTTAAATTTGAAACTTTTTCTTGTAAAATTTTTAATTTTGTAAACTGCAAATTTTTTTCTCATAAAACCATTACTTTTTGTGTCATAAATCTCAAGTTTCCATGTAAATTTGCAACCTTATTCTAATAAATTTGTGAGTTTCTTTCTCTTGTAAATTTCCATATTTTTTCTGATAAATTTGCAACTTTTTTCTAGTAAATTTGACTTTTTGTAAATTTGTAACTTTTTCTGGTAAATTTGCAATTTTTTTCTCATAAACATATGATTTTTTTCTTGTAAATTTGCAGCTTTTTACCCATAAGTGTACATTTTTACTCATACATTTGTGACCGACTACAATAATACTTATACAGTAGTGTCCCTCAATAATAGGGAAATGCAATATCCACCCATGCTTCATTGTTCTGGTAAAAAAAAGTCTGAGTACCCCTACCTTACAAGAGACAGGAGCTGGATTACATTTAGTTCCTTTATTGTCCCAAACCATCTGTCCTGGGCTTTCACCACACATTTCACTTTCAGCTTCCTGATGCACTCTGACTGAGATTCTAGACATTATTTATTGAAGCTTGTGCTTCTTGTGGTCTTTGGTGCTTATTTTCTCCTCATTCATGTTGGTAAAAAAAAAAAAGTCTTATGAAGCTACGGGTGATTTTAAAAATGTGGTCTGGTAGCATCCAAAACTGACTTAACAAACATCCAAGTCATTCAAATACATTTCCATGACACCAGGCTGATATACAGGTGCATCTCAATAAATTAAAATGTCACCATAAAGTTGATTTATTTCAGTAATTCAGTTCAAAAATGTATACACACTGTGATATATTTCAAGCATTTACTTCTTTTAATTTTGATGGTTATGGCTTATAGCTCATGAAAAACCCAAATTCAGTTTCTCAAAAAATTAGAATATTACATAAAATAAATTTTCAAAATGGAATTTTTTATAAATAGAAATGTCTGACAGAAAAGTATGTCCATGTACACACTCAGTACTTGGTCAGGGCTCCTTTTGCTTGAATTACTGCATCAATGCGGCATGTCACAGAGGCGATCAGCCTGTGGTACGGCTGAGGTGTTATGGAAGCTCAGGTTGCTTTGATAGCGGCCTTCAGCTCGTCTGCATTGTTGGGTCTGGTGTCTCTCATCCACCTCTTGACAATACCCCATAGATCCTCTATGAGGTTTAGGTCAGGAGAGTGTGCTAGCAAATCAAGTACAGTGATACCATAATCATTAAAACAGGTATTTGCACTTTTGACAGTGTGTGTGTGTGTGGGGGGGGGGGGGGTGCCAAGTCCTGCTGGAAAATGAAATCAGCATCTCCATAAAGC
Organism: Pholidichthys leucotaenia; assembly: GCA_020510985.1. Classification (NCBI taxonomy): domain Eukaryota; kingdom Metazoa; phylum Chordata; class Actinopteri; order Cichliformes; family Pholidichthyidae; genus Pholidichthys; species Pholidichthys leucotaenia. Next base: position 334,175,771 of record CM035841.1, read on the forward strand.
TTGTCAGCAGAGGGGAGCATGAAGTGCTCTAAAATTTCCTGATAGATGACTGCACTGACTTTGGACTTGATAAAACACAGTGGACCAACACCGGCAGATGACGTGGCTCCACAAATCAGTTGCCAAGTCCTCTCATTTGAAAATCAAGGTCCCAGAGTCTGGAGAAAGAGTGGAGAGGCACGGAATCAAAGTTTCTCAAGGTCCAGTGTGAAGTTTCCATACTCACTGATGATTTGGGAGCCATGTGGTCTGCTGGCTGATCACCTTCATGCCACACCACATTACTGAATTTGGGGTTTTCATAACCATCAAAATTAAAAGAAATAAACACTTGAAATAATATCACTCTGTGTGTAATGAATCTATATACGAGTTTCATTTTTTTAATTGAATTACTGAAATAAATCAACTTTTTGATGAGATTCTAATTTATTGAGATGCACCTGTAGCAAGATAACAAAACACAGAACCTTAGTCAGCAGGGCAACATTGCCTCAGAATCTGTATTCTGTCCACAAGTTATTTCATTGGTTTTGTTTGTTGGAATACGCAAAAAAAAAGAAAGAAAAACATTTTGAAATATTTATTAATTGTGCAGAGCATTCCTGATGATCTTGCTAACATGCAGAGTTGCGATCCATCAGTGAGCATGCTGAGCGTCTCTCATGCAAGATAACCAAGGGCATTTTCTTTTTCATTCCCCAAAACTGATTGCTACATGACACTGAATCTGAGACATGAATTATGCAATTCTTTCTGAACACAAAGTCCCCAAATCCAACATGTTATTCATGCTGTTGCAGGCAAGGAGCACAAAAACTTCTCACTTCATTCTATTGTCTTTCCTTTGGTGTGAAGTGATATGCAAAGATCAACAATTATGAAGTCTTCAGTAAACTTGCTATTAACCAATCAATGCAACATGTCGTTTCAGTAATTGTGTTCTGCTCATCAGCCACCTACTTATTGCTGTGCGAAAGAGGCCATTAGTCACACACGATTGTGTTTCACGCCGCCATTCAAAAACGTTCAATAACCATCACAAAGGGCTCTCTTTATAGGTTTGAGAGACTGGAGGAAACCTGATTGGATTTCTGGATGTCTCTGAAATAGGAGACTCTGATTATGTTTCAGAGGCAAAAAAGAAATTCCACTGCTGTTTAGAGTGAGTTATTGCTTGAGCTGTTTTGAACCTGATAAATAGCCATTTTCATAATAAAAAATAAATGCCTTGAATACCTTCAGGGCAAAAGTGAATAGAGATGAGAGGAAGCGATAGACACTTATTTATGAAAACACACTGAAAGTGCCATAAAATGATGGTCTCCCCGAGCTCAGTCCTCATCTCACTTTGTACATCCTGCTGCTAGTACCCTGAGTAGTTGACGCAGCTCACTGCGAAATGCAGAATGATAAAGTAATAGTCACAATAAATGCAAGAACCCATTAGGGCTATCTTAAAATACCATAGCATGTCATGACGGGCCAGAGATCTGATGCACTGAACTGGGTGCCATCAAAGGTGGCAGGTTGAACAGGGAATCGGGTCTGTCTGTCTGTCCGTCTGTTAGCAGGATTACGCAAAAACTGCTTGACAAATTTTGATGAAACTTTCACCAGAGGTAGCCCTTGGGCCAAGGATGAACCCATTCAATTTTGGTGATGATCTAAAAGTGCATACCTCCACCAAGGACCATGTTTGTATTTGTGCAGCAGGATTACACAAAAACTACTGGATGGATTTGGATGAAATTTTCACCAGAGGTGGTTCTTGGGCTACAGAGGAATCCAATACATTTTGGAGACTACCCATGAGGGACGGAAGGAGCCTGGGCAGAGGTATGCATTCTCTGAATGCTTTTCTAGTTCTCTTTGTTTTTAGCTGAGTCTGTAAACCCTTTGGAGAAAATATTGCAAAAATGGGAAAAAAAAATAAAGGAAGGGGTAAATGCTGGTGTGTAAGATTTGACTTTCATCTGATTTAACTAAGTACTGGGAAAAAAATAGGGAAAAGGCATGGAGGGGGTGTCATGGTACAAACAGGAAAACAAACAGGGTAAAAACATGGTTAAAAACAGTGAAAGATATATTTCGTCCTTGTTTTTGCCCTTTATTTTTCTTGTTTTTCCACAGTATTTACCGTCTTTTCTCAGCTTTTATTTTTTTCAGTACTTGTCTTATTTTGGCTGTTTTTGCCCTTTTTCCCCATTACTTAACCTGTTTTCCTGTTTTTCTCGTCATCTTTTTTCCTTTTTTACTTACCCCATTTTTTCCTGTTTTTTCTGATGCTTATGGAGCAATTTTGTCAGATGAAAGCCAAGGCATATAATAGCCTGAGCCCCAGTACTTACTCCTTACTTACTCTGTTTTTTCATTGATTTTGCCCTGTTTCTACCTGTTTTTCCCACTTTTCCCCAGTTCCTCTGTTTTGAATGTTTCCCCCCTTTTTACAGTTTTTGCACATTTTTTCCCAGCATTCACCCTGGCTTTTTTTTTTTCAGTAGTTACCGTGTTTTTTGTGATACTCACCTTGTAATTAACCCATACTTGTCCTGTAGTTTGCAGAATGTATTATTATAAAGTCTTACCAGCTTTTTTTAATACTTCATAATATATGAAACCACCCACCATCAGCATCTTGTCTATAATATAATAGACTATATGACATTCTGCCAGTAGACCATTTATGTTGTTTGAAAGTAATTCTGGCACCAAATACCCACTTGTCTTTTATACTGTATCTCATTTTGGTCCTCTTTCTGAGAGTGACAATGCTTGCAGGGAACAGTGTTCAGACATATTTGCATTTGCAGCATTTGAATTAGTCCCTTTGAAGAGAGTAATCTGAATGCAAAGTGATAGAAGAGGGAGACGTTGGTAAAGGTTCAGGGTATTATCTGCTACATTCTTTGTGTCCCCTCATAGGATTAGGGAGGTTTAGAGGGCTGCAGGGGTCCTTTTCCATTAGGGATCTCATTCATTTTAGTCCTCTGTCACGTCCTCCCTCAGAGCTACAAACCAACTTCAAAGGTGTTGGTGGAACACCATAACAGGTTTCTAATGTTAGGTCTCTAAATCAAGTGCTTGCTTAGCATGTCATGTCAAACACACAAGCATAAAGCTTTTGATCTTGCTCCAATCAGTGATGCTGGTGTAATTTGTTTTAATTATCCAAACATCCTTAATTATTTTTTAATGTTTGTATTTGTATTTCACTTTTTGGAAAGATGGCAAAGAGGCAATATAATGCAAAGATAGCAACAACTTAATATAAATTCTAAAATTTAGCAGCTTACAATTACAGGGATTCCATCCAACTTTTTAAAAAAATTTAATGTGTATTTTTGATATGTTTTTAAAGAAAATACAAAATGATTTCCATTTAAACATTATGCAAATTACAGTAGTTATGAGGCAGATCAGGTTGTTAGATCTACACAAAGGACATTATGCATTTGGGAGCACAGAGAGTGGCTCAGGTCCACCAAATCACATAGCTTGTCAAGTGAATCAGCAGTTTCCCAGCTTTACACTCATCTGCCTGAAGTGAGTCATAAAGTAATTCACCCTCACCAAGCCCATATTTTAAAATCAATTAGCTCTTATGTGTTTCCATACAATATTTCTTCCACACATACTAAAAAAAATGAACATGTTTGGACTAAAGCACAGTGTGCATAAACACTTTACAGCCTGTTGATGTGTACATTTCACTGTAAATATACTCAGAGGAATATGTGAGGGTGGTGCAGGACATATAGGAGGACAGTGAGATCGTGGTGAGGTGTGCTGTAGGAATGACAGATGGATTCAAGGTGGGGTACAATTGCATCAGGGATCAGTTCTGAGCCACTTGTTTGCTATAGTAATGGACAGGTTGACATGTTCACAGACGACATTGTGATCTGTAGTAAAAGTAAGGAGCAGGTGGAAGAGAATCTGGAGAGGTATGTACTGGAGAAAAGAGGAATGAAAGCCAGTAAGAGCAAGATAGAATACATTTGTGTGAATGAGAAGGAGGCAGGTGTAGTGGTAAAGATACAAGGAGTAGAGGTAGTGAAGGTAGATGAGTTTAAATACTGGGGGTCAACCAGCCAACGCAACAGACGGTGCACAAGCGAGTTCAAGAAGAGAGTTCAGGTGGGGGTGTGGGTGGAGACAAGTGTCAGGGGTGATTTGTGACAGAAGGATAGCAGCTAGAGCAGGGGTCGGGAACCTATGGCTCGTGAGCCAGATGTGGCTCTTTTGATGGCTGCATCTGGCTCGCAGACAAATCTTTAAACTTTAAAAATGTTGTTTTTACAAGAGCGCCGAGTGTCTGCTGCTCTGTATATAGTTTTAGAATCATCTTCCGTGTTGCGGCCATTACGAGCTCAGATCACACGAGACGGCCCGCTGAATTTAAGCATTTATTTATTTATTTTCTACTCGTTTCAGTTCTGCATTTAATATGAACCCTGAGTTTGAAATAAACGTTTGAATTTGAATATCCCAAAAGCCGCTGCACATCCGGGTACTCCAGGCTCAGCCAATATTGAGCACCAGAAGTCACATTAATGGTAAGAAATACTCATCATTGATTAGCAACAGCATAACAATGTTATTAAAAAGAATTCAGAGACTTATTGTACTTTAAAAGTGTTGAAATTACATAAAATGCACTCATTTACTTGTATTTTTAGTTTTAAACATATTGTATGGCTCTCACGGAATTACATTTAAAAATATGTGGTGTTCATGGCTCTCTCAGCCAAAAAGGTTCCCGACCCCTGAGCTAGAGTGAAAGGGAAGAATTACTAGGTGGTAGTGAGACCTGCTATGATTTATAGTTAGGAGACGGTGGCACTGACAAAAAGACAGGAGGCAGAGCTGGAGGTAGCAGAGTTGAAGATGCTAAGATCCTCACTGGGAGGGACTAGAAAGAACATGGGTAGAAATGAGTATATCAGAGGGACAGCTCAGGCTGAATGGTTTGGAGACAAAGTAAGAGAGGCAAGACTGAAATGGTTTGGTCTTTTCAATGATCTTACTTGGAACAAGAGTTACATAATGCTGCTTTAAGGAAACATGCACTGGTTGTTTTGAAGAAAGGCATTTAATCTGGGTGGAAAATTGTGCTGCAATATTTAAACAATGAGGTCTGTGATATTTCATTAAACCTCCAGAACTGTGTAAACATGTGGGCAAGGGGAATGATATGCTTGTTCTGGAGTAAAATGCATGCAACTTTAATGTTGCTTTGGTATGTGTCAGGCTATCTTCAAAAGTGAGTTGATCTCCATATAAACATAAAAAATTACCATCTGCACATTGTTTTAATCTGCTAACTGATTGTGTGTCAATAATTTTAAAAAAAGGTGGTGGAGGAGCAATGTTGAGGGAAATCTGAAATTAAGGAATTGCTGATTTTTGTGCATGAATTTCCAGTGGAAATATGATGGAAAAGAAAGCAGGCATAAACATGAGCCCCAATACTAAATCACTTCTGGCATCTGCATGGAACACTTCCAGTTTTCAGCTCATCAGCATAATTTTTCTCTGCTAAAAAAAAGACCTGAATCATAATGCATACAACCAAGTCACTGTAGTTTGTTTTTGTGTTTTGTTGCTTTGTCTGTGTATGTTAGTTTACCTCCGCACATTTAATGTAACAAACTCCCGGAGGTTGAGTTGAGCTGTGACAGACCAGAAATTTCAAAAAAGGTCACCGAGCAAACAGCTGTCTTGTCTTATGCAGAGTTCTGTCCCAAGTTAAAAAGATATCACAGTCCTATGAGGAAACAAACCTTGACGAAGACTGAACTCTCTTACATATTGTGGCATAGAGACCTTAGCTGCATGATTTTTAGTGTGTGCAACCGTGCATGTTCCTACATGCGTGCAAGAAAAAGCACAGTCTGCCTTTGTGAATGTGTGAAGTGTGAAAAGGTTTTTTTGTTTCTTGCTTCAGTAAATCAAGGTTACTCACTGGGTCACTTAGAGGCCTGTTTGGTCCCACTTCAGTCTTCTGGTGTTTTTGTGTATACCTGGTGTTATCAAAACTCACATTCCCTGCGTCCACATTTCAGGGTAACGTAGCGCTCTATGAAGCTAAGTCATGTCAGCTTAATGGGGTCTGCCAACAACACACTGGCATCTGAAAAACGCAGAGCTTGGTCACTGGTCAATATCACCGTGACCCAGTCTGTACTGACTGAGCAAGTTTACATTTGCATACATGTAATAAAGTAGGCTACGTAAGCTACTGCATGTGGTTGGCAAGTAATTAGTGACGTGCAACAGCATCAGACCTGTTGAGACCCCGAACTGTTGAGCAACTGAGGTCGTACATCAAACAAAAATGGGAAAGAATTCAACAATCTGTGTCCTCGGTTTCTAAACGCTTACTGAGTGTCGTTAAAAGGAAACGTAATGTAACACAAAGGTAAACATGCCCCTGTCCCAGCTTCTTTTCTTTTTTTTTTTTTTGAATGTGTTGCAGGCATCAAATTCAAAATGAGTGAATATTTGCAACAAAACAATGAAGTCTATCAGTTTAAACATTAAATATCTTGTCATTGTAGTGTATTCAATTGAATACAGGTTGAAAAGGATCTGCAAATCATTGTACTGTTTTTATTCATGTTTTACATAATGTCCCAACTTCACTGGGACTGGGCTTGTATTTCTGCTCAACATTCTCTTCCTGTTTTTCTATAACCAACACTAATCACACAAGATGACACTCTGAGTGCATACCTTGTCCAAGGTTGTTAAAACAAGTGACCCAGAGTCTGCGTGCTAATCCAATTCTGGCTCACGATCTAATGGGTTTATCCCTGGGGCAAGGGCCACCTCTGATTTCATCCAAATCACGTTTGTATAATGCTGTTAACTAATAAACGAGCAGGAAAAGTAATGCAGATGACAATACCTCCTTGGTAGCAGTACCTAAAAGTACATTTTTGAAGCAGCCTAATCAAATCTGTTTCTTTTTACATCCAGTTAAGACTGGATCATAATAATATTATTGACAGATTTATATATTGTACTTTTAGCATCAGCCATCCTCATCACAGAGACATACTCCATCACTCTTCCACACTTGCATTATTCCATTATGCTAGAAGTCTGATAAAATGAATAAACTATATCTGAAATGTCTACCTTTTCAACATTCAAGTATTTATGACCTGATCTTACTTACAGAATATTATTTTTTTATGTGTATTATGGGGGTCCCCACATCATGGTAAGTTAGATTGGTCATTCTTTCATTTATTCATTCATTCATTCATTCATTCATTCATTACTGATGCCAACATGAGTCTCATGGGTAGAGTGGTCAGCGCCGTTCTAACGTGACAGGGGATGAGGCTACAGCCATGAAACTTGATACATACATTGGCCTTTGGGACTAGCACCTATGGCTATACTTTTGGGGTCAAAGTGTCAAAGGTCAAGGCCACATGATCTTAAAAGGTCAAAATCCATTTTGGCTTACAGTGACTCCATTATTGCAACCAGATGCAAGAAATTCAATGCAAGTTAGAATTGGGTCTTTGACACCCAGTGTAGGTCAAACGACTTTGAAGATCAGTAGGATGTGAATTTAGGTTATGGTCAAGTTTTTTTTTTAAATACTTTATGGCTTATTACTATGATTATTGTAAATGCTGTAAAGTTAAAATAAATACTTTTCAGTCTAGATCAGCATTATTTTTTCACACTCAAAAGCAGTACTAGAAGGAGATTTAGGCACTGATTCCAGTTATGTCTTTGGATGCTATGTGTATACGTTCTGTAAATCTAGGCCTGCAAAAGGCATGAGTCTGCATCTTGGTTGAGTGCATTCGAGTTCGCTCATTCATTCATTCATTAATGGTTTTTGCTTTGACAGTTATCTTAATAACAACAAAAAAAAAATTACAACCATACTTGCTGATTATATAGTGTATTTGTTCACAATGCATCAAAACAGAAGAAAGCAGCATAAGTCATATGTGAAATAAATACCCGTAATTCTGATACAATTAAATTGCTATTATGAAAACAAACAAAACTGTGCCATTTCATTTTCCAGTGATTTGTGTTTGAGCAGTAATTACCATCTAAAGCTGGGAACTACAACAAAAACACTAAGGGTCTAAAAAAAAAAAGGTTCAGTAAAAGGACACAGAACAGCGGGGGAGAAGCAAGCGCCTGACATGTGACTCTACCCATCATGATATGAGAAGGCTGCTTCTGTAACTTGTTCCTTGGCCGGCTGATCTGAAATGTTCTGGCTGTCGGTGCGGGCAATGCATGGTAACATGATGTGATGTGAAGTTGACTTTACGTGTTTCTCCACAGCCAAGAACAGCCCCGAAGACAGCAAAGCATGAAGGAAGACAGTAAGGTCTCAGCTCTGGAAAGCAGTTTGACCTCGTGAATGAACTGAGGGAATCAGGATTGAAGTCCATTTTATGTGAGCGACCATGGGGGCTGGTTCAAATTTCATTTCATATTTCTCATATTTTCATTTAAAAAAAAACAAAACTTTTTACAGTTTAGCAAAGCAATTGTCTCACAAAGGAAGGAGTTTTGCACTTTAAATTAAAGTGACACTCCGGCAAAAATCAAGTTTTTTTCTGTTGTTAACATGTCTGTAACATGTTTTTTGTGACTTACAAGACATATCAAGAGCAAAATCATTGAAATGTCTCATATCTCTGCGGGTTTTTTTGGGGGGGGGGGGGGGTTTGCTGTAAAGTTTCACATAAGCTACACACACACACACACACACACACACACCAAACAGGCGACACTGGGCATGGTTACCAGTGTTGGGCAAGTTACTAAAAAAGAGTAACTAGTTACGGTTACTAGTCACTTCTTTTCAAAAGTAACTGAGTTACTTACCAGTTACTGCATGATTAAAGTAACTAGTTACTTGGAAAATAACTTTCACGTTACTTTTAAACGCATACTTAAATCATGTTGCACACATAGCAAGATCAAGGGCCCCTTGTTCTCATCAGAAAAAAAGAACAAGAAAACTGACGAGAAAAAAAGTCTCATCTTACAGAGAAAAAAATGTCTCAGATTTACACAAACTATTGTAATCAGTAGAAAGTCAGAAATTTACTAGAAATAAAGCTATAAATTCACAGAGAAAATTTTGGACCCCCTGGTGGGCCATTTTTGCCATATGTTTGACACCACCCCTGAACCAGCCAATTAAAAATACATATTTAGAGGATTTACATCCATGAAACAGTTGCATATCACAACAGCATATAAACGAATAAGATAAAAGAAAACAGAAAGCACAGATAAATGAAAGTTCACCTTAGAAGCTGTTCTTTACTGCAACAAATCAGTCACTTTTTCTCTGTGCGGTAAGAAAACTTACACAGTTACACAACTTACACATTTACACAACTGCAGACATTAAATGCGAGATTCTTGCTCTAAAAGTACTCATGTTTAACCACAGAGGTAGGAGCTGATGTTGGGGGCTACTCACCACTCGGACAACAGGTGATAAGGACTCGATATGAGAAGCTACCACCACCACGGCGCTTCTCCCACCGGGTTGTGGCGTGAACTGGGGCAGGACAGGAAACCGACCCGCAGAGGAGACTGATGGCTGCGCCAGCTACAGTAGGATCAGTTTATATTTATATGCGCTAAAAATATCTATCCATATTAATAAAACGAGTAATGCAAGTAATGCATCTGATCAAATTTCAGTAACTAAATGCATTACTGAATTTATAAAAAGTAATTTTGTTACACAGCACATTACTGCAAAAGTAGTGGCATTGTAATAATGTGTTACTTTGTAGCGCGTTACTCCCAACACTGATGGTTACAGACCTGAGTTCACTGCCTCAAAGGAAAAGGGAGGAGCCAAAGAGAAAAAAAAAAAAAAGCACGGCTTTTTTTTGCAAAGTTTGCAAAAAAGTTTGCACTTTTTCGTGCATGGCTGCACGGTGGCGCAGTGGTTTAGCACTGTGACAGCACAGTTTTACCCTCGGCCGGGGGATCGCGGGGATCATGAGATCGTGGGTTCGATCCCAGCCCCCGACCAACAGTGAGCTGTGTGGAGTTTGCATGTTCTCCCCGTGTTGCGCGGGTTTACTCCGGGATTTCTCCGGTTTCCTCCCGCACACCAAAAACATGTAGGTTTAGGGCGCTCGCGCACGCAGCGACCAGCAGCCGGTGGCTTGTGACCAGACTGCAAACCAAGTCTACCTACGGGTACAAATAAGTAACAAAAAAAAAAAAAAAAAAAAAAAAAAAGCAGCCGTATGAAAATACGACAGCAATGATTAATTTTATTTGAAAAGACCTCAGTGTTCCTGCTAAAATACCGGAGAGGACACAGGTTTGCAGCCTGCATACCGGAGGAGACGGCCCTGGCGTGCTTGGCGCAACGGCCGGGGCGAGTATCGTTGTAGGTGAACCTGCAGCAGGATCATTCTCGGTGAAGCGGAGAGTCAGTGCCCAGCTAGAGGGCTCCCCTCACCAGGAGTACCCATCAATGTGCCTGCCAGCCGGCTGGGCTCCTTTGGAGCACTCTCCCGGCTCCAAGGTCAGGGAAACCGAGACCAGTCTCGAGACCGTATCTGAGGCCAGGGAGAGCACTCCAAAGGACTGAGTGCTCCTCCACTCCTCCCTCTTCCCCCGAACAAGCGGTCTCTGGTTACCCACTTACTGCAGATCGCCTCACTGGGGGCCGGCAAGTAGTTCACTTCGAAGCAGCTCCAAGCTTGGAGGCTCTCGGAGGGGAACCGGTTGGTGGGCGTACTGGACCGAGGTGAACTACTTGCCAGCCCCCAGCGAGGCACTACGCAGTGAGTGGGTAACCAAAAACTGGTGGTGAGCCCTCCAGCCTCCATGCGGGGCCGGCTCCAGTGACTCTCCACTCTACCGAGAATGATCCTTCCGCAGTTTGACCTATGGAAATTTTTACTTCCTAAAGTTGGATCTCCTTCTCAGAGTCCTCATTTTCTTCCAGCTACTGGTGGGCGGGGCTATAGGGGAGCTAATTAGAATATTCATAGATCTGCACATACTTAAGTAGGTGGAAGATGTAAAAGCTCTTTCCAAGCCATTCTAGGGCAAGGGAAGTTGTTTTGTGTATGAAAAGCCACATTATGCTATTTTGGGCAATACACATTGGTTTTTGAGGTGGTTTTAGGTGGTTTTAGAACCACCAGAGTGTGTCTTTAAGCACGCTGAAAAGGTGCCTGGCACCCTTGTTGAATCCCGCTCAGCTCAGATGGAGCAGTGAGGCAGCACCGTGCCTGTTTAGGCACTGCAGAGGCGAACAAGAGCATGAAAGTGTACAACACTGAGTACGAGAGCAAAGGCACACAACGACAGAGGAGGGAATAACAATGAGTGCTGCGCCACAGTGCTGTGTGATTCTTTTGCCAACAAAGACACACAGAGAAGCGCATGGGTTGTGCATGCGTGTGCGCGCGTATGGGGGATTGCTATCAGAGGACAGGGAGCATGTACTGTATATATATCATTTCATTAATTAAAATTCCATGCTCTAATTACAGTGCAGCAGGGACACAGTCATCCCTCAGATATTTAAGATCTCCATTCTTCTTCTTTAGTCAGTAATACACATTCACACAACACATGCACCAAAAAAGCTTGTTTACCTTCCTTTTGAAAATCAGATCTGCTCCCCACGCTCCACATACAGCTGTCACTCTTCTCTTTCTTCATTTTTGTCAGCTTTGTTTTGGCTTGTCCTTGCTAAAATGTCTGGTAAGCACTGCCAGAAAAACAGACACGCATATCTGAAATTGGAGAATAAACTTCAGAGGGAAGCAAATCATGGGGGAGAAAATGGCTGATTTAGAAGACAGGCTGCAGGTAAAACTAATTTATGATCACCACAAAACAAGGATTTATTCAGAGTGCAAAATCTGCACCATCCATGTAGATGGCCCATTACAGTTTTCAGAGTGAAACCGTAAACGCCGTACACATTTAAATTGCCTGCTTAAGAAACTGTGCTGACCAGACACTGGCGGCTGTGGACATTTGTCAAAATAAAAGCCATGAAAGATCACAGTGGGAGGCTCGCTTCTAGGTTTATATTGTTTCCAGGCAGATCAACTATACCTCACTATGCAGACAAATCAGAACACCGTCTTCAAACATTTCTACCTTTTGGATAAAATGGCTTTGGTACACAAACCACACCAAGTGTTCTGCAGATAAGCGTCATATTTCATTCATGTGTGCATAATTTCAGAGACCCTAGGCCACACAGGTACTGTAAGTAGTGAAAGCTACAGTGGGGGGGGGGGCGGTCAGTCCTCTGGTAGCTCTGTGCATTAACTTTCCCCCTTTTTATTATGCTGAGCACCATGGTAGAAAGTGGAAAGTACCATTTTTATATTGTCTTTGGTATGACCCGGCTGGGATTTGAACCCACGACCTCCCAGTTGTGAGGCGGATGCTCTACCAACTAGGCCACCACTCCAGTAGTTTACCTGTTCGCCCTCCTCATTAGCTGTGTTAGCCTCTTCACTTCTTTCCAGCATTCACGTCAACATTGTGCATTGACACAGTCCGCATGTCCACATAGTATGACAGCAATACTCCAGCAAACTGATTTGAAGACCCAGAATCAAATAAAATGCGTTTATTCCTTCTTTATTGCTTATTTTGAGGCGTGCCATAGACTGTACCCAGGTTTTGAAATTTTCACTGTTTTTCATACTGCCCCACTGTTGTCTTTCCCCATAATTAGAAATGGTTGACATTAAAGGGGGCATTGTATTATTGTGCAATAATGCGTTAATTTGCCCAGCACTAATTTTAATACTTTTCTTGTTTTCTTATACATTTTCAGAGATTGTAAATGTCAATATGTGACTTTTTTCCACATTAGTTTGCAATTTTTCCTGATGAATTTGTGACTTATGTCTTACAATTTTTTTCCTTGTAATTTTGTCCTTGTTTCAGGTTAGAGCAACAGCCCCTCAAAATGTCTAGCGTCCCTCTAACTACGGGCAGAAAACCGCAGACAGAGTGCATGCTGCCTAAAAGGAAAAACTGAACCTTAAAGTAATTTGTGCAGCTCCTATCGTACTGCTACTGTGTAGAAAATTGCAGTAACTCCTCCAGAAGTGGAGAAGTCAGCATGATTAATTGTTTTCTGCAACTCAGTTGTAATTTAACCTAGATTCAGATGCTAAATATACCAACTTTAAAGTCTCATTAAATTCTACATCGGAAGAGAGCAGTTATTACAACCAAGCAGAAGTACGTCTGGTGATTATTGTGTATTGGTCCATTATAATGAACTTCGCTGGCTGGACGTCCATTAGTACCCCAATGAGCCCGGCTGTGGCCCAGACCACTTTGATTCTTCTCCATCAACACATAACGTTCTCTACAGTATAATCAAACAGTCTGTTTCATTTCAAAATCTATCATCAGCAAAATGGCAGCTCAAGTAAAGATGTTCATTCTGCAAGGTATTATACACATGGCCATGTGCTGATCATCACGACCACTATCTACCGTAGCTGCAGCTATTACTCCTGTGTGGTCAGATTTAAGGAGGGAATGAGGAGTTGAGATAGTCTACTGTATATGTGAACTCTGATTTCCTGTGCAATAAGCTTAAACATAACAAGGTGAGAAGTTCAGCAAACCCAGGATTATCTCTGAGCCCCTCCACAGCTTTTTCTGTAGTGCTGAGGAGTCAGCTAAGGTTTCATTACCTCACAAACCTTCCCCGCAGATGCTTGAAAAACACAGTTTTGCAGTTGCAGAAGCCAGCCAAGCCATGAACAAGCAGATCAGGAGACACAGAAAGGATTGTATCTCCCACATACATCTGAAAGAGGATGCCTTCTGGATGCAGGGCAATATAGTCAAATAAGCCAAAAAATTACTGTACACCATGATCAACTCTGAATGAGTGCAAAGAAACTGGACCTGATATGGCATGTGTAAAACTTCCTGAAGCAACTTTTTGAAACAAATAGACTACATACCTTCTGTCTGATGATATAAAACACCAACAAATAAAACAAGCAAAATATTCTGTTAATCCGTTAAAATGACACTACTCATTAAGTTAATATGCAGTATTTGAGTAAATGTTATTTTCCTTCTGTGTAATGTTTATAAACCAACAGAAATATTTTAGTGCCATCTAGTGACTGTATGTTGACATTCATTCAACGTTGGCTTCAAAAACTGGCATGACCACCAGGGGGCGCAGTTTGCCTTCCTTGTAACTCCGCTGGCTTGGAACAAAAAATGCTTTTTGAACCTTTTTTAGGACAATGTCAGCTTAAATTTAGTATTTCAAAACCCTTATGAGAAAAGTCCTAAATATTATATTATATATTTTAATATCAACACTTCAGTTGAGTTGCACATTGCTGCAGGTTCAGAGGACTTCATTTCTTAGTATAGACCAGGGGTCTGCAACCTGCAGCTCTCGCCCATAATCACTGGCTCCCTGTGGGTTCGACAAAAACACTGAAAACAACCTAGTAAATTTATATATATAAAGTAAGGAAGATATAAAATATTACAGATTTATTGGGAAAAAGCTGCAGATTTGCCATAAAAAGTTGTAAATCTATGATTAAAAATAGCCATTTAAAGAGAAGTGGGCAGCACGGTGTGCAGTGGTTAGCACTGTTGCCTTACAGCTAGAAGGATCCTGGTTCGAATCCCCAGGCTGGCAGGGGTTGGAACCTTTCTATGTGGAGTTTGCATGTTCTGCCTGGGTTTCCTCCCACAATCCAAAGACATGCATGTTAGGTTAATTGGCTATTCTAAATTGTCCCTAGATATCTGTTTCCTATAGGCCCTTAGAATAGAGGGTTAGTACTAGTGAAAGCGCTTTGAGTGGTCTTTGTGACTAGAAAAGCGCTATATAAGTGCAGGTTAGTTAGTTAGTAGAAGTGTTGCAAAGTTGCAAGCAAAATGTCACAATTTATAAGAATATTTTGAAATCTATATGGAGAAATGTGGAAAAAGTCACAAATTACCAGTAAAAAAAAAGAGTTTCAGACAACAACAAAAATGTGAATTCATCACTGAAGAGATTACAAATATAACAGCAAGCGGTATCAAATAAAAATGAAAAATAGAGAATTTATGCTAAAATTTGCTAGTTTACAAGAAAAACACCTACAGAGTTCCAAGGAAAAAAAGCTGCAAACTTAGAGTTAAAAAACTATAAATTAATTAAAATAAAGCATTAAAAATACTTAAAATACTTAGACTTAACAGAAAATTCATGAAAAATGTACAGTAGAAAAAGGTACAAATTTAAATGAAAGGAGTAGCAAATTTACAATAAAAAAATCATTTTGATAAGAGTCAGCTTTATCGTCGGTGCATCTCGTGGTGGCAACCCCCGAACCAAGTGGTGGACACCAGCGGTGAGGGGGGCCATTAAGCTGAAGAAGGAGTCCTATCAAGCTTGGTTGGCTTGTGGGACTCCCGAAGCAGCTGAGGTGTACCGGCAGGCCAAGCGGAGTGCAGTTTGGGTGATTGCTGAAGCAAAAACTTGGGTGTGGGAGGAGTTTGGTGAGGCCATGGAACAAGACTTTCAGTCAGTCTCGAAGAGATTCTGGCAAACTGTCTGGCGGCTCAGGAGAGGGAAGCAGCTCCCTGTCCACACTATGTATGGTGTGGATGAGGCACTGCTGACTTCGACTGGGGATATCGTCAGGAGGTGGAAGGAATACTTCGAGGATCTCCTCAATCCCACTGACATGCCTTCCACTGAGGAAGCAGAGCTTGTGGACAAGGGGGACGACTTACCCATCACAGGGGCTGAGGTTGCCAAGGTGGTTGAAAAGCTCCTTCGTGGCCGGGCCCCGGGGGAGGACAAGATTCGCCCCGAGTACCTCAAGGCCCTGGATGTTGTAGGACTGTCATGGGTGACACACCTCTGCAACATTGCGTGGAGGTTGGGGACAGTGCCTTTGGCATGGCAAACTGGGGTGGTGGTTCATTTCTTCAAGAAGAAGAAATGAACCACCCCAGAGGGTGTGCTCCAATTTTAGAGGGATCACACTCCTCAGCCTCCCTGGGAAGGTCTATGCCAAGGTACTGGAGAGGACAGTCCGGCCGTTGGTCGAACCTCAGATTCAGCATATGGTTTTCATCCTGGCTGTGGCACGTCGGACCCACTCTTTACCCTCTTGAGAATCCTCGAGGGTTTGTGGGAGTTTGCCCAACCAGTTTACATGAGTTTTGTGGACTCGGAGAAGGCATTCGACCACATCCCTCATGGTTTTTTGTGGGGGGTGCTTCGGGAGTATGGGGTATCGGCCTTGTTGCTACAAGCTATCTGGTGTCTATGTGACCGTTGTGAGAGTTTGGTTGGTATTGCCAACACTTGGCCGGACTCATTCCCAATGAGAGTTGGACTCCGCCAGGACTGCCCTTTGTCACAGATCCTGTTCATAAATTTTATGGACAGGATTTCTAGGCGCAGCCAGGGAACGAAGGGTGTCATGCTTGGTGACCACAGGATCTCATCTCTGTTGTTTGCAGATGATGTTGTCCTGTTGGCTTCGTCCAGCAATGACTTACAGGTCTTACTGGGACAGTTTGCCACTGAGTGTGAAGCGGCTGGGATGAGAATCAGCACCTCCAAGTCCAAGTCCATGGTCCTCAGCCAGAAAAAGGTGGATTGTCCTGTCCGGGTTGGGGACAAGCTCCTGCCCCAAGTGGAGGAGTTTAAGTATCTCGGGGTCTTATTCATGAGTGAGGGGAGAATAGAGCAAGAGATTGACAGACAGACTGGAGCAGAATCTACAGTGATGCGGACATTGTACTGGTCCGTTGTGGTGAAGAGGGAGTTGAGCTCTATGGCAAAGCTGTCGATTTCCCGGTCAATCTACGTTCCTACCCTCACCTATGGTCACGAGCTTTGGGTAATGACTGAAAGAATGAGATCACGGATACAAGTGGCTGAAATGAGCTTTCTTTGTAGGATTGCTGAACTCACCCTTAGAGATAGGGTGAGGAGCTCAGTCATCCGGGAGAGGTTCAGAGTAAGAACTGCTGCTCCTCCACATTAAAAGGAGCCAGTTGAGATGGTTTGGGCATCTGATCAGGATGCCTCCTGGACACCTCCCACTTGAGGTGTTTTGGGCATGTCCTACTGGGAGGAGACCCCAGGGCAGACCCAGGACTCGCTGGAGAGACTATGTCTCCCAGCTGGTCTGGGAATTAATTGGCATCCTCTCTGAAGAGCTGGAGCAGGTGGCTGGGGAGAGGGAAGTCTGGGCTTCTCTGCTTGAACTGCTGCCTCCGCGACCCAGACCTCTGGAAAAGCAGTAGAAGAAGGATGGATGGATGGATGGATGGATGGATGGTCAGATTTATAAAGAAAAATGACAAATTTATGAGAAAAGGTCACAAATTCCTGAGGAAAAAAAATGCAAATTTGAGAGAAAGACTTCATACTTTTGCAAGAGACAAATGTTTGATTTAATAGAAAAAATTATATCTACAAAAAAGAATTTGCAATTTCATTAAAAAAAAAGTTATATTTACAAGTATTACGGGTAACATCATCATCATCATCATCACAGCAGTCTGTCGGGGGTGACAATGACCGTTTCATTTATATATATGACAAAATACAGTATACAAGAAAAATGGTCAATCTGAGGAAAAATAATACATTTATAAGAAAAAATCAAACTTTTCAGAAAAATACTTTTTTTAAAAGGTGGACTATGTAGAAATTGCAGATGATTAATGGCAGCACCAGATAGAAGTACCGATGACCCACAAAGACTTCTTCAAGTTTGTCTACTCTAAGTGAACAGGTATCATTACATGTTCTGCCTTACTCCAGAAATGAGCATATTTAAGTTACAACACAGGATTTTTGACTCTGAGCTGAAAACTGGCTTATACTCACTGCTGGTGTAACTTTGTATTTAATGGTAAATGGCGTTCACTTCTATTGCACTTTTTTTCTTCTCTGGATGACCAAACTGCTTTACACATCCTGCTATATACCCATTCACACACACATTCATACACTAATCACTTTATCAGTCCAGCAAACATCAAATATTTCTTCACACTGTAATTATATAGGTATTCCTGGAATATTTGAAAGTAGAGAATACTCCATATTCTACCTTTAAATTGCAATTTTTGGTAACAAAATGTACTTCCAAGGGCTCTTTTCATAGTAGAGGTGGCAGACCACAGGTATAGACCATAAGATGTAGTTTTGAGCTCAGCATGCACAAAAATAATGTTGTGTGGTGAACCAGCACACTGTGGACGGACACTATCTCACACTCATCAGGGCTGGAGGAAACGGAGGACAATTTACATACGGACAGAGATCCCCAGGGGGCAATCAGATGGGACTGTTATGTATGCGTCCTCAGAGAGGACGTCCGGGCCGGGCGCTAGCTGATGTCATGCTAATGATGTGTATTGACTGATGTGTATTAGATGACAATCACTATGCTAATGTGCCATGCATTCTCCCTGTCTGTATAACGTGTATAAAAGAGCTTGTTATACACGCCTCAGCAACGCAGCAACTCTCCTACCAGAGACTCGGCCCCAGCGGGCAACACTGAGGTCCACCGGTTGTATTTATGTTAGAGGGTGAATAAAGAACCTGTGTCGACCTGTGCTCGTGCCTCGCCTCCACATCCTTCCCTTACACCCTCTACAGTCTTCTGTAAGCATAAATTAAAGCTTTTCCATTGTTAGCTTGTATTATAATGCGTTCTTTCATTTCAAGCCCTGACAGTAGCAATGTCTGTGGTGCATGACACTTACATTTATAAAAAAGACAAGAGACAAAGAATATTTAATTAAAGACTTTATTTTTATCATTCTAAAAATGGCAACAGTTTTATCCAAAAACTTCATCCAGAGAGAAACAGCAAGTTCAAAGTGCCGCCATGAACATCGTCACAGGTTACGTGTTTATCTCCACACACTTAAATCATATTACTGTTGGTCTGCAGGACAATGTTAGCTGACATTTCACTTTGAAAAAGAAAAAAAACACTGAATGTCTTACATGTACATCCGTTTGTTCAGTATTGAACCAATCAGTGTGTTGATGCTATCTTTCTTTAAAAGCTTAGATTATGGAGTCTGCTGCCTCCCTCCATTAACTTTTCTTACAGGCCGATTCAAGTGTTTCAACTGTATGTAGCAGAGTCAATAAAAGCATTCCCAGTGGGTCAACCCTCTTGGTGACACAGGTAACGTGCTGGACTCTGGAGCCGGAGGTTGTGGGTTTGAACCCCCGGTTGGATGCCACTAGTTGGGCACAACCTTTTAAAAATAGGTTTGGTTTTAGTTACCAAAACTCCTTTGTTGTAATCTTTCTTTAGTTAGTGTCTTGCATACTATCTAATGATTTCTCATCTTGAAACTGCAAACTCAGCTGGAATTCTGAGGGTCACAGTTACAGCGCATGTTTTAAATCAATATAATGACACTTGGCTTTTGTTCTGCCGCTGTATAAACAGTATTTGTTGGTCCTTGCTGGTGCTTTGCCAAGTCTTACCATTTTTAGTGCTAAGTGAGACACACAAATGTAATGTATATCATCATGTTTTTCTAAAACAAAAAGATGTTATTGTCTTTTAAAATAGATACCATTTTCATGAAAACGAATATCTTTTTAAAAAAAATAATACATCAAAAAAGCAGAAGGTGCAGAATTGAAGTTTTTATATTCATCAAAAACATCATTATATTAATGGAAAAAGTACTTCTAAAAGTTTTTAGGGGTCTGAAATAATCATAACATTCACATCGGAGCAGACGCTAGATAGGACATTGGTAGCCCCCGGGGCTGGAGCCTATCCCAGCATGTTTGGGCAAGAGGCCGGGTACACCCTGGACAGATCGCCAGTCCATCGCAGGACCAACACAGAGAGACAGACAACCACTCATTCCCAAGGACAATTTATCCCCATAATGCCAATTAACCAAGCATGCATGTTTTCGGGCTGTGGCAGGAAGACACGGGGAGAGCATGCAAACTTCACACAGACAGGTGTGGCCACCGCTCTGGTTCAAACTCAGGACCTTCTTGCTGAGAGGCAACAGCGATATCACCAAGCTGGCCTTTACAAAACAATTTTTTTTTCTTTTATATAATTTATATTACAAGCAGCAAACAAGTTGCAAAAACGTGAGAAAGAAAAGTTTCAAATTAATGATGAAATTTTTTTAAAAAAAAGGTTGTAAAAAATTATGAGGACAAAAAACACAAATTTGAAGGGGAGACTCACTAATTTACAAGAAAAAGTTATAAGTTTACAAGAAAAAAGTTGAAAATACCTGGAAACAAACTTGACATTACTGTTTATTGCTATGATACAAATGCCTTTATTGCCATTGTACCGAGCACAATAAAATTTGTAATTGTCATTATAAAGTCTTTTTTTGTAATGCTATACTGATTTTTTGGGGGGAGCGGGGGGGGGGGCAATCCCCTGGCTAGTGAAAATACTGTGTTTATAGTAAATTTGGAAAACTAGTGGCCTCTGAATCTGGTGAGCACAAAATTTAATGTGAGCTCTTGCATACATACATATATACACACAGCATACTGTACACATACAGTATATAAAACATTAAGTACATACAAGGCTTGTGAATGTACTGCATAGACATTATAGAGACTGCATTAAAAATATGAGCATAGAAATCTATGGAAAACAGCCCAATTGTGATTGTGATTATGACCTCACTATCTATGACCTGATGAGTTTATGATCTCATTTATTAATTTTAAAAAGGGCAGTAAACAGGGGTGGTTTAGGGAGGGCTTTTTCCATATAAATATAAAGTCACACGCACTATATCACGCACATCAAGATGTTCTACTCAAGGCTTCATAAATGAGGCTATAGCTGTGTTTTGTGTAGTCTACATACATCACAATCATTATCGTCATCACTATAACATGTAAGCTCATAACTACTCGATCTCTTATTGATTTATATCTCAGAACTCAAATTATGTCAACTGCACAGGTAATAAGCAAACAGTATAAATTGGTTATGTGAGTGAATTTAAGAAAAAGACATAAGGCAGTGCTTGAGAGGCAATGATATAAAGCTGTAAGAGACCTTGAATCTGTCTGGGATTTGTACTGAGACCAGGTGGAGCTGTGTTAGTGCATTTTCAATAAAAGTCAAACTCAACCAAGTTCAGCCTCCAAGGTCATCAGTCTTATACTGTATGTTGTGTTATTTGTCTCAGGAATGAACTTGGCCACGTTCCACTTGTGAATCAGTGTAGTATTCGGTGGAGATATCTCTCTGGATTGTTGTCCCCTCCTCTCTTCAATCCTGAGGTAGTTTTAACTGGTCTCTCAGAGATCCTGACGGGGCCCTGGCTCTCAGACAGGGTCACAGACGTCCCCGTCCCTATCCCTGAAGTCTCGGGAAGGCTCTGTGCTCCCACCTCAGAATCACTCTCCTCCTCGGGATCCTTCACCTGGCTGCCTACCGAGTTCTCCCCAATCCTGAATGGCACACATGTTTTACAGAAGTAATGACAAAGCTGAATTTATTTTAATAGACAGTAGGTTTGTTGTGTTCATACCTGAGGTGATTGAAAGCTCGCAGCCAATGGGTGCCCAGTGCATCCCTTGCATTAGCCCTCGTTCCGCTGCGATGACTTCGAGCCTTCAGTGCTATCAAGGCCTGAGCCAGCTCAGACCCGTTCCTGTGACACCACACTAGCTGGGCCCTTTGCTCTGCATCCTGGTCGCCAGCTGCCTTGAACAGTCTCTGGAGCTGCCATACATTAACGTTACTGAAAATGTTGCCTGAACCAGCCTTCCTGCTCCTCCTCTCTGAAAGCCGCCACAGCGAGAGGGGCCTCGCCAGCATGGAGGAAGAAGGGGAGCCGGGTCCACTATCCATCCACAGCAACACGGGATGGGGTGACATATACAGGCTCTACTCTGTGGAGACAATTTGAGATTTGTGATTGACAAAAAGTAGCTCAAGGGACGAAATATTTAAAGGGGACATTATGCACTTTTTTCACATACAGTATTAACACAGTTCCTACAGATGTTAACGAAATGTGCGTGCCATGCTTTGGTCAAAATACCTCAAGATTTAAATGCTGCAGGTTAATTTTCCACCCATACTAAACACTATACTTCACAATGACCCATTTCAGTGCATGTTTCTTTAAGCTGGTATCTCACAAAGCGGTGAATGCTGACAAACACTGCGATTTTTTTGTATTCACCAATTTTTCTGACGAATGTTTGTGAAAATCATTTGCATGAATGTTTGCAAAAGTGTCTGCGAAAGACAGTTGGCAAATATTAGCGACTGTTAGCAAATGTTAGCAACAGTGTTGGCAACGACTAGGAACTACGTATTTGTCACTCTTTTGCTACTGTTTGCTAACATTTGGGAACATTTGGGACTTTTTGCCAACTCCAGGTAAAATACCAGGCAAATCTTGGACCCAATCCTATAAAAACGGTGAGCAAACCCTCTCCAGCATTCACATTTCAAAGGTTTGCAAAGGTTCTGAAACACTGTTTCAGATGAGGGACAGTAATTATGATCTACAAGGAACGTCTATTTAAAAAAAAAAAATTGATAAGAACAAACAAAGTATCATTGTCTTACAATCAAAGGAGTCAACTTATGTAACAACTTCAACAATGAAAAGAAATCATGTGGAACATTAATGAAATTTAAAAGACTATTTTAAAATGATATACTAAACAAGTATACAATGGAAAGATGATGAATGAATGATGTTGTTGACTCTGATCTGTACTGTCTATTTGTACCATCTATTGTCTTCTGTTTTGTTGTTGGAGTAACAAGATTTTCTGACAATTGTCCCTGTAGGAGAGTATGTATTATTTTCTTTGATTTGATATGGACACAGGTTGTGTCAAATATTGACTAGTCTTATAAAAAATAGTTTATTATACACAAAAAAGTGAAAGGGGTAGGCCTCGATAAGTTTTTACTTCTGCTTACTCCTTTTGGACCACAAAGATTCAATGAAATATTTTGCTGGTCATTAACATCTGTTTTCTCCCACAGATTGAGTCCCCATCGTGCTGTTTGCTCTCTACATGTCTGTTCTTTTCTTCTTCTTCTTCTTCTCTATCCCCTCAACCCCCAGCCAGTCGCAGCAGATGACTGCCCCTCCCTGAGCCTGGTTCTGCTGGAGGTTTCTTCCTGCTAAAAGGGAGTTTTTCCTCTCCACCGTCACCAGGTGCTTGCTCACAGGGGATCGCCTGATTGCTGGGGTCTTTCTGCAATTGTGGGGGTTTCCCCTACAGTTCAAAGTGCTATGAGATGACTGTTGTTGTGAAATGGCGCTATATAAATAAAGTTGAATTGAATTGAATTTAAAGAAAATGACGTTTGGAAAACTTGATTATGTGTTTTCTTTTGATTACATTTCGAGTACAAACTTTATTTTATGTATTACAATTTTTTTTCTTCTTTTGTATTGTTTTCTTATCGCGTTTTAGAGAACAGAGGTCCAAAAAAAAAAAAAAATCAATAAACAATAAAAACTTGCAAGTGTTCACTACTTAGTGAACCAAAAAGAACTTCAGTGGTATTATCTCATGGAGGGGTGACTGCTGAGGAATGTTTACAAACTTTGCAATTTGAGGGGTTTTATCAGTGTTCATAAATGGATCCACAACAGTTCAACAGTTTTTACAATCGCAATCAGTTTTTCTTGTTTTTTTCTTGTCACAAAAAAATCTTTTTGAACATGATGAAATTATTTGCGACAAGAAAAACTGTTTGTGACCTTGAAGACCAACTGCACTGGCTTAAACTCCCTCCGAAATGTGATATTTATGCCTCAAAATTTTGCATGTCAATGTTTTAGCAAAAAAAAAAACCCCCCCCCCCAAAAAAACGACTTAGATCAGCCTAAAAAGTCTTATTCAGAAACAGCATTCTTGGTGCTCATTAGCTATGTGCCTCTGGCTAGAGGGCGTGCCTTGGCCCCGTCCCCCCTCCCTCTCTCCCGTGTCTCCTCTCTGTCGGTATCTGTGGTAGGGATGGGCAATACCAGTATTTTTCCTTTCAATACGATACCATTAATTTATGGGACTTTTTCTTCGATACCGATACTTTTTGCCCAAAATCACATGATTGCAGTTTCATTAACAACTTTTTGCAAAAGCAATATGAAATATGAATAAAACTCATGAACATAAACACTTGAAAGAAATACTTATAAAATGATAGTATAAAATTATTTTTTTTTCAATTATAATAACAATTAAGACCTAAAATGAATGCAAAATTAATTCAATTTATTAATTTAGTTTAGATTCCCAACTGGACTCAAGTATTTTTTACTTCTGAAATGTTTCACCATTCATCCAAATTCTATGGTAATACAAAGCAGCATATACAGTATATACTGTATATATATATATATATATATATATATATATATATATATATAATTTTTTCACAATGCAACATTTTTTTTATTTTATTATATATTTTATTTTTACACTATTATTTTACAAACTTAAATAGTGCTTATTTTGTTTATTTTTCAAATTTTATGCTGCTTGGTATCACCATAGAATTTGGACGAATGGTCTGCCGCCTCCAACACAGCTGAGCTCTGAGTAAGGCTCTGGCTGCGCAACGCGCAGTGAGTCTTCGGCTCTGACATCTGATAGGCTGCCATAATCATGTGACACGGCAGACCATCTCTAAAATGTGCTTGGGCTGGTTTTTCACCAGTTTTCACACATAAATTTAATGCCTGAAACTCTCAGAAGTGAAAACAAATTGCATGTTTTGTATTAACATAGTGGTATCAGGATATTTTAAAAAGTATCGTCTCCAAAGTATCGACCAGCTGTATCGAAGTATCAATACTTGTGTATCGATACGCCCATCTGTAGTTAATCCTGCTTCATGCTACATTTCCCTCTAGTCCGCTGTGGTCCGCGTACGCTTTGGATGAGCCCGGCACGCATGCGGCTCTGCTCATGCTCACTTTTTTCATCTACCCAGGCCAAGCGGTTGATGCATGTGCACAACCATCATTTGTAGTTTCACTCCCACCCGATAGGTAGCGCCAAAGCGCTGACGCACCAGGATTTTCACCAATGAAGAAATGCGAGAGCAATGCACATCAACAACAAAGTTTCTTTTCAAATATAGAATCCGTTTCTGCTGTTTGACTTCCTGGTTTTCACTCCTTTACCACGAAGATGCTGCTGCCGCTGTAAAAGAAAGTATGTATGTATGATTCATGTATGTTTTTATTCTCGTTCTCCACCTCCTCGTTGTCTTCTTCATCTACTGATGTAGGCTGTGTCGATATCGCCACCTCGCGATTTCAGACGTTCAGTCTTGCGCATGCGCTTTTCAGCGCGTTCAGATCGTGGGCAGGCGGCGCAATCACAAAATTTGGGCTGCACGCAGTCGTCCACGGTCAGGCACTCCGGACACTAGCGGAGTGGAGCCGATGATGTAAATTTCATCACACGAGGTTTCCGGTTACACGTACGCGGACAACAGAGGTATAGCATGAAGCAGGCTTTAGTGGCTAACGGAGGCTAGTTTTCGGCAGTAGTGTGTAGCCTTCTGACACTAAGCATTCTGCCTTCACACCAAACGCGAACAGGCAAATTTTTTATGCCACACAATTACATTATAACTCAATGTAAACATGTGAATAGACATGAATTCACTGAGTGAGAAGCAGACAGGTGAAGTTGCCTTTACAACTTCTGCAGCAGTGTTCAACCTATTGTGGAAATCCCCCAAATAACGTCGTGCTTAGGTTTACATTATCCGACGGGGGCTCACCTGAACAGGCCAGATCTGAACAGCGCAATTTAAGCTTGAACCGGAAGTAGTTAGAATCACACTCAAAATACACACTCTTAGGCTCTATGGCTGATTTTGTTATTGATATGTGTTGGAAGTGATGATAGACACTTTTTAAACACGTTAAAAGTTAAAAATAGTCGATTTTGACTGCAGTGAATCTTTAGTAAATGTTTGTAAATTGTTTTGCAACCTTTTATGAACCCTGACAAAGCTCAAAAATCACACCGTTCATCAGCAATCGCCGCTCCATGAGATACCAGCTTTAAATGCTAAGTGGCATAAAATTGGTTGAATGTGAGAAAGTAAAAGGCAAAATAAAGCGTCACTGGGGACAGGGGAGTATGTTTTGAGTGAGCAATAGGACAGGGCCAGTCCCTGTGATATTATAAGCCCAGAAACAACCTGACTGAATAGTTAGCTCTGCTATCTCAAAGGCAGCCAGAAGTGTTAGCTAAGCTAGGTTAGCCATCAGTGAGATTATAGGGCTACTGTGGTCACAAAAATAAGATACAATGATGTGGGATATATTATGAACTATGGATTCATGAACCAGCTGCAAACATGGATGTCTAGCAGGGTGAACAGCCAACATAGAGAGGGGCCATAAAAACTGTGGTCACTAAGCTAACTCTGTGTGGATTAAGACACTCACAGGGATACTCCCACTATCATTAAGATGCACGACAATGAAGCTGGGAAGGTGCTATCATTCCACTTAGCTCCAGTTCAGGCAGTCCATAGCAAAATGACCAGACTGTGTTTTTAAAGTTTTTCCATTGATAGCCACCCCAGATACCCAAATAAATGCACAAAAGCACTGTAAAAATTATTCTTTTTTTTTTATCAGATGTCCTCTTTGACGTACACATGGATACCAGAAGCCAGCTGTTAGCACACTGCAGCCATGTTGAGTCTTCTGATTCTACAGTATAATCCACCTTTACAAAGCAAGTGGTGAGCTGAACTTCAAAGCCCATTAAACTGCAGATGGTAACGACCCCTCTGTGTACGCACATATCCGTCTGAGTGAGACACTACAGCAGGGGTGTCAAACTCATTCCATGGAGGGCCAAGACCCTGCATGTTTTACTTCCACCCAATGTCTTCAGCAGGTGTTTTCTCTGATCAGCAATCAGTGGGCAGGAATTCAGTGAAATCACCTGCTGAAGACACTGGGTGTCTTCAGCAGTTTAATCACTGTAATGGTTTATTGTTTTTTCTGTTCATCAATGTTTTTTTTTTCTCAATCCACCAGTTCATCTTTCAAATGTTTTCATAGGAGGGGAGATTTTTTTTTTTTTTAATCTGCATTTTAAAAAACTGAACTCTACCCCATCACAAAAATCAGGCCCCCAAGTACAATCTTGCACAGGGCCCCCAAAAAGCGAGAAACAGCCTTATTCTGTGCATAAATATTAAATACCAATGTATTAAGTGTGCTGTTTCAAGCTAGAGAATGTCCCTTAAGGTTATAATTTAAAATCTTTTTCATTCATTTCGTTCTGTTGCATAACTGCTTAACAGCAGAGTGGATGTTCGTCACTGTGGTATTCTGTTCTGAACAAGAAAACAGACCATCAGGCCTGTTCGCCTCACAAATAGGTTAAGCAAGCATGACTGCTCCATTCCTGAGCCACGGCGCCGTTTACTGTTTGCATAACAAGCTCACTGGAGCAAAGGCCACTTGCAAATCTGTGACTACTGTGATTTGCTTTTAAAGACAGAGGCATCAACCTGTAAGATAAAACAAGGTGCATGCCTAATGACATAATGACTGTGCACTTTATGATGCCTTTCTGCGGTCACAGGGGGCAAAAATTCAGTAAACATGAACTGCATGAGACAATTTTTTTAGGCTTACCCTAAGACGATCCAGAAATAAACTCTTCTGTCGCGTCTCCCTGCAGTCTTCGGCCTGACCGTCCTGCGCGCTCGCCTACACAACCGGCGGTCCACTGCAGACCAGCTCAGCGCTACCCCGCGGCTCCGGCGCACAAACGCAGGAAGCTGGAGAAGAGCTCCGCCGCCAGTGACGCTGTGGGGGGAGGCGGCGGCAACGGCTTTGGCTCCACCCCCCCGGGACACACTGGGCGTGCGCGCCTAACCCCATTGACGTCAATGAGCCTGGCTGGCAGCCGTCAGGAAATAGCGTGATTATCCCGAGCCGACGCGCGTGAAAACAGAGTGACGCACGGCGACAGAAGCCTCTCGCAGCAGGGCGATACGTGCATCACCATGGTGATTACGTCACAGAGGGACAGACATGCCAGGGCATGGCAACTCGAAAATGAGCGGCAATGCCTGCAGTCTGCAAGCTGTGGCTCAGGAGGTTTTACTCGCTATGACTAGAATAAATAAGTTGCAAAATCATAAGAAGAGACTGAAGCGTTGGCTGCATTTCTTTTAATTTACAAGAAAAAAATGTAAGCACAAATAATTAAAAAGCGAAATTGGGTAGGAAAATCCCACATTTACTAAAGTTGTACCCAAGTATGTGATTATCATGAAATTAGTGACACTAGTATTCGGATATGTACACCCCCCCCCCGCTAAATTTCTAGATAGATAGATAGATAGATAGATAGACACACACTACTCACAAAAAGTTAAGGATATTTGGCTTTCGGGTGAATTTTATGGAAAATGTAAAAAGTTCATGCTACTTTGATATATATCATGAAAGTAGGGCATTTAAGTAGAAGCATGCCATGGTGATTTCCTCATCTCAAACAATTTATTGAAACAAAAGCCAACAACAGGGGTGGGTATACTGTGGTGTATAAAGATGGGCACATGTGGAGTGGTACGCGGCCTGTGGCTGACATCACCACGCCGCTATATGTATATTGGGTGGTCCGCCATCTCGCAAGGACCTGGGCAGTAGTGATGTACGGATCGATCCTGAAATATCGATACCTCCGATACCGGATCTTTATGCTCTAAAATCGATACTCAAATCAAAATATCGATACTTTTGATACTTAAGTTTTTTTTTTTTGTTACTTATTTGTACCCGTAGGTAGATTTGTTTTGCAGTCTGGTGACAAGCCACCAGCCGCTGCGTGCGCAAGCACCTCGTATCCCTTATATTGCTCGTATATTGCGTATCCCACGTATCCCACGCAATATCGATATAGGTGTATAGAGGCCCATTTCCAGCAACTATCACTCCAGTGTCCTAATGGTACAATGTGTTTGCTCATTGCATCAGAAGGCTAATGAATGATTAGAAAACCCTTGTGCAATCATGTTAGGTCTGCAATGCTGTAATTGCTGCAAATGGAGGATTCTTTGACGAAAGCAAAGTTTGAAGGAAAAAATTATTATTTCAAATACAAATCATTATTTCTAACCTTGTCAATGTCTTGACTATATTTTCTATTCATTTTACAACTCATGATGGTAAATAAGTGTGACTTTTCATGGAAAACACAAAATAATTGTCTGGGTGACCCCAAACTTTTGAACGGTAGTGTATATACATATATATATATATATATACATATTTTTTTATTTTATTTTTTTTTTTGTTACTTATTTGTACCCGTAGGTAGACTTGGTTTGCAGTCTGGTGACAAGCCACCGGCTGCTGGTCGCTGCGTGCGCGAGCGCCCTAAACCTATATATATACATATATATATGTATATATATACATATATATATACAGTATATATATATATACACACACATATATATACCTATATATATATACCTATATTTATACATATATACGTATATAACCATATATATACATATACATATATATATATATACTTCTGAAGAGTTATATATATATATATATATATATATATATACACATTGTGTACATATATACACACACACACACATATACAGTTAGGCCCAAAAATATTTGGACAGTGACACAAGTTTTGTTATTTTAGCTGTTTACGAAAACATATTCAGGATACAATTATATAATCAATATGGGCTTAAAGTGCAGACTCTCAGCTGTAATTTGAGAGTATTCACATCCAAATTGGAGCAAGGGTTTAGGAATTACAGCTATTTAATACGTAGCCACCTCTTTTTCAAGGGACCAAAAGTAATTGGACAATTGACTCAGAAGGCTGCAAAAAAAAACTAGAAAAGCACTCGGAGAGCGCAGACCTCCGCCAAGCGCCACAGTTCCCCCCATACAGTCTTCAGATTCCTTGACCATGAAAACATATGACAAGCAGTGGTTCAGTAGTTATTCACGAAAATGGCATTTTCCGTAATGGCGGCCACAGTTCCCCCCATACAGTGTTTTTGTGTACGTTTTCAGATTCCTTCACCATGAAAACACATGACAAGCAATTGGATTGACAATGATAGGATTAGTGGTTCAGTAGTTATTGACGAAAATGGCATTTTCCATAATGGCGGTTTAGCGCCACAGTTCCCCCATACAGTGTTTGTGTGTATGTTTTCAGATTCCTTGACCATGAAAACATATGACTAGCAATTGGATTGACAATGATAGGATTAGTGGTTCAGTAGTTATTCTTGAAAATGACATTTTCCGTAATGGCGGCCACAGTTCCCCCCATACAGTGTTTGTGTGTACGTTTTCAGATTCCTTGACCATGAAAACATATAACAAGCAATTGGATTCACAATGATAGGATTAGTGGTTCAGTAGTTATTGACGAAAATGGCATTTTCTGTAATGGCGGTTTAGCGCCACAGTTCCCCCCCCATACAGTGTTTGTGTGTACGTTTTCAGATTCCTTGACCGTGGAAACATATGACAAGCAATTGGATTGACAACAATTGGATTGACAATGATAGGATTAGTGGTTTAGTAGTTATTCACGAAAATGGCATTTTGCATAATGGCGGTTTTCTTGTGGACAGTGATCCGGATCACCACCAAAATCTAATCATCTGTAGGATACCCCATTTCTGACAATCTGTGAAAATTTCATGAAAATCCGTCCATAACTTTTTGAGTTATCTTGCTAACAAACAGACAAACAAACAGACAAACAAACAGACAAACAGACAAACCAACGCCGATGATCACATAACCTCCCCCTTTGGCGGAGGTAAAAAGGCTGCATGGGCTCTTCCCTCGTTAACCTGTCATCAATTAAGCAGTTAAAAGGTCTGGAGTTGATTCCAGGTGTGGCGTTTGCATTTGGAAGCTGTTGCTGTGAACACACAACGTGCGGTCAAAGGAGCTCTCAATGGAGGTGAAACAGACCATCCTGAGGCTGAAAAAAAAGAAGAAATCCATCAGAGAGATAGCAGAAATGTTAGGAGTGGCCAAATCAACAGTTTGGTACATTCTGAGAAAAAAAGAGTGCACTGGTGAGCCTGGGAACTCAAAAAGGCCTGGACGTCCACGGAAGACAACAGTGGTGGATGATCACAGAATCCTTTCCATGGTGAAGAACAACCCCTTCACAACATCCACTCAAGTGAAGAACACTCTCCATGAAGTAGGTGTATCAGTATCTAAGTCTACCATAAAGAGAAGACTTCATGAGAGTAAATACAAAGGATTCACCACAAGGTGCAAACCATGAATCAGCCTCAAAAATAGAAAGGTCAGAATTGACTTTGCCAAAAAACACCTGAAGAAGCCAGCCCAGTTCTGGAACAGCATTCTTTGGACAGATGAGACTAAGATCAACCTGCACCAGAATGATGGGAAGAAGAAAGTTTGGAGAAGAATTGGAACAGCTCATGATCCAAAGCACTACATCTTCTGTAAAACATGGTGGGGGCAGTGTGATGGCATGGGCATGCATGGCTTCCAATGGCACTGGGTCACTTGTGTTTATTGATGATGTGACAAAAGACAGAAGCAGCCAGATGAATTCTGAAGTGTATAGGGATATACTTTCTGCTCAGATTCAGCCAAATGCAGCAAAGTTGATTGGACGGTGCTTCACCAATGATCCAAAACACACTGCAAAAGCAACCGAGGAGTTTTTTAAAACAACAAAGTGGAATATTCTGCAATGGCCGAGTCAATCACCAGATCTCAACCCAATCGAGCATGCATTTCACTTGCTCAAGACAAAACTTAAGGCAGAAAGACCCACAAACAAGCAACAACTGAAGACAGCTGCAGTAAAGGCCTGGCAAAGCATCACAAAGGAGGAAACCCAGCGTTTGGTGATGTCCATGGGTTCCAGACTTCAGGCAGTCATTGCCTGCAAAGGATTCTCAACAAAATATTGAAAAGTAACATTTTGCTTAGGGTTATGTTTATTTGTCCAATTATTTTTGAGCCCCTGAAATGAGGAGCGTTTGTATAAAAATAGTAACAATTCCTACATGTTTAATCATATATTTTTGTTCAACCCCTTGAATTAAACCTTAAAGTCTGCACTTCAATTCCGTTGTAGTTGTTTCATTTCAAATCCAATGTGGTGGCATGCAGAGCCCAAATCATGAAGATTGTGTCACTGTCCAAATATTTCTGGGCCTAACTGTATATATGCAGTGATCTTCCTCCTACACCGTTCCCTGTTCCACCTGGAGAAGCCTGGGAACACGGTGAGGATCATGTTCTTTGACTTCTCCAGTGCTTTCAATACCATCCAACCAGTGATCCTGAGGGACAAACTGCTGTGTACAGGGGTGGACCAGCACCTGTCATCATGGATCCTGGACTACCTCACAAACTGGCCACAGTTTGTGAGAACCCAGGATTGTATGTCCGACACGATCATCGGCAGTACGGGGGCCCCCCCAGGGAACAGTTTTGGCTCCCTTCCTGTTCACCCTTTATACTGTGGACTTCTCACACAACACAACACACTGCCATCTACAGAAGTTCTTTGACGACTCTGTCATCGTCGGCTTCATCTCCAACAGAGATGAAGCTGAGTACAGAGGACTTTTCCAGGACTTCGTGGACTGGTGCCATCAGAACTGCCTCCAGATCAATGCGAGGAAAACTAAGGAGCTGGTGGTGGACTGCCGCAGGCAAGGACAACCCCTCACAGCACCAGTAAACATCCAGGGAACAGACATTAAGATGGTGACATCCTACAAGTACCTGGGTGTTCATTTGAACAATAAACTAGACTGGTCACACAATACCGATGCACTCTACAAGAAGGGACAGCGCAGGCTGTTCCTACTGAGGAGGCTCAGGTCTTTTGGTGTACAAGGAGTGCTCCTGAAGACCTTCTACAATTCGGTGGTGGCATCAGCCATCACTTTTGTAGTGGTCTGCTGGGGCAGCGGCATCACAGCAGCCGACAGAAAGAGACTGAACAAACTGATCAAGAAAGCTAGCTCTGTCCTGGGGCAGCGCCTCGACCCAGTGGAGGAGATGGGAGAGAGAAGGATGGTGACTAAGCTGTCATCTCTGCTGTCTGCTGGAATCCAAGTCCCACCCTATGCAGGACATGCTGAACGCACTGAGGTCCTCATTTAGCAGCAGGCTACGTCATCCTAGGAGCACGACCGAGAGGTTTTGCAGGTCCTTCCTACCTACGGCTGTCAGACTTTATAACCTAAGCAGGGCTGCTTGCAGAGATTGTAAAATAAAAAAAAAAAAACATTACGACCTAATAGTACTGAATGCAAAAGACGCAACAAACTTACACAAAATGGTCCCCCTCCAGTATACAACTATGACAATATCAATCGCTACGGAGGGTGACAATATGTATGGGTACATATTCATACTATGTGGGGTAACTAAATAGACTGGTATGCTGTTTATTCCATCTAGCTACAATGCTCCGCACTGTGTATACATCCATCCATCATAGCAGTCTGTCGGGGGTGACAATGACTGTTTCATTTAGGTCTGATCAGATTCCTCCATGCAGATCTGTAATTCACCGTCCGCTGCCAGGAACTCCTGACCTTGTTAACCCGGGCGATGTCCGAGCCGGAATGAGTTGCACTCTGACTGACCATTTCATGAAACTGCTTGCAAAGTATTTGAGTACCGCTAGCTTCTGCTTGACTCGCGACACATTCTCGGCAGTATTCACTGCTCTTATTCTCTTATTTTCTTATCTTCTAAATTATTGCTCTGAGTGTTGCTATCCCTGTGCTGTTGCAATCCTGGAATTCCCCCATTGTGGGACTAATAAATGCTTAAAGGCTTATCTTATATATATATATATATATATATATATATACAGTGGGGAAAAAAAGTATTTAGTCAGCCACCAATTGTGCAAGTTCTCCCACTTAAAAGATGAGAGAGGTCTCCAATTTTTATCATAGGTGTACCTCAACTATGAGAGACAAAATGAGAAAAAAAAAATCCAGAAAATCACATTGAAGGATTTTTAATGAATTAATTGGTAAATTCCTCGGTAAAATAAGTATTTGGTCACCTACAAACAAGCAAGATTTCTGGCTCTCACAGACCTGTAACAACTTCTTTAAGAGGCTCCTCTGTCCTCCACTCGTTACCTGTATTAATTGTACCTGTTTGAACTTGTTATCAGTATAAAAGACACCTGTCCACAACCTCAAACAGTCAGACTCCAAACTCCACTATGGCCAAGACCAAAGAGCTGTCAAAGGACACCAGAAACAAAATTGTAGACCTGCACCAGGCTGGGAAGACTGAATCTACAATAGGTAAGCAGCTTGGTGTGAAGAAATCAACTGTGGGAGCAATTATTAGACAATGGAAGACATACAAACTAATCAGAAATACACTCTAATATCTAATATACATTGCTAATGTGGTAAATGACTATTCTAGCTGCAAATGTCTGGTTTTTGGTGCAATATCTACATAGGTGTATAGAGGCCCATTTCCAGCAACTATCACTCCAGTGTTCTGATGGTACAATGTGTTTGCTCATTGCGTCAGAAGGCTAATGGATGATTAGAAAACCCTTGTGCAATCATGTTAGCACAGCTGAAAACAGTTTAGCTGGTTAGAGAAGCTATAAAACTGGCCTTCCTTTGAGCAGGTTGAGTATCTGGAAAAAATTATTATTTCAAATACACCTCGTCAATGTCTTGACTATATTTTCTATTCATTTTACAACTCATGGTGGTAAATAAGTGTGACTTTTCATGGAAAACACAAAATAATTGTCTGGGTGACCCCAAACTTTTGAACGGTAGTGGTGTGGCGCCTGGGGAGAGCCTAATTGTGTACCATCTCAGACAGGAACAAAAGAGCAGGGGTTCCCTAGTGAGATAACAGGGAGGTGTTAAGGATGAGTGGGTTGAATGCAATGTGACGCGAAGGTCATCTTTTGTGTGTGAGAAGATTCTAGAAGAATGCCATGATATTTAAGAGAGGAGCTTCTGCTGGAATGTATTCTGTCTATGCTTGAAGATGTGAGAGTGTGTAATAAATCGTCTGAAACAAATCTGCCTCTTCATTTACACGCTCCACACTGGTGACCCAAGACGTATCATGGAACATGAGTCAAGATCCCCGGAGCTGACCTCGACGGGAACCTCCAGCCATGCATGTGCGGTCGCAGTCAACCTAC
This sequence comes from Pholidichthys leucotaenia, assembly GCA_020510985.1. NCBI lineage: Eukaryota > Metazoa > Chordata > Actinopteri > Cichliformes > Pholidichthyidae > Pholidichthys > Pholidichthys leucotaenia. The sequence goes on from CM035841.1 coordinate 334,211,076, forward strand.
CGGATTTCTGGCAGCACAACCCGCGCTGTTGGTTCCACCTCATCGAGGCGCAGTTCGCCCTCCGGGGGATAACGGCAGATGACACCAAGTTCCACTATGTGGTCACAGCGCTCGACGCCCGCACAGCTCAGCACGTAGCGAGCCTGCTTGATCAGCCACCAACCAGCAACAAGTACGAGGCGCTAAAGGCTGCGCTCATCCAGCGCTTCACTCTCTCGGATGGTGAGAGAGCACAGAGGCTCCTGACGCAGACCGAGTTGGGAGATGGGTCGGCAATAGACCTCATGGAGAAGATGCTGACGTTAAGGGGCACGGACGACCACTTTCTGTTTACCCACCTCTTCCTCCGGAACCTTCCGACAGCGGCGAGAGCGACCCTGGCCAATTTGCTGACCAAGCGGGACTTTTGTGCGCTAGCCTGGGAGGCAGACCGGATCATCATCGCCACCAGGGCGTTCACGACCATCGCGGCAGCGACGGAGCTCAGCGAGGCGACCAGAGGAGGCGAGGAGCCACCGACGGTAGCAGCAGCGGGGGCCAAGGAACGCGAGGGAGACACTCTTTGTTTCTACCACCACCGCTTCGGAGAGAAGGCACACAGATGTACACCACCGTGCCAATTCAAGCGCTCGCGAAACGCCAAGACTGGGGGGTCAGTAGCAGCCGCGACCCTAGGGAGGAGAACAAGCTGCTCTACCTGACGGACGCACGCTCGGGGAGGCATTTCCTCGTGGACACCGGCGCCCAGAAGAGTTTCATCCGGCCGACCTACGCTGACCGGCTGGCAGGATCTAGCGGCCCCAAGATGGCGGCAGCAAACGGCTCGGAGATTAAGACCTTTGGTGAGAAGACTCTACTCTTGTCTCTACACGGCCGTACATATGAGTGGACTTTTGTCATAGCAGCATTGAATTACCATATACTGGGGGCTGATTTTCTGTGTGCACATGGTTTACTGGTTGATGTTGCTAACAGGCGCCTAGTTAATGCACTGTCTTTTGACTCTCTCCCCTGTATAGCTCGAGTGACCCGGCCAACAGCACAAGCCAACGTCACAGCAGCAGGCGGTAAGTTTCACACACTGCTCACTCAGTTCCCAGCACTCACAGTCCTGACGTTTTCGGCAGCCATCGCTAAACACGGTTTGGAGCATTTTATCACCACCACCGGGCCGCCCGTTTTTGCACGACCTCAGCGCTTGGACGCAGCTAAACTGGCCATAGCGCGCAAGGAGTTTGCCAACCTGGAAAGGTTGGGCATCATCAGGCGCTCAAACAGCCCATGGGCATCCCCGCTACACATGGTCCCTAAAGCTGAGGGTTCATGGCGACCGTGCGGAGATTTCCGCAGGTTGAACAACGCCACAGCGCACGACCCGACCGCTACCCAATTCCCCACATACAGGATTTTTCCGTTCACCTTGCCGGAGCGCGCATTTTTTCCAAAATAGATCTGGTCCGCGGTTACCACCAAGTCCCAGTGCGCGCCGAGGAATACCCAAAACAGCGGTAATAACTCCGTTCGGTTTATTTGAGTTCCTGCACATGCCATTCGGGTTAAAAGGAGCGGCACAGACGTTCCAGCACATGATGGATGCAGTGCTGCGCGATCTCTCGTTCGTGTTCGTCTACCTGGACGATATCCTAGTAGCCAGCGCGTCCGAAGACGAACACGAAACCCACTTCACGATGGTTTTCTGGAGGTTGGAAGAGCACGGGTTAATAATCAACCCAGCGAAATGTCAGTTCAGGGTGACGGAGATTGATTTTTTGGGGCACCGCGTCTCTCCCGAAGGAGCAATCCCGCTGCCTGACAAGGTGCGTGCAGTGGCGGATTTTCCCCGGCTACAAACGGTCATGGCGCTACAAGAATTTTTGGGAATGGTGAACTTTTATAACCGTTTCCTTCCCCGCGCAGCACAGCTCATGCAACCATTGTATGCCGCGCTCAAAAAACAGAAACCCGCGGATAGGGTCGAATGGACCCCGGAGCGGGAGCGCGCGTTCTCGGAAGTCAAGGCAGCCCTGGCAAGCGCCACATTGCTGGTACATCCAGACCCAACGGCCCGCATAGCGCTCACCACTGACGCTTCGGATGTGGCCATAGGGGCTGTCGTGGAGCAGCGTGTAGCCGGGGCTTGGCAGCCGCTCGCCTTTTTCAGCAGGACTTTGCGCGACAGTGAACGTAAATACAGCGCGTTCGACAGAGAGATGCTGGCTCTCCACCTGGCCATTCGCCACTTCCAGTTCTGGCTGGAAGGGCGCAATTTCACCACGTTCGTTAACCACAAGCCGCTAACATTTGTGATGGCCAAAGTTTCAGAACCATGGTCGGGCCGGAAGCAGAGACAGCTGGCCGGGATCTCAGAGTTTACTACCGATATTCAGCATGTGTCGGGTAAACTGAATGTAGTGGCAGACTGCCTCTCGTGCGCCGTGGTGGCCCCGGTCTGCGTGGGGATAGATTACGCAGCCATGGCCGCGGAGCAGGTTAGTGACGCGGACGTGCGCGCGCTCCAGTCTGGACCAACAGGGTTAAGGCCGGAGAGCAGGGTGCTGCAAGACGGCATGCCCCCCCTAATCTGCGATGTCTCCATGGGTCGCCCGCGTCCCGTGGTCCCGGCCGCGTGGCGCCGCCGCGTGTTTGAGTCGGTTCACTCTTTGGCGCACCCAGGAGTGCGCGCGTCGGTCAAAATGGTAGAAGAGAAATTTGTGTGGCCGAGCCTTCGCAAACAAGTGAAAGAAGGGGCGGCAGCCTGCGTGGCGTGCCAACGAGCCAAAGTACACAGACACACGAAGGCTCCCTTGGAGCCATTTCGTATTCCGGCTAAGAGGTTCGACCATGTTCACGTGGACCTCGTGGGCCCCCTCCCGCCATCGCAGGGGTGCACGCACCTCCTGACAATGGTGGACCGCACCACGCGCTGGCCGGAAGCGGTTCCGCTGGCGGCAACCATGTCCGAGGAGGTGGCGCGCGTTTTTTTAACAGCATGGGTGGCGCATTTTGGAGTCCCGTCAGACATTACGTCCGACAGAGGCCCTCAATTTGTTTCCGAACTCTGGTCAGCGATGGCCCGCAGCCTGGGTATTACAATTCACCGCACAACCGCGTACAACCCACAGGCTAATGGGTTATGCGAACGTTTTCATAGATCATTGAAAGCGACTCTCAGGGCTTCATTGACGGATGCAAATTGGGTAGACAGGTTACCGTGGGTTTTATTGGGGTTGCGCTCCACGCCTAAAGAGGATCTGGAAGCTTCCCCGGCAGAACTCGTTTTTGCGCAACCACTCCGGCTGCCCGGGGAGTTTCTGCCAGATAATCCCGAGCCGGCATAGACAGACTCAAACCTGCTTTCGTTGTGGCAGACGAGCAAGTGCTGTTGGCGAGGGCCCCTCGGCGTGGAAGACCCCCACGGGGAGCTCCCCAGAGAAACGATTCCCCAGAGCACCCACACGGACAGACAGAAAGGTTTCCCCCCCAAACAACAGCCCCCCAAAGGCAGGGCAGCACCGCGGAGGCGGTGAATTCTGGTTACAGCAGATACGGGAGAAGACTGAAGCCCAAGCAGCATGTGGACTGATGTTTAATGGTTCTATCGCAGCATGTGGACTGTTATCCTATTGTTCCATCTAAGGTGCTCGGGGGGGGGGGGGGGTGGCGCCTGGGGAGAGCCTAATTTTGTACCATCTCAGACAGGAACAAAAGAGCAGGTGTTCCCTAGTGAGATAACAGGGAGGTGTTAAGGATGAGTGGGTTGAATGCAATGTGACGCGAAGGTCATCTTTTGTGTGTGAGAAGATTCTAGAAGAATGCCATGATATTTAAGAGAGGAGCTTCTGCTGGAATGTATTCTGTCTATGCTTGAAGATGTGAGAGTGTGTAATAAATCGTCTGAAACAAATCTGCCTCTTCATTTACATGCTCCACAGTGTATATATATATACTGTATATATATATATATATATATATATATATACTGTATATATACGTATATATGGCTGCAATGTCTCTATGTAATCCTCGTGTTTTCCTTTCTTCTCTTTTCTTCTTTTTCTTGTTTTTGGTATTATATATTTAATATTTAATATGAATTATTAACAAACAAAAATAATAGTTGGGTGCCTTTTGTGTCAGCAACCTTTGAAAGGTCTTTCGTTTCCCTGATCATCAATTTTAATATTCTTTTTATCCATATGTAGCCTATTATTTTATTATGCCCTTCATGGTCTAAATCAGTCCTTCTCAAATCGATGCGATGCCAGGGGGGGCGCGTATGACCCCGGGGAACAGCCTTTGCTTTTGCCGTGTAAAGTGTAATTGCACATCCACGGCAGCAGGTGGTGCAGTGGCGCTCTCATTGTCAAAGTCTGTGCGGGAGTTTAAAACTTTTTTAAATTGCTGTCAACAAACCCCTCGAGAGACACCGTGGAGAAATATTTAACAGTAACGAAAAGAAAGGCGGAGAGAGACAGAGGTAAAGAGACAAATGAAAGTCTCCCAAAAGCTAAGAGGAGGAAATATGACGAAGCTCATCTAGCGCTTGGCTTCACGGTGACTACGGTGGGAGACGAGGAAAGACCGGTGTGTTTACTGTCTGAAAATGTTGGCAGCGGACAGCATGAAGCCAAATAAATTACGACGTGTCACGACGTTGTGACATTACATCCTCAACACGTTGATAAGCCGCTTGATTTTTTTCAGCAAAAACGTGCGGAGTACGGCCAACAATCATGCCGCTTTGTGAACGCTACATCAGTAAACCAGCGAGCACTTTTAGCATCATTTAAAGTGGCGCACCAAATTGCGCAGTGCAGAAAAACCCCCACACAATTGCAGAGGAGTTGATGCTGCCTGCAGCAGTAGACATGGTTTCTGTCATGCTAAAATGTTAAATATGTTGGTGCTCCTGTGTTAATGTTCCAGATCAATTTACACTTAATATTATTTATTGATTGAATTATTTTTCTCAGCATCAAATGGTTCAGTTGGTCAAAAATGTTTCTAGTTTAAATAAGGATTGACATATTTTTTATTTCAGGCACTTTGATGCACTTTAAGTTTTTTTTTCTGTTTTAGACTATAACAGGGTTTCTGTGTGGCAAAATAAAGTTAATATTTGTTGAAAGTTAATTTATATTGCTTTTTTCTTTTGTTAATGTTAAAAAGGATACAATTTTAGGTATACTTATACAATTTTTATAGATAATGATCTTATTTATAGTCACCGCGGCGAGTGGGGGGGGGGCGCGAAATATTTTCTCTTTCCTAGGGGGGGCTTTGCAAAAAATAATTGAGAAGCACTGGTCTAAATGCTTCTTTCTCTCCTGGTACATAAGAAAAAGCCAACTTTAGAAGTTGCTCAGAATGGGTGTTTGCAGAGTAGAAGCTGACCCCTACTGATTTAAGTAAGAACTGCAGCAGCTTCAGAGGAGCCGATGTCTTCCTGGATGAGCCCATGAGTCCAGCAGAGGAGGAGCGGGGTTTGAAATTACAGGCCGCCCCCTCTCTGTCACCCAGCCCCCAACACAAACCCTGCAGAGGAAACGGAAAAGACGAAATACACAAGAAGGTTAATCATTTCGGAGCCCCTGGGCTGTAGAAAGAACACAGAGTTCCTTTGTATCCAAATACTCCTCTCTTTTTGGTCCTTCATTTAGACCACCGCGAGCCTCTCCAGCAATTACTTCCACTTTTTTTTTCTCACATCTGTTATTTCCAGCTGTTTGCAGCTGGCAAAAAGCCCCCGCCCTGTTTGGGAAAAAGGGACCGCGAGTGAACGGAGGAGGAGAGAGATGCCGCCCCAACCTCCCGAACCTCAGGTGAGGAAGAACATCCTGAAGTTCCTCTGTAGCTTCTTGGGGATCGTCCGGATCCTGCAGGTGGTGTTCGGGGCCGGTTTGTGGGTCACCATCGCCGCCAACAAGTACGAGGGCTCCATCCACTTCGTCCTGTTCGTCGCCGTCCTTTTCTGGCTCCTGACCCTCGCCCTCTTCTTCCTCACCCTGCTGGACAAGCAGGACCTGGTGCCGCTGCTGGGAGGGGAGCGCTGGCTCTGCACCAACCTGGCGCACGACGTGGCCGCCGCCGTTCTCTACCTGCCGGCCGTAGGGATCATGATCTACAAGACGGATCAGAACTCGTACTGCAACCTGGACCAGTACAAGCACTATTGCCTGTACAAAGTCTACCTGACAGCCGCCGCATTCGCCTGCCTGTGCTGCCTGGCCTATCTCCTGGCTGTTGTTTATGGAGCGTGCAGAAAGTGTCGAGGGGAGCAAACGATCATCTGACAAGACCAGAGTGGGTGTGAAGGGTGGATTTCCGGGAGGGGGGGATGTGCAAAACAAGATGAGGAATAGTTAACTTAACTGTAGTTAAACTCATTAATTAATATCTGACTGATCTCTGATTCATTTTGGGCACAGTCAGTCCCTCTGGTGTTTAACCAGCGTGTTTAACTCCAAAGGTAGGTAGGCAATGATACAATGATAGATAATGTAGGCCTACTCGAAATAATTTTGCTACTTTTTTTTACAAATTAATTTAGATTACATTTTTTCATACATTTGCAGGTTTTTTCCTAGTATTTTTTTTTTACCTTTTTATTGTGTATTTGCAGCTTTATTTGTGAGATTTCTATCATAGGTTTACATTTTTTTCTTATAATTTGTTGCTTTTTGTGATCAAGTTGAGTTTTTCAGGTATGCAACTTTTTTTTTTCAAGTTTACAAGTTTTTTTCTTGGTAAATTTGCGTTCCCTCTTAGATGTGGTATTCTGAGAAAAATAAAATACAAACTAATGGTATGTACCCTCTGACATTGTCCAAATCATATAAACAGTAAAAAATGATAAATCAAACCCAACCCTATTTCCACAATAAAAGAACAATGATTTCATCATTGATTTCAATTAAATAAAATTAAGTATTGACTAACTTACTGAAGATGTAGTCATTTCTGATAAGGAGAAACTTCTAACCAGTTTTCAATTCAGTGAAATAAAAGTAACTGAAAGAGTACTATGAAATCTATTTAAGTTTAAGGTACTGTTTTTCCAGTAAAAAGTGCCCTGTAATAAAAACTACTCTGAGTACAATTTTGTGCAAAATTACTTGAGTACATGTGCTTGTGTAAATGTAACTAGTTACTGCCCACCTCTGTTTAGCATGAAATGATGCAGCTCCTGGTGTGGAGGCCCAAATCTGCCTAAAACATTCAGATATGCTTTTTTCAGATAAATGATAAAGTTAATTGTTAAAGTAATTGTTGTTTGCAGTAGATGATTTCACTGAATTAGCCTCGATTTACATGTTCGGACTACTTCTCCACCTAAAATATTGCTGCAGGTTTACTGTAGTACAATGGTTCACTTCATTTTTAAAGTTTATATTTTTATTTGTTTCTTACTACTTATTTCTGCATGACAACAAACTCTACAGGACAGTCATGGAAATGAGAAGAACCAAAACAGCTGACTGAAAAAACTGTTTGAATACAACTCAAAAACTGTGCCCCGGATTTATGAGTGCCTTCTGTCTGATTGCTGTACAACAACTCAACAACACAGATGTGACTGGTGCTACAATGTCTATGCTGAACACAGTATAATCCTTAAGACTTCATTATATTAAATCCAAAGAGCAAGAAGAGGCTTTTATAATAAAGATGATTGAGTGTCAGCGAGATGTTTGTTGTCTTGGTTCCTTCACAAATTGGGTCATAGTGGCTTTTTTCCAAATTAAACATATTTAGAGTGATTATAGTGATGGAACTCAGGAACTTCCTGCTGGGAGATAAAAGCCTTGGCTAATCAGCAGGGATCACTAATGTTCTCCACCACATGAAAGACACAGATCTGTGGGGCTGGCTGTGTGTGTGTGTGCGTGTGTGTGTGTGTGCGATGCCTGCAAGTTGTCCAAGCTTTGGCAACAATGTGTGTGCATGTTTTGTGTTGGGAAGAGACTTACCGGAACAGTCTGTTGGGGGGTTTGGGAGGTGGACTGAGTTTCAGCCAATGAACATGAGGCCAAGCAGTGGAAGATGATTCGGTGCATCTTCTGTTCCAGAGAGCAAGCAATTCTTGGAAACACGCTGCTGACAAGTTGTTTAAATGATCTGGTAAACTTTGTTTGTGGGTTCATATGTTGCACTCTTGCTGCCTGCAAGAGTGCAACATATGAACAAGAATTGTCCCAAGAATTGCAAGAGCATGGGACAGTTTGTGACGAAAACAAACAAGTGAACAAAAAATGCAAACATTAGTTAAAAAGAGACCATGTAATTAATATCATAGGGTGGCTAACATGTTTATAAAAGGAGGTGAGGTATCTCTTTTTTCTTGTGCAAGTGCAGGATGACACATGTGGCAAGAGCTGTTAAAGGGTTAACCAGCTGCAGCACCAGGATATAAATCTTGAACTTCTAAAGAAGCCCCACGAGACGCACATGTGCTCACACTCCCACCCATCCACTCTTTCTCGATGATTTCCACAAAATAGCCCAACATTTCTGAATCATCATCACAGTCTGAATCCTTCATGTTTTGGATGAGTCATCATAACTATAGTGAGTGCTGACAACTAAGACTGGAACAAGATTTTACACATACATCCCAAAAGTCTTTGTTAGTTTACCAAAGTAACAACTACTTATTACACTGACTGCAGCAAAATAAATAATTTACATCCACATTTGCTACGTTTGTGTTTATTTTGAGTTTATTTCTTAAACACTATATGTGTGTCTAAACAGTGAATTTAAAGGGATCATTGCCCTTTTCCACATTTTAAAAGCTCATACTGTGGTGACACTAAACACAGCAGGGAGACATTCCTCTGAGACATTCTTCTGGAGCTTTCTTCACACCCAGCAGCAGGGCTGGAAGAAGCAGAGGACAATTTACATGCGGACAGGGAACCACAGGAAGCAGTCAGACAGGACTGTATGCATGCGTCCTCGAGCCAACCAATGTCATGCTAATCATGTGTATTGACCGATGTGTATTAGATGACAATTGATATGCTAATGTGCCATGCATTCTCTGTCTGTATCACTGTATAAAAGAGCTGACTTTACATGCCTCACTAGCACATACACAGCACACAGTGCTGCAGTGTGTTTCACGATGATGGAGGAATAAAACTCTTAAACCTTCAGCTCGCCGTGTCTCGCCTGAACTTATTTTGTTCCTCCACAATACATGTCTTAATGAAATGTTTGTGACATGTTTTGGTCAAATTTCTTTAATTATTTAATTTTTGCAGCATAATTTGTGAATTGTGGAGATTGTGTGGAAAGGATGAGGCAGAGTTATTTCTCAGGTTCCATTTTATTCTCAACACACTCTCCAACATTCAAAAGCAGAAGAAGGAAAAACCCCCAACATCTGCCAGTCTTATACCCCTGACATCAAAGTACAAAATCCCATTGTCTTTAAATCCCAAACACAATGCATCCCCCCTGCAGTTCCTCTCTCTTCCACCCAAACCTGGGTGGTCAGGAAATCATTCATGTCCATCTCTTTGCATATCAAAAGGCCAACTCTCTCGTCCTCCTCTTATCCCCAGGAGATCCAGACCTTTTGTTCCTCTTCAGACGTGAAGCCAAAATAAGCACACAGGAATATACATGACAGAATATGAACAGTCATATACATATGAGCCCGTGAAACTACATATGTGCACCACATATAACCCCCCCCCCCAAACGTCTAAGATGGAACAAACAAACACAGATTGCATGTCATAATAAAATCGCCACACATCAGTCCACATGCTGTCTTGGTCTCAACCGTCTGCCGTATCTGCTGCAGGCGGGCTTAACCTCTTCTGCGGCGTCTTCCTGCTGTGGAGCTGCTGTCTGGGGATTATAACTGTTAGTCAATCTCTGTGAGTGTACTGGGGAATGCTCCCTAGGGGGTCTACCCCGTCGCGGGGCCCTCGCCAACTGCACAGTTTCGTCAGCCATCACAAAAGCAGGTTTGAGTCTGTCTATGCCAATTATCTCCTTTCTGCCCCCCAAATCCAGCAAAAAATGCTTATATCACCTGTTTCTAGCACTCTAAATGGTCCATCATAAGGCGGTCGCAGAGCTGTGCGGTGGGCATCATGTCTGACAAAAACAAACTCCGCATTTTTTAAAGCTTTAGGCACAAAAACACGCGGGAAACTGTGGTGAACGGGGCCTGGTAGGACACTCGGGCCATTGCTATTCTGCAACCGCTGAGCCGAGGAGAACTCTGGCGCTGGGTTGTCAGGGAGAAATTCTCCAGGCAGCCGAAGTGGCTGTGCGAACACTAGCTCTGCTGGGGAGGCGTCTAAATCCTCTTTAGGTGCAGAACGCAACCCCAATAGAACCCATGGTAGTTTGTCAACCCAATTTGCATCCGTAAGCGACGCTCTGAGAGCCGCCTTCAGCGACCTGTGAAAACGTTCGCATAACCCGTTAGCCTGCGGGTAATACGCGGTCGTGCGGTGGATCGTTGCCCCCAGGCTGCGGGCCATCACTGACCAAAGTTCGGAAACAAATTGTGGGCCTCTGTCAGACGTAATATCCGACGGAACTCCAAAACGCACTACCCATGTAGTTAAAAAAGCACACGCCACCTCCTCGGCTGTGGTTGATGACAGGGGAACCACTTCTGGCCAGCGCGTGGTGCTGTCAACCATTGTCAGAAGATGTGTGCACCCTTGCGAGGGAGGTAGGGGGCCTACGAGGTCCACATGGACATGATCAAACCTTTTAGCTGGAATATGAAACGGCTCCAAAGGAGCTCTCGTGTGTCTATGCACTTTGGCCCGCTGACAGGCCATGCAGGTTGCCGCCCCATCCCCCCTGCAGTTCCTCTCTCTTCCACCCAAACCTGGGTGGTCAGGAAATCATTCATGTCCATCTCTTTGCATATCAAAAGGCCAACTCTCTCGTCCTCCTCTTATCCCCAGGAGGTCCAGACCTTTTGTTCCTCTTCAGACGTGAAGCCAAAATAAGCACACAGGAATATACATGAGAGAATATGAACAGTCATATACATGTGAGCCCGTGAAACTACATATGTGCACCACAGAATCATCTTTTTCAGCCTTTCTCAAACGCCTGGGTTCAGTGCATGTCTCTTTAAATTTCTAAAGACTGCATTCACCTCCGCCCTCTTGCTTACATCATTATTGCTAATCTTAGCTCCTAGCTTATATCTAGCTCAGAGCCAACTAACATACATTTGTTTCAAAGAATGAATGAAATAATGCATCACTGGTGGAGAGGGGTGTGTGGTTTCAGTGGTTGATAGGATGTGACCGGTCCCTGGAGTACCAGAAGCACAGAAACATACATGAATGAGTGGCTAAACTGCTAGCTTCAGCTAGTCACCTTGGGTCCTGGTGAAACATAATACAACCAGAAAGTAACCTAAAATAATGTCTAAGAATGAGTGGTCAAGTGTATAAACAAGGATTCCAGTGGAGGTGAATGGAATTTATTGAAAATAGCAATCATAACCATCTGGATTGACAGTTAAGCTAATGTCAAATGGCCTGTCTGTCACCTCCTCCTCACCAAGGCAAGCTGTATTCAGTTACAAAGATCAAATCCAACCGCCAAGCATGCTAACAATTCAATGTAGCATCACTGCAAAAATATAGCAAAATAAGCCAGAAGGTCATGAGCTATATTATCAACTGTTGATTAGTGAACCAGGTGGAAGCAGGGATGTTTATTAGGGTGACTGAAATCACCTGCCATTAGGCAGTGGTGGCCTAATAGTCAGCGACGTGGACTGGTGAGCAGAAGATTTCCGGTTCAATCACTGGACTACAGCTCAGTTTTCAACATCATCATCCTGGACATCCTGATCAATAAACTGCACCTCGTCCAGATTCCCCCACCTCCCAACTGCTCCTGGATAAAAGACTTTCTCACCAACCATCCACAAACAGTCAGACTCAGCCCCCACCACTCCTCCACACTGTCTCTCAGCACTGGCTCCCCCCAGGGCTGTATACTAAGCCCACTACTGTACTCCCTGTACACCTTTGACTGTATTTCAACCCACCCAACCACCGTCATCGTGAAGTACACGGACAATACCACCTTGGTTGGGCGCATCACCGATGACGATGAGAAGGCATGCATGGCAGAGGTAGAGAATCTGCTGCTGTGGTGCCAAGCAAACAACTTGACACTGAAGGTCCAAAGAACTCATACTGGACTTCAGGAAGGACAGACAGGAGCCCCCCCCCCCCCCCACCACCACCACCACCACCACCACCACATCCCCATAAATGGCGACCGCCTGGAAACCGTCCCCACCTTCAGGTTCCTGGTCACCCACATCTCCTCTGACCTCTCCTGGACTGTCAACACCAAGGCCCTGGTGAAGAAAGCCCAGCAGCGGCTGTACTTCCTCCATGTCCTGAGGAAGAACAACCTGGACCAGAAACTGCTGCTGGCCTTCTACTGCTGCTCAGTGGAGAGCATGCTGACCTACTGTCTGGGTGTGTGGTATGCCGGCTCCACGGCCGAGAACAGGAAGGCTCTACAGAGGGTCATCAACACCTCCCAAAAAATCATCGGCGGCCCTCTGCCCTCCCTGGAGGACATCTCCAGATCCTCCTGTCTCAGAAAGATCAAGGTCATCACAGGAGACTCCTCACATTCCACCCACCACCTGTTTGACCTGCTCCCCTCTGGACAACGGTTCAGAGCAACCAGGTCCCACACCTCCAGAATGACAAACAGTTTCTTCCCCAGGGCCATCCAGACTGCAGTCAGAGGCCCCACCCCCTCCCTCCGAACGCTCACATGCACAGAACTGAGGACCTTTTTAATTATCATAATAACACACCTGTTTTTGCACTCTGCACTTTCATGTACATTGACCCATCAGTGAAACCACTACCATTCCTGTGTATATTTTCCATAATCCTTGGACCATTTTATTCAATCGTGTGTTCTGCACTCCACACTCTTATGTACATAGTTCCATCCGTGAAGCCACTACCACACCTGTGTGTATATATCTGTGGGCTATTTTTATTTCTATTTCTGGAGTATGTTTAATCGTGTATTGTGTAACTGTGTTTTATCAAATCCTTCTCCCTTACCTTATTGCGCAGTAGCCTGGTGGAGCACCCACAATTTTGTTGTGCTGTACAACAGTACAATGACAATAAAGCCTATTCTATTCTATTCTTGGTGCAAGCTTCCTAGTACCGCTAAGCGCTGACTAATGCCTTTGGCTCCCCATCACTCTACGTGACAGACAGCTAGACTGGCCAATAACAGAGCACCCAGAGAATATCAAGGACCACGCTAGGCTTTTTTAGGTTTTATGACAGTAGTCAAGTGAGAGAGTCAAAACTGCTCCTTGGAGAGAAAAATAATTTTAAAAAAGGCTGTGGGGTTTTTTTAAGAGAAGTGAGTGTTTTTGTATCTTTGCAGTAATCATGTGACCAACAGATACATTTTAGAGGGTTAAAACCTACACACACATCATTGTTCAGTCAATTATTGTGTGTATCTGTGTCGTTTGAGACTGGTTTTGATATATGGACTTCATTGTATGTCAGAATGGACAGGTGTTAATGTTGATCTGTAAAAAATACAGTAAATTGTTTACTTGGGGTATTAATGGTAGTAATTTGTATAAAATTCACATGGGTGTATCGATGGAAAAGAGGAGTTGGAATTAATAAGTGTTCACTTCTTCCTTCTCCCTTTCGAACAGTGTATACTGTAACTTTATTGCATTTGCTATTTGCTTGTTTTTTGTTATATTTTTTTGTGTTCGAAATAAACTATCTATCTATCTATCTATTAACCCTTTAATAAAAGGGATGCATTGGAACAGAACTCTTGGCAGTTGCAGGGCAGTTACCATAGTTACCCAACACTGAGTGGCAAACACATGTGGCAGCTTTAGTTTGTATGCAGCAAAACATAAAATCACACAAAATATTTAGTCACAGTAGTACACAGAGTTCCTTTTTTTAACTTTAGATGTTAATATCACACTGTTTACTTGACTGTAATGATGTGTGGGTAAGAGCACACAAGTGAAGAACTGGTTCTGAGCCTTTATTTATTTAGCTATTTTTTTGTCAATTAATACATGGTGTAGGGAGCTTGAAATGAAGAAGCGATGTGATTTTATAAATCAAGATTTATTATCAGCTTCACCTCCCAAACATGTCTCATCTCGATGCAGAAGCAGAATCAAGAGGTCAAGCGCAGTCAGACCTTCATACTTATACCCACACTCAACAAAAGACATTGCATATCAAAGCTGACATCCCGCATTAACATAATCCCCCTCCATTGTCCTCCATCTCCTCCACCTGACCCTGGGTGGTCAGGAAGTTCGATCCGGTCTCCACCGCTGCGACTCGGTCTGTTCTTTGATCCTCGCCGGTGGTTGAGACCTCTTGTCCTGTTCTGAGGCGTGAGGTCATTCCACATATGTAATCACTAAACATTCTAATATGTCTATACATATGTAGGTATGGAATATATGATTAATATAAGCCACACATGGAATGATAAGATTAGCTCTCTACAATGCAAACAGGTACTCTGTGTACTGCTGTGACTGAATACTGTGTGTATTTTTTTTGTGTTTTACTGCATACACCCTAATGCTGCCACTCATTTTTGCTACTCAGTGTTTTGTAACTGTCATGAGTTCTGACATCATACGTATACCCTCTATAGCTCACAACTAGACTGGAAACCTAAGGGTGTTGGCACAAAATGACTGACTCGTATTTTTTTCCAGCTGGTCCGACAGAAAAGAAAACTCAGTTGACCTTCTATACAGTATATGGTCATAAAGAGCCAAGGTCTAGTCCCCAGTGCCAACTGTATGATATTTATTTTGGTACGTCAGGTAGAGACACATTACCTCTGTGTTTTCTCCAAACATTTGGAGGAGAGCAGTTGTGAAACAGTCATAACCCTCTCTTCAGAAAACTTCACATCTCCTCCTTAGAATGACAGCATTCTGGAAAATATGATGTCCTAAAGATAGAAAAAAACCCTGGTCATAAAATCGAGAAGTGACACTGACATGACAGTAACTAATAGCTATAGCTACAGTGATGTAAAAAAAAGTTTTTCCCCCTTCATGGTTTCCCTTTTTTTTTTTTGTATGTTTGTCACATTTACAGTGGTGTGAAAAAGTGTTTGCCCCCTTCTTGATTTCTCATTTTTTGTATGTTTGTCACACTTAAATGTTTCAGATCATCAAACAAACTTAAATATTAGACAAAGATAACACAAGTAAACACAAAATGCAGTTTTTAAATGAAGGTGTTCATTATTAAGAGAAAAAAAATCCAAACTTACATGGCCCTGTGTGAAAAAAGTGATTGCCCCCTAAACCTAATAACTGGTTGGGTCACCCTTAGCAGCAAACAACTGCAATCAAGCATTTGCAAAAACTGGCAATGAGTCTTTTACAGCGCTGTCAAGGAATTTTGGCCCACTCTCAATTGTTGTAATTCAGCTACACTGGAGGGTTTTCGAGCATGAACCGCCTTTTTAAGGTCATGCCACAGCAACTCAATCAGATTCAGGTCAGGACTTTGACTAGGCCACTCCAAAGTCTTCATTTTGTTTTTCTTAAGCCATTCAAAGGTGGACTTGCTGGTGTGTTTTGGATCATTGTCCTGCTGCAGAACCCAAGTGTGCTTCAGCTTGAGGAAACAGATGGCCAGACATTCTCCTTCAGGATTTTTTGGTAGACAGCAGAATTCATGGTTCCATTTACCACAGCAAGTCTTCAAGGTCCTGGAGCAGCAAAACAGCCCCAGACCATCATACTACCACCACCATATTTTACTGTTGGTATGTTGTTCCTTTTCTGAAATGCTGTGTTACTTTTACGCCGGATGTAATGGCACACACACCTTCCAAAAAGTTCAGCTTTTGTCTCATCAGTCCACAGAGTATTTTCCCAAAAATCTTGGGGATCATCAAGATGTTTTCTGGCAAAACTGAGACAAGCCTTTATGTTTTTTTTGCTCAGCAGTGGTTTTCATCTTGGAACTCTGCCATGCAGGCCATTTTTGCCCAGTCTCTTTCTTATGATGGAGTCATGAACACTGACCTTAACTGAGGCAAGTGAGGCATGCAGTTCTTTGGATGTTGTTGTGGGGTCTTTTGCGACTCTTGGATGAGTCGTCGCTGCACTCTTGGGGTAAGTTTGGTCGGCCGGCCACTCCTGAGAAGGTTCACCACTGTTCCATGTGTTATGTATGGAAATACCTGGTGATGAATGAGGCAAGATGAAGTTGGCAAACACAGCTTTATTGATGGTACTGGAATACAGCAGTAACACGGCAGGCATCTGACGTGGGCACCAGTCAGAGACCATAAGATGGTGGCTTGCCCACTATATAGGGCAGTGCAGTGATGTGACAAGAAGTCCACGTCACCATGAAATGAAATGGAACAAGGATGACTTTAAAATGAGGGCACACCTAACAACTATGGACAGAGAATAAACTACTAAATAAACAGCACCAAGATAATAATAATAATAATAATAATAATAATAATAATAATAATAATAATAATAATAATAATAATAATAGATGACAAAAATACAACTTAAAGCAAGGGTGTCCAGTCATGTGCCATGGAGGGCCAAGACCCTGCAGGTTTTCTCTTCTACCTGGTCTCTTCAGCAGGTGTTTTCACTAATCAACAATCAGTGGGAATAAATTCAGTGGAATCTGCTGCTGAAGACTCTGGTTGGAGGTAAAGCCTGCAGGATCTTGGCCTTTCATGGCACATGATTGGACACCCCTGACTTAAAGGGTTAGTTCCTTTATTTCCAGATCTACAGCATTTTTTTTTACCTCATTCACAGTGGCACTTTGAAATTCATCTGAATGCTTACTTAAATACTCATCTTTAAAGTTTTGCAATAAACTTGCACTTAAAACTTCAGAATGCATGTTTACATAGTGCTGACCACTGAAATGCTACCAATGTTGCAAAGTTTAAAATTTTAAAAATCAGCAGCGTTGCTGAACTGAGAAAAATTTGTAATATATTTTGGACTTTTAAATTTGTTTTTATACAGTATGTGTGCAAAATGCAACCAGTCATTACCAAAGTATGCTATGTACTGGTGTTTTAAATAAGAGAGACGGTATCGGGTTTGGATCGGTATCGGCCAATACTCAAAGTCACAGTATCGGTATCGGTATCGGTATCGGTCTTGAAAAAGTGGTATCAGCTCATCCCAAACACACACACACACACACACACACACACACACACACACATATATATATATACCCCAAAACATAACATGCAAAACACACTGAACCATAAACATTTCTCTACAGGACAGTCACTTGGGTGGGAGGGGTAGAACCAGCATGGGGGGCAGCAGGGCAGCCCCTCAGCAAGCATGCCCCTGGAAGCAGCAAGCCCCTGGGACAATGGCTGATCTTCTGGACAGTGGAGCCCAACTCCTTCACCACCAACACCAACTCCCGTCCAGCCTCGTCACCCAGAGCGTCCTCCTGGACACGCCAAAGCTGATTGGTATGCCTTGATGAGCCATCGGACAACCAGAAGTATGCTGTGCCCGACTTCGCCACAATGCGCAGACATCCTCGATGTTTTGCTGGCTGTCGTTTGGCCCATCTTCACTGTGAATGTTCATCACCCCAAACCCAAACCAAGTCCAAAACCCTCAGTGGGGCCCAGCTCAGCCTGATATGGTGCTGCTGAGCATGCAGTAACTCCATGCCCGTCAGTCTGGCCCCGTCCTCTTCTAAAACCATTGTAGCGGTCACCGTCATAACTGCAGACCCTCCATCCTCCTACGGCCAAGCTCCGGAGGCATCTGGGGCTAGCATGGTGTCACTCGCCGACACAGGTGCCCCGCTGCTACGCTCGGTACACCCCTCTATCATGTTCCGAGCACTGGCACTGAGCCTTTTCTGAGCCGAACCTGACTGAAACTGGTCCTGCTTGACCACCGTAGTGTCCATTAGCTCATCATCCCACACAATGTCCTCTTCGACTACTGGAGCCGGGGGGTTCCAGCAACTACAACCCGACCATTTGCTTCTGGAACCATCTTTAATGGTGAAATCCAGTCCATAAAACAAATCACAGCCCATGATGTTATCGCCTCACGTTGTCACGTGGAACATGAAGTCAACCATCTTTGCAGACTTGTACCTGACCGTTAACTCCAAAGTCCCAAACGTGCACAGCCTGCCACCTCCATAACCATACAACGGTATCAGGTTACCTTTAATCCTGTAGTGGGGGGGAGAACTTCCTCACCGTGGTCCAGTTCAGCAACGACCCTCCGTCGCCATGTCGAGCAGCAGTGGCATCTCCACACCGTCCAACTCCACTGTGCAATACATGTACCCGGTTGTGCTGGGGAACACCGTATGGATGGTCATCAGGGGCGGGCAGAGTGATTTCTTCCGTGGGCTCTCCGGTTCAGATACACAGCACACTCTAGCATAATAGTTCAAGCGTCCACACCTGCTACAACGTTTACCCCTAGCTGGACAGTCCATCACCTTATTTTGGTGCGTTGCAGACCCACAACCCTTGCACAGGGGTTTTCCCGGGGCAGACCTTTGGCTGGCAGCAATGTTTTCTGTAACGTCGTCATCCAAGCTATCCTCACTTTCCAGGTCCGCAACATTTGCCCCGGTGGGTGGCTCCAGTAGCCTCTGTGGCTGGCGCCAGGTTAACTCCAAAGCTAGCTTGTCTGCGGCCTCCAGCTGGAGAGCTAGTTCAACAGCTCTGGCTAACGTTAAGTCATTAGGCGCCGTAAGTAGCCTAGCCGCAATGCGGAGCTGCACGTGTGCTCCGCAAGCTGGTCACGTACCATTTCATCTTCCAAAGGCCCAAAGCGGCACTCGCTAGCTAGCTGCCTCAAGTCGGCGACAAACTGATGGATAGGCTCACCTACCCACTGATGTCGCTGCCAAGAACAAATCCTCTGGACAGTCACACTATCCGGGGTGTGGAAATCTTTGGCTAGCAGCTACACGATGTCCTCAAATGAGTCTGATGCTCAGACCGTCTGCAGGACTTGTTGGCCCTCAATACCCAGGTTATGGATAAGCGCACATGCCCTTAGCTTATCAAGCTGTCCGAGGTCCAGCACAGTGATGTAGGTCTGAAAAGCCTCGAAGCAGCATAGCCAAGGCACCAACGGTTCACCCGGAAGCTCGAGAAAGGGACAAAGTGGTGTGATATATGCCTCCATGAGTTAATCCTCGATTGCCAAATGTTATGTATGGAAATACCTGATGATGAATGAAGCAAGATGAAGTTGGCGAACATAGCTTTATTGATGGTACTGGAATATAGTGGTAACACGGTAGGCACCTGGTGTGGGCACTGGTCAAAGAGACCATAAGATGGTGGTCCGCCCATTATATAGGGCAGTGCGGTGATGTGACAGGAAGTCCACATCACCACACTGCACTTCACAATAAAGTGCCCCTTTTCCATATACCACACTATGTTTTTGCCATTTGTGGATAATGGATCTCACTGTGGTTCGCTGGAGTCCCAAAACTTTAGAAATGGCTTTATAACCTTTTCCAGACTGATAGATCTCAATTACTTTGTTTCTCATTTGTTCCTGAATTTCTTTGGATCACAGCATGATGTCTAGCTTTTGAGGATCTTTTGGTTTACTTCACTTTGTGAGGCAGGTCCTACAGTATTTAAGTGATTTCTTGATTGAGAATGGGTGTGGCAGTAATCAGGCTTGGGTGTGGTGAGAGAAAGTGAACTCAGCTTTCCAAAGATGTGATAAACCAAAGTTAATTTATGTTTTAGCGGTGGGGGCAATCACTTTTTCACATGGGGCCATGTAGATTTGGATTTTTCTTTACCCTTAATAATAAACACCTTCATTTAATAACTGCATTTTGTGTTTACTTGAGTTATCTTTGTCTAATATTTAAATTTGTTTGATGATCTGAAACATTTAATTGTGAGAAACACAAAAAAAAAGAGAAATCAGGAAAGGGGGCAAACACTTTTTCACACCACTGTATATCAACAAGGAGAAGAACATGCTGTAAATAGAGCAGAGAAAATAAGTATTGGACATGTCAACATTTTTCTCATTGAGCATATTTCTGATGGTGTGGAGAAAGGAGGCAGGCAAGGCAACGAGCTAGACGACACAGAAACTTTATTCCTTCTCCAACATAATTTACAGCAATCGAGAATACCGGGTCTCTGTGCATCCCTCTTTTAAATTTTTATTCCTACGCATCGAGACCTGGACCTCCGACCATAACACATTGTTATTTGAACAAAGAACTGTGTGGCACATTAACATGACATAACGCTGGCGCTGCTCCAACCACCTTCTTCTCTTAGTAGCACCGGCAGATGTTACTGTCCCCGGGGGATGCATAGACCTAACAATCCTATCTGATACCCCCGGTGACACCTCCTCCTTCATTCCCTTGTTCTCCTCTTGGTGGAGAAAACCTCCACACCATGCCCCCACAATGAAGCCACTGACTTGAAATTTTCACCAGATATCAGTAACAACCCAAGTAATCTATACATACAAAGAAATCAAGGCAACTGTGTTCGCAAAACAAGTTATATTCAATAAAGTGGAATGACACAGGGAATAAGTATTGAACACATGAAGAAAAAGAGGTGCAAAAAGGCATAAAAACTAACTAACTAACTAACCTGCACTTATATAGCGCTTTTCTAGTCACAAAGACCACTCAAAGCGCTTTCATTAATACTAACCCTCTATTCTAAGGGCCTATAGGAAACAGATATCTAGGGACAATTTAGAACAGCCAATTAACCTAACATGCATGTTTTTGGCATGTGGGAGGAAACCGGAGAAATCCCGGAGTAAACCCACGCAACACGGGGAGAACATGCAAACTCCACACAGATCACTGTTGGTCGGGGGCTGGGATCGAACCCACGATCCCACGATCCCCACAATCCCCCGGCCAAGGGTAAACTGTGCTGCCGCAGTGCTAACCACTGCACCACCGTGCAGCCCTAAAAAGAGCCAAGAAACCATCTGAAATCCATTAGAATTTAGGAAGCCATGCCATCCCCCATCAGTGCAAATTAATTTCAACTGGTTAAGTCCTGACTAACAGCCTTTAAAAAGGTCTGTGAATATCAGATTGTCACACCACAAAGAACTCATGATGGGTAGAAGCAAAGAGCTCTCTCTAGACCTTCACAACCTTCGTGTTGTAAGACATAATGATGGAACTGGTTACAGGTGCATTTCTAAACTGCTGAATGTTCCAGTGAGCACTGTTGGAGCCAACATTTGAAAGTGAAAAGAATATCATTTCATCAGAAACTGGTCACGACCAGGAGCGCCTCGCAAGATTTCTGACTGAAGAGTCAAAAGAATTATCAGAGCAGTTATCCAACAGCCAAAGCCCACTCATGGAAAGCTCCAGAAAGATCTGGCATTAGCAGGTACTGCTGTTTCAAAGAAAACAATAAGTAATGCACTACAACCGACATGGGCTCTATACTTCGCAAGACTCCATTGCTGAAGAAAAAGCATGTTGAAGCTCATTTAAAATTTGCTACACAACATTTGGGCAAGCCAGTAAAATACTGGGAGAATATAGTCTGGTCAGATGAAATCAAAATTGAACTTTTTGGATGCCACAACACACAGCATGTTTGGAGGAGAAATGGCACTGCACATCCCTTTAAGGTGTGGGGGGGTTTTTCAGCACATGGTACAGGCAGACTTCATATACTTAAAGGAAAGATGAATGGACAAATGTACAGAGACATCCTTGATAAGAACCTGTTGCCATCTGCCAAGATGCTGAAGATGAAACGAGGGAAAACATTTCAGCAAGACAATGATCCCAA
Source organism: Pholidichthys leucotaenia (assembly GCA_020510985.1). Classification (NCBI taxonomy): domain Eukaryota; kingdom Metazoa; phylum Chordata; class Actinopteri; order Cichliformes; family Pholidichthyidae; genus Pholidichthys; species Pholidichthys leucotaenia. The sequence goes on from CM035841.1 coordinate 334,232,967, forward strand.
ACACAAAGCCAAGGAAATTCTCAACTGGCTCCAGAGAAGGAAAATGTTATGATCCCCCGTGCGCCATTACGCAGTGCATGGAGGAAAGAATTAAAACCCACATGCAGAGTATGATGCATGCAATTTATTGAACAAAAATGGAGATTCAATCCAGCAAACAGTCATGATATAAACAGGAGTATAAGTTACAGTCATGGATAACACCAGGAGAGCAGGAACACCTCAAAAACGCTCAACAGTCCGAGAGGGGAGTATGCCTAGTGCCACAGAACAGCTGACGGCACAAGGAGAAAGGCAAAAATAGACTTACGGGCTGGAGCAGTCCGAGGCGGTCCGTGCTGTCCGGTGTGAGCAGGCAAACAGAAACAGCCACTAACAACAGGTAACGAGCGGGCGTCAGGTGATGTTAGAGAAGACTTAAACAGTCAGGCTGAAACTATAGAGCAGGGAGTGGCATACAACATACAAGGCCTTCACAAAAAAATTGAAAATGTGGCATATAAACACCTACAGCTGCCAACACTAAAAGATAAGTCTGTTGTGATGTTTGATGTTGTGATCAAATGTACGGTTTGTTATGTGTATGTTATTTATTACATTAGTGTCCTTTTAAATGTCTAACCATGTTTTTTTCTTGTAGATGCATTTTACGGTACTGCTTTTTTACATCTTGGCCAGGGAACTACAGATGAAAACTAGCCTTTTGGCTAATTCTGGCTTTTTTAACCATGTATAATCATGTGTTTTATGAAATTGCATTGTCCCTTTTCAAATAAACTAAACTAAACTAAACAGCAGGGAAAAGCGGCTGTGTACAATGCGCAATGATCCGGCGAGCTCTTCCCACTCAAACAGAGCTTAAGTAATGACAATACTAATAAGGGAAGAGACCGCCGGTGTGGAAATGCGTGGGCTGGACTGAATGGAAAACAGGTGTGCATGAGTGAATGAGCATGTGAGTGGAGATGAATGGAGGCATGAGTGCTTATATGTGCAGGAGAGTGCATCTGAGTGAGAATGAGAGTAAGAGTGTATGTGTGTGTGTGTGTGTGTGTGCATAAGGGAACCCAATAATAAGAAAGCTCCACTGACAGGAGGAGGAGGCGAGGCCGAGCTGTCAGGGAGCGAAGACCCAAAGGGCCCCCTGAAGCACCTGATGGAAAATAAGCATACAATACACAAAATGGTCAAAATAGCCACTGTGTCAGAACTGGGTTTGAGACCATCAAACCCAAGTTCATGACAGAAAATAAATCTGCTACAATGGCCCAGTCAGTCACCTGACCTGAATCCAATTAAAAATCTATGGAACAAACTGAAGATCAGAGTTCATAGAAGACACCCACGGAACCTTCAAGATTTGACAGTTTGTGTGAAGGAATGGCCTAAAATCCCTCCTGAGCAATGCCTGTACCTAGTTTCTTCATACAGGAGATGTCTGGAAGCTGTTATTACCAACAAAGGCTTTTCTACTAAATATTAAATGAATTTCAACAAGTATGTTCAATACTTATTCCCTGTGTCATCCCACTTTATTATATATAACTTGTTTTGTGAACACAGTTGCCTTGATTTCTTTGTATGTATGGATTACTTGGGTTGTTACTGATATCTGGTGAAAATCTCAGGTCATTGGCTCCATCAGAAATATGCTTAATGTGAAGAATATTGACATGTTCAATACTTATTTTCGCCACTGTAAATGATTAATATTATTCATTTTTGGGGAAAACATAGTCTATGTACTTCTTGATCCTGTCCTTTCTTTAAGAAATGCAAAACTTTGTTAGCTGTCAACAGTTTACACATATTTTTTTACAAAACAAGATTGTATTTTTTTCTATTATAACTCCTTAAGTCTAAGGTCTACATGCATAATCTTGTCTCTATGTATATAGGCAAGACCTCACAAAATTTTCACCTAGCATAATTAGCATTATATATTTTACTCTGACTAAACTGAGATAAACCAAAGCAGAAATTTGAAATGTTTTATACTTACCCAATTCAGTGTTTAAAATGCACCATTACAACAATAAATCTATTTGCAGAGATGGCAAGGGTCTTTTATTTTACAGTTTCTATATATTAAAGGAAATTAGACAGTATTTTCATGAAAATAAATATTAAAAATTAAATCAACAAATTGTTTAGAAAGTGTAGAATTTAAGTCTTTATATTTTTCAAAAGAAAATATTGATTATAAAATATTTTAATTTTTTTTACCAAAATAATCATATTTACATCTGAGCAGCTGGATGATAAAATTAAGTTGGCCACCAACAGATTCACATGACCACTGGATAGGATATGGCTAACATTTTGCGGTCTATTGTGTGTATATACTGTACACACACACACACACACACATATATATATATATATATATATATACACATATATATACACACACACACACACACACACACATACACTACCGTTCAAAAGTTTGGGGTCACCCAGACAATTATTTTGTGTTTTCCATGAAAAGTCACACTTATTTACCACCATGAGTTGTAAAATGAATAGAAAATATAGTCAAGACATTGACAAGGTTAGAAATAATGATTTGTATTTGAAATAATAATTTTTTCCTTCAAACTTTGCTTTCGTCAAAGAATCCTCCATTTGAAGCAATTACAGCATTGCAAACCTAACATGATTGTACAAGGGTTTTCTAATCATCCATTAGCCTTCTGACGCAATGAGCAAACACATTGTACCATTAGAACACTGTGATAGTTGCTGGAAATGGGCCTCTATACATCTATGTAGATATTGCACCAAAAACCAGACATTTGCAGCTAGAATAGTCATTTACCACATTAGCAATGTATAGAGTGTATTTCTGATTAGTTTGAAGTTATCTTCATTGAAAAAAAGTGCTTTTCTTTCAAAAATAAGGAAATTTCTAAGTGACCCCAAACTTTTGAACGGTAGTGTATATATAGTATATACACATATATACACACACATACATATACACATATATACACACACATACATATACACATATATACACACACATACAGTGCATTCGGAAAGTATTCACAGTGCTTTACTTTTTCCATATTTTATGTTGCAGCCTTATTCCAAAAGGGATTAAATTTATTTTTTTCCCTCAAAATTCTACACACAATACCCCATAATGACAACGTGAAAAAAGTTTGGGTTTTTTTAGATTTTTGCAAATTTATTAAAAATAAAAAACTAAGAAATCACATGTACATAAGTATTCACAGCCTTTGCTCAATACTTTGTTGATGCACCTTTGGCAACAATTACAGCCTCAAGTTTTTTTTAATATGATGCCACAAGCTTGATACACCTATCTTTGGGCAGTTTGGCTCATTCCTCTTTGCAGCAGCTCTCAAGTTCTATCAGGTTGGATGGAAAGCGTCAGTGCACAGCCATTTTCACATCTCTCCAGAGATGTTCAATTGGATTCAAGTCTGAGCTCTGGGTGGGCCACTCAAGGACATTCACAGAGTTGTCCTGAAGCCACTCCTTTGATATCTTGGCTGTGTGCTTAGGGGTGCTGTCCTGCTGAAAGATGAACCATCACCCCAGTCTGAGGTCAAGAGCGCTCCAGAGTGGGTTTTCATCCAGGATGTCTCTGTACATTGCTGCATTCATCTTTCCCTCTATCCTGAGTAGTCTCCCAGTTCCTGCCACTGAAAAATATCCCCACAGCATGATGCTGCCACCACCATTGGCATGGGTAGGAGCGGTGCCTGGTTTCCTCCAAACATGACGCCTGGCATTCACGCCAAAGCGTTCAATCTGTGTCTCATCAGACCAGAGAATTTTGTTTCTCATGGTCTGAGAGTCCTTCAGGTGCCTTTTGGCAGACACCAGGCGAGCTGCCATGTGTCTTTTACTAAGGAGTGGCTTCCGTCTGTCCACTGTACCATACAGGCCTGATTGGTGGATTGCTGCAGAGATGGTTGTCCTTCTGGAAGGTTCTCCTCTCTCCACAGAGGAACACTGGAGCTCTGACAGAGTGACCATCGGGTTCTTGGTCATCTCCCTGACTAAGGCCCTTCTTCCCTGATCGCTCAGTTTAGACGGCCGGCCAGTTCTAGAAAGAGTCCTGGTGGTTCCCAACTTCTTCCATTTATTGATGTTGGAGGCCACTGTACTCATTGGGACCTTCAAAGAAACAGAAATTTTTCTGTACCCTTTCCCAGATTTGTGCCTTGAGACAATCCTGTCTCGGAGGTCTACAGACAATTTCCTTGACTTCATGCTTGGTTTGTGCTCTGACATGCACTGTCAACTGTGGGACCTGATATAGAAGGGTGTGTGCCTTTCCAAATCATGTCCAATCACCTGAATTTACTACAGGTGGACTCCAATTATGCTGTGGAAACATCTCAGTGATCATCAGTGGAAACAGGATGCACCTAAGCTCAATTCTGAGCTTCATGGCAAAGGCTGTGAATACTTATGTGTCACGTTCTCCCCGTGTGCTTTTACGCAGCACACGGAGGAGTAGAAGGAAGGCGGATTTACGAGCAGGTTACACCACAAACACATTTATTAAAGAAAGATGAGACAGTTCACAAAGTACAGCACATACAAAAACGGTGACAGGGTACACTAAACGGCTACATGACGGGGTGTGAAGCGGGCAGACCACAGTGTACAGTGGTAGAAGTAAAACAGTTCAAAAACAAGACTGACGTACAAAAAGGTGAAAGGATACACTTACTGGCTTCAAGACGGGACAAGAAGCGGGCAGACCACAGTGTACAGTGGCACAACGTAATGACAATACAATAGACCAGCAATGCTTGACTGGCAAAGAGCTGCTGAAGTACAAGCATCGTTGGCACTGGTAGATTGGGTGCACCTGGACAAAGCACGGGAAAGGCAATTACCAGAGTTGAACCAGCTGGCTGTCATGAGAGAGGAGGCGTGGTCGGACCAGCAAGTGTCAGACAGTGCCCACACGAGTGTAGGCCAAAGGAGGCTGCCTCACAGCTGCCTGCCAGAACGCAGTGGCTACAGGTACAGAAATAAACAAGGGAAAATAGAAACTACAAGAAACTCAAAAGAAAACACAATACATAAATGCATAGATAACCTGAGCCACGGAGAAGGTCAGAACCGAGACTGAGAGCTGTCACGCCGCGCCGTTCATCAGCGGCGCCACCTGCTCACACACCTGATCCTCATCAGCGGCGAGGGATAAAAGCCGCCTCGCCCGGAGGCTCGGCCTGAAGCCGTCAGACTTCGTTCCCTCACCGCCGTGAGCATACCTTTCTTCAGCATCGCTATTCTGGGTAGAACCCTTACCTCTTTTTCCAGTCTGCTCCCCTGTGCACAGGTGGATTCCCCGGCGGCGGACATCTCCGTTCCATCGCCCATCCTTCGCTGCTGCACGGAGCTCTCCAGGTGGCTGTCTCCCGGGCTACGTTCCCCTTGCTGTGCCAGCTATCCTGACAACTCAAGTAAGATCTTCTCTTGCCATAATTCATCCTGTGTTGGTGTATGCCCGTCACCCTCTCCCTGTGCTCTCTCCATAGGGTTGCTCGGCCGAACGGTCATCTGCCTCTGTGCCTGAAGCAGACGCCACCACCAACACATCTGCATCCCGCAGACACACACTCATTCACCCCTGCTGTTAATAAACTCTTTGAACTACTCTAAGCCTGTGTGTGCGTGTCTCCTGAGCCGTGCGTTATGTCAGTACGGCTTCAGCAGAGCGGCTCGGCGGACGGCGGGCTCGCACACCGGCTTACCACTCTCGAGGCTAGAGTGGATCAAATAGCTTATCAACAGCAGGTGATCCTAAATCAATTGATAACTATCACTGGCCGATTGGACCGCCTGGACCCCCAGCAGCCGTTCCCCCCGGCTCCTCAGGGTGGCGCAGCTCCTGCTGTTCCGGTGGCCGTCCAGCCAGCTCCAGTGGCACCGGCCCGACTCACACCAATTCCGACCCCCGCCCGCTTTAGCGGAAAGCTCGGCGGAGCGCGGGGGTTTGTGATGCAGTGCGAGTCCGTGTTTGACCGTGTGCCCGGAGACTTTCCCTCAGATCACAGCCGGATCGGCTACATAGGGAACCTCCTGGAGGGGCGTGCTTTAACTTGGGCCTACGCTATTATGGCGAGACCCAGTTATGCCACCCTCACCTATGCCGAGTTCGTGAGGCGCTTCCTGGAGGTGTTTGATCACTCCCGTTCCGAGGCGGTCCAGGTCGATCGGCTTCTCGCTCTCCAGCAGGGAAACCGGTCGGCCGCGGATTATGCCATCGAATACCGGGTAGCGGCGGAGGAACTGGGCTGGGAGGAGCGCTCCCTCTGCGGCCTGTTTCTCCGCAGCCTCAATAGTGATCTGAGGGATGAACTGGCTGGACGGGATATCCCCGGAACGTTAGCGGAGCTAACCTCATTAGCAATCAGCTTGGACAACAGGCTGCGCGAGCGCTCCTCAGGACGGAAGCCGTCTGCTTCTCGCCCTCGAGGAGTCCCGCTACGCCTACCCCAAGCTCGCCCCCTGGCGACGCCGCCACCATCGTGCCCCGAGGAGTCGGAGCCGATGGTGACGGGCTGGGCAAAGCTCTCCCCGGCAGAGAGACAGCGCCGCCGTGAGTTGGGTCTCTGCATGTATTGCGGGGACAATCAACACACGGTAGAGCTTTGCCCACAAAAGCCAAACGGTGGGGTCCGCGAGTCACTGTAGGGGGCCTCGCGGACGTCAATCGGCAAAGTCCCCTCACTCAATTAAAGCTGCCCATCCGTTTTTGCCACAACCCCACTGGGCACTTCACCCACGCACTGGTGGATTCGGGCGCAGAGGGCAGCTTCATTTCACAAGGCCTGGCAACCCGATTGGGCATCCGCTGTCAGGCGCTCAAACACCCCATCTCCCTGGTCCATCTCTCCCGTGCCTCCCTTGGGAGAGTTACCCATCAAACCATTCCTGTCCCAGTCATCATCTCAGGAAACCACCGGGAGGAAATGGTTTTCTACGTCCTGCCCAACTCTGTGTCGCCCGTCATCCTGGGGTATCCCTGGCTACGCCTCCACAATCCTGTCCTGGACTGGAGGTCAGCTGGGGTGTCGGCGTGGAGTACCTTCTGCATGGGCACCTGCCTTCAGTCCGCTGCCTGCTCACCGTCCGCGGCTCCTCCTGTGGCGGATACAGCACCCCCGGACCTGTCACTGGTGCCCCCAGATTTTCACGACCTGGGTATGGTATTCAGCAAGTCGAAAGCTATGTCTCTTCCCCCGCATCGACCATATGACTGTGCCATCAATCTCCGCCAGGGGGCCCCCCTGCCATCTGGTCGGCTCTACAGCCTGTCGGCGCCGGAGAAGGAGACTATGAATACGTACCTGAAGGAATCACTGAGCGCTGGGATTATCCGCCCATCGTCATCACCCGTGGGGGCGGGGTTTTTCCTTGTAGGGAAGAAGGACAGTTCCCTCCGTCCCTGTATTGACTACCAAGCACTTAATGACATCACTGAGAGGGACCGTTACACCCTGCCCCTCATGGACACTGCCTTCCACTCCCTCCAGGGGGCGACCTGGTTTACCAAGCTGGATCTCCGCAGCGCTTACCACCTCGTCCGGATCCGGGAGGGAGATGAATGGAAAACAGCCTTCCGTACCCCGAACGGCCACTTTGAGTATCTCGTCATGCCGTTCGGGCTGACCAACGCTCCTGCCGTCTTTCAGCGCCTCATCAATGACGTCCTCCGGGATTTCATTGGCCTCTTCGTGTTCGTCTACCTGGACGACATTCTGATCTTCTCTCAGTCCAGAGACGAGCACCGGGTCCATGTGAGGCGGGTCCTTCAAAGACTGCTGGAGAATCGTCTGTACGTGAAGGCTGAGAAGTGCGAGTTTTACGCTAGGACCACATCCTTCCTGGGATTCATCATCGCCCAAGACCAGGTGCTCCCGGACCCAGAGAAGGTGAAGGCGGTGGTGGAGTGGCCTACTCCCGCATCTCGGAAGCAGGTGCAACAGTTTGTTGGCTTCGCCAATTTTTACCGCCGTTTTGTCCCAAATTTCAGCTGGATCGTCGGACCACTGACCCGCCTCACGTCCCCGAAGGTTCCGTTCCGGTGGACCGAAGAGGTCGATGCTGCCTTTAAGGCGCTGAAGGCGGAGTTCTCCTCCCCCCGGGTCCTTCGCCAGGTCGACCCCGCGCTGCAGTGCATTGTGGAGGTGGACGCATCGGACACGGGAGTGGGAGCAGTGTTATCCCAGCTGTCACCGGACGATGGCGCCAAGCGACCGTGCGCCTTCTTCTCCCGGCGCCTGTCCCCGGCGGAGAGGAACTATGATGTGGGGGACAGAGAGCTCCTGGCCATTAAACTCGCCCTACAGGAGTGGCGCCACTGGCTAGAGGGGGCGGACCTGCCGTTTGTGGTCCTGACGGACCATAAGAATTTAGAGTACCTACGATCTGCCAAGCGCCTGAATGCCCGCCAGGCGCGCTGGTCTCTGTTCTTCGCCAGGTTCCGGTTCTCTATCACCTTCAGGCCAGGCTCCAAGAACGGCCTGCCTGACGCCCTCTCTAGACAGTTCACCCCCGTGGGGGCTGAGGAGACGCCCCACACTATCCTGCCCAGGTCGTGCGTCGTGGGAGCTATCTCTTGGGACATTGTGGACAAGATCCGGAAGGCACAGGAGGTGGAACCTGATCCTGGCGGCGGACCGGAGGGAAGACTGTTCGTTCCGTCTGCGGTCCGAGGAGAGGTCATCCACTGGCTCCACACCTCCCGGCTCACCTGTCATCCCGGCACCTCTCGGATGATCAGCCTCCTCCAACGGTCCTTTTGGTGGCCGGGCCTGCGGAGGGATGCAGCCCGCTACGCCCGGGCTTGTCCAATTTGTGCCACCAGTAAATCGGGAAACGCCCCTCCAGCGGGTCTGCTCCAGCCTCTGCCCGTCCCTGGCAGGCCCTGGTCGCACATCGCACTGGATTTCGTCACCGGGCTCCCAGTTTCCAACTCATTCGACACCATCCTGACCATCGTGGACCGTTTCTCCAAGGCAGCACACTTCGTCCCCCTGCGAGGTCTCCCTACCGCCCTGGAGACGGCGGGCTTCCTCGTCCAACACGTGGTCAGGCTGCATGGGATCCCGGTGGACGTGGTCTCGGACCGGGGTCCCCAATTTTCATCCGAGGTTTGGAAATCCTTTTGCAACACCATCGGAGCCAAGGTGAGCCTCTCCTCCGGCCATCACCCCCAGTCCAACGGGCAGTGTGAGAGGACCAATCAGGAGCTGGAGGCTGCGCTCCGCTGTGTTGCAAGATCCAAGCCGACATCGTGGAGCAACCATCTCGCCTGGGTGGAGTACGCCCACAACACCGCCCGCTCTTCTGCAACGGGGATGTCCCCCTTCAAGGCGTCCCTGGGTTACGACCCCCCGCTGCTCCCAGCGCAGGAGAGCGAGGTAACTGTTCCGTCAGTTAGGGCGCACGTGAGGCAGTTCCGCTCCACCTGGGCCGCCGCGCGTCATGCGCTTTTACGCACAGCAGAGCGCAACAAGACCGTGGCGGATCGGCGTAGAAGACCTGCCCCGGCGTACAGAGTTGGGCAACTTGTCTACGTTTCCACCCAGGACGTCACCCTAAAAGGCGAGAGGAGGAAGCTGGCACAGCGCTTCATGGGTCCCTTCCCCATCACCCGGATCATCAACCCGGTGGCTGTGCGCGTGGCTATTCCCCCCTCCCTCCGCATCCATTCCACCTTCCACGTGTCAAAGGTGAAGCTGGCAGTCACCGACCCCCTTTGCCCTCCTCCTGCAGTGCAACCCGCGCCCCGGATGATTGGTGGCCACCCGGCCTGGTCCGTCTCCTCCATCCTGGACTCCCGGCGCCGGGGTCGTGGGTTGCAATACTTGGTGGACTGGGAGGGCTATGGGCCCGAGCATCGACAATGGGTGCCCCCGTCGTTTGTGTTGGACCCATCGCTCATCGCGGACTTCCACCGAGCGCACCCGGATAAGCCATCGCCAGGAGGCGCTGCTAGAGGGGGGAGTACTGTCACGCCGCGCCGTTCATCAGCGGCGCCACCTGCTCACACACCTGATCCTCATCAGCGGCGAGGGATAAAAGCCGCCTCGCCCGGAGGCTCGGCCTGAAGCCGTCAGACTTCGTTCCCTCACCACCGTGAGCATACCTTTCTTCAGCATCGCTATTCTGGGTAGAACCCTTACCTCTTTTTCCAGTCTGCTCCCCTGTGCACAGGTGGATTCCCCGGCGGCGGACATCTCCGTTCCATCGCCCATCCTTCGCTGCTGCACGGAGCTCTCCAGGTGGCTGTCTCCCGGGCTACGTTCCCCTTGCTGTGCCAGCTATCCTGACAACTCAAGTAAGATCTTCTCTTGCCATAATTCATCCTGTGTTGGTGTATGCCCGTCACCCTCTCCCTGTGCTCTCTCCATAGGGTTGCTCGGCCGAACGGTCATCTGCCTCTGTGCCTGAAGCAGACGCCACCACCAACACATCTGCATCCCGCAGACACACACTCATTCACCCCTGCTGTTAATAAACTCTTTGAACTACTCTAAGCCTGTGTGTGCGTGTCTCCTGAGCCGTGCGTTATGTCAAGAGCAAACCAGCTCGGCTCATGACACTTATGTACATGTGATTGGTTAGTTTTTTGTTTTTAATAAATTTGCAGACATCTCAAAAAAATGTTTTCACATTGTCATTATGGGGGTATTGTGTGTAGAATTTTGAGGGAAAAAATTAATTTAATCCCTTTTGGAATAAAGCTGTAACATAACAAAATGTGGAAAAAGTGAAGCACTGTGAATACTTTCCGGATGCACTGTATATATATATATATATATATATATATATATATATATATATACAGTGGAAACAGGATGCACCTGAGCTTAATTTTGAGCTTCATGGCAAAGGCTGTGAATACTTATGTGTCACGTTCTCCCCGTGCGCTTTTACGCAGTACACGGAGGAGTAGACCACACTGTGGTCTGCCCGCTTCACACCCCTTCATGTAGCCATTTAGTGTACCCTGTCACCGTTTTTGTATGTCTGTACTTTGTGAACTGTCTCATTTTTCTTTAATAAATGTGTTTGTGGTGTAACCTGCTCGGAAATCCGCATATATATATATATATATATATATATATATATATATATATATATATATATCAGGCACTGGTCATCAGACCAATCAGACAATTGCTACTGGATAACCATGAAAACCGGTACTACCTGTCTCATGGGTCGGGCCGTCAGCGACTCAATCGGCAACCCAACCCTTCCGAGGGCGTGAAGGGTGAAACTGGGCATCCTGGCAGAACTAAAAACAATATTTGTCACAGGTCAGTGGTGGACCATTCCCAGTTACACGGGGTGAGACTGGACATCCTGGCAGATAAGCACATCTGTCACAAGGTCTGTGGTGGACTTTTGTCAGTCAGTGCATCGTGACATGCACTACACAAAGAGCAAAGATAAACAAACCTATCATCTGGTCAGTCACTGGAGTCAGTTTGTCTTGGCCTGTTTTTGCCACTGATAATACCTCTATCTGCCAAGAATGTGCCACTAGTCCAGCAAAAGCTTGCGGTACCCAAATACTTTGCAAGCAGTTTCATGAAATGGTCAGTCAGAAAGCAACTCATACCAGCTTGGACGTCGCCTGGGTTAACAAGGTCAGGAGTTCCTGGCAACGGAAGGCGAAGGACAGAGCTGCATGGAGGAATCTGATCAGACCTAAATGAAACAGTCATTGTCGCCCCCGACAGACTGCTATGATGATGATGATGATGATGATGATATATATATATATATATATATATACAGTATAGTGGAAAAAGTGGGTTGATGTCATGTCTCTACCAAGCAGCTGGGGCAAGAGTAAGTGTGACACTTACTGATCAGAAGGTCAGAATGTTGGCTCTATCACCTTTTAAAAAAAACTGAGACAGTATTTTGAACAAGTACTTGAAAGAAAATGAGGAACTTAGTTGTCTTATATTCCCATCCAAATTCTGGCTGGGTAATTCCCACTGGATGTGTTCTGTCCTTTCAAGGAAGTCTGTCTTTTATCCTGCTGGCAGGTTTAACCTCCTGTCTTGCTCATAGAAGGTAACATGCACTCACATGAAACATGTGAAAACACAGACAAACACACGCAGTGGTGCCCTGTTCACCACATTTTCTTATGTTACTGCTGAGATGCACATTCCTCTGCTGAAAAGAGGGAAAGAGGGACTGGGAAACCAGATGGATCCTGACTGAACAAGTGAATGGGCAGGAAAAACACAAAGTGAGAGGGTGGGATGTGCAAAAACTCCTTTAAGGTCCAAGCAGGGCTCTGAGATTGACATTTCCTGTATGTGTAAGGCATGAATCAGTGCAGTGTTCTGGGCAATGAAGGCCTCTTTTGCCTCGGACATGGTTCACTTTACAATTTCCTACAGTTACTGGGACTGCCGATTCCACATCTGTTTCAGCAACTTTGATGTGTCTGAATGATCACAGTGTTCCTGTGTTAGCCTATATGAGTGCAACAGCAACAAGTGGGCAATAATGGAAGCTATTTATAGCTTTGAAAATACCACAACTTCCTTCAGTCTTCTTCAGCCAAGATGCTGAGTGTGTGACAGAAAGATTCTCAGAAAGCCCAAATAGGACGGGACAAATTTATTCATCACTGGTTGAAGAAGTGATCTAATTTCCTGTCTGGCATTTTCAATGACTTTTTCTTGCAACTACATTTCACAGCCCTTCATCCATGCATGCATTACTATATGCCAGAGGTAAATAGAAGCAGTGATTAATTTTCCTTATTGCTGCATTTACTGTGCATTGTAGGTGGTTACACACCAGGGTGTAAAGCAGGCATTCCTTCCAACTGTGGATCATGAGGTTTTTTGTTTTTTGTTTTTTGTTTTTTCCCTTGTCCTGTCAGGCAGCTAGGTAAGCAGAACAGAGATCTGTCACCCTTATTGTGCCAAAACAGATTTACTTTGCCAAAAGGAGCTTTATACAGTACCTATCTATGAACTGTATATTGTTGTAAACTTCTCCTGTAATAACTTTTAATACTTTATGTAAATTAGTTTACCCATGGAGGACCCGACAGGATGGGGAATAGGGAAAGGAAGTGTGTGGAGGGGGAAAAAAAAAGGGAGGGGAACAGACAAAAAGACAAACAAACCAACAATTAAAACAAACAGAAGACAAACTGCTTCTTCCACCGAAGATGTCTCAACACATCGAGGCTAGTATCCGCACCTGTTAAAGGAGAGACATTTGTGAGTGTGTGTCTGTGTGCATATATATGACAGCATGCGCAAAATAAGTGTGTGCATGTAAATGGTTTGTCAGGAAACATACGAAGAGGGGGGCCGGTCGCAGCAGCTCTCCCCCCGGGAACCCTGACCAGGCAAGGCAGCACCACCAGCCCCCACAGGGCACAAATGCCCAAGGTCAGCAAGCCCCAGGAAAGCCAGGCATCTGCCCCCGAAGGGACAATCGAGGGAGACCAGGCCGCCGGCAGGGCGGGCTCACACCCCCGGGCCCGCCAATCCCCCACCCTCCAGTGGGGCCAACGCCAGTTCCCGGGCCCCAAGCACCAGAATGCCAGCGACCCCACCCCCCCAGGCTGGAGACGGGCCCTCACTCCCTGGTGCGAGCCCCCCCAGGCACCCCCCCAGCGCCACCGCCACACACGCCGGGGACCCCCACGCCCAAAGAAGGCCCCCCCCAGAGAAGCCCACATAGCCGAGAGGCACTACCCTCCTCAATCCAGCACCTCCCAACCGTGGATCATGAGGTTCCTGTTGGCTCACATCTCTGAATCAGTAAAGCTTTCCCATGGAGAACTTTTACACTCACGGGCCAAAATTATCACATCACATCCAGGGTGGACGCAGACCTTAAGGCAGGGTCAAAGCAATACATTAAAGGATAGCCACCCCAATGCACACTACTAGGCTCTAATAAAGTGTAAAAACACGTGATGTAGCATACTTAATGTTAAAATAAAATTGAAACTGACACTAGTTTTAAAGGTGAAAAGTATAAAGTAATCATGTTTCTCACTAATAGGAGTACCTTACACAGATTTGCATCATAATTTCTCTTTTGGAAAGGGCACCCTTTGTGACATTCATGTAGCGGTCACTTTATAACGGCACCCTTTTCCATTAGAAGGGCACTCACAGGGCACCTTATGTGGTACAGCATCAAACTTCCCTAGAGGGCACATCACAATTTATTCACAAAGGGATCAAGTGGACCCATGACCATTTTCCCATGTGAAGAGCAGCCGCAACTTGTCTTGCTTGAGCCACACACAAATGCAATATTTCATTGGGGTAGGGTGGATTAGTGGGTGGTCGGACTTGGGTGGTGGAGGTCGCCAGTGCATTGCATTGTTAAAAGTTGCTTGTAAGACCATGATACACAGTGGACAAACATGCTCAACTAAAGTGAGTCAAGACTATTAACAGGAACGATTTGTCACAAATAACAACAGTACAATCAATGATTAGCATGCAGCTGTCTAGATTACCATATAACATTAACGTTTTTAACACTGCTCAGCTAGATAACATTAATTGGCTAGCATACTTTCTACGGATGTGGTGGTTGTATGAGTATATAAAAAGTCTCAGACAGTTATTACAAAAACCCAGCCATGGGGGGTACACAAGCCAGTGTCCTCCCAGTGCTAGTCCAAAGCCCAGGTAAATGAGGAGGGTTATGTCAGGAAGGTCATTATCCAACATAAAATCTTTTGCCAAAAAAATACAGATCACGATGAATGAGACTTCCATAACACTGGTCAACACCAAATTTATTGTGTATGTTTTTTAGCTGATTTAGGACAATTTTGATGTGCTGAATCCAAAATTCACATTGGTTTTGCTCAATCAGGTCAACTTTTTGAACTATGGCCACATATTTTCTTATGTTTTTGTTTACATGTATGGGTATTTTTGCTTTATATGATGCAAAAATTCTTTTTCATTTCTTGAAATTCTCTGAATTTTGAACAATGATGACATAACATTCAATTTACATGTACTTACCTTTATCAATGTCTGCTATTCAATTTACAGTACAACCGTACAACTGTTGTACAACTGCTTATAACTTAACATAAAAACCTGACCTGATCGAAAGAAATGGATGTCATTTTTGGATTCAGTGGTGCAAAATTGTCTTAAATCAGTTGAAAAAACACAGACAACTGACAAAAAAATTATTTTTGTTATGTTGTGTAATAGATCGATTGAGGCCTGGGTTGACAACGACCACCACAGGTGCTACTAACCGACCAGGTGCTGGTGGAAATTGGGCTACTGTTGATCAAAGATCAAGGAGGAGGAGAGGGAGAAGACATGTTTTCAGGTAGAGGGAGAATAGGAAAGGCAGAAGTGTGAGTAGGTACTTTAAATGTAGGGACTATGACTGGCAAAGGGAGAGAGCTGGCCGATATGATGGGGAGAAGGAAGGTAGATATACTGTGTTCAAGAAACTAGATGGAAGGGAATCGAGGCTAGGGGCACTGGTGGTGGAATCAAATTGTTCTGCCATGGTGTAGATAGGAAGAAGAAATGAGTAGTGGTAATCTTGAAGGAAGAGTATCCTATGTGAAGAGTGTTGAGGAGGTGGAGAAGGAGTCAGTCAGGATCATGAGTTTGAAGCTAGAAATCGAAGGTGTGATGTTGAATGTTGTTAGTGCATATAACGAATTGCTCAAGCTAGGTAAATCTAATGTTCAGAAAGTAAATATCGAGTAACCACAACCTGAATAATATAGCAACTGTCAACACAACCAATAATGTCCATTTCATTTTAAATCAAATCATTGACACCCTTTTCAAAAGTTTAATAATAGTCTACTTATTCACCAGTGTGGATGGAATAGTTATTTTTTGTATTTAAAAAAAAGTGGGACATCTAAAAGATGCAGTACATTCGGTTTTGGGTTTTAAGGCAATTAAATGTATGTCCTGTGATATTAATAGTGATTTAAATTTTATTTAACCTTTATTTCTACAGGGTAGTGTGATATAGGGATTTGGCCCTTGGGGCTTGGGGTAGCCGACGCCAGGCAGTCAACGTGGTGACGTCAGGCGGGCTACAGCCGCTATGTATATTCTGTGCTCATCTCAATAAAGGTCAGTACGTTACTCGGTACAACATGGTTCATGTCTCCTGTTATTAAGGCATAACATTTGGCGACGCTGGATTAAACCATGGGAATGTGCGTGAAACTACCACCTCCGTGTTTAGAGTCTCCGGGTGTACCAGCTACACCATGGTGCCACTGGTTGGAGGCATTTGAGGAATACATCACCACAGCTGACCTGGGCGGTGCCAACAAAAAGAGACGGAAGAGCCTGCTTCTTCACTGCCTCGGTGAGGAAGGCTGATGCGTGTTTCGTGCGCTGGGTGGCAAAGGCTCATTGAATGAGTGTTTGAACATAATGGACAATTTCTTTATTGACCAGTTCAACATCACGGTGCAAAGACATAGGTTGTTCAACCGCCGACAACAAGCTGGTGAGTCCACCCAACGTTTCTTAATGGAACTCCGTAGCCTAGCGAGCATGTGCGCCTTCGGGCCTATTGAGGAAGAGCTAGTCCATGACAAGTTAGCACACGGTATGAGCAACAAATAGCTCAAAGAGAAGCTAATGCTAACTACGGACGTCTTCACGCTGAAGCAAGTGATTGAATTGACCAGCCAGATAGGGTCCACTACCCAGCTAGGTCTACAAGTACTAGTTAAGGAGAACCTAACCACCCAAGCTTCTTGTCCATGTCAGGCTGCTAGCAGCACAGCTAATTCCTCAGGGCAGACCCCCAATAGGCGGCAGACTGTGGCATGGGCAGGAGCGGGAGCTCGGGGACCGTGTGGCAGCTGTGGCTATCCTCATCACCGGGCGGGCATGTTCACTTGCCCTGCCAGAGGGAAGAAGTGCTACAACTGCAGCCGTTCTAATCACTGGGCCAGGGTCTGCACCACTGCCAATAAATCAATGACTTTGGAACTCAAAGGCATGACGTCGGTGTGTGTGGCGGGCGCTAAGAAGGGGCCGTTAAAATGGTACGTCTTGCAGCTTGACGGGGTCAATGTGCCGCTTATGGTGGACTCAAGTGCTGGTAAATCCATACTGAGTATGGCCACATTAAAAAGACTTTTCCTGGGCAAAGCCATTAAGGCAGGGGCGGCAAAAATGTTTGGGTACGGTCACGTTAAAATTGGCATGGCGGGCACAGCCAGCTTCTTGGTAACATGTGGGTCAAAGACTATTCCCGCATTTACTTTCCAGGTTTCACGTCAGGGGGCCGACTTGTTGGGAATTGATCTGCTGGGCGAGTTAGGATTCTCCATCACAGACCCAGCAGGCTCAACAGTGCTTACGGGATCCCCCGAGTGGCAGGCCCTCTGGCCGGCATTGTTTGTGGGCCTGGGATGTATTAAAGCTTTCAACCATCGCCCACTCATTGACCCAGGCGTGACTCCCAAGATCCAACCATTATGGCGGCTCCCCCTCGCCCTATGGGACAACGTCACGTCGGAACTGAATAAACTGCTTAAAGCCAGCATCATTGAGAAAGTGGATGCCTCGCCATGGATTTCAAACATCGTGGTGGCCAAGAAGAAGATGGGCGGCATTCAGCCGTACATTGACTTCAGGATGGTTAATAAAGTGATCATCCTGGACAAATACCTGCTCCCTGCGATGGAGGAACTCACTGCAATGTTCAGCGGCTCAAGGGTGTTCACAAAGCTGGATCTCCGCCAAGGTGATCTGAAGGTGCCCCTCCACCTAGCCAGCAGGGACCTGATGGCATTCGTGACCCACATGGGTGTTTTCAGGTACACACGTATGCCTTTTGGTCTGAGCTCAGCACCAAGTTGTTTTCAGAACAACTACAATGTCTACAATTCTTGCCGGCCTCAGGGGTGTATTGGTGTACCTGGACAACATCGTGGTCCATGGCGCGTCGTGGGGAGAGCATGACAGTCATTTGAGACGAGTGATGGAGATGCTGCTGGAGCACGGGGTCACATTGAATGGGGAAAAGAGCATCTTCGAGGCAGAGTCCATTGAGTTTGTGGGATTTCAGCTGGCGGCCGAGGGCCTGAGCCCCCTGCACTCGAACATGGAGACAGTCCTGCGTCTCCCCGGCCCTACGACACCCGCACAAATCTTCTCGTTTCTGGACATGGTGAACTTCTACAGGCATTTCATTCCCCGTTATTCAGAGACTATCGAACCCCTCCGAGCCCTTCTGAAGCAGGACATGCCGTGGCAGTGGACTCCGGCCTGCTCAGCGGCGGTCTCTAGGCTGAAGTCCCATCCCACCTCCCCTCCAGTGTTGACCCACTTTGATCCAAAATGGCCGACTTTTGTGACATGTGACGGGTCTGATTCAGAGGTGGGGGCGGTTATGTCTTAAGTGCAGAACGGTACCGAGTGGCGTTTGCGTCAAGGTCTCTTTTAGCAGCTGAACAGAAATACGCCGTGGGTGAGAGAGAGGTGCTTGTTTGTGTCTGGGCGTGCGAACCGTGGCACATTTACCTCTACGGACGCCATTTCACCCTGCGAACGGACCACCGGGCACTGACGACACTGCTGGAAATGACGAGCTTGGGACACAGGCTCCTACGGATCCACAGGTGGACTGAGCGGCTGCGGGCCTACAATTTCACTACCCAGTTCACCCCTGGAAAAGAGAATGTAGTGGCAGATCTCCTATTCCGTGCCACAGCAAACACCGCACAACTGGACGACAACGATCCCATGGAGGCAGATCTGGTCAACGCAGTGCACGGACCCCGCCAGGACATGGTATCCCTCCAGGTGCTCCAGGCGGAGTTGGAACGGGACCCCACGTTGTCATAATTGTCCTCGGTCATCAGGGAGGGTTGGCCCACAAAAGTACAGGGCAATCTGGCGCCTTTTCACCAGTTCAGCGAGGAACTGATTTGCTGGAATGGTGTATGTGTGGCAAGGGGTACTCCACATTAATTCCGGTGTCTCTGAGATCGCGAGTTCTGGCAATGCTCCATGAGGGTCACCTGGGTGTGGTCAGGGTGAAGCAGTGTTGCAGGGATTCAGTTTGGTGGCCTGGTATTGATAAGGACATTGAAACTATGGTAAAGAACTGTGTTCCGTGTTTGGAGAGTGGAAAGACCGGTGGGCCACATCTCCCCCACCCCCACTCCTGCGACCATTACCATACCCAGAGGGCCCTTGGAAGCACATCCAATTAGACATTTGCCGCGAACTACACACAGCTCTTCCAAACAGCCATTTTTTGCTAGTGGTCTATGATCTGTTCCCCAAATGGCCAGAGGTGTTACCCACTAACTCAGTCACGACGGATGTGGTCACGGGTTTCCTCTCATCGATGTTCACCAGATGGGGGGGTCCCGGATGCCATCACAACAGACAATGGCCCACAGTTCACCTCTGGGGGGTTTGAGGAGTTTTTGGGTGATAGGGGCGTGGAGCACATAAGAACTATGTTCTATCACCCCCAAGCCAATGGGGGCGTGGAACGTTTCAACAAAACTCTGAAAAACGGTCTGAGAGCCCATTTAGTGGACGGCTTCACATTCTCTGATGCCCTCCAGAATACGCTCCTCCACTACAGGGCAATGGCCCACGCCACGACAGAGTGCTCCCCGGTAAAACTCATGGCGTGAATCCCATCTGCCTCTGGACCGGCTAAGGCCCCCCACAACCTCCCCTTCGGAGGACACAGACCCCCCACGAGACTGGGTCATTGCCCAGCAGCAGAAAATGAAGTGATGTTTCGACAGGAAGCAAAGGGCGAAGGCCCATGGACTCGATGTGTCGGACTGGGTCTGGATTAAGCATCCCAACTGCACGCATAAACTTCAGCCTTTCTGGACAGAGCCCCTACAGATCATGAGGTGGCTGGGCCGGGACATGCTCGAGCTCTCGGACAGGTCACGGTGGCATCCCAGCCGATTCAGGAAGCCATTGCCAGCCCAGGGTCCGGAGCTGCGGCGGATTGGACTAATGAGGGCTGGGACTTATCTGATGGGGGTGTTGGGGACTCTCAGGTGCGGCCGACGGCGCCTGGAGCAGGTCATCCTCTGGTGAGGCGCTCGGCTAGGATGCGTCAGAGGCCCAAGATACTTCGATGACTTTGTAGTACAAGAAGCCTTAGCTGAAGCGTGTTGGGCATGGGCGGAAGTCCATTTAGCTTACTAGCCCTGTTGTTCTATGTGTGTTAAAAAAAAATATGTAAAAAAAAAAGAAGGAAGAAAACATTCATTGTGTATATTGCATGCATTCTGTGGGGTCTTTCATGCTAACGTTAATGGGGGGGGGGTCTATAGTGCTTTTCACGTTTTGTAAAGGGGGAGAAATAGTGTGTTAAGGAGGGCAGGGCAAACACTCCTATGTTATCTATCCCACCCAGATCTAATCCCACTGGTCCAGGGATCAAACACGCAGCCCTCCGTTCACCATTCCACATCCCTAACCATTAGGCCACCACTAATAACATGAAACAGTTTACATTAATAATGTAAACTAAAGCAAACTTACTTGAGTAGATGTCCTCTCGAATATCGTCCATCAAACTTTCCATCAACAGCAGCAAACCATCATCACCTGCAACAGGTCACTGTAGTAATGGAAGCTCCAACCCCAGGTAGATCTATTACATTTACTCAAAATGTAGTTCACTTCTCTACTCCTTTAATTCTGATCCAAGCAATACTTTATTTCCCCACAAGGAGGCACAGTAGGGCCAAAAAAGAGAAGAAAAAAAAAAACCCTTTACACTGAGACAAGGTTGATTGGTGCAATGTTTGTTATATGTCACGTGAGTCTGTTCAAGAGGCCAGGGGATTGAGAAACTCAAATCCTTTTATATAAATAGAAAAGATATGAATTTTTTTCATATAAATAGAAAATATATGTAGAGGAAACTCGGTATCTGTCTGAACAATCTAATAACATTTCACCACCCTCTACAGACCAACTCCAAAAAGGGAGCTCGAGTTGTCACTTCACTGAACCATTATCAAGATGACGGCCCTTGTTTGAACTTAGTTCAGTAACCTGCTGTGATTTGTTCAGTCTCATATATCCGTTACTTTACAATGGCATCATAAACCGAAGAGATTGTTAGAAACATTTTAAAGTGTAACAGATTTCCTTGGGGACATCACAATCCACCTCCAATATCATCAACTTACAATAAATAGAACTTACATCAGGTTACAATAGCAATATGATCAAACCGAAAGGGATACTTTTCCCCCGGGGATTTTTTTTTTTCTCCTTTGATTTGTTTTGATTATATTGCCAACACTGGGAACATCTGACTTTATCTTAGACACTGAAGATCTAATCCACAATTTGTGTTTCTTCTGAGTTGGACCATTAATTTCTTATTATCAATTTGTAAGAAAAGCTCAACTTAATCAACAAAATGCTGCAACAAGTATGGTATTTTCACATATTGACACTTCATTGAGAGCTTATACAGGTCTAAAAAAATCATAGATAGATAGATAGATGACTAGTGCAGTTCTACACAGCCATCATCGAGTCCATCCTCACCACCTCCATAACCGTGTGGTACGCAGGAGCCACTGCCAGGGACAGACTAAGGCTGCAGCGCGTCGTGCGCACTGCTGAGAAGGTGATCGGCTGCAAGCTCCCATCTCTCCAGGATCTGTACATCTCCAGGACCCGGAGGCGTGCTGGCCGGATCATAGCCGATCCCTCACACCCTGGTCACGTACTGTTTGCCCCCCTCCCCTCTGGTAGAAGACTTCGGTCCATCCAGACTAAAACCTCCCGTCACATGAACAGCTTCTTCCCCTCTGCCATCAGACTGCTGAACACTAAGTGACTTATTGACTCTCGTGCACCATGTACAGCAGCTCAACCAGACTCATGTCAATCATCACTGTTTTCTTCCTGCATTACCGACTGCACTATATAGTTCTCCACAGTATCTGCTGCTGGCTAATATATATTTTAACTGTTGACCAGTATCACTTAATCTTATCCTACACTTTATTACATGTATAGTTTATTTCTCTTATCTTATCATGTTTAATGTTGCAGCATTGTACCGAGACAAATTCCTAGTTTGTGTACTACATGAACAATGGCAATAAACCTGATTCTGATTCTGATTCTGATTCTGACAGCGCGAACATGATGGTCAGCGTGCTCCGCTGCTTACGCCCACCTCTACTATTGGTGGAGAACTCAAAGATACGTCATTTCACGGACTCTGATTGGACGTCATAAAACAGGAAGTGATGAAGTAACCAATCCAAGGGATAAAGGCGTTTAAGAGGAACCGGACACGGCTGTGTGTTCCTCTCCGGAGTTGCGGATTCCCTGCTCTGCATCCGACTTAGTTCATTAAATTAGTTGGACTTATCTAAGTGATCGGCCCAGACGTATCACCGTCATTAATCATGGCTGCTTACAAAGTGGTGCTGATTCGTCACGGAGAGAGCAATTGGAACCAGGAGAATCGGTTCTGCGGCTGGTTCGATGCAGATCTGAGCGAAGTAGGAATAGAGGAGGCGGAAAGAGGAGGAAAGGCCCTGAAAGGTGAGAGGAGGTTTGCCTTCACCGCTGACCCACAGTCTCATCCGCACTGCCGGCCTGGCCAGACCGCCTGCGCATGCAGCGGGCCATGGACGCCCAAGGCTGTGCAAGTGCAGACCATGCAAAAAATGTGCATTAAAATATGACGCGGTAAAGGATCCGTTATTGGGCAGTTCATTAAATGCCCATCGTGCTTGTAGGCCTCACTGACAGTGCTCGTAATAATCACAGTGGTTAACTGGGACTGCAGTCAGCTTGTTGACCAGGCTGCAAAACACAAAGATAGTTTTACAATGCTTCCTAAATTAAACATGATTAATTATTAATTATTTTCTTACTCTTATGCACTGCAGACAGTACTATACATAGAATTTTTGGTGAAGAATTTGAACAGAACTTTTGCAACTGATTAATCACATAATCTGTTATAAAAAGTCATTTGTTGTATTTTTAGTTTGATCCAAGGGTTGTGTTCTCAGTGAATCATCATTATATTTAATTGTTTATCTATATGATGCACTGTAATTTAATCTGGGGGAGTCCTGGTTCAGATCCAGAACTCCTTGGAGAGATTATGTCTCTTGGTAAAAGTGCTGGAGGCAGTAGCTGTGGAGAGAGGGAATTCTGCCACTGTGACGCAGACCCTTAGGCAAATGATAGCGGATAGATGGATGGAATAATTTCTAAGAATGCTGAAAAAAACACAGGGTTGAAATGGAAAATATGTTTTTCTGGTGTGTCTCCCTCACAGCTGCTGGCTTTGAGTTCGACATTTGCTACACCTCAGTTCTGAAGCGAGCCATCCGGACACTGTGGCTGGTGTTGGACAACATTGACCAGATGTGGTTGCCGGTACATCGGACTTGGCGGCTCAATGAACGCCACTATGGAGGCCTGACAGGCCTGAACAAGGCGGAGACGGCTGCCAAGCATGGCGAGGCGCAAGTAAAGATTTGGAGGCGCTCGTTTGACATCCCCCCTCCTCCCATGGGCCCAGACCATGACAAATACACTGAAATCAGCAAGGTACAACATATCTACAGTAGATAAGCATGACAGAGGAGATTTGTTGGCCTGTGAGAACGAGAGTAGTTTTGTACACATTAAGCAACTAGCTGCGCACAGGTTTAACAAAAAGGAGTTGTTCCTTGAGTCATATCTTGTGTGCGAGAAATCAGCGAAAAGGATTTATGTTTAGACAGGGGAAAAAAGGTGAATTTGATGGCTGGGTTTCAGTCTTTTTGTCTGCATTATTTTCAGTCTAAATATCCAAATTCCTCTGATATTTACACACAGCAACATCAGTGAAATCTGACGTCCACTGGCATTGGGTACACCGGGCTAACTGGAGTGTAATACTATTACCTAATACTGTATTGAAGGCGAGTTAATATATGACTGACAAGAATGAGCACCTCATGGTCCAAGTTCAGAGTTCAGTAAAGGAGTAAACTGCTTATGTTTTCAGGCTTTTTAGTCCTCAATTCAATACGGAAACTCAAGAAAAGAGGATCCAGGATTGTTCTCACAGCCCTGCTGTTACTGAGCTTGTTCTGAATTTCTTTCTTAGGATCGTCGTTATGCAGACCTGACCGAGGACCAGCTTCCCTCCTGTGAGAGCCTCAAAGACACCATTGCTCGGGCTCTTCCCTTCTGGAATGAAGAGATAGCACCACAGATCAAACAGGGAAAGAGGGTGCTCATTGCTGCCCATGGAAACAGTTTAAGGGGGATCGTCAAGCACTTGGAAGGTGGGTGCTAATACGAAGTTTAAAACAGAGCTTCATTTAGCCCCCGTATGCAGTATTTCCCCACGCTGACCCAGCAACCCACACTTTAATCTCTCAAATGTTTCCTGGCGTCAATTCCAAGTCAATAATTTCAGATCTTGTCTAAGCCAATTATACAGCGGGGAAAATAAGTATTGAACACGTCAACATTTTTCTCATTAAACATATTTCTGATGGATCCATTGACGTCAGAGTTTCACCAGATATCGGTAACAACCCAAGTAATCCATACATACAAAGAAATAAAGGCAATTGTGCTCGCAAAACAAGTTGTATTTAATACTAGAAAAGCACTCAGAGAGCGCAGACCTCCGCCAAGCGCCGCAGTTCCACCCATACAGTCTTGAGATTCCTTGATCATGAAAACATATGAGAAGCAGTGGTTCAGTAGTTATTCACGAAAATGGCATTTTCCGTAATGGCGGCCACAGTTCCTCCCATACAGTGTTTGTGTGTACGTTTTCAGATTCCTTGACCATGAAAACATATGAGTAGCAATTGGATTGACAATGATAGGATTAGTGGTTCAGTAGTTATTGTGGAAAATGGCATTTTCCATAATGGCGGCCACAGTTCCTCCCATACAGTGTTTGTGTGTACGTTTTCAGATTCCTTGACCATGAAAACATATGAGTAGCAATTGGATTGACAATGATAGGGATTAGTGGTTCAGTAGTTATTCACGAAAATGGCATTTTGCGTAATGGCGGTTTTCTTGTGGACGGTGATTCGGATCACCACCAAAATCTAATCATCTGTAGGATACCCCATTTCTGACAATCTGTGAAAATTTCATGAAAATCCGTCCATAACTTCTTGAGTTATCTTGCTAACAGACAAACAAACAGACAGACAAACCAACGCCGATGATCACATAACCTCCCCCTTTGGCGGAGGTAAAAATGGAATGACACAGGGAATCAGTGTTGAACACATGAAGAAAAACGGGTGCAAAAAGACAGAAAGCCAAGAAACACCAGCTGAAATCCGTCAGAATTTAGGAAGCCATCCCATCCCCCATCAGTGCAAATTAATTTCAGCTGGTTAAGTCCTGACTGATACCCTTTAAAAAGGTCTGTGACTATGATTGTCACACCACAAAGAACTCATGATGGGTAGAAGCAAAGAGCTCTCTCTAGACCTTTGCAACCTTATTGTTGTAAAACATGATTATGGCTGATTGTTCCAGTGAGCAATTTTGGAGCCATCATTCGGAAGTGGAAAGAGCATCATTTTACCATAAACTGGCCACAACCAGGAGCTCTTCGCAAGATTTCTGACAGAGAAGTGAAAAGAATTAGCAGAAGAGTTATCCAGGAGCCAAAGACCACTCGTGGAGAGCTTCAGAACAACCTGGAGTTAGCAGGTGCTGCTGTTTCAAAGAAAACAAGGAGTAGTGCACTCAACTGACATGGACTTTATGCCCGCTCACCTTTCAAGACTCCACTGCTGAAGAAAAAGCATGTTGAAGCTCGTTTAAAGTTTGCTGCACAACATTTGGGCAAGACAGTAAATACTGGGAGAATATAGTCTGGTCAGGTGAGACCAAGATTGAACTTTTTGGATGCCACAACACACAGCTTGTTTGGAGGAGAAATGGCATTGCAAATCAGCCCAAAAACACCATACCAGCAGTGAAGTTTGGAGGTGGGAGCATCATGGTGTGCAGGTATTTTTTCAGTACATGGTACAGGCAAACTTCATGTAATTGAAGGAAAAATGAATGGACAAATGTACAGAGACATCCTTGATAAGAACCTGTTGCCATCTGCCAAGACGCTGAAGATGAAACGAGGGAAAACATTTCAGCAAGATAATGATCCCAAACACACAGCCAAGGAAACTCTCAACTGGCTCCAGAGAAGAAAAATAAAGCTGCTAGAATGGCCCAGTCAGTCACCTGACCTGAACCCAATTAAAAATCTATGGAACAAACTGAAGACACCACGGAGTTCATAGAAGACACCCACAGAACCTTCAAGATTTGAAGACAGTTTGTGTAGAAGAATGGGCTAAAATCCCCCCTGAGCAATGCCTGTGCCTAGTTTCTCCATATAGGAGGCATCTGGAATCTGTTGTTACCAACAAAGGCTTTTCTACTAAATATTAAATGAATTTCACCAAGTGTGTTCAATACGTATTCCCTGTGTCATTCCACTTTATTCAACTTAACTTATTTTGTGAACAGAGTTGCCTTGATTTCTTTGTATGTATGGATTACTTGGGTTGTTACTGATATCTGGTGAAAATCTCAGGTCATTGGCTCCATCAGAAATATGTTTAATGAGAAAAATGTTGACGTGTTCAATACTTATTTTCCCTGCTGTATGTGTAAAGTTGGGCATATTTTGTCAATTTCTGTCATATGTACTGTTATGATGGTGAATACTCGTACTGAACATTGTGGAAGTTTTAAAGAGTGAGATCATTTTATGTACTAGTAATCCCAACGACCCAGAAACTGAGGCTTCAGACTGTTCTAGAGCAGGGGTCTGCATTTGTTTTTTCCAGTGGGCTGGAGGTCCGGAGCAGTGCCAATATGCTGCATGGGTGGATATTTCATTTTTATGTTGGGAGGTACAATAAGCAGAACATTTTCTCCAGGGTAAATATTGAGGGGACACTATAAGTATTATTGTTGTCAGTCACAAATGTATGAGAAAGAATGTACAAATGTACACTTACGGGGGAAAAAGCTGCAAGTTTACAAGAAAAAAAAAAATTGCGCATTTGCAAAAAGTCAAGTTTACTAGAAAAAAATTGCAAAGTTAGTGAGAAAAATATGTAAATTTACAAGGAAAAAACTTACATCTATTGTAAAAAGGTTACAAATTTACAAGAAAAAAATTGCAGATTTAAGATGCAAAAATAGCAGATTTGAGGAAAAAGTGGCTAATTTACAACAAAAAGTTTTACATTTGCAAATAAATGTAGTAAATTAATGAGAAAAGGTTACAAATTTATGAGAAAAGCTGCAAATTTTAAAGAAAAAAAATGCCCCCCCTTTCCCCCAGACCCCCTTGATTGATTGATGTCACCAGGCTGTTCTGCTGTGGGAGGAGTTGGGTGAAGGCAGCGACTTGCAGTAGCAGTTAGCGGAACAGCCTGCTTCACGCTACACGTCTGCTGTCCACATACGTGTAACCGGAAACCTCGTGTGATGAAATTTACATCATCGTCTCCACTCCGCTAGTGTCTGGAGTGCTCGACCGCAGACAGCCCAAATTTTGTGACCGCGCCGCCTGCCCACGACCTGAACATGTTGAAAAGCGCACGCGCAAGACTGAACGTCCCATTCACGAGGGGGCGATATCGACACAGCATGCATCAGTAGACGAAGAAGACAATGAGGAGGCGGAGAACGAGAATAAAAACATACATGAATCATGCATACATACATACTTTCTTTTACGGCAGCAGCAGCATCTTTGTGGAAAAGGAGTGAAAACCGGGAAGTCAAACGGCAGAAACGGACTCTATATTTGAAGAGAAACTTTGTGAAGAAGTCTGCCGTTTCTTCGTTGGGGAAAATCCTGGCACGTCGGCACCTTGGCGCTACCCATCAGGCAGGAGTGAAGCTACAAATGATGGTTGTGCGCATGCGTCAACCGCTTGGCCTGGGTAGATGGGGGGGAAAAAAGTGAGCATGAACAGCGCCGCGTGTGTAAGCGTACGCGGACCAAAGCGGACTAGAGGGGAAATGCAGCATGAAGCAGGCTTTAAGTGCACGTAATTGCACCAGAGATGGGCGCACCCACCCACACACAGACAACGAGCGCGGTCTTCGAGCTACAGTGGCAGCAAGGCCATGTTGGTCAGTCAAATCTGCTGTTTGAACGGAGTGATCACAAGCACAGGTGTTGGTCAATGCGCGCACACAACACTGAAGGCAGCGCAGCAAAGTTGGTAAGCACAGAGAAGTGAATATATTTAATAAAGGTTAAAATAAACAGTAACGTAGTCCTTCAAAACAAAGAATTTCTAACTTATAAATATCAGACTTCTAATAACAACTGGAAACAAGCTCACCACTGTCTGACGGTGGCTCACTGACTTTTGTTTTTGCGTCATGTTTGGATCGCTGGTCCGTGGTATCAAAAAGGCTTTGGGTCCAGACGGAAGACCCTCTGGGTCCGGATGCGGTCCAGGGTCCGCTATTTGAGGAGCCCGACAACAAGCGAACTGCTCTGAAAGTGAAAGTTAAAAAAAAAAAAAAAAAAAAAAGTGTCACTCGTGCGCTGTCAGTGCATTGTTGTCATGGTGATGACAATCCACGTTTACAGGTGCTGACCAAACCAAAACACATATAGTGAAGGAATCGCAGCTCGGGGGCCACAAATAGGGGCACACGAGCCAGATGTGGCCCACAGCTGCCTATTGAGGATCACTGTTCTAAAGACTCTATTTTGCATACTTGTTTTCAACTATTGACCCCTAATTGTGCCATTGAAAACGTGTGTCCCTAACATTGTCTTCTCGTGCACACGGCTCTGTTGGGAGCCCAGCATTATCATGTCACCATCTGCTGTTCAACATTTCAGCCATTGAGCCACAAGGCACATACAGACTTTAGGAACCACTTCTTTTTGTACCTTCCTAAAAAAAATTAATTGAGACTTTAATTATGATGACATAGTTTGGTGTTGAGATTGATTACTCGATTAATTTTATTTCCCTAAAGAAAACCAACATTTGAACAATAAGGACATGTTACGAAATATAACTGAGTAATCTACTTTGAGACATAGCTTCTGTGTTATCTATATTTTTAGTTTAAAGTAATAATAATTTATAGGTGGTATAAGATCACAAGGAGTGTAATCATTCTTTTTGCATGTTCTGTTGGCTGCAGACCTGTCAGATGAAGCCATCATGGAATTGAATCTGCCAACCGGCATCCCCATCGTCTATGAGCTTGACAAGAACTTGAAGTGTGTGAAGCCGAGGCAGTTCTTGGGAGACGAAGAGACGGTACGCAAGGCCATGGAAGCCGTCGCTGCTCAAGGAAAGGCCAAGAAGTAAAACACCAGAAAAGTCTACCCATGTATGTGTTAGGGAAACGTCCTCTTGCCTCAGATTAGGTTTTTTCCCCCTCAATTTTAACTTATTCTGGGTTGTAAAACATTAAGAATATAGATTCAGTTATTATCTGTGGCAACCATGCGCTAAGGCACTGAAAAAGTTGGGTTTATTAGAGCCACAGAGACGACGGCTCTCAAGAGATTGCAATCATGTTTATTTATACAGAACATTGCTGGAATATACTTATAAAGAAATAAGTATTAAATAGAAATGAACAATATTGAAGAGGGATATGTTTTCCTTTTCAAAAACAAAGCTAGTTTTTGTTGTGAAAGTGTAACTGTCACAGTAAATGGCAAAAAAAACTTGAAATCCTGGTTGTTTCCACTGTAGCAAAGCATTTGTTTTTCCTAAGCTGCAGCACATACAGCCAAGTATGAAAAGACAGTTTATATAATAGAGGAGGTCTTGGTCTGTGAGATACTGAATATGGTAAGGAAATACTGTAGTCTATTTAAAATTGATTTGAATATCCTCATTCACTCATTATTTTAGTTACTTTTTACAAGGACAGTGTTCCCCTGCCATGTACAACCCCGGTGATTCACTGGGTCAATGAAACCACCAACTGGACAAAAAAACAGGGCCAAAAAAAGTTGGGATCAAGTGCAGCAACCAGCCACTCGTACTTTGTTTATAATAAAATGAATTTGAGTCATTCTGACCATGGGATCACTTTCTTTAGACGTATTTTACATGTACTATAAATGAACAACCAATAATCAAGAGTCGTGTAAATTTAACAACAAAAAACGTGATGCACTCTCGGAGCCTTTTATCAGTCCTTCCCACCAAACTTTAAAAAAAAAAAATTGCTAGGGGAAACACTGAAGCATCACCAAAGCACACACAGCTTATACAGCGGGGAAAATAAGTATTGAACACATCAACATTTTTCTCATTAAACTTTTTTCTGATGGAGCCACTTATCTGAGATTTTCACCAGATATCAGTAACAATCCAAGTAGTCTATACATACAGTACAAAGAAATCAAGGCAACTGTGTTCACAAAACAAGTTATATTTAATAAAGTGGAATGACACAGGGAATAAGTATTGAATACATGAAGAAAAAGGGGTGCAAAAAGGCATCAAAAGCCAAGAAACCAGCTAAAATCCATCAGAATTTAAGAAGCCATCCCATCCCCCATCAGTGCAAATTAATTTCAGCTGGTTAAGTCCTGACTGACAGACTTTTAAAAGGTCTGTGAATATCAGATTGTCACACCACAAATAACTCATAATGGGTAGAAGCAAAGAGCTCTCTCTAGACCTTTGCAACCTTATTGTTGTAAAACATAATGATGGTATTGGTTACAGGCGCATTTCTACATTACTGAATGTTCCAGTGAGCACTGTTGGAGCCATCATTCGGAAGTGGAAAGAACATCATTTTACCATAAACTGGACATGACCAGGAGCTCCTTGAAAGATTTCTGACAGAGGAGTCAAAAGAATTAGCAGAAGAGTTATCCAAGAGCCAAAGGCCATTTGTGGAGAGCTCCAGAAAGACCTGGAGTTAGCAGGTACTGCTGTTTCAAAGAAAACAATAAGTAATGCACTCAACCTACATGGACTCTATGCCCGCTCACCTTGCAAGACTCCACTGCGGGAGAAAAAGCATGTTGAAGCTCATTTAAAGTTTGCTGCACAACATTTGGGCAAGTCGGTAAAATACTGGGAGAATATAGTCTGATCAGATGAGAGCAAAATTGCACTTTTTGGATGCCAGAACACACAGTATGTTTGAAGGAGGAGTGGCACTGCACTGCACATCCCATCATGTTGTGGGGTGTTTTTCAGCACATGGTACAGGCAGACTTCATATAATTGAAGGAAAGATGAATGTACAAAGAGATCCTTGATAAGAACTTGTTACCATCTGCCAAGATGCTGAGGCTCAAACAAGGGTGGACATTTCAGGAAGACAATGATCCCAAACACACAGCCAAGGAAACTCAACTGGCTCCAGAGAAGGAAAATAAAGCTACTAGAATGGCCCAGTCAGTCACTTGATCTGAATCCAATTGAAAATCTATGGAACAAACTGAAGATCAGAGTTCATAGAAGACACCCACGGAACCTTCAAGATTTGAAGACAGTTTGTGTGGAAGAATGGGCTAAAATCACTCCTGAGCAGTGCCTGCGCCTAGTTTCCCCATACAGGAGGCGTCTGGAAGCTGTTATTACCAGCAAAGGCTTTTCTACTAAACATTAAATGAATTTCGTCAAGCATGTTCAATACTTATATCCTGTGTCATTCCACTTTATTAAATATAACTTGTTTTGTGAACACAGTTGCCTTGATTTCTTTGTATGTATGGATTACTTGGGTTATTACTGATATCTGGTGAAAATCTCAGGTCAGTGGCTCCATCAGAAATATGTTTAATGAGGAAAAATGTTGAAGTGTTCAATACTTATTTTCCCCGATAAGTATGATTCATTTCTCTTCTAAAGGAAGGTCATTTTGCAATTTCTTGAGTAGGATAGAACAGTTGGCAAAAGTAACCCATTGTTTTGTTTCTTTGTGTCTTTGGATGGCATTTTAGCAGTCTGTGTATGTCACTGCTGTATGTGTTGTCTGTTTTTCCTTTCCATCAAGTATACACACTGCCTTGCTGCCTTATTGCACCATATGTAGGAATATACAACAGTCTGGCCATTAAAACATTAATTTCATTTGTTACTCTGTTTGACCTTGGTCTGGCCTGCCATTGCCTTTCTGTGTCTTTGTATTCTTGTGCCTCCTACTTCTACCCCTGCAAATGGCCTTGCAGATTATTTAAAGCCAACTTGTAATAAATTAAAGCAGCAGTGATGTATTAATGTATTAGATGTGTCAATGAATATCCCACCATTTCTTAACACTTTTAACATTTTTTTTAATTTTTTTTTTATGTGAAGTGATGCAAGTTCCTGTGTTGGTTAAAATGTAACCATGAAACCTCTGACCTAATAAATGTGCAGCTGCCTGTAAATCTGATTGTTTTCTTGGTGTTATGGAAAAATACATGTTGTACCTAATAATATAAACTCTATATTTACTTTCTTTTAATGTTAGAAATACTTGCACAACAGTTTCGACTGAGCAATTTGGTTGGACAATAGGGATTCCAGGAGTTACTATATTCCACAATAATTGCACCCCGTTTCACTGGATATGTATCATTCCGCTTTAAAGGTTTTCATGTAACCGTTAATTACTAACAGTAATTTACTGTCAAGTCTGCAGACATGAGAATTGCAGCACTGTGTTGGATGCTTTAATTTCCACAGTGAGGCGCTGTTTGACAAGAAGCATACATCCATGATCCAGAAATCCCACCCTTTTGGGGGAAAAAAAAATTGAGTTTACAAAGTCTGTCCTTGTATAAACCTCATTCAACTACATCACGTCTGTTTATTAAAAAAAAAAAAACAGGCAGTGGTAGAGTTGGATTTATTGCCTTTGTGGTGATGGACTCTATTTCATCTGAAAATGCCAAGAAAAATCACTAGCATGCTAACTAGCCACCAGCATTGGCCACTTTTGATCTTGGCCCTTTTGCAGTACCGACAAAACAGGTAACCAGTACGCATTAATAAACAATGACTTTTGCACTTGACAATATTTAATTTGTTTACATGTATGTGAAATGACAATAGAGGTCTTCATGCTGATTGAGATGTTAAGCAACGGTTACTGGCTACATTTAGAAGGGCCTTTTTTTTTCCTCAGCTGCTTAAAATAACTGGTTAAACAAACAAATCACAATATTTTGTCCAGTATTGCTGTCCTTTAATAAACTGTGCTTGCGGAACTGTTGTATGAAAGCAATATTACACTCGAGGTTGTATGGTATCAATGACTATACAAACTACAGGTGTGATATGTACTCCCTCTCTTGTGATATTTGTGATATTGCCTTAATTATTACCTCCGCCAAGGGAGGAGGTAATGTTTTCAGTGGCGTTGGTTGGTTTGTCTTGTTACCAACTTGACTCAAAAAGTTATGAACGGATTTTGATGAAATTTTCAGGGAAGGTGTGTAATGACATGGGGAACAGATGATTAGATTTTGGTGATAATCTAAGAGTGCATACCTCCACCAAGGGCTTTGTTTGTATTTGTGCAGCAGGATTACACAAAAACTGCTGGATGGATTTGGATGAATTTGTCACCAGAGGTGGTTCTTGGGCTAGAGAGGAACTTATTACATTTTAGTGAGGATCCGAGAATGCATACCTCCACCAAGGCTCTTTTCTTACAGAGTGTTAGCAACAATATTCCAAAACTACTGAATGGATTTGGATGAAATTTTCACCAGAGGTGGTTCTTGGGCTACAGAGGAGCCCATTACATTTGGTGATGATCTGAGAATGCATACCTCTGCCAAGGCTCTTACCTTCTCTGTGAGGGACCAAGCAGTCAAAAAATATGCCAACACGGGTATAATTCTCAAAATGTGGGTTTTATTATACCCAAATGAACAGAAAGATCAAAAACACATAATAAAAATAGTCCATTTGGTTAAAAGAGGCCAACTAAACAGAATTCTACTCAAAAAAATAAGGCTCAACATAACAAGACCCGAACTCGACAAACTGACCTGAGTAAATGAGGAAAAACTCGACCTATATACCAGCAGAATAAACCATCTTAAATTAAAAGGTAGAAACTACAGAAAAAAACAGTGGAATGCAAAAGTAACTCCATTTCTCCCATGCTGTCACGGCAGATGGTTCAGTC
Source organism: Pholidichthys leucotaenia (assembly GCA_020510985.1). NCBI lineage: Eukaryota > Metazoa > Chordata > Actinopteri > Cichliformes > Pholidichthyidae > Pholidichthys > Pholidichthys leucotaenia. The sequence continues at coordinate 334,267,169 of CM035841.1, forward strand.
CACTTTATTGGCCTCTGCATTTAAACCAACTTCACCCTCAGCCTCTTCTTTGACACCAGACAGGAAGGAGTGAACCAGCAAGTAGTGATGTTGAAACTGAGGCCTTATGAAACAATGATCAACTTTGAGACAATTGCTTCATGAGTGACAGTGTTATGAAACATCTAATAAAAACTGCCATCTGGTGACTAACTGTCAGAACTGCATCTGAGTGGAAAACTTAGAAAAAATCTCAATACTTTTTCTTCTTGAGCATTTGGCCATCTGAGGTCTATTCAAAATTGAATGGCAGGAACAAACGATACAAAGCAAACAAAAAAAAAACCCTCATTCCCTCTCAAACTTCCCACGAGTCCTCAAGTCACATGATGTGACAGACATAACGAGGCCTCGCTTGCTATAGTCACGTGACTGTGGGCGTGCTGAAACAGCGGTCGATGCACTGCTCATGACACTTCTGCTTTATATTGCTCAAATCAGTGTCAGGTGGGCGGTGTCGAGCGTAACATCACTACCAGCAGGTAACTCAGAAAACAGAGAAAAATATAATTAATGCAGTTTGTATAAATTAATAACAAAACAATGTAAAGTAAATGTCCATGCCACCATTTAAAACAGTGTAGTAGCATAAAACATTGTTTAATTTAAGCGACTGAAAATTAAATTAAATGTTAAATGATGTCAAGGATATATCTAAATCATGTGAGTGTTAGTTGGGTGAATATTACCAAATTATCAGTTCCATTGTGTGGCTGTTGATACAGCCATCACATTCTCAGTGTTGACAACAATACTCCAAAACTACTGAATGGATTTGGATGAAATTTTCACTTGGGCTGCAGATGAACCTACTGCATTTGGTGATGATCTGAGAATGCATACTTCAGCCAAGGCTCATATCTTCTCACAGTGTCTTAGTAGTGATTTTGAAACTGAGGCCTTATGAAACAATGAGCAACTTTGAGACAATTGCTTCATGATCGACAGTGTTATGAAACATTTAATAAAGCGTGCCATCTGCTGGCTGAGTGCCAGAACTGCATCTGAGTCATTGTCGAAGAGCTGAAAAAGTCTCAATACTTTTTTTTTTTTTTTAAGCATTTGGCCATACGAAGTCTATTCAAAATTGAATGGTAGGAACAAACAATACAAAGTAAACAAACAAACAAAAAACTAATTCCAATAGATCTAAAAGCCTAAGAACAATGTTGGAGAGAAAAAGTAAATAAGAGTAACAACAAAAGGAGCACATAAGGGCAAGGCAGATCTGGCATATAAAAAGAGATTTTCAGAGGTTGCGCTACATTTTTTGTCATCTGTCATTTTCTCAGACAGGCTTGTAAAAATTCTGTCAATCTGTTATTTTAATTGATTTTAATTAGATCACCCTCCATGTAATCTGTCAAATGATAGCTTTCAGAATTTTTAGTCATTGCTGGAAAAATTCTGTTGAAGGACAATTCTCAGTGAACGAAACCTCTGATATATATATGTGTGTGTGTGTGTGTGTGTGTGTGTGTGTATATACGTATATGTCTATATAGATATAGTATGTAGAGGGAGATGGGAAAATCTATGTTGTGCAACATCAGGTAACTTGCTGGTGCTTCTGCAGCTGGGGAGTGTTATTAAATGGGGAGTGTTTAAAGATTTTTATTGAAAAAAGAAGCATTTCAACAGTGTGTGGTTTCAGTCTGCTCCTCTTGTGGCTTACTACCCCTCCAGCTTTGGAGAACACCCTCTCGCATAGCACTGATGCTGCTGGCATGTGGAGATACTTTTTGCCATCTTGTAAAGGTTTGAGTATCTGGTTTTGTGTATTGCCCAGTAACAGAGTGGGTCTTCTTCTCTGGAGAGGTAGGGCTCAGACAAATAATGATGAACTTCCACTGTGGCATCTGCTGTTGCACTTTGAGAGTGCTGTATTTCACCTAAAAAAAAAAAAAAAACAAAAAAAAAAAAAACAAATGTAATTAACAATCTGTTATAATAAGAAAATGATGCTTAAAGTAATAATAATAATTCCCCCCAGGGAACGGTGCTGGCTCCCTTCCTGTTCACTCTTTATACTGCGGACTTCTCACACAACACAACACATTGCCATCTACAGAAGTTCTCTGACGACTCTGCGATCGTTGGTCTCATCTCCAACGGAGATGAAGCTGAGTACAGAGGGCTTATCCAGGACTTTGTGGACTGGTGCCATCGGAACTGCCTTCAGATCAACGCGAGGAAAACTAAGGAGCTGGTGGTGGACTGCCGCAGGCATGGGCAGCCCCTCACAGCACCAGTAAATATACAGGGAACAGACATCGAGATGGTGACATCCTATAAGTACCTGGGTATTCATCTGAACAATAAACTAGACTGGTCACACAATACTGACGCACTCTACAAGAAGGGACAGCGCAGGCTGTTCCTGCTGAGGAGACTCAGGTCTTTTGGTGTACAAGGGGCGCTGCTGAAGTCATTCTATGACACGGTGGTGGCATCAGCCATCACTTTTGGAGTGGTCTGCTGGGGCAGTGGCATTACTGCAGCCGATAGGAAGAGACTGAACAAACTGATTAAGAAAGCTAGCTCTGTCCTGGGGCAGCGCCTTGACCCGATGGAGGAGATAGGAGAGAGAAGGACGGTGGCTAAACTGTCATCTCTGCTGGAGTCCGAGTTCCACCCTATGCAGGACATACTGGATGCACTGAGGAGCTCATTTAGCAGCAGACTACATCATCCCAGGTGCACAACCGAGAGGTTTCGTAGGTCCTTCCTACCAACGGCTGTCAGACTGTACAACCTAAGCAGGGCTGCTCGCAGAGATAGCAAAAAGACGTAACAAACTAATAGTTTTTTTTTTTGTTTTTGTTTTGTTTTTGTTTTTTTGAATGCAAAAGATGCAATAGACTTACACAATGGTCCTCTCCGGCATACAACTAGGAACATACCGGTCGCTATGGAGGGTGAGAATATGTATGGGCACATAATCATACCATGTAGGATAACTAAGTAGACGGTTATGCTGTTTCATCCCACCTAGCAACAATGCTCTGCACTGTGTGTGTTTATATATTTACATATTTATTCCATCTAGCTACAATGCTCAGCACTGGGGTGTTTATATTTATATATCTATATATTTATTCCATCTAGCTACAATGCTCCGCACTGTGTCTTTATATATCTACATATTATTCCATCTAGCTACATTGCTCCGCACTGTGAGTGTTTATATATTTACATATTTATTCCATCTAGCTACAATGCTCTGCACTGTGTGTCTGTGTGTGTGTGTGTGTATATATATTTTTTATAGTAATATGTACATATGTATTGTAGCGAACTCAATATGAGCACCCTACTTGGCTTGCCAAGTGGGTTGACCCTATTGGCGACACAGGTAGGGTGCGGGACTCCGGAGCGGGAGGCGTGAGTTCGAATCTCCCGGTGGGACGTCGCCATGTCGAGCAGCACGTTACAGTATATTAGCTGCTCTTGCTTGCTTGTTTTTTTTTTTGTTTTTTGTTTTTTCTTGCCTTCTGATTGTTGCTCTGAGTGTTGCTATCCCTGTGCTGTTGCAATCCTGGAACTTCCCCGTTGTGGGACTAATAAAGGCTTATCTTATCTTATCTTATCTTATCTTATAACAAAATACAAACCAACTCCGCTATCCAAAAGGTCCCACAACTTGTCTTCTGCTGAAGGCGCAGGTTCTTCCTCTGCTGCTGATTGATGGAGCTGATAACATTTTAATGCATGTGGCTAGAGAGGTTTGGAAAACACAATAATAATATGTTGTGGGGCACATATATGCACATATGTATATGACTGCATGATTCATACGTATACCACCTTAGGCTTCACATCTGAGACGGAACAAAGGACTGAGCCGCTCTGGAGATAACACGAGGGTGTGAAGTTTAGTCTTTGGCATGCAAAGAGATAGCCTTGGGGGATTTCGCCCAGCGGCCAGAGTCTGAGAGGTGGAGTGTGTTAAGATCGGGGGGAAGTTACATTGTGACTGGGATTAAGTACCATGTGACTGTATGTTTGATGTCCTGGGTATAAAAGGGACAGATGTTGGAAGATTCACTCTCTTTTTCTCTTTCTGTGTTTGGATGATGTTGGAGAATGTGAATAAATCTGATTTGAGAAATAAACTCAGCCTCATCTTTCCCCATTCCCCACACTGGTGACCCTATGACGTATCATGAGCAGAAGTAATTCCCCCGAGCCGGACTCGTCAGGAGCCAGCCAGGCGAACGCAGCCACAGTCAAGCTACCAGACTTCTGGCAAGACAACCCGTGCTCCTGGTTCCACTTGGTCGAGGCACAGTTTGCCCTCCGGGGGATAACGGTAGATGACACCAAATTCTACCACGTTATTTCCAAGCTCGACAACCGCACGGCTCGATATGTGCAGAGCTTTTTGGAGCGCCCACCGGCCAACGACAAATACGGCGAGTTGAAGGCTGCGCTCATCCATCGTTTCACTCCCTCAGTCCAGGAGAGAGCGGAGAGACTCGTGGCCCTGAACGATTTGGGAGATAGCACGCCCGTCGACCTGATGGAAGACATGCTGAGGCTGAGGGGCTCAGACGGCGACGACTTCCTCTTCACCCACATTTTCCTGAGAACCCTACCGTCGGCCACGAGAGCGACCCTGGCCGGTTCACCACTGATGGCCCAGCGGGACTTCCGCGCGCTGGCCCAGGAGGCACAATGGATTCTCAACGCCAGCAGACAGCGCGTGGCCACCGCAGCAGCGACGGAGCTCGGCGCGGCAGCCGGAGACGACAGGGGGCCAGAGGCGGCGGTAGCAGACCCACCGACAACGGCGACGGCGAGGGCCAGGGATCGCGGAGGAGACGACCTCTGTTTTTACCATCGCCGCTTCGCAGAGAGGGCACGCAAATGTATACCACCGTGCCAGTTCAGGAGCTCGGGAAACGCCAAGACCGGGGCTCGATAGCAGCTGCGGCCCTCGGGGAGGAGAACAAGCTGCTCTACTTGATGGATGCGCGATCGGGGAGGCAATTCCTCGTGGACACAGGCTCTCAAGTGAGCTTCATCATGCCTACATACGCTGACCGGCTGGCGGGTCCCGGAGGTCACGGAGCGTCAGCAGCGAACGGCTCGAGGATTAAGACCTTTGGTGAGAAGACTCTGCTTCTGTCCCTACACGGCCGTACATTTGAGTGGACTTTTGTTATAGCTGCAGTGAACTTCAATATGTTAGGGGCTGATTTTCTGTGCTCACATGGTTTGTTGGTTGATCTTGCTAATAGGTGCCTGGTTAATGCACTTTCTTTTTATTCTATTCCCTGTGCAGCCCGAGTGACCCCGCCCACAGCACAAGCCAACGTCGCAACAGCAGGTGGTAAGTTTCACACACTGCTCACTCAGTTCCCAGCACTCACGGTTCCCACATTTTCAGCAGCTGTCGCTAAACACGGTGTGGAACACTTTATTACTACCACCGGACCGCCCGTTTTTGCAAAAGATCGGCGCTTGGATGCAGCTAAACTGTCCATAGCACGCGAGGAGTTCGCCAGCCTTGGAAAGTTGGGCATCATCAGACATTCGAAGAGCCCATGGGCTTCCCCGCTTCACATGGTCCCTAAAGCCGACGGCTCATGGCGTCCTTGCGGAGATTCCTGCAGGCTGAACAACGCTACAGCGCACGACCGCTACCCAATCCCACATATCCAAGATTTTTCCGTTCATTTGGCGGGGGCGCGCATTTTTTCTAAGATAGACTTGGTCCGCGGGTACCATCAAGTCCCAGTATGCGCTGAGGACATCCCCAAAACGGCGGTAATAACTCCGTTTGGCCTTTTCGAGTTTTTGCGCATGCCGTTTGGGCTTAAAGGCGCTGCGCAGACGTTCCAGCGCATGATGGACGCGGTGTTGCGTGATCTCCCTTTCGTGTTCGTCTACCTGGACGACATCTTGGTAGCCAGCGCGTCCGAAGACGAACACGAAAATCACCTCACGGCAGTTTTCCGGAGGTTGGGGGAGCACGGGTTAATAATCAACCCAGCAAAGTGTCAGTTCGGGGTGACGCAGATTGATTTTTTGGGGCATCGCGTCTCTCCAGAAGGAGCCGTCCCTCTGCCTGACAAAGTGCGCGCAATAACAAATTTTCCCCAGCCACAAACGGTCAAAGCGTTACAGGAGTTTTTGGAATGGTAAATTTTTATAACCGCTTCCTCCCCCGCGCAGCGCAGCTCATGCAACCATTGTATGCCGCGCTAAAAAAACAAAAACACACAAGCAAAATCGAATGGTCTCCTAAGCGAGAGCGCGCATTCGCGGAGGTCGAAACAGCCCTGGCAAACGCTGTGTTGTTAGCACATCCAGACCCCATGGCCCACATAGCGCTCACTACCGACGCGTCAGATGTGGCCATAGGAGCGGTCGTAGAGCAGCAGGTTGCCGGGGCTTGGCAGCCGCTCGCCTTTTTCAGCAGGACTTTGCGCGATAGTGAGCGAAAATACAGCGCATTCGACAGGGAGTTGTTAGCTCTCCACTTAGCCATTCGCCACTTCCAGTTCTGGCTGGAGGGATGCCGTTTCACCGCGTTCGTTGACCACAAGCCGCTTACTTTCGCGATGGCCAAGGTTGCAGAACCATGGTCGGGCCGGCAGCAGAGGCAGCTGGCTGCAATCTCAGAGTTTACTACCGATGTTCAGCACGTAGCGGGTAAACTTAATGTGGTGGCAGACTGTCTCTCGCGCGCTGTAGCGGCCCCAGTCCGCGTAGGGGTAGATTGTGCAACCATGGCCGCGGAGCAGGCTAGCGACACGGAAGTGCGCGCCGCCGCAGTCTGCACAGGGATAGATTATGCAGCCATGGCCGTGGATCAGGTTAGTGACGCGGACGTGCGCGCGCTCCAGTCTGGACCAACAGGGTTAAGGCTGGAGAACAGGGTGTTACAAGATGGTATGCCCCCCCTAATCTGCGATGTCTCCACGGGTTGACCGCGCCCGGTAGTACCGACCGCGTGGCGCCGCCGCGTTTTTGACTTGATTCATTCTCTAGCGCACCCGGGGGTGCGCGCATCGGTCAAAATGGTAGGAGAGAAATTTGTATGGCCGAGCCTGCGCAAGCAAGTTAAAGAGTGGGCAGCAGCCTGCGTGGCTTGTCAACGGGCCAAAATACACAAACACACTAGAGCTCCCTTGGAGCAGTTTCACATCCCGGCTAAGAGGTTCAATCATGTGCATGTCGACCTCATAGGCCCCCTCCCGCCGTCACAGGGGTGCACACACCTTTTGACAATGGTGGACCGCACCACACGTTGGCCGGAAGTGGTCCCACTGGCATCAACCACAGCCGAGGAGGTAGCGCACGCGTTTTTAATGGCATGAGTAGCGCGTTTTGGAGTTCCGTCGGACATTATGTCCGACAGAGGTCCTCAATTTGTTTCCAAGCTTTGGTCAGCGATGGCCCGCAGCCTGGGGGTAACGATCCACCGCACTACCGCGTACAACCCGCAGGCTAATGGTTTATTCGAACGTTTCCATAGGTCATTGAAGGCAGCCCTCAGAGCGTCGCTTACGGATGCAAATTGGGTGGACAGGCTGCCATGGGTTTTATTGGGGTTGCGTTCTGCACCTAAAGAGGATTTAAAAGCCTCCCCAGCTGAGTTAGTTTTTGCACAGCCACTCCGGCTGCCCGGGGAATTTCTCCCAGATAATCCTGCGCCAGAGTGCCCCCCTGCTCAGCGGTTGCAGAGCAACACGGGATCGAGCACGCTTCCTGGCCCCGTTCATCACAGTTTTCCGCGCGTTTTTGTGCCTAAGGCTTTAAAAAATGCAGAGTTTGTTTTTGTCAGACACGATGCGCATTGCCCCCCGTTGCGGCCACCTTATGATGGACCTTTTAGAGTGCTGGAAACAGGGGATAAGCATTTTTTGCTAGATTTGGGGGGCAGGGAAGAACAGATTGGCATAAACAGACTCAAACCCGCCTTTGTGTTGGCCGACGAAAATGTGCTGTTGGCTACGGCTCCTCGGCACGGCAGACCCCCTAAGGAGCATTCATCAGGACACCCAGAGGGATTGACTAACAGTTCTAATCCTCAGGCAGCAGCTCCCAAGCAGGAGGGCGCCGCGAGAGTGGTAAAGCCCGCTTACAGCAGATATGGGAGGCGACTGAGGCCCAAGCGACATGTGGACTGATGTGTAATAATTTTACCATGACTTGCAGACTGTTATTACGGTTGTTCCATCTTAGACGTTTGGGGGGGGGGGGGGGGGTCATGTGGGGCACATATATGCACATATGTATATGACTGCATGATTCATACGTATACCACCTTAGGCTTCACATCTGAGACGGAACAAAGGACTGAGCCACTCTGGAGATAAAACAAGAGTGTGAAGTTTAGTCTTTGGCATGCAAAGAGACAGCCTTGGGGGATTTCGCCCAGCGGCCAGAGTCTGAGAGGTGGAGTGTGTTAAGATCGGGGGGAAGTTACATTGTGAATGGGATTAAGTACCATGTGACTGTATGTTTGATGTCCTGGGTATAAAAGGGACAGATGTTGGAAGATTCACTCTCTTTTTCTCTTTCTGTGTTTGGATGATGTTGGAGAATGTGAATAAATCTGATTTGAGAAATAAACTCAGCCTCATCTTTCCCCATTCTCCACAATGTAATAATAAGTGGTTACCTGTTATGTTGATGGCATTGTCCTCTCCATCCTCATGGTTGCAGTACATTCAGCAGTCAATTTTGACATGGCCTCTTGTGCACGTGTTTCATTGCCAAAAACTTAATGTTTTAAATCGTGGGTCCAAAAATGACATTGCTCCTCCATGTTCTTTCTTTACTACACTTGCACACACACATGCATGCACTCACTCACTCACTCACTCACTCACTCACTCACTCACTCACTCACTCACAAAAGCACACCTTACACTCAACAAAAATTACACTTGACCACACAAACAACTCATCTATCTATCTGTCTATCTATCTGTCTATCTATCTAGTGTTTGTGTGAATGAGTGTGTATGCATGTATCTCTGTGTAATATTCAGTAAATGTATTTTTGTTTAATGTTACTGAACCTAAACCTAATTCTAACTTGTGTAATACTCTCCTGGACTTATATTCAAATGCCCAACCCTTTCAAACTTCCCATGAGCCCCCAAGTCATGTGATGTGACCGACATAACGAGGCCTCGCTTGCTACGGTCACATGACTGTGGGTGTGCTGAAATAGCGCTTGATGCACTGCTTGTGACACTTCCACTTTGGAGGTGATCCATGAGAGACGGAAGGAGCCTTGGCAGAGGTTTGTGCTCGCTGAGTGTTTTTCTAGTTCTGACATGATCTCCTGTTGAGAATAGAATATTGAAATACATCTTTTAACTTGGAACATCTTTCCAAGGACATGTGCTTTGTTAGCAGTATTTTACACTTTCTCACATATTCACTGTTATCGGTACACAGATACAGGGGTTACCAGAGCCCCATCCTGGAGCCAGGCTTGGGGGAGGGGCTCGATGGCTAGCGTCTGGTGGCCGGGTTTCCGCCCATGGGACCCGGCCAGGCTCAGCCCGAAGGAGTTACATGGGTCTGCCCTCCAGTGGGCTCATCACCTGCAGGAGGGATCATGGGGTCCGGTGCTATGTGGATCAGGCGGCAGTCAAAGGTGAAGCTGTTGGTGGACTGATCCCAAGCTTCCTAAACTGGCTTTTGGTACGTGGAATGTCACCTCTCTGGTGGGGAAGGAGCTTGAGCTGGTGCATGAGGTTGAGAGATACTGACTAGATATAGTCGGCCTCACCTCAACACATAGCTCCAGTTCCAGAACCAGTCTCCTGGAGATGGGCTGGAGCTTGGCCTACTCTGGAGTTGCCCTGGGCAAGAGGCGACGAGCAGGGGTGGGTATTCTTGTATCCTCCCTCCTTGCTGCCTCTATATTGGAGTTTTCCCCAGTGGACGAAAGGGTTGCTTCCCTGTGCCTTCGAGTTGGGAAATGGGTCATGACCATCATTTGTGCCTATGCACCAAATGAGGTTTCAGAGTACCCACCCTTTTTGGAGTCTCTGACTGGGGTGCTGGAGGGTGCTCCTCTTGGAGATTCCATTGTCCTACTGGGGGACTTCAATGCGCATGTGGGCAATGACAGTGAAACCTGGAAGGGGGTAATTGGGAGGAACGGCCTATCCAATCTGAACCCGAGTGGTGTTCAGTTATTGGACTTCTGTGCTAACCACAGTTTGTCCATAATGAACACCATGTTCAAGCATAAGGGTGTCCATATGTGCGCCTGGCACCAGGACAACCTAGGTTGCAGGTCAATGATTGATTTTGTTATTGTGTCATCAGACCTGTGACAGTGTGTCTTGGACACTGAGGTAAAGAGAGGTGTAGAGATGCCAACTGATCACCACCTGGTGGTGAGTTTGATCTGATGGCAGGAGAGGATGTCATTGAGAGGTCTTCAACTCCCACCTCCAGAAGAACTTCACCCACATTCCGAGGGAGTCTGGAGACATGGAGTCTGAATGGGCCATGTTCTCCACCTCCATTGTTGAAGCAGAGGCCCAGAGCTGCAGCCGCAAAGTTGTCAGGGCATCTCATGGTGGCAACCCCCAAACCAAGTGGTGGACACCAGTGGTGAGGGGGGCCATTAAGCTGAAAAAGGAGTCCTATCAAGCTTGGTTGGCTTGTGGGACTCCTGAAGCAGCTGAGGTGTACCAGCAGGCCAAGCGGAGTGCAGCTCGGGTGGTTGCTGAAGCAAAACCTCAGGTGTGGGAGGAGTTCGGTGAGGCCACGGAACAACACTTTTGGTCAGCCTCGAAGAGATTCTGGCAAACTGTCCAGCGGATCAGGTGGGGGAAGCAGCTCCCTGTCCACACTGTGTATGGTGCGGATGGGGCGCTGTTGACTTCGACTGGGGATATCGTCGGGCGGTGGAAGGAATACTTTGAGGATCTCCTCAATCCCATTGATATTCCTTCCACAGAGGAAGCAGGGCTTGTGGACGAGGGGGACGACTTGCCTACCACAGGGCTGAGGTCGCCAAGGTGGTTAAAAATCTGTTTGGTGGCCGGGCCCCAGGGGTGGATGAGATTCACCCTGAGTACCTCAAGGCCCTGGATGTTGTAGGGCTGTCATGGCTGACACGCCTCTGCAACATTGCGTAGAGGTCGGGAGCAGTGCCTTTGGCATGGCAAACTGGAGCGGTGGTTCCTCTCTTCAAGAAAGGGAACCGGAGGGTCTGCTCCAACTTTAGAGGGATCACACTCCTCAGCCTCCCTGGCAAAGTCTATGCCAAGGTACTGGAGAGGAGAGTCCGGCCATTGGTCGAACCTCAGATTCAGGAGGAGCAATGTGGTTTTTGTCCTGGCCGTGGCACATCAGACCAGCTCTTTACTCTCTCGAGAATCCTCGAGGGTCTGTAGGAGTTTGCCCAACCAATTTACATGTGTTTTGTGGACTTGGAGAAGGCATTCAACTGCGTCCCTCGTGGTTTTTTGTGGGGGGTGCTTTGGGAGTATGGGGTATTGGGCTTGTTGTTACGAACTATTTGGTCTCTGTATGACCATTGTGAGAGTTTGGTTCATATTGCCAACACTCGATCGGACTCATTCCCAGTGACAGTTGGACTCTGCCAGGGCTGCCCTTTGTCACCAGTCCTGTTCATAATTTTTATGGGCAGGATTTCTAGGCACAGCCGGGGAACGGAGGGTGTCATGCTTGGTGACCACAGGATCTCATCTCTGTTGTATGCAGATGATGTTGTCCTGCTGGCTTCATCCAGCAATGACCTACAGTTCTTGCTGGGACAGTTTGCCGCTGAGCGTGAAGCGGCTGGGATGAGAATCAGCACCTCCAATTCTGAGTCCATGGTCCTCACCCGGAAAAAGGTGGATTGTCCTCTTCGGGTTGGGGACAGGCTCCTGCCCCAAGTGGAGGAGTTTAAGTATCTTGGGGTCTTATTTACGAGTGAGGGGAGAATGGAGTAAGAGATTGACAGACGGATCGGAGCAGCATCTGCAGTGATGCAGACGTTGTACTGGTCTGTTGTGGTGAAGAGGGTGCTGAGTTCTAAGGCAAAGCTGTTGATTTATCAGTCAATCTACCTTCCTACTCTCACCTATGGTCACGAGCTTTGGGTAATGACCGAAAGAACGAGATCGCAGATACAAGCGGCTGAAATGAGCTTTTCCGTAGGATTGCTGGACTCACCCTCAGAGATAGGGCCAGGAGCTCAGTCATCCAGGAGAGGCTCAGAGTAGAACCGCTGCTTCTCCACATTGAAAGGAGCCAGTTAAGGTGGTATGGGTATCTGATCAGGATGCCTCCTGGACGCCTCCCACTTGAGGTGTTTCGGGCACATCCCACTGGGAGGAGACCCCGGGGCAGACCCAGGACTCGGTGGAGAGACTATGTCTCCCAGCTGGTCTGGGAACGCTTTGGTATCCTCTCTGAAGAGCTGGAGCAGGTGGCTGTGGAGAGGGAAGTCTGGGCTTCTCTGCTTGAACTGCTGCCTCCGTGACCCAGACCTCCAGAAAAGCGATAGAAGATGGATGGATGGATGGACGGTACACAGAAAGTACCTTCTGCTCAATTTTTACAACAATTGTAAACTAATAAATTGGTGAGTGTAAAGTTTAGAAAGCACAAAAAATATTTGTAAATGTACAAGAAATATGTTGCAAATTTATGAGAAAAAGTTGTGTGGGAAAAGATCACAAAAAGTTCAAATTTATAATACAAAAATGAGGCAAAATTCTAAGGATGAGACAAGAATTTATCAGAAAAAGTTGTACATTTACAAGAAAAAAATATCAGATTAATGAGGAAAAACTATGACAGAAGTTCCAAATTTAGATTTAAAGGAAAATTGCTGAACTGATAAGTCAAATTTAAGGAAAAATAAAATCCCCAATAAAGTGACAACGATAAAGTCATTACTCACTGTTACTACTCATGTAACTTTTTAGAAGACACTGGAATGGACTAGTATTTTACAGATTATTAACGGAACTAAAATGCAATTTACTGGATCAGACAGTGTAATAACCAGTAGGCAATTTATTTTTCAACAAGCGGGATGGTGGTGGTGGGGGTATTCACAAATTTAGCATAAGGTATGTATAAAATTGAATAAAGTACAAATTTAAAAGAGACAAGGAGCAAAAATATGATAGTTCACAATGAAATAAAACTCCCAAATTTATGACAGTTTTTGAAAATTAAAGAGAAAAAGTAGCAAATTTATGAGAAAAAAGCTGCCAGCTGATGACACAAAAATGTCACAAATTTGAGATAAAGCTGCATATTTACAGGAAAAAGGAAGTTCTATTATGAGAAAACAGGAGCAAATTTATGAGAAAATTTGTAAATTTATGAGGAGCAAAGTCAAATATGGGGGAAGTTGCAAATTTACATGAAAAAAATCACAAATTTATAAGACAAAAGTTGAAAATTTTTTAGAAAAGTTACAAATTTACAAGAAAAAAGTAGCACATTCCTTAGAAAAAATCTCTAGTTTTTCTTGTAATCTTGTAACATTGTTCTTGCAAACTTCTAACTTTTTCCTAAATGTAGTTTTTGCTTATGAATTTGAACTGCGGTCACCGATCTTGGAGTCACACCGAAAGGCGGGCTGTTTGGAGGAGCAGACTGCGTTTTCTTTTGCGGTAGAATTGAATAATTTTCTGGCAGATTAGCATAAACTGTATTCTGACTGCATGTCAACTAGTTCTGGTGGAGAGAATGGGAATGATATGGAGTGGACAGTCTCAAGGAATGCAAAACAGAAAAGGCCAATGAAAGAGCAAGACTCAGTCAGAAGGTAGCAATGCAGGTGGCGGTGGTAAGAAAACTAGAACTGGTTAGTGTGACTGTTATGTATGGAAATGAGCGAAACATGAGTCAAGTTGTGCCGAGCAACGAACTGAACTTTATTACAGAAGGGGTGAATAAATACAGCAGCCATAGCCCGCCTGACAGCAAGCCCCAGCAGCCAAACCCACCTATCACATCCCCCCCCTCCTTTAGAAAAGTCCAAAAACATACACACAAATGAAACCGCCCCCAAATGTGGGACCTGAATCGCGCACTAAAATAACAAAAACTAAGGTACTAAATTGGCCTAACACACTCAAAGCAACCTAAAAATAAGGTTGATGGGTGGACTACCGTACAGTGTGCATGATAGGGTGGATTATTCTGCCACCCAAATAATTTAAAAAAAAAAGTCCATACATAAAACTAAAACTACACGCTGTGCTCCTAAACTAAGCAAAGTACATATATATACACAACCCCATAACATAACATGCATGCAAAACAAGAACTATCAATAAAGTGCTACTGCACAGTCATTTGGGTGAAAATAGTTGGAACTTGCATGGGGGGGTCCAGGGCACGCCAACGCTGATTGGCGTGCCTTGACGAGCTGCCGGACAACCCAAAGAGTGCTGTGCCCAGCTTAGCCACAACCCTCAGTGGCACCCACTGCTTCCTGGTCAGTTGCCATTCCGGTCTCCTGCCGGCGTGAACCCAGTCCATAACATGAAGCGGCGCCCTACTTATTTTCCTGTGCTGTCATTGTGCCCCAGTGGCTCTGCATGCTTGTTCGGCTCTGGACCTCTGCTGTGCTGCAGCAGTTCTGTAGTCACCATGTTCGCTGCGGACCCTTCACCTGCTGTCTCTGTCTTCGACTGCGGCTCGTCTCGGGTACAAAAGCAGTCCAGTACCTCCTCTCTGTCGTCTGAAGTGCTCCGTTGTGCCGCACCATGTGTTGGGCTCGTGCCCAGTTGCTGGGGCTGCTTTTCGGGGCTCTCAGCATGCTTGCGCTCCCCCTCCTGCTGCTCCAACTCTGGCTATGGGGAAAACTGAGCCGAGTTTGTTTGCTACTCTCCCTCCGTGCTGTGCTCTTTGGCTGGCTTGTCGTTCTCGATGGACACGGGCTCCCTCTCCTGTGGCTCTGATTCCACTGTGTTATCTAGCTTGTAGCCTGTAGCATCAAGCTCTGGATGACTGGAGAGGTGCGCTCGCTGCTCACAGCCAGAGATGCAGCCTTCAGAGCAAAGGACAGGATCGCCCTCCACTCAGCCAGGTCTGCGCTCTCAAAGGGAATTAAGACGGTGAAGCGCGCCTATGCGGAGAAAATCCAGGGACACCTCTGTGACACAAGGAACACCAAACGGATGTGGCAGGGACTTTGGGCGCTGACGGATTACAAGTCTAGGCAGGGGGTCGATGATGACGACGCTTCGCTTCCAGACAGGCTCAACAACTTCTTTGCACATTTTGAAGCATCAAACCCGACAATCAGAGGGAAGGCTGGCCCATCTCCACCATCTGTTGGGCCAGCTATCATCATCAACGCAGCGGACACACAGAGGACCCCAATTAGGGTCAACCCACGTAAAGCTGCAGGTCCGGACAACATCCCGGGACATGTGCTCCAAGATTGCGCGAGCGAGTTGGCGGATGTCCTGACTGACATTTATAACATCTCCCTGAGTCAGGCCATCGTTCCCAGATGCTTTAAGACCTCTACCATAGTACCAATGGCAAAGAAACCAGTTGTGTCCTGTCTGAATGACTATCGTCCTGTTGCACTGACACCAATTGTGATGAAGTGTTTTGAACGGCTTGTCAAACCACACATCACAGCCTGCCTCCCTGCATCACATGACCCGCTCCAGTTTGCATATCGTTCAAACCGCTCCACGGAGGATGCTATAGTCACCACCCTGCACTCTGTCATCACCCACCTGGATCAGAAAGACACCTATGCCAGACTTCTGTACATTGATTTCAGTTCAGCATTCAACACCATTATTCCCCAGAGACTGATGGAGAAATTACTCCTTCTCAGTCTGAACACCGCCACATGTCTCTGGATCCTGGATTTCCTGACTGAGAGACCTCAGTCTGTCCGTGTTGGAAATAACATCTCCAACTCTATCACGCTGAGCACTGGATCCCCTCAAGGCTGTGTACTCAGTCCACTGTTGTTTACACTTCTAACACATGACTGTCTATCCAGACACAAGGGGAACCAGATTATTAAGTTTGCAGACAACACCACAGTGGTGGAACTTATTCAGAGGGATGAGGAGTCAATGTACAGGGAAGAAGTTAGAGACCTGGAGGGCTGGTGCAGGGAGAACAATCTAGTGCTCAACGTGGACAAAACAAAGGAGATGATTATCAACTTCCGGCGGTTACAGCCTGAACACGTCCCTCTCAGTATTGGCGGCCGTTCGGTGGAGAGAGTGGAGAATATCAAGTTCCTCGGAATGCAGATCTCGCAGGACCTGACCTGGAGCAAGAATTCCTTGGGGATCAGGAAGCGGGCCCAGCAGAGACTGCACTTCTTGAGGAAACTCAAACAGGCCTCTCTCCCCATCTGCATCCTCAGGACCTTCTACAGAGGTGTGGTGGAGAGTGTTCTGACGTACTGCATTGCAACATGGTACTCCAGCTGCAGTATGTCAGACAAAAAAGCCCTGCAGAGGATAGTTAAGGGAGCTGAGAGGGTAATTGGAGTTTCCCTCCCCTCTGTCCAGGAACTTTTTCAGAACCGTTGTAGGAGCAGGGCACTGAACATTGTCAAGGACCACTCTCACCCTCTGCATAAACACTTTGAACTTCTTCCATCTGGCAAACGATTCCGGAGCATCGGAGGCAGAACCACCAGACTGATTAACAGCTTCCTTCCACAAGCTGTTAGGATGCTGAACAGTTGATCCGGAATCTCTCATACATGCTACTGCACCTTATGGACATTATGTATATTATTTGTATATTATTGTTCTAGTTAGTTTTCAAGTATGTCTCAGGGATGTGTGAATGGCTGCATTGGGGTGGGGGGGTGAGGGTGTGTGTGTGTCTTAAATTATGTTCTTTTTACTTATATGGATGCCGAGAGAAACACAATTTCATCTTGCCTGCACTACAGTTGTATGTACAGCAATATGACAATAAAGGTTGATTTGATTTGATTAGATTTTGAACAAAATTATCTATTATCTATTATTTAGCTTCTGTGTTTGCTAAGCTCCAGTGAACTAGCTCCACTAGCTCCACAGTGAACGTGCCCCTGGAGGTGACAGGCCCCCAGGACCAGGGCCGATCATCAAAACACAGGAGCCCAGGTCTCCCACTGTCCTTAATGGTGAACCCCAGTCTATAAAACAGGTCACACCACATAATATTTTCGCCATGCGTTGTTACCTGGAACGTGAAGTCTTGCACCGCTTCGTTGTTATAGTGAACAGTCAACTCCACAGTCCCCACATTGCACAGTCTACCACCGCTATAGCCATACAGCGGCACCGGGCTCTTCCTGATCCTGTAGTGCAGGAAAAATGATTTTTTACCATAGCCCAATTTAACACCGACCGCACCGCCGCTGTGTCGAGTATCGAAGGCAAAGCTTCACCATCCAATTCCACCATGCAGTAGGAAAGCCCATCGGTTTTAGCGCTCACCGAGTGGATGGTCGTCATAGGCGGGTGGGCTGGTTTACTTGGCGAGCTCCACAATGCTGGGAACCGACACATTCTGGCGAAATGATTCATGCGCCCACACTTGCTGCACCGTTCCCCTCTTGCCGGGCATGCTCACACTTTAATCTGGTGCATCAGGGACCACCGGAGTTCGTCGGAATAGACCTACGGCTCACTGCATACGCCTCATAGTCATCCGCCATGCTCCCTTCCTCCTCCAAGTCCACTGCATTCACTGTCATCGTCCCTTCTAGGTGTTTTCCGAGACTGGCGCCTATTTAGCTCTGAGGCTAGTTTATCCGAGACCTCTAGCTGAAGAGCTAGCTCAACTGCCCCAGCTAGCGCTAAGTTATTGGGTGCCGTTAGCAGCCTAGCCCGTATCACAGCACTACACATGTGCTCAGCCAATTGGGCCCTCACCATCTTGTCCTCAAATGGCCCAAAATGGCACACACTGGCTAACGGTCTTAGGTCAGCGACAAACTGTTGAATAGGCTCACTGACTCCCTGGTGTCTCTGGCAAAACCAAATCTGTCGCATCGTCATGTTGTCCGGAGTGGTGAAGTGGTTAGCCATTAGCTCCATGACATCCTCGTACAAGTCCATCGTGCCGAGCGTTCGTACAATCCTCTGGCCTTCGATGCCGAGATTTTGGACAAGCAGCTGTCGTGTTCTCACCTTATCTAGCTTCCCTAGGTTCAACGCAGTGATGTAATTTTCGAAAACCAGCGGGGCCATGGCACTAGTGGCTTGCTGGGAAGCTCCAGAAAATGCTGCAGTGGTGTAACGAATGCCTCCGTTGGTTAATCCTCAGTCACCAAATGTTATGCCCATAAACCTGGCACAAAAGGAGAAGGAAGAGATGTTGCACTGGAACGGTACTTTATTATTAAACTGGTTGCAGAACAGCAGGTGCTTCACAGTGTGGGTTCGTCCAGGCAAGAGAAAGCCCAAAAAGGTGGACGCCCCTATTTATAGAACGGTGTAGTGGCACACCCAGAAGGTGGCATCATCACACCGTACTTCACAATAAAACCCACCATTACAGAAAGGATGAAGGCTTTTGTCCCAGGAGCACTGTCTAAGATAAGAGGAGTAATATCGGATCCTCTGAATGTGTTGATGTCTGATATTAAAAATGAGACTAAAGGTGACAAAGTAATTGAGGCAACAAGGCTTAAAAGTAAGAAAGATGGATTTTTGAAAGAAACCTTGTTGGTGGTAATTCAGTTTGAGAAAACTCTTCCCAAGTCAGTACAGATAGGCTACATGAGCTACAATGTGAGAGAATTTATCCCCAAGCCCCTGTGATGCTATACATGTTAAAGAATGGGGCACACAGCACAACAATGTAAAGGAAAACTAAGGTGTGCAAGATGTGCAGGCCAGCATGAGTATGGCAAATGTGATAAATGTTATGTCCACAAACCTGGCATGAAAGGACATGGACGAGGAGGTTGCACTGGAACGGAGCTTTATTATATGACTGGCCAACAGCATACTACATGTTACACATGTGGAGTCGCCCGGGCAAAAGAGACCCGAATGGCGAACTCCCCGTATTATAGGGCGATGTGATGACACAACAGGAAGGCAGCATCATCACACCACACTTCACAATAAATCCCGATTCCACATTCCCCCCCCTTTACAAAATAAAAAACACATCTAATTAAAACCGTCCCAAATTTAACAAAACAGAACCCCAAGAAACACTCTAAAATAAAACAGTAAACATAAAACCTGTTATGTACCAAAAGAGCGAGACGTGAGCCACGCTATGCCAAGCAACAAACTGAACTTTATTAGCATGAGTTGCACTTATACACACTGGCTGCAGCCCGCCTGATGTCACTATGTTGTGCACCTGGCGCCAGCTAAGGCAAGCCTCAAAGGCCAAATCCCCATACAACAATAATGAACTTCTAAAACAACATAAACTAAAACTAGGGCCTATGGGCAGACTGCCACACAATCCTGCACGGCAAAGTGGGTTATTCTGCCACTTTACTTTTTTTTTTTAATAGTCCAGCCGTGCTACTACCTAAAAAGTCCTCTGTCACTTCTTTGCCATCTCCCATGGTAAGGGTGGGTCGGGCGGGGGAAACAGTTCAGTCTGAGGGGCTTTGAGGCGACCCCGTGGTGGCTTCCTCCCCAGAGCTATGAAGCAGGCTTGTGGCAGTTGCCCTCCTGGAGCTGTCGAACCCCCGTGGTCAATCTTCATGACGCCGGGGCCCGGATCCCACACTGCGGCACCCGACTCCCGCGGAGCTCTGGAGTCTGCCTGGAGCTTGCCTGGAGCCGCCACCCGGACCCGGACATGCTGTATTCCGCTCGTGTGCCAAACCGAATCGTCCGTCATCCGAAAGCATGCCATTCTCAGCCTCACCACAATCCTCAGTGGCACCTGTTGCTTCGCTGGCTGCGGCCCAGCCAGTCACCGTCCCAGTCTTTCGCCGGGGCGAACCCAAACCCATTCCATGACGTGGAGCAACGCCTTACTCCCCCCCCACATCCTGTCAGGTAGCTAGGTAAGTAGAACAGAGATCTGTTACCCTTATTGTGCCAAAACAGATTTAATCTGCCAAAACAAGCTTTATACAGTACCTAACTATGTACTGTATATTGTTGTAAACTCCTCCTGTAATAACTTTTAATACTTTATTTAAATTAGTTTAACCATGGAGGACCCGACAGGATAGGGAATAGGGAAAGGAAGTGTGTGGAGAGGAAAAGAAAGGGGAGAGGAACAGACAAAAAGACAAACAATCCAACAACTAAAACAAACAGAAGACAAACTGCTTCTTCCACCGAAGATGTCTCAATACGAGTCTGGTATGCGCACCTGTTAAAGGAGAGACATTTGTGCGTATGCATCCATGTGAGTATATATGAGAATGCGCGCAAAAGTGTGTGCATGTGAGTGGTTTGTCAGGAAACATAAGAAGAGGGAGGCCGGTTGCAGCAGCCACCCCCCTTCCCGGGAGCCCCAAGCAGGCGAGGCAGTGCCGCCAACCCCCACAGGGCACAAATGCCCAAGGTCAGCAAGCCCCAGGAAAGCCAGGCATCTGCCCCCGGAAGGATGATCAAGGGAGGCCAAGCCACCGGCACGGTGGGCCCACACCCCCGGGCCCACCAACCCCCCAGCCCCCAGTGGGGCCAACACCAGTCCCTGGGCCCCAGGCGCCAGGAGGCCAGTGTCCTCATCCCTCGAGCTGGAGACCGGCCCGCGCCCCATAGCGTGAGCGCCCCCAGGCACCCTCACAGAGGGTCTGTCCCCCCTCCCCCCCCCCGTGCCACCGCCGCACACCACCAGGACCCCCATGCCCAAAGAAGTCCCCCCCCCCCCCGCCCAGGGGAGTCCGCATAGCCGAGAGGCACTACTTCCTTCAATCCAGCACCTCCCGACTCGCAGACACAGTCATCCCTACACCTTCACGCCCTTATGCTCTCATACGCACTCACATGCACTCCCTCACTCTCACTCACCCACTCTCACACTCCCAGACCTATCGATTCTCTCTCACTCCTGTACCCATTCAATCTCACTCCCTCTCACCTCTCAGGGTCACCCACACCCATTCACATTCACCCATGCACGCACTCTCACTCACACTCCGACCTACTCAAATCCATTTGTTCTCTCCCCCCTCGCACTCACCCACCTTCATTCAACCTTATTTCTTAGGGCGACTGCAATGCAGATGCAGCGAACCTGACTGTGCACTAGCGCATGGCAACGGCCGGGGAGACCACCAGCGCAGGCCAGCGGCCCCTCCCCACACACACACACACCAATCCACCCCAGGATGGCTGCGGCCACAGAAGCAGACCCCCACCCCCAGCGCTCACCTGAGCAACTGACCAGCAGATCCCCGCAGGTGCCCCGAGATGCCACCCGGCACGCAATACGCCACACAAAACCGACCCACCATCACCACCTCCATTTATCGCTCCCTCACTCTCACTTATTCTCTTATTCAGTCCCTCTCTCACTCCCTTGCATGTATCTATACATTCAGCAGCACCCAGGGATTTTGACAACATGACAGGTCCCAGGCCCCCAGCAGGAGCTGGTCTTCCCTCAACAGGAGTGAGGAAAGACCCCTACCCCACCTCCCCTTTGCACAAAACATGGTAGGTGTATGTCGGATGTATGATGTGATTATGGGTAAATGTGTGGACTACCATAGTGCAGTTAGAATTGGGGGATGGTGGTGGGAGCACCACTAGCCACTGTGATAGGCAGCGGGGCCCCCATCCCCCCAAGCCCTCAGTGTCTAAAATGCAACGAAAATTGAGGTGAGGGTAGCTCCACCGTGCAGCAGAGGTATCCCCTTCTCCGACACAGTGCGGAACACCCCCACCCCAAAGCCCTAAATGGATCCAAAAAGATGTATTTTCCACCCAGAATGGAGGGGGGGGGGGCAAGACTGGGAGGGAGGCGGTCCAAAAGCAAGGCCGTCCCCCCAGAAGCAAGCTCGCAAACTGTCTCATGAGGCCACCCACTGCCCCCAAATCCCTACCCAGGGCGAGGGCCACCAAACCGAGCAGCCCAGGATGCACCAGCGTCATGCCCTGGTGCTCCCAGCATCACAAACATGATGGAGCAGCCACGCCCATTCCCACTCATCTTGTACACACAAACATGCACAATAACAATAGTCATAGTGGTGAATAATGAGCCGGACCCACACAGCGCCCCACACGCCAAGCGACACCCCTTAGCGCCTACTGCAAGCCCACCGACCACCTACCCCAGACGCCCACCGACAGCAGCAGGCCACCCCACAGCCACAGCCACCCGGAGCAGCCCGACGACAGCCCGTGCCAACAACCCCCCCAACCACCCCCGAGCACCCACACGTACCCGCCACCAATAACACCAGGGGCAATGCGACAAAGCGCCCCACCCCGTGACACAACAGCATGGTGTCCAAGACAAGCAGGCCCCAAATCACCAACCCCCATGCCACTATATGGACTGCCCCACCCCACCACCCAACAAAGTTCTCCTACCCATACACACATCCTCCACCCCCACACATCCACCCACAGGTAACCGCACCTGTGCACACACACACACCCACCCACCCTCATGTGCACACATTCACCATCACACATGCCCACCTACACCCACACACAGCCCCACATGCCCACACACAACACACACACCAACACACCCACTTCCGCACCCACTCATACACATGCCCCCACTCACACCCACTCTCACACATGTACACACACTTACGCATGTGTGTACATACACACACACACCTACACCCACCCCCGCAGGCCCCAGACGGGGAGGCACCTACCCCAGGACGTCGTCAGGACCCCAGGGAGGACACAACCCCGCCATGCAAGGACGCACCAGGGCCAGCCCACACCACCACCGCACACCCGACCCCAGCCCAGGGGTTCCCCCCAGCACCAGGGGCCCAGGGCCAAACCCAGCCCCTCCTGGGAGGCAAGACCAGCCAGCCAGGGGCCACGCCCCCCCCCCCAACCCCAACCCCACTGGGCCAGACACACAGCCGCCTCTGAACAGGCCCCCCGGACACCGGCCACTCATGGTCGGGGCACAGTCAGCTTCCAGAGGCGCCAAGGAGAGCAAGTCACTGCCCGCCACCCCTCAGGTTATAGAATTAATAAGTGGGGACCAGAGAGAACTGAATTCAGCCAATTGATTATTTGAGGAGGCAGACATTCTCTCCAGGCTAATATAATCTAATAGTAAGTTATTATAGTGAGTCATGCATAAATTATTTCTTGATTTCCAATTCATGAGGATAGTTTTCTTTGCGATGCATAAGGTGGTGAGAACCATGTGTGACATCCTTGCCTCTATGTTTATTTCACTTAAATCACCTAATATGCAAAGTGTGGGTGAGGATGTGACACGATACCCAAGGCATGCCGACAGATCCTCACATCTTCCACCAGAACTTTTGAATCGGTGCACAGGACCACATAGCATGCATATAGCTATCCGGGATGTTGCTGGTGCAGTAGAAGCAGATATTTGTGTGACTCAGGCCCATTTTGAACATCCTTTGTCCTGTGCAATGAATTCTATGTAGAACTTTATACTGTATGAGTTGTAAATTAGAGTGTTCAGTCAGCTTAAAAGTGTTTAAACATATTTGTGTCCAGAAGCTTTCATCCTTATTGATCGATAAGTCTGTCTCCCATTTTGATATTGGAAGAGATACTGACTCATCCAGTTTTGATAATAGTCAGTATATTTTGATATCAATTTAGGGGAACAAAGATTTAGAAACTCTGCCACCTTAACTGGTACCTCTAAATATGTCTGATTAAAATTGAATCTTGATTTTATTATGGATTTAAGCTATTGGTACTCAAGAAACTTTTTATCGCTGATATTGCACTGTGACACTAATTCCTGAAATTGAATAAAATTTCCACCTTGAATAAGATACTCCAAGTTTTTTTATTCCCTTCTCTTGCCATAGTGGAAAGTTTAATGTCCTCTTATGTTGCAAGATATCAGGATTATTCCAAATGGGTGTGAGTTTACAAGGGACAAGCGATGACCCTATTATTTTTAAAACATTTCCACCAAGCTGTCAGAGAGGAGCTGATATTAATGCTTTAAAAACAGTCATGGTGTTTAATACAGGGACTCATAAAAGGTAAGTCAGAGATAATTAGCGACCCACAGAGAGCCTGTTCAGCATCTAACCATGGGTTTCCTAATGGGGTTGATTTTTTCCATTTAGAAACAAACTGCAATCTATTAGCTAAGAAGTAATTTAAAAAATTTGGTAGATCTAAACCTCTGCACTCTTGCTTTTTGAAGAGTTTTTAGACTGATCCGTGATGGTTTATCCTTCCGTAAAAATTTGCTTATATTAAAGTCCAAAAGACTTAAACCAAGCCATAGATGGTTGGATAGGAATCACTGAGAACGAAGAGTTGATTTTAGGAAGGACCATCATTTTGACGGTTGCGACTCTTCCCATTAGTGATATAGGTAGTGTCCTCCAGTGTGTAAGGTCGTCTTGTCTTGTTTTTAAAAGGGGAGTGCGATTTAGTCATAATAACTCTGAGAGCCTGGGGGAGATATCTATTCCTAAGTATTTAATATTACCTGATTGTATTGGCATAATGGATTTGAGAAATTACAATTTACAGGTACATCTCAAAAAATTAGAATATCTTGAAAAAGTTCAATATTTTTTGTCACTCATTTCAGAAAGTGAAACCCATATATTATATAGAGTCATTACATAGAGAGTGATATATTTTAAGTGTTTGTTTATTTTAATTTTGATGATTATGGCTTACAGCCCATGAAAACCTTAAATTCAGTTTCTTAAAAAATTAGAATATTACATAAAATTAATTTTTTTTTAAATTGTTCTTTAATACAAATGTGGACCGACTGAAAAGCATGTCCATGTACACACTCAATACTTGATTGGGGCTCCTTTTGGATTAATTACTGTATCAATGTGGCGTGGCATGAAGGTGATCAGCCTGTGAGACTGCTGAGGTGTTATGAAGGTCCAGGTTGCTTTGATAGTGACCTTCAGTTAGTCTGCATTGTTGGGTCTGGTGTCTCTCATCTTCCTCTTGACAATACTCCACAGATTCTCTATGGGGTTTAGGTCAGGAGAGTTTGCTGATCAATCAAACACAGTGATGCCATGGTCATTAAAGCAGGTTTTGATACTTTTGGCAGTGTGTGTGTGTGGGGGGGGCAAGTACTGCTGGAAAATGAAATCAGCTTCTCCATAAAGCTTGTCAGCAGAGGGAAGCATGAAGTGTTCTAAAATTTCCTGGTAGACGACTGCACTGACTTTGGTCTTGATAAAACACAGTGGACAAACACCAGCAGATGACCTCTGTTCAGAAAAAAGTAAATTTTGCATTTCATTTGGAAATCAAAGTCCCAGAGTCTGGAGAAAGAGTGGAAAGGTACAGAATCTAAGTTGCTTGAGGTTTAGTGTGAAGTTTCCACAGTCAGTGATGATTTGAGGAGCCATGTCAGCTGCTGGTCATCTGCTGGGGCTGCTATTCAGTTGAGAAACTGAATTTGGGGTTTTCATGGGCTGTAAGCCATAACCATCAAAATTAAAATAAATGAACACTTGAAATATATCACTCTTGCATTTCATTTGGAAATCAAAGTCCCAGAGTCTGGAGAAAGAGCGGAGAGGTACAGAATCTAAGTTGCTTGAGGTTTAGTGTGAAGTTTCCACAGTCAGTGATGATTTGAGGAACCATGTCAGCTGCTGGTCATCTGCTGGGGCTGCTATTCAGTTGAGAAACTGAATTTGGGGTTTTCATGGGCTGTAAGCCATAACCATCAAAATTAAAATAAATGAACACTTGAAATACAGTATATCACTCTCTGTATGATTACTATATATAATATATCGGTTTCACTTTCTGAAATGAGTGATAAAAAATATTGAACTTTTTCATGATATTCTGTTTTTTTTTTTGAGATGTACCTGTACTTTTCAGTTGGTCCACCTTTGTATTAAAAAACTATTTTTTAAAATTAATTTTATGTAATATTCTAATTTTTTAAGATGTACCTGTATAGGTAAAACTGTTGATTTACCACAGTTAAAGAGTAATCTGATAATGATGAAAATTGATCAATGAGCACCACTGTCTGAAGAAGAGAACTTTGTGAGTTTTCAAGGAAAATCAATACATCATCAGCATGAAGACTTATCTTGTGTTCTTTTTCTCCAGTTTGAATACCTCTGATATCAACATTCTGTCGTATGGCTGCTGCTAATGGTACAATAAAGATGGTAAAAAGTGAGGGAGAGTGGACAACCCTGCCTAGTACCTCTCGTTCTGACAGACGCAGTTGGACAACTATATAGTGTTTTAATCCAGTTTATGAAAGATGAACCAAACCCAAACTTATTTAATACCATAAAAAGAAATTTCCAATTAACTCGGTCAAAGGCTTTCTTTGCATTCAAAGATAAAATTGTAGTTTCTAAGTTATTGATCTTACAGTAGTCTATTAAATGAAATAGCCTGCATGGATTATTAGCCAAGTCACTGCCCTTGATGAAACCTGTTTGATCTGGATGTATAATAGCCAGAATTATTCTTTCCAGTCTTTTGGTGAGAGCTTTGCAAATTATTTTAAGATCAACATTCATAAGTGAGATGGAACAATAGCTAGATAGAAACATAGGCTCTTTTCCAGGTTAAAGGAGCAAGATAATAAGATAAGATAAGATAAGATAAGCCTTTATTAGTCCCACAACGGGGAAATTCCAGGATTGCAACAGCACAGGGATAGCAACACTCAGAGCAACAATCAGAAGGTAAGAAAAAAAAAACAAGCAAGCAAGAGCAGCTAATATACATATGTACATATTACTATAAAATATATATATACACACACACACACAGACACACAGTGCAGAGCATTGTAGCTGGATGGAATAAATATATGAATATATGAACACACAGTGCAGAGCATTGTAGCTAGATGGAATAAATATGTAAATATATAAACACCCACAGTACGGAGCATTGCAGCTAGGTGGAATAAATATGCAAGTATATAAACACACACAGTGCGGAGCAATGTAGCTAGATGGAATAATATGTAGATATATAAAAACACAGTGCGGAGCATTGTAGCTAGATGGAATAAATATATAGATATATAAATATAAACACACCCAGTGCTGAGCATTGTTGCTAGGTGGGATGAAACAGCATAACCGTCTATTTAGTTATCCTACATGGTATGATTATGTGCCCATACATATTCTCACCCTCCATAGCGACCGGTATGTTCCTAGTTGTATGCCGGAGAGGACCATTGTGTAAGTCTATTGCATCTTTTGCATTCAAAAAAACTATTAGTTTGTTACGTCTTTTTGCTATCTCTGCGAGCAGCCCTGCTTAGGTTGTACAGTCTGACAGCCGTTGGTAGGAAGGACCTACGAAACCTCTCGGTTGTGCACCTGGGATGATGTAGTCTGCTGCTAAATGAGCTCCTCAGTGCATCCAGTATGTCCTGCATAGGGTGGAACTCGGACTCCAGCAGAGATGACAGTTTAGCCACCGTCCTTCTCTCTCCTATCTCCTCCATCGGATCAAGGCGCTGCCCCAGGACAGAGCTAGCTTTCTTAATCAGTTTGTTCAGTCTCTTCCTATCGGCTGCAGTAATGCCACTGCCCCAGCAGACCACTCCAAAAGTGATGGCTGATGCCACCACCGTGTCATAGAATGACTTCAGCAGCGCCCCTTGTACACCAAAAGATCTGAGTCTCCTCAGCAGGAACAGCCTGCGCTGTCCCTTCTTGTAGAGTGCGTCAGTATTGTGTGACCAGTCTAGTTTATTGTTCAGATGAATACCCAGGTACTTATAGGATGTCACCATCTCGATGTCTGTTCCCTGTATATTTACTGGTGCTGTGAGGGGCTGCCCATGCCTGCGGCAGTCCACCACCAGCTCCTTAGTTTTCCTCGCGTTGATCTGGAGGCAGTTCCGATGGCACCAGTCCACAAAGTCCTGGATAAGCCCTCTGTACTCAGCTTCACCTCCGTTGGAGATGAGACCAACGATCGCAGAGTCATCAGAGAACTTCTGTAGATGGCAATGTGTTGTGTTGTGTGAGAAGTCCGCAGTATAAAGAGTGAACAGGAAGGGAGCCAGCACCGTTCCCTGGGGGGTCCCCGTGCTACTGATGATCGTGTCGGAAACACAGTCCCGGGTTCTCACAAACTGAGGCCGGTTCGTGAGGTAGTCCAGGATCCATGATGACAGGTGCTGGTCCACCCCTGCGCGCAGCAGCTTGTCCTTCAGGATCATCGGTTGGATGGTGTTGAAAGCACTGGAGAAGTCAAAGAACATGATCCTCACCATATTCCCGGGCTTCTCCAGGTGGGACAGAGAACGGTGAAGGAGGAAGATCACCGCATCCTCCACCCCAATGCCATGCTGGTAGGCGAACTGGAGTGGATCCATCGCTGGTTCCACCAGGGGGCGGAGATGAGCAAGGAGCAGTCTCTCCAGGGTACTAGCCAATAATACTAGCCAAATTCATATTTGGAGGGATTACATTATTTTCTTTAATTTGGTTCACTATTTTAAAGAAAGTAGGTGACATCACAGGCCAGAATTCTTTATAAAATTCTACTGGAAAACCATCTGGTCCAGGAGCCTTGTTGTTTGGGATGTGTTTAAGTGCCTCCTGGAGTTCAGACACCAGAAGAGGTGCATCCAGAGCTGCAATCTGTTCATTATTTAATCGTGTTAAGTTAATACCATCTAAAAATGTATTTATCTCTGAGTCAGATGGGTTATTCTGAGGCGAGTAGAGGTTTTCATAAAACTTTTTAAAGGAATTATTTATTTCTTCAGGCTCATGGGTATTTCCAGTCATATCCTTAACAGAGTGGATAGTTGTTTTGCTGGGTGCTGCTGAGCTCCAGCCGGAGTCCATCGAGGGTGCTGCCGGTCAGCCTGAGGATGCCAGGGCCTTCACTCCTCAGCCTGATGCCATCGTGGTCCCCTTCATCTCTCCACCAGACACTGTAGGGGTTCCCCTTCTGCGGCCCGGCCACCCACCAGTGAGCCTCCCAGTGGGCAGGCCGCCTCCTGCCTTACCCCTCTGGTCCTGTTGGCTCAACAGCACTGGCCTGCCACCGGAAGGACTGAGTCTCTGGGTCAGGTGGCCCATGTTTCCTGGCAGGCCACTGGACTCTGTCCACCGGACCTTCTGCTGGGCCTGGGACTCTGGGCGTCCTCCCGAGCCTCTGCGCTTTTGGACCGGGGGGGGGGGGGATTGGTTTTACTGTTGTGGGCCCTGGGCGGGTTTTTTTTTGCTCCCTCCTTAACTGTTCCCCCTACCTCCCACCCGGGTTCGTTGATTGCTGATCCTGCTGGGGGGAGGGGGGACAGGGTTTTTCCTTTTGGTTGTGATGTTACCTTGGGTGTCTAGAATCCACCCCTAGAGAGGGGGACTCTGTCATGAATCGAGCTGGGTTGTCCTTTGGGCTTGGTTGTGTCCTTCTGTGGCTCAGGTTTATCTGTGTATTTGTGTATTGTGTCATCTTTTCCATACCTGTAGCCACTGTGTCTTGCCAGCAGCTGTGAGGCAGCCTCTCTTGACCCACATTCTCGTGTGGGCGTTCTCTGACAGCTTGCCTGTCCGGCCATGTCCCCTCTCTCATGTTGGTCAGCTGGTTCCACTCCCATTGATTACCTTTCCCGCTACTCGTCCAGGTGCACCCAATCTCCCTCTTCCAGCAATGGTGGTACTAAAGCAGCTCATTACCAGTCCACCATTGCTGGACCATTGCTGGATCATGTGCTTGTCCCAGTTACGGTTCACCATGGCAGCACACGCCACTGTACACTATGGTGTGCCTGCAACACGTTGCTCCGTGTTTGCCAGTAAGTATACCCTGTTTGTTATTTTTGTATGTCTGCACAATTTTTGGAACTGTTTTTCTTTCTGTTAATAAATGTGTTTGTGGTGTAACCCTTGCATGTAACTCAATCCTTCCTCCTCGCTCCTTCGTGCGCTGTGTAATAGCGCACAGGGAGATTACGTGACAGGAACTTTAGGTTAATAAATTTGTCTGTGGTGAACCCAGCGTGTGAATCCGTCTCTTCTCCTCCGTGCGCTGTGTAAAAGCGCCTCGGACTCATGACAGAATAATCCAGCCTAAAGAAGATTCAGTGGGTTACACCCAGGCGTTGTCTTTTTCTTTTTTTGTGCTTTTTCCACCTGAGCTGAAGCCCCATGGACTACCTCGAGGATAAGGAGCTGCACACGCTGTGCGTCCTGGAAGACATTCTTTTGTGGATGCTGGAGCCCTGTTCCCCCGAGGTAATTCAATGGGCTCGGGAGGCGGTGGTGAAAATTATGGACAAGGATCCCAGCCTTTGAAAGCATCCAGAAGTGACTGAGATTCTCCACTCCATTTTCTCCCTGCCATCTGAGGGGCCGAATAAGGAGGTTTCAGTGTTAGAGCCATCTTCAGTGAAGAGAAAGCACTCACGCCTCCGAAAGCCTTCAGCCTCTCCCGCAGCAGCTCCGCCCCCTCCACCTATGTTTTGGCCCACTCCTTCAGATAAGGAACTGGAGGAATGCAGACTGGTTCTACTGGCGGAGACAGACCTTCTCCTGGAGGTGAAGCCATGGCTCCTCCCAGAGTTGGCCTGGGAGTTGGAGGACTATTCCCCAGGGGAACTGGAGCCTCAGCCCAAAGTTGAGCGCACTCCCACCTCAAAGCCTCCTCACCTCTTCTATCCCGGGACGTCAGGTGATGTCATCACTTCCCAGGAATTCAGGCAAGTTCTCATTCAATCACTTTTGCTCTCACCTGAAACTGCCTGCCTGATTCCTAATGAATTGTCAGCTGCCGTTCCTGCTTGTCCGTTTGCCTCTCCTGTTTTCCCCAAGTCGCCGTCCATCCCAGAGTGTGAACCCCAGCCACAGGAGGAGTGTCCCTCAAGGGAGTCGGAGCCCATGCCCGAGGTTGAGCACGCTCAGGCCATGGAGCACCCTTCACCATCTCGTCATCACCATTCCCAGAGGTCCCGCCAGAAAAACCTCACTGCCTCTATGCCGGTTGTCCCTCTTTTACAGGAGGAGGAACATTCTTCTGCTGAGCCACCCTTTCCTCCAGTGGCCTCGCCCACAACCACCTCCTCCTCAGCTTTTACATCCGCCAAGGTGGGGAGGGCAGTTTTTTTCCCCAGACTCATCTACTTCAGTGCCCGTTTGGGAGGCTACTCCGCTACATACAGAGGAGCTCTGGCCTGCCATGGAAACGGGAGGAACGCTAGCGTTCCTGATGCTGCTGGGAGCATCGAGAACCAGGAGAACAGGCAAGTTCTTTCTCATATTCCTATTATTGATGACCAACTTTGCCTGTTCCCTGGTCAAGAGACTCAGGTCCAGCAGTCCCCTGAGTTCTCTGCACCAGCAGCATGTCTTAACCCCTCACCAGTCCTCTCTGTGTCCCCTCTGTGTGTTCCTGAGAGTTTGCCAGCCTTGGAACCAAGCCACCAGAGGGAGGAGGAGCCTGAGACCCTGGAAGATCCTGTCCCGGGGTCAGTGGTGAGGTAGCCCCCCGCCGCCACGCCAGATGAGCTACCACCGTGGAAGACAGCGCTTGGGGGCCTCATGACTGCGACCACCATCATACCTGCTGCAGAGGCCGCTGCAGCAGAGTTTGAACCTGCTCTTGACTGTTCCGAGGTCGGGGCCAAGATGTCATCATCAGGATCAATGAAGTCCTGGACAGCGGTGGAGCTTGAGTCCAGGCAAGTGCTCTCATTTGTTTACCCCTCTTTTGAATTAGAGCAAACTTGTCTGGCTCTTGGTGAGGAGGGTCAGGTGCAGCTCTCAGCTGCATCTGAACTCACCTCGCCAGGCTCCACCACTGCCGGCGATCCTAACCACTTTCTCTCTCCTGTCATTCCTGAGCACCCTCCTAGGGTTGCCGGAGAGGATCCACCATTGCCAGGGGTCTCCATGGATTCGGTCCAACCCACTGACGACATTGAAGGTTTGGTTCCTCTGGCAGAGGTCAACGCGGGGGTTACGTTTCAACCCGGGGCCTCCATGGGTGCTACGTTGGCCCAGACTGGGTCCACCGTGGGTGCAACTCCTCCTCTGCCTGAGGAGCCTCCACCACCTGGATCGTCGGAGTCCTGGATGGCAGGGGAGCTTGAGCTCAGGCAAGCGCTCTCTCTTGTCTTTTCCCCCTTTATAATAGAGCAGTCTTGCCTGGCTCTTGGCAAGGAGAGCTGGGTGTAGCCACCCACTGCACCTGAACTCACCTCGACGGGCTCTGCTGCTGCCGGCAACCCTGACCCTCTTTTTGTGCTATTTCCGAGCTCTCTTCCAGGGTCGTCGGAGGGGATCCCATTACACCTGAGGCCACCAAGGATCCAGGCTCGCTGCCAGAGGTCACTGTGGGTCCTGTCTCCCCCGCAGTGGAATCCCCCGTGGGTGCAGCCATGTCCCAGGCCGGGACCAGTGTGGGTGCAACTGTGTCCCAGGCCGAGACCACTGCGGGTGCAACGATGTCCCAGACCAGGACCACCACGGGTGCAACCTTGGCCCAGCCGGGGTCCACCGTGGGTGCAGCTGAGCTCCACCCCAAGACCATCGTGGAGGCCGACGGGGCCATTCTCCCTCCTCTTGCTGACGCTGTTGTGGCCCCCTCTCCTCCTCATCCTGATGCCATCGTGGTCCCCTCTCCTCCTCATCCTGATGCCATCATGGCCACCTCGTCTCCTCAGCCTGATGCCGTCATGGTCCCCTTGTCTCCTCAGCCGGATGCCATCACAGTCCCCTCTTCTTGCCCTTCCAGTACCGTCAGGGTCCCCCTTCTTTTTTCATTGGACACTAGGTGGGTTCCCCCCCTCTGGTCCTGCTCTCCGCCCTTGGGCCTTTCGGTGGGAGAACCACCTCCTGGATCCCTCCTCCAGTCGTGGTGGCTGAAGAACTCAGGCCTGCCGCCTACTACTACTACCTAAAACTACCTCACGAACCGGCCTCAGTTTGTGAGAACCCGGGACTGTGTGTCCGACACGATCATCAGTAGCACGGGGGCCCCCCAGGGAACGGTGCTGGCTCCCTTCCTGTTCACTCTTTATACTGCGGACTTCTCACACAACACAACACACTGCCATCTACAGAAGTTCTCTGATGACTCTGCGATCGTTGGCCTCATCTCCAATGGAGATGAAGCTGAGTACAGAGGGCTTATCCAGGACTTCGTGGACTGGTGCCATCGGAACTGCCTCCAGATCAACGCGAGGAAAACTAAGGAGCTGGTGGTGGACTGCCGCAGGCATGGGCAGCCCCTCACAGTACCAGTAAATATACAGGGAACAGACATCGAGATGGTGACATCCTATAAGTACCTGGGTATTCATCTGAACAATAAACTAGACTGGTCACACAATACTGATGCACTCTACAAGAAGGGACAGCGCAGGCTGTTCCTGCTGAGGAGACTCAGGTCTTTTGGTGTACAAGGGGCGCTGCTGAAGTCATTCTATGACACGGTGGTGGCATCAGCCATCACTTTTGGAGAGGTCTGCTGGGGCAGTGGCATTACTGCAGCCGATAGGAAGAGACTGAACAAACTGATTAAGAAAGCTAGCTCTGTCCTGGGGCAGCGCCTTGATCCGATGGAGGAGATAGGAGAGAGAAGGACGGTGGCTAAACTGTCATCTCTGCTGGAGTCCGAGTTCCACCCTATGCAGGACATACTGAATGCACTGAGGAGCTCATTTAGCAGCAGACTACATCATCCCAGGTGCACAACCGAGAGGTTTCGTAGGTCCTTCCTACCAACGGCTGTCAGACTGTACAACCTAAGCAGGGCTGCTCGCAGAGATAGCAAAAAGACGTAACAAACTAATAGTTTTTTGAATGCAAAAGATGCAATAGACTTACACAATGGTCCCCTCCGGCATACAACTAGGAACATACCGGTCGCTATGGAGGGTGAGAATATGTATGGGCACATAATCATACCATGTAGGATAACTAAGTAGACGGTTATGCTGTTTCATTCCATCTAGCAACAATGCTCTGCACTGTGTGTGTTTATATATTTGCATATTTATTCCATCTAGCTACAATGCTCAGCACTGGGTGTGTTTATATATTTATATATCTACATATTATTCCATCTAGCTACATTGCTCCGCACTGTGTGTGTTTATATACTTGCATATTTATTCCACCTAGCTGCAATGCTCCGTACTGTGGGTGTTTATATATTTACATATTTATTCCATCTAGCTACAATGCTCTGCACTGTGTGTTCATATATTCATATATTTATTCCATCCAGCTACAATGCTCTGCACTGTGTGTCTGTGTGTGTGTGTATATATATATATTTTATAGTAATACGTACATATGTTTATTAGCTGCTCTTGCTTGCTTGTTTTTTTTCTTGCCTTCTGATTGTTGCTCTGAGTGTTGCTATCCCTGTGCTGTTGCAATCCTGGAATTTCCCCGTTGTGGGACTAATAAAGGCTTATCTTATCTTATCTTATCTTATCTTAATAGACTGAGCCGCTGGGTTTGGTAGCCTGTTTTTCCCGGCAGGTCATCCAACTCATTCCACCTGGCGGTCTGGCTGGTTTGGGACTTTGGCAGGCCACCCAACCGGTCTCACCTCATCACCCACCGGGCCTGGGACTTTGGTCAGCCCCCAGAATTCTTAAACTTTGTGGTCTGGGGGGGTCTTATTCTGAGTTTGGTGGGGGTTTATTCTGTGTTGTGTGGGATGGGAGTTAATTTTGTGTTCTGTGGGGTTTGTGGGGGTTGATTCTGTGTTTGTGGGCTTGGGGGTATATTTTTTTGTATTTCTGTTGTGGGCCCTGAGTGGGGTTGTTTTTGTTCCCTCCTGACCTGTTTCCCCCTACCTCCAGCCCTGGTGTGATGATTGCTGTTCCTGCTGGAGGGAGGGGGAAGTTTTTTTTCCTTTTTTTCCTTTTCCTTTTTATGGTACGTTGGGTGTCTGGGTTCCACCCCTTGAGAGGGGGGCTCTGTCATGAACTGGGCTTGGGAGGAGCCCAAGCCCGGCTTCATGGCGTCTTCCTGTTTCTTTGTTATCTGTGTTTCATGTTACCTTTTGAGTTCCATATGGTCTTATCGTTATTTTTACTGGTGTGGCCATGTTCTGTTATATTTTGGTGCTCTTAGTTGTCTGTTCATATTTTTGGTTATTATATTATCTCTTTAGTTTTTGGTAAGCTATTATTTAGTCTGTTTTTGGCTTTGTTTGTATTTATTTTGTGACTGGCAGCGGTCAGGGGCTTTGGCCTTATTGTCTCCTGCCTGCTGTCAGCCACGCCCCTTCTCCTGTCAGACCTTGACAACTGATCCCTGTTCCTTGATTAGTCACCCCGCTTCCTTGCTCAGGTGTATCTTATCACTGAATCATTAGTCTGTATATTTAGCCTGCTTGTTGTCATTCACTCACTGCTGGATTATTGTGTTTCCTTGTAAGTTATCGCTGGCCACTTTACACCGTGGCCTTCTCTACAGTAGCTTCCTCATTAGTGTTATCCTCCACCATGTTTCTCTGTAAGTTTGTGTCTGTTTGTGGTCTCTGTAAGTTTATTCTCTCGTATCCCCTTTTTGTATGTCTACACTATTTGGGACTTTAGGTTAATAAATTTGTCTGTGGTGAACCCAGCGCATGAATCCATCTCTTCTCCTCTGTGCGCTGGGTAAAAGCACCCGGGCTCATGACAATCAGCATGCTTAATCAAAATGCAGGTCCCCCTGATGACACACTGTCAGTGGGAGAAGGCCTCAAGATTCGACTGAAATAAAGTTTGATTCTAAAGTAAACTGACTATTGACGCTTTGAAGCTTCACGTTTAGAGACTGGACTTAGATGACCTGATTATTACATTTAGAATGACTACAGATGACTGATAATCTACCTTCTTCTACCTTTTCTGTTCTTTTGTTTGATGTCTGTTTGTTTTTCCTGAATCATTTTTTGGTCTATGTTTGTCTACCTACCCTTGGGGTGATGTAAAAAAGAAAAAAAAAAGAAAAGGGGCAGGAGCAATGTATGGAATATACTTTATGAACAGTTTCTTTATTTGTTGGCATTTTTTTTCCCTATATATTCACTTTGAGACAATATTATAAGTTTGGCAAATCTTATTAATTTAGAGACAAAACTGATTAAATTTTGGTTGATTTAAAATACATTGTTATAAAAGAAGACACTTAATGGTTGAAGAATAAAAATTATAGGGGATTAACAATTATTGATATAGGTTAAATTATTTGGCAAGCAAACAAATTAGATTACAGCTAATTTAACTTGGATATATATATACAGTGGGGCAAAAAAGTATTTAATCAGCCACCAATTGTGCAAGTTCTCCCACTTAAAAGATGAGAGAGGTCTCCAATTTTCATCATAGGTATACCTCAACTATGAGAGACAAAATGAGAAAAAAAAAATCCAGAAAATCACATTGTCTGATTTTTAATGAATTTATTTGCAAATTATGGTGGAAAATAAGTATTTGGTCAGTAACAAAAGTTCATCTCAATACTTTGTTATATACCCTTTGTTGGCAATGACAGAGGTCAAATGTTTTCTGTAAGTCTTCACAAGGTTTTCACACACTGTTGCTGGTATTTTGGCCCATTCCTCCGTGCAGATCTCCTCTAGAGCAGTGATGTTTTGGGGCTGTCGCTGGGCAACACTGACTTTCAACTCCCTCCAAAGATTTTCTATGGGGTTGAGATCTGGAGACTGGCTAGGCCACTCCAGGACCTTGAAATGCTTCTTACGAAGCCACTCCTTCATTGCCCGGGCGGTGTGTTTGGGATCATTGTCATGCTGAAAGACCCAGCCACGTTTTATCTTCAATGCTCTTGTTGACGGAAGGAGGTTTTCACTCAAAATCTCACGATACATGGCCCCATTCATTCTTTCCTTTACACGGATCAGTCGTCCTGGTCCCTTTGCAGAAAAACAGCCCCAAAATATGATGTTTCCACCCCCATGCTTCACAGTAGGTATGGTGTTCTTTGGATGCAACTCAGCATTCTTTCTCCTCCAAACATGACAAGTTGCGTTTTTACCAAAAAGTTCTATTTTGGTTTCATCTGACCATATAACATTCTCCCAGTCCTCTTCTGGATCATCCAAATGCCCTCTAGCAAACTTCAGACGGGCCTGGACATGAACTGGCTTAAGCAGGGGGACACGTCTGGCACTGTAGGATTTGAGTCCCTGGTGGCGTAGTGTGTTACTGATGGTAGCCTTTGTTACTTTGGTCCCAGCTCTCTGCAGGTCATTCACTAGGTCCCCCCATGTGGTTCTGGGATTTTTGCTCACCGTTCTCGTGATCATTTTGACCCCACGGGGTGAGATCTTGCGTGGAGCCCCAGATCGAGGGAGATTATCAGTGGTCGTGTATGTCTTCCATTTTCTAATAATTGCTCCCACAGTTGATTTCTTCACACCAAGCTGCTTACCTATTGCAGATTCAGTCTTCCCAGCCTGGTGCAGGTCTACAATTTTGTTTCTGGTGTCCTTTGACAGCTCTTTGGTCTTGGCCATAGTGGAGTTTGGAGTCTGACTGTTTGAGGTTGTGGACAGGTGTCTTTTATACTGATAACGAGTTCAAACAGGTGCCATTAATACAGGCAACGAGTGGAGGACAGAGGAGCCTCTTAAAGAAGAAGTTACAGGTCTGTGAGAGCCAGAAATCTTGCTTGTTTGTAGGTGACCAAATACTTATTTTACCGAGGAATTTACCAATTAATTCATTAAAAATCCTTCAATGTGATTTTATGGATTTTTTTTTCCTCATTTTGTCTCTCATAGTGGAGGTATACCTATCATGAAAATTGGAGACCTCTCTCATCTTTTAAGTGGGAGAACTTGCACAATTGGTGGCTGACTAAATACTTTTTTGCCCCACTGTATATACAGTATATATATCATAAGCCGAGTGCTGGAGATTTCCGGACTTGGTGTCATGGCATTTTCTGCCTGTTTACTTATCTGTTGCACTTACACCCTTTTTGTATTATTGTTTCACTTGCCATTTTTCTGTTTATGTTTATGTTTTAATTTTATTTTCTGTACTTATTTATAATATACCTTGACTTGTTATTTTTATTCCTTCTATCCCAGTTTAGTCATTTTTACTGTTGACAGCTGTCAGGGATGTGAACCTTTGCATGGGTGTGCCCTGTCAGCTGTCAGTGTGGTTTGCCTCCCTCTCACTTTCTCAGCTGATCCCAATCATGTTTCCGCACCTTCTCCTGCCCGTTCAGGTACCCACACCCGTTGGCAATTATGTTTATGGTTCTGTTCACTATTTAAAGGGCTGCACATTTTTGTTCAGCGCAGCACCCTACTATCAGCTACCACTTTCTGCTCGTCCTATCAACATGCACGTAAGTCATGTTTATTTGTGTTACGTGTTACTAATTGTCTCCAGGTTAGTCGGTGATGTTCTCGCCTTAGCTGGGCTATTTTGCATGCCTGTTTTTTTTGAGATTTGTCTCCAGGTTTTGCCGGCGATGCTCTCACCTTAGTCTCGGTTATTTTACTGACCTGTGTTTCTTTTCCACCACAAGTTTTTTGTTATTCATTTCTATTCAGTCAATAAATTTGCAAACTCACAGCCGACGTTTGGTGCCTTATTCTCTGCCTTGGAAGGTGTTTATGACAGAATGGTGCTGCCAGTGCAGGCACCAGCAGCTGTGAGTTTGCAGTTTTTTGTTTTTCCCCTTTCACTCACCTGATTTTGGAACTAATCATGCCCCCTGCGCGTCGGCCTCCATCTAATAAAGGGAGATCAGCAACGGGGTCCCCGAGTCTGGAGGAGGAGTGGGTGGCCGACTTTATCCAAAGTTTTGTGGATGAAGCTCTCACCACCCGCGGACCCAAAAAGACCTGGGAAAGTTTGAATGGAGCAATGGGAATCATGGAGGCACACCCAGGCCTGTGGAAATATGCCCAATACACGGAACTGTTGTCCACGGTTTACGCGCTACAACGATCATTTCCCGGGCTAGCGATGGGACCGTCTCCACAGAGCCGAAGCCAACACGGAGACGCCCTCCACGGCAGATGTCCTTCACCTCTCCCAGTTCACTAGCGTCGCCTCCAGCTCATGCATCGCCAGCTTCTTGACACCACCCTCCAGACTGCCGGAAGAACACCTCCTCCTCACCAGCAGTCAGCTTCTCCTCTCTGAGCGGCTACTGATCCCTGCTTCCCCTTGGTGATTCCTCCTGCTGCTGGGAGGCCCACCGCATCCTTTCTGGCTCTGCCTGTCTCTGTGTCGACAGGGGCGGCCCCTTCACAATCCATTGAGGGGCCCAGGTCCACTGTAGCCATGGAGAGGGGCAACTTTAGATCGTCTCCAGCAGGAAACATCATCTTCCGGGAGAATTGCCAAGTGTCACTTCATTCTACTTCTTTTTATGATGATAAGCCTTGCCTGATCCCCGGTAGGGAGACTCAGGGAATGCAATCAAATCAAATCAAATCAGCCTTTATTGTCATGTTGCTGTACATACAACTGTAGTGCAGGCAAGATGAAATTACATTTCTCTAGGCATCCATGCATGTAAAAAGAACATAATTTAAAACACATTCACACACACCCTCACACCCCCACCCCAACACAGCCATTCACATATCCCTAAGACACATTTGGTTATTACAGTAATATTAACTTATTACATTTGCAGTTTAAAGTGATAATAACTGCCTATGTATAAAATACCAATTAAAGTGGCTGAATGAGTCAAAGTGGCTGAGTGAAATAAATACTTGAAACTAACTAGAACTATAATATACATAATATCCATAAGATGCAGTAGTATGTATGAAAGATTCCGGATCAACTGTTCAGCATCCTAACAGCTTGTGGAAGAAAGCTGTTAATCAGTCTGGTGGTTCTGCCTCTGATGCTCTGGAATCTTTTGCCAGATGGCAGAATTTCAAAGTGTTTATGCAGAGGGTGAGAGTGGTCCTTGACAATGTTCAGTGCCCTGCTCCTACAATGGCTCTGAAAAAGTTTTTGGACAGAGGGGAGGGAAACCCCAATTACCCTCTCAGCTCCCTTAACTATCCTCTGCAGGGCTTTTTTGTCTGACATACTGAAACTGTAGTACAATGTTGCAATGCAGTACGTCAGAACACTCTCCATCACACCTCTGTAGAAGATCCTGAGGATGCAGATGGGGAGAGAGGCCTGTTTGAGTTTCCTCAAGAAGTGCAGTCTCTGCTGGGCCCGCTTCCTGATCCCCAAGGAATTCTTGCTCCAGGTCAGGTTCTGCGAGATCTGCATTCCGAGAAACTTGATGTTCTCCACTCTCTCCACCGAACGGCCACTGATGCTGAGAGGGACGTGTTCAGGCCCTGACTGCCAGAAGTCGATAATCATCTCCTTTGTTTTGTCCACGTTGAGCACTAGATTGTTCTCCCTGCACCAGCCCTCCAGGTCTCTAACTTCTTCCCTGTACATTGATTCCTCATCCCTCTGAATAAGTTCCACCACTGTGGTGTCATCCGTAAACTTAATAATCTGGTTCCCCTCGTGTCTGGATACACAGTCATGTGTTAGAAGTGTAAACAACAGTGGACTGAGTACGCAGCCTTGAGAGGATCCAGTGCTCAGCGTGATGGAGTTGGAGATATTGTTTCCAACACGGACAGACTGAGGTCTCTCGGTCAGGAAGTCAAGGATCCAGAGACATGTGGTGGTGTTCAGACCGAGAAGGAGTAATTTCTCCATCAGTTTCTGGGGAATAATGGTGTTGAATGCTGAACTGAAATCAGTGCACAGGAGTCTGGCGTAGGTGTCTTTCTGATCCAGGTGGGTGATGACAGAGTGCAGGGTGGTGACTATAGCATCCTCTGTGGAGCGATTTGAACGATACGCAAACTGGAGCGGGTCATGTGATCCAGGGAGGCAAGCTGTGATGTGTGGTTTGACAAGCCATTCAAAACACTTCATCACAACTGGTGTCAGTGCGACAGAACAATAGTCATTCAGACAGGACACAACTGGTTTCTTTTCCACCAGTACTATGATAGAGGTCTTAAAGCATGTAGGAATGATGGCCTGACTCAGGGAGATGTTATAAATGTCAGTCAGGACATCCGCCAACTCGTTCGTGCAGATTTGGAGCACACATCCCGGGATGTTGTCCAGACCTGCAACTTTATGTGGGGTGACCCTAATTAGGGTCCTCCATGTGTCCGCTGCGTTGATGGTGATAGCTGGCCCAACAGATGGTGGAGATGGGCCAGCCCTCCCTCTGATTGTCAGGTTTGATGCTTCAAAATGTGCAAAGAAGTTGTTGAGCCTGTCTGGAGGCGAAGCATCATCATCATCGACCCCCCTGCCTAGACTTATAATCCGTCAGCACCCGAACTCCCTGCCGCATCCGTTTGGTGTTCCCTGTATCACAGAGGTGTCCCTGGATTTTCTCCAGGGACACCTCTGTGTTGCACACACGGAGGATCCCGACTGGGCCATGGTTGCACCCCCGGTGGAACCTGGCTGGGCTCCTGCTGCACCCGTGGTGGGACCTGGCAGGGCCACTGCAGCACCCTTGGTGGAACCCGGCTGGGCCACTGCTATACCCTCAGTGGGACCCAGCTGGGCCTGTGTTGCACCCACGGTGGGACCTGGCTGGGCCACTGCTGACCCCAACGCCGCCTTAACCATGGGCCATTCGACCCGCTTGAGCACCTGAGCCAGGAGGCGATCAATTACGGGTACCCTGGGCTGGAGCTGAGCACCCATGATGACCTCCTCAGTGAGGACGGCAGCAGCCATGATGACCGCCAGTGGTGAGCCTGGATCCTTGGACTCATCCGGCGATGTTGGATACTCTCTGGCGACCCTGGAAGAGGACTCAGAGAACAAGAGGGGTCAGGGTCACCGGCAGCGGTGGACCCCGGCGAGGCAAGATCAGGTGCAGCGTGCAGCTGCAGCTGGCTCTCCTCACCTAGAGCTAGGCAAAAATGCTGTAACACAGAAAGGAGAAAAACAAAAGCGAGCACTTGCCTTAGCTCGAGCTCTACCGCTGACCAGGACTTCGACGATCCAGGCAATGTTCTCGTGGGTTCGGCCTCCTGGAGGTTCAGCTCCGGCGCTGACTCTGCTGTGGCGGCCTCAGCAGCAGGCATGATGGAATTAGCAGTCTTATTTGCTCCAGCTGTTGTGCTCCACGCAGGGGATTCCTCCGGCATGACGGCTGGGGTCTGGCTCACCATTGATGCGGGGGAAGGATCCTCCCAGACCTCTGGCTCCTCCTGGTTCCGGCGGTTTAGCTCCGGCGCCGGTGTACTCTCGGGAAAAACAGGAGAGAGCATGGAGAGGGCTGGTGAGCAGGTCAAAGAAGCAGCAGGTGGGGAGAACTCGGGGGACTGCTATTCCTGTGTCTCCCTACCGGGAATCAGGCAAGACATTTCATCATTAATAGAAGTGGAATGAAATAAAACTTGTCTGTTTTCCCGGATTTGGATGTTGCCTGCTGCTGTAGCGACTCCGTCATCCTTCTCCATGGTTAGGACGGTTCTGAGCCCCCCTGAGGATCGTGGAGGAGCTGCCCCTCTGGCCATGGGGACGGGAACCGCTGGTGACAAAAACAAACACTCCTTGACAGGCTGATGATGCACTGAGGGAGGAGGCCTCACAGCGGAAGTGGAGAAAGATTTGGCAGATGGGACTGCCCGAAAGGAAAAACGTGAGCAATGGTTTGCTGCGGGGATAGCCGGGCTCGGTGTAGGATGAACGGCTGCCAAGGGAGCAGGATAATTTGTCGGGGGATCTGTGATAGGACGACGTCGTTGCCGCTGACCTGACGACGGACATGTTGGAGCTGGAGGCAAAGTGGGAGAAGGAATGGCCGCCGGCTGAGAAGAGCGTCTCCGCTTGGGCTCTGCAAAGAACGCCCCTCTCCTCAGGTCAGGAAACACCTGCTGGAGCGCGTAGACTAAGGATAATAGCTCAGCATATTGAGGATAATTCCAGAGGCCAGGGTGGACATCCAGAATACCTAAAGCCCTGTTCAGGCAATCCCACTTCTCTCCGGGGCCATAGGCTTCACCGGCATCATCCATGAAACCCCGGATGAACATGGCTGCCCGCTCCTCATCCACGCTGGGATGCCCCGCCACTCGTCCGCTTCTGCCGGTGTGGAGACGCCACGCCGAGGATATCATGCTCCAGAACAGGTGGGTGGAAAAACACACAGAAAATGTGAAAAAAACAACACACACTTCACTGCTGGGCTCTTCTGGTGGTGGCGTATTGTCATGTATACGTATGCGCCGCAGCGCACAGGTGAAAAGGATGCGAGAACGTGTTTATTAACAGAAAATCAACATACAAAAGTGTCCATGAAAACAGTCCAAGATGAGTAATGATTAAGATGTACTGGCTACAAACTCCATTGGCTGGAGGAGAGATGAGCCCCACGCGCTCCCAGGCGGAACTTGGCAGCAGAGAGGAAGGGCAAATATAATGAGGAGAAAGACTTACATGAGGGTGTCTGAGCGCAGCTGGCTCGGGAAAAACAACACCGCCCAAAGTCCAAAAAATAAGAGAAACCAACAAGGAGTGAGCCTGAACATCAAACATTGACTTACACCGCCACACTGAAAGCTCACACTGTCACCCATAAATACCCCGTGTACTTAATGAGTGACAAGTGGATGCAGGTGTGCGACGGCAGCCGGTGTGTGTGTGTGAACAGTCAGGCATGTTGTTTGTGTGCACGCTTGTGGACTGTCATTCCTTCAGATTTTTTTCTTAAATTTATATTTCTTTGGCGCGGCCTGGGCCTGCAGGCCACTCAGAGGTTGCTTCTGGGCTGCATGTGGCCTGCGGGCCAGTAATTGAATAGGCCTGTTCTACATCCTGTACAGTTTGTTTACAATGTAACCAAAGATACGTGCATGCACATGTCTCAGAGTCCAACAGTCTGAG
This sequence comes from Pholidichthys leucotaenia, assembly GCA_020510985.1. Lineage (NCBI taxonomy): Eukaryota > Metazoa > Chordata > Actinopteri > Cichliformes > Pholidichthyidae > Pholidichthys > Pholidichthys leucotaenia. The sequence continues at coordinate 334,311,176 of CM035841.1, forward strand.
GAGAAGGGGAAGGACGTTACGTTCGTGATTTGATTTGCCGTTTATGTACTGGTGTTTCTTTATTTTGTCAGACATCATGTTAAATATGCTAAATATTTAAAAAGATATATATATATATATATATATATATATATATATATATATATATATATATATATATATATATATACATGGGGCTCCTAGTAGATCGGGGCCCTTAGCAGATCGGGGCCTAAGGCAGTTGCCTACCTTTGCTGAATGGTAAGTCCACCTCTGGTGATAAAGATGCCAAAATTAAATGCTGCAACTGTGGCTGTGATCATAGCGCTGCATATGAAGGTTGTATGACACAGAAAGAAGCAAGAGAAGCCCAAAGAGTCAGGATCAATGTATTTTCACTAGATGGTGTTTTGATAAAGCAGACTGAGGGTTGTTTAGAGCTTGTTGTGAGGAGCCTGCACAATCAGTATCACTTACTGGGAGCATAGAGGAATGCATATACCAAGTCACAAATCATACTATAAATGCTGCAGCCGTGAGCATCCCAAAAAGAACAACTTTTGGTAAAAAGAAAGTGGTGCCATGGTGGAACGAGGACTGTAGCAGAGCTATCAAAGAGCAAAACAAAGCATTATGCAATATGTGTCGGAGCAGACATGACAACAGACACATTATAAAGTATGCTGATGATTCAGTTATTGTCAGTCTCCTCCAGGATGGTGAGAGTGGCCACGGCCCAGTAGTTGATGATTTTGTTCACTGGTGTGAGGATTCCTACCTGCAGCTGAATACGACAAAAACTAAAGATATGATTATTGACTTTAGGAGGAAAACTCCCAGGCACAAAGTCACTGTACTAAAAGGCCAGACCACTGAATGTGTACAATCCTACAAATATCTTGGGACGATTATTGATAGTAATTTAAACTTTGAAGAGAACTGTGAAAGGATGTGCAAAAAGGGTCAGCAACATTTGTATTGTTTGAGGAAACTTGCACGCTTCCAAATTGACCGAACCATAATGGCAATGTTTTATTGAGCTTTTATTGAATCTGTTTTATCCTTTTCTTTAGTGTCATGGTTTGGTCAGATAAAACTGAAACAGAGGAAATCCTTGGATCAGGTTGTTAGATGGTCCAGTCGTTTGCTTGGTGAGTCACAGCTGAGCCTGACATCCCTGTACACCAGACAGGTACAGAGGATTGCTACCTCCATTTTAAATGATGACTCCCACCCTTTGCACTGCAGCTTTGAGCCCCTTCCCTCAAGACGGAGGTTTGCTGTCCCAAAAAGTAAAACCCAGCACTACAAAAACAGCTTTGTTCCTGCTGCTGTCAAAGAGTTGAACAAGTTGTAACAATATATTGCACATAATTTAGTTACCTATTTATTAACTCCATTTTATATTTACTTATTTTTGTAGGATTTTTATCTGGGTTCTAAATCTTTTATTGGGTTTTAGACCTTTGAGTTTTTAACCTCTTTGACTAGTCTTTAACTTTTTAATATGACCCTTCTCTCTTATCTCTGGTTTTTCTCTCATCTCGTTGTCTTTATATCCTGATTGATGGAGCCTTGAGTATTTTTATCATGTTTATAGTCAGCTTCATGTGTGCCTGTGTTTGTGTCTATGTTAAATGTAATTGTGGTTTGTAAATATGGATGTCACCAGACTGCAAAACAAATCTACCTACGGGTACAAATAAAGTAACCTGAACCTGAACCTGAACCATTAACAGTGTTAAAGAAATGCTTGTCACAAGAAAATCTTATAGATTACCAGAGGAAAAGGCTGTGACTTGGAAGATAGTCAAAAACTCAAAAAATAAATCATGGAGAGATTTCTGTTCAACAATTGGCAGAGAAGTAAAGTTAGGAGATATATGGCCTATGTTTAAACAAAGGTCTAGTAAAAGGAAGTCAGCTTCTATTCCAACCCTAGTTGATGGTGAGACACTTGCAGTGACAGATAAGGAGAAGGCAGATCTATTAGGGAGGGCTTTTGCACCAGTGCACAGTGGTGACCACCTGGATGACACACATAGGCAAAAGAAAGAATGTATGCTCAGAGAAAATAAAAATGTGAGGGAGAAGAAGGGGGAGGATTTGACAACTTTAAATATGGACTTCTCAATGTCAGAGCTTAAAATAGCATTACAAGATACCGGATATTCAGCCTCAGGGGAGGACCAGTTATGCGATGCAATGTTCAGACAACTACCTGTTGAATCACTTAAGCTTGTTCTTTTATTATTTAATAATATATGGAGGAATGGGAAACTGCCAAAGTGTTGGAAAAGAGCAATCATTCTCCCATTCAACAAGCCAGGAAAGGACTCAGCTTACCCAGGTAGCTATAGGCCCATCGCACTGACGTCACATTTATGCAAGTGGATGGAGAAATTGATCGTTTCCAGGCTTTCACATGTATTGGAACAAAGAGGTCTACTGAGCAGCTAACAGAATGGATTTCATAAAAGAAGCTCTACAATAGATGCCTTAGTCCAAGTTAGTAATAAGGTGGAAAAGGTCCTGAAAATTCGACAGAGAAAAAGCATATGTTTCTATGTGGAGAGAAGGGTTACCTATTAAGTTAAGCAGAATGAATATAGGAGGAAGAACTTATATTTGGAAAATTGACTTTTTATCTGACAGGAAAATCAGAATCAAGGTTGGGTCCGAAACTTTTAAAGAGTTCAAAATAGAAAATGGTATACAGCAAGGGAGTGCAATTATCCCATTGTTATTTAATATTATCATAAATGACATTTTTGCTAATCTAGGTGATGGCATCAGATCAGCATTGTATGCGGACGATGGGGCTATATGGACTGGGGGAAGAAATGAGTCATTTGTGTTTGAAAACTTAAAGAGAGCAATCACAAAAGTAGAGAAATGGTCAGTCGAGTGGGGGTGCAAACTCTCAAACAGCAAGACCAGTTATATGATTTTTACAAACAGGTGCAAGACTGGCATTGACAAGCTGACACTATATGGTCAGCCACTGCAGAGGGTGACTTAGTTTAAATACCCGGGGCTATTGTTAGATAGTAAATATACATGGGAAATTCATATCACAAAGTTGGAAGCAAAATGCAAAAAAGTCATCATAGGGATTCCTCTGGTAACATTTCTGCATGGCGAGCCGCCATCCTTGTTTTTGTTGCTGCCACGCTAAGGAAATATGAATTTAAGAAAAAAAAATATGTAGAAATGACACTCCCCAAATGCGCACACGAACAACGCGCGTGACTGTCATCCGCACAGAGTTCAGAAGCATGCCGCTTGCGTATGTTCCACGCAGCAGGCAGTGTCTCTCTAGCGTGGGGATCCTCAAATGGCGGACCCAATCACAAGTCAGTCTGGACCCAAACATGTGTCACATTATGTGCGTTTCTTACCAACTTTGCTGCGCTGCCTTATGAGTTGTGCGACACCATTGCACAGAACGCGCCTGTCCGTGTGTGTGCGCGCGCGTTCAGCCCACTTCAAAACATAGCAGGGTTGCCGAACGCTGCTACCAGCTTGCTGAGACCTGCGTGAAGTTTGCCCCCCGTCTTGTATATGGAACGCCACCATGTTCAAAAAGATATGCAAATTTATGCGTCTTTCAAGTGTGTTTTTGACTGCGGGGGCCAACCACAGACGTGCAAATAACATGTGAATGACGCGTCTTTCACGCGTCTTTCACACATGATATACGCATCAAATATACACGTGAATTTCACGTGATTTTTGAATGCCTGTGACTGTCTGAAGTTGCACTTCACGTGCATGTCAGTTTGTATTGGCTGCTGAGCTTTTGGGTTAAACCATTTCCATGAGGCAAGGTGTCACGGGGTGGAAGTGTTTTATTGTTTTTGGGTTTCATGCGGTTTTTAGTTCTGTGTTGCATGTTTTAGTTTGCATGTTTTGTGGTTTTTATATTTTAATCACTGTTTTTAAATTGGAAATGTTGTTTACTTTGACCCTGTGTTTCCCCTAATTACTATTGAGCAGCACCTGGGTTGATTGGGGATGTGCAGCACCTGTGGCTGCACATGATAAGAGGTGCTCTGGCAGTCCAGAAGAGAGTTTTTGTCAGGAGGAAGGAGTCCTGCCTGAGGAGAGGGCCCCGGGTAGGGGGGGGGGCTGGCCAGACAGTTTTGTTGCCAGGAGGAAGGAGTTCTGCCTGGAGAGGAGTGCCCTGCCTGGATAGCCAGCCAGATGAGAGCCTGGTTGGACAAGAGAAGGGTGATGGCCCCAGGAAGATGGCTGCAGGAGGGCATGACTGAGGAGGAGGAGCAGTGATGGCCAGGACCGCCATGATGCTGGCATCTGTGGGGGAGACACTTCTGTGTGGAGCAGCTGGTGGTGCTGTGGGCGAAGGATGGAAAGAGGCAGAGTGAGGAGCTCTGCCTGGTCTGTAAATATCTGGTTCCCAGATAGCAGCACCCCATAACGATGATGACGATGATGATGATGATGATAACAGGAATCTGGATATACTGCTGGCAAGTGTCTTCCCCTGTACAGGTTTCCTGAGGACATCGGTGTCGTGGTGACAGATGGCACATGGCCTGGAAAAGTGGATCCTCCTCCTCAGCTTTTAAGGAACTTTTTTTTGTTTTTAGCCCACTTTTAGTCTTTTTTTAGTTTAAGCTTTTTTATTTTAGTGGGCATTTCTTGTACATAATTTATTGTAATAAAATCCCTTTGAACATCCTTATAAAGTCCCCTTTGATTGCTCCCTGTGACTCTTCACCTGGTTTTAAAGAACCTGAAGTTATGTTTTTAACTACTCTCGGTCACATGTTACAAAGGGGATGTTCAAGCCTATCAATTCCTACACTCTTTCTTTCAATAAAAAGCAGTCATAATAGATACTAAAAATAATCATTTTATTAAATGTGAATCAAGATAAATGGAGAGATCAGGGATCAGGGATCACTAAATCAGGGATCGTCACTTCCTTGTGGTAACGTATCGTCACTTCCTGTTTTGCTGTCTGCCTGTGTGGTTTGCTCTCCAGCTCTCGAGCCACTAGCTATGGCTACTAGCTCGCTTTCCTCTCCTCCTCTGGTGTGCTCTCTCTGTCAGATGTTTAGCTACACCTCTGCCTCTTTTAGCGATAACGGTAAATGTAATAAATGTTGTCTTTTTGAGGCGCTCGAGGCGAGGTTGTCTGATTTGGAATCCCGGCTCCGCTGCATTGAAACACCGTCTGCGCCAGTTAATCTTGACGGACGCCCATTAGCTGCAGCGGAGCTAGCTAGCTTAGGCCCCCCTGTCAGCGGTTCCCCGGCTCTCCTCAGCAGCGAGGAGACTGGGTGGGTGACGGTGAGAAGGAAGCCTAGTCGCAAAGCCCCGGTTCACCACCAACCTGTTCACGTTTCTAATCGTTTTTCCCCGCTCAGCGACACACCCGCTGAGGAAAAAACTCTGATCATTGGCGACTCTGTAGTCAGAAACGTGAACCTAGAGACTCCAGCGGTCATAGTCCAATGTATCCCTGGGGCCAGAGCAGGCGACATCGAGTCAAATTTGAAAATGCTGGCTAAAAGTAACTGTAAATATTCCACAATTGTTATTCACGCCGGCGTTAATGACATCCGTCTCCGGCAGTCGGAAGTCACGAAACTTAATGTAGAATCGGTGTGTGACTTTGCAAAAACGATGTCTGCCACTGTAGTATTCTCTGGCCCCTCCCCAATCTGACCAGTGATGACATGTTTAGTCGCTCGTCATCCTTGAACCACTGTGTGGTGTCCTGCAAATGACGTGGGCTACATTGATAATTGGAGCTCTTTTTGGGGAAAACCTGGTCTTATGAGACGAGACAGCATTCATCCCACTTTGGATGGTGCTTCTCATTTATCTAACAATCTGGCATCTTTTTTATCCAAATTTCCAAAACCGTGACTACTCAGAGTTGGGACCAGGAAGCAGAGTCGAAGTCTTACACGCCTCTCTGCAGCTCCTCTTCATCCGCCACCCCTCAGCTTAGCCCCTGTCTTCCCCATCAGAGAATCGTTGTCTGCTCCCTCCAAAGTAAATAAAAATATAATATATAAGCATCCCAAAGTGATAAAGCAAAATATTGGTAAAACTCAAATTAAACATAAAGCCTCTAAATTGAATGATTTGGCCTCTGTTTCTCCTCACAATTTAAAAATTAAATGTGGTTTATTAAATATTAGGTCTCTAACTCCCAAGTCTCTGTTAGTCCATGATCTGTTAATTGATCATCAGATTGATTTAATTTCCCTTACAGAGACTTGGTTAGGGCAAGAGGATTATGTTGGTTTAAATGAATCAACCCCCTCTGGTTATTTAAACTGTCAAAATCCCAGAAGTTCTGGTCGTGGAGGAGGAGTAGCAACAATTTACCATTCCAAATTACTAGTTAATGTAAAGCAAAAAACATGTTATAATTCCTTTGAGGGCCTGGTCCTCAGTATTGGGCACTTTAGCAATTTCAGGTTAAACCCAATTTTATTTGCCATTGTTTATCGTCCCCCATCAACCTATTCAGAATTTTTATCCGAATTTGCTGATTTCTTAGCTGATTTAGTGTTGAAATCTAATAGAATAATTATAGTAGGGGACTTTAATATACATGTGGATGTAGATAATGACTGCCTTAATGTGGCTTTTAATTCAATATTAGACTCGATTGGGTTTTCTCAGAAAGTAGGAAATTCTACTCATTACCTCCACCATACATTGGACCTTGTTCTGACATATGGCATAGAAATAGAAAATCTCGTAGTGTCTCCTCATAACCCTGTACTGTCAGACCATTGTCTGTTAACCTTTGATTTGACTATTTCTGACTATTTGGCTCCTAAAGAAAAATATTATCACAGTAGATGCCTCTCAGATGATGCTGTTTCCAAATTTATGCAGATTGTTTCCTCTATGCCATGTGTCAACACAACGGAAATAAGCTATAGACAGCTTGCTCCTTCTGTAATTGATAACATGGTGGATAGTGTTTCAGCTTCTCTGCATCAGGCTCTAGACTTGGTGGCCCCCTTAAAAAAGAAAAAGTCTAATCAGAGATTTTTAACTCCTTGGTTCAACACAGAAACTCGTAGCTTAAAACAGAAGACTCGTCAATTAGAAAGAAAATGGCGCTCTACTAATTTAGATGAAATCTATTTAGCTTGGAGAAATCATCTTTTAATTTATAAAAAATCTCTTAGAAAAGCTAGAACGAGTTATTACTCTGCATTAATAGAAGAGAACAAGAATAATCCCAGATTTCTTTTCAGTACTGTAGCCAGGTTGACAAAGAGTCAGGACTCTGTCAATCCTAGCATCCCCTTAGAGCTTACTAGTCAGGACTTTATGAACTTTTTCAATAATAAAATTTCATCCATCAGAGATAAAATCAATCAGATTCTTCCCACAGTTAACTTAAATACCGTAACTACTACAACTCCTTCTATTGATGTCTGTCTTGATGAGTTTACTCCAATCGACCTTTGTGAGTTAGACAAAGTAGTTTCCTCATCCAAACCTTCAACTTGTCTTTTAGACCCTATTCCTACCAGGTTATTTAAAGAAGTCTTCCCACTTATTGGTAGCTTTATTCTTCATATAATCAATTCTTCATTAACTTTAGGCCATGTACCGCAGGCTTTTAAAATGGCTGTAATTAAACCCTTACTCAAAAAGCCAACGCTAGATCCAGGAGCTTTAGCTAACTATAGACCAATCTCTAATCTCCCTTTCATTTCAAAAATTTTAGAAAGAGTTGTTGCTACGCAATTATTTGACCACCTGCAGGAAAATGGTTTACTTGAAGAGTTTCAATCTGGGTTTAGAATCCATCATAGTACTGAAACAGCCTTAGCGAAGGTCACTAATGACCTCCTCATTGCATCTGATAATGGACTAGTTTCTGTACTTGTCCTTTTAGATCTTAGTGCAGCTTTTGATACTATTGATCATAATATTCTACTTGATAGATTAGAACACTATGTTGGACTTAATGGAACTTCGTTGCAGTGGTTTAGATCTTATTTATCTGATAGGTTCCAGTTTGTTCATGTAAATGATGAGTTTTCTTTCAGCTCAAAGCTTAGTCATGGAGTTCCACAGGGATCTGTGCTAGGCCCTACTCTTTTTAGTTTATATATGCTTCCGTTAGGCAACATTATTAGAAAGCACTGTATACATTTTCATTGTTATGCAGATGACACACAATTATACCTGTCAATGAAGCCAGATGATACTAATCAATTAGCCAAGTTAGAAGCCTGTCTTAAGGAAATCAAAGCTTGGATGACTTGTAATTTCCTGCTATTAAATTCAGATAAGACTGAAGTCATTCTTGTTGGTCCAAAAAACCTTAGAAATTCCTTTCCAAATCAAACTTTCAGTTTGGATGCAGTTACTCTTTCTCTTAATAGCTCTGTGAGGAACCTTGGAGTTATTTTTGATCAGGATTTGTCCTTCAATTCACATATTAAATTTGTTTCTAAGACTGCCTTCTATCATTTGCGTAATATTGCCAAGATTAGGAGCATCTTGTCTCAGAGTGATGCTGAGAAGCTGATCCACGCTTTTGTTAGCTCGAGATTAGATTATTGTAATTCTTTATTATCAGGCTGTCCTAAAACATCTTTAAAAAGTCTTCAGCTGATCCAAAATGCTGCAGCAAGAGTTTTAACAGGTACTAGAAAGAGAGATCATATCTCTCCGGTTCTGGCCTCCCTTCATTGGCTTCCCATAGAGTTTAGAATTAAGTTTAAAATCCTTCTTCTTACTTACAAAGCTCTAAACAATCAGGCTTCTTTTTATTTAAAAGATCTGATACTACCGTATTATCCTAGCAGAGCACTACGCTCCCAAAATGCAGGATTACTTGTAATACCTAGATTCTCCAAAAGTACAATGGGAGGCAGAGCCTTCAGTTATCAAGCTCCTCTCCTGTGGAATCAGCTGCCAATCTGGATTCGGGAGTCAGGCTCGATCTCTATTTTTATGAATAGGGCTAAAACCTACCTTTTTGATATAGCCTACAATTAGGGAGGGATCATGTGTTTCTGAACCCTCCCTTAGTTATGCTGCTATTAGGTTTAGTCAGCCGGGGGACCTCCAGTAATGCACTGGGCCTCACTCCTTTCCTCACTCTCTATGAAATATGTTTTTTTTGCTGGTCATTAACATTTGTTTGTTCTCTCCCATAGATTGAGTCCCCATCGTGCTGTTGGCTCTCTACATGTCTGTTCTTTTCTTCTTCTCTATCCCCTCACCCCCCAGCCAGTCGCGGCAGATGACTGCCCCTCCCTGAGCCTGGTTCTGCTGGAGGTTTCTTCCTGTTAAAAGGGAGTTTTTCCTCTCCACCGTCGCCAAGTGCTTGCTCACAGGGGATCGCCTGATTGCTGGGGTCTTTCTGCAACTGTGGGGGTTCCCCCTACAGTTGATAGTGCTATGAGATGACTGTTGTTGTGAAATGGCGCTATATAAATAAAGTTGAATTGAATTGAATTGAATTAGATGTAAAATTAAAATGTAATAAATTAAATAAAGAAAGAACATGGGAATTAATAGGCTTGGACACCCCTTGCCTCATGGAAATGGTTTAACCTAAAAGCTCAGTAGCCAATAGAAACTGACATGCTGCTGCTCTGCACATGAAGCTAAACTTCAGTGACAAAGTACTCAAAATCACGTGAAATATATGCGTATTTGATGCGTATATCACGCGTGAAAGACGTGATTCACACGTTATTTGCGCATCTATGGTTGGCCCTCGCAGTCAAAAACATGCACAAAAGACATGGAAATGTGTGTGTGTATTTGAATACGGTGGTGTTCCATACTTGCAGAGCTGCCATTGCTCATATGTGAATGTGCCTGTTTCTTGTGTATGTGTGCCCATCAACACTGGTGCAATTACATGCAGTAATGTTCTGTAACTGTCGCCGTGATGTCACTTTCAAAGTTGGCACTGGCAAAAAAAAGAATGATCAGAAAAACCGAGAATTCAAAGACGAATGGACAAAAATATGCATTCATTCTGCCAGAGGCCAGCATAAACAATGTGCCTGATTTGCAGCTACACGGTTGTTGAACACTGAGGTGAGGTCAGACAAACTAAACGTGCCAACATTTGGATTTCAAAATAAAGGTTTTTCCTGCTGTCTGGTTGGTGAGATTCCTAAAAAAAAACTGAATGTATAGAAATATAACAGAAATAACTGCATCTTTGGTGATTTAAGTTAATTTATTTCATTAAATACAATTTTAATAATTTTTCTTTGAAATCAGAGTTAAATTATTCTGTTCAGGCTCAGCAGAATTATGGTCAAAAATGTAAATTGTTATAAGGAAAAAGTAAAAAAAAAATTACCACAGTCGCTTTCAAATTTATTAAAAAAAAATCAGTAATTTTAAAAAATGCACAAAAAATAGCCATAAAATAATCCACAAATTTATCAAATGTACAAGAAAAGTCAATTTTACAAGAGGAAATTAAAAATTTGAGGAAAATGGTTTCAAATTTAGCTAAATTTACAGAGAAAAGTAGAAAACTATAAGAAAATTGTGATAAATTTTGGAGAAAAACCTCAAACCTTCAAGACTGAAGTCATTACTCAAATTGTTTAAGTGGGTACTCTTTGTACCCTCAACTCAACTAGAAATTTTTGGTTGTCTACTTTTAATTATTAATTTCATAGTACTGCTTTTACATGAGTAGAATTTCTGGCTACTATACCCACCTGATCATATAATTTAAGTACCATGAGTAAATTACTATTATGAATGGGGTTTTTTTTTTCCCTTCCCTACTTTCTCAATGGAAAAAAGAAACTCTACAGTAAAAAATACAAAAAAAATACACATATTTTTGTCATTTATGTAAACCATGACAAAAAATCCTGCAGGACAAAACATGACGCTTGATATTTTCTAACCTGTTTGTATACCACCATAGACAGAGAGAGAACCTGAGTTAGACAGAGCTCAGAGAGGGCAAGATGAGACAGAAGAGAGGAGCCAAGGAGAGGAAAGTGTTCAGGCAGAGGAAGGAGAGAAGGATAACACCAGTAAAAAGTCCAAACACAGAACGTCTGTGTGGGACCCCAACTGGCCCAATATTCCAACATTCAAGCCTCGGTTGTACAATACTTCTTATGGTAAGTTCCATACGCAAAGTTACTATGCAAAATAAAAAAGAAATAAATAGTATGAAATTAACATATTCCGGTTACAATAGCATCATGTGTTTTCTGCCCCCACCCCCCACCCCCGGAAAAATATGTTGCCACCACGCCAAAGTCTTTAAGCCAGAAGAAACACTGCATCAACCTGCTACAGGCTGTTGCGGGTTACAATTGGGGTACAGATAAACAGTCACTTATGAGTATCTTCAGAGCAGTAATGAGATCAGCCATTGACTATGGATGCATTGTGTATGGGGCAGCAGCAAAGACTTCATTGCTAAAGGTGGACAGAGTCCAGTATAGAGCTTTGCGTATTTGTATTGGAGCTGTAAAATCTACTCCTATAAATGGGCAGCTCGGTGGTGCAGTGGTTAGCACTGTGGCAGCACAGTAAGAAGGTTGTGGGTTTGATCCCACCCCCTGACCATCAGTGACTTTTCTGAGTGGAGTTTGTTCTCCCGTGTCTGCGTGGGTTTACCCCGGGTACTCCGGTTTCCTCCCACAGGCCAAAAACATGCAGGCTAGGTTAACTGGAGACTCGAAACGTGGTCTTAGGTGTGAATGGTGAAGGGATTGGCACCGCACCGTGGCTGCCTCATCCATCTACGTGGATGCCTTGAATCTCCCTCTGGGATTAATAAAGTATACAAAATAAAATAAAATTAAATAAATAAATGCAGTGCTGATAGAAGCTGGGGAAACATCACTTCAACTGAGAAGAGAGAAGCTTGCACTGGCACACTGGCTCAGCTAAAAGGAAGTGGGGAGGAAAATCCAACAACAAAGTCTGTTCAGGAATGCTGGGAGTACTCCAGGTTCCACAGGAGGGGATTTGGCTGGACAATTAAAAATAAAGCTAGAGCGTATGGTATGGAGACCATAGAGTTCACCAAGTCCACCCCAGTGAGCAGTGTTCCCCTGTGGTTATTTCCAAAAATTAAGATAGATTTAGGTATCCAAGAAAAGGAAAGAAATTGACAACTGAATGAAATTGTTTTTTGAAAGAAATAGTTTTTACACTTATCTGGAAGTATTCACAGATGGCTCTAAAAATGAGCAAGATTATGTGGGAATAGGTGTCTTTATCCCTGATTTTAAGATAATGATATCCAAACGACTATCGAACCAGCTTTCAGTGTATGCAGCAGAAATGGTGGCAGTTATTATGGGTCTGCAGTGGGTGGAAGAAGTCAGACCTGACAGGGTGCATTCAATCAAAAAGTTCATGCAGAGAAGATCTTTTAAGTGAGCTTAACTGCAGCTTGATGAAACTCCACCAGTGTGATACAGTTTTGCTGGGTGCCGGTCACTGGCACACAAGGGTATAAAAGGAAACGACTATACGTGGCGGTAATGCACCTGTAAGCTGGTTGCCAACCGCCAAACAAATCTAAAAGAAGAAGAAGATAAACTTGCCAAAACAGCCCTAAGGAAAGACGTAACAGTGACTGTGCCACTTGGAAAGGGAGAAGGTAAAGCCATTATCAAGAAGGCTGGAATGAAGGTTTGGCAGGAGATGTGGGAGAAGGATCAGAAAGGCAGGGCCTATTTTAAAATTAAAAAATATTGTAACATCGGGGCTTTTTCCCAGCATGCCTTGCTAGTAGAAACGTTATTTTCGTGTATGTTTAGTGTTATACTGTGTTATTATACTGCTGTCATTATAACTGCGTTATAATGACCCAGCAGTGTTATAGGTAGAATTAGAGCAGGAGTGATTATGTGCTGTGTAACCCTGATATAAACAGAGGTCAGTGAGAATGACCTCCCCTCCTGTCTGTGTTTGTTGTTGTGTCTTCAATAAAGCCTGTTGTGTCGCAGCCATCTGCTCCCTTTCTTTGTGTGAACCTCGCCTACATCACACTGGTGTCAGGAGTGGGAATCATGGAACAGATGGAAGCCAGAATCAGAACGGAGATCCAGCAGCTGGAGCGACTCATCGCTCAGCTGGTAACGGACGAGGGAGCTGAGACACCGACCCCCGGAGCCGCTCGCCAGGACGAATGAAGCAGCGGACCTGACGGGACCAGCATACCCCGCCTTCTGCCTTTTTCAAGGCAGGGTGGGCTGAGCAGAGCAAACCAGCCCCGCTCCCCGCCCTTTTCAGGGCAGGGCGGGCCGGCGATTCCACTGCGACCAGGGGCAGCGATCGATCGGGAGGCGACCAGCCCACCCATCCGGCAGCAGGCCAAGATTCCCCGCTTCAACGGCGAGACCCTGCTGGACGACTACCTGGTCCAGGTCGAGCTGGCTGCCTCGGTGAACGGCTGGCCAACAGAAGAAACCGCCGTGCAGGTCGCGCTGGCCTTGGAAGGGAGAGCCCTCAGCACGCTGTCTGACCTCCGGTCCGAGGAGTGCCGCAGCTGGCCAGTGCTACAAGGAGCGCTCCGGAGATGGTTTTGGGAGAACGGCCAATGCTGAGCATGCCCAGGAACAGCTGGCCAACCGCCGTCGAGGCAGCCAGGAGAGACTAGGAGCCTACGCGGCGGACATATGGCTGCTAACATGGTGCAGCTACCAGGACTTCGAACAGGAAGTAGTGGAGAAGCTCGCCCTCCGGAACTTCATCCAAGGTCTCCGCCCGGCCCAGCTCCAGAACCATGTCCGGATTAACGCCGCGAGCAACTGGGAGACTGCGGTGGCAGAAGCAGAGCGGGTGGAGCCGCTGATGAATCGTACAGCCGAGCCAAGACAAAGAGCCTTCCAGGCCACGGCTGAGAGCGAGGGGAGGAGGAGGAGTTACGGCAGACCACGGCAGCGCGTCCACGGAGAAGACGGCCGCGGCGATGCGAGGAAGGGTGCTTCCGCTGCGGAGAGCCAGGACACATCGCACAGTACTGCCCCGCACCCACCCCAAGACAAACCGGCCCCTCGCCGACGTTAAAGCATGCCATGCAACCGTCCATGCGAGGTGGCATGGACAGGGACAGGCCGTCTCCCGCAGATGTTTCCCCTGACGAGCCGGCACCGCGCGTGGGCCGAATTGAACACTCGCCAGGGATGTATTTACAGTGCAGCCTGGAGAAGACGTCGATCCGGGCTCTGATTGATACCGGCTCTACCATCTCCTTGGTCAGACCCGGTGTGCTGCCAGGCACAAACGAGACGACGCCACGGGGGTGGGAACCCACCGAGCGCCACGTCACCACAGCTACCGGTGAGCGAGCCAGATTGGGAGGGCGGAGAGTTCTCGTGGTGGGGGTGGCCGGTCAGAACATAAAACACCCATTCTGGCTGGCTGACATCCAAGACCCCTGTATTATTGGACTCGACCTGCTCGCAGCGTGGAACACCAAGAGCAACACCGCCAGACCGTCCCTCCAGCTGGGAACCCGGACCATCACGCTCCGCAGCGGAACCCAGAGAAGGAACATGGAGGCCTGCACGATCAAGGGACCACCAGGACGGACCGGACCAGGCTGGCCACCACGAGGACTGGACACAACGGCGCCACCAGCACGAGCAGAGGGAGCACGAGCACACACAGGGACAGCAAGGGGAGGGGTCAACCTGTCAGCAGAGACGCAGCAGGCGGTCAAGGAATTATTCCAGCAGCGCTGCAGCGGGCTGGAGCCGGGACAGAGACGCCAGCTGCGGGAGCTGTTGGACTGCTATATGGGCGTCTTTGCTGCAAAGGACAAGGAATGCAACTGGACCGGCTTGGTGCAGCACGAGATTGACACCGGTGAGACCAGGCCAATTTGGCTCCGCCCACGCCAGCTGCCCTTTTCAAGGTGGGCAGCAGCAGAACAAAAAGTGCGAGAAATGCTGGAGGCAGACATCATTGAGCCCTCCAGCAGCCCCTGGGCGGCGCCAGTGGTGCTGGTCAGGAAGAAGGACGGGTCGTGGCGGTTCTGCGTGGACTACCGACGCCTGAATGACGTCACCCATAAAGACTCCTACCCCTTGCTCCGCATCGATGACGCGCTGGACCACATCGCCGGCTCCAGCTGGTTCAGCTCGCTGGATCTACGCAGCGGCTATTGGCAGGTAGAGCTGTCACCTGAGGCCCGCCAAAAAACAGCCTTCTCCATTGGGCAGGGACTGTATCAGTTTAAAGTGATGCCGTTTGGACTTTGCAACGCCCCAGCCACCTTTGAGTGCTTGATGGAGTGAGTGCTGGCTCATGTGCCCCGGAGTCGCTGCGTTGTTTACCTGGACGACCTACTGGTGCATGCAGCTGATTTTGACAGCGCCCTGTCCAATCTCCGAGAGGTGCTGGACGCCATCCGACAGGCTGGACTGCAGTTGCACCTGAGGAAGTGTCACCTAATTTGGCGGGAGACCACCTTCCTGGGCCACGTCGTCAGCGCAGTGGGAGTCGCCACCGAGCCAGAAAAGGTGGCAGCTGTGCAAGACTGGCCAGTGCCGCGGAATGTGGGAGCACTGCGGAGCTTTCTCGGACTGGCCTCCTATTATAGGAGGTTTGTGAAAGACTTCGTCACCATCGCGAGCCCGCTGCATCAGCTGATGTAGAAAGGACGCGCATTTCAGTGGAGTGAAAATTGTGCTGCTGCTTTTTCCCAACTTCGCGCAGCGCTCATCAGAGCTCCCATCCTGCAGTACCCCGACCCGAACCGCCCTTTCATCGTGGACACAGATGCCAGCAACCAGGGCATCGGGGCGGTGCTATCCCAGGAGGGAGAGCAGGGAGAGCAGGCAGTCGCTTTTTTCAGCCGCACTCTCAGCAGAGCCGAGAGGAATTACTGTGTTACTCGCAGAGAGCTGTTGGCTGTCATCCAGGGGCTGCGCCATTTCCGCCCGTATGTGTACGAGGGGAGGTTCCAGCTCAGGACAGATCATGCTTCCCTGACCTGGTTGTTGAACTTTAAGGAACCGGATGGACAGTTGGCGAGATGGCTGGAGGCACTGCAGGATTATGATTTTCAGATTGTGCATCGGGCAAGCCGCCTCCATGCCAACGCTGACGCGTTGTCTCGGCGCCCCTGTGCGGCAGAGGAGTTTCGTCACTGCCAGCAGGCTGAGGATCGAGACCAAGCTGTCCCACGGGCCGCTGCTCTCTGGACCGCCGCGAGCAGAAATAATGCAGCGACGCACAGCTCCTCCTCAGATGATCAGGCAGCCTCCCCCAGCGATGACATCACAGAGGTCCTTGGCACACAGCAGCTGCAGACCGAGCAGGACAGAGACACGGTCATTTCTCGGGTTCGGTAGTGGCTGGACGCAGGCCAGTGGCCCGCCTGGGAGGTTGTGTCGGCGCTGGACCCAGAGACTAAGGCCCTACACTCCCAGTGGGCCAACCTCCGCTGTCACGAGGGCGTGGTGTATTGGCAGTGGCAGACTCCAGCTGGGCAGCGGCACGTCTGGCAGCTGCTGGTTCCTCGTCGACTCCGGCCCAACGTACTCCAGCTGGTTCATGGGGCGGTAGGAGTGGGCCACTTCAGGGTGACAAAGACTTTGCAGTGTCTTTGAGCTCGGTTCTACTGGCCTGGATGTCACCAGGACATGGAGCTCTACGTCCACTGCTGTGACACCTGCACATCTCAGAAAGGGCCAACTCAGCGATCCCACGCTCCCTTGCAGCAGTACCGGGTGGGAGCACCGATGAAGCAGGTGGGAGTGGACATTCTGGGCCCTTTTCCGACTACGGACCGGGGGAACCGCTACGTGCTGGTCGCAATGGATTATTTTACCAAGTGGCCAGAGGCGTACGCGGTCCCGGATCAGAGCACCGCTACGACAGCATCAAAGCTGGTGGACGAAATGTTCTGTCGGTTTGGCGCACCGGAGGAGCTGCATAGCGATCAGGGTCGGAACTTCGAGGCAGAGGTCTTCGGAGAGATCTGCAAGCGGCTAGGCATCCAGAAGACCCAGACCACCCCGCTGCATCCACAGAGCGACAGCCTGGTCGAATGATTCAACCAGACCCTCACCACCCAACTCGCTATTCTACTGGACCAGCGACAGCGAGACTGGGACCTGCATCTGCCTTTTGTTCTGTGGGCATACCAGACGGCAGCTCAGGAATCCACCCGGTGCACCCTTGCGGCGCTGATGTTTGGAGGCGAGCTGCGCACATCGGTGGATTTGGTATTCGGTCCCCCCCTGAGCCGGAGGTGGAGGGCAAACCCGGGTTGGATTATTTTTTTTTGTTTGAAAGAACGTCTCCACACGGTGCACGAACTGGCTCGGGAGGCCCTGGCAGTGGCGGGGGGTCGGCAGAAGCGAGTGTATGACTCTCGCTGCCAGGGGAGGGACTTTGCACCAGGAGATAGAGTCTGGGTTTTCTCCCCTGAAAGGAAAAGAGGACGATCACTGAAGTTGGCGAGCCATTGGTCGGGACCGTGCATGGTTCTGCAGAGACTGTCGGATGTGGTGTACAGGGTGAGGCTTAAGAAAAGGGACCGGGTTGTGGTACTTCACCGTGACCGTCTCGCCCCGTTCCAGCCATCCGCCCAGCTGGTGGTCGAACCGGAGCCTTCACCTCGACCAGATACTCCTACTGAGACACAGATGGACGCTGGCGGGCCTGTACGTGCTGGTCATCGGCATCGAAGGCCGCCCCGACACCTAGACGGGTTTGTGTTGGACTTTTGAGTTGGACTGTAGAGGAGCTGGGCAATGAAGAGGCGATTTGGTTTATAAGCGAAGTTTTAATGTATAGCTCTTCTATCAAGTCTCATCTGGTGCAGAGAGCGGCAGAAGGGAAAAGAGACAGAATTTCGTCAACTCACTGATTATATACATGCACACAACAAAAGACATGCATAACAAAGGCTGACATCCCTCATTATCATAATCCCCCCATTGTCTTGGTATTTCCTCTCCTCGTCTTGGGAGGTGATGGTAATTCCTCTCCTCGCCTTGGGGGGTGAGGGTGGCTCGTCCGGTCTCCCCCGTCGCGTCCGGGAACGTCTTTGTTCTTCACTCGGCGGGTGAGATTCCTTTGTCCTTTCAGAGGTGTGAAGTTCCTTACATATGCAATCCCAAACATTTCCACATGCTCTAACATATGTAGGTTATGGAATATATGGTTAATATAGACCACAGGCCCCCCAAACAACTAAGAAAGGACAACAGAAAGGTTCACAGTCTAGGATAGTTATTACGACATACTACGTGTTACAGCTGTTGCCACGGAAGAACTTTCCAGCAGCCATGCTCCTAAAAGAGTTCAGTGGTAAACATAGCAGCATAGTAAAATCATAAGTCAGTCCTAAACTGTTGCAGCACAATTAGTGAATAATTGTGGAGTGGTTGGTATCAGTCCCTGTGCTGTCTGGGTTTAATTCTTCTCCCAAAACTGCTGTAGGTTGGTTTAGGCGTCCTGCTGGGACCTTCTTGTGAGGAATCTGCAGTGTGGGAAGTTGAGAGGTTATTTGTTCCCTGCCTGGGGGCTGAGTCTTTTCTCTTGGGGGGTCTACCTCGCCGAGGTGCTCTCGCCAACTGTGCAGGTTCGTCTTTCAACAAGAAGGCAGGTTTACGAAGTCCCAGAGAGGGGCCATTTGGCCTTTTTGGCTAGAAAACCCATAGGGGGACCATCAAGTGGCCACAAGAGGGCCAACGTCTGGGACTTCTAGTGTTAAGTCTGTCAATGCTGACTGTTTCTTTTCTATCCCCATAATCAAGCACAAAGTGTTTATCACCATTTTCCAGCACTCTGAATGGCCCATCGAATGCTGGGCGTAAAGTTGGTTTTAGAGCTTCATGCTTAACAAAAACGAACTCAGCGTTTTTTAAAGTTTGAGGGACAAAAACCCGTGGGAAGGAGTGATGAGCTGGACTCGGGGAGAGAGTTCGGTCCGTTGCTGCCTAAAAACCTTGGGACTGGAAGGCGCCCTGGCTCTGGGTTCTCTGGCAGAAATTCACCTGGGAGCCTGAGAGGTTGTGCAAAAACTAATTCTGCGGGAGAGGCGTCTAAATCCTCTTTAGGTGCAGCACGCAACCCCAATAAAACCCAGGGAAGTTTATTTACCCAATTTGTGTCCGTTAGTGAGGCTCTGAGGGCAGCCTTTAAAGACCTGTGAAAACGCTCGCATAACCCATTAGCCTGAGGGTGATAAGCGGTGGTGCGATGAATTTTTGCCCCTAAGCTGTTGGACATGGCTGACCAGAGCTCTGAGACAAATTGAGGCCCCCTATCGGACGTGATGTTCGATGGGACGCCGAAACGTGCCACCCAGTTTGTCAAAAAAACACGAGCGACTTCCTCCGCTGTGGTTGCCGCTAGAGGGACTGCCTCTGGCCAGCGCGTGGTGCGGTCTATCATTGTTAACAGGTGTGTGAAACCTTGGGAGGAAGGTAGTGGCCCCTCAAGATCGACATGAACGTGGTCGAACCTTCTAGCAGGGATTGGAAAAGGCTCCAGAGGGGCTTTTGTGTGTCTGTGTATTTTGGCGCGTTGACAAGAAATGCAAGTTTTTGCCCATTCTTTTATGTTTTTGCACAGGCCTGGCCACACAAACTTTTCGGCGACCATTTTAACCGAGGCGCGCACACCTGGGTGCGCGAGGGAGTGAATTGTGTCAAAAATATGGCGGCGCCATGTAGCTGGTACTAACGGGCGAGGTCGGCCGGTTGAAACATCGCATATTGGGGGGGCACGCCGTCGCGTAAACCCTTTTTCTCCAGCCTTAACCCTGTTGGTCCAGACAGGAGTGCGCGCACGTCCGCGTCACTGTTTTGTTCCTCTGCCATGGCTGCATAATCTATCCCTTCATGGATAGGTGCTGCGTATGTGTCTGCGTTAGTGAAGAGTTCTGCTGCTGAGGCAGTATAATCTGTCTCCTCGCGCTCTGGTGGTGCCACAGCGCGAGAGAGACAGTCCGCTACTACGTTAAGTTTGCCTGCCACGTGTCGAATGTCTGTGGTGAACTCTGAAATCGCAGCTAGCTGTCTTTGTTGCCTGCCTGACCATGGTTCTGAAATTTTAGCCATAGCAAAGGTGAGCGGTTTATGGTCTACAAAAGCCGTGAAACTCCGCCCTTCCAACCAGAACTGGAAGTGGCGGATGGATAAATGAAGCGCCAGCAGCTCTCTGTCAAAAGTGCTGTATTTGCGTTCAGTTTGGTTTAGCGATTTGCTAAAGAATGCTAAAGGTTGCCAGACCCCGCTGATAAGTTGTTCTACAACTGCCCCTATAGCAAGGTCTGAAGCATCTGTGGTTAGTGCAATGCGGGCCAAGGGATCTGGATGAACTAACAATGTGGCGTTAGCTAGGGCGTTTTTACTTCCGCGAAAGCGCGTTCGCGCTCCGGGGTCCATTCGACCGCGTTGGAAGCTTTCTTTTTTTTGAGCGCGTCATATAGGGGTTGCATGAGCTGAGCTGCGTGGGGGAGAAAGCGGTTGTAAAAATTAACCATCCCTAAAAATTCCTGTAGCGATTTGACCGTTTGCGGCCGTGGAAAACCTTCTATCGCATGCACTTTGTCTGGAAGTGGAACTGCCCCCTTCGGAGAGACTTTGTGTCCTAAAAAATCAATTTGCGATACGCCGAATTTGCATTTGGCTGGATTGATTATTAGCCCATGCTCTTCTAGCCTCTGGAAAACCGTAGTGAGGTGCTGCTCGTGTTCTACCTCAGACGAGCTGGCTACCAGCATGTCGTCGAGGTAGACGAAAACAAAGGGGAGGTCGCGTAGGACCGCGTCCATCATTCGTTGAAAAGTTTGAGCAGCACCTTTGAGGCCGAAAGGCATTCGCAGGAATTCAAAAAGGCCGAAAGGGGTTATTACCGCTGTTTTAGGAACGTCTTCTGCTCGGACTGGGACTTGGTGATAACCGCGGACTAAGTCTATTTTTGAAAAAATGCACGCACCCGCTAGATGTAGTGAAAAATCTTGAATGTGAGGGATTGGGTAACGGTCATGCGCTGTAGCGTTGTTTAGTCTGCAGTAATCTCCGCACAGTCTCCAAGAACCGTCGGATTTCGGAACCATGTGAAGTGGTGAGGCCCAGGGGCTCTTCGAGCGTCTAACAATGCCCAATTTTTCAAGAGTTGTAAACTCGTCCCGTGCTATGTTGAGCTTGGCCGCGTCTAAGCGGCGCGCTTTGGCAAAAACGGGAGGTCCCGTTGTCGGAATGAAGTGTTCAACCCCGTGTTTAGCCACAGTGGCTGAGAATTTAGGGATTGTGAGTGCTGGAAATTGGGTGGGGAGTTGCTCAAACTTACCTCCTGCCGTGGTGACGTTGGCCTGCACAGGTGGTGGAGAAACTCGAGCTGAGCATGGAATAGAAGCAAAAGACAGTGCATTAACCAGGCGCCTATTTGCTAGATCCACTAATAACCCATGTGCACACAAAAAATCTGCGCCTAACAAGTTAAAACTCACCGCCGCTACAACAAATGTCCATCTGTAGCTGCGGCCGTGGATGAGGAGGTGTAGGCTCTTTTCGCAGAACGTGTCGATGTCAGAGCCGTTGGCTGCCACGGCTCCGTTGCCCCGGGTGCCCATGGCTCGATCTGCGTGGGAGGGCATGACGAAACTCAGCTGAGCTCCTGTGTCGATGAGGAACTGCTTGCCTGTGTGTCCATCCGTCACGTATAACAGCTTATTTTTCTCGCCGAGAACCGCTGCTGTTAACGGCTCTCGGCTTTGGCGTTTCCCGACATCGTAAATTTGCAGGGGGGAACACATTTGTGGGCCTTCTCCGCGAAGCGGTGGTGATAATAACAGACGTCGCTCTGTCTGTTACGTTTTGGTCGCATCGCTGTCACCGTGGCCTGGGTCTGCTCCGTGGGTTGTGGCTCTTCGTGGCTCGGGGTGTCAGCTTTGAGGTCTGCGGATGCCGCTGTGGGAGTCAGCTCCTTGCAGGCGTTGACGAGCCGATGAGCTTCGCTGGCCAGTGTGCGGAAGTCTTGGTGGGTGTTGCACTTCATGCTGGCGAGTGTCCCCCTCATGTGTGGCGGCAGCGTGCTGAGGAAAATAAACTGGAAGAGGAAGTTGTCGTTGTCCTCCTCCTTGAGCTGCAGCAAATCCTCCATGAGGGCCTTCGGATTGCCCCCTCTGTGGCCGTAGACCGCCAGGATCTTCTCGGCTCTTTCTTCCGCTGATGGGACGTAGTTCGCCACGATGGTCGCTTTGAGCGTCTTGTATTTGTCCCGGGCCGGTGGTCGCCCGATCATGCTCCGCACACACTTCGAAGTGGCGGAGTCGAGTTTGGAGACGATATGATAAAACTTAGTATCGTCAGCCGTGATGCCCGCCAGTATGAACTGGGCTTCAGCCTGCTGAAACCAAGAGGCGGGGTCCTCTTGCCAGAAGTCTGGCAGCTTGACAGCGACGGCGTTCATGCACACCATCACTGCTGTGCCCGCCGGGTGTGAGTGCCTTGCCTCGGCTCTCACGGCGGTGCTGGTGCTCGGTTGAGCCCTCTCAACTTCTGCCGGGGGGAGCAGCTGTCCGTCTGCTCCTTCGTCTGCGTGGCTGCTGGTGTCTGCCTGAGTCGCCACGGATGAGTCGCTTGTGGGAGAACGCCTCCGGTCCATACTCGCGTCAAGGTCACCAGTGTAGAGGAGCTGGGCAATGAAGAGGCGATTTGGTTTATAAGCAAAGTTTTAATGTACAGCTCTTCTATCAAGTCTCATCTGGTGCAGAGAGCGGCAGAAGGGAAAAGAGACAGAATTTCGCCAACTCACTGATTATATACATGTACACAACAAAAGACATGCATAACAAAGGCTGACATCCCTCATTATCATAATCCCCCCATTGTCTTGGTATTTCCTCTCCTCGTCTTGGGAGGTGATGGTAATTCCTCTCCTCGCCTTGGGGGGTGAGGGTGGCTCGTCCGGTCTCCCCCGCCGCGTCCGGGAACGTCTTTGTTCTTCACTCGGCGGGTGAGATTCCTTTGTCCTTTCAGAGGTGTGAAGTTCCTTACATATGCAATCCCAAACATTCCCACATGCTCTAACATATGTAGGTTATGGAATATATGGTTAATATAGACCACAAGACTTTCATTTTCTGGGGACAGAAACCAGTGCGGGGGGGGGCAGTGTAACATCGGGGTTTTTTCCCAGCATGCCTTGCCAGTAGAGACTTTATTTTTGTGTATGTTTAGTGTTATTACTGTGTTATTATACTGCTGTGTCATTATAACTGCGTTATAATGACCCAGCAGTGTTATAGGTAGAATTAGAGCAGGAGTGATTATGTTTTGTGTAACCCTGATATAAACGGAGGTCGGTGAGAATGACCTCCCCTCCTGTCTGTGTTCGTTGTTGTGTTTTAATAAAGACTGTTGTGTCGCAGCCATCTGCTCCCTTTCTTTGTGTGAACCTCGCATACGTCACAATATGTTTCAACAAAGAACTATAAAGAAAGAAATAGAGAGGAGGAGGTCATCATGATAAGACTTCGCGTGCATCACACAAACTTAAATGGTACATTATTTGTAATAGGAAAAAGGGATAATGATAATTGTGCACACTGTGGCTGTAAAGAAAATGTCAGTCATGTTCTTTTTCACTGCTCATTGTATTCAGCTGAAAGAGAAACACTACAGGAGAGGATATGTGAGGCAGGACGGGACTGGAATTTAATGGGGGTTCTGGAATCAGACGGAGAGGGAGTGATGTAAACCAGGAAGGCACTATTTAGCTTTATAAATACGTAATACCGGGCTTCATAGGAACGAGGATAACGTGACATGATGCTGCACACTCTTGTACAGTAGGTGGCGGTATGCACATATAAGCTGTTTGTCATCCGCCAGTAAACCGAGAGAAGAAATTTGAACTGCAAGTTCCACAGTGCATTTCGGTTTTTGTGGGTCGTTGTTCGTTCGTTTGTTGAGGGATATGTGCAGGCGGGAGAAGATGTTTTTAGCTTTAGGTTTCTTTATCTCCTCGTGTCTTTGTTGTCATGTTGCTGTAGACAATCGTCGCAAATTTTCAAAATGAAGAAAGCAACAGAAAATCAAGGAAGCGGGTAAGAACATGCTCGGGTTTATTCTATTTGCGTGTCTAGCTAGCTAAACATTACTTCCTGAAAAGACAACTTGTTAATTATTCGTCAAGAACTTTATTATAACTTGTGCAGCTACTATTTTTCCGTAATGTCCACTCTTCCGCACAGCCACACTTGTTTATTTTTTTCTCAAAGACAAACCAATTAAGTGTCGCAGCTATAAGCAGTGTTGTAGTTAGGGGAACCGGTCAAGTGGACCCCTGACCATGTGAGCAACCTGTGTGAACCCTGGGATCTGTACATGTGCAAGTACATTTTCAATGTGCTGCCTGTCCACCAAACGCGGGTTTTTTTTTCCCCTCTGGGCGGCTATTTTCCATTCATTCTCTATGTAGTCCAGCGTTTACAGTGCTGAGCGCCCTCGGCTGTGGCAGTTTTTTGTTGCGGCGCTCAGAGCTGAAAAAAGCTCAACTTTTCAGAGACTGCAGCTGTCAATGTCAGACCTTGCAGCCAGTCAGAACTGCTGCGTGGGTGGGACATAGGACGCCGGTACTAGTCTGTACTCCGACTCCAGCCTTTGGTGTCATCATATTTTACATCCAGAGTTGCTAGAAAACGTTTCCTGTCATTGTTATTTAGAGACTGCTATTAAAAAAATCAGTAGAAAGTCTAACCATAGAAAAAGCGGAAGTGCTGAGCTGAGAGTGACAAGCTGTTGCTAGGATACAGAGCACAGACCCACCCCCACCCCCGAGCACCGTGCGCAAATGCTGAAAAAAAAAAAATGCTCAGGGCGGTCAGGCAACAAAAAAACGCGTTTGTTGGACATGCAGCCTTACAAACTGATTCAGTGCTTTCTAAAGGGTATCAGGACACTCCATACCCTTGCTGCTCCGTCTCAAGTCAGAAGAAGAAGAAGTCACTCCGTACCCAAATTGCAATGTATCCGAGCCACGCCGTACCCACTTCCGTAACTGCATAATTAAATACTTGCCAAACCAAAATGATGATGTTGTGTGATTTCTGATCCCACCATTTAAGGCTGCTGCTCTTACGGTGCGTTCACACCAAACGCAAACGGGCGAATTTTTTGCGCAGCACGAATACCTTATAACTCATTGTAAACACACGACATGAATTCACCGTCTGAGTGAGATACAGTGTTAAAACCAAGGCCTCATGAAACAATGAGCAACTTTGAGACAATTGCTTCATGAGCAACACAGTGTTATTAAACATTTAATAAAGACTGTCATCTGGTGACTGACCGTCAGAACTGCATCAGAGTTGAAAAACCTGAAAAAAAAACTCAATACTTTTTTTTTTTTTTTTTTGGAGCATTTGGCCATCCGAGGTCTATTCAAAATTGGATGGCAGCAATACAAAGCAAACAAAAAAAAATAATTCCCTCTCAAACTTCCCGCAAGCCCTCAAGTCACATGATGTGACCGACATAAGGTCTCGCTTGCTACGGTCACGTGACTGTGGGCATATTGACATAGTGCTTGACAGTCTGCTCACGACACTTGCGCGTTATATTGCTTGAGGCGGTGTCGAGCATAACATTTTACAGACAGGTGAAGTTGCCTTTATAACTTTTGCAGCTGTGTTCAGCCTGCTGTGGAAATCCCCAAAATAACATCATGCTTAGGTTTACATTATCCGACAGGGCTCACCTGAAAAAGTTGTCCCTACCTCCAAAACGTCACAAGATGGGTGTTTACGTTGCTAGCTTGCCAGCCTTTTTAGCACGTCCGTGGCAGGAATTCGTGGGTAAATAGTTCCGACATCCCAATTCAACTGAAGAGCTCCCGGTCCTTCTGCCTGCAAGTGTGGCACGGAAGTGGGTACGGAGTGACTTGGGACGGAGTGTCCAGTAACCTTCTGAAGTCTCATTCAGAACATTATAGTCCCGCATACCTAGTCTGTGGATTTTCATCTGGGGGCAGCCAGCGGTGACAAGCAACATTCTTCTTCTTCTTCTTCTTAGACAGGAGGACCGGGAACTGAGTATATAGAGTGATGATATAGAGTGAAGTACGTGGCGGTAATGCACCTGTAAGCTGGTTGCCAACTGCCAATCAAATTTAAAAGAAGAAGAAAATTGATTGGCGGTTGGCAACCAGCTTACAGGTGCATTACTGTCACGTACTTCAGCAGTGGAGAAAGTCTTTTGAAAGCAGAAACAGAGCCAAAACCTTCTTTGGGTCAGCTTAGCCAGAACCTTCTCCGGGTCAGTTTAGCCAAAACTTTGTCTGGGTCAGCTAAGTTGTCATCTTGCCATCTTCTTCTTCTTTTACATTTGATTGGTGGTTGGCAACCAGCTTACAGATGCATTACCGCCACTGACTTGATTATTATCACTCTATATCTCAGTATTTCCTCTGGCTTAAAGACCTTGGCGCGGTGGCAACATATTTTTCCCCGGAAAGGAAGGGGGGTGGGGGGTAAACATACCGGAATATTTTAATTTTATACTGTTTATTTCTTTTTAAAATTTTACATAGTAACATTGCATATGGAACTTACCATTTGAAGTATTGTACAGCCGAGGCTTGCCAGTTGGGGTCCCACCCAGACATCCTGTGTTTAGTCTTTTTAGTGGTGTTATCCTTCTCTCCTTCCTCTGCCTGAACACTTTCCTCTCCTTGGCTCCTCTCTTCTGTCTCATCTTGCCCTCTCTGAGCTCTGTCTAATTCAGGTTCTCTCTCTGTCTATGGCGGTATACAAACAGGATAGAAAATATCAAGTGTCATGTTTTGTCCTGGAGGATTTTTTTGTCATGGTTTACATAAATGACAAAAATATGTGTATTTTTTGTATTTTTATTCTAGTGTTTCTTTTTTCCATTGAGAGAGTAGGGAAGGGAAAGAAACATTCATAATAGTAATGTACTCATGCATACTTAAATTATATGATCAGGTGGGTATAGTAACCAGAAATTCTACTCATGTAAAAGCAGTGCTTTGAAATTTATAATTAAAAGTAGACAAAAATTTCTCGTAGAGTTAAGGGTACAAGAGCACCCACTTAAAAACTTGAGCAATGACTTCAGTCTTGAAGGTTTGAGGTTTTTCTCCAAAATTTATAACAATTTTCTTATAGTTTTCTACTTTTCTCTGTAAATCTATCTAAAGTTAAAACCATGTTCCTCCATCCATCCATCCATCTTCTACCGCTTTTCCGGAGGTCCGGGTCGCGGAGGCAGCAGTTCAAGCAGAGAAGCCCAGACTTCTCTCTCCCCAGCCACCTGCTCCAGCTCTTCAGAGGGGATACCAAGGCGTTCCCAGACCAGCTGGGAGACATAGTCTCTCCACCGAGTCCTGGGTCTGCCCCGGGGTCTCCTCCCAGTGGGACGTGCCTGAAACACCTCAAGTGGGAGGCGTCCAGGAGGCATCCTAATCAGATGCCCATACCACCTCAACTGACTCCTTTCAATGTGGAGGAGCAGCGGTTCTACTCTGAGCCTCTCCCGGATGACTGAGCTCCTCACCCTATCTCTGAGGGTGAGTCCAGCAATCCTACGGAGAAAGCTCATTTCAGCCGCTTGTATCCGTGATCTCGTTCTTTCGGTCATTACCCAAAGCTCGTGACCATAGGTGAGAGTAGGAACGTAGATTGACTGGTAAATCGACAGCTTTGCCTTTGAACTAAGCTCCCTCTTCACCACAACAGACCAGTACAACGTCCGCATCACTGCAGATGCTGCTCCAATCCGTCTGTCGATCTCTCGCTCCATTTTCCCCTCACTCGTGAACAAGACCCCAAGATACTTAAACTCCTCCACTTGGGGCAGGAGCCTGTCCCCAACCCGGAGAGGACAATCCACCTTTTTCCGGCTGAGGACCATGGACTCGGACTTGGAGGTGCTGATTCTCATCCCAGCCGCTTCACACTCAGCGGCAAACCGTCCCAGCAAGAGCTGTAGGTCATTGCTGGATGAAGCCAACAGGACAACATCATCTGCAAACAACAGAGATGAGATCCTGTGGTCACCAAGCATGACACCCTCCATTCCCTGGCTGCGCCTAGAAATCCTGTCCATAAAAATTATGAACAGGACCGGTGACAAAGGGCAGCCCTGGCGGAGTCCAACTCTCACTGGGAATGACTCCGACAGAGTGTTGGCAATACGAACCAAACTCTCACAATGGTCGTACAGAGACCGAATAGCTCGTAACAACAAGCCCGATACCCCATACTCCCGAAGCACCCCCCACAAAAATCCACGAGGGACGCGGTCAAATGCCTTCTCCAAGTCCACAAAACACATGTAAACTGGTTGGGCAAACTCCCACGAACCCTCAAGAATTCTCGAGAGGGTAAAGAGCTGGTCCGATGTGCCACGGCCAGGACGAAAACCACCATGTTCCTCAAATATGTAATTTCCTCTTGTAAAATTGACTAATTGTACATTTGAAACTTTATTATAAATTTGTGGATTATTTTATGTCTAATTTTTGTCTGCTTTTTAAAATAAATTTTTTTTAGATAAATTTGAAATAGACTGGTATTTTTTTTTTTACTTTTTCCTTATAACAATTTACATTTTTGACCATGATTTTGCAGTCAGAACAGAACAATAATTTAACTCTGATTACAAAGAAAAAATATTAATAAAAATTATATTTAATGAAATAAATTAACTTAAATGACCAAAGATGCCATTATTTCTGTTATAATATTTCTTTATAGTTTGTTTTTGTTTTTTGTTTTTTTAAAAATCTCCTCACCACCCAGATAGCAGGAAAAACCTTGTTTATTTTGAAATCAAATGTTGGCACGTTTAGTTTGTCTGAAGGCATTAACTTCATTAAAGTCACTGACTTCCTGAATTGCGGTCATCTTAACCTGCCAGGTACATAATCGGGAACTGTAGCGGGCTCTAAAGACATAATTCACCACAATATTTGTTCATGTACAGAATGATCTGTTTAGGCAGTTACAGTTGTGCGCTCAGGCTTTCTCATCAGGCACCTCTCGAGGCAGCCGCTCAAGGACCTCAGTTTAGAGCTAGCATTTTTAGCTGTTTCTTTTTGTCACTGCCGCTGGAGAATAAAAGTGGCACGCCTGCTCGTGCGAGAAAAGAGAGAAATTGCCAGTCTTTTCATTCCTGCAATTCCTACAGAACATAACTTAATATTGTAGTCCATCCATCCATCCATCCATCCATCTTCTACCGCTTTTCCGGAGGTCCGGGTCGCGGAGGCAGCAGTTCAAGCAGAGAAGCCCAGACTTCCCTCTCCCCAGCCACCTGCTCCAGCTCTTCAGAGGGGATACCAAGGCGTTCCCAGACTAGCTGGGAGACATAGACGTAGTGGCTGGTGAAATATATCCTCAGCAATTCATCAGTCCCCCTCGCCTTTCCCTTCATATGAAGCCGGCTGCATATGAATTCTAACCACATCTCTTAGCTAAGCGACTCTTCCATTATTGCTCCCGTTTCCAGCGGGTTAAAACCATGATAAATGCCAGTGCTTACTAGGGCTGGGAACGATCCCTAATTTCCAGAATCGATTCGATTCCGATTCTTGAGATTCTGAATCGATTCGATTCGATTCCGATTCAATCCCGATTCGATCTGGGGAATTACCATTTTAATAGCCATTTTACTTCCCATGAAACAAAAATCTTCGAGACCTAATGCTGCAAATTGTACCAAGAATCTTCTAACTTTGTTAATTCATAAATTATCACATATGGAACTGACCCAAAATCAGTTACAATAATGCACTTTTTATTATTTAACTTATCATTTCATAAAGTGCTCACAGGTGCTTTCTTTAGTGCGAAGGGTGTGTCGTGTCAAGTTCACCACCCAGAGTAAGTAAACAAATTCAATGCATGAACCATGCATTCATAATCTCATTGTATTTCAGTCCCTCCAGGATTTTGTCAGCTGTTTTTGTGATTGTTGTGGCCCAAAAAGCCTGGATTTGTGGGAGCTTTTCCAAAAAGTTATGGCACTTTTAGAGTTTTTTTGCACTCAAAGTTGTGTGAGGAAGTACAGATTTTAAAGCAGCTGCTTTTTCCATAGTTTACAGTGATGCTGTTCTATGTAACACCACAAGAAAAGTACAGGATTGCCCAAAATTTCTTGTTAAACAGTGATTTATTTAGAATTAAATGCTCAGTAAAATTGTAAAAAAAAAAAAAGACCAATATTGTGTTCTTGCTGAGAACTTTAAAAAAAGAAATAAAAGAATTTGTCATTCCAACAACTAAATTGCATTGAATGCATGTTAGTGTGGAGAAAGTGATGGCAGCACCTCCTTGAATCTTGAAGGTCTTCTTCTGTGCTGAAATCCACATGAAGCAGGGATGCTCCTCCACTGACGACCTCTGACCTTCAGAAGGTCTCAGTGAGGATGAAGCTTCCAGTCTTCACACATCTGAAGGCAGATAAAAAGAATAGATTTCACAGTAAAATTAACATTCATATTTTTAGATCGCCACACCACAGTAGGGTTTAATAATTTAGGTTTTTTTTTAATATTTTAACTACAAATTAACTTTCAATGTTGGAAAAGGGTTTCAGTTCATTTCCTGAGAAGGTTTGTTCATTTCAATTTAGTTCTACTGAGTAACAATAGCTTGTTGTACTGCAGCCTTTATTAATTTTATTGTGATTTATTCTCTTCACATCGCTTAAGTGGCAGAAGTCCATAATCTCATAAAATATACCTTAATTCTGCATTTATTCACAGCGCTTAACCAGCAGTTCTCTCTGTGTCCATAGTTTGTAAAAGAAACCACCATCATGCCAGATAAATTATTAATTGACGACATAAACGTTAAAACAAACAAATATTATACTTACAGTCTCAGCAGCTCCAAGTCTCCCTCTGCTTCACGGGTTTCAGTCTCCGCATTTTCCCTATATCAGTCGTCAACTTGATGCTCCAACACAGCGCTGCACGGAGTAAAAGTCCGTTTATCCCCGCTTTATGAAAAATATTCAGAAGCTGTTGAGGACGGTCTTTACGGTGACTTTTGCTGCTAAATTAAGAGACGCACGTTATTAACTCCGCGTCATGTAAACACAAAAGACGTGTGCACGCGCCGCAGGGAACACAGAAGTTTTATTTATGAAAAATATTCAGAAGCTGTTGAGGACAATCTTTACGGTGACTTTTGTTGCTAAATTAAGAGACGCACGTTAATATCGCCGCTCGTGTAAACACGAAAGAGCACGCGCGGCAGGAAACTCTTGCCGGATGAGAACCGTTTTAACACCACAGAAGAAGAACTAGCATATCCGTTAGCTTGCTAGCTCCATTAGCGCGTCAGTTGTTTATGGTTCTCGGCCGTTGTTCCTGGCTGACTGACCCGGTTTCGACCCGATTATACTCAGCAGACGTTCACAAACGTAAAAATATTATATTAAAACATATTAATATTAAAAGATCGATCCGCGGATTTTGTGGATCGATATCGGCTCAGTCAAACATGTATCGATACATATCGATATATTGATCTTTTGAACCCACCCCTAGTGCTTACATACCTCTTCTGATTTTTTTCCGCATTTAAAGTACTTGAACAAACTCGTGTTTTTGTCGACAGTGACGCTTAACGAGACACTGCCTGCTGACTGAGTCGAGAACTCGTGTGGGCGGGGCGCTTCTAAACTCCGCGCGGATGACGGCCACGCGCGTTGTTCACGTGCGCGCTTGCGGAAAGTCATTGCTTCATATATTTTTCTTAATATAATCATATCGCCTTGGGGTGGCGGTACAATTTCTGGCGAGGCGGGCCGTCACGGAGAAATGTTACCAGAGGAAACACTGTATCTTCTTCTTTTAGATTTGACTAGTGCCTCCCTGTCCATGCCTGTAGAAAGCAGGCAGGTGTAAGCAAGCACGTCGGCACTCATTCAGTGGTGCCTGCCTTTGATCTGTGATGGTGTCATAGCGAGTCCTGTGATCTTTGATGATGTCATAGCGAGTCCTATACTTGTGAGGGATGACTGCGCTTGATCTTTGATGATGTCATACTGAGTCCTATGATCTTTCTTCTTTTATATTTGATTGGTGGTTGGCTTTGTGACGTTTTCCTCATTGCTTTGTGACGTTGTCCACATTGCTTTGTGACGTTTTCCTCATTGCTTTGTGACGTTTTCCTCACAGCTTTGTGACGTTTTCCTCATAGCTTTGTGACGATTTCCTCATAGCTTTGTGACGTTTTTTCCTCCTAGCAATGATGATGGACTACAGCTCCTGACCAGATAGAGTGATGATAAAGAGTGAAGTACAAGGAGACGAAGAAGAGGAAAAACAATCACACAGACAGACAGACAGACGTGTAGAGAGAGAGCAAGGGCCCGCAGAGAGAGAAATGAGAGCTGATCAAGTTGGACTGTTTGAAGAAGAAGGTTCGGATCGCATTTATGTCTGTGTTCGGCTTGTGGTAGGATTGATTTGTTTGTGGCGGATAGCAAAAACTGTACGCTGTCTGTAACATTATGGCATCTAGCTCTGATGGGTACGATAAAGATGAGGTGGGCTGGACACTATTCAGGTCTGGGGGCCGGAAAAGAGCAGTTGGGGGTAGGGATGGGCATAATTTACCGATTAACCGATAATTGATCATTAAGAATTTCACCGAGGAAGTTCATTTTCGTCGACAAACCGTTTTTTTTTTTAAACAATCCGAGGTTATTAGTGCACGGCCGTCCTCAAACAATGCAATGGCAAAATTTGGGCACCAGGGGGCAACATTACACCATCGCCGTACCCTGGCGTGCCTCAGTTGATACATGCGCGCTTCCGTAGGGCAATCGCCAAATCATGAAGCGATTACGGCGAAGTGTTGCGTGGGACTATTTCAATTTAAAAAATGACCAGGTGTACTGCAATCACTGCAATGCAGCATACAAATATACCTCATCGACAGGGTCCATGGAACACCCTTATTACGCGAAGAAACCGCCAACAGTGGTTGCGCGCTGAGTAATGGCGGTCGGTGAAGATTCTTTTCTTTTCTTTTTTTTCAGAAACTTTATTGAGAAGGTCATGAAGATTCGGTAGAAGACACACACACACGTGTAAGTGTACATACATACGTAGATGTAAATAAAGTGTACATAAATATGTTTTTAGAACTCTTTTATTCTTATAACAAGATACGTAACTCAAGATGAAAATGATTTACTGCACAGGTTAATGAGAGCTTTACTGCTCCTCAGGTGCTAGAGGCGCAGGATCGTCGAGGGAAGCTGCAGGAGGCGGCGTCGTGGCTCGACGGGAAGACTATTTCGCACAAAATGGCACAAGAGAACAGCAAAAAGTTCCGCGCGGCTAGACTAAGTAACACGAGCGATAGAGCAATGAATGCGGTCTTCGTTTGTTGGGTGGCCGCTCGGCAGGGACAGAAGCTGGGTAAAACGTCTCGGCCAATCAGCTTGCGGGGTGAAACGTCTCGGCCAATCAGCTTGCGAGATTCCCGAGCCGAGCCAACATGACAACAGCGAACAGAGAGAGAGGTGGATTTGAGTTGTGCGGCTGTCCGTGCACCTGATGTTCTAATGTAGTCTACCTGCCTTGTTACGTACCTAAAAATGTTAATGATTAACCGATTATTAATCATTAATTCTCCCGACGATCGGTGAAGAAAATTTCACCGAATGCCCATCCCTAGTTGGGGGGCAACAAGACCTACAAGTAGGTCAGATGAGAGTGATGCGGAAGGAAGTAACAATGCGAAGAAAACACGAACTAGCCAAAATGGATGGCAGTTTGAGGATGTAGGGAATGACTGGAAGGTTGTCATTGAGTTCAATCAGGGTGGGGGGCACTATCACCCGGTAAAGCTAACAAAAGCAATTGAGAAAGAAATTGGGAGAGTTAAGTTTGCAAAGTTCTTGAATAATAACTGGCTGTTAATTCATGCCACAGGTAAACAACAGCCACAGAAAATACTGGCAATATGTCTAAACGGAGAACAAATGAAGGCGCATGTTCCTGGTGCGACAGCTAACTTGAGGGGAGTTATATCAGGTGTCCCTTTGTGCATGTCTGTGGAAGAAGTGAAAAACGAGATCCAAAGAGGAACGGTGAAGGATGTAAAAAGGCTAAAGATAGTAAAAGAGAAGGCTCACTGAAGGACACACTGTCTGTCATGATTCAGTTTGAGGACACTCCCTATATCAGCCCTAATAGGATACATGTATTACAGTGTCAGAGAATACATCCCAAAGCCACTCAGGTGCTACAAATGTCAAAGGATGGGTCACACTGCTCAGCAATGTAAGGGAAAGCTAAGATGTGCTAGATGTGGTGGGGAGCACGAATATGGTAAATGTGACAAGGACGCCAAAGTAAAAAGTGTTGCAACTGCGGGGGTGAGCACAGTGCTGCATATGGAGGATGTGTTGTGCAAAGGGAAGCTAGACAAGCCAAGGAAATCAGAATAATTAAGAAAATCTCGTATGTGGAAGCTCTAAAGACAGAGGGGCAGGAATAGTCAGAAACACAGCAGGCCTTCCTCAAAGAAGTTCAGTTCAAATGGAAGCCCAGCCATCAATGGGTCTTACGCAAGCACAGGATCGTGCCGCTGGAAGGAATGTTTGTGTTCACAAAAATGTTGCTGCACAGCTAAAGAAGAAAAGTGAAAGAATCAAAACCATTGTGGAAACAGCTGGAAGCTTCCTAAATGTGAAAGATAATCACAGCCGACCAGATTCATGCTTTATTGAAAGCTGAAACTGGGGAGACTGCACATGCTGAAACAAGGCCTTAATTATGGTACTACACATGCTACAGTGGAATACGAGGAGTCTTATAGCAAACGGACAAGAACTCAAGAAGTATCTTTATGAATTAGGAGTTGTTCCAGAGGTAGTGTGTGTACAGAAGACATGGCTTCAGCCTCACTGAGATTTTGTTATTCCAGGATACAGTTCAATCAGACAGGATAGAATTAACACTGTAAATGGAGGAGGATGTGCCACTTTCATTAAAGATGGCCTGGCGTATAGGGGGATTCCCTCCCCTGAGGATATAGAATGTAATATTATTGAAATATGTAGGCCAAATGGACAAGGAAATATTAAGCTGATTAATTATTACAACCCATGTAGGAAGTTAATAACAGATATTTTCAGTGTTATGGCAGGGGAAGGGCATATGAAAGAGTTATGGTGTGGAGACTTTAATGCCCATAATAGCTTGTGGGGAAGCACACATGCAGATAACAATGGAAATGTTGTGGAAGAGATGTTAGATGAAAGATCGTTAATTTGTCTAAACAGTGGTGAAGGTACCAGGGTGGATGCGCATAGGGGCACATTATCATGTATTGACCTGACTCTGGTATCTGATTCTTTAGTGAGCACCTGTGAATGGATGGTTACGAACAGGACAACTATGGGAAGTCATTTAAACTGAAGGATGTATACAAGAGGGAAGATGTTTTACAAGATGGTGTTTTGACAGGGCAGATTGGGGAAAATTTAGGCAATACTGTGTTCAGTCGCGTCATTTGGTAACATTAGAAAATGGCATAGAAGAGTGTTCAAGTCAGGTAACCAATCATATTCTGAATGCTGCAATAGCAAGTATACCTAAGAAAACAACGCAGGGTAGGAAGAAGGTTGTACCCTGGTGGAATGATGAATGTAGTATTGCAGTAAAAGAGCAAAACAAGGCATTCAGAGAGCTGAGAAAGAATATGACTAGTGAAAACTTAAGAGTACAAAAAGAAAAGGGCAGCAGCTCGAAGGATTATTAAAAACAGGAAAAGGTCAACATGGAGAGAATTTTGTTCCACCCTTGGTAGGAAAACAGAACTAGGTCATGTCTGGGGTATGTTCAAAAAAATGAGTGGGAAGAGGGTATCAGTTAAAATTCCAGCTTTAGTAGATGGGGACAAGAAGGCTGTATCAGACAAAGAAAAGGCAGAAGTCCTAGGTAGAGCATTTGCAGCAGTGCATAGAGGAGACCATCTTGGTGAGAGTCATTGACAGCAAAGGGAGTGTAAACTCAGAGAAAATGAAAACTTAAAAAAATGAAGTGAAAGAGGACATGACTGCGTTAGACCTCGAGCTCACGATGTCAGAGCTGAAGAGAGCTTTGCAAGATAGTGGATACACAGCTCCAGGATATGATCAGTTAAGCTATGCTATGTTCTGGCAGTTGCCTGTGCAATCAATGCAACTGGTGCTGAAATTGCTTAACAAAATATGGAAGGAAGGGGTTATCCCAAGTGGGTGGAAAAGGCTGTAATTTTACCATTTAATAAGCCAGGGAAAGATCCGGCTCATCCAGTCAACTACAGGCCAATAGCATCAACGTCACACTTAGGGAATTGGATGGAGAAGGTGTTAGTTTACAGACTCTCATACAGTGGGGTAAAAAAGTATTTAGTCAGCCACCAATTGTGCAAGTTCTCCCACTTAAAAGATGAGAGAGGTCTCCAATTTTCATCATAGGTATACCTCAACTATGAGAGACAAAATGAGGGGGGGGGAAAAATCCAGAAAATCACACTGAAGGATTTTTAATGAATTAATTGGTAAATTCCTCAGTAAAATAAGTATTTGGTCACCTACAAACAAGCAAGATTTCTGGCTCTCACAGACCTGTAACTTCTTCTTTAAGAGGCTCCTCTGTCCTCCACTCGTTACCTGTATTAATGGCACCTGTTTGAACTCGTTATCAGTATAAAAGACACCTGTCCACAACCTCAAACAGTCAGACTCCAAACTCCACTATGGCCAAGACCAAAGAGCTGTCAAAGGACACCAGAAACAAAATTGTAGACCTGCACCAGGCTGGGAAGACTGAATCTGCAATAGGCAAGCAGCTTGGTGTGAAGAAATCATCTGTGGGAGCAATTATTCGAAAATGGAAGACATACAAGACCACTGATAATCACCCTTGATCTGGGGCTCCACGCAAGATCTCACCCCGTGGGGTCAAAATTATCATGAGAACGGTGAGCAAAAATCCCAGAACCACATGGGGGGGACCTAGTGAATGACCTGCAGAGAGCTGGGACCAAAGTAACAAAGGCTACATCAGAAACACACTACGCCGCCAGGGACTCAAATCCTGCAGTGCCAGACGTGTCCCCCTGCTTAAGCCAGTACATGTCCAGGCCCGTCTGAAGTTTGCTAGAGAGCATTTGGATGATCCAGAAGAGGATTGGGAGAATATGATATGGTCAGATGAAACCAAAATAGAACTTTTTGGTAAAAACTCAACTTGTCGTGTTTGGAGGAGAAAGAACACCATACCTACTGTGAAGCATGGGGGTGGAAACATCATACTTTGGGGCTGTTTTTCTGCAAAGGGACCAAGACGACTGATCCGTGTAAAGGAAAGAATGAATGGGGCCATGTATCGTGAGATTTTGAGTGAAAACCTCCTTCCACCAGCAAGGGCATTGAAGATGAAACGTGGCTGGGTCTTTCAGCATGACAATGATCCCAAACACACCGCCCGGGCAACCAAGGAGTGGCTTCGTAAGAAGCATTTCAAGGTCCTGGAGTGGCCTAGCCAGTCTCCAGATCTCAACCCCATAGAAAATCTTTGGAGGGAGTTGAAAGTCTGTGTTGCCCAGCGACAGCCCCAAAACAGCACTGCTCTAGAGGAGATCTGCGTGGAGGAATGGGCCAAAATACCAGCAACAGTGTGTGAAAACTTACAGAAAACGTTTGACCTCTGTCATTGCCAACAAAGGGTATATAACAAAGTATTGAGATGAACTTTTGTTATTGACCAAATACTTATTTTACCGAGGAATTTACCAATTAATTCATTAAAAATCCTTCAGTGTGATTTTCTGGATTTTTTTTTCTTATTTTGTCTCTCATAGTTGAGGTATACCTATGATGAAAATTGGAGACCTCTCTCATCTTTTAAGTGGGAGAACTTGCACAATTGGTGGCTGACTAAATACTTTTTTACCCCACTGTTTGTACTAGAGCAAAAACGATTAATAAACGACTATCAGAATGGTTTTAGAAGAGGAAGATCCACAGTGGATGCTCTAGTTAGGGTAAGTAATGATATTGAAAAGACTCTCAAAATGAAAGAAGGAATGGTTGTAGTTTATCTGGATATTGAAAAGGCTTATCAGCACGAGCACAATCTCATTCTACTGTACATGATTGGTTGTACACCAATGAATGACAATAAGGGTGATTTAAATTTATTTTATGACTCACTGCGGAGGGATGGACTGAAATTGAATAAAATGGGCATTGGTGGTAGGATGTATAATTGGATAATGGATTTTTTAACACAGGACAATTAGGGTTAAAGCAGTATCAGAAGTTTCTAATGACTTTGAAATAGAAAATGGTGTTCCTCAGGGGAGTGTGATAAGCCCTGTTTTATTCAACATAATGATTAATGACATGTTTGAGGATCAAGAGGGATCCATCAAAACAGCACTATATGCAGATGATGGAGCCTTATGGACAAGGGGAAGAAATGAGAAATTTGTTCAAAAACATCAGGAAAGCAACAGAGAAAGTGGAAAAGTGGTCATATGACTGGGGATTAAAATTTTCAAACAGTAAAACCTGTTATATTACTTTCACAAAAAAACGCAGAACTGGTACAGAACCATTAACATTATACTGTATAATCAGCCAATAGAGAAAGTCAGTAAGTTCAAATATCTAGGATTGTGGTTTGATAGTACACATGGAGAGTTCATGTTGAAAATCTGGAGACAAAGTGCAAAAAAGTCAATAATCTCATAAAAGCTGTAGCTGGACATGAATGGGGTGCAGATAAACAGGAATTAATTGACATTTACAGAACACTAATGTGATCGACAATAGACTAAGGATGCATAATTTATGGAGCAGCGGCAAAGACAACTGGAAAAAATAGACAGAATGCAGCATAGAGTGCTTCGCCTGTGCATTGGAGCCGTCAAAGCAACACCAAACAGTGGAGTTTTAATAGAAGCAGGAGAAATGCCAATGGATTTGAGAAGAGACAAACTCACATTATCATACTGGGTCAAGCTGAAAGGAAGTGATGAAGCGAATATTTAAAAAAAAAAAAAAAAACACTACAAGACTGCTGGGAATACTCTTAATTTCCAGGGACACGGGTTTGGGTGGACAATTGAAAGAAAAGCCAGAATGTATGGGCTACAAACTATTGATATAGCTAACACCACTCCAGTGAGTAATGTTCCCCCTTGGCTGTTTCCGGGAATAGAAGTAGACGCGAGTCTGCTAATGAGGAAAAAGGATTGGCATATGAGTGAAGTAGGTGTTAAAACAAGCATTTACCTCAGGAACAATTACTATAATTTCTTACAGCTCTAGTGGAGTTGGAGTATACATTCCAGAGTTTAAAGTGACCATCACAAAAAGACTGTCCAACAATAAATCCGTGTTTACAGCAGAGATGGTGGCAATAATTACCTCTGCCAGGAGGTTATGTTTTTGTCGGGGTTTGTGTGTCTGTCTGTTTGTTTGTCTGTCTGTTGGTTAGCAAAATAACTCAAAAAGTTTTGGACGGATTTCGATGAAACTTTCAGGCGTTGTTGGAAATGGTACAAGGAAGAACTGATTAATTTTTGGGGATGATCCGGATCACCGTCTGGATACAGGAATTTTTTAAAGGATTCTTTATTGTAACAATAATGGGTATCATGATCATCATCGTAACTACAATAATGGGTATCATCATCATCGTGATGATGATATGATGACTATGATGATGATGATACCTATTATTGTTAATACGATGATGATGATACCTATTATTGTTACTACGATGATGATGATACCTATTATTGTTGTAACTATGATGATGATGATGATACCTATTATTGTAACTAGGATGATAATGATGATGATGATACCTATTATTGTAACTAGGATGATAATGCTCAGATGATGATGCGCAGACCTCCGCCAAGCGGAGGTAACCAATAACTTTTCTAGTTATTGGTTTGCAGTGGGTGGAGGAGGTCAGACCGGACCGGGTGGTGGTGTGCTTGGATTCACTTGCAGTGTTAAAAACCATACAGATACTAAAATCTACAAGGGAAGACTTGGTGATTGAGCTATATCACAGTTTATTTAGGGTACACAGGGGCGGTGGAGAAGTTCAGTTTTGTTGGGTTCCTGCACGTGAAGGGTTGAAAGAGAATGACTGCAGACAAATTAGCAAAAAGCGCTCTTGGAAAAGAGATAACTATACCATTGCCTCTTGAAAAAGGTGAAGGGAAAGCAGTAATCAAGAAAGAAGGAACAGAGTTATGGCAAAAAAGATGGGATGAAGATCATAAAGGTAGATCGTATTACAAAATACAAAAATCTATTGCAATGAAGAATTACATAACAACCAAAAGGGGGGAAGACATCATCATGGCAAGACTCAGACTGGATCATACAGGTTTGAACGGCACTTTATTCACCATGGGGAAAAGCGAAAGTGACAAATGTAGAGAATGTGGAGTAAAAGAAAATGTCGAGCACATCTTATTACACTGTTGTAGAGAGAAATGAGCAGGCAAGGCAGTGAGCTGGATCGTTGTGGACTTTATTTCTCTCTACCCTCAAGTCAACAAGAGTAATCCCAGGTTGCAGGGCATCTCTTTTATATGTTACATGCCTTGCCTAGCGACTTGGGGGCTCACACCACAATGCACATTATCACAATGCCTGTCAGCGCATTAACATACAGTCTTTGAGCGCCTCCACCTCTGCTGTCCCGTCTCGACCCCCCCATCCCGTCGGCTTCTCTTCTCCTGTGCCCTTCAATGTGAGTGCAGAATGTGACGTCTAGCTGTCCTGTGGGCTTCAGCCGACATCCATAGCGGCTGTAACAGGGGGTCGCCGGCTCTGAGGCGCTGCTGTGCCGGTGGGGCACTTCTGGAGGTGCGTCCATCTGTGGGGAGACATTGGGGGGGGGGTGTACACATCTTCATCATGCCGTTGTGCCTGAGCTGACGAGTCATTTACTTGGGGAGCTCTCAGTGCGGGTCGTCCATGCCGAGGAGCTCGGGCCAACACCACCTGCTCGTCTGCTAATACGAAGGCTGGCTTAAGCCTGTCTATGCCGAC
Source organism: Pholidichthys leucotaenia (assembly GCA_020510985.1). Taxonomy (NCBI): domain Eukaryota; kingdom Metazoa; phylum Chordata; class Actinopteri; order Cichliformes; family Pholidichthyidae; genus Pholidichthys; species Pholidichthys leucotaenia. The sequence goes on from CM035841.1 coordinate 334,352,227, forward strand.
TGTTTCTCTGCGTTCCCCCAAGTCTAACTCAAAATGTTTAGCACCCAGGTTCCAATACTCTGAACAGGCCATCGTAGGGCGGGCACAACTGGGTCCGGTGGGCATTGTGCCTGACAAACACGAACGACGCATCCTTCAAAGTCCTTGGGACGAAAACGCGGGGAAAACAGTGGTGGGCCGGGCCCGGTACCGTCCCTGCCTCTGCTCTACGTAGTGAAGGCGGGGGTGAAACAGTGTTCGGCGCGGGGTTGTCAAGCAAAAATTCACCAGGGAGCCGCAGCGGCTGGGAAAAAACAAGTTCTGCTGGGGAGGCAGCCAGATCCTCCTTCGGTGCGGAACGCAATCCTAACAGAAGCCACAGCAACTGGTCCACCCAATTTGCGTCCATAAGCAAAGCCCTGAGCGCTGCTTTAAGAGACCTATGGAAACGCTCGCATAACCCGTTGGCCTGGGGGTTGTACGCGGTCGTGAGATGAATGGTGACGCCCAAGTTCCAGGCCATCGTGGACCAGAGGTCAGAAACGAACTGCAGGCCCCTGTCGGATGTGATGTCCGAAGGGGTGCCAAAACGTGCCACCCATGTCACCAAAAAAGCATGTGCAACTTCTGTAGACGTGGTGTAAGCTTGCGGCACCGCTTCGGGCCAGCGTGTGGTGTGGTCCACCACTGTCAGGAGGTGCATAAACCCCTGCAATGGTGGGAGGGGCCCCACGAGGTCCACGTGAACATGGTTGAACCTCTTAGCCGGGACGTGGAACGGCTCGAGGGGGGCCTTTGTGTACCTGTGCACCTTGGCTTGTTGGCATGCTCCGCAGGCTGCAGCCCACTCTTTCACCTTTTTACGCAGGCTCAGCCAACCAAACTTTGCTCCCACCATTTTGACTGACGCGCGCACTCCTGGGTGCGCCAGGGAATGAACCAAGTCGAAAATGCGATGGCACCAAGCGCGTGGAACCACCGGGCGCGGGCAGCCTGTGGAAACGTCACAGAGTGTGTGTGGGGGGGTGTCTTGCAGTTCTCTGCTCTCCAGCCTTAACTCTGTTGGTCCAGACTGGAGTGCACAAACATCCGCGTCGTCAACTTGCTCTGCGGCCATGGCTGTGTAATCTATCCCTACGTAGACTGGGGCCACTAATGCACGCGAGAGGCCGTCTGCCACCACATTGAGTTTACCGGCCACATGCTAAATGTCGGTCGCAAACTCCAAGATAGCGGCCAGCTGTCTCTGCTGCCGGGCCGACCATGGTTCCGAAACCTTGGCCATAGTGCACGTTAGTGGCTTGTGGTCTACAAACGCAGTGAAGCTGCGCCCTTCCAGCCAGAACTGGAAGTGGCGTATGGCCAGCTGGAGCGCCAGTAACTCTCTGTCGAACTCGCTGTATTTACGCTCATTGTCGCTCAAAGACCAGCTAAAAAAGGCGAGCGGCTGCCAAGAACCGGCGACGCACTGCTCCATGATGGCCCCTATGGCCGCATCCGATGCGTCGGTAGTGAGTGCTATCCGAGCCGCCTGATCAGGGTGCGCCAAAAGTGTGGCATTCGCTAGGGCTGTTTTGGCATCGGAAAACGCCTGCTTCAGCTCGGGGATCCAGTCGATGCTGTCCGCCAGTTTTTGTTTCTGAAGTGCAGCGTACAATGGCTGCGTGAGCTGGGCTGCACGGGGGAGGAAACGCTTGTACAAGTTAACCATCCCCAAAAACTCCTGCAGAGCCCTAACCGTCTGAGGCCGGGGAAAATCTGCCACTGCGCACACTTTGTCCGGTAAGGGCATCGCGCCCTCCGGTGAGATGCGGTGGCCCCAAAAGTCGATTACTGTAACCCCAAACTGGCACTTCGCCGGGTTGATGATTAACCCGTGCTCCTCCAACCTCTGGAAGACCATCATGAGGTGAGCTACGTGTTCGTCCTCGGACCCGCTGGCCACCAGGATGTCGTCCAGGTAGACAAACACAAAAGGCAGATCACACAGCACAGTGTCCATCATGCGTTGGAAGGGCTGCACCGTGCCTTTTAACCCGAAGGCATGTGTAGGAACTCAAAAAGACCGAACGGGATTATTACTGCCGTTTTGGGTATGTCTGCTGTGCGCACCAGGACCTGGTGGTACCCGCAGACCAGGTCCACCTTGGAAAAAATGCGTGCCCCGGTGAGGTGGACGGAAAAATCCTGAATATGGGGGATTGGGTAGCGATCTTGCGCTGTGGCGTTGTTTAATCTGCGGAAATCGCTGCATGGTTGCCATGATCCCTCGGCTTTTGGCACCACATGTAGCGGGGACGCCCATGGGCTGATGATGCCCAACCTTTCCAAGTTGGCAAACTCCTCGCACACACTGGCCAGTTTAGCTGCATCCAGGCGCCGAGGTCGTGCGAAAACAGGCAGCCCCGTGGTGGTAATGGAGTGCTCTACCCCGTGCTTAGTGATGGCCACCGAAAATGTCGGAACCGTGAGTGCTGGGAAATGGGTGAGTAGTGTGTGGAACTTACCCCCTGGAGTTGTGACTTTGGCCAGTGTTGTGGACCCGGCACCTCGAGCTGTACAGGGCAGAGAATCAAAAGATATAGCATTAATCAGGCGTCTGTTAGCCTCATCGACTAACAGCCCGTGTGCACACAGGAAATCTGCACCCAAAATGGGGGAGTTGCATGCCGCTATGACGAAGGACCATTGGTAGTTACAGTCGTGCAAACATATGGTCAGTGTCCTCTCACCAAAAGTCTTAATGTCTGAGCCGTTTGAGGCTGCGAGCTCGGGGCCGCTACTTCCAGCCAGCCGGTCTGCGTAGGACGGCAGGATGAGGCCCTTTTGGGAGCCGGAGTCCTCGAGGAACCGTCTCCCCAAGCGTGAGACCGTCACATATAGCAGCTTGGTTGTGTCACCGGCAGTCGCAGCTGCTACTGACTGCCAGTCCTGGCGTTTCCCGAGCGCTTGAACTGGCATGGTGGCACGCATCGCCGTTTGTCTTCTCCAAAGCGGTGGTGGTAGAAGCAGAGCATGCCCCTCCAGTGCTTCTTGGCCTCCGCGGCGGCCACCATTGATGTCTCCTCGCCCTCGCTGGCTGTCTCACTAGGTTCCGGCGCCACTGCGTTCACAGCAAAGGTTCTGGTCGCCAGGATAATCCGGCCCACCTCTTGTGCCAGCGTCCGGTAGTTCTGCATGGCCAGCGGCGGTGAATTGGCAAGGACTGCTCTGGCCGCTGTCGGGAGGTTCCCGAGGAAGAGGTGGGCAAACAGGAATGGCTCGCCATCTGTGCTCATCAACGCCAACATTTTCTCCATTAATTCGACCGCTGACCCGTCTCCCAACTGGGATCATGTCAGGAGCCTTTCCGCTCTCTCGCAGTCCGAGAGCGTGTAGCATTGGGTCAGCGCTGTCTTGAGAGTGTCATATTTGCCGTGGGCTGGGGGCCGTTGGAGCAGGCTCAAAACCTGCTGTGTTGTGCGTGCGTCCAGCGCTGCAACCACGTAGTAGTACTTGGTGTTATTCGCCGTCACTCCACGGAGTGCGAACTGGGCCTCGGTGTGGAGGAACCAAGTCGTCGGGTCGTGCAGCCAAAAGTCTTGGGAGCTTGACTGAAACGGTGCATGCAGTGTTGGCGCGTCCATTCCGGGCTGTCTCCGGGGTGTTTACCTCGAATTCCATTCTGCATCAGAGGTCACCAGTGTAGAGAGAAATGAGCAGGCGAGGCAGTGAGTTGGATCAGCGTGGACTTTATTTCTCTCTACCCTCAAGTCAACAAGAATCATCCCAGGTCGCGGGGCATCTCTTTTATATGTTAATGCCTTGCCTAGCGACCTGGGGGTTCACACCACAATACACATTATCACAATGCCTGTTGGCGCATTAACATAGTCCTTTAGTGCCTCCACCTCCGCTGTCCCATCTCGACCCCCCGTCGGCTTCTCTCCTCCAGTCCCCTTCAGTGTGAGTGGAGAATGTGATGTCTAGGTCCCCCACACTGTCACAAATATGGAAGTGAAAGACAGATAATAGAAAATGAAGTTCGAGAGGCCGGTAGGGAATGGGATTTAACTGGGATTCTGGGAACAGATGGAGATGGAGAGGCAATAAGAATCACGTTAAGGGCTCTTTTCTTTTTTTTAAATAACACAGGATTAAGTTATAGAATTTAGGGGTTGAGCTCAGATGACATAATGTTACACACTCTTGTACAGTAGGTGGCGGTATGCACCTTTCAGTTGTTTGCTATCCGCCAGTAACCGAGAGAAGAAGAAGAGACGAAGAAGAGTGATGTCTGAAGATAGAGTTGAGGTTTGATTGGATACAGCAATGATGATAGGAGGACTACAGCTCCTGACCAGACAGAGTGAAGTATGTGGTGGTAATGCACCTGTAAGCTGGTTGCCAACCACCAATCAAATCTAAAAGAAGAAGAGGAAGGTTATATAGAGTGACTTGGAAACTTGATATGAAAGTAGAGTGATGATGACACAGTCCAAGGACGGATAATTTTTTTCACACATAAGTTGTTCAGAACTCTTTATAAGAGATCGAGTCAGGTGAACATGAAAGAAGAACAAGAAGAAGATATAGAGTGATGATAATCAAGTCAGTGGCGGTAATGCACCTGTAAGCTGGTTGCCGGCCGCCAATCAAATCTAAAAGAAGATGACCTGAAGGGAGACGAAGAGGACTCCAGAGTTTAAAGTGATCCAGCTTGAAAGAAAAATAAAGAGTGATGATGAATCCAGCTTGAAAAAATATAGAGTGATGAGCTAGAGTGAAGTATGTGGCAGTAATGCACCTGTAAGCTGGTTGCCAACCGCCAATCAAATCTAGAAGAAGACATCACTCTTCTTCGTCTCCTCGTACTTCACTCTATATCATCACTTCACTTTATATCATCACTCTATACATCTTGGCCATGGGCCTATGATCTTTGATGATGGAATAGCAAGACCTTTGATGCCTGTAAACATTGATCTTTGATGATGTCATAGCGAGTCCTATGATCGTGAGTGATGCCTGCCTTTGATCTTTGATGTCATAGTGAGTCCTATGATTGTGAGTGATGCAGTCCAAGGACAGATAATTTTTTTCACACATAAGGAGTCGTTATACATAGGAACATCATTGGACATTTCACACATAGGGAGTCGTTATACATGGGAACATCATAGGACATCATGCAGACATTATAGGAACATCACTGGCGGTCCAATGATCTTTGGTCGTGACAGATACAGATTTCTTGAATTTATAGAGTGATAGAGTGAAGTGATAGAGTGATGATGATGATGATGATAGAGTGAAGTGATTGGTGGTTGGCAACCAGCTTACAGGTGCATTACTGCCACGTTAGTTAATTCCCCCCTCCACAGCATGTGGAACACCATTTGGTGTATGGGGCGGTGCCTATCTCCGTTTCTCTGACCCTAGGCCACACAGCTACTGTAAGTAGTGAAAGCTACAGTGGGGGGTCAGTCCTCTGGTAGCTCTGTGCGTAACTTTACTTTCCCCGTTCCATTATGCTGAGCACCACACTAGAAGGCAGAAAGTACCATTTTTATATGGTCTTTGGTATGACCCGGCCGGGATTTGAACCCCTGCCTCCCGGGTGTGGGGCGGATGCTCTACCAATTGAGCCACCACTCCGGTATTACTGCCACGTACTTCACTCTATATCATCACTCTGTATCTTTGTATAAGGAGTTCTGAACAACTCCTTATGTGTGAAAAAATTATCCGTCCTTGGAATGTGTCCTTATAACCATATGAACCATTCTTCTTCTTTTAGATTTGATTGGCAGTTGGCAACCAGCTTACAGGTGCATTACCGCCAAGTATGCCACATTTCACCATATGAACCATATATATACTGTATATCATCACTCTTCATCATCATCACACTCTATAATTCAAGAAATCTGTGTAGTCTGTCACGATCATAGGACTCGCTAAAAGATCACAGGGCTCACTATGGCATCATCAAAGATCAAAGGCAGGCATCACTCACCATCATAGGACTCGCTTTGACATCATCAAAGATCATAGGACTCACTATGTCATGATCATAGGACTCGCTGATGATCATAAAACTCGCTATGACATCATCAGAGATCAAAGGCAGGCATCACTCACGATCATAGGACTCACTGTGACATCAAAGAGCATAGGACTCACTATAACATCATCAAAGGCAGGCATCACTGAACAAGTTGTGACGTGCTTTCTTAACACCTGCTTTCTACGGGCATGCAAAAATGCTTGCTTATAAACTTTGTTTCTATGGGCATGCAAAAATGCTTGCTTATAAACTTTGTTTCTATGGGCATGCACAGGTATGCACTAGTGTGTGTATGTCATCATATAATTCAAGAAATCTCTGTGTGTCAGTGTGTCACGATCATAGGACTCGCTAAAAGATCATAGGATTGCCTATGATGTCCCTATGGTCTCTACATGATGTCTATATAGGCATCACACGATCAAAGGACTCACTATGACATCATCAAAGATCGATGTCACGATCATAGAACTCGCTATGACATCAAAGGTCAAAGGCAGGCGTCACTCACGATCATAGGACTCGCTATGACACATCAAAGATCAAAGGCAGGCATCACTGAACGAGTGCTGACGTGCTTGCTTGCACCTGCTTTCTATGGGCATGCAGAAATGCTTGCTTATACTTGGTTTCTATGGGTATGCACAGGTATGTACTTTTTTACACTTCTTGGTGACCGGGAAAAGTCTTTCCAACAGCTTTACACAAATTCTTGATGTTCTCTTTCTTCACGTTTACAAATCACTGGATTGAGAATGTACATGCACAGATTGGATCCCGGGTGCTCACATGGAGTGCTCACTTGGTCAGGGGTCCACTTGACTTGTATCCGTAGCTAGCATAATTACTGCAGTTGGGCTGCAACGATGAGTCGACGCTGTCGACGTCTGTCATAAAAATTTGTTGACTCAAAATTTTAATGATGCGTTGTTTAGGGTGGATTCACACTACGTTTGGACCAACTTTTACTGATGTTTTGACAAACGTCTGGCTCTGCTGGCAAAAGTTGATAAAAGTTAATGATAGTTGGTTTTGTTGGCAAACGCTGGCGAAAGTTGTATTCGTTGAGAATTTTCAGCATGCTGAAAATTTGCTGGCGTTTGGAAATAAACATTGGTGAAAGCTGTGCTCAGTTTGTAAAAGTTCCTGAGGGCTGGGCTAAATTATGCAGATTTCGCCTAAAGGTGCATTCAGACCAAATGCAAACAGGCGAATTTTTCAGGCAGCATGATTATGTTATTACTCAATGTAAGTGCTTGCATAGACATCAATTCACCGTCTGAGTGAGATGCAGACAAGCGAAGTTGCCTTTATAACTTCTGCAGCAGTGTTCAGCCTACTGTGGAAATCTCCAAAATAACGTCATGCTTTAGGTTTACATTATCTGACGGAGGGCTCACTTGAAAAAGTTGTCCCTGTCTCCAAAACTTTGAGTGTTTCCATTGCTAGCTCGCTAGCCTTGTTAGCACGTCTGTGGCAGGAAACCGTGAGTAAATGACTCCGAAATCCCGATTGAGCTGAAGAGCTCCCGGTCCTCCTGTCTCCAGGTGAGTGAGTCTCATTTTTAAACTAGTCTACTCCCCAATGTTAATACTTTTGCTCTGGTGACAGCAGAATCTCAAAGCTAGCACTATCCCTTGGACGTGAATGTGGGATTTCGCGTGTGCTCACGTCTTTCCATTGACTTTGTAGGGATTCGCGACGCCCATTTGCGTTTGGTCTGAACGCACCTTAAATCAGCCTAAGAAGCTTCTTTGGCAAACGTTGACTGAAATGCTGGTAAAAACAGATGTTTTTAGATCGAAACAGTTCAGACATGCACAGACGAAAGAGAAATAGAGAGAAGGGGGAATTAAAAAAGAAAATATATATATGTAAGAGGACAATGTACAGTATTGGTTTGGTGATAACAAGGTGTATATGACATTTTTATTTATCTATGGGATAAATATATATATATTACGGGCATTTGATTAGTTTTGAGTTGTTTGTGGGTTTGTTTGCTCCAGGTGATGGGTGTGGTCTGGTGAGTGGTTTGGGATTTTGTGTCTTTGCAGTGTTATTTTTCTACCATTAGGGTGTGCTGTTGCGCAGATGTGTCTTTTGCCAGTAGGGATTATTGCTTGCCTTGGAAACAACAGCCATTGGAGACACCAGGCATTTTTTTTCCTGTCTCCAAAAACATGTTCTTGGTTCGTGGAATAAAGTTGTTTGTTTTTTTTTCGTGAAATTTTCAGTCTGTCTACTGTCTGCCTTCTTCTTCTTTTAAATTTGATTGACGGTTGGCAACCAGCTTACAGGAGCATTACTGCCACCTACTCTATCATCAGACATGTATCTTGTGCACTCTGTCCCCATACAGTGGGGCAAAAAAGTATTTAGTCAGCCACCAACTGTGCAAGTTCTCCCACTTAAAAGATGAGAGAGGTCTCCAATTTTCATCATAGGTATACCTCAACTATGAGAGACAAAATGAGAAAAAAAAAAAAATCCAGAAAATCACATTGTCTGATTTTTAAAGAATTTATTTGCAAATTATGGTGGAAAATAAGTATTTGGTCACCTACAAACAAGCAAGATTTCTGGCTCTCACAGACCTGTAACTTCTTCTTTAAGAGGCTCCTCTGTCCTCCACTCGTTACCTGTATTAATGGCACCTGTTTGAACTCGTTATCAGTATAAAAGACACCTGTCCACAACCTCAAACAGTCAGACTCCAAACTCCGCTGTGGCCAAAACCAAAGAGCTGTCAAAGGACACCAGAAACAAAATTGTAGACCTGCATCAGGCTGGGAAGACTGAATCTGCAATAGGTAAGCAGCTTGGTGTGAAGAAATCAACTGTGGGAGCAATTATTAGAAAATGGAAGACATACAAGACCACTGATAATCTCCCTCGATCTGGGGCTCCACGCAAGATCTCACCCCGTGGGGTCAAAATGATCACGAGAACGGTGAGCAAAAATCCCAGAACCACACGGGGGGACCTAGTGAATGACCTGCAGAGAGCTGGGACCAAAGTAACAAAGGCTACCATCAGTAACACACTACACCGTTAGGGACTCAAATCCTGCAGTGCCAGACGTGTCCCCCTGCTTAAGCCAGTACATGTCCAGGCCTGTCTGAAGTTTGCTAGAGAGCATTTGGATGATCCAGAAGAGGATTGGGAGAATGTCATATGGTCAGATGAAACCAAAATAGAACTTTTTGGTAAAAACTCAACTTGTCGTGTTTGGAGGAGAAAGAACACCATACCTACTGTGAAGCATGGGGGTGGAAACAATGCTTTGGGGCTGTTTTTCTGCAAAGGGACCAGGACGACTGATCCGTGTAAAGGAAAGAATGAATGGGGCCATATATCGTGAGATTTTGAGTGAAAACCTCCTTCCATCAGCAAGGGCATTGAAGATGAAACGTGGCTGGGTCTTTCAGCATGACAATGATCCCAAACACACCGCCCGGGCAACCAAGGAGTGGCTTCGTAAGAAGCATTTCAAGGTCCTGGAGTGGCCTAGCCAGTCTCCAGATCTCAACCCCATAGAAAATCTTTGGAGGGAGTTGAAAGTCCATGTTGCCCAGCGACAGCCCCAAAACATCACTGCTCTAGAGGAGATCTGCGTGGAGGAATGGGCCAAAATACCAGCAACAGTATGTGAAAATCTTGTGAAAACTTACAGAAAACGTTTGACCTCTGTCATTGCCAACAAAGGGTATATAACAAAGTATTGAGATGAACTTTTGTTATTGACCAAATACTTATTTTCCACCATAATTTGCAAATAAATTCTTTAAAAATCAGACAATGTGATTTTCTGGATTTTTTTTCCCTCATTTTGTCTCTCATAGTTGAGGTATACCTATGATGAAAATTGGAGACCTCTCTCATCTTTTAAGTGGGAGAACTTGCGCAATTGGTGGCTGACTAAATACTTTTTTACCCCACTGTACCACCTTCTTCTTCTTTTAGATTTGATTGGCCTTTGGCAACCAGCTTACAGGTGCATTACCGCCACATACTTCACTCTATATCAGCACTCTGTCTCTGGCTGGGTCTCTGTACCCATACCTTGTTCTTTATCTTTTAGATTTGATTGGCGGTTGACAACCAGCTTACAGGTGCATTACTGCCACATACTTCACCTTCTTCTAGATTTGATTGGCAGTTGGCAACCAGCTTATGGGTGCATTACTGCCACGTACTTCTTCTTCTTTTAGATTTGATTAGTGGTTGACAACCAGCTTACAGGTGCATTACTGCCACATACTTCTTTTTCTTTTAGATTTGACTGGCGGTTGGCAACCAGCTTACAGGTGCATTACCGCCATGTACTTCACTCTACTTCTTCTTTTAGATTTAATTGGCGGTTGGCAACTTCTTCTTTTAGATTTGATTGGCGGTTGGCAGCCAGCTTACAGGTGCATTACTGCCACGTACTTCACTCTGTATAATCTTCTTTTAGATTTGATTGGCGGTTGGCAACCAGCTTACAGGTGCATTACCGCCACTGACCTGACCATCATCACTCTACATTTCTGAACAAGGAGCTCCCACAAGGAGCTCCGAACAACTCCGCATGTGCGGAAAAAAACATCCGTCCCTGGACGTCCGTCTTCTTCTGCTTCGTCTTCTTCTTCTTCTCCTTTTAGATTTGATTGGCAGCTGGCAACCAGCTTATAGGTGCATTATCGCCACATACTTCACTTTATATCACTGTCTAGCCTATCACTCTATATATTGGCGGTTGGCAACTTCTTCTTTTAGATTTGATTGGTGGTTGGCAACCAGCTTACAGGTGCATTACTGCCATGTACTTCACTCTACTTCTTCTTCTTTTAGATTTGATTGGCGGTTGGCAACTTCTTCATTTAGATTTGATTGGCAGTTGGCACTCAGCTTACAGGTGCATTACCGCCACTGACCTGACCATCATCACTCTACATTTCTGCACTAGGAGCTCCCACAAGGAGCTCTGAACAACTCCGCATGTGCAGAATAAAACATTCTAAAAACTTCTAAAACTTCTAGTGCCTGCCTGTGCATGCCCGTAGAAAGCAGGTGTAAGCAAGGGTCTAAGCAAGCACGTCAGCACTCATTCAGTGATGCCTGCCTTTGATCTTTGATGGTGTCATAGCGAGTCCTATGATCTTTGATGGTGTCATAGCGAGTCCTATGATCTTTGATGATGTCATAGTGAGTCCTATGATGACTGCATTTGATCTTTGATGATGTCATAGTGAATCCTATGATCTTTGATGATGTCATAGCGAGTCCTATAATCGTGAGTGATGCCTGCCTTTGATCAGATGTCATAGCAAGTCCTATGATTGTGAGTGATGCCTGCCTTTGATCTTTGATGTCCTATGATCGTGAGTGAGCGTGAGTGATGCCTCCCTTTGACCTTTGATGATGTCATTGCAAGTCCTATGATCGTGAGTGATGCCTGCCTTTGTTATGTAGGAACATCATAGGACAGGAACATCATAGGACATCATGCAGACATAGGAACATCATAGGCGGTCCTATGATCTCTGGTCGTGACACACAGCAATTTCTTGAATTTATAGAGTGATTGCTTTATAATGACACGGACACATATTGGTCAAAGCACAGGTTACAGCAACAATCTTGTCCAGCAAAGGCATGCCTTCGCCTTCACATAGTACCTATCGCAAAGGCCAGACATATAGCGTCATTCAGTATTGTATATTTGTAGCGCATGCACCCGATTACTCTTGCCACATGGATTCTGACATGAGCTAGTTTCCTTGTCACCTCTACATCTTTGGCATCAAGCTGGCTGTGGCCCCTGGTGAATGCAGGTATTTTCAGTGTGGCACCTACAGGGGCAATGCTTTCCTGAATATCAAATCCACAGTCTGCCAATATTATGTCTTCTTCTTCTCTCGGTTACTGGCGGGTAGCAAACAACTGAAAGATGCATACTGCCACCTACTGTACAAGGGTGTGTAACATTATGTCATTTCAGCCCGACCCTTCCAATACAGTGGTACCTCTCCTTACGAAATTAATTCGTTCCGGAAGTATTCTCGTAACGTGAAAACTCCGTAAGTAGAGGCGCGTTTTACATGTAAATGCCGTAATCCGTTCCAAGCCCCCCAAAATTCGGGCATAAATTTTTTATAAATCATAAAAACGCATCAAAACATGTAACAAATACATGTTACAATTAGATTACTGCACAATAAACATAAAATGAGAGTTTAAAATGAGAGAATAATAAAAGAGAAAGAATAATAAAAATTATGTTCATTTACCTTTTAACTGCTATCGTCGTCGTCACCTTTTGCCTTCTTTGGTTCATGTTCTGTCTCATCAGTGGTTTTTGCCTGACGTTTTGTGAAGAAACGATCCAAGGACGTTTGCTTTTGTCGGCTTGTAAGGGCTTCCTTTTGTTTTAATACCGTGCTCATCGTTGATGTATTACGGCCATATTCTTTGGCGGGATCAACCAAACGCATCCATTCGTGGCCAATGGGATACCAGGAAGATGCTAGGCGATAGCCAATGGCAGAGCAGCTACAGGTATGTTTACGTTCGGTAAACTACGGGAGCTGCGAGGAGCGCATACTTTTTTGCCTTTTGTATCCTGAAATTTCGTTCGTAACAAGAGGCAATATTTTCCCGTTGAGGCGTGTCGTAACCTGAAAATTCCGTATGTAGAGACGTTCGTAAGTAGAGGTACCACTGTACTACGATTCCTGGTGACAGCTTCTGAAGAAAGCCACAGTTCTCCCACACTCTCTCATGTCATAAGCTGGTCTGCCTGTAAAAGCAAAGATCACGGGAAGAAAGAAGTGGATATAATTCAACTAGGAGGAATGGAGGTGCAGGGTTTCCTCTGGTAATATTTCTCGGTGGCGGCCCGCCACGCCAAGGAGATATGAATTTATTAAGAAAAACATATGAAGCAATGATCTTCCGCAAGCGCGCACACGAGCAACGCCCATGGCCGTCATCCGCGCGGAGTTTGGAAGCGCCCCGCCCACGCGAGTTTTCTAGTCAGTGTCTCGCTAAGCACGACTGTCCGACAGAAACATGAGTTTATTAAAGTACTGCAAACGTGGAAAAAAATCATAAAAGGTATGGAAGCACTGGAGGCGTTTATCATGGTTTTAACCCGCTAGAAACGGGAGCAATAATGGAAGAGTCACTTAACTGTGGTTAGAATTCATATGCAGCCGGCTTCATATGAAGGGAAAAGCAAGGGGGACTACTGAATTGCTGAGGATATATTTCACCAGCCACTACAATATTAAGTTATATTCTGTAGGAATTGCAGGAATGAAGAGACTGGCAATTTCTCTCTCTTCTCGCACAAGCAGGCATGGCGTTTTTATTCTCCAGTGGCAGTGACAAAAAGCAACAGCTAAAAACGCTAGCTCTCTTTTCACTCTAAACTGAGGTTGCTCAGTGGCTGCCTAGAGAGGTGCCTGATGAGAAAGCCTGAGAGCACAACTATGAACTGCCTAAACAGATCATTCTGTACATGAACACATATTGTGGTGAATTATGTCTTTAGAGTCCGCTACAGTTCCCTATTACGTACCTGGCAGGTTAAGATGACCGAAATTCACGAAGTCTGTGACTTTAATCTGTCAGCAGCCTTCAGACAAACTAAATGTGCCAACATTTGATTTCAAAATAAGGGAGGTTTTTTTCTGCTGTCTGGGTGGTGAGATTTCTAAAAAAAAACAAAAAAAAACAATAACTATAAAGAAATATTCTAACAGAAATAATGGCATCCTTGGTCATTTAAGTTAATTTATTTCATGAAATACAATTTTATTAATATTTTTTCTTTGTAATCAGAGTTAAATTATCATTTTGTTCTGACTGCAAAATTATGGTCAAAAATGTAAATTGTTATAAGGAAAAAGTAAAAACAAAAATTACCACAGCCTGTTTCAAATTTGTCTAAAAAAAAAAACCCCAGTAATTTTATTTAAAAAAAAAAAAAAAACAGACAAATATTAGTCATAAAATCATCCACAGATTTATAATAAAGTTTCAAATGTACCAGAAAAGTCAATTTTACAAGAGGAAATTACAAATTTGAAGAACATGAATGAATCTTTATTTCGGATAGATTAAAAGTAAAGATTAAAAGAAAGGAACAGAATAATATAACAAAGGGGGAAAAAATCTTACAAGGTCAAATTAAACAATAACTCCTCTGATTATACAGTTCAACTTAAGTTATCTGAAATGGGTGATGGCTGAAGCCGCAGCTTATATTGCCCACCCATATTCCATCCAAGAATTCAAAAGAAAAACAAAACAAGAGCAATTACAATTCAGAACAAAGCTAAGACAAAACATGACAAAAGAAAAAACAACTAAGCAACAACACAGACTGAATATGATAATTTTAATGTGATTTTACATGTCATCTTGTATATATGTTTGGAATATTTCTACCTTTAGTTTTTGTTTAAATTGTCCAATTAAATTGTCCAAGCATTGTACACACGTGGACAAAATTGTTGGTACCACTCTGTTAATGAAAGGAAAACCCACAATGGTCACAGAAATAACTTGAATCTGACAAAACTGGTAATAAATAAAAATTCTATGAAAATTAACCAATGAAAATCAGACAGTGCTTTTGAATTGTGGTTCAGCAGAATTATTTTAAAAAACAAACTCATGAAACAGGCCTGGACAAAAATGATGGTACCCCTTGAAAAGATTGAAAATAGTGTGATCATAGGGACATGTTCAACCAAGATGTGTCCTCTAATTAACATCACAGGTGTCTACAAACTTGTAATCAGTCAGTCGGCCTATTTAAAGGGTGGCAAGTAGCCACTGTGCTGTTTGGTGTCATGGTGTGTACTACACTAAACATGGACCAGAGGAAGCAAAGGAGAGAGCTGTCTCAGGAGATTAGAAAGAAAATTATAGACAAGCATGTTAAAGGTAGACTACAAGACCATCTCCAAGCAGCTTGATGTTCCTGTGACTACAGTTGCACATATTATTCAGAAATTTAAGATCCACGGGACTGTAGCCAACCTCCCTGGACCCCACAGGGGGGAAACTTGATGAAAAATGGAAGAGACGGATAATACGAATGATAACAAAAGAGCCCAGAACAACCTCTAAACACATTCATGGTGAACTCCAAGGTCAAGGTACATCAGTATCAGATCGCACCATCTGTTGTTGTTTGAGCCAAAGTGGACTTCATGGAAGACGACCAAGGAGGACACCACTGTTGAAAACAAATTATAAAAAAGCCAGACTGCAATTTGCCAAACTGCATGTTGACAAGCCACAAAGCTTCTGGGAGAATGTCCTATGGACAGACGAGACAAAACTGGAACTTTTTGGCAAAGCACATCAGCGCTATGTTCACAGATGCAAAAATGAAGCATACCAAGAAAAGAACACTGTCCCTACTGTGAAAGATGGAGGAAGTTCTGTTATGTTCTGGGGCTGCTTTGCTGTATTTGGCACAGGGTGTCTTGAATCTGTGCAGGGTACAATGAAATCTCAAGACTATCAAGGTATTCTAGAGAGAAATGTGCTGCCCAGTGTCAGACAGCTTGGTCTCAGTCGCAGGTCATGGGTCTTGCAACAGGATAGTGACCCAAAAAACACAGCTAAAACCACCCAAGAATGGCTAAGAGTGAAACATTGGACTATTCTAAAGTGGCCTTCTATGAGCCCTGATCTAAATCCTATTGAACATCTGTGGAAGGAGCTGAAACATGCCATCTGGAGAAGTCACCCTTCAAACCTGAGACAACTGGAGCAGTTTGTTCATGAGGAGTGGGCCAAAATACCTGCTGAGAGGTGCAGAAGTCTCATTGACAGTTACAGAAATCGTTTGATTGCAGTGATTGCCTCAAAAGGTTGTGCAACAAAATATTAAGTTAAGGGTACCATCATTTTTGTCCAGGCCCGTTTCATGAGTTTGTTTTTTAAAATAATTTTGTTGAACCACAATTCAAAAGCATTGTCTGATTTTCATTGGTTAATTTTCATAGAATTTTTATTTATTACCACTTTGTCAGATTCAAGTTATTTCTGTGACCATTGTGAGTTTTTCTTTCATTAACAGAGGGGTACCAACAATTTTGTCCATGGCTGTACATCACAAAAGAACTGTTCTTGCCATGTGTGTGGATATGGTTTAACATGGTTTCAACTTTAGATAGATTTACAGAGAAAAGTAGAAAACTATAAGAAAATTGTTATAAATTTTTGAGAAAAACCTCAAACCTTCAAGACTGAAGTCATTACTCAAGTTTTTAAGTGGGTGCTCTTTGTACCCTTAACTCCACGAGAAATTTTTGGTTGTCTGCTTTTAATTAATTTCAACGCACTGCTTTTACATGAGTAGAATTTCTGGTTACTATGCCCACCTGATCATATAATTTTAAATGTGCATGAGTACATTACTATTATTAATGTTTTCTTTTCCTTCCCTACTCCCTCAATGGGGAAAAAAGAAACACTAGAATAAAAATACAAAAAATACACATATTTTTGTCATTTATGTAAACCATGACAAAAAAAATCCTGCAGAACAAAACATGGCACTTGATATTTTCTAACCTGTTTGTATACCACCATAGACAGCGAGAGAGCCTGAATTAGACAGAGCTCTAGAGAGGGCAAGATGAGACAGAAGAGAGGAGCCAAGGAGAGGAAAGTGTTCAGGCAGAGGAAGGAGAGAAGGATAACACCACTAAAATGTCTAAACACAGGATGTCTGGGTGGGACCCCAACTGGCCCAATACTCAAGCCTCGGTTGTACAGTACTTCAGATGGTAAGTTCCATATGCAACTGTACTGTGTAAAATTTAAAAAAGAAATAAATAGTATAAAATTAACACATTCCAGTATGTTTACTGCCCCCCCCCCCCCAATATGTTGTCACCGCACCAAGGTCAGAGGAAACACGGGAGGTGGAAAGCGGGGAAGAGGAAGTTTGGAGCACGGTGGAGTTTAAAAGAAGCAAACGTAAATGTCAAGAAACTCAAGACCGTTATCAAGTGCTGAGGAATCAGAGGATGAACAATGCCGGAATGAACAGAAGGAGTGTAATCATTAAACTTACTCAGGAAGGGGCATCGTTTCGTGAGTGGAACCCAGTTAAGCTCACAAATGCCATTAATGGGTTACTCGGAGAAGTTTTAAATGCAAGGGTTCTTCGTAGTGGTTCGTTGTTGGTTACATGTAAAGATAGTGTTCAACAAGGAAAAGCAATCAGTGTCAATAAGATGGAGGGAAAAATGTGCAGTGTTCAATATTGGAAGGAAATAAGGCAATGAGAGGAGTGATATTGGCCATTTCAATGGCTGTCTCAACTGATAAAATAATGAGGAACTTAACTGGAGCAAAAGTGACGGAGGTACGGAGATTGAAAGCTAATAGAAATGGCGAAAAATGTGATTGTCAGTAATGTTAAAATTTGATGAAACAAGACTCCCAAGTAAGATGTATATTTTCTACATGAGCTATGGTCAGACTTTACGTTCCGCCTCCACTCAGATGTTTCAAATGGCAAAAGTTTGAGCATGTAGCAGCGATATGCAGAGGTAGACAACGATGTGCCAGATGCTCCGGTGAGCATGAATATGGCATGTGTGAAAGAGAAGCCAAGTTAAAGTGCTGTAACTGCAGTGGTGAACATAGCTCTGCATATCGAGGTTGTGAAGCCAGCAAATAAGTCTTCCAGGGATTAACATATGCAGAAGCTGCGAAAAAGGTGCCAGCTAAAAAAGTGGGAGAGGACTCGGAACAGGGAAAGTGTGCAGGCTTGCAGTGCATGCAGTAGAATTAAGGAAGATACTCTGGTTTTGAAGGAAAATAATTTTCTCTTATTTGTGGTAGATGTGATAAACTGCACTACGCAGACTTCCAAGAAAACAGAAAAAATCAAAATCATTATGAAAGCAGCAGAAAAATATCTTGGCATTAAGGGGCTACATTGGGAAGCAGTAGAGGACTTGTTAAGTGGGGGATCTTTAAGTTCAAAGATATCATGGGCTGGTGGATCAACCGCCAATCAAGTGTAAAGGAAGAAGAATAAGAATGAGATGAGCCGCAGATACGGACTACAGAGACCCAGATACGAGAGTAAAGAAGAAGAAGAAGGTCACAAAGCTAGGAGGAAAATGTCACAAAGCTCTGAGGAAATGTCACAAAGCGATGAGGAAAACGTCACATAGCGATGAGGAAAATGTCACAGAGTGTGTGGTGGTATGGCTGGCTGGCACAGCTATTGACGCCGCCGAGGACACAGTCCAAGGACAGATAATTTTTTCACACAACAACTCCTTATAAGAACTCCTTATACAAAGATATACAGTAGAGTGATGATGGTCAAGTCAGTGGCGGTCATGCACCTGTAAGCTGGTTGCTAAAAGAAGAAGAAGGCACCTGTAGACCTAGGAGTATTGGCGGCTGGCTGGCACAGCTATTGATGCTGCCGAGGACACACAAGGACGGATAATTTTTTCACACATAAGTTGTTCAGAACTCCTTGTATGAACTCCTGATACAAAGATATAGAGTGATGATAATCAAGTCAGTGGTGGTAATGCACCTGTAAGCTGGTTGCCAACTGCCAATCAAATCTAAAAGAAGATGCATCTGTAGACACACATGCTGTTGGAGCCACACCTAGGACACAGTCAGAGGATGGATAGTTTTTTCACACATAAGGAGTTGTTCAGAACTCCTTATACAAAGATATAGAGCAGGGGTGTCCAACCATGTGCCATGGAGAGCCAAGACCCTGCAGGTTTTACCTCCAACCAGTGTCTTCAACAGCAGATTTCTGTGAACTTCTTCCCACTGATTGCTGATAAGTGAAAACACCTGCTGAAGAGACTGGGTAGAAGAGAAAATCTGCAGGGTCTTGGCTCTCCATGGCACATGGTTGGACACCCCTGATATAGAGTGATGATAATCAAGTCAGTGGCGGTATTGCACCTTTGAGCTGGTTGCCAACTGACAATCAAATCTAAGAGAAGAAGATTAGATTAAGGCATCTTGGCCGCACCTCGGACATAGTCCAAGGACGGATAATTTTTTCACACGAGTTGTTCAGAACTCCTTATACAAAGATATAGCGTGATGATAATCAAGTCAGTGGCAGTAATGCACCTGTAAGCTGGTTGCCAACTGCCAATCAAATCTAAAAGAAGAAGAAGAAAATACTTATGGAGGTGTGGCCAACATCTTCCATGGCCAAGATGTGTAGAGTAATGATATAGAGTGAAGTGATGATATAAAGTACCAGGAGATGATGAAGAGTGATGTCTGAAGATAGAGTTGAGGTTCGATTGGATACAGCAATGATGATGGAAGGACTACAGCTCCTGACCAGATAGAGTGATGATATAGAGTGAAGTACGTGGCGGTAATGCACCTGTAAGCTGGTTGCCAACTGCCAACCAAATCTAAAAAAAAAAAGAAGAAGAAGAAGAAAACAACACTTATTAGGTGTTGAGCAAATTCAACCACTTACACATTCGGAAGTGTGTAGTTTTTATACTTTTTCTAGTTACTCTGATATCAGAGTCTTTGTTTAGCTTAGCACTGCTAACGTAGGCAAAATGCTATTACCAAGCCAGTTGTAACCACTCAGCAACAACAGAATTATATACAGTAAATCGTAACTTATCTTTATGAAAATGCTTTGAACACACCACCATCGATAAAGGGATGTGGTTGAAAGTTACAGTGGGGGGAAAAAAGTATTTAGTCAGCCACCGGTTGTGCAAGTTCTCCCACTTAAAAGATGAGAGAGGTCTCCAGTTTTCATCATAGGTATACCTCAACTACGAGAGACAAAATGAGGAAAAAAAAATCCAGAAAATCACATTGAAGGATTTTTAATGAATTACAGTGGGGCAAAAAAGTATTTAGTTAGCCACCAATTGTGCAAGTTCTCCCACTTAAAAGATGAGAGAGGTCTGAGGAATTTACCAATTAATTCATTAAAAATCCTTCAATGTGATTTTCTGGATTTTTTTTTTCTCATTTTGTCTCTCGTAGTTGAGGTATACCTATGATGAAAATTGGAGACCTCTCTCATCTTTTAAGTGGGAGAACTTGCACAATTGGTGGCTGACTAAATACTTTTTTGCCCCACTGTGTATATACTGTATATACTGTATATATATATATATATATATACATATATATATATATATACTGTATATACAGTATATAGTCATTTAATACAAGATGGAATGACAGAATTAGCCCTTGGCAATGCAAACAGGCACTCTGTGTACTGCTGTTACTTAGGGCTGCAACTAACCATTATTAAAGACAAGGGTAGAAAGGAGATGTTTGTACCATTACATGTTTCAACTGTCTGCTGCAGTCTTCATCAGAAGTTTGTAAAGGTAAAAACATCTCCTTTCTATCCTTGTTTTTATCAGAAAAAAACAAAAGGCTAATAATTAAAAAGAAGACAAAATGACTCGAGATAATTATTTTGGTACTTGACTAATCTAACAACTATTTTTTAGATTAGTCAACTAATCACGATTATTTCTGTTATGTCCACCATCTGTGTTTCCTGTTGGCATGGCTCCTTTTTGTTGGGGGTGGGGGGCACGGCTTCCGTTTTGGGCTCCAGTGCACATTTAACCTCACCTGTTAAAGCCTGTGCACCTGTGAAAATCACTTTGTTAGTCTCTGCCTTAATATAACATAGCCGATTATAAAAAGTTCCCATAGCTAAATAAAATAACGACCCATAAAACAAGTTGGAAACTTGAACTTGACAGCTTAATATAATGTGTTTGGCGCAACACAGTTAAATAACAGAAATTATAATGCAGTCTTTTAACCCAAAAAATAAAGTGCAAAAAACTCAAATAGCAGCTTCTGCTGCAGCATGGAAAGCTGTTCTAACTCTGCATGTTCAAAACAAGCTAGAGTAACATTCAAGTCCATAAACGTAAAAAAGAAAACAAACTAGTCCATCTTATTATTAAAACCTTCCTGGGTCTGGAAGTTTAAAAGTTCAATTAAAGCTGTAAGCGGGCCCTCGCCCCCCACACACACCCGCGGAACCTGGTGCCCGTCGGACCCAGCCAGCACGGAAAATTTGCTGTCGTCACGGCATGCGCTGAGTGAATAATAAAGAAAACCATTTGGCGCAGTACTTCCTGTGAGCAGTAGGTGGTGCTATAAGTTTTGTCAACCATTTTTACGTAGGAGTGTGCGGGGTCAGACTAATATCCATCTTAGAAAATTTGGTGAAAAACTGATAAAGTGTGTCCAAGTTGCAACTTTCCATGGCGAGGAGTCAACCTTCGCCATGTCGCCATGGCAACACTTCCCTGTCAGTTATGTGTTGCTGACCCATACAGGACTACAGATGACAGTCACCTCTATCTATGCTCCAAATTTCATGACTCCAGGGCCTTCCCAACCCTCCCCACAAGATCATGGTAACAAGTGTGACGTCATGCTAAAGTTGATGTGCAGTTATGATCTATCCCTGAGGTCTGATGAAACTCAGAAAATTTCATGTCATTCTGGCAAGTGGTGCATGAGTAATAAATAGAACAGTTTTCAGCAATTATTCCTTTAACCGCTAGGTGGTGCTGTAGATTTCTATGAATATTGTTCTATAAAACTGGAATTGGACTGATATTGATTATATTGAATTTGGTTGAAATCCGACAATGCATACCAGAGTTATTGCCGTCAGAATGGTCATAGAATGATCATGGCCAGACATCAAACTTTGCCACGGCCCTACGGCCAAACCGTCGAGCTTTAGGAAAAGTTTTCAATAACTTAATGGCACATGGGTATAGATGATTGTCACCACAAATGAGCTCAATCAGACAAAAACCCTAGGACAAGTTCGATCAAATGTGCGAGGTGGAAATTTGGTCACCGCCACTTCCTGCCAGAGGAGTACTGGAAGCAAAAATGTTCTGTGTAACAGCTTCAGCTTAAATATAACAGGGAGTAACGTTCACATTCTCTGAGGAAAGTGGAAGTCGGCCTTCGGCAGACCTTTGAAGCACTGACTTTATCTCTGCTTCACCGTGGAGATGGAGTCTAAGGCAACTCTTTGGAATGTGCTGGACTTTTGACTTGCCTGGCACTTTGGTAACACTGACATTCACAAATCACTCTTTAGTCTTGCACAGCCATCAGTTTGCAGTTTTTATGATTCAGTAAAAGCTGCAAACTGGTGCAGTTTGCATCACTTTGTTTGCAAACAGGCCGCCTTCCTGTTGGGTGTAGACCATCACTTCTGTTTTTCGCATGTTTTGACATGATAAACATCTCACCCGATTTTCATCTTTCTACATGAAAGTAAGCGTGTATCACTCCCCATTGATTTCACATGTTAGGTGGCACTATAGAGCCAGTTTTGTGGGGTCATTCATATTTCCTCCAAAATATAAATTTTTTGCCAGTCTTGAGGTCCCTGCAAAAAATGGTGAGTTTTCATGCACGTTCACTACCCCAAAAATGAGATCTTGGATGGAGAAGAAGAAAAAATAAATTCTAACAATTACAATAGGGCTCTCGCCCACTGACTTTGTCAGTGGCTCGGGCCCTAATTAGGCTTCAGATGAAAATTAAAAGAACTTCTTCCAGTCCAAAATAACAGTTTGCAAATGCTTCAAGTTACAGTTCAGGAATGTCAGTCTTCGCTACACATACAGTGAAATATTTAGGCCGTTTTAATTTATTTTTGATGATTATGGTTACAGTTATTAATTACTCACCGCCATCGAAGCCCAAAGGGGTCGAAGAACCAGTGTTGTAGTTGAGTCACCACATTTTTTCGGAGGCCAACTTCAAAGTGCTTTACGATATTATTATGACTTACTGTTTATACTTTAATGTGGTCCTCGTTGCCATCACAAGAAAAATGTACGTTATTGACAAAAAAACACCCCATTTGTTTGTGGCGGCACCTTGCATGGCAGCAACCCCTCTGATTCTACATGTGATTAGCATTATAGATAGGAGAAATGTAATTTCGTTCTACTGTACTGTATTGCCTCCCTGGGAAGGTCTATGCCAAGGTACTGGAGAGGAGAGTCCGGCCGTTGGTCGAACCTTGGATTCAGGAGGAGCAATGTGGTTTTCGTCCTGGCCGTGGCACATCGGACCAGCTCTTTACCCTCTCGAGAATTCTCGAGGGCTCGTGGGAGTTTGCCCAAGCAGTTTACATGTGTTTTGTGGACTTGGAAAAGGCATTTGACCGCGTCCCTCGTGGTTTTTTGTGGGGGGTGATTCGGGCTTGTTGTTACGAGCTATTCGGTCCCTATACGACCGTTGTGAGAGTTCGGTTCATATTGGCAACACTCGGTCGGACTCATTCCCAGTGAGAGTTGGACTCCGCCAGGGCTGCCCTTTGTCACCGATCCTGTCCATAATTTTTATGGACAGGATTTCTAGGCGCAGCCAGGGAATGGAGGGTGTCATGCTTGGTGACCACAGGATCTCATCTCTGTTGTTTGCAGATGATGTTGTCCTGTTGGCTTCATCCAGCAATGACCTACAGCTCTTGCTGGGACGGTTTGCCGCTGAGTGTGAAGCAGCTGGGATGAGAATCAGCACCTCCAAGTCCGAGTCCATGGTCCTCAGCCGGAAAAAGATGGATTGTCCTTTCCAGGTTGGGGACAGGCTCCTGCCCCAAGTGGAGGAGTTTAAGTATCTCGGGGTCTTATTCACGAGTGAGGGGAAAATGGAGCGAGAGATTGACAGACGGATCGGAGCAGCATCTGCAGTGATGCAGACGTTGTACCAGTCTGTTGTGGTGAAGAGGGAGCTGAGTTCTAAGGCAAAGCTGTCGATTTACCAGTCAGTCTACGTTCCTACTCTCACCTATGGTCACGAGCTTTGGGTAATGACCGAAAGAACAACATCGCGGATACAAGCGGCTGAAATGAGCTTTCTCCGCAGGATTGCTGGACTCACCCTCAGAGATGGGGTGAGGAGCTCAGTCATCCGGGAGAGGCTCAGTGTAGAACCGCTGCTCCTCCACATTGAAAGGAATCAGTTGAGGTGGTATGGGCATCCGATTAGGATGCCTCCTGGATGCCTCCCACTTGAGGTGTTTCGGGCACGTCCCATTGGGAGGAGACCCCGGGGCAGACCCAGGACTCGGTGGAGAGACTTATGTCTCCCAGCTGGTCTGGGAACGCCTTGGTATCCTCTGTGAAGAGCTGGAGCAGGTGGCGGGGGAGAGGGAAGTCTGGGCTTCTCTACTTGAACTGCTGCCTCCACGACCCGGACCTCTGGAAAAGCGGTAGAAGATGGATGGATGGATGTACTGTACTGGGATAGGCTCCAGCCCCCCCGCGACCTGAAAAGGATTAAGCGGAAGAAGATGAATGTACATGATTGGCTGTATGGACTGAATGACAATAGAGATGGCTTCTTAATATTATCATTTTGTTCTGTATGCAGACATTACAGAAAATTTAACCATAATGCACAAACTGTAAAATGGTTAGGTGGTTTCATTTTAGAAGACTTTTCAACAAAAAATAAAATTAACTAAACATTACACCTACCACAAGTAAAAAAAAAAAAAAAAAAAAAAAAAAACCTTCAGCAAGTCAATTCAGTTTGTCTGTGAATCAAATAATGTCTTCATTGCATTTTAGAAACATTAGGGTCTCGAGCATAGAAGGGGATAACTTTGCTCTGTGTGAGCACAAAATGGTCCCACCATTGCTAAAGATGCGCTCCACAGGTCCACTGCCAGAACATTGGAAGTCAGTTGTTGTCATAGTGATTAAACATTCAAAAAGACACGTGTCAAGATATATGCTCACATTTTCATTTTATTTATTTTTCAGTACAAGAACAGAGTTCTTCTCCCCAAGCAGTAAAGGTGGGTCAGAGTGATCATTTTTCATTGTGCAAGGTGCATAATACGCATGTGTGCTGTCTAGTTTTCAAGGAGTGCTGAATTAAAGTTAATGTGTTACCAGGGATGATCTAAAATTAGTTTTTTTTTGCCACATTTATCTTTTAACTCGATGTATTCACCTTGGCAACTTGTTTTGAACTGAAATGAAATTGAAAAATCCATTTGGAAAGCCATAATGCTTCATAATAGATCTTTTTTTTTCCCCTTTTAGTAAAAGAACTTGGATTCCAGCATCACTACCCAGCCAAGGCAAGCGTTCACCAGGAGACGCCAATGAGGCCCTCTCAGATCCCATACCAACTCTCATATCCACCACCCAGGAGATCGCTGCCACTTGGCTCTCCTGAGCCGTACTACAGGGACAGACTGGGTCCACAGTGGCATCCTCATCATCCGTCAGGACCAATGCAGTCATCAGGAAATGTTCCAGTCAGCCTACCGAGTATTTCTTCCTTTAGAAATGGTCCCCCTGTTAATCCAGTGGTCAGACTTGGACCTGTAAAACTTTCCACTGAACCTCCAGTCCATGTTCCATTCCACCCAAATAACATTGGGATCTCGGCACATAGCCTCCAGCCAGTGCCAAAGCTGGGACCTAATGGTTCTCTCCAACTTGTTCCAAGAGCCATCAACCCTGCCCCACCTTCCCACATAAGGACAAACCAAGTGACTGACTCCAGTTTCACACCATCTAACTTTGGACCTAAAAATTCAACAGCACAAAGACAAGAATCAAATGAGGTATTGTTTTAACGTTTATTTCCCATGCCCTTTCATTTTTTATGACTTGTTTTGTAGCTGCATGGCACTGAACTGTTGTGGCTCTTTACATTTGCTCTGTCAGGCTCAGCCAAGTGTTGTGGGTAATACTTTACTCACAGTCCAGCTTCATAGCCCTCCTATGATTCCTATGACCCCACCATTCATCACCACAGCATCCCAGAATGTTCACCGACAGACCCTCTCAGGCTCACAATGTTGGGGTCCTGGTGTCAGGCAGGGGCCCCCAGCCTTCATCCAGCTTCCTCATCTTACCCAATCTTCTGATTGTAGTGGTTACAGTTTATCTGTCATAAACAACTCTGTAGTTTCTTGCCAGGTACAATTTTTTTCATGTATTAATCACATAAAAAAGAATTTGTAAGTTTTACAATACTTCAGGGAAGTTTTGTGTGTCGTATGGGCCATAATAAATGGTGATCTTGATGTGTTCAGGTTCCATTCAGCCCCAGTTGAATTAAATTGCCATTTTGCTCATTATTTGCATAGCTGTTTTCCATGTCTGGGTTTTTTTTATTTTCTTCAGACTAATTATGAGGAAAAATATATTTTTACCGTTGTTGAACAACGTACCGTAGATCTTAGAGTGCAGCAGGTGACAGTTTTCATATGGTAAAGATAAAACTAGACATTACAGCTACCATACAGTGTCTTAAAATTTTAATCCCACTTACTGGGCTCTGATTGGCTTGGTGGTTTCCTGATCTATGTATCATCATTGGAAAGTAAGCAGTAATTCAGAGATCTTAAGAACATTGCAACTTTATTACCACGAGCTATAACAAACCTTTTTGAAACAAACTACAGTGTTGAAA
The DNA here is from genome assembly GCA_020510985.1 of Pholidichthys leucotaenia. NCBI lineage: Eukaryota > Metazoa > Chordata > Actinopteri > Cichliformes > Pholidichthyidae > Pholidichthys > Pholidichthys leucotaenia. Next base: position 334,378,763 of record CM035841.1, read on the forward strand.
GCTTTTTTTTAGACTTTTCCCAGTGTTGGGGTGTTGAAAATTGGTGCACTTTACAGGTATAGGCGTGACACACTTTATTTCTTTGATGTTCTTGCCGTATGTTAGTTAACATAGATTTTGAAAAGTAACTTGCTCCTGTTGAATAGTGAATAGGAGTTCTACATCTAAATGATGTACTTTTTTTTTGTAGAGCAAACAACCCCCATCAAGTGACAGATTATACCCTGGTAAGATAAACAAACTAATGCTTGCTTGAGTGTTTTGTTTTTTGTTTTTTGCACAGGTGTGATTTTTGTGTTTGTATTTAGTATTTTTGTTGTGCTTAATTGGCACAACTTGAAAATGGTAATCTAGGAAATATTACAATGAAAACCAACAGTGTCCTTTATAACAGCTAAAAGTTATCATTATCATCAAGTAATGCAGAAGTTTCATTTAAAATAAAATAAAAAATTCAGAAACCTTAAATCCGCAAAGTTGTTTTGTTTGATCCACACAAGAACATTGACAAATTGCAAATTCATGCTCAACAGTTTTATTCAGCAAGTGATTTTATTATAAGATTTGCTTTTAATTGATATCTTGTTTAGGATTATGATATAGTTTTCCGATTTAAGGAAATATCTGATTTAAACATACAGTTGGAAGTACAGTATATGGCAATTACTGAATATTAGTGAAATAATTTATATATTGCTTTTTTCTGTCTCCAGCAGTGGACGTGAATTGTTCTTCACAGAAGAGGCATGGAGAGGCTGAATACAGTTCAGAAAATGCCAAGAAACCGTGCCCTCAGGGCACAGTCTCAGCCAGTATGCAGCCAGCTATGCCTGCTGTTGGCTGTTTACCTGTTACTTGCCTCTACTCTTCGCCTGTAAGGAAGAATTCTTCAGTATCTGAACTTTCACCCAAAACCGTAGATTGCCTTCTGCATACAGAGCCAGCAGGTGGACAGTCGGCATACCTGGAGATGACGTCCCAGCTGAAAGCTACCCAGTCATGCATACCACCATCAACGCCTAAGGATTTTGCCAGTATTCCACCATCTCCTGGGACAAAACAACCATTTATAAAATCCCCTCAGGATCAAATAGTGGAGTTAAACGAGCAAAGATCACCACCAAAGCCAGGTATTGAAAGCATAAGAAAAAGCAGCCAGGAAAGTGATAAAAGTGATAAATCCTCTAACGATTCTAAGATGGACACTGTTGGCACTGCTCATGCTGAATTAAGTCGCTGCGACACAGGTCATTCAGCAAGTTTTACTCCAGCCATGCCATTTAAGTCACCAGGCAATGGAAATCCATTGGAGAATAACACAAAATTGAACAATAGCACCCCAAAACTGACTTTAAAACCAAACTCAGGTTCTCAGAGTTGTCAGAGAGTTGACTGGAACAAAGCTTCATGTACACGGAGATCTGTGCCTGATGACAGTGATGATCTTTTCACCCCTGATTTTATGACTTGCACAGTCAGTCTTGAAAATAAAATTCTAATGCCCAGAGTAGGAGAAGTGGTCAAAATACCCTCTGCAGAGAAAGATGGTTTATCCAGCTCTGCACCCAGCTCTAGCCTCTCTTCTACCGGATACTCTCAAACCACCAAAACAACCAATTCTCTTCATGGTATGGCCTCCTCTACTCCTACCATGCCAATAAAGTTACCAACTATAATTTTAGAGCGGGTAAGTCTTGATGAGTTTTTATCTTCTAAAGAAAAAAAACTCAAGATCAGTCCCATCACTTCCTCTAGAAAGCAGCTTAAAGATGTTGGATGTGATGACAAACGAAAAATTTCCAGCAATGTGGGTTTGAACGGTTTAAAGACTGATGCTGCTGTCTTCGAAAGAACTTCTAAATCTGTTTCTAAGTCTGCAGTGCTTCAAAAGCAGACAAATGAATGGAGTAAAGAGCAGGTGGATGTTGAAGAACCCATAGATGAGGAGCTGGACCTGAGCCTTGCTTTAGATGTGGATCTAACCCAAAGTTCCCACAACAGTGACGAAGAGCAGCTACTTTCCTTGCAAGAGATGATGGAGCATGTTACAAGTCCTCCAGATACACCAAAGAAGAGAGCCCTGTCACAGCCACCTGGACATCACAGTGGCCAGTCAAAAACCGTAAATACCATTTGCCACATCTTTCTAGTAAACATTCTCATTACAGCAAAGCTTCACTTGTATGTCTTTTGCCTGTTGTTTCACACAGAAACCATTGCCATCTACAAAGTCGGGCATATACAAGAATGATCTTGACCAAATGCTGAAGGAAATGAACAAGAGTAGAGAGTGAATGTCTTAAACATTTTATTCTTATGACATTTAATTGATTACAATATGTGTAAGTAAGTGGAATTAAATTTGTACCCACTTGTTACCCTTCAGGGTCAACGAGCTGCAAACACAGCTTCTTAAAGCATGTAAAGAAGAACTACTGAATTTGACTGAAATTGAGGAAGTGAAGGAGACCCATGAGGAGGCAATATCCTCAAAACATCAGTATGGAACAAAGTGGCATGCAGGACAATACCACATTTTACAAGAAAACAATCCTTGCTTTGCAGAGCTCTCTGAAGAGTTTTTTGTCATTTGTTTTTAGGGAATTCCTGCAACGCTATTCATTGATGTCCAGTGTAATCAGGGAAGTCCCTCCAGGAGAAGCAGTGTTCAACCTGGAGAAGTTTGGCCAAATCTTTAACCAAGACACCTTGCAGCTCAGGCAGTGCATGGTCAATCCACAGACGACAGCACAGAAAACTCTACTTTGGTGAGTTCTAATTTTGTGGGACCAAGGAGCCTAGAAGTTTATTTGCAGTCTTATAAATCTTTTTAGTGATCAACATTTTTGAAGTTAGTGTAAAAAAAGTGTCCTTTATTTATCCTGTTCTTTTTTCATTTGCTGAAACGAAAGGAAAAAAATTACATTAAATTTCATGTATTCAAATATATAAAATATGATCAAGATCATTTAGGTACTTTTATCGCTTTGTTGAAATGATGAGTAGGTATACTTTTTTTGTTAATCTTCCACTGTATAAAGTGGCATATTGCTTAGGTGCTATCAATGGCAAAATTCTATGATTTTTAATGGGTGCAGTCACAATTTATCTTCTATGCATTTTTTGGTCATTTGGCAAAGTCATTTGGTCATTTTATCATCACAAAAATTTGTACCACAGCTGTGACTCGCCTTCAACCATGATGCAGACCCACACCTTTTGCAGTTTTAGATTTGTGGAATGTATGTAGCATTCAAAAGCTTTCACTACTAGCCAAAATTAATTTTGACCTATTATGACTCTGTGACCTTGACGTTTAACCTTTTGTCCCAGAAAGGTTAGTCATAGGTGCTAGTCCTGTGGTTAGGGGTGGAAAACACCAGAGAGCTCATGATACAATGCAATCTTGATACTTGAGTCACAGGGCAATACTATCATGACACTTTTTTTTCACAAGTATTGCGATTTCACAATAGAGTATTGCAATAAGTGTCCCCCAAAGTGAAACTGTCAACATCTGTTTCATATAATAATAAGGGTAAGAATCACCAGAGGCCACACGATACGATACTATTATGATACTTGAGCTGCAATGTGATACTATCACAATCTTGCGATATTCTTGTTAATAATAATAAGATAAGATAAGATAAGCCTTTATTAGTCCCACAACGGGGAAATTCCAGGATTGCAACAGCACAGGGATAGCAACACTCAGAGCAACAATCAGAAGGCAAGAAAAAAAAAACAAAAAAACAAGCAAGCAAGAGCAGCTAATATACATATGTACATATTACTATAAAATATATATATACACACACACACACACAGACACACAGTGCAGAGCATTGTAGCTGGATGGAATAAATATATGAATATATGAACACACAGTGCAGAGCATTGTAGCTAGATGGAATAAATATGTAAATATATAAACACCCACAGTACGGAGCATTGCAGCTAGGTGGAATAAATATGCAAGTATATAAACACACACAGTGCGGAGCAATGTAGCTAGATGGAATAAATATATAGATATATAAATATAAACACACCCAGTGCTGAGCATTGTAGCTAGATGGAATAAATATATAGATATATAAATATAAACACACCCAGTGCAGAGCATTGTAGCTAGATGGAATAAATATGTAAATATATAAACACACACAGTGCAGAGCATTGTTGCTAGGTGGGATGAAACAGCATAACCGTCTATTTAGTTATCCTACATGGTATGATTATGTGCCCATACATATTCTCACCCTCCATAGCGACCGGTATGTTCCTAGTTGTATGCCGGAGAGGACCATTGTGTAAGTCTATTGCATCTTTTGCATTCAAAAAAAACTATTAGTTTGTTACGTCTTTTTGCTATCTCTGCGAGCAGCCCTGCTTAGGTTGTACAGTCTGACAGCCGGTGGTAGGAAGGACCTACGAAACCTCTCGGTTGTGCACCTGGGATGATGTAGTCTGCTGCTAAATGAGCTCCTCAGTGCATCCAGTATGTCCTGCATAGGGTGGAACTCGGACTCCAGCAGAGATGACAGTTTAGCCACCGTCCTTCTCTCTCCTATCTCCTCCATCGGATCAAGGCGTTGCCCCAGGACAGAGCTAGCTTTCTTAATCAGTTTGTTCAGTCTCTTCCTATCGGCTGCAGTGATGCCACTGCCCCAGCAGACCACTCCAAAAGTGATGGCTGATGCCGCCACCGTGTCATAGAATGACTTCAGCAGCGCCCCTTGTACACCAAAAGACCTGAGTCTCCTCAGCAGGAACAGCCTGCGCTGTCCCTTCTTGTAGAGTGCGTCAGTATTGTGTGACCAGTCTAGTTTATTGTTCAGATGAATACCCAGGTACTTGTAGGATGTCACCATCTCGATGTCTGTTCCCTGTATATTTACTGGTGCTGTGAGGGGCTGCCCATGCCTGCGGCAGTCCACCACCAGCTCCTTAGTTTTCCTCGCGTTGATCTGGAGGCAGTTCCGATGGCACCAGTCCACAAAGTCCTGGATAAGCCCTCTGTACTCAGCTTCATCTCCGCTGGAGATGAGACCAACGATCGCAGAGTCATCAGAGAACTTCTGTAGATGGCAATGTGTTGTGTTGTGTGAGAAGTCCGCAGTATAAAGAGTGAACAGGAAGGGAGCCAGCACCGTTCCCTGGGGGGCCCCCGTGCTACTGATGATCGTGTCGGAAACACAGTCCCGGGTTCTCACAAACTGAGGCCGGTTCGTGAGGTAGTCCAGGATCCATGATGACAGGTAATAATAATAATAATACATTTATGGGTGCCTTTCATAACACTCAAGGTCACCTTACAGTCAGAAAAATAAATAAAATCAATTAGAATAAACATAAAACCTATACAAAACACAATTCAACTCAGTGGGGGTAAGCAAGCCTGAACAAATGGGTTTTGAGTTTAGATTTGAAAAGGGAGAGAATCCATGTTAGGGAGATCAGGAGGTTATTGCAATATCATACAGTATATTGCGATTTGCCATCCTGATCTTTGTGTTCTTCCACTCCCGGCTAGATCTCACGAGTCACTTCTTTGCTGTGCTGACCTAACCAGACAGTGAGCATTTAGCACTGTCTAATGGATGGAAAAGTCAGTTGTTTTTTATTACTCTGGTACCTAAACAGGTTTGAAATTTGAAATTTAATTATTTAAAAGAGACATATTGATGAACATAGTAATGTAAATATGCCAGAATTAACCAGAAGGTTACTTTACAATCTGTGGTCCATGGCAGGTTGGACAAAAACAGCAAAAAAGAAAAAATAACATACAATCAAACAATGCACAACAAAACATACAATTCACACATGAATAAAAATCCACTATACAATAAGAAAACACAGGACAACAAATAATGTAAAAACACAGTATTAATTAAATATGACACATTGGCATAAAAGTAATGATCACAATTCTGGTTCCTCTTTAGCCATTGTTGGGGATGGGTTTTAAATGCGTTGAAGGTAGTACATTCTCTTATTGCAGTACAACTACAGACTGACCTGTGGCTACTGAGCAGCTCCACTGGAGCAGTTGGGGTTATGGGCCTTGCTCAAGGGCACCACAATGGGGTTAAGGAGGGTTGAGCAAACACTGCCGTTATCTGTCCCACCCAGATCTGATCTGGCCAGTTCAGGGATTGAAACCAGCAATCCTTAGGTTACCAGTCCACATCCCTAACCGTTAGGGCACCACTGCCCCTTCCATATCTCGGCATCCTCTCGGCGCCACACCAGTAGGCTGCCTTTTGCAACAGCGGCTCGATTCCGAGTTGTTTTTTTTTTCCCTTCCTCTCTCTTTTGATCACTTTTTTTTTTTTCACCCCACTTATATCACGGACACACAGATCGTCCCAAATGTCTCCTGAGCCGGTGGACGGAGCCACTGTTTATAGCAGGATACGATACAACAGGGAAGAGCTGCTAGCATTTAACCGCCACCCGGTCCCACTGGAAAAACTCGACATACCGAGAGAATTGAGGCGAAAGCGTCGCGGCTGCCGGGCTGGAGTAAGGCGGAGGACAAAAAATATAAGGTACAGACCCTCCCTTCCATCTGTTGTCATGGGAAATGTACGGTCGATACTGGAAAAGTTAGATGAGCTAGCGGCTATCTCCCGTTATGATAGCACTTACCGGGAGTGCTCTCTCCTTTTGTTTACTGAGACGTGGCTAACTGAACTAGCAGCAGATGCTAACATTGAGCTGGAGGGTTTTCACATGATACGAGCTGACCGAACACCAGAGAGTGGCAAAACTAGGGGCGGTGGAGTGATAATGTATGTTAACAACAACTGGTGCAGACCGGGACATATCACTGTTAAACAACGACACTGCAGCAAAGACATTGAGTTGCTAGCTGTTAGCATGAGGCCTACATATCTCCCGAGAGAACACTCACACGTGATCTGCATTGTTGTTTATGCAAATCCGACGGCGAACGCTGGGACAGCGCGTGACGTCATCCACTCAGTAACCAGCAGGCTGCAGACAGAACACCCAGATGCTCTTCTCCTCATCTCAGGCGATTTCAACCACGTTTCACTGTCTCCCATTCTGCCCACTTTCACCCAGTATGTCACATGCCACACTAGAGACAATAAAACACTGGATTTGTTCTACGCAAACACTAAGGAGGCGTACACCTCATCACAACTCCCCCCACTTGGGAGATCGGATCACAACTTGGTTCATCTCCGACCGGTGTACAAACCCCTAGTGCACAGACAACCTCCGGCCATGCACACTGTGGAGTTATGGTCTGAGGAGACAATGGACACTCTAAAGGACTGTTTTGAAGCCACTGCCTGGGAGCAGCTCTGCGATCCACATGGTGAGGACATCGATGGCCTCATTCACACCTTCACGGGCTACCTCAGCTTCTGTGTGGACAAATCCGTTCCCACCAAGACCATATGGCGTCACTCAAACAACAAACCCTGGATCAACCCTGAGATAAAAACACTTCTGAGAGAGAAGAAGAGGATCTTCAGGTCGGGGAACAGGGAGATGCTGAAGTCCGTACAGAGGGAGCTGAGGAGAAAGATCAGAGAAGGCAAGGACAGCTTCAGGAAGAAGATGGAGGACAAGCTGCAACAGAGCGACATCAGTGGGGTCTGGAGAAACCTCAAAACCATCTCGGGGCTCCAGAATACCTCCCCCCAGGCCACGGGGGGCAGGGAGTGGGCGAACAACCTGAATCTGTTTTTCAATAGATTTGACCAACCGCCCTCCCCCCTGTCTGCACAACAACCACTGCTGCCTCTAAGAAATCAAGTCCCGCTGCCCACTCCCCACTCCACCGACACCCCCCCCACTCCCAACACACAGCCCCCCATCCTGACCCTGACCAAGACCCAGGTGAGGACGGAGCTGAGGAAGATCAAGGCGAGGAAGGCGTCGGGACCGGACGGCATCAGCGCAAAGCTCCTCAAGTCCTGTGCAGACCAGCTGTGTGGGATTGTGACGTATATCTTCAACATGAGCCTGAAACTGGGGAGGGTACCACAGCTGTGGAAAACATCTTGTGTGGTACCTGTACCAAAAACTTCCCACCCCAAAGACCTGAACAGCTACAGACCGGTGGCCTTGACGTCCCACTTGATGAAGACCCTGGAGAGACTGCTCCTTGCTCATCTCCGCCCCCTGGTGGAACCAGCGATGGATCCACTCCAGTTCGCCTACCAGCATGGCATTGGGGTGGAGGATGCGGTGATCTTCCTCCTTCACCGTTCTCTGTCCCACCTGGAGAAGCCCGGGAATATGGTGAGGATCATGTTCTTTGACTTCTCCAGTGCTTTCAACACCATCCAACCGATGATCCTGAAGGACAAGCTGCTGCGCGCAGGGGTGGACCAGCACCTGTCATCATGGATCCTGGACTACCTCACGAACCAGCCTCAGTTTGTGAGAACCCGGGACTGTGTTTCCGACACGATCATCAGTAGCACGGGGGCCCCCCAGGGAACGGTGCTGGCTCCCTTCCTGTTCACTCTTTATACTGCGGACTTCTCACACAACACAACACATTGCCATCTACAGAAGTTCTCTGATGACTCTGCGATCGTTGGTCTCATCTCCAGCGGAGATGAAGCTGAGTACAGAGGGCTTATCCAGGACTTTGTCGACTGGTGCCATCGGAACTGCCTCCAGATCAACGCGAGGAAAACTAAGGAGCTGGTGGTGGACTGCCGCAGGCATGGGCAGCCCCTCACAGCACCAGTAAATATACAGGGAACAGACATCGAGATGGTGACATCCTATAAGTACCTGGGTATTCATCTGAACAATAAACTAGACTGGTCACACAATACTGACGCACTCTACAAGAAGGGACAGCGCAGGCTGTTCCTGCTGAGGAGACTCAGGTCTTTTGGTGTACAAGGGGCGCTGCTGAAGTCGTTCTATGACACGGTGGTGGCATCAGCCATCACTTTTGGAGTGGTCTGCTGGGGCAGTGGCATTACTGCAGCCGATAGGAAGAGACTGAACAAACTGATTAAGAAAGCTAGCTCTGTCTTGGGGCAGCGCCTTGATCCGATGGAGGAGATAGGAGAGAGAAGGACGGTGGCTAAACTGTCATTTCTGCTGGAGTCCGAGTTCCACCCTATGCAGGACATACTGGATGCACTGAGGAGCTCATTTAGCAGCAGACTACATCATCCCAGGTGCACAACCGAGAGGTTTCGTAGGTCCTTCCTACCAACGGCTGTCAGACTGTACAACCTAAGCAGGGCTGCTCGCAGAGATAGCAAAAAGACGTAACAAACTAATAGTTTTTTTTGAATGCAAAAGATGCAATAGACTTACACAATGGTCCTCTCCGGCATACAACTAGGAACATACCGGGCGCTATGGAGGGTGAGAATATGTATGGGCACATAATCATACCATGTAGGATAACTAAATAGACGGTTATGCTGTTTCATCCCACCTAGCAACAATGCTCTGCACTGTGTGTTTATATATTTACATATTTATTCCATCTAGCTACAATGCTCAGCACTGGGTGTGTTTATATTTATATATCTATATATTTATTCCATCTAGCTACAATGCTCCGCACTGTGTTTTTATATATCTACATATTATTCCATCTAGCTACATTGCTCCGCACTGTGTGTGTTTATATACTTGCATATTTATTCCACCTAGCTGCAATGCTCCGTACTGTGGGTGTTTATATATTTACATATTTATTCCATCTAGCTACAATGCTCTGCACTGTGTGTTCATATATTCATATATTTATTCCATCCAGCTACAATGCTCTGCACTGTGTGTCTGTGTGTGTGTGTGTATATATATATTTTATAGTAATATGTACATATGTATATTAGCTGCTCTTGCTTGCTTGTTTTTTTTCTTGCCTTCTGATTGTTGCTCTGAGTGTTGCTATCCCTGTGCTGTTGCAATCCTGGAATTTCCCCGTTGTGGGACTAATAAAGGCTTATCTTATCTTATCTTATCTTATATAAGACTTTGCCTGTGTAAAAAAAACAGCATTGTCTGCATACAGCTGAGTAGATGTTTTTGACAAACATTTGGTAAGTCATTAATATGCAAGAAAAGCACTTGGAGCACACATACCTCTGCCAAGGCTCCTTGCTGGCCTCCCTTTGTCCATCCCTCTGTACACTGCAAGATAGGGACTTGGTGGAGGTATGCACCCATGGATCACCTCCAAAATTTAATGGGTTCATTCATCCTTTGGCCAAGGGTCACCTTTAGTGAGAATTTCATCAAAATCTGTCCAGTAGTTTTTGCGTAATCCTTCTAACAGACCAACAGAAAAACACCGGCAAAAGCATAAACTCCTTGGCGGAAGTAATAAAGAAAACAAGTATAGGTAAGTTTAAAAATATTTAATAACTGAAACTTAGTTGCTGGTGTTGGCACATATTCTCTCCTGCTAACATCTAAGGGACATTGAATCCCTCTTCTGGCTTCACAGTTGTATGTCTCCAGACCGTTCTTAGATTTTTTTTTCATCTTGCTTGTACACCTCTCAGCCTTGTTCAATGATTTGAACCTCAAAAGGAAAATGGTATATATAATTTAATAGGAATTATTGTTTGAGCTAATGGGTGAGCTGTACCTGTGTTTAGTTTTAGATCTTAGAGGAGTGTAAATAAATAGTAAGGAGCGCACCAGCCCAGCATCTTCCACAGAGAAGTTAGCCTTCACCCCCCTATGGGTGGAGTAGGCCTTAGTCTGACCCCCAACTATTTTTGTCATCTGTGTTTATTGAGATAAATAGGTACTTTTATTAATCCTCTTGGGGAAATTCTGATATCTCATGGCACCCAATACATACAACAAAACATCATTAAAAATACATCACCTAAAATATATCAATAAATAAGATAAAATAATGTGTAACAGCATATATTACATTTAGTCCATCCCAGACAACCTGGCAGGCATTCTATATGCACGCACATAAAAGCATGTGTATCCACATGCATGTGGTGTGCATGCTGATGGTGGTGGTGATGGGCGGTGGTGTCAAGGATCTCTGCCTTCCAGGATTCTGTTAAACATCCTGATGGTTGTTGGGACAAAGGATCTCCTGTACCGCTCAGTCCGCAAGCGCAGCGAGATCAACTGTTCATTACAGCTGCTTCTCTGTCCTACCAAGATGTAATGAAGGGGGTGGTTGGCATTGTTCATAATAACCCTCCATTATGCCCCTCGTCCGCCTATCCACCACAACCCCCAGCGGGTCGAATTTCCTCCCCACCACCAAGCCAGCCTTCTTGACCAGCCTATCCAGTCATCTGGTGTCCCTTGTTATGTTGCCTCCCCAACAAACAGCCACATAAAAGATGACACTCGCCACCACAGTCTGATAAAACATAGTCAGCATCTCCCTGCAGACATCAAAAGACCTAAGTCTCCTCAGAAAAAACAATTACTCTGCCCCTTCCTGTAGAGCGCCTCCGTGTTAGCAGACCACTGTTCAGGTACACCCCCAGATATTTATAGGTGTGTACTATTTCAATTGATTCACCCTGAATAGCAACAGGCTGCAGGGGAGGTTTGGACCTATGAAAATCCACGACCATCTCCTTGGTCTTAGTGGCATTCAAAAGCAGACCATTCCTCTCACTCCAAACACCGAAGGCATCAACCAGGTCCCTGTACTCCATTTCCTGTCCCCCACTGCATACGTGCCACAATAACAGTATCATCAGAATAATTCTGAATGGGGCATGACTGTGTGTTGTAATTGAAGTCTAATGTGTACAGGGTGAACAGGTACGGAGCCAGGACTGTCCCCTGTGGAGCCCCCGTGCTACTTTCCACAATCCCTGAGACACAGCCCCCAAGTCTGACAAACTGTGGTCTTCCTGTCAAATAGTCAGTGATCCAAGAAATAAAGGAGGGGTCCACCCCCATCTTCTCAAGCTTCTATCTCAGCAACAAAGGCTGGATGGTATTGAAAGCACTTGAAAAAGTCAAAGAACATAATCCTCACCTGGCTCCCCAACTCATCCAGGTAGGAGTATGCCCGATGTAACAAGTAGAGGATGGCATCATCCACTCCAATGTGATCCCGGTACCTAAACTGCAGGGGGGGGGTCCAATGTAGATGTAGTCTGCAGTCTCAAATGGTGGAGAAACACTCTCTCTCCAGAGTCTTCATAACATGAGATGTGAGGGCCACCGGTCTGTAGTCGTTAAGTTCAGCTGGACACCCAGTTTTGGGAACCAGCACAAGAAAATGTGTTTATAGTTCAAAAAAGTTGCAAAGCATGTTCTCCTACCCCTTGAGCTTGAATGTGACATTCAGACTGTGAAGACTGCTTTAAAGCATGTCCCCCCCCCCCACATTTTTCTTTTTCTTTTTTTTTGGGAAGCACCAGATTCTGTCCAAATATGCACATCTGCTCAGTCAGGATCACTACTATAATGATTTGTCTAATAACAAACCCACGCTGAGGATCCCAGCCACCCAAAACGAGACAATGACACCTAACATCAAACTAGCAATGCTATTGGCTGTGACATCCTCACTGGACTTCTGTGTTTGTCTTCCTCCAGCTGCTAGATGTAAATATTTATATTATTGTCAACCCGCCAAAAATGACAATTTTTTTTTTCATCAGTATACTAATTTTTTAGAAGAACATTAAGACTTGCATTGTGCACATTTCTAAACACTTTGATGTATTTTTTTTTTTTTAATCTTTGTTTTCATCGAAATATTATCCATTGCACCTTTAACTGATGAACTACTGGATAATTTTTTAAGCCTGAAGCTTTTGCATATCCTTCTCTATAAGGCATGAAAATGCATTCTCACATTGTGGATTTCTGATAAAGCCCCAACTTTGCACCAGTGGTTGAACAGTGTGACTAGTACCATCCCTCTCGAGGCTTTCTCCACAGCTCTAATGGACAAACCCTTTCTTTTCTATCGCACTTGGGACCCTTTTTTCTAATACCTTGGGGCTACTAAAGCCCAGAAAATGTGATCTGGATTACTGGAGCTGGCTTGGAGGGAGGCTCCAACTCCATAAACTCATGACCTCTGACTGTGGTAAAGTGTATTACTAAATAGGTTTGTCAGTGATGGAATTTGTTTCCCTACTGTCTATAACATGTATACACACACGTGTGTGTGTGTGTGTGCGTGCGCGCGCGTGTGCGCACGCACGTATGTACACCCCCATTATTTTTTTTCTTTTTACGCTTGTGTTGGTATGTTTTTTTTTCCTCTGCTTTGCCAAAAAGTTCAATAAAAATATGAAAAAAGTATAGGTAAGTCTGTGTCTACAATATTTATTAATAATTCTTACTCAAGTGTCTTGACACTAGTGTCTCTGAATCGATACAGTATCACCACCACAAAGTATCGCAATCCTATGATGCATGGGGTTTTTTACCCCCCACTCCTACCCAAGGTCAATCTATTTATTGAAGTCACTATGGGCCAAAATGGATTTTAATAACTTTTTTAACCCCAAAAATGTAGCCATAGGGGCTAGTCCCAAGGTCAGCCTTTGTACCGTGTGTGGTGGCTGTAGCCTCATTCCTTGTTGAGTTAGAGCACAGACGTAGCTGGCCGGCTGCAGACGGCACCGACTGCACCACCCACGTGACTTCCGGCTTGGGTAACAAGACAGAATCACACATGCAGAGTAGAACTGTTGAACACAGGAGGCATCTCTTTTACAGTTGCTAGCCAGTGTCCCCATTCTTTACTGTGGCCATTGTATAAGTTGCAGCTAAACATTTTCCAGATCATATTATTTTCTAGGCTATTATCTACTAGAAAGTGAATCATTACTGTTGTTAATCGCATCCAGCATTTTATAGTTGGTTGATTGAATTTTGCCACCGCATTTGGCCAGTAGGTTGTTGATTTTGCAAAATAAACTGTTGATGTTTTTTCTTACGACTCTTCATTCCCTTGGTTTATATCAGGTCCAGCCCAGCTCAGTTGAGATTACATGTCACTATTGGACTGTTCCAGGAGGCTTATGGCTCTGGCTCACCCTGTCCAGCTCCAGTTAGCCGTTTCCTATTCAAGGTAAGCCCATGACGCAAATGTTGGCCGTGTTTTTGTTGTCCAAATTTAAGAGTGTTTGTAATGTTTCTGATTTTATTTTCTCAGATGATGGCAGTCCATAGTGAGAGGGTGATATCTGAAAAGATGCTAGAGGCTCTTTGTGGCATCGCCCGCACTGCTGCTTATCAGATAGGTCAGTCTGACGCCTTCCCTTAAGCTTAACCACAATGTCAAAAATATTCACTTATGATACTTTTTGTTTTCTTTGTGCATACCACTTCAGTGAAAAATGCAAGCCAGCAGTTTAAAGTGTGGGTGCCCAACTTAGCTGATGTGACCTTGGTCCTAATGAACATTGGAGTTCCCTTTGTTACACTCTTTCCATTTGAGGATCTGCAGCCTTCATTCACAGAGGGAGATTTGCTGTGAGTAGCATTTCTGTCTGAAACACTTGTCTGTTACTTAGAATAAACTGATTAGGTAATTGTTAATGTTTGAGGTGCTTGATGCCTTTCTGATTTCACACATTAAAACTTCTGAATGATTGTGTAGGGAAGACATCTACATTAAAGATGGGAGTCCCTCCAGGGTGGTGGAAGAGATCCCTTTCCCAGAACACAATTGTACCTGCATCATGAAGGTAATTTTGGAAAATAAATGACTAATAAGGTCATTCAAGAGTATGTTAGAACAAGCCTTAATTTCACTCTTCATTCTCTTGGTTCTTGTTTGCAGTACCTGTCCTACTGTATGAGCCTGTGCCCATGTGCATACAGTGACGATGAGCTGCTGTTGCTGTTAACTGTTGTTGGACGGATTGGTCTGGAAACGCGCCTTATCTTCAAGACCACTGTGGATCTGCGCCAACTTCAGCATACAATTGTCAAAAACATCAGAGACTGGGATTCTATGGTTAGGAGATTGTTTTTTGTGATTCATTTGCTCTGTAGATATTGGAGTAGGAGAGGGACAGATCATTTTACATTAGGAAAAAGAGGCTTAGGGCTGTTTTTATCTGAGCTTTCATTTATATTAGCAGTGAATTTTAAACTCTGCACTGTAGTTGTTTCTTTGAATCTGTGCTGGATTTTTAGTTGTATTAATAAACGCCTCTTTGATCTGGTGAATAAAGAAAAGCTGTAATCCCAGAGATGCATTTTTAGCGATTTATTTTAGTTGAAAGGGAAAGAAACATGTAATGCTTTACGCAGACAGCATGATGGGGAAGGTCTTCCGAGTGTGAACAAGGCAGAGAGTTTTAATACAGGCACATATGTGGAATGCTGAGTCGGCAGTTTCTGTGAGGGTGTCTTGTGAGTGTCCTTGATAGGCTGGAGACAGGAACAAAACATGATGTGCTCTTTCTTGATGCAAACTAACGGGATCAAAGTGCAAAAATAATGAGAAAAAAGGAATCTTTGACAAACTAACCATAGCTACTTAATTTGGTTGTATGTCTTCAGCTGTCGAGAATATGCTGGGCTCTTACTGGCCTGACGGATGATCATCACAACATGTGCCTCATAGTTCAGCTCCTGCCCGACAGCCCACGTGGAAGGTAAGTATAAAGGGTTTTTTTCTTCCTTTTTAAACATTGATATATTTTTTTTAGCCAGTTACTCGCGATGTTTTACGTATCCAGTGTAATTCACATCTTCTTTTAATTGTATTGGCAGACAGCTGTGCCGACATCTGAGCCTGTGCATGATCTCTAAGTTGCTGGATGGAAACTGCACTTACAAACCTACACAGACAGAGTTCCAGGTGATCTTTTTCAACATAAACTACTGTACATATACAATAGTTTCCTTGTAACTTAAAATACATCTTCCTTGTAAGCACTTAAAATAAATTATTTTTTTAATAATTACTGAACTCAGAGTCTTTGATAACATGTGTGGTGCTTAGCTCTCTGATTTGAGGCCATACCTTCCCCGGATGCAACCATCCACCCTCCTCAGAGCGATGCAGAACTCTGCTGACAGAAAGCAGACAACTAGCGAAGAGGATCTGGCCGTCCTAGATGAACAGGTTAGTGTTACGGCTAAACATTTTTCCTCTTAAATAAAAGAATCTTACTTCACAAAGCATTCTTCCTGATGAAAATTCTTTTCCATTTATTATATTTTCCAGGCCTACTACCTGTGTTATAGCCTCCTGACATTGGTAAATGAAGCATCAAATTATCCAGTGTATTCACCACATCAGAAGGTAAATGATTTTTCACATCTCTATTGTTTAAGGCCTACACTGAGCTGCTATATAATGGAGACTTTAAATGTCGGAATTTCCTTTATCTGCAAAAGCTAACTTCCTTTATATTTTATGTCTCCCAGCCGCAACTACTGCGCTTGTCAGCAGAGCTGGTAACCCATGTGAAATGTCACATCCGCGATAGTGAGAAATGTCTTTACCGGACCAAGGTGAACATTTTCTTTTTGGATTTATATAGCGCTTTACAATGAATCCATTATTCATTCATTCAGTCCACAGACAGACACTGACAGTGGTAAGCTACCTCAGTAGCCAGAGCTGAGGTGGGGCAGACTGATGGAAACGTGGCTGCTAATCCACACCGACTTCTCTGACCACTACCAAACACTTATTCATACTTGTACACCGGTGTTAAGGACACAACAGCAGGATGGCTGGGGGGGCGGGATTCGAGCCACCAACCCTGCAGTTATTGGACGACCCACTCTATCTCCTCAGCCACTGCTGCCCCAGAGTTGAATGCTTTGTGTTCACAGCCCCAGCCGATCACAGTCAGCAGGGGCATTATAAAAGTGAGACACAGCACTCAATTCTGAGTTTAAATAATGGGAGAATTTCTTTACTCCAGTAATGGTAATAGAAAACAGACGTTCATAGAAAATGTGTTTCTAGTTCATATGAGGATAAAGTCTGTAACATTTCAAGTAATTTACTGGGTTTTATATACAGTCGCACACAAAGCTGCCAAATCTGAATTAAGTTCCTGTTTCAGCAAAACTTTGTTCAAGCAATATTTCACATCCTTCACAATTTAGTTACAACTGTTTGGTAGGGGTGGGAATTGCCAGAGACCTCATAATAAGATACAATCATGATACTTGATGTTACAGTGCAGTACTATCACAATCTTATGACTCCTTAAGTATGACAATTTCACAATAGATCATTACAATACCACTGACCATTTATTTCTTTTTTTTTTTCCCTTATTCAACGTCAAATTGTGTTCACAAAGTAAAACTGTCAACATCTGTTTCATGTAATAAAATCTTCAGTCTAATCAGCTCACAGCTTTTGTTTTGGTGGGTGGAGGATGTCAGTCCTCTGTGGGATGGTGTGCTGTTGTGGCTGACCATTTTCCGTGGCAATGTATGGATGGTGGTCTTTGCACATGAGGTGTGCAGTGAACCATTGTCTTCCTGGCTTGCTCAGTTTGTGGCATCATTGTTATTGACTTGGTTAATTTTGACTGTCGCTGTTTTAACTCGACCGTCAGCCAGCTGCCATTGGATGGTGGAGAGACACATGGGCGGTTTGTAGCGTTCCGAGTGCTCCTACTCCCAATTTTATTTTTTATTTTTATAATCCTTTATTAGGGGAAAATACAGGGCAACCACCTGGACGGATGGGGCAGCCAGGGTGTGGCGCCGATCCCTTCACCATTCACACACACACACACGCTAGTTTAGTTTATTGGTTTATTTGTCAGGGACCATGTACAGAAAAAAACATTAAACAGAGGGTAAAGATGCTCTGTACCAGATTATTGCATTCTCACTAATTTCCATCTGTAGTCCCTGAGGCAGGCAGGAAGATATTAAAAGAAAAACAGCACATATAGAAAGCAACTCAGGTCAAGTTTCAGAAACTGTTGACCCTGAAACAAAGCAGGGACTAAGTTTAAAAGGTAAAAAGATGAGAGAAACAGCACACATAAAAACAATTTAAGAGTACAGTTTCAAATCGCATTTAAATGAATCAATGCTGGCAGGCTTGATTACTTAAAATCCATTTTGTGGCCTGTGGGAGGAAACCGGAGTACCCGGAGTAAACCCACGCAGACACAGGGAGAGCATGCAACCTCCCCACAGAAGGATCACCAATGGTCAGGGGGGTGAAATGGATCCCGTGGCCTTCTTACTGTGCTGCCACAGTGCTAACCACTGTGGCACTTATAGGTTGAGTGCATCATGTCAAGGTTTTTCTTTTCCTCTTTGTTTTAATTTTTTTTTAATTCAGACATTTAAGTTTAACTATTTAGGGGCATTTATCAGTTCTTGCTCCACTGACTTTTCTCTGTCCTGCAGCCACCAGCTTAATTGGTGAGACAAGCTATGACTTCACCTGCCAATGCACACTTACTTTGCGCCATCTAGTGGACTGAAAACTCATTTTAGTTAATTGATACCCAAGAGTTTGTAAGATTTACATACATATAATTAATAAAAGATCAATACATGCATTTAGGGTTTGATGCATCATCACAAGTAGAATAGAATAAGCTTTATTTGTCATTGTCACATAAACAATGAAATTTAAAAATGCCTAACCAGTCAAAGCATCATTCATAAATAT
The DNA here is from genome assembly GCA_020510985.1 of Pholidichthys leucotaenia. NCBI lineage: Eukaryota > Metazoa > Chordata > Actinopteri > Cichliformes > Pholidichthyidae > Pholidichthys > Pholidichthys leucotaenia. The sequence goes on from CM035841.1 coordinate 334,397,373, forward strand.
GTGAACTCAAAATGTATAAAACCAACATAAACATACAAACATACACACATACAGTCCGCACAGTGTACACCTCCAAGCACACATTTCTGCCATTTCACAGTCCCCTCATACACCCTTCAACGTCCAACTGCATTTATTACATTTATTGCAGTTGGGAAAAAAACTGTTTTTGAATCTGCTTGTCCTTGTTTTAATTTGTCTGTATTGTCTGCCTGATGGCAGCAGTTCAAACAAGGAGTAACCAGGGTGGGAAGTATCCTTTATTATATTCCGAGCTTTTCTGAGACAATGGGACCCGTGTCTGCGTGGGTTTACTCCAGGATTTCTCCAGTTTCCTCCCACATGCCAAAAACATGCAAGTTAGGTTAATTGGCATCAAAACTGGGGATTCTAAATTGTCCTTAGGTATGACTGTGAGAGTGAATGGTTGTCTGTCTCTCTGTGTTGGCCCTGCGATGGACTGGCGATCTGTCCAGGGTGTACCCTGCCTCTCGCCCAAAGATGCTGGGATAGGCTCCAGCCCCCCCGCGACCCGAAAAGGATTAAGCGGAAGAAGATGGATGGATGGATGGGAACTGTGTAGGTCTTCCAATGTGGGGAGGGGGCAGCCAATGATCTTCTGAGCCATTCTAATGACTTTCTGGAGTGTTTTTCTCTGAGCTGCTGTACATCTGGTGTACCACACGCACATACAATATGTCATTAAACTCTCAATAGTGCATCTGTAAAAGGACACCAGCAGTCTCTGTGTGATGTTGTTCTTCCTGAGGACCCTCAGGAAATACAGTCTTTGATGTGCCCTTTTCAGCAGCTCAGTGGTATTTACACTCCAGGTCAGGCCCTCTTCAGTGTGAACTCCCAAAAAGCGGAAGTCCGACACCCTCTCCACACAATCTCCGCCAATAATTAACGGTGGAATGTCCATTTTCTTCCTCCTGTAGTCTATTATAAGCTCTTTGGTCTTTGAGATGTTAAGGAGCAGTTTATTTTCTCTGCTCCACACCATCAGCCGCTCCACTTCATCCCGGTTGGCGGACTCATCCCCCCCCAGAGATGAGCCCTATTTAGTCATCAGCAAACTTCACAATAGTATTACTATGGTGTGCATGGGTACAGTCAAATGTATAGAGGGTATAGAGCAAGGGACTCGGCACACAACCCTGGGGAGAGTCGATGCTGAGGCTAAGTGCCGTCATTGTATAATGGCCCACTCTAACCCTCTGACTGTGACCTGTCAGGAAACTGTTGATCCACGTGCAGATGGAGTGTGAGGACCCCAGGTCCTCCAGTTTAGCCACCAGTTTGTGTGGAATAATGGTATTAAATGCAGAACTGTAGTCCACAAAGAGCATCCATACATAGCTCTCCCGCTGCTCCAGATGGGACAGTGCAGCATGGAGAGTCATAACTACAGCATCCTCCGTGGATCGGATCATTCTATAAGCAAACTGGTAAGGATCAAACCTTCGGGGCAGACGTGATGTGATGTGACCCCAAACCAGTTTTTCAAGACATTTCATCACCACAGGAGTGAGTGCGACTGGCCAATAGTTATTTAGGCTAGAAATGTGGGACTTTTTGGGCAGAGGGACTACGGTAGAGGATTTCAGACAGGGTGGTACAAAGGACAGCCAAGGACTGATTGAAAAGAAGAGATTTAACTCCTCTGCCAACGAGGCATCCCCCTCAGCAGCTCTGAGGTTGGTCTTGTAGTTGGTAAGATGCTGAACTCCCTGCCACACCTGCCTGCTGTTGTTACTGCCCATATGATCCTCCATCCTCCTCCTGTAATTAGATTCGGCCTCCCTAATGCCTCTCTTCAGGTTGGCATGTGCCATACCTTAAAGAGCCCTGTCGCCAGACCTGAAACAATATCCCTCTTCTTTAACAGCCGCTGGACCTCCCAGATCATCCAGGGCTTCTGACTGGGGTAAATCCGGATATGTTTATCCTCTGTGACAGTGTCCATGCAGTTCTTAATGTAACAATAGTACACTGTCTGTGAACACCTCCAAGTCCTAATGTTCAAAAACATCCCAATTGGTCCTGTCAAAACGGTCCTGCAGCTGCTGAGAGGCACCCCTAGGCCAAGTTGTAAAAGTCTTTGTCACGACAGGAGCAGTTTTCCTGAGAGGAGTATAAGCAGGAATCAAGAGCAGGGACAAATGGTCAAACTGACCCAAGTGTGGCAGTGGTCTGACTCTATAGGCTAGCTTGATGTTTGAGTAAATCTTGTCCAAAATATTCGCTCCTCGGGTAGCACACTTTACATGCTGATGGAATTTAGGGAGTGCTACCTTTAAATCTGCAAGATTAAAGTCCCCTGCTATGATGTACACAGCATCAGGATGTGTGCTCTGCTGGTTGCTAATACTATCATGCAAAAGTCTTATGGCCAAGTTAGCACTAGCATTCAGTGCAATGTAAACAGCATATATCGTCACCGCAGTAAACTCTCTTGGAAGATAAAAGGGCCTGCATCTGTCACATACTCCAGGTCTGGGAGCAGTGACTGTCTACAGTCATTGTGTTAGTACACTAGCAGTTATTCACGTACACGCAGAGCCCCCCTCCTCTGTTCTTACCAGAGTCCGCAGTCCTGTCATGATGCTGTACTGTGTAACTTGCTAAATCAACAGAGTTCAGAATGGATGGATGAAGCAAAGTCTGTGATCAACACAATACAGCTGTCCTTTACAGCCTTGTTCGTGATGATCTCTAGTCTCAGTTCATCCATCTTGTTAGCGAGAGATCTGGCATTCCTAAGAAACAGGCTGGGGAGCGGTGGTTTAAATGGCTGTCTCTGTAGCCTAGCTACCGCACCAGCTCTACATCCTCGCTTCTGCCTCCTTTCTCTGCGCCGTCTTTGCCTCCTCCCCTCCGGAATAATAATCCACGGAGAGCCAGGACTCCTCGCTATGTCCACCGGAATTTTGTGTGTAAAGATAAACTCCTCTGTAACCCTCTGCTCAAGACAAAGTCCAATCTTCAGAAGATCGTGCCTGTTGTAAATGAAATTTGCCCGACAGAAAACACACAGAACAAAAAAAAAAAGCATTAACAGCCATACACGGCTCCAACTGGTGAAACACTGAGCCACTGCAACTATGAGTGCCGCCACTAAGTTTTGTGATACTGCACCGTATTGATCTTTTTTGTCGCCCCTATTGTTTGGGCATTTTAACCCTTGCTCTTACTATATTTATTTTAAAACATTTCAAAGCAGTAAAAGACATTTTTTTTTTATACAATGTAGGTTCTTGATTCATCACTTTCATCCAATCAACCAAAGTCAGGAATGCTTCTGTTTTTGTTAATGCTTGTTTTCATTTGGACTCTCTTTATTTAAATCCCATTTGATTAATTTGTGTTCTTACAGTCCTGCTACACACTGTGATATCTGATTTTGCCTTTTCTCTGTTTGAATTTTGTTGTGGTCTGTGATTGTTAAAGTAAGATGGTGATATTTTTTTTTCCTATCCCTCTGTCCAGTTAAAGGATCTGGTGGCCCGAATTTACACCAAGTGGCAGATGCTCCTTCAGAGGACAAGACCTCTCAATGTACAGCAGTCATACTCTTATCACACACCTTTTTTTATGTACGGGTACATCTCAAAACCGACTGAAAAGTACGTCCATGTACACACTCAATACTTGGTCAGGGCTCCTTTTGGATTAATTACTGTATCAATGTGGCGTGGCATGGAGATGATCAGCCTGTGGTACTGCTGAGGTGTTATGAAGGTCCAGGTTGCTTTGTTAGTGACCTTCAGCTCATCTGCATTGTTGGGTCTGGTGTCTCATCTTCCTCTTGACAACATACCTGCCAACTACTCCGGTTTTGCCGTAATGGTTACGGTTTTCAAGACCCCATTCCGGGTTATGGCTTTATTAATCAAAATTACGGTTTTTCACTAAAAATTCAGTCAAAAATTTTAAATCGTAAAAAAAACACGAAAGCAATTCCAAACACGAGATCGCTAGGAATCGTATCTAAATTTGCCTGAAGCGTTTGCTAAGCTAACGCTATCACTATAGCAAACGCCATAGCTAGTCGTAGCACCTAACACCGATACAAAGAAGCGACTCCGTCCCCGGTGATTGGGGCTCGCCGGAGGAACCAACCGAGGCAACAGTTGGACGGGAGCCGGATCGGAGCTCAACTACAGCGGCGGTGGGCGGCGGGACTCGGTGGAGGAGCTGCCGGTACCCTGGCTGGACAGGAACTCAATTGCAGCGGCGGTAAGCAGTGGGACTAGCAGCGGAGGGGGCTAGCTGAGGCCCAGCTGGATTCGAGGTCTGTCGGATCGGATACCGGCGACACCAGCAGAGATTGTTTTACTATCAACAGGTCAGTAAAAATGCCACCAAAGAAGGAGGAAATGGAAGAGATCAAAAAATCTCTGAACTAAGTTCAGAAGATAAAATCTCTAAGTTCAGAGATTTTATCTTCTTGGAACATAAGTCAATATTATACAGTAATAAGTGGCATTCAGCTGTTTGTTTTATGTCATTTAAGCACAGTTCTGGTACTTAAAAATCATAAAAACCCAGGAGCTTCGGGGGGCTTCAACAATCAACATGATTGTTGAAGAAATATGAGGTTGTTAGCCACATTTTAACTTGATTTAATGCTAATATTTGTTTGACACTGCGGCCCCTGGACCCCGGCTAGCTACTAGGCTTTTCAGGTTTGAAAGTTGAAGAAATATGAGGTTGTTAGCTACATTCTAACTTGATTTAATGCTAATATTTGTTTGGCGTCGGGGGGGCTTTGCCCCCCTGAACCCCCCACCAGGAATTTGTCCTGGACTTACCGGGGCCTCTCGGCCCCTGGACCCCGGCTAGCTACAAGGCTTTTCAGGTTTGAAAGTTGAAGAAATATGAGGTTGTTAGCTACATTTAACTAGATTTAATGCTAATATTTGTTTGGCAAATATTAGCATTATTATTATTAGCATTAGCAGCATTAGCATTAGCATTAGGGGTGCGGCACCTGGACCCCGGCTAGCTACTAGGCTTTTCAGGTTTGAAAAGTTGGCAGGTATGTGACAATACTCCATAGATTCTCAATGGGGTTTAGGTCAGGAGAGTTTGCTGGCCAATCAAACACAGTGACGCCATAGCCATTAAACCAGGTTTTGATACTTTTGGCAGTGTGGGGGTTGCCAAGTCCTGCTGGAAAATGAAATCAGCTTCTCCATAAAGCTTGTCAGCAGGGGGAAGCATGAAGTGCTCTAAAATTTCCTGGTAGACTACTGCGCTGACTTTGGTCTTGATAAAACACAGTGGACCAACACCAGCAGATAGCATGGTTCCTCAAATCATCGCTGACTGTGGAAACTTCACACTAAACCTCAAGCAACTTAGATTCTGTGCCTCTCCACTTTTTCTCCAGACTCTGGGACATTGATTTCCAAATGAAATGCAAAATTTACTTTTATCTGAACAGAGGTTATCTGCTGGTGTTGGTCCACTGTGTTTTATCAAGACCCAAGTCAGCGCAGTCGTCTACCAGGAAATTTTAGAGCGCTTCATGCTTCCCTCTGCTGACAAGCTTTATGGAGAAGCTGATTTTATTTTCCAGCAGGACTTGGCACCGCCCCCCACACTGCCAAAAGTATCAAAACCTGGTTTTAATGACCATGGCGTCACTGTGTTTGATTGGCCAGCAAAATGAGAGACACCAGACCCAACAATGCAGACAAGCTGAAGGTCACTATCAAAATAACCTGGACCTTCATAACACCTCAGCAGCGCCACAGGCTGATCACCTCCATGCCATGCCACACTGATAAAGTAATTAATCCAAAATTTGCCCCGACCAAGTATTGAGTGTGTACATGGACATACCTTTCAGTTGGTCCACATTTGTATTAAAAAACTATTTTTTGAAATTAATTTTATGTAATATTCTAATTTTTTGATAAACTGAATTTGGGGTTTTCATGGGCTGTAAGCCATAATCATCAAAATTAAAATAAATAAACACTTGAAATGTATCAGTCTCTGTGTAATGAATCTGTATAATATATGGGTTTCTCTTTCTGAAATGACAAAAATTTTGAACTTTTTCATGATATTCTAATTTTTTGAGATGTACCTGTAGATGAGTAATGGTAGTAGTTTGATTCCTACTTTTTTTTTTTCTTCTTATAGGGAAAGCTCTATGATTATTGGGAGCCTGTGGGTAGGTTGACTAACAGTACAGGAGATCTAGAGGATGAGGATGAAGAAGCAGAGGAAGGCAGTATAACTGAAGAGGATGAAGTTGAAATTTGTAATGATACAGAAGAAACCGATGCAGTGATGGAGACAGAAGATGGTGATCTTAAAGTGATGCTTGATACAGCGCCTCAAACAGAGGTTGCAGAGCCAGATAATGGAGAGCCACTAAGGACTGAAGAAGAAACTCCACTGAGTGATGCAAGCGTCACAACTGCTCCAAAGAATCAACTTCCTGATGCTGTTAATGAAGTCATGCTTGGAACAGACCCTCAAATAGATGGTGCTGAGAGAGCTGATGGGCATCTATTAAGGGGTGAAGAAGAGAGTCCACTGAATGATACACGCAGTGGTCTTAAAGCCATTCTTGGGACTGAGACCCAAACAGATGATGTACAGGTCATAATTACCAAACAGAGTCTGCTCAATGACACAAGCATTACAGTAACGGCTAAAAATCCACTTCCTGGTGATTTTAACAAAGACATGCTTGGAACAAAGCCACAGATGGAGGATAAGCAGAAAGATGAGAGAATGCCAGTAAGGACTGAGGAAGACTGTCCGCTAAGTGACGCAAAGAGTACAACAGCTCAAAGTGATCCCCTTGCTGGTGATGATAAAGTCATGCTGGGGACGGCGCCTCAAACACAGGATGTGCAGAAAGATGAGGGAGAACAAGTAAGGACTGAAGAAGATGGTGCACTAAATTATATGAGCTGTACAATACCTGAAGGAGATCCACTTTGGGGTGATATTAACGAAGTCGTGCTTCAGACTGATCCTTAAATAAGGGCTGCAGACAGATGACTGTAATATAGAGTACGCTGTTGATGCTGATTGAGACAAAAGTCTCTGCTGGCAGCAGTGGAAGGTTTTTATAATTATAATAGTGTTTGTATTATAAATGACTTTACTGTTGAATCTTGAATCTACTGTTACCTTACTGTTAAACTCAAGTTGCACTTTTTCAGATCTCTGTCACAAAATGGTCAGAAAACATACTGTGGATGCAAATATTAATTTTTATATTCATCAGTTTTTGTCTTGATTGTCTGGTAGTGTTGAGATAAAATATGTACATATAAACCATTTTAAGTTATAGGAGGAATGTAAGTACAATACACTTCAGTGGAGTCGGACAAGTTCAAACGTATCTTTTTTTTTTTTTTTTTTTAAATTGGATTTATCACATAAAGGTTGGTTGTACGTTTTGGACTTTTGGGTAATCTTATCAAGTAGGAGAAAAAGCTTATATTTGTCGTTTTGGAAGGCAGCGTCTATCACAGCCAATCCAAGTTGGCTGGAAAGTTACCTCAGAAAGCAGAGAGCACAGCAATTTGCAAAACTTTTTATTTGTATTCCATATCAGTCTTAACACCTCAGATAGCCTCATTTCTATTGGTTTTGCTTGAAAACGTGTAGTATATGAGGGACAGATTAGGTCCTGTAACCTTTTTAGAGGTCTACTATCTGAACGATACCCCTATTCATGATAAAATGTATTATTTCAGAAAGTGTCTTTTAATTTGTTTGCTCCAAATGTTAATATTGTTTCATAAATTATTCAAAGACTTTGAATCTGGGTTTTCAGTACTGTGATTTTTGCCTTCAGTTGTGTTTTCCATGTGCTTTTTTGCTTTGCACGTTAAACTGCTTGTGTGGGAAAGTGTCATTTTTGTTTAAATGTGTTTTTACAGATGTTGCCAAATATGCAAGACTAAATTAAGTTAATAAATGTGTTTCTCAATTATTTTTTTACATGTTTGAAATTATGTACATGTTATTTAAATGTACTGAAACAGATGTTATTGAAACTGAAGTAAATGCTAGTCCTTAATATACATTATTTGGGAAGCATCTTCTTGGCTATTCAGAGAAGTTGATGAATTTTTCACCTTGTATTGGGCACTTGCGAGGTGTTCTCTACAGTTGCTAAAACAAGGTGCAGGATATAAAGGACTGTGAGCCCTGTGTTGTAAATTATGATGGTGTGCCCTAAAGAAAGTCTGTGTTTTAATGAATAAGGCGCTAGTAAAAATGTAGCGTCTCATAACGTCCCCTATGAGTACCCTTTCAATGGAAGAGACTGCTGTTATGAAGTAACCTCTACACTGCCTCTTCACAAATGTCCAAAAAGGTGCCCCTTTTCAGTACAAACTATGATGCAGAGTAGTTAAGGGCATTCCTGCTGGTGAGGAGAAATATTTAGTGCCAAATTAGATGTTCCTCTGTGGCGAGGTGCCCATCCAGTGGAAACATGCTTCAGAATGGGTGAGAAGATTGATGCGGTGCCATATAGTACAGGTGCATCTCACTAAATGAAATATCAAAAAGTTAATTTATTTCATTAATTCAATTCAGAAAGTGAAACTTGTATATAGATTCATTACACAGAGATATATTTAGTGTTTTCTTTTTAATTTTGATGATTATGGCTTACAGCCCATGAAAACCCCAAATTCAGTTTCTCAAAAAAAATTGAATATTACGTAAGATCAATTTAAAAATTTGATTTTTAATAGAAATGCTGGTCAGCTGAAAAGTATGTCCATATACACACTCAATACTTGGTCGGGGTTCCTTTTGCATGAATTGCTGCATCAGTGCAGCGTGGCATGAAAGTGATCAGCCTGTGGTACTGCTGAGGTGTTACGGAAGCTTAGGTTGTTTTGATAGCGGCCTTCAGCTCGTCTGCATTGTTGGGTCTGGTGTCTCATCTTCCTCGTGACAACACCCCATAGATTCTCTGGGGGGATTAGGTCAGGAGAGTTTGCTGATCAGTCAGGCAGAGTGATACCGTGGTCATTTAACCAGGTATTTGTACTTTTGGCAGTGTGCACAGGTACCAAGTCCTGCTGAAAAATGAAGCCAGCATCTCCATAAAGCTTGTCAGCAGAGGGAAGCATGATGTGCTCTAAAAATTTCCTGGTAGATGACTGCACTGACTGTGAACTTGAAATGATGTGAACCAACACCAGCAGATGACACGGTTCCCCAAATCGGGTGCCAAGTCCTGTCATGTAGAAATCATGGTCCCAGAGTCTGGAGGAAGAGTGGAGAGGCACAGTATCAAAGTTGCTTGAGGTCCAGTGTGAAGTTTCCAGTCAGTGATGATTTGGGGGTGGCTGTGGCACAGGTGTAGTGTGGCTGACTACTGATCGGAGGGCCGGTGGTTCAATTCCGCCTCTTGTCTGCATGTTGAAGTGTCCTTGAGCAAGACGCTGAACCCCCAGTTGCACCTTGTGGGTCAGGCCAGTGGCTGTGCATGGCAGCTCCACCACCATCAGTGTGTGAATGTGTAGCAGTAAAGCATCCGCCCCACAACCAGGAAGTTGGGGTTCAAGTCCTGGCCAGGTCATGCCAAAGACCATGTAAAAATGGAACTTCCTGCCATCCACCTTGGTGCTCTGCAAAAATGGAACGGAGGAGGGAAATGTGGGTGGCAGTGGCTCAGGAAGTAGAGCAGATCCTCCAGTAACCAGAGGGTTGGCGGTTCAAATCCCGCTCTCCCCAGCCATCCTGCCATTGTGTCCCTGGGCAAGACACTTTACCCACCTTGCCTCCAATATCCATGACACTGGGTATGAATGTGTATAAATGTTTGGTAGTGGTTGGAGAGGCCATTGGCGCAGATTGGCAGCCATGTTTCTATCAGTCTGTCCCAGAGCAGCTGTGGCTACAGTAGTAGCTTACCACTATAAATGTCTGTCTGGAGTGAATGAGTAATGGACCCACTGTAAGCACTTAGAGATGATTTTTTTTTTTTTTTTTACTGTGATTCTTGTGTTGGCGCCCTTTGTGTTAGTGCCCTGCTTTTATGTTCTCTTGCTGTACAGCACTTTGTGTAGCGAGTGTTCCTTTTAAAGTGCTTTATAAATGAAGTTGATTGATTGATTGATGTCACTTGACATGTCAAGCGCCATATAAATCTAATCCATTATTATTAGCTAGTAGGATCTATAAAGGGCTTTGGTCATCCTGAGATGAGTAAAAAGCGCTATATAAGTGAACACCATTTACCATTTTGGGAGCCATGTCATCTGCTGGTGTTGTTCACGTTGATATCAAGTTCAAAGTCAGTGCAGTCATCGGCCAGGAAATTTTTAGAGCACTTCATGCTTCCCTCTGCTAACAAGCTTTATGGAGATGCTGATTTCATTTTCCAGCAGAATTTGGTACCTTCCCACGCTGCTAAATGTACCAATACCTGGTTTAATGACCATGGTTTTACTGCTTGACTGGCCGGCAAACTCTCCTGACCTAAACCCCATAGAGAATCTATGGAGTATTGTCAAGAGGAAGATGAGAGACACCAGACCCAATAATGCAGACGAGCTGAAGGCTGCTATCAAAGCAACCTGGACTTCCATAACACCTCAGCAGTACCACAGGCTGATCACCTCCATGCCATGCTGCATTGATGCAGCAATTAGTGCAAAAGTAGCCCCAATCAAGTGTGTACATGGACATTTCAATCGGCCAATATTTCTATTAAAAATCCATTTTTTAAATGATCTTGGGTAGTATTTTTATTTATTTTTTTTTGAGAAACTGAATTTTGGGTTTTCATGAGCTGTAAGCCATAATCATCAAAATAAAGAGAAATAAACCGTTGAAATATGACTCTTTGTGTAATATAATATGTGTTTCACTTTTTGAATTGAATTACTGAAATAAATTAATAGGTGCCCTTACCAGACACTCCCTTCAGGTGCCTTTTTCATGATGTGCCACCACTTACTTTTATTGTAGCGAAGTGATGCTCTGCTTCTTGGATTTAGGGTGCAGTGGTCTTGTGCTGTTGGAATCAGAGTCTGCATAGTAGAGACTGGAAAGTGGAACCACAGTTGCTCTCACCAAAACAGCCAATCACCAACCCATAGACAGCTCTGTTGAACACGACCAATCACAACCATACTCTCTTGTGACCACATCGCTCTTGAACACATCAACATGCATCACATAACTACCTACAAGTCCAATCTTTATTATACCCCATGCATAGCATGTTTTTGAACCATCTGTCCATTTGTTTTATTTTTATTTATCCTTTTATTCAGGGTAGTTCCATTGAGAGGCAACCTCTCTTTTTCAAGGACGCCCTGTTCACATTCACACCATTACACGTTCACACCAGGAAGCTGCCCAGTACAACCACAGACTGACCTGTGGCCACTGAGCAATAGTTTGACATGTCACCACTCTAGCTTCTACATTTTGATGGGATTGACTTCAAATTTATACAGAAGCCTTAACTCCTCAATACCTGGGACTCATTCAATTTTCAGACTCATCTAATGAAGGGTTCCATGTATTTTTAGAGAGGTCCTTTTATGTTGTCGCCATATAGCTTCTACATTTCTGATCTGATTCACTTCCATTTTATACAGAAGTTTTAACTCATCAGTACCTTGGACCAGTCGATGGTAACACACATCACATGTATTTTGGGCCTGCCATGTATTTGTTGTCTCAACTATAGCATCATCATTTCTGATTAGATTGGCTTCCTCTTTATTCAGAAACTGACTGAAATGTGGGATTCCATTCTTGGGGAGGGGGGCATTTTTTCTAGTCCATTCTATGTTGATCACAGTTCTCTATAGAGGCCACTGATATACAGATACGTGGGTAATGTGAGGTTGCTTGCTAAGGTTAATTTGCTTTGTGTGAACTCCAGCTCTTCAATAAACACATCCCAGAGAAAATCTTAAGAAATGGGTGCTCCAGAGCAAACATTCTGATGTCACAAAAATGTTCTGGAATCTTATGTAAATGAAATATTTCTGTTGTGTTTATTTATTGTAGATTAAATGAAGTTGGATTTTTTTTTTTTTTTTTTTTTATGAAAATGATGTCCACCTTATTCCTGAGGGCGCTGCTGTAGACATGATTATGGGGGCAAGTTTTGGTTTTGGGCTGAAGTAGTGTTAAATCAGTCAGCAAGAGTGGAGTAGTGGGGCATAATAGCATTTTTAAAAAGTGTTTCAAACTCGATTTAATGTATAGTCCACATACGTGTTTTGCTGTCAAGTGGCAGTTAATTTAAGCCCTTGTCGCTTTTGCATTTTTTAATATTTTTGCATAGTTCTGGCACTATGCAAAAACATACATACACACTTGTGTGTATATATACAGTGAGGTAAAAAAAGTATTTAGTCAGCCACCAATTGTGCAAGATCTCCCACTTAAAAGATGAGAGAGGTCTCCAATTTTCATCATAGGTATACTTCAACTATGAGAGACAAAATGAGAAAAAAAAAATCCAGAAAATCACATTGAAGGATTTTTAATGAATTAATTGGTAAATTCCTCGGTAAAATAAGTATTTGGCCAATAACAAAAGTTCATCTCAATACTTTGTTATATACCCTTTGTTGGCAATGACAGAGGTCAAACATTTTCTGTAAGTTTTCACAAGGTTTTCACACACTGTTGCTGGTATTTTGGCCCATTCCTCCACGCAGATCTCCTCTAGAGCAGTGATGTTTTGGGGCTGTCGCTGGGCAACACAGACTTTCAACTCCCTTCAAAGATTTTCTATGGGGTTGAGATCTGGAGACTGGCTAGGCCACTCCAGGACCTTGAAATGCTTCTTACGAAGCCACTCCTTCGTTGCCCGGGCGGTGTGTTTGGGATCATTGTCATGCTGAAAGACCCAGCCACGTTTCAGCTTCAATGCCCTTGCTGGTGGAAGGAGGTTTTCACTCAAAATCTCACGATACATGGCCCCATTCATTCTTTCCTTTACATGGATCAGTCGTCCTGGTCCCTTTGCAGACAAACAGCCCCAAAGTATGATGTTTCCACCCCCATGCTTCACAGTAGGTATGGTGTTCTTTCTCCTCCAAACATGACAAGTTGAGTTTTTACCAAAAAGTTCTATTTTGGTTTCATCTGACCATATGACATTCTCCCAATCCTCTTCTGGATCATCCAAATGCTCTCTAGCAAACTTCAGACAGGCCTGGACATGTACTGGCTTAAGCAGGGGGACACGTCTGGCACTGCAGAATTTGAGTCCCTGGCGGCTTAGTGTGTTTCTGATGTAGCCTTTGTTACTTTGGTCCCAGCTCTCTGCAGGTCATTCACTAGGTCCCCCCATGTGGTTCTGGGAGTTTTGCTCACCATTCTCGTGATAATTTTGACCCCACGGGGTGAGATCTTGCGTGGAGCCCCAGATTGAGGGAGATTATCAGTGGTCTTGTATGTCTTCCATTTTCTAATAATTGCTCCCACAGTTGATTTCTTCACACCAAGCTGCTTACCTATTGCAGATTCAGTCTTCCCAGCCTGGTGCAGGTCTACAATTTTGTTTCTGGTGTCCTTTGACAGCTCTTTGGTCTTGGCCATAGTGGAGTTTGGAGTCTGACTGTTTGAGGTTGTGGACAGGTGTCTTTTATACTGATAACGAGTTCAAACAGGTGCCATTAATACAGGTAACGAGTGGAGGACAGAGGAGCCTCTTAAAGAAGAAGTTACAGGTCTGTGAGAGCCAGAAATCTTTTGTTTGTAGGTGACCAAATACTTATTTTACTGAGGAATTTACCAATTAATTCATTAAAAATCCTTCAATGTGATTTTCTGGATTTTTTTCTTCTCATTTTGTCTCTCATAGTTGAGGTATACCTATGATGCAAATTGGAGACCTCTCTCATCTTTAAAGTGGGAGAACTTGCACAACTGATGGCTGACTAAATAATTTTTTGCCCCACTGTATGTATATATACACTCACCGGCCACTTTATTAGGTACACCTGTCCAACTGCTCGTTAACACTTAATTTCTAATCAGCCAATCACATGGCGGCAACTCAGTGCATTTAGGCATGTAGACATGGTCAAGACAATCTCCTGCAGTTCAAACCGAGCATCAGTATGGGGAAGAAAGGTGATTTGAGTGACCTTGAACGTGGCATGGTTGTTGGTGCCAGAAGGGCTGGTCTGAGTATTTCAGAGACTGCTGATCTACTGGGATTTTCACGCACAACCATCTCTAGGGTTTACAGAGAATGGTCCGAAAAAGAAAAAATATCCAGTGAGCGGCAGTTCTGTGGGCGGAAATGCCTTGTTGATGCCAGAGGTCAGAGGAGAATGGCCAGACTGGTTCGAGCTGATAGAAAGGCAACAGTGACTCAAATAACCACCCGTTACAACCAAGGTAGGCAGAAGAGCATCTCTGAACGCACAGTACGTCGAACTTTGAGGCAGATGGGCTACAGCAGCAGAAGACCACGCCGGGTGCCACTCCTTTCAGCTAAGAACAGGAAACTGAGGCTACAATTTGCACAAGCTCATCGAAATTGGACAATAGAAGATTGGAAAAACGTTGCCTGGTCTGATGAGTCTCGATTTCTGCTGCGACATTCGGATGGTAGGGTCAGAATTTGGCGTCAACAACATGAAAGCATGGATCCATCCTGCCTTGTATCAATGGTTCAGGCTGGTGGTGGTGGTGTAATGGTGTGGGGAATATTTTCTTGGCACTCTTTGGGCCCCTTGGTACCAATTGAGCATCGTTGCAACGCTACAGCCTACCTGAGTATTGTTGCTGACCATGTCCATCCCTTTATGACCACAATGTACCCAACTTCTGATGGCTACTTTCAGCAGGATAATGCGCCATGTCATAAAGCTGGAATCATCTCAGACTGGTTTCTTGAACATGACAATGAGTTCACTGTACTCAAATGGCCTCCACAGTCACCAGATCTCAATCCAATAGAGCATCTTTGGAATGTGGTGGAACGGGAGATTCGCATCATGGATGTGCAGCCGACAAATCTGCGCCAACTGTGTGATGCCATCATGTCAATATGGACCAAACTCTCTGAGGAATGCTTCCAGCACCTTGTTGAATCTATGCCACGAAGAATTGAGGCAGTTCTGAAGGCAAAAGGGGGTCCAACCCGTTACTAGCATGGTGTACCTAATAAAGTGGCCGGTGATATATATATGGCCGGTGGCATATATATATAATATATATATATATATATTATATATATATGCCTGTGTGTATACAGTATCTCACAAAAGTGAGTACACCCCTCACATTTTTGTAAATATTTTATATCTTTTCATGGGACAACACTGAAGATATGACACTTTGATACAATGTAAAGTAGTCAGTGTACAGCTTGTATAACAGTGTGAATTTGCTGTCCCCTCCAAATAACTCAACACACAGCTATTAATGTCTAAACCACTGGCAACAAAAGTGAGTACACCCCTAAGTGAAAATGTCTAAATTGTACCCAAAGTGTCAATATTTTGTGTGGCCACCATTATTTTCCAGCACTGCCTTAACTTTTGGGCATGGAGTTCACTAGAGCTTCACAGGTTGCCACTGGAATCCTCTTCCACTCCTCCATGATGACATCATGGTGTTAGAGACCTTGCGCTCCTCCACCTTCCATTTGAGGATGCCCCACAGATGCTCAATAGGATTTAGGTCTGGAGACATGCTTGGCCAGTCCATCACCTTTACCCTCAGTTTCTTTAGCAAGGCAGTGGTCATCTTGGAGGTGTGTTTGGGGTCGTTATCATGTTGGAATACTGTTCTGTGACCCAGTTTCTGAAGGGAGGGAATCATGCTCTGCTTCAGCATGTCACAGTACATGTTGGCATTCATGGTTCCCTCAATGAACTGTAGCTCCCCAGTGCTGGCAGCACTCATACAGCCCCAAACCATGACACTCCCACCACCATGCATGACTGTAGGCAAGACACACTTGTCTTTGTATTCCTCACCTGGTTGCCGCCACACACACTTAACACCATCTGAACCAAATGAGTTTATATTGGTCTCATTAGACCACAGGATATGGTTCCAGTAATCCATGTCCTTAGTCTGCTTGGCTTCAGCAAACTGTTTGTGGGCTTTCTTGTGCATCATCTTTAAAAGGGGCTTCCTTCTGGGACGACAGTCCTGCAGACGAATTTGATGCAGTGTGTGGCGTATGGTCTGAGCACTGACAGGCTGATCCCCCACCCCTTCAATCTCTGCAGCAATGTTGGCAGCACTCATTCGTCTATTTTCAAAAGACAACCTCTGGATATGACGCTGAGTATGTGCACTCAACCTCTTTGGTCGACCATGGCGAGGCCTGTTCTGAGTGGAACCTGTCCTGTTAAACTGCTGTATGGTCTTGGCCACCATGCTGCAGCTCAGTTTCAGGGTGTTGGCAATCTTCTTACAGCCTAGGCCAGGGGTGGGCAATCATGTGCCATGGAGGGCCATTCCACTGCAGTTTTTCTGTTCCACCCAGTCCCTTTATCAGGTGTTTCCAATGATTAGCAATCCTTGAAGCTGATCAGAGCAAACACCTGCAGAAGAGACTGAGTGGAACAGAAAACCTGCAGTGGAATGGCCCTCACTGCCCACCCCTGGCCTAGGCCATCATTATGTAGAGCAAAAATTCTTGTTTTCAGATCCTCAGAGAGTTCTTTGCCAAGAGGTGCCATGTTGAACTTCCAGTGACCAGTATGAGAGAGTGATAACACCAAATTTAACACACCTGCTCCCCATTCACACTTGAGACCTTGTAACCCTAACAAGTCACATGACACCGGGGACAGAAAATGGCTTATTGGGCACAATCTGGACATTTTCACTTAGGGGTGTACCGTACACACTTTTGTTGCCAGCGGTTTAGACATTAATGGCTGTGTTGTTATTTTGAGGGGACAGGAAATTTACACTGTTATACGAGCTGTACACTGACTACTTTACACTGTATCAAAGTATCATATCGGGTGTGTGTGTGTGTGTGTGTGTGTGTGTGTATATATATATATACTGTATATATAATATGTATGTATGTACTTGCATATATGCACTTGTACATATGGACTTTTCTTCTCCACCGCATGAGGCTTTAGAAAATTCAGTTTGGAAAACACTGGATGGAAAATGTACTTGTACATGAACAGATTGGATTCCGGAGTCCACTTGACCTGTTTCCGGCTTAATGAAGAAAGGGGGGAGGAACAACTTCACTTTGTTGTTGGTCTCTTCTGCTCAACCCCGCCCCATTTTCACTGAGTTGCTAGGCAACAGCAGTCAGGTGACTGCCTGCAGACGGAACATGGCTGATCTGTCAAAAGACCAATGAGGAAAAGGCCATATTTTTGCATAATCGATCTTGTTTTTCCCCTCTCGTTTCTGACTAGAGTACACCGTCGTGGGTAGCATTACTCCAGGGGTGTTCAAGGTAAGTGCTGGAAAGCTTGGTCGTGGGTGTCTGCTATGTTTGTTCAGCCTGGAACATCGGCAGCTAACGTTAGTCTTAAGCTAAGTTAGGCTAGCCGTTAGCCAAACAGTCCCTGCTTTCTTTCACACATTCAAGCATGGGGAAATAACGTTTGGGAAACTTTAAAGTAATAAACGTGTGTGGGGGAACATGCTGTAATGTCACAACAACGGTATTCGTAATCCATTGCCAGTTTGTTGGACCACAAGCGAAGCAATAAAACGCATAACCCGACATGTATTTGCAAGTTAGAATGGGGGTATATCCTTTTTGACTCTGAAAACTTGTCAGTACAAGTACTCTATATGAGCAGGAAGAGAAAATTAACGCACGTTGAATTGTGTTATCAGATTTAATTTAATCGGATTCTGTTTTGATTGACCGAGGTAGTGGCCTCAATAATCAGTGAAGACACTGCCCCAAACCAAGAAGCCATTAAAAGTACTTAGAGTAAAGTTGAGGGTCATCAGACTCCAGTTCATGGTGTAATTACTGGGTAGAAGACTGGGCTTTTTTCATTCCACAGACTGGTATTAAACCTTAGGGCAGAGAGGTACAGAGGACACCATAAATTATTTTATTTAATTTGATATTAGCATGCTGATTAAAAATATATATAATTGAACTGTCAGAGCCATAGTAATAATTATATTAATAGTAATGTGCTGCTTTGTTTTAACCTTATGCATAAATAAAATGCATCTGATAGAGCTGATCTTGCCACGTTTTTGTCACACAGGTTTTTTTTTTAAACTTAATTGCTTCACTTGTTTTTAACAAGATTGTTTAACACAATCTTGGAGAGTGACAGGATGCCTGAGGAGTGGAGAAGTGTTTTGGTACCAATTTTCAAGAAAAAGGTGATGCTCAGAGCTGTAGTAACTAGAGGCATAAAGTTGATCAGTCACACTATGAAGATATGGGAAAGAATTGTTGAATTCAGGTTAAGAGGAGAGATTACAATCAGTGAGGAGCAGTATGGGTTCATGCCAAGAAAAAGTACTACAGATGCGATGTTTGCTCTAATAAGAGTGTTGATGGAGAAGTATAGAGAAGGTCAGAAGGAGTTTCACTGTGTATTTGTGGATCTAAAGAAAGCATATGATAAGGTGCCAAGAGAGGAAGTATGGTACTGTATGAGGAAGTCAGGAGTGGCAGAGAAGTATGTGAAGGTGGTGCAGGACTTGTATGAGGACAGTGAGACGGTGGTAAGGTGTGCTGTAAGAATGATGGATGGATTCAAGGTGGGGGTGGGGTTACATCAGGGATCAGCTCTGAGCCCCTTCTTGTTTGCCACGGTGATGGACAGGCTGACAGATGAGGTCAGGCAGGAGTCTTTGTGGACCATGATGTTTCCAGACGACATTGTGAGCTGTAGTGACAGTAGGGAGCAGGTGGAAGAGAACCTGGTGAGATGGCGGTATGCTCTGGAGCGAAGAGGAATGGAAGTCAGTAGAAGCAAGACAGAATACATGAGTGTGAATGAGAGGGAGGAAGGTGTAATGGTGAAGATGGAAGGAGTAGAGGTAATGAAAGTAGATGAGTTTAAGTACCTGGGGTCAACCATCCAAAGCAATGGAAAATGCACAAGAGAGGTAAAGAAGAGAGTGCAGGCAGGTTGGCGATAAGGACCTGTACTTATATAGGACCTGTACTTATATAGCGCTTTTCTAGTCTCAAAGACCACTCAAAGCGCTTCACTAGTACTAACCCTCTATTCTAAGGGCCTATAGGAGACAGATATCTAGGGACAATTTAGAACAACCAATTAACCTAGCATGCATGTCTTTGGATTGTGGGAGGAAACCGGAGCCCCCGGAGTAAACCCACGCAGCACAGGGAGAACATGCAAACTCCACACAGAAAGGTTCCTACCCCTGCCAGCCTGGGGTTTCGAACCTGGAACCTTCTAGCTGTTAGGGAACAGTGCTAACCACTGCATCACTGTGCAGTGTCAGGGGTGATTTGTGACAGAAGGGTAGCAGCAAGAATGAAAGGGAAGATTTACAAGATGGTAGTGAAACCTGCTGTGATGTACGGTTTGGAGATGGTGGTTCTGACAAAAAAACAGGAGGTGGAGCTGGAGGTAGCAGAGTTGAAGATGCTAAGATTTTCATTGGGAGTGACTTGGAGGGACAGGATTAGAAATGAGCATATCAGAGGGACAGCTCAGCTTGAGCAGTTTGGAGACAAAGCAAGAGAGGCAAGACTGAGATGGTTTGGACATGTGCAGAGGAGGGACAGTGGATATATTGGACAAAGGATGTTCAAGATGGAGCTGCCAGGCAGGAGGAAAAGAGGAAGACCAGAGAGAAGATTCATGGACGTAGTGACGGAGGACATGGAGAGGGTTGGTGTTACAGAGGAAGATGTGAGGGATAGGGTGAGATGGAGGAAGATGATCCACTGTGGCGACCCCTGAAGGGAGCAACCGAAAGAAGAAGAATTACTTCACTTGTTTCATGAATAATACAATATACATTAGGGGTTTTGCAAGAAATAACTTAAAACAAGCTAAAATTGAAAAGACCCTCTTGATGTTTTTTCTTTAAAGAGAACTGTAGGCAAAAGACCTCCACTTTTGTCTGATTTTTTCCCCCTTCATCGTTAAACGGGGATTAAGAGTCTTTACAAATTCTTAATTTCATTTTAAAGCAACATGTGATGCGATTGCAGATGAGTGGTTTACCAAAAGGAATGGCAAATGGCCCGAGCAGGAGTGAACACTTGGGAAATGATACCCAGATTTGGGAGAGACCCTGGACTCTGGAGGAGATGAGGCAGAACGGCACCAACTGGTCTTTAGCAGCTGACTCGGGGGTAAGTCAGATATCTATTTCAGTGCTGATTGGGCAAAGAAAATCTCAGAGTAATACTACAAATATGCTTCATATTTTCAAGTGTAGTTGATCAGATTTTCAAGTGTAGTTGTTGGGAGATGTGTTCTGTTTTTTTGTAATGAAAGCCACTTTGCAACAGTTCCTGTCTTCAGAACTCTCTTCCCCTTTTCTTGGCAGCTATTTCTTTTCCTCCAGGACTTCTCCCAGAGAATGCTGTCAAAGACTCATGAGATTGAAAAGCAGTTGGACAGTCTGATCCGTGACACCAAGGCCACAGACAGCTGCTTACACACCGTCTTTAATGACTTTCTGATGCTCTCCAATACACAGTTTATAGAAAATGTAAAGCATCAATTTTAAATGCTGTACTGTAACCGTCCACAATGATGCTCATGCATTTGGAAACAAATGTGTTTTTTAATGTTGTTTCTTGTTGCAGAGAGTTTACGATGAAGAAGTAGAAGAAACTATTCCCAAGGTAGATGCTTCAGAAAAGCAGCCAGAGCAGGTACTTTGACAACAGGAAAGTCATCACTCAGTACTCGCAATTTTTGTATATTCATGTCATATTTAGTCTTTTTTTTTTTTTTTCTTCAGGAGAAGACTCGAGAGCAGAAAGAGGTAGAGTTGATACCCAAGATGCAGGAAGCTGTGAATTATGGTCTGAAAGTGTTGGAGTCAGCCTTTGAACATCTGGACATTAAAGCGGGGAACTCTGACTCAGAAGACGAGGACATCTCAGACAGGGTGGAGGCCATCTTGGAGCCCAAGGTGTGCTTAGACTTTTGAAGCACATAATATTATTACAACTATTACAGAAATACCTATAATGCTTCACCTTTACATTAAGGTATTTTTTTTAGTCTGCGTATCTGTTGCCTTTTAGGATCTTTATGTGGATAGGCCGCTTCCATATCTGATTGGTTCTCAGGCCTTTATGGAGCAAGATGATGTTGGACTTGGCGATCTATCAAGTGATGGTAATATACTGTCAGGAATTCAGATTATGGCTTCTGTTTGCATTGCAAATGCGTCACCAGTTCTGAAATGTGACTTTTTGTTCTTCTTGCATCTGTTTTTGTTTCAGAAATGTCAGTTGATAGTGACAGGGACAGTGTGATTGAGAGTGGCAAAGAAGCTGATGTAAGATTTTCTATTTTTTTTTTTTCACACAGCTTTTCTTTCCACAGACAATTGCTGATTTAATTTTTTTCTTTTCAATAACCAGCATTCTGATAATGACCTAAATCAAGAGGAGGATGAATGTCCCAACAAAATTATAAAGAAGGTATCTTCAGTGCCAGTTTGTCCTGCAAGTTTTCTTTAAAAACTACACAACATGCTCTACTAATATACATTTCTTTCTCCCAAATGCACCTAAAAGTCATCCGTGATGAGTTATGATGATGATGATGATGATAATGATGATGATGAAGAGGATGAGGATTCTGACATATTTGGGGAGTCGGACAAGGAAGATGATGACTCCGACAGACAAGTATGCCTGTGCTCATTAACGATAACAAGCAGAGTAGCATTTTTTTTCCTAATTTGTGAGCATCCTGATATCTTGAGGAGGAAAAAAACCTGCTCTTGTTTTTATGCTCCACTTAGAATACAGGACCTCCATCATTTGTCGATGAGTTAGCTGCCCGAATTAAAGGCGAGCCAGTTAACAAACTAGAGGGAGAGCGTGCATGTAAGTCCTAATCACTATCAAACAGCTGCAAGGATATCACATTATTATCTTAAAATTGACATGTTAGTTTCTGAAGTTTTTATTTACTTTACCCAAGTAGTTTTGCATGATTCATAGTTCAGCTTTCAGAATACATGTGTTGAGGGCAGTAGGTGATTTGTTGATTTTTAACAAGAGGGATGGTCAAATGTATAAGCATAAGGTGTAAATGTAAATTAAGTATAAATTTGCAAGAATAAAGGTGCAAAAATATGACCAAAAAATGCTAATTTACAATTTTAAAGAAGTCACAAATTTCCGAGGAAAAAAACAACAAATTCGTGAGGGGGGGGGAAAACAACTCATGAATGCGGGGGGGGGGGGGGGACAAATTTACAAGAAAAAAATAATCAAATTCAAAAGAATAAAGTCACAAATGTACAAGAAGAAAAATGCAATGAACAAAAGCTGCACATTTGGGTGTTTCCTTGCAACATTGTTGAAAAATTCACAACATTTTCTGTTAAATTTGCATTTTTCCTCTGGCAAACGTAATTTTTTTTTTTTTTTTCAGATAAATTTAGTAATTGTTACCTATAAAGTTGCCACTTTTTGTGATAAATTTGTTAAATTTCTTTCCCACAAGTTTACAAAGATGTACTCATAAATTTGACACTTTTCTCTATTAAATTTGTAACTTGGCTTGACAGGTTAACGAGGGGGATGATTGGGGTCATTTCACTAACAAGAGGGATGGCTTTACTTGACTTAATCCTCACTTGGCCACTTAAGTGACCGTTGTGGCCAGTCGTCTGAAAGCAGGGCGATCTCGGGGCTAGGGCGATGAGGTCAGGGGGGATGGCAGTCCCCCTCAAATCACCTACTGGTTGTGGGAAAACTGACACCCAAAAACCCCGAAAGTGAAGTTTAAATTTGTTGTCCATCATTGAAAACATGTATGGGATGAAGGCCATCGCTGCATGTGCATGCTTATGCTTTATTTTTTTTCCATCATGTCATATCTTGGAAGCACTGGCATCCAAGAAGAAAAGTAAAGGCAGAAAAGATCCAGTGTCTGCACAGCCACAGGGTACGACACTCATCCATTATCACTGTAGATCAGACCTTTTGCATTAGTCCTTTTCACAGCAGGTCCCTCTCCAACTTTGCTCAGTCCTGATCACATCTAATGTTACCACAGCTGAAGAGGACAGCGATGACATGTTTAAGCCACCAAGAATGGATGTTGATGATGATTTCTCCCCCTTTGGAGGAAAGAGTGGCCTCTTCAGTGGGGGGAAAGGTTTGTTCGACGACGATGATGAGGTAATTACATTTGCTGCTCCCTCTGATTCGGTCAGTTATCACGTTAGAGAGATGCTGTCAGAGTTAGTTTCATTATGCTTTGGTATGTTGCCATTCAGGGTGATCTTTTCTCTGAGGAACCCAAACCGGCTGCCGTTGAAGTGAAAAAATCTGTCAGTGATGCCAGTAAAAGTATATCTCAAACTGAAGGTAGGACAAAAAAAACCCAAACTCTTGATTTCTACAGACATTTTAAAATTAACACTGACATAGGATTTATTTCCCCATTCAAGAATCTACCAAACCTATAAAGAAGATTCCAACGGGTGCCGTGTCTATATTCCCAGGTAGTTATCAACGTGGTCTCCGCTGCCGTCGGCTTTTTTTGTCTGCTTCGTCACCCTCGAACAAACCAAAATAATTTTCTCCCTGCAGATACCAGCCTGTTCAGTTCAAGGAATGATTCTGATTCAGAGGAGCACAAAGAGAACGGGACATCAAACATTAAGACCAATGCCACATCCAAACAGGGCCCTGCAGGAGCCAGCAGAGGAGGGGGTGGCCTGTTTGATGACGATGACGACGAAGAGGATGATTTCTTCAGCAGTAAAAGTCTAAAGAAGTCAGACTCTGGTGTGTTATGAAAATGAGCACACAAATCTAAGTTACGGTGGACCCCCCCCCCCCCCCAAACCTCTAAAGCCACTGTCTGACAGTTGGGTTTCTTTTTATTTGTAGAGAAACCGAAACCCAAAAAAGCAGTTGACTTTTTTGATGATGATGGCAATGAGGATGGCGACATATTTGGTGAGAAGTACCATGCACCAGCTCAAACTCAGAGCAAGAAGGAGGACGTCAAAAAGCAGGAGAAGCCGCCTGAGAAAAAAGTATTACATCTTACAGCACGTATAGAAAATGTATTTTCCATATCCTCACATTCCTTTCGCCCCTGTGCTGACAATTCTTTTGTTCAGATGCCAGCAGGGGCCATCTCCACGTTTGGGCCGGGAACAAAAAGTTTGCTCAGTGAAGGCTTGAAAAAACACCAGCTGTCTACCAGCGAGCAGTCCGAGAAATCTGAGGAGGTCTGAATGAGGCATTGTCTAACAGAAATACTCCTGACAAAATCAGATTTGCTGTGTTTACACTTGGAAAATGGCAGAATAACAACCAAAAAAGGATGAATTCTGTAGCCCATTCAGTACGGTCACATGTTATGTAGCACTACATGGTTATTTATAGACCGCATTCGGTTTATATTTTATGCACAGACTTGTATCAGTTATAGTGAAACCCAGTGTTTGTGGTTTAGCTTTGCTTGTACAATAACTTATAAATTCAATAACAGGAAACTAGATGCTGTTAAATGAACAAATGAGATTGACTTATTTTAGCGCCTTCTTGGGGGGGAAAAAAAGCCTGATTTGGTTTGTTGTTCACTTCTCTTTGCTCTATACCATGAGTTTTCCATCTATACCATAAACCTTATTTATCCAGAGAGAAAGTTTGAAAACTTGTTTATATTGAATGTTTTTTTTCATTGCAAATTTCAGAATGGTCCGATTCCTGATGTCGGAAAAGCTGCCAACAACCAGACTCTGAAACCCCAGACCAGAGGCCTCTTCTCTGATGACGAGGACACGCAGGTAAGACTCTATAGTTTCAATAGATAAGTCAGTTTATCTACACCAGATCATTGTTAATTAAATTTGTGTTCCACAGGTATTCCCAGCCATTGTTAAGAGCCAGTCAAAGCCTGAGCCTACAAGTCAGATCAAACCTAAAGCCCCTTTGTCTTTATTTGATGATGATGAAGAAGAGGTAAATTTTTAGTTTTAATTAAAAAGAAAGAAATTTTTTTTAAAAATCTGTCAGTTTAATCTGGTTCTTCACTCCACAGGATCTGTTTGCATCTCCTGTGAAGTCCAAACCAAAACCTAATCACACTAAAACCACAGCACCACAGCCAAGTAAAGCTGCATCCAGCTCCCTCTTCAGTGACGATGAGGTATCTGAATAAGAAGCTACATCTTATTCCTGCTTGTCAGAACTTATCGTTAAATTCACCTTACGATTCATCATTTCCTCAAACAACAGGACCAGTGGTTAAGTTCAAAAGGTACAAAACCAGAGGTGAAGACGGGAGCGATGAAGCCTAGCGCTAGCGCCCCATCTGGTCTCACCAGTGCCAAAACACCTCAGAAGAGCAGCCTCTTCGATAATGATAAAGACGATGAGGATCTGTTTGTCCCAACAAAACAGTCGAGGTATTTACCCTGATTGTTCCCTTTATTTCTTCTTCACGTTGAAAACCAAGCTGAACATTTGTGCTTGACGTAAAATCACTCCTGTTTGCTCTGGCTGTGTTGTTCCTCGTGTAGCCAGACGAAGCCACAGAGGGTCGCTCTCTTGTTTGAAGATGAGGGCGATGATAAAGGATCTCTCTTTGGTTTTACGCCTGCTCTTAATGCAAACGCTACAGTCCCAGCTAAAGTGAGTTTATGTATCATCTGTATTTTCAATATAATGAAAAGAAATCTGGGTTTGAAGCACTCTTTCAATAATCGTGAGAGTCAAACATACAGTCCGAGTAAGTTTAATTGGTTGATTATGTCTCTTAACCCTTTTTTTTTTCTTCAGACACCTGATGCGACTTCTGTGTCCTCCTCGCTATTGGAGAAGCCAGAGGAAACTGCAGTTTCAAGGCCAGCACCAAAGGACAGGCCATCAGAGCAGGAAAAACCTGCAGCGAAGAACCCTGAGCAAGTGCAAACCTTACCATCGCCAGAGAGCGGTGAAAGTAAAAAGAAGCCAGCTGGGGCTGTGAGTCTCTTTGGGGGCATCGATGTTCTTGCCAGCAAGCAAACAAAGAGCCCACTGGAGGAGAAAGAAGATCAAGATGACATTTTCCTCTCTAAAGATGACTCGCCCCAGAATATTAAAGGGGAAAAGAAAGAAGTAAAAATGAAAACAAATGCTGTAAGTCTGTTTGATGAGGAGGAGGAAGATGATTCTGATTGGAATGACCCCATATTCACGTCCAGTCAGCCGACTGCAAAAAAGACACAAAAGGTTTGCTTCACACTGAGCCAAAGAATGAACTGAATATTGATTTATTTTATTTTTTTTTAATTCTGTTGTTGCCATTTCCCAGCAGTCAGTGCATCATAATGTGTCTGTTTGAATATTTATACTATTATCGCAGCACACAGAGGAGAGAGCGCAGGTGAGGAGCACTGGTGTGTTCCAGGATGAGGAACTGCTGTTTAGTCACACACAGCAGAAGGATAATGACCCAGACGTTGACCTCTTTGCCACCTCAGGGAAAACTGCAGTCAGTATATCAAATGTTGTTCCTTCCCTCACTGCAGGTAGCATTCAGTACTGGTGTGCCCTTACATGCTGCGTTTTCTTTCCAGAGCGCCAAGCTCAGCTCAGCCAAGCCAGCAGCACAAAGTCTGTTTTCTGATGATGATGAAGATGATCTCTTCAGCTCCATCAAGCCTAAAGCGCCTCCTCCGGTTCCAATTATATTTGTTATACATGCTTTAGAAATGCTGAATGTTAGACAGTAGAAAAAGCATCTCTCATTGAAGTCAGTTCCACTATTTATTTTTTTTTTTCATTCCTAGAAAGTAGCAGTGAAACCAAGCAAGCCTGTTGACAAAGCACCTCTAGCAAGTCCAGAATCTGTATCAGAGATTCAGGTGAGCCTAATTGTAATGTCATGCTGTGTAGTTTGAGTGTCTATTTGCTTGGTTTTAAACACTTAAAATATCTAATAGGCAAGTTCTTAAGTGAATATAGGAATTCTTGGGATACAGTTTGTCACTTTACTGTAATCTGACCACACAGAAACCTGCACCAAGCCCTGTAAAATCTAAAGATTCCTCATCAAGGATTGGGAAACTCCAAGTAATTATTTTTTCATTAAATCAAACCTTGTCATTCCTGACATTTTCCTCTAAGGAAACACTTCTATTCTCTCTTTATTTTACATATCTTTTTTCAGATCCTCACTTCCATACTTTGCTTTCAAACATGAGCACTGCTACGAGAATGAACCTGTCTTTGATTTAGCAAAACTGGAAATGTTAAGTCACTCCTCAGTTTCGCTAGTTTTCACCCTCATATCTTGCCCTTGTGCCATCTCCACCCGCTGTCCTGGTATCTTATTTCTCTCAGATCTGCTGCTTGGAACCATGCTGAGAATCTTTAGGAAAGTGCCAGAAAATCAGTCATTTTGAAGCATGGACATATACAAATGTTTTAACAAGACACTGATTTTTATTAATACTTCTCTTCTCATTTTAAGATGTCTCTTTCACGCTGATAAATTATTGTCTTCTTTTATGTTCAGGCTAGTCTTATGATCAGCCCTGTTGCATTGCTCCCTGGCATGGCTCCTAGCTCCTCCTCTGGGGTTTCCAGTTCCAGCCTGAGCCCCAGCCCTGCCTCAACCCCAGGAGGAACCCAGACAGACAGTGAGGGGGGAGTGAGCTTTGACACGCCAGTCCAGGTCACAACACTGCAGAGTGTACACAAGGTTTGTTTTTAGTAGTAGTAGTAGATTAGTTTATTTGACAGGGACAGTTGAAGGAATGCACCAAACCAATGCAAATATTTTGGCTCTGATATCTGCTGATACTGACCTGATCTGATGACAGTGTAAACTGAGTTGGATCCGTATAGATTCAACAAGGTGTTGCAAGCATTTCTCAGAGATATTGGTCCATATTGATATCCTACCATCACACAGTTGGTGCAGATTTGTTTCCTGCACATCCACAGTGCTCCATGCATACATTCATTCTTTCACAATGTTTGTCAAATTCTGATCCCACCATTTGAATCTGGAGCAGTAATTAAAATTTAAACCAGGCAGCATTTTTTCCAGTGCTCTCTTATCCAGTTTTGGTCACCCTGTGTGAATTATAGTCTCAAATTTCTGTTCTTAACTGACACCAGTTGAGGTCTTCTGCTGCTGTAGCCCATCTGTTTCAAAGATCATTGTGTTGTGCCTTCAGAGATGCTCTTCTGTGTACCTCGTTTGTAAGAAGTTACAGTATTTGAGTTATTGTTTCTTTTATATCAGCTCCTGCCAGTTTTGTCATTCTCCTCTGACCTCTGGCATCAACAGGACATTTCTGCCCAGAGAGCTTTTGCACACTGGATATTTTCTCCTTGTCAGACCCATTCTCTGCAAACCCTAGAGATGGTTGTGTGTGATAAATCCCAGTAGACCGGTCTGTTTTGCACCTACAACCATCTATTGTTCAAGATCTCTTAAACCACCTTTCCTCCCTATTCTGATGGTCAGTTTGAACTTCAGCAGCTCATTTTGACCATCTCTACATGCCAAAATTGAGTTGCTGCCATGTGATTAACTGATTAGCTATTTGCATTAACAAGCAGTTGAACAGGTGTACCTATTAAAGTGGCCAGTGAGTGTATCTGCACTCCATTACAGAACTAATTCAATATGACATTGTTTAGAAACTAAAACAGTTTAAGAAGAAACCTGTATATCACAGAAACAAATGTGCAGTTAGATCCATATATATTTGGACACTGACACAAGTTTTGTTATTTTAGCTATTTACCAAAACATATTCAAAATACAGTTAAAAGTTACAGTAAAGTTACAGTACAGTTATAAATCAATATGACCTTAAAGTGCAGACTCTCAGATTTAATTTGAGGATATTCACATCCAAATTAGAGTTACGGTTTAGGACACGGCTATTCAATTACGAAATCAGCTGGGCCACAATTTGAAATCAAGACATGTAACTGGGCCGCAGATGTTCAGCGATCTGTTGAATATGACAAATTTCAAACCAGCCCAGATCAATATGATGAAAAATATGCACTTTTTATTCATTGTCTTGGTTTTAAATTTGTGCTGGGCACATGACAAAGGCACATCAAAAGTGCATAAAAACACAATAACAGTGCTGGGATTGAGCAGAACATGAAGTAGTAGAAATACTTTTCCTCTTGAACAACAATTAAATAAATAGAATTGGGGGGGGGAATTCTGTAAATAACCATTTTGGTCACATCTTACTCAGGCATATCTCAAAGTGCATAAAAACAGTGTGCACTGTTAGTAGCATTAACATTTGTTTCCCTTTTGAAATAAAATATACTACACATCCTGGTCATAACTGACCTTGGCACATCACAAGGGTCTTTTAGCGGAATAAAAAAAGAGCTGTCAAACGCTTCAGTGCGCAATCCCCCCCAACAAAAGATTGCTAACATTAACTAGAAAAGCACTCAGAGAGCACAGACCTCCGCCAAGCGCCACAGTTCCCCCCATACAGTGTTTGTGTGTACGTTTTCAGATTCCTTGACCATGAAAACATATGACTAGCAATTGGATTGACAATGATAGGAGTAGTGGTTCAGTAGTTATTCACGAAAATCGCATTTTCCGTAATGGCGGTTTTCTTCTGGACGGTGATCCGGATCACCACCAAAATCTAATCATCTGTAGGATACCCCATTTCTGACAATCTGTGAAACTTTAATGAAAATCCGTCCTTAACTTTTTGAGTTATGTTGCTAACAAACAAACAGACAGACAGACAGACAAACCAACGCCGATGAAAACATAACCTCCTCGGCGGAGGTAACAAACATTGCACATCCACTGTTGTGGTTTGTTTTGTTTTAAATCACCACATGTGTGAGTAGGAACCTTTTTTTTATAACTACACATTCCATTACACACACACATATCAGTCCAGGCAGGGTTAAACTGATGATTTTTACCATCAATTTTACACTTCAGAGAGTTGACAGTGACATGCTTTAAGGTGCCTTCACGCCAAATGTGAACAGGCAAATTTTTCAAACGGTGTGATTACATTATAATTCAATGTGAACACGCGAATAGACATGAATTCACCATCTGAGTGAGTCGCAGACAGGCGAAGTTGCCTTTATACTGTAACTTCTGCAGCTGTATTCAACCTGCTGTTGAAATCCCCAAAATAACGTCATACTTAGGTTTACATTATCTGACGGGGAGCTCACCTGAAAAAGTTGTCCCTACCTCCAAAGCTTCACAAGATGATAGGCATTTATGTTGCTAGCCTACTAGTCTTGTTAGCACGTCCATGGCAGGAGTCTGTGGGTAAATAACAACATCCCGATTCATCTGAAGCGCTCCCAGTCCTCCTTTCTCCAGGTGAGTGGCAGTCTCATTTTCAAACTAGTTTACTCTCCAATGTTGATACTTTTACTCCGATGATGGCAGAATCTCAAGGCTAGCGCTATCCCTCGGACACAGCTGCGCAATTTCATGTGTGCTCACCTCTTTCCATTGATTTTGTATGCATTTGTGCCGCCCATTCGCATTTGGTGTAGGCTTGGTATCTTGCCACTGGCATCGTTAGCCACAGTCATGAAGCCCACACCAAACCAAATGCATTGTGTTGTGGGTTGACGGTTGCCAGGCTGCGCGGAGTGTTGCATTTATGGTCTGTAGTAATTAATGGATTTGTACAATTCTGTGAAACGTGCTTGCCTTTGCTTCTCTGGCTGGACCACAGACTGGGCCTGGGCCACTCAGAGGTTGGTTCTGGTCTGCTAATTGAATAGGCCTGGTTTAGGAATTGCAACCAGTTTATAAAAATCTACTTATTTCAGGGGCTCAAAAGTAATTGGACAATTGACTTAAAAACTATTTCATGGGCTGCATGGGCTATTCCCTCGTTAATCCATCATCAGTCAAACAGATAAAAGATCTGGAGTGGATTCCAAGTGTGGCATTTTCATTTGGAAGCTGTTGCTATGAACCCACAACATGCAGTCCAAGGAGCTCTCAATGGAAGTGAAACAGACCATCCTGTGGCTGGAAAAAAAAAAAAAAAGAAATCCATCAGAGTGATGGCAAAAATGTTGGGAGTGGCCAAATCAACAGTTTGGTACATTATGAGGAAAAAAAAAAAAAGCATACTGGTGAGCCCGGGACTCAAAAAGGCCTTGACGTCCACAGAATACAACAGTAGTGGATGATCACAGGATCCTTTCCATATTGAAGGAAAACCCCTTCACAACATCCACCCAAGTGAAGAACACTCTCCGGGAAGTAGGTATATCAGCATCTGTGTCTACCATAAAGAGAAAAATTCATGAGAGCAAATACAGACAATTCACCACAAGGTGTAAACCATTAATCAGACTCAGAAATAGAAAGGCCAGATCAGACTTGTGCTAGACCTACGCAAAAGACAAGCAGCTATAGAGGCTAAGCTAACCGACCAAGAAGGAAAACAAAGAAGAGACAACATAAGAATTCATGGTCTGATAGAAGGAACCGAAAATGGTTTTAACTCAATGGCAGAATGCGTGGAATCCTTACTAAGAGAGAAATTGGATATTCCACAAACCACCGACTTGAAGATAGAAAAGGCACATCGTTCATTAGCCGCTAGGCCGGCGGCGGAAGCGCCCCCACGTTCGGTGTTGGTAAGATTTTCCAATTTCAAAATAAAACAAGAGGTTGTAAGACTGGCCTGGCAGAAAAAAGGATTTATGCACCAGGAGAGAAAAGTCTACGTGGAACACGATTACGCCCCGGAGGTCCTTAAAAAGCGCAGGGAATACAATGACGCGAAAAAAGGTGTTAAGAGAGAAGAAATTGCGCTTTCAGACACCATTTCCTGCGAAGTTAAGGGTCTTCTACGGCGATGAAACGTGTCTCTATAATTCGGCGGAAGAAGCAACAGCTGACATGGCGAAAAGAGGGCTCCCGGTAACGGTATTTAAACCCGCAGCAGACCCGAGTGAGAAGATCAAAGCGCAAACATGGACAACACAAAGACCCTCAAAATCCACGGACCAGCAGCGGGAAACCCAGCACCAGAGCATCGCGGATAAACTATCCGTTTTCAGGTTGGAATAGCGACCTTTTTTTTTTTTTTTTTTTTTTTCTTTTCTCTTGAATCAATCCGCACATCCAACCCCCCTCATACAAGGTAACAAACATTAAAGGAGATACATATTCAGCATGTGGTAAAACATTTCATGGAACAATCATATTATTATCACGGACACACAGATCGTCCTAAATGTCTCCTGAGCCGGTGGACGGAGCCACTGTTTATAGCAGGATACGATACAGCAGAGAACAGCTGCTAGCATTCAACCGCCACCCGGTCCCATTGGAAAAACTCGACATACCGAGAGAACTGAGGCGAAAACGCCGCGGCTGCCGGGCTGGAGTAAGGCGGAGGACAAAAAATATAAGGTACAGACCCTCCCTTCCATCTGTTGTCATGGGAAATGTACGGTCGATACTGGGAAAGTTAGATGAGCTAGCGGCTATCTCCCGTTATGATAGCACATACCGGGAGTGCTCTCTCCTTTTGTTTACTGAGACGTGGCTAACTGAACTAGCAGCAGATGCTAACATTGAGCTGGAGGGTTTTCACATGATACGAGCTGACCGAACACCAGACAGTGGCAAGGCTAGGGGCGGTGGAGTGATAATGTATGTTAACAACAACTGGTGCAGACCGGGACATATCACTGTTAAACAACGACACTGCAGCAAAGACATTGAGTTGCTAGCTGTTAGCATGAGGCCTACATATCTCCCGAGAGAACACTCACACGTGATCTGCATTGTTGTTTATGCAAATCCGACGGCGAACGCTGGGACAGCACGTGACGTCATCCATTCAGTAACCAGCAGGCTGCAGACAGAACACCCAGATGCTCTTCTCCTCATCTCAGGCGATTTCAACCATGTTTCACTGTCTCCCATTCTACCCACGTTCACCCAGTATGTCACATGCCACACTAGAGACAATAAAACACTGGATTTATTCTACGCAAACACTAAGGAGGCGTACACCTCATCACAACTCCCCCCACTCGGGAGATCGGATCACAACTTGGTTCATCTCCGGCCGGTGTACAAACCCCTAGTGCACAGACAACCTCCGGCCATGCACACTGTGGAGTTATGGTCTGAGGAGACAATGGACACCCTAAAGGGCTGTTTTGAAGCCACCGCCTGGAAGCAGCTCTGCGATCCACATGGTGAGGACATCGATGGCCTCATTCACACCTTCACGGGCTACCTCAGCTTCTGTGTGGACAAATCCGTTCCCACCAAGACCATACGGCGTCACTCAAACAACAAACCCTGGATCAACCCTGAGATAAAAACACTTCTGAGAGAGAAGAAGAGGATCTTCAGGTCAGGGAACAGGGAGATGCTGAAGTCCGTACAGAGGGAGCTGAGGAGAAAGATCAGAGAAGGCAAGGACAGCTTCAGGAAGAAGATGGAGGACAAGCTGCAACAGAGTGACATCAGCGGGGTCTGGAGAAACCTCAAAACCATCTCGGGGCTCCAGAATACCTCCCCCCAGGCCACAGGGGGCAGGGAGTGGGCGAACAACCTGAATCTGTTTTTCAATAGATTTGACCAACCGCCCTCCCCCCTGACTGCACAACAACCACTGCTGCCTCTAAAGAAATCAAGTCCTGCTGCCCACTCCCCACTCCACCAACACCCCCCCACTCCCAACACACAGCCCCCCATCCTGACCCTGACCAGGA
This sequence comes from Pholidichthys leucotaenia, assembly GCA_020510985.1. Lineage (NCBI taxonomy): Eukaryota > Metazoa > Chordata > Actinopteri > Cichliformes > Pholidichthyidae > Pholidichthys > Pholidichthys leucotaenia. Next base: position 334,431,253 of record CM035841.1, read on the forward strand.
CCCAGGTGAGGACGGAGCTGAGGAAGATCAAGGCGAGGAAGGCGCCGGGACCGGACGGCATCAGCGCAAAGCTCCTCAAGTCCTGTGCAGACCAGCTGTGTGGGATTGTGACGTATATCTTCAACATGAGCCTGAAACTGAGGAGGGTACCACAGCTGTGGAAAACATCTTGTGTGGTACCTGTACCAAAAACTTCCCACCCCAAAGACCTGAACAGCTACAGACCGGTGGCCTTGACGTCCCACTTGATGAAGACCCTGGAGAGACTGCTCCTTGCTCACCTCCGCCCCCTGGTGGAACCAGCGATGGATCCACTCCAGTTCGCCTACCAGCATGGCATTGGGGTGGAGGATGCGGTGATCTTCCTCCTTCACCGTTCTCTGTCCCACCTGGAGAAGCCCGGGAATATGGTGAGGATCATGTTCTTTGACTTCTCCAGTGCTTTCAACACCATCCAACCGATGATCCTGAAGGACAAGCTGCTGCGCGCAGGGGTGGACCAGCACCTGTCATCATGGATCCTGGACTACCTCACGAACCGGCCTCAGTTTGTGAGAACCCGGGACTGTGTGTCCGACACGATCATCAGTAGCACGGGGGCCCCCCAGGGAACGGTGCTGGCTCCCTTCCTGTTCACTCTTTATACTGCGGACTTCTCACACAACACAACACACTGCCATCTACAGAAGTTCTCTGATGACTCTGCGATCGTTGGCCTCATCTCCAATGGAGATGAAGCTGAGTACAGAGGGCTTATCCAGGACTTCGTGGACTGGTGCCATCGGAACTGCCTCCAGATCAACGCGAGGAAAACTAAGGAGCTGGTGGTGGACTGCCGCAGGCATGGGCAGCCCCTCACAGTACCAGTAAATATACAGGGAACAGACATCGAGATGGTGACATCCTATAAGTACCTGGGTGTTCATCTGAACAATAAACTAGACTGGTCACACAATACTGATGCACTCTACAAGAAGGGACAGCGCAGGCTGTTCCTGCTGAGGAGACTCAGGTCTTTTGGTGTACAAGGGGCGCTGCTGAAGTCATTCTATGACACGGTGGTGGCATCAGCCATCACTTTTGGAGTGGTCTGCTGGGGCAGTGGCATTACTGCAGCCGATAGGAAGAGACTGAACAAACTGATTAAGAAAGCTAGCTCTGTCCTGGGGCAGCGCCTTGATCCGATGGAGGAGATAGGAGAGAGAAGGACGGTGGCTAAACTGTCATCTCTGCTGGAGTCCGAGTTCCACCCTATGCAGGACATACTGAATGCACTGAGGAGCTCATTTAGCAGCAGACTACATCATCCCAGGTGCACAACCGAGAGGTTTCGTAGGTCCTTCCTACCAACGGCTGTCAGACTGTACAACCTAAGCAGGGCTGCTCGCAGAGATAGCAAAAAGACGTAACAAACTAATAGTTTTTTGAATGCAAAAGATGCAATAGACTTACACAATGGTCCCCTCCGGCATACAACTAGGAACATACCGGTCGCTATGGAGGGTGAGAATATGTATGGGCACATAATCATACCATGCAGGATAACTAAGTAGACGGTTATGCTGTTTCATTCCATCTAGCAACAATGCTCTGCACTGTGTGTGTTTATATATTTGCATATTTATTCCATCTAGCTACAATGCTCAGCACTGGGTGTGTTTATATATTTATATATCTACATATTATTCCATCTAGCTACATTGCTCCGCACTGTGTGTGTTTATATACTTGCATATTTATTCCACCAAGCTGCAATGCTCCGTACTGTGGGTGTTTATATATTTACATATTTATTCATCTAGCTACAATGCTCTGCACTGTGTGTTCATATATTCATATATTTATTCCATCCAGCTACAATGCTCTGCACTGTGTGTCTGTGTGTGTGTGTATATATATATATTTTATAGTAATACGTACATATGTTTATTAGCTGCTCTTGCTTGCTTGTTTTTTTTCTTGCCTTCTGATTGTTGCTCTGAGTGTTGCTATCCCTGTGCTGTTGCAATCCTGGAATTTCCCCGTTGTGGGACTAATAAAGGCTTATCTTATCTTATCTTATCTTATCTTATCTTATTTGAAACAAATAAGTCTTTGTAATATAAAAAAAAAAAAAAAAAAAAACTTGTTAAAATAGAAATGTGACAATAATCCACATGTTCTCCTCATACTAACAAATACTGTTTTTGCGTGAATGTTTGATGTGATGGGGGTGGGAGGGTGCACACAATTTCACAGGGTTTAGGCATAAAAGGAAAAAAAAAAATATTACAAGTTTGGATTGGGTTCTGAAACTCACGTTAAAAGCATGGGACTACTTTCAGTGGTAAGAGAGGGCCCTCAACACGTAACAGAGTTTGAGGAATTTCCCTCAGAGCCTTCACTCCATCAAGGCTCTTACAGGGTCTTTAAAAAGACCTCAGCTCAGGAAGTTCTTATGACAGCTTTTTGTTTTAAAGTTTTTTACACTATGTTCTTAATGTTTTTCTTGTTTTAATGTTCTTTCAGTTTCTGAGTAGCACAAAAGAGGGCCACCACACAGTTATACTAAACAAAACAACACAATGGAGAAACAGGGTGTAACCAAAATAATTTCATATAATGTAAAAGGAATCCTGAATCCAGTTAAAAGATCCAAGATTCTAGGCAAAATGAAAAAAGACAAAGCAGGAATAATACTTTTACAAGAAACCCACCTAACAGACGTGGAACACAATAAACTCAGTAGACAAGGGTTTAAAATGATCTCTTCATCTTCATATAAATCAGGGAGGAGGAGGGGAGTAGCGACATTGATATCAACCAAAATTACATTTGAAAAAAAATCAGAACACAAAGATAAAGAAGGGAGATACAGTTTGGTAACTGGGCGGCTAGAGGGAGAAGATATCACCCTGCTGAATGTGTATGCTCCCCCAGGGGCTAACTGGAAATTTTATAAAAATGTATTCGACCTAATGATAACTAAAGCTCAAGGTTTAGTGATATGTGGTGGGGACTTCAATCTTAGACTGAATCCATACTGGGATGCTTCTGGTAATTCCCCACATCAAAATAACACCCAAAACAGGAAGACTCGGATGCTACTAAAAGAATTGGGAATCTGTGACGTGTGGAGGGAACTCAACCCCAGTGTAAAAGACTATACATTTTACTCAACTCCACATTCATCTTACTCAAGGATTGACTATTTTTTTATGTTTAATAGAGACATTGGAAGAGTAAAAACATGTAAAATAGGACTGATGGATCTCTCCGACCACAGTCCGATCTACATGGACTTAAATATCCAAAAATACACAAATAATACATTTTCTTGGAGGTTAAATTCAAATGTCCTGAAAGGACCATTGAAAGATGAATTGGAATCAGATATTCTCAGATATTTGGAAGATAACGATAATGGAGAAGTATCCCCTTTAATACTGTGGGATGCATGTAAAGCTGTAATAAGAGGAAAGATTATTGCAAAACTGGCAACCCAAAAGAAACTAAGACAAGAAAAACTATCCACATTAGAGTCAGAACTTAGGAACCTAGAAAAAGAACACAAAGGCAACACTCATTCTACTGACTCGCTCAAGATTAAGGAAATTAAAAACCAAATAAACGAGATCTACACAATAGAAATCCAGAAGAAACTTACATTTCTGAAACAAAAATACTATGAAGCAGGCAGTAAATCGGCAAAATTGCTAGCCTATAAATTGAGGAAACATCAAACAGAAAGAGCAATCTACAAAATCAGAGACCCAGTATCAAAGGAAATAAAATTCAGAATTCAGGATATTCTTAAAAACTTCGAGAATTACTATAAGAACTTATACTCCCACAAAAAACATAAAAACGCATCCGAGGCATTCCTAAACACATTAAACCTTCCCCAACTTACGGAGTCACAAAATAAAACACTACTGTCAGAAATACATCCTAAAGAATTGGAAAAAGCAATTATGAAACTTAAAGCTAACAAATCCCCAGGAGCTGATGGCTATACAGCAGAGTGGTACAAAACCTTTAAACAGCAACTATCTCCTCTCCTCCTGAAAACATTTAATTATGTCCTCCACACAGGGGAAATCCCCCCCTCCTGGAGAGAAGGGGTCATTGCAGTTATACCTAAACCTGAAAAGGATAAACTAGAGTGCTCCAACTACAGACCAATCAGTGTACTAAATCAGGACTATAAGCTTTTTACCATTATCCTTGCCAAAAGGTTAGAAAATATACTGACAGACCTAATTCATTTAGACCAAACAGGTTTTATAAGACAAAGACAGACACAAGACAACATTCGACGCACTTTACACATAATTCATCATATAAAAAAATATAACTTAAATGCAGTCATAATGGGATTAGATGCTGAAAAAGCATTCGATTCGGTTGACTGGTCTTTTCTATATAGAATCTTATCCAGTTTCAATTTTCATAACAACTTCATTAGAACTATACAGGCATTATATAAAAAACCAACAGCTAAAATAAGGATTAACGGTAATTTATCATCATCTTTTGAACTGGAAAGAGGATGTCGTCAGGGCTGCCCCCTGTCTCCACTGCTCTTTGCAATCTTCATAGAACCTCTGAGCCAATGGATAAGACAAAACCAAAAAATTCAAGGTATTACACTTGGTCAGAAGGAACATAAAATAGCACTCTTTGCTGATGACATTTTAATATACCTAGGGCAGCCGGACACTTCTTTACCAGAACTAACCTCAGTTTTTTCAGAGTATGGAGATTTATCGGGGTACAAATTAAATATGCATAAAACCCAAGTTTTAACATTCAACTATGACCCAAATCATTATTCACTAAGCAAACTCAAAACTAACTGGGAGTCGGAATCTATGAAATATCTGGGGGTCAATATCCCGAAACAACTCAACAAAATTATATCACTAAACTATGATCCACTGGTGACAAAAATAAAATCTGACCTAGCAAGATGGAATATGATACCATTCTTGGGTACTGCACAAAGAATTGAAGCAGTCAAAATGAATATACTTCCACGTCTTCTATACCTTTTCCAAACAATACCGGTAGAACCTCCCAAAAAAACATGGCAGGAGCTGGACAGAAGGATCTCAAGATTCATATGGCAGGGCAAGAGACCTAGAATCAGATATAGAACCCTACAGCTAAACAAAGACAAAGGTGGGCTCGCGCTGCCAAATATCAGGGACTACTTTAAAGCCGCACAAATTAAAACTTTAGTAGAGATATGTAACCCAGTCTACACTGCACAATGGAAGGAGATCGAATGCCAAATAACAAGTGACATCCCCCTACAGGCGATAATAGGGAACAATGTCTTACCTAAGCTTTTGAATAACACTAACCCGTGGATAGAGACCTCGCTAAAAATTTGGTTTAAGATAGTCAGAGAGAATCAAGCTAAAGAGCCCTATCGACTTCTGCAATGGATCGCCTATGATCAGGACTTTACTCCTAATAAAACAGACACCAGATTTAAAAAGTGGAAGGAGAAAGGGCTGATAAAATATTACGATTTTTTTAAAGGGCAAATCTTAAGAAGTTTTGAAGATTTGAAAAAACAAGGCCTAATAAATCAAGACCTTTACAGGTTCTTCCAGCTTAGACACCACATAAACAATATACTTAAAAAGGAGGTTTTGGAAAGGGCCCAGTCAGGTGTTCTGAAGGTCTTCTTAATGGCATATAAAGGGATCCCAGGGATCAGATACATTTCTAAAATATACCAAGGTCTTCAAGACCTAAAAGGAGACAACACATCTTATATAAAAGAGAGATGGGAAAAAGAGGGAATTTCACTTTACAACTGGAAATATGGGAAAAGCTAAATAAACAGCAATGGAAAAAGTACCTCATCCCTGCAGTGGAGAGAATTTGGATGGAAAAACTTGGCAAGATTTTTCAGAACACCTGCACAAAACAAATTTACCCATAAGGGATTGAACTGTTGGCGCTTGTGTGGTGAAAAGACTGCAAATCATTTTCATGTGTTTTGGTCATGCCCAGTTATCCACCAATATTGGACCAATGTACAGACAATATTGGGGAAAATATTCAAAATTACAGTTCCCTTTTCTTTTGTAACTTTGTATTTGGGTTTACTACCGGACTCACTGGAAAGACGAGGAGAAAAATACTTATTCAATGTTTTAATATTGGCAAGCAAAAAAGCTCTAACTAAAAAATGGATGTTGAAGGACTGTCCTACACCTGAAGATTGGACTAACGTGATCCAAGACATTTACTCGATGGAAAAGTTGACATTCGCACTGAGACAGGACATGGATGTGTTCATGAACTTTTGGCAACCCTGGACCGCATATGTGTCTTCCATTAGATCTAATCTTTGACAAATACCATTTCAATAATGGTTCCGCTCTTTGTTCCAACGCTACTCAGATGCTCTTTTATCTTTATTTACTTACTTTTTCTTTTTGTTTGTTTTTTACTGGTTTGTTTGTTTTTTTTGTTATTTGTTTTTTGTTTTTTTTTCTCTTTAATTTCACTTTTTCTTTCACTTTAAAAAAAAAAAAAAAAGGGGTGTTGTAAGAATTAATCTTCCAATGTTGTCAGATATCAGAAAATAAGGGAACATGTGATGAAAATGTAAACACTGCATTGCTGTAACGACCTGTATACCCTTTACAAAAACTTAAAAAAAAAAAAAAAAAAAAAATGAAAATTTTATTTATGGTAGTGTTAATTTGTCCAATTACTTTTGAGTCCCTGAAATGAGATTTTGAATAAAAATGGTTGCAATTCCTAAACTGTAACTCCGATTTGGATGTGAATACCCTCAAATTAAAGTTGAGAGTCTGCACTTTAAGGTCATATTGATTATACAACTGTATCTTGAATATGTTTTTGTAAGAACCCCTTTACACAGCATAGAGATTGTTGAGAGATTGGGCTAGTTTTTGGCATTTGGGATCGTCTGGGAGGTCCTTGTGTGTTTTGGACTGAGTCAAAACTTTGAGGAGTCCATAAGGACTGTGGAGGTCACTGAAGGTCATTGATAGATCAAAAATTGGAAAGATCTCGCAATGATCTCCACCCCTGTGTATAGGGGGTATAAACAACCAAAATAAATCTTGTGTCAGTGTCCAAATATATATGGATCTAATTGTATGTTAGAGCTGTTTTCCTGGACTTTTTTTCTAGACTTTCTTTCTTGTGCTTAAGACTTTTACTTGTATTGAGTGTTCATAAATTTTGTCATGCAGAGTCGTGCCAAAGGTTCTTCACTTCGGAGACCCCAGTCCAGAGCAGCAAGGCAGCAAGCAGCCCAGAAATCTATGGAGCATAAAGAGGATACTCGTGATGGAGAAGTTCCTGAACGAGTCGCTAGTCTGTCTGCTTTAGTCTCACCTCCACCAGAGGAGTCCAGACATTTACAAGTCAGTCCAACGCTACCTGCACCTATGGCAACACTATCCACGTCTTCTCAACCCTCAGCCTCACAAACCTCCCCCAGACCATCTGAACTTAGTCTGCCTAAAACCACCAGTGCTCTAAAAGACTCTAAAAAGGACAGCAGCATTACCAAAGTGCTGCCATCCCCTGATGAAGATGACCTTTTTAGTTCCGACGGTCTATTTGGGGCAACCCCAACAGCGAGCACATCCTCCATAAAACAAAAACCCAAGACAGCACCACTGCAGACCAGCAGTGGGATGAGACTGAAGAAAGAAAAAGAAAAAGGGCCACTTCCATCCATTTTTGATGATGACACAGATGACCTCTTCCAAAACATTAAACCAAGGTCAACCACTAAGCAAGCCAAGGCGCCATCCTTTTTGGGAGAAGACGATGAGGACATCTTTGGATTAAGCAACAATTCTACTCCCACACCCACGGGGGGCAAAGAAATTAAGAATGGCAGTTTTTCAAAGGACATCTTTCAGGTACTTTTAGTGTCACTCACTGGTAATTAGTTTTTTTTTTTTTTTTTTGCTAGTTCTTAAGAGCATGCTTTATTTCCGCCATTCTTTACTTTTTTATTCTCAGGATGAAGTAGCCACTGTGCCTAAAGTTCACAAGAAGCACAAAGAGAAGACCATTGATGCCAGCTTGTTTGATGAGAACATTGACATTTTCGCTGACCTGACAGACACTTTAAAAACAAAACAGAAATCCAAAATAAAGAGTGAGGCCAAGTCAATATTCAATGATGACATGGGTAAGCAACTCTAAAACACTTGCCTACATTTTATGTATTTTTTTTGTTTAATTATCTCTTCCATTCTTTGCCTTTATTAAACTGCCTTATTTAACCAAATATCATGTATGCTTCTGTGCCCTTTTAAAGATGACATTTTCTCCATAAGCACAACAAAACCAGTGTCAAAAGCTCCCCTGAAAACAAAGAAAATACCACCATCCCAGGAGATCAGCAGCACAGCAACAGATCCAAGCAGCATATTTGATGATCCTCTTAATGCTTTGGGTGGAAACTGACTGTTGTTTTGAAGTAGCAAGACCTTCACAGTTTTGAACTTTCTGTCTTCTGGATCACTGAAAAATATCAGATGCACTGTTGATAGAATATTTATTCATATAAATATACTGTGGCCTACATTTGGCACTTAAAAGACTGCAATGAAAATAATTCCAATCATATTCCAAGTGCTTTTCTGACATCATCCTGGCATCTTAATGATTTTCTGTTAGTCTTTATTCGATAGCACTTTAAAATCATACCGTATACTAGAGCGCTAAGCCTGCAGAAGTTGAACAATTTATTATTTTCTTTGTTCTGCAACCTTTGGCTTAGCTATTTGAGATTCAATGTCTTTGAGTTTGTGCCATATCATGTTCATGAGAATTCAGTGTGTTTACTTCTTGTCATTTTGAGAATATTTTTATTAAGAAATTTATCCATTTCTTAACTTTGGCTGTGATTAAAAAATAATTTTTATTAACTAAAATGAAACATATTTTATGCTATCATAAATTTGTGTGATTTATTTCCATTATAGTGAGTGTTATTTGTGTTTTGTCTTTTTAGTAGTGGTGAAAGTCGATTTTTTTTTTTTTTTTTTTTTTTTTTTATTGCACTTAATCTCCAAGATTTGGTCATAAATCCCAGCTAATTTGCTGGAATTTTTTTCTATATCATGTATCTTAAATTGTTAACTTTTCAAGTTTTTCATACTCTCATTAACATGGGAGTGGACAAATGTGCTTGCTTTTTACAACTGATTTATTTCAAAATGTCAACATAATGAAAACTTCTATCCTGAATATTCTTCACAAAAACCTCATAAGTACTGCTTGTGCAAAGCAGATGAGAAATTGATGTGGGGGAAGGGGGTGTCCTAGATGTATGAGGAAAAAGGTTGCAAATTTCTTCTTCTTTTGGCTGCTCCGTTTAGGGGTCACCATAGTGGATCATCTTTTTTACGGCCTGAGCCACTGACAGCGTCAGTGGGCGAGAACCCCATTGTAATTGTTAGGGCCCGAGCCACTGACATTGTCAGTAGGCGAGAGCCCTATTGTAATTAGGGCCCGAGCCACTGACAAAGTCAGTGGGCAAGAGCCCTATTGTAATCGTTAGAATTTTTTTTTTCTTCTTCTCCATCTAAGATCTCATTTTTGGGATAGTGAACGTGCATGAAAACTCACCATTTTTTGCAGGGACCTCAAGACTGGCAAAAAATTGAATATTTTGGAGGAAATATGAATGACCCCACAAAAATGGCTCTACAGCGCCACCGAACATGTGAAGTCAATGGGGAGTGGTACACGCATACTTTCGCGTACAAAGATGAAAATCGGGTGAGATGTTTATCATGTCAAAACATGCAAAAAACTCCATAGAAGTGATGGTCTACACCCAAGAGGAAGGTGGCCATTTTGGCAGGAGGTGGCAGTGACCTGATTTTCACCTCGCGCAACTGACTTGCATTTGATCAAACTTGTCCTAGGGTTTTTATCCGATTGACCTCATTTGTGGTGACAATCATCTATACCCATGTGCCATTAAAAGTTATTGAAAATTTTTCCTAAAGCTTGACGGTTTGGCCGTAGGGGCGTGGCAAAGTTTGATGCCTCGCCATGATCATTGTATGACCATTCTGACGGCAGTAACTCTGGTATGCATTGTTGGATTTAAACCAAATTCAATATTATGGATATCAGTCCAATTCCAAACAGTTCTATAGAACAATAGTCATAGAAATCTACAGCACCGCCTAGTGGTTAAAGGAAGAATTGTTGAAAACTCTTTATTACTCGTGCCATTTGCCAGAATGACGTGAAATTTTCTGAGATTCATCAGACCACAGGGATGATCATAACTGCACATAAACTTTACCATGACATCACACTTGTTACCATGGACACCCTCCTCACCATTCAAGCCATGATCTTGTTGGGGAGGGTTTGGAAGGTCCTGGATTCATGAAATTTGGAGCATAGGCAGAGGTGACTGTCATCTGTAGTCCTATATGGGTCAGCATCGCATAACTGATATGGAAGTGTTGATATAGCGAAGGTTGATTCCTCGCCATGGAACCTCAAAAAGTTGCAACTTGGACAAACGTCATCCGATTTTCACCAAATGTTCTACGATGGATATTAGTCCGACCCCGCGTGCTCCTACGTAAAAATGTTTGACAAAACTTACAGCAACACCTACTGCTCATGGCAAGTACTGCATCACTCGCATTTGAATAAACTCCTGGGGGCCTTCTCCCATTGAACTCATTTTCTCATGGCGGCATCTATAGACATTGGCCATATAATGTTGTCAGATGTGAGTTGCAGTCTCAAAAGGCGTGGCCACAACACCGTGGCGAAGTTTGTCTCCTCCGCTGACAACATCAAACAGCTGTAATTCAAGCAAAACTTGTCCGATGTCCACCAAAGTTTCCATAATTGAAAATTGTCCAGCCCCGAACGCATCTACATAAAAATACCTGACAACAGATATAGCTCCACCTAGTTGTTAAAGGAAGAATTGCTGAAAACTGTTTTATTTGTCATGTGCCACTTGCCAGAATAGCGTGAAATTTTCTGAGGCTTATCAAACAACGTGGTTGATCATAACTGCACATCACTTTTAGCATTTCGTCACTGCTGTTACCATGGACACGCCCTCCTCGCCATTCAATCCGTCATCTTGTTGGGACTGTTGGGAACACCCTGGAGTCATGAAATCTGAAACATAGGTTCAGGTGACTGTCATATGTAGTCCTATTTGGGTGGGCAACACATTACTGACAGGGAAGTGTTGCCATGGCGACATGGCGAAGGTTGACTCGCCATGGAACATCAGAAAGTTATAACTTGGACAAACTTTGTCTGATTTTCACCAAATTTTCTACGATGGATATGAGTCCCGCCCTACACGCTCCAACATAAAAATTATTGACAAAAGTTAGAGCACCACCGACTGCTCACAGGAAGTACTGCGCCAAACTGTTTATGATTCACGCAGCGCTTGCCACAACGACGGGAAATTTTCTGAGCCAGCTAGGTACGATGGGCGCCGGGGTCCGTGGTTTTGTGGGGGGCGAGGGCCCACTTACAGCTGCTCGCAGCTTTGTTAGAATTTTTTTTTCTTCTCCATCTAAGATCTCATTTTTAGGGTAGTCAGCGTGCATGAACACTCACCATTTTTTGGAGGGACCTCAAGACTTGCGAAAAATTTAATATTTTGGAGGAAATATGAATGACCCCACAAAAATGGCTCTACTGCACAACCTAACATGTGAAGTCAATGGGGAGTGGCACACGCTTACTTTCGCGTAGAAAGATGAAAATCGGGTGAGATGTTGATCATGGCAAGACATGCAAAAAACTCCATAGAAGTGATGGTCTACACCCAACAGGAAGTTGGCCATTTTGGCAGGAAGTGGCAGTGATCTGATTTCCACCTCATGCAAATGACACGCATTTGATCAAACTCATCCTAGGGTTTAGTACTATTGACCTCATTTATGGTGACAATCATCTATACCCATGTGCCATTAAAAGTTATTGAAAACTTTTCTAAAAGCTGTGGATATCAGTCCAATTTCAAATGGTTCTATAGAACAATATTCATAGAAATCTACAGCCGCACCTATAGGAGGCAGAAAGCGTTGCATCAGAAAGTTTGCATTATGTTGTTTTTTTAAATACTGTACCTCGGGAATAGAATGTCGGATAGGCACCAAGATAGGTACGATGTACATGGTATGCCTCTGAACAGTTACAGCTATGAATATTCATGAGTAGCAATATCGTCCTCTCTTGGAGACATGAAGGTTACACCAAGGGTTTTCTTCAATATCTCTGAATTAAATAGTCTGATTGGTACCATTTATGGTGACAATCATCTATACCCATGTGCCATTAAAAGCTGTTGAAAACTTTTCCAAATGCCCAACGGTTTGGCGGAAGGGGCGTGGCCAAGTTTCCAGTATCGCCATCACCCTTCCAATGGCTTTTACTCTGGCATACACTGACTGATTTCAACCAAATTTTGTGTGGTGAATAGGTAGCCAATACTGATAATTTCTATAATAAAGAATGACACATAGCGACAGCGCCCCCTACTGCCAACAGACAGGAAGTTTTCAAAACTCACATGCCATAAATCACATGCCATACTCACACACCAGTTGCCAGAATGACATGCAATTTTCTGAGGTTTATCAGACCACCTGGTTGATCATAACTGCACATCACCTTTAGCATGGCGTCACTGCTGTTACCATGAACACGCCCTCCTCGCCATTCAATCCGTTTTTCTTGTTGGGATGGTTGGGAACAACCTGGAGTCATGAAATCTGGAACATAGGTTGAGGTGACTGTCATATGTAGTCCTATATGGGTGGGAAACACATAACTGACAGGGAAGTGTTGCCATGGCAAAGGTTGACTCCTCGCCATGGAATATCGGAAAGTTGTAACTTGGACAAACTTTGTCTGATTTTCACCAAAATTTCTTAGATGGATAGTCATAACACCCCACACACTCTTACATAAAAATGATTGACAAAAGTTATAGCGCCACCTACTGCTCACAGAAAATACTGCACCAAATGGTTTACTTTATTATTCATGCAACGCTTGCCGCGATGATGGGAAATTTTCTGAGCCAGCTAGGTACGACGGGCGCCGGGATCCACGGTTGCGCGGGGGGGTAAGGGCCCACTTACAGCTGCTTGCAGCTTTAATTTTATTTTTGTAATCCTTAATTAGTCCCACAATGGGGAAATTACAGGGCATCCACCTGAATGGATCAATCAAATCGAAGAATCAAAGCTTTATTTACTGTATATAGCACTTTTCATACAAAAAGATGCAACAGAAAGTGCTTCACACATTGAAATAAAACACAGTTTACTCCCCCCACACCCCAACACCCCCACACACACAAAGAAGCTTTCATCAGTGTAAAACTTAAGGCTTATGGCTGGGCACCGAGGATCCAAGTGTGGAAGCAACATCACTAGGGAGCCATCATCAGCATGGAAAGTGGCAAGTCCATGGCTACAGGAACACCACCTCTGTACCTCTCCCAACCCAAGGGGTTGACACTGCAGGCGCGGCGCCACAGCGCACAACCCCCTCAGCCAGAAAACAGGCTCAACCCCCCACAAGAGGGCCCCCCATGAGGAAATGCCAGAGCTTGGACAGGGTGATAAAAAGTCATTGATAAATAAAATAGTTGGCTGATAAAGACGAGACAGTTAAGATGACTAGAAGAATAAAACACCTAAATACAGTCAAACAGACATATATTCATAAGTATTAATAATTTGCAGTAAGATAAGTAATTGTGACAAAATAAATTTAAAATCAGAAATAAAGAGAATTAAAATAAGAAACTAATCAAAAGCTGGGCTGCACGGTGGCGCAGTGGTTTAGCACTGCGGCAGCACAGTTTACCCTCGGCCGGGGGATCGCGGGGATCATGAGATCGTGGGTTCGATCCCAGCCCCCGACCAACAGTGAGCTGTGTGGAGTTTGCATGTTCTCCCCGTGTTGCGTGGGTTTACTCCGGGATTTCTCCGGTTTCCTCCCGCATACCAAAAACATGTAGGTTTAGGGCGCTCACGCACGCAGCGACCGACAGCCGGTGGCTTGTCACCAGACTGCAAACCAAATCTACCTACGGGTACAAATAAGTAACAAAAAAAAAAAAAAAAGCAAGGTTAAAATAGTAGGACCTGAGCCTGCTTTTAAAAATATGACCGTTCTCGGCGTCCATGATGTTCTCAGGCAGGCTGTTCCACAGACGTGGGCCATAGTAATTAAAAGCCACCTCACCATGGGTGCATGTTCTGACAGTAGGAATAGTTAAAAGGCCAGTGTCGGAGGACCTCAGGGACCGCAGTGGCTCATATGCCAAAACCAATTTTGGTAAATAAGAAGGCCCAAGACCATGCAGACATTTATAAACCAGTAAAAGAACCTTAAAATCAATCCTGAAGGACACGGAGTACCAATGCAGTGATTTTAAAACCGGCATGATGTGAGCCTGCCATCTGGTCCTCATCAGAACACGTGCAGTGTGGGAGCATGGTATGGGACTTCCCCACCCAGAGAAGAAGGCAACTGGGGAAGGGGAGAACCATGGACCGAAAGAGGAGTTGTCACCGGGGGGTATCAGACTGGACAGTAAGGACTATTGCCCCCCAGGGAGAGGAGTAAATGCCAGAGCGGCTGGAAGAAGCAGGGTGTGAGAGTGACGCAGGCATTATGTCATGTTAATGTGCCACACAGGCTTTGTTCTGAACACAATGTATGATGGTCGGAAGTTCGGATCTCAATGCATGGCATTAAAGATATAAAAGAGGAATGCACAGAGACCCGGGAGCTCTTTTACTGTACTGAATGTTGGAGATGGAATAAAGTTTCTGTGTTGTCCAGCTCGTTGCCTCACCTGCCTCCTTTCTCCACATTGGTGACCCTAAGATGTGCCATGGAAAGCGGGCCGAGCACTGCCCCGGAGACTGCCTGTTGGGGGAGCACCAGTGCCACATGTGTGGTCTCAGTCCAGCTCCCAAACTTCTGGCTTCACAACTCGACCGCGTGGTTCTTGTACATAGAAGCCCAGTTCGCACTCCGTGGGATAACAGCGGACGATACAAAGTATTACTACGTGGTTGCTGCGCTGGCTAAGCACACCACGCAACAGGTGACTAGCCTGCTCCAGGAGCCGCCAGCCCCGAAAAAATATGAAGCACTCAAGCAGGTGCTATTCCAGCTCTATACCCTTTCTGACAGTGAGAGGGCAGAGAGACTCCTAACGCGTTCGGAGTTAGGGGACAGATCAGCATTGGAGCTCATGGAGACCATGTTGGCGCTGAGGGGGAAGAATGATGAATCTTCCCTGTTCGCCCACTTGTTCCTCAGGTACCTACCGGCTACAGCGAGGGGGATCCTGGCCAACTCGCCGCAGCTGGTTGTTAAGGACTACCGTGCCCTGGCACAGGAAGCAGACCACATCATTTTGGCAACCAGAGCTCTCAGCGTGCAGACAGTGGCACCGGCATCCATGAGGGACTCCAGTGAGTTCAAGGAGCTGTTCGTGGTAGCCGGGACAGACACCAGGAGATGAAGGAAAGGGGCGATCTGTTTTTATCATCGCCGTTTCGGCTCGAATGCCCAACACTGCCTGTCGCCATGCTAATTCAAGAAGCCGGGAAGACGACACTTAAGGAATTCAGTGGCAGCTGCAGCCGATGGCGACAGGAACAGACTGCTTTATATCACAGACACACGTTTGGGGAGACAGTTTTTGGTGGACTCCGGCTCCCAGAAGAGCCTCATCCTGCCGGTCAATGCAGACAGGGTAGCAGGACGCAGCGGTCACGAGCTCATGGCCACCAACAGATCCACCATCAGGACATTTGGCGAGCGGACACTGACAATATGCTGACACGGACGCAACTTTCAGTGGGACTTTGTGATAGCTGCATGTTCCGGCCCCATTTTAGGCACAGATTTTTTATGTGCTGATGGGTTGTTAGTCAATGTTGCTAATAGGAGGTTAGTGGATGCTGTCTCTACCTCACTGCCCTGTACAGCTCGAGGAGCTGGGTCAACAACACTGGCTAACGTTACAGCTCCAGGGCATAAGTACCAACATTTGCTCACACAGTTCCCAGAACTCATGGTCCTGACTTTCTCAGCGATGGTAATGAAGCACGGGGTTGAACATTTTATCATGACAAAAGGCCAGCGTGTGAGAGGAGTTTGCCACCTTAGAGCAGTTGGGCATTGTCAGGCGCTCCAACAGCCCTTGGGCATCTCCGCTACACATGGTGCCTAAAGCCAACGGGTTGTGGCAACCGTGCGGTGATTTCCGGTGCTTGAATAACGCCACGGAACACGATCGTTATCCCATTCTGCACATCCAGGATTTTTCCATGCACCTGGCCAGGGCACATGTTTTTCAAAAGTGGATCTGGTCCGCGGATACCATCAGGTCCCGGTGCGTGCAGAAGACGTTCCAAAAACAGCGGTAATAACTCCTTTCGGCCTTTTCAAGTTTTTAGGCATGCTGTTTGGATTAAAAGGCTTGGCACAGACTTTCCAGAGGATGATGGATGCAGTGCTTCACGACTTGTCCTTCATTTTTGTCTACTTAGACGACATTCTGGTAGCTAGCACGTTCGTTTTCCAGAGGTTGGAGGCGCACGGGCTGATAGTTAGCCCAGCGAAGTGCCAGTTCAGTGTGCCAGAGATTGATTTTTTTGGGGGGTCACCGCATTTCGTCGGAGGGCACGATTCCGTTACCGGATAAGGTACGCGCTGTGTTGGACTTTCTGCGTCCGCAGACCATGAGAGCCCTACAGGAGTTTTTGGGAATGGTTAATTTTTATAACTGTTTCCATCCCCGAGCAGCCCAGCTGATGCAGCCGTTGTATGTCGTGCTTAAAAAAAAGAAGCCCGTGGAAGCCATTGACTGGACTCCCGAGTGAGTCCAGGCTTTTACTGATGCCAAAACAGCACTTGCGTATGCTGCGTTGTTAGCCCACCCAGACCCGTCTGCATGGATAGTGCTCACTATGGACGTGTCTGATGTTGCCATGGGGGGCAGTGGTGGAGCAGTATGTCTCAGGTTCATGGCAGCCGCTCACATTTTTCAGCTGAACTTTGCGCGATAACGAACACAAATACAGCACGTTTGATAGAGAATTGCTGGCTCTTCACCTGGCGACGTACCATTTTCAGTTTTGGTTAGAGGGTCGCAAGTTCACCGCCTTCGTGGACCATAAGCCGCTGACATATGCGATGACCAAGGTCTCAGAACCATGGTCGGCCTGGCAGCAATGACATTTGGCCGCGATTTTGGAGTTTGCTACTGACATTCAACACGTCACTGGTAAGCTCAACGTTGTGGCCGATTGTCTGTCACGTGTGTTAGTCTCCCCGGTCTACATGGGAATAGATTTCCCCACGATGGCTGTGGAACAGGCTGGGGACATGGACATTTGCGCACTCCAGTCTGCGCCTACTGGGTTAAGGCTGGAGAGCAGGGTGGTGCAGGAAGTGTGTCCTCCCTTGCTCTGTGATGTCTTCACCGGCCGCCCACGCCCGGTGGTTCCAAGCTCTTCGCGCCATCGCGTTTTTGAGTCAGTCCACTCCCTTTCGCATCCGGGAGTGCGCACTTTGGTGAAGCTAGTGGGAGCAAAATTCATCTGGCTGCGCTTGTGCAAGGACGTGAAAGAGTGGGCTGCAGCTTGCGTCGCATGCCAGCGGGCCAAAGTGCACAAGCACACCAGAGCTCCCCTCGAGCCGTTCCAAATCCCAGCCAGGAGGTTCGACCACGTCCACGTGGATTTGGTGGGACCCCTCCCATTGTCACAAGATTTTACGCACCTTTTAACAATCGTGGACCGCACCACACGCTGGCCTGAAGTGGTCCCGCTGGCTTCTATCACGTCTGCAGAAGTGGCTTGTGCTTTTTTGTCAGCTTGGGTGGCATGGTTCGGATCCCTGTTGGACATCACTTCCGACAGGGGTCCACAATTCGTTTCGAAACTCTGGTCTGCAATGGCCCAGAGCCTGGGGGTCAAATTTCACCGCACTACCGTGTACAACCCCCAGGCTAGCGGGTTATGCTTGTGTTTTCATAGGTCGCTTAAAGCAGTGCTCAGAGCTTTGCTCACGGACACAAATTGGGTCAACTGCCTGCCCTGGGTTCTTTTAAGGTTGCACTCCTCAGGAGGATTTGGCAGCCTCCCTGACAGAACTAATTTTTTCTCAGCCACTATGGATCCCCAGAGAGTTGTAACCAGAAAACCCCGCACCCGAGGCTGATCTGCCCGTGCAATTTTTGCACAGTACGGAGGCTTTTAAAGTACCGGGCCTGGCCCACCATTGTTTTCCCTGCACCTTCATCCCAAAAAGCTTGCAGAACGTCAGTTTTGTTTTTGTCAGGCACAATGCGCACCGGACCCCGCTGCACCCACCGTACGACGGATCGTTTAGGGTGTTGGAACCTGGGGCAAAGCATTTTGTGTTAGACTGGGGGGGACGTAGGGAGACTGTCTGCATCGACAGGCTGAAGCTTGCTTTTGTGTTGGCAGACAAGCAGGTGGTGTTGGCCCAAGTTCCCCAGTGCGGACGCCCACCGTTGGTGGCTCCGCAAGTTGGCGATCCCTCGGCAGGGACCTGCGCTCGCGAAGCTGATGTGTTTTCTCCCCCTCCCTTTTTCCCTCCACAGACTGACATGCCCTCCTGTACCCTGTACACCCCACCAGCAGGGCGGTTCGACTGGATCGGCGACCCCCCGCTACAGCCACTATGGGCGCCGGCTCAACCCCAAAGAATGGGAGGGCTTAGTGCCCTTTCTGGGTGTTCAGGGGGGGCTATGTGGGGGCATGATGTGCCACTTCTCCACCCAGAGAAGAAGGCAGCTGGGGAAGGGGGGAACAATGAACCGAAAGGGGAGGTGTCACCGGGGGGTATCAGACAGGACAGTCAGGACTATGCGCCCCCCGGGAGAGGAGTAAATGCCGGAGCTGCTGGAAGAAGCAGGGTGTGACAGCGGCGCCAGCGTTATGTCATGCTAATATGCCACACAGGCTTTGTTCTAACCACAATGTATGATGGTCAGAAGTTCCAGGTCTCAATGCATGGTATTAAAGATATAAAAGAGGAATACACAGAGACCCAGGAGCTTTTTGACTGTACTATATGTTGGAGATGGAATAAAGTTTCTGTGTCATCTAGCTCGTTGCCTCGCCTGCCTCCTTTCTCCACAGCAGCTGAATTCTGTAATAACTGCAGATTTGAAATTGTTTTTTTGGGAAGACTAGAGAGCAGGGAATTACAGTGATCAATACAACTGGTGATAAAAGCATGTATCTCCGTGTTTGCTTGAGAGAGAAGTGGGCGGACTCTGGCTATGTTCTTAAGATGGTAAAAATCCTGTTTGTGTTATATTGTGTGGAGTAAAACCAAGCTCAGAATCTAAAGTGATGCTCAACTTCTTAATATATTGGGATAGGGTAAAGGACAGACTGTGGAGAGAGGAATAATCAGGCGGCGAGGTCCAGAGCAGAACAGGCTTTATTCATCTCTCTTTCCTACATTCTCTAGAATCACGAGCATCAAAAGTATAACAGGTCACAGGCACCTCTGCTCTTATAACATACCACTCGGTCAGCCTTCTGTGGTGCTGCATTAACATCAGTGCCCTTGCAATTCCCATTCTCTTTGTCACTGTTCACATCAATCCACCAACCCCCGCATCAACACACAAACCTCCATGACAATTCCCCTTGTCCTTCCGCCTGGGTGTAAACATACTGAGGTGGATCCCCCCCCCCCCCCCAGAACTCAGACTGAGCCTTAATCCTCATGTCCTTTGGGATTCAGCCTACTTTCATAGCGGCTGTAACGGGGGGCTCTTGGGGGTGCGTCCGTCTGTGGGTGGACATTGGGAGGGGGGGAAACATCTTTAGCATGCCATTGTGACTGATCTGACAAGTCATCTACCTGGGGAGTTCTCAGTGGGGGTCGTCCGCGCCGAGGAGCTCAGACCAACACCACCTGCTCATCTGCTAAAACGAAAGCAGGCTTAAGCCTGTCTATACAGACTGTTTCCCTGCTTCCCCCCAAGTCTAACACAAAATGTTTCTCCCCGGGTTCCAGCACTCTGGACAGGCCATCGTAGGGCGGGTGCAAGGGGGTCCAGTGGGCATCGTGCCTGACAAATACGAACGCCGCGTCCTTCAAGGCCTTTGGCACAAAAGCGCATGGAAAACAGTGGTGGACCGGACCAGGTACCATCCCTGCCACTGCGCTATGCGGTGAAAGCGGGGATGGATTGGTGTTCGGCACGGGACTGTCCGGCAAAAATTCCCCTGGGAGCCACAGCGGCTGGGAAAAAAACAGCTCTGCTGGGGAGGCTGCCAAATCCTCCTTCGGTGCTGAACGCAACCCTAATAGAACCCACGGCAACCGGTCCACCCAATTTGCATCCGTAAGCGAAGCCCTGAGCGCTGCTTTAAGCGATCTATGGAAACGCTCGTATAACCCATTGGCCTGGAGGTTGTACGTGGTTGTGCAATGAATTGTGACGCCCAGGCTCCGGGCCATGGTGGACCAGAGGTCGGAAACAAACTGCGGGCCCCAATCAGATGTAATATCCGAAGGGGCACTGAAACATGCTACTCATGTCGTCAAAAAACATGTGCAACTTCTGCGGATGCGGTGGAAGCTAGCGGGACTGCTTTGGGCCAGCACGTGGTGCGGTCCACCACTGTCAGGAGGTGCGTGAACCCCTGCGATGGCGGGAGGGGGCCCATGAGGTCCACGTGAATGTGGTCAAACTGCTTAGCCGGGATATGGAACGGCTCCAAGGGCGCCTTTGTGTGCCTGTGCGCTTTGGCTCGTTGGCACACTACACAGGCTGCCGCCCACTGTTTCACCTGTTTGCGCAGGCTCGGCCAGACGAACTTTGCTACCACCATTTTGACTGACGTGTGCACTCCTGGGTGCGCCAGGGAGTGAACCGGCTCAAAAACGTGGTGGCGCCAAGCACGTGGGACCACCAGGTGCAGGCGGCCCATGGAGACGTCACAGATTAGGGGGGGTTCCCCCCGTCCTGTAGTACTCTGCTCTCCAGCCTTAACCCTGTTGGTCTGGACTGGAGCGCGCAAACGTCCACATCGCCGATCTGCTCAGCGGCCATGACCATGT
The DNA here is from genome assembly GCA_020510985.1 of Pholidichthys leucotaenia. Taxonomy (NCBI): domain Eukaryota; kingdom Metazoa; phylum Chordata; class Actinopteri; order Cichliformes; family Pholidichthyidae; genus Pholidichthys; species Pholidichthys leucotaenia. The sequence continues at coordinate 334,452,409 of CM035841.1, forward strand.
AATCTATCCCTACGTAGACTGGGGCCACTAATGCGCACAAGAGGCAGTCCGCCACCACATTGAGTTTACTGGCCACATGCTGAATGTTGGTTGTAGACTCCGAGATTGTGGCCAGCTGTCTCTGCTGTCGGCCTGACCATGGTTCTGAAACCTTGGCCACCGCGTACATTAGTGGCTTGTGGTCCACGAATGCAGTGAAGGTGCATCCTTCCAGCCAGAACTGGAAGTGGCGTATGGCCAGATGGAGAGCCAGTAACTCTCTGTCGAACATGCTGTATTTACGCTCACTGTCGCACAAAGACCTGCTAAAAAAGGCGAGCGGCTGCCAAGAACCGGCGACGTGCTGCTCCACGACGGCCCCTATGGCCACGTCCGAGGCGTCAGTAGTGAGCGCTATCCGAACTGCTGGGTCCGGGTGCGCCAGCAGGGCGGCGTTCGCCAGGGCTGTTTTGACCTCAGAAAACGCCTGCTGTCGCTCAGGAGTTCAGTCGACTCTGTCCTCCGGTTTCTGTTTCTTAAGCGTGGCATACAACGACTGCATGAGCTGGGCTGTGCGGGGGAGGAAACGGTTAAAAAAAAATTAACCATCCCCAAAAACTCCTGCAGTGCCCTGACCGTCTGAGGCCAGGGAAAATCTGCCACTGCACGCACTTTGTCCGGTAAGGGTATCGTGCCCTCCAGTGAGATGCGGTGGCCAAAAAAATCGATACCCATCACCCCGAACTGGCACTTCGCCGGGTTGATTATTATTCGGTGCTCCTCCAACCTCTGGAAAACTGTCCTGAGGTGGGCTACGTGTTCGTCCTCGGATGCGCTGGCCACCAGGATGTCGTCCAGGTAGACGAACACAAACGGCAGATCGCACAACACCACATCCATCATGCATTGGAATATCTGCGCCATGCCTTTTAACCCGAAAGGCATGCATAAAAACTCAAAAAGACCAAATGGGGTTATTACTGCCATTTTAGGTATGTCCTTAGCGTGCACCAGGACCTGGTGGTAACTGCAGACCAGGTCTATCTTGGAAAAAATGCATGCCCCGGTGAGGTGAACAGAAAAATCCTGAATATGGGGGATCGGGTAGCGGTCGTGCGCTGTGGCGTTGTTCAGTCTTCGTAAATCTCCGCACGGTCGCCATGATCCCTCAGCTTTAGGAACCATATGTAGCGGGGATGCCCATGGGCTGTTTGAGCGTCTGATGATGCCCAATTTTTCCAAGTTGGCAAACTCCTCGCGCGCTATGTCCAGTTTAGTTGTGTCCAGACGGCGAGGTCGTGCGAAAACGGGCGGCCCCATGGTGAAAATGAAGTGCTCCACCCTGTGTTTAGTGACGGTCGCCGAAAAGGTCGGGACCGTGAGTGCTAGGAACTGGGTGAGTAGTGTGTGGAACTTACCCCCGGAGCTGTAACATTGGCTAGCGTTGTGGGCCTGGCTCCTCTCGCTGTACAGGGGAGAGAATCAAAAGACACTGCGTTAATCAGGCGTCTGTTAGCCACATCGACTAGTAGACCGTGTGCACACAAAAAATCTGTGCCCAAAATGGGGAAGCTGCATGCTGCTATGACGAATGTCTATTGGTATGTACGGTCGTGCAAGGATAGAGTCAGTATCCTCTCACCAAAAGTCTTAATGTCTGAGCTGTTTGCGGCTGTCACCTCGGGACCGCTAGTTCCTGCCAGCCGGTCAGCATAGGATGGCAGGATGAGACTCTTTTGGGAGCCGGAGTCCATAAGGAACCATCTCCCCGAGCGTGAGTCTGTCACATAGAGCAGCTTGCTTGCTTCGCTGGCGGTCGCAGCTGCTACCGACTGCCGGCCCTGGCTTTTCCCGAGCACTTGAATTGGCACGGTGGCACACATCGGCGTGCGTCCTCTCCAAAACGGCGGTGGTAGAAGCAGAGTGTGTCTCTCCGGTGCTTCTTGGCTTCCGCTGCAGCCACTGTCGTTGGCTCCTCGCCCCCGCTGGCCATCTCGCTGGGTTCCGGCTCTGGTGGTGAGGATAATCCGATCTGCCAGCAGCGGCAAATTGGCAAGGACCGCCCTGGCCGCCGTCGGGAGGTTCCGGAGGAAAAGGTGGGCAAAGAGGAAATGCCCGTCATCTGTGCCCATCAACGCCAACATCTTCTCTATTAACTCGACCGCCGACCCGTCTCCCAACTCGGAGCGCGTCAGGAGTCTTTCTGCTCTCTCGCAGTCTGAGAGCGTATAGCACCGGGTCAGTGCAGTCTTGAGAGCCTCGTATTTGTCATGGGCTGGGGGCCGTTGGAGCAGGCTTGCTACCTGCTGAGTTGTGCGTGCGTCCAGTGCTGCAACCACGTAGTAGTGTCTGGTGTCATCCGTCGTTATTCCGTGGAGCGTGAACTGGACCTCGGTGTGGAGGAACCAAGACTTCGAGTCGTGTAGCCAAAAGTCAGGGAGTTTGACCGAATCGGCGCATGCGTTGCTGGCACCTCCCATCCAGGTCGTCTCCGGGGTGTTCGCCTCGAGTTCCATTGTGCGTCAAGGGTCACCAGTGTGGAGAGAGAAATAATCAGGCGGAGATGTCCAGAGCAAAACAGGCGTTATTCATCTCTCTCTCCTACATTCTCTCGAATCACGAGCATCAAAAGCATAACAGGTCACAGGCACCTCTGCTCTTATAGCATACCACTCGGTCAGCCTTCTGTGGTGTTGCATTAACATCAAAGCCCTTGCATTTCCCATTCTCTTTGTCACTGTTCACATCAACCCACCAACCCCTGCATCAACATACAAACCCCCATGACGATTCCCCTTGTCCTCCCGTCTGAGTGTAAACATACTGAGGTGGATTCCCACAAGACTCTGTAATTTTGGTAAAATTTTCTCTCTCTGAGCTTCAGGACCAGTGACTAAAACTTCAGTTTTGTCCTGGTTGAGCTGAAGAAAGTTTGCTGCCATCCATGACTTGATGTCTAAAATACAGTTAAAAATGGTGTTAATTGGTTCCATGTCATCAGGAGACTGATATACAGTTGTGTGTTGTTAGCATAGCTATGGTAATTAATGCCATGTCCCCTGATAACATCCCCCAGGGGCAGCATGTACAGATTAAAAAGTACTGAACCTAAAATTGAACCTTGGGCCACACCACAGTTTATTTTGTAGACTCCGAAAGAACATGTATCCGTACTTACAAAAAAGTTTCTGTCTGTGAGGTAGGACTTGAACCAGTTAAGAACAGTACTAGAGAGGCTAACCAGATCCTTTTGTCCAGTTAAAAGAATGTGGTGGTCTACTGTATCAAAGGCAGCACTTAGATCCAGTAGAACCAGGATTGAAATTCTGTGTGAGTCCATGTTGTGCCTTAGATCATTAACCTTAGATAAGGCAGCCAAGGTGTGGTGCCAGTCCCTTCACCATTCACACACACACATGCACACCTAGGGCCACTTTGAAGTCTCCAGTTAACCTAACTTGCATGTTTTTGGCCTGTGAGAGGAAACTGGAGTACCCGGAGTAAACCCACGCAGAAACTGGGAGAACATGCAAACTCCACACAGAAGGGTCACTGATGGTCAGGAGGTGGGATCGAACCCACAATGGTCAGGGGTGGCATTGATCCCATGACCTTTTTACTGTGCTGCCACAGTCTGGTGGTTAGCACTGTGGACAGCAGACCCAGTGGACGGGTGGTGAGGACAGCTGGATCCTCTCATAGTCTCCAGATCTTCCTGCGCATGTCCCACTGACAGGACAGCAAACTAGTTACCAGCTCACTACTCCCCTCCGTGGATCGCCACCTTTTCGTGCTGGAGGGGTTTGAGTGCCCAAATGATCCCAGGAGCTATGTTGTTGGGGCAACTTGCCCCTGGTAGGGTCTCCCAAGGCAAACTGGTCCGGAGTGAAGGGCCAGACTAATGGCGGTCCAGTGGATCTCCAATGAAAAACGTTACATCAAGGACCCAAGGAGGCGCATGGGTCCGCCCTCCAGTGCGCTCACCACTTGCAGGAGGGATCATGCTGCAATGTGAACTGGGCGGAAGTCTAGGCTACTCTATTTGGACTGATGCCTCCATCTCACCTCAACCCTTGCATCTTCCTCTGTAACACCAACCCTTTCCATGTCCTCCTTCACTGCATTCATGAATCTTCTCTGTGGTCTTCTTCTTTTCCTCGTGCCTGCCAGCTCCATTTTCAACATCCTTTGTCCAATATATCCACTATCCCTCCTCTGCACATGTCCAAACCATCACAGACTTGCCTCTCTTACTTTACTGCTCAACCTAAACTGTCCCTCTGATATACTCATTTCTTTTTTTTTTTTCCACAATATCTTTATTGAACCTTTTTTTTTTTTTTAACAAACATGATACAAACAATCAAACACTAACACTAAAGTACTACAAAAAAAAATGCACTAAAAACACCAACAACCACCAACAAAATCAAGTCTTCAACAATGCTCCTCTGTTTAGTCTAGACAATCCAATACATAAGTATACATATTATGTTCACCAGTTTGGAATTTACAAGGTCCACACACATCATTCACCTTCTTCTTCAAGAGTTATGTTTAAATTTTTTACATAATCAATAAAAGGTCTCCATATATTCTCAAACACAATTTCCTTTGATTTCAGTATATATGTTATTCTTTCTAATGGAAGGTTTGTTAACATCTGTCTTAACCACTGAGTCACATCTGGTCTATGAGTCTTTTTCATAATAGTGCAATACATTTTTTGGCATTAAGCAAACTGAGGTCTATGAATGTTCTTTCACTTTTATTAAAATTATGCTTTTCTGGGTACAGACCCAACAAAAACAGTTTAGGATTCAATATGATTTGTTTTGAGATTATTTTTTCAATTGTTACCCTCACCTCTTCCCAAAACATTCTTATTAATCTACATTCCCATAAACAATGAAATAGGGTTCCTTTACTTTCCATGCATTTTGTGCATGTATCTGGTATATTTTTGTTATATCTATTTAACTCCTCCGGTGTAACATACATCCGCATTAACCATTTGAAATGTATCAATTTAAGGCGTGCATTTATTGATTTGGTTTGAGCTTCTGTACAAGCCAATTCCCATTGTTCCTCTGAAATTTCAGTTTGCAGATCTTCTTTCCAGTAGTTTAATCTTTTCAGTGAATTTTCACTTGAAGATAGTGTCAATGAGTTATAAAACTCTGAAATAATACCCTTTCTTTTACTATCTTTCATCATCATTTTTTCCAAGGATGAATAAATAGGTCGAGTGAGAGCTTTATTTTGATTTGATCGAATAAAGTTTCTAAGTTGAAGATATTTTAAAAAATGTGTTCTATTGAGATTAAATTTGATCCTCAGCTCTTCAAAAGACATTATGTTATCTGCACATGGCAAATATAAATCCTGAATCTTTTGTATCCCTTTTAAATTCCATACTTTAAATACAGCGTCCGCTCTCCCTGGTTTAAAATATTGATTACCCCATATTGGACTAAATTGTGACAATAACTGTGGTTCTTTTAAATAGTTTTTAGCTTCACACCATATTTTGATCATATGCTTTACAAATGGATTTTTAACTTGTTTTTGTAATTTTTTTGCCGAATCTGAGTATATGAATATGGGAAGAGGTAAAGGTAAATTGTATGATTCCATTTCAGTCCAGTGAGGGAGATCATTTGATGAAAAATAATATGTCATAGACCTCAGTTGTCCATCCATCCATCCATCCATCTTCTACCGCTTTTCCGGAGGTCCGGGTCGCGGAGGCAGCAGTTCAAGCAGAGAAGCCCAGACTTCCCTCTCCCCAGCCACCTGCTCCAGCTCTTCAGAGGGGATACCAAGGCGTTCCCAGACTAGCTGGGAGACATAGTCTCTCCACCGAGTCCTGGGTCTGCCCCGGGGTCTCCTCCCAGTGGGACGTGCCTGAAACACCTCAAGTGGGAGGCGTCCAGGAGGCATCCTAATCAGATGCCCATACCACCTCAACTGACTCCTTTCAATGTGGAGGAGCAGCGGTTCTACTCTGAGCCTCTCCCGGATGACTGAGCTCCTCACCCTATCTCTGAGGGTGAGTCCAGCAATCCTACGGAGAAAGCTCATTTCAGCCGCTTGTATCCGCGATCTCGTTCTTTCGGTCATTACCCAAAGCTCGTGACCATAGGTGAGAGTAGGAACGTAGATTGACTGGTAAATCGACAGCTTTGCCTTAGAACTAAGCTCCCTCTTCACCACAACAGACCGGTACAACGTCCGCATCACTGCAGATGCTGCTCCAATCCGTCTGTCGATCTCTCGCTCCATTTTCCCCTCACTCGTGAACAAGACACCAAGATACTTAAACTCCTCCACTTGGGGCAGGAGCCTGTCCCCAACCCGGAGAGGACAATCCACCTTTTTCCGGCTGAGGACCATGGACTCGGACTTGGAGGTGCTGATTCTCATCCCAGCCGCTTCACACTCAGCGGCAAACCGTCCCAGCAAGAGCTGTAGGTCATTGCTGGATGAAGCCAACAGGACAACATCATCTGCAAACAACAGAGATGAGATCCTGTGGTCACCAAGCATGACACCCTCCATTCCCTGGCTGCGCCTAGAAATCCTGTCCATAAAAATTATGAACAGGACCGGTGACAAAGGGCAGCCCTGGCGGAGTCCAACTCTCACTGGGAATGACTCCGACCGAGTGTTGGCAATGCGAACTAAACTCTCACAACGGTCGTACAGAGACCGAATAGCTCGTAACAACAAGCCCGATACCCCATACTCCCGAAGCACCCCCCACAAAAATCCACGAGGGACGCGGTCAAATGCCTTCTCCAAGTCCACAAAACACATGTAAACTGGTTGGGCAAACTCCCACGAACCCTCAAGAATTCTCGAGAGGGTAAAGAGCTGGTCCGATGTGCCACGCCCAGGACGAAAACCACATTGCTCCTCCTGAATCCGAGGTTCGACCAACGGCCGGACTCTCCTCTCCAGTACCTTGGCATAGACCTTCCCAGGGAGGCTGAGGAGTGTGATCCCTCTAAAGTTGGAGCACACCCTCCGGTCCCCTTTTTTGAAGAGAGGAACCACCACCCCGGTTTGCCATGCCAAAGGCACTGCCCCCGACCTCCACGCAATGTTGCAGAGGCGTGTCAACCATGACAACCCAACAACATCCAGGGCCTTGAGGTACTCGGGGCGAATCTCGTCCACCCCCGGGGCCCGGCCACCAAGGAGATTTTTAACCACCTTGGCGACCTCAGCCCCTGTGATAGGCGAGTCATCCCCCTCGTCCCCAAACCCTGCTTCCTCTGTGGAAGGCGTATCAGTGGGATTGAGGAGATCCTCGAAGTATTCCTTCCACCGCCCGACGATATCCCCAGTTGAAGTCAACAGTGTCCCATCCGCACCATACACAGTGTGGACGGGGAGCTGCTTTCCCCTCCTGAGCCGCCGAACAGTTTGCCAGAATCTCTTTGAAGCCGACCGAAAGTCTTGTTCCATGGCCTCACCGAACTCCTCCCATACCCGGGTTTTTGCTTCAGCAACCACCCGAGCTGCACTCCGCTTGGCCTGCCGGTACACCTCAGCTGCTTCGGGAGTCCCACAAGCCAACCAAGCTTGATAGGACTCCTTCTTCAGCTTAATGGCCCCCCTCACCACTGGTGTCCACCACTTGGTTCGGGGGTTGCCACCACGAGATGCACCGACCACCTTGCGGCCGCAGCTCTGGGCTGCCGCTTCAACAACAGAGGTGGAGAACATGGCCCATTCAGACTCCATGTCTCCAGACTCCCTCGGAATGTGGTTGAAGTTCTTCCGGAGGTGGGAGTTGAAGACCTCCCGGACAGGGGCCTCAGCCAGACGCTCCCAGCACACCCTCACTATACGTTTGGGTCTACCAGGTCTGAATGGCTTCCTCCCCTGCCATCGGATCCAACTCACCACCAGGTGGTGATCAGTTGACAGCTCTGCACCTCTCTTTACTCGGGTGTCCAAGACATACGGTCGCAGGTCTGATGATACGATAACAAAATCGATCATCGACCTGCGGCCTAGGGTGTCCTGGTGCCAGGTGCACATATGGACACCCTTATGCTTGAACATGGTGTTCGTTATAGACAGACTGTGGTTAACACAGAAGTCCAATAACTGAACACCACTCGGGTTCAGATCGGGCAGGCCGTTCCTCCCAATCACCCCCCTCCAGGTTTCACTGTCGTTGCCCACGTGCGCATTGAAGTCCCCCAGTAGGACAATGGAGTCTCCAGGAGGAGCACCCTCCAGCACCCCAGTCACAGACTCCAAAAAGGGTGGGTACTCTGAAACATCATTTGGTGCATAGGCACAAATGATGGTCAGGACCCGTTTCCCAACCCGAAGGCGCAGGGAAGCAACCCTTTCGTCCACCGGGGAAAACTCCAATATAGAGGCAGCAAGGTGGGGCGATACAAGAATACCTACCCCTGCTCGTCGCCTCTCGCCCGGGGCAACTCCAGAAAAGGCCAAGCTCCAGCCCCTCTCCAGGAGACTGGTTCCGGAACCGGAGCTGTGTGTTGAGGTGAGGCCGACTATATCTAGCCGGTATCGCTCAATCTCGTACACCAGCTCAGGCTCCTTCCCCACCAGAGAGGTGACATTCCACGTACCAAAAGCCAGTTTAGAAAGCTTGGGATCAGTCCGCCAAGGTCTCCGCCTTTGACTGCCACCTAATCCACATAGCACCGGACTTCCATGATCCCTCCTGCAGGTGGTGAACCTACTGGAGGGCGGACCCATGTAACTCCTTCGGGCTGAGCCCGGCCGGGTCCCATGGGTGGAAACCCGGCCACCAGACGCTAGCCTTCGAGCCCCTCCCCCAGGCCTGGCTCCAGGGTGGGGCCCCGGTAACCCCATACCGGGCGGGGTACACTGAATCCTTGATATACAATTTATCATGAGAGTCTGTTGGATCGTTCTTCGTCTGGCCCTTCACCCAGGACCAGTTTGTCTTGGGAGACCCTATCAGAGGCAAATTGCCCCGGACAACATAGCTCCTGGGATCACTGGGGCACGCAAACCCCCCCACCACGATAAGGTGACGATCCATGAGGGGGGACCTCAGTTGTGCCGACCAATAATACAACATAAAATTTGGACATTTCAGACCTCCACGATCAAATGGTAAATATAATAAAGACAAACGTAATCTAGCCCTCCTGTTGTTCCATATAAATTCCACTAACTTTTTTTTTATTCTTGAGAATAGATCTAAAGGTGGTGATAAGGGAATGTATTGAAATAAATAAAGTATTTTAGGTAAAATATTACTTTTAAGTATATTGATTCTCCCAATCATCGACATTGGTAGTGACATCCATCTCTGAGTTAACTCATTGATATCTGACATTAAGGCTTCATAGTTGACACTGGCGACTGATTCTAGCTTAGGCACAATTTGGATTCCTAAATATTTAAACTGATTTACAACATTGAATTGATTTACCTCAGGGGCTGGGTAATTTCTCTGGGTCTCATTTAGCATTAATATTGAAGATTTAGTTTTATTTATTTTATATCCTGATATTTCCCCAAAATTCTTTATTAAATTCAACAAGGTTGGAATTGATTTTTTTAGATTCGACATAAACAAAATTATGTCATCGGCGTACAGGGAGATTTTATGTTCTGTTGGTCCAACTTTAATTCCATATATTTGTGAATGTAAACGTATCGCTATCGCTAAAGGTTCAATTGCCATAGTAAACAGTAAAGGTGAAAGTGGACAGCCTTGTCGACATCCTCTATTGATTTTTATTGGTTTTGAAATATTGTTATTTGTTAGGATTTCTGCTGTAGCATTATTGTATATTATTTGAACCCATTTTATGAAATTATTTCCAAGTCCAAACCTTTGTAGGACTTCAAAAAGAAAGGGCCATTCAACTCTATCAAAGGCCTTTTCGGCGTCCAGTGATAGGAGAGCTGTATCCGGTGCTTCTTTATTAAAATAAATAATATTAAATAGTCTTCTTACATTATGGAAGCCTTGTCTACCCTTTATAAAGCCATTCTGATCTCGATTAATAATATTTGGTAAAATTTCTTGTATTCGTCTTGCTAAAATTTTACAGATTATCTTAAGGTCGGCGTTTAATAGGCTTATTGGTCTCATATTTTCACATTTATTAGAGGGCTTACCTGGTTTTGGCAGCAGTATAATTAAGGCATTATTTATGTATGATGGTAAATTATTATTTTGAAATGCTTCTAAAACCATTTCCAAAAAAGGTTTTATTAATTTATTCTTAAATTTTTTATAAAGGTCAACTGGAAGACCATCTGGTCCTGCACTTTTTCCTGATTTCATATTATCAATGGCTAGCCCAACTTCTTCTTGACTAATTTTAGACTCCAATATCTCCCTGTTTTCATTTGGAATACACGGTATAGATAGTTCGTTCAAAAACCCATTTAGTTTTGTTAAATCAGGTTCATTTTTGGTATCATATAATTTTTCATAGTAATCTCTAAAGGCTCTATTAATTTCTAAAGGATCTATAACTACCTGTCCGTTACTTATAATACTGGTAATTGGTGTTTTAATTTCTAATATATACTCATTTCTAATCCTGTCTCTAGTCACTCCCAATGAGAATCTAGCAACTTCAACTCTGCCACCTCCAGCTCCACTTCCTGTGTTTTAGTCAGCACCATCTCCAAACCATACATCATAGCAGGTCTCACTACCATCTTGTAAATCTTCCCTTTCACTCATGCTCTTATCTCCCTGTCACAGATCACCCCTGACATTTGTCTCCATCCACTCTCATCTTTACCTCTCTTGTGCATTTTCCATTGCTTTGGATGGTTGACCCCAGGTATTTAAACTCATCTACCTTCACGTCCTCTACTCCTTCCATCTTCACTGTTACACCTGCCTCCCTCTCATTCACACTCTATGTATTCTGTCTTGCTTCTACTGACTTTCATTCTTTTTCTCTCCAAAGCATACCTCCACCTCTCCAAGTTCTCTTTTACCTACTCCCTCTTCTCACTGCAGATCACAATCTCATCTACAAACATCATGGTCCACGAAGAATTCTACCTGACCTCATCTGTCAGCTTGTTCATCACCATGGCAAACAACACTCTTACAGCACACCTCACCACTGTCTTGCTGTCCTCATACATGTCCTGCACCACCCTCACATATGTCTCTCCCATTCCTGACTTTCTCATACAGTACCAAACTTCCTGTCTTGGCACTCGATCATATGCTTTCTCTAGATCCACAAAGACACAGTGCAACTCCTTCTGACCTTTATACTTCTCCATCAACACTCTTAGAGAAAACATCTCCTCTTTAACCTGTCTTCCGCAACTCTTTCCCATATCTTCATAATGTGACCATTGTTACTAACTTCGCACCTTTATCGCTATATTTAACGAGTATTCAGACCTCTCTAGTGACTCTTTTTCAAAAAACAAATAGCGACTTTTTCTTATGTTACTGGAGGCTTCTGGAGATTCTGATGTGAAAGCACATAAGCCCTTCTCAACCAGTAGCAGGTGCTGCCCTGGGCCCCTCTCTCATCCCAAAGCACTCACAGGTGGCCAAATCCTCGTGCAGCAGTCCTTCCTAGTTACAGTCAGACCAGGAGATGTTCACCCCTCCATGTCCAGTCTGCAAATGAATTGAACATGCGTGAAAAGTAAAAAAAAAAAAAAAAACTAAAGAAAAAAAATCCCATGTAACTCCACCAGAGTGCATTTTTTGGGTCACTTTTGCTGGTCCCAAGCTTGGATAAAGGAGGAAGGTTGGAATTATGACAATGAAAAAGCAAGAATTGACAGTTCATTTGTAGTTCTAAACATACGTTTTTAGGGTGTTTTTACTCACTTTTAATCTTGCCCATGACTTTATTCTTTTCTCCTACAGTGTCTGTTACAATTACATGCACATTGTCAATTATGCAAATTAGGTGATGATGTCATTTAACAACTAATAGTGACTTTGAGGACAGCCAATAACTACTTTTCTCACTGAGGAGTTGGCAACACTGAGAGTAACTGATCAACTTTTTGCCTCTGTAGTTACTACAGCTCTGAGCGTCACCCTTGTTCTTGAAAATTGATACCAAAACACTTCTCCTCCACTCCTCAGGCATCCTCTCACTCTCCAAGATTGTGTTAAACAATCTGGTTAAAAAGTCCACAGCCATCTTTCCTAAACATCTCCATACCTCCACAGGTATGTCATCTGGACCAATTGCCTTTCCACTCTTCATCCTCTTCAAAGCTGCCCTCATTTCTGCCTTGCTAATCCTCGGGACTTTCTTGTTCACCATCTTTCCTTCATCCATCCTCCTGTCTCTCTCTCATTTTCTTCATTCATCAGCTCCTCATAATACTCCTTCCACCTTCTCCACACACTCTCGTCACTTGTTAGTACATTACCATCTCTGTCCCTAATCAACCGAACCTGCTGCACATCCTTTCCAGCTCAACCTCTCTGTCTCACCAATCGATACAAGTCCTTTTCTCCTTCCTTAGTGCCCAGTCTCTCATACAACTCACTACAGTATATGCCTTTGCTACCTTTGCCATGCGCCTAGCTTCCCAAATACTCCTGTCTACTTTCTTCATCTCCCTGACTATCCCACTTTTTCTTTGTTAACCTCTTCTTTTGAATACTTTCCTGTACCTCCTCATTCCACCACCAAGTCTCCTTGTCTTCTTTCCTCTGTCCAGAGAATACACCACATACCCTTCTATCCATTTCCCTCAATACTCTTGCTGTACTTTCTCAGTCATCTGGTAATTCTTCCCTATCACCCAGAGCCTGTATCAACTCCTTCCTAAACTCTCTGTGACCTTTTTCCTTCTGTAACTCCCCCACTTAACCTTTGGCTCTGCCTTCTCTCTCTTCCTCTTCTTGCTTTCCAAAGTTATCCTACAGACTACCATCTGTCTAGCATCCTATGCTGTCTAGCTACATTCTCCCCTGCCACCACCTTGTCTCCTATCTCAGATTTCTCCTTCTGCATAAGATGTAGTCCACCTGTGTGCATCTTCCTCCATTCTTGTAAGTCACCCTATGTTCTTCTCTCTTCGTGAAGTATGTGTTCACCACAGGCATTTTCATCCTTTTAGCAAAATCCATAACCATCTGTCCTTCCGTTTCTCTCCTTAAGACCATACCTACCCAGCACCTCTTCATCACCTCTGTTCCCTTCACCTACATGTCCATTAAAGTCCGCTCCAATCACCACTCTCTCCCCGTTGGGAACGCTCTCTACCACTTCATCCAACTTACTCCAAAATTTCTCTTTCTCTTCTGCCTGACATCTGACTTGTGGGGCATACACACCAACAACATTCAACATCATACCTTTGACCTCTAGCTTCAAACTCATGATCCTGTCTGACTCCCTCTTTACTTCCTGAACACTCTTCACGTACTCTTCCTTCATTACTCCTACTCCATTTCTCTTCCTATCTACACCATGGTAGGACAGTTTAAATTCACCTCCAATGCTCCTAGCCTTGCTTCCCTTCTGTTATGTCTGGAATTAGGACATCAGAGGCAGAAGCTGTACTGAACAATGTGTTATGTGTCACGAACTGAGCCCGTGTTACCCTGTAGGCTCGGTTCTGACCATTCTCTGTGGCTCAGGCATCGGGTTTATTATGTATTGTTATCTTTTGAGTTCTTGTTGTTTTTATGTCTGTGTTCCTTTTCTTTTCCATGCCTGTAGCCCCCGCTCTGGCCGGCAGTTGTTGGGCAGCCGTTTTGACCCACTTTCAGGTGGGCACTGTCTAACATTCGCCAGTCTGACCACGCCCCTTCTCTCTTTGACAGCTAGCTGTTTCGGCCTGGTAATTATCTTTCTCGCGCCTCGCCCAGGTGTGTCCAATTTGTCACGCCAGCAGTGTTTGTACTTAGGTGGCTCTTGCCAGTCAAGCACTGCTGCACCATTGTGCATCGCCATGCAGACGTTAATCGCCACACGTTTGAACTGTCTTTGAGGGAAAGCTGCACTGTCGTCATTCCCCTCAGTGTAGCTGTTACTGGTGTATGTTCGTTGGTGACTTGGACTTGTTGGACTGCTCCTGGCTGTGAGTATGAACTGTTTAGCGTAGCCCAGTTTCCTCCTCCAGCTACAGTAGAGTGTCCTGGTGTACTCTTAGTCAACCCCGGGCTTTTCACGTTTTGTTTGCATCATCTGCCGTGTTGTCAGCCAGCAAATATTGTCAGCACTTTCACGACGTGTTAGCCATTCCACACAGCCGTGGTTCTGTTGTGCCCTTGAAGGGATGTTGGCTCTGGGGCACAACCGTGGTTAACACGTCTCCTCTCCATGCGTTCGCTGGGTGTTGTCAGCCCCGAACGCCAACTGTAAGTGTTTCTGTTTATTTTTGTAAGTCTTCACCTTTTTGGGACCTGTTATCATTAATCTTTATGTTCAATAAATGTGCTGTGGTGAATCCTGTGCATAAATCCATTCATCCTTCCCCTCCTCCATGTGCTGTGTAAAAGCGCACGAGGAGGCTTATGACAGTTATGTATGTAAAACGTGACCCACTGAGGAGACCGAATGGTGAACTACACAGGACTTTATTACAGACTCACTTGTATTACAGAGATGCTCCTGCTAGGCTGAGAGGTGGTCCAAGAGACCGGCCTTCTCTTCTTCTACACAGTCCTCTTATACCCCAGGTGGCGGCAAACCGGAAAGATGAAGCCACCACCCGTGTCACACCATAATAGGTCCTACTAACAACACTACATTTCCTCCCCTTCAAAAAGGTCCAAAACACACATACAATCAAGACCCCCCCCCCCCAATTTGGAACCCGAATCACACACTAAGATTAAACAGAAATATACCAAGGCCTATAACATTCACACAAAACAGCTAAAGCTAGGGGGGAACAGGTGGACTACCGTTCCACCCCCACACGGCCAGGCGGATTATTCTGCCATCTTTACTAAAACAGTCCTTTAAACATAAAGTCACTGTGCTCCTACAATAAAACATAAAACAATCCCCATAACAGGACATATATACAAAGAGGGTATATCCCCCTTTAACAAATCCAATAAACAACTTGAATAATTCTCACTTCAACATAACTATTTTAACCTGGGCAATTTACATACTAACAACATAAATTGCCTTGCCTCACAAACTACCAGTCAGTTCCAGTAAAGAAACCACCCCACGGAGACCCGTCAGGTGGGTCCCATCCAGAGCATCTTCTCTTTGTGCACGGAGGTGACCCACGTCGACGCCGAGACACCTCCTTCTCATCAGTGTCACGCCGCAGCTCGTTGGGATGTCTTCATGAGCCATCAGACAGCTGAAGGTAGCCGTCCTCTCGAACAGCCACCACCTGCAGCCGCCCCTGGTCCTCCTGTCGTTTTCGCTTTCCACGAACCCCTCTCAACTGGGCCTCCTCTCTGGGTTGGACCACATCAGTGACCCCCAGGGGAGCCCGACTCGGCTTCCAGTGTCCTTGAGTGGCACGTCGTTTCACCACGCCAGCCGATCCTGCCCCATTCGCTTTCATATCAGACACCGGCAACGCCGTTGTGACCCCCTGCTTCTCAGCACCTCCTAGCCGAACTCCGGAAGCAGAATGGACCAGCCACTCGGCTCCACCCGCCGTCACGGGTGTCCCCCCATGCCACCCAGTTCCCTGCGCTAGGGCAACTTGGGCTCTGGCACAGGAATGCGATGGGTCTGGATGGGGTTGGTCCTGCTCATCTTCCAGAATACTAGGCCAAGGTTCATCCCATACAGCATCGTCCACCACTTGCAGAACTGGCCGATCCCACAAGCCACGGCCCGACCACTCTTCTCCAACACCACTGGTGATCGTAAAGCCCAGTCCATAAAAAAGGTCACAGCCCATAATATTCTCACCATTGACGGTCACCACGAACTTTAGGTTGGAGACCTCCGCCGACTTGTACCTAGCCGTCAGTAGCCATGTTTACATGGACACAAGTAACCGGATTAAAAGCCTGATCGGAATAAAAATGCTTCATGTGGACTTCCGGTTATGGCTGCCACGTAGGACGGACGTGTCTCGCTCTGCTCTGCTCCTGGAGAAAAAAAATCGGCAAATAACTCTCTCATTTGGCACAGAACGTATCCCAGCGTTTGGGCGAGGATATGTCGGCGAAGCCTAAGGCTGGAAAACCAGGAAAAGGAAAAAGCGAGCCGCCGAAACAGTCCAAATTAACGGACTTTCAGGTCTGTGACGCAGCAAACAGGGCTCCATATATGGCGGAGGAGGCTGGCAACGCTGCGATTTCTGCGGGGAATGGCGCAGATGCGCTGATGGCTGCCATGAGTTCAATGAGAGCGGACTTTTCCTCTAGATTTGATGGGATTATGACAGCGTTGGAAGGAATAAGAAAGGAATTGGGTGACTGTGTAGAACGAACGGCGCAGATGGAGCTCCGTCTCGCTAGTGCTGAAGATGACGTCACCCGTCTTCAATTAAAGGTGCGCACTTTGGAAAAAAAAAATAAATCTCTGGAAGATAATATTTTGGATTTGGAATCTCGGTCGAGACAGAATAATTTGAGGCTGGTGGGTCTTCCAGAGGAATCAGAAGGTCGGGACGTATGTTCCTTTCTGGAAAAGTGGATTCCGGAGGTGCTGGGCAGCGAGGAGTTGCAATCAGCAGTGGTTCTGGAAAAAGCACATCGCATTGGCCCACGGAGAGATAAGGGACCGCCGAGGACCTTAATTATGAAGTTTCTTAACAACAGAGACAGGATGAAGATCTTCAACGCTGCACGAGCTAAAAAAGGAGAGATTAAACACCAGGACCAGCAGGTGCGGTTCTACCCAGATTTGGCCACAGGAATCCAGCAATTGAGGAAGCAGTTTGATCCCGTACGTAAGGAGCTGCGCAACCTTGGGATTCGTCATGGTGTAATCTATCCTGCGAGACTGCTGACCACGTATGAGGGCAGAACCCACATCTTCAAGACCCCAGAGGAGGCGCAGGAGTTCATCAAGAAGATCAAAGAAGAAGAAGAGACTGGTGGGAGCTAAGCATGAACAAAATATAAGGTAGAATAATTAAGCATTTGCACAGGCATCTGACTGACTTGAAGTAAATAGTAAGTTTACAAAATATAGATTGTATTATATATTAAAAAAAAACAAAACAAAAACAAAACAAACAAAAAAACAAAAACTATGATGTACAAAGTTGTTAAAAATTTTGGAGTTAAGTTGGAAAACTACAGAGGAGAGTTAATGTTACGTCATTAAAAGCAGTAGAGTTAGGGTGATTGGGAGGATGAAGAAGGAGTGGCTTAGGCTGTTCCCCGTGGGTGTGGAACGGTCGATGGCTATATCGGGAGACAGAATTTTTCTTTTGATTTTGGGGGGTTTGCCACAAGTGTGGGAAGGGGAAATTTGTTTGTGTGTAGTTTGTAGGATGAATGTTCAACCACTCATGTTTTTGCTTCTCTGTATGAGCATGTTTACACTGCAAGGTAATCCCAAACTCTCTATTGATCATGGACCAAAGTGTTAATCTTAATTTAACTTCATGGAATTGCAGAGGTCTACAAAATTTAAAAAAACTTAAACAAGTTATGAATAAAATAAAGGACATGGGTTCAAGAATTGTGTTTTTACAAGAAACTCATCTGATAGAGGAGGATGTTAAAAGAATTAGGAGTAGATGGCAGGGAAGTGTATTCACCTCTTCATTTTCATCCCGAGCCAGGGGAGTTATGACTCTCATACATAAATCAGTTCCTTTTCAAGTGAAAAATGTAATTGGAGACAAATTTGGAAGATATGTAATCATTCAAGGTTCTTTGCTATTAGAAAATATAAATCTTGTGAACTTATATGGTCCCAATATAGATGATCAGAAGTTCTTTGCTAATTTATTTCTCATCTTATCATCACTTACAGGGCAACATATAATAGCAGGGGATTTTAATTGTACATTGAATCCAGGTGTGGATAGATCAACAGGACTGGATTGTACGCACATTGGATGTAGGATGACTATTAATCATTTTATGAAAGAATTGAGATTGTTAGATATATGGAGAGAAATGAAACCACAAGTTAAAGCCTATTCTTGTTATTCCAGTACCTACAAGACATTCTCACGTATTGATTATTTTTTGATTTCCACAGAATTAAGGTCCAAGATTCAAAACTGCTTTTATGATAACATCGTGATCTCTGATCATGCACCCTGTTGTCTAATATATGTAGATAAAAAATTGACAAAGGAATCAGGTAGATGGCAATTTCAGCATAAATGGCTTCAGGATGAGGAATTTGTCAAGTATATAGAAAAACAGATAGACGAGTTCTTTGACATCAATACTACACAAACATCAGCATGTGTAAAGTGGGAGGCTTTCAAAGCTTTTATTAGGGGGCATATTATTAGTTATACAGGATCAAAATCTAAGAAGACTCGAGAGGAGAGAGCTAAATTGGAACATAAAATAAAAAATCTTCAGGAAAAAGTGTATGCAGGAAGTGACCCAAGGTTGGAGAATGAATTACTGATTTTGAGAGCTGAATACGACAAAAAATCAGCGAATAGAGCTGCCTCGAGTCTTCTAAGATTGAAACAATCTTTTTATGAACAAGGTGAAAAATCAGGAAAATTATTAGCATGGCAGATTAAACAATTGGAAATTAAAACACCAATTACCAGTATTATAAGTAAAGGACAGGTAGTTATAGATCCTTTAGAAATTAATAGAGCCTTTAGAGATTACTATGAAAAATTATATGATACCAAAAATGAACCTGATTTAACAAAACTAAATGGGTTTTTGAACGAACTATCTATACCGTGTATTCCAAATGAAAACAGGGAGATATTGGAGTCTAAAATTAGTCAAGAAGAAGTTGGGCTAGCCATTGATAATATGAAATCAGGAAAAAGTGCAGGACCAGATGGTCTTCCAGTTGACCTTTATAAAAAATTTAAGAATAAATTAATAAAACCTTTTTTGGAAATGGTTTTAGAAGCATTTCAAAATAATAATTTACCATCATACATAAATAATGCCTTAATTATACTGCTGCCAAAACCAGGTAAGCCCTCTAATAAATGTGAAAATATGAGACCAATAAGCCTATTAAACGCCGACCTTAAGATAATCTGTAAAATTTTAGCAAGACGAATACAAGAAATTTTACCAAATATTATTAATCGAGATCAGAATGGCTTTATAAAGGGTAGACAAGGCTTCCATAATGTAAGAAGACTATTTAATATTATCTATTTTAATAAAGAAGCACCGGATACAGCTCTCCTATCATTGGACGCCGAAAAGGCCTTTGATAGAGTTGAATGGCCCTTTCTTTTTGAAGTCCTACAAAGGTTTGGACTTGGAAATAATTTCATAAAATGGGTTCAAATAATATACAATAATGCTACAGCAGAAATCCTAACAAATAACAATATTTCAAAACCAATAAAAATCAATAGAGGATGTCGACAAGGCTGTCCACTCTCACCTTTACTGTTTACTATGGCAATTGAACCTTTAGCGATAGCGATACGTTTACATTCACAAATATATGGAATTAAAGTTGGACCAACAGAACATAAAATCTCCCTGTACGCCGATGATATAATTTTGTTTATGTCGAATCTAAAAAAATCAATTCCAACCTTGTTGAATTTAATAAAGAATTTTGGGGAAATATCAGGATATAAAATAAATAAAACTAAATCTTCAATATTAATGCTAAATGAGACCCAGAGAAATTACCCAGCCCCTGAGGTAAATCAATTCAATGTTGTAAATCAGTTTAAATATTTAGGAATCCAAATTATGCCTAAGCTAGAATCAGTCGCCAGTGTCAACTATGAAGCCTTAATGTCAGATATCAGTGAGTTAACTCAGAGATGGATGTCACTACCAATGTCGATGATCGGGAGAATCAATATACTTAAAAGTAATATTTTACCTAAAATACTTTATTTATTTCAATACATTCCCTTATCACCACCTTTAGATCTATTCTCAAGAATAAAAAAAAAGTTAGTGGAATTTATATGGAACAACAGGAGGGCTAGATTACGTCTGTCTTTATTATATTTACCATTTGATCGTGGAGGTCTGAAATGTCCAAATTTTATGTTGTATTATTGGTCGGCACAACTGAGGTCTATGACATATTATTTTTCATCAAATGATCTCCCTCACTGGACTGAAATGGAATCATACAATTTACCTTTACCTCTTCCCATATTCATATACTCAGATTCGGCAAAAAAATTACAAAAACAAGTTAAAAATCCATTTGTAAAGCATATGATCAAAATATGGTGTGAAGCTAAAAACTATTTAAAAGAACCACAGTTATTGTCACAATTTAGTCCAATATGGGGTAATCAATATTTTAAACCAGGGAGAGCGGACGCTGTATTTAAAGTATGGAATTTAAAAGGGATACAAAAGATTCAGGATTTATATTTGCCATGTGCAGACAACATAATGTCTTTTGAAGAGCTGAGGATCAAATTTAATCTCAATAGAACACATTTTTTTAAATATCTTCAACTTAGAAACTTTATTCGATCAAATCAAAATAAAGCTCTCACTCGACCTATTTATTCATCCTTGGAAAAAATGATGATGAAAGATAGTAAAAGAAAGGGTATTATTTCAGAGTTTTATAACTCATTGACACTATCTTCAAGTGAAAATTCACTGAAAAGATTAAACTACTGGAAAGAAGATCTGCAAATTGAAATTTCAGAGGAACAATGGGAATTGGCTTGTACAGAAGCTCAAACCAAATCAATAAATGCACGCCTTAAATTGATACATTTCAAATGGTTAATGCGGATGTATGTTACACCGGAGGAGTTAAATAGATATAACAAAAATATACCAGATACATGCACAAAATGCATGGAAAGTAAAGGAACCCTATTTCATTGTTTATGGGAATGTAGATTAATAAGAATGTTTTGGGAAGAGGTGAGGGTAACAATTGAAAAAATAATCTCAAAACAAATCATATTGAATCCTAAACTGGTTTTGTTGGGTCTGTACCCAGAAAAGCATAATTTCAATAAAAGTGAAAGAACATTCATAGACCTCAGTTTGCTTAATGCCAAAAAATGTATTGCACTATTATGGAAAAAGACTCATAGACCAGATGTGACTCAGTGGTTAAGACAGATGTTAACAAACCTTCCATTAGAAAGAATAACATATATACTGAAATCAAAGGAAATTGTGTTTGAGAATATATGGAGACCTTTTATTGATTATGTAAAAAATTTAAACATAACTCTTGAAGAAGAAGGTGAATGATGTGTGTGGACCTTGTAAATTCCAAACTGGTGAACATAATATGTATACTAATGTATTGGATTGTCTAGACTAAACAGAGGAGCATTGTTGAAGACTTGATTTTGTTGGTGGTTGTTGGTGTTTTTAGTGCATTTTTTTTTTTTTTTTGTAGTACTTTAGTGTTAGTGTTTGATTGTTTGTATCATGTTTGTTAAAAAAAAAAAAAAGGTTCAATAAAGATATTGTGGAAAAAAAAAATGCTTCATGTAAACATGCCAGTCTGAATATTCTGACCCGATCACATTCATTCGGATCAAAATTTCATTCCGGACTTCCGGTCTGGACGCCATGGCGACTGCAGCTTAACACTGAAGTTCTCAGACCCAATCCAGGATAACACCTTGAAAATCAAACTTAACGGATTTTTGGAGGAGTGAAAATCAAAAGACAAAATCATCATGTCTAAAGGAAAACAGAAGAAACTGAAATTCTCCAGGCCAGGACACGTATCGGCCGGAGAATCCGAACTGGAAGATCTCCGTTCAGAAGACGAGGAACTGGTGATAGCTAACAAAAGGGTTAGCCTGAAATCACTATTTGAGGAGCTACGACGATTTCGCCGAGATGTTACGGCCGAATTTCGGGAATTCAGAGAAGAATTGAAAAGGACAAACAGCAGAGTGGACCAGGCCGAGAACCGAATCTTGGAAACAGAGGATCGAATAAAAGTGCTCGAAGATTCTGTGCTAGACCTACGCAAAAGACAAGCAGCTATAGAGGCTAAGCTAACCGACCAAGAAGGAAAACAAAGAAGAGACAACATAAGAATTCATGGTCTGATAGAAGGAACCGAAAATGGTTTTAACTCAATGGCAGAATGCGTGGAATCCTTACTAAGAGAGAAATTGGATATTCCACAAACCACCGACTTGAAGATAGAAAAGGCACATCGTTCATTAGCCGCTAGGCCGGCGGCGGAAGCGCCCCCACGTTCGGTGTTGGTAAGATTTTCCAATTTCAAAATAAAACAAGAGGTTGTAAGACTGGCCTGGCAGAAAAAAGGATTTATGCACCAGGAGAGAAAAGTCTACGTGGAACACGATTACGCCCCGGAGGTCCTTAAAAAGCGCAGGGAATACAATGACGCGAAAAAGGTGTTAAGAGAGAAGAAATTGCGCTTTCAGACACCATTTCCTGTGAAGTTAAGGGTCTTCTACGGCGATGAAACGTGTCTCTATAATTCGGCGGAAGAAGCAACAGCTGACATGGCGAAAAGAGGCCTCCCGGTAACGGTATTTAAACCCGCAGCAGACCCGAGTCAGAAGATCAAAGCGCAAACATGGACAACACAAAGACCTTCAAAATCCACGGACCAGCAGCGGGAAACCCAGCACCAGAGCGTCGCGGATAAACTATCCGTTTTCAGGTTGGAATAGCGACCTTTTTTTTTTTTTTCCTTTCTCTTGAATCAATCCGCACATCCAACCCCCCTCATACAAGGTAACAAACATTAAAGGAGATGCATATTCAGCATGTGGTAAAACATTTCATGGAACAATCATATTATTTGAAACAAATAGTCTTTGTAATAAAAAAAAAAAAAAAAAAACTTGTTAAAATAGAAATGTGACAATAATCCACATGTTCTCCTCATACTAACAAATACTGTTTTTGCGTGAATGTTTGATGTGATGGGGGTGGGAGGGTGCACACAATTTCACAGGGTTTAGGCATAAAAGGAAAAAAAAAAAAAATCATTACAAGTTTGGATTGGGTTCTGAAACTCACGTTAAAAGCATGGGACTACTTTCAGTGGTAAGAGAGGGCCCTCAACACGTAACAGAGTTTGAGGAATTTCCCTCAGGGCCTTCACTCCATCAAGGCTCTTACAGGGTCTTTAAAAAGACCTCAGCTCAGGAAGTTCTTATGACAGCTTTTTGTTTTAAAGTTTTTTACACTATGTTCTTAATGTTTTTCTTGTTTTTAATGTTCTTTCAGTTTCTGAGTAGCACAAAAGAGGGCCACCACACAGTTATACTAAACAAAACAACACAATGGAGAAACAGGGTGTAACCAAAATAATTTCATATAATGTAAAAGGAATCCTGAATCCAGTTAAAAGATCCAAGATTCTAGGCAAAATGAAAAAAGACAAAGCAGGAATAATACTTTTACAAGAAACCCACCTAACAGACGTGGAACACAATAAACTCAGTAGACAAGGGTTTAAAATGATCTCTTCATCTTCATATAAATCAGGGAGGAGGAGGGGAGTAGCGACATTGATATCAACCAAAATTACATTTGAAAAAAAATCAGAACACAAAGATAAAGAAGGGAGATACAGTTTGGTAACTGGGTGGCTAGAGGGAGAAGATATCACCCTGCTGAATGTGTATGCTCCCCCAGGGGCTAACTGGAAATTTTATAAAAATGTATTCGACCTAATGATAACTAAAGCTCAAGGTTTAGTGATATGTGGTGGGGACTTCAATCTTAGACTGAATCCATACTGGGATGCTTCTGGTAATTCCCCACATCAAAATAACACCCAAAACAGGAAGACTCGGATGCTACTAAAAGAATTGGGAATCTGTGACGTGTGGAGGGAACTCAACCCCAGTGTAAAAGACTATACATTTTACTCAACTCCACATTCATCTTACTCAAGGATTGACTATTTTTTTATGTTTAATAGAGACATTGGAAGAGTAAAAACATGTAAAATAGGACTGATGGATCTCTCCGACCACAGTCCGATCTACATGGACTTAAATATCCAAAAATACACAAATAATACATTTTCTTGGAGGTTAAATTCAAATGTCCTGAAAGGACCATTGAAAGATGAATTGGAATCAGATATTCTCAGATATTTGGAAGATAACGATAATGGAGAAGTATCCCCTTTAATACTGTGGGATGCATGTAAAGCTGTAATAAGAGGAAAGATTATTGCAAAACTGGCAACCCAAAAGAAACTAAGACAAGAAAAACTATCCACATTAGAGTCAGAACTTAGGAACCTAGAAAAAGAACACAAAGGCAACACTCATTCTACTGACTCACTCAAGATTAAGGAAATTAAAAACCAAATAAATGAGATCTACACAATAGAAATCCAGAAGAAACTTACATTTCTGAAACAAAAATACTATGAAGCAGGCAGTAAATCGGCAAAATTGCTAGCCTATAAATTGAGGAAACATCAAACAGAAAGAGCAATCTACAAAATCAGAGACCCAGTATCAAAGGAAATAAAATTCAGAATTCAGGATATTCTTAAAAACTTCGAGAATTACTATAAGAACTTATACTCCCACAAAAAACATAAAAACGCATCCGAGGCATTCCTAAACACATTAAACCTTCCCCAACTTACGGAGTCACAAAATAAAACACTACTGTCAGAAATACATCCTAAAGAATTGGAAAAAGCAATTATGAAACTTAAAGCTAACAAATCCCCAGGAGCTGATGGCTATACAGCAGAGTGGTACAAAACCTTTAAACAGCAACTATCTCCTCTCCTCCTGAAAACATTTAATTATGTCCTCCACACAGGGGAAATCCCCCCCTCCTGGAGAGAAGGGGTCATTGCAGTTATACCTAAACCTGAAAAGGATAAACTAGAGTGCTCCAACTACAGACCAATCAGTGTACTAAATCAGGACTATAAGCTTTTTACCATTATCCTTGCCAAAAGGTTAGAAAATATACTGACAGACCTAATTCATTTAGACCAAACAGGTTTTATAAGACAAAGACAGACACAAGACAACATTCGACGCACTTTACACATAATTCATCATATAAAAAAATATAACTTAAATGCAGTCATATTGGGATTAGATGCTGAAAAAGCATTTGATTCGGTTGACTGGTCTTTTCTATATAGAATCTTATCCAGTTTCAATTTTCATAACAACTTCATTAGAACTATACAGGCATTATATAAAAAACCAACAGCTAAAATAAGGATTAACGGTAATTTATCATCATCTTTTGAACTGGAAAGAGGATGTCGTCAGGGCTGCCCCCTGTCTCCACTGCTCTTTGCAATCTTCATAGAACCTCTGAGCCAATGGATAAGACAAAACCAAAAAATTCAAGGTATTACACTTGGTCAGAAGGAACATAAAATAGCACTCTTTGCTGATGACATTTTAATATACCTAGGGCAGCCGGACACTTCTTTACCAGAACTAACCTCAGTTTTTTCAGAGTATGGAGATTTATCGGGGTACAAATTAAATATGCATAAAACCCAAGTTTTAACATTCAACTATGACCCAAATCATTATTCACTAAGCAAACTCAAAACTAACTGGGAGTCGGAATCTATGAAATATCTGGGGGTCAATATCCCGAAACAACTCAACAAAATTATATCACTAAACTATGATCCACTGGTGACAAAAATAAAATCTGACCTAGCAAGATGGAATATGATACCATTCTTGGGTACTGCACAAAGAATTGAAGCAGTCAAAATGAATATACTTCCACGTCTTCTATACCTTTTCCAAACAATACCGGTAGAACCTCCCAAAAAAACATGGCAGGAGCTGGACAGAAGGATCTCAAGATTCATATGGCAGGGCAAGAGACCTAGAATCAGATATAGAACCCTACAGCTAAACAAAGACAAAGGTGGGCTTGCGCTGCCAAATATCAGGGACTACTTTAAAGCCGCACAAATTAAAACTTTAGTAGAGATATGTAACCCAGTCTACACTGCACAATGGAAGGAGATCGAATGCCAAATAACAAGTGACATCCCCCTACAGGCGATAATAGGGAACAATGTCTTACCTAAGCTTTTGAATAACACTAACCCGTGGATAGAGACCCCGCTAAAAATTTGGTTTAAGATAGTCAGAGAGAATCAAACTAAAGAGCCCTATCGACTTCTGCAATGGATCGCCTATGATCAGGACTTTACTCCTAATAAAACAGACACCAGATTTAAAAAGTGGAAGGAGAAAGGGCTGATAAAATATTACGATTTTTTTAAAGGGCAAATCTTAAGAAGTTTTGAAGATTTGAAAAAACAAGGCCTAATAAATCAAGACCTTTACAGGTTCTTCCAGCTTAGACACCACATAAACAATATACTTAAAAAGGAGGTTTTGGAAAGGGCCCAGTCAGGTGTTCTGAAGGTCTTCTTAATGGCATATAAAGGGATCCCAGGGATCAGATACATTTCTAAAATATACCAAGGTCTTCAAGACTTAAAAGGAGACAACACATCTTATATAAAAGAGAGATGGGAAAAAGAGGGGAATTTCACTTTACAACTGGAAATATGGGAAAAGCTAAATAAACAGCAATGGAAAAGTACCTCATCCCTGCAGTGGAGAGAATTTGGATGGAAAAACTTGGCAAGATTTTTCAGAACACCTGCACAAAACAAATTTACCCATAAGGGATTGAACTGTTGGCGCTTGTGTGGTGAAAAGACTGCAAATCATTTTCATGTGTTTTGGTCATGCCCAGTTATCCACCAATATTGGACCAAGGTACAGACAATATTGGGGAAAATATTCAAAATTACAGTTCCCTTTTCTTTTGTAACTTTGTATTTGGGTTTACTACCGGACTCACTGGAAAGACGAGGAGAAAAATACTTATTCAATGTTTTAATATTGGCAAGCAAAAAAGCTCTAACTAAAAAATGGATGTTGAAGGACTGTCCTACACCTGAAGATTGGACTAACGTGATCCAAGACATTTACTCGATGGAAAAGTTGACATTCGCACTGAGACAGGACATGGATGTGTTCATGAACTTTTGGCAACCCTGGACCGCATATGTGTCTTCCATTAGATCTAATCTTTGACAAATACCATTTCAATAATGGTTCCGCTCTTTGTTCCAACGCTACTCAGATGCTCTTTTATCTTTATTTACTTACTTTTTCTTTTTGTTTGTTTTTTACTGGTTTGTTTGTTTTTTTTTTGTTATTTGTTTTTTGTTTTTTTTTTCTCTTTAATTTCACTTTTTCTTTCACTTTAAAAAAAAAAAAAAAAAAAGGGGTGTTGTAAGAATTGATCTTCCAATGTTGTCAGATATCAGAAAATAAGGGAACATGTGATGAAAATGTAAACACTGCATTGCTGTAACGACCTGTATACCCTTTACAAAAACTTAAATAAAAAAAAAAAAAAAATTTCATTCCGATTGAGACGGGTGGGTTATGCCGATTGTTAATCCAAATGGTGCGCATATAAACACTTATTCTGAAGCTTGGGTCAAAAATATGTTTTCTGCGCATGTCTGTACATCAGCCACACGTCGATGTGACGAATTTCCACCTTTACAGCAGCTAGCGAAAGACATAGTAGGAGTAAAACAAAACTGGTCTGTATCGTCCTGCTGTCTCCTTCTGTTCGTCATATGCAGAAGTCTGTACTCGTAGCTTCATTACAGAGACCAGCAGAAGCAAAAGTACAGTCTGAATAACACAATACAGGTTCATTTCAAAAAGAGAAAGACATGAAGCAGGGTTTGTTTACACTGGAAGTTGCTTCTTCTTCTACTATTTTCAGAATGTCTAAATGTCGACGTGCGCATGTCAAAATGATTTAGTCCATTCAAACGTATAACACATGGAAACGCACATCCTAATCGGATCAGCTTTTTCAGGATCCACGTAAACAGTAAAATTCTAATCGGAATTGTAATCAGATTGAAGAAATTTTGCCCATGTAACCGTGGCTACTTCCACCGAACCCACAATGGCTAGCCTTTTTCCTCCATACCCACACAATGGTGCTGAATGACCTCTCACTTGGTAGTATGGGAAAAAACTCCTCACGGTGGGCCAGTTCAACACGAACCTCACTGCACCCGTGTCAATCACCAACGGCACTTCCATTCTGTCCAGTGTTTCACCATATAGTATGTACAGTCATCGGTGCTCGGGGAGACGGTGTGAATAACCGTGGGAGTTGGAGCAGGGGTGTCCACTTTGCGTCATCGTTCCTCTCGCTCGAACCTATTACAGGCCCTGGCAAAATGGTGCAGGAGTCCGCACTTGCCGCAGTGTTTACCTCTTGCTGGACACTCTCTAGCCTTTTACCGGTGCTTAGTGGATCCACAACCCAAACCCCAGGGCAGACCTTATTTTCACAGCCGTAGCGCACTCCTCCTGTTCCTGCTCTCTATCGTCGCTGTCCAGGTCCACAGCCTGCGCTGTTGATTGTGGTTCAGGACAGTGAAGCGTAGCACTTTCACCGAGGTCACGTGACAGTTTGTCCGCTGCTTCACACTGCTGAGCTATCTCAACAGCCGTGGCTAATGTTAATTCGCCGGAGTGCATAAGGAGCCTCGACCGTGCCGTCAAGAAAAGCATGTGCTCCGCCAGTTGGTCATGGACCATCTCTTCTTCCAATGCTCCAAACTGGCAGTCCCCGGCCAGCTGATGCAGGTCCGCAACGTACTGCTGCACCGACTCGCCGGTCCACTGGTGGCGCTGCTGGAACTGAATCCTCCGGACAATGACATTCGCAGGAGTGCGAAAATGTCGCCCCATAAGCTCAACAACATCCTCAAAGCTATCACTAGCACCCAAGGTTGCAAGGATACGCTGTCCTTCCATGCCCAAATTATGAACTAATAATGCCCGAGCCTGTACCTTCTTCAGTTCACCAAGGGTCAGAGCCACCAGGTAATTTTGGAGTGCGGTGAACCATCTCGCCCAAGGGACCGGAGGCTCACCTGGAAACTTCAAAAATAGCCAAATTGTGGAGACTCCCGCGTCCATACTTTTATCCTCATCGCCAAATGTTATGTATGTAAAACGTGACCCAATGAGGAGACAGAATGGTGAACTACATAGGACTTTATTACAGAGTCGCTTGTATTACAGTGACGCTCCCGCTAGGCTGAGAGGTGGTCCAAGAGACCGGCCTTCTTCTACACAGCCCTCTTATACCCCAGGTGGCGGCAAACCGGAAAGGTGAAGCCACCACCCGTGTCACACCATAATAGGTCCTACTAACAACACTACACAATGGTTTATTGAACACTGCTAACAGCACGTGTTACAGTATGATAGCTACTAAGCTAACCGGGAGCTAGTACAAGTTGGTATTGGTATAGAGGCGGAGCACCAAAGCACCTTCTATCTGGTTTTCTTGAACACACAGTACATCTCCCTCTCTTCTCTGCCTTTACCAGTCATAGTCCCTACATTTAAAGTCCCTGCTCTCACCTCCACACTTCTACCTTTCCTTTTCTCTCTCTCCCTCCTAACACACCTCCTCCCTCTCCTCCTCCTCGATCTTTGACCAACAGTTGCCCAATTTCCATCAGCGCTCTGTCGATTAACAGCACCGATGGTCGTCATTGTTAACCCGGGCCTCAACTGATCCACTATGAAAGTCTCATTCGCCATGATCTGCATGTTAAGGTTTTACATCAGATGCCCTTCCTGATACAACCTTCCCCATTTACCCGGGCTTAGGACTGGCACGAGTTGTCCACTGGCTTGTGCACCCACTGTGGCTGGGTTAAAAAGGCTGCAAATTTATGTGGGAAAAAAAATTACTTCACAAAAAGATGCAATTTTACATGAAATGTCAAATTAGCAGGGGAAAAAAAATCACATCAAAAAATAGCAAATTCATGAAAGACATCTTTTAGACATCTAAGGGAGACTCGAGGAAGAAAACTAATTTTGGAATAATGTTTTTCCTCTACACCTCTTGCTCATTAACTGAAGAACCTAGCATGTTAATGGAATTTTTTTTAAAATTTTTTTTGTTTACAGGAAGATCCTAAATACTTAACTTAGAGCCAGATTTATGCCAGATGCCAGATTTTTGGGACGTTAAAGACTGAGGTAAATATTTTCAAAACATTTCCATCTAACGTGACCTGTAACCAGTACAGTTCAATATCCATCCATCCATCCATCTTCTCCCGCTTGTCCGGAGGTCTGGGTCACGGAAGCAGCAGTTCAAGCAGAGAAGCCCAGACTTCCCTCTCCCCAGACACCTGCTCCAGCTCTTCAGAGGGGATACCAAGGCATTCCCAGACCTACTGGGAGACGTAGTCTCTCCAGTGAGTCCTGGATCTGCCCCAGGGTCTCCTTCCAGTGGGATGTGCCTGAAACACCTCAAGTGGGAGGCGTCCAGGAGACATCCTGATCAGATGCCCAAACCACCTCAACTGGCTTCTTTCAATATGGAGGAGCAGTGGTTCTACTCTGAGCCTCTCCTGGATGACTGAGCTCCTCACCCTATCTCTAAGGGTGAGTACAGCAATCCTACAAAGAAAGCTCATTTCAGCTGCTTGCATCCGCAATCTCATTCTTTCAGTCATTACCCAAAGCTCGTGACCATAGGTGAGGGTGGGAATGTAGATTGACCGGTAAATCAATATCTTTGCCTTAGAGCTCAGCTCCCTCTTTACCACAACGGACTGGTACAACATCCACATCACTGCAGATGCTGCTCCGATCCATCTGTCAATTTCTCGCTCCATTCTCCCCTCACTCGTGAATAAGAACCCTCGACTTAGGGCAGGAGCTTGTCCCCAACCCGAAAAGGACAATCCACCTTTTTCCGGCTGAGGACCATGGACTCGGACTTGGAGGTGCTGATTCTCATCCCAGCTGCTTCACACTCAATGGGAAACCGTCCCAGTAAGACCTGTAGGTCATTGCTAGATGAAGTCAAC
Organism: Pholidichthys leucotaenia; assembly: GCA_020510985.1. Taxonomy (NCBI): domain Eukaryota; kingdom Metazoa; phylum Chordata; class Actinopteri; order Cichliformes; family Pholidichthyidae; genus Pholidichthys; species Pholidichthys leucotaenia. The sequence continues at coordinate 334,483,353 of CM035841.1, forward strand.
AGGACAACATCATCTGCACACAGCAGAGATGAGATCCTGTGGTCACCAAGCATGACACCCTCCGTTCCCTGGGGGCGCCTAGAAATCCTGTCCATGAAAATGATGAACAGGATCTGTGACAAAGGGCAGTCCTGGCGGAGTCCAACTCTCACTGGGAATGAGTCCGACCAAGTGTTGGCAATACGAACCAAACTCTCACAACGGTCGTATAGAGACCGGATAGCTTGTAACAACAAGGCCGATACCCCATACTCCCAAAGCACCCCTCACGAAAAACCACGAGGGACGCAGTTGAATGCCTTCTCTAAGTCCACAAAACACATGTAAACTGGTTGGGCAAACTCCCTCAAACCCTCAAGGATTCTTGAGAGGGTAAAGAGTTAGTCCGATGTGCCACGGCCAGGATGAAAACCACATTGCTCCTCCTGAATCCAAGGTTCGACCAACTGGTCCTGGGTGACGGGCCAGACTAAGAACGGTCCAACAGACTCTCATGATGAATGTTAGATTAAGGATTCAGTGTACCCTGCCCAGTATGGGCAGGGTACACTGAAATGTACCCCGGGGTTTTGAAATCTGAAATTATTTGGTCTCATTATTTTATATCACAACAAATGGCATTTTAACTATAGTGTGTAGATTATGACATCTACAGCTTCTTGTAGAAATTGAGTTTTCTTGTATTAGGATAAAAATTAACCCACCTTTTATACTCAATATGTGTATTGTGGGGGCATGGTGTTGGATTTCTCCACCCAGGGAACAATGGACTGAAGTACTTTTTAATCTGAGGTGTCACCGGGGGGTACCAGACGCGACAGTAAGGACTATGCACCCCCTGGGGAGAGGAGTAAAATGCCAGTGCCCCTGGAGAGGAAGTGTGTCGAAGCGGCGCCGGCGTTATGTTAATGTGCCACACAGTTCTTTGTTCAAACAACAATGTGTTATGGTCGGAAGTCTGGGTCTCGATGCATGGAAATAAAGTTATAAAAGAGGAATGCACAGAGACTCGGGTTAGCTCTTTTGCTGTAAATATGTTGGAGAAAGAATAAAGTAACTGTGTCGTCCAGCTTGTTGTCTTGCCTGCCTTCTTTCTCCACATTGGTGACCCGAAGATGTGCCATAGAAAGTGAGCCGAACACCGCCCTGGAGACTGCCTGGAGGGAGGGCACCAGCGGCGCGTGTGTGGTCCCAATCGAGCTCCCAGGCTTCTGGCTTCACAACATGACTGCGTGTTTTTTGTACATAGAAGCCCAGTTCGCACTCTGTGGGATAACGATGGACGATACCAGGTATTACTATGTGGTCGCTGCACTGGATGCGCCCACCATGCAACAGGTGACGAGCCTACTCCAGGAGCCGCCGGCCCAAGGAAAATATGAGGTGCTCAAGAGGATGCTTCTCCAGCACTACACCCTTTCTGACAGTGAGAGGGCAGAGAGGCTCCTAACGCGTTTGGAGTTAGGGGACAAATCAGCAGTGAAGCTGATGGAGATCACGTTGGCGCTGAGGGGGAAGGATGATGAATCTTTCCTGTTCGCCCACTTGTTCCTCAGGAACCTACCGGCTACAGTGAGGGTGATCCTGGCCAACTCGCCGCAGCTGGTTGCTAAGGACTACCGCACCCTGGCGCAGGAAGCAGACTGCATCCTTTTGGCGACCAGAACTCTCCGCGTGCCGACAATGGCACCAGCATCCATGAGGGACTCCAGCGAGGTCGAGGAGCCTTTCGTGGTAGCTGGGACGAACACCAGAAGATGAAGGAACGGTCTGTTTTTATCATCAGATGCCCAATGCTGCCTGTTGTCATGCGAGTTCAAGAAGCCAGGAAGATGGCACTTAAGGAATTCAGTGGCAGCTGCAACTGATGGCGACAGTTACAGACTGCTTTATGTCATGGACACACGTTCGGGGAGACGGTTTTTGGTGGACTGCAGCTCCCAGAAAAGCCTCATCCTGCTGGTCAATGCAGACAGGGTGGCAAGATGCAGCGGTCCCAAGCTCACGGCCGCCAACGGATCCACCATCAGGACATTTGGCGAGCAGACACTGATGATATGCTTACACAGACGCAACTTTCAGTGGGACTTAGTGATAGCTGCATGTTCCAGCCCAATTTCAAGAGCAGATTTTCTATGTGCTTATGGATTGTTAGTCAATGTTGCTAATAGGAGATCAGTAGACACTGTCTCTTTTACCTCACTGCCCTGCACAGCTCGGGGAGCTGGGTCAACAACACTGGCTGACGTTATAGCTCCAGGGGGTTAGTACCAACATTTGCTCGCATAGTTCCCAGCACTCAAGAGAGAGGAGTTTGCCAACTTAGAGAAGTTGGGCATCGTCAGGCGCTCCAACAGCCTGTGGGCATCCCTGCTACACATGGTGCCTAAAGCCGATGGTTCGTGGCAACCATGTGGCGATTTCCAGCGCTTGAACAACGCTACGGAACATGATCGCTATCCTATTCCATACATCCAGGATTTTTCCGTGCACCTGTCCGGGGCACATGTTTTTTCCAAAGTGGATCTGGCCCACGGTTACCACCAGGTCCCGGTGCGCGTGGAAGACGTTCCAAAAACAGTGGTAAGAACTACTTTGGCCTTTTCGAGTTTTTACACATGCCGTTCAGATTAAAAGGTGCGGAGCAGACCTTCCAGAGGATGATGGATGCAACACTTCACGACTTGTCCTTTATTTTTGTCTACTTAGACGACATTCTGGTAGACAGCGCGTCCGAGGAGGAGCCGTTGTATGCCGTGCTTAAAAAAAAGAGGCCTGCAGAAGCCATCGACTGGACTCCCTAGCAAGTTCAAGCTTTTACTAACGCCAAAACAGCGCTTGTGGATGCCGCATTGTTAGCCTACCCGGACCCGTCTGCATGATTAGCGCTCACTAGGGACGTGTCTGATGTTGCCATAGGGGCAGTAGTGGAGCAGTGTGTCTCAGGTTTGTGGCAGCCACTCACATTTTTCAGCCGCACTTTGCGCGACAACGAACGCAAGTACAGTGCATTCGATAGAGAATTGCTGGCTCTCCACCTGGCGATGCGCCATTTCCAGTTCTGGCTAGAGGGGTGCGAGTTCACCATGTTTGTGGACTATGGTCCACGAACGTTTGCAATGGCCAAGGTCTCGGAACCATGGTCGGCCCAGCAGCAACGGCAGTTGGCCTCAATTTCGGAGTTTACTACCGACATTCAACACATTGCTGGTAAGCTCAATGTCATGGCCGAATGTCTGTTGTGCGCGTTAATTGCCCTAGTCTACATGGGAATTGATTTCCCTGTGATGGCCGCGAAGCAAGCCGGGGACGCGGACATTTGTGCGCTCCAGTCTGCGCCAACGGGGTTAAGGCTGGAGAGCAGGGTGGTGCAAGAAGGGTGCCCTCCCTTGCTCTGCGACGTCTCCACTGGCCGTCCGCACCCGGTGATTCCAAGCTCTTGGCACCGTCGCGTTTTCAAGTCGGTCCACTCCCTTTCGCATCCGGTAGTGTGCGCTTCAGTAAAGCTAGTGGGAGTGAAATTCATCTGGCCGCACTTGCACAAGGACGTGAAAGAGTGGGCTGCAGCTTGAGTTGTGTGCCAGCAGGCCAAAGTACACAAGCATACCAGAGCTCCCCTCGAGCCATTCCAAATCCCGGCCAGGAGGTTCGACCACCCTCCCGCTATCACAAGGTTTACGCACCTCTTAACAATTGTGGACCGCACCACGCACTGGCCTGAAATGGTCCCTCTGGCTTCTACCACGTCTGTGAAAGTGGCGCACGCTTTTTTGTCGGCCCGGGTTGCACGTTTCAGATCTCCATCGGACATCACGTTCAACAGGAGTCTGCAATTCATTTCAGAACTCTTGTCCATGATGGCCCAGAACCTGGGGTCAAAATTCACTGCACTACTGTGTACAACCCCCAGGCTAATGGGTTATGCAAGCGTTTTCATAGGTCGCTTAAGGCAGCGCTCAAAGCTTCGCTCACGGATGCAAATTGGGTCGACCGCCTGCCCTGGGTTCTTTTAGGGTTGCGCTCCGCACCTAAGGAGGATCTGGCAGCCTCCCCGGCAGAACTCGTTTTATCACAGCTGCTGCAGATTCCCGGGGAGCTTTTACTGGAAAACCCCGCTCCCAGGGCCAATCCACCTGCACAATTTTTGCACAGTATGGAGGCTTTTAACGTACCGGGCCCGACCCATCATTGTTTTCCCCGCACCTTCATCCCGAAAAGCTTACAGACACCAGTTTTGTTTTTGTCAGGCATGATGCACATCGGACCCCACTCTACCCACCGTACGATGGACTGTTCAGGGTGTTGGGACCTGGGGCGAAGCATTTTGTGTTAGACTTGGGGGAATGTAGAGAGACCGTCTGCATCGACAGGCTGAAGGCTGCTTTTGTGTTGGCAGAAGAGCAGGTGGAGTTGGCCCAAGCTCCCCGGCGTGGACGCCCACCGTTGGTGGCCCCGAAAGTTGGTGATCCCTCGGCAGGGACCTGCACGCGCGAAGCTGTTGTGTTTTTCCCTCCTCCCTTTTTCCCTCCACAGACTGATGTGCCCTCCTGTTCACCCCGCCAGCAGGGCGGTTCGACTGGATCGGCGACCCCCCGCCAGCTCAAGCCCAAAGGACGGGGGGTTAGTGCCCTTTCTGGGTATTCGGGGGGGGGGGGGGTGCTGTGTGGGGGCATGGTGTTGGACTTCTCCACCCAGGGAATAATAGACCGGAAGACGAGGTGTCATCGGTGGGGGGGGGGGGGGTACGAGACGGGACAGTAAGGACTATATGCTCCCCAGGGAGAGGAGTAAAATGCTGGTGGGAGAAGAAGAATGTCGAAGTGGCGCCGGCGTTATGTTATGTTAGTGTGCCACACAGTTCTTTGTTCAATCAACAATGTGTTATGGTCGGAAGGCTGGGTCTCGATGCATGGAAATGAAGTTATAAAAGAGGAATGCACAGAGACCTGGGTTAGCTCTTTCGCTGTAAATATGTTGGAGAAAGAATAGAGTAACTGTGTTGTCCAGCTTGTGTTCTCGCCTGCCTTCTTTCTCCACAGTATAATTATTACCTCCGCCGAGGGAGGAGGTAATGTTTTTAGTGGAGTTGGTTTGTTGGTTTGTCTGTGGGTTTGTTGGTTGGTTGGTTCGTCTATCTGTTAGCAACATAACTTAAAAAGTTATGAACAGATTTTAATGAAATTTTCAGAAAAGGTGTGTAATGGCATGGGGAACAGATGATTAGATTTTGGTGATGATCTGAGAGTGCATACCTCCACCAAGGGCTTTGCTTGTAGTTGTGCAGCAGGATTACACAAAAACTACCAGATGGATTTGGATGAAATTTTCACCAGAGGTCGTTGTTTGGCTAGAGAGGAACCCATTACATTTTGGTGAGGATCCCAGAATGCATACCTCTGCCAAGGCTCTTATCTTCGCACAGAGTTTTAGCAACAATACTCCAAAACTACTGAATGGATTTGGATGAAATTTTCACCAGATGAGGTTCTTGGACTACAGAAGAAACCAATACATTTTGGTGATGATCTAAGAATGCATACCTCCGCCAAGGCTCTTATCTTCTCACAGAGTGTTAGCAACAATACTCCAAAACTAACTGACAGACTTTGATGCAATTTTCACCAGGAGTGGCTCTAAGCCTACACACACACCCATTACATTTTGGAGGTGATCCATGAGGGACGGAAGGAGCCTTGGCGGAGGTATGCGCTCTCTGAGTGCTTTTCTAGTTAAAAGCATTTTTTTCAATTCAAAAGTACTATTGTGGAGGAAGGAAGCAGATGAGGCAGCGAGCTTGGACAACACACAAACTTTATTCCTCCTCCAACATCAAGTACAGTACAATTCTGCCTGGGTCTCCGAGCACCTTCTTTTTATAACCTTTAATTCCGTGCCTTGAGACCCAGGGAGCCCGACAACAATACATTCAGTGGAACAAAGACATGCGTGGCACATTAACATCACATAACGCAGTACCGCTTCTCACACCCTCTCTTCTTCCAGCGGTTCTAGCGCCTCCTGTACTCCCTGGGGGGTGAATAGTCCTTTCTGTCCTGTCTGAGACCGCCCAGTACCATTTCCTCCTTCAGTCCATTATTCCCTCTTCTCCCCGGCTCCCGACTCTGGGTGGAGAATCCCCCACACTGTGCCACCACACAGCCACCCCCCAAACACCCAGAAAGGGCACTAACCCCACCCCCCACCCCCGTCCTTTGGGCTTGAGCTGGCGCCCATAGCGGCTGTAGTGGGGGGTTGCCAATCCGGTCGAAACACCCTGCTGGCAAGGTGTACAGGAGGGCACGTCAGTCTGTGGAGGGAAAAAGGGTGGGGGTGGGGGGGGACATGTTAGCTTCGTGCGCAGATCTCTACTGAGGGAACACCAACTTGCGGAGCCACCAACGGTGGGCGTCCGCGCCAGAGAGTTTGGGCCAACACCACCTGCTCGTCTGCCAACACAAAAGTGGGCTTCAGCCTGTCGATGCAGATGGTCTCCCTACACCCACAAGTCTAACACAAAATGCTTTGTGTTAGACTTGTGGGGACCAGACTTGTGGGTCCAGTGCGCATCTTGCCTGACAAAAACAAAACTGGCGTTCTATACGATTTTCGGGAGGAAGGTGCAGGGAAAACAATGGTGGGCCGGGCCTGGTATGTTAAAAGCCTCCATACAAAAATTGTGCTGGTGGATTGGCCCCGGGCATGGGGTTTTCCAGTAAAAACTCCCTGGGGATCTGCAGCGGCTGTGAAAAAATGTGTTCTGCAGGAAAGGCTGCCAGATCCTTCTTAGGTGTGGAGCACAACCCTAAAAGAACCCAGGACAGGTGGTCGACCCAATATGGATCTGTGAGCAAAGCTCTGAGCGCTGCCTTAAGCGACCTATGAAAACACTCGCATAACCTGTTAGCCTGGGGGTTGTACATGGTAGTGCAGTGAATTCTGACCCCCAGGCTTTGGGTCATCGCAGACCAGAGTTCCAAAATGAATTGCAGACCCCTGTCGGAAGTGATGTCCAATGGGGATCCGAAACGTGCAACCCAAACTGACAAAAGCACGAGCCACTTCTGCAAATGTGGTGGAAGCCAGCGGGACCATTTCAGGCCAGCGCGTGGTGCGGTCCACAATTGTCAAAAGGTGCGTGAAACCTTGCAATGGCAGGAGGGGTTCCACCAAATCCACATGGATGTGGTTGAACCTCCTGGCCGGGATTTGGAACGGCTCGGGGGGCTCTGGTATGCTTGTGCACTTTGGCCCACTGGCATGTGACGCATGCTGCAGCCCACCCTTTCATGTTCTTGCGCAAGCACAGCCAGACAAATTTTCCCCTCACCCGTTTAACCGAAGCGCCCACGCCTGGATGCGAAAGGGAGTGGACTGGCTCAAAAATGCGGCAGTGCCAAGAACTCGTGCCTGGTGGAGACGTCACAGGGCAAGGGAGGGCACCCTTCTCGCACCACCCTGCTCTCTAGCTTTAACCCAGTAGGCACAGACTGGAGCGCGCAAATGTCCGCGTCCCCGGCTTGGTCCACAGCCATGCCAGGGAAATCTATTCCCATGTAGACCGAGGAAACTAACGCGTGCAACAGGCAATTGGCCACGATGTTGAGCTTACTGGCAACGTGTTGAATGTCATTTGTAAACTCCAAGATCGCGGCCAAATGCCATTGCTGCTGGGTCGACCATGGTTCCGAGACCTGGGACATTGTGTATGTCAGTGGCTTATGGTCATCGAACGCGGTGAACTTGCGCCCCTATAGCAAAACTGGAAATGGTGCATCACCAGGTGGAGAGCTAACAATTCTGTCGAACGTGCTGTATTTGCATTCGTTGTCGCGCAAAGTTTGACTGAAAAATGTGAGTGACTGCCACGAACCTGAGATGTACTGCTCCACCAATGCTCCTATAGCAACGTCAAATGCATCCGTGGTGAGGGCTTTCTGCGCTGAAGGGTCAGCTAGCAAAGCGGCATCAGCAAGCACTGTTTTGGTATCTGCAAAAACCTGGACTCGCTCGGGGGTCCAGTCGATGTTTTTCGCGGGCTTCTTTTTCTTTAGTGCGGCATACAATGGCTGCATTAGCAGGGCTGCCCGAGGGAGGAAACGGTTATAAAAGTTGACCATTCCCAAAAACTCCTGTAGAGACCTCACGGTCTGTGGATGCGGAAAGTCCAACACGGTGCACACCTTATCTGGTAGTGGAATCGTGCCTTCTGGTGAAATGCGGTGGCCAAAAAAATCAATCACAGGTACCCCGAACTGGCACTTCGCCTGGTTAACGATCAGCCCTTGCGCTTCCAACCTCTGGAAAACCATCTTGAAATGGGCGAGGTGCTCCTCCTCGGATGCGCTAGCCACCAGAATGTCGTCTGAGTAGACAAAAACAAAGGACAAGACACAGAGCACTGCATCCATCATTCTCTGAAAAGTTTGCGCCGCGCCCTTTAATCCGAACTGCATGTGTAAAAACTTGAAAAGGCCAAAAGGAGTTATCACCGCTGTCTTAGGAACGTCTTCCTCGCGCACTGGGATCTGGTGTAACCGCAAACCAAATCGACTTTCAAAAAAACACACATCCTGGCCAGGTGCACGGAAAAATCCTAGATGTGCAGGATGGGATACCGATCATGTTCCGTGACGTTCAAGCGCCGGAACTCACCGCACGGTCGCCACGACCCGTCGGCCTTAGGTACCATGTGTAGCGGGGATGCCCACAGGCTGTTGGGGCACCTGACGATGCCCAACTGCTCCAAGTTGGCAAACTCCTCATGCGTGCTGGCCAGTTTAGCCACGTCCAGGCGCCGAGGTCGCACAAACACCGGTGGGCCTTTTGTGGTTATAAAATGCTCGACCCCGTGTTTGGTTACCGTAACCAAAAAAGTCAGGACCGTGAGTGCTGGGAATTGTGCAAGTAAATGCTGGTTCTTACCCCCTGGAGCTATAACATTAGCCAGTGTTGTTGACCCAGCTCCCTGAGCTATGCACGGCAGGGAGGTGAAAGAAACAGCATCCACTAAACGTCTGTTGGCCACATCGACTAATAACCCATAAGTACATAAAAAATCTTCACCTAAAATGGGGGCAGAACATGCAGCTACCACAAAGTCCCACTGGAAATTACATCTGTGCAATGATATCGTCAGTGTCCGTTCGCCAAACGTCCTGATGGTGGATCCGTTGGCAGCCGTGAGCTTGGGACCGCTGCCTCCTGCTGACCTGTCTGCACTGACCGGCAGGATGAGGATCTTCTGAGAGCCGGAGTCCACCAAAAACCATCTCCCCGAACGTGTGTCCGTGACATAAAGCAGCTTGTTCCTGTTGCCAGTGGTTGCAGCCGCTACCGACTGCTGGCCATGCCATCTTCCCGGCTTCTTGAACTGGCATGGCGGCAGGCAGCGTTGGGCATTCAAGCCAAAGCGGCGTTGATAGAAACAAATCGCTCCGTTCCTGCATCTCTTGGTGTCCGTCCCTGCTACCAACCATGGCTCCTTGACCTCGCTGGAGCCCCTCATGGATGCCGGTGCTGCTGCATGCACACTGAGAGCACTGGTTGCTAAAATGATGCGGTCCGCTTCCTGCACCAGGGCGCGGTAGTCATTGGTCACCAGCTGCGGCGAGTTGGCCAGGATCGCCCTCGCTGTGGCAGGTAGGTTCATGAGGAATAGGTGGGCGAACAGGAAAGATTTGTTGTTCTTCCCCCTCAGCGCCAACATGCTCTCCATAAGCTCCACGGCTGATCTGTCACCTAACTCTGAACGTGTTAGGAGTCTCTCTCACTGTCAGACAGGGTATAGTGCTGGAGTAGCATCCGCTTGAGTGCTTCATATTTCCCTTGGGCCAGTGGCTCCTGGAGCAGGTTCATCACCTGTTGCATGGCGCGCGCATCCAGCGCAGCGACAACATAGTAATATTTTGTGTCGTCTGTTGTTACCCCACAGAGTGTGAACTGGGCTTCTATATGCAGGAACCACGCGGTCGGGTTGTGAAGCCAGAAGTCTGGAAGCTTGACTGAGACAGCGCACTTGGCGCTGGTGCTCTCTCTCCAGGTAGTCTCTGGGGTGGTGCTTGGCTCGTTCTCCATGGCATGTCTTGGGTCACCAATGTGGAGGAAGGATGCAGACGAGGCAGCGAGCTTGGACAACACACAAACTTTATTCCTCCTCCAACATCAAGTACATACAGTACAACTCTGACTGGGTGTCCGAGCACCTTCTTTTTAAAACATTTAATTCCGTGCCTTGAGACCCAGGGAGCCTGACGACAATAGATTCAGTGGAACAAAGACATGTACGGCACAGTAACATCACATAACGCCAGTAACCGCTTCTCACACCCTCTCTTCTTCCAGCGGTTCTGGTGCCTCCTGAACTCCCGGGGGTGTGGGGGTGGGGGGGTGGGGGGGAATAGTCCTTTCTGTCCTGTCTGAGACCCCCCGGTACCATTTCCTCCTTCAGTCCATTATTCCCTCTTCCCTCCGGCTCCTGACTCTGGGTGAAGAATCCCCCACACCTTGCCACCACACTGTTAGCACAATGGACGTAAGTAAATATTTTATTGATAACATAACTGGGAAAACGTGCTTTTAACTTTACTAAGGAAAGCATTTTTTTTACAAGGTTGGATGTTTTTCATTTTGAGAATGAATTAAAAACTAAAGGTAATAAAGATTAAGTTTTAGCTATGTTTACAAGAATATTTCTCAAAATAGTATTTCTACCAAATAAATATTTTTTTTTATCTACCATATTAACAATACTTTATTTTTTTTAATTTTGAGCTTTACCACCACTATACCAATTTCTACGTATGATTTCCACTGTAATTTTTATTTTCACTTTTTTTTTTTTTTTACCTCCCAAGTTTTCGTCCTGCCCATCTCTCTTTTTCTAATTGGTTGCTGTAGGTGTCCATCAACTGAAGTCGTAAAGGTCTTCGATCGACGATAATGATGTCGCCAAACTGGGCAATGCGGCGTTCCGCTCCCTTGGAGAGGCTATTTCATATTATGGGATGTTTTTTGGGTTAAATATGATGAAATGGTAGTTAGTTCTGAGTGTAACAGCACTCCGGACGGCGACAAAAGACGGGCAGGGCTAACGTCCGTGGATGTAGCTTAGCATTTTGCTCGCCAACCGCTGACAGAGCTATTGTTTGTTGGCTAACATGGCAACGAGAGCTAGCGTTAGCAGCGTTGGCTAGACCGACTCACCAACTGTAATATTACCGGTAAGCTTGTTTTAACACTTCATTGTTTGAAATAACCGGTGTTTTATATTGTATTGTGAAGCTTTTCGGCCTAACAACGGCAGGCGTTACCTTTTTCTGCTAATGTTAGCATTTCATACTTGATCCCTCTCCGTTGTCAGGCAGGCAGCTGCCTATTCAAGTTCATATCGTATTACCATCATGGCCCGTGACTTTTTACTCAGTTATTGTGTCAAATCGTGCTTTGTGTGTTACATGACGATGTCGTCGTGCTTTTCAGTGAGTGGCCTGTTCTGGCAACTCTTAATTTCTCAATTGGAATGTCCAAGGCCCTCTATAGTAATGTCGCCTTGAGCTTTTTATGCTTATTTGTTCCTCTGGTTTTGCTTGGGTTTATGCTCTAGCGATGTCTTCAGGTAGAGGAGCCAAGTTGCAAAAATATTTGAGTTGGAAGTACTTGGGTCATTTCAAACTACAAAATATGACTCCCAGAGTGAAAACTGCCAAATTTGTAAATATTAACTAAAAGCAATAAATAAAAATTGAATTCATATGGAGCTATTTGAAGGCATTACCTGTCTTAAATTGGGTCTTTTTCAAAATTCAAAGAAAATTTAAGAATATCTTGTTGGAAGGAGATGATCTGTCAAAGGCTGTGTTGGGCCACGTCATACCGTTTGATAGTGTGCTTCTGAGCACCTGATTGATTGAATTTTAGTCAGGGTCTCAGTGCTGCACTGAATGTTTTTAGGGAGTGTCTATCGATACTGAAGACGTATCCCTTTGCAAAGTGTCTACAGATACAGAAGAGTTGACCAATCCGACAAAAGCTTTTCAGATCAACTCAAGTTCGCTGTGGGTGTTTTGCAGGTGTAGAGTGTGGTCGATCAGTGGTTTACCTTCTGCTCTTGGTGTCATGCCCACGCCATTTTTTGATATGAGATGGAATTTAGAATCCTAAATTAAAATTAAGAGGTTAGCTTTATGATTTGAGAAAGGATAAGGTTAAAAAGGTAATAAATAGCTATTAATTAAAAAATTGAAACCTTATAAGTTAATATGAGAAATGTCCTTTCTTCAGCTGTTGAAAAATGCCTCAGATTTCCATACCTGTAGCCGCTTCCTTTAAGAGAATATTTTAATAGAATGTGCTGGCCAATCAGATTTGAGCCATATCTGTAGCAAGCATTTTCTGCATACTGTTCCAGACCTGTAGCCACTGCCATGTTTTTATGATGGCTGCATCTGTCTGACCTCACATTTTATTGTTCTGAAATCATCCATCCATCCATCCTTCCATATTCTACTACTTATATCAGTGTCTGGGTTGTGGAAGTAGTATTTTAAGCAGAAAAACAATTTCCTTTTCCAACTCTTTAGGGAGTATGCTAAGTCAAGTCAGGAGACATTGGGCCTCATGCAAGAACTGTTAGTATCAACAGATTTGTTTGTAAGTGTGACGTATGATCAATTTATGTGGACTTTTGGGATTCACCAATTTTAGTATCTAGAAATTTATTTCATTTACTAACAAAATTTAGGCATGGTCCAGACCAGTTGTTATGTGTAAATTAGCAACGTTAATGATTAATTGACTTTCAATTAGTTGTCAATAAGAATTTAGTCGACTAAATTAAATTAGTTGTCAATTAATTGATAGCTCAGCAGTCCTTTTCAACGGGAGCTTATTCTATGAAACGTAGTGGACGTGGTCACCCATTGCCACGTTTCAGCTGAAAAAGCAGAAGATGCCAAGCCCCTAGAGCGCATATGCTGTGTATAGTGAAAAAAAACTCGCCCTTCTGGATTACGTCGGAGGGCAACAACAAATTCTAATAGCACGGCGAGCTTGAAGGTCCACCTGCTTCAAATTAACATAGCGGAGAAACTGACCAGAGCAAAGAAAAAGATTACACAACTCGCTGCAAGATGGGAAAGCAGACCAAACTCAAGTTACCACTGAGGTAACAGACAACAGAGGGAGGCCAGATTGTACTGGGTTGTCCTGGATTGCCAGGGTACTGTGATAATGTTTAACATGCAACAGATGAAGCAGTTTTTCCAATTTGTTTTCCTGTTAAAACAGTCTACTAGTGCATCTCAGTAAATTAGAATGTGAAGGGTTTGTTTTTTTGTAATATAACTAAAAAAGATAAATTTATGATATTGGTAATAGTTTTTAAAATAAATTAAAAATCATGACATTTGTAATTGAGTGGTGGCCTAGTTGATAGAGCATCTGCCCCACAACCGAGAGGTTGGGGGTTCAAGTCCTGGCCGGGTCATACCAAAGAAATGTCATGGTGGGTACCAGCTTCTCCTATACTGAGCCCATAGTGGAGCCACACTCCGTCCACAGCAAGTTCATTTTGCCACCAGTCTGGAGAAATGGCAATGAACAGCCAGCAGAACACACCCGTCCCCACTCTGTGATCAGATTACCGGGGGAACTGCCCCTGATTCCCAGCTGTGCCCCCCCAGTCAGCTTCTATCTCTGTGATTAATTGTGATTGTTTTTAGAGCAAGAAGTTCTCATTTAAGGGCCATCCACTCCAAGCACGATGAAGGTGAGGATACATGTAAAATTATAGTTTTAAAAATCATTCTAACTTAAGTAGATTGAAGAGTCCACACAGCAATAACCATAACAAAAGTGGCAGACGATATCATTGGGATCACTTTCCGAGCAATTTTATTAATGATAAAAACAGTTTCAGCCAATAAGAAAACATCTGACAAACGTTGTCACCTGTCTTGACAGCAGGGCTGAAGTAAATGACAGAGTTTGGGGAAGTTTATCTACCTGCTTTCAGCAGGATCTGAGTATGCAGTAGGAAGAGGAGAAATGATGAAGACTGTATTTGGATGCATAAAGCGGCCCTCTGGAGCAGCTGTATGCATCCAAGCTGAAATTATTATTGATTTGCAAGCCTATGTGATTCCGCTTTGTGCTGTGCGCTCACTTCATCCTACCTGTGCGAGTATGTTGTCTGGAGTCGAGAGAAAAATCAGGTGAATAATTTTCACACTCTTTCTGCTTTTCTTATTTTTTTCTCTGCCCATGGTACAGGTCTAGTTAAAAAAATCCTTTAAGATTACTGATTGCAGCAGCAGCAGCATAAACGGTCTCATCCTGCAGCAGGAGAAACGTATATGTGGCGGGGTGAAGCCGGTGTGGAGTGTGCAGCTCAAGTTTTGCTCTGCTGTTAAAGCAGTATCGTTCACTGCTGTGGGCACTTAAAACGATTTTTAAAACTATAATCTTATAGTTATCATGTTTGGTGTGGCTAAATATGTACTTTTAATGGGCTGGTTCAGAGGTGTCAAACATATGACCGTGGGCCAAAACCTGTCCGCCGGGGGGGGGGGGGTTTCAAATTTTTCTCTGTAAATTTATAGCTTTCTTTCTAGTAAATTTCTGACCTTTTTTACTAATTAGAATTGTTCATGTAAATTTGAGACATTTTTCTCCTTAAGATGAGACTTTTTTCCTTGTCAGTTTTCTTTTTCTTTCTCCTTTTTTTTTTTTTTTTTTTTTTTTTTTTTTTTTTAAACCTGGTGAAAATGGTTAGTGTCCATTTCGGTTAGATCCATCAACAATTACTAGGGGTGGGAATCGCGAGGGAGCTCGCAATTTGATTCGGATCGCCATTGTTGGGTCACAGTTCGATCCTATCACGAGTCAATGATAATCACAATATCGCGATAATAGAGTATTACAATCCCATATATTTCAAATTTTTTCATCTTATTCAACCTCAAGTCATATCCCAAAGTAAAACTGTGGACATCTCTTTCATATTATATTATAATAAAGTATTCTTGGGGCTTAATTTTCCGCGGAGACACGTCTTTGCACACAGGGAGGGTGGTGGACTGTTTGGAATTGACTCCCACTTCAGGTACAGTGGGGTAAAAAAGTATTTAGTCAGCCACCAATTGTGCAAGTTCTCCCACTTAGAAGATGAGAGGTCTCCAATTTTCATCATAGGTATACCTCAACTATGAGAGACAAAATAAGAAAAAAAAATCCAGAAAATCACATTGAAGGATTTTTAAAGAATTAATTGGTAAATTCCTCGGTAAAATAAGTATTTGGTCAATAACAAAAGTTCATCTCAGTACTTTGTTATATACCCTTTGTTGGCAATGACAGAGGTCAAACATTTTCTGTAAGTTTTCACAAGGTTTTCACACACTGTTGCTGGTATTTTGGCCCATTCCTCCATGCAGATCTCCTCTAGAGCAGTGATGTTTTGGGGCTGTCGCTGGGCAACACAGACGTTCAACTCCCTCCAAAGATTTTCTATGGGGTTGAGATCTGGAGACTGACTAGGCCACTCCAGGACCTTGAAATGCTTCTTACAAAGCCACTCCTTCATTGCCCAGGCGGTGTGTTTGGGATCATTGTCATGCTGAAAGACCCAGCCACGTTTCATCTTCAATGCCCTTGCTGGTGGAAGGAGGTTTTCACTCAAAATCTCACGATACATGGCCCCATTCATTCTTTCCTTTACACGGATCAGTCGTCCTGGTCCCTTTGCAGAAAAACAGCCCCAAAGTATGATGTTTCCTCCCCCATGCTTCACAGTAGGTATGGTGTTCTTTCTCTTCCAAACACGACAAGTTGAGTTTTTACCAAAAAGTTGTATTTTGGTTTCATCTGACCATATGACATTCTCCCAATCCTCTTCTGGATCATCCAAATGCTCTCTAGCAAACTTCAGACGGGCCTGGACATGTACTGGCTTAAGCAGGGGGACACGTCTGGCACTGCAGGATTTGAGTCCCTGGTGGCATAGTGTGTTTCTGATGTAGCCTTTGTTACTTTGGTCCCAGCTCTCTGCAGGTCATTCACTAGGTCCCCCCATGTGGTTCTGGGATTTTTGCTCACCGTTCTCGTGATCATTTTGACCCCACGGGGTGAGATCTTGCGTGGAGCCCCAGATCGAGGGAGATTATCAGTGGTCTTGTATGTCTTCCATTTTCTAATAATTGCTCCCACAGTTGATTTCTTCATACCAAGCTGCTTACCTATTGCAGATTCAGTCTTCCCAGCCTGGTGCAGGTCTACAATTTCGTTTCTGGTGTCCTTTGACAGCTCTTTGGTCTTGGCCATAGTGGAGTTTGGAGTCTGACTGTTTGAGGTTGTAGACAGATGTCTTTTGTACTGATAACGAGTTCAAACAGGTGCCATTAATACAGGTAACGAGTGGAGGACAGAGGAGCCTCTTAAAGAAGTTGTTACAGGTCTGTGAGAGCCAGAAATCTTGCTTGTTTGTAGGTGACCAAATACTTACTTTACTGAGAAACTTACCAATTAATTCATTAAAAATCCTTCAATGTGATTTTCTGGATTTTTTTTTTCTCATTTTGTCTCTCATAGTTGAGGTATACCTATGATGAAAATTGGAGACCTCTCATCTTTTAAGTGGGAGAACTTGCACAATTGGCGGCTGACTAAATACTTTTTTGTCCCACTGTATGTCTAGCTGACTCACCAAAGGGGAATCATGTTATGGGTCAGTCCGTCCGTCCATGTGTCTGTCCGTCCATCTGTCCCACTTTTGTGAAATCAACTCCTCCTATAGTTTTGGTCTGATTGTTTTGAAATTTAGTACCATGGTTTGATATATTCTGATGTGCCTTTTGCAATTTGGTTTTGATAAGACGATTTTTGCTCCAGCCCCCCACGACCCGACAAAAGGATTAAGTGGAAGAAGATGGATGGATGGATTTTTGCGGGAATTGTAGCCCCTGACCTATGACTTCCTGTTTCACCATACTTCATAGACAGTAACTGTCTTGCGGAATCAGTTCCTCCTACAGTTTTGGTCCGATTGTTTTGAAACTTGGTACCATGGTTTGGCATATACTGAGGATGTGCATATTGCAGTTTGGTTCTGATTGAATGATTTTTACAGGAGTTGTAGCCCCTGACCTGTGACCTCCTGTTTCATCTCACTTCATATGGCGTTCACTTATACAGCGCTTTTTCTCATCTCTGGATGACCAAAGCGCTTTACAGATCCTGCTATCCACCCATTCATGCACACATTCACATACTGATGGCGGCAGAGCTGCTATACACACACACACAGGCGCTAGCCTGGCCATCAGGAGCAACTGGGGGTTCAGTGTCTTGCTCAAGGACATGTTGACATGCAGACTGTAGACAGAGCGGGAATCGAACCCATGACCCTCCGATCAGTAGTCAGTCACACTACACCTGCGCCGCAGCCGCCCCCACTTCATAGGCAGTAACTGTCTTGTGAAATCAACTCCTCCTACAGTTTTGCATCAGTTGTTTTGATACTTGGTACCATGGGTTGATATACTCTGATAATGCGCATATTGCAATTTCACTCTCATCTGATGACCTTAAGGTCAACGGTCAGACGTCAGATTTTTCCCTAAAGCTTGTAAACACAGTAACTACTGAAAGAAATGATGTAGGCTTTTCAAATCGATACAATAGTTGTATCTAATACACATCTTGGACAACTTACACCCTCCCCTAACTATGGGTGTGGGGTCAAAGGTTAAAGTTGAAAGTTAACATTGTAGTTGCACTATGGTAAATGCTACATTTACCATTATTATAAAACAAGTAACGCTAGGGCCACCAAACCTGGTCCACAGGTTCACCTTGGAATCCTGACCTCAGACTACGGGTTTGGGGTCAAATGTCAAGGTTAACATTGCCTATGCCTTATTACTGTACAACGAGTAAAGTTAGGGTCACCAATAGGGCTGTCACGGTGGAGGAATTTTCCCTGCGGTGATAGTCAGGTTCACTCTGAGACCATAACCTCTGGCTACAGGTTTGGGGTCAAAAGGTCAAGGTTGGCACACCCTATGATCTTTTACTATAGAATGTGTAAAGCTCTCTAGGGTCATCATACTTGCTACACGAGTTCACCTTGGGATCCTGACCTACAACTGTGGGTTGTATACTTTGTTGTATATTCGTGGATGGGCTTATCATAATTTGGTTCTGCCACAGTAATTATATTGAAAAGTTGAAAAATTTCTGTCAGTAAGTACTGGGATCGTCAAAGAAAACAGAGGCGGGGGATATTGCACTCGCCTCAGAGTGCTCTTGTTCTTTTGTTTAGGTTGAAAGGCGGCAGTGGTTGGCCGCGTGCGCCCCGGCCTGGATGACGATGCCACTGCATTTCATAGAATAAGCTCCCATTGAAAAGGACTGCAGAGTTATCAATAATTGACAACTAATTTAAATTAGCCGACTAAATTCTTAACAATTCATTGAAAGTCAATTAATCATTAACATCCCTAGCTGAAATCTGTTTTGGTAATTGAACAACGCATTCCACCCAACACACAAGAAAAAATTGCCGATCAATGCGCTGAAGACGTACGTCGATAATGGTGTCGACGTGATGCGGGTGCATAAATCCAGCTTAAGGGTGAGCCCAGACAGCCTATGGAAAAGCTTATTTCAGCTACTTGTCCACAATCTTATTCTTTCAGTCACTACCCCAAGTTTATGACCATTGGTGAGGGTAGTAGAAACATAGATTGACTTTTAAGTTGACAGCTTTGCTTTAAAGCTCAGCTTCCTAACTGGCTAAACTAAAATCATTTTTGTTTGAATAACCTTAATTATTACAAAGGCAGTGGTCACTTTGTGCATTTGTCTGTTTCTAGTGGTCCCATTTGACCATATACGTAAACACAAAAATTACATCGCTACAGTTTTTGAATAATTTCTCTTGCTGCTTCCACAGCCTAAAAGTGCATGTTGTATATGAAAGACTGATTGAGACTGGCACTTGTTAAACTTGGCAAATTTTCATTTTGATGATCATGTGACATTTCTTGTCTTTATTCACAGATGTGGTCATCCTGCATGATGTGTGATAGTAGTACGGCCAGTGAGCAGTACCTTTCTTCCTCATCTGGAGCCAGCCCCCCCATTTTATCATCTTCTTAAAATTGTATGCTAACCACGAAGATGAACGACAGGAAGGAACCACCCTTCTTTAATGATGACCGCATGGGAGCTTTTCAGTATAAGCTGACTTTCTATGACACTATGGAGCTCTTCATTGAGACCCTGACAGGAACCTGCTTTGAGCTGCGTGTGTTGCCCTTTGAGGCTGTTGTTTCTGTCAAAGCAAAGATCCAGAGGCTGGAAGGTACAGAGCTTCCATTTTAAGTTTTCATATTTTAGTCTACTGTTGGAGCAACTGTAGCTGGGTTGTTAACAGCGTGTTTATGTTAGCATAACACTGTTGAACCCTGTAATCACAAAACAGGATTAACAAGACTGTGGTGTTGTAGTAAAGGGGCTAATTTTTTTTAGCTCATTCCAGCAATGCCGAAAGGAGCTAATGTGATGACATGGCATCCGTCCATTCACATTTTATGGGAATCGCTATTCCTCCTAGGCATTTACCCCTTTTCTCACCAAACTCACTCACAATGATCCCCAGGTGGGTCTGCATCCAGGTTGTGGTCAAAGTCAGAGGTCAGGTAATGATGCTGGAACTTTTGTTTGTCATTCCAATGAAATTTATGAAGATGACTGCCTGAAGAAAACATGCTGATTTCCCCAAGCATTGATGATATGGGCTGCAGGTCAGGTAAAGGTATGGGGGAGATGGCAGTCATTACATTTTCAATAAATGCACAAGTTGACATTGACATTTTGGACAGTTTTCTTATTCCATCAATTGAAAGCAAGTTTGGTGATGATAACATAATTTTCCAGGATGCCATAGGACAAAAAACATAAACCCTTTCCCTCAAGAAAGACATATGTCAGTGGCATGGCCTGCAAATAAGCCAGACCTCAGTCCCATTGGAAAATCTGTGGTGGAAATTAGGGATGCAAGTTATCGATTAATTCATTCATCATTAGTCGATTTAATGATTAATTGATATGCCCAATTTTCCCGAGAATCTGAATTTCACTTTGTACAATAGGTCTTTCTATCTATAACATTAAAAGGTAATTACTCTTTTTGATATACTGAATAAAACATGAACATCATAGTGTTTCCTCTGGCTTAAAGATCTTGGCATGGTGGCAACATATTTTTCGGGGGGGGGGGCAGAAAACACATTTTTTTTTTTTTTTTTTTTTTTGTTACTTATTTGTACCCGTAGGTAGACTTGGTTTGCAGTCTGGTGACAAGCCACCGGCTGCTGGTCGCTGCGTGCGCGAGCGCCCTAAACCTACATGTTTTTGGTATGCGGGAGGAAACCGGAGAAATCCCGGAGTAAACCCACGCAACACGGGGAGAACATGCAAACTCCACACAGCTCACTGTTGGTCGGGGTCTGGGATCGAACCCACGATCTCATGATCCCCGCGATCCCCCGGCCGAGGGTAAAACTGTGCTGCCACAGTGCTAAACCACTGCGCCACCGTGCATGACACGATTGTAACCAGAATATGTTAATTTTACACTATTTTTGTTTTTTAAAATTTTGCACAGTAATATTGCATAATGGAACTTACCATTTGAAGTATTGTACAACCAAGGCTTGAATATTGGAATATTGGGCCAGTTGGGGTCCCACCCAGATGTCCTGTGTTTGGACTTTTTACTGGTGTTATCCTTCTCTCCTTCCTCTGCTCTCACCTCTCCTGTACCCTCTGCCTGATCACTTTCCTCCCCTTGGCTCTTCTCTTCGGTCTCATCTTTCCCTCACTGAGCCCTGTCTAATTCAGGTTCTCTCTCTGTCTATGGTGGTATACAAACAGGTTAGAAAATACCAAGTGTCATGTTTTGTCCTGCAGGATTTTTTTTTTTTCATGGTTTACATAAATAACCAAAATGTGTATTTTTTGTATTTTCATTCTAGTGGGTTTTTTTTTTCCATTGACGAAGAGTAGGAAAGGGAAGAGGAAAAAAACATTCATAATAGTAATTTACTCATTCATACTTAAATTATATGATCAGAGTTGGGTATAGTAACCAGAAATTCTACTCATGTAAAAGCAGTACTATGAAATTAATAATTAAAAATAGACAACCAAAAATTTCTAGTTGAGTTAAGGGTACAAATGGCACCCACTTAAAAACTTGAGTAATGACTTCAGTCTTGAAGGTTTGAGGTTTTTCTCAAAAATTTACAATTTTCTTATAGTTTTCTACTTTTCTCTGTAAATTAATCTAAATTTGCAACACTTTTCCTCAAATTTGTAATTTTTGCTTATAAAATTGACTTTTCTTGTACATTTGAGACTATTATAAATGTGGATTATTTTATGGCTAATTTTTATCTTTTTTTAATCCAATCCAACTTTATTTATAAAGCTTTTTAAAAATGACAGTTGACACAAAGTGTTGTACATCAACGATAAATAAAATATAAAATACAGCTAAAGTACAAAACAGCACAAACAAAACAATCGTCATACAATAGAGACAATAAGAATAAATAAAACCAGTGTCTCAAACTGTTAAAAGTCAGAATAAAAATGGGCTTTAAGAGGAGTTTTAAAACTGGACAGTGAAGAGAGGCCGGTCTAATGGACAAAGGCAGATTATTATAAAATTACTGTTTTTCTAATAAATTTGAAATGGAATGTGGCAAATTTTTTACTTTTTTCCCTCATACAATTTAAACTTTTGACAATAATTTTGTAGAGCCAGAACAATAACTTTAACTCGGAATTCAAAGAAATATTATTAAAAATATATTTAAAGAAATAAGTTAACTTAAATGACCAAATATGCAGTTATTTTTGTTACAGTATTTCTATATATTTATAGTTTTTTAGAAATCTCACCAACCCAACAGCAGAAAAAACCTCCCTTATTTTGAAATCCAAATGTTGGCATGTTTAGTTTGTCTGAAGGCTGCTGACGGATTAAAGTCATTAACTTTGTGAATGTCAGTCATCTTAACTTGCCAGGTGCATAATAGGGAACATAACTTAATATTGTAGTGGCTGGTGAAATATATACTCAGCAATTCATCAGTCCCTCTTGCCTTTCCCTTCATATGAAGCCGGCTGCATATGAATTCTAATCACATCTCTTAGCTAAGCGACTCTTCCATTATTGTTCCCGTTTCCAGCGGGTTAAAACTGTGATAAATGCCTCCAGTGCTTACATACTGCTTCTGAATTTTTTTTCCGCATTTAAAGTACTTTAATAAACTCACCTCTACCTGATTGTAAAGCTTGCGTGGGCGGGGTGCTTCTAAACTCCACGTGCATGACGGCCACTCGCGTTGTTCATGTGCGCGCTTGCGGAAAGCCATTGCTCCATGTATTTTTCTTAAATTCATATCTCCTCATTAGCGTGGCGGTAATTTTTCTTGTGAGGCGGGCCGCCACCCAGAAATGTTACCAGAGGAAACACTGCATCATATTCCTCAATGATTTATTGTACCATTGCCTTTTTTTTTTTTAAACTACAGACAGACTTTTTGTGGCTTAACCAATTCTGTACTGTATAGTGTGTACTATGTACTGATGCATCTCAGTAAATTAAAATGTCATGATTTATAGTTCATTTTAAAAACTATAACCAATATCATAAAATTTATTCAAAAAGGTTTGAATTATTTCACTTTGTGTAATAAATATATAAAAGTTTATCTTTTCAGTTTCACAGTATTCTAATTTATGGAGATGCAGTAGTACTGTTTAAACAGAAAAATATACTCACTGCCAATGAAAGCACAACAGAAGTTTGATATTTTCACTAATTTCTATGGAAATGATCAATTAAAGGATGCAAATTATTTTTAGACCTCTTCAAAACAATATCAGAGACGAGTTAAAAATCTGTCAGCAATTTTCAAAATTGAGCAAAACAGAAGCACCCTGACTTTCTGAAATCACAACAAACAGTCTTATCCTTTTGAGTGAGATTTTGCGTGCCCCTAGTGGCAGAGCGCGGCGCTGCGCCTGTCATCTTGTTCTGACATGATTGGCTCCATTGAGGATTTGTTCTGTTTCAGAAGGTGGCAGACACCCATTGGAGGACTCAATGGATGACATGTAATACACCAAAGAAGAACACCTCATTTCCTTTTCCTGTTTTTAGCATTTTAGCCCAGAAAGCTAATATGGCTGCCGTCCGTCATCGTGCACCGTCACTTAGTCAGCTTTGTATGTGGAAAATAGCCTCGGGATACAAACAAAATTTATGTGGGATAATCATAAGACTTTGTAGATGTGGTAGAGAGCGTAAATGACCAACAAAATGTAAAATAACGACCACGATGGGTGAAAACACAGCAACCACGCCAGCCAGCCAGCCCCCCTTTGTCAACAGTGAGGAATTTCTATTTTTTTTTTTTTTTAATATTGTACTAATTTCTTGTTCATATACTTTGAAGATAAGATGATGAGGTACCTCAGTACAAAAAACGGTGTCAAAAGACTGAACCATTCTTTGTGTAAATACGTCCAAAGTCCAGTTTTGACTGAGTTATGGAATTTAAAAAGGTGCCGCAACATTATGCAAATTAGATGCGTAAATTTATTCCCATCTGAAACTTCGGATCATATTTTACATCTTTCTAATTGACAGTAAGCCATTATCTCTTAACTCTTTAAAGTTATAGCCTTGGAAATCTGAACTATTTTATTGACAAAAAATATTTACCGCTCTTGACCACTAGGGGTTATGTCGCAATTCAGCGACAGACACACTCAGAGTTACAAAGGTCAATATGGAATATGGCTTCCATTTACATTAATGCAGGCAGTAATACACTTCCGCATGGACCTCACAAGCTGTCTGTTGTCCTGGGGATATTTAGCCACTGTAATGCCACGATCAGTTCCTGTCTGTTCTCCGGCGCCGGTACTCTGACGTCCTTCCTTGGCCTTCTTATTGTCCGGATTTATCCCCCATTGAACACTTGTGGGATCAACTTGGGAGACGCGTTTCAGCCAAAGTTATGTCGCTGCAGGTACTCTCTGGTGACTTGGGCGGCATGTGGATGAGCATTGTCCTCTTAGAACACCTGGAGGTCAGGGTGGTCCTAAAAGAAGAGCGACACAACAGATTGCAGAGCATGGTCAATATACCGTTGGGCAGTTAAAGTGCCATCAAGGACGACCAACTGTGTCCAGCAGTTATCTGAAATGCTGGTCCACACCATGACTCCAGCACCGCCCCATCGGTTGACCTATCGGACACATGGGGCCGTGGACTGCCAAAATCGGGATTCATTAGAGAAAAGAACAATGTTCCACTGCCATAGGGTCTAGGGGTGGGAATCGTGAGGGATCTCATGATTCAATTCAGATCACGGTACTTGGGTGACAATTCGATCCTAACACGATTCAACACTATTGCGAGATTGAGTATCACAATACCATATATTTACATTTTTTTCACCTTATTCAACCTCAAATCATGTACCATAGTAAAACTATTGACATTGCTTTTGTATAATAAAGTATTCAGTCCAAACGGGCAGCAACCAGACAATTTCATAGTAAATTATTTTTAAATTAAATGGTAAAAGCCGTTCATTTATATAGCACTTTACAAATCCTGCTATTCACCCATTCATGCGCACATTCACACACTGATGGCGGTGGATGCAAAAACAAATGCTCTTAAAATAAATGTTCAACTGATAATAAAATATAGTTTTAAAATAAATAATCAGTGAAGTAAAGGCAAGATGAAATCACATGCCTGGGCTCCAGTGTTTTAATATGTGACAAGAACCCTCTTTGCAAACTGAATCGGTCCCTCCAGGATTTCGCGGGATATTTTTGTGATTGTTGCTGCCCAAAAAGCCTGAATTCGCAGGAGCTTTTTAAAAAGTTGCGATAAAAGTTGTGATGTTTTTAGTGTTTTTTGCACTAAAAGTTGTGGGAAGAATTAAAAATTTTAAAGCAGATGTTTTTTTTTTTTTCCAGTTTACTGCAGTGATATTCTATATAACAATACAAGAAAAGCTCAGGATTGTCAAAAAATTCCTATTATAGTGATTTGCAAATTAAGCAGAAACTTCTGCGATACAGAAAAACTCTTTTGTGTAATAGCAAATACAGACTTTAACACAATATCCATTACAACAGCTAAATTGCAATGAATGCATGTTAATGAGTATAGATTTGGAAATTATTGGCAGCACCTTCATTTGAAAACTGCAGCGGTCCCCAACCACTCAGTACCGAGTGGAGAGGAAAAAATAAATGGTACCCAGTCAAGTCCCCCCATAACAAACTCACCCCACAGCAAACTCACCCCGGAAGCATACACATGTAGGCCCTGCATTACCTGAACTCTCATCATCATAATCAGCTGTGTCTCAATTCAAGTTCTGCGTCCTCCAAGTGCGCATTTCTAGGCCAGATATGTCACTGTTTGTTCACAGATTCGGACTTTGCAGATCAATAATTCTTGAACAAAACATTGTTGAAACACAAACCACACCAATCTAATGCAGTGGTAAAGTGGACAAAGAGCTACAACCTCATTTTCATTAAAAAGAGCCGTCCTCTGAGCTCCAGCAGTTACATTGGGGTCTATGAGCTGCCATCGGGGAAACAATGAGCAGGGACCGTCTGCAAATTGCAACTCCGAGGGGGGGGGGGGGGACCAAAAAAACCCCCTTAAAATTAAATACTGTCATGGTCATCAGGTGTAATGTCACCAGAATCAGTTCATACGTCAGTTGTGTCGTTTTTGTCAGACTAAAATGCTTAGTTTGCATAAATTTTATTCTTCATAGTTTGGGAAAATATTTATTTAAAAAAATATCCAATGACTTGAAAATTACAAAGTGTGGCTTCACCAAAATCACATCACATGCAATTCATCTTCTTCTAGTCAGACTACAACACATAGTTTGGATTAAAGAAATTTTTTTCATAGCTTTTAGGAATATTTATTAGGATTAAATTTCAGCATTATCAAGGCTAGTGCCACTATATGCTGCCCAGCCTCTAGGGGTCTCCTGTTAGAAACACTTGTTACTTGGTCCCAAAAAAATATCATAGGTTAGGGAAATATTTATTAGAAATGATGGTTAAAAACTTCTAAACAACTGAGTGCAGTGTCACCAAAATCACCTCACACATCATCAGATGGTCATATTACGTCACTTACTGTAGGTTGGGTAAAAAATGTTTTTCATATCCATCCATCCATCTTCTTCCGCTTAATCCTTTTCGGGTTGCGGGGGGGCTGGAGCCTATCCCAGCATCTTTGGGCGAGAGGCAGGGTACACCCTGGACAGATTGCCAGTCCATCGCAGGGCCAACACAGAGAGACAGACAACCATTCACTCTCACAGTCATACCTAAGGACAATTTAGAATCCCCAGTTTGGTGCCAATTAACCCAACTTGCATGTTTTTGGCATGTGGGAGGAAACTGGATAAATCCCGGAGTAAACCCATGCAGACACGGGGAGAACATGCAAACTCCACACAGGTCACTGTTGGTTGGGGGCTGGGATCGAACCCAGGATCCCCCGGCCAAGGGTGAGTTGCTGTGCTGCTGCAGTGCTAACCACTCCGCCACCGCGCTGCCCCGTTTTTCATATTTTTGGTAAATATTTAGTCTGACCAAAACGACACAATTGACGTATAAACTGATTCTGGTGACGTTACACCTTATGATCCTGACAGTATTTAATTTTAAGTTGGGTTTTCTCTTGGAGTTGCAATTTGCAGACAGTCCGTGTGCATTGTTTCCCCCAACGGCAGCTCGTAGACACCAATGTAACTGCTGGAGCTCAAGAGGACGGCTTTTTTTTTTTTTTTTTTTTTTTTTTTTTAATGAAAATGAGGTTGTAGCTCGTTGTCCACTTTACCAATGTATTAGATTGGTGTGGTTTGTGTTTCAACATTTTGTTCAGGAGTTATTGATCTGCAAAATCCAAATCTGTGAATATCTTGCCAACTTTACTGAAGTCTTAAAAAAAAAAAAAAAAAAAAAAAAGGTTGAAAAGTTCATATAGTGGTCAAATTTGACCAAACAGGTTGTCTGTCCAGACCACAGATTCACATCTTTAAAGCTCATTGACCACATGTAGTAATGATTTTACCTCTAAAGATGTATAAAATGTTCAAACACTGGCTGTAGTGTTAGATTTGTGTGTTGTGTTTGTGGTTTTGCGGCATCTCTCCTCACGTGCGCTTCCGCGACGGGGTGCTTTTGGGGCAGGCGGACGCTTTTCAACACAAACCCAGCGCTTCGTACACGCAGTCAATGCGGAGACGTGACGAGACACCCACCGACAGGCTGGGGGAGACGGAGGAAGGGACGATTTTGGAAACCTCGCGGGTGAGTTTTTTTTTTTTTTTTTTTTTTTTTTTAAATCACACACTCTCTTTTAATGTATTTCGCAGGGATGGCAACAGGAAATTCTGATTTCAGCTGAAATCTAATTTGGTCGATTGACCTACGGGGGGGCCGGGGGGGCGCAGCCCCCCTGAAGCTGGGAGGTTTTCAGTAAAATACAAGTAATTTAGACTGAAAAAAATGATTAAAAAAATGAAATACTAGACTTAGATAAATCATTAAATTTAATGAAAAGTTAACTTACTTTTTCTTCAATGTTGTCTCACTGTCTTTAGTCCAACATATTTAACAGTTCTATTAGAGGTTTTTACACTATTTACACTGGTCACCAAGTCACTTCTAATGTGAAACTTTCTTCCTTTTGGCAGCAAGCTGTGTCAGTCTCTGAACTTTGAACTTCATCTCCTTTTCTGGTTTCTTCAGAAACTGTCCAAGTGTTTCTGTTACCTCATTGAACTTTGAGCCAATTTTCACCTTTACTGTCACTTCGCTCCCCGAAGCTCCTGGGTTGTTATGATTTTTAAGTACCAGAACTGTGCTTACATGACATAAAACAAACAGCTGAATGCCACTTATTACTGTATAATATTGACTTATGTTCCAAGAAGATAGCATTCCTAAACTAGAAAAGCACTCAGAGCGCATCCCTCCGCCAAGGCTCCTTCCGTTTGTCATGGATCAACTCCAAAATGTAATGGTTTTGTGTGTAGGCCTATAGCCACTTGTGGTGAAAATTGCATCAAAGTCTGTCCATCAGTTTTGGAGTATTGTTGCTAACACAATGTGAGAAGATAAGCGCCTTGGCTGAGGTATGCATTCTCAGATCATCACCAAAATATAATGGGTTCCTCTCTAGCCCAAGAACCACCTCTGGTGAAAATTTTATCCAAATCCATCCAGTAGTTTTTGTGTAATCCTGCTGCACAAATACAAAAAAAGCCCTTGATGGAGGTATGCACTCTCAGATCATCACCAAAATCTAATCATCTGTTCCCCGTGCCATTGCACACCTTTCCTGAAAATTTCATGAAAATCCGTCCATAACTTTTCCTTGCTAACAAACAGACAGACAGACCAACGCCGATGAAAACATAACCTCCTTGGCGGAGGTAAATATTCCAACAAGCATTATCCATCACATGCTTTAACACTTGATCAAATCAAAATCAGTTAATTTTATCTATTCCATAATAGAAATAAAATTCCAACATACCATTACTTTTTATAATTTCAGCATTCATTTCAGATCACCAGTTTCAATCTCCATTGAGTCTTGAGCAGCTCATTTTCCTCCCCCGCGCAGCTCAGCTCAAACAGCCGCTGTACGCTGCACTCAAACGGAAACCGAGTCGACTGGACTCCTGAACGGGAGCAGGCGTTCTGAGGTTAAAACGGCGCTCATTACCCACGTCTCGGACATGGGCATAGCGGCCGTCGTGGAGCAATGCGTTGCCGGTTCTTGGCAGCCGCTCACCTTTTTTTTTAAGCAGGTCTTTGCACGACAGTGAGCGTAAATACTGCATGTTCGACAAAGAGTTAATGGCTCTCTACCTGGCGTACGCCACTTCCGGTTCTGGCTGAAAGGGCACACTTTCACTGCGTCGTGGATCATAAGCCGCTAACGTACTTAACGTACATATAATATACAAATAAAGCGGAATTCGGTGACTTACCGGAAAAATCACATCCCTGAGAACAAGCCGAAATGAATTTTTGACAAAGCATACGAGCCATTTGATTGGTCCAATCGTTTGCAACTATCCAATCGCAGGGCTGTTTACAATACAGCAGTAGCTTGAGTACATCCGGGTTATCGCGAGACTTCGGGGAAGCGCCGAGCGCGTATGTTTTTTTTTTCCAAACTTTATTGAGAACAAGGTAAAGGTACAAAATTATGACATAGATGATGATAAAATCGGCGGAAATCCGCGGATCGGCGGAAAATTGCCATCCCTGATTTCGTTAATACCGTATTTTCCGGACTATAAGCTGCTACTTTTTCCCCACGCTTTGAACCATGCGGCTTATACAGAGATGCAGCTTTTCTATGAATTTTTCTTCAGCCCTCAGGGGGCGCTGTAGCAGAAGTGCAAAAACGAGACAGGCAGCGGGAGTCAGTGCAAACAAGAAAGCGCCAGTTTTTATTCTTGGCACATGCAACCCAAGACGCACAACAGCAAAATACAGTAATATTTTTACACCCTCACCCCCTCATAATGGAAAACGCATGAAAAAATTCCTATGATGCAGAGCAGCTCAGCTTCAGAGGCAACTTTTCCTTGAGATGAGAGTGACTGGAGCAACACCAAAACAGAGACTGAAAAGGTATGTGACGAAGATTATCTGAGGCTGTTCAACTCTGACACTGAAGAGGACGACTTCAGTGGCTTCAGTGCGCAGGAGGAAGATGAATACGTGATTTGTGGTTTCAGTACACGGGAGAATAAAGCGACTTTAATACCGTAGTTGCGCAGTTGCGCTTTAAGTGCGCAGGAAGAAAAAGTGACAGTGGTTTCAGTACGCAGGAGGAAGAAAAATAAAGCAACTTTGTTTTAGTGCACAGGAGTAAGATGAATAAAACCATCAATGACTTTTCTGTTTTGTTTGATCAGCACTTTTACTGCCGTGTTACAGGCACTGTTCGGAAACAATCAGTTCAGGTATATGAATAAACACTTATGGTACAAAATATCTTATTTCTCAGCCTGGATATCGGCGGCTTATAGTACGGTGCGGCTTATATGTGACAAAATATGCATTTCTTTTAAATTTTAGTGGGTGCGGCTTATATTTAGGTGCGCTATATAGTCCTGAAAATACGGTACACTCTGTAAACACAGAAGTGAATGCAGTACAGCGATGCATTTGGTTGGTTAGACTGAGCGTTTGAGTGCCAGTCAGACAAATTTGATAAGTGAAATTGGCGGAAGTTGATGAGGATTGGCCAAAATTGCGGGAAAGTTGCGGTGATTGGACAAAGTTGCAAGGTCACGCAATAGTTGTGCTGATTGGCTGATTTTGCATGAATTGACACAATCATAACATTGCAAAATCCTGGAGGGACTGACTGAATGTGTCATATCCAGGTCATTCGTCCCGTCTTTGTTATAAAATCCAAAAAAGTCCAGACATTTAATTTAAACTTTGACACTGCAATTCTCTCTCTCTCTTTTTTTTTTTTTTTTTTTTTTTTTTTCCTCCCCAGTGGTGCTGCTCTCTCCGCCATCTTAAATTGTACTGGGGCTGGGCTGCAAGTAAATCTCATGAGACACCTTTGCAGCAATGACTTTGTGTCATTGCTGTGGACTGAAAACTCAACTGATACCCAAGTATACAGCAGTTTGTGCTTTTTTTTTAAAATTACAAGATTGATCTGTGCATTGATCAGTGCATTGTCGCGAGTGCCAAGTATTGCAATTCATCCCTGAATCGGTCTTTTTTTCCCACCCCTAATAGGGTCCACCTGTTGTGCTAATGAACCCACTCGTGGTGATTTCGTTGCCGCTCTGCCATCAGGATCATCCCGCTAAGGGTCTTTAGGTTTGTAGGTCCTGACGCCTGAGGCGCCTTTTCACCATACTGGCCGAGATCCTTGGCTGGCGTCTCTCTGCAGTTTCCTGGGCTGTCTGGGTGGCTGTGTGGAATTGATTTCTGAGGTGTTGCAGCATGATGTACTGGTCTTGCTCCAGGGTGGTGACACGTGCTCGTCCTGGATGTGGTCTGTCGGCTACGGACCCAGTTTCAATCTGGCATTGTTGCAACCAAACAATGGTTGATGCATTGCAGCCCAATCGGAGTGCCACCTGTTGTACCAACATTCTGCCCTTCAAAAGGCCCAAAGCATAGTTTCATTCATCACGTGACAGTCGTGACATCATGGCGATTTCACAACCTAGTGTTATGCATTTTTGTTCTTTATATGAGGACAATGACCACTCCTTAAAATCACCTATTTTTGGCTTTTGCGTGTCCAAAACAAGCAAGCTGAAAAACGCTATAGAGCCAGAGCTCAAAGGCAGTGAGTCGTGACAGTCAGTACCACTGAAAATGAATTCTGACCTGGAAAAACTTCCTTCTCCAAACCTTGCAAATAAAGATAGGAAATGTGTCATCCTTTGAGGTTTAAAAAGATGCTTCTCTGCTTTTCTAGTTTGGCTGATGTGGAGAGCTGTTTAATGTCACTATACAAACTCCCAGTCCAGAGATGGCTTTTCAGAAAGTTAAAAAAAAAGAAAAGAAATTCTTACCACTTATTCAGCTCCCAGTTTATCCAGCAGATTGCCTTGTCCCCCCCCCCCCCCCCAAAAAAAATAAATAAAAAATAACAGCCTGCTGTAAAGTCAGACTTAACATTTTGCTAGAAGTTTTTTTTTGTTTGTTTTTTTTTTTTTTACATCATAGAGCAGCTCTTGTAATGTCTTGGTTAGATTTAGAATGTCATGTGCACTTTGAGCTCATGACCATCTAAACAAAAGTGCCAGGCTGTTTGAATTTTCAAAATGCGTTTTCCCATATTGTCACAACAAAGCTGTGGGGTCATCTTCTGGCTTGCCTTTTAAGAGGGTTATTGGAGGCACCTTGAAGGAAAATGGCCAGTATATTCTGTCATGTTTATATTTGGCGACTTTTTCAAAAATGTTGACCTTGGCTGTCTTTTTAAGGCTGCTTTGTTTTGAGTCAAACTGACCTTGTGTATCTACAGTATATTCTTTAGTTGTGGTTAAAAAGCCCTCTGTCCTCTGCGAGGGATGAGGTCTGTCAGCCAGATCTGTGTTTGTTATTGAACATACCCGTCTGCACTGAAGGGACCACTGCTTGCTCACTAACTGGCTCGCATCCGGTACAGGGTCAGGAAGTTGACCGATTGTGGGCGCAGAGACCTTCCTGACTGCATACATTCTTCTTTTATTGCATGCAGTAGCTCTTCTCATCCTTAGTGTTCTTTAGGTTGTCATATCTTTACAGGAGTCTTATTTTGGTCCCATTTTCCCTGAAATGTAGCCGTCATTTAACCCACATCATGTATAGGTTTTAGCTTTTATTTAAGCTGTTTTTATGACATTTTAGCAAATTTCAAGGACATTTGTTTTTGTTTGTGCTACAATTTGCTCTTTTTAGCAGTTGCTTACTTTGATCTTTAGGTGGCACACATTGATCACCTTTACTGTTGTGCACATGCGTGTAAATGCTTCTGTTTCCAACATTCCCACCATGTTTATCAACTTATAGAACTGAGTGTATGAAATATAAAAAGGTCCATGCCAACTTGGGTTGTTTTCTCTCCTTCCCCCTCTCTGATTGTGAAGGTATACCTGTTTCCCAGCAACACCTAATTTGGAACAATGTGGAGCTGGATGATGATCATTGTCTACATGACTATGGGTAAATCTATTCACAAACATTTCTGCACTTCAGACCACTGCCACCAAGGCAAAACTACACGTACACAAAGACTTTTACAGGCAGTGTTTCAAGACATGCCTCATACATTTAGAATCACTTGCAAGCTCACTTTAAAAGCCTTTCAGCTGTGGTGGTGACTCAGTGTTGATACACTTCAAAATGTTGAAGACGAGGCTTGAAACAAGCGACGCACTGTTCACATTTGAAGAACTTGCCCTTTCACTCCGTCAGTTTATAAGATGCAGAAGTCACCCTCCAATGATCTGCTGGCTGCAGATGGTGGTGGTATTGTTATGAGTGCTTGTCACTTAATTTTCCACATGAACAGCCTCTGGTGAGATCTTGCTCAGTTCCCCTATTGCACTGCAGCATGCTTTGAAGGGTGCTTTCATACCTGCAAGCCTTAGTCCGTTTCATTCAAACTCAAGTTCATTTTCTCTGTTAGTGTGGTTCGTTTTGTCTGGTGAGAACCCTGTAATTACACTCAAGTGCGTACCAAAACAACCGTACCGAGAGGTCTCGGTTCGAATTAAATGGCGAACTCTGGTGTGGTCCTGCAGGTGAGAAAGCAACTGCACTAAAACGGGACCAGCGGCAAATGGTAAAACATTTTATGTCACTGTACATACCTGCTAGATCTTTGAAAATATCTGTGGCTGAGCATGTTACTGTTCTGGAGGATTAATGAATGTTAACGTGCTATTTCCCATCCGTACCAGCGCTTCATTTTCAAACTGTACAATTTGCCAAAAGTGGTATATGCACGTATATAATAAGCGATAACCAGGGCAATGAACCCCCCCCCCCCCCGTAGATTACACTACAATTTGTGTTATTTTTCCCAGAAATGCATAAATACATGGTAGTCATCCTACTTCTTGTATTTACCTTTCCTGTTCTCGCAGGGAAAAAAAATCTGACCAATAAGAACAGAGAACATTCTGACGCAAGTCTCACGGGATTTAACATGATGCAGTTTGGTCTGCTTATGGTCTGCCTCAAATTTTGCCTGTGTGAAAGGGGACCAAACCGAGGAGAAAATGATACAAAGTAACAAACTTGTCAACTGATTTGGCCCAAATTAAACAAATTTAAGTGTGAAAGCACCCTAAGTTTCACAAGCAGAGGAGTAGGGTTGGCAATGAGACATCTGCTCATGTGCTCCAAATATTCCAGTGGAATTCCCTCTCTTGTACTTAAGCTTATCTGGAAATCATCTTGTCCCTTGAAGTGTTGTTTACTTGAGTTTAGAAACTCTGCATCCAAAATAGGAAATTTCACATTAAATATAAATGTTTTTTTTTCCTTCTCTCACATAACATTTGCATATTTCTGATCACTGTTTACCACTGC
Organism: Pholidichthys leucotaenia; assembly: GCA_020510985.1. Taxonomy (NCBI): domain Eukaryota; kingdom Metazoa; phylum Chordata; class Actinopteri; order Cichliformes; family Pholidichthyidae; genus Pholidichthys; species Pholidichthys leucotaenia. Next base: position 334,517,574 of record CM035841.1, read on the forward strand.
ATTAACTTTCCTTTTTTTTTTTTTTTTTTTTTGCAGTATTGCAGAAGGCTGCACTTTGAAACTGGTCCTAGCCATGAGGGGAGGCCCAATTAACACCAGGAGAGGTAATGAAGACTCATGAAATGTGATGATATCAAAATGATTCTTTTTTAAAGCATAGTTTCAGTCTAAATCACCAAAGTCCCTCCTCCTGTCAGTAACCATAGAGGATCCTGTCAAGGAAGTGGCTGAACTGATGGAGAGCACAAAGGAGGAGAGTTGGGAGAAAAGCCCAGTGAACAAACGGGTCACATTTGTGGTCTATAGGGAGGGTGACCAGCTAAACTTCTTCCGTGTGGTTGACAGAGGAGATGGTACTCTGACTCCTTTGTCTGAATCTCTAAGGTTGGTAAAGATTTTTTGCATAACTGCTGTAATTGTGCAAATAAATGGAACTGGAGGAGAGATTGGTTCTTGGCATTTGCTAATTGTAACAACTTAAAACAAATGAGCTGTTTGTAAATCTATTGAGGGGCGGTAAAGGGGGTGGGGGAGGGGTTACACATTTTTACTATCATAAGACATCATAAAAACGTCATTCTGTGATGTCTGTGAATTGCTGCAGCTTATTTGTGAAAGCCTTCTGTACAGTAAACAGTCATTTGAGCAAATCCTCTATTACAATAGAGAAAAGTTTTGCATTTGCCTAGCTTACACTATTTTTTGAAACTATTAGACCAATAATGTGGTGGTTTTCTTTTTTCCTCTGCCTTGTTTTCAGTGGAAGCTCGGTTTATAATTTGTATCCAGAGGATGATGAAGAGACTTCTGCTGCACGGCAGTGCCTCGAGAACTCCATTACCATGACAAAAATGAAGATTCTCAAAGCAAAGATGGAGGACATGAACCTCAATAAGAAGGTACTAACATTTTTGATAGATTTATGATTTCTGCTAGCATTGTGTTTATGAAAACATAGATCAAGAGTAATGTGCATTTTTAGATATTAACATATTTTGCATGTCTGTTTTCCCCAGAAGTCGGCTAAAGTAAAACTGCGGGCCCCTGTCAGTCTGCATCCCAGCAGTGGCTCTCTCGGCCCCTCCAGTACACGACACCATCATCGTTTGTTTCGATCACTTCCCCAGATTAACCAGCTTCGTACATCAAATGCTCCTCTACCTCCAATTGTAGACAATGAATCTATAGACTCCTCACTACCCTCCACTGCTGCAACTTCTACTCACCTATCTGTCCCCACTTCCTCTTTCTCCTCATCCTCATGTTATATGGTCCAAGAGGAGGAGTCATGGGAGGCATGCCCTCCTTTTGCAAAGGTCCGCCCTCCTCCTAAAGTGTCTCGCTTGGACTTTAGTAGTACCAGATTCATGAGGGACTGTGTGTACCCTCAGTTGCCTCCACTATGTGTCAGGGGAGTACCTGAAGCTACATTTGACCCAGATGAGCCTGCAGGTGAAGCAGCTGAGCTGGGTCTACCAGAGGAAATGGTGGAGCTGGTGGCTCCAGTACAGCCTGCATCTCCATTTTCAGACTTGTCTGACCCTCTGAGTCTGGATATGTCACCCCAACCAGAGGGAGGCTGCCACTCCAACAAGGTTGGTGTTCAGCACCAGCTGTCTCACCACCCCTCCCCACACAGTCCCTGGACACTTGGAACAAGTGACATCCTCACCAGCAGAGCTGATGGGTCACAGCTTAACACTTCATTTCATATCAGTCCTCCCTCACTATTACCTCCCGCCACCTCATTATCGCCCCCATCCAGACTTCTGACTCAGCCTTTGGAGTCCACACTTTCCTGTTTGCAGCCTAACCTTCATGCACAATCTTTAGTGAAGCCAGGCAACATATCTCCCCATCCCTCTGCCAACTTGTCAACTCACCCACCATGCCTTCGTGGTGTTAAAGTAGAGTCACCTGGCAGAAGGCCAGAGCTCATCTTAAAGAGAGAAGCAAGAAGCATCACAAAGATAGCAAATCAAGCCTATAAAGAGCCTGTGGGGTCTCTGAAACACTCAGAGCTCTTAGCTTCTCTCTCCACAAGGGCACCAGACAGCAGCAGCACCAGGGATGGTTTTGAAGAGACTCTGGGGCTTGCACTGACATTGCCTCCTGCCACTGCCCTTGAACAGGGCAGCATTAGCTCAAGGATGCCATCCAACCCTTCTAACCAACTCCTGCAGGATGATCACATCCGACGACTGTCACCATTGCACCAAGCAGCCGCCTCACATATGGTATGTACTGATACTTGCCAATAAAAAAACATCTAATGATGAATTCTTTGCAGCAGTTTGTAGTTTGCTTTTAATAAAGTGCTAATAATGCAGTACTTATGTAAAAATGGTGACATTTTGGATAGGAATACTAAACAGCTGTTTACTGTTGCACATCAGTTTCCTTTTTCCCCATTTGACTAATGTTTTGTGCTGCTACACTACTTACAGAAAGTTAGGGATATTAGTGTGTGGTTGGTTACCATTGAATTTTAGAATACATTTTAAAATTTTGACCTTAACTTTCAGAGCCTTGCATGGACAAGCTCCTCCTTATATCTCAGACCTGCTACAGCCCTATACCCCTACTCGTAGTCTGAGGTCAGCAGGCCAAATGTTACTTATGGTCCCAAAAACCCATTTCAAGACACGAGGCGATTGCTTCTTTAAAATGGTTGCACCTAGGCTGTGGAATGCTCTTCCCTTTTCTCTTCATTGCCTAGATGGTGTGGATGTATTTAAAAAGCAGCTAAAGACTTTTCTTTTTAAACAGGCTTTTAGCTAGATAAGGGTTGTTTGTTTATTGTATTTTTTTTTTTCCACAATATCTTTATTGAAACCTTTTTTTTTTTTTTTAACAAACATGATACAAACAATCAAACACTAACACTAAAGTACTACAAAAAAAAAATGCACTAAAAACGCCAACAACCACCAACAAAATCAAGTCTTCAACAATGCTCCTCTGTTTAGTCTAGACAATCCAATACATAAGTATACATATTATGTTCACCAGTTTGGAATTTACAAGGTCCACACACATCATTCACCTTCTTCTTCAAGAGTTATGTTTAAATTTTTTACATAATCAATAAAAGGTCTCCATATATTCTCAAACACAATTTCCTTTGATTTCAGTATATATGTTATTCTTTCTAATGGAAGGTTTGTTAACATCTGTCTTAACCACTGAGTCACATCTGGTCTATGAGTCTTTTTCCATAATAGTGCAATACATTTTTTGGCATTAAGCAAACTGAGGTCTATGAATGTTCTTTCACTTTTATTAAAATTATGCTTTTCTGGGTACAGACCCAACAAAAACAGTTTAGGATTCAATATGATTTGTTTTGAGATTATTTTTTCAATTGTTACCCTCACCTCTTCCCAAAACATTCTTATTAATCTACATTCCCATAAAACAATGAAATAGGGTTCCTTTACTTTCCATGCATTTTGTGCATGTATCTGGTATATTTTTGTTATATCTATTTAACTCCTCCGGTGTAACATACATCCGCATTAACCATTTGAAATGTATCAATTTAAGGCGTGCATTTATTGATTTGGTTTGAGCTTCTGTACAAGCCAATTCCCATTGTTCCTCTGAAATTTCAGTTTGCAGATCTTCTTTCCAGTAGTTTAATCTTTTCAGTGAATTTTCACTTGAAGATAGTGTCAATGAGTTATAAAACTCTGAAATAATACCCTTTCTTTTACTATCTTTCATCATCATTTTTTCCAAGGATGAATAAATAGGTCGAGTGAGAGCTTTATTTTGATTTGATCGAATAAAGTTTCTAAGTTGAAGATATTTAAAAAAATGTGTTCTATTGAGATTAAATTTGATCCTCAGCTCTTCAAAAGACATTATGTTGTCTGCACATGGCAAATATAAATCCTGAATCTTTTGTATCCCTTTTAAATTCCATACTTTAAATACAGCGTCCGCTCTCCCTGGTTTAAAATATTGATTACCCCATATTGGACTAAATTGTGACAATAACTGTGGTTCTTTTAAATAGTTTTTAGCTTCACACCATATTTTGATCATATGCTTTACAAATGGATTTTTAACTTGTTTTTGTAATTTTTTTGCCGAATCTGAGTATATGAATATGGGAAGAGGTAAAGGTAAATTGTATGATTCCATTTCAGTCCAGTGAGGGAGATCATTTGATGAAAAATAATATGTCATAGACCTCAGTTGTGCCGACCAATAATACAACATAAAATTTGGACATTTCAGACCTCCACGATCAAATGGTAAATATAATAAAGACAAACGTAATCTAGCCCTCCTGTTGTTCCATATAAATTCCACTAACTTTTTTTTTATTCTTGAGAATAGATCTAAAGGTGGTGGTAAGGGAATGTATTGAAATAAATAAAGTATTTTAGGTAAAATATTACTTTTAAGTATATTGATTCTCCCGATCATCGACATTGGTAGTGACATCCATCTCTGAGTTAACTCATTGATATCTGACATTAAGGCTTCATAGTTGACACTGGCGACTGATTCTAGCTTAGGCATAATATGGATTCCTAAATATTTAAACTGATTTACAACATTGAATTGATTTACCTCAGGGGCTGGGCAATTTCTCTGGGTCTCATTTAGCATTAATATTGAAGATTTAGTTTTATTTATTTTATATCCTGATATTTCCCCAAAATTCTTTATTAAATTCAACAAGGTTGGAATTGATTTTTTTAGATTCGACATAAACAAAATTATATCATCGGCGTACAGGGAGATTTTATGTTCTGTTGGTCCAACTTTAATTCCATATAATTGTGAATGTAAACGTATCGCTATCGCTAAAGGTCAATTGCCATAGTAAACAGTAAAGGTGAAAGTGGACAGCCTTGTCGACATCCTCTATTGATTTTTATTGGTTTTGAAATATTGTTATTTGTTAGGATTTCTGCTGTAGCATTATTGTATATTATTTGAACCCATTTTATGAAATTATTTCCAAGTCCAAACCTTTGTAGGACTTCAAAAAGAAAGGGCCATTCAACTCTATCAAAGGCCTTTTCGGCATCCAATGATAGGAGAGCTGTATCCGGTGCTTCTTTATTAAAATAAATAACATTAAATAGTCTTCTTACATTATGGAAGCCTTGTCTACCCTTTATAAAGCCATTCTGATCTCGATTAATAATATTTGGTAAAATTTCTTGTATTCGTCTTGCTAAAATTTTACAGATTATCTTAAGGTCGGCGTTTAATAGGCTTATTGGTCTCATATTTTCACATTTATTAGAGGGCTTACCTGGTTTTGGCAGCAGTATAATTAAGGCATTATTTATGTATGATGGTAAATTATTATTTTGAAATGCTTCTAAAACCATTTCCAAAAAAGGTTTTATTAATTTATTCTTAAATTTTTTATAAAGGTCAACTGGAAGACCATCTGGTCCTGCACTTTTTCCTGATTTCATATTATCAATGGCTAGCCCAACTTCTTCTTGACTAATTTTAGACTCCAATATCTCCCTGTTTTCATTTGGAATACACGGTATAGATAGTTCGTTCAAAAACCCATTTAGTTTTGTTAAATCAGGTTCATTTTTGGTATCATATAATTTTTCATAGTAATCTCTAAAGGCTCTATTAATTTCTAAAGGATCTATAACTACCTGTCCGTTACTTATAATACTGGTAATTGGTGTTTTAATTTCCAATTGTTTAATCTGCCATGCTAATAATTTTCCTGATTTTTCACCTTGTTCATAAAAAGATTGTTTCAATCTTAGAAGACTCGAGGCAGCTCTATTCGCTGATTTTTTGTCGTATTCAGCTCTCAAAATCAGTAATTCATTCTCCAACCTTGGGTCACTTCCTGCATACACTTTTTCCTGAAGACTTTTTATTTTATGTTCCAATTTAGCTCTCTCCTCTCGAGTCTTCTTAGATTTTGATCCTGTATAACTAATAATATGTCCCCTAATAAAAGCTTTGAAAGCCTCCCACTTTACACATGCTGATGTTTGTGTAGTATTGATGTCAAAGAACTCATCTATCTGTTTTTCTATATACTTGACAAATTCCTCATCCTGAAGCCATTTATGCTGAAATTGCCATCTACCTGATTCCTTTGTCAATTTTTTATCTACATATATTAGACAACAGGGTGCATGATCAGAGATCACGATGTTATCATAAAAGCAGTTTTGAATCTTGGACCTTAATTCTGTGGAAATCAAAAAATAATCAATACGTGAGAATGTCTTGTAGGTACTGGAATAACAAGAATAGGCTTTAACTTGTGGTTTCATTTCTCTCCATATATCTAACAATCTCAATTCTTTCATAAAATGATTAATAGTCATCCTACATCCAATGTGCGTACAATCCAGTCCTGTTGATCTATCCACACCTGGATTCAATGTACAATTAAAATCCCCTGCTATTATATGTTGCCCTGTAAGTGATGATAAGATGAGAAATAAATTAGCAAAGAACTTCTGATCATCTATATTGGGACCATATAAGTTCACAAGATTTATATTTTCTAATAGCAAAGAACCTTGAATGATTACATATCTTCCAAATTTGTCTCCAATTACATTTTTCACTTGAAAAGGAACTGATTTATGTATGAGAGTCATAACTCCCCTGGCTCGGGATGAAAATGAAGAGGTGAATACACTTCCCTGCCATCTACTCCTAATTCTTTTAACATCCTCCTCTATCAGATGAGTTTCTTGTAAAAACACAATTCTTGAACCCATGTCCTTTATTTTATTCATAACTTGTTTAAGTTTTTTTAAATTTTGTAGACCTCTGCAATTCCATGAAGTTAAATTAAGATTAACACTTTGGTCCATGATCAATAGAGAGTTTAGGATTACCTTGCAGTGTAAACATGCTCATACAGAGAAGCAAAAACATGAGTGGTTGAACATTCATCCTACAAACTACACACAAACAAATTTCCCCTTCCCACACTTGTGGCAAACCCCCCAAAATCAAAAGAAAAATTCTGTCTCCCGATATAGCCATCGACCGTTCCACACCCACGGGGAACAGCCTAAGCCACTCCTTCTTCATCCTCCCAATCACCCTAACTCTACTGCTTTTAATGACGTAACATTAACTCTCCTCTGTAGTTTTCCAACTTAACTCCAAAATTTTTAACAACTTTGTACATCATAGTTTTTTTTTGTTTGTTTGTTTTGTTTTTTTAATATATAATACAATCTATATTTTGTAAACTTACTATTTACTTCAAGTCAGTCAGATGCCTGTGCAAATGCTTAATTATTCTACCTTATATTTTGTTCATGCTTAGCTCCCACCAGTCTCTTCTTCTTCTTTGATCTTCTTGATGAACTCCTGCGCCTCCTCTGGGGTCTTGAAGATGTGGGTTCTGCCCTCATACGTGGTCAGCAGTCTCGCAGGATAGATTACACCATGACGAATCCCAAGGTTGCGCAGCTCCTTACGTACGGGATCAAACTGCTTCCTCAATTGCTGGATTCCTGTGGCCAAATCTGGGTAGAACCGCACCTGCTGGTCCTGGTGTTTAATCTCTCCTTTAGCACGTGCAGCGTTGAAGATCTTCATCCTGTCTCTGTTGCTAAGAAACTTCATAATTAAGGTCCTCGGCGATCCCTTATCTCTCCGTGGGCCAATACGATGTGCTTTTTCCAGAACCACTGCTGATTGCAACTCCTCGCTGCCCAGCACCTCCGGAATCCACTTTTCCAGAAAGGAACATACGTCCCGACCTTCTGATTCCTCTGGAAGACCCACCAGCCTCAAATTATTCTGTCTCGACCGAGATTCCAAATCCAAAATATTATCTTCCAGAGATTTATTTTTTTTTTCCAAAGTGCGCACCTTTAATTGAAGACGGGTGACGTCATCTTCAGCACTAGCGAGACGGAGCTCCATCTGCGCCGTTCGTTCTACACAGTCACCCAATTCCTTTCTTATTCCTTCCAACGCTGTCATAATCCCATCAAATCTAGAGGAGAAGTCCGCTCTCATTGAACTCATGGCAGCCATCAGCGCATCTGCGCCTCCCCCCGCAGACATCGCACCGTTGCCAGCCTCCTCCGCCATATATGGAGTTTTGTTTGCTGCGTCACAGACCTTAAAGTCCGTTAATTTGGACTGTTTCGGCGGCTCGCTTTTTCCTTTTCCTGGTTTTCCAGCCTTAGGCTTCGCCGACATATCCTCGCCCAAATGCTGGGATACGTTCTGTCCCAAATGAGAGAGTTATTTGCCGATTTTTTTTCTCCAGGAGCAGAGCAGAGCGAGACACGTCTGTCCTACGTGGCAGCCATAACCGGAAGTCTATTTATTGTATTTTACTGTTTTTTTTTTTAATTTACCCTGTCTGTATTTCATGTGTTTTATTTTTACTATTTTGTGAAGCACTTTGTGATTTTATATCTATGGAAGATGCTATATAAATAAAATTTACTTACTTATATAGGGTTTGTGCTTAAAGCCAATGTTTATACTTTTTTTAGCCCAAAGCAGTGACATCTTTTATTTTCTATTTTAAAGTGAAAGTCTTGTGTCTTGGTGCGCTTGCATTGATGTGCTCTAAAAATCTTTATTTCTGTTCTTTTTAGACCACCGACACTCTTGCATCAGCTGGAAGAGTCGTGACTTTGTTTGGGAAAATGGGTGAGAATGATGCACAAAATATCTTCATGCATTTCTCACTGAATGGACACTTTAGTTCTGGACCTCATAAAAATAATTAGCACTATATTTTTCAAATCTGGTAGATAAAGACAGAGCGGATTGGCTTACATACAGTCATGTGAAAAAATTTGGACACCCCTTTAAATATTCAGTTCTTTATTAAGAAATGTTCACATATCTATGTCTAACCTTGTTTTTGTTTTTATTTGCATTTTTTAACATTTATTTTAGCCATTTTAAGTGGTAATGAATGTGGTGGTGTACTAAAAAAGAAGGGGGGTGGCCTAATTTATTCCTCACTATTTGTTTAGAATGACATTTTACAGAAAATTTGAAAAAAGTCTTTAATTTTTAATTGTTTAGTTGTATTACATGAATCTCCCAGTGTTTGTAACACTGATATTAAATACCCATCCATCCATCCATCCACTGCGGTGGCACAGTGGTTAGCACTGCACCAGCACAGCAACTCACCCTTGGCCATGGGATCCCTGGTTCGATCCCAGCCCCTGACCAACAGTGATCTGTGTGGAGTTTGCATGTTCTCCCCGTGTCTGCGTGGGTTTACTCCGGGATTTCTCCAGTTTCCTCCCACAGGCCCAAAACATGCAGGTTAGGTTAATTGGAGACTCTAAATTGGCCCTAGGTGTGAATGTGTGTGTGAATGGTTAAGGGATAGTGCCGTACCGTGGCTGCTTCATCCATCCAGGTGGATGCCCTCTATTTCCCCTCTGGGGATCAATAAAGTATACAAAATCAAATAAAAAAAAAAAAAAAAAAAAAATCAAAATCATCCATCCCATGTACACTGGGTCCTTGATATGTTTTTCATAGAGATCTACAAGACCGCGCTTAGTCTGGCCCTTCGCCCAGGACCAGTTTGCCTTGGGGAGACCCTACCAGTGGCAAGTTGCCCCCGGCAACATAGCTCCTGGGATCATGCGGGCACTCAAACCCCTCCACCACGATAAGGTGGTGATCCACGGAGGGGGATGTTAAATATCCATATGTCCAAATATGTTAAAAAAAACCCACAGGCTTATACAGGTTGTCCTGATTTTTTCATATGACTGTATGTGTACATGAAATGGAGTATATGTTGCGTACTGTAAGTGGTAAAGTAGTATTTGTTTTGGCAGCACTGCTTACAGATTGGCTTCTAATGTGCTTGCTTTTTCATGGCTCTATACTGTATATGGAAAGGTAAAACTCAAACTAAAAAATGTGCTGACTGATATTCATGCGTCAGTGGGCTATTTAAAACATCTAGTCCTCAAACATTCCTTTTCATTCTTCCATCACTAGTTGGTAGTGCTGCAACAATTAGTCGACTATTTGATTGTCACAAAACTAATCAACTAATGTGATAGTCGACTAATCACCTGTGGACCTTTTTGTAGGAAAAATTCTGAAACATCTGATTATTTCAGGTTCTAAAATGTGGAAAAAAAACGTTACTTTTCTTGTTTTTACGTTATAAGTTAAATTTTGGTTTTGTAATGTCTGTTTGACAAGCCAAGACATTTGATGAGGTCACTTTGAGCTCTGGGATATCATGATGAACATTTTTGACTGTTTTGTTACTATCTAATAGATCAAATGATTTGTCGGCTAATCGAAAAAATAATTGGCAGATTAGTCGATAACAAAAATAGTCGTTGAAGCCCTACTATTAGGATATGTGCAGATATTTTTTTAAAGCAAGATTACACTTTACTAAAGAAAATAAAGTCTGTTCTGTAAAGGGACCACTGAGAGAGAACCAGACTCCTAATATAGTTGCACTGTGTAAATTGGATTCCTCTTCCACGTGAGATTAAAAGTGCTTTGGGTGCTCTTATAGTGCCCACCTCCACCAACGCCTCGTTTATTATTTCCTCAACAGTATGTAAGCCACTTCATTGTAATAGGAAACCTCATCTGAACTTGATGTTTTACTGCTACACTTTAGTGCAGAGATGTGTTGGCTTATCAGTGCCGCACTTGAGTCACTCTGAAGGGTCTTGTGTGTCACTTTTTTCTCCTTTTTATCTCTACAGTATGACATCTGTGGTTAAAAAAAATACACTGGTTTTTCTTGCAGATGAAAAATCTGACTATCATCAGTGAGTAACCTACACAACTGTGCTTAAAAGTGCTTTTTACATCTCTGTAATTTCCCAATAGTGGTAGGAAGTGGTAAAGTAGATTTCAATTAATTAAAAGAAAGATTTGCAGTACAGGTACAACATCTTTAACGTACAACTTTTTTTTAAGTAATAAAAGTATAAGTAAATGACATTTGAAAGGTTACTCATTCTTGGTCTAATTTCCCAAAAATATATTATTAATGTGTCAGACGATTAAAATCAATCTTGGGAAGTTCACAGTTGACTTGTGATTAATTGCACTTTGATCACAAATTTTCTGTTATAATGTACCTTAAATTAGTAATTTTCCCAATTTTTCATACTCCTATTAACGTTGAAGGGGACAAATATCCTTGCTTTATGCAACTGCAGATTTATTATTTCAACATGTCAAAATGATGACAAATACTACCTAGAATATTCTCCAGAAGAAAACGTGTTGCTTAAGGAAAATTTAAAATTCAAAATAATGCTCACAAAAAGTCCTTTTCCACCTGAGTCACCTCTGTTTCACCTGTGAATTGGACTTTTAGCTAGAACATCTGACATAGAACCACCTTGATTATTTAAAAAAAAAAAAAAAAAAACTATAAAGGAGAGTAATAATAAATTGCCTGCAGTGCGCTCTGGTTGTGGAGCTGTTTGAGCGTCAGACGTGTGCTTTGCTGGTGGGTGTCGTTTTGGATTTGGTGTGCTCTGGTAATAGGTGGGTTCAGGTCAACACAGGTGGACATACTGTATGTTGCTTTGTTCTCGTCTGTTTTTATTTGTCGGGTCTTTGGAGTTGGACTTAGGTTCAGAATACCCTTTTCTTTATCCATATTGTCTCATGAAGGCTTTTATCCTAGGTTTACTATCCACCATGTGTGGCATTATTTCCTGATTTCCTAAATGGCTGGCCGCAATCCTTAAAAGGAACTCCGATTATACTGGCATGTTAGCTCTATATGCTTTATTTTGATGTTAGTAACATAACTATAATATAAATTTTTTGAAAATAATTCCCAGTTTTATATATTTTTTAAAAAACTTTATTACGATGTAAATCGCCATTTTTGTTTACGTCGCAATGCATTCTGGGTAGTGACGTAGATGGGTTGTGGCCGGTATCAGCAGCGGTCTGTAAACAGCCTTTTCAGTTCAAACCAGTGCGAAGCCAAAGCAATAAAGACAATGACGGAGACACACAAAGTGAAAATGGACTTGAGAATGAAGACAGCAGCCGCGAGGAAGCTAGAGCGGGTCATGTTGGATGGTGTTTTTGTGAGCATCTGTTACAAAGAGCTCCACTTCATTTCTGCTGCTGTCCATGGTACCTGATGCTATAAATGTATCTTGTTCAGTCACTTGTTAAAGTGGTATAACAGGATGCATGCCTGCTTTACAGATCTGTCCTGTATCACAGCACATCAAAGCTTTGATGCCGTTTGCATTAAGCCGTCGTTTGTAGCCAGACACACCTGTGAGCTCTTTCATGAGCTGGGGGCGACGAAAATCCTCAAAATCCTCAGGGCTAAAGTGATGAGACCACAGCTGCGGGTCTTTGGGAAGTTGGACTCTTCCAACCGCATCCTCCCACTTTTAATAATAATAATAATAATAATAATAATGCATCAGATTTATATAGCGCTTTATCATAGACACTCAAAGCGCACTCAAGCGTGCGCTCAAGCGTGTGCTTTGAGCGATAAAGTGCACTCAAGCGTACGCTCAAGCGTGTGGTTTGAGCGCTATATCATAGACACTCAAAGCACACTCAAGCGTGCGCTTTGAGCGATATAGCGCTTTATCATACACACTCAAAGAGTGACGGAAACGTGGCGGCCAGTCCGCGCCAACGGCCTCTCCGGCCACCACCGAACATTTAAACATTTTTACACATTCATACCCAGTGTTATGGGCACTGGAGGCAATGCGGGGACACAACAGCAGGATATCTGGGGAGAGTGGGATTCGAACTGCCAACCATCGGGTTATTAGACGACCTGCTCTACCTCCTGAGCCGCTGCCGCCCCACTTTTTCCTCAACTTTCCCTCTTTAGGAAAGCTATGGAGGCTTACCCCACTCTCTTTATTTCCCTTTGATTGGAAATTACATCCAAAAGCCGCACAATGTGGCATTTTCACTGACAAATGGCAGTAGTTCGTAGCTTCGCTTCTTGGCTTGTATAAGACAGAAAAAACGGCTGCAGCCATTCTACGTCGCTACCCAGAATGCATTGCGACGTAAACAAAAATGGTGATTTACATCGTAATAAAGTTTTTTTAAAAATATATAAAACTGGGAATTATTTTCAAAAAAATTACATTATAGTTATGTTACTAACATCAAAATAAAGCATATAGAGCTAACATGCCAATATAATCAGAGTTCCTTTTAAATACAGAAAGCCAACAAAGTCAAAAACCCATGTGTGCAATAATTGTGCGACAATAAAAATATCGCTGCTTAATGGGGTGTAGAGCTGTGCGATATGACCAAAAGTTCATATCACGATGCAAGTATCTATATCCGATAATGATAAATAAATACACAGTATCTCACAAAAGCGAGTACATGCCTCACATTTTTGTAAATATTTTATTATATCTTTTCATGGGACGACACTGAAGATTTGACACTTGGATACAATGCAAAGTAGTCAGTGTACAGCTTGTATAACAGTGTAAATTTGCTGTCCCCTCAAAATAACACAGCCATTAATGTCTAAACCGCTGGCAACAAAAGTGAGTACACCCCTAAGTGAAAATGTCCAAATTGCTGTTACACAAATGAATTTTTCTATATAGCACAAGTTTCTGCTTAATTTACAAATCACTATAATAGGAAATTTTTGACAATCCTGTGCTTTTCTTAAATTGTTATATAGAATATCACTGCAGTAAACTGAAAAAAAAACCCCATCTGCTTTCAAATTTGTAATTCTTTCCACAACTTTTAGTGCAAAAAAACTCTCAAAATATTGCAACTTTTATCACAACTTTTTTAAAAAGCTCCCGTGAATTCAGGTTTTTTGGGCTGGAACAATTATGAAAATATCCCACAAAATCCTGAAGGGGCTGGTTTATAAAACATATCTGTTAAGTCGATACTTCAGGAAATCCCAGATCAAAACGTATGTCATACCGGTCGTCAGAAGCTAGTAGTTGGCATGCTAGCGATTTAGCACATCTTCCTTGCTTTTCTTCACATTTTCAGATGAAACAAAGTGGTTTGTTAACTGAGACAATAAACAAATTCGAGCACTGCCCATTTATTTATTTTTTTTTTTAACAGATGAGAAATCGTTTAATGATCTTAAAATGACCGGGACAGAAGTAGACCTTTGCAAAAGGGTGGGATTTCCAGGTCACGGATGGATAATTTCTTCTTGTCAAAACAGTGCTTCACTGTGGAAATTCAGGTATCCAAAACAGTACTGCAATTGTCAGAGTTGATAGGAAAAATACTGTTAGTAATTAACGTTACTAGAACACCTTTGAAGCGGAGTGATGCACAGCCAGTGAAATTGGAGTGCAGTTGTCATGGATTATAGTAACTCCTGGAATCCCTATTGTCTAATCAAATTGCTCGGTCAGAACTAACTGTTGTATAAATATATATAATCACAAAATACATTTTCTGTAAATTCTATAGTTTAGATATAATAATCAGATAAAAAAGGACCATCTTTTTTTTTTTTACATTTTAAATTACATACTGAAAAAAATCAGTTGTACAAATTCATCTTTCATTAATTTTAAACACATTTTTTCCTCTTAATTTTGCATTGTGATGATTTTTTTTTAATGTGCATTTGAGAGTTGACTCTGGTGGACATCTTATGCAGAAGGAGAAATCTGAAAGGGATAGGAGACTGCACAAAAGGTAATGTAATAAAATACAAGTGATGACTTCAACTTCATTCATTATTGTTACTTGACTAATTAAAATTATTAGTAATCAAATAAATTTCGGTGCGGGGGCGCAGTGGTTAGCACTGCACCAGCACAGCAACTCACCCTTGGCCATGGGATCCCTGGTTCGATCCCAGCCCCTGACCAACAGTGATCTGTGTGGAGTTTGCATGTTTCTCCCCGTATCTGCGTGGGTTTACTCCGGGATTTCTCCGGTTTCCTCCCACAGGCCAAAAACATGCAGATTAGGTTAATTGGAGACTCTAAAGTGGCCCTAGGTGTGAATGTGTGTGTGAATGGTTAAGGGATAGCGCCGTATCGTGGCTGCTTCATCCATCCAGGTGGATGCCCTCAATTTCCCCTCTGGGGATCAATAAAGTACACAAAATTCAAAAAAACAAAAATTACATTACGAGCCAACTTGCTCCTCCGACAGTTTTAATTATTTTTTGTGTATGTGCTGCTATCACACACTTTTGCAGCTTTAATTAAATTTTCAGACAAAATTAAGAAACTTGGCAGTAATTTAAACCAAAGAAATGATGGTCTGATGCACTAATAATGCTTCCTATTAGTGACAACTTAGCATTGTCATTTCGCTTTTGCTGTTTTATAATAAGAGTGAGATGGTGTTAAGGTTAGTTGCCTCCAATCAAAATGGGGTTAGAGGGCTATCCTCTCTGACGCAGCATGGTGGGGAAAAGTCCCACACATGCAGACAGAAGTAGCAGCTATTTGACCAAACCATTAGCCTGAAGTTAGCTGCTGTGCTAACCGCCAGACTGACCCATCTACACCCATTTTGCTGTGCGCATGTGGGGGGAAAGGCTGGGCGCTGACAAGTAGTATGTGAGGAGCTTTGCTAACAAAATGGAGTGTGTCTTTTAAATCCCAATAGAAATGATGGTTTTATATGAAACGATAAAATACATGTCATCATGTCGCACAACTTAACTTCCGATTAACGTAATAACTCTTGACACCACTAATTCAATTTTCAGTTCAACATTATTTATATAGCGCCATTTCACAACAACAGTCATCTCATAGCACTTTCAACTGTAGGGGAAAACCTCACACTTGCAGAAAGACCCCAGCAATCAGGTGATCTCCTGTGAACAAGCGCTTGGTGACGGTGGAGAGGAAAAACTCCCTTTTAGCATGAAGAACCCTTCAACAAAACCAGGGTCAGGGAGGGGCAGTCATCTGCTGCAACTGGCTGGGGAGCGTGTGGAGAAGAAGAAGAAAAGAACAGACATGTAGAGAGCAAACAACATGATGGGGACTCAATCTGTGGGAGAGAACAAATAGATGTTAATGACCAGCAAAAATATTTCATTGAGAGTGAAGAAAAGGGTGAAACCCAGTGCACTGTTGGAGGTCCCCTGGCTGTCTAAACCTGTTAGCAGCATAACTAAGAGAGGGTTCAGGGTCACCTGATCCCACCCTAACTATAGGCTATATCAAAAAGGAAGGTTTTAACCCTATTCTTAAAAGCAGAGATCAAGTCTGACTCCCAAATCCAGATTAGCAGCTGGTTCCAAAGGAGAGGAGCCTGATAACTGAAAGCTCTGCCTCCCATTGTACTAAGTGATATACAGTACATTGTCTATGTGATATAGAATAATTATGCATATTGGGATATAATTTTTTACCTGTATTACCCAGCACTAGAAGCTAACAAAAATTACTGTCTCTCCTTCAGTTTATCACATCAATGAAGTTCTGCGATGCTTAAATAAATGTTGGTCAGCTTCACAGAATTAGCTGAGTTTGGGATTGTGTGAAAAAATGTCAGGACAACAGGTAAATGTAATAAATCTGATATTAGGTCTGTTGTCATATGAAATGTAAAAATGATATTTGACTCTGACTGTATTTGAACAGAATCTGTGTCCGTGTGGTACTTGACTAAAATGACAAGAAGCAGAAAATTCCCGACACATAAAATCCAATCTCACCCCCAACATGCTTGACAGCAAGCTTGCTGTACTTTCATCACAGAGCTGTCAGTTTTATCTTTATGTCTCCACATCCCCACAGTTTACAAACACAACTGCAGCACATCCTTCCATGGACAGGATTACGGTGGATACAAGCTGACAAACTAGTGCTTCCTGATTTGGAGAATGAATTGTTTATTTTCTAAAAATTCCAACAGGCTTTTTTCCTAAAATGAATGTATTTCTGGGAGCCATTTCCTGTCACAAGGTATTTCATTTTGAGGAAAAACTGTATATCAATACATGTAAAAAACAAACAAACAAACAAACAAAAAAAACTGACTTTGCTTTCTGTACGATGGAAAATCTATTCTAACCAAGGTTGAAATAATCATTGCTCACCATGAAAATGCACAGTGAAATTTTTTTAACATGATAAAATGGTAATCACAAATGCAAAACAGATTAAAAGCCTTTTCCCATCATCTGTCCCTTTAAAAGAATAGTGGTGTAATTAGTAAAATGTAAAAAAAAAAAAAAAAAAGGTAGTTGCCAACTTAAAGTGATGGGGTTGTCTTTAAAGTTTAGGTTGATTAAACTTGAGAAAACAGGTTGTAAATATGCTCACTGCCAATGAAACTGCAACCCAATTTTTGTAGAAATACTTTTGGGTCCCTCTTATCTGAGCTTGAGTAATAGTGTTTGTGTCACTCAAAATACATCTAGAACTCATTTTCCGTGGTTGTACTCACTGGTACGACTCATTGCCTTTGAGCTCTGGCTCTATAGTCGTTTTGAACTCTGTTTTGGGTACTCTGAAGTCAAATATGGGTTATAGTTATCTCCCCTATCTAACGATAAACAAAAATGCACAGCACTGTCGTGAAATCTCCACGGATGCCACGACTGTCATGTGACTAACATAACTATGCTTTGGGCCTTTCGGAGGGTGAAACATTGGCACAGCAGGTGGTGCTCCGATTGGGCTGCAATGCGTCAGCCATTGTTAGGTTGTGTTAACGCCAGATCGAAATTGGGTCCGTGGCCGATGAACCACGTCTAGGACAAGCACGTGTCACTACTCCATCATTTCAATGGAGATTTTTTCCCAATTTAAAGTCCCATGTGCAGAAGTAGAGGGGCATGATTTACCCAGGATTTACACTTGACTCCGAATGCAGTCTGTTACAGATGCAGTGCGGATGGCCCCTTGCTTCCATCTTTACCAACTCCGTTTGTGTTTTGCTGCGGCATGGATAAGAACAGAGTTTGAAATACAAGATCGCGTGAGAATTATACAAAATAATGCCAGATCTTGAAAAAGACCCGAGGGTAACTGAGATGAACCGATCACGTGATAACAACAAGAAAGTGTGATGTTGTGGCTCCCCACCTGGATTTTTGGGCTGTAAATAAAACTAGTAGCCTGTTAATTTTAATTCTATGATGCATTTGTGTTAAGTCAAGTTTTTACCATCTCTGACACAGTGGTGGAGAAGTAGACCTCAGAAAATAACACTGTCTTAAATTGTTTTTAATGATCAAACGGCTGTTAAATACTATGAGATACTGCGGCATTTCCTTGCAGATTGGATCCATCATCTGTCAAAAATTGCCTTGTTGCGTTTCATTGGCGAACTAAAACTGATGAGCCGGATTCGTTCTGCAGTGGTGCGGACCAGGTGGGGATTGGAAAATTGACGAGAATGGGAACTGTTTGCTGCGGAGGCTGGATCACAGCCGTAACATACTGCACCCAGACTCGGTGATAATCCAGGGTCAGGCTCTCTATGCCCCTTTTAATGATTCTGACAGTGTGAGAAGAAAATCAGTGTTATGTTTCAGCAAACACTGAAACCATGATTTTACTACTAATGGTTTAAGTGCAGCTTTCAGTTTACTCTGGGTGTCAAATTTTAGACATTTTTGATGAAATTCACTGGCACATTAAGGGATTTTGGAAAAAATTAAAATAAATGCATTTCTGGCCATTCTCCTGTTTGATGTCACATCAGGTGTTTTGCCTTTTAACAGCTGGCGAAAACAGCTGTTTGATATCCCTGCTGCAGTCTGGTCTTAAGCACATTATGCACACATTAAGTGGCAAGAAGTTCTTTTCCTCCTCCTTATAACAGTTGTGGGTTTTTTGTACCTGTATGATTAGTGAGATGACTCAAACTTGAGCAAAGTTGATGTTTGTTAAATAAGTCCAGATGTGCTTGCAATGCTTTGTTTCTAAAACGTTAAGCTATGCTGTATACATGCATATGTGCCAAGCAAAGTGATGTAGTTGTCCCAAATTTACCCACAGGGATATCTCTGTCATCTTGCTCCTGCTCTTTCAGAGTAAATATAACTTATTTGCTCTTCTCTCAGGCACTCCAACATACCACCTACCTCCTGTCAAGGCTCCCACAGGCACCAAGAAGAAGAGCTCAAAGCATTGCTTCCTTTGTGGCAAGAAGACTGGCTTAGCCACCAGTTACGAGTGCAGGTACAAACGCCTCCAGATTTCTTGCTGCACTCTCACTCTCACACACACAATCACCGTCTGACTCTAAATCAGATCTCTCCTGTTTTGTCAGTCCTTTTACTTCAAAGGGGTCTTTTTTTTCCTTTTTCATCATTTTGTCTTTGTACCATATCCTCAATAATGACATGTCTCTGTTCACAGCTTGTTCCACTGCCACAAGTTATTAGCCTTATCAAAGTCACTCCTGTCTACATCAGTATGGATGTCCCCCACCCTCCCACGCCCCTGTCCAGGGTGTACACACCAAATCTGATGCAACAGTATGAAATCTCTCATCATAGCCACTTAAAGTGGTTGTGCTCCCAACTGTGTTCAGAAGATTTCTATTTTTAAGTTTAGTTGCATTGTTAGCCTGTGTGATTAAATGAGTAATATAATTTGCACTATTAGTTCTCATAAATGAATTAGTGGGAGATCTGAAGCAGCTGTCTAACTAATGGGCCCATAAGAATGGCGATGAAAGCTCAGTATGGAGGTAATTTGTTGAACCCATTAGATTTTGGATGTGATCTGAGAGCACATATCTCAGCCAAGGCCCTGTCTTGCAATGTTAAAGTGAAAAGGTGATCAAAGTTCATCCAGTAGTTTTTGCATAATCCTGCTCAAAATGGCCAGACCTTGGCTGAGGGTATGCACTCTGAGTTGAGTGCCCTCTAATATTTGTAATTTTTGTTTAAAATTTGCAACTTTATTTTTCTCTTTAAGTTTTAAATTTTGTCTTATAGCATTGTGACATTATAAATGGAAGACTTTTTTGTTATAAATCAGTTAGACTTTGGTTTTTATAGGTTCCTGTGTTTTCCTCTGTTCTGGAGTAAGGACCAATTATGGTTCCTCAAAGGGGATTTATGGAGACTACAAAATGGTCCGTGATACTCTGGGTGGGAGTCCTTAAAAAAAATAAATAAAACCATAAAGTACATATTTTTATTCTTCTTTGTTCAGAATTTGACAGAATATCCACTGTGGCTATACCACTGCTGTACTAGCATGCTTTTTTTTTTTTTTTTTTTTTTTTTTTTTTTTTTTTTTTTAACCTCTTGCACTCCGGTGTACCGCGGACGGGCACGTCTCTGCATCCCAGGGCGCACTGAAAATAAAAGCTGCATTTCCATTCTTCCACTGCAGACACAGCCGCAAACAGATTAGTTCATCTGATTGACCTCTCATTCGACTAATAAGAGCCTTGAATTGGCTTTCTGAAACCTTGAAGAACCAATGACTGAAAACCTAGCAAGAAGGACCCGCCTACCAAAGCTGTGAATGCAGCGAGCCAATTGAAGCAGAGAAGTTCGCGAGCTGTTTTTTGTAAGGCTGGGTGAAGACAGACTGCTGCAGCAGATGAAAAAAAGGACCCGCAGGAAGAACCGTCACAGACCCAGCAGCACGGAGACCATCCACAAGTGCTACCTGTGTGACAGGGACTGCCATTCGCGCATCGGCCTCTTCAGTCACAGGCGGTGGTTTTTTTTTTTTTTGGTTTTTTTTTTATTCGAGCAGAATAGACGTTTAGGATTCTCTTCCATGGTCATCATAGACTGATGGAGGCCGGCGACGTAGGTCGTAAATCATTCGCCAAAACCGCAATCATGGAAGCGCAAAACCGCAATAATGGAATTATGTTTTGACCGGGTCGCCGAGACCAGAACCACGAGTCCGTAACAAGGGACCAGCGTCGCGTTCGTCTGACAATGAGGAAGAGAAGTTCGCCAGGACACTGCTGCTGTGAAGAGGTAAGGTGTTATAAGGTAAATTATTCTTTATCCCTGAAAATTGTAATCAAAAATGACTTTTGACCAATCGGTAAATTACAACTATGCGGCGCATGAAGTCTGAAGTTCGTGCGCCGCGGTACACGGGTCGTGCGCCGCGTCCGGACCGTGAACACCCCCCCCCCCCCCGCTACTCTTCTGTAGCGAGAGGGGGGGGGAGCCGCGGTGACTGCGCTGCTGTCGCCACATGACTATTCCTACATGTAGCGATGGCCAATGTCCGTCCTCTGTAGCGAGGGGGGGGGGGAACAACCCCCCCCCCCCCCCCACACACACACACACACACAGCCCTGAGTGTCACCTTTCATTAGAGGCCAAGATGAAGCTTCTTTGTTGAATCATTCAAAAGTTAGACGTTTTTCCAAACTGTGCCATTTGGCACAATTTGGCACAGTTCAAAAACGCCTGGGAACTACCTGAGGAAAAAGCTGTGTAATATATTCATTTTTTGTGGTATTGTTACAAAATTTTGACCTCAGCTGGATAACACTTGGTTCTACATTTCTGTTGCATTTTCCAGCCCGGATCTGAAGCTGTGTGTTATTTGCAAGCATTTGTATCCAAAAAAAACACCCAGGCCAAATTTATTTTCTTCAAGTTCAGTATGTTTAGATGACTGTAACTCAGTGGCCGGAGCACTTAGAGAGATTATGACTGTTTTGCCAAAAAATTCAAAGTGTTTTCTTTTAAATGAGACCAACCCCATGAAGATGCTGCAAAGGGTTGAAGAACAGCTTTCGATTTACTTTGGGCACGTTATTTTTTGGCGTTTTTAGGGAAATTGACCGGAGTGCAAGGGTTTAAATAACCAAGGCACTTCAACACAAACATTTTTGTTTAAAAAAAAAAAAAAAAAAGTAAAAGAACAGTGACCACTGTCAGAAGCGAAGATTTAAGCAAATTTTTTTTTTTTTAGGGCGATAGGATTCAAAAATTAATAGGAAGTGTAAAAGCCCCTTGCTTTGACTTCAGCACATGTGCACCCACAGAACATCACTAGTTTCTCACACTGCTCTGGTTTGGGGGGCAGGATTATGCAAGGACTCTCAATGGGGAATTGGTTCAACACTGCAGCTGGATTTGCTCGCCAGTTCATTGCTGAACGGGGCAAGGATCTATCTTGGCACACAGTGCCGTGCCGTTTAAGACAATTTGGACTCAAAGCTCACTCTGCAGTGACCAAACCTCTCATCAGCAGAAAGAATAAAAAGGCTAGACTTTCCTTTACTGAGGAGCATGTTGTGTGGACAGAGGAGAACTGGTCCAGAGTGCACTTCTGTGATGAGAGCAAGTTTAATTTATTTGGATCTGATGGGGAAACGGTATGTTCGGCATCAAACTCTATACTGCCTATGAATTTTTGAATCCTGTACCCCTAAAAAAAGGGAACATTGTTTAAATCTTCTCTTCAGACACGGTGGTTACTGTTCTCTAAAGCTGGATTCATGCTGCACCTCTGCTGTCCGTGTATGTGTAACCGAAAACCTTGTGTGACGAAATTTACATCGTCTCCACTCCACTAGTGTCCTCAGTTCTCGACCGCGGATAACCGCATGCAGCCAAAATTTTGTGATTGCGCTGCCTGCCCACGACCTGAGCATGTTGAAAAGCACATGCGCAAGACTGAACATCCCATTCACGAGGTGGCGATATCGGCACAGCATACCAAGACAAAGTAGACGAAGAAGACAACGAGGAAGCGGATGACGAGAATAAACATACATGAATCATACATAAATACTTCAGCAGCAGCAGCGGCATCTTCATGGAAAAAGAGTGAAAACCAGGAAGTCAAGCAGCAGAAAGCAAGTAGCGTTTCTTTGTTGGTGAAAATCCTGGCGCATCAGCACATTACCGCTACCTATCGGGCGGGAATGAGACTACAAATAATGGTTGTGTGCATGCGTCAACTGCTTGATCTGGGTAGATGAAAAAAGTGAGCATGAACAGTGCCATGTGCGTGCCGGGCTCGTCCAAAGCGCACGCGGACCAAAGTGGACCAGAGGGGAAATGCAGCATGAATAAGGCTTAAGGCTGCATTCACACCAGGATAGTCCGGGGATCTCGGTTTGACTCAGCAGGAAATGGTGAGAATTTTCACACCTTTGTTTGGTTTGCATTCACACAGCACTTTACTCAAGCAGACCAAACTGCTTGGACAACGTCACGCAGTTACAGCAGCTGCTTGTTTGCGGTGCTGTAGCCAGAACCACCACTGACCAAGAAGAAAAAATCTAGGCGAAGAAGAGAAATCCGGCTCATCGATTGGCCAGGACCATGTTATGGCAAGAATTGCTTACTTGCCAAGAATTGCATCCCATGCACCAAAACTATGAAATATAACACTACAGACAGGCTTGTAACTATTTGTGCATTTTTAGAAGTGCCAGTTATACATTTTTAGAAGTAAAAATTATTACCTCTTGTAAATTATCTTTAAATTATGTTTATTTGACGATGGGATGCAATTCTCGGCAAGCGAGCAATTCTCAGCATAACACCATTCCCTTTAGCCGAGGCATTTGTCAGCCACAAACTAATAAAAATAAAGAGCTCAGCTGTCTGTATAAACCCCCGTGCCGCCATCATGTCGCTAAACGTTTTAAAAAATCAGTATTCTTGTGTGTAGCCACAAGCAGCTGAGAAATCTGGTTCTCAGACCAAATATCGATCAGAGCCTGCATCTCCTCCTCACTACTCCAAGTCCAAGAGACTTTTTTTTTTTTTTTTTTTTTAACTTTTCTCCTCGGCTTTCTCTGGTAAAAGTATTTCTTGGATCCATGCGGTTGTCTTTGTTGTATTTTCTACCCAAAATTGGGCAGATGGACCGGGAGCTCTTCAGCTGAATCAGGATGTTGGGTTTATTTACTCATGGATTCCTGCCACAGACATGAAACACATGTCAAGTTTTCAACTTTTTCAGGTGAGTGGCAACTTCATCTGTCTGCATTTCACCCAGATGGTGAATAATGTCTTTTCATGTATTTACATTGAGTTAGAATGTAATCGTGCTGCGCGAAAAATTTGCCTGTTCGCGTTTTGATGTGAAGGCACCTTACAGTAAACGCCACTTTCTCTTCTCACTGTGTGTTGCTGTGGTTACACAAACATTGAGGGGAACGCCCGCCCTTTGGTCCGCTGGATACTCCGTTTGCATTCATACGGCAAGTGAAGTGCAGCAGACTGCATTTGCTAGCGAACTGAGACCCCCCCCCCCCCTTTCAGGGGGACCAGAGTTCGCTTGTTTGGTGCTACACCAGAGTTCCAACGCACGTTCAGACGGTATGAAATGAACCGAACTATCCACTGAATACACACTTTGGACCTTTAGTCCGGACCAAACAGTGGCCGTGCGAATGTGCCCTAATTTTGCTCAGTTTTTTTTTTTTTTTTCAACGGAAGTTTGTGTTTAAGTGCCTTGGTTATTTAAAAAAAAACAAAAAAAAACAAAACAACATGCTAGTACAGCAGTGGTATAGCCACAGCTGATATTCTGTAAAGTTCTGAACAATGAAGAATAACAATATTTCAGAATAAATCAAGTATTAACACATTGTTCTCTAATTTTGATTGCCACTGATTCCACTGGTTTCTTTAACTGAAAATATTCCTGCGGTGGGAATGCAACTCAAGTCTGATCAAGAAACTCAACTTGTTTTTGCTGCTTATGAAGTTTTGTTTTTTTTTTTTTTCCTTCATGAATACTAAAATATCTGCATTTATATTTTTCAGGTGCGGTCACAACTTTTGTGCTTCCCACCGCTATGCAGAGGCACATGACTGTACTTACGACTACAAGAGCGTCGGACGGCGGTTTCTACAGGAGACCAACCCTCTTATCAGTGGTCCAAAACTGCCTAAGATTTAGACCCTTAAATCTTCACTTCTCACGGGTGATGATGTTTAAAAAAAAAAAAAAAAAAAAAAACAAGTTAAAAAAGAACTTTGAAATATTTTGCAAAGGCTTTTTATCAGCAACAAGGACCTTATACACCACTGTGTGCTCTTTTTAATCAGCCAAGTTTGCTTAAAATTTCCTGTAAAGCCACGTTTAAACAAAAGTGGACTGAAACGGTATAGAACTAATTATCACCTTAATAATGTGAAAATATTTATCTTTTTTGTCCATTACTTTTCCCATTGTATGAAAACAAAACAAAAAAACATCTGTGCATGTATGTAGGTAGATTTTTGTCGACTATATCGACTGCACGTTCAAACATGCCTGTTTTATTTTTGTCAGCTTTAGTTTTGTTTTTATTAGGACATTGACTTTATCTGACAAGTCTTTGACAGATGCACTTTAGCTCTATCATGTTAATTCGACTTTTCATTATTGTGACAAGAAAGGTGTCATACATTTGTTTGTCTTCAGTGTTTGCTTTTCAGATTTTTATATCCTGTACATCTAAATGTCTTTCTTACATGGGCACTTTCATGCCTACATCACAAATGAGATCTTTTCTTAAACTTCTAATAGCACACCCCCTTATAGATCAAATACTGAATATTTATTGACCACGTCTGCTTATTTAAATTAAAGGTTTGTTATGAAATAGCAAGTATGCAGTGTTTGAGGTGTGAATGTCAGTTATCCGTATGCCTATTGAATAACCTATTAGCACAGGGGAGTTGGTTGTGGTATTTATGATGTGTTTACAGTGAAGTGATTGCCATAAAAATCTTTTGTAAGTCTTTTTTTTTTTTTTTTTTTATTGCTCAGCTGTTAAAAAAAATTTAAATGCTTGTAAAGTATCTACAGGGGTTTGGTCTAATAAAGTTTCTTTCTGTATATTGTGTCACTCTGTTAAGTCTTGGTTCATAGTAAGGTGGTGCATTCAGCGTTTCCTTTATTTCTGCTGTCCTCACTTTGTCCTCAGCTGCTTTCAGTTAGTTCCTCTGTATCTTCTCACTGAATGTTTGACCTTTTATTCTTCTTGTCCTTAATGGTTCTCATCTTATTGCACTGATGTAGAAGGGGAAATGGTTTCTGTTTGGTATTGCTCGCTCAGTCATTCTTCTCATCTCACATTTAATACTCTCTCCTGACTCAGATCCTCAGCTGGTTTCTTAGCAACAAGCTGATCCTTTTTTTTTTTTTTTTTTTTCATTTTTACCTGATGCAGCCAAAGTTGAGACAGAAAAACCAGAGGACAATATCTTGTTAGGTATTTTTTGTATGGGGTCACCATCTCAAGAAAAAAGAACATATGATCTGCTTGCTGAGCCATCAGCTTATATCTGTTGGAGTAGTGTGTGTGGTGAAGGGTGCAACGAGCTAACACTTCTGATTGGAATGAAACAAAAAAACCCAAACACCAGCAATTGTGTGAATTGGTAATTTGCTCAGGGGTTTGTGTGTATGTACATTTATAAAGGTATTTTTGCTGCCTCTGCAGAAGACTTTTTTTTTAAAGACACTAAAATGTTTTTCTCCATATGAAGACCAATGTCTCTTTTCACAGGTATGCGAAGTGTTCATTAAAGATTTCCCCAGACTCATTTCCCATGGACTGAGAAAAACCAAACTGAGTACAGTTTTTTAGTATTTCTCTACATGGGTACCACCAGGTGTCACTCACTTCTCCCATCACTTTATGCAGCTGTAGAGACCTTGCCTGTGGGAGTGTAGAGTTTGTGTCAGAAGTAGGGGTGGGCAGTATGGCCTAAAAATGGTATCACAATATTTCTGTGAATTATTATGATGACGATATTTTTTTGTGATATTACAGAATACAGCTTTTTTTTTTTCTTTTAAATTTATGCAGAAAGGACGGTTTCACAGGCCACCATTATTTATCTTCAGCATATTCAGGAAAAACAAAAACTCTTATTTCTCCAATTTTATAAATGGCAGCTCAGATTTAGTTTAAAATATTTTTTAGATCTGTATCAAATATTACAAGAAAATATAAACCATTGCATCTTAACTGCACACAGAGGTCAGGTTTTATGCTGAATCACTTTACCTGCATTACTCCCATTGCATGGACCTGTCCTGTGACTTTTGGCTCTTGTTGCACTGAACAGATGTTATTTTTCTCTGTCTCTTTGAGTAGTTGAATAAAATCAAGATGAAGTGGGCAAAATGGAAGTAAAAATGTACAGCCACTTCGAGCTGCACATTGTCCGATGTTAATACTGCTCCCGTGATGATGTTGACGTGCGGAAAAAATGCAGGCAGATCATCCACACTGCTGCACCATTTCTTTTTTGTTTGTTTTAAACATGACAGCAGTCTGAAACAGAAAGTGAAACTTAAATACTTCCACTCAACTGGAGATGGTTTGACTTTGGAGCTGCAGCTTCCCGCCATGTTTGTTTTAGGCCGTGAGCAGCTGCCACTTTTCGTTCAGTTTCGTGGCACCCAACGGGGAACTAAAATTTTAGTGTTTCTAAATTAAGATTACATTATTGTAAGACAAAATATCGATGTTCCCACTTCCAAAGGTGTGGATAGCTGTATGAAAAATGCGATTGAAGTCAGTCAGTAATAATTGGCTGGCTACCTTCAACATGGCCCAGTCCGGGACGTTTTAACCAATCAGCGTCGTCCCTTTGGTCATGTGACAACAAAATGGCAGCGCCCACAGGGGTAGCGTGCGCTGAAAGCCTCTCCTGTGTTATTCACATTTCCGATAAGTTTTCGGGCAGTATCACTTGTTTTACTGAAGCATCGTGGGCAAAAGTACGTGAGTGTGCCCAAAAATGGCTTGTACTTGACGGACCCCAACAGAAAGTAGCAGAACAACGTCGCGACTTGTTCGAGAAAGGTGAGTGGCAGCCATTGTTTATGGTTGTACTGCGTGTGCCCTGGAGTCGTTTGGCTCTGATCATTTGTAACTCTAAATATGAACTAAAATGGAACCCTAGATGTCTAAAACCTTTGTCAACCGCTCACAGGGTGACCTAGTCCTGGTCTAAGACTCCGAGTAGGCCAATCTGGGGGTGTGGAGGCTAATAACCAAGGGACTCTGGGTGCCAGGTAACATAGTCCTAGTATAGATCTAGATGATGCAGATCGACTCACTCTGATGATGCATCTATCCCCAGAACCCACCCTGGGCCTGAATTATAGTCAAAATATACCACTACCACAAAGTAGCTCAAATGGGAAAAGGGTAGCAATCCCAATGAGCTTAACTCTGAGGGTTGGATGTACTTCTCAGCCCAAGCCCAAGGGCTGCAGTGTACTAGTAGGTGAGGGAGGAACAAGTTTGGGCATACATTTATATAGTTTGCACATAGTCACACCCATACTATCAAGCCTTAGGCAGATGGAAAATGGCCTGTTAAGGAAAGCCCATATGTTTGTGATGTGTCACCCAAGAAAGGTTAAACTCATGGCAGCAGCAGTCGCCTGTATACTTTATGCTTTCAATAAATATGGGCACACGGTCTGTGCTTGCCATTTTGCAAGTTTACATTGAGCAGTGACTAGGTTGCACAAGGTCTCTATTATAAGCTCACTGTTAATGTGAAAATTATCTGCAATCTATATACTGTATGTTTTATATCTATATGGGTACAAGGTAGGCCTAATGTTATAATACCCTATGGTCCGTATAATATGTTTTCAGATCTAAACAACCTTGATCCAACATTTGGCTACCATCGTGTGTGCTATAGCCGTTTTACGGACAAAACAAGAGTGGAACGTGCTGAAGCTCATAAAAAACGACTGGCCGAAGCCCACATTCCTGAGCCTCAGGAGCAAAGCGGACCAGAACTTAGTCCCCGAACACCATCTCCTAAAAAGCGACTGCAAGCTCACCATGCTGCAGCAACCATCAGCCAAGCATCTGCAAGGTCAAGCAATGTGTTGCCAAACATCTGCATCATCTGCAAGAAGGAAACGCTCAGAGAAGGGCCACGGACAAATCGTGTCACTGTAAAACTGATGCAAGCTGAGACATGTGATGCTGGTAAGAAAATTGGTAGATCTTACTATTTGGAGTGGTGTAAGTTTAAAGAAAAATAATGAGGCCAGCAGGTGTACATGCAAGGCATCGGATCTCAGCTGCACTGATCTATGCGCCTGCATCGATTGCGTGAATCGTGTTCTTTCAGAATCTGAAAGATCTGTGGAAGCAGAGGAGGAAGAAAATGAGGGAGATGATTCTGGTGATGAATAAGGTGGAGGTTGAATACAGGTTGTATCAGGATATGACAGCTATACATGTTGGATTTATGTAAATTAGCAGAGTTCTTTGACACTCAATCACATAACTGACCAGGAATCGATTTCTCGGGTCAACGTTATTTGGAAAAGATGTATCAAACGTGATTCTAGGTAGAGTGGTTAAGAAGTTAGGCTATCCATGCCTATGATGGCCATCTTGGATTTATTTAAATGAGTGGAGTTCTTTGACCCTCAATCACACAAGTGACCTCAGAAATCGATTCCTGGGCATAACATTATCCGAAAATGATGTCTCAAACGTGATTCTAGGTGGACTGATTAAAAAAAGTTCATCCATCCATGACGGCCATTTTTGATTTATGCAAATAAGCGGAGTTCTTTGACCCTCAATCACATATTTGACTTCAGAAATCGATTCCTCGGGTCAACATTATGCAGAAAAGACGTCTCAAACGTGATTCTAGGTAGAATGGTTAAGAAGTTGGACTATCCATGCCTGTGGTGGCCATCTTGGATTTATGCAAATGAGTGGAGTTCTTTGAGCCTCAATCACAAAAGTGACCTCAGAAATCGATTCCTGGGCATAACATTATCGGAAAATGATGTCTCAAACGTGGTTCTAGTTGTACTGATAAAAAAGTTAGGCCATTCATGGCAGCCATCTTGGATTTATGAAAATTAGTGGAGCCCTCAATCACATATCTGACCTCAGAAATCGATTCCTCGGGTCAACATTATCCGAAAAAGACGTCTCAAACATGATTATAGGTAGAGTGGTTCAAAATATAGTCCATCCACACCCATGGTGGCCATCTTGGATTTATGCAAATTAGCGGGGTTCTTTGACCCTCAGTCACACTAATGACCTCGGAAATCGATTCCTCGGGTTAACATTAGCCGAAAAGGACGTCTCCAACGTGATTCTAGGTAGAATGGCTAAAAAGTTAGTCCATCCATGGCAGCCATCTTGGATTTATGCAAATTAGCGTGGTTCTTTGACCCTCAATCACACAGTCGACCTCAGAAATCGATTCCTCGGCTCAACATTATCCGAAAAAGAGGCTTCAAACGTGTTTCTATGTAGACTGGTTGAAATGTTAGGCCATTCATTCCCTTGGTTAGTCGTGGCAGCCATCTTGGATTTATGCAAATTTGACATAGCTATCCACACCTTTGACAGTGGGAACATCGATTTTCGGATCCAGCAGGGTTTTTTTTACATAGAAATCATCAAAGATCCCGTAGTTCCCAGTTGGGTGCCACGAAAATCATTTTCTAGCCACATTTTGAGGGAGCTGCTCACAGCCTATTTTGCCATTTCTATGCAGTGTGACGTCGTCATGCAGCAGACCCCAAATATCACGATATTCATTTTTACACCGGTATCAAAATTTATACCGGTATTACCGTGAACGATACAATATGGCACACCCCTTGTCAGAAGTCATGACTTGACCTCCAAAATCAGTGTTCTGTTGTCTTAGAAGTGCCCCCCCCCCCAACAAAAAAAAAGACTTCAAGGTTGGAAAGAGGTGGAAATCAGATGGCACAAGGTTGGGAGAGTGGGGGTGGGGGTGGGGGTGAAGAAGGATTTCATAGCTGCAGACTGTGCTTCTGTCTGGGCATCATGCGAGTTGTTAACCAGGATGTTGTCTTGCAGGAGGTGAACACCATTGGTCTGCATGCCATGCTTTTCTGTTTTGATGGCCTTCCTCAATATCTGCAGCAGTGAAGTGTAGTAAGTCCTGGTAATTGTGGTACTCTTTGCCATGAAATCCATAATCAATACTCCATGCTGGGCCCAGAAGACTGTCCGCATGACCTTGCCTGCAGAGGGCTGGACACATGCCTTCTAGAAGTTGTTGAGTCATAATGCTGCCATTGCTTTGACTGGGCTTTAGTCTCTGGATCATAGTGATAGACCCATGTTTCATCCTGCATGTCTGTTGAAGAAGTCCTCCTGGTTTTCTTCGCACATGGCCAAAAGAGCCTGAGAGCACATACTCGTTTCTGCTTCTAGAAAAGTGTGAGGAATCCATCGTGCAGATAACTTCCACATGTGCAAATGGTCGCAGATGAGTTTTTCAACAAATCCCACACTAATCTTGACATCTTGGGCTAGTTGGCCAACAGCAATATGGTGATCCTCCAAAATAGTGGCCTCCACTTATCGGATGGTGTCTTCATCAATGGCACACTGTGGCCGCCTGGGAATGGGTGCCATTACCATCGATGTCGGACCACACTTGAACTGTCGATGCCAGTGCTGGACTAAGTCATTAGATGGGCCATCTTCTCTATAAGTTTATTTCATCTCATCAAACGTCTCTCATGGTGTGCAGTTTCTCAAGTGCAGGAACCTGATGACTGCTCTGCATTCAACCGGCTCCATTACCACACCTCACTCCACCTTTGTGCCTGTAAGAGAAACTGCAAATTACCACGTGACCTATAGAGATATACACACGTGGACAAAATTGTTGGTACCCCTCTGTTAATGAAAGAAAAACCCACAATGGTCACAGAAATAACTTGAATCTGACAAAAATGGTAATAAATAAAAAGTATGAAAATTAACCAATGAAAATCAGACAGTGCTTTTGAATTGTGGTTCAACAGAATTATTTTAAAAAACAAACTCATGAAACAGGCCTGGACAAAAATGATGGTACCCTTAACTTAATATTTTGTTGCACAACCTTTTGAGGCAATCACTGCAATCAAACGATTTCTGTAACTGTCAATGAGACTTCTGCACCTCTCAGCAGGTATTTTGGCCCACTCCTCATGAGCAAACTGCTCCAGTTGTCTCAGGTTTGAAGGGTGCCTTCTCCAGACGGCATGTTTCAGCTCCTTCCACAGATGTTAATAAGATTTAGATCAGGGCTCATAGAAGGCCACTTTAGAATAGTCCAGTGTTTCGCTCTTAGCCATTCTTGGGTGTTTTTAGCTGTGTGTTTTGGGTCATTATCCTGTTGCAAGACCCATGACCTGCGACTGAGACCAAGCTGTCTGACACTGGGCAGCACATTTCTCTCTAGAATACCTTGATAGTCTTGAGATTTCATTGTACCCTGCACAGATTCAAGACACCCTGTGCCAAATGCAGCAAAGCAGCCCCAGAACAAAACAGAAGCTCCTCCCATGTTTCATAGTAGGGACAATGTTCTTTTCTTGGTATGCTTCATTTTTGCGCCTGTGAACATAGCGCTGATGTGCCTTGCCAAAAAATTCCAGTTTTGCCTCGTTTGTCCATAGGACATTCTCCCAGAAGCTTTGTGGCTTGTCAACATGTAGTTTGGCAAATTCCAGTCTGGCTTTTTTATGATTTGTTTTCAACAGCGGTGTCCTCCTTGGTCGTCTCCCATGAAGTCCACTTTGGCTCAAACAACGACGGATGGTGCGATCTGACACTGATGTACCTTGACCTTGGAGTTCACCATGAATGTGTTTAGAGGTCGTTCTGGGCTCTTTTGTTACCATTCGTATTATCCGTCTCTTCCATTTTTCATCAAGTTTCCTCCTGCGGCCACGTCCAGGGAGGTTGGTTACAGTCCCGTGGATCTTAAATTTCTGAATAATATGTGCAACTGTAGTCACAGGAACATCAAGCTGCTTGGAGATGGTCTTATAGCCTTTACCTTTAACATGCTTGTCTATAATTTTCTTTCTAATCTCCTGAGACAACTCTCCCCTTTGCTTCCTCTGGTCCATGTTTAGTGTGGTACACACCATGTCACCAAACAGCACAGTGACTACTTGTCACCCTTTAAATAGGCCGACTGATTGATTACAAGTTTGTAGACACCTGTGATGTTAATTAGAGGACACATCTTGATTGAACATGTCCCTATGGTCACATTATTTTCAATCTTTTCTAGGGGTACCATCATTTTTGTCCAGGCCTGTTTCATGAGTTTGCTTTTTAAAGTAATTCTGTTGAACCACAATTCAAAAGCATTATCTGATTTTCATTGGTTAATTTTCATAGAATTTTTATTTATTACCACTTTTGTCAGATTCAAGTTATTTCTGTGACCATTGTGGGTTTTTCTTTCATTAACAGAGGGGTACCAACAATTTTGTCCACGTGTGTATATTATTATATACGTGCAATTTCATTGTACATGTACCTTAGGGTTCTTTATGCTTCTTTAGAAAATGGATACTTGCGTTTTAAATGCAGTGGTCACTGTCCTCACTTCTGTGCATACTTTGTTAAGCTATACACCCAAATAGAGAATTGTAACAACAGTTCAATGTAGATATTGATGGTATATTGATTAGAGGGGGGGTGGGGGTGGCGGTAGTATTATAAATGTTTGTAATCTTTTTACCAACTCACAACTTGGGCAGCACGGTGGTGCAGTGGTTAGCACTGTTGCCTAACAGCTAGAAGGTTCCAGGTTAAAATTTCCAGGCTGGCAGGGGTAGGAACCTTTCTGTGTGGAGTTTGCATGTTCTCCCTGTGCTGCGTGGGTTTACTCCGGGGGCTCCGGTTTCCTCCCACAATCCAAAGACATGCATGGTAGTTTGGTTGTTCTAAATTGTCCCTGGATATCTGTCTCCTATAGGCCCTTAGAATAGAGGGTTAGTACTAGTGAAGCGCTTTGAGTGGTCTTTGAGACTAGAAAAGCGCTATATAAGTACAGGTCCTTATCCCTTAACTTCTCACCGAAAAAGGAGTTTTTGTACTTCATTACAAAGAAGCTGTAGCAGATGCTTCTCAGCTTAAGCCAGGAGTGCCCAACCTGGGGCTCCTGGAGCATTCAGGTTTCTGTGGGAAATTATCTAATTTCACTCCTTAATTGGTCCAAAGATTTGCAAATAATTTGTCATTGTTGTGCATGTATTCTGTAGGCACCCTTGCACCCATGCACAACAACAGCAAATTATTTGCAAATCTTTGGACCAATTAAGAAGTGAAATGAGAGAATTTCCCACAGAAACCTGAACGTTCCAGGAGCCCCAGGTTGGGCACCCCTGGCTTAAGGACATCAAAATCAAGGAGGGTAAGAGTCTGGACCACACTGTCAGATCCACAGCCTTCATCTGTGCCAGGACTGACGTTTTGACACTGTCTTCTCCAGAGTTGCAATATACTGAGCAAAATGGCTTCCATTAAAGAGACAGATGACTATGTGTAAGAGACTCATTGGTAAGTATATTGCCACTCTGAAGAATAGTAGTGCCGAAACATCAGTCTTGGCACGAATAAAGGCTGTAAATGTGACGTGTGCTCCAGACTCTTATCCTCCTTCACACAATGTCTTCTCAGAAAATTATTCTTTTTCGTTGTGTTTTGCTGGTCTTCCGTGATCTAAGGGCTACAAATTCAAATTCAAACGTTTATTTCAAACTCAGGGTTCATATTAAATGCAGAACTAAAATGAGTAGAAAATAAATAAATAAAAGTATATACAGATCAGCAGACACTCGGCGCTCTTGTAACAACAATAACATACAATATTGGACTCAGTATAAAATGGAACGCCACCACTTCCAAATGCTGGAGTGAAGTGTGAGTGTCGAGTTGACAATTGCTGATATAAGATGATTGTTACATGCCAGCAACCTTCTCATAAAACTGTAAACATTCTTTCGTATCAACTCGCCAAAAGACGGAATGTTCACGGACACAAACATCTTGCTTGCACTCGACCTTCGTGGTATATCTAACAACCTTCTTAGGGAGTTATTATATGCAATGCAGATTTTGTTCCTAACAGCAACATTGCTATTAAACCATAAAGGCGAGCAGTACATTGAGGTACAGAAGGTCTTGAACAACATACATTTGATATCAGGAGAACATCTATGGAAATTTCGCAACAGTAAATTTGTTTGAGCATAGAGTTTCCTGAGTTGCCTGTTACAATCAACATTGGTCTTATCAGATTCAATCCACACACCTAGGTATTTGACTTTTTCAACAAAGTTCAAGCTATTACCACAAAGTGGCATAACAGGATTCGACGTATTGATTCGCGTTGTGGATCCATGTTGTGGCTACAACGCAGCCACAATTTCCACTGCTACTATTACTGCTAATTTGATCCATATCAATAAGCTTTCATAAAACTTGCAAAGATATGAACAAAATGCATGCCAAGTACAGGTAGAACATTTCACCCACTTCCATTTTTGCATCTAACACCAGTCTTAAAGGGCACGCTGTCGTTAGAGCCTATTGTTGAAGGTGATTGTCTCCCCCACTGTCTTCTGCTCTATCACAGTTCGGGGACCACAGCTGTACCTTTAGCACTTCATAGTTCTGAAACTTCAGATGCTCATACTACATGATGTTGCCGTCATCTGGGATAGCCTCCCAAGTTACCACCGTGTTCATTTGATTGGCCAAGAGCTACTTGTTGGGCTGAAATTTCAGGTTTCAGAGGACCTTTAACTCTATTGCTCTGAACTGAGTAACAATCTCTGAATGGAATGAGAAGGAATGTCCTACCCTAGACTGTAATATTGCAAGTGGAATCAATTTGAAGAAAGAACTGTGAATCAGTCAGTCTAGAAATACTAAGGAATTGGTATAGTAAAGCTAGTCTGAGGGTACCATTTTAAACCCCCTCCCCCCCCACACAAATGTCTGCCTTCTTTAGTGAGCCACTGAAAGAATTAATTGAATATGAAGCGGGAGCATATTGCCCACTTTACTTTCCCTTTCGATACTGTTCCTGTGAAACAAACAAAACCTGACCCCTGTCAAATCTGTTTTTATCCTGACTTTCCTCCTCCATGTTGTCTGGCTTTGATCCACTATAATTGGGCTGTGCAGAATATATAGAGCTCCTGGCAGATAAATGCACCTCATTTTAGAGATGATCAGTTTTATTTTAGTGGCTGGAGATTATACTGTAGCTTAAATGAAAAGAAAACATCAAGAAAGCATGTCAAAGGCAATTAGGAAGTTCCTGTGAATAGCTGGTGTGTGTGTCTAAGGTGGACATTGTGGATCCACCGTGTGCCATCAACACCAATACCTCTGTTTAGTTTGATCAAAAACCCATAGCCTTAGATACTAGTTGGTTTGTTTTTGCCAATGAACACTCAAAAAATGATCTAGGGTTATGATTCACTTTACATTGATGATTCTATTTAACCTAAAACTCGTGCATTGCCCGTAGGACGCAAGTATTCCTGTCTGAAACAGGTATCCCAATCAGGCTTTCCAGGCCCAAATGTAGGCTGTGTTTGAAAGTGGAATACAAAGAGGTGTAGCCTATATGTAGGCAATCATCACATGTTAGACTCTGACAAATATAAAAGGGAGTAAATGGCACTAAGAATTATCTGACTGTGTGAATATTAATTACAGAATGCCTAATTATTGAAAATAAATGGGACATCCAATATTAGTGACTATTTCAGATCCTTTGTTTATTTGTTTGTCAGATCACTGATCTGTCTGATCCTTTATCACTTATATTCATAATTGTGTATCTTGCACTTTGGGGAATGGGAGTTGTTCAGTCATCATTAAAATTATTTTGGTTTATGTCACTGTTCAGTGATGGATTTCAGTGTAATATTGAATTTCTTCTGTGTATCATCAGTAAACTCATGCAATACTATAACAGGACACGTTTACAAATATTTGAGACCCATAGCAGTGCATCATTTTATATTTTAACAATATTTTATTAAAAGTTTTTTTAAAACTGTAATCAACAGAATTAACTACAAAACACCCAACATCGATAAAGTACATCTATTATTATTAACAGCAGAAGGACCCGTTTTACTGCAACCGTTGCATCAGTGTTGCCCATTTGTCAGTAAATATTTAACTAAAAAAGTGATTTATTTCATTATTTGGGCATTTTTGTGTCCTGCGTTTGGTCGTTAAGTCATTCCGATCCACAATCATGGCGGTATTAATTTTTTAATTCACTGATGTGCCCTACTTGAAGCGATTGCTAAGCTAACGCTAGTTAGCTTAATGCTGGCGCCAGCCATTCCACCTAACACCAGCCTGAATCAAAGCCCAGCTGCGAGGCCCAGCGGAGATACTACCAGGCAGGCGGCTATTTGTTGACGGGGCTCAGCAGAGATTTCACCCAGGCAGACGGCGGTAGGCGGCGGTGCCCAGCGGAGGACTTACCGTGACTGCAGCGGCGGTGTGCGACGAGACTACCCGAAGCGATTGCTAAGCTAACGCTAGTTAGCTTAATGCTGGCGCCAGTCATTCCACCTTACACCAGCCTGAATCGAAGCCCAGCTGCGAGGCCCAGCGGAGATACTACCAGGCAAGCGGCTATTTGTTGACGGGGCTCAGCAGAGATTTCACCCAGGCAGACGACGGTAGGTGGCGGTGCCTAGCGGAGGACTTACCGTGACCTCAGCGGAGCTCGGTGGCAGCGGCGGTGTGTGACGAGACTCGGTTGGAGGAGCGGGACGGGAGACCAGTTACGGCGACTATGAGCAACGAGACCAGCAACGGAAGGGGCTAGTTGGCTAGCTGAGGCCCAGCTGGATTCGAGGACGATCGGATCAGATTCTGGCGATATAAGCAGAATTTATTTTACTATCCACAGATTTTCTTTTTCCTTCTTTCCAAGAAAGACTGAAGATGGCTGCCACCGGATTAAAAAGTGGGCTGATGGGCACCACTAATAAGCCTTCTCTACTTCTCTACTTCCTCTTCGTTTTGTCTTTGTGTGTCTGGACCTGCAACAAGAAGGATTTTCCGACAAACTCAACCAAAGGTGAAGTTAAAAAGTTTTATCTGTATGGCTTTGGGCTTGGACATCTCATCCTACACTCTATGTGGTCTTTAAAAGCCCTGAGCAAAAACTTCCAAATTAAGGCAAACATGGCTGTTAAGCAAAAATCACAATATGGCAGAGGATATACAGTTAAAGTTCTGTTAGTTCTGCTACTTCTGGCAGGAGATATTCACCTTAACCCTGGACCTGCCACTATTAAACAGCAGACCACTGGGTTAGCACAAAACCGAGCTGTACAAAAGCAAAAACAACATTTATTTTTCCGAACTGTTAATCATGCACGAGTTCTTTGGGACACCAAGGCTAAACCAAAGGGGATCCTCGGCGGTCATTTAAACATACGGAGCATAATCCCCAAAAGAGATGAGATTTCGGTGTTGCTGTTGGACTCAAATCTGGACTACCTTTGTCTCTCAGAAAGCTGGCTACACAGTAACATAGACACTAATATGATCGATATTGTGGGCTACCAGTGTTTTAGAAAAGACAGGCAGGTAGGGAGGGGAGGAGGTGTTTTAATTTACATCAAAGAGAAATATAAATGTCAACTGGTTGATTTGAATACTTCACTTGAATGTTTAGCTGTTAATGTATGTCTCTCTCCGGTAATGAATTTCAACATTGCAGTAGTGTACAACCCACCGTCACACAACTCTTCCTTTTATAATGAATTAAGTGATCTGGTTAAACAACTTGAGAAGAACAGAGAAACAATAATTCATGGTGACTTTAATATCAACTGGTCTGATAAAAAAGACAAACAAAAACTGAAAAGCCTCATGACTAAATTTAATTACCAGCAAATCATCAAAGGACCCACCAGGATAACCAAACAATCCAGAACACTTATTGACATGGTATTTACTAATAAACCAGAACGAATAACCAGAACCTATAATCTTGTAACTGGTCTCTCAGATCATAACATGGTTCTTGCTGTCAGGAAACTTACTAAAAAGCGACTACAGTATTTTGGGGGAGTCGATATTGACAAATCAAATTTTATTATCCCCAAATCAAAAAATGAGGAGTTTGAACATTACTTAGAGAATCAAAATTGGGAGCAGCTCATGTCAACATGTGAAGTAGATGATTGTTGTAATTTTATAACTGCAACAATCACAAAGTCTATAGAAAAATTTTCAAAGCAAATTAAAAGTAGACAACAGAAGATTAGCCTACCATGGTTAAATAATGAAATAAGAAAACTTATGAAGAGGCGAGACTATGCACTGAAAACATCACTAACCTCCAAACTACAAAATGATCACCTTGTGTACAAAAGTTTAAGAAATAAAGTGGTACATGAGCTGCGAAAATCAAAAATATCTTATTACAATAAACTGATAGATCATGCAAAGGGTAACAACAGTTCCCTATGGAGGCATTTAAATAACTTAACTAATAAAAAAAACGATCAGAAGGGGGTAAAGGAACTTAGAATCAATGGCAAGACCGTCAGTGACAAGGCTACTTTGGCAAATGAATTTAATTCACACTTTGTGGGCTCTGTGGAAGACTTAACAAAAATTTTTGTGCTGCCAAATGTGCTCAACAACACAAATTCCATACTTCCAACAGATACTTTTCACATCGATGAGGTAAATGAGAAGTTAATTGCTGGTATTGTTAAAACACTGTCAAACTCAAAAACTAATGATATCTACAATATGAGCACCTCCTTTCTCAAAATGCACAGCAAAATATTAATCAAACCACTGACTCATCTCATTAATCTCTCCATTAGGTCTAGTACATTTCCATCTGGCTGGAAAAAAGCTGTCGTCATACCAGTTCATAAATCAGGCAGTAAAGACGATATATGCAATTACCGCCCAATCTCTATTTTACCAGTCCTATCTAAGGTTCTTGAAAAAGTTGTAGCTACACAGCTGATAGACTACTTACAAGACAGTCAACTTCTTCATCCACATCAATTTGGTTTTAGACCAGGATACTCAACAGAAACAGCAAATTGTTGCCTTATTGAAAACGTCAAACAGTCCTTGGACAGGGGTAATGTGGTAGGAGCTGTTTTTCTAGATCTCAAAAAGGCTTTCGATACTGTAAACCACACTTTGCTTTTATCCAAAATGGTATCTTTTAACTTCTCCCCAAATACATTAGAATGGTTTGCATCTTATCTCCAGAATAGAGAACAGTGTGTAAAAGTTCACCAGGATAAATCCTCATTTTTAAACAACCGCATGGGTATCCCACAAGGGTCCATTCTTGGTCCTTTACTTTTCAGCATTTTTATTAATGACTTGCCGTTACACTGCTCAGCTGCAACATGCCAACTTTATGCAGATGATGCAGTTATTTACACAGCTGCCAAGACTCCAGCACAGGCTGCAGATGT
The DNA here is from genome assembly GCA_020510985.1 of Pholidichthys leucotaenia. NCBI lineage: Eukaryota > Metazoa > Chordata > Actinopteri > Cichliformes > Pholidichthyidae > Pholidichthys > Pholidichthys leucotaenia. The sequence goes on from CM035841.1 coordinate 334,557,764, forward strand.
ACTGTCTACAAGTATGGTTGATGTCCAAGAGTGGCTCCTCAAGAACCATCTATTGCTGAACCTTCAGAAAACAGTCTCAATGTGCTTTTCAATCAAAAAATGTAACCTGCAACATTTTAAAGTTAATATACATGATCATGACATCAGTTTAGCTACAGAATTCAAATACCTTGGCATTGTACTAGATCCTCAACTCAAATTTAATCTTCATATAAAGAAAATTTCAAAAACAGTAAAAAAAAATCTGAACTGCTTTAAATTAATTAGATATTACATACCTTACGAAGCAGCTGCACTGTATATGCATTCTATGGTTTTTTCTCATATATCATACTGTTTGACAGTCTGGGCTCAAGCAGCCCCTTCCACAATAAGACATATAGGTTCATTATATAATCAAACCCTAAAAATCTTGGACAAAAAGCCCATTAGGTGGCATCACTGTAATGTTTTAAAAAAATACAACCTATTGAGTTTTGAGAGTTTCATTGACCTCTGTCTTCTGAAATTAACGTTCAAATGTTTCCATAAATCAGCACCCGAGCCACTTGCTGGTTTCGTCCAAAGACAGGACAGCAGCAGAGCCACCAGGAGTTCTGTTAACAATAACTGTAAAATATTCCACCGCAGAACCACATTTGGACAAACAGCTTTCTCTATAAAGGGCAGTCACATCTGGAACACAATGCCAAATGAAATTAAAATAATAACGGACTTTAAAACATTCACTAAAAATGTTAAAAACTGGCTGAAAAATAAACAAGAATGTACTCATGTATGAATTATTTGTCTGCAAAGTGAGAGTGAATGAAGGGAAGGAATAAATGTGTTTGTTTATAGTGAGTGACGGAGGGAGGAAGGCCTGAAATAGGCAAATGTGAGTTATGTTATACAGTATGTGTTAAATGTGAGTCAGGCTGTTATATTTGTGTATTTATAATATTTATAATATTTATGTTAAATGTGAGTCAGGCTGTTATATTTGTGTATTTATAATATTTATAATATTTATAATTGTGTATTTATAATTTTTCTGCATTGATGTATGTGGTTATTGTGTGTATTATATTTTTTATCTTGATTCTTTTTTCTAAAGCCCATCCAGGGACAAGAGTTGCAAATTAGCTAATAGCTATACACTCTATGTGCAATACATCAGATTGATTGTCTTTGATTAATTGTCTATGTTTATTGCACTGTCCCTGTCAAATAAACTAATCTACTACTACTACTATTTAATTTTTAGATACTCCCGTGGGAGGGGGGAGTCGCAGTCCTGTGCACACAGGTGAAGCAGAAGCAGATACTCCAGTCTACTGCCTCCCCACGAAGTACCGTGGTCCACCCGGTTAGGCTGCTGCTTCTCCCGGCATGTTCTGTGTTGATACACCGGTATTCTTTGTCAGACCCGGGTCCCACTGACGCTCCGCTCAGTGTCCTCGCACACCTCATGACCTCCACATAGGCTGAATTATCCTTTAGATTTACGCAATCATGCCAACATTATAGTATAATTTTTTTAAGCATTAAGTGTTCAGTATTCTGTTTTTCTAGTCAAATTTGTCATTTTCCACTTCCTTGCTTTGTCCAGGGAACACTGGTGACTGACAGGTCGTGGTGCCGCATATTGTCCATTGAGCACGGAGTCAATCTGAAACCCTGCCCACACTTCTTGAAGCCAGGGGGGTGAAGACATAGAGCGGTCACACAGCAGTGGCTAAACTTTTATTGATAAAAATTACATATTTTGACTGAGTGACTCCATTTTCGGGGATGCACACCCTCGTAGCTTCAGCAAAGCATGTTTAAAATCTTAGGTCAGTGTGACAAACCGTTTGAGAGATATCTGAGGAACACAGACACACACACAAACAGAGATCCCTTGAATTTATAGATGCATATACAGTACATGCGTTCAGACTTAAAATGTATTCTTCTAATAAAGTTAATGTAATTTTTTCTTATCGTTACTAAATAGTAATGTATTGTTCGATCACAAACCTTTTAAGTTAAGTCAATAAGACTAAAGATACCACTCACATCAAGAGGGTGGCAGTAATGAAACTCAAGTCGCCATGAAACAATGAGCTGCAGACTGAGCATGTGCAGAACCAATGGTCGAACAGCCTGCCTTTTCTTCTTTGAGTTTTTGGCTTGGTGATGGCAGATAAACGGGCTGTCCTTTGGTGGCTCTTTTACTTTTTGATTTGGAAGAGGTAAGGTTAACATTTTTTTCCACCCTAATCTACAGCATTTTGATGGAAAACATATTTTCTGTTTGTCACTCAAGGCCTGGAGTGTTTGAAGATGTAAGATAGTCCACTGTCGGTGAATCTCAGACAGGTTAGTTAGGTAGCAGACTATTTACTGGCAGAATAAAAAAGTAAAGTGAGTTTAGATAAGCACTACAGAGTTTAAAGAGTTGTATTTTGGATTTGCTACTTGTAGCCACCAATGTGGACATGTTAATAATGAACTACTGGGGGGGGGTGTCAGAATAAGTTAACACCAATAATGCGCTACTTTTGCCATCTTCTTTTCCAGGTAGAAGCTGTATTTGTGAGGATTATGGAAGAAATATTAATGTTAAACAATATAAACCTTTGCACAACTTTTTTTTTAAAGGAGGATCAAATTTACCTTAAAGGGGAGACAAAGCAGACCTACAGTGGCTTCACACAGGTATGTTTATCTACTAATTTGGGGATTACAGAAAACTGTTGATTAATCTGTATGTTCGGGCTGTAACCAAATATTCAGTTATCCATCCATCCATCCATCCATCTTCTATGGCTTTTCTGGCGGTCTGGGTCGCGGAGGCGGCAATTCAAGCAGAGAAGCCCAGACTTCCCTCTCCCCAGCCACCTGCTCCAGCTCTTCAGAGAGGATACCAAGGTGTTCCCAGACCAACAGGGAGACGTGGTCTCTCCACCGAGTGCTGGGTCTGCCCTGGGGTCTCCTCCCAATGGGATGTGCCTGAAACACCTCCAGGAGGCATCATGATCAGATGCCCAAACCACCTCAACTGGCTCCTTTTAATGTGGAGGAGCAGCGGTTCTACTCTGAACCTCTCCCGGATGACTGAGCTCGTCACCCTATCTCTAAGGGTGAGTCCAGGAATCCTACAAAGAAAGCTCATTTCAGCTGCTTGTATCTGCAGTCTTATTCTTTCAGTCATTACCCAAAGCTTGTGACCATAGGTGAGGGTAGGAATGTAGATTGACCGATAAATCGACAACTTTGCCTACCACAATGGACTGGTACAACGTCCATATCACTGCAGATGCTGCGCGATCCATCTGTGAATCTCTCCCTCCATTCTCCCCTCACTCGTGAATAAGACCCTGAGATACTTAAACTCCTCCACTTGGGGCAGGAGCTTGTCCCCAACCCGGAGATGACAATTCACCATTTTCCAGCTGAGAACCATGGACTCGGACTTGGAAGTGCTGATTCTCATCCCAGCTGCTTCACACTTAGCGGCAAACCATCCCAGTAAGACCTGTAGGCCATTGCTGGATGAAGCCAACAGGACAACATCATCTACAAACAACAGAGATAAGATCCTGTGGTCACCAAGCATGGCACCCTTTGTGCCCTGGGTGCGACTAGAAATCCTGTCCATGAAAATGATGAACAGGATCTGTGACAAAGGACAGTCCTGGCGGAGTCCAACTCTAACTGGGAATGAGTCCGACCGAGTGTTGGCAATACGAACCAAACTCTCATAACAGTTGTATAGAGACCAGATTGCTCGTAACAACAAGCCCGATACCTCATACTCCTGAAGCACCCCCCACAAAAAACCACAAGGGATGCAGTTGAATGCCTTCTCCAAGTCCACAAAACACATGTAACCTGGTTGGGCAAACAACCTCGAACCCTCAAGGATTCTCGAGAGGGTAAAGAGTTGGTCCGATGTGCCAGAGCCAGGACGGAAACCACATTGCTCCTCCTGAATCCGAGGTTCGACCAACGGCCGGACTCTCCTCTCCAGTACCTTGGCATAGACCTTCCCAGGGAGGCTGAGAAGTGTAATCCCTCTAAAGTTGGAGCACACCCTCCGGTCCCCTTTCTTGAAGAGAGGAACCACCACCCCGGTTTGCCGTGCCAAAGGCACTATCCCAGACCTCCTCACAGTGTTGCAGAGGCATGTCAACCATGACAGCCCTACAACATCCAGGGCCTTGAGGTACTCAGGGCGATTCTCGTTCACCCCCGGGGCCTGGCCACCAAGGAGCTTTTTAACCACCTTGGCAATCTCAGCCCCTGTGATGGACGCGTTGTCCCCCTCGTCCACAAGCCCTGCTTCCTCTCTGGAAGGCGTGTCAGTGGGATTGAGGAGATCCTCGAAGTATTCCTTCCACTGCCCGACGATATCCCCAGTCGAACTCAGCAGCGCCCCATCCACACCATACACAGTGTGGATAGGGAGCTGCTTTCCCCTCCTGAGCTGCCAGACAGTTTGCCAGCATCTCTTCAAGGCCGACCGCAAGTCTTGTTCCATGGCCTCACTGAACTTCTCCCACACCCGAGTTTTTGCTTCTGCAACCACCCGAGCTGCACTCCGCTTGGCCTGCCGGTACACCTCAGCTGCTTCGGGAGTCCCACAAGCCAACCAAGCTCGATAGGACTCCTTCAGCTTAATGGACCCCCTCACCACTGGTGTCCACCACTTGGTTCAGGGGTTGCCACCACAAGATGCACTGACGACCTTGTAGCCACAGCTCTGGGCAGCCACTTCAACAATGGTGGTGGAGAACATGGCCCATTCAGAATCCATGTCTCCAGACTCCCTCGGAATGTGGCTGAAGTTCTTCCGGAGGTGGGAGTTGAAGACCTCCCCGACAGAGGCCTCAGCCAGACGTTCCCAGCACACCCTCACTATACGTTTGGGTCTACCAGGTCTGAATGGCATCCTCCCCTGCCATTGGATCCAACACACCACCAGGTGGTGATCAGTTGACAGCTCTGTACCTCTCTTTACCTGAGTGTCCAAGACATATGGTCGGATGTCTGATGACAAGATAACAAAATCGATCATTGACCTGCGACCTAGGGTGTCCTGGTGCAAGGTGCACATATGGACACTCTTATGCTTGAACATGACGTTCGTTGTGGACAAACTGTGGTTAGCACAGAAGTCCAATAACTGAACACCACTCGGGTTCAGATCTGGCAGGCCATTCCTCCCAATCACCCCTCTCCAGGTTTCACTGTCGTTGCCCACTTGCACATTGAAGTCCCTCAGTAGAACAATGGAGTCTCCAAGAGGAGCACCCTCCAGCACCCCAGTCAGAGACTCCAAAAAGGGTGGGTACTCTGAACCATCATTTGGTGCATAGGCACAAATGATGGTCAGGACCCGTCTCCCAACCCGAAGGCGCTGGAAAACAACCCTTTCATCCACTGGGGAAAACTCCAATATAGAGGCAGCAAGGTGGGGGAATACAAGAATACCCACCCCTGCTCGTCGCCTCTAGCCCGGGGCAACTCCAGAGTAGGCCAAGCTCCAGCCCCTCTCCAGGAGACTGGTTCCAGAACCAGAACTGTGTGTTGAGGTGAGGCTGACTATATCTAGCCGGTATTTCTCAACCTCATGCACCAGCTCAGGCTCCTTCCTCACCAGAGAGATGACATTTCACATCACAAAAGCCAGTTGAGGAAGCCTGGGATCAGTCTGCCAAGGTCTTCGTCTTGGACCGCCACCTGATCCACATAGCACCGGGCGCCCATGGTCCCTCCTGCAAGTGGTGAGCCCACTGGAGGGTGGGCCCATGTAACTCCTTTGGGCTGAGCCCGGCTGGGTCCCATGGGCAGAAACCCGGCCACCAGGTGCTAGCCATTGAGCCCCTCCCCCAGGCCTGGCTCCAGGGTGGGGCCCCGGTAACCCCATACCGGGCAGGGTACACTGAATCCTTGTTCTAACATTCATCATGAGTCTATTGGATTATTCTTAGTCTGGCCCTTCACCCAGGACCAATTTATCTTGGGTGACCCTACCAGAGGCAAATTCCCCTGGACAACATTGCTCCTGGGATCACTAGGGCATGCAAACCCCCCACCACTATAAGGTGACGATATATGAGGGGATCAGTTATCCAAGTTGTTTTTTTTCCCCAAAACTGCTCAATCACAATTAAAGTAAATGATAATTCATCGTCACCAAATTTGCCCATCCCCCCCCCCAAAAGAAAACAAATTTAGGAGAAATTATTCAAAAATTGCAATCCTGGAATTTCCCCATTGTGGAACTATTAAAGGCTTGTCTTAAATTCAACAGAAAAAAAAAGAAACTTAATAAAGCCACATTTACCATAAAAGTTCCATAATTGATATAATAAAATTCTACATTTCTCAGAAAAGCTATAAATTTAAGAAAAAATGTAATTAAAAGGAAAAAAATGCATATTTATAAGAAATGTCACTTTACAAGAAATAAAAATCTTACATTTAAAGAAGAAAATTTGCAAACTGATGAGGGGAAAAACATCTAGATGAAACATTGCAGACTTGCGTGAATAAGTGACAAATCTATGAGAAAAGTCACATTTGTGAAAAACAATGTTTATATCCTTCCACTAGGAGACAAAGGTTGAACAGAATATTTTGATATTCCCTCTGGTTTGCTTCCAAATATTGACAGATCCAGAACTGGTACCTCAGTGATGATTCCATCATCTGTTTTTTTCATAAATGTGAGTCGTTCTAAATTTGGAACTTTTTCAAGAGAGTCTGTAATTTATTTTCTTGCATTTTTTTCCCTTTTAAATCTGATGTATGTATTTATATAAGATAATAATGCTTTATTTTCCTCAAGCATTTTTAAAACTAGCCTATTTTCTTGTAAAGTCAGAATCTTTTTGTCATAAATTTTGAGTTTTTGTCACACAAATTTGAATCTTGTTTTTTTATGCATTTGAAATATTATTTATATAAATTTGTAGCTTCTTTCTGGAGAATTTGAAAGTTTTTTCTTCTAAATTTGAAGTGGATTTTGTTTGGGTTTTTTTGTAAATTTGGTAAAGGTCTTTTTTTGAGTGATGAAACAAAGCAGTTTTGTTGTGTGATTCTGTATCTGTGATACATTCTGAACTGTGCATTTTGTAAGCTGTCATAACCATAGCCATCATCATGCTGAAATTTAGTTTTGCCAGTACTTCGGATTATGTTCTGAAATGCGAAATTTTCAGTTTTCTAATTTCATTGTGACTTAAAAGTTCTCATTATCTTTCTTATCCTGTGTAAATTATTCAGATGGAGCAGTTGTGCAGAGGGAGCTTAACTAGATCATCTCCACCATTAATGTTGGGGATGTCACCAGTCCTCCAGTTCAATTCAGTTTTATTTATATAGCGCCAAATCACAACACAGGTCATCTGAAAGCACTTTACAAAAAAGGGTGGGTTTAGGCCACGCTGTCAAATTTATAGAGTTGATGGAATGTAACTGAAGGTATGGAGATGCTTCAGGATTGTGAGACATCACTTCTGCATGTGCACTCTTACTGAGTGTGATGTATGGACTGACCTAAGAGACCCTCAGAGAATGAAAACCTCAAAGTTCTTCATAAGTTCTACTTGTAGCTGGATGTGTGCAGACCCTCAACTAAGGTACAGATGCAAGAGCAGACTTCAGTAATACACAGGAAAGAAAATAGGAAAATCCCTCAGGATAAAGTGTGATAGGCATTTCTGAGGAAAAATGTTTTGAGTATTGTTTCTATATGATTTTGGGATGTCATATGCCAAGTTGTAAAGGTCATAGTTTCATGACTAGCCCCAGAAAACAACAAAGTGGTGGATGATATATCATTTTTCTTGTATATTACAAGCAAACAATGGAAAACAAGCTATAAAATGGATGGTACAGTTTTGCTCTCTGTCCAGTTACAGTAGAGGTTCTTCAGGTAAGCAAGATAATGAAGACCACACCCACATTACCATTAAAAAGGTGTGTTTTTCACGAATTCCCAAAAAATAATTAATCATTTTTAAGATAAATGCACATTTGTGTCTAATCTATCCAGACAGTAAGGGATTCTATTAAAAAAAAATCACATTTTCTCTGCAAACAGTATTAATGCATAAACAAAGCCTAAAAATGTTTCCTATTATGAGACACTAAGTGTTCAATAGTGTCCCATAGGGTCATGTTGTTGGGTGTGATATCAGCCCAGTGTACTGGATGAATCTATGCCAAAAGCTTGATATAATTACAAGTAACAGACTTCTCATGCATGTATTCTACAATACTGGAAGTTACTGATTCATCCAAGTGTCACTGGACTTTCTGCATTTGCTGTACGTGGGTGTGGTTTGCAACTGTACTGTGCTGTCTTGCATCCAGCAGTGTAGTTACAGGTTATAAGCTCCTCACAAGCATCTGGATTGGGAGGAAGGGATGACAGCAATGGAACAAATGAATTTTCTCCATCCCATGGTTTGAGGGGGTGGCAGGACTTAGTGCTGCAAGTGTGCCTGCCTCCATACTAAAGCCTGATAATGAGAGTGCTGGATGTGAGAGTCTCTCTGGTTGGTGGCAGTCTTTCTATTGTCATGCCCTTGACAAACGTGCTGGACTGAACCTCATTGATGTCAGCATTCAGTACACCATACATTTTGCAAAAAAATAACCAAAACAACTTCTGCATCCTGAATGACCCTGTCACTAAGGACAGTGTCATCATCAAGCCTGCTGAGCAGATTGTTATGCTGCACAGATACAGTACATCCCAGCATGTCTTCTTTGTATGCCTGGCAATGTAAGAGGTTGAGTCCCTTCCAGTAAATGCATGAAAAGCTGGAAGCAGCTGAAGAGTTTGTTGCTCCTTCTGTAGCTTGATCGATTGTAGATTGAATGCTCATAGTAACAATCAAACAGGACATCAATACGCTGGAAGTGCACTCCACTTTGGAAAACATTTTCCATGAAGATGTCTGCAAGGTCTCCAAAAATCTTAGCTCACCGAGGTTTTCCAATTGATATCACCAGAGTTTAGCACTACGCTCTCAAAATGCAGGATTACTTGTAATACCTAGAATCTCCAAAAGTACAATGGGAGGCAGAGCTTTCAGTTATCAGGCTCCTCTTCTTTGGAACCAGCTGCTAATCTGGATTTGGGAGTCAGACTCAATCTCTGTTTTTTAAGAATAGGGTTAAAACCTTCCTTTTTGACATAGCCTATAGTTAGAATGGGATCAGGTGACCATGAACCCTCTCTTAGTTATGCTGCTAATAGGTTTAGACAGCCAGGAGACCTCCAACAATGTACTGGGCTTCACTCTTTTCTTCAGTCTCAATGTAATATTTTTGCTGGTCATTAACATCGGTTTTCTCCCGTAGGTTGAGTACCCATTGTGCTGTTTGCTCTCCACATGTCTGTTCTTTTCTTCTTCTTCTCTATCCACTCACCCTCCAGCCAGTCGCAGCAGATGACTGCCCCTCCCTGAGCCTGGTTTTGCTGGAGGTTTCTTCCTGTTAAAAGGGAGTTTTTCCTCTCCACCATCACCAAGTGCTTGCTCACAGGGGATCGCCTGATTGCTGGGGTCTTTCTGCAGTTGTGGGGTTTTCCCTATAGTTGAAAGTGCTATGAGATGACTGTTGTTGTGAAATGGCACTATATAAAGTCGAATTGAATTAAACTTGATAGCTCACACTGAAACATGTTAAGCATAAGAATTGTCTGAAATCTAAGATGTAAATGGTGTTCACTTATATAGCGCTTTTTCTCATCTCTAGATGACCAAAGCGCTTTACAGATCCTGCTATCCACACATTCACACACTGATGGCAGCATTGCTGACATACACAGGCGCTGGCCTGACCCACCAGAAGCGACTGTATGCAGTAGTATGTGGTAGTAGTACTGTATGTGTATACATATGTAATCTAATATGTCTAATTGTTTGTATTGCTGCATGTAACACAAGGCACGGTTGTATTTTGGGCCTAACCTAGAGGAGGAAAAGTTAAACAGAAATTCTTGGGAACAGTTAAAATTACAGGTGGTTTGATTTACAGTGCTTTGTAATGCCATTGTGTAAAAAAATGTTAAAATGGTACCCTTATCCTGGTGAAAATAAAGAGTTGGCAATTGCATGTTTTCGGCATGTTGGACAATGGACGGTGATATTATCTGCCCAGTTTAGTTTCTACAAGTAAGTTTAAAACTAAATGTTTTTCTCCACTGGCACCAGAAGGGTTATCTGTATTCTTGTTCCTGCTGTTTGGTTTAAAGAAAGTTTCACTTTTCTGGATTAAGTGGCGCCAAAATGTAAAGTGCATTACACAGGGTTACAAAAGTAATTTTTTTGTAAATTGTCTGTGTTTTTTCAACTGATTTAAGACAATTTTGCACCACTGAATCCGAAAATGACATCAGTTTCTCTTGATCAGGTCAGGTTTTATGCTAAGTTGATTTTTAAAAAATCTGATCTTCTGACTAAATCGATTAAATGTTACAAACTTCGATTACTGTAAATTGAATAGTAGACGTTGATAAAGGTAAGTACATGTAAATTGAATGTTACATCATCATTGTTCAAAATTCAGAGCTTCAAATTCCATTTATTCGAACCTCTAGAACGCTCAGCGGCAGGGATGTCTCTCTTCAGAGTCCAACAGTAATCAGCCATCATGACAATTTACGACATCATGTCATAAATTGGCGCACTCAAACTCTTCAGAGTTCGAGAAATTTCAAGTGTACATGTAAACAAAAACGTAAAAAACAACGTGGCCATAGTTCAAAAAGTTGACCTGATTGAGCAAAACCAATGTGATTTTTGGATTCAGCACATCAACATTGTCCTAAATCAGCTTAAAAAAAAAAGACAATAAATTTGGTGTTGACCAGTGTTATTGATGTGTTCATAAATAAGGAAGATGACAAAAAAATGCGTTGGGTCTACTAAATTAATTTGTGTGGGACCGGTTGACTAATTAGAATTTAGTAAAGCTAGTTAGGTTAAGTAAACAAAGGTGTAATATGTAGACTGAAAATAAATCCATCCATCTTCTTCCGCTTAATCCTTTTCGGGTCGCGGGGGGGCTGGAGCCTATCCCAGCATCTTTGGGCGAGAGGCAGGGTACACCCTGGACAGATCGCCAGTCCATCGCAGGGCCAACACAGAGAGACAGACAACCATTCACTCTCACAGTCATACCTAAGGACAATTTAGAATCCCCAGTTGATGCCAATTAACCTAACTTGCATGTTTTTGGCCTGTGGGAGGAAACCGGAGAAATCCCGGAGTAAACCCACGCAGACACGGGGAGAACATGCAAACTCCACACAGACCACTGTTGGTCGGAGGCTGGGATAAAACCCAGGATCCCCAGCCAAGGGTGAGTTGTTGTGCTGACCACTTCGCCACCGTGCTGCCCGCTGAAAATAAATTTAAGTACAAATAACATAACCAAATTTAGTTGGTTGAATTTATATAGCGCTTGTTTAACTAAAGTGATTTTAATTAGTTATTGTGTTAGGGTAATACAACATTGTTACGTTAGATTACATAAATTAATAATTTTATGTACTCTTACCATAATTTATTTAGATGGGACCAGTTGACAAGAAAAAATTAAAGTCAGTGTTTCATTTTTTTAGTGAATGTTAACATGCTAATTAACTTAGTTGGGAGGTGTTGATATAATGTATTTTGGCAGACACATCTTCAGTTGCAAATGTTTGATTAACATTAACTTAGATAAAGCATGTGAAGTAGCATGCATGTAACAGAGAATGGGCATTGACATCATGTCGTGCTGCATTCTGGGCCGTTGTTGCCATTGTTATGGGCTGGCTTCTTTGTTTACCTGTAGTCTAGGCAACTGCTAACAGGAACAGACATACGTGCAATGGAACTATGCAAACAGAAAATTAAAATTCCTTATTCAGAAAAACTGAATAAGGAAGCAAAGGACTGCTACCTCCCAAAAATTTAAGAAATAAATGGGATCGATCCCTATGAGCACAAGAAATGGACCACAGATCTCGACCAACTGCTTCGAGTCACGCTGTCAGATGTGTTTACCTACCTGCTTTGTGGGGTGAGCACACAAACCCATGAGCAATTTAAAAACTAGAAATCATTAGAGGCTCATGTTCAATAAACCAATGGATGGGTCCAGCCTCCTCAAATCTTCCGGGTGAATGACCAGAAAACCATTGTTTGCACAAAAGTAAGCAGTCATTGTTTGTGCAGTTTTCTGCAGTGTGTGTCTCTGAATCTGCAACTACAGGCATTTCTAAGTCCCAGCAGCGAAATGTTGGATTTATGGGAGTGGTTAGCACTGCGGCAGCACAGCAACTCACCCTTGGCCGGGGGATCCTGGGATCGTTCCCAGCCCCCGACCAACAGTGATCTGTGTGGAGTTTGCATGTTCTCCCCGTGTCTGCGTGGGTTTACTCCGGGATTTCTTCGGTTTCCTCCCACAGGCCAAAAAACATGCAAGTTAGGTTAACTGGCATCAACTGGGGATTCTAAATTGTCCTTAGGTATGACTGTGAGAGTGAATGGTTGTCTGTCTCTCTGTGTTGGCCCTGTGATGGACTGGCGATCTGTCCAGGGTGTACCCTGCCTCTCGCCCAAAGATGCTGGGATAGGCTCCAGCCCCCCCACGACCTGAAAAGGATTAAGCGGAAGAGGATGGATGGATGTTCAAATTTGTCATATGATGCTTGATAAGTATATACATATTATTACCAACAGGACATGAAATACTAATCCAGCAATTTGATAAACCCAACATTTGTGCTGGCGCACCGAAAAAAATTACTGGTATAATTGTCTGCTATAAAGAACATTCTAAATCAGGACAGTGACGTTTATATAGTCACCTGAAAGAGGAAAATCTGCTTAATTTAACGATACCAAGCATTCTATGGACTTCAGTCCCCAGCTGATATTAAATCCATGCATAATGAAGACCACGTGCACTTTGGGAATTCCCTTCCAGTGCGCACAGAAGGGGAACCCCAGCGCTGCCTGTAGCAGTTTGTGTCCAGGTTTTTTTGTTTGTGATAGTTTTATCAGACATATTTCTTTCCACGGGCGGCACGGTGGAGGAGTGGTTAGCACTGCGGCAGCACAGCAACTCACCCTTGGCCGGGGGATCCTGGGTTCGATCCCAGCCCCCGACCAACAGTGATCTGTGTGGAGTTTGCATGTTCTCCCCGTGTCTGCGTGGGTTTACTCCGGGATTTCTCCGGTTTCCTCCCACATGCCAAAAACATGCAAGTTAGGTTAATTGGCATCAAACTGGGGATTCTAAATTGTCCTTAGGTATGACTGTGAGAGTGAAAGGCTGTCTGTCTCTCTGTGTTGGCCCTACGATGGACTGGCGATCTGTCCAGGGTGGACCCTGCCTCTCGCCCAAGGATGCTGGGATAGGCTCCAGCCCCCCCCGCGACCCGAAAAGGATTAAGCGGAAGAAGATGAATGAATGAATGAATGAATGAATGAATGAATGAAATAATTTCTTTCCACCCTCAGACATCTTTAGCTCCAGTCATCTCTGACTGTGTGTGGTTTTTTTTTTTTACTTCATGACCAAGATGTAATGATGGCTTATTTGGATTATCCTGCATTTTGTATGACATTTTGCATATTTACATTTCCTATGTTTGTATATCATATTCAATATCATTTTTATTCAAATAAATAAGTAAATAAGAAATAAGACAGAAGCAACCCTGGAAAAAAAAAAACCAAACTTCAGCTTAACTGTATTCGTTGCTCACTACTAAACACAGATGGAACACTTTTCCCACAATTCCTTGCGGTTTTTCCGTCGGGTGATGCCATACACCCATTCTTAATTAATGGATTGAAGGGTGGAGGATTGCCATGGAAATGATGCTAACAAATGAAATATTAACATAAATTAATCCAAATGTTACTAAACAGTTCTTGGTCGATATTGCCAATGAAACACAATGTTTTAGACTGAGTTGACTGGATTTTGGGTGGATGCTTTGTATTTCCCAAGATTGTTCTGGTGTCTTTTGCCCCTGAGATCCTATTTTGTTTTTGTGAAATTTTGAATAATTTAGAGAGATTCTAATTTTGAATGGTATGGGGAGGTTTGACACCGATGACAAGACCTGAGGCCAATTTGTCAGCAGTCAAAGTATATAAGTACAGGTGTTACTAATGTTTGTGCAGGGAAAAGACAAACATGTTCACACCACACAAATTATGGGATTGGTTTGAGCAGTAGGACAGAAAGACTAATAGTACAAACTTAAACAAGTGTACAAAATGAATTGTAAACATGCAAAAAAAAAACCATTTTCACTTGGTGCTGGAAACTGGGGTTTGAATTTGAAAGATGTGGAGATCATAATGGCTTCTTAGTCCCTTTCCCTTCCCATATCATATAGTATCCCTTTTGTAATTGTAGAGGTTTCATCTGAGTATCGGCTTCAGTTTCTTCAGCTCTTCCTCAGCTCTGTATTACACTAACACATGTACCAAATGTCTGTTTTTTGACTTTCTGTTTCAGGATTACTCAGCTTGCTGCAAGTCTACCTTTTCCACAAACTGAAAAACAATACCCCTCCCCCCCTTTTTTCTAAAGTTCTTCTGGGAAGAAATCTTTCTCTGTGAAAGTTGTCTTGTTCAGGAGCAAAATATACACAGATTTGAAAAAAAAAAATCAACATCAGTATTAAGAAGTAGCAACACAGCTGAGTCATATACACATGTCTGGAGGAAGCAAACAGTGACTAAACAAGTCCAACCAGTCTTTGTTCAGTGCTACAGGAAGAAGTAAGAGAACGTGAGCTGATAAAATCTTAACACTTTAGAATAATCCCCAGGCTGGCAGGGGTTGGAACCTTTCTGTATGGAGTTTGCATGTTCTCCCTGTGCTGCGTGGGTTTACTCCGGGGGCTCCGGTTTCCTCCCACAATCCAAAGACATGCTTGTTAGGTTAATTGGTTGTTCTAAATTGTCCCTAGATATCTGTTTCCTATAGGCCCTTAGAATAGAGGGTTAGTACTAGTGAAAGCGCTTTGAGTGGTCTTTGTGACTAGAAAAGCGCTATATAAGTGCAGGTTAGTTAGTTAGTTAGTTAGTAATAACAGGCCTGTCTCTTACACATTTTCACCACTTTCAACTCTAATTTCACCTAACTACAGGCAAAAAACCCCAAAACCTCCTGGGAATGTTTTACCTGCCTGACCCCTCTTTGTCTATAACCCTCCTCCCTTCTTTGGCATGCCATCCTCCTGGTCTTACACCAGTCCTCCCAGTTAACCACTCCCATTTTTGAGATGATTTCTAGATTGCTGCTGGCTTAGTTGATAGGCTTTGGTATGCACTTTTCTGTGGTTGGTTTCTGACTCTTGAAACAAGCACCATTTGCAGTCCTCTGTGACAAAAGCCTCCTTTAGATTTACCAAGACAGTTGTGCAGATTTACTAGAAATGCCATGTTCTCATCCATCCAAGCCACACAGGAAGACACCCCGTATCTCTCTGACGCAGACATATGCTTGTGTCTATCAGGCAGACTTGTTTCTGAGGTGCCCACTTTGTCCAGACACAGCACAGAGGCTCCGTTGTCCCACCCCAAGGATGGAGTGGTGGGCTGTGCATCACTAATAAGCCCCGACACAATGACAGGTTTCACAGAGATAGAGCTGAGGCTTTGAGTCACCAGAGAATACATTCCCATCTTTAAGAACACAGCCTCTGCCAACATACTGCAACTGTGAGTGAGGGGACTCTCTTGGTGCGGGATTACAGGACGAGTGTAGGGTGATTCATTCGAGTTGAGAGGGAAACAATACACTGCAGGTCATTTGTAATGTAAAATAATGGCTGCTGTATCAGAGACTTTGAAGAACAGTTTGGCAAACTAGTCTGAATGCATTAAAAAAGTAACTTCCTTTGACATTCTGAGTCTAACATGCAAGCAGCTCTACTTAAAATGGAGAACTGTAAAATTTATCATTTGATTTCTAGCTCATTCCAGAAAAAGCAAAATGAGCAAATGCTAGAGTGCGCCCGCTGTCATCCATCCGTCCGCAGTTTGCAAGAATTGCAACTCAAACGATTGGCCGGATGCTCACCAAACTCACACATATACTGATCATCTTGTGGGTCTATTTAAAGGTCAGGAGAGGTGTGCCATTTCAACATTGTGGGCCTAGTCTACAGGGGTGTGAAAAAGTGTTTGCCCCCTTCCTGATTTCTCATATTTTTGTATGTTTTTTTACACTTAAATGTTTCAGATCATCAACAAATTTAAATATTAGACAAAGATAACGCAAGTAAACACAAAGTGCAATTTTTAAACGAAGGCGTTTATGATTAAGGGTAACAAAAATCCAAACCTACATGGCCCTGTGTGAAAAAGCGACCCCCCCTTCCGTTAAAACATAAATTAACT
The DNA here is from genome assembly GCA_020510985.1 of Pholidichthys leucotaenia. Lineage (NCBI taxonomy): Eukaryota > Metazoa > Chordata > Actinopteri > Cichliformes > Pholidichthyidae > Pholidichthys > Pholidichthys leucotaenia. The sequence goes on from CM035841.1 coordinate 334,574,167, forward strand.
GTGGTTTATCACATCTTTGGAAAGCTGAATTCAATTTCTCTAGCCACACCCAGGCCTGATTACTGCCACACCTGTTCTCAATCAAGAAATCACTTAAATAGGACCTGCCTGACAAAGTGAAGTAGACCAAAAGATCCTCAAAAGCTAGACATTATGCTTCGATGCAAAGAAATTGAGGAACAAATGAGAAACAAAGTTATTGAGATCTATCAGTCTGGAAAAGGTTATAAAGCCATTTCTAAAGCTTTGGGACTCCAGCGAACCACAGTGACAGCCATTATCCACAAATGGCGAAAATACTGAACAGTGGTGAACCTTCCCAGGAGTGGGTGGCCAACCAAAATTACCCTAAAAGCACAGCGACGACTCATCCAAGAGGTCATAAAAGACCCCACAACAACATCCAAAGAACTGCATGCCTCACTTGCCTCAGTTAAGGTCAGTGTTCATGACTCCACCATAAGAAAGATACTGGGCAAAAATGGGCTGCATGGCAGAGTTCCAAGACAAAAACCACTGCTGAGCAAAAAGAACATAAAGGCTCGTCTCAGTTTTGCCAGAAAACACTTGATGATCCCCAAGACCTTTGGGAAAATACTCTGTGGACTGACAGAGTTGAACTTTTTGGAAGGTGTGTGTCCCATTACATCTGGTGTAAAAGTAAAGCATTTCAGAAAAGGAACATCATACCAACAGTAAAATATGGTGGTGGTAGTGTGATGATCTGGGGCTGTTTTGCTGCTTCAGGATCCGGAAGACTTGTTGAACCAAGAATTCTGCTGTCTACCAAAAAATCCTGGAGGAGAATGTCTGGCCATCTCTTTGTGACCTCAAGCTGAAGCACACTTGGGTTCTGCAGTAGGACAATGATCCAAAACACACCAGCAAGTCCACCTCTGAATTGCTTAAGAAAAACAAAATGAAGACTTTGGAGTGGCCTAGTCAAAGGCCTGACCTGAATCCAATTGAGATGCTGTGGCATTACCTTAAAAAGGTGGTTCATGCTCAAAAACCCTCCAATGTGGCTGAATTACAACAATTCTGCAAAGATGAGTGGGCCAAAATTCCTCCACAGCGCTGTAAAAGACTCATTGCCAATTATCACAAACGCTTGATTGCAGTTGCTTCTGCTAAGGGTGGCCCAAGCAGTTATTAGGTTTAGGCGGCAATCACTTTTTCACACAGGGCCATGAAAGTTTGGATATTTTCCCCCTTAATAATTAACACCTTCATTTAAAAACTGCATTTTGTGTTTACTTGTGTTATCTTTGTCTAATATTTAGATTTGTTTGATGATCTGAAACATTTAAGTGTGACAAACATTCAAAAAAATGAGAAATCAGGAAGGGGGCAAACACTTTTTCACACCACTGTATATATACAGTGGGGAAAATAAGTGTTGAACACATCAACATTTTTCTCATTAAACATATTTCTGATGGAGCCATTGACCTGAGATTTTCACCAGATATCAGTAACAGCCCAAGTAGTCCATAGATACAAAGAAATCAAGGCAACTGTGTTCACAAAACAAGTTATATTTAATAAAGTGGAATGACACAGGGAATAAGTATTGAACACCATCCATCCATCCATCTTCTTCCGCTTAATCCTTTTCGGGTCGCGGGGGGCTGGAGCCTATCCCAGCATCTTTTGGGCGAGAGGCAGGGTACACCCTGGACAGATCGCCAGTCCATCGCAGGGCCAACACAGAGAGACAGACAACCATTCACTCCCACATTCATACCTAAGGACAATTTAGAATCCCCAGTTTGATGCCAATTGACCTAACTTGTATGTTTTTGGCATGTGGGAGGAAACCGGAGAAATCCTGGAGAAAACCCACACAGACACAGGGAGAACATGCAAACTCCACATTGATCACTATTGGTCAGGGGCTGGGATCGAACCCAGGATCCCCCAGCCAAGGGTAAGTTACTGTGCTGCCTCAGTGCTGACCACTCCGCCACCGTGCTCGCTTGGTGAAATTCATTTAACTAGTGCATACCCGTGCATGCCCGTAGAGGGGATGCATTGGAACAGAATTCTTGCCAGTTACAGGACAGTTGGTATAGCAACACAGCAGCACTAAGTGGCAATCACATGTGATGGCTTTTGTATGCAGCAAAACATAAAAATCACACAAAATATGCCCTGCCATCTGGGGCTGTTTGCCCCTGCTTGTTACTTCTTCTCCTGCCTGCCACTGTTCCGTGTTATGTTGCTTACCTGTGTCTATATACGGTATATGTCTTGTAGGGAGTCATGTGCTCTGTCTATGTGGCGTCATATAGACATCATCTGGTGGGTCGTCTTCTTCTTCGTTCAGACCACTGATGATGTCCTAGAAACGTGCTTTAAACTTTAAAGTTTGTCATGCCCTATGCTGGTGAAGGGTGTCCTCCTGTCTCAGACGGGTACGATGTACTGCTGGAACCTCAGGTATTTCATCTTCATGGCATCTTTTCTGACGTGCAGCAGTTGTCGTCATTCTATTGCTCTCCATCTGGTGGGTCTTCTTCTTTTGTCATATAGACCATGTGCCGTGGGCTTGATGTATATGACATCATAAAGACACATTTGTCTATGTGCCGTCATATAGGCATCGCGAGTCGTCCTATGATGCCTGAGTTCATGGTCTATATGACATCATAAAGACACATTTGTCTGTCGCCTATGATGCCTGAGTTCAAAGACACATGGTCTATATGACATCACATGGTCTATGACATCATAAAGACTCATTTGTCTATGTGTCCTATGATGCCTGAGATCATAGGACATCCTATGATGTTCAAGCAGAGATCATAGGCCGTCCTATGATGTTCTATGAAGCATGACAGACACACAAAGATTTCTTGCTTTTATAGAGTGATGAAGTGATGATAGAGGGATATTTAGTCGAAAAGCCTTTGCTGGTAGTAACAGCTTCCAGACACCTCCTGTATGGAGAAACTAGGCACAGGCATTGCTCAGGAATGATTTTAGCCCATTCTTTCATGCAGACTGTCTTCAGATCTTGAAGGTCCCTTGGGTGTCTTCTATGAACTCTGATCTTCAGTTCATTCCATAGATTTTCAAATGGATTCATGTCAGGTGACTGACTGGACCATTCTAGCAGCTTTATTTTCCTTCTCTGGAGCCGGTTGAGAGTTTCCTTGGCTGTGTGTTTGGGATCATTGTCCTGCTGAAATGTCCACCCTCGTTTCATCTTCAGCATCTTGACAGATGGCAACAGGTTCTTATCAAGGATATCTACGAACATTTGTCCATTCATCTTTCCTTCAATTATATGAAGTCTGTCTGTACCATGTGCTATAAAACATCCCCACACCATGATAGTCCCACCTCCAAACTTCACTACTGGTATGGTGTTTTTATGCTGATGTGCAGTGCCATTTCTCCTCCAAACATGCTGTGTTGTGGCATCCAAAAAGTGCAATTTTGGTCTCATCTGATCATACTATATTCTCTCAGGATTTTACTGGCTTGTCCAGATGTTGTATAGCAAACTTTAAATGAGCTTCAACATGCATTATCTTCAGCAATGGAGTCTTGTGAGGTGAGCGGGCATAGATCCCATGTTGGTTGAGTGCATTACTTATTGTTTTCTTTGAAACAGCAGTACCTGCTAACTCCTGGCTCTTGGATAACTCTTCTGATAATTCTTTTGACTCTCCTGTCAGAAATCTTGTGAGGAGCTCTTGGTCATGGTTGGTTTAGGCTGTGTGTCCACCAAACGTATTTTTTCCGCTTTGGACAACGGTTTTCCATTCATTCTTTATGTAGTCCAGCATTTACAGTGCTGAGCGCTCTTGGTGCTGAAACGCTTTGAGCAGTGGCTGTTTTTTGTTGCGGCGCTCAGGGTGGTCAGCGTTGAATAAAGTTCAACTTTTCAGACTGCAGCTGAGCTCGTCAATGTCAGACCTTTGTAAGCAGCCAATCAGAATAAAGGAAAGGCGGGACATAATGGAAGAAGACAACGGTGATGGCGGAGGAGAGGCTGATACTTTCTGTATCAGACAATCCGGTCAATGGCTCCGGTCAATGGTCAATGGCTCTATCAGAAATATGTTTTATGAGAAAAATGCTCATGTGTTCAGTGCTTAATTTCCCTGCTGTATGTAGAGAAAACTGAATTCTCAGGGTGTCCCCAAGATGTGTTCATCAGGCTGAAATGAACTACTTGTTAATCTCTGGTAATCCATCTATAAATTCAAGATATCGCTGTCTGTTTGTGTGTGTGTGTGTGTGTTCCTCAGATATCTGAGGAACACAAGTTTAACTCAAGTTTAACTAAATGAAGGCAATATTTATTTCTTTGTGAGGTCATACTAACCTAAGATTTTAAATGTGCTTTGCTGAAGCTACGAGGGTGTGCATCCCTGAATATGGAGTCAGTCAGTCAAAATATGTAATCTTTATCAACAGAAGTTTAGCCACCACTGTGTGACCACTCTATGTCTTAATCCTCTGGCTTCAAGAAGTGTGGACGGGGTTTTGGATTGACTCTGTGCTCATTGGAGAATACGCTGCATCACGACCATGCTGATTGGACAATATGCGGCATCACGACCATGCTGATTGGATAACACAGCATCACGACCTGTCAGTCACCACAAGCTTTGCAAACACAGATTTTAGAAGTGCTTTGCTGCTGAGGTTATGAGGGTGTGTATCCACGAGTGTGGATCTGCTGAGTCAAAATATATACCATAAAGTTGCGTATTCGCCATAGAGAGCACGGGGGGGGGGGGGCTGCTGCCAGGGACCCGCACATAGGGCTGTCTACACATCTGGGTACTTTGCACGCACACGGCACCCGAGGCAAGAAAAGCCGGCAGTTTACTATTGAAACAATATGGCATATCACTATTATGATGAGCTTTCACCACAACATCTGTGTAGATATGATCAAAAACTACAAATTTGTGATCTCAAAAAGTGTCCCTACCTTCTACCATATTTGGAAGAATGATTCAACAGTATCCAGAAACAATATTGATAATTGTAACGATGATTAAATGCGCCGGTTGGCTGTACATTGGTGGAACACTCAGAGAAAATAAATTGCATCTGCTGTGGAAATCCCCAAAAAGCCGTCATGTTTAGGTTTGCAAAATTTAGCCACCAGAGCTCACAGGAAAAACAGCTCCCGTCTGCCGTACAGGAGACACACACACTCCACACTCGTTCTCCCTGTTAATCCCCACACTTTGTTTCAGCTCAACAGAGCTTCGGTCCATTTCTCAGTCTCATTTTTAACTAGTTTAATTGCAGTGTTGATACGTTTACTTTGAGGTTGATTAGAGGCTCAAATTGGAATGAATATTCCTACCGAGCCAACTTGTTTCTATGCTAATGCTATTTTAGCCGTTAACTCTCTTGAATGCAAATATGAGTTTTTTTTGCATGTTTGCATTAACTTTATGTGTAGGCAAATTACTTTTAATGATAAATAAGACTCTATACTTTTGGTAAATGGACATACTATGGGACCTTGGGGGAGTCAGATTATTTAGCATCTCAGACAGAGACAGTGAATAAGCATAGGAGAACAATGCCCAGGGAGTTCCTGGCGAGATAGCAGGAAGGAGTCAAGGACATAGGGGGTTGAATGCAGTGTAATGTAAATGTCATGCTGTGTGTTCAGAAGTGCCATGAAACTTGTGAAGAGTGATTGGAGTAAAAGCAGAGAGCTTGTGGAAATGATTCAGTCTGTTCTGTGCTTGAGAGATGTGAAATGTGTAATAAACCATCTGCCATGAATCTGCCTCTTATTTGATACACTCCACACTGGTGACCCAAGACGTATTATGGAACATGAGGCAAGAACCCCGGAGCCGGCCCGGTCGGGAAGCCCCTGCAACGCGTGTGCGGTTTCAGTCAAGCTACTAGACTTCTGGCAGCACAACCCACGCTCTTGGTTCCACCACACCGAGGCCCAGTTCACCCTCCGGGGAGTAACGGCAGACGACACCAGATTCTACCATGTGGTCACAGCGCTGGACGCCCGCACAGCTCAGCAAGTAGCGAGCCTGCTCGATCAGCCTCCAGCCCGCAACAAATATGAGGCGCTCAAGGCTGCGCTCACCCAGCGCTACACGCTCTCGGAATGTGAGAGCGGAGAGGTTCCTGAGACAGTCCAAGTTAGGCGATGGTTCGGCCATCGACCTGATGGAGAAGATGCTGGCGTTAATGGGCACGGATGACGGGCACTTTCTGTTCGCCCACCTTTTCCTCCGGAACCTTCCAACAGAGGCGAGAGCGGTTCTGGCCAATTCGCCGTTGCTGGCCACACGTGACTACCGTGCGCTAGCCCAGGAGGCAGACAGGACCATCCTCACCACCAGGGTGATCACAGTCAACGCGGCGGCAGCGGAGCCCAGCGAGACGACCAGAGGAGGCGAGGAGCCACCAACGGTAGCAGCAGCGGGAGCCAAAGAGCACCAGAGAGACACGCTCTGTTTCTACCACCGCCGCTTCGGAGAGAACGCACGCAGATGTGCGCCACCGTGCCAATTCAAGCGCTTGGAAAAACACCAAGGCCGGCAGTCAGCAGCAGCTGCGACCCTCGGTGAAGAGAACAAGCTGCTCTACATGACGGACGCGCGCTCGGGGAGGCGTTTCCTCGTGGACACCGGAGCCCAGAAGAGCATCATCCTGCCGACCTACGCTGACCGGCTGGCAGGACCTAGCGGCCCCGGGATGTTGCCAGCAAACGGCTTGGAAATTAAGACCTTTGGTGAGAGGACACTGATCTTATCTCTACCCGGCCGTACATATGAGTGGACTTTTGTCGTAGGAACACTGAATTACCATATCCTGGGGGCTGATTTTCTGTGTGCACATGGTTTACTGGTTGATGTTGCTAACAGGCGCCTGGTTAATGCACTTGTGGCACATATATTGAGTTCATATTTCCCCACAAATGTATGGCTGTATGTGTATTGGGGGCTTCACGTCTCGCGGGACAAAGAAGGTCTGGGTCTGCAGAGATCTACAGGAGATGACGAGGAGGTGCGAGTTTTGGCCTTTGTCTCAGAGAGGATGCCCCAGAAGGATTCCCGGAACATCGTGGGATAAGAGACGGACATCAAAGAGTTGCATTGTGACTGGGAATTAAATGCCATGTGATTGTATGTTTGCTGAAGCATCATGTGACTTAGACAGTATAAGAGTGTGGTATTTCTTTGCTCAGTCTCTTTTCTTGTTTAGAGATTGCTAGAGAATGTGTTCTCATAATAAAGCTGAACCTGAGAAATAAACTCAGCCTCATCCTTGAATGCATTCTCTACACACTGTCCTTTGACTCTCTCCCCTGTACAGCTCGAGCGACCCAGCCAACAGGACAAGCCAACGTCACAGCTCCAGGCGGTAAGTTCCACGCACTGCTCACTCAGTTCCCAGCACTCACGGTCCCGACGTTTTCGGCGGCCATCGCTAAACATGGGGTGGAGCACTTTATCACCACCACCGGGCCGCCTGTTTTTGCAAGACCTCGGCACTTGGATGCAGCTAAACTGGCCATAGCGCACGAGGAGTTCGCCAACCTGGAAAGGTTGGGCATCATCAGACGTTCGAACAGCCCATGGGCATCCCCGCTACACATGGTCCCTAAGGCTGAGGGATCGTGGCGACTGTGTGGTGATTTCCGCAGATTGAACAACGCCACAGTGCACGACTGCTACCCGATTCCCCATATTCAGGATTTTTCCGTTCACCTCGCCGGAGCATGCATTTTTTCCAAAATAGACCTGGTCCGCGGTTACCACCAAGTCCCAGTGCGCGTGGAGGACGTACCCAAAACAGCGGTAATAACTCCGTTTGGTTTATTCGAGTTCCTGCACATGCCATTCGGGTTAAAAGGCACGGCACAGACATTCCAGCGCATGATGGATGCGGTGCTGCACAATCTCCCATTCGTGTTCGTCTACCTGGACGATATCCTGGTAGCCAGTGCGTCTGAAGACGAACACGAAACCCACCTCAGGATGGTTTTCCGGAGGTTGGAGGAGCATGGGTTAATAATCAACCTGGCGAAATGCCAGTTCGGCGTGACGGAGATTGATTTTTTTGGGGCACCGCGTCTCTTCGGAAGGAGCGATCCCGTTGCCCGACAAAGTGCGTGCCGTGGCGGATTTTCCACGGCCTCAGACGGTCAGGGCGCTGCAGGAATTTTTGGGGATGGTGAACTTTTATAACCATTTCCTTCCCCACGCGGCGCAGCTCATGCAACCATTGTATGCCGCTCTCAAGAAACAGAAACCCGCGGATGGGGTCGAATGGACCCCGGAGCGGGAGCGGGCATTCTCGGAGGTTAAAGCAGCCCTGGCAAACGCCGCACTGCTGGCGCATCCGGACCCGGCGGCCCGGATAACGCTCACCACCGACGCTTCAGATGTGGCCATAGGGGCTGCTGTAGAGCAGCGCATCGCCGGTTCTTGGCAGCCGCTCGCTTTTTTCAGCAGAACCTTGCGCGACAGCGAACGTAAATACAGCGCGTTCGACAGAGAGTTACTGGCTCTCCACCTGGCCATACGCCACTTCCAGTTCTGGTTGGAAGGGTGCAACTTCACCGCGTTTGTGGACCACAAGCCACTAACATTCGCGATGGCCAAGGTTTCAGAACCGTGGTCGGGCCGGCAGCAGAGACAGCTGGCCGCGATCTCAGAGTTTACTACCGATATTCAGCATGTGTCGGGTAAACTGGTGGCGGACTGCCTCTCGCGCGCCGTGGTGGCCCTGGTCTACATGGGGATAGATTACGCAGCCATGGCCGCGGAGCAGATTAGTGATGCAGACGTGCGCGCGCTCCAGTCTGGACCAACAGGGTTAAGGCTGGAGAGCAGGGTGCTGCAAGACGGCATGCCCCCCCAATCTGCGATGTCTCCACGGGATGCCCGCATCCAGTGGTCCTGGTTGCGTGGCGCCGCCGCGTGTTTGAGTCGGTTCACACTCTGGCGCACCCAGGAGTGCACGCGTCAGTCAAAATGGTGGGAGAGAAGTTTGTGTGGCCGAGCCTACGCAAACAAGTAAAAGAGTGGGCTGCAGCCTGCGTGGCGTGCCAGCGAGCCAAGGTACGCAGACACACGAAGGCTCCCTTGGAGCCGTTTCGGGTACTGGCTAAGAGGTTCGACCACGTTCACGTGGACCTCGTGGGCCCCCTCCCGCCATCACAGGGGTGCACGCACCTCCTGACAGTGGTGGACCGCACCACGCGCTGGCCAGAAGCAGTCCCGCTGGCGGCAACCACGTCCGCAGACGTAGCACGCGCTTTGACAGCATGGGTGGCGCGTTTTGGAGTCCCGTCGGACATTACGTCCGACAGGGGCCCTCAATTTGTTTACGAACTCTGGTCCGTGATGGCCCGCAGCCTGGGTGTTACAATTCATCGCACAACCGCGTACAACCCACAGGCCAATGGGTTATGCAAGCGTTTTCATAGATCACTGAAAGCAGCACTCAGGGCTTCACTGACAGATGCAAATTGGGTGGACAGGTTGCCGTGGGCTTTATTGGGGTTGCGCTTCGCGCCAAAAGAGGATCTGGAAGCTTCCCCGGCAGAGCTGGTTTTTGCGCAGCCCCTACGGCTGCCCGGGGAATTTCTGCCAGATAATCCTGCTCTGGACAGCTCCCCGTCTCACCTTTTGCAGCGTAGCACAAACACAGGCACGTTGCCGGGCCCTGCCCACCGCTGTTTTCCGCGTGTCTTCGTGCCTAAAACTTTGAAGAGCGCGGAGTTCGTGTTTGTCAGACACGATGCCCACCGTCCTCCATTGCACCCACCCTATGATGGACCGTTCAGAGTGTTGGAAACAGGGGATTTGCTAGACTTGGGGGGTAGGCAGGAGAAAATTGGCATAGACAGACTCAAACCCCGCCTTTGTAGCAGTGGACAAGCAAGTGCTGTTGGCTAGGGTCCCTCGGCGTGGAAGACCCCCACGGAGAGCTCCCCAGGGAAACGATTCACCAGGGCAGCCTCACGGACAGAGCGAGGTCCCCCCCCCCCCCCCCCCTGCCACAGCCCACCTGCAGTCAGACACACTCCCAAAAGCCCCCCACTGGCACAGCAGCGCCACGGAGGCGGTAAACCCCAGTTGCAGCAGATATGGGAGGAGACTGAAGCCAAAACGGTATGTGGACTGATGTTCTATTGTTCTATCTAAGAATCTGGGGGGGCGGTATGGGACCTTGGGGGAGTCAGATTATTTAGCATCTCAGACAGAGACAGTGAATAAGCATAGGAGAACAATGCCCAGGGAGTTCCTGGCGAGATGGCAGGAAGGAGTCAAGGACATAGGGGGTTGAATGCAGTGTAATGTAAATGTCATGCTGTGTGTTCAGAAGTGCCATGAAACTTGTGAAGAGTGATTGGAGTAAAAGCAGAGAGCTTGTGGAAATGATTCAGTCTGTTCTGTGCTTGAGAGATGTGAAGTGTGTAATAAACCGTCTGCCATGAATCTGCCTCTTATTTGACACACTCCACAATACCTGTTATAAAGTGGTCAGAACAGATGGCAACATGGGTCATATCATCCCTCAGCCTCCGCATGCCATTATGAAAATGCATTCTCCTTCGGCAGATATTGGCCCACAATATTCTCCTTTGGTTATCTCTGCTGGCCGATGGGAATCTTAAAAACTTGTATTTCTGATTGCCATCACCATCTTTCATAAGATGATGATGACTACATGAGCCAATTGGGCACCATTTCAACATTTTCTTTGTTTAAATTTTGCTAACATTTCCATTGAAATACATTGAGAACAACGTTTGTTTATACCTTGCTCTGCTGCTAGGGCTAAGTTCACACCATCAGTGACGTAAGCATAGACAGACCTATCTATGAGTATAGAGCTGCTATATACCATAAAGTTGCGTAGGTCTAATGGATATTTTCGCCATAGAGAACACGAGGTGCGGGGGTAGGGGGTGCTGCCGAGAACCCGCTGTTGGGGACCCGTGGTGCCGCAATGACATCACTGGGACACGGGTAAGGCAGCAGCCGAGACTTCCGTTAACCGACCAACACCGGTGTCCCACCGTGCGCTCAGCCTGCCTGGTCAGTGGTACACGAAAGTTCCGACTGCTGCTTCATTGTGGAGCAGAATGACCACATCAACTGCATATTACATGCAGACACAGGCTTTGACTAAAAGACAGCAAGACACAAAAATGTCCAAATAACAAAATAAATCAGTTTTATTCAAATATTTAGAGACAAATGGCCAACACTGACGCAAAACTTGCAGCCAAAAGGGTCATTCTGCTCTGTGTGCGTGTGTGTGTGTGTGTGTGTGTGTGTGTGTGTGTGCGTGCGTGCGTGCGTGTGTGTGTGTGTGTGCGTGCGTGTGTGTGTGTGTGTGTCACTGGTGAAGGGATCAGCGCCATACGTGGATGCCCTGAATTTCACTCTGGTGATCAATAAAGTATACAAGATACAAATACAAAACAAAAAAATAATAATGTTCCTTGTTTTGTACTTATAATATTGCTAAAATATAAAAGGATGCACTACAGTGGGTCTCAAATATTTGTAAACGTGTCCTGTTATAATACTGCATGACTTTATTGACGATAGACTATAAACTACACATATAAACTAAATTATAATGGTGACTGAACAACTCCCATTCCCCAAAGTGCAACATGCAACATTTATGATTAGAAGTCATAAAAGATCACACAAATAAATGATCTGACAAAAAATAAACAAGCGGTTCTTAAACAGTGGCTAATATTGCATGTTCCATTCATTTTCAATTATTCTGTAATTAATATTCAAACAATCAAATAAATCTCAGTTCAGTCCCTTTCATATTTGTCAAAGTCTAACATGTGTGATTGCCTACATATAGGCTACACCTCTGTATTCCACTTTCAAACAGCCTAAGTTTGGGCCTGTAAAGCCTAATTGGGCTACCTGTTTCAGACTGGAATACTTGCTTTCTACTGGCATGCACTAGTATTAAATAACTAACCATCATGCAGCTTGCTTTACACCGTTTTGTGGTCGGTTCTTGCCATACAGCTCAACTTCCAAAAAAACTACTGTAAACTCCTAATTTTACCACAAAATCATATAAATTGATTTGACCAAGAAAGGTGTAAAAAATCAGCTTTTTTTTCCTGCATAACCAATGAACCACAAACTCCTTGGGGGCTTTTGGTTTCCTACAGTTATGGATGTTACTCATTGACTTTGAAGCCAGATTTTTATAGCCGTGATGACAGTGGTGTTTTTGGAGTCAGAAGTGACCATAAATGAGAGGATGACATGCGGTTTTATGAGTAACACTGAGAAGCTTAGTTAACATGCAATAGCAGTATAGCACACAGTCACTTGCTGATTAGTGTGATAAAACAAAATCACTGCTTTATCAATAATTCTTCAAAACTCACGAACACCGAAGGTTCATAGGACCAGTTCAGCTCACAGCTATGACAACTACCAGTTATAAATGTGACTTTATTTAACATCCTTACAGATGTTTTAAAGGGAAATATTAAATTTCAAAACTATTCTGTGCTCAGCTTGTCAGTTATGAATAAAGCTGGACAGTTGAACTCTACTTGCCTTAAAATCAAGTGACCAGTTGAGGAACTACCTTATATTTACTGAACTTTTCCTAGTGTCTGTCATGTTTCTGTGGATCAGAGGTTGTGTTAACTGAAAATTCTCCTTCACTGACAATTTTTTTTTCAGCAATAGCAGAAAACTCTGAAAGCTGTCATTTGATAGATTACACTGAGGGTGATCGAATTAAAATCAAATAAAATGACAGATAATAATAGGCTATGACAGAATTTTTCCAACCCATCCATCCATCCATCCATTTTCTACCACTTTTCCGGAGGTCCGGGTTACGGAGGCAGCAGCTCAAGCAGAGAAGCCCAAACTTCTCTCTCCTCGGCCACCTGCTCCAGCTCTTCAGAGAGGATACCAAGATGTTCCCAGGCCAGCTGGGAGATGTAGTCTCTCCAGTGTGTCCTGGGTCTGCCCCGGGGTCTTCTCCCCATTGGATGTGCCCGAAACACTTCAAGTGGGAGGTGTCCAGGAGGCATCCTGATCAGATGCCCAAACCACATGGAAAATAGCCGTGGGATACAAGCGAAATTTATGTGGGATAAACATAAGACATTGTAGATGTGGTAGAGAGTGTAAATGACCGACAGAACGCAAAATAACGACCACGATGGGTGAAAACGCAGCGACCAAGGCAGCGAGCGAGTCCCGTTAGCCACCGGTAAGTGAAGAATTTCTGTGCTTTTTTTAATATTGTACTGATTTCTTGTTCATATACTTTGAAGATAAGATGATGAGGTACCTCTGTACAAAAAACGGTGTCAAAAGACCAAACCATTCTTTGTGTAAATATGTCCAAAGTCCAGTTTTGACTGAGTTATGGAAATTAAAGAGCTGCCGTGACATTATGCAAATTAGATGCATAATTTTTTTTCCTATCTGAAACTTCGGATCATATTTTACATCTTTCTAATTGACATTAAGACATTATCTCTTACGACTTTCAAGTTATAGCGTTGGAAATCTGAACTATTTTACTGACAAAAAATATTTATCACTCTTGACCACTAGAGGTTATGTCACAATTCATCAACAGTCACACTCAGAGAGTTCGTCCAGTCACCTGGCCTCATCCTTTCAGAGATTTTACCATACATAACATTTGGCGATCAAGGATTAACTAATGGAGGTGTGTATTACACCACTTCGCCCCTTCCTTGAGCTCCCAGGGGAGCCGCCTGTTCCGTGGCCGAGATGGTTTGAAGCTTTCCAGACCTAGATCACTGTGCTCAACCTGGGTAAGCTCGACAAGTTAAGAGCATGTGCGCTGCTTGTTCACGACCTTGGGATTGAGGGCCAGTGGGTCCTGCGCTCACTCGGGGCTTCAGACTCCTTTGAGGATGTTGTTGAGCTGCTAGCAAGCCATTTCCATGCCCCGGATAGCGTGACTGTCTGGAGGATATGCTTTCGGCAGCGACATCAACATGTGGGTGAGCTTATACACCAGTTTGTTGCCGACTTGAGGCAGTTAGCTAGCAAGTGTTGTTTTGGGCCGCTGGAGGATGAATTGGTATGTGACGAGCTTGTGGAGCACACGAATAGCACCGCTATAGGGGCTAGGCTACTCACGATGCCGAGTGACCTAATGTTAGCCAGGGCTGTCGAGCTAGCTCTCCAATTGGAGGCCGTAGACAAGCTAGCTTCAGAGCTAAATTGGTGCCAGTCATAGCAGCCACCAGAGCCTCCCACCATGGCATTAGTAGCGGACTCGGATAGCAAGGATAATTTGGATGACGACAGTACGGAAACCAATGCTGGCAGCCGAAGTTCTGCCCCAGGAAAATCCTTTTGCAAGGGTTGAGGGTCTGTGAAACACTAAAATAAGGCTAAGGACTGCCTGGCTAGAGGGAAGCATTGTAGCAGATGTGGACCCTTGAACTATTATGCTAGAGAGTGTGCCGTGTATCTGAGTCGGAGAGCCCACAAAAGAAATCACTCCGCCCGCCCCCGACAACCAACCATACGGTGTCCCCTCTACCAATGGGTACACTTTCTGCACAGTGGAGCTGGATGGCATGGAGATACCGCTGCTGCTCGACATGGGAGTGGAGGGGTTGTTGCTGAATTGGGCCACGGTGAGGAAGTTTTTCCCCACTACAGAGTAAGATGTAACCCAGCTCCGCTTTATGGTTATGGAGGTGGCAGGCTGTGCACAGCTGGAACATTGGAGTTAATGGTTTGGTACAAGTCTGCAATGATGACTGACTTCATATTCCACGTGACGGCCCAAGGCGACAACATCGTGGGCTGTGACTTGATTTATGGACTGGGTTTCACCATCAAAGACGATGCTGGGGACGAATGGTCGGGTTGTGGCCAGTGGAACCCTCCTGTTCCGGTGGTCGATGATGATGTGTGGGATGAAGGACTAACGGACACCACGGCGGTCAAGCAAGACCAGACTCACTCAGGTTCAGCACAAGAGGGTCTCGGTGCCGGCGCTTGGGAAATGATAGATGGGAGACTGAGCATGACGGTGAGGCCCCTGCGCCGATATGCTAGTCCCAGATTCCTCTGGAGCTTGGCTGCAGGGGGATGGAGGATCTGCAGCTACGATGGCGACCGCTACGACAGCTTCAGAAGAGGACAGGGCCAGACTGAGTAGTACGGGAAAACCGCGTGCTAAGCAGCACCATGTCAGGCCAAGCTGAGCCCCTCTTAGCGTTATGGACTTGGTTCGAGGAGAGGAATGTCCCCAGTGAAGATGGGTCAGACGACAGCCAGTGAAACATCAGGAGTGTGTGCGCATAGTAGCTAAACTGGGCGCAGCATACTTCCAGCTGTCTGATGGCTCGGCGAGCCAAGCCAATCAGCTTCGGCATGTCCGGGAAGAGGCTTCAGGTGACGGGGCTGGACCAGAGCGGGGGTCGGTGGTAAAGAGGAAAGGCGCTTTCGTCTGGAAGACCAACAATTGTCCCAGGGGCCTCACTCTTCCAGGGGTGCATCCATGCCGGTTCTACTCTTCCTGCCCAAGGGACAGTGCTGTAAATTTTGTTAAATAGTTCTGTTCTTCATATGTTTATGTATGTGGTAAAATCTTATTGTGTGTTTTTTATTAGGTTAGGAACACGGCAGTGATTTTAGCTGATTAATGGACTTTTCTTTAGTTTAACAGATGGCAGAATAATCTACCTTGTCGTGTGGGCAGGACGGCAGTCCACCCGTCCGCCCTATTTTAGGTTTTGTTGTGTGAATGTGTTATGTGAATGTGTTAGGCCATTTAGAGACATCAGTTTTTGTTTTGTTAGTGCATGATTCGGGTCCCAGATTGGGGTGGGTTTTAATTGGATGAGTGGTTTTGGACTTTCTAAGGGGGGAGGAAATGTGGTGTTGGGGTTTTATACCTTTATTGTGACGATTCAAGATTCAAAGGCTTTATTATCATGTGCACAGTTAAGAAATGCTACATTTCCTGAGCGATGAAATTCTTACTTTGCTCTCCGAACGAATGCCAAGTTAAAGGTATAGAAACAACAATTCTAATAGATCATGACACACTAGATAGATAGATAGATAGATAGATAGATAGATAGATAGATAGATAGATAGATAGATAGATAGATAGATAGCTTTATTGTCTGTCCCAGTCAGTGACAGAAATTCTTCTTCGACACGGCTACAACAATATTATACATTCAGCACTCTCAAAAACATGTTCAAACTCACAGGATAAAAACAGTTTAAAAAAAGGAAACATGGTAAAAAGGAAACAGCAAATAAAATCATGTGGCAGAAAATATTAATAACTATTAAAAATTAGATATTAATATATATTAATATATTAGATATTAATAGTGATTAATAGATAAATGCTGATAACTAATAGATAATATTGATAGCTATGATAACTATTTGATTTTGTTCAGAATTGTTACTGCAGAAGGAATAAAGGATTTCTTGTAAATGTTTTTATGGGCCAATGGAACTTTATATCATCTGCCTGATGGCAGTAACTGAAAAGAGTGATGGAGGGTGTGAGATGGGTCCTCTGTGATCAGGGTGGCTTTCCTGATCACAGAGCACTGATGCAGTTCAGACAACGGTGTCTGTGGTGAGCCAATGATTTTGCTAGCCTGATTAACTAGATGGGAAAGCTTTGTTTTGTGCTTAATGAAGAGGGAGGTGTACCAGGATGAAATGTTAAAAGTGAGAATGGATTCAATTAATGAAGTGTAAACCAGAGTTAAAATGTGTCTACTGACATTAAAAGTCCTCAGTTTCCTCAACAGGTGGAGGCGTTGTTGTGCTTTTTTATAAACAGAGTCAACATGGTGTGCAAGACAGGCTACAGTCCATCTCTATTCCCAAATATTTAAAAACTTGAACTTGCACAATAGCCTGACCCTGGATACTGAGGGGTGTAAAGAGAGTAGTTGAAAGTTTCTCTTTGTTCCCACAGCACAACTCCTTAGTCTTTGTGGTGTTTAACTCCAGAGAGTTTTGATTAAAAATCTGAGCTAAACTGTTGACTGCCTGCTGATAGCGGGTCAGTGCAGTACTTTCTGTCAGATGGGCCACCAAGGCCATGTCATCTGCATATTTAAAAAGAGTCATTCCTTCACTGTCACAGGAGATGTTATTTATGTATACAGAGAACAGAACCGGAGATAAAACACAACCTTGAGGAAGACCTGTGTTTAAAATCAACTTGCTAGATATAAAACAATTTAAAAACACTTGTTGTGGCCTGTCATATATAAAAAAAAACCTGTGAATCCATAAAATCAATGTTGGGTGAACCTGCAGGTCTGTCAAGTGATGTAGCAAGGTACCTGTGTGTACAATGTTAAAAGCAGAAGAAAAGCCCATAAACAAAATCCGTGTGTGTGAGTGTGAAGAATCCATTTGCTTAGTGACAGTGTCTAGAAGTGTAAGACATGCATCTGCTACACCCCGTTTTGCCTTATAGGCAAACTGGAGGGGATCCAATTTGTGTGACAACATGTTAGTCAAAAAGTCACACACCACTCGCTCCATACATTTACAGAGCACAGAGGTCAGGGCCACTGGTCTGTAGTCTTTCAGGTCCTTAGGGTGAGTCTTTTTGGGGATTGGAATGATGGTAGATTCCTTCCATTGATCAGGGACACATCCAGAATCCAAGAGATGCTGGAAAAAGTCTGTTGAGGACTCCACCTAGCTGAATGGAACATTCCTTGAGGATTCTGCCTCTGAGCCTATCAGGGCCAGCGGCTTTGTGTTGGTTGACCCTATGTAAGATGGACGTCACAAGTTGCTCCTCAGTGATAAGGGGTTCATGGGGGGAGATGTTAGATGGGGAGGTCCAGGTGGTCGGTGTGCTGCTGGTATTAAGACGGGTGAAGAAGGTGTTAAGCTGTTCTGCAAAGGAAGTGGGGTCTGGGCAGTTGACCATGGCAGGTTTTGGGGCTCTGCCCATCATGATGTTTAAACCCTGCCATGCCTCTCTCGCACTTCCTGACGTTAATTTCTGCTCCACCTTATTCTTACAATTTATTTTAGCCAGCTTCGCCATCCTCCCAAAATCTTTCTGCAGTTCCTTCACCCTCAGCTTGTCTCCTTGTAGGAAAGCTTTTTTTCTTTTGGACCAGGCAGATTTTCATGTCCCTTGTAACCCATTTCTTATTGTTTGGGTGCATTATTATATGGTGGGTGGGAGTAACAGTGTCCTCACAGAATAAGATGTAAGAGGTCAGCACATCTGTCACCATGTTAAAATCACTGCCACAGTAGATCCCAGTCTGTCACTTCAACACAAGCTCTCAGTGATTCAACTGCATCTTTATTCCAGACTCTGACGGGTTTTTTTATGGGTTTACCCGTTTTCAGTTGTGATCTGTATTTTGGCAGTAGCAGAATGGCGTTGTGATCTGAACGTCCAAGAGGTGGGCGTGGTTTTGAGATATATGCACCAGGGACGTTACCATAACACAAGTCCAACATGTTTTCCTTTCTGGTGGGCACTGTGACATATTGCTCCAGATTGGGCAAATATGTGGTGATGTTGCATCTGTTAAAATCCCCCAGTAAAAGCACAGGCTGCTTTCTAGTCTGATTGACAGCTCTGTTATAACAGTCAGCTATGTGCTCCGCAGCTCTGCTAAAATCAGGACCTGGTACATAGGTTAAAATAACCACAGTAACTCAATCCTAGTACTGATGGATACTAAGACACATACACCAGCACACAGTTAGGCAGTAGAGGAATGAAAATGAAGTCACCGGATGACTAAAGTGATAGTGGTATATTGATATCAGAGATGATGTGAACCTGAGATGGCATGAACCTATGTACAGTGTGCAAATGAGCAGTGTGCAACCTGATGTGAACCTGAGATGGTTTAGACTTATGTACAGTGTGCAAATGAGCATTGTAATTGTAATTATACACTGCTTGTTACATTGTGCAACAAGCAGTGTATAATTACAAATTATTGGTAAGTAGCAGCAGAGATGATATGGACATCAGACAGGTGATACTGTATCTACTGTACAGGTGAGCAGTGTGCAAATTTAGCAGCCGGTGTGTGAATTCCTATATGCGAAGCTGTGTTACAGAGTTTTGGGAGTTGTTGTCTGTTACAGAGTCTGATGGCAGTGGGAAAGAAGAAGTTTTTCAGTCTGGTTGTCCGGCATTTCACACTTCTGTACCTCCGACCTGAGGGTAGAAGTGTCAACAGTCTGTACTGGGGGTGGGTGGGGTCCCGGAGGATGGGGTCAGCTCTCTTTTGGACTCTGCAGTGGTAGGTGCTCTGCAGGGAGGGGAGTGGAGTCCTGATGATCTTCTCCGCTGTCATCACCACTTTCTGCAGGAGTTTGTGCACCAGGGCAGTGGTGTTTCCGTACCACGCAGTGATGCCGTTGGTCAGGATGTGAAGTGTGGTGTAGTGGCGGCCACTTCCTGTTCCGCTACTGCACCGCCCTATAAATAGAAGAGGGCATCCATTACACGGTCTTTTCGTCCGGTGCCCTCTGCCTGGTGTCTACTGTGTGTCCGTTGTGGTTCCATCATTTAATAAAGCTGAGATCGTCCAGTCACCTGGCCTCATCCTTTCAGAGGTATTTTACCATACATAACTGTGCACAATATTCAATTCAATTCAATTCAATTCAACTTTATTTATATAGCGCCATTTCACAACAACAGTCATCTCATAGCACTATCAACTGTAGGGGGGAACCCCCACAGTTGCAGAAAGACCCCAGCAATCAGGCGATCCCCTGTGAGCAAGCACTTGGCGACGGTGGAGAGGAAAAACTCCCTTTTAACAGGAAGAAACCTCCAGCAGAACCAGGCTCAGGGAGGGGCAGTCATCTGCTGCGACTGGCTGGGGGGTGAGGGGATAGAGAAAAAGAAAAGAACAGACATGTAGAGAGCAAACAGCACGATGGGGACTCAATCTATGGGAGAGAACAAACAAATGTTAATGACCAGCAAAAAAAAAAATATTTCATAGAGAGTGAGGAAAGGAGTGAGGCCCAGTGCATTACTGGAGGTCCCCCGGCTGACTAAACCTATTAGCAGCATAACTAAGGGAGGGTTCAGAAACACACGATCCCTCCCTAATTGTAGGCTATATCAAAAAGGTAGGTTTTAGCCCTATTCTTAAAAACAGAGATCGAGTCTGACTCCCGAATCCAGATTGGCAGCTGATTCCACAGGAGAGGAGCTTGATAACTGAAGGCTCTGCCTCCCATTGTACTTTTGGAGATTTTAGGTATTACAAAAGTAATCCTGCATTTTGGGAGCGTAGTGCTCTGTTAGGATAATACGGTAGTATCAGATCTTTTAAATAAAAAGGAGCCTGATTGTTTAGAGCTTTGTAAGTAAGAAGAAGGATTTTAAACTTAATTCTAAACTCTATGGGAAGCCAATGAAGGGAGGCCAGAACCGGAGACATATGATCTCTCTTTCTAGTACCTGTTAAAACTCTTGCTGCAGCATTTTGGATCAGCTGAAGACTTTTTAAAGATGTTTTAGGACAGCCTGATAATAAAGAATTACAATAATCTAATCTCGAGCTAACAAAAGCGTGGATCAGTTTCTCAGCATCACTCTGAGACAAGATGCTCCTAATCTTGGCAATATTACGCAAATTATAGAAGGCAGTCTTAGAAACAAATTTAATATGTGAATTGAAGGACAAATCCTGATCAAAAATAACTCCAAGGTTCCTCACAGAGCTATTAAGAGAAAGAGTAACCGCATCCAAACTGAAAGTTTGATTTGGAAAGGAATTTCTAAGGTTTTTTGGACCAACAAGAATGACTTCAGTCTTATCTGAATTTAATAGCAGGAAATTACAAGTCATCCAAGCTTTGATTTCCTTAAGACAGGCTTCTAACTTGGCTAATTGATTACTATCATCTGGCTTCATTGACAGGTATAATTGTGTGTCATCTGCATAACAATGAAAATGTATACAGTGCTTTCTAATAATGTTGCCTAACGGAAGCATATATAAACTAAAAAGAGTAGGGCCTAGCACAGATCCCTGTGGAACTCCATGACTAAACTTTGAGTTGAAAGAAAACTCATTATTTACATGAACAAACTGGAACCTATCAGATAAATAAGATCTAAACCATTGCAACGAAGTTCCATTAAGTCCAACATAGTGTTCTAATCTATCAAGTAGAATATTATGATCGATAGTATCAAAAGCTGCACTAAGGTCTAAAAGGACAAGTACAGAAACTAGTCCATTATCAGATGCAATGAGGAGGTCGTTAGTGACCTTCGCTAAGGCTGTTTCAGTACTATGATGGATTCTAAACCCAGATTGAAACTCTTCAAGTAAACCATTTCCCTGCAGGTGGTCAAATAATTGCGTAGCAACAACTCTTTCTAAGATTTTTGAAATGAAAGGGAGATTAGAGATTGGTCTATAGTTAGCTAAAGCTCCTGGATCTAGCGTTGGCTTTTTGAGTAAGGGTTTAATTACAGCCGTTTTAAAAGCCTGCGGTACATGGCCTAAAGTTAATGAAGAATTGATTATATGAAGAATAAAGCAACCAATAAGTGGGAAGACTTCTTTAAATAACCTGGTAGGAATAGGGTCTAAAAGACAAGTTGAAGGTTTGGATGAGGAAACTATTTTGTCTAACTCACAAAGGTCGATTGGAGTAAACTCATCAAGACAGACATCAACAGAAGGAGTTGTAGTAGTTACAGTATTTAAGTTAACTGTGGGAAGAATCTGATTGATTTTATCTCTGATGGATGAAATTTTATTATTGAAAAAGTTCATAAAGTCCTGACTAGTAAGCTCTAAGGGAATGCTAGGACTGACAGAGTCCTGACTCTTTGTCAACCTGGCTACAGTGCTGAAAAGAAACCTGGGATTATTCTTGTTCTCTTCTATTAATGCAGAGTAATAACTCGTTCTAGCTTTTCTAAGAGATTTTTTTATAAATTAAAAGATGATTTCTCCAAGCTAAATAGATTTCATCTAAATTAGTAGAGCGCCATTTTCTTTCTAATTGACGAGTCTTCTGTTTTAAGGTACGAGTTTCTGTGTTGAACCAAGGAGTTAGAAATCTCTGATTAGACTTTTTCTTTTTTAAGGGGGCCACCAAGTCTAGAGTCTGATGCAGAGAAGCTGAAACACTATCCACCATGTTATCAATTACAGAAGGAGCAAGCTGTCTATAGCTTATTTCCGTTGTGTTGACACATGGCATAGAGGAAACAATCTGCATAAATTTGGAAACAGCATCATCTGAGAGGCATCTACTGTAATAATATTTTTCTTTAGGAGCCAAATAGTCAGAGATAGTAAAATCAAAGGTTAACAGACAATGGTCTGACAGTACAGGGTTATGAGGAGACACTACAAGATTTTCTATTTCTATGCCATATGTCAAAACAAGGTCCAATGTATGGTGGAGGTAATGAGTAGAATTTCCTACTTTCTGAGAAAACCCAATCGAATCTAATATTGAATTGAATGCCACATTAAGGCAGTCACTACCTACATCCACATGTATATTAAAGTCCCCTACTATAATTATTCTATCAGATTTCAGCACTAAATCAGCTAAGAAATCAGCAAATTCGGATAAAAATTCTGAGTAGGTTGATGGGGGACGATAAACTATGGCAAATAAAATTGGGTTTAACCTAAAATTGCTAAAGTGCCCAATACTGAGGACCAGGCCCTCAAAGGAATTATAACATGTTTTTTGCTTTACATTAACTA
This sequence comes from Pholidichthys leucotaenia, assembly GCA_020510985.1. NCBI lineage: Eukaryota > Metazoa > Chordata > Actinopteri > Cichliformes > Pholidichthyidae > Pholidichthys > Pholidichthys leucotaenia. The sequence goes on from CM035841.1 coordinate 334,596,938, forward strand.
GTAATTTGGAATGGTAAATTGTTGCTACTCCTCCTCCACGACCAGAACTTCTAGGATTTTGACAGTTTAAATAACCAGAGGGAGTTGATTCATTTAAACCAACATAATCCTCTTGTCCTAACCAAGTCTCTGTAAGGGAAATTAAATCAATCTGATGATCAATTAACAAATCATGGACTAACAGAGACTTGGGAGTTAGAGACCTAATATTTAATAAACCACATTTAATTTTTAAATTATGAGGAGGAACAGAGGCCAAATCATTCAATTTAGGGGCTTTATGTTTAATTTGAGTTTTACCAATATTTTGCTTTATCACTTTGGGATGCTTATACATTATATTTTTATTCACTTTGGAGGGAGCAGACAACGATTCTCTGATGGGGAAGTCAGGGGCTAAGCTGAGGGGTGGCGGATGAAGAGGAGCTGCAGAGGGGCGTGTAAGACTGCGACTGTGCTTCCTGGTCCCAACTCTGAGTAGTCATGGTTTTGGAAATTTGGATAAAAAAGATGCCAGATTGTTAGATAAATGAGAAGCACCATCCAAAGTGGGATGAATGCTGTCTCGTCTCATAAGACCAGGTTTTCCCCAAAAAGAGCTCCAATTGTCAATGTAGCCCACGTCATTTTTAGGACACCACACAGACAGCCAGCGGTTCAAGGATGACGAGCGGCTAAACATGTCATCACTGGTCAGATTGGGGAGGGGTCCAGAGAATACTACAGTGGCAGACATCGTTTTGGCAAAGTCACACACCGATTCTATATTAAGTTTCGTGACTTCCGACTGCCGGAGACGGATGTCATTAATGCCGGCGTGAATAACAATTGTGGAATATTTACAGTTACTTTTAGCCAGCATTTTCAAATTTGACTCGATGTCGCCTGCTCTGGCCCCAGGAATGCATTGGACTATGGCCGCTGGAGTCTCTAGGTTCACGTTTCTGACTACAGAGTCGCCAATGATCAGAGTTTTTTCCTCAGCGGGTGTGTCGCTGAGCGGGGAAAAACGATTAGAAACGCGAACAGGTTGGTGGTGTACCGGGGCTTTGCGACTAGGCTTCCTTCTCACCGTCACCCACCCAGTCTCCTCGCTGCTGAAGAGAGCCGGGGGACCGCTGACAGTGGGACCTAAGCTAGCTAGCTCCGCTGCAGCTAATGGGCGTCCGTCAAGATTAACTGGTGCAGACGGTGTTTCTATGCAGCGGAGCTGGGATTCCAAATCAGACCACCTCGCCTCGAGCGCCTCAAAAAGACAACATTTATTACATTTACCGTTATCGCTAAAAGAGGCAGAGGTGTAGCTAAACATCTGACAGAGAGAGCACACCAGAGGAGGAGAGGAAAGCGAGCTAGTAGCCATAGCTAGTGGCTAGAGAGCAAACCACACAGGCAGACAGCAAAACAGGAAGTGACGATACGTTACCACAAGGAAGTGACGATGAATATAAAAAATGAAAAGGAATAAGGCTGGAAAAACAACAGCAGTCTATGTACAGCAATGCTACCTGTAGTGCAAATGGTGACAAAAGATAGACCCAGACCTCCCATAGTGCAAATAAAGATAAACAATGAGAGCCAGAAGTCCTATATACAGAAAGGCAGAGCAGTAACACTCGTAGTAGCAAATTCAATGCGGTAGTGTAGGTGCAGACAGTAACAGATAGGACTGCACATGATCAGTGTTGCATTGACAGACAGCAGCAGATATGACATTTGTGCAAATGGTTGCAGTAAAATGCTGAGACATACAGCAGCAATGTATTACTGTTGGTGTGCCAGTCTTTTTGTGCCAACAGCTGAGGTAGTTATTGTGCAGGTGAGTGCGTTACAGTCCGGGGGGTGGTGGTGGACAGAGTTCACGATCCTGATGGCCTGATGAACAAAGCTGGAGCGGGCCCGGAGACTCCGGTACCTTTTCCCCGAGGGCAGGGGGTGGGAGGTGTCGCCTGCAATGTTTATGGCTCTCTGGGTGAGGTGAGTGAGGTAGATGTCCGAGAGGGGGGCAGAGGTGCACTGATGATCTTGCTGGCTGTTTCATTGTGCATTGTAGTGTCTTCCAGCAGGAGGCGGTGCAGCTTCCATACCACACTGTCATGCAGCTGGTGAGATGGCTCTCAACGGTGCCCTGGTAGAATGAGCACATGATGGTGGGGGGGGGGGGGGACTCATGCTGTCCTCAGTTTGCAGAGGAAATGGAGGTGAGTTTGAGCCTTCTTGGCCAGTGATGTGGTGTTGTTGGTCCAGGAGAGGTCCTTAGAGATGTGCACCCCCAGGAACTTGGTGCTGCTCATCCTCTTCACAGCTGCTCCATCGATGATCAGAGGGGGATGCTGTGTGTCCCCTCCTGAAGTCGACCACAATCTCCTTTGTTTTCCCCACGTTCAGGGAGAGGTTGTTGTCTTACACCACTGGCTCACCTCATTTCTGTTCAGGCATTCTGTTCTGTTTTTCAGACAACAAAAAAGTCTAGCACAACCTCTGCTGTGGATATAAAATGAAATGTAAGGGTCATTCAAGATTCATGATTCAAAGATTTTATTGCCAATTCTACTATACATGCAGGACATACAGGAGAATTTAAATGGCATTTCTCTCTCTCTTCATTGGTGTGCATGTTATAAAAAGAAAAGGAATAAGGCTGGAAAAAAGAAAAAAACAAAACAAAACAAACAGCAACAGCAGCAGTCTATGTACAGTAATGCAACCCATGGTACCAATGACCAGCCAGAAGGACCCTGACCTCCATAGAGATAAACAATTAGTGATAATAAACCCAGCAATCCTATATACAGACGGCTAGAGATAAATACCCGTAGCTGCATTTCAGTGGGGTAGTGTAGGTGCAGATAGTGACAGATATGATTGCACGTGGTCAGTATTGCAGTGACAGACAGCAGCAGATATGGCATTTGTGCAAATGGTTGCAGTTAATGTGCAGAGACATACAGCAGCAAAAGTACAACAAACAACAGTATTACTGTTGGTACGCCAGTCTTTCTGCGCCAACAGCTGAGGTAGTTATTGTGTGGGTGATTGGGTTTCCGTCTGGGGGTGGGGGAATGAACAGAGTTCAGGGTTCTGACGGTCTGATGAATGAAGCTGTTCAGCAGTCTTGTGGAGTGGGCCTGGAGGCTTCGGTACCTTTTCCTGAGGGCAGGGGGCTGAAGAGGGGGTGTAGGAGGTGGGAGGTGTCGCCTGTGATGCTGATGGCTCTGCAGGTGGGGTAGATGTCTGAGAAAGGGTGCAGGGGCCGGGGGGGCACCGATGATCTTGCTGGCTGTTTCCACTATGTGTTGTAGTGTCTTCTGGCAGGCGGCGGTGCAGCTTCCATACCACACCGTGATGCAGTTGGAGAGGATGCTCTCGATGGTGCCCCGGTAGAAAGACTGCATGATGGGGGGTGGAACCCGTGCTCTCCCCAGTTTGCGGAGGAAATGGAGGCGAGTTTGGGCCTTCTTGGCCAGTGATGTGGTGTTGTTGGACCAGGTGAGGTCCTCAGAGATGTGCACCCCCAGGAACTTGGTGCTGCTCACCCTCTCCACAGCTGCACCATCGATGATCAGAGAGGGGTGCTGTGTGTGATCCTTCCTGAAGTCGACCACAATCTCCTTGGTTTTTCTCACGTTCAGGAAGAGGTTGTTGCCTTTACACCACTGGACCAGTTGGCGCACCTCATTTCTGTAGTTGGCCTCCTCGTTGTCGTGTTGTCTGCAAACTTGATGATGTGGTTGGTGTTATCGGCTGGTATGCAGTCATGGGTCAGCAGAGTGAAGAGCAGCGGGATGAGCATGCACCCTTGTGGGGCCCCTGTGCTCAGTGTGATGGTCCAGGAGGTGTTGCTGCCAACCCGCACGCTCTGTGGCCTCCCTGTGAGAAAGTCCAGCACCCAATTACAGAGAGAGGTTCTGGGTCATAATGTTTAAGATGCTTGGAATTGTTTTCATGCGATAGCAACATCATTATTGCAGCTGGGTATCCAAATTTAAGCACATATTAACCTAAGGACTTGACACCTGAGTGCCAAATGACCTTGAATATCAATATGGTCTGAAGCTGGGGCATACAATAATCCTGTTCTACAGAAGCCATGAGGATTTGGCTGAAAGGAACAAAGGTATAGTATCTGTAATCTAAGGGTTGCCATAGGTGCGTGTGTGTATCTGGACCGAGTGCATTTGCACTAGGTTACTGTGGTCCCAGTCTCTCTGCCCACTGAGCTGATAGTATAGTGCACTATGGCAGTGTGGGATTGTTTACCGAAACCTCCTTACTGTCACTGAAGTTAAATATTGCACAACAAAGAGTAAATAAAAAAGAAAGCACCATTTTTCCCTTGTAAATGTGGCTTTTTACCTGTACATTTAAGGCCTTACTTTAGTATATTTGTGTTTTTTTAACTGTCAGCTGTTTACTTTTATCTTATAAATAGGATGAAGATATTATATACTGTAAACTATGCACATGTACATTAATACAAATGTATAATACAAACTATATAAAGAAAATGTGTCATCACATATTATGCACTTTTTCCACATGCTGACACAGTTCCCGGAGGTCTTAATGAAATGTCTATGACATACTTTCATCAAAATACATCATACTTTAAATTACTGCAGCACTGTTTTTGACCCATCTTCTGCAGCCTTCATCATAATGGCTCATGTCAGTGCATGTCTCTCTCAGTGCTCATAAACCCCAGCTCACCTCACCTCCCCTCTTTCATCACTGCTTGGTGTTGCTACAAGATTGGTACCCAGAACAGGATCAGTACCCTGCACGAAAGATCTAAGCAGACAGAATTGTGTTCAAAAATTATACATTTGTGTATTGAAGGTGTGACCATGTAATTAATAAAAAGCTGAAAGTTATCCAAAACTGTATCTATTCTTTTGTAAATTAAATAAATTTGTCTTGATGTAACCATGTTTTGCATGTGTGTACACTGATTGGCAGTATGTGAACTACTTTTGCGCATGGGGGGGGTACCGAGCTTGTAGTGACACTCAGGTCTGTTGCTGACGCCATATTGCTAATGTTAGCTGACTAGCTCCTAGCTCTGATGGCAAACAGCCTGAGCTTACTAATGCAAAACTGACTGAAAGAATGAATGAAACAAAGCATCACTGGAAGACAGTGATGGGTGTGTGTGGTTTCAGTGGTTAAGAGGATATAACGGGCCTCTGGAGTACAATAAGCAAAAAAGCAAACCTGAAATAGTGAATTGTCAGAGTACACACACACACACACACACACACACACACACACACACACACACACACACACACACACACACACACACACTCTCTGCTGCTCCCTATTCAGGGTTGCCTGAATGATCGATCCACATATTTGATTTAGTAGGGATTTTACGCCCTGCCAAATAAAACTTTTATGCACTTCCTGATGCAACCATTTGCCTGGGCTTGGGAGCGGCAGAAAGGGTACAGTAGTTTTGTGCTTCCCTCTGCGGCTGGGTACCCAGCTTTCCTTTCCCCATTCTATTTATGCTGAGCACTAAGCTAGAATCCAGAAAGTATCATTTTTACATTCTTTGGTATGACCAGGCTCTGGGGCAAATGCTCTACCACTAGGCCACCATTTCAGTCCCAGTCAGAATATAATAAACTATAGTAAAACAAACTTTAATATTATCTAAGAATGACATTGTTCACAGTTGAATTTTTTTCTTTTTTTGGCTGCTCCCTTCAGGGGTCGCCACAGTGGATCATCTGCCTCCATCTCATCCTATCCTCACATCTTCTCTCACACCAACCCTCTCCGTGTCCTTCCTCACTACATCCATGAATCTTGTCTGCAGTTGTCCTCTTTATCTCGTGCTTGGCAGCTCCATCTTCAACATCCTTTGTCCAATATATCCACTATTCCGCCTCTGCACATGTCCAAACCATCTCAGCCTTTCCTCTCTTACTTTGTCCCCAAACCGCTTCACTTAAGCTGTCCCTCTGATATACTTATTTCTAATCCTGTCCCTCCTAGTCACTCCCACTAAGAATGTTAGCATCTTCAGCTCTATCACCTCCAAGGCTGCCTCCTGTCTTTTTGTCAGCGCCACCATCTCCAAACCATACATCATAGCAGGTCTCACTACCATCTTGTATCTCTTCCCTTTCACTCTGGCTGTTATCCTTCTGTCGCAAATCACCCCTGACACTCGTCTTCACCCGCTCCACTCTGCTTGCGCACTCTTCTTCACCTCTCTTGTGCATTTTCCATTGCTTTGGATGGATGACCCCAAGTATTTAAACTCATCTACCTTAACTACTTCTACTCCTTGCATCTTTATCATTACACCTGCCTCCCTTTCATTCACACACATGTATTCTGTCTTCCTTCTACTGACTTTCATTCCTCTTCTCTCCAGTGCATTCCTCCACCTCTCCAGATTCTCTTCCACCTGCTCCTTACTCTCACTATAGATCACAGTGTCGTCTGCAGACATCATGGTCCACAGAGACTCCTGCCTGACCTCGTCTGTCAGCTTGTTCACCATAGCAAACAAAAAGGGGCTCAAAGCTGATCTCTGGTGTAATCCCACCCCGCCTTGAATCCATCTGTCACTCCTACAGCACACCTCATCACAGTCTCACTATCCACATACATACCTGCACCATCCTCACATACTTCTCTGCCACTCTTGGCATCCTCATATAGTACCACACTTTCTCTCTTGGCACCCTATCATATGCTTTCTCTCAGTCCACAAAGACACAGTGCAACTCCTTCTGACCTTCTCTATACTTCTCCATCAGCACTCATAGAGCAAACATTGCATCTGTAGTACTCTTTCTTGGCATGAAACCGTACTGCTGCTCACTGACTGTCACCTCTCTTCTTAACCTGGCTTCAACAACTCTTTCCCATATCTTCACAGTGTGACTGATCAACTTTATGCCTCTGTAGTTACTCCAGCTCTGAGCATCACCTTTGTTCTTGAAAACTGGTACCAAAACACTTCTCCACTTCTCAGGCATCCTCTCACTCTCCAAGATTGTGTTAAACAATCTGGCTAAAAAGTCCACTGCCATCTCTCCTAAACATCTTCATAGCTCCACAGGTATGTCGTCTGGACCAGCCGCCTTTCCATTCTTCATCCTCTTCAAAACTCCCCTCACTTCTGCCTTGCTAATCCTTGGAACTTCCTTGTTCACCGTCTTTCCTTCATCCATCCTTCTCTCTCTCATTTTCTTCATTCATCAGCTCCTCAGTGTACTCCTTCCATCTTCTCAGCACACTCCCTTCACTTGTACACTGTCCTCTTCTCCTTCCTTAGTGTCCAGCCTCTCATACAACTCATTATATTCATTTCCCTTTGCCACCTCTCTCTTTGCCATGCACCTAGATTCCAAATACTCCTGTCTACTTTCTTCATCTCCCTGACTATCCCACTTTTCTTTGCTAACCTCTTCCTTTGAATACTTCCTGTAGCTTCTCATTCCACCAAGTCTCCTTGTCTTCTTTCTTCTATCCAGAGGATACACCACATACTTTTCTACCTGTTTCCCTCACTATGTTTTGCTGTACTTTTCCACTGCTCTGATAAATCTTCCCTACCACCCAGAGGTGAACAAGGATTTCTATTAAAGGTACATAGAATTTATAGAAAATAACGATAAGACCCGACCACATTCCGACAGCTAAGCTGGCACTTGGTGGCCTGACCTATCAGCTTCTCCTGCAGAGCTAAGTTCTAATGAGGTAAACAGACCCCATAATGTTACTGGGTATTTTTTTTTTTAAATTACCCAATCATAAATAACAAAGCAGTCGGTCTGATTTGCTAACTTGGAGAACTGAAGCTGGAGCTCATTGGCTGTTACATCACAAAACCCAGTAAGTGCAGTCTGTTCATATCAATAATAAAATGTTTATTTCTTGGTGAAGTGAGCGTTTTGATATTTTAATGGTAAAATGTGACCCAAGGATGTATTCCATAAAATTAAAACCCATAAAACTGAAATTTTGCTGTTCATGGGCCCTTACAAACTCACTAAAATGAGCAAAGATGCTGTCATTGTAACCACTAGTGCATGCCCATAGAAAGCAAGGATTCCGGTCTGAAACAGGTAGGCCAATCAGGCTTTACAGGCCCAAATGTAGGCTGTGTTTGAAAGTGGAATACAGAGGTGTAGCCTATATGTAGGCAATCACACATGTTAGACTTTGACAAATATAGAAGGGACTGAACTGAGATTTATTTGATTGTGTGAATATTAATATACAGAATAACTGAAAATGAATGGGACATTCAATATTAGCGACTGTTAAAGAACCGCTTGTTTATTTGTTTGTCTGTCAGACTTATTTGTGTGATCTTTTATGAGTTATATTCATAAGTGTTGTATCTTGTACTTTGGGGAATGGAAGCTGTTCAGTCATCATTATAATTGTTTTAGTTTATATGTGTAGTTTGTAGTCCATCGTCAATAAACTCATGCAATACTATAACAGGACATGTTTACAAATATTTGAGACCCATTGTAGTGCATCATTTTATATTTTAGCAATATAAGTACAAAACACCCAGCATTATTAAGATAAGATAAGCTTTTATTAGTCCCACAATGGGGAAATTCTAGGATTACAGCAGCAAAGGGATAGCAGCACTCAGAGCAATAGTTAATAAGATAATAAGAACTGGTTTGCCAAAAGCAGTAAATGAATATACATATGTGCACAGTTACATACACAGTGCAGGAGCATTGCAGCTAGATGGTATAAACAGCATTATGGTTTGTTAAGTTAACCTGCAAAATATGAATATGTACCCATCCATCCATTCATTTTCTTCCACTTAATCCTTTTCGGGTCACGGGGGTGTTGGAGCCTATCCCAGCATCTTTGGGCGAGAGGCAGGGTGCACCCAGACAGTATATTTCGTATTTGAATCAAGTGTTGTCACCCTCAGTAATGATCGATATTGTCCTAGTTGTATAATGGAGGGGACAGCAGAATAACCTGTTTGGCTGCAACTGTTGCATCAGTGTTGCCCATTTGTCTGTAAACATTTAAATAAAAATGATTTATTTCGGACTGGCAATCTGTCCAGGATGTACCCTGCCTCTCGCCCAAAGATGCTGGGATAGGCTCCAACCCCCGCGACCCGAAAAGGATTAAGCGGTAGAAGATGGATGGATGGATAATTTATTCTGTTATTTGGGCACGTTTGTGTCATCATTTAAGGCCCTGCCACACGATTTAGGCACATATGAAAAATTTGAAGAATACGCTGGTGTACGTCGAATCAGTTATGTTTTGTCTAAGTTAAGAGCACCCTGAAGCACGCCGGGATATGGCGTAGTTCGATGAGCTCCTCTCAGCATGATGAAAATTTTCCAGTGTATCCAGCATATGACTGATATGTCCCGCATTCACGGAGCAAAGGTTGTAGGAAAGTTATGCGTTCATTTACACACGTTACTTGTTAGCAACTCATAGTTACTCAAAAATCGAAATATGTTGAGATTAATGTCTAGCCTACCGCAAAATTATTTCTAACATGAGTAACACTGTTTGAACATATGTGCAACTTACTGAATGGGTTTCTAATTTACAGCTACCCTATAATGGCATATTTGCAGCGTTGGTTCACAGAAAAAACCCATACAGAGCCCTGCTCAGCTGCTGCCTACAGCGCATGCGCGTACACACACACACACACACACACACACACACACACACACACACACACACACACACACACACACACACACACACACACACACACACACAGAGAACTAAACACATACTTTTTCGTGTAACGGGACCTGTTGGGGATGTGTCTGAGCACTTTCAAGCTGCAGGATAAAGATCTAAATCACTGTTTAGCCCTTCCCCATTTTTTTTTTACATTTGACTGCAGTCTGTACATCATCTGTCCAGTGCTGTTCTGATAGATATACCAAAATGTCAGAACACGGAGGAGGTGGATCCAGTCAGCTGATCACCTGAAGCACAGAGCTCAGCTGTTTTCCATGATAAATCACACTTTGCAAACATCAAAATCAAACAGCAAACAGCAAAAACTTTGCAACAGCAAAATCACACTTTGCTGTTGGCTGTGCCTCCAGCACACTCCATGCATTATCTTGTTTTTTTTTTTTTTACTTTATTGAAAATAATTTTTTTTTATTGCCATCAATTTGCATGCCTTTGAGCCAGGTTGTGAGATCTGTCATCTGATGTTCCTGACGTGTCACATCAGCTGTTTTAGATGTGACTAACCTAACAGATTTGACAGCTCTGCCAGGTCGGTTACGCCCCCCGCCGTGGTCTTTGGAAGGGAGAATCATTTTGGTTGAACAGAGATGATCTCTCACACACCTAGGATTCATGGATCGGGAGGCAACAGCAATTTGGCATAACCACGCTATGCAGAAATTAAGATCAGCTGTGCAAAAGTTAGACTATTGTTGCACCTAATTTGTGAATGTCAGCAACGCACTAAGCATTAGTTGGTTTAAGTTATATAGAATATTTCTATAACTTATAAATACTGTAAGTTACAATACATTCTGTATACATCCAACTCGTTATGGATATGCAATGCATGTGGCCAAAAGTGAAAATTTCAGCATATGCCAGGGTTTTAGACCAATTTTTATACGTTTTGGCAAACACTGCCTAAATTGTCAGGGTGTGACAGGGCCTTTAGTTAGAGCATGCATGTGTATCCGCTTATGATATGCAGCTGATCTGGCCATTCCGCTCCACAATCATGGCGGTATTATTATTAAGTTTTTAATTTTTAGATACTCGTGTGGAAGGGGGGACTTGCAGTCCAAAGAACAGTGGTACCACACTGGTGAAGCAGCAGTCTACCTCTGACCGGGAGGGCTGGGCATACCTCTCCGCGAAGGATTGTGGTCCACCCAGTCGGACACCAGTGTTGGAGAAGCAGCAGCTGAACTGGTGGATCTCAGTCCTCCGCAGGGAGCCAAGCTCAGCCTGTCAGGTTAACAGGAGTCTCGGCTGCTGCTTTGCCCATGTACCATCGCATCACCGGGTCCCTGCCAGCACCCCACCCCCCCGCGCACCTCGTGTTCTCCATGTCAAATTATCCTTTAGACCTGCACAATCACGGCAGCTTTATGGTATAATTTTTTCAACATTAAATCTTAAGTATTATCTTTTTCTAGTCAAATTTGTTGCTTTTCACTTCCTTGTTTTGCTCACTAAAGCTGGATTCATGCTGCACCTCTGCTGTCTGCGTATGTGTAACCGGAAACCTCGTGTGACTTAATTTACCCAACACCCACACTCTGAGCACTGCTGGGTCATTATAACGCAATTATAATGACCCAGCAGTATAATAACTCAGTAATAACATTTAATACACACACACACAGTAACGTTCTCTGCTGGCAAAGCATGCTGGGAAATCCCTGCCCCCCTTAACATGGCCCCGACATTACACTACCACCCCCCCCCTTCCCGGACTGGTTTCTGTCCCCAGAAAAATCAAAGTCCAACCCAGAAGTCCAACGCGAATCAGTCTAGGTGTTGGGGCAGCTTCGATGCCGACGACCAGCACATCCAACAGCTTCAGTAGGACTACGCACAGTCCCTCCCCTGGCAGCAGGAGTCACGACTCCCACCGCTGCCAGGACCTCCCAGGCGGCTGCTGGCCTGCGTCAAGGCGTCCAACCCCTGCCGAGCCCGGGAAAAGACCGGATCTGTCCTGCTCGCTCCGCTGCTGCTGTGCGCCGAGGGCCTCTGTGACGTCACCGCCGGGGGAAGCATCTGCGGGAGGCGGTAGGACTACGCACAGTCCCTCCCCTGGCAGCGGGAGTCACGACTCCCACCGTTGCCAGGACCTCCCAGGCGGCCGCTGGCCCGCGTCCAGGCATCCAGCCCCTGCCGAGCCCAGGAAAAGACTGGATCTGTCCTGCTCGCTCCGCTGCTGCTGCGCGCCGAGGGCCTCTGTGACGTCACCGCTGGGGGAAGCATCTGCGGGAGGAGGCCTGTCCCCGCTCATGCCACCTCACTCTAGTTTGACGTCGGTGAGGGGCCAGTTTGTCGTAGCGTGGGTGCGGGGCAGTACCGTGTCATGTACCATGGCTCTGCGCAGCGGAAGCCCCCCTTCCTTGCGTCGCTACAGCCGTCTTCTCCGTGCACGCGCTGCTGTGGTCTGCGGTAACTCCTCTTCCTCCCCCTCGCTGTCAGCACGGTGGTTTCCTCCGGTGACCAGTCGTTCAGCGTGGCAGCCAGCTCGACCTGGGCCAGGTGGTCATCCAACAGGGTCTCACCGTTGTAGCACGGAATCTTGGCCCACTGCCGGATAGATGCGACGGTCGCCTCCTGGTCTATCGCCGCTCCTGATCGCCGTGGAATCGCCAGACCGTCCTGCCCTGAAAAGGGTGGGAAGCGGGGCTGGTTTGCTCTGCTCAGTCCGCTCTGCCTTGAAAAAGGAAGAAAGTGGGGTACACTGGTCCGTCCATTGTGGCGAGCCACTCCGGGGGTCGGCGTCTCAGCTCTGCCCTCCGTTCCCAGCTGAGCGATGAACCGCCCCGGCCGCTGGACCTCTGCCCGGGTCCTGGCCACCATTTTACTCCATCCCCACTCCTGACACCAGTGTGACGTCGGCGAAGTTCACACAAAGAAGAGGAGCAGATGGTTGTGACACGACAGGCTTTATTCAAACACACACCCCAACACCCACACTCTGAGCACAGACAGGAGGGGAGGTCATTCTCCCAGACCCCCATTTCAATCATGGTTACACACACATGATACATCTTGCCCTAATCCTGCCTATAAACACTGCTGGGTCATTATAACACAGTAATAACAATAATAATTAAGGTTACAATTAAAACAATTGTAACGCAGTAATAACATTTAATACACACACACAGTAAAGTTCTCTGCTGGCAAAGCATGCTGGGAAATCCCTCCCCCCCTTAACACGGACCCGACGTTACACTACATAAATACTTTAGCAGAGCATCTTCGTGGAAAAGGAGTGAAAACCGGGAAGTCAAGCAGCAGAAAGCAAGCAGCGTTTCTTTGTTGGTGAAAATCCTGGCGCGTCAGTGTATTGGCGCTACCTATTGGGCGGGAGTGAAACTACAAATGATGATTGTGCGCATGCGTCAACCGCTTGACCTGGGTAGATGAAAAAAATGAGCATGAACAGCGCCGCATGTGTGCCGGGCTCGTCCAAAGCGCACGCGGACCAAAGCGGACTAGAGGAGCAATGCAGCATGAATAAGGCTAGAGCGGAGTGCATTATCCAGTCAGTACAGGAGTCAGTCCCAAACCACGCCCACACCTGTAGAAGCCTGGGCATGAGGCATGGGGTGGCTAAACTTTCATTGATAAAAACGGCATATTTTGACTGATCAACTCCATGCTTGGGGTCGTACACCCTCGTCACCTCAGCAAAGCGCTCACAAAATCTGAGGTCAGTCTGGCAAACGGTTTGAGAGATATCTGAAGAACAGACACACACTGACAGAGTCTTTGCATTTTTAGACACCAAATCTGTAAAAATCAAACCTAATTTTAAGAGTATGATCAAACATGCCTGTGAAAAATACAGCTTTTTATTCACTCAAGGAAGAGTAAAAAGTACAGTTTTATTAAAAAAAATATAGAGTAGGCTACACTTGAGTATAAATAGTTACTATACTGTTCAATACTAAAGTAACTTTATTCTTTGAATCATTAAGTTATCATCCTCATCATTCAGCTCTGTGTTCGCCCGCGTGCGCCGCCTGTCCTTTAAATTCATTATTTTTCTCGCACAGTTTTTTTTTTTTTTTTTTCCTTCCAGTCCTCATTAATGCGGAAGTGCGTGACGCACCACTGCACAAAGCTGCCCAGTCAGGGGTCAGCGAAGTAAACAAAGCGCCGTCAGGTGTCACGCACGGGGCTCGGTAAGTGCTTTCATTTTCTCCCCCCGCGCACATACGGAGCTTGATGTTGGTCCGGTGCAGCCGTGCGTCCGTCCGCACCGAGGCTGCGCTCTCCGCCTTCGCCCCGACTGGCGGTCGGACGGTGGGATGTGCGTCTGTGCTGTGCTGGGTTGTGATAGTATGAGAATTTGTTCTGATTATTGTTCCGCAGCGAGAGCCAGGAGTGACGCCGTGTTGGAACTGAAGGTATGCCAATTCAGTTTAATGTGTGCGTCCTCAGTCGCAAAATGGTTCATGTCAGCCCGAGTGTAGGATGTTATTAATAATGTTTTATTTCTCGGGGCTGTCCGTGGTGTGTGTGTGTGTGTGTGTTTGTGTCAGTGACCGAGCAAGCCTTTGTTAATTTACCCTTCAGACGCTCCGTAATTAGGATATCATTTATTGCATTTTGACACAGATAGCTATGTGTTTAACTGGCTGTTGTCTTATGATATTCTCGGTGTTGCGGCTCGTTCTTGCGGCTTTCTTACGTTGGCATATGAATCCATCAGGGGTCAGAGCAGCTGGGTTATTAGATCAGTGTCGAGGTTGGTAAAATATTCACGTTTGCGTGATGCGCGGTAGGGCTTTCATCCAAAGATGCGCAGGGCGAAGCGCCCACCCGGGTGTTGTCTTATTATGGGCTGGAATAAAGCCAGCAGCTGCTCTGCAGCTCTATAAGCAGTGGGTAGAGTATTCAAGAACCGTATTCCACTAAAAACAAATATCCCTGCTTACACTGTGTACGATTTTCACAAATCATTTTGGATAAATTCACTTGCACCTTACTCTGAGTGGGTCCACATTGTAACAGCACTGTGTAACTTGGACGGCCTGTTGGGACGCTGAGAAGACGGATGACAGGCTTTCCAGCGGCCAGTCATCTGGCATGACTTCAGCCGCCAGCCAACAAAGCACCCCATGATTGGCTATCGGGGGTCAGACTGCAAAAGGTGCCAGTTGTAGTATTTTCAGTAATTCCTACCAGGAATGGAAAATTACACGGTGCTGCTGCGTATGAGTACGGGGCACAAAAATTGCTTGAGTAAGAAAGTGTCCATTTAAAAAGGTTGCTTTTGTAATATTGAATTTAGTCTTGCCAGTTTGTGAGGTTTTTCTCCTGTTTTTGTATCTCTTCTCATAAATTCCTGACTTTATTCTTGATCATTTTCTAATAAATATTTTTTCCTTATAAATTGGCAATTTTCTAGTAAACTCGGGATGCTTTCTTTGTAAATGTACACTTTTTTGGATTTTTTTTTTCTCTTTCGGAATCACCACGGCGTATCATCACCTGATATCACGATGATCCACATGTAGATTTGGCTATAGGATTTTTACGTTGGATGCCCTTCCCGACTCAGCCCTCAGTACTTATCCAGGCTTGGGACCAGCACAGGGAGTACACTGGCTTATGCTCCCCTTGTGGCTAGGTAACCAACTTTTCCTTCTGCTATTCTATTATGCTGAGCACCAAGCTAGAAGGCAGGAAGTACCATTTTATGTGGTCTTTGGTATGACCCAGCCAGGGCTTGAACTCACAACCTCCTGGTTGTTGGGGTGGATGCTCTATCACTAGGCCACTACTCCAGTTTTGGATAAATTTCAACATTTTTCTATATTTGTGAATTTTCTACCTTTCTCTTGTAAATATGCAGTTTTTTTTTTTTTTTATTTAAGTTTTTGTAAAGGGTATACAGGTCGTTACAGCAATGCAGTGTTTACATTTTCATCACATGTTCCCTTATTTTCTGATATCTGACAGCATTGGAAGATTAATTCTTACAACACCCCTTATTTTTTTTTTTTTTTAAAGTGAAAGAAAAAGTGAAATTAAAGAGAAAAAAAAACAAAACAAAAAACAAAAAAAAACCAAACAAACCAGTAAAAAACAAACAAAAAGAAAAAGTAAGTAAATAAAGATAAGAGCATCTGAGTAGCATTGGAACAAAGAGCAGAACCATTATTGAAATGGTATTTGTCAAAGATTAGATCTAATGGAAGACACATATGCGGTCCAGGGTTGCCAAAAGTTCATGAACCCATCCATGTCCTGTCTCAGTGCGAATGTCAACTTTTCCATCGAGTAAATGTCTTGGATCACGTTAGTCCAATCTTCAGGTGTAGGACAGTCCTTCAACATCCATTTTTTAGTTAGAGCTTTTTTGCTTGCCAATATTAAAACATTGAATAAGTATTTTTCTCCTCGTCTTTCCAGTGAGTCCGGTAGTAAACCCAAATACAAAGTTACAAAAGAAAAGGGAACTGTAATTTTGAATATTTTCCCCAATATTGTCTGTACATTGGTCCAATATTGGTGGATAACTGGGCATGACCAAAACACATGAAAATGATTTGCAGTCTTTTCACCACACAAGCGCCAACAGTTCAATCCCTTATGGGTAAATTTGATTTGTGCAGGTGTTCTGAAAAATCTTGCCAAGTTTTTCCATCCAAATTCTCTCCACTGCAGGGATGAGGTACTTTTCCATTGCTGTTTATTTAGCTTTTCCCATATTTCCAGATGTAAAGTGAAATTCCCCTCTTTTTCCCATCTCTCTTTTATATAAGATGTGTTGTCTCCTTTTAAGTCTTGAAGACCTTGGTATATTTTAGAAATGTATCTGATCCCTGGGATCCCTTTATATGCCATTAAGAAGACCTTCAGAACACCTGACTGGGCCCTTTCCAAAACCTCCTTTTTAAGTATATTGTTTATGTGGTGTCTAAGCTGGAAGAACCTGTAAAGGTCTTGATTTATTAGGCCTTGTTTTTTCAAATCTTCAAAACTTCTTAAGATTTGCCCTTTAAAAAAATCGTAATATTTTATCAGCCCCTTCTCCTTCCACTTTTTAAATCTGGTGTCTGTTTTATTAGGAGTAAAGTCCTGATCATAGGCGATCCATTGCAGAAGTCGATAGGGCTCTTTAGTTTGATTCTCTCTGACTATCTTAAACCAAATTTTTAGCGGGGTCTCTATCCACGGGTTAGTGTTATTCAAAAGCTTAGGTAAGACATTGTTCCCTATTATCGCCTGTAGGGGGATGTCACTTGTTATTTGGCATTCGATCTCCTTCCATTGTGCAGAGTAGACTGGGTTACATATCTCTACTAAAGTTTTAATTTGTGCGGCTTTAAAGTAGTCCCTGATATTTGGCAGCGCGAGCCCACCTTTGTCTTTGTTTAGCTGTAGGGTTCTATATCTGATTCTAGGTCTCTTGCCCTGCCATATGAATCTTGAGATCCTTCTGTCCAGCTCCTGCCATGTTTTTTTGGGAGGTTCTACCGGTATTGTTTGGAAAAGGTATAGAAGACGTGGAAGTATATTCATTTTGACTGCTTCAATTCTTTGTGCAATACCCAAGAATGGTATCATATTCCATCTTGCTAGGTCAGATTTTATTTTTGTCACCAGTGGATCATAGTTTAGTGATATAATTTTGTTGAGTTGTTTCGGGATATTGACCCCCAGATATTTCATAGATTCCGACTCCCAGTTAGTTTTGAGTTTGCTTAGTGAATAATGATTTGGGTCATAGTTGAATGTTAAAACTTGGGTTTTATGCATATTTAATTTGTACCCCGATAAATCTCCATACTCTGAAAAAACTGAGGTTAGTTCTGGTAAAGAAGTGTCCGGCTGCCCTAGGTATATTAAAATGTCATCAGCAAAGAGTGCTATTTTATGTTCCTTCTGACCAAGTGTAATACCTTGAATTTTTTGGTTTTGTCTTATCCATTGGCTCAGAGGTTCTATGAAGATTGCAAAGAGCAGTGGAGACAGGGGGCAGCCCTGACGACATCCTCTTTCCAGTTCAAAAGATGATGATAAATTACCGTTAATCCTTATTTTAGCTGTTGGTTTTTTATATAATGCCTGTATAGTTCTAATGAAGTTGTTATGAAAATTGAAACTGGATAAGATTCTGTATAGAAAAGACCAGTCAACCGAATCGAATGCTTTTTCAGCATCTAATCCTAATATGACTGCATTTAAGTTATATTTTTTTATATGATGAATTATGTGTAAAGTGCGTCGAATGTTGTCTTGTGTCTGTCTTTGTCTTATAAAACCTGTTTGGTCTAAATGAATTAGGTCTGTCAGTATATTCTCTAACCTTTTGGCAAGGATAATGGTAAAAAGCTTATAGTCCTGATTTAGTACACTGATTGGTCTGTAGTTGGAGCACTCTAGTTTATCCTTTTCAGGTTTAGGTATAACTGCAATGACCCCTTCTCTCCAGGAGGGGGGGATTTCCCCTGTGTGGAGGACATAATTAAATGTTTTCAGGAGGAGAGGAGATAGTTGCTGTTTAAAGGTTTTGTACCACTCTGCTGTATAGCCATCAGCTCCTGGGGATTTGTTAGCTTTAAGTTTCATAATTGCTTTTTCCAATTCTTTAGAATGTATTTCTGACAGTAGTGTTTTATTTTGTGACTCCGTAAGTTGGGGAAGGTTTAATGTGTTTAGGAATGCCTCGGATGCGTTTTTATGTTTTTTGTGGGAGTATAAGTTCTTATAGTAATTCTCGAAGTTTTTAAGAATATCCTGAATTCTGAATTTTATTTCCTTTGATACTGGGTCTCTGATTTTGTAGATTGCTCTTTCTGTTTGATGTTTCCTCAATTTATAGGCTAGCAATTTTGCCGACTTACTGCCTGCTTCATAGTATTTTTGTTTCAGAAATGTAAGTTTCTTCTGGATTTCTATTGTGTAGATCTCATTTATTTGGTTTTTAATTTCCTTAATCTTGAGCGAGTCAGTAGAATGAGTGTTGCCTTTGTGTTCTTTTTCTAGGTTCCTAAGTTCTGACTCTAATGTGGATAGTTTTTCTTGTCTTAGTTTCTTTTGGGTTGCCAGTTTTGCAATAATCTTTCCTCTTATTACAGCTTTACATGCATCCCACAGTATTAAAGGGGATACTTCTCCATTATCGTTATCTTCCAAATATCTGAGAATATCTGACTCCAATTCATCTTTCAATGGTCCTTTCAGGACATTTGAATTTAACCTCCAAGAAAATGTATTATTTGTGTATTTTTGGATATTTAAGTCCATGTAGATCGGACTGTGGTCGGAGAGATCCATCAGTCCTATTTTACATGTTTTTACTCTACCAATGTCTCTATTAAACATAAAAAAATAGTCAATCCTTGAGTAAGATGAATGTGGAGTTGAGTAAAATGTATAGTCTTTTACACTGGGGTTGAGTTCCCTCCACACATCACAGATTCCCATTTCTTTTAGTAGCATCCGAGTCTTCCTGTTTTGGGTGTTATTTTGATGTGGGGAATTACCAGAAGCATCCCAGTATGGATTCAGTCTAAGATTGAAGTCCCCACCACATATCACTAAACCTTGAGCTTTAGTTATCATTAGGTCGAATACATTTTTATAAAATTTCCAGTTGGCCCCTGGGGGAGCATACACATTCAGCAGGGTGATATCTTCTCCCTCTAGCCGCCCAGTTACCAAACTGTATCTCCCTTCTTTATCTTTGTGTTCTGATTTTTTTTCAAATGTAATTTTGGTTGATATCAATGTCGCTACTCCCCTCCTCCTCCCTGATTTATATGAAGATGAAGAGATCATTTTAAATCCTTGTCTACTGAGTTTATTGTGTTCCACGTCTGTTAGGTGGGTTTCTTGTTAAAGTATTATTCCTGCTTTGTCTTTTTTCATTTTGCCTAGAATCTTGGATCTTTTAACTGGATTCAGGATCCCTTTTACATTATATGAAATTATTTTGGTTACACCCTGTTTCTCCATTGTGTTGTTTTGTTTAGTATAACTGTGTGGTGGCCCTCTTTTGTGCTACTCAGAAACTGAAAGAACATTAAAAACAAGAAAAACATTAAGAACATAGTGTAAAAAACTTTAAAACAAAAAACTGTCAAAAGAACTTCCTGAGCTGAGGTCTTTTTAAAGACCCTGTAAGAGCCTTGATGGAGTGAAGGCCCTGAGGGAAATTCCTCAAACTCTGTTACGTGTTGAGGGCCCTCTCGTACCACTGAAAGTAGTCCCATGCTTTTAACGTGAGTTTCAGAACCCAATCCAAACTTGTAATGATTTTTTTTTTTTTTTCCTTTTATGCCTAAACCCTGTGAAATTGTGTGCACCCTCCCACCCCCATCACATCAAACATTCACGCAAAAACAGTATTTGTTAGTATGAGCAGAACATGTGGATTATTGTCACATTTCTATTTTAACAAGTTTTTTTTTTTTTTTTTATTACAAAGACTTATTTGTTTCAAATAATATGATTGTTCCATGAAATGTTTTACCACATGCTGAATATGCATCTCCTTTAATGTTTGTTACCTTGTATGAGGGGGGTTGGATGTGCGGATTGATTCAAGAGGAAGGGAAAAAAAAAAAAAAAGGTCGCTATTCCAACCTGAAAACGGATAGTTTATCCGCGACGCTCTGGTGCTGGGTTTCCCGCTGCTGGTCCGTGGATTTTGAGGGTCTTTGTGTTGTCCATGTTTGCGCTTTGATCTTCTCACTCGGGTCTGCTGCGGGTTTAAACACCGTTACCGGGAGCCCTCTTCTCGCCATGTCAGCTGTTGCTTCTTCCGCCGAATTATAGAGACACGTTTCATCGCCGTAGAAGACCCTTAACTTCGCAGGAAATGGTGTCTGAAAGCGCAATTTCTTCTCTCTTAACACCTTTTTCGCGTCATTGTATTCCCTGCGCTTTTTAAGGACCTCCGGGGCGTAATCGTGTTCCACGTAGACTTTTCTCTCCTGGTGCATAAATCCTTTTTTCTGCCAGGCCAGTCTTACAACCTCTTGTTTTATTTTGAAATTGGAAAATCTTACCAACACCGAACGTGGGGGCGCTTCCGCCGCCGGCCTAGCGGCTAATGAACGATGTGCCTTTTCTATCTTCAAGTCGGTGGTTTGTGGAATATCCAATTTCTCTCTTAGTAAGGATTCCACGCATTCTGCCATTGAGTTAAAACCATTTTCGGTTCCTTCTATCAGACCATGAATTCTTATGTTGTCTCTTCTTTGTTTTCCTTCTTGGTCGGTTAGCTTAGCCTCTATAGCTGCTTGTCTTTTGCGTAGGTCCAGCACAGAATCTTCGAGCACTTTTATTCGATCCTCTGTTTCCAAGATTCGGTTCTCGGCCTGGTCCACTCTGCTGTTTGTCCTTTTCAATTCTTCTCTGAATTCCCGAAATTCGGCCGTAACATCTCGGCGAAATCGTCGTAGTTCCTCAAATAGTGATTTCAGGCTAACCCTTTTGTTAGCTATCACCAGCTCCTCGTCTTCTGAACGGGGATCTTCCAGTTCAGATTCTCCGGCCGATACGTGTCCTAGCCTGGAGAATTTCAGTTTCTTCTGTTTTCCTTTAGACATGATGATTTTGTCTTTTGATTTTCACTCCTCCAAAAATCCGTTAAGTTTGATTTTCAAGGTGTTATCCTGGATTGAGTCTGAGAGCTTCAGTGTTAAGCTGCAGTCGCCATGGCGTCCAGACCGGAAGTCCGTAAATATGCAGTTTTTATGATAAATTGGCGTTTTGCCACACAAGTTGTTTAAGTGGTTAGTCAAAATGTTCTTGTAAATGTGGAACTTCACCAATCTGGTGACTCTTTCTTCCAGATTAGTTAGTCTGAGGAAATCAAATATAAACTGGCCACATGTGACCTCTAATTTAATCCAAATTGTAAAAGAAACAGTAGATGGCGCTAAATCAAATATTTTTTCAGCCAGAATCGAGAATCCGATGAGAGGAAGAACAGTGACTCACATTCAGTCCAAATCGGTGAAAACCAAAGCCACCCAAAGAGTTCCGGCAAATGTGTTAAATTACTTTTTTTTTTTCTCCAAAATGTACTCGAGTGAAAAAGTATCCTACAATAAAACTTCAGATTTTGTTACTTGAGTAAATGTAACTCTTTACTTCCTACTGCTATTTATCCAGCCCACAGTGAGTGGTTGTGGTTGGAAATCAGCAGGGACTTTTAAAACAGTTTATTTTTTTCCCTCATAAATGATGAAAACGATAACGACTTAACTGTAACTGTGGTTGTCTCGTTACCCCACTGTCCTCTCATTTGCTGCAGGATCAGCTCGCCGCTCTTTTTTCTATCACCGCTGTGTCATGCTGAGTGACACATCTGCTGTATAGTCCATGCTGGTGTACTACAGTTTGTGTAGATCTTTTTCAGAGATGTGGCAAAGCACTGTAGAGTACTTCAGAGCTCTTTACTGCCTCCTGCAGTGTTTGTTTTGTCTCTTCGAGGGCAAACCCTTTTCCTCATAAATGTGACGTTGCAAGTCTTGGCTTCATGTCAAAGATAGCTACTTGTGATGCCATCTGCACCATGTTGGAGGTTATTGGCTGAGGTGCTCAGCTGTTACTAGGGCAAGTGGATGCACCAGTTGTGACTGCCTGTGTGTTACATCAATACAGCCTTTGGTTATGTCCTTGCCAGTGTTTGCAAATATTAATGGCTTGCTGCAATGAAAAGCCTCATTATATCCATTGGTATCTAGAATATGCATACATAGACTTCCTGATGATATTATGTCTTACCATATTGGATTACTGCATATAGATGGACTTCTTTTCCTCACAAGCACAGTTTAGAGCAGGGGTGTCCAATGATGTGCCATGGAGGGCCAAGACCCTGCAGGCTTTACCTCCAACCAGTGTCTTCAACAGCAGATTTCACTGAACTTCTTCCCACTGACTGCTGATCAGTGAAAACACCTGCTGAAGAGACTGGGTAGCCTGCAGAGTCTTGGTCCTCCATGGCACATGATTGGACACCCCTGATTTAGAGTGTGTGTGTTTGGAAAGAGGCAACAGATGGTCTTTTTTGTTGGCAAGCAGGTGGAGCTTTGATCTTGTGTTTGTGGATTTGAACTAAAAAAAAAAAAAAGTCTTAACCTGCCGAAGAAGGGAAAGGGAATCGTTTCAATTTGTTTCTTAACAAAAGAGCAGAGGTTTTCATCACAGATGCCCATTTTATGTTGGTCACTGATACTGGTGAGAAAGCTATGATCAAATGCATTCACATTCTGTGTCTACTTGCTTTTATTTTCCCAGTAGTATGAACGTTGAATGCTTTATGCGTGGAGATAGACTGCTCTTCTCCCTCTGTTGTCCACCTTTTTAGCTCATTCTAGCAAAGTCGAAAGGAGGCAGTTTGATGGTGCAGTGTCCATCCACATTTCACAGGAATCACTACCGTTCCTAAACAGCTGCCCCGATGCTCACCAAACTTGCACACAATGATCCTCAGGTGGGTCTTCATCCAGGTTGTGCTTAAGGCCGAAGTCAAAGATCAGGAGATCTGGGTGCTCTCGGGGTGGTTTCAGGCCAGAATGAGGTACTCTGTCACAGCTGGTCTGTTTTTTTTTTTTTTTTTTAACTCTCTGTTATTCTTTCATGACCACTTGATTGTCCTCTCCTCCTGCATTGATAAGAAATCTCATCTATTCCACAGTTACAGCTACTGTCAGGACCATTATTCTGACAGGAGTTGTGACAAGCAATGAAAAAAATAAAGCCATAATTACAATCCTAAACATATGTACTGTCCTGAGCTCCAAGTCACATACACCCCCACCCCCACCACATACATTGAGCTGTCCTTACAATGTACTGTATACATATTCACTATGGACTAACCTTATGTTCCTTTTCTTGCAACAAGCCAGACACTGGGTTTTCTCCTTAGTAGTTATGGCTGTAAAGTCAGTGTTTCAGCTCATGGATTTGTTCAAGCCTTTATGTTAGTGTACTGAGGATCCAAGATGGCTGTGTCCATCCATGTGTTGCACATCAACACACTAGAATTTGCTACAGCAGACTGATTCCCCCCAGTGTGTAACTTGCACTTGAAATTAGTCGCAAATTATAATTTAAAAGTCAGTTACAGCTGTCCATTTTTCACTAGGTTAACTAGGTTAAACAGTGATGTATAGCCAATAAAATTGTCTGAAAACACTATAAAAAATTTTTGGTTTTCCTGGTTGTTGTGGAACACGTTTGACTTTGACATAATGTCGATTTGATAACTAGTTTTTGATCTCAGAACAGGAACACACCATAACAGAAAAGGAAGTTATTCAGAGCCTTGATCCTCTTTAAGATCTGTCATTTATTGTCTCTCTTGTGGCAACTCAGGATTGTTTATTCTTGTCAAAAATTGTGACATTTATTTGAAGTTTCTATCTATATATGACAAATTTGCAGTCATTGCAGGATGGAGATTTTTTTCATTATTACAAATAGAAGGACTATGATTCTCTTTTAGCCTGAGTGTATTAAATAAAGCTCCCCCTTTACATGAAACTGCTGGCAGAGCTAGATTCAGGGAGGGGACCATCTGGCCTGAGCGGTTGGGAGGATCAAGGGTCAGAATGACCAGAGGAGCATCATCCCTTGTAAACTGCAGAAATGCAAGCCGGATGCAACTGGAAATCCTGGCACTTCTTGGCATGCAGCTTTTGACTTACTTAATCTTTTGGCATGCTAAGTGGCGTGGTAGTACGTGTATTGGAACTCACTGTGTGTCTGTTGAGCTGCTAAAACTGCAAGGGCAGGAGCCCGCCGTCTTAATGGACTGTGCCATTGTGTGCTTGCAAATTAACTCGTTCTTTCTGTCTTCAGAGATAGGTTCTGAGAAAAGTAATTGGAGGGTGGAAAGAATGCAATCAAAAGTATCTGAAAGCACTGATAGTAGCTTTCCGGCAGTTAACTGCCATCATTGTTGGGCACAATTGATTGCGATGGTGGAATGTACCTCCTACGCTATTTTACAATATAGAAAGGAGGATAAGTTTTTGACAGCCACTGTTGTGCTGTTCTGTAGCGGTTTCAGTCAAATTCAGTATAACAGCCGGCAAAAACATTTTGACTTTCACAAGATTAAAACAAGGTTTTAGCTCTGCGTCATCACATCTTTGTTTTTTGTAAATCATTCAAACTGCTAAAGACCTGATGTCTCTTCTTAGTACCTGCAGCGTGCTGCTCACATCAGACGCTCAGTTTTTTCAGAAAGTTTATTTACAGAATGAGATGGCGATATTATAAACTAATTATTTGGTCTGTAACTGGAGTCTCAGTTTTGTGCCACCTCGTTATATACTACATAAATTAATCAGCTAATTAGCCTCTTCAACACCTTCTTTAACTGGTGAAAGAACATATGTTATCTAAAAATTATTAGATTTTTTTTTTCCTTTTTCATGTTTGAGCTCAGTTGCACAACATTTGCAGCACTTACTCTTTTTTTTTTGGCTTCATTTCCCCTCATTTTACCCCTCTATAGATGGATCTCACTTTTTAACTGACAGTGTTTTAAAATTTCCCTTTATTTTGCAATGTCCAAATGGCACCTGCAGATTATAGCTACACGCTTTTCCCCATCTTCCCACTGTGGTGCTTAATCTGTAGAACAATATTGATCCACTTTTGCAGACAGGAAGTTGATCCAGCCAACAAAATCATCCTCCATGCGTATCACCCTCTCCTTTGCAGGAGAACGTGCATGCGGTAGTCAGGATGTTGCTGTTCCTGGACTCCACTGACATGATTGTGTCAGTGGTTTGTCTCCTTCGGGAGGCATCCAGCTTAGCAAGTTTTGCATTCATTAATTGGTCTAAGACTGAGAACAAATTATAATTATTCTAACATTATTGCCACCATATGGCAGCTAAAATGGTGCCACAAGGTTAGCTATAATTTGTAGGCTTTGTGCAGCTGCTTTACGCTGCTTCGCTTTTCTGATGCTGGACTGGGATAGCAGGAATATGTCCCTTCAAGTCTTGTTGTGTCAGTGTCTGGCTGGGCTGTAATATGATAACACAATAAAAGCATCATGCTGTGTTGTTGCTATCCACTGTGCACTAAGCCAAGTTTTAGCCTACCCTGCTCCTATGTCTATTGATTTAGTCTAATCTGGATCTGGATCCTCCTATGGATGATGTCATACTGAGTCAGGCTGTTATATTTGTGTATTTATAATATTTATAATATTTATAATTGTGTATTTATAATTTTTCTGCATTGATGTATGTGGTTATTGTGTATATTTTTTTTTTTTTTTTTCCCCCATCTTTACTTGATTCTTTTTTCTAAAGCCCATCCAGGGACAAGAGTTGCAAATTAGCTAATAGCTATACACTCTATGTGCAACACATCAGATTGATTGTCTTTGATTAATTGTCTATGTTTATTGCACTGTCCCTGTCAAATAAACTAATCTACAAATACATGTTTGTGAGTTAAGCCTCGTAGGAATTATTGTAATTGCTGCAGGTAAAAAAAAAATATATATAGGTAACAGTATAAAAGCTTGTCTTTTAAGGTATAATTATTTTATATATCTAGCTTTCATTTCCACCATGTATGTGCACTTGTTCATGTGTGTTAGGCAGGTACAATGAAATTGTCTGTCTGTGATTAAAGAAGGGAGTGCTCAACAGCTGCCATACATCAGCCGAGCAGAGGTGCTGGCTCAGCTGAATGGACCGTGCAGTGGCACTGCTGCAGGTAGCAGGGTTTGGTTGATGATGTCATTAGGGCTTTCACGGTCTCCCAGCACATCTGTCTGCTCCTGGCAGCAGCCCAAGAAGGAGGAGGGGAAAGGGGAGCAGGTATAGGCTGCACGGTAGCACAACGCTGTGTCCTAACAGCAGCCACGACTGCCACACATTTTTTTTTTTGTCTTCTGTGATGATAGATTGTGGTGGGGAGTGCTGCTTTACAGGTGCCCCACTGCTGTTTGCTTTGCTGTGCAGTTGGAGAAATCTATTGGGTAAATTTGAGAATGGGATCCCTTGTAAGGGTGCCGTTAGGGGTGGGGAAAAAAAATCCATGCATTGTAGTATCGTGATACTTTGTGGTGGTGATTCAGAGACACAAATATCATGATACTTTGTTAAGAATTATTAATAAATGTGCAAACACAAACTTACCTATTTAGGTGCCAGAGTAATAAAAACCATAGCAAAGGAATAGCTCATGAAATCTAGCAGATAACTGAACAAGACAAAGATTGGTATGGGAAACTGCAATATATGATATTGCAATACTCAGTATATTGCAAGACAGTGACAGTATCGCATCGCGGCCTATCATCATCATAGCAGTCTGTCGTGGGCGACAATGACTTTCATTTAGGTCTGAGTATCATGATATCATATCGTCCGGTCTCTGGTCATTCCCACCCCTAGGTCCTATGCTAAGAATTTTCCAGGGATTAGTTTTGTTTTGACATCCTTGGGGACATACAGTGAATGCAGACCCCAAACCATTTCTGTCTCATTTTGCAGCTCATAAAAAAAAAGCTGCCTGTAAAGTTCTGTTGGAAACGGTTGACTTTCAACCTGCTCGTTGATATTAATGAGCCCCTGATCTGATTGGGTAAAGGTTTTCTGTGTGGGCTAATTACAAGTACATTACTGCCCTAAAGTGGCTCAAATGGGACTTTTTTTTTTAAACTGTAGTGTGCCACTTTTTAGGGGTGTCTGTCTGGGCATATCTGATCTAAAATTGAGTCGTTCAGCTAGGATCTGAACATTTACGTGTGCGTCCCTATATCAGATACACACCTAGTATGTGGTTATGCAGCTTGATTGAGAATGGTCAGAAGTGATGGAATTGAATCAGAAATGATGTGACTTTTTACCCCTTGGCATGAGTAGAGTGCTGATGCCATCAGTTAGCACAGTTGTTAGCATAGGTGCTAGCAGTTGCATCTGGCTTTCTTCCTTCTTCTGGTCCCCATCACATACACCCAACTAGCTGCTTGCAGTCATCCAGACCATTAAAAGTTACTTGTACTTACTTATTAATGTGAAATGTCAACTACATTTTGCACAGTATTCAGTCAGAAAATAAATGTGAACTTTAGCATGAAATTAAGAAGTGGCATAGCATCATAAGATGGCCTTAATGTAACCTTCAACTTAAAAATAATAACTGCAGTGTAATGAATTTAACTGCTCACTCCTTGTAAAAGTACAGTATCCCAAATTATTAAATGTATCCAACTACATAGATCAAAGCTTATGAATATTATATCAGTTCATGTGTACTTTTGATAATTGCGCATTGCAGCATTTTGACATCAAACTCTAAATCAAAGTCATGCAGGGTGCCTCCCTTTCATTATCTCTCTTGAAATCCAAACTAATTCCCATAAGAACCAACTTGCATTGACAAATGCATTTATTGTAGTGCTTGGTAAATCACCAATCCATATCTTAGTTAACGAGATCTCTGAGACCCAGACAGACATCTGCTTCTATTAGTTTTGGTCTGTTAGGTGATCTGTCACAATGACCATGTTTTCCAAATTAATTTCAGTTAAAGCTTTAACTTTTATTGGCACAAACATTAATTTTAAAAGTGTTTGTCTGTTGGTGCATTCATGTGTTAGGGAAGTTTTGATTAATCCAGTTCGTAGTTTAACTGTAAGAACTCATTTTGAATATGAATTTACTTTTTCCACATATTGTCACTATCAGATAAAAATCATATACTGTAGGGCTGTTCATTAAAGATTTCCCTTGACTCAGTTCTCATGGATTGAGAGGAACCAAACTTGGCACAGTTATTATTCTTTCTCTGCATAGGTACCACCAAGGGTCACTTGTCCCATCACTATATACAGCTGTGGAGACCTTCAGAAGTCTGAACATTGTGTCAGAAGCCACGACTTGACCTTGGAAATTGGTGTGTCATCATCTTGGAAGTTCTTTTGAAGGGCACCTTCAAAAATGACTTCATGGTTAAAAAGAAATGGAAGTCTGATGGTGTGAGGTTGGGAGAGTAAGAGGTTGAGGAAGGATTTTATAGCCTCAGGACCCTGCTTTGGTCTGGGCAACATGTGAGTTGTGAATTAAGGTGTTGCCTTGTAGGAAGCGGATACCTTTAATCAGCATGCCACGCTTCTCAGTTTTGATGGCCTTTCATAATTCCTGCAGCAGTGAAATGTAGTAAGTGTCGGTGCTTATGGTACTCTTTGACAGGAAATTCATAATCAATACTCCTACTGGTCCCAAAAGACCATGAACATGACCTTGCCCGCCGATGGTTGGACACGTGCCTTCTTCGGAGGTGGTGAGTCATAATACTTCCATTGCTTTGACTGGATTTAAATCTCGGGATCATAGTGACATACCCATGTTTCATTATGCGTGATTAGTCTGTTGAAGAAGTCCTCCTGAGTTTTTTTTTTTTTTGTCACATTACCAAAAGAGCCTGGGAGCACATGACTGGTTCCTGCTTCTGGAAAGGTGTGAACAACTGGGGAATCCATCGTACAAACAACTTCCACATGTGCAGATGGTCATGGATGATATTTTTCCACAGACTCCACACTGATCTTGGCATCTTGGATTAGTTGGTGAACAGTTATGTGGTAATCCTACAAAATGGTGGCCTCCACTTGCCAGATTGTAAATTGCTGTTTTTAAGGATAGTGCAAGTTGATGAACATTGATATCAGTCAATGTAAACTTGCCAGATTGTATCCAGTGGCTGTCCGTGGGTTACAATGATGTTTCCATCAATGGCACACTGTGGTTGTCTGGGAATGGGTACCAGTTCCTCCAATCTCTGACCACACTTGAACTGTTGATGCCGGTGCTTGACTACGTCGTACGATGGGGCATCCTCCCTAGGGCTGCAGCTAATGACTATTTTACGGCTCGGGTAATCACCCACTCTAATTGAAGATTAATCTGATACTTTTTTTTTTAAAAAGAAACTTGCATTGACCAACATTTGCGGAAATTTCTTTCCTAAAGAGCAATAGTAATTGTACCAAACACTCAATAAAACAGGTACACATTTATTGCAATGTTTATTGCATAGAACGTAACTTTAAAGGTACGTTACACCATAAAGTTCCTTTTGCTAGCCGTTAGCATCCACTAGTGGATGCTGTTAGGATCCGGATGCTAACGGTGGTGGCTATATGTTCTTTGGTCATATAAGCATAATTGGTGTAGATGACTACATTCTATTCATCTTAATTTCAAATCTCAATCACGTACCTTGTCTCGGGTGTGCTGGCTGTGCATGATATGGGATGCTTTCTGCTGAGACATTGTAATATCCGACGTTGTAGCATGCTAACTCGCCACTCGGCTTTTTGCACACTGCACAATGTTTTCCTTCAATTTGAGCTTGAAATGATTCCAGACTTGAGATACTTTTGTCATTTTTTAAAAATTTTCTTTAACTTTGCCGACCCGTCACTATGCCACTCTGACATGGCACCGTTAAACAAATCTGCGTTTTGTTCAGGTAGCTAGACCGGAAGTGCCACATTAAACGACACGTTGATGCATAAATTTTGAATCAAGAATTTTTTGTAACTGAATTATTCGATTTATTCAAGTAATTGTTGCAGCCGTAATCCTCTCCTTAACTCTTTAACTGTCCACATTAAATGGACGTGTCGTGCATCCCCAGTGGCACAGCGCAGCAACTGCACCTGTCAACTTATTGATGTCCCCCGGCTATACTGAAAATTTGTACTGATCTGTATTGATCTGACAGTTCAGAAGGTGGCAGACACACGTCGGAGGAATCATGGCTGACATGGAATCCAGCAAAGAAGAAGAAATCCTCATTATTATTCTTCCTTTTTCCGCTTTGAGCTCACAACACCAATGTGGCCACCACCATGATCGGTCATGGCGGCGGCGATTCTGACTGAAACTAAATCATACAGGAAAAATAGCCGCGTAATACAAACAAAATTCACATGGGATAATCATAAGAGTTTGTAGATGTGGTAGAGGGTGTAAATGACCGACCAAACGCAAAACAACGACTACTATGGGCAAAAAACTGAGCTCACAATACCAAGATGGCCGCGCCCACATCGTCATGGATTCTCAAAGGAAAAATGCATCAAACAGGAAAAATAGCCGCGTAATACAAATGAAATTCATGTGGGATAATCATAAGAGTTTGTAGATGTGGTAGAGAGTGTAAATGACCGAGCAAATGCAAAACAACGACCACGATGGACGAAAATGGACCGGCCACGTGAGCGAGCGAACCCCCCCCAAACACACACACACACACACATACAACAGGTAAGAGACAAATATGTTTTTTTTTTTTAACATTTTATTGATTTTCTGGTTCATATACTTTGAAGATTAGATAAAAACGTACCCCTGTAGACAAAACGGTGTCAAAAAACCGAACCATTCTTTGTGTAAATGTGTCCAAAGTCCACTTTTGACTGAGTTATGGAATTTATATAGCTGCCGCGACATTATGCAAATTAGATGCATAAATTTATTCCTATCTGAAACTTTGGATCATATTCTACATCTATCTAATTGACAGTAAGCCATTATCTCTTGCAACTTTCAAGTCATAGCCTTGGAAATCTGAACTATTTTATTGACAAAAAATATTTACCACTCTTGACCACTAGGGGCCTTGACCACCCTTTAACCGTTCCAGTCGCCATACGGCGACTGGGACAGCTAATGAGTTAAGTCGCTTTCATCTCATCGAACATCTCCTATGATGTGTGGCCTTTCAAGTACAGGAACCTGATGACCGTTCTGCATTCAACTGGCCCCAATATCACACCTTACTCCACCTTTGCACCTCTAAAAGAAAAACGCTTAGGAATTCAATGCTGCAAATTACCACATGACGTATAGTTATTAGGCGATGGTGGCCTAATGGTTAGGGATGTGGACTGTGACTGGAGGGTCACCGGTTCAATCCCTGGCCCGGCAGGATCAGACCTGCATGGGACAGATGACATACCAGTGTTTGCCCCACCCTCATTAACCCCCTGTGGTGCCCTTGAGCAAGGACCTTAACTCCTACTGCTCCAGTGGAGCTGCTCAGTGGCCACAGGTCAGTCTGTGGTTGTACTGGGCAGCTTCCAGGTGTGAATGTGTGAATGTGTAACTGTGTGAATGTGAACAGGGCATCCTTGAAAAAGAGAGTTTGCCTTTCAGTGGACCTTCCCTGTGTAAATAAAGATTAAATAAAATAAAAATAAAGATATGTATTGTTATACATGTGTAATTTCAGCCTCCTACAATAACTGAAAGTGGGTCAGGAGAAATATTTAATGAGCAACCCTTGTATTTCTAATGGAAGTCTATAGGCGGTGCATGGTTTTCATTCGACAGTGACAATACGCTGCAGACTGGACTGATCATTAAAGTATTTCCTCTGTGTATGTTTTCTGCATCAGAACTAATAAACTGTTTTGATAGCAGAAAGTTAAGGCTACATAACGAAATAAATTTTTACTGTGGGGTTTATTTCAATAGTATAAAGATGCATGAATCTATTTGCTATCCCATGAGAAAATGGCATTTCACAAATATGACATTTCCAAATAAAAGTATAATAATTTAACGTTGACCTTTTCTGAGTATTCAGTTTCTTCCTTTTTTTTTGTTACTGTGAGTCTCACTGTGCAGTTGTGCAGGGCTTTTAATGAAGTTTTTACATTTATTTTTGCTTGTTGAAGTAAAGGAGGAATTGGTTAATTGGCCTGAGGTGCTACAGTAAAGTGTTTCAATGCCATTGTGTTATAAAACAATGACTGTCATGTTATCTTTGGGAAATGCCATGGAACTTTTTTTTTTTTTTTGTCGTTTGGAGTACATTCAAACCAACATTCATTTGTAATTAACTTGACTGTAAATAGCACACAATCAACTGCTTTTTATGTGGATTCCCGTAACAGAACAAGAAAAGCCCAACAGCAAGATGAGCCTCAAACATAATTTCTTTATGAATATCAAATGAGTTTTCATTACTAATGACTTTTCAACTGTTTGCTGAGGCTGGTGGCGTTTGCGCAGCCACAGGGGCTTTTTTCTGCTTGTAATTTTTGTTTAAGCGCATTCATGGTTTAAATCTCATCATAATAGATCCATGTTAGAGACATTCTCCAGTTTCAGCAGCAGAGATAATCCCAGCCTAAATCCCTACCACACATTTCTTTGATCACTGTAATTCAATTCTGAGTGTGTTGCAGTTATTATTAGTGACTTAAATAATTAATTCATCCTGGCGTTGCTTGTATGAACTGACTTTGTCGATAGTTTGCAGTGCAGTGGGTTTCAGTTTGTTTTTAAACGTTTGTCTGATGAATTTAATTCACCTGAATAGCCGGTTTTGAGTCTTACGTGTCCTCGTAGACAGGCGTGGTAATAGTTAACTCCTGCTTGCAGTAATGATTAGGAAAAACAGGATTACTGCCTTCTTCTTGATGTCCTTTTGCATAATGGGTTCTGTCCACAGAAAGATTAAGATAACTGTTGTCAGGTCTTGGGTTATGAGGCTGGGATGACATGACCTGTGGAGACTGACATTTTTGGGAGGTTACACATGCAAATGTTGTTATTATGGCCATTTTACCACAGAGGGATTGCTTAGCTAAAATATTAAATGTGTTAAGTTTTTAAGCTGTTAGATGTGCCTGTTTAGTCTTGTCACGGTGTACACACTCAGATGGGTTATTCTGGAGCCGTGTTTCCCTGATTATCCAAATTGCAGCAGTGTGATTGGTGTGTGACGGAGGATGCAGCAGTTTTGTCAAAGCAGCCTGATCTCTTTATTTGTTCTCTTCCCTTGAATGTGACTGTGGGGGCGGGTAGGGGGGCAATGAGTGACTATATTAAGATGAGCCTTAAAAGGAAATGTGATGAATAACCCAGGTATATAGTGTATCTGCTACTCCTACAGAGAAAACGCGCATCAAACTACACTGGATGTAGTTAAAAATAGGGCTGGACAATCTGACCTTAAATCAACATCACAGTTACTTGAACCTTTTATGTTTTTTTTTTTTTCCTTTTAGTTTTCCCCCTCCTTTCTTCTCTCTTATAGTTCGTGGTCAGGGCTTGTAATTTAAACAACAGTGCAGCATCATATCGCTACCGTGCCTCAGTAGTAAGTGAGCATAATATAATAAAGAACATGCCTATTGTCATTTCATACACACGCACCTAGGGTTGTGCGATATGATGATATATATCGGGTGCCATGATTAAAAACGTCTATCATTTCATATAAAATTCTATCATTTATATCGGGATTTAAAAGACATATACCCCGTTTCTACTTGTCATCGCCATGCCTCTCCCCCACAGTGCGCCAGGTGTTTGGGTTTCAGTGGTTAGCACAGCAGCTAATGGCAAACTAATGGTTTGGTCAAATAGCTGTTACTTCTGTTAGCCAGGGATGTGGGACTTTTTCCCACCCTGCTGCATCAGAGAGGATAGTCCTCTAACCTCGTTTTAATTGGAGGTAAGTAACGTTAACACCACCTCTTTCTAATTATAAAACAGCAAATGCTAAATGACAGTGTTAACTTGTCGCTATTAGGTAGGGGTGGGAAAAAAAGTTTGATTCAGGGATGAATTGTGATACTTGGCACTCGTTACAATGCATCGATCCATAAACGCACGGGCTCAATCATTTAATTAAAAAAAATAACACACTCAAACTGCTGTACATGTCGGGTATCAGTTAATCAGTTGCATTTTCAGTCCACTAGATGGTGCAAAGTCATTGCTGCAAAGGTGTCTCGTGAGATTTACCTGCAGCCCAGCCCAATAAGACGGCTGAGGGAGTAGCAGCACTAGCAGCATCAAACCCCCCTGAGAACTGCAGTGCCAAAGTTTAACTTAAATGTCTGGACTTTATTGGATTTTATAACACAGACGGGACAAATGACCTGGATATGACACATTCAGTTTGCAAGGAGGGTTTTTGTCACATATTAATACACTGGAGCCCAGGTATGTGATTTCATCTCGCCGTTACTTCACTGATTGTTTATTTTAATTCACCTTATTCCTGAGGGCGCTGCTGTAGAAACGATTATGGGGGTAACTTCTGGTTTTGGCTGAAGTAGTGTTAAATCAGTCAGCAAGAGTGGCATCGTGGGGCATTTAAAATAGTGTTTTTAAAAGTGTTTCAAATTCGTTTTAATGTATAGTCCACATACGTGTTTTGCAGTCAAGTGGCAGATAATTTCAGCACCTGTAGTTTTTATATATTTTTGAATGTTTTCGCGTAGTTCTGGTACTTGCTGCTGTTCGTGGTGTGAGGCTCCTACACAAATAAGCAAAGCTAAATCTGTGGCTTCACAAGCAATGAGTAGATCATGCACTGAAAACTAAAAAGGACTGTTGGTGTGATCGGTGGTGCAGACACAACAGCACCAGGTATGTTTTCACTTGTATGAATGTCACAGATCTGACATTTATATATGTCACCACATGCAAGGCTGCATGAAGTAAAATAATAAATTAAAAAATAGTAACAGTTTGCCTCCTAAGGCTTAACGAAAGATATCAAATAATTTTTCTTTTTTTTTTTTGGCATTCATTGAACTGCATTGGAACATATGGACTTGATATTAGCAGCTTCAGCATGCATTAATTTTTAAATTATCACAAACTATAGATCAATAAAATTTTGAACAATTGTCAGAAAATGTCTGTACGTGTTTAGTTAAAAAACAAGCATTCGTGGCATGACAGCAGCATGAGCGTTTTAATTTTGGGGTAAATACTGTTTGTATTTACCCCGACTTTAAAACACCCAAGCACGGTGTTATGGTTCTTTGTGGCTCTGACTGGATTCTATGTCTGCTCTAAGGCAAATTTGATTATGCCCAACATCTTTTTACAAAATGCAACCAACTTTATTGCAGTGGAGACATTGATATATCTCAGAGCTTTTATTTGTTTACAGCGTTAGCATTTTAGTAACGGAGCTACTATCTTCCAGGTCACTTTTTAAGGTCATCTTCTCATCCCTCCATAGTCGTGGGAAGTGGTATGATTATATTACTCTTTTTGAGGTGCAAAAGGCTGTGTTCCTGCATTTTTGATGCCAAATTCATTGTTTTTTAACAAGGAAAAGTGTCCTGTTTCCGTGACAACCCCACATTCTAAACTAGTACCGGAAGTTGCACACATAATTCACGCAAGGCATCATGGGGGCTAAGAATAAGGTGAGTACTATATTTTATTATAAGTTGAACATTTATTTTAAGAGCATTTGTTTTTGCATCCACCGCCATCACTGTGTGAATGTGTGCGTGAGTGGGTGAACAGCAGGATCTGTAAAGCGCTTTGGTCATACAGAGATGAGTAAAAAAAGTGCTGTATAAGTGAACGGCTTTTACCATTTCATGTAAAAATAATTTACTGTGAAATTGTTCGGTTGCTGCCCGTTGGGACTGAATACTTTATTATATGAAAGAGATGTCAATAGTTTTACTATGGGACATGATTTGAGGTTGAATAAGGTGAAAAAAATAGAAATATATGGTATCATGATACTCAATATTGCGAGTAGCATTGAATTGTGATAGGATCGAGGATCGAATCGTGACCCAAGTACTGTGATCCAAATCGAATCGTGAGGTCCCTTGCGATTCCCACCCCTACTAATAGGAAATATTATAGTGTATCAGACCATTGTTAGTTTTGGTTTAAATTATGGCTGAGTTTCTTAATTTTGTCTGAAAAAAATTAGTAAAGCTGCAAAAGTGCGTGACAGAGGCCGCATACACACTTAAATAAATAAATAATAAATAAATTAAAAAGTGTCGTCGGAGCAAACTAGCTCTAAAAGTAACTGACTTGATTTCTAATAATTTGTAATTAGTCAAGTAGCGATAATGAATAAAGTTGAAGTAACCTCAAATGCGCATTAAAAAACAATTTTACAACAACACTTCAAAATAAAGAGAGAAAAAATGTGCATAAAATTAATGACAGATGAATTTGTGCAATTGATCTTTTTTTTCAGTATGTAATTTAAAATGTAAAGGGATGGTCCTTTTTATGTGATCATTATAGCTAAACTATAGAATTTACAGAAAATGTATATCTTGATATACACTACTCACAAAAAGTTAGGGATATTTGGCTTTCGTGTGAAATTTATGGAAAATGTAAAAAGTTCACGCTACAGTGATATTATATCATGAAAGTAGAGCTTTTAAGTAGAAGCATGCAATGGTGATTTCCTCATCTTAAACAATTTATTGAAACAAAAGCCAACAACAGTGGTGGGTATACCACAATAAAAAATGTCAATGTCTCATTAACTTGTCATGTGCCCTTGAGCATCAATTACAGCTTGACAACGACGTCTCATGCTGTTCAAAAGTCGACTTATTGTCTACTGAGGCATGGCATTCCACTCTTCTTGAAGGGTGGCCCCCAGCTCATTGTGGTTGTGGGATGCAGGGTTACAAGAATCTACATGGCGAGTCAGCGGATCCCATAGGTTTTCTATGGGATTCAGGTCTGGAGAAAGTGCAGACCACTCCATCTGAGGTATCCCAGCAGCCATTCCCTAATGATGTGACCTCGATGAGCTAGAGCTTTGTTGTCCATGAAGATGAAATTAGCCCTGTATTGTTCATGCAGGGGCACAATGACTGGATTAATGATGTTATTCAGGTAGTATCGGCTTGTCACTTTACCATTCACAAGGTGTAGGGCAGTTCTGTATTGACTAGACACACCTGCCCAGACTGTAACACCACCACCACCACCACCACCAAAGGCTTGTCTGGTGACAACAGTGGCTGATGCATAGCTCTCTCCTTGACATCTCCAACATCGCTGGCAGCCATCATTTCTGCTCAACATGAATCAACTTTTATCAGAGAACAGCAGTGAGGGCCACTGGTCCCTTGTCTAGTGTAAATGCTCCCTGGCCCATGCAAGATGATGATGCCTGTGCCCGGTGGTGTGGTCAGGTACCCTTGCAGGTTGTCTAGCTGATGTAAATGGTTTTGAATGGTCTGATGTGACACTTGGATTCCTCTGGCCTCCCTTACATGGGCCTGGAGTTGAGTGGCATTCATCATCCAGTTCCACAGGGCACTATTCACAATGAAGCGGTCATCAGCGTGGGGTGTGGCCAAAGGACGTCCACTTCTATGCCTTTCTGTGACTCTTCCAGTCTCTTTGTATCTCTGTTGCAACCTGCTGATGACATTCTGTGACACTCTAAGCTCAGTTGCCACTTTCCTCTGAGAACATGCTGTTTGAAGCCCTGCAATGGCGAGGTAATGTTGATCAGTTCTTAGGTGTCGTCTTGGTCTCATGATGTCAACATGTGAACAGCATGATGAAGAGGACTGTTTAAATACCAGTTGTAACTGAACCAGAAAATTTATTGGTCAATTCATGGATCAAACACCTGCTGTGAATTTTGCCATTAAGCACCTTGTTAGAGAGCAGCAAGTTATGCAAAAAGTATTGAAACACTGAACAGCTGGAAATGTGCATTCAAAACGTTAGAGAAGGTCAAATCAAATTCACCTGTAAATGTTATAGTGAATTTTAGGTGCATCCTGAAATTTCACCCGAAAGCCGAATATCCCTAACTTTTTGTGAGTAGTGTGTATTGTTGTCATCAAATAAGATTACTTATATCGTGATATGAAATTTTGGCCATATTGCACAGCCCTACATGTAGCCAAATTAAACACTTTCCACTGCGGAAGTCGGTGTTTATTATACATACCTCTTGAGGGATTGTGGGCCACATAGCTCACATTGGCTGCTAGTTAGCTTTTTAGCTACAATGGGGGAGTCATTCATGCAGCCATGATTATATTATCATCGCATAGTGATTAAGAGTCTCTGATCATGTTCTTAAATACAGCCTTAGCTTGTCCATTTTGTCATCCGTTTCCACTGTAAATGGTTAATCAATCAATCAGAGCATTATATAGCACTTATCATACAGAAGGTTTTAGCACAAAGTGGTTTACAAATTAAAAATGACACATTTACAATCCCCCCCCCCCCACCCACCCACCCACACACATGCTTTCATCTATATGAGACATGGCTGAGCACTGAGGATCCAGGTGTTGAAGCACCATCCTAGGGAGCCATCGGCATGAGGGCAGCGCCAAGTCCGCAGCCACTGGCCAAGTCCAGTCTGAGGAGTCAATATTGCCGGTGTGGTACCCCAGTGTAAAGTCCCATTGGTTGGGTGGACCAGGGCAATCGCAGGCCAGTGCTGTGCAGCTAGAACCAGGCAAATCCCCGTGGGAGGGTTCCCGATGAGGAAAGGAGGTCGCGATGACGCAGATAGCAGTCAGAGGCTGACAGTGATTTAGCTTTGGTGCATGGTTTCTGTGCACTTCACTCACCTTTTCTTGACATCTTTAGATGAAATAAAAAGTCAATCATCATATACTATGTGGACAGACACCACATTTCATTTTGATACAAGCCTTTTTAATTTTTCCACCGTGTTCTGCTGCTTCCAAACAGCATTGCCTGCAGTGCCTCTGGGGTGCGGCGTCACATGACTGTGCATCCAAGAGACTTAAAGCGGAAGATCATGAAAGCTGTCATACACACACACACAACATGGACATGGCAAAAACTGACACAGACATGATTACATCCGCTTTATGTCCTGAATATTGGTTTCTTTTTTATTTTGGACAAAATAATGTTTTAAACAGAAATAAACTTTGAATCAGAAAAATGAAAAGTTTTTGTGTTTCGAGTACTTGGGGTTAAAAAAGTACTGTATTTTATTGCCATTTCTTGAATTTGGGAAGCGATTATTATGAGAATTTGTTGTCTTTGGATGTTTTGTTTCCTGGATTTTGGGAAAAAAAAAGGATTGAATTTGCACCACTGGATATTATTTCACATTTGAATTACTATTTAATTTTCATTCTTTTCTCTTGCTACTTAATTGTAATTTAGAATAGAATAGGCTTTATTGTCATTGTACAGCACAGTGAAATTGTTTTGTTTTTTTTTTAAATCAAAAACTAAAAATCAGTTACAAAAAAAGCAACCCACTGTGTTTTAATCTTACATGCACAATGTCTCATTAACTCAGGGTAATCACAGGCCAGTGCTTAATAACTTTTTAGAAATGCTCTTAAGACAAAGACAGACGTATTCAGACATTTGGGTGCCGTTTCCCCTGATTTCTGTGCCTGTACAATGATTTCAAAAAAGTATACATAATGATAAATATGATGAAGTTGATCAAGAAGGTATTTGTTTTCCTAGTTGTTCAGAAGGAAAAGGTTTGATCTGAACTCTGTTGGTGGAAACTATTGCTCTTTGGACACATTTTAGAACAGTCATTTCTTGTTTGGAGGATTTTCGTGCTTTATGCATATCACACATATGTCTTTGGGATTTTTGCCCTTCTTGTATGCACTAGTCTTTTGAGATTTTTTGTTTCCGCAGTTGTTTTAGTGATGAAGTGCACATATTGGAGAGGGCCTTGGAAAAACCTTCCTACTTGCACCTCTTGAGATAGTCTGTTGTGTGTTTTTTTTTTTTTTTTGAGATTTGTGATTATGGGGTGCTTTTAGAACTTGACCTTAAATCAATTCTCCCCATGGCCAGAGAAATGTTTCCCAAAGCAATTAGCTACAAAACAAAACCAGAGCGTGATCTATCCACCACTTTCTTGATAATTAGAGAAATAATTTTTTAAGGAAGTGCTGCACCATTGGCCACATAACCTAGGTTTATGTCTGTCAGGTGTTTTATTTTAGCTTCCTCCTTCTGCAGTCCTCCTTTCCAATCTGCATCTCACTTGTTCCAGTGTTTTTGAAATCTCTGGTGTAGGAAAATCTATTCCTCTAATGACACATATCCTCACTAGAGTCCAAATTTTTTGCAGTCAGACAGGAGGTTGGATTTCCCTCTCCATCAATTCTTCAAACACTTTTTTCCTCTGGAAAGCTGTGATGCTCTCCTAGTTCATATCGTAAAGGAAAAGTTTCTACTTTGTTCACAGAGGAGAAGTCAGGTTTGTTTTCACATCTCGCAGCCCTCATAGCTCCCTTCCCCTCACCTCAGGAATGTGATACATCATCAGTACCCCCTGCTTGTACACAGGAAACGGGAGTTGTAAAATTAACACCAAAACAAGTATTAAGTTAATCCTCAATCCCTTCCACATCTGTAGTGTATGGGGTGGCGCCTATCTCCGTTTCACTGACCCTCAGCCACACAGCTACTGTGAGTACTGCAAGCTACAGTGGGGGGAGGGGGGGATCAGTCCTCTGGTAGCTCTGTGCATTAACTTTCCTTTCCATTATGCTGAGCACCAAGTTAGAAGGCAGAAAATACCATCTTTATATGATCTTTGGTATGACCCAGCCGGGATTTGAACCCATGACCTCCTGGTTGTGGGGTGGATGCGCTACCATCTAGGCCACCACTCCGGTAAAACAAGTATTACAGGTTGTTTGTTATGATTATTATTCTCCTTTTTGGCTGTTCCCCGTTGGGGTTACCACAGTGGATCATCTGCCTCCATCTAACCCTATCCCTTGCATCTTCCTTTCCTTACCTTTCTGTAACACCAACCCTCTCCATGTCCTCCTTCACTACACCCATTAAGTCTTCTCTGTAGTCTTCCTCTTTTTCTCCTGCCTGAAAACTCCATCTTCAACATCCTCTGTCCAATATACGGGAAACATAAGCATATTATTCCAAATTAGAGTTGAGAGGGGGCGACTCCATTAGTTTGAGCACAGAGATTCTCTGACCCGCTGAAGCAGACTGTAGCCCAGCGACACGTCACAGCGGAAGCTCCCTAGGACATGGTGGACCTGAGCAAAGGACACACACCCACAGTTGACAGCCACAGTTTCTTCATGCTATGTGTGTTCTTTCTATCCTGATGTAGATGCTATGTGTTATTAGTTTAAACTCTTATCATAAATCATGTATGTGAAGGAGGTTTAAAATTTGAAGCTTGGTTTGCTTCTGTGAATTTTGCTCAGAAGCTGGATGCAAGTCCACTACAGAGCAGCCCCAGCATGATGCATCGATGTCAGTTAATAAAGTCTGGCATCCACTGGTAAACTCGGCCACAGTTTGCCAGCTTGTGTGAACAGGATATGAATGTGCATTGTCTGTATGAACAGGCATACGCACAATTAAGTTTTACATGCTGTACTACAGCTGCTGGGAAGCCTTTCAATTGAACATTTGTCATTTGACAAAGAGTGAAAACTGAAGCAGTTGTGCGGTGTTGTGTTTATGGTGAGTGCTTAGAAAGCAGGAGGTCTCAGGTTCATATCTTGTCAGGGAGGTCTTGTTCTTCTAAACAACAACTGAGCTACAGCATGTCTCTTCTGTAGGTTTTAAAGCAGCACTATGTTTGATTTTCACCTCAAGATGACGTTTGCAAAATTATTTTGATGGTACACCAAGATTCCACCGTGTGAATGTCACTTCATGCATAGCCTGAGTGCGCCCACATTGCCTTCAGCAACTCTTTTT
Organism: Pholidichthys leucotaenia; assembly: GCA_020510985.1. NCBI lineage: Eukaryota > Metazoa > Chordata > Actinopteri > Cichliformes > Pholidichthyidae > Pholidichthys > Pholidichthys leucotaenia. Next base: position 334,639,162 of record CM035841.1, read on the forward strand.
TTTTTTTTTTTTTTTGGTGTGATTACTGAGCAGAGAGTAGATGTGGCCTCAATCTTTGGCCTCGGTCACAGGCAGTGTTGGAAGTAATGCATTACAAAGGAACGCGTTACTTTAACGCCACTACTTCTGCAGTAACGTGCTGCGTAATGTAATTACTGTTTAAAAATCCAGTAATGCGTTACAGTTACTGAAATTTAATCAGATGCGTTACTTGTGTTACTGGTTTTATTAATATGGATAGATATTTTTAGTGCAAATAAATATAAACTGATCCTACTATAGTGCAGCCGTCAGTCTCCTTCGCCAGTGCTATGCCGAGAATTGTCAGTTTCCTGCCCTGCTCACACGCAACCCAGTGGGAAGAAACGCCGTGGCAGAGGTGACTTCTCATATCGAGCCCTGATCACCTGTTGTCCCAGCTGTGAGTAACCCCAACACCTTCTACTTCTGTAGTTAAACATGAGTATTTTTTGAGCAAGAAGCTGCATTTAATGTCTGCAGCTGTGTAAATGTGCAAGCTGTGTAGATAATTGTGCAAGTTTTCTTACACACAGAGAAAAAGTGATTTGTTGCAGTAAGCTTCTTCTAAGCGGTGACCTTTCATTTATCTGTGCTTTCTGTTATTTCATCTTTCATTTACATGCTGTTGTGACATGCAACTATTTCATGGAATTAAATTCAATTCAACTTTATTCATATAATGCCATTTCACAACAACAGTCATCTCATAGCACTTTCAACTGTAGGGGAAACCCCCACAATTGCAGAAAGACCCCAGCAATCAGGCGATCCCCTGTGAGCAAGTGCTTGGTGACGGTGGAGAGGAAAAACTCCCTTTTAACAGGAAGAAACCTCCAGCAGAACCAGGCTCAGGGAGGGGCAGTCATCTGCTGCGACTGGCTGGGGGGTGAGGGGATAGAGAAGAAGAAAAGAACAGACATGTAGAAAGCAAACAGCACGATGGGGACTTAATCTGTGGGAGAGAACAAACAGATGTTAATGACCAGCAAAAAAAAAAAAAAAAAAAAAAAATAATTGAGAGTGAAGAAAGGAGTGAAGCCTAGTGCATTATTGGAGGTCCCCCGGCTGTCTAAACCTATTAGCAGCATAACCAAGGGAGGGTTCAGAGACACATGATCCCTCCCTAATTGTAGGCTGTATCAAAAAGGAAGGTTTTAACCCTATTCTTAAAAACAGAGATCGAGTCTGACTCCCGAATCCAGATTGGCAGCTGGTTCCACAAGAGAGGAGCTTGATAACTGAAGGTTCTGCCTCCCATTGTACTTTTGGAGATTCTAGGTACTACAAGTAATCCAGCATTTTGAGAGCGTAGTGCTGTGTTAGGATAATAGGGTAGTATCATATCTTTTAAATAAAAGGGGACCTGATTGTTTAGAACTTTGTAAGTGAGAAGAAGGATTTTAAACTTAATTCTAAACTGTATGGGAAGCCAATAAAGGGAGGTCAGAACTGGAGAGATATGATCTCTCTTTCTAGTACCTGTTAAAACTCTTGCAGCAGCATTTTGGATCAACTGAAGACTTTTTAAAGATGTTTTAGGACAACCTGATAATAAAGGGTTACAATAATCTAATCTCGAGCTAACAAAAGCGTGGATCAGTTTCTCAGCATCACTCTGGGACAAGATGCTCCTAATCTTGACAATATTACGCAAATGATTGAAGGCAGTCTTAGAAGTGAATTTAATATGTGAACTGGAAAAACGGATCTTGTTCAAAAATAACTCCAAGGTTCCTCACAGAACTATTAAGAGAAAGAGTAACCACATCCAAACTAAGAGTTTGATTTGGAAAGGTATTTCTAAGGTTTTTTGGACCAACAAGAATGACTTCAGTCTTATCTGAATTTAATAGCAGGAAGTTACAAGTCATCCAAGCTTCGATTTCCTTAAGACAGGCTTGCTAGCTTGGCTAATTGATTACTATCATCTGGCTTCATTGACAAGTATAAATGTGTGTCATCTGCCTAACAATGAAAATGTATACAGTGCTTTCTAATAATGTTGCCTAACGGAAGCATATATAAACTAAAAAGAGTAGGGCCTAGCACAGATCGCTATGGGACTCCATGACTGAGCTTTGAGTTGAAAGAAAACTCATTATTGACATGAACAAACTGGAACCTATTGGATAAATAAGATCTAAACCACTGTAACAAAGTTCCATTAAGTCCAACATAGTGTTCTAATCTATCAAGTAGAATATTATGATCGATAGTATCAAAAGCTGCACTAAGGTCTAAAAGGACAAGTACAGAAACAAGTCCATTATCAGATGCGATAAGGAGGTCATCAGTGACCTTCACTAAGGCTACTTCAGTACTATAGTGGATTCTAAACCCAGATTGAAACTCTTCAAATAAACCATTTCCCTGCAGGTGGTCAAATAAGTGCGTAGCAACAACTCTTTCTAAGATTTTTGAAATGAAAGGCAGATTAGAGATTGGTCTATAGTTAGCTAAAACTCCTGGATCCAGTGTTGGCTTTTTGAGTAAGGGTTTAATTACAGCAGTTTTAAAAGCCTGCGGTACATGGCCTAATTTTAATGAAGAATTGATTATTTGAAGAATAGAGCTACCAGTAAATGGGAAGACTTCTTTAAAACCAGGTAGGAATAGGGTCTAAAAGACAAGTTGAAGGCTTGGATGAGGAAATTATTTTATCTGACTCTAAAAGGTCAATTGGAGTAAACTCATCCAAACAGATATCAGTTGAAGGAGTTGTAGTAGTTACTGTATTTAGTTAACGGTGGGAAGAATCTGACTGATTTTATCGCCGGTAGATGAAATTTTATTATTGAAAACATTCATAAAGTCCTGACTAGTAAGCTCTAAGGGAATGCTAGGATTGACAGAGTCCTGACTCTTTGTCAGCCTGGCTTCAGTGCTGAAAAGAAACCTGGGATTATTCTTGTTCTCTTCTATTAATGCAGAATAATAACTTGTTCTAGCTTTTCTAAGAGATTTTTTTTATAAATTAAAAGATGGTTTCTCCAAGCTAAATAGATTTCATCTAAATTAGTGGAGCGCCATTTTCTTTCTAATTGATGAGTCTTCTGTTTTAAGCTACGAGTTTGTGTTGAACCAAGGAGTTAGAAATCTTTGATTAGACTTTTTCTTTTTCAAAGGGGCCACCATGTCTAGAGTCGGATGCAGAGAAGCTGTAACACTATCTACCATGCTATCAATTACAGAAGGAGCAAGCTCTTCGTAGCTTATTTCCGTTGTACTGACACATGGCATAGAGGAAACAATCTGCATAAATTTGGTAACAACATCATCTGAGAGGCATCTACTGTAGTAATATTTTTCTTTAGGAGCCAAATAGTCATTCATTCATTCATCTTCTTCCGCTTAATCCTTTTTGGGTCGCGGGGGGGCTGGAGCCTATCCCAGCATCTTTGGGCAAGAAGCAGGGTACACCCTGGACAGATCACCAGTCCATTGCAGGGCCAACACAGAGTCAAATAGTCCGAAATAGTAGAATCAAAGGTTAACAGACAATGGTCTGACAGTACAGGGTTATGAGGAAGTAAAATAAGGAAGGTTATGAGGAAGTAAATCCTCTAAATATGTGTTTTTAATGGGCTGGTCCAGGGGTGTCAAACAGGGCTTGTGGGCCAAAAACAGCCCACCAGGGGATCCAAACTTTTCTCTGTAAATTTACAGCTTTATTTCTAGTAAATTTCTGACTTTCTACTGATTACAATAGTTTGTGTAAATCTGAGACATTTTTTCTCTGTAACATGACTTTTTTTCTCATCAGTTTTCTTTTCTTGTTTTTTTCTGAGAACAAGGGACCCTTGATCTTGCTATGTGTGCAAGAGGATTTAAGTATGCATTTAAAAGTAAGGTGAAAGTTACTTTTCCAAGTAACTAGTTACTTTAATCATGCAGTAACTCAAAGGTAACTCAGTTACTTTTGAAAAGAAGTAACTAGTAACTGTAACTAGTTACTATTATTTAGTAACTTGCCCAACACTGGTCACAGGGCACGCCTTTAGCAACCAACAACAAAAAACTTAATATGCTTTCCTTTTCTTTTGCTTGCCAAATCGGAGTGCGGTTCGCAACGCCTGCATTCAGGTTTTCCATTCAGAGTTTACCTTCTCCTAGAGGGCTTGCCGTTTGGGGCTATTGGGCGCCACCTACCCAGGGTGCATGCTGGCTGTTGGCTCACTAGGAGCTCGTCCGCCCTTTGACAGGTCTTATTTTTAGTCCTGCAGGGTGATATGCCACCCTTCTCACCAGAATGCACTGGTGGGGGAGCCAGTTTAGACGCCGACCACCCATCCATGCGGCAGGATGTACTGGATTACCATGTTACCAGTAGCAGAGTCATCTACTCTGACCTGACAGAATAATAAATATTCTACATTTCTGGTTTAAATTAGCTTTTTTTTTTTTTCCAAATCTATATTTTATTTTGGTATTAGATGTGTAAGCTTCTACTGATAAATCTGCATAATTTTATTTAGAAATTTATAACTTTTTAGTTGTACTCGGGTTTTTTCTAAATTAGTGTTTTTCTGTTGTAAATTTGCCATTTCTTATATTGATTGATACTATTTATTTCGAACAAGACAACATAAAAACAAGAATGTACATACAAGACTGTACATACATACATTGCCATAACAACAAATGGAAACTTAATGAGCAAGGATATAAATTTGCCTTTCAGTTTGAAACTTGTTACTGTAAATACTCCTCACTGAGAAGCTGTAGCATTTATTGTTGTTTAATTAAAAGCAGCCTACTCGACTTCCGGTTATGGCTGCCACGTAGGACGGACGTGTCTCGCTCTGCTCTGCTCCTGGAGAAAAAAAATCGGCAAATAACTCTCTCATTTGGGACAGAACGTATCCCAGCGTTTGGGCGAGGATATGTCGGCGAAGCCTAAGGCTGGAAAACCAGGAAAAGGAAAAAGCGAGCCGCCGAAACAGTCCAAATTAACGGACTTTCAGGTCTGTGACGCAGCAAACAGGGCTCCATATATGGCGGAGGAGGCTGGCAACGCTGCGATTTCTGCGGGGAATGGCGCAGATGCGCTGATGGCTGCCATGAGTTCAATGAGAGCGGACTTTTCCTCTAGATTTGATGGGATTATGACAGCGTTGGAAGGAATAAGAAAGGAATTGGGTGACTGTGTAGAACGAACGGCGCAGATGGAGCTCCGTCTCGCTAGTGCTGAAGATGACGTCACCCGTCTTCAATTAAAGGTGCGCACTTTGGAAAAAAAAAATAAATCTCTGGAAGATAATATTTTGGATTTGGAATCTCGGTCGAGACAGAATAATTTGAGGCTGGTGGGTCTTCCAGAGGAATCAGAAGGTCGGGACGTATGTTCCTTTCTGGAAAAGTGGATTCCGGAGGTGCTGGGCAGCGAGGAGTTGCAATCAGCAGTGGTTCTGGAAAAAGATAAGATAAGATAAGATAAGATAAGCCTTTATTAGTCCCACAACGGGGAAATTCCAGGATTGCAACAGCACAGGGATAGCAACACTCAGAGCAACAATCAGAAGGCAAGAAAAAAAAAAAAAAAAAAAAAAAAAAAAAAAAAAAAAAAGCAAGCAAGAGCAGCTAATAAACATATGTACGTATTACTATAAAATATATATATATACACACACACACAGACACACAGTGCAGAGCATTGTAGCTGGATGGAATAAATATATGAATATATGAACACACAGTGCAGAGCATTGTAGCTAGATGGAATAAATATGTAAATATATAAACACCCACAGTACGGAGCATTGCAGCTAGGTGGAATAAATATGCAAGTATATAAACACACACAGTGCGGAGCAATGTAGCTAGATGGAATAATATGTAGATATATAAATATATAAACACCCACAGTACGGAGCATTGTAGCTAGATGGAATAAATATGCAAATATATAAACACACACAGTGCAGAGCATTGTTGCTAGATGGAATGAAACAGCATAACCGTCTACTTAGTTATCCTACATGGTATGATTATGTGCCCATACATATTCTCACCCTCCATAGCGACCGGTATGTTCCTAGTTGTATGCCGGAGAGGACCATTGTGTAAGTCTATTGCATCTTTTGCATTCAAAAAACTATTAGTTTGTTACGTCTTTTTGCTATCTCTGCGAGCAGCCCTGCTTAGGTTGTACAGTCTGACAGCCGTTGGTAGGAAGGACCTACGAAACCTCTCGGTTGTGCACCTGGGATGATGTAGTCTGCTGCTAAATGAGCTCCTCAGTGCATTCAGTATGTCCTGCATAGGGTGGAACTCGGACTCCAGCAGAGATGACAGTTTAGCCACCGTCCTTCTCTCTCCTATCTCCTCCATCGGATCAAGGCGCTGCCCCAGGACAGAGCTAGCTTTCTTAATCAGTTTGTTCAGTCTCTTCCTATCGGCTGCAGTAATGCCACTGCCCCAGCAGACCACTCCAAAAGTGATGGCTGATGCCACCACCGTGTCATAGAATGACTTCAGCAGCGCCCCTTGTACACCAAAAGACCTGAGTCTCCTCAGCAGGAACAGCCTGCGCTGTCCCTTCTTGTAGAGTGCATCAGTATTGTGTGACCAGTCTAGTTTATTGTTCAGATGAATACCCAGGTACTTATAGGATGTCACCATCTCGATGTCTGTTCCCTGTATATTTACTGGTACTGTGAAGTACCAGTAAATAGCAGTAAATACCAGTAAAAAGCACATCGCATTGGCCCACGGAGAGATAAGGGACCGCCGAGGACCTTAATTATGAAGTTTCTTAACAACAGAGACAGGATGAAGATCTTCAACGCTGCACGAGCTAAAAAAGGAGAGATTAAACACCAGGACCAGCAGGTGCGGTTCTACCCAGATTTGGCCACAGGAATCCAGCAATTGAGGAAGCAGTTTGATCCCGTACGTAAGGAGCTGCGCAACCTTGGGATTCGTCATGGTGTAATCTATCCTGCGAGACTGCTGACCACGTATGAGGGCAGAACCCACATCTTCAAGACCCCAGAGGAGGCGCAGGAGTTCATCAAGAAGATCAAAGAAGAAGAAGAGACTGGTGGGAGCTAAGCATGAACAAAATATAAGGTAGAATAATTAAGCATTTGCACAGGCATCTGACTGACTTGAAGTAAATAGTAAGTTTACAAAATATAGATTGTATTATATATTAAAAAAAAAACAAAACAAAAACAAAACAAACAAAAAAAAAAAAACTATGATGTACAAAGTTGTTAAAAATTTTGGAGTTAAGTTGGAAAACTACAGAGGAGAGTTAATGTTACGTCATTAAAAGCAGTAGAGTTAGGGTGATTGGGAGGATGAAGAAGGAGTGGCTTAGGCTGTTCCCCGTGGGTGTGGAACGGTCGATGGCTATATCGGGAGACAGAATTTTTCTTTTGATTTTGGGGGGTTTGCCACAAGTGTGGGAAGGGGAAATTTGTTTGTGTGTAGTTTGTAGGATGAATGTTCAACCACTCATGTTTTTGCTTCTCTGTATGAGCATGTTTACACTGCAAGGTAATCCCAAACTCTCTATTGATCATGGACCAAAGTGTTAATCTTAATTTAACTTCATGGAATTGCAGAGGTCTACAAAATTTAAAAAAACTTAAACAAGTTATGAATAAAATAAAGGACATGGGTTCAAGAATTGTGTTTTTACAAGAAACTCATCTGATAGAGGAGGATGTTAAAAGAATTAGGAGTAGATGGCAGGGAAGTGTATTCACCTCTTCATTTTCATCCCGAGCCAGGGGAGTTATGACTCTCATACATAAATCAGTTCCTTTTCAAGTGAAAATGTAATTGGAGACAAATTTGGAAGATATGTAATCATTCAAGGTTCTTTGCTATTAGAAAATATAAATCTTGTGAACTTATATGGTCCCAATATAGATGATCAGAAGTTCTTTGCTAATTTATTTCTCATCTTATCATCACTTACAGGGCAACATATAATAGCAGGGGATTTTAATTGTACATTGAATCCAGGTGTGGATAGATCAACAGGACTGGATTGTACGCACATTGGATGTAGGATGACTATTAATCATTTTATGAAAGAATTGAGATTGTTAGATATATGGAGAGAAATGAAACCACAAGTTAAAGCCTATTCTTGTTATTCCAGTACCTACAAGACATTCTCACGTATTGATTATTTTTTGATTTCCACAGAATTAAGGTCCAAGATTCAAAACTGCTTTTATGATAACATCGTGATCTCTGATCATGCACCCTGTTGTCTAATATATGTAGATAAAAAATTGACAAAGGAATCAGGTAGATGGCAATTTCAGCATAAATGGCTTCAGGATGAGGAATTTGTCAAGTATATAGAAAAACAGATAGACGAGTTCTTTGACATCAATACTACACAAACATCAGCATGTGTAAAGTGGGAGGCTTTCAAAGCTTTTATTAGGGGGCATATTATTAGTTATACAGGATCAAAATCTAAGAAGACTCGAGAGGAGAGAGCTAAATTGGAACATAAAATAAAAAATCTTCAGGAAAAAGTGTATGCAGGAAGTGACCCAAGGTTGGAGAATGAATTACTGATTTTGAGAGCTGAATACGACAAAAAATCAGCGAATAGAGCTGCCTCGAGTCTTCTAAGATTGAAACAATCTTTTTATGAACAAGGTGAAAAATCAGGAAAATTATTAGCATGGCAGATTAAACAATTGGAAATTAAAACACCAATTACCAGTATTATAAGTAAAGGACAGGTAGTTATAGATCCTTTAGAAATTAATAGAGCCTTTAGAGATTACTATGAAAAATTATATGATACCAAAAATGAACCTGATTTAACAAAACTAAATGGGTTTTTGAACGAACTATCTATACCGTGTATTCCAAATGAAAACAGGGAGATATTGGAGTCTAAAATTAGTCAAGAAGAAGTTGGGCTAGCCATTGATAATATGAAATCAGGAAAAAGTGCAGGACCAGATGGTCTTCCAGTTGACCTTTATAAAAAATTTAAGAATAAATTAATAAAACCTTTTTTGGAAATGGTTTTAGAAGCATTTCAAAATAATAATTTACCATCATACATAAATAATGCCTTAATTATACTGCTGCCAAAACCAGGTAAGCCCTCTAATAAATGTGAAAATATGAGACCAATAAGCCTATTAAACGCCGACCTTAAGATAATCTGTAAAATTTTAGCAAGACGAATACAAGAAATTTTACCAAATATTATTAATCGAGATCAGAATGGCTTTATAAAGGGTAGACAAGGCTTCCATAATGTAAGAAGACTATTTAATATTATCTATTTTAATAAAGAAGCACCGGATACAGCTCTCCTATCATTGGACGCCGAAAAGGCCTTTGATAGAGTTGAATGGCCCTTTCTTTTTGAAGTCCTACAAAGGTTTGGACTTGGAAATAATTTCATAAAATGGGTTCAAATAATATACAATAATGCTACAGCAGAAATCCTAACAAATAACAATATTTCAAAACCAATAAAAATCAATAGAGGATGTCGACAAGGCTGTCCACTCTCACCTTTACTGTTTACTATGGCAATTGAACCTTTAGCGATAGCGATACGTTTACATTCACAAATATATGGAATTAAAGTTGGACCAACAGAACATAAAATCTCCCTGTACGCCGATGATATAATTTTGTTTATGTCGAATCTAAAAAAATCAATTCCAACCTTGTTGAATTTAATAAAGAATTTTGGGGAAATATCAGGATATAAAATAAATAAAACTAAATCTTCAATATTAATGCTAAATGAGACCCAGAGAAATTACCCAGCCCCTGAGGTAAATCAATTCAATGTTGTAAATCAGTTTAAATATTTAGGAATCCAAATTATGCCTAAGCTAGAATCAGTCGCCAGTGTCAACTATGAAGCCTTAATGTCAGATATCAGTGAGTTAACTCAGAGATGGATGTCACTACCAATGTCGATGATCGGGAGAATCAATATACTTAAAAGTAATATTTTACCTAAAATACTTTATTTATTTCAATACATTCCCTTATCACCACCTTTAGATCTATTCTCAAGAATAAAAAAAAAGTTAGTGGAATTTATATGGAACAACAGGAGGGCTAGATTACGTCTGTCTTTATTATATTTACCATTTGATCGTGGAGGTCTGAAATGTCCAAATTTTATGTTGTATTATTGGTCGGCACAACTGAGGTCTATGACATATTATTTTTCATCAAATGATCTCCCTCACTGGACTGAAATGGAATCATACAATTTACCTTTACCTCTTCCCATATTCATATACTCAGATTCGGCAAAAAAATTACAAAAACAAGTTAAAAATCCATTTGTAAAGCATATGATCAAAATATGGTGTGAAGCTAAAAACTATTTAAAAGAACCACAGTTATTGTCACAATTTAGTCCAATATGGGGTAATCAATATTTTAAACCAGGGAGAGCGGACGCTGTATTTAAAGTATGGAATTTAAAAGGGATACAAAAGATTCAGGATTTATATTTGCCATGTGCAGACAACATAATGTCTTTTGAAGAGCTGAGGATCAAATTTAATCTCAATAGAACACATTTTTTTAAATATCTTCAACTTAGAAACTTTATTCGATCAAATCAAAATAAAGCTCTCACTCGACCTATTTATTCATCCTTGGAAAAAATGATGATGAAAGATAGTAAAAGAAAGGGTATTATTTCAGAGTTTTATAACTCATTGACACTATCTTCAAGTGAAAATTCACTGAAAAGATTAAACTACTGGAAAGAAGATCTGCAAATTGAAATTTCAGAGGAACAATGGGAATTGGCTTGTACAGAAGCTCAAACCAAATCAATAAATGCACGCCTTAAATTGATACATTTCAAATGGTTAATGCGGATGTATGTTACACCGGAGGAGTTAAATAGATATAACAAAAATATACCAGATACATGCACAAAATGCATGGAAAGTAAAGGAACCCTATTTCATTGTTTATGGGAATGTAGATTAATAAGAATGTTTTGGGAAGAGGTGAGGGTAACAATTGAAAAAATAATCTCAAAACAAATCATATTGAATCCTAAACTGGTTTTGTTGGGTCTGTACCCAGAAAAGCATAATTTCAATAAAAGTGAAAGAACATTCATAGACCTCAGTTTGCTTAATGCCAAAAAATGTATTGCACTATTATGGAAAAAGACTCATAGACCAGATGTGACTCAGTGGTTAAGACAGATGTTAACAAACCTTCCATTAGAAAGAATAACATATATACTGAAATCAAAGGAAATTGTGTTTGAGAATATATGGAGACCTTTTATTGATTATGTAAAAAATTTAAACATAACTCTTGAAGAAGAAGGTGAATGATGTGTGTGGACCTTGTAAATTCCAAACTGGTGAACATAATATGTATACTTATGTATTGGATTGTCTAGACTAAACAGAGGAGCATTGTTGAAGACTTGATTTTGTTGGTGGTTGTTGGTGTTTTTAGTGCATTTTTTTTTTTTTGTAGTACTTTAGTGTTAGTGTTTGATTGTTTGTATCATGTTTGTTAAAAAAAAAAAAAAGGTTCAATAAAGATATTGTGGAAAAAAAAAAGCAGCCTACTCTGTACATTTATTGCTGTTCACAGCCTATTAATGCGGTCTCAGAATACAACACATACATAACTTAAAACACGTACTCCGGGGCACACTACTCTCTATCTGTGGCTCCCTCACTCTTGCTCGACCACTCAAGGAATGGCACCTCGGTTTTGATTAAAGCTCCCTCTGCTGGTGGACTCTATCACTGCATTTAAGAATGTAGTTCCAATATGTTCAAACGGGATATAAATAAATAATTGATTTTTGTTAATGGACTGGCGGGCTGCAGTGGATGACGTCGGGGGTCACATGCAGCCCATGGGCTGCCAGTTGCCCAACCCCTTTATTTATATATGTGTGTGTGTGTGTGTGTGTGTGTGTGTATATATGTATGTATGTATGTATGTATGTATATATGTGTGTGTGTGTGTGTGTGTGTGTGTGTGTGTGTGTGTATGTATGTATGTATGTATGTATATGTGTGTGTGTGTAATTACTTATTTCCTGGGCAACAATGAACTTCAAGCCTTCAAAGTCTAGATCCATGGTCCTGAAAAGAGGGGAAAATGGTGGACAAGTTCTGTTTCTGCCTGGATGCCATTGTGATACCATCTATCACAGAGAAACCAGTCACAAGCCTAGGGAAGGTCTTTGACTGCAGTCTCAGGCATACAGCATCTATCCAAACTATCATCAGGAAACTGGAAACATGGCTGTTGACTGTGGATAAGTCTGGCCTTCCTGGCAGGTTCAAGACTTGAGTGGACCAGCATGGCATTCTGCCCTGTATCTGCTGGCCTCTGCTGGTGTACAAGGTGCCTCTATCAACAGTGGAGACCCTGGAAAGGAAGATCAGCTCCTACCTTCGAAGATGGCTGGGTTTACCACATAGCTTCAGTAATGCGGCGCTTTATGGCAGGAGCAACAAACTCCTGCTTTCTATCAGCAGTCTGGAAAAAGAGTTCAAGGTTTCCTGCACAAGAGAGGCACTAGCCTATCGTGACTCTAGAGACCTGAGAGTGGCAGCAGCAGGCATTGTGGTGAGGAGAGGTTGGAAGTGGAGAGCTCAAGAGGGGTTGGAGCTTGCAGAATCTTTGTGGAGACACAAAGCTCTGGTGGGCACAGTGGCAATAGGACGTGCAGGGCTGGGCTCCATCCCACAGCCGTACTATGATAAAGTCCAGGGAAAGGACAAACGCGAGTTAATCCTGTAGGAGGTGAGAGCAGGTGTTGAAGAAGCGAGGACTAGCAGGATGGTTGGCATGTGGCAGCAGGGGGCATGGACAAAATGGGAGGGAGCAATGAATAAGAAGCTGACCTGGAATGACATCTGGTATGCAGAACCTCGGCGCATCCAATTTATGCTCCGAGTAGTATATGATATGCTACCCAGTCCAGCAAACCTGCTTACCTGGGAGCAAGAACGAGCTGCCAACATGTCCTCTCTGCCCAGAAAAGGGCACGCTTGAACACATCCTTAGCAGCTGCCCAACAGCTCTTGGTGAGGGCCGATATTGCTGGCGCCATGACCAAGTGCTAAAGTGTGTAGCGGAGACCATCTCCAGCGCCGTGGCCAACAATAAGCAGGTTGGTAGTCAAAAGAAAATCACCTTTGTTAAAGCTGGAGAGAGGCCCCAACCACAGCTTAGACCATCAGCCAGCCTGCTCTCTTCAGCTTCAGACTGGGACCTGCAAACTGACTTGGGCAAGCAGCTTAAGTTCCCTGACTATGTAACACCAACATCTCTTAGGTCAGATGTGGTACTTACATCTTCCTCTTCCAGGCAGGTCCTGTTCGTGGAGCTCACAGTTCCCTGGGAGGAGCGCATGGAAGAGGCCAATGAACGCAAACGGCTCAAATACCAAGAAATGGTAGAATGGTGCCAGAGGAATGGTTGGAGAACATACTGTGAGCCCATAGAGGTGGGATGTTGAGGCTTTTTTGCCCGCTCCCTGTGCAAAATTTACACTCGCCTTGGCATCAAAGAAGCTGCTAAAAGGAAGGCCATCAAATCTGCCACTGAGACTGCAGAAAGAGCCTTTCGGTGGCTATGGATTAAGAGGTCTGAATCGTGGGCCAATGCTGCTGGGACACAAGTCAGGATCTGATCAACCCTGGTTGGGCCGCCTGATTGAGGGTGTCTGATGTTGTAAGACCCGAAACACCCAATGACATCAGGAAACATCACTGATGATGTATCCCGGCGCATCCATGGATGTATTTATTCACCATATGTGTGTGTGTGTGCGTGGGCGCATATATATGTAGATGTATGTGTGTGTGTGTGTGTGTTTATGTACATCCAGGCACATTTTATGGGGATATTAAAAAAACTGTTCTTCAGCAGTTTTAGAGACTATTATTATATTTGCTTGACAAATGCTAAAAGAGGGCCATGGCAGCTCATCGTTAGGACATGGTTTGAGTATTATTTAATACTTTGAAATTGGCTTTACCTGATATATCTGAATGAGCTACTGTATATAAGGAGCTAGGTAAAGGTCAAAATGAGGTCAGTTTATCTTCTTACTCATACTTCCATTTTGCCCCAGAGGGTCCCACATTTTTGTATGCTGTTATTATATAATACATGAACATTTATTTTTTGTTTTGTTTTTTTTAAACCCCAGGTCGTATGGATAGACTGAAATGTTTTCCCTCAGGGATAAACAGTCCTTATACCTTAACTGTGAAAATGTCCTTTCTGTCTTAAGGTTAAGATGGATTTCTCGCTACCAGTCACACTATTAAATTTTCCTTATTCATTTTGTGTCTGCTACACTGTGGAGTACATTTGCTGGTTGACTGCTGGATGCCACTTCTCCTACTGTCCGCCACATAGTCACACAATTGTTTAGACATTTTTTTTTTTCTGCTGCTGCTGGTCACTGAGTGGACCAGCAGTCTCTCAAGCTGTTTCTCAGTATGTGGTTTCCTGAATTCACAAGCACTACACACATGCAAAAATGCACACAAATGCACACACACACACACACACACACACACACACACGACTTCTGCTAGTTCATGATGCTTTGTGGTGGTTAGCTATTGCCTGTTGGGCCATAACTCCTCCTCACAGTATCAGGTTTTTCTTGAACAAAGTTCACCCTTAGGCACAGAGTGGTATGTATGTGTGTGGAAAAGCTTACCAGTAACAGGGCTGTGTTTTTACTGGTCATGTAAGGGCAGTTTCATCTTCTCCTCTAATGGTGAGTTAGTTTTTTTTTTCATTTCCTCATTCTTGCCTAACAATGATATTCTTTTCCGGAATTCTGTTCTGAACATTAGTTTTTATTGCAAAAGAAAAAAAAAAACCTAAAGGGTGCAGCACAGAACAAGTCTCTGTCAGTACACGGGAAACTACGTTCACTTTGACTGCCTGTGATGCATCAACAGCTCAAAACTACACAGTGTGTAATTTTCAGAACTTGGCTCAGTGTTACTGATTATGGTAAAACTAACTGAGAATTCCCCATTTATCTTCATCTTCATTTGGACTTTTTTCTGGTACTTCCATGAATTATGGAAACAGTAAAACTTGAAAATCTCATGTAAAAGAAATGAGAGAACAGTAGATACAGTATTGGGTAAATGTCACTAAACTTGGAAAACTTTCATTTCTTTATAATCCAGTAGTGCCAGAGGAGTGGATTGTGTAACATCTAGGTAATTACACTGCACCTTTATCAAGCCATAAACAAGACAAACATATATGGACTGCACTTCTCATAGTGACATTAAATCATGTTTGATATCACTGCAGTTTATGCCTGCCTGTGTGGAGTCATATACTAATATCTGGATATGATTGTCCAGAGTAGAGAGTGGTCCAGAGAAGGCTTAACTCGTCACCTGACTAGTACTAGCCAGTCAGGTTTAGCATCTAAAATAACTGGTTAACTTGACAATGGTGTAAACTCATGAACACTCCTCAGGAGACCTCAGAAAACCTTGGGAATAAACACAAACATTTTTCTATTTTGTTCTGCACAAGGCTGCAGTATTGAAAAATTTCCCACGCACAGTAGCATTTTTGTACTTAAACTGCACAGACATGAATTGGATCAGATATTAAAATTGTGTTAAAATGTGTTACAATGTAATGCCCTTATGTCATTTATTACCGTATCTTTTCTAAGGAATGTTTCATAAAGTATTAAAATTTAACCTGTGTCACATCATCTCAAGGATGAAGGGCTAGACCAAGAGCGGTCCAGTGGAACTCTGTCATAAGCTCCCTGTGCGCTTTTCCACAGCGCACAGAGGAGGAGAAGGATGAATGGACTTAAGTGCAGGGTTACACCAAACACACATTTATTGATACAAAAATGGACAATACAAAACAACAACAAGACAGCTCGGGTAAACTTAAGAGTTCTCCAGGACGCTCGGCTGGCACGGGAGAAGAGCTGGGCAGCAGTGCCTAAGCGTAGCAGTTGTGCCGCAAGGAGAAACGCTACAGACAAGCGTAGCAGCACAACTGCAAACAGAAATGCAGAGCTCTTACTCACCGTGCAGGAACAGTCCGAGTCATCCAAGTCCGCCAGCGAGCACATAGACAATCAATCCTTCATTGACGTGACTGTCACACAGCGGAGAACAACCATGAGACATGTACAATGGTCCAGCGGTGTTTGACTGGCAAAGAGCTAAGTACAAATACCGCTGGCATGACAAACTGGCAACATCTGGGCGAGGTGCGGGAAAGATGATTACCGGGGCGAACAGCTGATTGTCAGAGAGAGGGGGGCGTGGTCGGACCGGCGAATGTTAGACAGCGCCCACCAGGAAGTGGGTCAAACGGCTGCCTAACGGTCGCCGGCCAGAGCAGCGGCTACAGGCATGGAAAGAAACAATACACAGGCATGAAAACAACAAGAAATCAAAAGATAACAACACATGATAAACCCAATGCCTGAGCCACCAAGAACAATCAGAACCGAGCCAACAGGAAACACGGGCTCGGTTCGTGACAGATCTCCATGAAAAAAGTTACACAAAGGACCCAGTGTACCCAAAGGAGCCACATGGGTCCACCCTCCAGTGGGCTCACCACCTGCAGGAGGGATCATGGTGCTTTGTGAACTGGGCGGCTGTCAGGGCTGCTCTGCCTGGACTGCTGCTCCTGTGACCCGGACCCCCAGGTAGGAGGTAGATGATGGATGGATGGATGTTAAGTGTTCTGTAAACTTATATTGTGAGTATTCTAAGAGATCATAAATCAGGTGTAATGAGGCTGGTATTGCAGTAGAGCCTTCTTGATCGACGTCAAGAAAAGTATCTCCGTTTTTTGTTATGGACTGTGAGGATGGGTATGCAGGTGTGACTTTGCTCTCTGCAGTGGTACTTCAGATGTAAATTTTCTTTCATCTGATTGTCTTGTTAAAACACTTCAGAGTGTTTAATTATACCAATGAACAGTGAAATAAAGTAGATGTTTGATGATTAGTTAATTCTCAAAGTTGCAAATCGTAGAAATGATTGTTTTCAGCTTGAACGGTTTTCCTACTGTGAATTAAGTATGGGTTGGATTGCTTGTATGAAATACAAACATTTCAGGTCGTTAACATGGCTGAGTTGTGTTCTTGGTGTATTTACATTGTAAGCAGATATTGAATTGGTATTTACACAACAGAGCCATTACATAGTGATGGTAGTTCAGTAGCAATATTATGCATAAAATTAGGATTTGTGGTGGTAGTGGGGGTGCTTGTTTGTGTCTGTGTGGTTGAGGAGGTGCTGAAATAGAGGAAGCAGGAGCCATTGTGATGATTGTACCAGTGGAAAAAAAAAAAACAGACCCTCTTTGGTAAATGGAAGTGATGAAGAAAGCCATTAATTTCTACATGTTGCAAACAGTAATGGATGCATTGAGCCATCACCAGTCTGTAGTAGTACTAGTGATACTGGCCAGGAAAAGTTGTCGGTTTTCTCTCTAAATAAATATTGCCGTAGTCTGAACAAGCTCTGGTACTGTATCTGGAATTGCAGTTATTGATGGTAGTTCTTCTGGCGTAGCAACAACTGAACTGGTTTTCCATCTGGGCTTAGGTTAGTTGCCTTCCATCTTTAGTGTTTTCTTGAGCAAAAAAATGTAGACTTGAAGTCCGTTCATACATACGGAGAACACACTAAAATGCAGTTTAATTATATCAATAAAAACAACAGCTGTGACCTGTCAGACCAACAATGCTAACATGAGACAAAAATATCAAGAGCCAGCTGGTTAACCAGGTATCAGTCAAAATATGAAGTGAAACTGTCCACTGCTTAAACAGTCACTGTGTCTGTTTACAAGGGTGAAACCATTAGTTAACTGTACGATATGTCGGTTTATCACACAAGAATGAGCTACTCCATCACTGACAATCTGTTTTTTTTCTTATCAAATTAATGGAACAGTTCCACAAAACTTTCCTTAACCAACTTCATCATAGGAGACCAGCTTGATTAATATATCAAAATCTAAGAAGGAACAAGTTTAGTACTATAAACTGTTAAATTCTAACAATATTCTACACATGTAAAGGAGATGGGGATAGTGCATTCATTTAAGTATCTTGGCTTATATCTGGATGAGTTCAGCACTTGAGAAAGCACAGTCCAGATTGTTGTTTCTCTGAAAATGTAGCTCTTTTGAGTTGAATCGGCCTTCTGTGGATATTCTGTCAGAGCTTTCTTGTAAATATTCTGTTTTATTCTGTTTGTGGTAAGAAAAAAAATGTCACAGGAGAATAAACAGGCTGTATATATACATAAAAAAAAAAAACAGCCAGTGTCTGTGCAGGTCTTGTCATTTAGTCCCTCAAGCCCAAGGTCCAAAGAGGTGTTCCTTGATTAAACACATAGCCAAAATAGTCTAAAAGTTTGACTAAATTTGAAGTTGACTCTGATTCTTTGCTGCATGTTTCTGAGAGCATTACATAAGCAGGTTGGTTCACAAACAGTGTTATGCTTGGTGTCATTATAAAGATTAGGTTCCCAACTTTCATACAGTACCCAACATGTCAGGGTAAAATGAGTTGTAGTGCAGTGTGTTGTGTTCATTTTCATTTTGGCTGTAATTTGGGGAATTTAACTTTTTTTACACAAACATTGTAATAGTTACCAGACAAATCTTTTCGATGATATTAACTTTTAGGGTGGTTTGGGGAGCATTAGATCGCAATCTTTTTAAAAATATGAAAATGTCACCCCCGCTATTTATTTATTTTTCATTGAGACTATTTATAGTGACTGGGCCACGACCACTCAGCCTAGCTAATGCTAACTGCCCAAGCTAACCATCTATCCATCCATCCATCCTCTTCCGCTCTTCTGGAGGTCCGGGTCGCGGAGGCAGCAGCTCAAACAGAGAAGCCCAGACTCCCCTCTCCCCAGCCACCTGCTCCAGCTTTTCAGAGAGGGTACCAAGGCGTTCCCAGACCAACTGGGAGACGTAGTCTCTCCATTGTGCCCTGGGCCTGCCCAGGGGTCTCCTCCCAGTGGGATGTGCCTGAAATACCTCAAGTGAGAGACGTCCAGGAGGCATCCTGATCAGATGCCCAAACTACCTCAAATGGCTCCTTTCAATGTGGAGGAGCAGCGGTTCTACTCTGAGCCCCTCCCGAATGACGGAGCTCCTCACTGTATCTCTAAGGGTGAGTCCAGCAATTCTTTGGAGAAAGCTCATTTCAGCCGCTTGTATCCGCAATCTCATTCTTTCAGTTATTACCCAAAGCTCATGACCATAGGTGAGGGTAGGAATGTAGATTTACCAGTAAATTGACAGCTTTGCTTTAGAGCTCAGCTCCCTCTTCACCACAACAGACCAGTACAACGTCCATATCCCTGCAGATGCTGCTCCGATCCATCTGTCAATCCCTCGCGTCATTCTCCCCTCACTCGTGAATGAGACCCCAAGATACTTACACTCCTCCACTTGGGGCAGGAGCTTGTCCCCAACCTGGAGAGGACAATCCACCTTTTTCCAGCTGAGGACCATGGACTTGGACTTGGAGGTGCTGATTCTCATCCCAGCCGCTTCACACTCAGTAACAAACCGTCCCAGCAAGTCCTGTAGGTCATTGCTCAATTAAGCCAACAGGACAACATCATCTGCAAACAGCAGAGATGAGATCCTGTGGTCAGCGAGCATGATGCCCTCCAATCCTTGGCTGTGCCTAGAAATCCTGTCCATAAAAATTATGAACAAGATCGGTGGCAAAGGGCAGCCCTGGCGGAGTCCAACTCTCACTGGGAATGAGTCTGATCGAGTGTTGGCAATACGAACCAAACTCTCACAACGGTCGTATAGGGACCGAATAGCTCATAACAACGAGCCCGATACCCCATACTCCCACAGCACCCCCCACAAGAGACCACGAGGGATGCGGTCGAATGGTTTCTCCAAGTCCACAAAACACATGTGGACTGGTTGGGCAAACTCCCACGAACCCCACTCCCACAACTATCATGGCCAAAATATAACAAAACAAGCATATCAGTAATAAGTGGAATAATATAATATCTGCTTTGAGTTAATGAACTGGTCTAGTGTGGTGACAAGAATTTACATCAGGTCATAATATCGCTTGTTGCATTGATTTGCATCACTGAGCTATCCATGCTAATGGCCCCAGTAAGTCTCACATAGGTGAAAGTGCCTCTTTGTGTGTGTGTGTGTGTGTGTGTGTGTGTGTGTGTGTGTGTGTGCGCGCACTTTATTTATACCCGTAGGTAGATTTGTTTTGCAATTAGGTGGCATCCTTGTAAACACATACTTACAAAACACAGTGGTTACATGCAACATGAACACAACACAAGCACACATGAAGCTGACTGTTGACATGATAAAAGTGCTCAAGGCTCCACCGATCAGGACATAAGAAAAGATAAGAGAGAAGGGTCGCAGTAAAAAAGTTAAAAATTAAGTCAGAGATTAAAACCCCAATGAAAAGTCTAAAACCCAATAAAAGATTTAAAACCCAATTAAAAAAACCCTACATAAATAAATGTAGAGTAAAATTCATAAATAGATAAATAAATTATGTGCAAATATATTGCTACAGCTTGTTCAACTCTGTGACAGCAGCAGGAACAAAGCTGTTTTCGTAGCACTGGGCTTTACATCTTGGGACAGCAAACCTCCGTCTGGAGGGAAGAAGCTGAAAGTGGCAGTGCAAAGGGTGGGAGTCATTATGTAAAATGGAGGTAGCAATCCTCTGTACCTGTCTGGTGTATGTCAGGCTGAGCTGTGACTTGCCAAGCAAATGACTGGATCATCTAACTACTTGGTCTAAGGATTTCCTCTGTTTTAGTTTTATCTGACCAAACCATGACACCAAAGAAAAGGATAAAATAGATTCAATAAAAGCCCGATAAAACATTGTCATTATGGTTTGGTCGATATGAAAGTGTGCAAGTTTCCTTAAACAATGCAAATGTTGCTGACCCTTTTTGCACACCATTTTTGCACACCATTTTTGCACACCACTCAATTGATAGTTTTGGTTAATTGAGTATAGGTGAGCTATGCTGGGCAAAAGAAATTACAAAATTGAACATAAGCACTATCACCAAGGAATAATGAAGAATCTGGCATCAGAGATGCCTAATGGGGTGACTAAAATTTACAGAGAAGCGCTGAGCTTACTCACTAGCTAAGCAAGTTATACTGTAGGTGAGCAAGTTCTGAGTTTCACTTGGAAACATCCCTCCCTTTTGTCCTCTAAGGGAGAGGGCATGCCGGACTTAACGGTGGTGGTGGTGGTGGTGGTGGGGGGGGAGTTCTGTATCAGGTATGTTAAGTAATAACTCCATAGAAGAAAACGGAAACTCCAAATGAGACATTTCAAGCAGAGCTGTAGTCCTAATTTCTGTGGGAGGGGAGAACTCCTGGGCATGCGGACTGAGCTATACTGTATGTCTTTGCAGACCAGAGTTTCACAAAAATCCTAAATTATGTAATAAAATAAAAGGTAAACCGTTGCATTTTCAGTACTGTAAGATAAGTTTTTCTGCGTACAGGAAGAGGATCATCTTGAACCACCGTAATGTCTTTCCAAGTTTTTATGTCAAACTTTAATTGCACAAATGGCTTCTGTGGGTCCTTCTGCATACTTTGGAAGAGGGCGATGATAAAAAGTGAATTGGTTGTATTTTAAAATCTGACAAGATTTCACTGAATATTACCAGAGGCGAGTCTAGTCTCTTGGGGCCCTAAGCAAAAATTCACAGTGGGCCCTCCAGCCAGCAGTAATCATCCTTATATAATAATCTTACACTAACAAAAAATGTGAAATGAAAACATTATTTTTTTTTTTTAATTTCAGAAGAGCACATTAGTATCTTTTCAAAAATCATCTCTTTTCTCCTCTTCCTCTTTTTTCTTCTTTCATCACTGCCAGTTGGATAGCTTCGCTTCATTTTGATAACAGCCGCTCTCACTTGTTTGTTTGCATAAGACTCACACTGGTAGTTGTGAAAGTGTGAAGTGGGGGTGGGGCTCCTTCAAGGAGTTCTGCACCTACCTACCACTGTCATTGCAAATCTCCATATTGTCACTGCTGTAGTGATTCAAAGTTGTTCAGCCCTCGGGGGCCCCAAGCATTTGCCTGCCTTGCCTGCTGGCACGTAGAGCCTTTGAATATTACTCACACTCATTCAGAACACCAATGTAGGTCTTAGAAGAGCATCCAAGGACATGTCTAGTTGTCTTATTTTGTAATAACAGGGCAGTTCATTGACATCAAGATGCTACACCTGTTTGTTCCTTGCAGTCCAGTGTGGATATCAGATTTGGCCACATTCCTAAAATGTTAATGTGAGTCTGTGCTTCTTGTTTCAGACTTGCATCTGCACCTGTGTGCATTTGTGCAAACAAGTTACCAAGCTTGATCGCAGTGCTTCAAATTGCCTCCAGCTGCAGACTTATAATTCAATCTTTTGAGATTGGTTGTACAGTCGTAGTGGTAATTTGGACATGTGCCAACAAGAAGCTACGTTAAATTAGGAGATGTGCAGGGTTGGTATTCAAATGTGCTTATAGATAGAAGCTGTTGCTTCCTTTATTCTGGGTTTTGCATTTGCTTCATGGTATTTACTGTTGCAGGAGGATTACAAAAGCTGTATATTCAGGATGTGTGTTTGTGAAGTGTATCTCCAGTGTAAGTGTCAGCCTGTCCAACAGTTTCTGTTCTGCATACTTTAGATTTTTGATGCGTTCGCACTTTTCTCTGTGACTTTCCACTCCAGATATACAGTATAAGCCTGCTTTTCCAGCAAAAGCAGCACTCGTCCTGATTGTACGGTATCTACAGAGTTAACCTTAATAGTCTTATTCAGCTTTTGCACAAAGACTTGCACCGTTTCTTGTTAAAACTGTAATCAAGTGCTCGTAGAGTCAGCCACACTTTACAGTGTTATTTTTCTCTTTTTTTTTTTTTTTACTGGTAGTTTGTTTTCTCCCTTGTTATACAGGTGCATCTCACTAAATTAGAATATCACCATAAAGTTGATTTATTTCAGTAATTCAATTCATAAAATGAAACTCATATTTTATATAGATTCATTACAGACAGAGTGATATATTTCAAGTGTTTATTTCTTTTAATTTTGATGGTTATGGCTTGCAGCTCATGAAAACCCGAAAATCAGTTTCTCAAAAAATTAGAATATTACATAAGATCAATTTTAAAAAAAAATATTTTTGAATAGAAATGTTGGCCGACTCAAAGTATTTGCATGCACACACTCAATACTTGGTCAGGGCTCCTTTTGTATGAATTAATACTGCGTCACTGTGGCATGACATGAAGGTGATCAGCCTGTTTTACTGCTGAGGTGTTATGAAGGCCCAGGTTGCTTTGATAGCGGCCTTCAGTTCATCTACATTGTTGGGTCTGGTGTCTCTCACCTCCCTGTTGACGATACTTCATAGATTCTGTATGGGGTTTAGGTCAGGAGAGTTTGCTGGCCAGTAAAATATGGTGATACCATTGTCATTAAACCAGGCTTTGGTGCTTTTGGCAGCAGTGTTGGAAGGTGCCAAGTCTTGCTGGAAAATGAAATCAGCATCTCCATAAACCTTGTTAGCAGAGGGAAGCATGAAGTGCTCTAAAATGTCCTGGTAGACAGCTACATTGACTTTGGACTTGATAAAACACAGTGGACTAACACCAGCACATTACATGGCTCTCCAAATCAGGTGCTAAGTCCTGCCACTTGGAAATCAAGGTTCCAGGATCTGGAGGAATCCAAGTTGTGTGAGGTCCACTGTGCTTAATCAAGTCCAATGTTGGTACAGCCATCTAACAGGAAATTTTAGAGCACTTCATGTTTCCCTCTGCTGACAAGCTTTATGGAGATGCTGATTTCATTTTCCAGCAGGACATGGCACCGGCCCACACTGCCAAAAGTACAAATATCTGGTTTAATGACCATGGTGGGGCGGCAGTGGCTCATGAGGTAGAGCAGGTTGTCCAATAACCGCATGGTTGGCAGTTCAAATCCCACTCTCCCCAGATATCTTGCCGTTGTGTCCCTGGGCAAGACACTTTACCCCAATTGCTCCTGGTGGGTCTTGAAGCGCCATGTTAGGCAGCATGCCGCCATCAGTGTGTGAATGGGTGGATAGCAGGATCTGTAAAGCGCTTTGGTCATCAAGAGATGAGAATAAAAGCGCTATATAAGTGAATGCCATTTTACCATGGTATCACTGTGCCTGCTTAGCCAGCAAACTCTCCTGACCTAAACCTCATAGAGAATCTATGGTGTATTGTCAAGAGGAAGATGAAATACACCAGGCCCAATAATGCAGACAAGCTGAAGGCCGCTATCAAAGTAACCTGGGCTTCCATAACACCTCTGCAGTAACACAGGCTGATCGCCTCCATGCTATGCTGCATTGATGCAGTAATTATGCAAAAGGATCCCCAACCAAGTACTGAGTGTGTACATGGACATACTTTTAAGTCGGCCAACATTTCTATTAAAAATCAAGTTTTTAAATTAATTTTATGTAATATTCTAAATTTCCGAGAAACTGAATTTGTGGTTTTCATGAGCTATAAGCCATAACCATCAAAATTAAAAGAAATAAACACTTGAAATATATCACTCTGTGTGTAATGAATCTATATAATATGAGCTTTACTTTTTGAATTGAATTATTGAAATAAATCAACTTTTTGATGACATTCTAATTTATTTATTGAAATGCACCTGTAGTTGCTTAAGAGGTCATCCAAAAAGACAAAAGAATTTTCTGTTTCTGGTTGTTTGAGATGAATTAGCTTATTCGTTTGAATCTGTTGTGGAAATGATTCCCTAATGTTTTAGCCAGTTCAATTCAACTTCACTAGTGCATGCCCGTAGAAAGCAAGTATTCTCGTCTGAAAACAGGTAGCTCAATTAGGCTTTACAGGCCCAAATGTAGGCTGTTTGAAAGTGGAATACAAAGAGGTGTGGCCTATATGTAGGCAGTCACATGTTAGACTTTGACAAATATGAAAGGGACTGTGTGTGTATTAATCAATGACAGGTTAATGCTGATTATCTGCTGCTGGCAATATTTGATTCTGTTTTTGCATGTTGGGTTTGTGGCACAAATATTCAAGTGTTTAGTGTGGGGGACCAACTCAGCCTAACTTAAAAGAATAAAAAGGGACATGCGATGCACTTTTTTTTTTTTGAACATGTTGACACTGTCCCCAGAGGTCTTAAAGATGCATTCCGGTGGATGTAAATCCCCTATGAAAACTAGGGATGAGCCGATACCACTTTTTCAAGACTGATACTGATACCGTGACTTTGAGTATCGGCAAATACCGATCCAAACCCAATACCATCTCTCTTATTTAAAACGACAAAAGTACAGAACATACTCTATTAATAACTAATTGCATTTTGTACACATATAAAAACAGAAATTTAAAAGTCAAAGAATATATTACAAATTTGACTCAGTTCAGCAACGCTGCTGCTTTTTTATTTTAAACTTTGCAACGTTGGCAGCATTTGACTGGTCAGCACCATGTAAACATGCATTCTGAAGTTTTTTGTTTTTTTTTTTAATTTAAGTTTTTGTAAAGGGTATACAGGTCGTTACAGCAATGCATTGTTTACATTTTCATCACATGTTCCCTTATTTTCTGATATCTGACAACATTGGAAGATTAATTCTTACAACACCCCTTTTTTTTTTTTAAAGTGAAAGAAAAAGTGAAATTAAAGAGAAAAAAAACCAAAAAACAAATAACAAAAAAACCCCCAAACAAACCAGTAAAAAACAAACAAAAAGAAAAAGTAAGTAAATAAAGATAAAAGAGCATCTGAGTAGGAACAAAGAGCGGAACCATTATTGAAATGGTATTTGTCAAAGATTAGATCTAATGGAAGACACATATGCGGTCCAGGGTTGCCAAAAGTTCATGAACCCATCCATGTCCTGTCTCAGTGCGAATGTCAACTTTTCCATCGAGTAAATGTCTTGGATCACGTTAGTCCAATCTTCAGGTGTAGGACAGTCCTTCAACATCCATTTTTTAGTTAGAGCTTTTTTGCTTGCCAATATTAAAACATTGAATAAGTATTTTTCTCCTCGTCTTTCCAGTGAGTCCGGTAGTAAACCCAAATACAAAGTTACAAAAGAAAAGGGAACTGTAATTTTGAATATTTTCCCCAATATTGTCTGTACCTTGGTCCAATATTGGTGGATAACTGGGCATGACCAAAACACATGAAAATGATTTGCAGTCTTTTCACCACACAAGCGCCAACAGTTCAATCCCTTATGGGTAAATTTGTTTTGTGCAGGTGTTCTGAAAAATCTTGTCAAGTTTTTCCATCCAAATTCTCTCCACTGCAGGGATGAGGTACTTTTCCATTGCTGTTTATTTAGCTTTTCCCATATTTCCAGTTGTAAAGTGAAATTCCCCTCTTTTTCCCATCTCTCTTTTATATAAGATGTGTTGTCTCCTTTTAAGTCTTGAAGACCTTGGTATATTTTAGAAATGTATCTGATCCCTGGGATCCCTTTATATGCCATTAAGAAGACCTTCAGAACACCTGACTGGGCCCTTTCCAAAACCTCCTTTTTAAGTATATTGTTTATGTGGTGTCTAAGCTGGAAGAACCTGTAAAGGTCTTGATTTATTAGGCCTTGTTTTTTCAAATCTTCAAAACTTCTTAAGATTTGCCCTTTAAAAAAATCGTAATATTTTATCAGCCCTTTCTCCTTCCACTTTTTAAATCTGGTGTCTGTTTTATTAGGAGTAAAGTCCTGATCATAGGCGATCCATTGCAGAAGTCGATAGGGCTCTTTAGTTTGATTCTCTCTGACTATCTTAAACCAAATTTTTAGCGGGGTCTCTATCCACGGGTTAGTGTTATTCAAAAGCTTAGGTAAGGCATTGTTCCCTATTATCGCCTGTAGGGGGATGTCACTTGTTATTTGGCATTCGATCTCCTTCCATTGTGCAGTGTAGACTGGGTTACATATCTCTACTAAAGTTTTAATTTGTGCGGCTTTAAAGTAGTCCCTGATATTTGGCAGCGCGAGCCCACGTTTGTCTTTGTTTAGCTGTAGGGTTCTATATCTGATTCTAGGTCTCTTGCCCTGCCATATGAATCTTGAGATCCTTCTGTCCAGCTCCTGCCATGTTTTTTTGGGAGGTTCTACCGGTATTGTTTGGAAAAGGTATAGAAGATGTGGAAGTATATTCATTTTGACTGCTTCAATTCTTTGTGCAGTACCCAAGAATGGTATCATATTCCATCTTGCTAGGTCAGATTTTATTTTTGTCACCAGTGGATCATAGTTTAGTGATATAATTTTGTTGAGTTGTTTCGGGATATTGACCCCCAGATATTTCATAGTTTCCGACTCCCAGTTAGTTTTGAGTTTGCTTAGTGAATAATGATTTGGGTCATAGTTGAATGCTAAAACTTGGGTTTTATGCATGTTTAATTTGTACCCCGATAAATCTCCATACTCTGAAAAAACTGAGGTTAGTTCTGGTAAAGAAGTGTCCGGCTGCCCTAGGTATATTAAAATGTCATCAGCAAAGAGTGCTATTTTTTGTTCCTTCTGACCAAGTGTAATACCTTGAATTTTTTGGTTTTGTCTTATCCATTGGCTCAGAGGTTCTATGAAGATTGCAAAGAGCAGTGGAGACAGGGGGCAGCCCTGATGACATCCTCTTTCCAGTTCAAAAGATGATGATAAATTACCGTTAATCCTTATTTTAGCTGTTGGTTTTTTATATAATGCCTGTATAGTTCTAATGAAGTTGTTATGAAAATTGAAACTGGATAAGATTCTATATAGAAAAGACCAGTCAACCGAATCGAATGCTTTTTCAGCATCTAATCCCAATATGACTGCATTTAAGTTATATTTTTTTATATGATGAATTATGTGTAAAGTGCGTCGAATGTTGTCTTGTGTCTGTCTTTGTCTTATAAAACCTGTTTGGTCTAAATGAATTAGGTCTGTCAGTATATTTTCTAACCTTTTGGCAAGGATAATGGTAAAAAGCTTATAGTCCTGATTTAGTACACTGATTGGTCTGTAGTTGGAGCACTCTAGTTTATCCTTTTCAGGTTTAGGTATAACTGCAATGACCCCTTCTCTCCAGGAGGGGGGGGGATTTCCCCTGTGTGGAGGACATAATTAAATGTTTTCAGGAGGAGAGGAGATAGTTGCTGTTTAAAGGTTTTGTACCACTCTGCTGTATAGCCGTCAGCTCCTGGGGATTTGTTAGCTTTAAGTTTCATAATTGCTTTTTCCAATTCTTTAGGATGTATTTCTGACAGTAGTGTTTTATTTTGTGACTCCGTAAGTTGGGGAAGGTTTAATGTGTTTAGGAATGCCTCGGATGCGTTTTTATGTTTTTTGTGGGAGTATAAGTTCTTATAGTAATTCTCGAAGTTTTTAAGAATATCCTGAATTCTGAATTTTATTTCCTTTGATACTGGGTCTCTGATTTTGTAGATTGCTCTTTCTGTTTGATGTTTCCTCAATTTATAGGCTAGCAATTTTGCCGATTTACTGCCTGCTTCATAGTATTTTTGTTTCAGAAATGTAAGTTTCTTCTGGATTTCTATTGTGTAGATCTCATTTATTTGGTTTTTAATTTCCTTAATCTTGAGCGAGTCAGTAGAATGAGTGTTGCCTTTGTGTTCTTTTTCTAGGTTCCTAAGTTCTGACTCTAATGTGGATAGTTTTTCTTGTCTTAGTTTCTTTTGGGTTGCCAGTTTTGCAATAATCTTTCCTCTTATTACAGCTTTACATGCATCCCACAGTATTAAAGGGGATACTTCTCCATTATCGTTATCTTCCAAATATCTGAGAATATCTGATTCCAATTCATCTTTCAATGGTCCTTTCAGGACATTTGAATTTAACCTCCAAGAAAATGTATTATTTGTGTATTTTTGGATATTTAAGTCCATGTAGATCGGACTGTGGTCGGAGAGATCCATCAGTCCTATTTTACATGTTTTTACTCTTCCAATGTCTCTATTAAACATAAAAAAATAGTCAATCCTTGAGTAAGATGAATGTGGAGTTGAGTAAAATGTATAGTCTTTTACACTGGGGTTGAGTTCCCTCCACACGTCACAGATTCCCAATTCTTTTAGTAGCATCCGAGTCTTCCTGTTTTGGGTGTTATTTTGATGTGGGGAATTACCAGAAGCATCCCAGTATGGATTCAGTCTAAGATTGAAGTCCCCACCACATATCACTAAACCTTGAGCTTTAGTTATCATTAGGTCGAATACATTTTTATAAAATTTCCAGTTAGCCCCTGGGGGAGCATACACATTCAGCAGGGTGATATCTTCTCCCTCTAGCCGCCCAGTTACCAAACTGTATCTCCCTTCTTTATCTTTGTGTTCTGATTTTTTTTCAAATGTAATTTTGGTTGATATCAATGTCGCTACTCCCCTCCTCCTCCCTGATTTATATGAAGATGAAGAGATCATTTTAAACCCTTGTCTACTGAGTTTATTGTGTTCCACGTCTGTTAGGTGGGTTTCTTGTAAAAATATTATTCCTGCTTTGTCTTTTTTCATTTTGCCTAGAATCTTGGATCTTTTAACTGGATTCAGGATTCCTTTTACATTATATGAAATTATTTTGGTTACACCCTGTTTCTCCATTGTGTTGTTTTGTTTAGTATAACTGTGTGGTGGCCCTCTTTTGTGCTACTCAGAAACTGAAAGAACATTAAAAACAAGAAAAACATTAAGAACATAGTGTAAAAAACTTTAAAACAAAAAGCTGTCATAAGAACTTCCTGAGCTGAGGTCTTTTTAAAGACCCTGTAAGAGCCTTGATGGAGTGAAGGCCCTGAGGGAAATTCCTCAAACTCTGTTACGTGTTGAGGGCCCTCTCTTACCACTGAAAGTAGTCCCATGCTTTTAACGTGAGTTTCAGAACCCAATCCAAACTTGTAATGATTTTTTTTTTTCCTTTTATGCCTAAACCCTGTGAAATTGTGTGCACCCTCCCACCCCCATCACATCAAACATTCACGCAAAAACAGTATTTGTTAGTATGAGGAGAACATGTGGATTATTGTCACATTTCTATTTTAACAAGTTTTTTTTTTTATTACAAAGACTTATTTGTTTCAAATAATATGATTGTTCCATGAAATGTTTTACCACATGCTGAATATGCATCTCCTTTAATGTTTGTTACCTTGTATGAGGGGGGTTGGATGTGCGGATTGATTCAAGAGAAAAGAAAAAAAAAAAAGGTCGCTATTCCAACCTGAAAACGGATAGTTTATCCGCGACGCTCTGGTGCTGGGTTTCCCGCTGCTGGTCCGTGGATTTTGAGGGTCTTTGTGTTGTCCATGTTTGCGCTTTGATCTTCTCACTCGGGTCTGCTGCGGGTTTAAATACCGTTACCGGGAGCCCTCTTTTCGCCATGTCAGCTGTTGCTTCTTCCGCCGAATTATAGAGACATGTTTCATCGCCGTAGAAGACCCTTAACTTTGCAGGAAATGGTGTCTGAAAGCGCAATTTCTTCTCTCTTAACACCTTTTTCGCGTCATTGTATTCCCTGCGCTTTTTAAGGACCTCCGGGGCGTAATCGTGTTCCACGTAGACTTTTCTCTCCTGGTGCATAAATCCTTTTTTCTGCCAGGCCAGTCTTACAACCTCTTGTTTTATTTTGAAATTGGAAAATCTTACCAACACCGAACGTGGGGGCGCTTCCGCCGCCGGCCTAGCGGCTAATGAACGATGTGCCTTTTCTATCTTCAAGTCGGTGGTTTGTGGAATATCCAATTTCTCTCTTAGTAAGGATTCCACGCATTCTGCCATTGAGTTAAAACCATTTTCGGTTCCTTCTATCAGACCATGAATTCTTATGTTGTCTCTTCTTTGTTTTCCTTCTTGGTCGGTTAGCTTAGCCTCTATAGCTGCTTGTCTTTTGCGTAGGTCTAGCACAGAATCTTCGAGCACTTTTATTCGATCCTCTGTTTCCAAGATTCGGTTCTCGGCCTGGTCCACTCTGCTGTTTGTCCTTTTCAATTCTTCTCTGAATTCCCGAAATTCGGCCGTAACTTCTCGGCGAAATCGTCGTAGCTCCTCAAATAGGGATTTCAGGCTAACCCTTTTGTTAGCTATCACCAGTTCCTCGTCTTCTGAACGGAGATCTTCCAGTTCAGATTCTCCGGCCGATACGTGTCCTGGCCTGGAGAATTTCAGTTTCTTCTGTTTTCCTTTAGACATGATGATTTTGTCTTTTGATTTTCACTCCTCCAAAAATCCGTTAAGTTTGATTTTCAAGGTGTTATCCTGGATTGGGTCTGAGAGCTTCAGTGTTAAGCTGCAGTCGCCATGGCGTCCAGACCGGAAGTCCGCATTCTGAAGTTTTAAGTGCAAGTTTATACAAAACTTTGAAGCTGGGTATTTAAGTAAACATTCAGATGAAATTCAAAGTGACACTTTATGCCTGAAGTAGACAGTGCTATAGGTCTGAAAATAAAGGAACTAATCCTTTAAGTTGTATTTCCATGATCCATTATTATTATCATCATAAGTATTCTCCTGGTCCTCAGTTTATTTAGTAGTGTTTATGATATTATTTTCTGTCCATTCTTAGTTTTTAGGTTTGCTCTTATTTTGAAGTCATTCCTGTTCCATTTCATGTTCATGTAGCCTTGCACCCTCTGGGATTAACAAAGTATACAAAATACAAAAAAAAATAATTTGCTATTTATGTTTCTGTCACCTACCTCTCATCCACTGTAAGACTGTCCCCCAAAAGGTACTCTCCAGTCTGTTTTTTTCTTTCAATTTCGTTCTTTTTAGTTTTCACTTTTAGCGGCCATCCAGCCTCCCGAGCTGAAAAGCAGCACTGCAGCGGCTGCTGCTCACGTCCTTCTGCTCAGTTCTTGACAGAATTCAGCATACTCCTTTGCCGTGATACTTTTGCAAGTGTTTTATCAAATTGGTGATGTAAAATTGTAAATGCTGGTACCACACATCAACATACTGAGGCAAGTCCCACAGACAGGCTCCAGTGATGTGACACTTGTTGGCTGTGGTTACAGAAGCTGTGCATAGCGCAACTGAAAACATGATCACACCTTCATTTTAATATTATTAATGTATCGGATCGGTAAATTACTTTTATTCGTGCCGATACCGATCCAGCCATTTTGCCTGGATCGAACCTGATACCGATATGGCAGATCGGCTCATCCCTAATAAAAACAAAGCTACATTGTCTAAAATGGTTTCTTATGCCATTTTTCTACAAAAAAAAAAGAACAAAACTTTAATTGACTGAAACTGCAAAGGTCCTTAAATGCAGTTTAATGGTAAAAGACCTCTTAATTTTGGCCAAGTTTTCAAAGTAGTTTGCTAAAAAATGCTAACTAGCCTGGAGGATAGTTTCAGTTAGGCCAGAGAGTCCTGATTGGCTCAACACTACCCATGTACCTATGTCACCAAAAATGTTCTATCTCAATTTACATTTTCTCAGGGGGCAGAGCTTAAGTAAAAGAAAAAAAAAACAAAAAAAACAACCAGAGATATGAGAAATTTGAGTGATTTTGCTCTTGATATGTCTTGCAAGTCATAAAAAAACATGTTAACGAGGGGGGGAAATCGATTTTTGGCAGAGTGTCACTTTAATGAAATGTCTGTGACCTGTGTAGCGGTAAGTGATTTATAATTATGATCAGGTATAAAAATTATTTAATTTGTATTAATGTATCGGGACCTAAGATTTACTCCGGGTCCACACACAGAAAAAGTTAATAAACACTTGTGGGGCACCAGTTCACCTCTTTAGTGAGCACTTTAATCATTAATTTCACTTTATACCTGTTTAATCACTCAATAAATTAATTAATAATCAGTCTCAAAATTTTAGTGAATTCGATACTGGGGCTTTGAAACCAGACTCAGAATGAAATAAATTCCCAACAACTTCTCTCATTTTCACATACTGTATTTATTAAATGAAATGATGATTAAAGGGCATTGAACTAAGTTTCATTAACCATTAAATTAAACTTGTAAATGACAGAGTAACAATGTGAACATTTGCAGAACCAGGGTGAAAATGTAAGCTGAATTTAGATCAGTTTGAAGTTAACAGATTATGGAACACTGAATGGAACTGGGGAAAATTAAACTAATTATATGGAAAATTCTGTATTACTGTTAAGAAAATGAAAACGGAATTTTAAGGAAAAGAAGAGTTATGTTAATTGCTCTTTAATTTTGTATCTGATCAGATACTGAATTGTTCTCAAATCTCAGGCGTTTTATTCAGCAGATGAATAAATTTTATTTATTAATTAAATTAATTAAATTGATTTAATTAATAAAGAATGCAGCTCACGTGACCCAGGTTGGTATTGAAGTGTTCTTTTGGCGTCTTCTAGAAGCTTCAGTTGTAGATGGCACCAAAAGCCAGAATATCTTGCCAGCAGATATTCGGACAAGGTACAGCAGCTTTCCAGTCTATTGTCACAAGATGAGATTTTGGATGTGTTGATCACATGGGCTGAGGTACAGCCA
Source organism: Pholidichthys leucotaenia (assembly GCA_020510985.1). Lineage (NCBI taxonomy): Eukaryota > Metazoa > Chordata > Actinopteri > Cichliformes > Pholidichthyidae > Pholidichthys > Pholidichthys leucotaenia. The sequence goes on from CM035841.1 coordinate 334,672,767, forward strand.
AAAATGTCTCCTCTTCTCCGTGCCATATTGATTTCTTCAGTGGCGAGTGGTGGCGAGCTGCGTCGTCATGGATCAGCTGCTTCTCATGAAGGAATTCGAGAATAATTACAAAATCTGATCCAATAACAAAATCAAAAGATTTTCCGACTTTGTGGAGATGAAATTAGCTTCTAGGGTGAGGTGGTCAATATAAAAATAAACATAAAGTCAAAATTTAAAAACGGTGAGTTTAAAGAAAGTTTAACAGGAAAACGTTATAAAAGTAGGTGTCTAGGAGCGGGAGTTTGACTCCGAATTAGGATTTGAGCTCAGGAAAGAAAAGAATTAATTCCTAGACATTTAAAGAAAAACAAAAAAACATGTGGGAAAGTCTCCTTTGTTCTGTGAAGAGATCTCTTGTCTTTGTTCTCCCATAGTCATCTCCAGGAGTGCTCTGCAGTCAACTTCTGGCGGGGCATCTTCCCCCTCCTTATAACTCCAACCGAGTTTCGCGGGCTTCTGGGGATTGGCAGGAGCCCTAGCCAGTAGCCTTCCTTCGTGGGTGGGTTTTATGAACTTTAGTCCAATGAACAAACATGCTTTTGTCTGTAACAACCAATAATATTGAGAGAGCTGTTGTCAAGCAGAGACTGGCGGCGATCAGTCACGTGAATTTAGGGACGTTTTGGCAACCTGATACACACGTCTTAACACTGAAAATTCATCTATACACTTATGTATAAAATCTAACCTATTTCAGTGATTCATGCAACTTTATAACTAGTGCTTTTAAAGTAACATGCAAAAATAAACATTCATTTAAACATTTTAACATGCACATATTTAAAATCAAGGATTAATATATTCTTTCAAACCCATTATTGATTGTCCACACCAAGCATCAGAGTCCATTTGCTTTTCCATGGTGTCCTGAAAAAGAGGATGTTGAGAATTGAGTTTTGTAACAAGAATGTAGTCAAAAAAGAGTTCACTGGTTACATCCAGCATGTCCCGGAGTTGCCAGTAGAGGTCAAGGTTGAGCTGTGGATATTTTGTAGGCCATATGGGGCATTCCACATAGGTCTGTTCTTTGTCCACGTTTTATTGGCCAAAAAATGTTCAGGAGGAAATACATTAGGAGGAATTCCGGAGACTGGTTTAACAAAGGAATGTTAGTTCAGCTGTGGTCCTGGGATGAAAAAGCAGTTCTTGACTGTCCTTTTCCAGGGTGAAACAATGTCTTTAAGCTGAAGAATAATTTTATTGAGGAGCCAAAGCAAGATGATGCTACACGTGCGTTTGTCAAAATACACTCTAATTATTTCAGCACCATTTTCAACCCATTTTAACCAGGCTTCCTCAGAATGACTTGTTTTAGAGCATGTTTCTTTAAATCCTCATGTTCACCTCATGGTTTTCCGTCACTGTGAGAACTTTGGTTGAGCTAGGGCAGGTGCCATTTTAAGGCTTATGTTAACTGTTAACTGCTGGCTCCAGATGGTGTAGACATGCTGAGCTAACTAATGGCTGAATGTAATTATGTGAAAGCCCAAATAAAGAATTATCAGAGACAGGAGTGTGTGATGGGAGTGATTAAAATGATATGACAGGTCCCTGGGGTACAAAATGACTACCTCTGCTAATGTTAGGCAACAATCACCTCACCCTCTCTCTGCTGAGGTGATCTGCAGGGTGGTAGACAGACCCATAGACATCATACAGTACAAGATAAGAGAAGCCTTTGTTAGTCCCGCAATGGGGAAAATTCCAGGATTGCAACAGCATACACTGCATAACAGACATTTCTAATATTTTCACAGTGAACAAAGCCACCATGTTGGGTAGGTAATTGTTGTCCTGACGGCTCCTGCAGCATTGTAATAACAGGAAATACAGACAATTGTTGTATTTATTGTAATCATCTAAGTAAGCTATGTATATGGAACGTTATGGACCCAAATACAGACTCTTTTTGCATTCTGTTGTGCATGTACAGAGTAATAATGCCAATTAAAGGGGTCATTGACTGCACTTTCATACATTTTAACAGCTCACTCATGTCTTAATGAAGTGCTTGTGACATATTTTGTTCACATTTACTTTATTTTTCTAATTATTGAAGCAAATTTGTTTTTTTATTTTTCTTGGCTTCCTTCAAACGCTCCGATTTATAGCCTGCCACTTTAAGAAACAGACTTCAGCTGTTCAACTCCGCCCTCCCTCTTAGATCAGTTAGCCATTATCTGCTGCGGTCAGACTTTATAATCTAACCGGTGTTCCTCTTAGAGGCCGGATTAAACATCGCAACTTTGCACAATAGGGATTGCGCCTCCAATACACCACTTACACAATTACAATTATTATTGTGGGTGGCAGCAACACTGTTCATTCAAATGTGAAATATACTGTCTGGGTCCATATTTATATTTTGCTAGGTAATTTAACTGTAATGCTGTTGATACCATCTAGCTGCAATGCTCCTGCACCATGTATATACAGTCGTGAAAAAATTAGGACACCCTGTATAAGCCTGTTTTTTAAAAAATATTTGGACATATGGATATTTAATATCAATGTTTAAAATATTGGGAGATTCATGTAATACAACTAAATAATTAAAAATGAATTAAAGACTTTTCAAATTTTCTGTAAAATGTAATTCTAAACAAATAGTGAGGAATAAATTAGGACACCCCTCATCTTTTTTAGGACACCTCCACATTCATTCCCACTTAAAATGGCTAAAATAAATGTTAAAAAATGCAAATAAAAACAAAAACAAAGTTAGACAAAGATATGTGAACATTTCTTAATAAAGAACTGAATATTTAACGGGGTGCTGTAATTTTTTGACATGACTGTAATTGTGTACATATGTATATTTATTTATTTATTGCTTTGACTAACCAATTCTTATCTTATTTACTGTTGCTCTGAGTGCTGCTATCCCTGTGCTGCTGCAATCCTGTAATTTCCTCATTGTGGGACTAATAAACGCTCATCTCATCTCATTAGCTGAGCAGCTTCTAGCTGGCTCCTTCCAGCTTGGATGAGCATCGCTCGTTCACCAATCCACAGTCATTTGTGCATCTCGCATCATCCCGGCCCACCCCCTCAACAGCCCCACTGAGAAGCCACATTAAATCACCAGCACCGCTCGCTCCACCGCTCGCTGTAAACCGAGGCCGGTGGCTGAGCCGTGGGATCTCAAAGAGCAATGTCTTGTTCTGCGGTACTTGTCCTCTCCCACGGCCAACCGGGGGGTGACCCATCATGAAGCAGCTCCCCCACGCTACCCATGAGAGTATGCCCAGAGGATGGTGGGGGAGCTGAGCCAGCAGCTCCAGGCAGCATCCTCGGGTCACAGCAACTGCCTGCACTGCATCGCGGGTGCCGGCGTAAGCAGTTGCTGTGAGCTGGGGATGCTGCCTGGAGCTGCTGGCTCTCAGCTCACAGTGACTGGCATGCTGGCACTTTGCCATGGTTCCACGGGGGCTAATGGGCTACTTTTAGCGCCACTTCCATATACATAACAGACAGCTAGGCAGGCCAATAATACAGCAGTGGGCTGGTCTCAAGGACAGTGGTGGGTTGGTTTTTTCTAAAAGTGACGTTAACGACTTCCACAAAAAAGTCAAAACGTTTCTGGGAGAGAAAAATGAGATAAAGTGTGTGTGTGTGTGTGTTTTAAACAGAATTGACTGTTTTGAAAGTTTTTGGATAATTAGGTGACCAGTAGACTCATTTCAGACTGTTAAAACCTACAAACACACTATTTTTCAGGCAATGACCCCCTTTAAAAGCGTAACCTCTTGCCTCGATCTTTGACTCCTGGCTTCAGCCAGCATGTCAGCAGTGGTCACTAGCAGACACTGGCTTTTGTTTCTTGAATGCCAATGATCTCATTCTTTGCTGATTTCACCCTGGTGAATTTATTGCTCACCTGTGTCGCACACAATTAATACAATTGGCTTAGTATTGATATTGTATTATTATTGTTTTTGCTATTGTTATTAAAAAGATGTTTTCAAGAACTTCTCAATTTACCTACCCTATGTATATGGAGTTCCAGTCCTCACAACTGCAATTTTTGAATGAATGAGCATCACAATAAAAAAAAAACAAAAAACATGTGACTATAGGAAGATAGAAAGGGAAAAGAAAAAAGAAAAATGTTTCAAAAATATCACTTGCAAACATAGGAGACAGTCTTGAAAAGTCGATACTTGGGTGTTGAAAACCATCACATCAGTGTTTAAATCAAATAATATTATTACAGCGGAACATTTTTTCCCTCCCATTATCAGGCATTGAGTGTGTCAGTGCCAGGCAAATGACTGAGTGATGTTTTCAAGTGCATCTCAATAAATTAGAATGTCAACAAAAAGTTGATTTATTTAGGTAATTGAATTAAAAAAAATAAACTTCTAATGTATATTATATAGAGTCATTACACAGAGAGTGATAAATTTCAAGTGTTTATTTTAATTTTGATGATTATGGCTTACAGCCCATGAAAACCCCAAATTCAGTTTCTCAAAAAATTTAAATATTACATAAAATTAATTTTAAAAAATTGATTTTTAATAGAAATGTTGGCCGACTGAAAAGTATGTCCATGTACACACTCAGTACTTGGTCGGGGCAAATTTTGGATTAATTACTGTATCAGTGTGGCATGGCATGGAGGTGATCAGCCTGTGGTACTGCTGAGGTGTTATGAAGGTCCAGGTTGCTTTGATAGTGACTTTCAGCTCGTCTGCATTGTTGGGTCTGGTGTCTCTCATCTTCCTCTTGACAATACTCCATAGATTCTCTATGGGGTTTAGGTCAGGAGAGTTTGCTGATCAATCAAGCACAGTGATGCCATGGTCATTAAACCAGGTTTTGACACTTTTGGCAGTGTGTGTGTGTGTGTGTGGGGGGGGGGGTGCCAAGTCCTGCTGGAAAATGAAATCAGCATCTCCATAAAGCTTGTCAGCAGAGGAAAGCATGGAGTGATCTAAAATTTCCTGGTAGACGACTGCGCTGATATGTGTATATATATATATATATATATATTTTATATATATTATATTAATGTTATATATATATATATATATATTTTTTTTTTTTTTTTTTTTTTTCTCTCGGCGCCACACGAGTCGGCTGCCTTTTGCAACAGCGGCTCGATTCCGAGTCTTTTTCCCTTCCTCTCTCTTTTGATCCGTCTTTTTTTTTCACCCCACTTATATCACGGACACACAGATCGTCCTAAATGTCTCCTGAGCCGGTGGACGGAGCCACTGTCTATAGCAGGATACGATACAGCAGAGAACAGCTGCTAGCATTCAACCGCCACCCGGTCCCATTGGAAAAACTCGACATACCGAGTGAACTGAGGCGAAAACGCCGCGGCTGCCGGGCTGGAGTAAGGCGGAGGACAAAAAATATAAGGTACAGACCCTCCCTTCCATCTGTTGTCATGGGAAATGTACGGTCGATACTGGGAAAGTTAGATGAGCTAGCGGCTATCTCCCGTTATGATAGCACATACCGGGAGTGCTCTCTCCTTTTGTTTACTGAGACGTGGCTAACTGAACTAGCAGCAGATGCTAACATTGAGCTGGAGGGTTTTCACATGATACGAGCTGACCGAACACCAGACAGTGGCAAGGCTAGGGGCGGTGGAGTGATCATGTATGTTAACAACAACTGGTGCAGACCGGGACATATCACTGTTAAACAACGACACTGCAGCAAAGACATTGAGTTGCTAGCTGTTAGCATGAGGCCTACATATCTCCCGAGAGAACACTCACACGTGATCTGCATTGTTGTTTATGCAAATCCGACGGCGAACGCTGGGACAGCACGTGACGTCATCCATTCAGTAACCAGCAGGCTGCAGACAGAACACCCAGATGCTCTTCTCCTCATCTCAGGCGATTTCAACCATGTTTCACTGTCTCCCATTCTACCCACGTTCACCCAGTATGTCACATGCCACACTAGAGACAATAAAACACTGGATTTATTCTACGCAAACACTAAGGAGGCGTACACCTCATCACAACTACCCCCACTCGGGAGATCGGATCACAACTTGGTTCATCTCCGGCCGGTGTACAAACCCCTAGTGCACAGACAACCTCCGGCCATGCACACTGTGGAGTTATGGTCTGAGGAGACAATGGACACCCTAAAGGGCTGTTTTGAAGCCACCGCCTGGAAGCAGCTCTGCGATCCACATGGTGAGGACATCGATGGCCTCATTCACACCTTCACGGGCTACCTCAGCTTCTGTGTGGACAAATCCGTTCCCACCAAGACCATACGGCGTCACTCAAACAACAAACCCTGGATCAACCCTGAGATAAAAACACTTCTGAGAGAGAAGAAGAGGATCTTCAGGTCGGGGAACAGGGAGATGCTGAAGTCCGTACAGAGGGAGCTGAGGAGAAAGATCAGAGAAGGCAAGGACAGCTTCAGGAAGAAGATGGAGGACAAGCTGCAACAGAGCGACATCAGCGGGGTCTGGAGAAACCTCAAAACCATCTCGGGGCTCCAGAATACCTCCCCCCAGGCCACAGGGGGCAGGGAGTGGGCGAACAACCTGAATCTGTTTTTCAATAGATTTGACCAACCGCCCTCCCCCCTGACTGCACAACAACCACTGCTGCCTCTAAAGAAATCAAGTCCTGCTGCCCACTCCCCACTCTACCAACACCCCCCCACTCCCAACACACAGCCCCCCATCCTGACCCTGACCAGGACCCAGGTGAGGACGGAGCTGAGGAAGATCAAGGCGAGGAAGGCGCCGGGACCGGACGGCATCAGCGCAAAGCTCCTCAAGTCCTGTGCAGACCAGCTGTGTGGGATTGTGACGTATATCTTCAACATGAGCCTGAAACTGGGGAGGGTACCACAGCTGTGGAAAACATCTTGTGTGGTACCTGTACCAAAAACTTCCCACCCCAAAGACCTGAACAGCTACAGACCGGTGGCCTTGACGTCCCACTTGATGAAGACCCTGGAGAGACTGCTCCTTGCTCACCTCCGCCCCCTGGTGGAACCAGCGATGGACCCACTCCAGTTCGCCTACCAGCATGGCATTGGGGTGGAGGATGCGGTGATCTTCCTCCTTCACCGTTCTCTGTCCCACCTGGAGAAGCCCGGGAATATGGTGAGGATCATGTTCTTTGACTTCTCCAGTGCTTTCAACACCATCCAACCGATGATCCTGAAGGACAAGCTGCTGCGCGCAGGGGTGGACCAGCACCTGTCATCATGGATCCTGGACTACCTCACGAACCGGCCTCAGTTTGTGAGAACCCGGGACTGTGTGTCCGACACGATCATCAGTAGCACGGGGGCCCCCCAGGGAACGGTGCTGGCTCCCTTCCTGTTCACTCTTTATACTGCGGACTTCTCACACAACACAACACACTGCCATCTACAGAAGTTCTCTGATGACTCTGCGATCGTTGGCCTCATCTCCAATGGAGATGAAGCTGAGTACAGAGGGCTTATCCAGGACTTCGTGGACTGGTGCCATCGGAACTGCCTCCAGATCAACGCGAGGAAAACTAAGGAGCTGGTGGTGGACTGCCGCAGGCATGGGCAGCCCCTCACAGTACCAGTAAATATACAGGGAACAGACATCGAGATGGTGACATCCTATAAGTACCTGGGTATTCATCTGAACAATAAACTAGACTGGTCACACAATACTGATGCACTCTACAAGAAGGGACAGCGCAGGCTGTTCCTGCTGAGGAGACTCAGGTCTTTTGGTGTACAAGGGGCGCTGCTGAAGTCATTCTATGACACGGTGGTGGCATCAGCCATCACTTTTGGAGTGGTCTGCTGGGGCAGTGGCATTACTGCAGCCGATAGGAAGAGACTGAACAAACTGATTAAGAAAGCTAGCTCTGTCCTGGGGCAGCGCCTTGATCCGATGGAGGAGATAGGAGAGAGAAGGACGGTGGCTAAACTGTCATCTCTGCTGGAGTCCGAGTTCCACCCTATGCAGGACATACTGAATGCACTGAGGAGCTCATTTAGCAGCAGACTACATCATCCCAGGTGCACAACCGAGAGGTTTCGTAGGTCCTTCCTACCAACGGCTGTCAGACTGTACAACCTAAGCAGGGCTGCTCGCAGAGATAGCAAAAAGACGTAACAAACTAATAGTTTTTTGAATGCAAAAGATGCAATAGACTTACACAATGGTCCTCTCCGGCATACAACTAGGAACATACCGGTCGCTATGGAGGGTGAGAATATGTATGGGCACATAATCATACCATGTAGGATAACTAAGTAGACGGTTATGCTGTTTCATTCCATCTAGCAACAATGCTCTGCACTGTGTGTGTTTATATATTTGCATATTTATTCCATCTAGCTACAATGCTCCGTACTGTGGGTGTTTATATATTTATATATCTACATATTATTCCATCTAGCTACATTGCTCCGCACTGTGTGTGTTTATATACTTGCATATTTATTCCACCTAGCTGCAATGCTCCGTACTGTGGGTGTTTATATATTTACATATTTATTCCATCTAGCTACAATGCTCTGCACTGTGTGTTCATATATTCATATATTTATTCCATCCAGCTACAATGCTCTGCACTGTGTGTCTGTGTGTGTGTGTATATATATATATTTTATAGTAATACGTACATATGTTTATTAGCTGCTCTTGCTTGCTTGTTTTTTTTCTTGCCTTCTGATTGTTGCTCTGAGTGTTGCTATCCCTGTGCTGTTGCAATCCTGGAATTTCCCCGTTGTGGGACTAATAAAGGCTTATCTTATCTTATCTTATCTTATATACATATATATGTGTGTGTGTGTGTGTATGTGTGTGTGTGTGTGTGTGTTAAAAAGTGTTCCTTTAATCTGAGTAAGCTGGACTAGCCTGCCACAATTTCGATATCCAGCTTATTTTTTCCCATTAAAATCTGATGTGTTTACAAAGTGTTCCCTTTATTTTTTTGAGCAGTGTATATATATATATATATATATACTGTATATGTATATGTATATATATATATATGTATGTATATGTGGGTATTTTTTCCAAATGTACTTCACAGTTTATTTCCTCATTGATAAATGCCTTTTCCTCAGTTTTTCAATCCACTGATTAATCCATTTATTGTTTCAGCATTTAATGATTTTGTGCATTGCTTTATGTTAATAAGTAGAGATGACATCAGAGATTTATTCACATTCTGAGGGTTATTTCCAACCTCAAACCAAACCCGTAAATCTGTTATTATTTTTTTCACTTTCAGTGAAGTGTGCATTTGCACAAATAATATTCACTTTAAGATGTCAGTCTCTCAGAAATGGGACTTCACTTCGGTCCCGGTGACCCAGTGAAGGTCGCCTTCATGTCAGGAGCTGAGAAAGAAAACTGAGATGCATCAAAAAGGATGTGGAAACAAATGGAAGATACATTAATAAATACATTTATCCTGTTTACTTATCCTCTGAAAAAGTCAAAAAGTATGTGAAAGTTAAAACGAATAAGAAGCTGTCAAGACACTGCTTCATCCTTGGGAGGAAAAAATTACTTTTCAAAAGTTGAAGCCTAAAGTGAACTCGCCACTGGCTTATTTAAGTGGTGGTTTGGTTTCTAATAGATTTTTGTGAATAGATTTTTTTTTCACCAAAGCGTTGCTGGCATTTAAAGCAAGACTGGTATAAATTAATGATTATTCACAAATCTTTTTATTATGAATTGAGATGAGTAGGTTTATGCATTGTCTACTCACAACAAAATCCAAAGGTCATCAACCTTGGTTAAAAAATGGCTATGGCAAAAATTCAGCTGAACTGTGAATGGCCCAGTTTTGTGTATCCAGGACAGGTATTTTGTCTGACGCTAGTGCTGAAAATAAAACCTATGCTGTAAACTAAGAGATTCTGCTTCATCCACTGAGATTTAAAGAAAATAATGTTGTCGTAGTGTCATGGGGTTTGTTTCTCTGTTGTCCCCTTTTGTTTCTCTGTTCTTCACATTTTTTCTGACTGCTGAGAAGGCACGTGTCACAAAGGGCTGTTTTAATAAATGCCTGTGAAATCCCAATGGATTTTTATTATATGTGTATAAACACCAACTCATTGTTTTCCTGTAAATAATTCTGTTTATCCCAGATGTCTGTTCAGAGCTTCTTTCTCTAACCACGCTATTAATTACACCCAAACTAGGACTCATTTGCATACAGTATAATTAAATGGGAGGCATTTTGGATGCAGCAAGCTTAAATATTAGATGTTTGCTGATTAATCCAGTATTAAGGCTAGCTGGTCATGAAGACACTTAGCAGGGAGAGAGGAAGCTATAGGGATATTCAGACCACACTGGAACAGATAAATGATGCAACTACACCAGAAATGACAAGCGAAAAAAAAATCATTATGGTAATTTATTCGCCTGCACATTATGAAAAAGTAATGGCTAGTCTGCAAGCTCAGTGCTGCAAAACGCCTGCCTGTTTGTGTGCATGCTCCACATTGTCAAACTGTTTAAGTTTGACAGTTATTTGTTTAGCAATTCATCCAAAGTTGTGAAAAACTGCGGTGCCACATTCAATGTTTCTAGTTGCGTCTGTGCATGTGTGTGTGTGTGACAGAGTGTACGTGTGAGGGAGAGAGCTGCTGAAGGCGTTATCAGAAGAATCCATCAGGTTTTACTGATGCTCTGCTAATCTGTGCATAGACACGAGGGTATCTGAGTTCTGGCAGGGCTTCGAGTCCAGTCACTGCTGCCAGCACAGCTATAGCATCTGCACCGTGATGAAATTAATGCCCGCTTTCTCTCCCTTGATGCAAAAGTTTGAGTGGAGGCAGCAGTCCAACATGCTGCCAAATTTATAGCTTGTTCGTTTTTCTATAAAGTTCTCTTGCAAAAGGATTCAGTGACAGTGCAACATGTCCCTCGAGGGAATGGCAACCAAAGCAAGAAATTACATTTGCAAGTGCTATACTGTAGCCTACTGTAACTGACAATTGGGCGCTGAATACATTTATATGGGACAAATTGGGGGAACTTTCTTTTTCCCTCCACATCTGTATATCATTGCAGCCAAAAGAGCAGCCGAAAGAAGATCTGTATATCATCGCTGTTGGATGAAAGCCATTTATGTCCAATACTGTTACTTTTCAGTATATTAAAAAACAGATTGTTTGGTACAGACTGATCATTGTTAAACCAATGACTTGATAAAACAGCTGTTCACTGGTTATTTTGATCCCCTGGATTAACAGTAGTCAGAGGTGAAATCATTAAAATCCGTCAACGGCAACAATATGGAGAAGGGATTCAGAGATGTCTTTTAGCAAGAACTTTCTTGTCCATGTACTCGGAAGTGATTTCACACCAAAATCTTATTCCATGCATGTGGACACCACATTACCTTAAGAGTGCAACTGATGTGGTCTTGCTCACTGCTACACCATATTTCGCGAGAATCTTACAAATTCTCTATTGCCAGTGTACTGTGGGCTGTTGCACTAGAGTATTGCCTTGCTCCTCTCCGGTGCCATCCCTCTGCCTGTTGGCAGCGCAGCTCAAATGTTGCCCCGCTGGTCTGATTATTGTAACTTCTTAACGTGGATGTTACAAGTTACACACGTGTTTGTGATTTAGCAGTTTGTGATTAAACAGAGCGAAATTGGGAAAGAAACAAATGGTAGGATAAGCCAGGGTACATACTGTAGCTACATGGGGCAGGGTGTTAAACCGTGCACTGAGAATAAAGTAGAAAGCCATGCATGTGCATGCTTTACTACCTTCTCTGGTTTTATCCCTGCATATACACTTCTGATCATACCCTTAAGACCGGGGGGAAAAATGACAAGAATTCACATTTGGCACTGGCGGATTGTAACCAGGTTGTAAGTAGAGCTTCAAAATGCAAAAAGACAAAGCAAGAGCAAAAGAGACAAAAAATAGAGAGCAGGCAATTTATTGAAAATTGTATTTAAACTCAAACGGGCTGTTCATCAGCTGATCAAAAGTTTAAGACCATAGCCCGAAAAAAACAAAACAGAACTAAAAGTGTCAAAAAACGATGAGTAGCCTCACCGTTGTTGATCACTTCAAAAATTCCTTTTGGCATGCTTGATGCAAGTGTTTCCAGGAGGCTGATGGGAACGTTGCTCCATGTGGTGAAAATGGCCTCACGAAGGGCGTCCACGGTCTGGAACTGACGACCCAGTCATTACCGCACAGACAAGGGTCCTTAGTCAAGAGGGATGCCCGCTGCAACATCTCCACACAGTCAGCTGCTGTTTGACGCCCCTGCACAACCTGCAACACCATTGTTCCATTGAAGGAAAAAGCACCCCAGATCATGAGGGAGCCTTCTCCACTGTGCCGCTTAGAAAACGTCTCCAGTGGGATCTCCTTGTCATACCAGTAATGTTGGAAACCATCAGTACTGTCCAGGTTGAATTTTTTTATTCTCTTCAGAGAATAAAACTTTCTTCCACCTTTCAAGATCCCATGTTTGGTGCTCCCTTGCAAAGTTCAAATGGGAAAGTTTGTGGCATGGGAGGAGACGCGGCCTTTGAAGACATTTTTGTTCTCTAAGCCCTTCTTTTGTAGATGCCATCTTACAGTTATTGGGCTGCAGTCAGCATCAGTAAGGGCCTTAGTTTGGGTCGAGGATCAGCCTGTGTCTTCATGGACTGCCTGTTGGATCCTCTGGCTCAGCTCTTTTAGACCATCCTGCTTTTCTCCTGATCTAAATCCCATTGAGAACGTTTGGGGATGGGGAAGTTTACAAAAACGGATGTCTGTTCCAGGCTGTGGATGCCCTTTGTGAAGCCATCTTCACCACGTGGAGCAGCATTCCCACCCGCTGCACCTGCATCAAGCATGCCTTAACAAATTTTTGAAGTGATCAACAAGAATGGTGGGGCTACTCTTTTTTTTTTTGGAAAATTTTAGTTCTGTTTTGTTTTTGTTTTTTTAGTCTATGAGCTTAACCTTTTGATCAGCTGAAGGACAGCCTGTTTGAGTTTAAATGCAGTTTTCAATAAATTACCTACTCTATTTTTTGTCTCTTGCTCCTGTTTCTTCTTTTTGCATTTTGAGGCTCTACTTACAACCTGGTTACGATCCACCCCGGTCTTAAGATTTTGTTCAGGAGTGTGTCTGGTTTGTGTTGTAGGTCTCTGTCCCTGTGACAAACCCTTCTTGTAGGATGACACTTCTTTAAATATCGAGCATAACTGTAAAACAGTGATGTTTAGAGTGACTGATGCACCGCTGAGCTTTTCTGCATGGCTACATTTGAGAACTGGAGATCAGGCTCACAACCATATCTCAGTCCTGATCTGACAGCAGGGACGCAGAAGGGCCTCTTGGCAAACTGAATAGTAGTGGAGCTCATCTGAGCAGAACGCAGAACAGACAAGACTGTGATTTACCTGGCACATGAGCTGAGAGGGGAAGATCCACAGAAAGGAGCTGAATAGTCTTTCTCTGACACAAAAGGACATCAGGAGGATAATAGCAGCTAATATTTTGATGGCCTCGTCACTGATCTGGCAGATGTAGAGCAATCTAAAATTCAAATGGGTCTTCAAATATGTTTTATAGTATTTGTGCAATAATTTTTTTTTTTTTACCATTTCCAAAACATGATTAGTTTTATTATGCACAATAATATGTACTCATTAATGGGTAATTGTTATGCTAATCTCCATCTTTACAGTTTAATTGTTGGACTCAACTTGAGCAACACTGGAGAATGTACTGTTCAAAGTAAACCTGATTTACTGCAAACTTTTGATTTTTGCAGCATCCTACTTCACACAGTATTTGAAAGAAGTAACTTTTGCTGCTTTACTTTCCTTTAAGACAGCCTGATTTTCATTGGCTTCTCTTAACAAACACAAAAATACTGGTGGCCGCCTGTGCTACCCCTCAGCTTGCAATTGACCTTTGACCTTGACCTTGAGCTCAAGGTCACCCAAATTCAGACTTTTCCATAGAAACAACTATGGTATAGATTTGAAAACCCTACATCATTTCTTTCTGTTATTGTGTTAGCAAGGTAGGTGTTGATGCCGCCGCTGCTGCCATCCACCCGGTGGGGTGATGACAGTATATCTTTAGCCTTTTACAGGGTGAAGGGTAAAACTGGCAGAGGATTTTCTCTGTTGGGCTATAGGAAATGCTTGGGGGTAGGGAGGGAGGGAGGGAAGGAGAGAGAGGGAGAGAGAGAGAAAGAGAATCCCATGTGGTGACTGTATAAACACCTACCTTGTGAATGCAATAACTACAGAAAGAAATGATGTAGGCTCTTCAAAATAATACCATAGTTGTATGTAAGAAAAATCATGTATAAGTTCAAACTTGGGTGACCTTGAAACTGAGGTCAGAGGTCAGTTTTTCCTCTAAATCTTAACACAATAATTAGACAAAGAAGTGATGTAGGCTTCTCAAGTCAGTGCCATGGCTGTATCTAAGAAAAGTCTGAGTTTAAATTTAGGTGACCTTGACCTCAAGGTCAGATTTTCCATAACTCTTGTGAACATGACAACTTGGCAAGGAAATTAGGGAGGCTTTTGATATTGATACTGTAGTTGTATCTATGACAAGTCTTAAACGAGTACAAATTTGGGTGACCTTAAACTCAAGGTCAAAGGTCAGTTTTTCCCTGCGTTAATGTGATAAATTGAGAAGGAAATGAAGTAGGCCTTTTTCATGCTAATCAGAGATGAGTTTGGATTTGGGTGACCTGGACCCAAAATTTGAAACGACCTCAAGGTTGGAGTTCAACTAACCTTGTAAATGTTATAATGACTGAAATAACGCCAGCTTTTCATACTGATACCACAGTTGTATCTATGAAAAATGTGGGATGATTTTGATTTCTGGTGACTTTGCACAAAAATTCAGCCATCCAGTGCTCTTAATGCCAGCAGGCTGAGGGGTACCACTGGCAGCCACCAATATTTTTTCCAACAGGGGTCAAAGTGTATATATGGTGACCTTATTTGAAACTTTGGACCTGTTTTCTGTGAGCATGTGCCATTATGAAAATGTCTGTTTTTATTACCTCACTCTGAAGGCATAATGGGCTAATACCATGGCGATATATCTATTGTTGGGTAATCTATAATTGCTCAGATGCTGACCAAACTTGCATACAATGATCTTCAGGTGGGTCTCTGAATCCAGAATGTGCTCAGCGCCTAGGTTGTATAGTTTATGCATGTATTGAGAAAGAATTGAAGGCCCTTGGTGACCGCAGGGTGTGTTCATTGGGCTGGAATGAGCTGCTCCATCACTGATAGTCTAGTTTTATTCAAATGGGATTTTGACACCACACTTCCAGGTTAAATTCATTATATACTCATTCTGTTGTGCCACAGGATCACCTATAAGGGTGTTCTCCCCTGCTATCACTGGTTGATTGCTGTCAGGCTGATGGCCACCTGGGCATTCAAAAGGTCAACTGGAACCTAAAATTTGCTGAAGCATTTTATCCCCCACTGCCTTAGGTAATGGATAGCTTGAATAACCTTAAATAAGTGAAATTTAAGAGTGCTCAAATTCCAAAAGTCTCTGTTCCCACCTAAAATGAAAGTATGTGTGTGTTTTAAAGAAGTATTCCCATAAAGATGTCTGCTTTGTCCACCCAGAGACCAAACATATAAGCTGGTAAAATAAAGAAAGGAAAAGCTGCCGAAAAACACAAGACATTTGGAACCATGACATTTTGCATACCTACCACTTTTACTACCAAGTATTACATTTTGGTGTCCCAATACTATAAAAAACTCAAAAACTCTAAGTGGAAGGAAATAAGTGGGAAGTTCAAGGTGAAAGAATTCTTTTAGAAGTAATTTTAAAGTAGTTTTTGAGGTTTTTTTGTTACTCTGCGCCTTAGGCCACTATGTCATGTGTTGATTTGTTGTTGTGCATCGCAATTTCCAATGCCTAATAAGAGATTTCAGGGGAGTCCCATTCATTGTTCAAAAGTTTTTATCATCTTTTCTTCCCCAGTGCCAAAAACATCCGGAGTGGTGGCTCGGTTGGTAGAGCATCCGCCCCACACCCGGGAGGCAGGGGTTCAAATCCCGGCCGGGTCATGCCGAAGACCATATAAAAGTGGAACTTCCTGCCATTCAGCTTGGTGCTCAGCAATAATGGAATGGAGGAGGGAAATTTGTGGCGGCGCCTTGCATGGCAGCAGCCCTCTGATTCTGCACTTGGGGTGTGTGTGATTAACGCAGTAGATAGGTAAAGCATAATCTCGTTCTACTGTACATGATTGGTTGTACAGTTGAATGACAATAAAAGGATGATTTAATGTTTCCTACCCTAGTTTACTGGTGACACTTGGTAAGTGATTTCAGAGAGATTTTTCCTTGCTTTGAAGCAGCCTGTACTTTTTGCTTTTGCAACTTTATAACCCGTCAGACAGACATTCATTTAAAAGAAATCATCATCTCCTTAACACTTTAAACTGTTCCCTGGAGCTGCTGCTATGGCAACAGGTCAATGTCAAATTGGAGCCACAGGAGTCCTGAGATCGGTGAAGTGCTGCTGGATTTGCAGCGTTTGATATTGCTGCAGCAATATGCAATTGCTGCAGCAATAGCGATGATGGGCACACACAGACAGAGGGGAAATGGCTTGATCTCACATCCAAGGGACCTTCTGGTGGCTTGATTGACAGAATTAGTTTGACTTTATTAACCTAAAAATATGCCCACTGCAGGATTAAACTGGATGTTTATAAATATATATGTGGCACAACTATAGTCCCGGCTGTCTGTCCAACGCATCTCTCGGCCCATTAGTGCAACCTCTCAGTCCAGCAAAAACCTTGGGCCTGATACACAGTGCCAATTAAAGGTGGAGCAGGCTGGGGGGTGGTTTACTGTGGTTTTTATTCTTTGGATGTATTGTAATGAGCTCAGTCCAGGTGTAGTTTGTGCCGAGCAATGCATCCTTGTTTATTGGACTGGCTCGGAAAAAACAAAAACAAAAAAAAAACAGCACAAAGAAATTTGGAGTAAGAAACTGCAGCTTTGCATGTCACATATGTGTTGATTTACTTTTTCATACATTTTCTTTACCTCCCATAAACAAAAAGAAGAGCTGCTCTGCAATTAGTCAGACATTTGTGAGTGAAATCCAGCAGGAGCTCTAATGATGATTCCCTGTGGCTGCGTTCTTTTGCCTGACCCTCACTCATTTACTGTAACTCGTTAGCCTCGGACACACACACGCAGCTTGACCTGGAATGCTCCCCGCCCGTCAAAATGACCTTCTTCAGCCTTAGCTCACACACCCACAGTATGGCCACATGGTTGATGATGGAGAATGAATGAAAACTCCTCTAGCATAATCTAACCTGAGGGCTTTGGAAGGAAGGTAGAGTCAAGGCAGTTAAAAAGGAAGGAAGGACCTGATAGCATAATTAAGGAAGGAGCCAAAAAGGAAAAAAGAACAGAATGGCGAGTTTAATTGAATGGGGGTGGGAGGACTAAGGAAGGAAAGACAACTGAGAACAAGAGTTGAATAATTGTGTTTCATTGGTTTATCTCCTCCACTGAGGAGCTAATTTAATCAGGACGATTCGTTTGTCTTTTAGCAGGATTATGCAAAACTGCTTGACAGATCTTGATTAAATTTTCACCAGAGGTGCCCCTTGGCCTGAGGATAAACCCGTTAGATTTTGGAGATGATCCATGAGTGCATACCTCTGCCAAGGCCCCATCTTCTCACAGTGTGTTAGCAGGATTACGCAAAAACTTCATGATGGATTTGGATGAAATTTTCACCAGAGGTGGCTTCTTGGCTAAGGAGGAAGGAACCCATTAGATTTTGGAGGTGATCCATGAACGTGTAACTCCACCAAGGCCCTGTCTCACAATTTATGGACAGACAGAAGGACAAGGTATGGAGAGACAGATGGATGAAGGTATAGAGGGAGGGTTGGACGGATGGAGGTGCAGACAGATGGTGGGAAGGAGGGATGGAGCCTTTGCGGAGGCATGCGCTCTATGAATGGCCTCTAGTTGGCGTTTGTCTTGCCTTTGTCATGTTGACCACTTCCTGCTTCAAAAGCGTTACACATTGTCCTTTGAATTGTCAAATATAAATGCTTTTAATCTGGTGACTGTGCTGCAGAGCTTTTGTGCTTTTGCTCTTTTTGTGAATCAGCAAGTCAGGAGAAAAATGCAAAGTTTTTATAATCTGTTTCTTCCTCTGAGGATGTTTTTTTTTCACTCTGCTGTTGAGCTGACCTTGCTTCTGAGTAAAAACTGGAGTCGGTGAGCTATATGCCTCTGCAGCCTTCTGAGTTTTGTGACACATAAAAGAAGAAAACACAAATAGCCACCAGAAGGCTATTGGCACTCCTTGGCACAGATTCTCCAAGTTTCTCTTCTGTTAGGTTTTGATGACTGGAGAGAGAGCTGTCTATTCTAAACCCAAAATTACAATATTTATTCAGCTAGACTGAGATCTGGTGATGATAGAAATAATGTTACTTAATATGTGTGGTCAGTAAATCCATTAGCAAATTCTTCCAGTTGTATAAAAACACCTCAGTTACATTTGCTGCTTACAGACCAATAAAAATAACCAGTAATATTTGACATTTGTCTTTTTTTTAAGCATAGAATTATAATTACAGTATATGTTACAAATTAGGTCTGTTAATTGTAGCCATGACAGGAATATGGAAATTCTATTTAAACTTTCTTTACTTTACAACCCTACTCCCCCATTTAAGAGGCTTTGCGAAGACGACATTGCAAATAAGAATGTTTTTTTTTTTTTAATGTCTTGCATGGTTAAGTGAAGGCTAAATGAAATAAAACTAATATAAAATGTATGCATGTATAAGTAGATTTATGGCTGTTTTCAAGGGATTCTTAAGCTCTGTCACAATAAATGGTGGAATTGAAAAGGTGAAATTTTCAGATTTTTTTTTAACACCAGAATAGTAATGTGGATTCTGAAAGTCATTTTTTTTTAAATTTCTAAATCTAAGGACGTTTGATCCATTTTGCCCAATGTTGTTCATTGCAACTTCACAGCTATCCTTTCAAAAAGAAATGCAAATAGAACAGCACTGAAAGGGCTGATTTAGGGTGCTTTCACACCTGCAGGCTTGAGTTTGTTTCAGTCGAACTCGAGCCTCTCCGTTAGTGCGATTTGTTTTGTCTGGTGAGAACACGGTAATCTCACTCAGGTGCACACCAAACCAACCGTGCCGAGACTGCCTGAAAGCGGTGGTAAACTCTGGTCTGGTCCTGCCAGTGAGAAAGAGACCGTACTAAAACAAGACCAGTGGCACACTGTAAAACATTTTATGCCACTGTACACACCTGTTGGCTCTTTGAACATATCTGTGGCTGAGCATGTCATGGTTCTGGAGGATTAATGAACATTAACATGTTATTTTCCATCCATAGCCATGCTTCTTTTTCAAATTGTACAATTTGCTGAAAATGGTATATGCACTAATGTGATAAACGATAACAGGGCGATGAAAGCCCCCACCCCCACTTCCCATAGCTTACGCTACGATTTCTATTATTTTCTCCCCACAAATGCATAAATGCACAGTAGTCATCCTACTTCCTGTATTTACCTTTCCTGTTCTCACGGCAAAAAAAAATCTGACCAATAAGAACAGAGAATGTTCTGATGTAAGTCTCGCTGGATTTAATGTGACACAGTTTGGACCACTTGAATTTTTGCCTGAATGAAAGGCACCGAACCAAGGATAAAATGATACAAAGCAACAAACTTATCAACTGATTCAGACCAAAGTAAACAAATTTAGGTGTGAAGCACCCTTAGACATTCATCTGTCTGTTTAAATGCATATTCACCTTTGGGTCACGGAAGTTAAAAGCCACATTATCATGGGAGCCAAAGCAGTCCATATGGCTACTACAGGCCAGCAGAAAACTACACACCCATACCGAGGAAATCCAGAGTCACTAATTACCCTTTGAGGAAAGTGCTATATTTTGCAAAAACACGTTTGAAATCTCCCAAATGCATGTGGCAAATGAGGCAGAAAATCTGAGTGTCCAGCTGCTGGGAGAACAAGCAAACCCAACTCTGAGAGGAGGCAGTGCTGACCAACACTTCAAGCCCATTTAAGTACAGTGGTACTAAATGGTAATACAGACACTCAGTTGGCATTGCCATCAGATGTTATTTAAGAACTTCATGCATTTTCTTTCAAGTTTTGCTGCTTTCACCTCGGGTTCATTATAAACGTAAATTTCCTTTTCTATACAGATTGCTAGAGGAATGCATTCATACTGTAAAGGTGCTTGTTGGGGTCTTTAATAATGAATCCTCCACAACAGAGGTAAATTGTATGTGTGTGCACGAGAATGTGTGCGGCCAATGTTTGCAAACTTTTGAAGCAGAAAATGTCAGAATGTTCGTATTCTTCATAGCCCATATGGAATTTTACTTTTAGAGACAGTATGTTTACTAATCTCCATCTCTATTAAATTTTCATCCAAAGAAAATACATGAGAGAGAAAGAAAATTTCAATTGGACAAATACTAATAGCACATTCAAAACCCATTCCTTGTCCCTCCCTCCCATTCATCCTTCACACCCTTCCTTCCCAGAGGTCCCTACTTGTCCAATATAAATCCATATTGCAAACAAAAAACAAAAAAACACACAAAAAAGGGGGGAGGGGATAATCTTAAACAATGGGACCAAAAAATACTTGAGGATGGGGGGGGGGGGTCATTCACTGCTAGTATTTTCTTTCTCATTTCATGATATTTGTAAGCTCTCATAATAGTCTGGAAAAGGAATCCATGTATCCCCAAAATTCTGCAGGGTGCTCTTATGGGTATATCTAATTTTCTCAAGTTTCAAAAAATACATAATATCTGTAATCCACCTTTGAAAAGTAGGGGGTATTGATTCCTTCCAAGACAACAAAATAAGGCATCTTGCAAATAAGAAGGTGAATGCAACAATGGTTCTGGTCTTGCTATGAAAAGAGCTAAGTTCTGGTACAATTCCAAATAAGGCACTTTTAGGGTCAGGAGTAACATCCCTTTTGAATATTTTAGAATATGCATCATAAACATTATTCCAGAACTAAGTTTAGGGCAAAACCAAAACATACAGTGGATATAAAAAGTCTACACACCCCTGTTCAAATGCCAGGTTTTTGCAATGTAAAAAAAAATGAGACCAAGATAAATCATTTCAAAACTTTTTCCACCATTAATGTGACCTATAACCTGTACAACCCAACTGAAAAACAAACTGAAATGAATGAATGAATGAATGAATGAATTTATTTCGGATAGTACAGTACAGGTTAAAAGAAACTGTATAATATAACAACAAGGTCAAATTAGACAAAGACTCCTCCTACTATACAATTCCACGTAAGTTATCCGAAATGGGTGATTGCTGAAGCCTCAGCTTATATTGCCCACCCATATTCCATCCAAGAATTCAAAAGAGAAAAAAGAGAAAACAAGACAAGAGCGATTACAATTTAAAACAAAGCTAAGACAAAATGACTGAGAGAAAAAAGAAAACTAAGCTAGGCTAAGTTAAGCGGTTACTATTCAAAAACAAATCTAAGACAAAATGTCACAGAGGAAAAAAAAAGAAAAAAAAAACTAAGCTACAACACAACACAGGCTGGATATGTCAATCCTTATGTGAGTTTACATGTCGTCTTGTAAATATGTTTGGAGTATTTCTTCCTTTAGTTTTTGTTTAAATTGTCCAAGCGTTGTACATGATTTTAATTCAGGTCCAAAATCGTTCCATAATCTGACTCCTTGCACTGAAATACAGTGTTGCTCGGTGGTTGTTCTCACTGTAGGCTTTTGAAATATACATGTTCCTCTGAAGTGATATCGTTTCTCCCTTATTTGGAACAACTTTTGGATATTTGCGGGCAGTGATAAATTCTTCACTTTGAACATTATTATTGCGGTTTTAAAGTCAACCAGATCTTTCGACTTGAGAGTTTTTTGTTTAAGAAAAAGTGGGTTTGTTGGTTCCCTGTAAGCTGCTTTGTTTATTATTCTAATAGCTCTCTTCTGAAGCACAAAGACTGGATATATGTTTGTTTTATATGTATTTCCCCATACTTCATTACAATATGTCATGTATGGGAGTATTAATGAAATCTTTTAAAGGGAAAAATAAAAAAAACTTACAATAAGCTGGTTGCATAAATATGCGCACCCTGTTATAACTGGGGATATGGCTGTGTTCATAATTAACCAATCACATTCAAACTCATGTTAAATGGGAGTCAGCACACACCCGTCACCATTTAAAGTACTTCTGATTAACCCCAAATAAAGTTCAGCTGTTCTAGTAGGCTTTTCCTGACATTTTTGTAGTCACATCTTACAGCACAAATCATGGTCCGCAGAGAGCTTCCAAAGCATCAGAGGGATCTCATTGTTCAAAGGTATCAGTCAGGAGAATGGTACCAATGAATTTCCAAGGCATTAAATACATCATGGAACACAGTGAAGACAATCATCATCAAGTGGAGAAAATATGGCACAGCAGTGACATTACCAAGAACTGGATGTCCCTCCAAAATTGATGAAAAGACGGAAAGAAAACTGGTCAGGGAGGCTGCCAAGAGGCCGACAGCAACATTGATGGAGCTGCAGGAATTTCTGGCAAATACTGGCTGTTTAGTGCATGTGACAACAATCTTCCTTCTACATGGGCAAGATGGAAGCCTTATCTTATGAAGAAAAACATCCAAGCCCGGCTACATTTTGCAAAAACACATTTGAAATCTCCCAAAACACATGTGGGAAAATGTGTTATGGTCCGATGAAACCAAGGTTGAACTTTTTGGCCATAATTCCAAAAGGTATATTTGGCGCAAACACAACACTGCTCATCACCAAAAGCACACGGTACCTACAGTGAAGGTGGCACCATCATGCTTTGGGGCTGTTTTTCTTTAGCTGGAACTGGGGCCTTAGTCAAGGTGGAGGGAATTATGAACAGTTCCAAATATCAGTCAGTGTTGACACAAAACCTTCAGGCTTCTGCTAGAAAGAGGAAGAGGAACTTCATCTTTCAGCACGAGAATGACCCAAAGCACACATCCAAATCAACAAAAGAATGGCTTCACCAGAAGAAGATTAAGGTTTTGGAATTGCCTCGCCAGAGTCCAGACCTGAATCCGATCGAACATCTGTGGGGTGATCTGAAGAGGGCTGTGGACAGGAGATGCCCTTGCAATCTGACAGATTTGGAGCATTTTTGCAAAGAAGAGTGGGCAAGTATTGCCACATCAAGATGTGCCACGCTGATAGACTCCTACCCAAAAAGACTGAGTGCTGTAATAAAAGCCAGAGGTGTTGCAACGAAGAATTACTTTAAGAGTGTGCATATTTATGCAACCAGGTTATTGTAAGTTTTTTATTTTTCCCCTTAAAAGATTTCAGTTTGTTTTTCAATTGGGTTGCACAGGTTGTTTTGTCCACAAACTTGTTAATGAAGACGAATGAGTAGGCTGTGCTGGAACTGAACTTTATTACAAAACTCTCAGTAATGCAGCACACATTCGGCTCCTAACTGTTCCATTGGTAAACACCGGCTGCTCCGTTAAGTATGTTGGCGTGATGATGACGCCAGCCGGCAACATCATCACGCCGCTCTCTGTTATAAAATCCTTTTATGTTACAGGTTATAGGTCACATTAGTGGTGGAAAAGGTTTTGAAATGATTTATTTTGGTCTCATTTTTTACATCACAAAAACCTGGCATTTGAACAGGGGTGTGCAGACTTTTTATAGCCACTGTATGTGTATGATCTGCAGATTGGCCTTTACTTCGAGGACATAAAGGATCTGCATCAGGAAATGTTTTGGCCAAACCAGCATTAGTCAGCTGTACTCTCAAAACAACCTTAAGTTGTATCAAATTATGCCTGCTACAAGGGGAAGCAAAGTATATTAATTTAATAGCTATCTCCCACTGATCATCAGTCATTTTTTTTCCAAAGTCACTCTCCCAATTCCTTCTGACCTCTGGTAAATAGTGTGGAGTAGTAATATTCATAACACCATAAATCATAGAAATTAAATGTTTTTGAAATGGAGATAATGAAAGGATATGATCAAATACTGTATATTGATTTGGGGAGGGTCTGGAAATGAAGTAAAATTTTTCTGATTAAAATATCTTAATTGTAAATATCAGAAAAAATGTGCATTAGGCAAGTCGTATTTTTCAGAAAGTTGTATAAATGATCCAAACTTGCCATCTAAAAATAAGTCAGAAATGGATTTAATGCCCTTAGAATACCATATTTTAAGAGTATTATCAGAGAGAGAGGGTGGAAAATTATGATTTTTTTTTTAAATTGGAGAATACACTGAGATTAATTTAATTTAAAAATGTCTCCTAAACTGTGGCCAAATCCTGAGTGAATAAACAATATTGGTTTAAAGGTGAGGAAAACCGAGCACATGCTGTTGCAATCCTGGAATTTCCCCATTGTGGGACTAATAAAGGCTTATCTTATCTTATCTTATCTTATAATACTGAATCTAAACTAAGCTGACAGTCAGCTTTTTCCAATTGCACCCAAGTCTCACATCTGTCTAACCGGTCCCTCTCCGTCCACTGTAACAAAGATTTTATATTACAAGCCCAATAATAATACAACAAGTTTGCTAAGGAGAGGCCTGCCATTTTTTTGATCTTTGCTGACTTTGCCTATTAATTCTATGTGATTTACCATTCCAAATAAATGATACTATAATCTACCTTATTACTAGGCCCCATGATGCCTTGCATGAATTATGGTAGCATCTTTTTTTTTTTTTTTGATTTTGTATACTTTATTGATCCCCAGAGGGGAAATTGAGGGCATCCACCTGGATGGATGAAGCAGCCATGGTACGGCGCTGTTCCTTTACCATTCACACACACATTCACACCTAGGGCCACTTTAGAGTCTCCAATTAACCTAACCTGCATGTTTTTTTTTTGGCCTGTGGGAGGAAACCGGAGAACTCCCGGAGTAAACCCACGCAGACACGGGGAGAACATGCAAACTCCACACAGATCACTGTTGGTCAGGGGCTGAGATTGAACCAGGGATCCCATGGCCAAGGGTGAGTTGCTGTGCTGCCGCAGTGCTAACCACTGCTCCACCGCACTGCAACTTCCAGTATTAGTTTAGAACGTATGGTTGTCACTGAAACGGGACACTTTTCTTTGTTAAAAAACAATGACTTTGGCATCAGAAATGCGTGAACATGGCCTCTTGGACCTCAAAACAGTAACATAATCATACCACTTCCCACGACTATCGAGGGAAGATGACCTTATAAAGTGGCCTCGTAGACAGTAGCTCCATTAGTTAGTGCCGCTGCTAAGTTGCTAACACTGTAGATGACCCATGCTGGCAAAATGAGTCACTTTCAGGACATTTTCAAAACTGGTGTAACATTATTTCCATATTCTGTATTGAAAGATCTTCAAAATGATATTTAATTTGTAGGAAGTGCACAAAAACTGACCTGGAAAAAAGACAATTTGTTTATATTTTGGCTAGGTTGAAAACTCACGTTCGATCGGTCGGGAGTTGTGTCCTCCTCAAAAACATGGGTATTTTTAGAAAGTATGAGTTCTTAGCTTTCCAATGATACCAGGCACTCATAGGGGTTTTCCTGGCACTTTGCCACTACCAAACAGAGAGTCATGATTTATGACTTGTCGTTGCCTGTACTCATAATGACACAGTTGCATTCCAACCTGCACGTCTCCACTGCAAGTCGGCTGCATTTGGTTAAAATATGTTGGACATAATCAAATTTACCTTAGAGCAGACGTACGCCACAACATCGTGCTTGGATGTCGTCTGTCACCGTGTGATGAGAAGCCTCCATTTATCCAGTCTGGCACAACCACGAACACCAGCAACAAGTACCAGAAAAACATTCAAAAAAATACAAAAACTAGAAGAGCTGAAATTAGCTGCCACTTGAGTGCAAAACACGCATGTGGGCTATACATTAAAATGAATTTGAAAAACTTTAAAAAAACCCGCTATTTTAAATGCCCCTGCTATTCCACTCTGACTGACTGATTTAACACTACGTCAGCTGAAACCGGAAGCTCCGCCCATAATCGTTCCTACAGCGGCACCCCCAGGAATAAGGTGGATACTTTCTAACAAGTTTTTTTTTTAAAGTCTTTTTAATGAAGATAGGAATATTTTGAAATAAATAGATAAATTTTGGTAGCACAATCATTTTAATAAGATTAATTTGACCAACTACAGATAATGGAAGTTTAGCCCGTCTAGTGAGATCTTTTTTACATTTGTCCAGTAAAATTACCAAATTTTTAGTAAAAAGAGAGGCAAATATAGATGTAATCTCAATTCCAAAATCTTTAAAACTTGTATTGGCTATTTTAAATGGAAAATAGGAAGAAGAGATTTGAGTCACTTTCTGGTTTAATGGGAACATTTCAGTTTTAGCCAAGTTTATTTTATAGCACGAGATTTTACTAAACTGAGTTGGTATGTTAAGAATGCAGGGTACCGATTGCATAGGATCGAAAACATACAGAATCACCTTATCAGCATATAATGATAATTTATGCCAAGGCTCCCTCACTTTATACCCACAAAGTCCCCAGCCTGTCTTAAAGCAATGGCCAGGGGCTCAATGGTTGTCGCAAAAAGGAGGGGAGATACAGTCGTGAAAAAATTAGGATACCCTGTATAAGCCTGTGTGTGTGTTTTGTTTTGTTTTTAAAACATATTTGGACATATGGATATCTAAAATCGGTGTTTAAAATACTGGGAGATTCATGTAACACAACTTAACAATTAAAAATTAATTCAAGACTTTTTTCAAATTTTCTGTAAAATATAATTCTAAACAAATGGTGACGAATAAATTAGGACACCCCCCATCTTTTTCAGGACACCCCCACATTCATTCCCACTTAAAATGGCTAAAATAAATGTTAAAAAATGCAATTAAAACAAAAATAAGGTTAGACATAGACATGTGGACATTTCCTAATAAAGAACTGAATATTTAATGGGGTGTCCTAATTTTTTCACATGACTGTAAGGTTCAGCCTTGGCGAGTACCTCTACCAAGAGAGAAATAGTTTGAGCACATTCCATTTGTAACTACTGTAGCTTCAGGATGAGAGTAAAGAAGTTTTATCCAAGAAATAAAGTATTCATCAAAGCCAATTTTTTAAACTAAAAATAAATATTGCCATTCAATACGATCAAACGCTTTCTCAGCATCCAGTAATACAATCATTTCTGAAACTGGAGACAATGACGAATAAATTATATTAAGAAGTCGTCTAATATTAGAGCTTGAATGCCAATTTGGAATAAAGCCTGTTTGATCTGGGGGAAACTATATAAGGGATAACCTCCAAACCTACTGCTAACACTTGACAAAATTTTATAATCTGTATTCAATAAAGAGACTGGGCAATACAAAGCACATTGGAGTGGATCTTTACCATCTTTTTGTAAAAGTGTTATCACAGCTTGACGTAAAGTTAATGGAAGACTTCCCAATGATAAGGATTGTTTAAACATGGCCTGGAATAGAGGGCACAATTTGGATGCAAATTTTTTTTTTTATAGAATTCAGATGTATAATCATCTGGTCCAGTGTTTTATTACATTTTAAGGATTTAATAGCCAATAAAATTTCTTCATCTGAGATATTGTTCCTTAAAAATGAGTTATGTTCATCTGATACAAAAGCTAAAGTCAAATTATCAAAAAAACTATTAATTTGTGAAAAACTACTATCACATTCTGTGCTATACAAATCACTATAATATTGTTTAAAGGTTCATTAATTCCTGAACGATCCATAATTATTTCACCAGACACATTATAGACTTTTGGGATAAGGTGAGAAGATTGGGCCTGACAAACTTGTCGAGCTAATAACTTACCAACTTTGTCCCCTAAATCATACATGTCAAATTTAGTTTTATTAAGCCAATAAGAGACTTGGTCTGTCAAAAATAAATTATATTCCGTCTGTAATCTTAATCTTTTTTTAAACAAGTTCTGAAGAGGGAAAGGATAGACATTGTCTATTAATTTCAGTAATACTTTGAGAAATATTCTTGAGTTTAGATTCTCTCACCTTTTTTGTCCTAACGGAGTATGCAGTTATTTGTCCACAAAGATAGATCTTTAAAGTCTCCCATAAAATAATGCAAGAGATTTCCGGGGAATCATTTATTTCAAGAAATGAAGTAATTTGAGAAGAAATGTGCTGCATAAAGTGCTCATCACGTAAAAGTAATGAATTAAATTTCCAATAACAAATAGGTCCAAAGTATTTGGGGAGTGATATTTGGAATGAAACCGCTCCATGATCTGATATAACAATACTATGGTATGAACATGACGTAACGTTTCCCAGACATCTCTTATCCAAAAGAAAATAATCAATTGTGTTATGGGTATGACGAGTATTAGGGGAAAAAAAGGAGAATGCTTTTTGATCATTAAATTTGAATCTCCAAATATGCGAGATGTCATTATGCATCATAAAATCATTAATAATTTTGGCAGATTTAGTTAGCGATTGAAGTTTATTTAAGGATCTACAGTGGTGTGAAAAAGTGTTCGTCCCCTTCCGATTTCTCATTTTTTTGTATGTTTGTCACACTTAAATGTTTCAGATCATCAAACAAATTTAAATATTAGACAAAGATAACACAATTAAATACAAAATGCAGTTTTTAAATGAAGGTGTTTATTATTAAGGGAAAAAATCCAAACCTACATGGCCCTGTCTGAAAAGTGATCGCCCCCTAAACCTAATAACTAGTTGGGCCACCCCTAGCAGCAACAATTGCAGTCAAGCATTTGCAATAACCTGCAATGAGTCTTTTACAGTGCCGTGGAGGAATTTTGTCCCACTCATCTGTGCAGAATTGTTGTAATTCAGCCACATTGGAGGGTTTTCGAGCATGAACCGCCTTTTTAAGGTCATGCCACAGCATCTCAATCAGATTCAGGTCAGGACTTTGACTAGGCCACTCCAAAGCTCCATTTTGTTTTTCTTAAACCATTTAGAGGTGGACTTGCTGGTGTGTTTTGGATCATTGTCCTGCTGCAGAACCCAAGTGCGCTTCAGCTTGAGGTCACGAACAGATGGCCGGACATTCTCCTTCAGGATTTTTTGTTAGACAGCAGAATTCATGGTTTCATTTACCACAGCAAGTCTTCCAGGTCCTGAAGCAGCAAAACAACCCCAGACCATCACACTACCACCACCATATTTTACTGTTGGTATGATGTTCCTTTTCTGAAATGCTGTGTTACTTTTACGCCTGATGTAATGGGACACACACCTTCCAAAAAGTTCAACTTTTGTCTCATCAGTCCACAGAGTATTTTCTCAAAAGTCTTGGGGATCGTCAAGATGTTTTCTGGCAAAACTGAGACGAGCCTTTATGTTGTTTTCGCTCAGCAGTGGTTTTCGTCTTGGAACTCTGCCATGCAGGCCATTTTCGCCCAGTCTCTTTCTTATGGTGGAGTCATGAACACTGACCTTAACTGAGGCAAGTGAGGCCTGCAGTTTTTTGGATGTTGTTGTGGGTCTTTTGTGACCTCTTGGTGAGTCGTCGCTGCTCTCTTGGGGTAATTTTGTCCGGCCACTCCTGGGAAGGTTCACCACTGTTCCATGCTTTCACCATTTGTGGATAATGGCTCTCACTGTGGCTCACTGGAGTCCCAAAGCTTTAGAAATTGCTTTATAACCTTTTCCAGACTGATAGATCTCATTTATTTTGTTTCTCATTTGTTCCTGAATTTCTTTGGATCGCAGCAAGATGTCTAGCTTTTGAGGATCTTTTGGTCTACTTCACTTTGTCAGGCAGGTCTCGTTTAAATTATTTCTTCACTGAGAGTCAGACCTGGGTGCGGCTAGAGAAATTGAACTCAGCTTTCCAAAGATGAGATAAATCACAGTTAATTCATGTTTTAACGGGGAGAGGGAGGGGGAGGGTGGACAAATCACTTTTTCACACAGGACCATGTCGTTTTGGATTTTTTTTTACCCTTAATAATAAACGCCTTCATTTAAAAACTGCATTTTGTGTTTACTTGTGTTATCTTTGTCTAATATTTAAATTTGTTTGATGATCTGAAACATTTAAGTGTGACAAACATACAAATAAATGAGAAATCGGGAAAAGGGCAAACACTTTTTCACACCACTGTATCTTCACTACTACTGAGAACACAATTAAAGTCCCCCCCTTCTATCAAATATTGATTACGGATATTGGGTATGGAAAAAAAATAATTTACTAAAGAAATCAGGGTAATCAAAGTTAGGGGCATAAATATTAATTAAAATAACAGGGTTAGCCCATAACTGACCAGAAACAATAAGGAAACAGCCATTCTTATCGGCAATAATCTCCTTGGTTTAAAAAAAAAATCTCTATGTATAAGATTAGCCGTTCCTCTGGTTTTAATATTAAACCGAGAATGAAATACCTGTCCAACCCAATCTTTCTTAAGATAGTTCACATTTATTCAAAAGGTGAATCTTTTGTAAAAATAATATATCTGCTTTTAATTGTTGTTAAAAAAAAAATAATTTCTGTATTTTCACTCGCGTATTCATACCTTTTAGATTTAATGACACAAAATTAATAACCTGATTTAGATTCCAACTGGGTGTGGCTACCATGTCATAAATGGCTTAACTGACCTAGAAACCAAAACAAATAAAATAAAAAAATAAAATCCAAGTAGGAGAGGAAGGTTAGAATAGTGCTCTCTTCTGGCAGTTTCAAGAGCACCCAACCCATACTGAACTCTGAAGTAATACAGGTGCCGTGACTTAACTCTCAAAATATTGTGAAAAACTACTAAGGGGTATACTGACCCACATCCAATGAGCCAAACTGGTGATATATAACTACCATCCTTTCTCGGCAAAAAAGTTATCAGCCTTATAACCATAACAAAATAATAATGCCCAAAAAAAGAAAAAAAATTGCACCTTACTAATCTTAA
This sequence comes from Pholidichthys leucotaenia, assembly GCA_020510985.1. Classification (NCBI taxonomy): domain Eukaryota; kingdom Metazoa; phylum Chordata; class Actinopteri; order Cichliformes; family Pholidichthyidae; genus Pholidichthys; species Pholidichthys leucotaenia. The sequence continues at coordinate 334,703,826 of CM035841.1, forward strand.
TGTACTTTAGAACTGTGTGGACAGTCAATTTAAGCCTACATTGGGGATGATATTGAGTACTGATATGCAATGTTAAAATATTTACCTCGCTGCCAGTAGCAGGTCCTGTGACTGAGTTATTGATGTCTGCAGCACTGATATGCTCAGATGTTATAAATTTTGTTTTTAGTACTAGATAATTTCTCTCCTACAGTATGAAGTGGTAAACCAAATAATCATATAATCAATCATATATGCTAAAAAAGTGATAAAAGTAGCAATACATTGATGTATATGTATGCCAGGGCATGAGAAACAAAACTAAATAGGTTTTAAAAAAATTACATAAAAATTCCCATCCTGACAAAAATCATCATCAGATATCAGCCATTGGCTGTCCTGGCATTCAGATATCAGCAGTGACCATAGAAATCTGGTTGACTTCTACTCCACAGTCCACTGGCACCAAGCTGAGAGTGTCAGCTGCTGCAGAAGAAGCTGCTGCTGTCTGTGTGTGAGTTCATATGAGCATAATCACCTCTCCGTCTCAATGACTACTTATCAGCGGCAGGGCAGTGATGAACTGTAGTGATGGCGCTGGCTGTGCTGGTCTGATCTACTCCTCAGTGAGCCAATGTAGCTTTCTCAGGCCCAAGCCTCCGCAAATGCCGCCACCAACCCTCTCCTGCTATCGACACTGGTTTCTGATTAGTGCCATTTTCTGACCTCCCATCTGTCTGCTTGCTTTTTGGTTTCTTAATCCTGACATTTTCATACCATGGAGCCCCCCCTCCCACACACACACATACACACAAACAAGCAGCCTGGTGGTGAGAAGAAGCTAAGACTTAATTGCTGTCAGTGGCACTACAGATGGCTGCATTAACTGAAGTTAAAACGACCCGTGTGTGAAACCTCTTGTGTAACTCCGAAGGACAGCCCCATACTGCTGCTGCTGCTTTCATGACTGTCTGTCTGGTCCTGTCTGCGACCAACAGTCACCACCACCACCACTCACTGCTGTGTCAGTACCGGCTTTTTATTCCTAAACACTCTTCTAGTGATACGTATTCCTCATCAGTTTGGTGAGCACCTCTGTGAGAATGTATCACACACTGTGTTTGAGCTTTTATTAGCTCCACCAAGGAGGTAATGTTATCGGTGGGGTTTGTCTGTCTATTTGTCCATCTGTCCATTTGTTAGCAGGATTACGCAAAAACTGCTGAACAGAGTTTGATGAAAATTTCACCAGAGGTGGCCCTCCGGCCAAGGATGAACCCATTAAATTTTGGTAATGATCTGAGGGTGCATACCTCCACCAAGGCCCTTGTTTGAATTTGTGCAGCAGGATTACACAAAAACTACTGGATGGATTTGGATGAAAATTTTCACCAGAGCTAGTCCTTGGCCTAGAGATTTGTCCGTCTGTCCGTTTATTTGCAGGATTATGCAAAAACTGTTGGATGGATTTTGATCAAAATTTCACCAGAGGTAGCCCTTGGGCCAAGGATGAACCCATTAAATTTTGGTGACGATCTGATAATGCATCCCTCTGCCAAGACTCTTATCTTCTCACAGCGTGTTAGCAAGAATACTCCAAAACTACTGGATAGACTTTGCTGCAATTTTCACCAGAACTGGCTTGTGGCCTGCACACAAACCCATTACATTTTGGAAGTGATCTATGACAGACGGAAGGAGCCTTGGTGGAGGTATGCCCTCTCTGAGTGCTTTTCTAGTTTTAGTCCTGCTCTCTGATGGAAACTTGCTGGAGTAGATGGCCTTTTTGGCTTAATTTCAAAGCGGTCTTTTTTTAGTCTGTAGTGTAGGTCAGGCCTGAGAATGATTAAGCGGTTTAATTTGCTCCCAAAAAACAATTTAAAACAGGTACTTTGTTACCTCCACCAAGGAGGTAATGTAATCGGGGTGGTTTGTCTGTTTATCTGTTTGCCTGTTAGTAGGATTACGCAAAAACTACTGAATGGATTTTGGTGAAAATTTCAGCAGAGGTAGCCCTTGGGCCAAGGATGAACCCATTAAATTTTGATGATGAGCTGAGAGTGCATACCTCAACCAAGGACCTTGTATATATTTGTACAGCAGGGTTGCACAAAAATTATCAGATGGATTTGGATGATATTTTCACCAGAGGTGGTCCTTGGGCTAGAGAGGAACCCATTACATTTTAGTGATAATCAGAGAGTGCATACCTCCTGCAAGGCTCTTATCTTCTCAAAGTGTGTTAGCAGCAATACTCCAAAACTAATAGACAAACTTTGATGAAATTTCCATCAGAAATGGTTCTAGGCCTACACACACACACACACACACACATTACATTTTGGAGGTGATCCATGAGGGATGGAAGGAGCCTTGACAGAGGTATGCGCTCTCTGGGTGCTTTTGTAGTTTTTTTTAAATTTATTTTTGTCTCTCTGTGTTGGCCCTGCGATGGACTGGCGATCTGTCCAGGGTGTACCCTGCCTCTCGCCCAAAGATGCTGGGATAGGCTCCAGCCCCCCCGCGACCCAAAAAGGATTAAGCGGAAGAAGATGGATGGATGGAAAAATTACCTAAATAATGCTGTAAATTAACCACAAATAATGTAAATAATATAACAACAGTCATTCTGTGAGTCTGTGTGCCACCGTAGAAAGTGAAAACTATTAATTCACTACAGCTGTCCTGAATACCAGTTTCTCTCTCAGTAGACTGTATCAGCATCAATATCTTATCAGAAATTTGTGACTTTTCTTGTGAATTGGTGTTTTTTTTTTTGTATGTGTGTGTTTGTAAATGCCCCCTCAAAAGAAGTGATATGTTATTAATTCACAATTTCTACTTGTAAATGTACTATTTTTTTCCATTAATTTTCAATTTCTTCCCATAATTTTGATTTTTTTCTTGTATACTTGCTATTGTATTCATGTAAATATGTAGCTTTTAAATGATCAATTTTCTGCCCTTTTGTTTGTATATTTTTCTAGGTTTTTCACCAAATGTTGGGATTTTTAATTTACCTTTTCTTAAAATGGCACAGTAAGAAAAAAAATATCCACATATCATATTTAAAAACCAAATAGAGTGAATGAATATCTGGATAATGAAATATTTGCATACAGCCCTACAACTGACAGTTTAGAAATGTTACATACCACATAATTAACAATGGCTATTGTTGAGTAGGTGGCAATAGCTAAGTTTAAAAATTAAGCTAATGTAGAAGTTCCAGAATGTTTAATTCCTCTGGACCCCGTTCACATGACGTCATGTGAATGGCGTCCATAACTTGGTTTATTCGCCATTTTGGGTATCCCGCTCCAGGAGTTGCCTGGCAACTTCATTTAGACTGCAATGCCACCAAGTGTATAAAAATGGCCTAAACCTGTTTTCCTGGGTGCTTCATAGGTGCTCTTAAAAAAAAAAGTCCCCCAACCCCCACTCCATATCCTAGCAAACTCTTGACCTATTAGTCAAAGCTTGCCTTCAGGGTTTCACAGCTTGCCCTGAAGCTCTCTACTAACTGCACTAAACTGTATCACTCAGGTACGATAACATGCATCGCTCCAAGCTTTTGCTGTTAAATATTGATCACGGTATCCTTTTAGCCTGAATCTGATCAGCTGATTATAGAAGTGTGCTGCTGATGAGTGCTGCGGTGCCCCAAAAGTTGAACTTTTTTCATCTTTTAGCACCGTAAGCACAGTGACCAAAAACGCTTACCGCTGAGAATGTTTTTGTGCCGAAGGTGCCGACCACATTAAACACTGGATTACATAGAAAATGAACAGAAAAAATGCCCAGTGCACACTTGAAGGGGTTGAATTCAAACTGTCCATCTAAACTATATGAACTACAAGCTTAAATGGTTGCACCTATCAGATATGAAATGTTGACTACTTGAGTGCTCAGTAGGTATGTACGTAGCTCTTCCGTTGGATAGCAATGATCCATAGCTTTCACCTTTCAACACCCTTGGGAAAGTGATCAAATGAAATTCTCTTGGTGCTATAAAGCTGGATTCATGCTGCACCTCTGTTGTCTGCGTACGCACAACCGGAAAGCTTGTGTGACAAAATTTATGTTATATCCCCCAGTCTGCTAGTGTCTGCAGAGCTCTTCTGTGGATGACCGCGTGCAGGCCAAATTTTCTGACCGCACAGCCTGCGGCTCGACCATGTTGACTGCGCATGCACAAGATTAAACGTCCCATTAAACGTCCCCTGTACCAACACAGCGTACATAGTCAAAGTAGACGAAGAAGACCAAGAGGATGTGGAAGACGGGAATAAACATACATGACTCATTTTGCAGCAGCAGCAGCTTGAGCAGAGACGAGCACTGGAAAATGGTAATTCCTCCTTTTCCTTGAAACAACGCCATTGTTGTTGCTGCAAAAAAAGTGCGTCCCTCTTGCGTTTATAGCCAGTGAACAAACTGGCGTGTTAACGCATTTGTGCTACCCATAGGGCTGGGACAAAACTACAAATAACGGTTGTGTGCATGCGTCAACCGCTTGGCCTGGTAGATGAAAAAAGTGAGCATGTACAGCGCTGCGTGCGTGCTGGGGTCGTCCAAAGCACATGTGGCCCAGAGGGGAAATGCAGCATGAATCCAGCTTAACAATTAGAGCAACCCACAGCAACACAACAAGACATAACATACAAATGTTGCAAAAAAAAAAAAATCACAAAGTTTAGTATTGTTTATCACATACGCGGCTTACAACGTGATATCCAAAATGGCGGCGAGGGCAGCTTGACCTTTGACTGGGGCATTGCTGCACATGAGGCTGTCTCCAAGTGTGAGTTGTACCACATAGACTTCCATTTTGAAATACAAAGCTTTACGTTTTTGGTACCTATTAAGGAAGTCAAGTGACTACAAACTTCATGATCATGATCTTCATCATAAAAAAGTCATTTCTTATTTCTTTTGTGACTTAACGGACATGTTTTGTTTATTATTGCTCATGCTGATGTGATGTCTGTCCCCTACAGGATTGTGCAGGCAAGGTGTCAGGAGTTCAGACCATCATGCCCTCTACTCTGGTACAGGAAGTGTGTGTGTGAGTGTCCCCGGTTGGCTCTGTTGGGATGAACATGCCACTGCACCAAATGTCTGTCATTCCCCTCGATGTCGCCTCATCGCGGGTGTCAGGCAGTGGGAAAGCGAAGGACAAGGACAAGCAGGTATGTGACGAGATAAAAGGAATAAACCAGGTCGTACTGTAAAGGCTGGGGACACAGCTGAGGATTATGGGTGGTTTTATCATGTTTTTTTTTTCCTAGAGAGACATTGTAGCACAATGAAATTGATCATTTTCCGCTGAACTGATCCTTCATTACACGTTACCCACAAAACAAAACCTGCACAAGCCCCAGTCAACTCTCACGGGACGAAAACTGTTTAAACAGGAGGCATAACAAATTAGACCAGAGGGACAATTGTGTGTTTGATTGTTGAGAGTTTAAGTGGCAGAGCTTCTCGTGGTTATGATGAGTAAAAGAAGGAGGGTTGCACTTTTTTCTTATCATGAATGATACTCATACGATTCATATTGCACTCTGGAACACCTTAAACTAGCAGTAGGCAAGATTTAAGTTTTGGTTGCCTCCACATGGCTTTTATTGGCCAGACCCCTCCTCGTCAAAAATATACTCTTGTCCACAAGTACATGCCTCCACCAAGGTTGTTATTCTATTCTATTCTGTCCTGAGATATTCTGTTTAATTCTATTCTGTTCTGTCTACCTGACATGAAACCTGCAGTAGTTGCCACAGTTAATATTCTAAGAGGAGAATAGAAAAAGAATGTTTGTTTTAATAGAATGAGTCAGAGGAAGGGTGCACGCCTGTACTGCTCAACGGTGTGAGAGACAAAGAAGAGCATGTACTGGTTTATTCTTCAAAGGTGGTTTAACATTATGGTGATGGAAGATCTTATTTTTATACACGAGTAAGGAATTTCCTTACATTCCAACACAATGTAAAAATTGAGTGTCACATATCATTCTCATTTATTTAAATATTTGAAATGCCAGACATTAATATTTCAACTTTTCCGTTTTTTGCCATACATTATTTTAAACTATGCCCTGTGCTGGATTTTTAGTTTTATTGATAAATGTCGCTTTTATCTGGTGAATAAGGGAAAAGCTTTAGTCCCAAAAATGCATATTTAGTTAAGTTTATTTACATCTTGGCCAAGAAAGGAAAAGTGTTGTGTCCTCGCTCACAGGCGCCTCACCAGAAGCTTCAGAGTTCTACACACAGAGGGCAGAGCTTTAATCTGTGAGACAAACGGATAGGAATTGTTTTGAGAAAGCTGAGTGTACCACCGTCAAGGCAGTCAGTTGGCCCATGAACGTCCCACAACATTTGAGGACAAACACTGTGAGGTCAGTTGTTACAGAATGACCGGACAATAAAAAAAATCCATAATGGTATGCAATAAATGAATCTTTTACAGCCCTCTGTCATAGCTACATCTGCAGCAAGAAATTACTCAGTTTTCTTTAAAACTTTATTATGTCTAATTCTTTCTTTTAACTAGATTTGATGGGGTGTAAATTTCTTTTTAGAAAACAGGTCATTATTACTTAAAAGCAAAATAAAAACAGCTGGATCCCCTGGAGAGAGGTTGGCAGAAATGTTGACCAAGTGGAAGGAATAAAAAAAAATGTTTCAATTCTACATGACAGAACATGCAGGTTAGGTTAACTGGAGACTCTAAAAGTGGCCCTAGGTGTGAATGTGTGTGTGGCACCGTGGCTGCTTCATCCATCCAGGTGGATGCCCTGAATTTCCCCTCTGGGGATCAATAAAGTATATAAAATAAAAAAAATGACAAGAGTTCAAGTAGAAAAAAAAATTATTCCATGAGTCCTGTCAGAGAACAGTCACCAAGGTAATTGTCTAATACCAGAAGCAGCAGCACAGTGACATGAATTCATACATTAACTCAAGTTGGTGTATGACTTGAATTGACGTGAATGTATGACGTGGTGCTGGTGGATGGAGCGAAGAATTTTCATCTAATGAGCCTGGTCAAAGTCTGAGCTGCTTTTCCATTTGTGCCACTAACCTCATGTAGGCCCTTGGTTTTTGCAGTTGAATGCTGGCAACACACATGGGATTTGTTTTTAGTGTTTTGTATCTTTTTTTTTTTTTTATTATACTTATATATTAAGAAAAAAAGGAGCATTTGTGTCTCTGATCTCCACTTCTATTGAATTAAGGCCAGAAAAATGAAGCTGTCGAATCTGAAAACTTATCTGGCTGTTTGACACTTATCTATTCTGTCCAATGGGAATTTTCCTTTTGCTTTGTTCTCCGAATTCTGTAGTTTTTAACAAATGATAACTACTGTTCTTAAACTCTTACCAACTAGGTGTCATTATTAACTATCAAGTATTTTTTTTAGTTAAACATCTAAAATTACCATCATAATAGATAATATTAAAACAAATCCATGTATATCATCACACTCAACTGATGTGCACATGAAGTTAATCCGTGTTTGTTTTTTTGTTTTTCTTTCTTATTCTATAAACACAAAAAACTGAAGTGTTCTCCCAGTGTGTTGTCATGGTAATGCAGTTAACTAGCATGCCACTTTAATGGGATTTCCTGTGTCATGCACTTGTATATTAAGCATTTCACATGCTATTTCATATGAAAATTACCGTTAGTGTTATCACCACCTTTCACAATGTAAAGAGCACTCAAACACTTGTACAAAAGTAGATGTTAAAGGGGACATGAGATGAAAATTTCACCTTTTTAGTGATTTTGGACATCTATTTGAGTTTCTGCCCTGCTGGAAAGAGTGGCTACCAATGGAAAAACTGGACAAAAACCCCCAACTGTGCCACTTTATTATGCTCAGCCTGTCTTAGTACCTCTCTCTAAATGAGCGATTTTGATTTTGCTCTGGCTGTGATGTTAGAACTGGAACTCACTGGAATGATACCACCCTCCCATTTTAACCATGATGGGGGACTCCTGTCAATGCTCAAACCCTCACTTCCAGTGCTACTAGCTGCTACAGAGCTAACATAGTGATCGTGGCTTGTTGCCATTTCCTTTAAAACCTTTTTATCCCACTTGACATCTCTGTTCCTACCTAGTTCATTCACTCACACTTAATACTTTCTCGCATCATTCTGGTTTATATTGAAATAAATGGACTGGCACATGGGCCTAGTAGCACCTCAGCTAGCTGGCCAAGGTTGGCCTGCCTGCTGCCCTGGAGATGGCTTCAGCTGGGAGAAGCCAGTGGATCAGCCTACCTAGTGCTAGCTTAGGTGTTGGTTCACTACGTATCTGTTGTGTAGAGAGTGTGGTGCGTGTGTGTGGCCCTTAGGGCTTGCCGTAGCTGCCCTGGTGGTGACGCCAGGTGGGCTGCGGTACCTGTGTATATTTCTGGGTGTGTTCAATAAAGTTCAGTTCGCTGCATGGCATAAGAGGACTCCCAACTATTATTACAGACATAACATTTTGGCGACGAGAGAAAAACCATGGAGGTGTATGGGCTAACTCCACCTCTGCTGTCGTTTCTAGAGTGTCCGGGGGAGCCAGCGACCCGGTGGACGGATTGGATGGCTGTGCTTGGGGGACGCATCGCTGGGCTGGGCCTGGGTAGACTCGACACAGACCGAGGACGGGCACTTCTGGTCCGTCATCTCGGCGCAGAGGGTCGGAGAATTCTCAGCATGTTGGGAGAGACGGCGCATTATGCAGATGCTGTCAGGCGGCTGGCTGGACATTTTGCCGAACGTCCAAGGGACAAGAAGCTGGGACTGTGGTTGGTGAGACTGTTGGCGCCAAGAGGAGCTAAGCTAGTTAGCTCGGAAGAGCTAAAGGCTCAGTCTGTGGCGACGGGAAGGTCAGCTACAACGCTAGGTGCGTGCCAAAATCAAGCTACAAGCTACCAGCTGGGTATCCAGGGGGGTCCTGAGCCCCTGGTTATTGGAGACGGCGAGCCAGCTGAGGAGATCAGCACGGTGCGTGACTGTAGCCCTGGTGGTGTTGATGGCATGGTGAGCAGCTACAGCGGAAAGGGAGAGCAGCGACCGGGCTCAACTGAGTCTTCCTCACAGCTGCAGTCCGGGCAGCGGGAGACCGGGAGCAAGCAGGCTGAAAACGCCAGGAAGCAGCAGAGACAGCCGGGTGCAGAGGCAGTGCAGTGGAGTGCCTTGGACGAAGGTGCTGGGCACAGTGGCGAGGCGCCTGGGTCGGTAAGTGATGCCGGCGAGTGATGCTGTGAGACCTGGGAGAGAGCAGCGACAGTTGGGAGCAGAGGCAGCACAGCGGAGCACCTTGGACAATGGAGATTAGGTGCTGGGTGCCACGGAGGTCAGGCAGGACCTCAGTGCTGGCGCTCAAAGCGCCTTGGATGAGGGTGCTGGGCATTACGGCGAGGTGCCCGAGTCGACGGGTGACGCCGACAACCGAGCTTTGGTTTTCCCCGGAGCTCGGCCACAGGGGGCCAGAGTGTCAGGGGCTACAATGGCGGCAGTTGCAGCAGTTTTGGAGATGGTCGGGGGTGGGCTGACAGGCATGGAGGGACTGCGTGCCAGGCAGCAGCACTGCGGGTCCGGACGGGAGAAGCGGTTGAAGGTGAGGAGTAGAGACATTCTCGCCGGGGAGGTCGGCTTCGACCCCAGGGGCAGGCAGCTGCCAGGGGCGCGCATGCTGTGGGGCCGCCCTGGGCCCCCGAGCCGGTTTTACCCATGGCTGTCCGTGGACATTGGTGTCACGTAAATAATTTTACTGCAAATATGTTGATATGATGTCAATAATATGTTTATATGATTGCATGAGTGTAGGAATGTGTTGTTGTGGGATTATTTTACTTATTTTGAGACACGGTCCTGTTTTAGTTGTTTTTGGGTGAATGTGTTGGGCCATTCCAGTTCACTGTTCCCTGTTAATTCCTTTAGTGTATGATTTGGGTCTCAAATTGGGGTGGATCTGGATTGTGTGTATGCGTTTTGCACTTTTGTAAGGGGGAGGGGAATGTTGTGTAGAGAGTGTGGTGTGTGTGTGTGTGGCCCTTAGGGCTTGCCGTAGCTACCCTGGTGGTGACGTCAGGCGGGCTGTGGTACCTGTATATATTTCTGGGTGTGTTCAATAAAGTTCAGTTTGCTGCATGGCATAAGAGGACTCCTGACTGTTATTACAGACATAATATCCTCACTAGATAACTATGTTCACTCTTGCTGTACTGATCTTGTGGCATTCTGGCTTGATTTGTTTGTCTACTGCCTGCTGCTCTTCCTCTTACGCTGGGGAGAACATGCAAGATTAGCCTGCCTAGTGTTGGTAGGGTTACTCATTCACTTATTCAGACCCGAAAGACCAGATAAATCCTTTGAAATCACACACGCCTGTCTTTGGTAATGCTATATTTGGTGTTTTTCACATTACATTCAGCCATTAGTTAGTTCAGTCTGTCTATACATTCAGTATACATTTTCAGTATACTTGTTAGTATAAGAAAACAGTTGTAAATGTACAATTAAAAATGTGTTTAAAAAAAAATCACAACTTAAAAACTTGAAGCTACTTGGAAAGAAAACTGACAAACTTGCAGAGAAAAGTAGCAAATTTATAAAAAAAAGTTGCAAATTTGAGGGTATGTTAAACACAGTATCTAGTGCATCTCCATGTGGATATGGCAAAAATGGCTCAAAATTGCTCTTTCCTTACTGGCCCCTGCTGCCCTACAAAGGCAAAATGCAGTAACAAATTAAAATAAAATACAGTTTTAAAAATGGTCAAAGTGACTGAAGAAACCTTTTTAATAGGCCAGCCAGGCATGTTAGTGTTAATGCATTAAAAAAGCGTCCTTCAGAACAAACTGACACTTTGTCAGGTGACCGAGGTCACAAGGTCCAAATCAGTGTTTTTACTCAATATTGATCAAATCTGTAATTGGTGTGTTTAGCCTTTGCAGTGCAGCCTGGTTTAGAACTTTCTTGATCCTGCTTCTGGAGCCGGGTTTGTGTTGAGCATGCGATGTCTACTGACATAACACCTTCCTGACACATCATTTCTTGCACAATCGGTGTTCACTGTGAAACTCAGAATGACCAACACAGCTGGTTTACATCTTGTTCTTTCCTCAATGCGGAAGTGAGATGTGTAACATTTTGTACAGTGCATGATAAACAGGTTTTCGGGAATTCCGAGAGTACTTGTGTGAAGGATGGTGTCTGTTAAGTTAAACCGTATGCTTGACGGTGCCTGGGTGGTATTTGGCTCTTGTTGCCATGCTTGCCAACAGTGCTTAGGTCCAGACTTCTCTGCTTTGCATCATGCTCTTCCTGTGTCTGTGTCCTGCTGTTTGAGACTTTTTTTTCCCCCTGAGGAATAAGTGGATAAACAGCAGCAACTCCCATCCTCCCTGTGGGACCATCAGCAGAGTGGAAAAAGGAGAAACTGAGCGCAGGACAAGAGGAGAGGGCCAACACTGAGCTTTTGCCATGAATGCTGATCAGCTTAAGGGTCCTAGAGGTGTGCTTGTGTGTGTGTGTGTGTGTGTGTGTGTGTAAATCTGGATTTTAGCCACACAGCGCAGTGCCATCTGACCCTCTTAGACAACACAACTGGTCTTTTAGCGCCTAGAGGGGGGGCAAAAAAAGGCAGAAGTTTCCTCTGCTTATAATTCAGCGTTAGTCAGCTGCTCCTTTTGAGAGCATCACATCTTACACTGTTGCCGGTCCCTTTTTGGCCTCTCTCTCCTTCAGCTCCACTCAAGTTCATTTGTCTTCTTCAAAATCCTCTTTGGATATGTGCTTGTGGGCATTTGGTCCATGCGCTGTGGTCCTCCACTTGAGAGGTCATGCTAGGATAGATAAATTGAGGTTTAAAAATATTTTTTAAAGTGCATAAAGCAACTAAGAGCAGAAGTTTTACAGCTAGGAAAAAAAAAAAAAAAAAACCAGAAAGTTATCTGACATTTCTCAGCCTTTAGAAATAATGCAGTCAGATTTATTTAAGTCTGTGCTTTTTTGATCAGACATGCAGCACATAGATTATGGATGAGTTGACAAAGTCACTTCATTCAGGTTATCGGGTAAGGAGGGAGGAAATAAACTGACTTAGCCATTTTGAATTTCTAAGCCTTTTCAGAGCTGTGCGTTTAGTTTTTTGTCGGTTATCATATTGCCTCATCCTCATCTGCACGATCATTTACTGACATATTTAAGTAGATAATTTATAAATCACAGTGGGATGCACCTGTAGCTTCAGTGGTCACTGCAACAACTGTATGCTCCATTATATATGCTATAGTAACATAAATGGATGAGCCCCCCCCCAGCCTATTGTTATATTTAGTAGTGCATCATTGATTGAGCACACACTCAACACTGCGATACCTGATGCCTGCCCTTTTGATGGTGCATTTATTTTTTATGAAAGCACGGAGAGTGATGAAGGCTTTTCTGTTCTGTAAGCGTGTGTCATAGTTGAGGACGGGGAGCACTGCCTGTTGCTCCTGATGTTTGGCGGCTTGGTAACAGCCACTGCCGCCGCAGAAAAGTTCCTGGGCACTGATGGGGAATCTCTGGGCTTTGTAGAGACCGAGATCAAACGCTGACCAATCACAGTGAAAACTTTCGACACATTCTCCAGACCAGACAGAGAGTTTTAATGCGTCTGGACTTTTTGACATAATGAGGCATCATGATTATTGTGACATTTTGATTTTGCTCCTTTAATTTTACTATATTTATTCCTGGCTTAATATGCTACTGAGGTGTACACACATTTGTTCAGATGCTTGTTACACAGGTATTAAGTTTTCAAATTTGGTATTCAAATACTCAATTTTCTCCTCCAACTACTTGATTTTTATACAGGTAAATTTACCTTTATCAAATCTGATTAAAAAAAAATCCCCTTAAATTTAGGAGAAAATATCACAGATTCACAAAAAAAAAAAGTAGGAACTTGATAATGAAGTCAAAAAATTTACAATTACATGAACGGTAATGAATTAAATTAATTTACAATTGACCTACCCTGCCTCTCGCCCAAAGATGCTGGGATAGGCTCCAGTCCCCCCGTGACCCGAAAAGGATTAAGCGGAAGAAGATGGATGGATGGACTTGAATTAATTTGCAAATATATAAAAATAATTTGTGTGGAAAAAATGCTAATTTATGAGAAAAGTTTCAATTTAAAAGAAAAATTGTAAATTTATAAACCAAAAAATGTTAAATTATGAATGAAAAAATGCATATGTATAGGAAATGTAAATTTAGAAGAAAAAATATCTAAAATTTATGAATAAAAAATGTAAGCAAAAAGCTGCAGATTAAATAGAAAAAGTTCCAAATTTACAAGAAATGCAGCATTTCTGTAAAACAGTGACACTGATTCAGGCCACCGAAGAAGAAGTGGTGTATAAGACATTCAGATATTCTCTCTGGATTGTTGCTCAATATCTGGAACCCCAAAAACTGCTATTTGGGACAGCCCTAAATCATATGAAAACCTGCCAGTATGCCATGGAAACTGTTAAAGTTTTTGGCAGATGCTTGAAGATTTTACATGATTTCCATAATTTGTATAAATGTAATGCAGCAGTAAAAGTTTACTTAGCACTTCATATCCACAAAAATGAATTTCTGGATTTCCCATTATATGCCAGTAACACAACCCTCATGAAGCACAGTTCAGACTTCAGTTGTTGGGCATCCTTTTTTGTCCCTAATTAGAAGTCATTCTGGACCACTGCTTTACTTTTGTCACAGTGTTGGGGCCCTCATCATGTGAAAATGGGAAGGGTTTTTATATAGCTAGCTATAAACTCATTAATGTGTTTGACTAAAAAAAAAATTGACTGATTATCTCAGCACTATCACTGTGGCCATTATGAGAGATTTCTGCAGAGAGACTAAAGCATATAGATAGAAGCACTGGGATGAAGACATCAAGTATCTTGCATGCCAAAAACATGCAAGTTAGGTTAACTGGAGACTCTAAAGTGGACCCAGGTGTGAATGTGTGTGTGAATGTTGAAAGGGTTTGGTGCCGCACTAGTGGCTGCCTCATCCACTCATGTGGATACCCTGAAATTGCCTGCACTACAGTTGTATGTACAGCAATATGACAATAAAGTTGATTTGATTTGAAATTTCTCCATTGTGGAACTAATAAAGGACTAAATCTGAAAAAAAGTAGAGGTTTGGAGAAGAGAGTCTTGTCATCATGTTACAAGAACATGACTGCCTGAGCAATATTAGTATCCATCATACAGAGCCTGATGTGCGTCATCTTGTGGGTGGCTGTTACTAATTGACATTTGATTGCATAGGTAACATCTGGTGTCCTATGTCAGTCAAACGTTTTCTTCCTCCCATTAGTTGTTGTGTCAGTTGCTCTCCTCAAACTTGTGAGCTGTTAACTTGGTGCCCGCCCACTTTGTGTCATTTATTTTGCTTGTTTTGAATACTTCAAATGACAGTGCTCCTCAGTGAGAATGAATAGTGACATGTGACTTCCAATGTGTATCGACAGTTGCAATCAAAATTATTTAACCCCCACTGCAAATTAGGTTTATTGGCAAAATGTACAAACTAGCGGCTGTTTGCAATGAACAAATCAAGCAAGAACAATTTAAATAGCTCAACACGACTAATATTACAAGTGGTTTCTCCAAATTCAACACAAAATGCCACTTTTAATGACTACTGCAGTCTCAAAATTATTCAACCCCTTCATGACAATCATCTTTAGTACTTAGTGGAACACCCTTTTGCTGTTAGGACCTGCTGCAAACATGATGCATAGCCAGACACCAGCTTCTGTCAGCATTCTGAGGAATCTTAGCCCATTCTTCATGGGTAAAGGCCTCCATTTCACTAATATTCATGGGTTTGCATGCTGCAACCACCTTTTTCAAATCCCAGCAGAGATTTTCAATGGTGTTCAAGTCAGATCACTGTGATGGCCACTATAGTATCTTCCAGGACTCTTCTGAAACCAAGCTGTGGTGGACGTTGAGGTATGCTTGGGATCATTGTCCTGTTGGAAGGTCCAATAATGCCCAAGCTTCAGCTTCCTTCCGGCCAACACCAGTGTCCCACCGTGCGCTCCACGAACGTTTGGGGGGGAGGCACACTCAGCCTGCCCAGTCAGTGGTACAACAAAGTCCCAACTGCTGCTTCATTGTGGAGTGGAATGACCAGATCAACTGCATATTACATGCAGACACATGCTTTGACTAAACGACAGCAAGACGCAAAAATGTCCAAATAAAATAAATAATTTTTACTTAAATATTTACAGACAAATGGGCAACACTGATGTAAAACTTGCAGCCAAATAGGTCATTCTGCTCTGTGTGTGTGTGAGAGAGAGAGAGAGAGAGAGAGAGAGAGAGAGAGTTAAGGGGTCGGCGCTGTACCATGTGGATGCCCTGAATTTCCCTCTGGTGATCAATAAAGTATACAAGATACAAATACAATAATAATAATTCGGTGTTTTGTACTTATAATATTGCTAAAATATAAAAGGATGCACTACAATGGGTCTCAAATATTTGTAAATGTGTCCTGTTATGGTTCTGCATGACTTTATTGACGATAGACTGTAAACTACACATAAACTAAATTATAATGGTGACTGAACAACTCCCATTCCCCAAAGTGCAACATACAACATTTATGAATATGTCATAAAAGATCACACAAATAAGTCATCTGACAAAAAAATAAACAAGCAGTTCTTAAACAGTGGCTAATATTGCATGTCCCATTCATTTTCAATTATTCTGTAATTAATATTCACACAATCAAATAAATCTCAGTTCAGTCCCTTTCATATTTGTCAAAGTCTAACGTGTGTGATTGCCTACATATAGGCTACACCTCTGTATTCCACTTTCAAACAGCCTGTGTTTGGGCCTGTAAAGCCTGATTGCGTTACCTGTTTCTGACAGGAATACTTGCTTTCTACGGGCATGCACTAGTATTCTAATATGCATAATACAGTCCTATTTCAAAATTGATTCAAATGGATTGTAGTACCACCAACTACTATAGCGCAAACCTGGCCGTCATCTGATTTTGGGATTTGGCAGATAGAACATGATCAACATCTCGTCTTTGCGCAGAAATAATAGTGCAACTTTGCAAAATAAGAGGTTTAATTTCAGATGTTTTGCTAGTTTACAAACATATACAGTAGCTTTGGACAAAATTCAACAGTGCCAGGAATTAAGGAAGACTGCTTTTACAAGCTACATGGGACCCTGCAACCTTACACCAGTTTGGACTAAATACATCTTTGCTGCCTAAGCCGAATGCCGTTCATAGAGCATTGTGACATGAATGTTATACTTCAGTGTTGTGCTGCGTATTCGGGCAAAAAGTAAGCTTCCAGTGTCCTTCATTCAAATAACACTTGTGATTTATCAAAGATAAGTGGTTCAAAATGAGAATGAGATTCAAGTTAAAGCCCATTTTGTTTATTGTTGAAATAGATTTGAAGTGGAAAAGCATCTTAGGTTTATTACCTTTTTTTTTGGGAAGTTAAAAAGTAATGTCAGCAAGCTGATTGTAGAGAATTAAAGACAATGATACCTTATTTTTGCTAAGATGCTAGGTTCTTTTATGCAGGGTGCATTTACAGAAGTTACTGCATCTGTTGGAGTTTTTATTGAATAAATGACAGAAAACCAAATCTATTGTGCTAAAATACACATCGATGATCACTAAGCTCTGACTCAGAGAGCATCTTAAATGTTCCTTTGTCCAACTATGTGAATAATTCCAGATTTTTATAAAACCTATTTGTTTCTCTGTTTGTATGGCAGCAATTTTGGTTTTGCTGAAGCATTTCACTGACTTTGAAGACAGTAACCTGTCTGTATCTCACTTCATCACTTTCTGTTAAACATTATCCAACATATCCAGTCTGAATAAATTCAAAAAATGTGTTTAAATATATCTGAAAATATGCTTCCCATCCCTGAGGCAAAGAAACATTCTCCAAACATTTGGTGGTTCAGAACTGTCCAAATCTGTCCCCCCCAGATTGTCGTGCCCAGGGACTTGCAAAGGGACATGCCATGATAATTACCAGAAACCCTCCAGGCTGCAGAAACTAAACATTAAATGCTGAATTTTCAGGAAAAAAAGCTATGTTTACACGTTGTGTGACCCAAACTGGTCACATCTATGTGGACATTAAATGCAGTATGTTTTTTTTTTCTCCAGGGACTCACACAGTACGTCTGCCTACAGTGTGCACTCCTACTATCTGGTAATGCACAGGCAGGCATAAGTGTGCTCTCCCCATCTCTTTAACATGTAAACACACATTCAGGGGCACTGCTACATTCATCTCCCATAGATGTTCTGAGGCCAAACAGGTGCACTAGCTTTTGTATAAACCAGGATCTGGGGAGAGAAGATGGCATGCAGGCAAAAAAAAAAAAAAAAATCTCTTTACTGTGGTGGCATTTTTTTTCCCCCCTAAGGTATAAATGTTGAGTGTCAGCAAACCGGCTTACTTTACATGTAACACTCAAAGAACTCAGGAAAAAAATGGAATTTAAACTCATTTCCTGTTTAGCTTTTTTTGAGTAGACTGAAGGAACAGTTTCACCTTAACTTCTGTTTTAGCCTATTTAATACTGAAGGTGCTTGCACATCTAATCTGTTTGGTCTAGACTTTTGGACTTTTCACTTTGATCCAGATGACAGTTTTAGGTGTGAAACTTCCGCTGAACCATGGTCCAGGACAAAGAGTCAAAATTTGGTCTGGCAAAAAGAGGTGGTCTCAGTCCAAATCAACCTAAAACTTGGTCCAGTTTTTAGAGTGTGAAAGCAATTTTCAGAAAGGCTCGAACTTTCAGACCAAACACAGGAAGTTATGGCAGCCTAAAAGAGGGAAAATGAGCTGCAATAGCACTTGGAGGAAGAGTCAATTGGGAAAAAAAAAAATCCTAAAATTGCAGAAGCTTACTTGATATTTTGGAGAGGATGGGACAGAGTTTATGGAAAAATTGGATAAGCAATGCCACCTGAACAGCATCATGACTGATGAGGACAAACGTGCTTTTGACTGAAGATCTGGATAATATTCTAACTGAAACGGATGATAAAATAAAGGCAGCGATGGAGTTTTAAGTTGGTTTATTGAATCATACCGCCTTCATCGGAACACCTCCCCAGCCCTCGTGCTGCGGGCTGAGGTGATGTCCTCAGGCTCTCAGAGAAGAGGAGACACACAGTGCGTGTGTCCAGCAGCAGTTGAAGAGTGAGTGAATGAGAGGCAGATTTACAGGACAGTGCAGCATATATACCCAACTCAGACAGTACATCAAAGACATTCACAGCAGTCGATCTGGGCATTTGCATATCAGAGGTACAGACAGGATGCATGAACACAATGCATGGATGACACTTTAACCTCACAGCTGTAAACTCAGCATGCAGCGGAAAAAACCCAGGAGTAACGAGCTGACTGTCTCTGTGTGTTGTGGGGGGGGGGGGGGGGAATCAAACCCGCTACACCGCTCCCCCCCAGAGGGCACGGCAGGGGGCCAAGACCTCGATGTTGCAGTTTGGGCAGCGAGCAGGGAAAAGCTCTGTGCAGGTGGAGGGGGAGGGGGGAGGGGGGTAGTAAGTGCTGACCGGGCGCGGTGAAATCGTTCGGCCGTGCCAAAAATTGTTTGCTGCTCCACGATGTCGAGGGGCTGTCCTGTTGAACTTGCGGAGATCACCAGAAGAAAAATTAGTCTCTGACTCCTCTCGTGGCCATGAAGAAAAACAGGAGCGGCGAGGTTGCGTAAACAAAAGCAGAGGAACTTGGCGTGTTGGCTTTAGGTGCGTGCGCAGCCCTAAAGCCCTTGGGAAAAGCAGACGGCTGAATCCTTTGTGCGCCGTGGCTGAAACCATCAGTGAATCCTGTGGGCGCGCTGCGTGCGTGCTTGCTTCAGGTGAGCGCGCAGCCTTGAAGGTTCTGCGTGCAGCTGCGCAGGACGATGGCGGTCTCTGGAGCCATTCTTGTTCCGTGCGTGTTGCGCCGTCCTCGTCACCCCCGGTGCGTGTGCCGGGGCTCCTTGCGTGGGTGGGCCCGCTGGAGAGGAACCAGGGTCGGAAACTTGGTGGAGATCGGCGCAGTCGGCGCCGAAAAACATCTATGGTGAGCCGTGGCTGCAGATTAGTCATGGTGCGTTGGAGCGATGAGGGGAGATAGACGATCTTTGTCCCTCAGGCTGTCCCGCATGGACGCCCCGATCTCGGCGAGGGTCGCGCCATGACGTTTACTGCCGTTTACCCGGTCTTGGGCGATGTCCGGAGAGTAGCTCGCCTGCCGTGAGCTCTGCGTTGAGGCCTCCCTGAAACCGCAGGGAGGGCAGATCAGTCAGGCTGCTGCGTTTGCTCGTCGGCGGAGCATCACTGCCGGGTGCTGCATTCGCCGGCAGCTCGTTTTCTTCAGCGTCGGGTCGCCAGCGTGGCTGTCCAGACCAGAAGGTTGCGTGTTCAGATCACGTTGGGGTCACCAGTGAAACGGATGATAAAATAAAGGCAGCGATGGAGTTTTAAGTTGGTTTATTGAATCATACCGCCTTCATCGGAACACCTCCCCAGCCCTCGTGCTGTGGGCTGAGGTGATGTCCTCAGGCTCTCAGAGAAGAGGAGACACACAGTGCGTGTGTCCAGCAGCAGTTGAAGAGTGAGTGAATGAGAGGCAGATTTACAGGACAGTGCAGCATATATACCCAACTCAGACAATACATCAAAGACCTTCACAGCGGTCGATCTGGGCATTTGCATATCAGAGGTACAGACAGGATGCATGAACACAATGCATGGATGACACTTTAACCTCACAGCTGTAAACTCAGCATGCAGCGGAAAAACCCAGGAGTAACGAGCTGACTGTCCCTGTGTGTTGTGGGGGGGTTGAATCAAACCCGCTACATAACCTCACTAAAGTAGTTCACCTCTAAATCTGGTGGAGTCTTCCCCATTTTCACCTTAAAGTGCAGTTATTGATGTGTCCAAAGCTGCAGAAAACTGAGCAGCATGTTTGCAAACTACCTGTCTGTGCTCACTATACAACCGTCATCACAACAACAGCACGTAGGTGTGAAACATAAAGTCGTTTGGTTTGCTTCAATTGAGGCAGAGTGAACCCAAAACTTAGGGTAGTATCTCATGGAACGGCGAATGCTGACGAGTGTAGCAATTTTTTTTTTTTAGATTCACCAACTCATCTGATAAATGGTGGCAAATATCAAGCTAGCATGCCATGGAGTGGCAAATACTGAGAACGTTCATGCACGTTGCAATTGTTGGATTTTGTCAGGGTTCGTAAAAGGTTGCAAAGCAGTTTGCGACCTTAAATCTGTGTGCAAACAGTTTTGTCATAAAGCTTCTTACAGACAGTAGGTAGTGGCTGCGCTTTGCATGACAGCAGCCCCTCTGATTCTAGATGTGATTAACATTGTAGATAGGAGAAACATAATTTCGTTCTGCTGTATGGATTGAATGACAATAAAGTTGGCTTCTTCTTCTTCTTCTAGTGTTCACTACTTGGCGAACCAAAAAGAACTTTAGTGACACGTTACAGCCGTTGGCAAATGCTTACAACTATTTTGCAAATGGTTGCAACTGTGTGTGGAAAATGCAAGAAAAACTGTTTATGAACTGTTTTGTAACCGTTTAAGACCCTGACGAAACCCCCAAATCCTTAGGTTTGTCAGCATTCGCCACTCTGTGAGATATGGGCTTAACTTGACCAAATGTAAACATTGTAACAAAACCATGAATCTTGGTCTGGACCTTGGTGCAGACTTACAGATATGAAAATACCCTAAAAGGACAATGCAAATTTTGGATCATACTTTTATATCAAGCCCCAAGATTAAAATGTTTTTATTTAAAAAGTCATATTTGAGAAGTGATCCCATGAAGTCTCATGCTGTTTTTTCAAACATCATGGCTGTTCACAAGGTGTGATTTGGAATCAGATTTTTAACCTCTGGGGTCTAGGCCACCTTTTTCAATATCATAGTCCCTCATTACTAAAGAACTGTATGAACTGGGTGCTATAAGAGACAAACAAGTACTGTAACTACAAAGATCCCAAAGACAAACTTGAATTGAGTTACTAAAATTTATAAAATCATGTTAAGTTTTGAACTAAATAAACAAACCAAAAAAATGCTATGTATCATTTTGATAGTCTTCACCCATGCAACCCAGGGCCTCAGGTAACAAACAACTACAACAAAAACCAGAACTGTGTGTACAATATTTTGTTTTTCCCCAGTGCACAGGAAGCCTTACAGATGATTATCTTGACACATTGTTTGGTCTCTAAAATGAAGAATGCAGAGCAGATCTCACCGGTGAGTTTAAAAAAAAAAAATAGTTACCCTTACATTCATCCACTTACTGGCTCAGCTTTTTTTTAAAATGCATGTTTCAGTAACAAAAACTAGCTGAAGTAGCATCACGACATCTGTGACCCAGCTCAAATGGGAACACTTCAGACAGGAAGTTTCTATGAACTCAAAACAAGAATTTATTATTTTTCTTGGAAAATGACAACAAATTACAATGAATTCCAAAAATGCCAGGAAACACTGTAATCACCAACAAATCACCTTTTACTATCACTGCCACTTGCTAGTTACCTCCGCCAGGAGGTTATGTTTTTGCCGGGGTTTGTCTGTCTGTCTGTTGGTTAGCAAGATAACTCAAAAAGTTTTGGATGGATTTCGATGAAACTTTCAGGCGTTGTTGGAAATGGTACAAGGAAGAACTGATTAAATTTTGGGGATGATCCGGATCACTGTCCAGAAGAAAACCGCCATTACGGAAAATGCCATTTTCGTGAATAACTACTGAACCACTAATCCTATCATTGTCAATCCAATTGCTACTCATATATTTTTGTGGTCAAGGAATCTGAAAACATACACACAAACACTGTATGGGCGGAACTGTGGCCGCCATTATGGAAAATGTCATTTTCGTGAATAACTACTGAACCACTAATCCTATCATCGTCAATCCAATTGCTAGTCATATGTTTTCATCGTCAAGGAATCTGAAAACGTACACACAAACACTGTATGGGGGGAACTGTGGCACTTGGCGGAGGTCTGCGCTCTCCAAGTGCTTTTCTAGTTAGTTAGGTACTGAAAATCTACATAGCTATTCTTGGCAAATATTAGAGGTTGGGTTAAATTAGACTCATCCTCAAAAAAGAATTCCTGCTCTTTCACAATGAACATGTTCAATTCAATTCAATTCAATTCAACTTTATTTATATAGCGCCATTTCACAACAACAGTCATCTCATAGCACTATCAACTGTAGGGGGAACCCCCACAGTTGCAGAAAGACCCCAGCAATCAGGCGATCCCCTGTGAGCAAGCACTTGGCGACGGTGGAGAGGAAAAACTCCCTTTTAACAGGAAGAAACCTCCAGCAGAACCAGGCTCAGGGAGGGGCAGTCATCTGCTGCGACTGGCTGGGGGGTGAGGGGATAGAGAAGAAGAAAAGAACAGACATGTAGAGAGCAAACAGCACGATGGGGACTCAATCTATGGGAGAGAACAAACAAATGTTAATGACCAGCAAAAAAAATATTTCATTGAGAGTGAAAAAAGGAGTGAGGCCCAGTGCATTACTGGAGGTCCCCCGGCTGACTAAACCTATTAGCAGCATAACTAAGGGAGGGTTCAGAAACACATGATCCCTCCTTAATTGTAGGCTATATCAAAAAGGTAGGTTTTAGCCCTATTCTTAAAAACAGAGATCGAGTCTGACTCCCGAATCCAGATTGGCAGCTGATTCCACAGGAGAGGAGCTTGATAACTGAAGGCTCTGCCTCCCATTGTACTTTTGGAGATTCTGGGTATTACAAGTAATCCTGCATTTTGGGAGCGTAGTGCTCTGTTAGGATAATACGGTAGTATCAGACCTTTTAAATAAAAAGGAGCCTGATTGTTTAGAGCTTTGTAAGTAAGAAGAAGGATTTTAAACTTAATTCTAAACTCTATGGGAAGCCAATGAAGGGAGGCCAGAACCGGAGAGATATGATCTCTCTTTCTAGTACCTGTTAAAACTCTTGCTGCAGCATTTTGGATCAGCTGAAGACTTTTTAAAGATGTTTTAGGACAGCCTGATAATAAAGAATTACAATAATCTAATCTCGAGCTAACAAAAGCGTGGATCAGTTTCTCAGCATCACTCTGAGACAAGATGTTCCTAATCTTGGCAATATTACGCAAATGATAGAAGGCAGTCTTAGAAACAAATTTAATATGTGAATTGAAGGACAAATCCTGATCAAAAATAACTCCAAGGTTCCTCACAGAGCTATTAAGAGAAAGAGTAACCGCATCCAGACTGAAAGTTTGATTTGGAAAGGGATTTCTAAGGTTTTTTGGACCAACAAGAATGACTTCAGTCTTATCTGAATTTAATAGCAGGAAATTACAAGTCATCCAAGCTTTGATTTCCTTAAGAAAGGCTTCTAACTTGGCTAATTGATTACTATCATCTGGCTTCATTGACAGGTATAATTGTGTGTCATCAGCATAACAATGAAAATGTATACAGTGCTTTCTAATAATGTTGCCTAACGGAAGCATATATAAACTAAAAAGAGTAGGGCCTAGCACAGATCGCTGTGGAACTCCATGACTAAGCTTTGAGTTGAAAGAAAACTCATTATTTACATGAACAAACTGGAACCTATCAGATAAATAAGATCTAAACCACTGCAACGAAGTTCCCTTAAGTCCAACATAGTGTTCTAATCTATCAAGTAGAATATTATGATCAATAGTATCAAAAGCTGCACTAAGGTCTAAAAGGACAAGTACAGAAACTAGTCCATTATCAGATGCAATGAGGAGGTCGTTAGTGACCTTCGCTAAGGCTGTTTCAGTACTATGATGGATTCTAAACCCAGATTGAAACTCTTCAAGTAAACCATTTCCCTGCAGGTGGTCAAATAATTGCGTAGCAACAACTCTTTCTAAGATTTTTGAAATGAAAGGGAGATTAGAGATTGGTCTATAGTTAGCTAAAGCTCCTGGATCTAGCGTTGGCTTTTTGAGTAAGGGTTTAATTACAGCCGTTTTAAAAGCCTGCGGTACATGGCCTAAAGTTAATGAAGAATTGATTATATGAAGAATAAGGCTACCAATAAGTGGGAAGACTTCTTTAAATAACCTGGTAGGAATAGGGTCTAAAAGACAAGTTGAAGGTTTGGATGAGGAAACTTAGGATGTTAAACTTAGACATCCATAAATACTGCCAGAACCAACAACCTTGTACTGCTTTAGACTTTTCCGTAAATGTGGCAACTCTTTATTTAAGCACCACCTTGCATTCTTTCTTATCTATACTGCTGTCCTTTAAGCTGCTGCTGTTATGTTTCTCTCGGTCTGACTCTGATTTCATCTTGAAACAAACTTTCACAGGCTCGGGGTGGAGGGATGCACATGCCAGCAGCTGGTAGTGTTATTCCGCCCGCCTGTGCAGGACTTGCACAAGCCTCCCAGAGGCCCCAGCTGTGCTGAGTCTTTTGGGGTTGGAGTGCTAAAAAACATAATTAAATGTGGATGAGCCAACATGACAGCTGGGTCTTTGAGGGTCCTCAACTGCTGTGAGGAAGGACTTTGCTTCACCTTGTTAAAGATTTCATTTCATTAGCCCCTACAAGAGCGCCATGGGTGATTTTACTCTTTTGGTGGCTGTGACAATTTGTGCTATATTAAATTTTATATATGCAATTACAGCTGACCCATAGCAGAGGAAAATGAGCTTTGAAAGGAATGGCAAGAAATAATTAAAATCCCCCGAGCTGCCGTGCATGCTAGCAGACACGTCATAATGTGCACTAAAACAGAGTGGAGAGAGCTTTTTAGCCACAGTGAGGGTGAGTGTTCAGAGGCGCAGCTATTAGAAGAGAACGAGGGGTTCAGAGGACCAGATATCTTCTAATTATCTCTTACCTCACTGTCTTTTCACTCCACCCAAACACACAACATTCAGCAAAGGCGCACTCTCACTCTAAAATCTCTTACTGGTGTCATGAAGATCTCATGTCTTTAATTTTAGAAAGTTCACATACCTAGAGTATATGCTAAGCTGCTTTAAGGTGTGCTCTTGGGAAAAATGCATTTTCTCATGATTTACTTTTTGCGTGGGCTGCTGCCAAAGCAGATGGGTGTATAGCTATTTAACCTACTCACCTGCAGAAATGTGTTCAGCTTGTCGCACACTTCAAGAACAAAAAAGTGCACCCAAACCTCAAAAACAGTCCTCCTCTGTGATTGAGCCACTCTGCCAGAATGTATTTACAGAAACCAATTTAATTTTTGCACCATGATGCAAATGTGCTTCCCCAGATTTTGAATCCTTCTGTACAGTAAAGCGCAGAGAGAAATACGAGTGAAGAACCACCAGATAACCAGAGACAGACGAAAGGAGACATGAAATCACAACATGAAAGGCTCAATCTGCTGGTCCTCTCTCCCCTTTGAGATGTTTCTGCCTCAGCCTGTGCTCTGATTCTCATCCGGGGCTTTCTGCTTCTGCTCTGTTCACTGGAAGGTGTCTCCACAGGGTGTTTGAGGACACCCTTTAATTGCTTGTGGCATGCTGACTTGACTCCTGTGACTCACATGATCTCAAATACTCAGCCACTGCCAGCCAGATCAATGGGGAGTGTCTCTGAGCTGCCCCACAGTAAACAAATTCATCTTCCTTCAGAGACACTGCAGATTTTTCCCTCTCCGCAGTGTCTGGCTCGGCACTGTCTGACACACAATGGCTGTCTAATGTATGCTGTTCATGTGGGGCAGTACTCCCCATAATGAAATCCTCACAGCACACTCCTCTGTCACACTTTTACATCTATTAAATCAATTTATGTGAAGTGACAAACTTTAGTGGGTGGTGAGATCTGTGCTTGTACCAGCAGGTTATGATAATGAGATTTTCTGCCAGTCATCGGGGGGGGGGGGGGGTATTTAATGAACCCTGTCCACACAAGTGGGCCAGATGCACAAGGTAGTATCCTAAAACAAATCTGCATTTTATTTTTGTCCACTTCTTGTCTCCCAAAATGTCGCGAAGATCTGCTTCTCTCCTTCATCCCACATTTCTTTTTCGTCATCCTCTCATGGTAGTTTCATCAGAGGTGAAGGATGTGAGTCAGTTGGTTTGATTCAAGTCAGACTCACTTGACTAACTGATAAACGCAGCCTGACTGTGACTTGGTGCAAGTGATTCAAGATCAGACCTTGGAGTTGAAAACTGAGTATTTGCTGAATATTTCTGGTGTAATGCTAACAAAACCAGTAAGTACTGTGATTTGACAGACAGCCAAGGCATAAAGTAGACTTCTGAAAATAATAACATTTGAATAAAGGTATCATGTTTGTTCGACTGTGGTAAGCTCTGCTGCTCCAAGGTTAATGACCACCACTAGCTTTTTGGTGATTACAATACAAAGTTATGAAAGACATGAATATGTTTTCTTGAGTTTGACTGAATGCTAAAGATCATGTTCACTATGGCTGAAGGTTGTGATAATGAACATAAAACTGAACTTGCAGTATATAACGTGAATAATTGTGGTGCATTCCATTTGAAGCCAGAATTTCTGGGTTCCCTGATGGAAGTTTCCAGAGATGGGTGCAGTGGTGTGAAAAAGTGTTTTCCCCCTTCCTGATTTCTCATTTTTTTTGTATGTTTATCACACTTAAATGTTTCAGATCATCAAACAACTTTAAATATTAGACAAAGATAACACAAGTAATTTCATTTAAATTCCTTAGATATTATTACAAGCATAAAATAACTTAAGACTTGACTTGGACTTGAGCTTTGAGACTTTGGCTTGCAAAAAATGACTTGTGAATATCTCTGGAAGTTTCTATGAGAATGCCCCCTAAATTCCGACTTCTATCTCAGAAAGTCATAGGACCTTCACCAGGCCCAACCTTAACTTGTCACTCTGAGTTCCAACTTAAAGGGAATGCACCATAAACATGGTTAATGTCTTTTCTTTCGAAATTACTAACATGACTAAGGTGTTAACTCTTCCATTCAACATGTTTACAATGTTCTAATTTTAACATGTTGTGAAAAATACGATGACTTTGGTAGTACTATACAGTATTGCCCATAAATCGTAGTGTAATTATGGATAGCTTATAGTAGTCATAATCTGAGTATAAAGCAAGTATATACAGTGGTATGAAAAAGTGTTTGCCCCCTTCGTGATTTGTCATTTTTTTGTATATTTGTCACACTTAAATGTTTCAGATCATCAAACAAATTTAAATATTAGACAAAGATAATACAAGCAAACACAAAATGCAGTTTTTAAATGAAGGTGTTTATTATTAAAGGTAAAAAAAAAATCCAAACCTACATGGCCCTGTGTGAAAAAGTGCCC
Organism: Pholidichthys leucotaenia; assembly: GCA_020510985.1. Lineage (NCBI taxonomy): Eukaryota > Metazoa > Chordata > Actinopteri > Cichliformes > Pholidichthyidae > Pholidichthys > Pholidichthys leucotaenia. Next base: position 334,731,269 of record CM035841.1, read on the forward strand.
CCCCCCCCCCCGTTAAAACATAAATTAACTGTGGTTTATCACATCTTTGGAAAACTGAGTTCAATTTCTCTAACAACACCCAGGCCTGATTACTGCCACACCTGTTCTCAATCAAGAAATCACTTAAATAGGACCTGCCTGACAAAGTGAAGTAGACCAAAAGATCCTCAAAAGCTAAACATCATGCTGTGATCCAGAGAAATTCAGGAACAAATGAGAAACAAAGTAACTGAGATCTATCAGTCTGGAAAAGGTTATAAAGCCATTTCTAAAGCTTTGGGACTCCAGCGAACCACAGTGAGAGCCATTATCCTCAAATGGTGAAAATATGGAACAGTGGTGAACCTTTCCAGGAGTGGCCAGCTGGCCAAAATTACCCCAAGAGTGCAGCGACAACTCATCCAAGAGGTCACAAAAGACCCCACAACAACATCCAAAGAACTGCAGGCCTCACTTGCCTCAGTTAACTTCAGTGTTCATGACTCCACCATAAGAAAGAGACTGGGCAAAAATGGCCTGCATGGCAGAGTTTCAAGACGAAATCCACTTCTGAGCAAAAACAACATAAAGGCTTGTCTCAGTTTTGCCAAAAAACATCTTGATGATCCCCAACACTTTTGGGAAAATATACAGACATACAAAAAAAAAAAAAGAGAGAAATCAGGAAGGGGACAAACACTTTTTCACACCACTGTATATGCCTCATGTACTCTATAGGTGCCCCATAAGTACTTGTAAGTAGATTGTAATTTCAAGTCTTCTCCAATTTCTGCTTCATTGACCATAGACCGCTACTGTAAGTAGTAAAAGTTGTATAGCCTTGTGCATTCAGTCAACGAATGTAGCCAACAAACCTATAGTCACTGTGTAGTTAACTGTGTTTACAGAATACTAATGTAATTATGTGGTACTTCTAAATGAACATTATGTAATTCTAACAACTAGACTTTTTGTGGTGGTACTGCAGTCCAGATTCGAAACAATCAAGGAGGGTGTCCCACCTCCTCTGGAGTTTCAGCACACACTTGGAAGCTACCATGACTTCTGCACAGTAAAGTTTTCATTTTAGGTCTATTAGAAATGATCGCCAGTCATGTTTTGTTGTTTGTTTTCCATGACTGCAGCAGACAATGTTTTCTCCTACAAAAGTTTTCCTGTTATTATGGCAGGGTGTCAAAATGTGATTGGCTCTGGTTCTAGGAAGCAATCTGTGTTGGCCAAATCAAAAGCAAACCTGTCCGAGCTGATTGTGAATTTTACAGGTAGGAATATCTTGGCTGTAACAATCTCTAATCTCCCCTTTTTCTCAAAAATCTTAGAAAGAATTATTGCAAATCAACTACTGTATGTGACTATTTACTAAGTAATGATTTATTTTAAGAGTTCCTGTCTGGATTTAGAGTTGATCATAGTACTGAAACTGCTTTAGTGAAAGTCACTAATGATTCACTGATGGCATTTGATAATGGACTTGTTTCTATACTTGTACTTTTAGATCTCAGTGTAGCGTTTGACACTATTGACCATAATATTTTATTTCATAGGCTGGAACATTCTTTAGACCTCATAGGAGCACCTTTGCAGTGTTTTAAATCATATTTGCCAGATAGACTTCAGTTTGTTCATGTTCATGGTGAGCCATCTTTACTCACAGAACTCACTCAAGGAGTCCCACAGGGCTCTGTGTTAGGACCAATACTCTCCATTTATATATATATATACACACAGCTGTGGACAAAATTGTTGGTACCCCTCTGTTAATGAAAGAAAAACCCACAATGGTCACAGAAATAACTTGAATCTGACAAAAGTGGTAATAAATAAAAATTCTATGAAAATTAACCAATGAAAATCAGACAGTGCTTTTGAATTGTGGTTCAACAGAATTATTTTAAAAAACAAACTCATGAAACAGGCCTGGACAAAAATGATGGTACCCCTAGAAAAAATTGAAAATAATGTGACCATAGGGACATTTTCAACCAAGATGTGCCCTCTAATTAACATCACAGGTGTCTACAAACTTGCAATCAGTCAGTCGGCCTATTTAAAGGGTGACAAGTAGTCACTGTGCTGTTTGGTGACATGGTGTGTACCACACTAAACATGGACCAGAGGAAGCAAAGGAGAGAGTTGTCTCAGGAGATTAGAAAAGAAAGTTATAGACAAGCATGTTAAAGGTAAAGGCTATAAGACCATCTCCAAGCAGCTTGATGTTCCTGTGACTACAGTTGCACATATTATTCAGAAATTTAAGGTCCACAGGACTGTAGCCAACCTCCCTGGACGTGGCCGCAGGAGGAGACGGATAATACGAATGGTAACAAAAGAGCCCAGAACAACCTCTAAACACATTCATGGTGAACTCCAAGGTCAAGGTGCATCAGTGTCAGATTGCACCATCCGTCATTGTTTGAGCCAAAGTGGACTTCATGGGAGACGACCAAGGAGGACACCACTGTTGAAAAAACAAATCATAAAAAAGCCAGACTGGAATTTGCCAAACTGCATGTTGACAAGCCACAAAGCTTTTGGGAGAATGTCCTATGGACAGACGAGACAAAACTGGAACTTTTTGGCAAGGCACATTAGCTCTATGTTCACAGACGCAAAAATGAAGCATACCAAGAAAAGAACACTGTCCCTACTGTGAAACATGGAGGAGGTTGTGTTTTGTTCTGGGGCTGCTTTGCTGCATCTGGCACAGGGTGTCTTGAATCTGTGCAGGGTACAATGAAATCTCAAGACTATCAAGGTATTCTAGAGAGAAATGTGCTGCCCGCTGTCAGACAGCTTGGTCTCAGTCGCAGATCATGGGTCTTGCAACAGGATAATGACCCAAAACACACAGGTAAAAAGACCCAAGAATGGCTAAGAGCGAAACATTGGACTATTCTAAAGTGGCCTTCTATGAGCCCTGATCTAAATCCTATTAAACATCTGTGGAAGGAGCTGAAACATGCTGTCTGGAGAAGGCACCCTTCAAACCTGAGACAACTGGAGCAGTTTGCTCATGAGGAGTGGGCCAAAATACCTGCTGAGAGGTGCAGAAATCTCATTGACAGTTACAGAAATCGTTTGATTGCAGTGATTGCCTCAAAAGGTTGTGTAACAAAATATTAAGTTAAGGGTACCATCATTTTTATCCAGGCCTGTTTCATGAGTTTGTTTTTTAAAATAATTCTGTTGAACCACAATTCAAAAGCATTGTCTGATTTTCATTGGTTAATTTTCATAGAATTTTTATTTATTACCACTTTTGTCAGATTCAAGTTATTTCTGTGACCATTGTGAGTTTTTCTTTCATTAACAGAGGGGTACCAACAATTTTGTCCACATCTGTGTGTGTGTGTGTGTATATATATATATACAGTGGGGCAAAAAAGTATTTAGTCAGCCACCAATTGTGCAAGTTCTCCCACTTAAAAGATGAGACAGGTCTCCAATTTTCATCATAAGTATATCTCAACTATGAGAGACAAAATGAGAAAAAAAAAAATCCAGAAAATCACATTGAAGGATTTTTAATGAATTAATTGGTAAATTCCTTGGTAAAATAAGTATTTGGTCACCTACAAACAAGCAAGATTTCTGGCTCTCACAGACCTGTAACTTCTTCTTTAAGAGGCTCCTCTGTCCTCCACTCGTTACCTGTATTAATGGTACCTGTTTGAGCTCGTTATCAGTATAAAAGACACCTGTCCACAACCTCAAACAGTCAGACTCCAAACTCCACTATGGCCAAGACCAAAGAGCTGTCAAAGGACACCAGAAACAAAATTGTAGACCTGCACCAGGCTGGGAAGACTGGATCTGCAATAGGTAAGCAGCTTGGTGTGAAGAAATCAACTGTGGGAGCAATTATTAGAAAATGGAAGACATACAAGACCACTGATAATCTCCCTCGATCTGGGGCTCCACGCAAGAGCTCACCCCATGGGGTCAAAATGATCATGAGAACGGTGAGCAAAAATCCCAGAACCACACGGGGGAACCTAGTGAATGACCTGCAGAGAGCTGGGACCAAAGTAACAAAGGCTACCATCAGTAACACACTACGCCGTCAGGGACTCAAATCCTGCAGTGCCAGATGTGTCCCCCTGCTTAAGCCAGTACATGTCCAGGCCCGTCTGAAGTTTGCTAGAGAGCATTTGGATGATCCAGAAGAGGATTGGGAGAATGTCATATGGTCAGATGAAACCAAAATAGAACTTTATTGTAAAAACTCAACTTGTCGTGTTTGGAGGAGAAAGAACACCATACCTACTGTGAAGCATGGGAGTGGAAACATCATACTTTGGGGCTGTTTTTCTGCAAAGGGACCAGGACGACTGATCCGTGTAAAGGAAAGAATGAATGGGGCCATGTATCGTGAGATTTTGAGTGAAAACCTCCTTCCATCAGCAAGGGCATTGAAGATGAAACATGGCTGGGTCTTTCAGCATGACAATGATCCCAAACACACCGCCCGGGCAACGAAGGAGTGGCTTCGTAAGAAGCATTTCAATGTCCTGGAGTGGCCTAGCCAGTCTCCAGATCTCAACCCCATAGAAAATCTTTGGAGGGAGTTGAAAGTCAGTGTTGCCCAGTGACAGCCCCAAAACATCACTGCTTTAGAAGAGATCTGCATGGAAGAATGGGCCAAAATACCAGCAACAGTGTGTGGAAAACCTTGTGAAAACTTACAGAAAACGTTTGACCTCTGTCATTGCCATCAAAGGGTATATAACAAAGTATTGAGATGAACTTTTGTTATTGACCAAATACTTATTTTACTGAGGAATTTACCAATTAATTCAGTAAAAATCCTTCAATGTGATTTTCTGGATTTTTTTTCCTTATTTTGTCTCTCATAGTTGAGGTATACCTATGATGAAAATTGGAGACCTCTCTCATCTTTTAAGTGGAAGAACTTGCACAAGTGGCGGCTGACTAAATACTTTTTTACCCCACTGTAAGTATTTGGTCAATAACAAAAGTTCATCTCAATAGAGTCAAATGAGGGAGTTCCAGTTTTGAGGATGGGGACTTATTTTTTTTTTTCCATTCCGTTTTATGTTGATCAGAGTTCTGATTAGGGACCCCTGCTGTGAGATTGCGTGGGGTATGTGAGCTTGCTCACTAAGGTTCTTTTTTTATGGCATACTATTACTGTAATTTAATGGCTATATTATGTGTCTTACCATAACTTTTTTAACTAAAGCATAGTAGGGTTTTTCTTACTGTCTTCTTTAGTGATTAACTGCTTTTTTGTGTTAGCCTAAGTCACTTTACCTGTGATGCTTAAAGGACTATTCATCTGTTGAGAAGACCAGGAGTCAATGCATGTGGGTGGATCACTATTAAATTTAATGAGGACCTTTTATACCTACTTTAAAACAAGTTAAATAGCAGCCATCCTCTGACCTTTCCTCTAGCATTCTCATCAGTGTACATACACAGTATTAATTATAATCCCTAATAGCCCAAGAAAATGGTTTAAATCAACAGCTATAGCAATTTTGACAGTTCAAAGTTGAAGCAACACCCAGGCTGTGTTTGACTTAACTACTAACTTATTTTTTTCTTAATATCAACATTTGTGGTAAATAGTATGATGTTATAATAGTGAGACTAAGAATTCACAAAACCATTAAAATGCTGCAGAAGTATTGTAAAGCAGGAATATCCATCAGCACATGCAACAGCACCAAATATAATGTGGGTGTTTTATGTGTTTCGAATGACCCATAGTGTGGCCTTTTTCCAGTGAATAACCAGTAAATGGTTATTTTGCAGCCATAGCTGAGGACTTCTTCACAAGATGGAACAAAACAGGGAATGCTGCACTTGAGGATGTTTATACTGTAGAGTCAGCCAGAGAGTAGAGACTGTAATTGGTATGGTGAGAGTCAGTCTGAGATGATGGAATAAGTCCTGTTTTAGATGCATTATATTTAGAAGATATCTACTACATTTTACCAGAATAATTCTAGCCCTAGATTTAAATGGTTACATTGCAGCATTTCTTTGTGGATGCCAGACAGTGTCATCATTCTCATCTTTTGCCAACCACACATGCAATTTAATGCAGTTCTGTAATTGCTAAAGCTATTTCAGAATGGAGGACTGAAGTTAAAATGTTATATTTGCAAACCAGTGTTTGCGTTTAAAAGCTGCTTCCATTAAAACTACTAGTTGAAAGAAATATTGATGAATGCAACATATTAGATCTCAATTAGATAATGTTACTCTTTCAAATAATTAATACTTGCAAGATATTCTTAGGTGACATTCCACGTACCAAAAGCCAGTTTAGAAAGCTTGGGATAAGTCCGCCAAGGTCTCCGCCTTTGACCGCCACCTAATCCACATAGCACCGGACCCCCATGATCCCTCCTGCAGGTGGTTAGCCCACTGGAGGGCGGACCCATGTAACTCCTTCGGGCTGAGCCCGGCCGGGTCCCATGTGGAAACCCGGCCACCAGATGCTAGCCATCGAGCCCCTCCCCCAGGCCTGGCTCCAGGGTGGGGCCCCGGTAACCCCATACCGGGCGGGGTACACTGAATCCTCAATGACAGTCTGAATGAGAGTCTGAATGAGAGTCTGTTGGATCGTTTTTAGTTTGGCCCTTCACCCAGGACCAGTTTGTCCCCCTCATGGATCATCACCCTCTCATGGATCGTCACCTTATCGTGGTTGGGGAGTTTGCGTGCCCCAGTGATCCCAGGAGCTATGTTGTCCGGGGCAATTTGCCTCCTGTGTCTTAAAGGTTGTCCGGTCACTTCTGAAGGTCTGAACTGGACTTCTGAGCTGCAGAAGAGTCGGTAGTCATCTTCTCTAACTTCTGGCCTCTCCTCCTTCTTCCACACAGTCACTACAATCTTGGCTTTGACAGTGTTGACTGGCAGTTGGTCCAAAGAGACAGTCAGACAGAAGATAAGCTGGTCATCCATCACCAGAGGAGACGGTATCCGGGTCTCTGCAGCTGACCAGCATTGGTGACTGAGGAGTGGCTCACAGGCTCTGAAGGTTCGGTTCTCCTCACCAGCACCGTCTGGGGTTTCAGCTCCCTCCTCCACATCCTCACAGTGCGGCTGGTCCGGTTCTGGCTCTGGTCTGTGCCGCCGGCTCTCTGCAGTGGTCACACTGGTCAGAATGGACAGGGAAGAAGCCAGGTCCTTCCAGGATGGACCACCAGGACCACCGTCTGTCTCTGCAGTGTTCCGGGACCAGCAGGAAGTGGACGGTCTCCCCAAGGTAGACGTGGTTCCGAAGGGGAAACCTTTTATATTCTACAGGGTCCGACAAACTGCTTAACGGGGTGGCAGGAAAGTACATGCGGAAGTCGAATTGAGTCTCCATCAGAATAATGACCTGGTGCCGTCAGCTGTGATGTCATGGGTTCCTTAGAACAGGAACAGGGTCCACAGGTGGTTGTGATCATCTAACATCTCCCAGCAATCCTACGGAGCTTTCTCCGTAGGATTGCTGGACTCACCCTCAGAGATAGGGTGAGGAGCTTAGTCATCCGGTAGAGGCTCAGAGTAGAACCACTGCTCCTCCACATTGAAAGGAGTCAGTTGAGGTGGTATGGGCATCTGATTTGGATGCCTCCTGGACGCCTCCCACTTGAGGTGTTTCGGGCATGTCCCACTGGGAGGAGACCCCAGGGCAGACCCAGGACTCGGTGGAGAGACTATGTCTCCCAGCTGGTCTGGGAATGCCTTGGTATCCTCTCTGAAGAGCTGGAGCAGGTGGCGGGGGAGAGGGAAGTCTGGGCTTCTCTGCTTGAACTGCTGCCTCCGCAACCCAGACCTCGGGAAAAGCGGTAGAAGATGGATGGATGGATGGATGGATGGAAGATATTCTTAGGTTGACACAAAAAAGAGGACAGAAGAAAGGCCTCCCAGAAGCATTGGCAGTATTTCTTTTGCTGAATCGTTGGCATGCATCATACTGGAAGTAATTCAGTTTTACTAGGAGTACACATGGTAGGCTCAGCAGACCTTCAGATGGCACAGAAAATGGTTTTTATGCTGCAGAACAATTCCTATTAAGGTGTGTCATGGTGATAAGTGTCAACCACTAAGAAACCCTAGTTCACATTATGGAAAACCAATAGTCATAGAGCTGTGTGCTTGGGGAAAGACTCATTCATCCTGCTGCTGAGAACACATGAGCTGCACCTGACTGGTCAACGGATCCAGTCGTGGGTGGTCTTTCATGGACTGAAGCTCCTGGACAACATGGCAGATGGCGAGTATCGTATCTTTAAAACAAACCAGCAAAAAGCATTTCTAACTAGAAAAGCACTCGGAGAGCACAGACCTCCGTCAAGCGCCACAGTTCCCCCATACAGTGTTTGTGTGTACGTTTTCAGATTCCTTGACCATGAAAACATATGACTAGCAATTGGATTGACAATGATAGGATTAGTGGTTCAGTAGTTATTCACGAAAATCGCATTTTCCGTAATGGCGGTTTTCTTCTGGACGGTGATCCGGATCACCACCAAAATCTAATCATCTGTAGGATACCCCATTTCTGACAATCTGTGAAAATTTCATGAAAATCCGTCCATAACTTTTTGAGTTATCTTGCTAACAAACAGACAGACAGACAGACAAACCAACACCGATGAAAACATAACCTCCTTGGCGGAGGTAACAACACTTCAGGTGAGAATTAGTAGGTGCAATTAACGAATTCATCATTATTTGACATAATAAAATGCTGATTGAAATGTTCAGGACGACGTCGCTGTAGCTGACACATGACGGGTGCCTGGACCTCATTTGCATGAAGTACAAAAATTTCAGCTTTATGCAGATGGTAAGTACGAGCATCTTGACACACCGCAGCTCGAATCTTTCTGCACCAGAGCCAAATGCTTTGCATTGCTCTTCACATAGACACTGAATAGGAAGTGGAGAAAAGACCAGTCCAGTAGACACGTACCATCAGTCATGTCCCTGTGTGTGGTACTGACCAATCAGAATTGACTTGCCTAAGATGTCAGTAAATTATGATTGAAAGATGACATTTACAAAAATACATTAAATTAAATCACAGGTCTTAACCACCTAAATGCTGTTTACACAAACTGTTTGACTTTGAATATTTGATATCATTTAAAATGAGTTCTTACTTAAAATATTGCTTCTTATCTCCCACCGCTGGTGACAAGGCTTTACCAGACTATTTACAGTTATATATCATTGTCATAGGAGAGCATTTGCAGAGCAAATAAACCTTAAAACATCTTTAAAAAATGATGAGCACCTCAGTAAAGTTTTATTAGCTTTGTTTCTCAGGTGAGTCTCCACTGTGCACCAGAAGGATTTAACTCATGGACACATCTGCTTCTTCTCTCCTGTTTTGCTTTGCTGGGGAGGAAAACTTGTTCTTGTTATGCAGAAGGCATTCATTCACAGACAGCTCCCACAGGCAAAGTAGAATACCAGATGATCGTTGCTTGGGAATGTCTTCAGCTTTGAGCTTGCAGCACATTTCAGAATCTTAGAATCCTTTTTCAGGTTGGAGAGAGTTCTTCGACATCTCAAAAGGCTTGCTTTACAAGGTCATATCTGCTGTCCACAGGTTTGTGCTTTAGTCATAAACATAGGAAGCATTTAGACATAGAGACAAATCCAAGACTTCGTAAAGTGAATACATGGTTTTTCTACTCATGAGGAGCGGAAATAGTTCAATGAAAGAGGGTAACCCATAAAAATTGCAGTCAGCGAGACAAAATGACACAGGTCATACGCATCTCTTGAACCCGTGACATTGTGTGCACAATGCTCATCGTCTCCCTCTGTAGCGTGTGGATGGTGCAGCTACATGAAGACGGGGTCTTCTGTGGAGGTTTCCAGCGAGTGCCGTAGAGTCCAGAGGATGGCGGCCTGGCATTGACATTTACCTCCATCCACCCAGAGGAGAAATAAGTTCAGGTAGAATGCACTGAGCAACCATAGGCAGAGGGTCCAGGTGAGAAAATAAAGAGATAAGGTGGGAAAAAAGAGCACAATTATGTTCTGTTGTAAACAGCACGAAGAAAGGAGGAGAGATGGGAGCCTGTTGTTGCCTTAGAAACAGAGCACAGACGGAGTAAGAGTAGTATATCGGCAGGACTGAAGCGGCAGAGGCAGATCTTGGAGAAATAGTTTTCTGTTCATCACAGACATGCCCTAGTGTTGCTGCTGTCTGAGCTGTCAGAATCTGTATGTGCCAGGAGCGTCGTGCTTTCCCGCTTTGCTACTTCAATGAGTATTCAGGCAGTGGGCCCTCCGAGGACCTGTACATCCACCCTTTAAGCCCATGTCGCAGACTTCAGGCTCTTTGCAGGAGCAGGCAGTATCAGGGAAAAAAAAATCTTCTCTGTGAAATCGAGGTGAATCCTGTTTGTACGAGCCGGAGCTGTGGATACCAGCTGTCAGTCTCCTGTCAAGTTGATTGATGCGTTTATTTAAACTGGCAGCACCTTCCACACAGGACAGGTGGCTGCTCAAATATCCTCCGACTGGGGTCACACTGCCTGACGTGACAGCAATCAGGAGATGTCTTTTGAATGCTTGCATGCACGGACACACTGCTTTCTCCATCCCTGGTCCCGTCTCTTTCAGGGCCACGGCCTCCCTCAAGCTTGCTAATAGATTACACCAATGCTGTATGTGTGACATGAAAATCTCAGGGTGCCCAGACAAGACAAACGGGCACAGAATATGTCATTGCCATGGAAACCACCTCCCAAGGACTTTGCCAATTTGCTACCTGAATCTGTGTTAGTTTTATATTTTTTTTTTTTTTTTTTCCACTTTGTACCATAAGGACTCTTTTCAAGTTTTTAAGGAGCAGACTCTTCCCTAAAATGCTATTATCCACTTTATGGTTGACAGTCCCATAATTGCTTTTTTTTTGTTTTTTTTTTTTGGCACGAATACAGTGGTGTGAAAAAGTGTTTGCCCCCTTCCCGATTTCTCATTTTTTGTATGTTTGCCACACTTACGTAAATGTTTCATATCATCAAACAAATTTAAATATTAGACAAAGATAACACAGTAAACACAAAATGCAGTTTTTAAATGAAGGTGTTTATTATTAAGGGAAAAAAAAATTCCAAACCTACATGGCTCTGCGTGGAAAAAGTGATTGCACCCTAAACCTAATAACTGGTTGGGCCACCCTTAGCAGCAACAACTGCAATCAAGTGTTTGCGATAACTGGCAGTGAGTCTTTTACAGCGCTGTGGAGGAATTTTGTCCCACTCATCTTTGCAGAATTGTTGTAATTCAGCCACATTGGAGGGTTTTCAAGCATGAACTGCCCTTTTAAGGACATGCCACAGCATCTCAATCGGATTCAGGTCAGGACTTTGACTAGGCCCCTCCAAAGTCTTCATTTTGTTTTTCTTAAGTCATTCAGAGGTGGACTTGCTGGTGTGTTTTGGATCATTGTCCTTCTGCAGAACCCAAGTGCGTTTCAGCTTGAGGTCATGAACAGATGGCCGGACATTCTCCTTCAGGATTTTTTGGTAGACAGCAGAATTCATGGTTCCATTTACCACAGCAAGTCTTCCAGGTCCTGAAGCAGCAAAACAGCCCCAGACATCACACTACCACCACCATATTTTACTGTTGATATGATGTTCCTTTTCTGAAATCCTATGCTACTTTTACGCCAGATGTAGTGGGACACGCACCTTCCAAAAAGTTCAACTTTTGTGTCGTCAGTCCACAGAGTATTTTCCCAAAAGTCTTGGGGATCATCAAGATGTTTCCTGGCAAAACTGAGACGAGCCTTTATGTTCTTTTGCTCAGCAGTGGCTTTCGTCTTGGAACTCTGCCATGCAGGCCATTTTTGCCCATTCTCTTTCTTATGGTGGAGTCATGAACACTGACCTTAACTGAGGCAAGTGAGGCCTGCAGTTCTTTGGATGTTGTTGTGGGGTCTTTTGTGACCTCTTGGATGAGTCGTCGCTGCGCTCTTGGGGTCATTTTGGTCGGCCAGCCACTCCTGGAAAGGTTCACCACTGTTCCATTTTTTTGCCATTTGTGGATGATGGCTCACACTGTGGTTCGCTGGAGTGCCAAAGCTTTAGAAATGGCTTTATAACCTTTTCCAGACTGACAGATCTCAGTTACTTTGCTTCTCATTTGTTCCTGAATTTCTTTGGATTGCAGTATGATGTCTAGCTTTTGAAGATCTTTTGGTCTACTTCACTTTGTCAGGCAGGTCCTATTTAAGTGATTTCTTCATTGAGAATAGGTGTGGCAGTAATCAGGCCTGGGTGTTGCTAGAGAAATTGAACTCAACTTTCCAAAGATGTGATTAAACCACAGTTAATTTATGTTTTAATGGGGGGGGGGGTCACTTTTTCACACAGGGCCATGTAAGTTTGGATTTTTTTTTTTACCCTTAATAATAAGCATCTTCATTTAAAAACTGCATTTTGTGTTTACTTGCGTTATCTTTGTCTAATATTTAAATTTGTTTGATCTGAAACATTTAAGTGTGGCAAACATACAAAAAATGAGAAATCTGGAAGCTGGCAAACACTTTTTCACACCACTGTATGCAGTCACTCACGATGCTTATATTAGCCCTAATTTGTGAGAATGCTTTGTATACACTTGCATAGTAGAGGTGCCTATTATGCATTTAACTGGTGACCACCGAATAAGATGTGGCCTTGATTGTGGGTGTTGAATGTTTGTTGATATTCATGTCTTCCAGCTTAAATTATGAATCCGTTAAAGCAGTCACAAGGTGAGCAAAATCCATGTAGTAATGTGCTCCTTTTCTGTATAAGGTTGAAAACCAGCTTATGAGTTGACCACAGCTGATTGGAAAACAAATATTCTTTGCTGGTGTTTTCAGGCAGATTTAACTGGCATACATCACTATTTTACAGTGGTGTAGAGAGCTCACCAAATACCCAAAAGCCATAACACAAACACAGAAGCATGCTAACATTTGCATTGACAGTAATGCTAACATTGATGCTAATGTTAGCATGCATTTGTGTTTGTGCTGTGGTCTTTGCATTTATTAAAAGGGTGAGCAAACCATCTCCAGCATTCAGATTTTATCCTGGCCCTATAAAAGGGTTCATAAAGATTCTTAAGCAGTTGCTAGTGTTCGCTATTTGGCGAACCAAAAACAACTTTAGGGCAGTATCTCATGGAATGCGAATGGTGATATACGTAGTAATTTTTGGATTCAGCAACTTTTCTGATGAATTTTGGCAAAAATTAAGCTAGTATTTCACGTAGCAGCAAAAGCTAAGGAACGTTCAAGAACATTGTGATTTGAGGGGCTTGTCAGGGTACGTAAAAGGTTGCAAAACAGTTTGCACCCAGTTTTTATGGTCTTTAACAGTTGCTATTGTTTGCTACTTGGTGCACCGAAAAGACCCTTAGTGACACGTTACAGTAGTTTACAAACATGTTACAACCATTTGCAGACACAACTATTTTGCAGATATTTACCGCTGTTTGTGGAAAAGTACATTTGCAAAAAAAATAAATAAATAAATTTGAACATGTTCAAATTTTTTTGTGACAAGAAAAACTGTTTGGGACCTTAGAAGCTGTTTGGGAACTGTTGTGCAACCTTTTATGAACCCTGACGAACCCCTCAAATGGCAAGGTTCATCAGCATTCATTGCTCCATGAGAATACTAGCTTTAGCCATAAACCTATCCTAACAACCCAATGAAAACGGTATGAGGTAATTTGTGGAGAGAGGCTCCGGGAGAGACTCAGAGTAGAACCGCTGCTCCTCCACATTGAAAGGAGTCAGTTGAGGTGGTATGGGCATCTGATTAGGATGCCTTCTGGACGCCTCCCACTTGAGGTGTTTCAGGCATGTCCCACTGGGAGGAGACCCCGGGGCAGACCCAGAACTCGGTGGAGAGACTATGTCTCCCAGCTGATCAGGGAATCAGGTATCAGGTATCCTCTCTGAAGAGCTGGAGCAGGTGGCGGGGGAGAGGGAAGTCTGGGCTTCTCTGCTTGAACTGCTGCCTCCGTGACCCGGACCTCCGGAAAAGCGGTAGAAGATGGATGGATGGATGGATGGTAATTTGTGGATAAATCTGCTGTGTATATTTGTTTGTTGTTGTTTTTTTTAACAACTAAGTTAATTTTCACTTTGATATTTCCTCTTTGTATGTTCAATGTTTGTTCTAAGTAATTTTATCTGAATTTTTTATTTCAATACCCTCTTTTTAAGTAAGTAATACTTTCTATTTCTGCATACCTAAACTCCTTGTGCAAACTGCTACCTTTATATTTTAAGCAAATCTTATTGGTTATTCTTTATCAGTATATAGAACTTGTTTTAGCACTATAACAAAAAGACTTTGGACTTGGAGGAAAAGCTTGTTGAACTCAGTGAGTGTAACAAGCAATGGAGAGCTGCTTTAAAAGCCAAAATATAAAGTAGGGAATGTATTGAGAGCTGATTTCCTGTGGAGATGCTGCTCTTTACTGAAGATATTTGCTTTTAACTGACTGTACACAGACCAAGGTGACCAGACAAACATTGATGGGTACAAGGAGATTGGTGCACTAATTGGAAAGAGCTTTGCGCAAACGAACAAGCTGAGAGAATGAATATGCAGAGGAAGATGGATAATGGCCGTTATTTTTGCAGATAGCGGCAGTGGGAGATAGGAATGCAGAGGGGTAAAAATGGCTGGAGTGTGGGCCAGCTGGGAGCGATGGGATTTTGACTCCATGCTTATCACTTCAAAATACAGATATCCAAATGTTGTCATCCCTGCTGCAAGCCTGCTGAATCTCCATCTTCCTCTGTGTCTCTCTCCTCTTAACCTGAGGTGAATGAATCATTTCGGCCAAATAGTTACGGTTTGATTGGCTGTGCAGTTTTCTTTCACTGGGACAACCTATATCCTGGGGAGCTCCCTCATTCAGTGTAGCATGTAAGCCTCGGCTCTACACTCCCTTCAGCTTAATGTTAGCAGCAGCAGTCATGGAGTGCAGCGTTTTGGGAGTGTGACATTGTTGCTGTAACCGTTGAAATGGCCCTCCAGGCAAGAGGGGGAGCTGGAATCAATCAAAATTCAGGCTATGTAAACACATCATTGTTATTTAATGTGTGGCCCTGCTTTGTTTTTGCGCCATGATGAGCCTCTCATCCATTCTGTCATTGTTGGGTTGTCTTGTAGTCTCATAAAAATGATCTGAAGCAAGTCGGAACAGATTGCTGCGGCCGTATTGTGAGCACCTCGCAGATGCATTAGGTGCTGATGAACAATCTTGAGTGACGTTGTAGGGGATGTTTACATATGGAGCGGATAGGAGCAAACATTGATGGCGGGTGTGAGCTGGCTGGAATGTAGACCCTGCATCTTGCTGCCTGTAAATCAAGGGTGTGACCAGTGTCAGATGTGACAGTAAGGTGGGCGAATGTGAAAAGCTGTCTTAGGCTTCAGTCAGGCTGTGACATAGAAAATGGTATGCTTGGAGAAATGGGTGGATTTTTCATTTGAGGCGGTGATCAGGATGAAAACTGGGATTTCACATGTTACTGTATATCTATTCTGGAGAAGTCGGCATAAATAACACAACAACTGCAAATGTTTTGATGAGTTGCTATATTATAATTTCCTCACTGGTTTTGTAGGACAAGCTACTTAATTTGTAGATTGTGGTGGTACAGGTGGGGGATTCTCCACCCAGAGAAGGCAGCTGGGGAAAGGGGGAACAATGGACTGAAGGAGGAAATGTCACCGGGGGGTCTCAGTCGGGACAGTAAGGACTATTCGCCCCCCGGGGAGAGAACACCGGAGCCGCTGGAAGAAGAAGGGGGTGAGAAGTGGTGCCAGCGTGATGTTATGTTAATGTGCCACACAGGTCTTTGTTCCAAACAATGTATTATGGTTGGAAGTTCCGGGTCTCAATGCATGGAATTAAAGGTATAAAAGGAGAATTCACAGAGACCCGAGAGAGCTTATTCTGTACTGAATGATGGAGAAAGAATAAAGTTCTTGTGTTCTCCAGCTTGTTGCCTCACCTGCTTCCTTTTTCCACATTGGTGACCCCAAGACGTGCCATGGACAGCGAGCTGAGCACCACCCCGGAGACTACCTGGAGGGAGAGCACCAGCGCCGCGTGCGCTGTCTCAGTCAAGCTCCCAGACTTTTGGCTTCACAGCCCGACCGCGTGGTTCCTGCACATAGAAGCCCAATTCGCGCTCTGCGGGATAACAACGGACAAAATAAACAAAATATTACTGTGGTCGCTGCGCTGGATGCGCGCACCACACAACAAGTGACGAGCCTGCTCCAGGAGCCACCGGTCCAGGGGAAATATGAAGCGCTCAAGCGGATGCTACTCCAGCGCTATACCCTGTCTGACAGTAAGAGGGCAGAGAGACTCCTAACACATTCAGTTAGGTGACAGATCAGCCGTGGAACTAATGAAGAGCATGTTGCCGCTGAGGGGGAAGAATGACGAATGTTTCCTGTTCGTCCACTTGTTCCTCAGGAACCTACTTGCTACAGCGAAGGCGATCCTGGGCAACTCGCCGCTGCTGGTGACCAAGGACTACCGCACCCTGGCGCAGGAAGCGGACTGCATCATTTTAGCAACCAAAGCTCTCAGCATGCATGCAGCGGCACCGGCATCCATGAGGGGCTCCAGCGAGATCGAGGAGCCGTTGGTGGTAGCTGGGGCGGATGCCAAAGGACGCAGGAACAGGGCGATTGGTTCCTATGATCACCATTTCGACTCAGATGCCCAACGCTGTTTGCCGCCATGCCAGGTCAAAAAGCCGGGAAGACGGCACGTTCAGCACTCAGTTGCAGCTGCAACCGCTGGCGACAGGAACAAGCTGCTTTATTGTCACGGACACATGTTTGGGGAGACAGTTTCTGGTGGACTTCGGCTCCCAGAAGAGGCTCATCCTGCCGGTCGACACAGACAGGGTGGCAGGAGGCAGCGGTCCCGAGCTCACGGCCACCAACAGATCCACCATCAGGACTTTTGGCAAATGGACACTGACGATATGCTTGCACAAACAGAATTTTCAGTGAGACTTTGTGGTAGCTGCATGTTCTGCCCCCATTTTAGGTGCAGATTTTTTTTATGTGCTCAGGGGTTGTTAGTCAATGTTGCTATTAGGCGATTAGTGGATGCTGTCACTTTTACCTCACTGCCCTGCACAGCTCGGAGAGCTGGGTCAAAAACACTGGCTAATGTTATAGCTCCAGGGGGTAAGTACCAACATTTACTCGCACAGGTCCCAGCACTCACGGTCTCGACTTTTTCAGCTACAATAACAAAACATGAACATTTTATAACTACTAAAGACCCACCGGTGTTTGCGCAACCCTGGCACCTGGACGCAGCTAAACTGGCCAGCACGCGCGAGGAGTTTGCCAACTTAGAGCAGTTGGGCATCCCCGCTTCACATGGTGCCTAAGGTCACCGGGTTGTGGCGAGATTTCCGGCGCTTGAACAACGCCACAGAACATGATCAGTATCCCATTCTGCACATCCAGGATTTTTCCATGCACCTGACCAGGGCGCGTGTTTTTTCCAAAGTGGATCTGGTCCGCGGTTACCACCGGGTCCCGATGCGTGCGGAAGACGTTCTAAAACAGTGGTAATAACTCCTTTCGGCCTTTTTGAGTTTTTACTTATGCCGTTCAGATTAAAAGGCGCGACGCAGACTTTCCAGAGAATGATGGACGCAGTGCTTCGTGACTTGACCTTCATTTTTTTCTACTTAGACGACATTCTGGTAGCCAGCGCATCTGAAGAGGAGCATATCGCCCATCTCAAGACAGTTTTCCAGAGGTTGGAAGCGCACGGGCTGATAGTTAACTCGGCGAAGTGCCAGTTCGGTGTGCCAGTGATTGATTTTTTTTGGGCCACTGCATTTCGCCAGAGGGCACGATTACGTTACTGGATAAGGTGTGCGCTGTGTCGGACTTTCCGTGTCTGCAGACCGTAAGGGTACTACCGGTGTTTTTGGGAATGGTTAATTTTTTATAACCATTTCCCTCCCCGGGCAGCCCAGCTGATGCAGCTGTTGTATGCCACGCGAAAAAAAAAGAAGCCTGCGGAAACCATCGACTGAACTCCCGAGCGAGTCCAGGCTTTCACAACCATTAAAACAGCGCTTGCGGATGCCGCGTTGCTAGCCCATCCGGATCTGTTGGCATGGATAGCGCTCACTACAGACGCGTCTGATGTTGCCATAGGAGCAGTGGTGGAGCAGTATGTCTCTGGTGCTTGGCAGCCGCTTGCATTTTTCAGTCAAACTTTGCGTGACAACGAACGCAAATACAGCACGTTTGACAGAGAGTTATTGGCTCTACACCTGGCGACACGCCATTTCTAGTTTTGGCTAGAGGAGGCATGAGTTCCCCGCATTCGTGGAACATAAGCCGCTGACGTACACAATGTCCAAGGTCTCAGAACCGTTGTCAGCCCAGCAGCAATGGCATTTGGCCACGATCTCGGAGTTTACGACCGATATTCAACACGTTGCCGTAAGCTCAACATCGTGGCCGATTGTCTGTCGCGCGCGTTTGTCTCCCTGTTATACATGGGAATAGATTTCTCTGCTATTGCCACGGAGCAAGCTAGGGACGCGGACATTTGCGTGCTCCATTCGGCACCAATGGGGTTAAGGCTGGAGAGCAGGGTGGTGCAAGAAGAGTGCCCTCCCTTGCTCTGCGACCTCTTCACAGCTGCCTGCGCCCGGAGGTTCTGAGCTCTTGGCGCCGTCGCATTTTTGAGTGAGTCCAGTTCCTTTCGCATCCAGGCGTGCACACTTCAGTGAAGCTGGGGGGGGGGGGGGGCGTCATCTGGCTGCACTAGGGCAAGGACGTGAAAGAGTGGGCTGCAGCTTGCATCGTGTGCCAGCTGGCCAAAGTACACAAGCACACCAGAGCCCCCTTCGAGCCATTCCAAATCCCGGCTAGGCCATTGGACCACGTCCATGTGGATTTGGTGGGACCCCTCCCGCTGTCGCAAGGTTTCATGCACCTTTTGACAGTCGTGGACCGCACCACGCGCTGGCCTGAAGTGGTCCCGCTGGCTTCTACCACGTCTGCAGAAGTGGCTTGCGCTTTTTTGTTGGCTTGGGTTGCACGTTTCGGATCCCTATCGGACATCACTTCCGACAGGGGCCCACAATTCGTTTCGGAACTCTGGTCTGCGATGGCCCAGAGCCTGGGGGTCAAAATTCACTTTTAATGATCTTCAATGATCTCCACAGTCACCATAGTCTACTCAAAGTTTTGACTCGGTGCAAAACAAAGAAGGATCTCCCAAATGATTCCAAAGATCAAAAATTGGCCCAATCGCTCAACGATCTCCATGCATTGTAAAGGGGCCCTAAGGAGTCATAGTACTGTGACCCAAATATTGTGATAAGTATCGTATTGTGAGGTCTCTACTTACATTCCATAGAAAATCATTCCAAAGCAGACAATGATGGTGTCAGGAATGGTAAAAGAGCACATCACCTTTGGAAAGCTAACTCATCGACCTGACAGGTGTCACATATCAAGATTGTGCTAGCTTTAGAGCCTGCCTCAAAAAATAAAACCTATTTAGGTTTTAATTTAGGTTTGTTGTTTTGTACTGATTAAGGTTGCTTAGTGTTGCCTGTAACTCTGTGTTGTACTGTGTTGTTTTGACAGGTCTCTCTTGAAAATGAGACCTTGTGTCTCAATAAGACTACCTATAAATAAAGGTTAATAATGTAGAATCCTCAGGCTGGCATTTAAACCAGAGTTTCCCACAAGCTAGACTGGAACACTAGTTTCAGCATTAACACCCAACTTTCTTGACAGAACTTGACTTTGAATGTTGCTCTGGATCGGCACACACACACACACACACACACACACACATCCAAAGTCCACTTCTTTTCCCCAGAGTAGTTTGTTGCTTTTGAAGTGAGAGTGTGTGCAGAACTTTCTCAGCAGGTGGCAGTAGAATAAACAGCATCAGTGGTCCTCATCTGCATTACAGTCTTACAATTTGTGGTAAAAACATTAGATACCATACATTCTACTTTTCTGCCTTACAGCCTCAGGTTACATTTAACCCTGAGTTTTTCCTCTGTTTTCCTCTTCTAACCACTAACCAATCTTGTTGTTTTCTATCTCCCTTTTTTCTTTTTCAATTACCAGAAATTGCACCTCTTAATATAGCCCTGAATATTTTATCTTCCCAGTTATGCCTCCTGACTTTAACATTGAGCTTCTTATTTTAACCATTTTTTTAAGTATTCAAAATGCAAATGTATCTTTTCGCTGAACTGCCAGCATGAGAACTTTTAAAATGAACAGCCTTTAAATGCAAATTGCTGCTTCTGCTCTGGACCGAATCTATCTAGAAGCCAAATGAGGCTGGACCCTAGAAAGGGTAATTGTAGTTTGTGGATGGAGGACAGATTTATTGCTCCAGCCTTCATTCATCATCTATGTAGAGAGGTGGGAGAGGAGGAAGAAGGTGTGTGAATCCAAGGTTACTTGCCTCAGGTAACTCTAGAATAGAGGAGTGAATAAAGCTGCTTCCCTGTGGTGTACACGACATAAAAGCATCTAATACTACAAAAAAAAAAAAAGCAGTGTGAAGTTGTCTGAGGAGCTTCTGTTAACTGTAGTCTTTTGTTTATTGAGAAGTAACATATCTCTGAAGATGCCGTCCTCTGATTGTAGCATCTGGATGAATTATTTAAACTTCCTCTTGTGCCATTTTTGCCTGTGTGCCGTGCAGGAATGCAGGTAAAACTGCTTAGATTTCTGCATTCATTCACCTCATTATACCTGATGTTGTGGCTAAAAGATTTTAAGAGTTTAACCCGGTGGCGATGGGTGAAAGCTGGAATACACCATTTGGATGCAGGAGACGGTGGCTCTGTAACCCCACGTCTGTTTATAAGCCTGGAGCCACCTGCTGAGGGTTCACATCCTTCAGGGAGTCTGCTTACAACCCAGAAATCCTGATTAGGTCTTTGAAAATGGGAAAAGAAAAAGGTTAGCTCTGGTTAAAAAAAAAAAAGGATTTTTTTTTTTTTTAAATGTTGGGGTGTGCACATTTAAAATGCACTAATCGGTATATTTGCAATGCAGACATCTCTGTCTTCCCAGGGTCAGTAATGGGGCGCCATCTGTTTACCAGCAGGTGACGACTAATGATGTCATAGCAGGTGGACGAGGCCCAAAAGGGGGAAGAGGTGGGCACAGAGGAAGGGGGTGCATTTGTGTTGATGATGGGGAAGTGCATCAGTCATGTCCATGTCTTCTGTTCTTTGTTCCTGCAAAGTTTGGGAAGATAAAAAAGCAGCGCTGGCTTTAGTAAAATCCTCCAAGCTGTTTCAGAGAGACATGATAGCATAATCAATTTCCCTCTTCAGGATTCTGTCTTTATGGGAGATGGAGTAAAATTCAGACTCTGTCCGCCTATTGATTCTACTTCAAAGGGTGTATACAGCAAATGTAATTACTTCTCCTTTTTTAGTGAAAAGACTTTCCAAAACTTTGTGCTCTAGAGATAGTTCTGTTTGAAATTTGAGTGTCTGTGTTAGTGTTACAGTCATTTCTTTTTTTTTTTTTTTAATCTGAACTTTGATGGTACGAACTGTCTGATGCAGGTGAAGTCGGGTCAGCCAGGTCAAGAGTTAAAAAGAACAATGCTGCTGTCTGCATTACAATACCCATTGATAAGTAGTTTATTTAAACAGTGTGCAGCTTTAATTAAGTCAGCAAGGTTTTTGTTGTACGTAATAACACGGCTGCAATTGCAGAGAAATTTGGGAATCATTGAGCCACGTTGCCATGCTTGATAAATGTCTCCTGCTGACTACTGCTTTTGTTCTGTTCCATCAAACTGTCTTTTTAGCTGAAAAACTAAATGAAAAGACTTGAAAGACCAATTTCCCCAGTCATCTCTACAATAATGAAATTGTGTGACGTAAAGGAGGAAGATTCTTTTCTGTTCACTTGAATGTCTCTGACTAATGAATTATAAGTTGGTTAGGCTTTTTAAAATGTCTTCAAGAGTTTCCTTGATAAAACATGATATTATTTTCATGCTGTTATATGTACAGTATATGTGGTTGAGTGAATATTAACGAAGCTTATGTTTGTCTGCCCAATAAATATGGTAGTTCTCTGTTAGTGCCTTTGCATCAAACAAACTGATGCTTCCAGGTATCTGAGACCGATCTCCTGGCCATTACATTACATACCTTCAATATGACATGTGCTGAATCATTATAATCTGTCATTATGTATACGTCTCCCGGTAAAACCCCTTTGTTTAGCCGTCTCATCAATTCAAAACCTCCCCTATGTACTAATACTGGCCAAACAATGTGGACATTGTCTGTCAAAAAATGCAACCACAGTCAGAAAAGGATCACCGATATGTTTGCCTACATATACCATAAGGCCACAAGTAGACTCACAGAATGCCCTTTTAAAAAAAATAACATGTATTTTCCTTAATTTACAGTATTACCTCTCTGTAATAAGTCTGAAGTTGTGATGGGATCCACAGCTCATTAAAACATACTGCGACACGTCCGGTTCGTTTGCAAAAAAAAAATCAATTCGAAAGATTCATACACCGAATCACTCAGTGCTGTACTGGAGCCCTAATTGCCTACCACTCACTGAACTGAGAGTCGGTTGAACGGAGCATTGGGTGGGGATTGTTTGCTGCTCTCCAGTATGTTCACTGAACTGTATTGATTGAACGGAGTGGATGGGGCTTGTTCGCTGCCTAGGCGGGTGATTCAGCTGGTGATCCCTTGTTTCCAGTATAGTTACATTAAGTGATTCAGTACAGTACGTTCGACCATTAAAAACTAGTACATTTGAACAAATCATTTGCTAACGTCACTGCACTAGTCTGAAGTGGAAAGAGCTGAATGTATACTATAGACTGGGTTGGTGCAGCTGTTTAGACAAAAACATTTTCTGATCATGAGCATTTTCTACTGTTTGGTGGATTATGTCTTGAGAAAAATAGATCAGAAGAGGTCATTGGTTTAAAACTTAAATGAAGCTGAAAAGAACGACAGGGAAATGCACTATTGGCATCATTTATTACTGTTTCTACCTGGAAGTGATAACACAACAGAAATACTGAAAGCCAAAGCAGAATTATCAATGTGGGGAAGAAAAGGACCCTAGAGTAACAGCCTGATAGATGAATCTTGAGTGATACATTTGCTCAGATGCTTGTACTCAAGAGACCGGAGTGTTGGCCTAGTGGTAGAGCATCCACCCCACAGCCAGGAGGATGTAGGTTCAAACCCCAGCTGGGTCATACCAAAGACCATAAAAACGGAGCTTTTCTGGCTTGGTGCTCAGCATATTAGAATGGGGAAAGGAAACTTTGTTATGCAGCACAAAAAAGACAGTGTTTACCACCTTGTGCTGATCTCAAGCCTGGGTAAATGGGAGGGCTGGATCAGGAAAGGCATCCTCCGATCAAATTTCATGGAGCTACTTTTAGCAGCTTATCGTTAGCTCATAATTTTCACCAACCAGCTAAAAAGAAAACACCCACTCACCCTGCCTTCCTAAGATCTCCACGACCTGCTCGGAGTTCGGTGCAGCCACACACTTGGTCGTGTTCACACTCTTTCTCTTAGTCAACGGTGTTGGCTTGACCTCATAGTCCGCTTCTCCGTACACCGAGCCGGGCGGTAGTTCATCTCTGGGGGCAGTGCTCCACTGACCACCTTGGTATCTTCCCACTTCTCTCCAGTGTACAACAACACCGTCTCAACATGAGGAGTTTCCATCCCGGCGCTCATAGGTTGTGTTGTTGGTGCTGCAACTGATGGTGGTGGGCTTGCGCTAGCAACATCCCGCTGGTGGAACCCGAAGAATCGTAGGTGCCAATCTTGTCCAAACTCCTAAAGGCCAAATGATACTACTCAGGCTGCTGCAGTCAACCAGAATTCCAAAGATGTATCTGCAAGTGAACTTAACATGCTTAAAATTCAAAGTGATATGTGCTTATACTTTTTGCAGCACGTTATTATTGTGGACATTTCTGTTGTTTTGCGATCAAGTAAGGGTGCTCCTTCTTGATTAAAGCTAATTTTTCATCATAATGGGGACTAGAGTCATTATCAAGAGTTTCACTTTAAGTTTCAGCAGTTTTCACACGTTTTCTCTGCATTGCATAAGTAAACAAACTCCTATCAGTTCCGATTATCACCTGTAATATGACTGACTCTGACTCTGTTTGACCCCACCCCAAGTCATGTGATCGAAAACTATCTATACCTGGCAACTTTTCACTGGAGTAGTGGTGTTGATTTGTGGAAAAACTTGAGGGCAGATTATTTGCCACACTGCCACACCATTTTTTTCAATATGGCAGCTGTCTGAAACAACATTGAAAACAAAGTGTTTCCATACAACTAGTCTAGTATCGGGTAGCTTCTTCCATGGAGCTGCCGCTCTCTTCTCACGGCATATTTGTTTATGCCAGGAAACCATAGACTCATGTAACTTATGTCAACAATGTAACAGTGTTATCACTCCGCCCACTCCAAAATGTTGCTACATTCATTTTTGCACTGGTATCAAAATTTATATTGGTATTGTCGTGAACCAATATGACACACCCCTACTCACAATAACACATTTAAGAGAAAAACACTATGGTCACTTCCGGTTATGGCTGCCACGTAGGACGGACGTGTCTCGCTCTGCTCTGCTCCTGGAGAAAAAAAATCGGCAAATAACTCTCTCATTTGGGACAGAACGTATCCCAGCATTTGGGCGAGGATATGTCGGCGAAGCCTAAGGCTGGAAAACCAGGAAAAGGAAAAAGCGAGCCGCCGAAACAGTCCAAATTAACGGACTTTCAGGTCTGTGACGCAGCAAACAAAACTCCATATATGGCGGAGGAGGCTGGCAACGGCGCGATATCTGCGGGGAATGGCGCAGATGCGCTGATGGCTGCCATGAGTTCAATGAGAGCGGACTTTTCCTCTAGATTTGATGGGATTATGACAGCGTTGGAAGGAATAAGAAAGGAATTGGGTGACTGTGTAGAACGAACGGCGCAGATGGAGCTCCGTCTCGCTAGTGCTGAAGATGACATCACCCGTCTTCAATTAAAGGTGCGCACTTTGGAAAAAAAAAATAAATCTCTGGAAGATAATATTTTGGATTTGGAATCTCGGTCGAGACAGAATAATTTGAGGCTGGTGGGTCTTCCAGAGGAATCAGAAGGTCGGGACGTATGTTCCTTTCTGGAAAAGTGGATTCCGGAGGTGCTGGGCAGCGAGGAGTTGCAATCAGCAGTGGTTCTGGAAAAAGCACATCGTATTGGCCCACGGAGAGATAAGGGACCGCCGAGGACCTTAATTATGAAGTTTCTTAGCAACAGAGACAGGATGAAGATCTTCAACGCTGCACGTGCTAAAGGAGAGATTAAACACCAGGACCAGCAGGTGCGGTTCTACCCAGATTTGGCCACAGGAATCCAGCAATTGAGGAAGCAGTTTGATCCCGTACGTAAGGAGCTGCGCAACCTTGGGATTCGTCATGGTGTAATCTATCCTGCGAGACTGCTGACCACGTATGAGGGCAGAACCCACATCTTCAAGACCCCAGAGGAGGCGCAGGAGTTCATCAAGAAGATCAAAGAAGAAGAAGAGACTGGTGGGAGCTAAGCATGAACAAAATATAAGGTAGAATAATTAAGCATTTGCACAGGCATCTGACTGACTTGAAGTAAATAGTAAGTTTACAAAATATAGATTGTATTATATATTAAAAAACAAAACAAAAACAAAACAAACAAAAAAAAAAACTATGATGTACAAAGTTGTTAAAAATTTTGGAGTTAAGTTGGAAAACTACAGAGGAGAGTTAATGTTACGTCATTAAAAGTAGTAGAGTTAGGGTGATTGGAGGATGAAGAAGGAGTGGCTTAGGCTGTTCCCCGTGGGTGTGGAACGGTCGATGGCTATATCGGGAGACAGAATTTTTCTTTTGATTTTGGGGGGTTTGCCACAAGTGTGGGAAGGGGAAATTTGTTTGTGTGTAGTTTGTAGGATGAATGTTCAACCACTCATGTTTTTGCTTCTCTGTATGAGCATGTTTACACTGCAAGGTAATCCCAAACTCTCTATTGATCATGGACCAAAGTGTTAATCTTAATTTAACTTCATGGAATTGCAGAGGTCTACAAAATTTAAAAAAACTTAAACAAGTTATGAATAAAATAAAGGACATGGGTTCAAGAATTGTGTTTTTACAAGAAACTCATCTGATAGAGGAGGATGTTAAAAGAATTAGGAGTAGATGGCAGGGAAGTGTATTCACCTCTTCATTTTCACCCCGAGCCAGGGGAGTTATGACTCTCATACATAAATCAGTTCCTTTTCAAGTGAAAAATGTAATTGGAGACAAATTTGGAAGATATGTAATCATTCAAGGTTCTTTGCTATTAGAAAATATAAATCTTGTGAACTTATATGGTCCCAATATAGATGATCAGAAGTTCTTTGCTAATTTATTTCTCATCTTATCATCACTTACAGGGCAACATATAATAGCAGGGGATTTTAATTGTACATTGAATCCAGGTGTGGATAGATCAACAGGACTGGATTGTACGCACATTGGATGTAGGATGACTATTAATCATTTTATGAAAGAATTGAGATTGTTAGATATATGGAGAGAAATGAAACCACAAGTTAAAGCCTATCTTGTTATTCCAGTACCTACAAGACATTCTCACGTATTGATTATTTTTTGATTTCCACAGAATTAAGGTCCAAGATTCAAAACTGCTTTTATGATAACATCGTGATCTCTGATCATGCACCCTGTTGTCTAATATATGTAGATAAAAAATTGACAAAGGAATCAGGTAGATGGCAATTTCAGCATAAATGGCTTCAGGATGAGGAATTTGTCAAGTATATAGAAAAACAGATAGACGAGTTCTTTGACATCAATACTACACAAACATCAGCATGTGTAAAGTGGGAGGCTTTCAAAGCTTTTATTAGGGGACATATTATTAGTTATACAGGATCAAAATCTAAGAAGACTCGAGAGGAGAGAGCTAAATTGGAACATAAAATAAAAAATCTTCAGGAAAAAGTGTATGCAGGAAGTGACCCAAGGTTGGAGAATGAATTACTGATTTTGAGAGCTGAATACGACAAAAAATCAGCGAATAGAGCTGCCTCGAGTCTTCTAAGATTGAAACAATCTTTTTATGAACAAGGTGAAAAATCAGGAAAATTATTAGCATGGCAGATTAAACAATTGGAAATTAAAACACCAATTACCAGTATTATAAGTAACGGACAGGTAGTTATAGATCCTTTAGAAATTAATAGAGCCTTTAGAGATTACTATGAAAAATTATATGATACCAAAAATGAACCTGATTTAACAAAACTAAATGGGTTTTTGAACGAACTATCTATACCGTGTATTCCAAATGAAAACAGGGAGATATTGGAGTCTAAAATTAGTCAAGAAGAAGTTGGGCTAGCCATTGATAATATGAAATCAGGAAAAAGTGCAGGACCAGATGGTCTTCCAGTTGACCTTTATAAAAAATTTAAGAATAAATTAATAAAACCTTTTTTGGAAATGGTTTTAGAAGCATTTCAAAATAATAATTTACCATCATACATAAATAATGCCTTAATTATACTGCTGCCAAAACCAGGTAAGCCCTCTAATAAATGTGAAAATATGAGACCAATAAGCCTATTAAATGCCGACCTTAAGATAATCTGTAAAATTTTAGCAAGACGAATACAAGAAATTTTACCAAATATTATTAATCGAGATCAGAATGGCTTTATAAAGGGTAGACAAGGCTTCCATAATGTAAGAAGACTATTTAATATTATTTATTTTAATAAAGAAGCACCGGATACAGCTCTCCTATCATTGGACGCCGAAAAGGCCTTTGATAGAGTTGAATGGCCCTTTCTTTTTGAAGTCCTACAAAGGTTTGGACTTGGAAATAATTTCATAAAATGGGTTCAAATAATATACAATAATGCTACAGCAGAAATCCTAACAAATAACAATATTTCAAAACCAATAAAAATCAATAGAGGATGTCGACAAGGCTGTCCACTTTCACCTTTACTGTTTACTATGGCAATTGAACCTTTAGCGATAGCGATACGTTTACATTCACAAATATATGGAATTAAAGTTGGACCGACAGAACATAAAATCTCCCTGTACGCCGATGATATAATTTTGTTTATGTCGAATCTAAAAAAATCAATTCCAACCTTGTTGAATTTAATAAAGAATTTTGGGGAAATATCAGGATATAAAATAAATAAAACTAAATCTTCAATATTAATGCTAAATGAGACCCAGAGAAATTACCCAGCCCCTGAGGTAAATCAATTCAATGTTGTAAATCAGTTTAAATATTTAGGAATCCAAATTATGCCTAAGCTAGAATCAGTCGCCAGTGTCAACTATGAAGCCTTAATGTCAGATATCAATGAGTTAACTCAGAGATGGATGTCACTACCAATGTCGATGATCGGGAGAATCAATATACTTAAAAGTAATATTTTACCTAAAATACTTTATTTATTTCAATACATTCCCTTATCACCACCTTTAGATCTATTCTCAAGAATAAAAAAAAAGTTAGTGGAATTTATATGGAACAACAGGAGGGCTAGATTACGTTTGTCTTTATTATATTTACCATTTGATCGTGGAGGTCTGAAATGTCCAAATTTTATGTTGTATTATTGGTCGGCACAACTGAGGTCTATGACATATTATTTTTCATCAAATGATCTCCCTCACTGGACTGAAATGGAATCATACAATTTACCTTTACCTCTTCCCATATTCATATACTCAGATTCGGCAAAAAAATTACAAAAACAAGTTAAAAATCCATTTGTAAAGCATATGATCAAAATATGGTGTGAAGCTAAAAACTATTTAAAAGAACCACAGTTATTGTCACAATTTTTTTTTTCCACAATATCTTTATTGAACCTTTTTTTTTTTTTTAACAAACATGATATATTGTCACAATTTAGTCCAATATGGGGTAATCAATATTTTAAACCAGGGAGAGCGGACGCTGTATTTAAAGTATGGAATTTAAAAGGGATACAAAAGATTCAGGATTTATATTTGCCATGTGCAGACAACATAATGTCTTTTGAAGAGCTGAGGATCAAATTTAATCTCAATAGAACACATTTTTTTAAATATCTTCAACTTAGAAACTTTATTCGATCAAATCAAAATAAAGCTCTCACTCGACCTATTTATTCATCCTTGGAAAAAAATGATGATGAAAGATAGTAAAAGAAAGGGTTTTATTTCAGAGTTTTATAACTCATTGACACTATCTTCAAGTGAAAATTCACTGAAAAGATTAAACTACTGGAAAGAAGATCTGCAAATTGAAATTTCGGAGGAACAATGGGAATTGGCTTGTACAGAAGCTCAAACCAAATCAATAAATGCACGCCTTAAATTGATACATTTCAAATGGTTAATGCGGATGTATGTTACACCGGAGGAGTTAAATAGATATAACAAAAACATACCAGATACGTGCACAAAATGCATGGAAAGTAAAGGAACCCTATTTCATTGTTTATGGGAATGTAGATTAATAAGAATGTTTTGGGAAGAGGTGAGGGTAACAATTGAAAAAATAATCTTAAAACAAATCATATTGAATACTAAACTGTTTTTGTTGGGTCTGTACCCAGAAAAGCATAATTTTAATAAAAGTGAAAGAACATTCATAGACCTCAGTTTGCTTAATGCCAAAAAATGTATTGCACTATTATGGAAAAAGACTCATAGACCAGATGTGACTCAGTGGTTAAGACAGATGTTAACAAACCTTCCATTAGAAAGAATAACATATATACTGAAATCAAAGGAAATTGTGTTTGAGAATATATGGAGACCTTTTATTGATTATGTAAAAAATTTAAACATAACTCTTGAAGAAGAAGGTGAATGATGTGTGTGGACCTTGTAAATTCCAAACTGGTGAACATAATATGTATACTTATGTATTGGATTGTCTAGACTAAACAGAGGAGCATTGTTGAAGACTTGATTTTGTTGGTGGTTGTTGGTGTTTTTAGTGCATTTTTTTTTTTTGTAGTACTTTAGTGTTAGTGTTTGATTGTTTGTATCATGTTTGTTAAAAAAAAAAAAAAGGTTCAATAAAGATATTGTGGAAAAAAAAAACACTATGGTAAGGGTAAAGTCATAAATCATAAAATCATAGTCATAAAAATAATATATTGGTGAAGAAAATATTTCTAAATAATTTAAGGGACTGAAATAATCATACTTACATCTGAGCAGTTGGATGACGAGACAACGGTGGCTGGTTACATAGATGCATGATACACTAGACAGGACATGTCTAACATTTTCATGGCAAACAGAGGCACCATATTGGTCAGCATTGTGATAACATGATGCACAAACAATTATTCATTGCATTTATTCCAATCATTAAATCAAGCTATGTACATAGAACATGACTAGCCTAGTGGCTAGCCATGACCTATCTGATGTTTACATATCTGCGGCTGGTAAATATGTCATGGCTGATCACAACCAATAGCATGATTGGATTGATGTCGCATGTCCCTACCAACCAGTTAGTGCAAGAATAAATGTGCCACCTACTGGCCAGGAGGTCAGAATTTTATCTATATCACCTTTAAATAATGGGTATCATAAGGTTTCGTAATGCTACTTTGATTTGAGTATGGTTACTGGGCACCCTACCCGTCTCTGGGTTTTGGGTAGCTTATAATTATCAAAGTATGAAAGTTGATTTCAGATTTATCAAGGTATTTTTGTGAAGTTGGGAATTGGGTAGCTATGATTATGACTATGGTTCCGCCGGACCGGTGGCGCCACACGAGTAGGCTGCCCGTTGCAACAGCCTTTTTTTTAATCTTCCTTCTTCTTTCTACACCTTTCACTCTGTATATATATCACGGACGCACGGATTGCCCCGGGGGTCTCCCGGGTCGGCGGACGGAGCCACGGTTTGCAGCAGGAGACGCTACAGCGGGGAGGAGCTAGTGCTAGCTAGCACTTGGCCGCCGCCCGGTGCTAATGGGAAACTCGACATACCGGGAGCTGTAGCGAAAACGACGCGGGTGCCGGGCTGGAGTTTAGGCGGCGTGCAAGAAATATAAGACAGAATAATAAAGAGCGATGGCAAGAACCAAGCAGACCGCCCGTAAAATCTACTGGAGGAAGAAGCCCCCCAGGAGACAGCTAGCCACCAGGGCTGCTCGGAGAGGCGCTCCGGCCACCAGCAGAGTGAAGAGGCCTCGCCGTCACAGGCCCATGGCTCTGAGAGAGATCCGTCGCTGCCAGAAATCCACGGAGCTGCTCATCCGTAAGCTGCCCGTCCAACGCCTGGTGAGGGAGATCGCTCAGGACTTCAAGACCGTCCTGCGTTTCCTGAGCTTCGCCGTCATGGCTCTGCAGGAGACCAGCGAGGCCCACCTGGTGGTCTCTTCTTCGCTAAGGGGGTCACCATCATGCCCAAAGACTTCCAGCTGGCCCGCCGCATCCGCGGAGAGAGAGCTTAGACTTTCTGCTGCACATTCACCAACCAACCATAATGCTCTGCACTGTGTGTCTATATATATACATTTATAGTAATATGGACATATGTTTACTAGATGTTGTTTTTTCTTGCCTTCTGATTGTTGCTCTGAGTGTTGCTATCCCTGTGCTTTTGCAATCCTGGAATTTCCCCATTGTGGGACTAATAAAGGCTTATCTTATCTTATCTTATCTTATGATGCTAAATATCAAATTTAATGCGGAATGAGTTTGAAGGAAATGATTCTTCAAAGCTATGGAAATGACGAAAACTGTCTGAAAATTCTTTTTCTTCTATTCCCTATTCAGGGTTGCAACGGTGGATCATGCTTCTGCATATTTGATTGCGCAGGGATTTTATGCCTGATGCCCTTATTGATGCAGTCCTCCCCATTTACTTGGTCTTAGGACCGACACTAGGAGGATACTGGCATGTGCTCCTCCCCAAATTTCCTTTCAGCCATTCTGTTTTGCTGAGCACCAAGCTAGAAGGTGAAAAGTACCATTTTTATGGTCTCTGGTATGACACAGCTGGGGTTTGCTCCACCACTAGTCCCACCACTCTGGTGAAAACTGTCAGGAAATAAAGTGGAAAAAATGAGAAAAAGCTTCAATTTAAACTATTCAAATTTTACCAAAGAAAGGATTACACATGATTTGACTAATGTGTAATTGGTGAGCCTTTAAGCCACTGATTATACAGCTTTTTCCTGAAAAATTCAGTGTCCAGCTGCTGAAATGTTAGACAGCATCCATAAAACTGGTTAGTCTTTTGAAAGAACTCATTAATATTTTTATCCAGCTCTTAATCATGTAAAGCTTTCTTTGATCCCCGGTGCTTCACTCAATCATAGTTGAGCTCAACAAAATGGGCCAGTCACTTGTAACTTCAGCACATCCTGTACTCTCTGAATATAAATATACAGTCACGTAAAAAAATTAGGACACCTCATAAAATATTCAGTTCTTTATTAAGAAATGTTCACATATATAGTGGTGTGAAAAAGTGTTTGCCCCCTTCCTGATTTCTCATTTTTTTGTATGTTTGTCACACTTAAATGTTTCAGATCATCAAACAAATTTAAATATTAGACAAAGATAACGCAAGTAAACACAAAATGCAGGTTTTAAATGAAGATGTTTATTATTAAGGGTAAAAAAAAATCCAAACCTACATGGCCCTGTGTGAAAAAGTGATTGCTCCCCTCCTGTTAAAACATAAATTAACCCTTTAACTGCCCAGATTAAATGGATGGGTTGCATGCCCCCAGGAGCACAGCGCAGCAACTGCACGTGTCAACTTATTGACGTCCCCTGGCTATACTGAGAATTTGTACTAATCGCTATTGATCTGACAGTTTAGAAGGTGGCAGACACGCGCCGAAGGAATCATGGCTGACATGGAATATAGGAAAGAAGGAGAAATCCTTCTTCTTCTTCTTCCTTTTTCTGCTTTGAACTCACACACCAATGTGGATGTCGCCGTGTTTGGTCATTGCGACAGTGATGATGACGGAAACTGCATGAACCAGGAAAAATAGCCACGTAATACAAACGAATTTTACGTGGGATAATCATAAGAGTTTGTAGATGTGGTACACGGGTGTAAATTACTAAGTAAACGTGTTACATCGAGGTCGATGTAACAAAAAACTGAGCTCCCATTACCAAGATGGCGGCGCCCATGGTTGGCATGGATTCCCACAGGAAAAATGCACCAAACAGGAAAAAAAAATAGCCATGTAATACAAATGAAATTCACGTGGGGTAATCATAAGAGTTTGTAGATGTGGTACACGGTGTAAATGGCTGAGCAAACACACAAACATCGGCTATGATGGACGAAAACAGACTGGTCATGTGGGCGGGCGAGCTCCCCTCCTGGTAACAGGTAAGAGAGAAATATGTTTTCTTGACATTTTATTGATTTTCTGGTTCACATACTTTGAAGATTAGATAAAAACATACCCCTGTAGACAAATCGGCGTCAATAAAACTGGGCCATTCTTTATGTAAATGTGTCCAAAGTCCACTTTTGACTGAGTTATGTAATTTATGTAGCTGCCACGACATTATGCAAATTAGATGTGTAAATTTATTCCTATCTGAAACTTTTGATCTATTCTACATCTTTCTAATTGACACTAAGCCATTATCTCTTGTAACTTTCAAATTATAGCCTTGGAAATCTGAACTATTTTTTTTTCCACAATATCTTTATTGAACCTTTTTTTTTTTAACAAACATAACACAAACAATCAAACACTAACACTAAAGTACTACAAAAAAAAAATGCACTAAAAACACCTACAACCACCAACAAAATCAAGTCTTCAACAATGCTCCTCTGTTTAGTCTAGACAATCCATTACATAAGTATACATATTATGTTCACCAGTTTGGAATTTACAAGGTCCACACACATCATTCACCTTCTTCTTCAAGAGTTATGTTTAAATTTTTTACATAATCAATAAAAGGTCTCCATATATTCTCAAACACACTTTCCTTTGATTTCAGTATACTGTATATGTTATTCTTTCTAATGGAAGGTTTGTTAACATCTGTCTTAACCACTGAGTCACATCTGGTCTATGAGTCTTTTTCCACAGTAATGCAATACATTTTTTGGCATTAAGCAAACTGAGGTCTATGAATGTTCTTTCACTTTTATTAAAGTTATGCTTTTTTGGGTACAGACCCAACAAAAACAGTTTAGGATTCAATATGATTTGTTTTGAAATTATTTTTTCAATTGTTACCCTCACCTCTTCCCAAAACATTCTAATTATTCTACATTCCCATAAACAATGAAATAGGGTTCCTTTACTTTCCATGCATTTTGTGCATGTATCTGGTATGTTTTTATTATATCTATTTAACTCCACTGGTGTAACATACATCCGCATTAACCATTTAAAATGTATCAATTTAAGACGTACATTTATTGATTTGGTTTGAGCTTCTGTACAAGCCAATTCCCATTGTTCCTCTGAAATTTCAGTTTGCAGATCTTCTTTCCAGTAGTTTAATCTTTTCTGTGAGTTTTCACTTGAGGATAGTGTCAATGAGTTATAAAACTCTGAAATAATACCCTTTCTTTTACTAACTTTCATCAACATTTTTTCCAAGGATGAATAAATAGGTCGAGTGAGAGCATTATTTTGGTTTGATCGAATAAAGTTCCTAAGTTGAAGATATTTAAAAAAATGTGTTCTATTAAGATTAAATTTGATCCTCAGCTCTTCAAAAGACATTATGTTATCTGAACATGACAAATATAAATCTTGAATTTTTTGGATCCCTTTTAAACTCCATACTTTAAACACAGCATCCGCTCTCCCTGGTTTAAAATAGTGATTACCCCATATTGGACTAAATTGTGACAGTAAGTGTGGTTCTTTTAAATATTTTTTAGTTTCACACCATATTTTAATCATATGTTTTACAAATGGGTTTTTAACTTGTTTCTGTAATTTTTTTGCCGAGTCTGAATATATGAATATGGGAAGAGGTAAAGGCAAATTGTATGATTCCATTTCAGTCCAGTGAGGGAGATCATTTGATGAAAAATAATATGTCATAGACCTCAGTTGTGCCGACCAATAATACAACATAAAATTTGGACATTTCAGACCTCCACGATCAAATGGTAAATATAATAAAGACAAACGTAATCTAGCCCTCCTGTTGTTCCATATAAATTCCACTAACTTTTTTTTAATTCTTGAGAATAAATCTAAAGGTGGTGGTAAGGGAATGTATTGAAATAAATAAAGTATTTTAGGTAAGATATTACTTTTAAGTATATTGATTCTCCCGATCATCGACATTGGTAGTGACATCCATCTCTGAAGTAACTCATTAATATCTGTCATTAAGGCCTCATAATTGACACTGGCGACTGATTCTAGCTTAGGCACAATTTGGATTCCTAAATATTTAAACTGATTTACAACATTGAATTGATTTACCTCAGGGGCTGGGTAATTTCTCTGGGTCTCATTTAGCATTAATATTGAAGATTTAGTTTTATTTATTTTATATCCTGATATTTCCCCAAAATTCTTTATTAAATTCAACAAGGTCGGAATTGATTTTTTAAGATTCGACATAAACAAAATTATGTCATCGGCATACAGGGAGATTTTATGTTCTGTTGGTCCAACTTTAATTCCATATATTTGTGACTGTAGACGTATCGCCATCGCTAAAGGTTCAATTGCCATAGTAAACAGTAAAGGTGAAAGTGGACAGCCTTGTCGACATCCTCTATTGATTTTTATTGATTTTGAAATATTGTTATTTGTTAGGATTTCTGCTGTAGCATTATTATATATTATCTGAACCCATTTTATGAAATTATTTCCAAGTCCAAACCTTTGTAAGACTTCAAAAAGAAAGGGCCATTCGACTCTATCAAAGGCCTTTTCGGCGTCCAGTGATAGGACAGCTGTATCCGGTGCTTCTTTATTAGAATAAATAATATTAAATAGTCTTCTTACATTATGGAAGCCTTGTCTTCCCTTTATAAAGCCATTCTGATCTTGATTAATAATATTTGGTAAAATTTCTTGTATTCGTCTTGCTAAAATTTTACAGATTATCTTAAGGTCGGCATTTAATAGGCTTATTGGTCTCATATTTTCACATTTATTAGAGGGTTTACCTGGTTTTGGCAACAGTATAATTAAGGCATTATTCATGTATGATGGTAAATTACTATTTTGAAATGCTTCTAAAACCATTTCCAAAAAAGGTTTTATTAATTTATTCTTAAATTTTTTATAAAGGTCAACTGGAAGACCATCTGGTCCTGCACTTTTTCCCGATTTCATATTATCAATGGCTAGCCCAACTTCTTCTTGACTAATTTTAGACTCCAGTATTTCCCTGTTTTCATTTGAAATACACGGTATAGATAGTTCGTTCAAAAACCCATTTAGTTTTGTTAAGTCAGATTCATTTTTGGTATCATATAATTTTTCATAGTAATCTCTAAAGGCTCTATTAATTTCTAAAGGATCTATAACTACCTGTCCGTTACTTATAATATTGGTAATTGGTGTTTTAAATTCTAATTGTTTAATCTGCCATGCCAATAATTTTCCTGATTTTTCACCTTGTTCATAAAAAGATTGTTTCAATCTTAGAAGACTCGAGGCAGCTCTATTCGCTGATTTTTTGTCATATTCAGCTCTCAAAATCAGTAATTCGTTCTCCAACCTTGGATCACTTCCTGCATATACTTTTTCTTGAAGAATTTTTATTTTATGTTCCAATTGAACTCTCTCCTCTCGAGTCTTCTTAGATTTTGAACCTGTATAACTAATAATATGTCCCCTAATAAAAGCTTTGAAAGCCTCCCACTTTACACATGCTGATGTTTGTGTAGTATTGATATCAAAGAACTCATCTATCTGTTTTTCTATGTACTTAACAAATTCCTCATCCTGAAGCCATTTATGCTGAAATTGCCATCTACCTGGTTCCTTTGTCAATTTCTTATCTACATATATTAGACAGCAGGGTGCATGATCAGAGATCACGATGTTGTCATAAAAGCAGTTTTGAATCTTGGACCTTAATTCTACGGAGATCAAAAAATAATCAATACGTGAGAAAGTCTTGTAGGTATTGGAATAACAAGAGTATGCTTTAACTTGTGGATTCATTTCTCTCCATATATCTAGCACTCTCAATTCTTTCATAAAATGAATAATGGTCATCCTACATCCATTGTGCGTACAGTCCAGTCCTGTTGATCTATCTATACCGGGATTCAATGTACAATTAAAATCCCCTGCTATTATATGTTGCCCTGTAAGTGATGATAAGATAAGAAATAAATTAGCAAAGAACTTTTGATCATCTATATAGGGACCATATAGGTTTACCAAATTTATATTTTCTAATAACAAAGATCCTTGAATGATTAAATATCTTCCAAATTTGTCTCCAATTACATTTTTCACTTGAAATGGGACTGATTTATGTATGAGAGTCATAACTCCCCTGGCTCGGGATGAAAATGATGAGGTGAAAACACTTCCTTGCCATCTACTCCTAATTCTTTTTACATCCTCCTCTATTAGATGAGTTTCTTGTAAAAACACAATTTTTGAACCCATATCTTTTATTCATAACTTGTTTAAGTTTTTTTAATTTTTGTAGACCTCTGCAATTCCATGAAGTTAAATTAAGATTAACGCTTTGGTTTATGATCAATAGGGAGTTTGGGATTACCTTGCAGTGTAAACATGCTCATACAGAGAAGCAAAAACATGAGTGGTTGAACATTCATCCTACAAACTACACACAAACAAATTCCCCCTTCCCACATTTGTGGTAATCCCCCCAAAATCAAAAAAAAAAATTCTGTCTCCTGATATAGCCATCAACCGTTTCACACCCACGAGGATCAGCCAAAGCCACTCCTTCTTCATCCTCCCAATCACCCTAACTCTGCTACTTTTAATGACATAACATTAACTCTCTTCTGTAGTTTTCCAACTTAACTCCAAAATTTTTAGCAGCTTTGTACATCATAGTTTTGTTGTTTTTTTTTGTTTTTTTTTTAATATATAATACAATCTATATTTTGTAAACTTGCCATTTGCTTCAAGTCAGTCAGATGCCTGTGCAAATGCTTAAATATTCTACCCCATATTTTGTTCATGCTTAGCTCCCACCAGTCTCCTCTTGGATCTTCTTGATGAACTCCTGCGCCTCCTCTGGGGTCTTGAAGATGTGGGTTCTGCCCTCATACGTGGTCAACAGTCTCGCAGGATAAATTACACCATGACGAATCCCAAGGTTGTGCAGCTCTTTACGTACGGGATCAAACTGCTTCCTCAATTGTTGGATTCCTGTGGCCAAATCTGGGTAGAACCGCACCTGCTGGTCCTGGTGTTTAATCTGGCCTTTAGCTCGCGCAGCGTTGAAGATCTTCATCCTGTTGCTGATAAACTTCATAATAATCGTCCTCGGTGGTCCCTTATCTCTCCGTGGGCCGATACGATATGCACTTTCCAGAACGACTGCTGATTGCAGCTCCGCGCTGGCCAGCGCCTCCGGAATCCACTTTTCCAAAAAGGAACATGTGTCCCGACTTTCAGATTCCTCCGGTAGACCCACCAGCCTCAAGTTGTTCCATCTCGACCGGGATTCCAAGTCCAAGACATTATTTTCCAGACTTTTATTTTTTTTTTCCAAAGTGCGCACCTTTAATTGAAGACAGGTGACGTCATCTTCAGCACTAGCGACACGAAGCTCTACCTGCGCCATTCGTTCTACACAGTCACCCAATTCTTTTCTCATTCCTTCCAACGCTGCCATAATCCCATCAAACTTAGCGGAAAAGTCCGCTCTCATTGAACTAATGGCGTTAAGCACCGCACCTGTGCCGTTTCCCACATTCACCGCACCGCTGCTCGCTTCCTCCGCCATATATGGAGCTTCTTTGTCTGCTGCGTCACAGACGTGAAAGTCCGTTAATTTAGACTGTTTCGGCGGCTCGCTTTTTCCTCTACCTGGTTTTCCAGCCTTAGGCTTCACCGACATATCCTTGTCCAAACGCTGGGATAGGTTCTGTCCCAAATGAGAGAGTTATTTGCCGTTTTTTCGTCTCCAGGAGCAGAGCAGAGCGAGACGTGTCCCCCTCACGTGGCCGCCATAACCGGAAGTCGAAATCTGAACTATTTTAATTTTTTTACCACTCTTGACCACTTGGGGGGGAGGAGGGGGGGCTTGAGTTGCCTTGCGCTTCCCCAGGTGCCATATGGCGAATTTGGCAATTAAAGGGTTAACTGTGGTTTATCACATCTCTGGAAAGCTGAGTTCAATTTCCCTAGCCACACCCGGGCCTGATTACTGCCACACCTGTTCTCATTCAAGAAATCACTTTAATAGGACCTGCCTGACAAAGTGAAGTAGACAAGAAGATCCTCAAAAGCTAGACATCATGCTGCCATATGGATCACTCCCAGTTTATGCTCAAGTGGGTGGTGTGAATCAAACATGAGATACTGATCTGTGTTGGTAGGTTTTCAGTACACTTCAATATGGACTTCACCCCATTCACCAACCTTTATCCCACAATCCAGAAACGGGAGTTTTTTGTCGTTCATATCCTCCCGGGTGAACTTGATGTGATTGTCCACTGTGATCTAATGTGCTCTATGAAGGGGTTGATTTCCTGGGTCTTCATTTTCACCCAGGTATCATTGACATATCTAAACCAGAGGGTAGGAGAAACTCCCTTGTAGGTGTCCAGCATCCTCCTTTTCACCTCTTCATATAAAGATTAACAACAATGGGGGAAACTGGAGAGCCCATGGCACAACCATGTTTCTGTCGACAAATCACATCCTGGTATTTAAAATAGGTGGTATTCAGATACAACTCCAACAGAGAGCACATCCAACAGAGAGCACACCTGATCTGGATTTAATTTTGTTCTGTCACCTAAAGTTTGATCCTGGGACAGTTGTCTTCTCACCACTTCAACTGCTAACCCTGTTGGCACACAGGTAAACAAGGATGTGACATCATATGACGCTATGGTCTCATCTGCCTCCAGGGAGAGTCGTTGAATCTTATGGATAAAATCCTTGGAATTCATTATATGGTGTTCAGTGTTGCCAGCTAGTGGGGCTAAAATGGTGGCCAGGTATTTTGCAACATTATATGTAACAGAATTTATACTGCCAACGAATGGTCTAAGTGGATTATTGTTTTTATGAATTTTTGGAAGTCCATATATACAAGGTGTGGTTTCTCCAGGTTAAAGGCGGTAGTATAGATTTCAATCTATAACTTGTTGCTTTTCCAGAGACTGTAAGATGCTGATCACCTGGGTTTTATATTTACTGGTGGGATCTCTCCTCAAAATTTCATATGTGCTACTATCACTCAGCAATGTGATTACTTTGTGGTGATATTCCTCAGTCTTCAATACTACTGTGCATCTTCCTTTGTCGGCAGGCAGGATGGTAATATTCTTATCCTTGCAGAGGGAGGTTAAGGCCCTCTTCTCTTGTTTAAGGTAGAGGGTGGGGGCTTGGCATTCAAAAGAGAGATGGATACTTGAGCACAAACCTGTTCAGCTTCAGCCTCAGGAATATTATTGTTACAAATGGCTGATTCTGTTGCAGTGATCATGTCTACCACCGGAATGTTGTCTGCAGTTACAGCAACGTTTAAACCTTTGGCCAAAACGCTCCGCTCTGACTTGGTGAGCTCACTATCAGATGGGTTTTTCACCCATGTGTCACTGATCACATTGCTGAGTTATAGTAACATATGTGAAATTTTGAGGAGAGATCCTACCAGTAAATATAAAACCCAGGTGATCAGCATCTTACGGTCTCTGAAAAAACAACAAGTTATAGATCAGAATCTATACTACTGTCTTTACCCTGGAGAAACCACACCTTGTATATATGGACTTCCAAAAATTCATAAAAACATTAATCCACTTAGACCATTCGTTAGCAGTATAAATTCTGTTACATATAATGCTGCCAAATACCTGGCCACCATTTTAGCTCCATTAGCTGGCAACACTCAACATCACATAGTGAATTCCAAGGATTTTATTCATAAGATTCAATGATTCTCCCTGGAGACAGATGAGACCATAGTGTCATATGATGTCACATCCTTGTTTACCTGTGTGCTAACAGGGTTAGCAGTTGAAATGGTGAGAAGACGACTGTCCCAGGATCAAACTTAAGGTGACAGAACAAAATTAAATCTAGATCAGGTGTGCTCTCTGTTGTAATTGTGTCTGAATACCACCTATTTTAAATACCAGGATGACACAAACATGGTTGTGCCATGGGCTCTCCAGTTTCCCCCATTGTTGCTAATCTTTATATGGAAGAGGTGGAAAGGAGGGCGCTGGACATCTACAAGGGAGTTCCTCCTACTCACTGGTTTAGATATGTCGATAACACCCGGGTGAAAATGAAGACCCAGGAAATCAACCCCTTCATAGAGCACATTAGATCACAATGGACAATTACATCAAATTCACCCAGGAAGACATGAAGGACAACAAACTCCCGTTTCTGGATTG
Organism: Pholidichthys leucotaenia; assembly: GCA_020510985.1. Lineage (NCBI taxonomy): Eukaryota > Metazoa > Chordata > Actinopteri > Cichliformes > Pholidichthyidae > Pholidichthys > Pholidichthys leucotaenia. The sequence goes on from CM035841.1 coordinate 334,772,987, forward strand.
TGGGATAAAGGTTGGTGAACGGGGTAAACTTCATTTTGAAGTGTCCCGAAAACCTACCGACACAGATCAGTATCTCATGTTTGATTCCCACCACTCACTTGAGCATAAACTGGAAGTGAGCCATATAATGCGACATCGTGCAGAAACCATACCCACAGATTCAGAAGCTAAGGAAAAGGAACATGTCCATATAAATCAAGCTTTAAAACAGTGTGGTTATCCAGAGTGGACCTTCATCAAAACTCAGATGAAATGTGAAAAGATTTTTAGGCTATCATGAGAAATGGAGTATAAAATCAAGAAAAAGCATATCGTCATTCCATATGTGGCTGGCCTCTCTGAAAAGTTTTGCAGGATTTTCTCTAAATATAGCATACCTGTGTACTTTAAACCCAGGAACACTCTGTGACATTGGTTGGTTGATCCCAAAGACCGGATACCAAAACATAAAAAGAGCAACCTGGTATATGCTGTCAAATGTAGTGAGGAGTGTGACGATCTTTATATCGGGAAAACAAAACAGCAGCTCTGTAAATGTATGTCGCAACACAGAAGAGAAAATTCGTCTGGACAAAATTCAGCCATCTACCGTATACCCATCTGCAACAAAAACAGCACACCTTTCAAGACCAAGATGTGTACATCTTGGACAGAGAAGAGAGGTGGTTTGAAATAGGTGTTAAGGAAGCCATTTATGTTAAAGTGGAATGGCCCTCCCTTAACAGTAGGAGGGGGACTAAGATATCATCTGTCCTCAGCTTACAATGCTGTGTTTGAAAACTATTCCTCGGTGCTTTATGGACAAATGAACTTGCTCCATTCACAAGTTTAAGGGAGGAGCACCAGGAATTTTTTTCCTCTTCTTTTTTTTCTCCTCTTTGGTCATACACCATGGAATATACATATATTTGTTTTTTCACATACCATTGACTGCATTTCCCACAAGTCATGTGACTTTGTGTCCTTTTGCCATGTGACCTTTTTAGAGGCTATTTATTGTCCAGAGACACTTCCTGCTGCAGTCCTACAACTGATGAAGGTGTTCGGTTAAACACTGAAATGTCTTGTATCTTAATTACTTTTTTAGTCCAGTGTTTTTAAATAAAACTCCTTTTGAAAGTTTATCTGATACCTGGATGTTTGAAATGAACCTACACAGACTAATCTGTAAAATGCAATTCTAAACATATAGTGAGGAATAAATTAGGATATCCCCTATCTTTTTTAGGATGCCCCCACATTCATTCTCACTTAAAATGGCTAAAATAGATGTAAAAAAAATGCAAATAAAAATAAAAACAAGGTTAGACATACAGTGTTGTGAAAAAGTGTTTGCCCCTTCCTGATTTCTCATTTTTTTGTATGTTTGTCACACTTAAATGTTTCTGATGATCAAGCAAATTTAAATATTAGACAAAGATAACACAAGTAAACACAAAATGCAGTTTTTAAATGAAGCTGTTTATTATTAAATGGAAAAAAAAAATCCAAACCTACATGGCCCTGTGTGAAAAAGTGATTTCCCCCTAAACCTAATAACTGGTTGGGCCACCCTTAGCAGCAACAACTGCAATCAAACATTTGTGAAAACTGGCTATGAGTCTTTTACAACACTGTGGAGGAATTTTGTCCCACTTGTGGGCTATATTAATCATATATTCCATAACCTACATATGTTGAAGCATGTGGGAATGTTTGGTGATTACATATGTAAGGCGACTTCACACCTCAGAAAGGACAAAGACTCTCAACCGTCAGTGAAGAACAAAGACGTTCCCAGACACTGCGGTGGAGACCGGAGGAGCTACCCTCACCCCCCAGGGCCATGAGGAGGAGTACGGAGACAATGGGGGGATTAAGATAATGAGGGATGTCAGCCTTTGATATGCATGTCTTTTGTTATGTGCAAGTATAAGTTCACAGAGCCGGAGGTATTCGATCTCTTTTCTTGCTTCTGCTTCTGCACTTAGATGAGACTTGTTAGAGGAGCTGATAATAAACTTTGGTTTATATATCACACCGCCTCGTTCTTCCAAGCTCTTCTACACTGGTGACCCCTGACGCGAGTATGGACCTGAGGCGTTCCCCCGCGATCGACTCATCTGTGGCGACCCAGGCAGACGCCGGCGCCCACGCAGACAGGGGAACAGATGGACGACGTTCCCCCCCGGCAGAAGTGATAGAGAGGGCTCAACCGAGCACCAGCGCCGCTGAGAGAGCCGAGGCAAGGCATTCTCACCCTGCGGACACAGCAGTGATGGTCTACACAAATGCCGTCGCTGTCAAGCTGCCGGACTTCTGGCAGGAAGACTCCGCCTCGTGGTTTCAACAAGCTGAAGCCCAGTTTACACTGGTGGGCATCACGGCCGACGATACGAAGTTCTATCACATCGTCGCCAAACTCGACGCCGCCACTTCGAGGTGTGTGCGGAGCATAATCCGGCGGCCGCCGGCCCAAGACAAATATGAAATACTGAAAGCAACCATCGTGGCAAATTACGTCCCCTCAGCCGAAGAGAGAGCCGAGAGGATCCTGGCGGTCTACGGCCACAGAGGATGCAGACCTAAAGCCCTCATGGAGGACTTGCTGCAGCTTAAAGAGGAGAACAATGACAACTTCCTCTTCCAATTCGTATTCCTCAGCACGCTGCCGCCACACATGAGAGGGACGCTCGCCAACATGCGATGCAACATCCAGCAAGACTTCCGCGTGCTGGCCAACGAAGCTCAACGACTCGTCAACGCCTGCAGGGAACAGACACCCACAGCAGCATCCGCAGACCTCAACGCTGATGCCCAGAGCCACGGCGAGCCTCAACCCACGGAGCAGATCCAGCCCGCGGTGACAGCGACGTGGCCAAAACGTAACAGACGGAGCGATGTTTGTTATTACCACCACCGCTTCGCCGAGAAGGCTCACAAATGTGTTCCCCCCTGCAAATTTAAACGCCAAAGCCGAGAGCCGTTAACGGCAGCGGTTCTCGGCGAGAAAAGTAAGCTGTTATATGTGACGGACAGACACACCGGCAAGCAGTTCCTTATTGACACAGGAGCTCAACTAAGTTTTGTCATGCCCTCCCAAGCGGATCGAGCCATGGGCACCGGGGGCAATGGAGCGGTGGCAGCCAACGGCTCCAACATTGACACTTTTGGCGAAAAAAGCCTGCACCTCCACATCCACGGCCGCAACTACAGATAGACATTTGTTGTAGCGGCGGTGAGTTTTAACTTGTTAGGCGCAGACTTTTTGTGTGCACATGGGTTATTAGTTGATCTAGCGAACAGATGCTTGGTTAATGCACTGTCCTTTGCTTCTATTCCCTGCTCAGCCCGAGTTTCTCCACCACCCGTGCAGGCTAGCGTCACCACAGCAGGAGGTAAGTTTGATCAACTCCTCACCCAATTTCCAGCACTCACAGTTCCCAAATTCTCAGCCACAGTGGCTAAGCACGGGGTTGAACATTTTATTCCGACAACAGGCCCACCCGTATTTGCCAAAGCTCGGCGCTTAGACGCGGCCAAGCTCGCCATAGCTCGGGACGAGTTTACTACCCTTGAAAAATTAGGCATTATTAAACGTTCGAAAAGCCCATGGGCCTCGCCACTTCACATGGTTCCGAAATCCGACGGTTCTTGGAGACCGTGCGGCGATTACCGCAGATTAAACAATGCGACAGCGCATGACCGCTACCCAATTCCTCACATTCAGGATTTTTCACTACATCTGGCGGGTGCGCACATTTTTTCAAAAATAGACCTGGTCCGCGGTTATCATCAAGTCCCAGTTCGAGCGGAGGACATTCCTAAAACAGCTGTAATAACCCCTTTCGGCCTTTTTGAATTTTTGCGGATGCCTTTCGGCCTCAAAGGCGCCGCCCAAACTTTTCAGCGGATGATGGACGCGGTATTACGCGACCTTCCTTTTGTTTTCGTCTACCTCGACGATATGCTGGTAGCCAGCTTGTCTAAGGAAGAACACGAGCAGCACCTCACTATGGTTTTTCAGAGGCTAGAAGAGCACGGGTTAATAATCAATCCAGCCAAATGCAAATTCGTTGTGTCACAAATTGATTTTTTAGGACACAGAGTTTCTCCGAAGGGGGCAGTCCCACTTCCAGACAAAGTCCACGCGATAAAAAGTTTCCCACGGCCAGAAACGGTCAAATCGCTGCAAGAATTTTTAGGAATGGTTAATTTTTACAACCGTTTCCTCCCCCATGCAGCTCAGCTCATGCAGCCCCTATATGACGCGCTCAGAAAACAAAAAGCTTCCAACGCGGTCGAATGGACCCCGGAGCGCGAACGCGCCTTTGCGGAAGTAAAGAGCGCTCTAGCTAATGCCACATTGTTGGTTCACCCCGACCCCTTGGCCCGCATTGCAGTAACCACAGACGCTTCGGACCTAGCTATAGGGGCAGTTGTAGAACAACATGTCAGCGGGATCTGGCAACCTTTAGCATTCTTCAGCAAATCGCTAAACCAAACTGAGCGTAAATACAGCACTTTTGACAGGGAGCTGCTAGCGCTTCATTTATCCATCCGCCACTTCCAGTTCTGGTTAGAAGGGCGGAGTTTCACGGCTTTTGTAGACCACAAACCGCTCACCTTTGCCATGGCTAAAATCTCAGAACCATGGTCAGGCAGGCAACAAAGACAGCTGGCTGCGATTTCAGAGTTCACCACAGACATTTGACATGTGGCAGGCAAACTTAACGTGGTAGCAGACTGCCTCTCCCGCGCTGTGACATCGCCAGAGCGCGAGGAGACAGATTATACTACCTCAGCCGCAGAACTCTTCACTAATGCGGACACATACGCAGCACCAATCCATGCAGGGATAGATTATGCAGCCATGGCAGAGGAACAAAGCAGTGACACGGACGTGCGCGCACTCCTGTCTGGACCAACAGGGTTAAGGCTGGAGGAAAGGGGTTTACACGACGGCGTGCCCCCCCTAATATGCGATATTTCAACCGGCCGACCTCGCCCGTTAGTCCCAGCCACATGGCGCCGCCGTATTTTCGACTCAATTCACTCCCTGGCGGATCCAGATGTGCGCGCCTCGGTTAAAATGGTCGCCGAAAAGTTTGTGTGGCCGGGCCTGCGCAAAAACGTAAAAGAATGGGCAAAAACTTGCATTTCTTGTCAGCGCGCTAAAATACACAAACACACAAAAGCCCCTCTGGAGCCTTTTCCAATCCCTGCTAGAAGGTTCGACCACGTTCATGTCGACCTCGTGGGGCCACTACCTTCCTCCCAAGGTTTCACACACCTGTTAACAATGATAGACCGCACCACGCGCTGGCCAGAGGCAGTCCCTCTGGCGTCAACTACAGCGGAGGAAGTCGCTCGCGTTTTTTTGACAAACTGGGTGGCACGTTTCGGCATCCCATCGGACATCACGTCCGATAGGGGGCCTCAATTTGTCTCAGAGCTTTGGTCAGCCATGGCCAGCAGCTTAGGGGCGACAATTCACCGCACCACCGCTTATCACCCTCAGGCTAATGGGTTATGCGAGCGTTTTCACAGGTCTTTAAAGGCCGCCCTCAGAGCCTCGCTAACGGATACAAATTGGGTAAATAAACTTCCCTGGGTTTTATTGGGGTTGCGTGCTGCACCTAAAGAGGATCTAGACGCCTCTCCAGCAGAATTAGTTTTTGCACAACCTCTCAGGCTCCCGGGTGAATTTTTACCAGAGAACCCAGAGCCAGGGCATCTTCCAGCCTCGAGGTTTTTAGGCAGCAACGGACCGGACTCTCTCCCCGGACTGGCACATCACTCTTTTCCACGGGTTTTTGTCCCCCAAGCTCTAAAAAACGCTGAATTCGTTTTTGTTAGGCATGAAGCTTTAAAACCAACTTTCCGCCCAGCATACGATGGGCCATTCAGAGTGCTGGAACCTGGTGATAAACACTTTGTGCTTGATTTTGGGGATAGAAAAGAAACAGTCAGCATTGACAGACTTAAACCTGCCTTCTTGTTGAGAGACGAGCCTGCACAGTTGGCGAGAGCACCTCGGCGGGGTAGACCCCCCAAGAGAAAAGACTCAGCCCCCCTGCAGGGAACAAATAATCACTCTCCTCCCCAAGCTGCAGATTCCTTACAGGAAGGTCCCAGCAGGACGCCTAAGCGGACCCACAGCAGATTCGGGAGAAGATTAAAACCCAGACAGCACAGGGACTAATGCAAACTACTCAACAGTTGTTCACTAATTGTGCTGTAACAGTTTAGGACTGACTTGTGATTTTACTATGCTGTTATGATTACCACTGAACTCTCGTAGGAGCACGGCTGCTGGAAAGTTTCTTCTGTGGCAAGAGGTATAGCAGTTAGTATGTCATAGTAATTATCTTAAACTGTGAATTTCTCTATTGTCCTTTTCTTAGTCGTTTGGGGGGGGCTGTGGGCTACATTAATCATATATTCCATAACCTACATATGTTGAAGCATGTGGGAATGTTTGGTGATTACATATGTAAGGCGACTTCACACCTCAGAAAGGACAAAGACTCTCAACCGCCAGTGAAGAACAAAGACGTTCCCAGACACTGCGGTGGAGACCGGAGGAGCTACCCTCACCTCCCAGGGCCATGAGGAGGAGTACGGAGACAATGGGGGGATTAAGATAATGAGGGATGTCAGCCTTTGATATGCATGTCTTTTGTTATGTGCAAGTATAAGTTCACAGAGCCGGAGGTATTCGCTCTCTTTTCTTGCTTCTGCTTCTGCACTTAGATGAGACTTGTTAGAGGAGCTGATAATAAACTTTGGTTTATATATCACACCGCCTCGTTCTTCCAAGCTTTTCTACACCACTCATCTTTGCAGAATTGTTGTAATTCAGCCACATTGGAGGGTTTTTGAGCATGAACCACCTTTTTAAGGTCATGCCACAGCATCTCAATCGGATTCAGGTCAGGATTTTTGATTAGGCCACTCCAAAGTCTTCATTTTGTTTTTCTTAAGCCATTCAGAGGTGGACTTGCTGGTGTGTTTTGGATCATTGCTCTGCTGCAGAACCCAAGTGCACTTCAGCTTGAGGTCACGAACAGATGGCACACCTTTCAAGACCAAGATGTGCACACCTTGGACAGAGAAGAGGGGTGGTTTGAAAGAGGTGTTAAGGAAGCCATCTATGTTCAAGTGGAACGGCCCTCCCTTAACAGAGGAGGGGGACTAAGATATCATCTGTCCTCAGCTTACAATGCTGTGTTAAAAACTTTTCCTCGGTACTTTATGGACAAATGAACTTGCTCCATTCCCAGGTTTAAGGGAGGAGCACCAGGGAAATGTTTTTTTCCTCTCCTTTTTTTTCTCCTCTTTGGTCATACACCATGGAATGAATACATATATATACAGTGGGGCAAAAAAGTATTTAGTCAGCCACCAATTGTGCAAGTTCTCCCACTTAAAAGATCAGAGAGGCCTCCAATTTTTATCATAGGTATACCTCAACTATGAGAGACAAAATGAGAAAAAAAAAAATCCAGAAAATCACATTGAAGGATTTTTAATGAATTAATTGGTAAATTCCTCGGTAAAATAAATATTTGGTCACCAACAAACAAGCAAGATTTGTGGCTCTCACAGACATGTAACTTTTTCTTTAAGAGGCTCCTCTGTCCTCCACTCGTTACCTGTATTAATGGCACCTGTTTGAACTCATTATCAGTATAAAAGACACCTGTCCACAACCTCAAACAGTCAGACTCCAAACTCCACTATGGCCAAGACCAAAGAGCTGTCAAAGGACACCAGAAACTAAATTGTAGACCTGTACCAGGCTGGGAAGACTGAATCTGCAATAGGTAAGCAGCTCGGTGTGAAGAAATCAACTGTGGGAGCAATTATTAGAAAATGGAAGACATACAAGACCACTGATAATCTCCCTCGATCTGGGGCTCCACGCAAGATCTCACCCTGTAGGGTCAAAATGATCACAAGAACGGTGAGCAAAAATCCCAGAACCACATGGGGGAACCTAGTGAATGACCTGCAGAGAACTGGGACCAAAGTAACAAAGGCTACCATCAGTAACACACTACGCTGCCAGGGACTCAAATCCTGCAGTGCCAGACGTGTCCCCCTGCTTAAACCAGTACATGTCCAGGCCCGTCTGATGTTTGCTAGAGAGCATTTGAATGATCCAGAAGAGGATTGGGAGAATGTCATATGGTCAGATGAAACCAAAATAGAACTTTTTGGTAAAAACTCAACTTGTCGTGTTTGGAGGAGAAAGAACACCATACCTACTGTGAAACATGGGGGTGGAAACATCATACTTTGGGGCTGTTTTTCTGCAAAGGGACCAGGATGACTGATCCGTGTAAAGGAAAGAATGAATGGGGCCATGTATCGTGAGATTTTGAGTGAAAACCTCCTTCCATCAGCAAGGGCATTGAAGATGAAACGTGGCTGGGTCTTTCAGCATGACAGTGATCCCAAACACACCACCCGGGCAATGAAGGAGTGGCTTCGTAAGAAGCATTTCAAGGTCCTGGAGTGGCCTAGCCAGTCTCCAGATCTCAACCCCATAGAAAATCTTTGGAGGGAGTTGAAAGTCCGTGTTGCCCAATGATAGCCCCAAAACATCACTGCTGTAGAGGAGATCTGCATGGAGGAATGGGCCAAAATACCAGCAACAGTGTGTGAAAACCTTGTGAAAACTTATAGAAAACGTTTGAGCTCTGTTATTGCCAACAAAGGGTATATAACAAAGTATTGAGATGAACTTTTGTTATTGACCAGATACTTATTTTACCGAGGAATTTACCAATTAATTCATTAAAAATCCTTCATTGTGATTTTCTGGATTTTTTTTTTCTCATTTTGTCTCTCATAGTTGAGGTATACTTACGATGAAAACTGGAGACCTCTCTCATCTTTTAAGTGGGAGAACTTGCACAATTGGTGGCTGACTAAATACTTTTTTGCCCCACTGTATATACACTACCCTTCAAAAGTTTGGGGTCACCCAGACAATTATTTTGTGTTTTCCATGAAAAGTCACACTTATTTACCACCATGAGTTGTAAAATGAATAGAAAATATAGTCAAGACATTGACAAGGTTAGAAATAATGATTTGTATTTGAAATAATAATTTTTTCCTTCAAACTTTGCTTTCGTCAAAGAATCCTCCATTTGCAGCAATTACAGCATTGCAGACCTGACATGATTGCACAAGGGTTTTCTAATCATCCATTAGCCTTCTGACGCAATGAGCAAACACATTGTACCATTAGAACACTGGAGTGATAGTTGCTGGAAATGGGCCTCTATACACCTATCTAGATATTGCACCAAAAACCAGACATTTGCAGCTAGAATAGTTATTTACCACATTAGCGATGTATAGAGTGTATTTCTGATTAGTTTAAAGTTATCTTCATTGAATAAAAGTGCTTTTCTTTCAAAAATAAGGAAATTTCTAAGTGACCCCAAACTTTTGAACGGTAGTGTATATATATATTCATGGTGTGAAAAACACACCATGTAGTCCATGGTGTGTTTCACACACCATGGACTACATTTCCCACAAGTCATGTGACTTTGTGTCCTTTTGTCATGTGACCTTTTTATAGGTTATTTATTGGCCAGAGACACTTCCTGCTGCAGTCTTACAACTGATAATGGTGTTTGGATGAACATGGTGATAATGGATAACTGATAATGGTGTTTGTATTTTAATTAGTTTTTTAGTCCAGTGTTTTTAAATAAAACTCCTTTTGAAAGTTTACATTTTACAGAAAATTTGAAAAAAGTCTTTAATTCATTTTTAATTGTTTAGTTGTATTACATGAATCTCCCACTATTTTTAACATAGATATTAAATATCCATATGTCTAAATATGTTGAAAAAAACACACACAGGCTTATACAAGGTGCCCTAATTTTTTCACATGACTATACATCTAAATATGAATACATTTTTATGTTGAATACATGTGCATTGTAAATGTAGATACATCAGTTATTGTCACAGCCCCCATAAATGAATGATAATGAATATATTTCCCTTCAGTGCTAAAAATGGAATCATATTCACAGCCTTTGTGGTATGTTGATGCTCTAGCTATTTTACATTTTTATTGTTCTTGTTCTTTGTTTAGATTTGTTCAATACAGTATATAGTCTGTTTCAGGCACATGCATTCTCTACTGAAACTACAAACTAGCTCTGATGAAAACCTAGTCTATCACAGTATTTGTAAGTACAGCATGTTCTGATCTGTGCCACAGCAGTGACTCACTGATTAGTGATCCAGAGCTGTTTTCTGATCTGTCCTGAAATGAACAGTTATGAAAAATACTAGAAGACAAAAAAAAAAACTGAAATCACAGCTGACGTCTTCAGATATGGTCTCAGAGAAGGACACACTGTTCATTCTCTTTTGTTTGTGACAAATTCTTTCAGTCTCCAGTTGAAAACAGCTGATCAAATCTGTCGGATTTCTGTTTTGCTCAGTTTCGTATGAGTTGGCGCATGTATCGTCACTGCAGGTTCCTAAACAGTGTCCTCTATAGCAGTGGTTCTCAACTGGTCTGGCTTTGGGACCCACCATCACCCCTCAATGACAAGCCGTGACCCAAATCAAAGATTTTCAAATTCTCAAATTTATTGAATGTAAAGATTGTGCATTGTGAACATGAGATGGAAGAACAGAATATCACAGTATACAAACACAAAACAGATTTAATGATTAACCAAAATTACCAGTAAGTGGCAATACAACAGAGGGAACAATTCCCTTTGATGCTGAATTAGCTGCATTTTAAATTAAAAATTAAACAAAAAGTGCAATTCAAAAGAATTCAAGTCTCAAAATTGACTTTTCTTCTGATTGTTTTTTCAGTATTTACCTACTGATAAGGTTATATGCTTTGAAGAAAATGAAGGAACACTCACTAAAACCTGTGATAGTGACATCATAGACCTGAGTCTGGAGGAATTAATGGGAGAACTGGGGATGTTTTTTGCTCTTGACAAGAGTCTCAATATCTGGAGTTATATTAGACAAAGCGACTCTGAGGTCATGCTCAATGTCCAGTCTGTTTCTCTGTTTTGTCTTCAACTGAACCAGAGCTGAGAAGCCACACTCACAGAGATAGGTAAGAAAGGTAGGAGGGTTTTTACTGCTCGAATGGCAAGAGAAGGATACTCGCTCATCACAGCGCTGCACCAGAACTGCGAGGGGCTTACCTCCGTGAACCTCTTTTTCTGCGTGCGGTCACATGATAGCTCCACCAGGTAACTCTCTTCGTTGCTTGGCAACGTAACGCTTTCCATGTCGATTCCAAGGGGATCGCGTATCCAGTCCGTTTCGCCATGCTCAATTAGCATATACAAACAAACGTTGCGAGTCTTCTTCTATGGTGCGAAATATGGTGTCGCTCGCCACCTACTGCCATCTACTGTTAAGGAGTGTGAATGACACTATGTTGATTTATTTCTTGCTATTTTATTTGCCCAGGCAAAGGCCCGCAACCCACTGAAAACAGGTCCGCGACCCACTTTTGGGTCGCGACCCACCAGTTGAGAATCACTGCTCTATAGAATACAGTGGTGCTTGAAAGTTTGTGAACCCTTTTTAATTTTCTCCCTTTCTGCATAAATATGACCTAAACATCATCAGATTTTCACACCAGTCCTAAAAGTAGATAAAGAGAACCCAGTTAAATAAATGAGACAAAAAATACTTTTTCATTTATTTATTGAGGAAAATGATCCAATATTACATATCTGTGAGTGGCAAAAGTTTGTGAACCTTTGATTTCAGTATCTGGTGTCATCCCTTTTTACAGCAGTAACTGCAACTAAATGTTTCCAGCAACTGTTGATAAGTCTTGCACATCAGCGTGGAGGAATTTTAGCCCATTCATCTGTACAGAACAGTTTCAACTCTGAGATGTTGGTGGATTTCCTCACATGAACTGCTCACTTCAGGTCCTTCCACAGCATCTTAATTGGATTAAGGTCAGAACTTTGACTTGGCCATTCTAAAACATTAACTTTATTCTTCTTTAACCATTCTTTAGTAGAACGACTTGTGTACTTAGGAATGTTGTCTTGCTGTATGACCCACTTTCTCTTGAGATTCAGTTCATGGAATGTCCATAAACTGTCAACCTGCTGTCAGATCCCGTCAGTCGGTGGATTTCTGTTTTTTTTGGTGCTCAGTTTTTGACTACTTTTTTTTGGCTTTTGAGAACTGAATTTGGATTACAGACTGGACATCTTAGTTTCGACCCCTGTCAGACCTAAGACACCAATAACAGCATCTACGGACTGGGATACGAGAGCGGAGCGGCCTGCCGTTCAGCTAGCTAAACAGCTGTTCATTAGCTGTTTAAAGTCAACGTACATCGTCCGGGATCATGGGTCCCAAGAAAGCTCAGCAGTTTGAGGAAGTGGACGATATTAAAAGATCGCTCGACTTCTTGGCTGAAGAGATTGCTGCTGTTAAGCTGCAGCAAAAAAACATCCTGGGCCTGCTCAAGGAGGTGAAAGCGCTGCCGATCCAGAACGCCAAGAAGGACAAGAGGCTGGCGTATCTGGAGAGCAGAGTGTTGGACCTGGAGCAGTACACCCAGGTGAACGACGTGATCATCACGGGGATCCACATTAAACCTCGATCATAATGCTCAGGCGGTGGCCACGGACAGCGGAGGGAGGCTCGACGCGCTGAAAGACGAATCCACGGAGCAATAAGTGGCGGCCTTCCTGCAGTTCAAAGGAATCCAGCTGGACTGTAACACCATTGAGGCCTGCCACCCTCTGCCCAGGAAAAATAGTGACAAACCAGCTGTAATCATGAGGTTTGGGGATAGAAAACACAAGACTGCGCTGCTAAAACAAGGTAGGAAACTGAAAGGAACGAACATCTATATAAACAAGCACCTTACAAAAGAAAACGCAGAAATAGCCAGAAAAGCAAGATACCTGAGAAAGCAGAAAAAGATTCAAAACACCTGGACATCAAACTGTAAAATATGCATAAAATTAAATGGATCACCTGAAGAAGCCAAGGTCATTAACATCCGTAATGTTATGGAACTGAACAAATATCAATGAATATTATGTACTGGAGTCGACAGCAACAAGAGACAACAGAAGGATTATACTCATCTGGATCAGGACATTTAATTACATGAAACAAAAGATCAGCAAACAGGAACAACAGGATCTGAAAGTTTTTGAATATACGGATCACAACCCACAGGATGTAGAATATAACATAGACCCTGATAATAATTTATTTAGCTCCATCAATAATAACTGTAGTTACTACACGAATGAACAGTTTAACACAATGGTCACATCTGATTTCAATATTTCTATGATCCACTTCAACAGCAGAAGTCTCTATGCCAACTTTAATAACATTAAAGATTATTTACATCAGTTTAAAGAGCCATTCAATATTGTGACAATATCAGAGACGTGGCTCAGTGAAGAGAAAAGAGTGGATTTTACCATGGATGGCTATGAATTAAATTATATAAATAGAAAAGTGAAAAAAGGAGGAGAAGTTGCAATTTATGTTGACAAGAGCTTGCAATACAAGGTTGTTGAAAATTTGTCAGTAACTGCGGATGATTTATTTGAATGTATTACAATAGAAATCTGTCTGGACAATGTGAAGAATATGGTCGTGAGCTGTGTATATAGAACACCTGGATCAAACATTGACTTATTTAAGGACTGGATGGAAAAAATGTACGCAAAACTAACCCATAAAGTTATGTTCATCTGTGGGGATTTCAATATAGATCTTATGAATTCAAAACAACATAGTTTGACAGAGGAATTTATCAACACAATGTACAGTATGGGCTTACATCCAACAATTACCAGACCTAGCAGAATCACGTCACACAGTGCCACACTAATAGATTACATATTCACCAACATTTTGGAAAATAATATCATGAGTGCGCTTTTTATTGAATGATATCAGTGACCACCTGCCGATTTTTGTTGTCTATCAATGTGATTATAGGAAGAAAAAGTATACCAAAAATATTAAATATAAAAGCATAAGAACTGAAGAATCTATGTACTGGCAAAGGAATTATTAATACAAGACTGGAAGATAGTTTGTGATGAAAATGATATAAATAAAGCATATGATAAATTTTTACAAATATTTCAATCATTGTACAATAGAAATTGTCTTATAAAACAATACAGTGACAGACAACAAAACAAAAATATTCCTTGGGTCACCAAGGGGTTACTAAATGCATGTAAAAAGAAGAATACATTATATAAACAATTCATTAAGTGTAGAACAGTAGAGGCTGAGATCAAATGTAAAAGATATAAAAATAAGCTTACTAATATAATGAGGACTTGTAAGAAAGAATACTACAATAGAGTATTAGAGGATAATAAAAATAGCTTAAGAGGAATATGGCAAGTACTCAGTGGGATTATTAGTAACTGACCTAAGAATGCTAATTATCCAGAATATTTTATTGTAAATGACAATTTGATAAATAATATGGAGGATGTGGTCAGTGGTTTCAATAAATTTTTTGTAAATGTTGGTCCTGAATTAGCAAAATCAATAGTGACACCAAAAACAAACAACAGTGGTTCTGTAAATGAAACAGAAGATAGAAATCTAAACACAATCTTTTTGGGTGCAGTTACTGAAAAGGAAATTATCGAGACTGTGAGTAAATTTAAGAACAAAAAATCAATGGACTGGAATGAAATTGACATGACAATAGTGAAAAAAGTAATTGAAGGAATTGTTAAACCACTCACCCACATCTGTAACCTGTCATTTCAAACTGGTAAATTTCCAAACAAAATGAAAATAGCAAAAGTAATACCACTATACAAAACAGGAGACAGTCATTATTTCACAAATTACAGGCTGGTCTCTTTACGCTCACAGTTCTCCAAAATACTTGAAAAAATCTTCACTAAGAGACTGGATGATTTCATTGAAAAACACAACCTCCTTACAGACAGCCAGTATGGTTTTAGAGCAGATAAATCTACATCTTTGGCACTGATCGAACTTATAGAAGAAATTACTAGTTGTATAGATAAAAAAAGTTTGCTGTAGGAGTATTTATAGATTTAAAGAAAGCTTTTGACACCATTGACCACAGAATTCTACTGAGGAAATTGGAAAGGTATGGGATAAGAGGGGTCAGACTGAGTTGGGTGGAAAGTTAAGTAACAGACAACAATTTGTACAAATTGGTGAGCACAAATCACCCTTCGTGGGCATCACTTGTGGTGTGCCCCAGGGGTCAGTTCTGGGACCCAAACTCATTATCTTGTACTGTATATAAATGACATATTCCAAGTATGAAAAATTCTGAAATTTATTTTGTTTGCGGATGACACAAATATCCTTTGCACTGGTGAGAATTTGCAGCAGGTTTTAGAGGTGGTCACAACTGAAATGAAAAGGTTAATGCAGTGGTTCAACAAAAATAAATTATCTCTGAATCTGAAAAAAAAACCCAAAGATTATGTTGTTTGGAAATTATAAAATAAATCATGAAATAATGGTAACGATAGATGATACTAGAGTAGAAACAGTACAGGAAAATAAGTTTCTGGGGATGACGCTAGACAATAAATTCTGCTGGAAACCTCACATCAGTCACATCCGGGCCAAGTTGGCAAAATGTATAGGGATACTGGGGAAGACAAGACACATCTTGGACTATAAATCATTGTTCTTACTGTACAATTCACTGTTTCTACCTTATCTTTACTACTGTGTAGAAGTCTGGGGAAACACCTACAAGACCAACCTACAGCCAATATGCACATTACAAAAAAGAGCTATAATTCAATTCAATTCAATTCAACTTTATTTATATAGCGCCATTTCACAACAACAGTCATCTCATAGCACTATCAACTATAGGGGGAACCCCCACAGTTGCAGAAAGACCCCAGTAATCAGGCGATCCCCTGTGAGCAAGCACTTGGCGACGGTGGAGAGGAAAAACTCCCTTTTAACAGGAAGAAACCTCCAGCAGAACCAGGCTCAGGGAGGGGCAGTCATCTGCTGTGACTGGCTGGGGGGGTGAGGGGATAGAGAAGATGAAAAGAACAGACATGTAGAGAGCAAACAGCACGATGGGGACTCTATAAGGATAATAAATAATGTAGGATATAGAGACCATACCAATTCATTGTTTTTAAAGTCACATGTCATAAAGTTCATGGATTTAGTTAAATTTAAGACAGCACAAGTCATGTACAGGGCAATTAATAATAAACTCCCAACTAATATACAAAAAATATTCAAAAAAGAGACAATGATTATAATTTGAGAGGAGACTTAAACTTTACAAAACCTAAGATACAAACAACTAAGAAAAGTATGTGCATATCTGTCTGTTTGGTGGATTTGTGGAACAGTCTGGAGCCGGAACTGAAACTATGTACAAACAGAAATCAATTCAAAAATAGGTATAAACATTATTTGCTGAAAGAATATATGTTAGAAGGGCAGTATTTATATGTACGATTCACTATGCTCACTCTGGGACACTATGGAATGGTGGGTGGGACAGCACTGTGTATATCTGTGTTGTTTGGGGCTGGTTTTGATGTATGGACTGTATGTATGTTGGGATGGATGGGTGTTAATGTTGATATGTACAAAATATAGTTAATTGTTTACTTGGGGTCTTAAATGTGGTAATTTGTATATATTTCACATGGGTTGTATTTATGAAAAAGAGGAGTTGGAATTAATAAGTGTTCACTTCTTCCTTCTCCCTTTCGAACACTGTATACTGTTACTTTATTGCACTTGTCATTTGTTTTGTTTTTGTTTTACTTTTTTGTTAGAAATAAAGTATCTGTCTATCTATCTATCTATCTATCTATCTATCCATCCATCGTCCTGACATTTTCCTTTAGTATTTGCTGGTTTAATTCATTGTTCCGTCAATGATGGCAAGCCGTCCTGGCCCAGATGCAGCAAAATTGGCACAAACCATGATATTACCACCACCATGTATCACAGATGGATAAGGTTCTTACGCTGGAATTCCTTTCTCCAAACATAACGCTTCTCATTCAAACCAAAAAGTTCTATTTTATATTTTGGACTCATGAACATTAACATTAGCCAATGTGAGAGAGGTCTTCAGTTGCTTAGAAGTTACCCTGGAGTCCTTTGTGACCTCGCCGACTATTGTGTGTACTAGTCTTGCTCTTGGAGTGATCTTAGTTGGTCATCCACTCTTGGGGATGGTAACAATGGCCTTAACTTTACTCCATTTGTGCACAATTGGTCTTTCTGTGGATTAGTGGAGTCCAAACTCTTAAGAGATATTTTATAACCTTTTCCAGCCTGATGAGCATCAACAACCCTTTTTCTGAGGTCCTCAGAAATCTCCCTTGCTTGTACCATGATACACTTCACAAACGTGTTGATACTTTGATAGCTCTTTAAATAAAACAGGGTGCCCACTCACACCTAAATGTGGCCCCTCAAGGACAGGAACTTGATGACAGCTTTGCATTCAACTGACTCCATTATCACACCTTACTCCACCTTAGCACCTGGAAAAGTGAAACTCTTCGAAGTTCAGAGCTGCAAATTACCACATAATCTGTAGAGGTATATATTATTATACATGTGCAGTTTCAGCCTCCTAAAATAACCAGAAGTGGGCCAGGGGAAATCTTTAATGAGTCCCCCTTATATAAGGTACATAAAAGTCTTGAATTGGTTTTGATTGCATAAAAATATGGATGACGTGCTGCCACTTAAATCCACCATAGAAAAGTGAAACTCTTCTTCCTGGATATGGGGCACTGCCCATCTTGCATTTTTGACATCACCTGCAGCCAGAGTCTGTCCTTACTCACATGACCATTTATTACAGTCTGTGCAGCAGCTCATACACAGCTTCCTCAAACAGTCTCAACCACTTAAAAGAAAAAAAAAAATCCATCTTGGAAAAATTTATTCAGCAAGTATGTTTAGTTTTCATTAGTGTTGTCTGTTGTGAGATGACACTAAAGCTGGATTCATGATACATTTCCCCTCTGATCTGCTTTGGTCCACGTGCACTTAGGACGAGCCCGGCGCACACGTGGTGCTGTACATGCTCACTTTTTTTGTCTACCAGGCCAAGCGGTTGACGCATGCGCACAACTGTTATTTGTAGTATCGGCCCAGCCGTATGGATAGGACAAATGCGCTAACACGCCAGTTTGTTCACTGGCTATAAATGCGAAAGTAACACACATTTTTTTGTAGCAACAACAATGGTGTTGTTTCAGGGAAAAGGAAGAGTTACCGTTTTCCAGTGCTCTTCTCTGCTCAAGCTGCTGCTGCTGCAAAATGATTCATGTATGTTTATTCTCGTCTTCTGCTTCCTCTTCGTCTGCTTCATCTACTTTGACTTAGTATGCTGTATTGGTAGCCCCATCTTGTGAATGGGATGTTCAATCTCGCGCATATGCAGTCAACGTGGTCAGGCCGTGCAGTGAGAAAATTTGGGCTGCATGCAGTCGTCTGCAGAGCTCCCCTGCGGACACTAGCGGACTGGAGGATATGACAGGAATTTCGTCACACAAGCCTTCTGGTTGCACGTACGTGGACAACAGAGGTGCAGCATGAATCCAACTTCAGGGCCGTCTCACACTATAAAGTTTCTTCCCAGGTTAAACTAAAGTCTACTTTTTTAAAAAAAAAATAGTATGATCACTCTACACCATTCTGAAGGCCAGTCAAGGCCTTTGGCTTTGGCTCGTCTGGAGATATTGATTTCAGCCCTTCCTCGGTTTCTCATGTACGAGCCCACACACTTGTACACTATGTAGCTACAAGAGGTAGCACTGCTTAAGCCTGACTGCTGCAAAAACAGTGCAGGTGAAGGACAGCCAGGGATGTGGGAGGGGGGATAATTGCCTTTGGCAAGTAGTGGACCAACTGGCCCCAGTGAGAGTGCACCCTAAAGGTGCCTTCACACCAAACGGGAATGGGCGAATTTTTCATACAGCACAAATACATTATAACTCAATGTAAACACATGACATGAATTCACTGTCTGAGTGAGATGCAGACAGGTGAAGTTGCCTTTATATCTTCTGCAGCTGTGTTCAACCTGCTGTGAAAATCCCCAAAATAACATCATGCTTAAGTTTACATTATCCAACGGGGGGCTCACCTGAAAAAGTTGTTCCTACCTCCAAAACTTCACAAGGTGGGTGTTTCCGTTGCTAGCTTGCTAACCTTGTTAGCACGTCCGTCTCAGGAATCTATGGGTAAATAACTCCGACATTCCGATTCAGCTGAAGAGCTCCCATCCTTCTATCTCCAGGTGAGTCTCAGTCTCATTTTGAAAGTAGTTTACTCTCCAATGTTGATACTTTTACTCAGATGGCAGTGCTATCCCTTGGACATGAATGCACGATTTCGTGTGTGCTCGCCTCTTTCCATTGACTTTGTATGGATTTGCATCTCCCGTTTGCGTTTGCTGTGAAGGCATCTTAAGACCAGACTGAAGCCAAAGTGTACTTACACAGTTGTCACCACTGGAGTGGTGGCCTAGTTGATAGAGCATCTGCCCCACAACTGGGAGGTTGGGGGTTCAGGTCACGGCCGGGTCATACCAAAGGCCATATAAAAATGGTACTTCCCACCTTCTAGCTTGGCACTCAGTGTATTAGAATGGGAAAAGGAGTTGTTTGTGGTGGCACCTTGCGTGGCAGTGACTCCTCTGATTCTAGATGTGATTAACATTGTAGATAGGAGAAACATAATTTTGTTTTACTGTACATGATTGGCTGTATGGACTGAATGACAATAGAGATGGCTTCTTCTTCTGTCCACTGTTGTCTTGGCCTAGGCTGAGCCTTGATCTCTTAAAGTCTTGGTCCACTCTGGTCTTAGTGTGGTTTTGACTACAACTCTAGTTTTAACTTTCCCAAACTGCAGCACACAATAACAGCAGAATGTGGGTTGCAGCCAGCCACCAGAGGGCAGTTTACTGTAGATGTGCAGGCTTCACTTTTGGGAAGCTCTCATGTGTCTCATCTTTATTTACACTCTGTGGTTTTTGATAGTCTTTCCTCAAGACAAGAGGAACTGGCTCCTGTGCAGTATGTCTTATGTTATTATCATATTGAAAAGAGAAAATTATATGTAGGTGTCATTGTTTATTAACTTCACAGCAGTGCAGTCCACAAACTTGGTAAGCAGCATCATGTGGAGACATCATGCCTCATTCACTAAGCTGTGCTGACAGACTGCATGTTTTATCGTTTTAATATCCAATCATCTCCTTCTTATTGTGTTTTGTTTGCTTACTTTCCTTAACCATAGAGCCTTTGAGCACACAGCAATCTTTCTTGAGTTTATAATAGTTGTGACCAAATTAAGAATAAGTTGTGTTGTGTGCAGTGTTTGCTTTCCTTATTAATTGTGCATTTCCATTAGGGACTCTCTCCTGTCTTTAGTTGATGTTTGCCCGTCAGTTACATGGCTACTGCTGTGAATCTTGCATTCGTATTATGTACGTTAAACACTGTAATCAGATGCACATTGACACTCTGCATCTGTTCTTTCATTGGCCTCGCAGCTTGGACAGAAATAGCATTTGGAAAGTGCAGCTCCCAGAAAGGGGTCACTTAAATTTTTTCCCCCAATCTCATGCTAGCCAACCCCGGTGACAGTCACATGCACCCATAGTGAGAGCCCATTTCAGCAAATCTCCATCAGCTTCCTCAGGTTGATGTAGATGTGCTTCACTGGGTGTCAAAATTGAAAAGATGACGAGAACGGGGGGGCAAGAGGACAGTTTGTCGAGCTCCAAATCAATGAAGCTGCTGCAGTCAGCCACTTGTTATTTCGGGATGTTGAATTGATGGCTTTGTGCCGTGGCCTTGCTGCAGCAGTGACGGCCCACTTAACGTCTGTGCTCATATATTTTGGTGTGAAGATTATGTCCCATGAATATACAAGACTCAGAAACCATCCTGTGCTGCATATGTAAATGAAAAGCTGCGCTCCAGATCAAAGCATTGCATGGGGTCACAGCAGATAAGCAGCAAAGGATCCATGGAAGTTATTCAAAATTTTACAGAATATTTAGCAAGCAAAAAAAGATCTTGAATTATTTCTAAAGAGTTTGATTTTTCTTCCGACCCATCTCTCCCCTTCTTCGCCCCCCCACCCCCCAATTCCTCTCATGTTTTTCCCTTAATTGGAGGTAGATTTGATTGATGAAGCGGACATACAAGCTGTGGAGTTGTAGTTATCAGTATGCATGACTGTATTTGAATATGAACTGAAAAGGCTATTACAGCTCAATTTCACGCCCAGCGGGATATCTGACATGTTTCTCCCTCAGTAGAAATCACACTGTCAAGACTTCTCTTTCGGCTTTTCGTCTCTGTCCCATCACATTTTATTTCAAAGTCCTGTCTTCTCTATCCAACACCCCAATATATTATCTGATATTTTGTCTGCTTGCTCACTCTGTTCAGCCTCTTCTCTTAAACTTTGGGAGCTGTTATCAGGGTGGCTAGGATTCAAGTCCTAGAGTCCAGATTTAGCTAAACAATGTTGCTTTGGCCATGACTGGTATTTTGACACTGAAAGATCATAATCTAATTTATGTGATATAGCTGAGCTTCAGTGATGTGAAAAAGTGTTTGCTTCCTTACAGATTTCTCATTTTTTTGTATGTTTGTCACACTTAAATGTTTCAAATCATCAAACAAATTTAAATATTAGACAAAGATAACACGAGTAAACACAAAATGCAGTTTTTAAATGAAGGTGTTTATTATTAAGGGTAAAAAAATCCAAACTTACATGGCCCTGTGTGGAAAAAGTGATTGCCCCCTAAACCTAATAACTAGTTGGGCCACCCTTAGCAGCAACAACTGCAATCAAGCGTTTGCGATAACTGGCAATGAGTCTTTTACAGCGCTGTGGAGGAATTTTGTCCCACTCATCTTTGCAGAATTGTTGTAATTCACCCACATTGGAGGGTTTTCGAGCATGAACCGCCGTTTTAAGGTCATGCCAGAGCATCTCAATCGGATTCAGGTCAGGACTTTGACTAGGCCCCTCCAAAGTCTTCATTTTGTTTTTCTTCAGCCATTCAGAGGTGGACCTGCTGGTGTGTTTTGGATCATTGTCCTTCTGCAGAACCCAGGTGCACTTCAGCTTGAGGTCACAAACAGATGGCCAGACATTCTCCTTCAGAATTTTTTGTTAGACAGCAGAATTCATGGTTCCATTTACCACTGCAAGTCTTCCAGGTCCTGAAGCAGCAAAACAGCCCCAGACCATCACACTACCACCACCATATTTTACTGTTTGTATGATGTTCCTTTTCTGAAATGCTGTTACTTTTATGCCGGATGTAATGGGACACACACCTTCCAAAAAGTTCAGTTTTTCTCGTCAGTCCACAGAGTAGTTTCCCAAAAGTCTTGAGGATCATCAAGATGTTTTCTGGCAAAACTGAGACGAGCCTTTATCTTCTTATTGCTCAGCAGTGGCTTTCGTCTTGGAACTCTGCCATGCAGGCCATTTTTGCCCATTCTCTTTCTTATGGTGGAGTCATGAACACTGACTTTAACTGAGGCAAAGGAGGCCTGCAGTTCTTTGGATGTTGTTGTGGGGTCTTTTGTGACCTCTTGGATGAGTCGTTACTGCTCTCTTGGGGTAATTTTGGTCGGCCAGCGACTCCTGGGAAGGTTCCATTTTTTCACCATTTGTGGATAATGGCTCTCGCTGTGGTTCGGTGGAGTCCCAAAGCTTTAGAAATGGCTTTATAACCTTTTCCAGACTGATAGATCTCAATTATTTTGCTTCTCATTTGTTCCTGAATTTCTTTGGATCACAGCATGATGTCTAGCTTTTGAGGATCTTTTGGTTTACTTCACTTTGTCAGGTAGGTCCTATTTAAGTGATTTCTTGATTGAGAACAGGTGTGGCAGTAATCAGGCCTGGGTGTGGCTAGAGAAATTGAACTCAGCTTTCCAAAGCTGTGATAAACCACAGTTAATTTATGTTTTTTTTTTTGGAGGGGGGGCACTTTTTCACACAGGGCCATGTAGGTTTGGATTTTTTTTTACCCTTAATAATAAACACCTTCATTTAAAACCTGCATTTTGTGTTTACTTGTGTTATCTTTGTCTAATATTTAAATTTGTTTGATGATCTGAAGAATTTAAGTGTGACAAACATACAAAAAAAATGAGAAATCAGGAAGGGGGTAAACACTTTTTCCACACCATTGTACTTGAAAGCTGCAGTGGCATCATAGTGGAATGGGCAGTTAAGGCCAGTTCTCACTCTGGTTTACCAAACCTTGTCCTGTTGTCCACCCATGAGGCCTAAACGATTTTATACCAGCCGTGAATTTGCTGCATCATCTTTACCTTTGAGATCTGTGATGTTCCGAACTAATTTGGGAGTTTACTGTACAGACCTCCTCACTTAGGGAATTCAGCATTTCTCTTATTGCCTACTATTGCATCATAATTTACCCAGCAAGAGCATGTATGCAATGCCATAGTCTTCATTTATAAACTAGAAACTGTAAGGGTTTAAAGGACCCTTGTTTTGCATATTAAGTCTTTTTATTTTGTACAAGAGAAGGTTTCATTAACTATTTTGCTTTTTGCAAAAAAGTCACAATGCAGTTGGAATGTATTGATATTGACTATATTAAGCAAATTAAACAGATTATATACAGTGTTATACAATAGTTAGTTCTGACCAAGCAATTTGATTGGACAATAAGGATTCCAGGAGTTACTATATTCCATGATAATTGCACAACGTTTCACTGGATATGTATCCCTCTTCCAAGGTGTTCATGTAACCATTAATTAGTCACAGTAATTTACTGTCAACTTTGCAGACTTGAGAATTGCAATACTGTGTTGGATACCGTAATTTCCACAATGAGGTGCTGTTTGAAAAGAATTATACATCCATGACCTGGAAGTCTCACCCTTTTGGGACAAAAACCTTTGAGTTTACACAGTCTGCCCTTGTATAAAAATTGTTAAGCTATTTCATGTCTCTTGAAAAAAAAACAAAAAACAGGCAGTGCTAGAGTTGGATTTATTGTATCAATTAACAAACCACAATACCTTTGTGGTAATGGACTCATTGTTTCATCTGAAAATGCCAAGAAAAAGTGAGCAAAGTGTGCCTAAGCCAATTTGCTAGCATGCTAACTAGCCACCGGCATTGGCCACTTTTTGATCTTGGCCCTCCTGTCGTACCAACTCAACAGGTGCACTTGGCAATATTTAATTTGTTTACATGTGTATGAAATGACAATAGACGTCTTCATGCTGATTGAGATGTTTAGCAACAGTTACTGGCTACATTTAGAAGGGACTATTTTTTTCTCAGTTGTACAAAATAACTGGTTAAACAAACAAATAATAATATTTTGCCTTGTATTAATGTCATTTAATAAATTGTGTTTGTGGAGCTGTAAAAGCAATATTGCACTCGAGGCTGTATGTATCAATGAATATAGTAACTGCGGGTGTGATACGTCTCTCTGTGATACGCATCACACCCGCAATTACTATATTGATACTGTACTCCCTCTCATGTAATATTGCTTAATTATTCACTGTTAGCATATAGTAGAATTCAGTGTTTTAAGGACAGTCTCTTGCCTCGTGGTTATTTACATCAGTCTATAACTGTATATACAAGTACATCTAAATTGCTATATACCATTTAATAAGTTGATAGTTTTAATGTTGAAGTTTTATTTAATACCAAATTAAATCTAAAAAACAGGTACATAAAAGTAAATTCATTATGAAGCATATTCTTCCTTAAGTGTTTGTTCATGTTATAATCTGAACTATTAAAGTAATAGTCATACAGTATTTAGTCATATTTAGGCCTGTAATGATTACAGATTTTCATGGAGGATAATTTTCTCCAAAATTATCATGATAAACTATATTATCATTGACGTCATGAGGACCATTTTATTCCCAGGATATAGTGATATAATGATAACGGACTATGTACAACTTTTCAAAGAGCTTTGACCTTTTATTTAAGAACAATATTAAACACTGGAATTGAAATGTGGAAAAAATACTTCAAAATAATTAAAATATCCTGAATAAATACAACAAAATAAATAAACACCATTGCTACGGACAATCGAGACACATTGTTTTATGTCATCTGTAAGCACTGTTTGTTTACAATATGTGCGTCCCAGAGATGGCACAATCGAGAACTACATAATGACCATTTCAACTTCATGGACCTTACCGTCTATTTTGAGTTGGGTTTTTTTTCCCCAGTAATGCTCTCTAATACAGCTGGTTATAATGGTAAGAATGGTTGCACTGATCATACAAGAATAGAGTAAACATGGGTGCTACATGAGGAACTGAGTCAGAGTTGAAGCTGACCTCTTCATTCGGGCAAAAACTGAGGGCTTCCTTGTGCGATCACGCTTTTAAAAAGGAGCAGACTTTTAAACTTAGTTGGGACAAACTTTAGATTGTGAGCGGATCCTTCAGCTCGCCGGGTCATTTGTTCTGGCAGTCCCTGTGGTGTGAGCATGAGATCTGCCTCCCACAGGGAGCATGCAGAGGGACAGAAAGAGCATGACCGGCTGAAATGGCAGGTTATGTCAAGAAAAACACATGTAAATGGCGACTTATTGTGGCCAGAAAACTTATTGGGGTTAATTTTTCTTCATATGATTAATCGTTTTAGCTGTTATCATTACAGACCTAGTCACATTTATTAGTTAAGCTGCAATAGAGAGTAGACAACAATAAAGAGCAAAACTGATTAGGTCAGAAATGGCGTAAAAAATTGGAGCTGAAGTGACAGTGGGTTTCAAAGCTGCTTGCAGTGGTAGGCGGACTACACAATGAAAGGTGCAGTTTGGCTTTGCTCATGACACACTGGGCAGTAAGACTAATAACATAATCCATAGGCCTCGCATGACAGTGAGCACTGGTGCTGCTTGTTTCAAAAAGCTTGCAGTGTTTTCAAAGCCTAACCAAGTAGTTTCTGTGCTTAACCTGAAGAGAAAATGAAAGGAAAAAAAAAAAAATCTGCAACTTGGAAAGTCAGGATAAATGCAAACACTAAGGAGGTTCACTTTCATTTCCTGCATCAGAAACTGCTGATTCTTGCTACCAAATCTTCATCCTCCTTATGACAAATTTGTGGCTCCATTAAAGTGAGTTTTATCTCGCTGTGTGAACGCTCTCAGCTTATAAATACTGCCTGTAATACTGCCTATTACGGACCCACAGTGTCACAGGTCCTACAGCAACAGGTACCATCCCTGTATGTCCACAACATCTTTGGCTGTGATCAAGTGATAAGATGGTACGCACCATGGACCTCATGTACTGTATTAATGGTGGGCATGCACAAAAACACCGCATACGCTGATGTTCACGCACACAGTGGGATGTATAAAAACAAACGTGACGTGAGAATCTGCGGGCTGAACCTCAAAGTTTCCACCTGCTATGAAAAGTTGCGGGCTCTCCGCAAAATTCTGTCTGACTCTATCAGGTGGGTCTGTTAAATTACAAAACAGCTGAAACTTGCAGAATGTGTTAAAATAATGTTTCTACTTCAGTTAAAATGATTTGTCTACGAATTAGTGGTTGGAAAACATGATTATTATTGTTACTGCAAGAGTTATCTCCACAACTTGGCTTACTGAGCGCAGTGAAACCCTGATGAATAATAACTGATTTGCCTCAGATATAACCTGCCTCATTCATGGTCCAAAACCAGCACCACTAGAAACTGGATCCTGTCTCTGTAAATGTGACAGAGATATATATAAAAAAAAAAAAAATTACCGGAGACTGTTAGGGGTGTGAATCGCGAGGGATTTCATGATTCGATTCGGATTGCAATTCTTGGGTCACGATTCGACGATAATCACATCGTGATAATCAACTATCACTGCCTCATATATTTCAATTTTTTTCACCTTATTCAACCTCAATGTCCCAAAGTAAAACTGTTGACATCTTTTTCATATAATAAAGTATTTTCGGGGTTTCGTTTTCCACGGAGACACATCTCTGCACACAGAGGGCAGTGGATGCTGCAGTGCTGTTAGGAATAGACTCCCACTCCAGCTACTTTATCTGACTCTGTGGAGCCTTAAAAAGCAGCTGAAAACTTTTTTGTTTAAGGAGGACTTCAGTTGAGTTTCAACTGCTTTTTAATGGTAGGTCTGATATTTTTAAATTATTTTAATGTTGTGTTTTTTTTTCCACAATATCTTTATTGAACCTTTTTTTTTTTTTTAACAAACATGATACAAACAATCAAACACTAACGCTAAAGTACTACAAAAAAAAAAAAAATGCACTAAAAACACCAACAACCACCAACAAAATCAAGTCTTCAACAATGCTCCTCTGTTTAGTCTAGACAATCCAATACATAAGTATACAT
The DNA here is from genome assembly GCA_020510985.1 of Pholidichthys leucotaenia. Taxonomy (NCBI): domain Eukaryota; kingdom Metazoa; phylum Chordata; class Actinopteri; order Cichliformes; family Pholidichthyidae; genus Pholidichthys; species Pholidichthys leucotaenia. The sequence continues at coordinate 334,800,446 of CM035841.1, forward strand.
ATTATGTTCACCAGTTTGGAATTTACAAGGTCCACACACATCATTCACCTTCTTCTTCAAGAGTTATGTTTAAATTTTTTACATAATCAATAAAAGGTCTCCATATATTCTCAAACACAATTTCCTTTGATTTCAGTATATATGTTATTCTTTCTAATGGAAGGTTTGTTAACATCTGTCTTAACCACTGAGTCACATCTGGTCTATGAGTCTTTTTCCATAATAGTGCAATACATTTTTTGGCATTAAGCAAACTGAGGTCTATGAATGTTCTTTCACTTTTATTAAAATTATGCTTTTCTGGGTACAGACCCAACAAAAACAGTTTAGGATTCAGTATGATTTGTTTTGAGATTATTTTTTCAATTGTTACCCTCACCTCTTCCCAAAACATTCTTATTAATCTACATTCCCATAAACAATGAAATAGGGTTCCTTTACTTTCCATGCATTTTGTGCATGTATCTGGTATATTTTTGTTATATCTATTTAACTCCTCCGGTGTAACATACATCCGCATTAACCATTTGAAATGTATCAATTTAAGGCGTGCATTTATTGATTTGGTTTGAGCTTCTGTACAAGCCAATTCCCATTGTTCCTCCGAAATTTCAATTTGCAGATCTTCTTTCCAGTAGTTTAATCTTTTCAGTGAATTTTCACTTGAAGATAGTGTCAATGAGTTATAAAACTCTGAAATAATACCCTTTCTTTTACTATCTTTCATCATCATTTTTTCCAAGGATGAATAAATAGGTCGAGTGAGAGCTTTATTTTGATTTGATCGAATAAAGTTTCTAAGTTGAAGATATTTAAAAAAATGTGTTCTATTGAGATTAAATTTGATCCTCAGTTCTTCAAAAGACATTATGTTATCTGCACATGGCAAATATAAATCCTGAATCTTTTGTATCCCTTTTAAATTCCATACTTTAAATACAGCGTCCGCTCTCCCTGGTTTAAAATATTGATTACCCCATATTGGACTAAATTGTGACAATAACTGTGGTTCTTTTAAATAGTTTTTAGCTTCACACCATATTTTGATCATATGCTTTACAAATGGATTTTTAACTTGTTTTTGTAATTTTTTTGCCGAATCTGAGTATATGAATATGGGAAGAGGTAAAGGTAAATTGTATGATTCCATTTCAGTCCAGTGAGGGAGATCATTTGATGAAAAATATAATGTTGTGTTTTAACTTGAGTTTGTATTTTTAAAATTATTTTTATCTATCAACTTCCTTTTATTCCATTTTATTGTGCAGCCCTCTGTGACTATATGTCGGTGAAAAGTGCTTCATAAATAAGACTTTACCTACTTGGTGCTCGGAGAAAAAGCTCCATGCTGGTGTCTTTTTAGCTTAGCCGTTGCTAACACTGCCCCGACACGTGTGCTGGCCCGCCGTGTTCCGAGCGTTTTTTGTTTTTTCTGTGCAGCGCTTCTTGCGGGTTGTGTGTCATGTCAAGGTCGTTTCTCCCATCTTTGTTATAAAATCCCAAAAAACTCGACATTTGATCTAACTTTGAGCTACCCACTTGCTAACTTTCAAAGCTGGCTGCAATCACCGAGACAAATTATGACTTCACTTGACTGGGTGTTTGCTTTACACTAGCTAGTGGACTGAAAATGCCATTGATTAACCGATAACCCAAAAGTATATGTGTGCGCATTTTTTTAAAATTAAAGATCGAGCCGTGCGTTTATGGATTGATGCATTGTCGCCAGTGCCAAGTATCGTGATCCATCACTGAATCGATCTTTTTTCCCACCCCTAAAGACTATACAGTTGACTCACAAGGCAACGCACACAGATCCATCTCTACTGGTAGGAATTCTGTTCGGCAAAATGTACTCTAATCTAATGAGTTACTTATTTTACTCAGTAACATCACATCTATTTATGCGGATTACTGAGGACTTTCATTCACAGCATTTTTTTTCCCCGTGTGTCGGCACTTCAACTTTAATGCCATTTTATTTTATTTCAGTCTGAGCCAGCTGCATTAACTGAGGTGAACAAGTTGTTGCTTCAGCCTACATCCTTTCTGTCCAAAATAAATCATCTTTTTCTCTTTCCTTTTCTTTTTTGTCTTGTTACAATCTGACAGAAATAAAAAAAATAAAAATAAAAATGAACTGCTACTGTGACATGGTCCACTCAGTAAACTTGGGTTTATTGTTGATTCCAGAGGGTCAGAACAAAATGAAATTTTTTTTTAACCTCCACCTCCATTATGAACACCTCAGTGTCACACTCCATGAAGTTATTATTTTCTATGCTGTGCTTTCCTGCAGGATTGACGGTCACAGTTTGACAGAAGAGTGACAGAAAGGGCGTTTTTCTTCATTTACATAGTCATTAGTGGGAGGAACCGAAGCAGAGTAAAGAGATCGTGCACGTGCGTTGGCTTTTCACGTGAGGTGAGATGTATAAAGAAAAAGAGCGAGGAATCGAGCGTGCACACAGTTTTATAAATCTGAAAATTTTTGTGCGCATGTACTTTTCAAACTTTGTGAGTACGACATCTTTCAGCATGAAAGCTGCACAATCTGTTATACACGAGGCCCCTGGAGAGGGAACATGTGAGGTTAAAATGTTCAGTTTCAGTTGTGTTAACTGGTCATAGTCCACTGGCCGTGCCACTGCAGAGGATCTGCCGTGAGAGTGGATTTGGAGACCAAAGCTGTTTAAGCTGTGTTACTCAATGAGAGCAAAGTGCTGCTCAGCTCATTATCCAATTGAAAGGACCTGCTCTGTCCTCAGTGTGTAGACAGAGAACAGTTTTTCCTGCTGCTTCATAGTGGGGATCCTGATTCAGCTTAATCTAAAAGCACAACTCTGTTCGATTTGACAAAGTGCCACATTTTCTGCTGCTGACGGAGTGAAAAGTAATATCCCCAAACAACACCAAACAAAACGGATTGTAAATGTCTCCACAGGAGAGACAAAATTTTGATGTGCACAACTGGGGCTATTTAAATTTTAGCTTACTGTACAAGCTGTCAGCTTCAGTTACTTCAAAAGTCTCAGAGCAATAAACGTCACGTGGCTAAGTTGGGTTTGTCATCCTCATCTTCTAGAAATGTGTTTGAGATGTCAAATTAAGATTATTTGTATAATTTTCTTAGGTTTTGTAGCTTTGCAAGTGTATTGTTGGTTTAACTTGATGTGTTCTCGTCATATACAGGATGTAAAACACTTGTTAATATTAATTTTGATCCTTGAGGGTGGGTGCCATTATGAAAACTGAGTAAATATAAAGCTTAAAGCAGCATGAATTTATCTGACACTGACTCACTTTTTGGCCTGATTTATACTTCCACGCATAACAATGCTGTAGCTCCAGTATAACTGCAGACCCTCCACCATACCTGCCATAACCTGACATGCACCTCTACAGAAATGTCACCATCTTGTGATTGGTCTACTTCATCTCCTCCTATTGATGTTTTGCAAGTGACGTCCCGCGTCACGTGATTTTTGTTGATACCGCCATATTGGACGGCAACTCGGGCGCTGTGTGAGTGCGTTTCAGCATGGCGTCCGCTCAGTCAGATGTGCCGGCTTTGTCCGATGTTGCGCAACTACTAGATAAGTAGACAAGTGGGTGGCGCGTTTTGGAGTCCCGTCGGACATTACGTCCGACAGGGGCCCTCAATTTGTTTCCGAACTCTGGTCCGCGATGGCCCGCAGCCTGGGTGTTACAATTCACCACACAACCGCGTACAACCCACAGGCCAATGGATTATGCGAGCGTTTTCATAGATCACTGAAAGCAGCGCTCAGGGCTTCACTGACGGATGCAAATTGGGTAGACAAGTTGCCGTGGGTTTTACTGGGGTTGTGCTCCGCGCCGAAAGAGGATCTAGAAGCTTCCCCAGCAGAGCTCGTTTTTACGCAACCACTACGGCTGCCCGGGGAATTTCTACCAGATAATCCCGCTCCGGGCAGCTCCTTGTGTCAGCTTTTGCAGCGTAGCGCAAATACAGGCACACTGCCGGGCCCTGCCCACCACAGTTTTCCGCGTGTTTATGTACCCGATAACCTGATTTATAACCAGGAGTACAGGATTAAAACATGGAGTCATTCAGACTCATGCTTTACCATTTACCAGTGTTTACAATGATATAACATTACATCTATAGACACTGATACATCAGACATACCCGATATAAAATGTTGATTGCATAGCCGCGAGTAAGGCGACGGGCCACCCACCTCCTGCGCCTGTCTTCGTCAGCTGGGAACCGGTAAAACTTCCAAGTTGGATCCCTTTTTCTGGCGATTTGTACACCCAAAGGCACAGCAGTGAAACACCATAGTCTAATTCAGTGCCAACATAAAATAAAACAAAGATGTAGGTTGAAATCAGGTAAATATATCGAGATCTGGTACACCGCTGAACAGCTGCTGAATGTGCCGTCCACTCGCTTTTGCCGTCCAGTATGGCGGCGTAAACAAAAGGATGTGACGTCACAGCAAATCATCTATACATTTCCTCCTCCTTCTACGCTCATTTTCTATGGAGATACTTCCAGAAGAGCTTAGAAAAACCATGGACCAAGTCAGAGATTAACTGAGGAAGTATGCAAATATGAACAAAGAACGTTAAATGACGACTGTGACAGTTCAATGGTCATACATACATCTCCTCTGGTGTCTTCTCTCTTTTCTCCATTGTAATTGTAATAAAAGTTGCTGTTCGTCATTTATTAGCTCCAGCCCCATCATAATATGCTCGTATTCCATCATCATTGTTTGAATAAACAAAATTATGGTAGCTACACAAAGTAAATTACTCTGCACATTGACAGAAACCCATTTTGGCAGTGCAGCAATACTTTCAAACCACTGCATAAGTATAGATGCTGAGAATGATGTATAGTGTGAATGATGTCTTCGTAGCAATGACCCCAATACCCCATACTCCTGAAACACCCCCCACAAGTAACCATGAGGGACGTGGTTGAATGTTTTCTCCAAGTCCAAAACGACGCATGTAGACTGGTTGGACAAACTTCCGCGAACCCTCAAGGATCCTTGAGAGGGTCCTCGTAACAAAGAATAGGAAAATAAAACATGCTAACGTGAAAATAACAGACTCGTAAGATTAAAAAAATGTTAAAAAAAATCCAAACAAATTAAAATTAAACAAATTGAGAATGTCAGTTAATGCATCATACCATGTCCACCTGTCCAGGAGAAAGGATTTTTAAAGCAGCTTTGAACAAACCAACAGGGAGGTAATGAACTCCACACGACTTGCTCGGTAAGAGAAAGCTGAATGTCCAAACACCAGTTTCCACAATGGTATCCAATAATTGTCACTGACATCCTACCTGAGTCTACCTGTAGATACAGCCACAAAATCACCAAGACTGATGGATCAACACCATTGAAAGTCAAATTAAACTTGCATGAATGATATCAGCAGTTACAGTTTTAACCACTGTGTTTATTAGTGGACTCTGGCAGGTCATATTCCACAGAATTTGCGTGATTGTGCTGTAGTTCCTTGCCCTTGAGTGCAGCTGTGATGTGTGCAATAAATTACCCTCTATCATCTCCACTCCACCTTGCAGCCCTCACTGCCTGTTGGGGATTGGTCGGACATACAGCAGCAAGGAACTCTCTGATTGGTGGACTCTCATAGCGGCCCGTAACATGTTTGATGGCCGACTCTTTGTCTTGAAGCAGTGAAGGGATAAGCCAGTGTGTGAATGTGTGTGCTCGTTCGGGACAGGCTTAAGTAGGGTTAGAAGGGGGGTGCTGTAAGGTTAAGCTCAATGTGCGGAGGAGAGCAAGTCTGTTTAAAGGGCACCACCTCCCTCTTTTGAATGATTCAACAACATTTTGCCCCTCCCCCACTTCTCATCAAGATCAGCTGGAGGAAGTGGTAGCCTGGCCAATAGGATTACAGTAGCAGATTGACTGTGTGTGTGTGTGTGTGTGTGTGTATCTACAGCTGAGAGCAAGAGCAAGGTTGGACGTGCAGCAGTGGCCGCAGCTCAATCTCTCTGTTTGTATGCATGCGTGTGTTCGAAGAAAATGTAGGGCAGCCACTTGTTCTCTCTTCCTCTGACGTCTCTCTCTCTCTCTCTTTTCCTCTGTCTGTCTTTGTTTCTGAGCCGTGCTGTGGTAGCTGCAGTCGCTACGGCGACGCCTGACATTGTTGCTGCGGCTCCACTTCCGTATTTGCCGAGGCTTGGCTCGCTCTTCCCTGCTCTCTCATTCTCAGCTCAAGCTCAAGGATTTATTGGAGAGGGGCATGTAACCTCCCCGCTCAACCTTTGTCAGCGTGAAGGTGTGAGTGTGTCTGTGTGTGCATGTAGCTAGAGGCTGAGGTGGCTCCAGGATCCAGACATGAATTCCTGCTGGAAAATGAAGATCCAGGTACAGATTCTTGTTCTTGATGATGCTCTTTGTGTGCCCATGTCGTTGTTGCTGATGTCATGGGTCTTATCCTTTCAGTGCTTGCGGCTTTAAACTTGGAGATACTCACATACACTTGATTCCCCATTATTTGTATTGCTTCCATATTGTCTCCATGCATACGGTTTGTCATATTAATTAAATGATTGGGGGCTTATTGTCATCTTCACTCAGTGGTAGTTCTGGTGAGGCCTTGTGTTGTGAATCACTGCTGCAGTAGCTAAGGCATCAAAGAACTCTGAGGAATTCATGGTATTGTCTCTTTACATGTTAGTGAACCAATTCTAGAAACACAGACATGCCTTGTTTACATACCTGGTATCATTGCTGTTGCACTTTTCCTTCAACACCTGCATTTCTGTGTGTTTTTGTTGACGCATCCACTTGTGTATGAAATATGACATTTAGTGCATGCGCCCAGCTGTGTGTGCACGCTTGCCTGTTTGGTCGGAGCGTCTGTCACCTCTTCTGTGTGAAGGGTTGACCCACTTTTTAGGGCACCACTGCCCTTTGTTCAGGATGAGTGGGGGTGCACAGATATTCTGTAAATACAGTAACTTCCCCCAGGCAGCGTTATCTTTCTGCCTGTCATGTTTGGCGACTGATAACAAAAGTACATGACAGTGTAAAATACTGTATCTGCTCAGATACAGTACATGAACCTACTGAACCCTTCAGCCACGCCACACTGTTTCTTTTATTGTCCAGCTCTCTCATTTAACTGTACTTTTGGTTTGAAAGTGCAAAAAATGCTGTGCCTGGGGGAAATCTAGATCAGCACACAAGCTATTTACATCAGGGCACTCTGGCATCTAAATATGTATTTTTGCCTGTCAGTCAGCAGCTTAGCATATCACGTCTTTGACTGATGCACCAAATCGGAGCTTTGTTGTCAAATCTGCAGCTGGGGAGGGGGGAGGGATGGGGAGATTAGTGCAGTCACATGTCATAGCAAAGCTTAAAGCCTGTTCTAAAGGGAGAAATGGACAAGATTAGGTAAGACAAAGATGAACAGGAGAAGACGGCATTGCTGAAAGTACAGGAATTTCCTACTTCCTCGTGGTGATAGTACATTACACCATTACCTGCCATTGCATTATTGTTCTACCGGGTTTTTTTTTTTCTTTGTAAAGACGCATTTATAGTGTAGCTTTGAAGCCAAGTATTCATGCCGTTGGTGTTCAATGCATCAGATATTGGCAGTTTAAAAGAAAGTGAAACCTGTTTCAGACATTCTCAAACTTCAGATGGTGTGTTCAAAGTCCCAGTGGCTGCCAAAGCTAATGTCTCTCTAAGCAGCTGTTAAATGCTGCTCGGTGTGAAGAAGCTGTTTGCTGGGCCTGAACCTCATGTTGTTTATTGGCAACCCTGAGATGAAGGTAGTCCTATAGAGTCTGGAAGCTTCCTCTGATAACTGGACGTTAACTGATTAATTCCCATTCAGTATTTCGCTGCTTCCTCTTTCGCTTGCTCTTAGGTCAACTTTTTATTTTCTAATTCCTTATTTCTGTAAACGTGAGTAAATGATTTTATCACGAAGGGGACCAAGTGCTCAGACACTATTAATGCAGATAGTTAGGAGGCATTGAGCTAATTATCTGTGGCTTGACTTTTTCCACACAAATCATAAATAATTAGTTGTCGTGTGAAAGAGCCAAAGTGCTGCTAATGAAGCTTTAACTGCTGAGTCACAAAAATATTTCAATCTGTGTTCTGTTTATAAACCGGTCACTGCATCCCATTTGCCTCTGTCACATATCATTTAACCTTAATCACGCAAACTTTTGGTTCTTCTTACTCATTCTCATTAGCCCCATTTCCACTATCAGGAACCAATTTAGGGGGCCAGGAACCTCTTAACTCTCGGAGTGTGACTGTCGCCGAATTGCGACATAGCCCCTAGTGGTCAAGAGTGGTAAATATTTTTTGTCAATAAAATAGTTCAGATTTCCAAGGCTATAACTTGAAAGTTGCAAGAAATAATGGCTTACTGTCAATTAGAAAGATGTAAAATATGATCCAAAGTTTCAGATAGGAATAAATGTACACATCTAATTTGCATAACGTGGCAGAAGCTCTTTAAATTCCATAACTCAGTCAAAACTGGACTTTGGACATATTTACACAAAGAATGGTTCGGTTTTTTGACACCATTGTCTCTCCAGGGGTATGTTGTTATCTTATCTTCAAAGTATATGAACCAGAAAATCAGTACAATGAAAAAAAAAACCAAAACAAAGAAATTTGTCACTTACCGGCAGTTAATGGGACTCGCTCGCTGCCATGGTCGCTGCACTTTCACCCATCGTGGTCGTTATTTTGCGTTCTGTCAGACATTTACGCTCTCTACCACATCTACAGTCTTATGATTATCCCACATAAATTTTGCTTGTATCCTGCTGCTATTTTCTGTGTACGAAGCTGTGTAAGTGACGGTGCACGATGATGGATCGCAACCATAATAGCTTTCTGAGCTAAAAGAAGGGAATACAGGAAAAGAAAATGAGGAGTTCTTCTTCTTTGGTGTATTACGTGTCATCCATTGAGTCCTCCAACACATGTCTGCCACCTTCTGAAACTGGCTGATCAGTACAAATCCTCAGTAGAGCTGGGGATGTCAGAGTGAGATGACAGGCGCAGCGCCCCGGTCTGCTACTAGGGGCACGCGAAATCTCACACTCAAAGGGTTAAGGGCTGTTCCTGTATGATCTACAATTGATCTCTCAGTTTTGCGCCACCATTAATTTTTACATTTTTAGATATTACAGGCACACAAGCACACCAGGAGGAGCACCAGCGGGGACTCAGTCTGCTGTTGGCCAGCTCTATGGGCTTACATCCCAGCAAAGGACAGTGGTAGCAGCCAGTGTATGCACTGTACAGCTCCACTGTAATGCACGTGCTCTCCACATAGGCCAAATAGTCATTTAGACCCTCCACAATCATGGCAGCATTATGCTCTCATTTTTATGCGTTAGATCTTCACTAGTATCGCTTTCTGGTCAAATTTGCCGCTTTTGATTTCCGTGTGCTTTGTTTGTGATGCCAGCGCCACACGAAGCGCTCTGTTCAAGTGTTATCCAATCAGCATCAAGTCAATCCTAAACTCCACCCAGCAGTTTTCGGGGCTGCGTTGAAATACCTACTTCTGACTAGGGCTGTTTTTTTAGGTGCTGTAGGTTCCTAAAAACTCGCCCTTACGGGGAGGTTCCTGGTAGTGGAGACATGCACATGGAGGCAGTTTCTGCAAAACTGGTTCCTGGTAGTGGAAACAGGTATATTGCTGTTTTTCTAAACACTGGTTTTGAATGTGTAATAAACAGGTCACGGCCATTCATAGGCTCTGAACTCAATATGATGGCCACTCTCTCTTTTCTATCATATCCTGTTTGGATATGCTGATGTGATTATGTCTGAGATGAATGGAGAGGAGTGACAAAGGAGGTGGAGGAGATGGTAGAGAAACCACAAGCTCACATCCTGCGGATGAGGTCACAGACACATGCTTTCAAGGTGTTGATTTGTGTACAAGCATAATCTGCATTCTCATGGTCCCTTTACTTGGGTTTCATGTTGTTTAGTGATATACACACAGAGGCTGCAGTTGAACTTTTTAAATGTCAACATTTAGTGATCTAATTCCTGCATTGTAAAGACAAAAGTTCCACATATGAGAAATGCTGCCATATTACACAAATAAAGTGGTATTGTGTGCAAATGTTGAACTTCAGATAGGTCCATTACAACTTTTATAATGGTCTTCACAATGTCTCTGGATATACAGCATTGCCCATCTCATTTTTCCTCCACAGTTTTTGTAGGTTTTGTTAAGACGTCTGTGGTCAGCCAACCTCTCTGCTCTACATAGTTGAAATTTCTCATCTGTTTCTGCTCTCCTGTGCAGCTGCCCACTCGGAGTCGGCCATGCATTTCCTCCTTCATTAGCTGCTGGGCACTGACAGGACAGGAAACCACATCAAAACCCAGCATCTTCCTATGATGGGACTCTTTTGTTGTGGACGTATTGTGACGATGTGTGACTGCAACCTCTGAGGAGGGATGAATAAATGAAAGCTCAGATGTCTCTTATGTTGTTTCTCTGTTTGTGCATGCCAGCGGTATTCCCTGGCTAAGTCTCTTTATAATGGCCCACTCAACACTGATGGCATTTGATTTATGTGATTTGGGAGAGATTTCTTCCTAGACTGGATGCTAAAGGGAGAGGAATCTTGGTTATCCATGTCTGGGAAGGAAATCTTGTGTCAGCTTGCCTCTAGCTACTTGTGCTTTCACTTCACATAGGATGGCCTATATTTTTCAATCTGCATTTGGCAGAATGATCAGCCCTAAGAAGATCATGCTATGCTTATGCCATTCATTTCTGGCAAGCTTATTCAGATGTAAACACAGGGATGCATCATCTGCCACGGGCTCAGCTCTGGGTTTTGTTGTCAGACCTGTAGATGTACAAGCTTCTCTCCTTCACCTGCCTGTCTAATGTCTTTGACTTGCTTCATTGGTGACAAAAGGGAGCGTTTGTCTGCTTCAGTTTGCTCTTGTTTTGTTAAAAGTTGCTTTCATAACCTTTTTTACCACAAGGCTTAATTTAAAGTGAATAAAATCTGCATGCACTTTTATGTCTGAAAGGAAATTCATCTATATGTGCAGAAAATTATATGCTCTAAAAGTGAAAACTCACCGGTATTATCTATAGGGAGTTTGAGCCCCAAAAAAGATTAAAAATGCTCTAATTGGTCTCTTTTTCACTAAATAATTGCTATCAGAGTACAACTTTGGGAAGGTAGAGCAAGCCTGTAGTCTTGGGTGTTTATCAATATTGTGTTTGCTGAGCACGTATTGTTGCCAGCAACCCCTTCCATGCAATGTACTGAATAGTTAAGAGCAAGGGAAAGCTGGAGTGAAAATTTCAGCTTATCAGGACTTACAGTATGTCGGGTGGATTTATCGATTTTCAGCAGAGTTTACAAAAATACAAGTGATGTTCAGTGAGGAAACAAAATGTTATGAAAGTCCTGGCATCGACACAGCTGTTTTGACTTGGCCTGGGTAGTTGAACCATGTTCACAGGTATATGCGGTAATTATGACTTTTCTTATGCAACGCACGGAGAAATCCAGACTTTACACGCACATTGTGAAGAACCAATAGTAACACATTTGGTGTGAATTTTGTGAGTTTGAGAAATACAAATGTGCTTTAAAAAATACCAGTAACACCCATCCACCCACTGAGACATATCCACTACAGCAGGGCTATTTTTGATCATTAGATCTTTGAGGTACATTTTGCCTTTCGGTTTTCAACAGTGATGTTGGCCTTCCAGGTTAATTTGACTGGGAGATGATATTTTAGTATATATATATGTATGTGTATGTATATATGCATGTTTGTGTGTGTGTGTGTGTGTGTGTGCACACACACACCAGGGAAAATAAGTATTGAACACGTCAACATTTTTCTCATTAAACATATTTCTTATAGAGCCATTGACCTGAGATTTTCACCAGATATCAGTAACAATCAAAGTAATCCATACATACAAAAAAATCAAGGCAACTGTGTTCACAAAACAAGGTGTATTTAATAAAGTGGAATGACACAAGGAATAAGTATTGAACACATGAGGAAAAAGTGGTGCAAAAATGTATAGAAGGCCAAGAAACCAGCTGAAATCCATCAGAATTTAGGAAGTCATCCCAGCCCCCATCGGTGCAAATTAATTTCAGCTGGTTAAGTCCTGACTGATAGCCTTTAAAAAAGGTCTGTGAATATCAGATTGTCACACCACAAAGAACTCATGATGGGTAGAAGCAAAGAGCTCTCTCTTGACCTTCGCAACCTTATTGTTGCAAAACATACAGGCACATTTCTAAACTGCTGACTGTTCCAGTGAGTACTGTTGGAGCCATCATTCAGAAGTGGAAAGAACATCATTTTACCATAAACTGGCCACGACCAGGAGCTCCTCGCAAGATTTCTGACAGAGGAGTCAAAAGAATTATCAGAAGAGTTATTCAAGAGCCAAAGACCACTTGTGGAGAGCTCCAGAAAGACCAGGGGCCTCATGTACAAAGGGTACTTATGCACAAAAACATGGCATACGTCCTTTTCCATGGAAAATTTCAGATGTATCAAGAATGAAATGACCGTGGAAATATGCGCAGCCCCACGCCAACTTCATGGCTGGCGTACATACATTTCTACTATTATTGGTCCGTTCGCGACACTTAGAGGTGATGTTGGGAGACCGATAATGATGTGAAAATTATTGTACACACCAGAGACACATGATGAACAAACATCCAAATGTGCGAAATTAGATGATTGGATACAAAAACAAGCGCAATGAAGTGCAGAAAATGCCTCTAACCACAATGGCGTTAGCATTATTAGAGGATATTGCAAATCGCGCAGTGAGAAGAGAGAGTATTCAGATACAGAAGACTTTCTGGCTCAGGATGATGACTAGCTTGTCAACCAGTTTAGTTTTCCACGGACAGTCCTTGTGGAACTGTGCTCAGAGCGACGGCTGCTCTTGGAGCGTGACACGGCGAGAAGCCGTGCACTGCCCATCCCAGTGCAAGTGCTGACAACACTGGGGTTCCTGGCAACAGGGGCATTTCAGAGGGAGCTGGCAGACCGATCAGGAGTTTCCTAGTCGACCCTGAGCCAAGCTATGCCAGCTGTGTGGGATGGCATTATCCGGCTGTCACCCAGGTACATCATATTCCCAGACAATGCAGTTAAACAGGCCAACATCAAAGCGCAATTTGCGGCGAGAGTCAGTTTTCCTAATGATTCTAAAGAACAGCATTGTTGGGAACAAACTACAAGCTGGCACTGTGCAGATGGGTGGCTTCTTGGTGAGTAAATTCATGTAATTGTCCTAAATAATCCACCTCATGCGCAATGCGCCTATGTACCCCCGAATATCACCCTGTCTTCAAGGCTTCATTACAAGTCAGTGGTTGGAGTAAGTGACTTCCTTTTTTTCTGATTAAACTACAGTTTCACAGCATTCTACCAAGCCCCCACTTGTCTCTGTGTGTACAGTAGTTATGCATATAAAGACATGCATGAAGTTTTTTCATGCATAAAGTATTTTAGACCAGGGGCCAACAACCTTTTTTCTATGGGAAGAACTATTTTGAGCACTTTTATGGAGCCACAAAACATACTTGACTGTTATCCCCGATTTCCACTGACTCCGGCTGCAGTCTGTTATGGCTATGATCTGGTCTCTGCGGTGAATAGTTCCCATTCTAGTCAGTGTTCTACTCCCAACCTGGCCCAGTTTGAATCAGGCTCGCCACAACTGATTGCGAAAAATGCACGGCTGTTTTTGATGGATATAGCCCGCAAGGAAATCCCCTCATATCTACTGTATTTAATAACTCTTTGTTCATTAATAAAACTATTTAAGAATCACCCGTTATTTTTATTCTACAGCTCTACTCATTCCATCACTGTATTAAAGAAGATTAAAAAAATTGTGACATAAACACTTTACAGAACTAAAATTGACAGGCTACTTATGCATTGTTAGAGCATACATTAATCCAGATTGACAGCAGTACACCTTATTTTTCCTCGTTGTTATCATGTGATTGCAATTGGTCTTCCTTGGTCTGTCTTGAGCTCTCACATTATTTTATATAATTCTCATATAATCTTGTCATGAGAGCCTTGTTCTGATCCATGCCACTTCAAAACACAAATGTAGCTGGTGAGGAGGGCCACAGGGCTGGATAGGACTGCATCTGTAGCAGACTGAAACCATAGTCATTGTAAATTAGGGGTTGAAATGAAGGTTAAAACGGCTGAGTTATAAGGTCCATGAGTATTACTAATAGGTTAAGTTTTCCTCCGTAGAATGCAGATTTTCTCATATTTTTTTTTTTACTTTTCTTGTAAATCTCACTACTGTTTTCATATAAATTTTATCTTTTCTTTCTTGCAACTTTGTGGTTTTTCTCTTAAATGTACCACTTTTCAAGTACATTTTCACTTTTCATTTACACTTTTCAAGTACCACTTTTCAAGTACAAGTTTCTGTTCTTTCAGTTTCATGTCTAAGCCACAAGAAGACACTGGTCACACTGGCCACAAGAACTGCATGTGGCTCCATAGCAGTAGGCTACAGACTCCTGGTTTGGATTCACTTATTCACCATTTTTCGTTCGAGTTGAGTTTAGCTCGGTCCAGTTCCAACACACAGACCTTGGCTCTGAGTGTGTCCTTCCTCATATACCGATTCAACACCACAGTCAGATGAATCGTCTCTGTTTCTCACTGTGAGAGGAAAAAACAAAACAAAACTGTGAATCACTTGTATGTGAATGCAACATCTGGCTCAACTTATTTGTTGTTTCCTAACTTTTTAAAAAAATAAATGTCTGATGTGCTCATTAGTGCTCAGTATGACTGTGGGTCTTCACAGCATACTGCTGCCATTTATGGTTATGCTTTCCTCTTTTCCTTTACTGAATCTCGGCTAATAAATGTGTGATGCCTTTGCATAGGTGGCAGTGGCAGGCATTTATTTTTACTTATTGCATGTTTATATCCCGGAAAATTTGAATTCAACTCACCATTCCTGCAGGCCTTGAGTATTGTATAAATTGCTTTTATCTACCGTGCGTTTGATGAAATGTTAATGTTCTTCACTGTGCGTAAAGAGGATTAGCACAGCTAGCACACCCTACGCTTTTTTTCACATGTCAGAGGAGGTGTAGGTAAGCTGCAGGTCACTGAACTGTGGCGATTAGCGAGTCACACAGCCTCTGTTGAATGGAGGAGTTCAGTAGCATAGAGGTCACTTGGAGATGTAATGAAATTACTGCGACGGCACAAAAGGGGAAGACAGAGATGTCGAACACACACACAGACAGACAGACAGACACACCTGTCCATTAGTTCACTGATTTAAGTCCTCAGTCACCTTATTACCACCATCAGATAGCAATCATTCATTTTTTTTTGGGGGGGGGGTGGTGCCTCTTCCTCCCAGTTTGTCCTCCTACTCCCTTCTCTTATTCTTGCGGTGTCAGCAATTTCACACTGGGATTATATTGTTTGAATGTATTGTTTGGCTACTTTTATACATCAGTAATAGTATAACTCCTGTGTTTTGTGGCTGTGGCGCAGGTGTAGTGTGGCCGACTACTGATCGGAGGGTCAGGGGTTTGATTTCCACTCTGTCTGCAGTCTGCATGCCGAAGTGTCCTTGAGCAAGACACTGAACCCCCAGTTGTCCTGGTGGGTCAGGTCAGCACCGGTACATGGCAGCTCTGCCGCCATCAGTGTGTGAGTGGGTAGATAGCAGGAACTGTAAAGCGCTTTGGCCATCTAGAGATGAGAAGAAGTGCTAAATAAGTGATCACCATTTACCATTTGGTGTGAAGTGGTACAACCTAATGGAATCAGATTTGTTTGCTGCAAATTAGCTCTGAAACTATTGGTCATTTGTTATTTCTGTAGGCAGTGGAGCTTCAGTGTTGGGTGACGAAACTTAGAAGAGTTACTTATGTCTCATCAGTGCCTTCAGGAGGGGTGATGCTCTTTTTCCCCCCAAACTGAAGCATGCAGTAAAATTTATGATGTGTTTACAAGTAATGAGAGCATTCCAGGGAGCAGAAGAGAAATGTTCCTGGTAATGATGAGCTCTCAGGGTTGCTTTATTTCACTGATGGAAGCCTGTAATGCTCTGCAGCAAGATGACTTCTAATAATAAAAAAAAAAAAAAGGAGTACTAGTATTGCTGTCTAACATCAAGAAAAACAAAACCCGGTGTCATTACAATCCCTTTTCATTGCCACAATCAATCTTTCTATCAAGTACAGCTGCAACAGGTCCAGGCACGTTCTCTTTGTGCTGAAATGAAATGGAGAATCAAAATGGAGGCAATCAGTAAAGAAAATAGGATGCACAAAAAAAAAATAAACTCTTAAACAGACATAGAATGTGACAAATGATAATAGACTGTAGAGTGTTATTATATTAGCCTATTTTACCCCTTAGCATTCCATCCAGTTTCCATCCAATGTGAAATGTTCCATGGGTGGAACACCAGAATTTTAAGAGGTTTTAATATGGTGTACATGCATAGAATTTAGAAATGCCCCACTACCGAGAGGACCTACGAAACCGAGAGGTTTCGTAGGTCCTTCCTACCAACGGCTGTCAGACTGTACAACCTAAGCAGGGCTGCTCGCAGAGATAGCAAAAAGACGTAACAAACTAATAGTTTTTAAATGCAAAAGATGCAATAGACTTACACAATGGTCCCCTCCGGCATACAACTAGGAAAATACCGGTCGCTATGGAGGGTGAGAATATGTATGGGCACATAATCATACCATGTAGGATAACTAAGTAGAGGGTTATGCTGTTTCATCCCATCTAGCAACAATGCTCTGCACTGTGTGTGTTTATACAGTATATTTACATATTTATTCCATCTAGCTACAATGCTCAGCACTGGGTGTGTTCATATTTATATATCTATATATTAATTCCATCTAGCTACAATGCTCCGCACTGTGTTTTTATATATCTATATATTTATTCCATCTAGCTACAATGCTCCGCACTGTGTGTGTTTATATATTTACATATTTATTCCATCTAGCTACAATGCTCTGCACTGTGTGTCTGTGTGTGTATATATATATTTTATAGTAATATGTACATATGTATATTAGCTGCTCTTGCTTGCTTGTTTTTTTTTCTTGCCTTCTGATTGTTGCTCTGAGTGTTGCTATCCCTGTGCTGTTGCAATCCTGGAATTTCCCCGTTGTGGGACTAATAAAGGCTCATCTTATCTTATCTTATCTTACTATTATTTAGGATGATTTCTATAATAAATATACAGTATTCAAAACAATATTTTCTATTAAATCTGTAAGTTAAATTCCGTAAGATCCTCAGGTGAATCTGCATCCAGGTTGTGGTCAAGGTCAAGGCTGAGGTCACTGTCAAAGATCAGGAGGTCTGGGCACTTATGTGATTTCATGAAAATCACTACTTTCTAGGGAATTGCCCAGATGCTAAGGCTAGCCGATATGGGCCAAAAGTCATATCTCGTTCTAATTATTCATTATCTCAATAGTCGGTATCTCGATACAAAAATCATATGCATTATATAACCTATAAATGTTGTTGAATAAATTATTTTGGTAAAACTCACCAGCAAATAACTGAAAACAGTTGTATACATATGTAATTTCAGTTTCTACAGTAAGGAGCACACATAATGTTGATACACATGCACACATTAATAGGTCTGATAGTTTATGGGACTAACTTTTAGTTACAGCACTGGTCGCTGTGTTAGACTACACATTTCTAGATGTTTCATCTTGTGGACAATGTTAGGATATTAGCCCTGTAAGTTATTCTTACTGTACGTTTTTACTGAGCATTATGCATTGGTATTTTCTTTTCTTATTTCATTTAATATTGCACTCAACTCACCAACGGAAAGATGAAGTCTGTGTCTAAAAACACTGCATCCATCCACTTGTATTGCTTTGACAACATTATCCCCATTGTCGGTAGTTATAGCAACCAGGCCCACTGGGTTGAGCTTCCAGCTTGTCAGGAATCGGACAGCGCCTGCAGCGCTGCATGTTCCCCAATGTGGTCTTGGGGAAAAATAACTGGTGTGAAGACCAGAGGCTTACATTCTATGGGTCATCTTGGGTGGGATGCCTGCAGCGATGGTGGCCTGGCCATGGCTACCCTCGCCTGTCCCCTGCTGGAGCACCGGGGTAGGTGGAAGAGCAATACCCCCCCCCCCCCCCAAGTTACAACTTGTTACGAATAAAAAAAAAAGTCAGTGAAGCAAAAAAGGTTGTGGACCACTGCTCTGTAAAGTGAATTTTATCGGCAGCCATCCTCCAGCTTGATGTGGATAGGGAGTGAGTGGGTGGGGGAGGGGCAGTTATGTGTTCAGGAGGAGAAGAGGCGGAATAGGGTAAAGTTGTGGGGGAGACGGAAAGGAGAAAAACCAAGTGTTGATACATACGATACTGTGCCATGCTGAGTCGTGCATGAAAATATATCGATGCATTTTAAAGTATGGCAGTATCATCCAGCTCTACCACAGGCTCACCAAAATTCACACACAGCAGTCCTTAGGTGTGACTGCATCCAGGTTACACTGTAAAACATTTTAAGCTGACTGAACTTGAGTTCATTTGTTTCAGGTCATAGTAAAAAGTCACAAGATATGAGTACATTACAACTTTGAGTAGGCCTGGAGGCTGTGAGAGAGAGAGAGAGAGGGAGAGGGAGAGGGAGGGAGGGGGAGAGGGAGAGAGTTTTAAAAAAAATCCCTTTATTGTACAATTCAAAAATGTAAGATCACCAATACCATCATCCCACCACGTGTCTCACATTTCAAAAGTGCAAACATAACTCATCCCCCTCTCCCACAGAACACAAAATATTCCCTACAGTCCATCTATTGGTGAATACCTCCAAATTGTCCACCATTTTATAGTAAGAATACTCCACCTGGAGTCTGACTTTTAACAAGGCCTTGAAAACAAACACAGGATCCACATTGCCAGTGTTAATAGTCCGATTTTTTCTTGTCAGCCAGATGGCAAGTTTAGCAGTACCAGATAGGAAGTTTATCAAAGTGTGCACAGACTTCTTTGCCACTTTATACTTTGGGCTGTAAATAAACAAACCAAAAGAAAAACATTCACCAAAATTATGAAACCACACTTTCAAAAGATCAAAAAGCCCAGATAAACGAAAGCATTTAACAAACAAATGCTCCAGGGTCTCAACCTGGGAACAAAACAAACATTCCTTCCCCACATTAGGATCCAGGTGTGCTCTGTATTTATTCGTAGCTATTGCCCCATGTACAATCCTCCACTGGAGATCCGCCGTCCGTTTCTCAATAGGGAGCTTGTACATGGACCACCAGCTGCCTTTCGGGGAGAATACCGGCCCCAAAAACCCCGCCCACTTCGACTCCTTCACCTCCTTCAGAGAGCGCAGATTCAGAACCTTCACACAGATGTGATACAACGTCTTCTTCCCTACAAACTGGAACTTGCCCAGACGAGGAGTTCTGAAGGACAGCAGGTGATCCTCTCCCTCCTGCCACTCTCCCACTGCTGGACTTATGGAAAGGGCAGGAAAGTTGGACACAGTGTCCTCATCCCACTGATTGGAAAGAGTACGGTTTTCAGCAAAGACTCTAAGTGGTCGTGGCAGGGCAGCACACACTTCCTTCACCACCGTATGTACCAGTCTGACAGATGTAATGTTGGCACGCCGCCTCAGCGTTTCCATGGACGTGGTTGACATCTTCATAAGATGACCAAGCTTGGTACAGCCTGCCTCTCTTAAACAAGTTTGCAGACTGACAGACTGCAGCACTTGAGTGTCCATGAATTGATTGAAAAACAGTGAGTCCTCGAACAGCCACATGCCTGGTGTCTCCTCAGGAATGCGGGCTACGGTGAAGACTTGCCATGCATGCAAGACAGATGTATAAAAAGCAGAAAGTCCAGTAAAGTCCACCTCCCCGGATTTCACGAGGAAAAGCTGCTTATCATAGCCCAAGCGGCCAACTCTCCTCAGGAGCAGTTTTGCAGTGTCCATCCAGCAGGGGCCACATCCATAAAGGAGCCGTTGTGCAGTCTGAAGCCTAAAACCGGTGATCTTGGATTGTATGTCCACCAGGCCCTGTCCTCCCTCAGCAACAGGCAGGTAAAGAACAACCGCACGAACCCAATGTTGACCAGACCAAAAGAAATCCACGATGATCTTCTGAACCTCCTCAACCAGGCTCCTGGGCGGTGTCAAAGCAATAAGCCTATGCCAAAGAGCCGAAGCGACCAGATTATTGGCGACCAAAACTCTTCCCCTATATGACAGCTGTGGTAGCAACCATTTCCATTTAGAAAAGCGAGCACACACCTTCTCCTTAATTCCCTCCCAGTTCTTGCGTTCAAAGTCCTCAGAACCCAAAAATACCCCCAACACTTTAAGACTGGCTTTCCCCCACAGAAGACCTCCAGGTAGATGAGGAATGTCCTGATGTGGCCACTGCCCCACCAATAAACCCTCACTTTTGCCCCAGTTTACCCGTGCAAAAGATGCTTTTTCATAAATAGATAAAGTGTCCACCAAACGCTGTACATCCCTGTGGGATGTGATGAAAATGTTGATGTCATCTGCATAACTAACTAACTTGCACTTATATAGCGCTTTTCTAGTCACAAAGACCACTCAAAGCGCTTTCATTAATACTAACCCTCTATTCTAAGGGCCTATAGGAAACAGATATCTAGGGGCAATTTAGAACAGCCAATTAACCTAACATGCATGTTTTTGGCATGTGGGAGGAAACCGGAGAAATCCCGGAGTAAACCCACGCAACACGGGGAGAACATGCAAACTCCACACAGATCACTGTTGGTCGGGGGCTGGGATCGAACCCACGATCCCATGATCCCCACAATCCCCCGGCCAAGAGTAAACTGTGCTGCCGCAGTGCTAACCACTGCGCCACCGTGCAGCCCAAGACGCTGGACGACAACTACTGGAGGGCCCCGGCAGAATCAGACCACCCAGCTGAGTGCGCAACCTGCACAGCAAAGGCTCAATAGCCAAGCTATACAGTTGACCTGAGATTGGACAACCCTGCCTTATTCCCCGACGTACAGGGATTGGCCGACTCAGCCCTGCCCCCATCTTTACCAAACACTCAGCTCCAGTATATAACAGATTGACCCATGTCAAAAACATATTGCCAAAACCAAAACCTTTCAGTGTGGAAAACAAATAAGAATGGTCAACCCTATCAAAAGAGAGAGAGACACACACACAGAGAGAGACACAGAGAGAGAGAGAGACACAGAGAGGTTTGAGGTTTAAAAAATCCCTGTATTGCACAATTCAAAAATGTAAGATCACCATGATACATACGATACCATCATTCCACCAAGTGTCTCACATTTCAAAAGTGCAAACATAACACATCCCCCTCTCCCACAGAACACAAAATATTCCCTACAGTCCATCTATTGGTGAAAGAGAGACACAGAGAGAGAGAGAGAGAGAGAGAGAGAGAGAGAGAGAGAGAGATTTTTTGATTTTTAAAAGATCTTTAATAAACACACTTGTCCATCAGTCAATACAATTTCTATATCATGCTATGTTACACAGAAAATTAATCCCCCAAAAAACGCCCCCAAAAAAGCTGTCCATCATGAACTGAACAGAGGACATTCTCCAGGGACCAGAGGGTCCTGAAACCTTCCACATCCCCATTCCCCATAAAAAACTGAAAGTCCAGCCTGATTCTGGCTTTAAGTAGCCTCACAAATAAAATTTTGACATCAACATCATTCTCAACATTTTCAAGTTTTCTTCTCCGGCTTACATAGATAGCCAACTTTGCCTGCCCTAAAACAAAGTTCAGTAGTTGACACTTCTGCTTAAAACGACGATTGTACATAAAACCACAAATGAAAACCTGCTTAGAGAAAACTTCCTTAAAAATATGAAAAAGTTTTGTGAGAAGTTCAAAGAGGCCACTCAGGCGCTGACATTCAATAAAACAATGAAAAACAGTCTCCCTAGAGGAACAAAAAACACACTGATCACTGACACTGCTGTTAATCACAGAAACAAAAGCATTGACAGCTATAATACCATGCAGGACCCTCCACTGTAAGTCTCCATGCCTCTTAGGGAGAGGGGCTTTGTAAAGAGCCCTCCAGGCAGGCCGATGCCCTTTTCCTAGTTTAAAACAGGCTCTCCAAGGAGTGTCCACACAGGTGTTCAATCGGTCCTTGTTGAGTGCCATCACCACCAGTCTGTAGAGTGCCTTACCACTGGCTCCTCCAAAGTCCACACCAGTGGGAGCACAGAATGCCAGTAAGGAGCAAGGAGCGACGTCAAAGTCCATATAGAGCGTGAGAGAGGGAAAGGGGTCAGTGCTTTCTGGCTGCAGCGTGCCATTGCTAAAGTCCAAGAGTAGGGAGTGCTCAAGTCCATGAAGCTCCTGTTTCCAGTGTGCAAGAAGACCATCGATGAAACGATTCGACCTGACACCAAGATGAGCTGCTAAAGCTGAGGCGTTGTTGAGGCCAGGACCAGCCAGTTCCACCACTTGCTTCAGAGTGAGAATGTTCCTGGAACACAGCCTATCAAGGAAGGTCCTTCCAACTCCCGGCAGGACACCAAGGCGACCACCAAAAACCAGCGGCTCCCTCAACAACCAGTAGAGGGAATCGCATGGCCCTCTTTGTTTTTTAAAAAGAGTCCACACTGAAAAGAGACTGCGGTAAAAACTGGGTAAAGACAGTGCATTAGAGTTCTTAAAATCCATTAAAAACACAGGGAGGTCTAGCCCAAGCCCAAGGACTCTCTGTAAAATAACACAGGCCAAAGGCCTCCATACCAGGTCCTGGGGGCCCGTCAGCAGTCTCTGTATGAAAGTCAGTCTAAAAGCAGCACCTCTACTAGCTAAATGAATCACTCCTTGCCCCCCCTCCTCTTTGGGAAGAAATAACAGGGCTTGAGGAACCCAGTGGAGTCCACCCCCCCAAAAAAAGTCCACCAAAACAGACTGAATTTTGGACAACAAACCAGCAGGGGGGTCCATGCACATGAGGCGGTGCCACAGGGATGAGGAAACAAGATTATTTAAAATGAGCACTCTTCCTCTAAAAGATATTCTTGGCATTAGCCACTTCCACTTGTTTAGTCTCCCGTTAATCTTCTCTATGACCCCATCCCAATTTTTTTGCTCAAACTGCTGATTTCCAATAAAGACACCAAGATACTTAAAACCTCCTTTTTTCCAAATCAACCCACCCGGCAGCGTAAGCTGATTTTCTAGTTTCTCCCCCACCATCAGAGCCTCGCTTTTTCCCCAGTTTATCTTTGCAGAGGAAAGTTGGCCAAAAAGATTGACACTCCTAACCAGAACATCAATGTCACTCTGCTTGTTTAGCAGAATGACTACATCATCTGCATAGGCCGACAGCTTGAACGTGGTGTCACAGCCAGGAAAAGTAACTCCTGATAGATCCCTTCTCAGGCAGTGAAGCAAAGGCTCTATGGCGAGGGAGTACAGCATCCCTGAGAGAGGGCAGCCCTGCCGAACCCCCCTCTGGACTTTTAAAGGGGCAGACAGGCCCCCATTTATCTTCAGCACACTCTCAATGTCACTGTACAAGACCCGTATCCTGGCTATGAAGCCTGGGCTGAACCCAAAAGCTGTTAAAACTGTCCATAAATATTGGTGTTCAACCCGATCAAACGCCTTTTCCTGGTCAATTGAAATCAAACCAGTTTCTACCGCCAATGAACCAGAGACCTCCAAAATATCCCGAATTAAAGTGACGTTGTCACTAATCAGCCTGCCAGGCACACAGTAAGTCTGGTCTACATGAATGAGCTCGCTCATCACCTTTCTCAGTCTTCGGGCCAGAGCTTTTGAGAGAATCTTGTAGTCTGTGCAGAGCAGAGAGACTGGCCTCCAGTTCTTTAGGCTCTGGAGGTCCCCCTTTTTCGGCAACAGTGTGATGATGGCCCTCCTGCAGGTCGTGGGTAGGGTCCCCCTTTCCAAGCTATCTTGGAGAACCTCCAGCAGGTCTGGACCAAGCAGGGGCCAGAATTCCTTAAAAAAGTCCACAGAGAGACCATCTATGCCTGGTGATTTTCCATTCTGGAGGCTCATTAGCGCCGTATGCAGCTCAGACAGAGACAGTGGAGCATCCAAGCCGGCAACAAGGTCCTCTGAGAGCACTGGAAGACCATCAAGGAAAACCTGGCCCAGTGACGTGTCCTCCCTCCACTCTGCTCTAAACAATTCACTGTAAAAGCTAGCAGCGTGTTTCCTGATCTCTGCTGCTGTGGAGATTGTTCTCCCGTCATCGCCCAACAAGGAGTGAATGAGCTTTCTCTGTCCATTTTTCCCCTCCAGTCCAAAAAAGTACTGGGAGGGCGAGTCCATCAGAGCTACATCCATGTAGCGTGAGCGGACCAGAGCACCCTGTGCGGTGACCCCTAGCAAGCTAGCCAAGGCTGACCTTTTTGACTTAAGAGCCTCTAAGTGCTTCTGTTTTCCGGTAGAACTGAGTAACTCCTCTAGCTCTACCACCTCAGTCTCCAGAACTTTCAAGGATTGGGTCAAGCTACGAGTGACATTTTGAGTGTACTGTTGGCAGAATTGTTTTATCTGTGCCTTACCAAAATCCCACCACATTTGGAGAGAACTAAAAGAAGATTTTTGTTCCCTGTGTGACTTCCATACATCATGAAAAACTCCCTTAAAAAACACATCATTTAAAAGTGTATTATTAAAATGCCAAAAAGCACTCTTACACTTTACATTTTCAATGAAAACAGAACAAATCAGCAGGCAGTGATCAGTGAAACCAACAGGACAGATACAACTATTTTTAAAAACACTCATTTGGTGTTTAAAACCATAGAAACGGTCTAACCTAGCCATAGATAAGAGGTTATCTTTAGCATGGCTCCAGGTGTACTGCCTCTGGTCCCCATGATGTGATCTCCACACATCGGCCATTTCATGTGCCTTCACTAGTTCCCTCAGCCTATTGGCAGAAGCAGGGTGAGGTTCCTGATGGTTCCTGTCCAGTCTGTGGTTTAATGTACAGTTAAAATCACCCCCCAGAAATAAAAAACTATTTGGATTACAGGATCTAACCGTATCTGATAGCATATTAAAGACCCTGATCCTTTCTGCTCTCTGGGTTGGCACATACACGTTTATAAGAACCAAGTTTACGTTTTCAAACTGTACCTTTAGCAAGAGTACATGTCCTTTCACCACCTCTTCTACCTCATAAGAGACAGGCACACAACCCCTAGAGAAAAGTACAGCCACCCCTCCACTATTATTGGATTTGTGGCTAAAAAAAATGCAGCCATCCCACTCTTTTCTCCACTGGCACTCAATGTCTACAGTGCTGTGAGTCTCCTGGACCATCAGCACGTCAAGTGCCTTTAAATTAAAAAGCTTGTATAAAGAGGCCCTTTTTACATCATCCCTGTCCCCGTTTATATTAAGAGTGCCAATTCTAAGGTGGGGCATTAAAAAGGATAAAAATAAGGTACAGTAAAAAAACACACACATAGCATAAAAGGGAAGAAACAAACTAAGAGTCAACATGACTGTTAGTAATTTGTGATTTCAGTTTGACAACCAGTTTCTTTCAACGAAAAATTTCCTGATCAGTAAAAGTCTCATTCCCATCATTCAGTTTCATCAGCTTGCGAGCTGATGCCACAAATAACTCCCGATCTGGAAAGTAATTTTCCACTTTCACAGCTCTGCTCCCCTTGGTCACCTGGAGAAATTGTCTAATTTTAGTAAAACAATAGGAGCTTTGCTCCTCCTGCGTCTGCATCATTTCAGACTCAGCTCCACTTTCGTCAGAGACGCTCTCATCTAGTAAATCTAACTTCCCAACCCTACTAGTTTTAGCAGAGCTCTGCAAGTTTTCAGCACTTTTTCTTTTTTGTGCAGCTTTAAAAGGATCCTCTTCAACAAAACTACATTCCTGCATTTCTTCATGAACTGCAACGTTTGTCATGCAGTGTTTGCTCTGTGTGTCCCCTACAGCCTCAAACCGCTCCTCCCCCGCCTGCAAAGTCTGTTCATTCACGTTCCTTCGTTTAACTGCACTTTTACTTACACCCTCCACCTGTTTACCCCGGGCGACAGGCTCGTCACAATGATCAGAGCTGCCGCCAGACAGAAATTCCCCACCATCACTGTTTGGGGGGGCAACTACCGCGCCCGCCGCGGCCACCCCAGCAGAGGCGGCCGCGGCCGCCCCAGCACAAGCGGACGCGGACGCGGACGCCCCCGCAGAAGTAGAAGCGGACGCGGCCGCGACCGCCCGAGCAGGAGCAGGCGCCGCAGCGGCATCCGCCGCACCACATGTAGCGCTACCCTCCGGACCACCAGAAACAGCGGCGTCACCTTTCTTACCGCCAGTGCTCTTTGTGTTCGCCTTTTCAGGACATGACCTAATAAGATGGCCTTCTGCGCCACACGCAAAACACTTCATGGTTTCAGATGTTGCAAACACCAAGTAGCTAAAGCCGTCAATCCTGAAATTAAAAGACGCGTTCAGTTCAGCAGAGCTGTCTTTCAACACCATGAAACACTGCCTCCTGTGACATACAACATGCTTCAGCAGGGGTGATTTACTACCCAGAGAGACCATTCTGATAGGGGACACAACCTGGCCAAAACGGGACAACTCTCTAATCAGCTGATCATTTTTAACGAAAGGAGGAGCGTTTGAGATGGTGATCCTCCTAGACGGGTTCGCCAGCGGTAAAACGGGAGTAAAAGTGTCACCTATGACCACTCCCCGTGCCACCACCTGATCAGCTTTTTCAGTCGAATCCAGAAAGATCACAATTGCGCTGTTCATCCTCGATGCTGATTTTATACTGTCATGCCCAACCACCTGTCCTACAGCGAGGCTGGCCTCCTCCACAGAACAGGGAACTGTCGGGAGGATTCTCACACCATGACGCCGGGTTAAGCGCTCAAACTCCACACCACCATCAATCACCGGCATGATGCCGGCCGGGAAAAACCGGCAGCAGAAGCTACCGTTCCCCAACACACTCACTCCAACACTCACACCCCAGCACACACACACTCAACCCACTATATGAAACACACACACCTCAAACACACAAGATAGAGAAAAAGTTAGAAAATACAAAGTTTAAAGTACTCACTCGACACCACTCCACACCCCTGCTCCCACAAACGCCCACGCATGCGCACGAGAGAGAGAGAGAGAGAGAGAGAGAGAGAGAGAGAGAGAGAGAGAGAGAGAGAGACTCTCGGGTTGGGTTCATCAGGCCAAAATGAACTAGTCCATCAGTGGCAGTCTGATTATAACATAATTTTGACTAAATTTAATCAGAAAAGGATCCCACTTTACAATAGAAACACCTGTTTAATTACAGTAAAGTGTTCTATGCTTCACAAAAGCTTGATCCTTTAGTTTGGACTGATGCTTTCTTTTCTTTTTTTTGCTGTGGGTGAGTGCTGTAAAAAGTGTTGACTAAGTGTCAGGTTTTTATTCCGAGAAAATGCTAATCTCAAACACACAGATCTATCTTTATACCTGGCATGATGCTGGTGTGAAATGTAAAAATGATTGGAAGTACCTGGTAGCACCATTCACTTCTCTCACTGAAACAAGATTTGTAGGTCGTATGGTTTAAGATGTTTTTTTTTTTTTTAATTTCCATCTAATTAACTGTACAGTAAGATATTTTCTTCTAAAACTGACCGAAGTGTGAGTTTTTTCAGTATTTTTGTGTCATTAAATAATAATTGAAATTGTTGATTTTCAGAGGTGGTAGAACAGCCAGAAAATTTAGTCCAGTAAAAGTAGCACTATATTATGAGGTCATTTACTCAAGTATGAATAAGAGAGAAAAAAGAAAAAAAGTGGGGAGAAGAAAAAGAAATTACTTAAGTCAGAGTAAGAAAGTGTCGGCTAAAAAGTTATTTGACTATTGAGTAATGGCTTTACTTTCACCAGTTTAAGGTTTTTCTCTTAAATTTGAGACTGTAATTTTGCTTATTTTTCTCATGAATTTATGGCTTTTTTTCTAAATATACTGTTTTTTTCTCGTAAATTTTAGGCATTTTTTCTTAATAAATTAGCTTTTTTCACAGGTTTTTTCTCAACTTATGTTTTTTTTTTTTTAATTTAAATGTACATTTTTTTTCTTTATAAATTTACATTTCTAAAGAAAAATGGACCATTTAAATTTATAAATTTAAATGGTTGGAGATCTGAACTTGTGACTGGTTCAATCCCTGGACTGGCAGGATCTGATCTGGGTGGGACAGATGACAGAGCAGTGTTTGCCTTCCCCGCACTAACCCCAGTGTGATGCCCTTGAGCAAGGCCTTCAACCCCAACTGCTCCAGTGGTCACAGGTCAGTCTGTGGTTCTACTGGGCCGCTTCCAGGCAAGCATGTGTAACTGTGTGAATGTGAACAGGGCATCCCTGCAAAAGAGAGGATGCCTCTCAATGGACCTCCTCTGTATAAATAAAAGGTTAAAAAAAATGCAACTTTTTGTTAAATTTGTGACTTTTTCCTCAACTCCTTTGGATTGTTGACCAGTGGGGGATTATGTTATCGGGTGGTCCGTCCGTCTATCCAGCCCACTTTTGTGAAATCAACTCCTCCTACAGTTTTGCACCGATTGTTTTGAAACTTGGTACCAGGATTTGATATACACTGATGATGCACATATTGAGATTTGGCTCCAATCTGATTATTTTTGCAGGAGTTTTGGGGCAAAAGGTTGGCATTCTTCTCTGCCCTATGTCTGCAGATTGAGTAAAGCTAGGGTCACTAAAGGTGGTACACAGGTTCACTCTGAGACCCTGACCTCTGACTATGGGTTTAGGACCAAAAGTTCAAAAGTCAAGGTTGACATTCCATTTGCACTATTACTATACAGCAAATAAAGCTAGGGTCACCGAACTTACAAAGGTTCACCTGAGATCCTGAACTGTTTATGGGTTTGGGATTGCAAGGCCAAAGGTCAAGGGTAAAATGCCATATAAACTACAGTATATCTCAACAAAGAAAGCTAACGTCACCAAACTTGCTACACAGGTTTACTTTGAGACCCTGACCCAAATCTCGATGGGTGAGAGGTTAAAGGTCAATGTTAACATTACCTTTGTACTATTATTATAGAACGAGTAAAGCTATGGTCACCAACATTGGTACACAGGTTCACCCTGAGCCTATGACCTCTGACTATGGGTTTGGGGTCAAAAGGTCAAATGTCAAGGTTAGTATTCCCTGTACCCTATTACTGTAGAATGAGTAAAACTAGGGTCAACAAACTTGCTACACAGCCTCACCTTGGGATCCTTCCCGGCAACTAATGGTTGTATACAACATTTTTTGTTGTATATTCATGGATGACAGGCTTATCATAATTTGATTCTGCCTCAATAATTATATGGAAAAGTTGAAAACTGCTCTCCTTCAGTGACATATTGGGATCCTGAAAGGAAACTGAGGCGAGGGATTTTACACTCACCTTAGAGTGCTCTTGTCTCTTAAATGTGTTGGTCTGAAGAAAATAAAATTTAAATCATCCACATATTCCCTCTGACATAACCCAAATCATATACAGAAACTGTAAACGGTAATAAATTATTTCTCAAGCAAGAATAATAATTTCAAAGGCTGATTTGGAAGAAAAACTGTTGATTGATAAGACAATCAGATCAAATTCATGAAATCAAAAGTAGCTCAAAGAGTACAGCCATGTATTCTTTCTAAAAGTACAGATTTTTTTCCCCTCAGAAATATAGTCAAATAACAGTAAAATGTATCCTGAAATTTAAAGAAAAAATCATGAAAGTACAATTTTATACAAAAGGTGATTAAGTACATGTACTTAAGTAAATGTAGCTAATTAGGATGCACTGATTGTAAAGTTTTTGGCTGATACTGATACAGTGGATGATATAATAAGTTGGCCATTGACCAATAGCCAATAAGAATCGTTTCTTTTGTTCTTCTTTGCATCTATTCCCTCTTCATTGCTGGGGAGACAAATATGCATTATAAAAAAAATAACTGAACCAAAACACTTTAAAATGGTTCAGTCCAGGATGTTTTCTGAGTTTGTAGCTGTAGTCTACTGTTTGTTTCAGGGCAAAACCAAACACCAGAGACTCACCAGAAAATATCAACTGCTGCTGCTATCTTATTTGACAATAGCTGATATCAGCCAATAAGGGGATGAAAATTGTCTTCAAAGTTGAACCTTTATCAGCTTTAATGCCTGGCTGATTCATCAAGCTCGTCTTCTAAAACTGGAAAAAGACTTGTTGAGTAGGAGTTAGTGATGACTAGAAATATTTCAAAGAATCACTGCAAAATTCACCAAAGGTTTATCTTTTTGAGATTCTCACTCAGAAGCAAGCTGAGCCCTCCTCTCTGTGGGCTGAGTACAGAGCCCTTAAAAACATGGCAAGCCCTCTGCATATGACCTCTTTGCCTCCTCTGTACTTTCCTAAGTTTCTTTTTTATTAACACAAGCCTTGGTCTTCAGAGTCCAGTCTAAAAGTTGTGTTATCAAAGACTGGAGCTGTTAACAGACCCACAGAGGAGGTGCAGTGAGACGGATACAGCAGACTGTGAAACCTGAGCTCTCCTTTATCAGAATTATGCATGAGCTCAGAGAATAAGGCCCTTTATGGTCTACAGTCACGGTGGTGATGAAGGTGACTCCCAGACCTTACAGTGTAGGTAACACAGGGTGTTAAAGGAAAAAGATGTGTTTCTCCTCTCATCTTTTGTCATCTGCATTGAGTTTCCTTCTCTAATCACTATTCTATAAAAGCCATGAGTCCATTTGTGGCCTTGTTATTTCCAGAAACCCCCAGTCAGAGAATATCTGCTTGTTACTTGAATTTTGTGACCAAAGAGGAAGGATTAAGTGCAAGGCTTGTCAATTTGTGCTTTCCTTTTGCTGTTCCCTTTATCCCAGGCTGTAGTCTGCAGAACAACTGAGATTTGCTCTTCAACTGACAGTTGATATGTTCAGAAAAATACACCCATTGAGAGATGTATTATTATTTTTTAATTCCGGTGTTATGGAATGCATCAAAGAAGGGATGGCACAAATGAAGATGAACTACTTTGTTTTAATGCACCACCACAGCAGGCTACTGAGAGCTCTTGCTGCATTCAGGTCTGCAAATGTACCAATGGAAAAAAAACCCTCTAGGGCTGTAACCAGGTATTTAATTACTATGGATGTCTGTTTTTCAAATTTAATATTCAGATTTTCAGCTCCTTTCTTACAGTCTAATTTTAGTAAAAGTGTATTAAAAATGCCAAAATCTGGACAAAAAGGTCACCAATTTCTATGGAAAAAAATGTAGCAGATTGATGATATAAAAGCCACAGATTATCCTGAATACATCTGCAAATATGCAAGAAAGAACCACCAAAATTGCATGAAAATGGAACTGAGGAAAAAATTTTGATTTAGTAAAAATGCTGGAATTTTTTTTCCAAATGACATATTTTAAGGGGAAAAAAACTAGTACAGTGATGAATATAAGTCACATTTTTGAGAGAAAAAATTTACAACAAATAACCTAGAGGGCGCTGTCTATACTTTCACCCGTCTGTCCATACATTGCGAGATAGGGCTGTGGTGGAGGTATGCGCTCATGGATCACTTCCAAAATCTAAAAGTATCACCCACATCCCAAGGGCCATCTCTAGTGAAAATTTCATCCAGATCCGTCCAGTAGTTTTTGCGTAATCCTGCTAAAACATTGCGAGAAGATGGGGCCTTGTAAAAAGCTAGGGCTTTGGTGGAGGTGTGTGCTCTCGGATCATGCCCTAAATCTAATGGGTTCATCTGTAGGTCAAGGAAAACTTCATCAAATCATGGCAAGGAGATTTTGCATAACCCTGCTAATGGAAAAACAGACAAACTTCCCCGATTAGATTACCTCCTTGGAGGAGGTAATAAAAATACAAGAAAAAAGACCTTGATGCTGTTGCATCCCACTGAAAAAGAACAATAACAGTACAGAACATTGCAATATTAGCTCTGAATTGCTATGTGATATTCAGCACTCCAGAAGTGGTATTCAGGATAGCTCTGTTAAATGTACTGTATGTTGTTATGCATTTTAGGTAAAGGCTCTATGATGCAAGAGCAGCCAGGAAGTGTGACTTACAGAGAATGCCAGATTGGCCAACATGATGAATTACAGTTTATGATCAAAGATAATGGCCACGGGCTAACAGCTGGCATTGCAGTCAGTTGGAGCAATAAATTGTATTTGGACTTTATTCATCTGCGGTCTATCGGCACCACAAATTCAGAGCCCTTTGCTCCCAGTAAGGCCTTATAATAGTGTGACAGCAGTTTAAAGGTGAAGAAATTTTGTGTTTGTGGAATCAAGTGCAAATAAATTAGTTGAATAATAGCGTAGTTAAGACTTAGCTTGGATCTCTGTGTCTGTGTGACAGGTGTGCGTGTATGTTGTGTTTACATGGCTTCAGGCTTTTAGTGAGATGGAAGGAGAGAGAGAGAGAGATGGGGAGACTCTGGACATGCAGCAGTTCTCTATCAGCTGGATGGTGGAGTGATTATAAGTGATTTAATGTCACGGAGCCTATTTGTGTTTGGCTGCTTGTTTCTTGTTACATGCACCGATGGATATTTTAGTAGTCACTTTACAGTCCTAATTGTTTCTTCATTACATCTTCCCAAAACAACACAAATAAGAATATGGAATAGAAAGTTAAAAGTTTTAAAATCCCTTTTAGATCTTTCTAACTTAACTCATCTGATCATGAATGCAAATTTGGCGAGTATTTCTCAGCAACTTTCATTTAAACTGAAATCTCTCAACAATCACATTTTTTTAACTGAACCCACTGATTTTTGTGATCTCCTGAATTTGTATTTAACGTCAACTTTTTTTTTTTTTTTTTTTTTTTTTTTTTTCACCGTGCAGCCGGTGGCGCAGTGGTTTAGCACTGTGGCAGCACAGTTTTACCCTCGGCCGGGGGATCGCGGGGATCATGAGATCGTGGGTTCGATCCCAGCCCCCGACCAACAGTGAGCTGTGTGGAGTTTGCATGTTCTCCCCGTGTTGCGCGGGTTTACTCCGGGATTTCTCCGGTTTCCTCCCGCATACCAAAAACATGTAGGTTTAGGGCGCTCGCGCACGCAGCGACCAGCAGCCGGTGGCTTGTCACTAGACTGCAAACCAAGTCTACCTACGGGTACAAATAAGTAACAAAAAAAAAAAAAAAAAAAAAAAAAAAAAACTTTACATTAATGCGCCTTTAATGGATGAACTCCAAGTTCTGCCTCCATCCATCCAACCATCCGTCCATCCATCTTCTTCTGCTTAATCCTTTTTGGGTTGCGGGGGGCTGGAGCCTATCCCAGCATCTTTGGGCAAGAGGCAGGGTACACCCTGGACAGATCGCCAGTCCATCACAGGGCCAACACAGAGAGACAGACAACCATTCACTCTCACAGTCATACCTAAGGACAATTTAGAATCCCCAGTTTTGATGCCAAGTTCTGCCTCCATGTCCCCCTAATTTGGTGAGTGTAATTTTTTTGTTCAAAGCCACAGCATTTCCTGACCAAGAACTTTATAAAACTAATTCCCTTAAGCATGTGGTGCATGGTTAAACCTCACCACACAACCTTCATTCTCTTCAACCTACATTCTTACTGCGTATGCCCATCTGCTCTCCATCTTGACATAGGTGTGTGGAGATGTGTGTTTCTGTAGAAATAACAGCCTCCAAGCGGTCTTCTGGTGGGGGTTTGATTGCACTACACACTTAATTATTAAATGCAACTGCATCTCTGAAGAGACATTTAATATCTGTCCTCCTGGATCTGATCGTATACCAGAGTTATAGGAGAGATGGTGGTTGACGGATGTGCTCTAAGTCACATCTTAAAGTGTTTCTCAGGACAATGAAATAAACCCACCTCAGCAAAACAAAAAGGAATCAATTATAGACAAAACATTATTGATAAGAAGGAGAATTTTTCAGTATTTAATATTAGGAATGGCAATTGTTCAGGTGGTTGAACTGTTCATTGGTCTGATTGCTGGTCTACTGTGTACTGGAGGGAGCTGGAGCAGGACAATGACTTTGAGTTACTCCCAAACATCTTGAAACCTCTTCAAAAATTGATGTCTTTACTTGATTTTACACCAAAGTTAGTATGCATTCAGAGGTTTTCGGATAAATCCACCAACCTGTGAGCAGACCAGGGTCCGATCTCCAGCAGGCGAGTTTTGTTTCATTTTTTTCCTGTGTTGCTTTATGCAGGGATAGATATGGTTAGAAGTATGCTTTAGCTCATCAAAAAATCAGTGCTGTGAACATCCAAAAGCATCATGGAAGCCAGGGAGATGGTAATCAGTGTTATATTTTCATATCTGAATACATGCATATCTGAACTACAAAATGGCTATTGTATTCTGGACAATAATAAATAATAGTGTTGGTTGTTTGTCAGAGACTGGATTGTTTTGGTCCTCACTGACTGGAGCTATGCTATAATATAGTGACACTGATATCTTCATCGTCATGCAAATTTTTATGTTCACATTGCTGCTTATCCGAGGTCAAGCTGATAATTAGTTCCATCTGTTGAAGATTAATTTGACCTGAGAGTGAATGTTGATATGTACCTTTCTCAAGGCCGACAAACCCGAAATGTTGAATGCAGCTTTATTGGTCTGCGAGAATTAGCTGTTGTCTCTGTGTGAATGTGAAGCACATGTAAACAAAAGCATAGTGACATTTCGGCTCTTTCATTTATTTTATTTATTGTCACTCTTTCATTTATTACGGTGCATCCAGAAAGTATTCACAGTGCTTCAGTTTTTCCACATTTTATGTTACAGCCTTATTACAAAATGTATTAAATTCATTTTTTTCTTCAAAATTCTACTCACAATACCCCATAATGACAATGTGAAAAAAGTTGTTTTTTGAAATTTTTGCAAATTTATTAAAAATAAAAAACTAAGAAATCACATGTACATGAGTATTCACAGTCTTTGCCATGAAGTTCAAAATTGAGCTCAGGTGCATCCTGTTTCCATTGATCATCCTTGAGATGTAACTACAGCTTAATTGGCGTCCACCTGGGGTAAATTCAGGTGATTGGACATGATTTGGAAAGGCACACACCTGTCTATATGAGGTCCCACAGTTGACAGTGCATGTGAGAGCACAAACCAAGCGTGAAGTCAAAGGAATTGTCTGTAGAACTCCGAGACAGGATTGCCTCGAGGCATAAATCTGGGGAGGGTACAGAAAAAATTCTACTGCTTTGAAGGTCCCAATGACCACAGTGGCCTCCATCATCCATAAATGGAAGAAGTTTGGAACCACCAGGACTCTTCCTAGAGCTGGCCGGCCGCCTTAACTGAGTGATCAGGGGAGAAGGTCCGTAGTCAGGGAGGTGACCAAGAACCCGATGGTCACTCTGTCAGAGCTCCAGCGCTCCTCTGTAGAAGAGAACCTTCCAGAAGAACAACCATCTCTGCAGCAATCCACCAATCAGGCCTTTATGGTAGAGTGGCCAGACAGAAGCCACTCTATAGTAAAAGGCACATGGCAGCCCACCTGGAGTTTGCCAAAAGGCACCTGAAGGACTCTCAGACCATGAGAAACAAAATTCTCTGGTCTGATGAGACAAATATTGAACTCTTTGGCATGAATGCCAGGTGTCATGTTTGGAGGAAACCAGGCACTGTTCATCACCAGGCCAATACCATCCCTACAGTGAAGCATGGTGGTGGCAGTGTCATGCTGTGGGGGTGTTTTTCAGTGGCAGGAACTGGGAGACTAGTCAGGATAGAGGGAAAGATGAATGCAGCAATGTACGGAGACATCCTGGATGAAAACTTGCTCCAGAGCACTCTTAACCTCAGACTGGGGCAATGGTTCATCTTTCAGCAGGACAACGACTCTAAGCACATAGCCAACATATCAAAGGAGTGGCTTCAGGACAACTCTGCGAATGTCCTTGAGTGGCCCAGCCAGAGCCCAGACTTGAATCCAATTGAACATCTCTGGAGAGATTTGAAAATGGCTGTGCACCGACACTTCCCATCCAACCTGACGGAGCTTGAGAGGTGCTGCAAAGAGGAATGGGCCAAACTGCCCAAAGATAGGTGTGCCAAGCTTGTGGCATCATATTCAAAAAGACATGAGGCTGTAATCGCTGCCAAAGGTGCATCAACAAAGTATTGAGCAAAAGCTGTGAATACTTATGTACATGTGATTTCTTAGTTTTTTTATTTTCAATAAATTTGCAAAAATCTAAAAAAAAACAAAACCCTTTTTCATGCTGTCATTATGGGGTATTGTGTGTAGAATTTTGAAGAAAAAAATGAATTTATTCCATTTTGAAATAAGGCTGTAACATAACAAGATGTGGAAAAAGTGAAGCGCTGTGAATACTTTCCAGGTGCACTGTATACTGTATAAACTTCTCAAACTGACAGACACTTTGGGTCAAGTTATCAGGCACATGGCGTGGTTAGATTTTGAGTCTTTAAGCGTACAATTAAACTGCCTTGTGTGGACTTCAGTGAAGTTTAATAAAGCAAATTTTATCCCTCAATAGTTTAATTGGGTCATGCTTTTATGTCTTCATAATGTTGAAAAGCTGTCCCCACAGAGCTTCCCTCTCCAAGTAGAGATTTGTTGGTATCCAAGGCACACACAGCGCACTCAGAGCTGGTGTGAACTCAGCATTATCTAACTATGATTGATTACTCATAAAGCAACCATGTTCAGTTTTGATACCAGCGCTGAATGCAGCGCCATGGCCCCAGTAGCTGTTTATCTCAGGCTCTGATGCAAGCTAAAAACACTTAGTGGGAATGGAGAGTCATTACAGCGGCAAAACAAAACTTGACTGAAAGTACTGGCCTGTTTTGCTGCCAATGATATTGTGACATGGTTTGATTTGGAGTTTTAACAGGTTTGTTATGCAGTCAGCTTGTCCTCCTTTTGTTTTTGTGCCAGAAGACTTTGGCATCTTGAGCTGGTAAATCATACGGCTCAGACTCACAGGCCCCCGAGCTGCAGAGAAACAGCTCATTACACAAAGACCAGCAGTGAATCAGGTCTGCCTAATCCTTCATATCTATACAGTAAATGTGTGATTCAGACGTGACAGCACTGGTCTGTTCCTCCACTACTTTGGTCCAAACTGAGCAATCTCGGCAAGTGAGATGAGCCTTTTGTACTCGCACAATATTCGGTAGACACACGGTACTTAAAGGATTTATTCTACTGACAAATGACCTGATTTCACTCCTGAACCCACCATGCGGTAGACATTTTTGGATTTCAGTAAACAGCCATTTGAGTGTTGGTTGTAATATTTATTTTTTCAGATCTTTAAGTTAAGTGATCTTGACATGTGAGAAATACCTGAAAAATAATGTGACTGGGTGACACAGAAAAATAAAAAAAAAACTAGAAAAGCACTCGGGAGAGTGCATACCTCTGCCAAGGCTCCTTCCGTCCCTCATGGATCACCTCCAAAATGTAATGGGCTTGTTTTTGAGGATTCTTGCTTACACAGTGTGAGAAGATAAGAGCTCTGGTGCAGGTATGCATTCTCAGATCATCACCAAAATATTATGGGTTCCTCTCTAGCCCAAGGACCACCGCTGGTAAAAATTGCATACAAATCCATCGAGTAGTTTTGGAACATTCTTGCTAACACACTGTGAGAAGATAAGCGCCTTGGTGGAGGTAAGCTCTCTTGGATCATCATCAAAATGTAATGGGTTGCTTTCTAACCCAAGGACTACCTCTGGTGAAAATTTCATCCAAATCCATCTAGTAGTTTTTGTGTAATCTTGCTGCACAAATTCAAGCAAGGTCCTTGGTGGAGGTATGCATTCTCCGATATCACCAAAATGTAATGGGTTCATCCTTGGCCAAAGGGCTACCTCTGGTGAAAATTTAATCAAAATCCATCCAGTGGTTTTTGCGTAATCCTGCTAACAGTTGGACGGACGGACAAACAGACAAACCACCCCGATTACTTTACCTCCTTGGTGGGGGTAAACATAACGCCCTTGGTGGAGGTAATAATAAGTCTTTAGGAGCTCACCCAGATAAGGGATCAAGGTTTGAACAATCAGATTTTTTTCCAAGTGTGAGAAAAGGGTGTTTGTGATATTACATTAAAGAACTAATAGCTAATCAGGTTCAATTTGTCCTGATCCAGAATAAAAGCCAAAAACTGTGCCTTGCATACTTTTAATTTGGAACTTGTGGTGATACACCTGAACCCAGTGCTTGAAATTAACACTGACCAAGTGACGATTACAAGGACATTTTCAATTCTGCCTCAGACTTTCAAGGTGACATGTGAACATTTGAATCTTAACAGTAAGCCTGAATGCAATTCAATAATACTTGATTTTCTTCTTTAGGTTGTACTTAACATAACACCTTATTAACTCAATGAAATTTTCTACAGCTAATTTTTATGTGGTTAAAAAAATGGGTTTGATTGTGCAGCCAAGTCCCTACATGACCTTACACAGTGACATATTCCTTGTGCTTTTTTTTAATTTTTTAAACTTCTTGACAAAATCGTGACTTTTTGGCAGACTTGAAATGTCACGGTGCATAATGTTACTGCTCCCTATTATTGACAATGCAGATGCCATTTCCGTGTTACCTTAAAAAGGTTGTTTAAAGGTCCCACATTTTGCAAAATGGTGTTTTCATTAGTTTTAACCTTGAAAGATGCAGCCATGGCCCACATGTAAACAGTTAAAATATTAAAATGCTCACATAGCAAAGACATCATCTTTTACCATCCTCACCTGTACATAACTGCATAACTACATAACTACATCTAACTTATTGCACATTATTTGCACATAACAGTACTTTTAACTTTCTGCACTGCTGCATATATTTGCATATATTTGCTTAAATTGCACATACTGTTAATTACCGTATATACTGCACTGCTGTCCTTTGCACTTCTGATTGGATGCTAAACTGTGTTTCGTTACCTTGTATTCATACATGTGTAATGACAATAAAGTTGAATCTAATCTAATCTAATCTAAACATGCACAGTGCATCTCAAAAATTTGGTATATTGTTCTATATTAAGCTCTTAAAGTTTTCCACATGTTGACACAGTTCTCAGGGGTGTTAGTGAAATATCTGACATGCTTTGGCCAAAACATCTCTGGGTTTTATTGTTATTGTACCATTTTCTACACAGGGTGAGGAGCCCTCCTCAAATCGGCCTGTTTTACCACATATTTCTTTAAATGCTAATGAGCCTCAGTTCACTCCAGCCTCCCTTCTTTTCTCATGTCTCTGAGATCTGTGTTTGGTGATGGTGATGCAGTGTTTGAGGCTAACCTTAGCTGTTACCCTCACTAAAATACGAACTCAAATTGGCTGAATGTGTGTGGTGTGGTCGGTAGATAGAAGATGACACTCAAAAGAAAACATATTTCCTTGAAGTTGTCAAAACTTTAAAAAATGAATCCCCTGAAAATCCACAATATGGGACCTTTATTGATTTATCAATAACATTGATAAGCTGAATTATTTTAAACTCTGTATTCCAAAGATTTTTTTACCTAAAAATGTTTGAAAATTTTAGGCAAATCTACCTAACGGTCAAGCATAAAAATGTACATGTGGTTGAAAATCTACATGAAGATTAATGACCAGATCTATGGTGGGCTTTGTTTTTGATGTACGTGCCATTCAGTGCAAATCAAGCCAAGTTCAAGCTGTACTCTGTAGAGAATATGTATGTAGGATGGAAAGCATTTTTCTCTCTCAGAATTTGCTTTTCACTCACTGCCTCTTTCTCTCTTTTTCCCATCTTTTGCAGAATGAAAAGCCTCTGGGTCATTCGGCAAGCAGGTCCAGCAATATATCAAAGGTGAGCAAAGCACATACAAATTAATGAAAAAAAGTGAAATATGTAAAATCTGGATCCATCACAGAGTAAAGGTGGGGACTATAGACAGGAGGGCGTGTGGAAGGAGAGCTGTGGAAGAAGCCACAGATTGACAAGCGGACATGGGGGGGAGAGAGAATAGCCGATGGATAGCCTTCCTCTTTTACATCTGTCGCTCAATCACAGCAGTTTCTCTCTCATCAACCTATGTGACTTCTGCTGAACTCTTATGTTTTTCTTCTTTCTTTTATTCTCCATGATTCCCTCGGACAAAGCAGCAGCATTGAACTGAGCTCCATGGTTTCAGTCTTTGTTCTCCCGAGCCTCTTAGGAGGATAAACCTTTTACTTGTGCTAATAGATGTTGGGGTCATTATGTCACCACAGTTTGGCTGCTACAGTAATGTTTGATCCACAAGTCGCTTGCTCTTTAAACATCAGCAGCATGAGAGTTATTGCACCTAAGTGGAAAAATATATAGACTACTTTCAGGGTAAAAAAAACCAAAAAAACAAAACAAAACACTGGCTGCTTTTGGATTTTTTTTTATTAATTGAATTAAATGCATAAATTAGAGGGGGAACAATTTAAGACAAAACATCGCTAAAGTATATTGCTATTAATGCCTGTGGCTGCAAGCTGTGTTTTTGATATTATTAATGTAATCAGTCAAATACCAGTGTATTACATCCGTGGACTGTTGGTCAGTTACACTATTACAAGCCACTTTGCCAGGTGGCAGACAAGTTGGAAATTTATGGTAAAGATAAGATAAGATAATCCTCCCACGATGGGGAAAATTAAAGATTTGCAGCAGCAAAGAGATGGCAGCACTCGGAACAATAATAAATAATATAAAATAGGGAAAAAACTGTATGTACACAGTGCATAAAGTTAAAATATAAGTAAAACTGTATTCACAGTACTAGTAAGAAGTGTGTATATATACAATGGATATAAAAAGTCTACACATCCCTGTTCAAATTAGGGAGGAGCCGATACTAATTTTTCAAGTCCGATACCGATACCCATCCAAATCTGATACCATCTCCCTTATTTAAAACAATAAAAGTACAGAACATACTTTGTTAATGACTAGTTGCATTTTGTACACACACACACACACACACACAAAAAAAAATAGAAATCTGAAAGTCAAAGACTATATTACAAATTTGACTCAGTTCAGTAACACTGCTGCTTTTTTTATTTTAAACTTTGCAACATTGGCGGCATTTCACTGGTCAGCACCATGTAAACATGGATTCTGAAGTTTTAAGTGCAAATTTATGCAAAACTTTGAAGCTGAGTATTTAAGTAAACATTTAGATGAAATTCAAAGTGACACGTTATGCATGAGGTAAAAAATGCTGTAGATCTGAAAAAAAAGGAACAAACCCTCTAAGTTGTATTTTTGTCATCCATTATTATTATTATCCATCCATCCATCCATCTTCTACCGCTTTTCTGGAGGTCCGGGTCGTGGAGGCAGCAGTTCAAGCAGAGAAGCCCAGACTTCCCTCTCCCCCGCCACCTGCTCCAGCTCTTAAGAGAGGATACCAAGGCATTCCCAGACCAGCTGGGACACATAGTCTCTCCACCGAGTCCTGGGTCTGCCCCGGGGTCTCCTCCCAGTGGGACGTGAATGAAACACCTCAAGTGGGAGGCGTCCAGGAGGCATCCTAATCAGATGCCCATACCACCTCAACTGACTCCTTTCAATGTGGAGGAGCAGCGGTTCTACTCTGAGCCTCTCCCGGACGACCGAGCTCCTCACCCTATCTCTGAGGGTGAGTCCAGCAATCCTACGGAGAAAGCTCATTTCAGCCGCTTGTATCCGCGATCTCGTTCTTTCGGTCATTACCCAAAGCTCGTGACCATAGGTGAGAGTAGGAACGTAGATTGACTGGTAAATCGACAGCTTTGCCTTAGAACTCAGCTCCCTCTTCACCACAACAGACCGGTACAACGTCCGCATCACTGCAGATGCTGCTTCAATCAGTCTGTCGATCTCTCGCTCCATTTTCCCCTCACTCGTGAACAAGACCCCAAGATACTTAAACTCCTCCACTTGGGGCAGGAGCCTGTCCCCAACCCAGAGAGGACAATCCACCTTTTTCCGGGCTCAGCCCGAAGGAGTTACATGGGTCCGCCCTCCAGTGGGCTCACCACCTGCAGGAGGGATCATGGGAGTCTGGTGCTATGTGGATTAGGTGGCGGCCAAAGGCGGAGACCTTGGCGGACTGATCCCAAGCTTTCTAAACTGGCTTTTGGTATTATTATTATCATCATAAGTATTCTCCTGGTCCTCTGTTTATTTAGTGGTGTTTATGATATTATTCTCTGTCCATTCTTAGATTTTAGGTTTGCTCTTATTTTGAAGTCATTCCTGTTCCATTTCATGTTCATGTAGCCTTGCACCCTCTGAGATTAATAAAGTATGCAAAATACAAACAAAATACCAAAAAAAAAGTGCTATTTATGTTTCTGTCACCTACCTCTCATCAACTGTTAACTCTCCCCCTAAAGGTACGCTCCAGTCTGGCTTTTACTTTCAGTTTTGTTCTTTTTAGGTTTCACTTTTAGTGTCCAGCCTCCCGAGCTGGAAAAGCAGCAGCTCCTGCTGCTGTGCGACACACATCCTTCTGCTCGGTTCTTGACAGAATTCAGCACACTCCTTTGCCGTGATACTTTTGCAAGTGTTTTGTCAAGTTGGTGGTGCAAAATTGTAAATACTGGTACCACACAGCAACATACTGAGGCGAGTCCCACAGACAAGCTCCAGTGATGTGACACTTGTTGCCTGTGTATATAGAAGCCGCGCAGCTGAGAACATGATCACGCCTTCATTTTATTATTACTATTAATGTATCGGACCGGTAAATTACTTTTATCCTTTACTGATATCAATCCAGCCATTTTGCCTGGATCGAACCTGATAATGATACAGCGGATTGGACCGGCTCATCCCTAGTTCAAATGCCAGGTTTTTGTGATGTAAAAAATTGAGACCAAGATAAATCATTTCAAAACTTTTCCCAGCATTAATGTGACCTATAACCTGTAAAACCCAATTGAAAAACAAACTGAAATCTTTTAAGGGGAAAAATTAAAAACTCACCATAGCATAATTGCATAAATATGCACAACCTCTTATAACTGGGGATGTGGCTGTGTTCAGAATTAACTAATCACATTCAAACTCATGTTAAATGGGAGTCAGCGCACACCTGCCACCATTTAAAGTGCCTCTGATTGGCCCCAAATAAAGTTCAGCTATTCTAGTAGGCTTTTCCTGGCATTTTTGTAGTCACATCTTACAGCACAAGCCATGGTTTGCAGAGAGCTTCCAACGCATCAGAGGGATCTCATTGTTCAAAGGTATGAGTCAGGAGAAGGGTACCAAAGAATTTCCAAGGCATTAAATATACCATGGAACACAGTGAAGACAGTCATCATCAAGTGGAGAAAATATGGCACAACAGTGACATTACCAAGAACTGGACGTCCCTCCAAAATTGATGAAAAGACAAGAAGAAAACTGGTCAGGGAGGCTGCCAAGAGGCCGACAGCAACATTGAAGGAGCTGCAGGAATTTCTGGCAAGTACTGGCTGTTTAGTACATGTGACAACAATCTCCCGTCTTCTTCATATGTCTGGGCTGTTAGACAGAGTGGCAAGGTGGAAGCCTTATTTTACGAAGAAAAACATCCAACCCCGGCTACATTTTGCAAAAACACATTTGAAATCTCCCAAATGCATGTGTGAAAATGTGTTATGGTCTCATGAAACCAGGGTTGAACTTTTTGGCCATTATTCCAAAAGGTATTTTTTTGCAAACACAACACTGCTCATCACCAAAAGAACACCATACCTTCAGTGAAACATGGTGGTGGCACCATCATGGTTTGCATCATGTCTTTAGCTGGAACTGGGGCCTTAGTCACCATGGAGGGAGTTATGAACAGTTCCAAATACCAGTCAGTGTTGGCACAAAACCTTCAGGCTTCTGCTAGAAAGCTAAAGATGAAGTTCCTCTTCATCTTTTAGCACAACAATAACCTAAAGCACACATCCAAATCAACAAAAGAATGGCTTCACCAGAAGAAGATTAAGGTTTTGGAATGGCCCAGCCAGAGTCCAGACCTGAATTCGATCAAACATCTGTGGGGTGATATGAAGAGGGCTGTGCACAGGAGATGCCCTCGCAATCTGACAGATTTGGAGCGTCTTTGCAAAGTAGAGGGGGAAAATATCGCCACATCAAGATGTGCCACACTGATAGACTCCTACCCAAAAAGACAGTGCTGTAATAAAAGCCGAAGGTGCTGCAACAAAGTATTAGTTAAACAGTGTGCATATTTATGCAACCAGGTTATTGTAAGTTTTTTATTTTTTATTTTTCCTCTTAAAAGATTTCAGTTTGTTTTTCAATTGGTTTGTACAGGTTATAGGTCACATTAATGGTGGAAATAGGATTCATCTTGGTCTCATTTTTTTTTACATCACAAAAATCTGGCATTTGAAGAAGAAGGAGCCCACTCCATTGTCATTCAGTCCATACAGCCAATCATGTACAGTAGAACAAAATTACATTTCTCCTATCTACAATGCTAATTACATCTATAATCAGAGGGGTCACTGCCATGCAAGGTGCTGCCACAAACAACAGGGGTGTGAAGACTTTTTATATCCAC
The DNA here is from genome assembly GCA_020510985.1 of Pholidichthys leucotaenia. Lineage (NCBI taxonomy): Eukaryota > Metazoa > Chordata > Actinopteri > Cichliformes > Pholidichthyidae > Pholidichthys > Pholidichthys leucotaenia. Next base: position 334,845,178 of record CM035841.1, read on the forward strand.
TCTGTGTGTGTGTGTGTGTGTGTGTGTGTGTGTGTGTGTGTGTGTGTGTGTGTGTGTGTGTGTGTGTGTGTGTCACACACAATGTTGTTGCATCCTTCAATAATAATGATATTAACAGTGCATTTAAAAAGGAACATTCCTTATTTGTGCAAAGTAGTGGTGGTATGTGAAGTCTCTGTGAGCTGTGCAGATTGTAAAGTCTGACAGCAGCAGGTAGGAAAATACCAGAGAATCCTCTCCCTCATGCACTTTGGATGGAGCAGCCTGCCACTAAACAAGCTGCTCAGTGCACTGAGTCACAAATTTCTGAAAGAAAAGGGTTTGTGAGGAAATATAACCTGAAATTAGTGAGAAAAGTTGCAACCTTATTGTTTAAAACCCCAAAATAATGATACAAATGTTGTAGTTTTATGAGAGACATACATTCACAAGAAAAAAAATATATAATATAGATGAAAAAGTTGTAAATTTATGAGAAAAAGGGGCACATGTAGCAAGAAATAAGTTATAAATGTAAATGAAAATATGGGCAAATTTAATAGAAAAAAATGCAAATGTAAAAATACTAAAAGTTGCTAAAAGTATCCCTTGTGAAAATATGTTGAATTCAGTATTAAAAGTAAATGTTGTCCTGTGTCTGAACTGGCTGCAAACCAAAATTTGGTCAACATTAGTAAAATGGTTTCATGTGTTTAATGCTGAACTGTACACTGATAAGGTGGGCTGCTAACAAGTATTGCAGCAAGTGACACTTGTGTAAATTAAACTTTATAATACAGTATTATGTAGCCATACTGAGTGCAAAGTCTGCACCATGAAGTGCACCAGCAAAAAGTTAAAACTTTACAGCAGTCAGACTGAGTAATAATTTTTACTGTGTGATAATGATTAAAAGTTTGCAATCATGTGGGATTTTTGTTGCATGATAAACTTGAGTGAGTCTGTCACCACTCCATATCAACAACCTTTTGTTGCTCATGAAAAATGTAAATATGACAATAAAACTGACATTCAGTTCCACTTTGCTACCAAGAAATTGTTAGGAAATCCATTTAGCCATTTTCCTGTCTAGAGCCCATCTGCGAATAAAGCATGTTGTGCAAAATGTGTTTTTACGGGTTTGAACCTTACAAAATATGGTCATGGGTCATGTGTATATTGTTACAATATTAAAATGCTTACTTCATAAAAAATACACAATAAGTTAATTTATTTAATATTTAAAAGAAAGGAGCAGATTGCACTTCCTGGATTTTATGACATTACACACACTAATAAGCCCTGCCTTGACTTCTCCTTATGTGTGATTGGCCCCTCAGAAAATCTTTACCCACATTAGGGCCCCTTTAATATGAATAAGCAGGCTGAAAACTTTAGTTACAGAACTTTTCTTTAAACCTACCCATATATGTCCTTCAGGGTGTCAAAACTAACAATTAATCTCTAGAAAAATGGGACTTTTACCTACAGCTGATTGCAGGGCTTTCAGTTGAGATCAGTACCTTTTTTCTGTCTTTCTTTGAGTTATTATGCCTCAGTGAAACCGAGAGGCATACGGTAGTCAGTTAGTGCATCTGTTTGTGGCTCTGTGTATCTGTCCATCTGTCCATCCATCTGTCTGTCTGTCCGCCTTTCTGTTTCAGCTTGCCCGGTCAAAATTAAGTGAAACTAAAGGCTTGTATCATTGTATTGCCATATTTTCTCAATTTTTAATTTGCCAGAATTTTGAAATAATGTTTTGTTTTTTAAACAAACACAAAAATAGCTCATCTTTACCGTCAATGGAATGGTACTGCGCATGTGCCTGGAAACTCCCACCAGGGGAAAGTACTCAGCAGTGATGGGCGGATCGATCCAAATATTGATAATATCAATACCAACGTTGGTATTGTAACGTTCGGGTTCTCTGTTTTGCTGCAGGTTGTGTAGTTGGGCTGTGTGGAAGAAAGAGGGAGGGAGAGCATGAGGAGGAGGAGCATGCGATGTGTGGAGAGTTTTTGAGAGAGAGACGGGTGGCAGAAGTTTTTCTTGTTGCTTGGTTTGGCACCGTTTTTGTTTTGGCGTGGTCACGACCTATAGTGACCCATTCTGTTAAAAATAAAGGTGTTAAATTGGCAACCTCTTTGTGGTTTTTACAACGTGTCTGACGCTACAGCATTAATATTGATCAATACCAGTGTAACGACATCGATACTCTGTGTCTGTGTTGCCACTCCCATCACAGCATGAAGCAGGCACCCTCAGCCACACTTTGGTCCTCTTCTTCTTCTTGTGGTTTTACCTCCTTCCTCCTCCCTCTTGTACCATCATGTGACTCAGCAGCACCAGGTAAACAAGCTAGCAAGCAGCAGCTGCCGGAGTGCCGGTGTTCTATAATTCTGTGCTACTTATTGAGATGCGCTACCACAGTGCACACACACAGAAGTGGCGTGCGATACAGCAGGATTTGGTCTTGATCCGATACCAAGTAAATACAGGGCCAGTATCGCCGATACCGATACTTTTTAATTATTAAGGTGGATGGCATCATCAAATTACTAAATCTGAATGAATTTTCATGACCTTTAAGTATTTTATGATTTTTTCTTTGGATTATTAATTAGTTAAAACCCAGGACAGAATGTGGGCAAACTTGGGTAAATACATACAGTATCACTTTCACAGTGAACACAAAAGGGTAATTATATTCAATCAAATTTGAGCCATATTTGTTTCAATTCCAGTAAATGTATTCATTTAAATAAAACATTTCAATGGGATAAATGTATTATACCAAGGTCTTAGCATAATTTATACTTTTTGAGTTGGCTAAAGTAACAAATGACCAGTTGCACTTTGATGGATATTCTCTGCCATACTGAAAGGCCACTGCCAATGATCTCTGCCTCTGGGTCGGGATCTGGGGGTGGGGTATTTCTGTCCTCCCCTCTCCGTTTCTGCAGCTCAGCATTGTCTTTTGGATGATTTTTCATATGCTTGTATAAATTAGTTGTGTTACCACTGCATTTCACAGCCATTTTGCAAATTGTACAGCTTGCCATTGTTTCATTTTCAGCCTGGAAATATAGCCACAGGACACGGTGCTCCTCTTCCTCTCTGCCATTCTTCTGCTCCGTCTCTGTTCTGTGTGTGCGCGCTGTGGTAGTGCATCTCGATAAGCAGCATAGAATTATAGAACACCAGCACTCCAGCAGCTGGTGGCTGCTGCTTGCTAGCTTGTTTACTTGCTGAGTCACGTGATGGTACATGAGGGAGGACGTAAAACCACAAGAAGAAAAGGAGCAAAGTGTGGCTGAGTGTGCCTGCTCTGTGCCGTAACAGGAGTGGCAACACAGAGTATCGATCTCATTACACTGGTATTGATCAATATCAATTCCAGCATTGGTATTGATCAACATCAGTACCAATGTTGGTATTGATATTATCAATATTTGGATCGATCCGACCACCACTAACACACAGCACAGAGACGGAGTAGAATATAGTGGCTATATTTCCAGGCTGAAAATGAAACAACGGCAAGCTGTACAATTTGTAAAAAGGCTATGAAATACAGTGGTAACTCAACTGATTTATACAAGCATATGAAAAATCATCCAAAAGACAACGCCGAGCTACATAAACGGAGAGAAGAGGAGAGAAATACCCCAGACTCCGACAGACACAGACGCCGACCCAGAGGCAGAGATCATTGGCAGAGGCCTTTCAGTATGGCAGACAATATCCAGGTATTTTAGTCATCTTTTTTTTTTCCACAATATTTCTTATTGAACCTTTTTACAAACACAACACAAACAATCAAACACTAACACTAAAGTAATTTAAAAAAAAATAAAAAGTAAAAAAATAAAAATTGTACTAAAAAACACCAACAACCACTAACAAAGACAGGTCTTCAACAATGCTCCTCTGTTTAGTCTAGGCAATCCATTACATAAGTATACATATTATACATTCACCAGTTTGGAATTTACAAGGTCCACACACATCATTCACCTTCTTCTTCAAAAGTTATGTTTAAATTCTTGACATAATCAATGAAAGGTCTCCATATATTCTCAAACACAATTTCCTTTGATTTCAGTATGTATGTTATTCTTTCTAGTGGAAGGCTTGTCAACATCTGTCTCAACCACTGAGTCACATCTGGTCTATGAGTCTTTTTCCACAGTAGTGCAATACATTTTTTGGCATTAAGCAAACTAAGGTCTATGAATGCTCTTTCACTCTTATTAAAGCTATGCTTTTCTGGATACAGACCCAACAAAAACAATTTAGGATTCAATATGATTTGTTTTGAAATTATTTTTTCAATTGTTACCCTCACCTCTTCCCAAAACATTCTAATTTTCCTACATTCCCATAAACAATGAAATAGGGTTCCTTTACTTTCCATACATTTTGTGCACGTATCTGGTATGTTTTTGTTATATCTATTTAACTCCACCGGTGTAACATACATCCGCATTAACCATTTAAAATGTATCAATTTAAGACGTACATTTATTGATTTGGTTTGAGCTTCTGTACAAGCCAATTCCCATTGTTCCTCTGAAATTTCAGTTTGCAGGTCTTCTTTCCAATAATTCAATCTTTTCTGTGAGTTTTCACTTGAGAATAGTGTCAATGAGTTATAAAACTCTGAAATGATACCCTTTCTCTTACTATCTTTCTTCAAAATTTTTTCCAAGGATGAATAAGTAGGTCGGATGAGAGCATTATTTTGATTTGATCGAATGAAGTTCCTAAGCTGAAGATATTTAAAAAAATGTGTTCTATTAAGATTAAATTTGATCCTCAGTTCTTCAAAAGCCATTATGTTATCTGAACATGACAGATATAAGTCTTGAATCTTTTGAATCCCTTTTAAATTCCATACTTTAAATACAGCATCCGCTCTCCCTGGTTTAAAATATTGATTACCCCATATTGGGCTAAATTGTGACAGTAAGTGTGGTTCTTTTAAATATTTTGTGGTTTCACACCATATTTTGATCATATGCCTTACAAATGGATTTTTAACTTGTTTCTGTAATTTTTTTGCCGAGTCTGAGTATATGAATATGGGAAGAGGTAAAGGTAAATTGTATGATTCCATTTCAGTCCAGTGAGGGAGATCATTTGATGAAAAATAATATGTCATAGACCTCAGTTGTGCTGACCAGTAATACAACATAAAGTCTGGACATTTCAGACCTCCACGATCAAATGGTAAATATAGTAAGGACAGACGTAATCTAGCCTTCCTATTGTTCCATAAAAATTCCACTAACTTTTTTTTAATTCTTGAGAATAGATCTGAAGGTGGTGGTAAAGGAATGTATTGAAATAAATAAAGTATTTTGTGTAAAATATTACTTTTAAGTATATTGATTCTCCCGATCATCGACATTGGTAGTGACATCCATCTCTGAAGTAACTCATTAATGTCTGTCATTAAGGCTTCATATTTTAGTCATCTTTAAACACTTAAAAGTTATGAAAATTCATTCAGATTTAGTAATTTGATGATGCCATTCACCTTAATGATTAAAAATTATCTGTGTGGAGATCACGAAATGATGAGACTGGTTGCTTTTTAGTTCCAGTTTATTGCATCTTACATCTCCAGCCTTCTGTCTCTCTCAGACAGAAACAAAGAGGAAGTGCTGCAATAAACCCACACATATACAGTATATATCATGCACCCCCACAGACAGAGTCACCCACTCAAGTCAAATCCCTCTATTCATCCTTCACACCAAAAGTCACACATTCACGTTACATCAAATCTTTCTATTCATAACGTACATCAAAGGCAAAGTCACACATCCATGTTACATCCTTCCATTCACGCTTAATCCAAAGTTCCTTCAGGCTCTCGTCCCTGAGCCTCTGTCCTTCTTCTAAGTCCGCAGGTGGCCCAGACTCATTGTCCATTTGAGGCGTGAGGTCAATCCACATTGCAAGCCCACAGTCCTTCTGTGTTTAAACCTAAGCATGCAAATATGTGAGCTACATACAGTTACGTACAGTTATGAATATGGGCGCTACAATCTGTATCGTATCGGTATCGGCGATACTGGCCCTGTATTTACTTGATATTGGATCGATACCAATTCTTGCAGTATTGCACACCACTAGTACTCAGCAATTCGCCAATACTGGGTGAACAAATGTCCATCTTTTTGCCCGTCTCTTTTCTTCCTCTGCCACTAAACAGCAAAAGCTCTTGTTTGTCTTGATTGTCATTGTATTCACATACTTCCATTGCTTCCGCCATTTAAAATGTCTGCCACCATACTGTTCTTCTGTGTTTGGATTGCAGCTGTTCAAATCAGTTTGATAAGATAAGATAAGCCTTTATTAGTCCCACAATGGGGAAATTCCAGGATTGCAACAGCACAGGGATAGCAACACTCAAAGCAACAATCAGAAGGCAAGAAAAAAAACAAGAGCAGTGAGTATACATATGTACATATAAACATAAATATATAGACACACGATGCGGAGCATTGCAGCTAGATGGAATAAATATATAGATATATAAACACACAGTGCGGAGCATTGTAGCTAGATGGAATAAATATATGAACATATAAACACACAGTGCGGAGCATTGCAGCTAGATGGAATAAATATGTGAATATATAAACACACACACAATGTGGAGCGTTGTAGCTAGATGGAATAAATATATGAATATATAAACACACACAGTGCGGAGCATTGCAGCTAGATGGAACAAACATGCAAATATATAAACACACACACAGTGCGGAGCATTGTAGCTAGATGGAATAAATATGCAAACACATAAACACACACAGTGCGGAGCACTGTAGCTAGATGGAATAAATATGTAAATATATAAACACAGTGTGGAGCATTGTCACTAGATGGAATAAATATATAAATATACAAACACACACAGTGTGGAGCATTGCTGCTAGATGGAATGAAACAGCATAACCGTCTACTTAGTTATTCTACATGGTATGATTATGTACACATACATATTGTCACCCTCCGTAGCTACCGGTATTTTCCTAGTTGTATACCGGAGGGGACCATTGTGTAAGTCTATTGCATCTTTTGCATTCAATACTATTAGGTTGTCACGTCTTTTTGCTATCTCTGCGAGCAGCCCTGCTTAGGTTATACAGTCTGACAGCCGTTGGTAGGAAGGACCTGCGAAACCTCTCGGTTGTGCACCTAGGATGATGTAGTCTGCTGCTAAATGAGCTCCTTAGTGCATTCAGTGTGTCCTGCATAGGGTGGAACTCGGACTCCAGCAGAGATGACAGTTTAGCCACCATCCTTCTCTCTCCCATCTCCTCCAATGGGTCAAGGCGCTGCCCCAGGACAGAGCTAGCTTTCTTGATCAGTTTGTTCAGTCTCTTCCTATCGGCTGCTGTAATGCCACTGCCCCAGCAGACCACTCCAAAAGTGATGGCTGATGCCACCACCGTGTCGTAGAATGTCTTCAGCAGCGCCCCTTGTACACCGAAAGACCTGAGTCTCCTCAGTAGGAACAGCCTGCGCTGCCCCTTCTTGTAGAGTGCATCAGTATTGTGTGACCAGTCTAGTTTATTGTTCAGATGAACACCCAGGTACTTGTAGGATGTCACCATCTCAATGTCTGTTCCCTGGATGTTTACTGGTGCTGTGAGGGGTTGTCCTTGCCTGCGGCAGTCCACCACCAGCTCCTTAGTTTCCCTCGCGTTGATCTGGAGGCAGTTCCGATGGCACCAGTCCACAAAGTCCTGGATAAGCCCTCTGTACTCAGCTTCATCTCCGTTGGAGATGAGGCCAATGATCACAGAGTCATCAGAGAACTTCTGTAGATGGCAGTGTGTTGTGTTGTGTGAGAAGTCCGCAGTATAAAGGGTGAACAGGAAGGGAGCCAAAACCGATCCCTGTGGGGCCCCTGTGCTACCGATGATCGTGTCGGACACACAGTCCCGGGTTCTCACAAACTGTGGCCGGTTTGTGAGGTAGTCCAGGATCCATGATGACAGGTGCTGTTCCACCCCTGCGCACAGCAGCTTGTCCTTCAGGATCATCGGTTGGTGGTTCTTGGCTGCCGCCGACAGTACGGGCATATGAACTGCAGATTACTTTCACTGCGCATGCTTGTACTCCAAAACTACTGGATGGATTTGGATGAAATTTTTACCAGAGGTGGTCCTTTGGCTAGAGAGGAACCCATAGCATTTTGGTGATGATCCGGGAATGTATACCTCCACCACAGCTCTTGCACCAAGGCATCAGTACCTTGGTGCTTTCATTAAGACAGTAAGTAAACATGTGTTTTGTCAAGATATCCAAATATTCCGCCACAGCTGCCCACCCCACCCACCCAACCACGCACATGGAGGGGTGGCATCATCACTTTGGCGATACGATTTATTTTTCACTGAATGACCGTTGTTCCACTGAAAAACGTCTTTCTGTCAATGATAGACATAAAGTAGGAACAAGGCTCTTAACTTTGACAGATTTCATTAATAATCAGCAGCTTGCATTTCCTGCTCCTTCCTAAAGAGAAATACATTTGACTGGCAGGTATTACATCGGCATTAATTGTGCTCTGGATGGACTCACCTGCTGGGACGAGAGTGAGTTGGCGTGTGACTGGAAACGTTGTCACTTTGAAACGATCAATTTGAAATATCCACTGTAACAGTATATGAATTAATAATTTTGATCAGGTATAAAAATTATTTAATTTATATTAATGTCTTGGAACCTCAGATGAATTCTCGGTTTATACACACAGGAAAAATTGATAACACTCGTGTAGGGGCACTAGCTTCCTTTTTGGAAGCAATTTTAATCTTTAATTTCACTTTATACCTGTTTAATCACTCAATAAATTAATCAATAATCAGTCTCAAAATTTTAGTGAATTCATTACTGGAGACTTAAACCAGACTCAGAATGAAATAAATTCTCAACAACTTCTCTCATTTTCACATATTTAATAAATGAAATGATGATTAAAGGACATTGCAGTGATTTCATTTACCATAAAATTAAACTCGTAAATGATAGATTAACACTGAACGTTTGCAGAACCAGGGTTAACTGTGAAATGAATTTAGATTAGTTTGAGTTAACAGATTGTGGAAGACAACGCAAATTTATGGGGAAAGTTTTACTAATTATATGAAAAGTTCTGGATTACTCTTAAGAAAATAAAAACGGAATTTTTATGAAAAGAGGAGTTATGTTAATGCCTCCTTAATTTTGCATTTGATCAAATATTGAGTTATCCTCAAATCTCAGACGTTTGATTCAGCAGATGGATAAAGAAAGTGCAGCTCACATGCTTCCTTGTTGAAGATTTGAAGTTGCATTCTTTCGTCATCCTCGTGAAGCTTTCGATGTAAATAAGTATCAACCGAATATTTGGCCCGCAAATACTCAGTGATACAACTTTCCCAGTCTATTGTCGTACTATGAGGCCCAGCGTGATGACGTCTTTTTCGTGGCTCGTTGAGTTCTTCAGCTGCGTAATGGCACTGCATAGCCTCCTTCTTCATTGACAAACGGCTTTCCAGGGAATTCGAGAATAATTGCAAAAAATCTCATCTAAATAGCAAAATTAACAGATCTTTGGACTTTGTGGAGATGAAAATAGTTTCTAGTGTGTAGGTTGGTCAATATAAAACAAATTTAAAAAAAGTCAAAATTAAAACTTAAATTAAAATTAAAACGGTGGCTTTACAGAAAGTTTAACAGGGAAAAGTGATAGAAATAAACGTCTGGGATTAGAGTTTTAAACTCTTAATTAGGATTTGAGCTCAAAGGAAAAAAAATCAATTCCCAGATGTTTAAGAGAAAAGAAAAAAAACCATTAAAATTACAAAGAGGTTACAAACAAAAGATGATACTTCAGGCTCTGTGATCGTAGAAAAGAAACACGTGGGATAAATCCTTTGTTCTCCAGTGGTTCTCCACTGTAGACATAAAGACAATGGAAGTGAAAAGGCAGAAGAGAGGCTGAAGTGATGGCACAGTTCCCTTTTATCTGTGGAGAATTTTCGCGGACCTCCGTGATTGACAGGAGCCCCCAGCCAATAGGCTTCCTTTGTGGGCAGGCTTTATGAACTTTATTCCAATGAGCAAACAGTCTTTTGTCTGGAACAAACAACACAGAGCTGTTGTCAAGCAGAGATTGGCTGCTGGCAGTCACATGATTTGAGATACGCTTTGCAAATTCTAATACACAAGTTTCAATACTGCAATATACTGCAATATTCCACTATACATTTATGTATAACTCTAACCTATTTCAGTGTTCATGCAACTTATAAATCAACATGCAGGAATAAACATTCATTTAAACATTTTAACAAGCATATATATATATATATATATATACTGTGTATATATATATATATATATATATATATATATATATATATATATATACTGTGTGTATATATATATATATATAATATATATATATATATATATATATATACTGTGTGTATATATATATATATATATATATATATATATATATATATATATATATATATATTTAAAAAAATCATGGATTAATTTATTTCACACCCATTGATTGATTTTCACATTAAAACATAAGGGTCCATTTACTTTTCCTGGGGTCTCCAGGGTTCTGTTCCATGTCTCCACGTTTGTGGGGCCATAAAGTCAAAACAGGAAATGTATTAGGGTGAATTCCTTAGACTGGTTTTCACAAAGAAATGTGAGTTCAGTTGTGGCCTGGGGTAAAAGAGCAGTTTCCTTGCTGTCTTTTTCCTGGGTGAAACAATGACTTTAAGCAGAAGAATAATTCTTATTGATGAGCCAAAGTGGGATGATGCTACACCACACAAAGAAGTAGAAGAATAAATTCTACTCAGATTTTGTTCTAGAGTTGAATTAAAAGTGAGTGATTTAACAGTGTACGTGTGTAATATATTTTTAATAATGCACCACCTTCCTGGAACTGCTTTCCCTGGAAGCAGTTTGAATAAGAATATGATCCGACTACAGAGAAGCTCTTACTCATACATGTCATGCATTTATAAGTTTGGCTGCTCTCTGCAATGTTGGCAGGATGAGATGAAAGGCTTTCATATTTCCAACAGTGACTAAATATGCTCCCCTTTTTGCTGAAAGAATCTAAAATGTAGGTCAAGTTGATCCAAGTCACAAAGCTGGAAAAATGGTATAAGGCCGAGTTGTCCAGCTGATTTACTGAATCCTGGCTGGAGCTCAGGTGTTTTCACTCACAGCAGCCAGACTCAAAAACAGGGGCACAAAAACAAATGTTGAGCTGCTTCTCATGGCACCAGTTCAAGCTGAATCATACCGGCTCGTGTCGGATCCCATCAAAAATGAATGCAATCGTATCCAATTGTTGATCTATTTTAAAGGTATCTCTCTAAATAAATAACCACAGTGCCAGTTTGAGGAGAATATCTCATAATATCTCCAGTTTGACACAACCAGATAAAGTCTGAATAATCTCAAAGCTCAGACACTTAAAGAATTTGTTCTTCCTGTTAGCACCTACTCTGGTTTTTATCTTGACAACCTGCCAGGATACCTGAAGGTCTTCTGCTTTCACTGCATCTGTGGGTGTTTCCCCATCTTGAAGGATGGCTAAGAAATGCATGTAATTTCTAGTTGCTTAGTTTCGTATAAGACTGGACCACCATCATGAGACACCCCACACGTTGAGAGATTTATATGATAAAATGGTAAATGGCATGGTAAACGGAATTCACTTATATAGCGCTTTTATTCTCAACTCTTGATGACCAAAGCACTTTACAGATCCTGCTATCCACCCATTCACACACTGATGGCGGCATAAAAGAAGAACAAACAGCTGAATATAGCCACAGGTTAAATCTGATTAAATCCGGAGGGGGGGGGGGGGTGTCAGTGTCACCGATGACAAAGTCCGCCTCAATACTATATTTTCAGCATTAAAAATTGTTTCAAACAGAAAATATAATTCCACACTACAGAATTCCTCAGAGTTTTTTTTTTTTTTTTAATGTTAACAATGTGTCATGGATGGCTCTCATGAGCCATCAATAAGACGCCACATAGAGCCTCAGCTCTGACAGCCGGAAGCCCCTCCGAGCGCTGTCATAATAAAAGCTCGGAGAGCCATAGGGAGCACACGCATCAGCTGGGTGGAAAATACTGCATGGCCTGAGCGCGGACGAAATCGGCGCTCGAACCATGACAGTACCTCCGCCCCGAGGCGGCGAACTCCGTGCGCTGTATGACACCCAAGCCCCCCCGCCCCCACCCCACCCAGGGTGGGAGGATGGGGGAAAGGCCTGGAGGGTGAGAACCAGAAAAGACAAAAAGCACCAAGACGATGACACGGGAAACACAGGGAACAAACGAAGCAATTACAGGGTATGATAAGAAAAAAACCCCCACAATACTCCATAAAATGTGGATGATACATAGACTGGACAGAAAGTGCAAATAACAGAAGGAGGCCTATAACTAAAACACACAGGCCCATAAGACATAACGTGGCAGATACAAATCATCCCTCAGACAGGGGAGGGGAGAAAAAAAACATGCTAAACAGCGGTAATACATAGATCAAAATAAGGCACATGACAACACACCAAAAGTGACCTTAATATCTGGAGGAAATACAAAACATACAGGGATGACAGCAGGCAGAGTCCAATGACACACAAGCAGTTCTGGTGGTCTCCCTGCGTCCAATGTCCAAATAGCTGATAGGGGAAAAAGGGTGCGTTCGGGTGGCCTACCCCAGTCCCAGGCCCGGGAAAACAGGATCTCTGGCGGCCGGACCAGGTCGCCAAGCTACAGTCCAATTGGTCGGGCGGCTGACCCAGAATGCCAAACGGGCGAGGCAGTCCTTCAGGCGGCCAACCTGCACCGCTCAGCCGCCAGGACCGCAGGGGAGAGAATGGCAATGGCTTCCTTGTAGAGGGGGATAGCGAGGGAGAGCCGGGCCGAATATGAGGAATCCCAAATGCACCCGGTGGAGAAGGCTTGGAGGAAAGATGAGGGACCAGCCCGGCATCGCTCGGCGGAGGATCTGCAGCTCCACCTCCGAACGTTACCAGAATAGGCACTGTCCTTCTGTTGGACCCCGGATGAGTCCGCGCTGCACCCACAATGGACCCCGACTGGGTCGCGGCTGCACCCGTGATGGACCCCAATTGGATCGCGGCTGTACCTGCGATGGACCCCGACTGGGTCGGAACAGCACCATGGACGACCTCCACCCCCAAACCTGAAAGCTACAAAGCAGTGACCGGGGTTGACTCCGCACCGGTGACCCTGGGAGAAGGCTCAGCAGAAGAAGAAGAACCAGGATCAGGATCACCGGTAGCGACAGAGCCCAGCGAGACGAGCTTGGATGCAGCGGACGGCTGCCCCTGGCTTGTCTCCTTGAGAGACAGGCAAAAATGCTCTAGAACAGATAGTAGGAAGGAAAAATAGAGCACTTGACTGCACTTCAGTACTGTTGCCGTCCAGGACTTCGACGATCCGGGCTCAGGACGAAGAAGGACATCTTCTGGCTCCCACTTAGCTACGGCAGGCTCCGCAGCCGGCATGATGTTTTCCGCAGCCTGAGGACCCTCCAACGCTGACATCCACGCCGACGACCCGCACGGCGTGGTGGCAGGGGATCCTCGACCTGCTGGATCAAACCGCTCATTGATGGAGACCCGGGGACGTTTCGTCGTCGGCGCAGGCTCCACACTGCAGTCTGCTCTCCTCCTCTGTCCGTGACGTGGCTGTGGGGCTGGAACCAGGCTCTCCAGGACCGCAGGCCCCCTCCTCATCCGGCGACGTAGGCCTGGCGTCGTGGAATGCTCAGTGGAGGGAGACACAGAGGCAGCAGGTTCAATGTCAGAGGCTACAACAGGTGGTGGGAGCTCAGGGGACTGTGAACCCCGAGCTCCACCCCCAGGAGTCAGACAAGGCAAATCACAACAACAAGGAGAAGAGGCCGATGGTGCCTGCTGTAGCGGGTGGAGTTCTTCCCTTTCCCCTTCAGATGGTGACAGTAGGCCCCTCGGGAAGGCGAGGAGGAGCCGCTCGTGATGGATTGCAGACGGGCCTCGCCGAAGCAGGGCTCATGGCACTCACAGCAGCCGGGGATGGAGGAGGGGACGACAGCCGAGGCGATCCGGGCACGAGATGCTGACGGGACAGCAGGGACAGATGACCCGGGGGGAGTGGCTGCGGAAATTCCCTCCTGATGTGAAGCAGAAGAAGCAGCTGACTGGGAGGCTGAGTCCTTCCGACGACCCGGAACTGGATCAGGACGGGATTCTCGCTGAGGCTTATTTAGAGCATGGCGACGACGTTTACTGGCTGATGGTGAGATGTTGGGACCAGGAACACATGGCACCTGGGCTGGACGGGTGACAGGAGCTGAGTCCCGAGGTGAGGAGCGGGGATGCCTCTCCGTCGGCCTCCTACCGGGGTTCCCCTCCTGTCCGCGGATCTCCACCCTTGTCGCGGATGCCGTACTCAGGGAAGAAGGAGAGGGTTCCCTCGGTCAACTCACGTTGTGCCACAATCCATGTCACCCTCTCTTTTCCTTCCGGAAAAGAGGTAAGGTGATATTTTAATAAAGCCCTCTGGGCGAGAAACAGGTAGTCGTGTGCCGCATGGGTGGGCATGAGGCGATGGGCCTTGGCCAGATAGCCGTCGATCTCCTGGAACCACTCAGGGCAAAACCCACGCTTGAGGGCGGACATACTTATACCGGCAAGCCCTAGCGAAGGGAAAAAACTCCAGCCCACTGCAAACTCAGGGCGACAGGCGTCTCAGTCTGGTGGCAGTCTACTGTCATGGATGGCCCTCACGAGCCATCAATAAGACGCCACATATCACTGGTGAGTTTGCACAGTTTATTAAAGGAAAGGGATAACGATAAAGTAATGAGCCACGAGGGGCTAAAACACACTATAACAATAACTCAGGCTAAGACAAGGAGGAACAAATTCATAATGAAACACACTTACACTAATGGATGAAGATGAAAGATTATTAACATCTGACCCTGGAAAGCTCGGCGAGGAATGCTCGACGATGTCAGACGAGGGGTTGTCCGACGAGACTGCCGCCACGTTTCGCCCACAGCTGCCCTCTTAAGTAGGGCTCAAGGTGGAACAGCTGATGAGGTGATTGTTAATGCAGCTCAGCTGTCAGAGCTGAGGCTCTGACAGCCAGAAGCCCCTCCGAGTGCTGTCATAATAAAAGCTCAGAGAGCCATAGGGAACACACACATCAGCTGTGAGGAAAATACTGCATGGCCCGAGCGCGGATGAAATCGGTGCTCGAACCATGACACAATGTTCTTATCTTTTTAACTTCGTCTGTATCTGTTTGGGTAACACTCTGTCACAGGGAGAGAGGAGGTGGATGTATGTGGCGCTTTTCACGTTCAGTAACACACATGGCAAATCATTGTTTTTACGTGATATCAGAGGGTCACGGAAATTACCTTCATAACCAATGTCATGCTGGCCCAACGGGGATATAGTCCCGGAGGAGGCGTGGGAAGAAGGCAATTTAGATGGAAACAAAGTGAGGACCACCCAAAATGTCCTCACTTCCCAAAAATGACCTTACTTGTTGGTCAAAAACTTAAGATGGTCCTCACTGGGTAGCAAATGGGAGAATGTACACACACTCGCATACTGGTTTTCATGTTTGATGGGGACCAATTTTCTGATCATCATTTGTGGGGACTACACTTTCTACGCAGACAAATTCCTTGTATTTCTAGATAGATAGAAGATTACCTTGACACTCTGGGGGCGGGGGGTCCGTTGGGGGGGGGGCACCCCCAATATAATGGCAGGGGAAACACTGAGTCTTAATAAGAAAAGAAGACGCCGCCGAGAGGACACAGTCCAAGGACGGATAATTTTTTCACACATAAGGAGTTGTTCAGAAGTCTTTATAAAAACTCCTTATACAAAGATATAGAGTGATGATAATCAAGTCAGTGGCGGTAATGCACCTGTAAGCTGGTTGCCAACCGCCAATCAAATCTAAAAGAAGAAGAAAAAGAAATCTAGGTCTTTTTTTTTTTTTTTTTTTTTAAATCTAAGAGTTTTTGTGACACAGTTCATATGATAACCCTCCTTGCTAAATTAAACGATGGCAAATATGGGCACCTTTGACAAATAGCATATTTTGGTCATTTTTTTGTTTTTTTATTGAAAAGATTTTTTAAAAGCTGTTGCTGCATAATATGAACAACATTACCACTATGCATTAATGCATAGTTACTTTTTATATGACAAAAATAATAATTTTAAAAAACTCCAATTAAAACGTGCAAAAGTTTGGGCACTCTACTTAAGGGCCCCTTTACACAGATGGAAACTGTTGGGTGACCACTGAGAGATCAAAAATTGGCCCAATCTCTCAACGATCTCCTATAGCCTTGAAAAAGCAGTTTCTGTGTAAATATTTGGGAGATCACTGTGTGATCTATAGATATCCTTGAAAGATCCTTGAGAGATCATTTAGAGTTTCTTGAGCAACCAAAAAGATACAGTATATAGTGTATGCATATATATTTGAGGCTTTTACACAGGGGTGGAGATTGCTGAGAGATCACCGAAAGATGAAAAATTGGCCAGATTTCTCAATGATCTTCCAGTAGTCTCATTGGTTGTCATGGTCTCCTCAAAGTTTTGACTCAGTCAAAATAATCTCTCAACAGTCACAAAAGGGAAGTATTTGCCCAGTGATCTCTCAGCCATATTTCAATACTGAATGCAATTTTTTTTTCCACCTGTTCAATGAAAGACCAATAGAGTCATTGAAAGATCATTGGGAGATCACTGAGAGATGTGTAAGATTGTTGAGTGCTCCTTGAGAGATCATTGAGTGTTTGTCGAGAGATCATTTCCCTTTGGTGGTTGTTGGGAGATTGTTTTGGACCTAGTCAAACCTTTATACCCTCTTTGCACAGGGGTGGAGATCAATGAGAGATCATTGAGAGATCTGGTCAATTTTTGATCTTTCAATGATCTTTACAGTTACCGCGGTCTCCTCAAAGTTTTGACTCAATCCAAAACACACAAAGATCTCCCAAACAGTTTGAAAGGGCCAAAATTGGCCCAATCTCTCAGTTATCTCTGTGCTGTTTAAAGGGGTCCTTTCAAGACTGTGGAGATCATTCAGCGATCTTGGTGATTGCTGAGAGCTCATTGAGAGATCTGGCCATTTTATTCATCACTCAACAATCTCTGTGATCTTCACCCCTGTGTAAAGGAGGTTTTTTATATCACAAGTGTCTGCAACCTGCAGCTCTAGAGCCACATTTGCCTCATTTGCCCAAAACCTGTAGGCTCCTGCGACTTTGACCTGAAACAAAAGTGAAATTTTCTAGTATATAAGAAAGTCTCAAAATTGCATAAAAGTTGCATATTTGTTTTTATATCTGTGAGGGGAAAAGCTGTATGTTTCACCCATAGCTGATGTTGACAGTGTTAGTTTATTCTTAGAATTGGCTCTTTTACCTTCATTTTAAGGATTAAATATATTATAATACTCCATACAGTTTTTTTTCCTCCAAAAATCTCAAAATGCATCATTCCAGAAAGTGTTCATCGTAACTGATATGTCAGACTTCAGACTTGTACAACAGTTGTAGAGAGAATGCGTGTGATTTAGTTGTTTAGCAGTTGTCTGAGACACAGTAAATCATTTGAGTGTAGGCTGAGGATTGCCTGCTGATTCGCCATGCTGCTTCATTTTCCCGGCGCTTGGGTCAGGAGGCTTAGCTGTGGCCCATTCTCTCTTCAACACCATGCCAGGAAGCTTTGCAGCACCTCCTACACAGTTTGGGAAGGAATTAAAGTATTACTCCTCATAAAGACACAAAGCAGCGACTCTCTGCTTAGTTGGATGCTGCTGCTACTGCTGCTGTTGCTGTTCAGCCAAACATCTGGTGATGCTCTAAAATTCAAGCTGCTGCAGTTTTGCAGTAATTCAGGCTCCATTTGCTGTGGCACAGCTACTCCCTGTCCTCCGTCTCAACAAGAATTCTGAATGCCTCTTTAACTTGGGTATGGTTCTGGCTGCTTGATTTATACAGTCTAAAGGTGTGTTCAGGCCACCTTTAGACATGAAGTGCAAATTTTTCACATGGCACAGTTACATGTAAAGTCAGTGTAAAGATGCTACTTGCAGAGGGGTGGGGTTGCCTTCATAATGTCTGCAGCTGCTTTCTACCTGCTGTGGAAATCCTAAAAACACTGTCATGTTTAGGTTTACAACATTGTCCACCGGGGAACACAGCTGGGAAGTGTCACTGCCTCCTCCAGAAACTGCTGCTGTTTACACTGCTAACCTGCTAGCCCTTGTTAGCACATAGGTGACAGGAATACTTTGGTGGATAAACTAGACACTCCGTCTCAGCTGCAGACCTCCAGTCCATCTGTCTGCAGCAGAGTCTCATTTTCAAGCTAGTTTACTCTCCAGTGTTGATACTTTTACTCCGGTGATGGCAGAATCTCAAAACTGATTTGCGATGGAGACCAACTCGCTCAGATACAAATTCATGTGTTTACATTGATTTTTTTGATGTATTGGTGGCGCACAAAAAATCTGCTTTACATTTGGTCTAAACGCACCATGAAATGTGACTTCAGTAGGTGTGGCATTAGGCAACTTACCGTTGGAACTTGCTGTTTGCATGCTAGACATGTGGTTGACGTTTTATTTTATTTATGTATTGATTGATTTATTTGAACATAAAGACAAAAAATTAAAAACAAGGAATCAAAACCAAAAATCAAAACCAAAAAAATTAACATAACGGAAGAATGCCTTCTTCAAAAGGAGTGGGAAGAAGCCAACGCTTATATAGTCCCACCTCTTCTCCATACCCAATAAATTATAATATCGTTCTAGTCATTATCCATCCCATAATTACATTCATTATACAATACCATAATATATAATGCATCTTATAATTAAATTATGCAGTAAAAATAATACAACAATGATAGTTTATAGTGACAATAATACCAACATCTACTAATAATTGTAATAATAATAAGTAAATACTTCTGGTCAGCATCAGCGTGAGTTGGTCAGCATCTTTGACCATGTCTGTGTAGAATTTATGCATAGTGATTGGTGATCTCAAATCAGCCCCCCAACACACACACACACACACACACTTTTTTTTTTACAACTTCCACAACTGTCAAATCAGTCTAAAAATCATGTAATGTGAACTAGGCATTACGTAAGCGCAGCTCGCTGTCCTGTGCATTCTATGTAGGATCAAATGCCAGTCCTTGATGGAGGTTTGCTCTCGGAGTGCTTCTAGTTCCAAATAATCATAGTTAGTTCACATTTTTATCCCCCGCTAGTCGAAGACGGAAGGGGGTTTATGCTATGGATCTGTCCATCTGTCCGTCCGTCTGTCCCACTTTTGTGAAATCAACTCCTCCTAAAGTTTTGTTCTGATTGTTTTGAAACTTGGTACCATGGTTTGATATGCACTGATGATGCACATTACAATTTCACTCTCACCAGATGACCATGAGGTCAAAGGTCAGGTCAGATTTTCCCTAAATCTTCTAAACACAATAACTACTGAAAGAAGTGATGTAGGCTTTTCAAATCGATACAGAAGTTGTATCTAATACACATTTTGGGTGACTTACACCCTCACCTAACTATGGGTTTGGGGTCAAGGGGTCAAAGGTCAAAGTTGAAAGTTAACATTGCAGTTGCACTATGGTAAATGCTACCTTTACTATTTCTATAAAACATGTAAAGCTAGAGCCACCAATCCTAATCCACAGGTTCACCTCGGGATCCTGAACTTTGACTATGTGTTTGGGGTCAATAGGTCAAAGGTCAAGGTGAACATTCCTTATGCCTTATTACTGTACAATGCATAAAGCATGGGCCATCAAACTTGGTACCCAGGTTACCCTGTGACCCTGAAGTATGACTATGGTTTTGGGATGGCAAGGTCAAAGGTCAACATCAAAATACTTTATAAACTGTATCTCAACAACAAAGAAAGCTAAGGTCACCAAACCTAGTACACAGGTTCACTCTGAGACCATAACCTCTGACTGCAGGTTTGGGGTCAAAAGGTCAAAGGTCAAGGTTGGCACTCCCTATGATCTCTTACTATAGAATGTGTAAAGCTCTATAGGGTCACCATACTTGCTACACGGGTTCACCTTGGGATCCTGACCTACAACTATGGGTTGTATACTTTGTTGTGTATTCGTGGATGATGGGCTTATCATAATTTGGTTCTGCCACAGTGATTGTATTGAAAAGTTGAAAACTGCTCTCCATCCATAGGTATTGGGATCTTCAAAGAAAATGAAGGCAGGCGATATTGCACTCTTTCCTAATAACATTTACCGAATGCAGGTTTTGTTTCACTTGAATTTACTTTAAATTTTCTGTAATTTATTTTAAAAATTAAGGAGATGCATGTTTAATTTTCTCTTAGGGAAATAATGGATTAATCAACTCAAATGTCACACTCCCAATCCATTTTTTTTTTGTCTTTTATGGCTCTGGTGACTTGAATATTAAAGATTTCAAGTAATTTGTGCCCAAAGAGCATCTTTAAAAGTCTCATCTTGGATGCTCGGCGCTGCCATTTTGGACCCTGTCCAGGACGCTGCTGTGATCGCCAGTTTGTGTGAGCTTACATCAGGTTTCACTGAAGCAGATGGATAGGCGAGGTTCAGTTTAATCTCAAGTGCCAAAGAAAGGATTGGCCAATCAAATTCATTCGCTTGCCTTTGGCCTTGTGCACAATCTGCTGCTATTAAAGCTCTAATGAGTTTGTAGTTTCAATGTATAAAGTAAGGACACCATTTAGGAGTTAGTAGAAAAGATTAGAAATATGGTTTGTTTTGTTTTCATCCTATTTTTCTATAATGGGATATGCCTTTGGGTAGCCATTAGCATTAAGACTCTCCTCTTGAAACGCTTATTGTCACATCACCCATGATATGAGGGTGACTGACGGTGCTGCTCATCATAATGACCCGTGTGTGATATGGGGGTGGAAATGTATAACTGGAGTCCTCCCCTTTTGACAGCATCCTTGTGAGTGTTGAGCAGAAAGCTAAAGTGGAAACAAGTCAGAAAAGTGGCTGACTGAAATCAATTTTTAAAAAATGTTTGTTCTCCTGCTGAGTAAGAAAATATCTCCGCTGTATTCTTCATAAGGATCACAAAGGTTGTGAACAGACGCTGAGCTGAGTTAATCGCCTGCTAGCTGGAGCATCTTTCTGATGTGGAAACCCTTTATAATGGTATTGATCTTCTAACACAACCCTCAGCAAAAAAGCATAATAAACGTCATTTTTCCAAAATGTCAAAACAATTTCTGTAGGTTTCACTTTTGGCCTTGAAAACAGTCCACACTCAGCTGCCCTATCAGGCATCAGAGAAGTGGAAAACAAACACGGGATCGTTGCATCAGTCAGGTAACGACTTCATATTGGTGTGGCGACAGAGTTGCTGATGAAGACAGCCGAACTTTGACACCTGTGGACTGATTTGTGCAGTTTTAAAGGTCAAGTGTGAGCTTTGATTCTCACCTCCTCAGTGGCTTTTTTTGCTGGCATCTTGTCGACGTCTGGTCCATTCACGCCGTCGGCCCGGCTTGTTAGAAGCTCCACTGTTTGATTTTTAAAGGTTATTCTTTAAAAATCCTCCCTGGCTTGAAAATTGGAGCGCTCAGTCTCTGTTCATGTGGAAGCTGTGGGGAAAACATCAAAAAACGGATATGGCTCCGGCTATGAAAGACACAAGAAATCATTTACACATGGAAATATTTATGCACACTAGAAGTGGGCATGGGTGGTAGAGGCAGTCCTGGAGAGAGGTTAATAAGTAATTATTGTGATGTAACAGAAGCACCCACAATGAAATAAACAGGTGCTCATTAGCGTGAGCGTGATGTGAGGCTGGATTATGTCTAATTAGAACATCAGAGCCAACGCACTGTGAGAGGATCGATGCATTTATGTGTAAATCTGCTTCTCTTGACAGTCCAGAGCCCAGAGGTGAAGTGAGGCAAATGTCAAGACCGCTTAAACACAGTTTTCATCAGTTTTTTAAAGTTGTTCCTGCAGTGTTGGGAGCTTGCACAATTAGAGCTTATTTCTTCATCGGAGCAGAGGAGTGGTACGAGAGGGGACATAGGAGTCTAATGAGTTCTATAGGCCGGTAACAGGAAGTGAATCATCACTGTTTCAGCTGCGTTATTGTGCCGCCGCTCAGAGTCAGAGTTGGTTATTTATTAGTCGCCTTGTAAAGAAGACACTCCGACAAGCACGTTTATGTCCCTGCTGTTGTACACGTGTGGAGCTAAAAGAGCACGGACACATTCACTGCTCTGATCCACTTTTCTTCTTCTCTTTTCTCTTCACCCTACTGTAGAACCCCCAAACCTGTGGCCTTCAGTTGGTTGATTTTTAATTCAGGAGACAAATTAGAGAGGAAACAAAAGATTTAGTGAAGCAGTAGACTTGTATAACCTAGGATTTTAAAGTCAACGCAGGCTTCCTGGAGTGCTTCTGTGCGAGTGTTTAAGAAAGTGAAGCTTCACATACACACTGATAAACAGGCTCACAGGGCTGCACATTGAATTTTCTATTGATTGGTGTCAGGCCACAAGCAATTAATTTCCTCTTAGTTAGAAATGAAATCAATAGGTAATTAGTTTCTTGGGAAATTACTAGACGACCCCCCCCCCCCCCAATGTCTTTATGTTAGTAACCCAAACAGTGTGTGAGTCCACTCTTGGTGCTCCAGTTTGAAACTGTGATTGAGAAGAGCTCTGCGTTGTTTTTTTGTTTTTGTTTTTGTTTTTTTGTTGTTGTTTTTTTGGGGGGGGGTTGTTGTCTGGTAATTGTTGCTGTTTTAGAGGGAAAATAGACCATTCCTGTAGAATCTACAGGAATGGTCTATTCCACAGTGTCGATGGATACAATAGATACAGAAGTGCATTAAAATCTAAATTAACGTGTTTAGGTTTTATTGTTGTTTCTGCTCATTCCTGTAAGAGTGAAATGAGCTTACAGTGCTGTGAAAAAGTATTTGCCCCTTCCTGATTTCTTAAATTTTTGCATCTTTGTTACACCTAAATGTTTCAGATCATCAAACAGATTTTAATATTAGACAAAGATAACCCAAGTAAATACAAAATGCAGTTTTCAAATAATGGTTTCATTTATTAAAGGAAAAAACTATCCAAACCTACCTGGCCCTATGTGGAAAAAGTAATTGCCCCTAAACCTAATAACTGGTTGTGCCACCATTGGTGCCAACAACTGGAAATGGGTCTTTTACATTGCTGTTGAGGAATTGTGACCCACTCTTCTGTGCAGAATTGTTTAAATTCAGTCACATTGGATGGCTTCATGAACTGATAGGTGGACATTCTTCTTCAGGATTTTTTGGTAGAGGGACAGAATTCATGGTTCTGTCAATTAGGGCAAGTTGTCCAGGTCCTGAAGCAGCAAAGCAGCCCCGGACCATGACACTACCACCACCATGTTTGACTGTTGATACAATGTTCTTTTTATGAAATTCTGTGTTAGTTTTATGCCAGATAAAACAGGACACACGTCTTCCAAAAAGTTCAGCTTTTGTCTTGTCACCCCCCAGAATATTTTCCCAAAAGTCTTGAGGATCATCTAGATGTTTTCTGGCAAATGTGAGACGAGCCTTTATGTTCTTTTTTGTCCAGCAGCGGTTTTCGTCTTGGAACTCTCCCATGGATGCCATTTTTGCCCAGTCTCTTTCTTATTGTTCCATCATGGACCAGTGTCCAAACTGAGGCAAGTGAGGCCTGCAGTTCTTCAGACGTTGTTCTGGGTTTTTGTTTGTTCTTGAATTTCTTTAGATCACAGAGGGGTGTGTTGCTTTTTGAGGTCTTTTGGCCTACTTCAGGTTGTCAGACAGGTTCTATTTAAGTGATTTCTTGATTCAACAAGTCTGGCAACAATCAAGCTTCGGTGTAGCTACTGAAACTGAACTCAGCTTTCAAAAAAAATGTGGTTAATCAGTTAATTCATGATGTAACATGGGGCAATTACTTTTTCACATGGGGCAGGTAGATATGAATTGTTTTTTCCTTTAATAAATGAAATCATTTGAAAATTGCATTTCGTATTTATTCAGGTTATATTTGTCTGATATTAAAATTTGTTTGATGATCTGAAACATTTAGGTGTAACAAATATGCAAAAATATAAGAAATCAGGAAGGGCGCAAATACTTTTTCACAGCACTGTATAATCTGGTGCTTTAAATCCACCTGTCTGTCTGTCTGTCCGTCTGTCTGCTGCATCCACAGTTCATCAGAACTACTGTTCCTCCTAGCCCAGCAGAGTCCAAACTAGGACCTGATGGCCAACTGTGGCCCTCAGAACATTTATACAGGACAAGTTATACATCCATCCATCCATTTTCTTCAACTTAATCCTTTTCGGGTCACTGGGGGGTGCTGGAGCCTATCCCAGCATCTTTGGGCGAGAGGCAGGGTACATCCTGGACAGATCACTAGTCCATCGCAGGGCCAACACAGAGAGACAGACAACCCTTCACTCTCAGTCATACCTAAGGACAATTTAGAATCCCCAGTTTTGATGCCAATTAACCTAACTTTCATGTTTTTGACATGTGGGAGGAAACCGGAGAAATCCCGGAGTAAACCCATGCAGACATGGGGAGAACATGCAAACTCCACACAGATCACTGTTGGTCGGGGGCTGGGATTGAACCCAGGATCCCCTGGCCAAGGGTGAGTTGCAGTGCTAACCACTCCGCCACCACGCTGCGTCTTGGGGCCGAAACGATCTCGACCTATTCTCAAACTTTAAATGGGTAAGAAGCCCGGCTCACTGGCTTGGAGCCGGGCATGGAATGCGAGCCGCCCAGTGGGCCACTTTTGCTAAGCAGAACTGGTGCTGCAGGATGAACTGAATGCCGGCTTAAGGCGCCCGATGCCGACAAGTTATACAAATAAAGTGAAATATTACCTGTTGCAATAGATTGAACTTTATGTCTGATGCACTTGTTAGTTTCAACATCAGTGATTTGTTTTGTTTAGAAGTTCAGTGTGTGTGTGTGTGTGTGTGTGTGTGTGTGTGTGTGTGTGTTTCATTTCCCAAAAACCTGTTGTGACAGAGAATAGTGATCGACATCATGAAAGGCAGCACCAGTGCTGCACTTTGGGCCCTGGTGCAAAGTGAAAACAAATGACAGTAAATGACAGTTCAACATGTTTTTTTTTTTCTGTTTAAAAGAAAAAGGCATCAAAATGCCACAATCACCACCTGTAACGTGGAAAATTTGACAGGCAGTCTATGTCAGAGTTTGATTTATAACGTGCCCAGATAAGATTAACCACCGGCTTGTCGGGGGGGGGGGGGGATTCCATGGATTTTGTATTTACAGGACAAAATGTCAATGACAAAAAAGAATAGGCAGCTTCCACTGAAAAATAAATTGGTGGAAAACACATACAGCTTTGCAAAAATCTGAAAAAAAGGCTTTTCTTTCAGTAAATACAATATTAAACCTCCATTTATAGAAATAAATCCTTTCAAAAAATAAAACGGCCCATTACCTTTGTCAGCAAAATGAGCCAAAATCATCCCCTCTGTTAACCTGCCTCCATCCATCCTCATTAAGACTGCAAGGATAGTTTATACAGGACAACTTAGTTTATCAGTGAGAGGACAGGAGCACGTGGACAAGAAAAATCATGAAAATATGAGGAAAATTGTAAATGTATGGATTATATTGTAAATCTGTGTGGGGGAAAGGTAACAATTTTATCACAAAACATGGCCAATTTACAGGAAAAATTACTAAATTTACTCCAAAAATAGTAAATGTGCCAAGAAAAAGTTGCACATTTGTAAAAAAAAAAAAAAAAAAAAAAGTTACAACTTTCCAAGAAAAATGTTAGTTTATTAAAAAAAACCTCACTAATTGGTGAGAAAATTGGACAGTTATGAGAGAAAAAGGTCAGGTGTGTGCAGAAATGACCACAGTGAAACATGGGAAAATTGCTGCTTCCCAACACCGTTTGCGGTCTGTGACTTGTCGGGTTTTTCTCTGTGCGGCCCCTTAAAGAGGAAGTCTGTACAGCCGTGACCACCGGGCCAGTTGAATGTGTGTCGTCTCACCTTTGAGTAGACCTAGGCCATGTGTGTGTGTTCATCTGA
This sequence comes from Pholidichthys leucotaenia, assembly GCA_020510985.1. Lineage (NCBI taxonomy): Eukaryota > Metazoa > Chordata > Actinopteri > Cichliformes > Pholidichthyidae > Pholidichthys > Pholidichthys leucotaenia. Next base: position 334,871,418 of record CM035841.1, read on the forward strand.
ATGTCTACAGAATCAAACCATGAAAGCATTTTTCTCCAGCAGCACCGCTCCCTCAGTTACATTTCTTATAAAGATCCTTTCCAAAGGCCGAGTCTGCAGCATCACGTCCTCCAGCTGTGCCTCCTCAGCACCTCATTCGTCTAAACTCTTCCTTAGCTTCCTTGCTGCATCTTCCCATGGCTGCCTGGTGTTTTTTTTTTTGTTTTTTTTTGTCTGCTGTGTGAGATGCTGGGAAGGATTTTGCCTGGCACGACTTTAATCAGACAGATTACCAGGCTTTCCTTCTCGTCATCGTGCGCATCAGTATGCAACACGCTTTCACCATTTGTGTAAAGATCAGAATCCATCGCTCAACACGGTGCCGTCATGGAAAACGTGACTGCCTGCTGATAAATGCGATCAGTTTCAGCTGCATGCTTCCTTATTTCACTCCCTGAGCTGAGCTTTTTCTGTCCGTGTTTGGTCCCTCAGGCGGGGAGCCCGACTTCAGTCAACGCCCCGTGTAGCTTCTCGAGGACGTCAGTGTCTCCCTCCAGCCAGGACATCTGCAGGTACGGACCACTTCAGCTTTAATTGTGACTTCTTTTCACGGTGAGGTGAGCACCTGCAGGCCGTGCGTTGAGTCTGTTTAGACAGTTACTGGTGAAGCTGCTTCACCCACAGCAGTGCACTCTGGGGAGTGTTTTAGCTGCATTATGCTGCTGTAAAATGGATTTCATAGTAGCGTGGACCATCCACTGCTGGCTGAGGTAATTTTATCGCCTTTCTTTCATGTTCCTTAATTTTCAAATGTGTGATGTATTTTCCATTTCTCTCTCTCTCTCTTTTGCCCTTTCCCAACCTTTTCCTGCTGTTCTTCACCTCTGTTGTCCTTCTTTCCTGAACACACACACACACATACACACGACCAGCCGTCAGCAACAGGGCGCACACAGGCAGACTGCAGTAGTTCTCTTAAGCCCAAATGGTAAAACCCCTGAAGGCTCGGGGGTCGTTTCCGTCACCACGTTCTGCGCAGACGTCCCACCTGCTTCCAAACACGCCAAGTGGCGAGACCGGTGCTCTCTGCTGCGCCCCTCCTCCAGCGGCATCCACCCCACTGGCTCTCTTAGGTTTTCAGCGTCCCTTAACGATGTGGGCCAGTGCATGGACGGGCTTTGCCGCGGTCTACACTTCATAGACCGCACCTGCTCAGAGGGCGAGTTGGGGCCAGCGCTGGAGTCCACTCGGCTTCCCAGCTCACATCGGAAGGCACACACGCTCAACGGCAAACTCCCTGCGGCACCCACATACCAAGACTCCAATCCGGCCGTCTCCACCCGTACCCAGCCCCACCTCATCCCCTCGCTCACCAGCAACTGTAAATACATGTTGGGCTTCTCTCCCCAGACTTCTCTCCCATCCGGCCCTGCCAGTCTCATCCCTACCCTTCACCCTCACCGCTCCCCGAGTTCCAACTTCCTGCGCCTCCTCCTCCCCTTCTCTCGCTCCTCTACGTCAGCCAGCCTGCAGTGCTCAGACGTGGGCAGCTACGCCTCCCACCTCTACATCACCAAGTCCTCCAGCGCCCTTCTGGAAGGCAGTGAGTCGGGCTTTGCCCCCGAGGATCTGCTTGGAGATGACGACGTGTTTGAAGACGACCAGGCCAGTCCGGCTGGAAAGGCAACAGGCCGAGTGGCAACACCGGGAGATGCTCCCACGCCTGCTCTACTAGCCCCAATGTGCTATATGGATGAGGACAGCGACTTGGACTGCTGTCCAACCCCTCTGTCTGAGAAAACTGGGCCGCTGTCACCCTATTCACTGTCTGGGGACTGCTGCAGGTGGGTGACTGTCTGGATGGTGTGATCCATGCCCACCCCAGACCACCACCCTAGAGCCCTGTGGAGTAGTGGAGAGCTTGTCATCCCTCATAGTGTAGCTGAGCAGAAAATGTCTGTGTTCAGAGCATAGCTGTTGTCCAAAGAAACCCAACACATGTATGGTGGATATAAAAATCTACACACCCCTGTTCAAATGCCAGGTTTTTGTGATGTAAAAAAAACAATGAGACCAAGATAAATCATTTCAAAACTTTTTCCACCATTAATGTGACCTATAACCTGTACAACCCAATTGAAAAACAAACAAATCTTTTAAGGGGAAAAATAAAAAACTTACAATAACCTGTTTGCATAAATATGTGCACCCTCTTATAACTGGGGATGTGGCTATGTTCAGAATTAACCAATCACATTCAAACTCATGTTAAATTGGAGTCAGCACACACCTGCCACCATTTATAGTGCCTCTGATTAACCCCAAATAAAGCTCAGCTGTTCTAGTAGGCTTTTCCTGACATTTTTGTAGTCATATCTTACAGCACAAGCCATGATCCACAGAGAGCTTCCAAAGCATCAGAGGGATCTGATTGTTCAAAGTTGTCAGTCAGGAGAAGGGTACAAAAGAATTTCCAAAGCATTAAATATACCATGGAACACAGTGAAGACAGTCATCATCAAGTGGAGAAAATATGGCACAACAGTGACATTACCAAGAACTGGACGTCCCTCCAAATTTGATGAAAAGACGAGAAGAAAACTGATCAGGGAGGCTGCCAAGAGGCCAACAGAAACATCGAAGGAGATGAAAGGAATTTCTGGCAAGTACTGGCTGTTTAGTACATGTGACAACAATCTCCCGTCTTCTTCATATGGCTGGGCTATGGGGTAGGGTGGCAAGATAGAAGCCTTATCTTATGAAGAAAAACAGCCAAGCCCGGCTACATTTTGCAAAAACACATTTGAAATCTCCCAAACACATGTGGGAAAATGTGTTATGGTCCAGTGAAGCCAAGGTTGAACTTTTTGGCCATAATTATATTTATTATATTTGGTGCAAACACAACACTGCTCGTCACCAAAAGAACACCATACCTTCAGTGAAGCATGGTGGTGGCACCATCATGCTTTGGGGCTGTTTTTCTACAGCAGGAACTGGGGCTTTAGTCAAGGTGGAGGAATTACTGTATAAACAGTTCCAAATACCAGTCAGTGCTGGCACAAAACCTTCAGGCTTCTGCAAGAAAGCTGACGATATAGAGGGACTTCATCTTTCAGCACAAAAGCGACAACCACAGTCCAGACCTGAATCCGATTGAACATCTGTGGAGTGATCTGAAGAGGGCTGTACACAGGAGATGCCCTCACAGTCTGACAGATTTGGAGTGTTTTTGCAGAGAAGAGTGGGCAAATATTGCCACATCAAGATGTGCCACGCTGATAGACTCCTACCCAAAAAGACAGTGCTGTGGTAAAAGCCAAAGGTGCTGCAACAAAGTATTAGCTTAAGGGTGTGCATATTTATGCAACCAGGTTATTGTAAGTTTTTTATATTTTATTTTTCCCCTTAAAATATTTCAGTTTGTTTTTCAGTTGGGTTGTACAGGATATAAGTCACATTAATGCTGGAAAAAAGTTTTGAAATGATTTATCTTCGTCTCACTTTTTACATCATAAAAACCTGGCATTTGAACAGGGGTGTGTAGACTTTTTATATCCACTGTATATACTTTTCATGCACACATCCCCCCACTGCCCTAATCCAACCCTCTGTGTGTCTAGAACAAAAAAAAAAAAAAATTGTGATTGTGATGTGATTTCAAACCATCTAATTTCATGTCACCGTTACCTCAGCGCTCCACTGTGTTTTTCATTGTGCTGTCAGGCTGTGTTTTTAAAAGAATTTTTCATTGGCACTGGATCAATGAGGCAGTAAAGTGTCTTACATCGGCAACACACACACACACACACACACACACACACACACACATACACACACACACACACAAAAGCGATTCATTCTTTGCAGTCAGATCAGGGAGCAAAGGCAGTGTTAGAGAATTGATAGAGGGGCAGAGGTTAGGACGGAAAATGTAACGGCACCGTGTTGTGTTGTGTGTTTCTGTCTGAGAATTGGGGAAACGGTGAACCGGTGGTGGGGCCATCATCAGTCTTTGTCACATGACTGTCTGCACAGGAAAGAGCAATATTTAATTTCAAGTTGGCTCGGGGTTGCATGACCCCTAAAGATGAATTGATCTTGTTAGGCCGTGAAGGAGAAGTAGTCTGAGCATCTCACATTAATTTGGCCATATTTAAGATTGAAATGGGAGGGGGGAGTCATATTTAATGTGTATTGTTGTTGTGTTTATAGTGGTTTGTATGTGCACAGTGTTCCAGACTGTATGTTGTTAGCTGTGGGCTGGTGGAGTAACAAAAGCTTAGTTCCTGACCCGGTGAGGGTCAGAGATCAAGGGGGAGCTTATTGGCCTCAAATAGTCTGAATACACACACACGTACATACACACACACGTGCACAGATGTCTGTCAGGCGGCCTGAAGCGTGACTTCACCTGGGAAAGCTCGCACGTGTGGCCATTTTATCTGCAGGCGAAGAGGACGGTAATCATCAGCTCTTAGATTCATCAGTAGCATCTCAGGAAGGAGTTGTTGGCAAATAGGAGCTCATCTGTACCTGCTTCCTTATGAGAAACCAGCTGTTAGAGGACCTTTATGAAAACACTTTTCTGTACCTGACACCAAAATCAGTCTAAAAGAAATTAAATGAGGAAAATTTTCTTTGTCATAAACAATTCCAAAGCTTCTTTTTATTATAATTTTAGCCTGTAACTTGCATTGCATTTGTTTATGTTATGCTGCCTTTACACAGGGTTGAAGATCGCACTTTCTTTTGGTGATTGTTGAGAGATTGCTTTTGACTGTGTCAAAACAATCTTTCAACTGTAGAGAATGGAGATCACTGGAAGACCATTAAGCGATTATGGCGATTGCTAAGAGGTCATTGAAAAATCGTTGAGAGATCTGGCCATTTTTTCATCTTTCAGTGATCTCTCAATGATCTCCACCCCTGTATGAAGCACAAGAAACTTCTCAAATATATCTACACTTGTTGGTTGTCCAACAATTGCAGTGATCTCTCCTGGTCTCTCAATGATCTCTCAAGGATCTTTGAAAGATCTCTATCGCTCTCCCAAACATTTACACAGAACCGGCATTCTTGAGGCTTTTGGGAATCATTGAGAGATCTGGTAAATTTTTGATCTCTCAGTGGTCATCCAGTGATCTCCGTCTGTGTAAAGGGGGCCTTAGACTCTTGGATGTGTTGTATTTTGCTAATTTATCTTTAGCATGAGTGTAAACGGTTCTGTTTTATTGTTCTATCAGTGTTCTCCATATCCAGACAAATGGATTCCTCTGTAGCGCCTCTAGTGTTCAAGCGGTAACATTACTGGGAGGATTTCTGCTCTTTCCCTGTAATTCCTCTGAGTTCTGGGATCTCAGCAAATTTTGAATTCTTATTGAGGCGAGAATTGCCATACTGAATCATTTGGCTTTTTTCGTTCTCTCCCTTCTCTGTAATTTGTGGAGGATCCGTCCTACAGTTCAGCCGCCACTGTGTTTTCTAGTGATCAGTCTTCTTAGGGTGCATTCACACGGCCACTGTTTTGTCCGGACTAAAGGACTAAAGTGTGTATTCCGTGGATAGTTTGGTTCATTTGGCACTGTCTGAATGCACCTGGAACTCTGGTGCAGCACCAAACAAGCGAACTCTGGCCCCCCTGAAAAGGGGGGGGGGTCTCGGTTCGCTTGCAAATGCGGTCTGGTGCGCTTCGCTTGCCGTGTGAATGCAAATGGAGTATCCAGCGAACCAAAGGGCGGACGTGCCCCTCGGCGTTTGTGAAACCACAGCAACACACAGTGAGAAGAGAAAGTGACATTTACTGTAAAGGTGCCGCCACATCAAATGCGAACGGACGAATTTTTCGCACAGCACGATTACATTATAACTCAATGTAAATACATGAAAAGTCATGAATTCCCCATCTGGTTGAGATGCTGACAGGCGGACTTCCCACTCACATGAAAAAGTTGTCCCTGTTGAAAACTTGATGTGTGTTTCCTGGAAGCACGTCTGCGGTAGGAATCCGTGGGTAAAATAAATCCAACCTCCCAATTCAGCTGAAGAGCTCCTGGTTCTTCAGCCTCCATTTTGGGTAGAAAATAGCAATAAAGTCAACTGCGCAGATCCAAGAAATACTTTTACCGGAGAAAACGGAGGAGAAACGTTTAGAAAAATGTCTCTTGGACTTGGAGTAGTGACGAATGAGGAGTGGGTTGCAGGCTCTGATCGATATTTGGTCTGACAACCAGATTTCTCAGCTGCTTGTGGCTGCACACAAGAATACCAATGTTTTTAAAATGTTTAGCGACATGATGGCGGCACGGGGGTTTATACAGACAGCGGAGCTTTTCATTTTTATTAGTTTGTGGCACATAAACACCTTGGCTGAAGGAAATGGTGTTGTGCTAAGAATTGCTCGCTTGCCAAGAATTGCATCCCATCGTTGAATAAACATAATTTGAAGATGATTTACAAGAGGTAATAACAATTTTTACTTCTAAAAATGTATAATGTATAATGGGTACTTCTAAAAATGCACAAATGGCTGTAGTGTTATATTTTATAGTTTTGGTGCATGGGATGCAGTTCTTGGCAAGCGAGCAATTCTCGGTATAACACCGGTCCTGGCCAATCAGTGAGCCGGATTTCTCTTCTTCGCCGAGATTTTTTCTTCCTGGTCAGTGGTGGCTTTAGCTACAGCGCCACAAATGAGCAGCTGTTGTAACTGCGTGACGTTGTCCAAGCAGTTTGGTCCGCTCAAGTGAAGTGCTGTGCAAATGCAAACCGAACCAAACAAAGGTGTGAAAATTTTTGCCATCCCCCGCCGAGTCGAACCAAGACTCCCGGACTATCCTGGTGTGAATACAGCCTTAGTCTTCCTTTAAGTGTAAAACTGCAAATGTTCAGGACTCTAGTTAATAGCTTCCATATGTAAACATGTGCAGCAGAAGAAAACAGATTAATGCCGCAAAAGGGCAGCGCGGTGGTGGAGTGGTTAGCACCGTGGCAGCACAGCAACTCACCCTTGGCGGGGAAATCCTGGGTTCGATCCCAGCCTCAGACCAACAGTGATCTGTGTGGAGTTTGCATGTTCTCCCCGTGTCTGCGTGGGTTTACTCCGGGATTTCTCCTGCTTCCTCCCCCATGCCATAAACATGCAAGGTAGGTTAATTGGCATCAAAACTGGGGATTGTAAATTGTCCTTAGGTATGACTGTGAGAGTGAATGGTTGTCTGTCTCTCTGTGTTGGCCCTGTGATGGACTGGCGATCTGTCCAGGGTGGACCCTGCCTCTCACCCAAAGATGCTGGGATAGGCTCCAGCCCTCCCCTCCCCCGTAACCTGAAAAGGATTAAGCAGAAGAAGATGGATGGATAAATACATAAACATTTTAGAATGATTAATAGTTTTGGGAGTTGGAGGGGGGGCATCGTCTGGCTGGATGCCATGGAAGAAATTTGTGAGACTTTGGAAAAGAGAAGAGGCAGACAGTGAACACCTTGTCGCTGTTTGCGATTTCCTGATTGTTTTGCTTCTATTTTGATGTTGACACACTTTGACTGTGCCTCTGCCATCTTCACATTGCTGTCAGACAGGAGGTGTTTGGGCTGCTCAAGTGTTGCAAATTAAAATTTAACTTAGGAGAGATCAGAATCTGCTGCTGACGACACAAAGTTAGAGAAATAGTTGGAGTTTGGAATGGCCCTGTTAACTTGTTTACTGTGTAAATTAGCACAGCAGATGAATGGATGAGCACTTGATTTAGATAAATGCAGAGCTGCAGTTCTGCCCATTTCTAGCAGATGAAGCCTCCTTAAAACAGAGAGAAGATCTCCTCCACTCGTGGTGTTTCCTGATCCTTTTCTTCCAGTCACGGCTGCATGCGGAGGAGTGGGGATTTTTCTCTGGTTATCCCCTCTTACAATGAGAACATCAACATTTAAAAAAAAAAACAAAGACCTGTCAGATATGTTCATTTCAGCACCAAAACGGTCTGTTTCCTCTGGCAGATTTTTTTCCTGAAATTGAAACAGGAGTAGTGTGCGTGGGATTAGAACCTGCAGTTCATCCTGTTATAGATGCAAACAAAGCCGCCTCCCTCCATGACGTTAACTGGGCCTCCTCGCCGTTTACGACCCTCGATCTTCGCTGAACTCCATCCACGTCCTCTGAAGACGACCTATTTTTGTCCACCTTAGTTCACTTTCTTTTTTTTTTTTTTTTTAAATCTTGTGAAGCTTTGATCAGATCAGTGAGGTCTGGAAATAGACATTATCTCCTCCACCTTACCAGCATGTGTGGGCGCGTGTGTCCTTGTCCCTCCCTGAACCAGGATGAAGACGATCCCCTGTGAACCTTGCTCCCTCTTCTCCATGCTTGCTGCTGGCAGAGAGACAGCACTACTCCATGCAGCCCACTCACAGGAAGCCACACCGCCGCCTTCACTTGTTTAGGACTCCATTTGTTGAAAAACTGGCTTGAAAAATAGTTTTATGACAGTTTGGTATCAGTTTTAACTCCCTTTAGTATGCTTCGTCAACCCTTGTGACAGACATCAGCAGGACTTGTCATTAACTTCTGTGCTGTGTTTTCCAGAGATGGTAGCCCCTCAATATTTTTATTAACCCAGTGCTCACTGTTAATAAGCAAGGTTTTTCCTCTTAAATACTGGACTGCCCTCAGTCTGGTTCCCCACCCAGGACCAATTTGCCTTGGGCGACCCCACCAGAGGCAAATTGGCCCCCACAGCATAGCTCCTGGGATCACTGGGGCACAGAAGTCCCTCCTCCACCATCAGGTCCACGGAGGAGTAAACCTAAATACCAACGTTATTTCCTCATCATTTTGGTAAATCAGCTGCTTTTCTTCTACATTTCTGACTTTATTCTTGCGAATTGCATTGACATTGTTCTGGTAAATTTTCTGCTTTTTTACTGCATTTTTTCTTGTAAATTTGCAACATTTTAAATACTAAATGTATTACTTTTTTCAAATTTATATTCTTCACAAATATGCATCTTTCACTTAAGTTTGCAATTTGCTAATGATGATTTCCTAATAGATTGCATACTTAACCATAAATGTATTTTTTTTCCTATAAAAGCAACAGGCTTCTTTATTCATTTTTTTTTTGGTGGGGGGGGGGGACTGTATGTGTAACAGAGTAGAGGCCACTGCTGAATTTCACCATTATTGGGGTGGTGGGCCGGTGTGAATGCCAAACTCTGGACATCAGACCGACTTCTAATCATGTTGCATTGTGTTGGAACAAGCAGGAGCTGATTTCTGAGCTCATGGGTTATTCACTGAGGACTCTAGTCTGAATAACAACAACAAGGTCAATGTCCTGACATTGAATTCTCCAATCATAATGAGTTTCTGCTCTCTCGAGTAAATCTCGTGGGTAATGGCTTGACTTGGTGATAATACAGTGCTCTAATAACCTTCTTCAGCCCCTCACTTTGCCCCTAATCACTAAAATCCACTTCACTGGTGGAGTCTCACTGACTTACAGGTGAACATGTGCAGTCACTCTGCAGTTTTACTCAGTCTGTCTGTGTTGTTGGACAGAGACATTCCTCTAGTGCGGTAGACTAATGGCTCAGACCGATGTCCTCCATCCTGTCTGGTGTGGTTGATATGTGTGACCTTGAAAAGAAAATGATGACTGGTTCCTCTGTCTGTCAAAACTTTGTCCATATGCATAATGTTATACCGCCTTTACACAGGGGTGGAGATTGTTGAGAGATCATAGAATGATGAAAAAATGGCCAGATCTCTCAACAATCTCTCACTGATCTTTCAATGGTCTTCCAGTGATTTCCACAGTCATCAAGATTTTGATCTGGTCCAAAACAGTTTCTCAATGATCACCAAAAGAAAGCAATTTCTCAGCTATCGCTCAAGGAATGCTCAACAATCTCATCGCTCTCCCAATGATCTCTCAGTGATCTTTTAATGAACGCAAAATTTTTCCACCCCAAAGGGTGGCTGAGAGATGGGTGAGGGATCGCTGACCCCTATGTCTCATGGAGCAGCAAATGCTGGCAAATGTAGTGGTTTTGGGTTTCATCAGGGTTTGTAAAAGGTTGCCCAACAGTTCCCAAACAGTTTTATCCATCCATCCATCCATCCATCCTCTACCACTTTCCAGAGGTCCGGGTCACAGAGGTAGCAGTCTAAGCAGAGAAGCTCAGACTTTCCTCTCCCCAGCCACCTGCTCCAGCTCTTCAGAGAGGATACCAAGGCATTTCCAGGCCAGCTGGGGGACATAGGGCCCTATTTTGACAATCATCAGCGGACGTTTCCGCCAGACTTCCCGCCGTGCACCAGTGTTTTTGTTAGTTTCTGTCAGCACATTGTCAGTTTTTTACACTTTGCATCACACCATCAAATTGCCAGTAGACGGTGCACCCACTATACGCTGGGAGGAGGTGCCTCATTTCAAAGAGGTGTGGTGGCGCACAAGCTAATGTGCATTACTATTATAGTGCATTCCATGAGAATCTGCTTTTGATCAGGAAAAAGGAGGTCTATCGTCAGAAGCACATTGTTTAATGATATTTCAGTGGCGTGTTTTAAAATCACGCAGCTCCAGAGCTCAGGAAACGGCATGCGCTGGGATCTTATTTTTATAGAGAGAGTTTTAACAGTCATCAGATAATCACTGGTAATTTTAATTATATGATGATCACACACTAGTTTTTTTTTATTCCATCTACACTCTCATTCTAATTGTGGACTTACCATTGGAGTCTATAGGCATTAATATAGAATTTTTTTTAGGGGAATAAATGAATTAACAGGCAGTGTGATATGCAGCGTGGGGGGAGGTGGGGCTTGTTAGTCTGTTGAGTTGTATTCCATTCACATTTTCGTTTTCATTACGGACTTATTAGGCATTAATGTGTTTATTTTTAGAGGAATAAATGAATGAACAAGGAGTGTGCAGCAATTTGCTTTTCACTGTAACTCCCCAGAGAGACAGGAGATGCGTCCACATCTGCATCAGCTGTGCGCCCCGGGTTTCCAGCCAGGACGGACTGGGAGACTGGGACAGAGACCCCTGCACAAGACGGGGAGACCTCGGTCAGCGAAAGTAACAAGAGAGGGAGCCCTCCATCTCACCACGGGCTGGGGGCGACTTCCGCACCGTTTATGAAAGTTTGCACAGGCATCATCCTGTTTTCCTGAAGTGTCAAACCCATTCGTGTCTGTGTGTTGCAGCCGTGCGCACTACATTAAACCATTCAGCTGATTTTTTTTTTAAGCCCATTCTTAACCATTTATTGTTTTTAACACGACTAACTGGGCATTAACTGTGATTGATGTCTTATTACCAAGCAGCATTACTATCACGTGCATTTTGGCTCACACACACGGGCTTTGGTCAGCGCAAAACCGTCTTAGATCATCATGATGAGAATTCACTTTAGATAATGCGCCTCTTTGCATTAAAGGGATGGGAAGGAGTGCTTTGGATTGAATTATCCTAAACACACCTCTGAATGATTAGATCAGCCTCTTTGTGTCATGCACTTGCAGAAAGTTCATTTTTATGCCGTTGTGATAAGGAAATGAACTTGGATACGCCCATAAATGTGTTCTGCGTCAGTGACAATTGACTAACCAACCCCATCGTTGTAATATGGCCTGTACTCTCTCCAGCGAGTCCTGGGTCTGCCCCGGGGTCTTCTCCCAGTAGGACGTGTCCAAAACACCTCAGGTGGGAGGCGTCCAGGAGGCATCCTGATCAGATGCCCAAACCACCTCAACTGGCTCTTTTCAGTGTGGAGGAGCAGCGATTCTACTCTGAGCCTCTCCTGGATGACTGAGCTCCTCACCCTATCTCTGAGGGTGTGTCCAGCAATCCTGTGGAGAAAGCTCATTTCAGCCGCTTGTATCTGTGATCTCGTTCTTTCAGTCATTACCCAAAGCTCGTGACCATAGGTGAGGGTAGGAATGTAGATTGACTGGTAAAGCAACAGCTTTGCTTTAGAGCTCAGCTCTCTCTTCACCACAACAGACTGGTACAACGTCCGCATCACTGCAGATGCTGCTCCGATCCATCTGTCAATCTCTCGCTCCATTCTCCCCTCACTTTTAAATAAGACCTCGAGATACTTAAACTTCTCCACTTGAGGCAGGAGCTTGTCCCCAACCTGGAGAGGACAACCCACCCTTTTCCGGCTGAGGACCATGGACTCGGACTTGGAGGTGCTGATTCTCATCCCTGCCGCTTCACACTTGGCAGCAAACTGTCCTAGTAAGACCTGCAGGTCATTGGTCGATGAAACCATCAGGACAACATCATCTGCAGACAGCAGAGATGAGATCCTTTGGTCACCAAGCATGACACCCTCCGATCCTTGGCTGTGCCTAGAAATCCTGTCCATAAAAATTATGAACAGGGTCAGTGACAAAGGGCAGCCCTGACGGAGTCCAACTCTCACTGGAAACAAGTTTGACTGGGTGTTGGCAATATGAGGCGTATGGCGTATAGAGTCCGGATAGCTCCCACAGCACCCCCCGCAAGAGACCGCGAGGGGCACAGCCGAATGCCTTCTCCAAGTCCACAAAACACATGTGGACTGGTTGTGCAAACTCCCATGAACCCTCGAGGGTTCGCAAGATAAAGAGTTGGTCCGATGTGCCACGGCCAGGACGAAAACCACATTGCTCCTTCTGGATCCGAGGTTCAAACAGTTTTTCTTGACATCAAAATTTTTTGAAAAACATTTGAATTTTTTTGGCGAATGTATTTTCCTGCAAACAATTGTAAATGTCTGTAACACCTTTGCAAACGGTTGTAACATGTGTTTCTAAAGTTCTTTTTGATTCACCAAGTAGTGAACACTAGCAACTGTTTAAGACCCTTTACAACAAAACTGTTGGCGACCTTAAAAATTGTGTGCAAACTGTTTTGCAGCCTTTTATAAACCCTGACAAAACCCAAAACGTGCAGCATTCCTGAATGTTCCTCAACATTCGCTGCTCCATGAGATACTAGCTTGATTTTCACCAACATTCATCAGTAAAACTGGTGAATCTAAAAATTGCCACATTCCTCAACATTCACCGCTCCGTGAGATACTACCCTGAGCATTCGATGAAAGACCAATAGAGTTCATTGAAAGATTGCTGAGAGATCATTGGGAGATGAATGAGATTGTTGAGTTTCTTGAGAGATTGCTTCCCTTCGGTGGTCATTGAGAGATTATTTTGGAGTGAGTCAAAACTTTAAGGAGATTGTGGTGGCCATGGAGATCACTGGAAGATTATTGAGAGATCTTGGTGATTGTTGAGAGATCATTGAAAGATCATTGAGAGAACTGGCCATTTTATCATTTTCAATGATGTCTTAATGATCTCCACCCCTGTGTAAAGGGGGTACAAGATCACTAGAAGCCTCTCATATATATACCTCTTTGGTTGCCCAAGAAACTCTCAATGATCCCTCAATGATCTCTGAAGGACCTTTCAAAGATCTCTATAGATTGCTTCTTTGAGGCTTTAGGAGATGATTGAGAGCCAATTGTTGGTCTCTCTCAATGGTCACCCGGCGATCTCCATCTGTGTAAAGGGGCCCTTAGTATGTGACAAACTACCGTACAGAACATTTCAGGGACACACTTTCACCCACAACTTCTAAGTCAAATGCAGTAGCAGGCTGTGTGTTTCTATCAAGCACCAAATTTGTAAATGTAACATTATCTTGTCTGATGTTATCTTGTGTTCCTGTTGTGGTAAAGTATCGTGTGCAAGAATAAAAGTGTACCTCCACTAATTAAACACACACACACACACACACACACACACACACACACACACACACACAAAACACAGGTATCTTGTATTATATGCCAGACAACTATGCAGCTGCAGAGTTTCTGAAGCTAGATTACCCATGTTCAGTTTTGTGCGGAAACACACTTCAAAAATGCAAAAGATTACACTTTGCAGATGTTGTTTGGCTTTGCAAATGAAGTGCTTTGAATCAAATTAGTTTGTCTTGATTGAGTTTATTCACATGGGAAGCGTGTCGTCTGCTGTGGCCTGCCTGCTAATTTGCTCCTGTATTTGTGAATTTTTTCCCTAAATGTGCAGTGTGTTTGTAGAACAAATACAGCATCAGATTAATTGTTGTCAGTACATCGTCGTATTTATTAATACTACTGAGGAACACTCCCAAGTTTGCTGATATAACGCGAATCCCCCAGAATTCAAGTGTTGAGATTTGAGGAAATATCTGTCAGCTCTTCCTGCCAACTTCTCTGTTTTTGATCTCTCCTCGGTTCCTTTCTTCGCCATGCTACAGCTGTCTTGCCTCCAGCTTAGTGTTGACTGTATTCTTTGGCTCCCGTAGGATTTGTCACTGTGAAGGCGATGACGAGAGTCCTCTGATCACACCGTGCCACTGCACGGGGAGCCTGCGCTTCGTCCACCAGGCCTGTCTACAGCAGTGGATCAAGAGCTCCGACACCCGCTGCTGTGAGCTCTGTAAATACGAGTTCATCATGGAGACCAAACTTAAGCCACTGCGCAAGGTGAGACACTATGAGAGCACATATTTATCTGTTCATTAGTTAATCCTCAGTTAATAAAGTCTGGCCAGGTGTCCCAGCCAAGCTCCCACCACGTTATGAAGCAGTAAAGTGAACACGCATGATGCTGAACTTTGAAGCCGTTTTCATGGTCTTTGTTGGGGTGGTTCTGAGTCATGTTATTGGTTTAGAGGCGGTACACGTCTCCTCAAGGCTCTTATCAATCAGCGGGGCCTGCAGATAGCAGGACACTCTAATTAAAATTCCTCCACCCTTCATTAGCTGCACAAAAGAGCCTAAACAAATGTTCTGCTGTTAATGGCTTCCCAGTCCCACGGGTGAATATTGAAGTTGTTCACATGTGAGTGCACCAAGAAATCTGAAATGAGGCAAATGTCATGTTGGTTTATCAAACTGTTTATTTGAAGTGCTCAGTTTCATGTAGGATTACAACACCGACTGTTAACAATCGTTACCCTGTAGGTGTGCAGTGTGATTATCTGTGGATATTTGGAGAGTCTGTGTATGTTTTGCATTGCTGGGCTTATTTCCAGCATGATGCACTAGGCAGTTGGTGACTGACACACTGCAGTACACGACACGATACACTGTGCCAGATATAGCTCAAAGCTCATTTTCATCTTTAGTCCTTTGTGGAGCCTACATAGATTAAAATTGAATTTTTTTAAAGTAATATTATCATTCAATGTTAAACATATTCTGCACTGACAACCCTAACAAAGTTTATTCCTACACAATTACATAAAAAAACTAGTGGAAATGATCAAAATTTTAATTGCAATTTTGAAATTGTGTGCTAATTGCAATTAATCCTGATTAAAGTGAGAAGTATTTTTCTACATAATGCACCTTAAATCGGTCATTTTTCAACATGGGAGTGGACAAATGTGTTTGCTTTCTGCAACTGCAGGTTTATTTAAAGCTTTCAACATGTCAACAATGACAACAACTATCCAGAATATTCTTCAAAACCCCTCATAAGTACTGCAGAAATACTGTACATGCAATCAACTTGGGACCACTTTAGCATTATTGCACCAGTTGTTATACCAATCGCATCTCTCACCTTCCTTTTCCATGTGAGTTCCAGTAGTAGATGGTCCAGTTTGTTTTTTAGGAGGTGGACGTCCATGAACAGAGCTGATGTTAGCGTTGTTTGCCCGGGGTTAGCCTTTAACTTAGGTGTTAGCCCTCCTTGGCAGCTGTGCTTCTGCCTTTCCTCTCTAATCAGTCGGCCTCTTCTCTCATCTCCATCGTGCAGGTCAGGATTGTGCATTGATAGAGCCCATATGTCCACATGTTATGACAGCATTGCTCCAGAAAACTGATTTGAATACCCAGAATAAATAAAATGAGGAGTTTCTGCCATGAATTGGGCTTCACGTATCTGATTTTAGTTGCACCATTCACTGTCTGTCAGAAACTGTACCCGTCTTTCAAAAGTTCCACTTTTTTTGTTCCACAATTAATCACAATTTTAAATGAACGCACCAAGGTGCTTTGCCTCGGTGCCTGTGGCATGGTAGCATGGGCGGCTGTAAAAAAGTGACACTCCAACCTCTACCGGCCCAGGATAGTTTTTACAATTACCTTTTTTTTCTGCGGCATTGACAGAAATGGTAAGTTAAATTTGTGTTTATTTCAAAAACAAAGTGTTATTTTAAAATTCTGGCAAATTAAAAGTCAAGAAAATATGGCGATACAATGATAGAAGCCTTTAGTTCCACTTAATTTTGACCCGGCGAGATGAAACAGAGGCGGACAGACAGAAAGACAGATACACACAGCCACAAACAGACGCACTAACCGATTACTGTATGCCTCTGTTTCACCAAGGCATAAAAAGCATCCCAATCACCAGATTGTTTAGTTAATCATGATTAACTCAATTAATGTGCTCACCACTAAAAAACATAAATGTTTATAACATTATCAATAAAAAGTTCCCAAATGCCATTGAACATCTATTATATCTGAGCATCACATTCAGGTCCAAGCCATCCACACACTTTATCATTACATTACATTGTTTAAGTGTCTTTCAGCCACTTTTTCATATTGCATTTAAAACCAGTAAAGCACTCTCTAATACTCAGTGAAAGTTTTACCCATGATTTTCAGTGCTTGCTTATACAAACTATTAAGTGGCTGCATCAGCGTGTTGTGCATGTGAGACGAAGTTGTAATGCAGCACAACAAATATGAAAAAATCACACATGCATATATAGTTTAGCTATATGCATGACTGTTAACTGCTCTGCGTGGCAGGCAGCGTGACCGCCTTATTTCTCCTCTGACTGAGCCACCATGCCAAGAAGCGCTTCATAGCATTGGATGTTGATCACAGCAGCTGAACGCTCGCCATCAAATATGTTTCCCCGCCGCTGAGCTTTTCCCAGCAATGGTCAAGGGAGCCAACGATTTCAGTGCTTCAAGCGTTTGAACGTGTGCATCTCCTTCTGAATGTCTGTGTGTGTGTGTGTGTGTGTGTGTGTGTGTGTGTGTGTGTGTGTGTGAGTGTGGCGCACCTTTCTAACTTCCTCAGATGTGTTCTGCTTTTGCTCACAACAGTGGGAAAAACTCCAGATGACAGCGAGTGAAAGAAGGAAGATCATGTGTTCGGTCACCTTCCACATCATCGCTATCACCTGCGTGGTGTGGTCGCTCTATGTTCTGATCGACAGAACGGCAGATGAAATCAAATCAGGTCAGCACACACTCGCACAAACACACACACGTGGGCTTTAGCATAATGTCATGTTTTTTGGTTTTTTTATGTAACGCACGCCACATTCATCAAATCCAAGTCATTCATTTTACACACACACACACACACACACACACACACACACGACTGTAATTCTAAAGATGCTCAGTAGCTGCCAAAGTTTCCAAATAAATCTGCAGAATGTTTTATTTTTTCTCTTCGCTTTGACGTCAGAATTGTAGTCAGAGTTTTGCAAAGTATTGTCAACGTCTCATTCCAAAATGTCCCTCAAGACTTTCAGAGTGAAGCTGTTTTGGCCAAGCGAGGTGGTTCTCAGTTTATGTTGGCAAGACAAGCTTATTTTTATTGCACATTTTGTGTACAAGACAATTCAAAGTGCTTTACATAAAACATTGAAGCATTACAGCAAGTTGCAGAAGGAATACATGAGAATTTAAAAGCAAACAAAAAATTAAGATACACTAGAATAAGACAGAAAAGGTGCAAGAAATAAGTTACAGTGCATTGTGGGTAGTTGAAGGCCGTTTCATGGTCGGTCTCCCTAAAGACAGGAAAGGAGTCAGCAGCAGATCTTTATCAGGATAAAGGTGGGCGATTACTGCTGAGTGTCTTTGTGGATCACATGTTCAGTTTGTCTGCTGTGTAAAGTCTGACCACTGCGGGATAAAAGAAGTTGTTGATGCGTGCTTTTTTCTGTCAAATACAAGGCACAACAGTTCATGTTTAGGGCTTGTATTTATTATCTGTGATTTCAGTATCTCTGTATAGTAAGCCTTCAGGCAATCTTTTCTTGGCATAAAGGCTGGAAATGCTCTACTGGGTCTAAAAGAAATTGTCCAATTCTTACAAAAAAACACATTTAGAAAAAAAAATGAGTAATCATGCCAGAGCAGTATTTTTAAAGATGCCACTTTTCCGTGAATCTCAGTAGTTTTCTGGCAACTTTGTGTAAGCTATCGTTTAACATAACTCGATGTATTATTATCAGTTTAAAATCTAAAAATTATCATTATTAATGATCTGAAAACATCTAAACAGTTTATGAAGGCTTTATGATTGAAAAATTAAGCGTTCCATCTCATACAAAACCCACAACTTTGTTATTATGGTCAGTTATAACTGAAAAACCCTCAGTTGTCCACACTGACCTTTTGACCTCAGAAACGGCACTGGGGCAGCTCAGTGGCGCAGTGGTCGGCAAGAAGGTGGTGGGTTTGATCCCACCCCTGGCCAGTGGTGACCTTTCTGTGTAGAGTGTGCATGCCCCCCCCACCCCCACCGTGTCTGCATAGGTTTTCCCCGGGTACTGTGGTTTCCTCCCACAGTCCAAAGGCATGCATGTTAGGTTAATAGGTTAACTGGCATCAACTGGGCTTTTTTGAGTTGGCGCTACAGTGGACTGGAGTGTACACCCCCCCCCCCCCCTCCAGCAACCTGAAAAGGATTAAGTGGTTCAGACAACAGCCCCTGTGGTTATGTTTTTGGGTTCAATGTTCTGACCTGAGAACAAATGAAGCTATGGTCACCAGATGCACTACGCAGGTTTACCTTTGGACCCTCTTGTGTGACGATGGTTTTCTGGTCTCAAAGCTCAAGGTCATAAGTGTAGAAAAGAAAATGTAGAAAAATAGATTTTGTCCCTGATGTACATCGATGGATTAAAGATGAGATTGATGCTCAGATGAGCTGTGACAGGGGCACGGATCTGCGTCTCAGCAAGTCTCAGCTAGATAAATATTATCCCAGTAGTTCAGAATTGCACATTTTATGGACGTTATGGGGCATCTTTATGACTGTGTGTACACGTGGATGTGAAAATCCAAAGACATTATAAGTACTTTAAAGAGCAGCCTGGTTTGCTTCTTCCATCCGTCCAGACCAAAGTGAACAGTGGCAGCTGTGGAGAGTTTGATGCTGGCGTCCCCGTCACGCCGTGCTCTCACTGTCAGCCTGAAATAGAGCGTGTTGCTTTAATGATGAGTTGTTATCGCGGCTGCTGGCACTACCTCTGCTGCTACTCGTCCCTCCCTGGCATATTTGGCACTTCTGACACAGTGTACAGATGGAAGAGCAGGCTGTGCCTGTTTAGCCCAACCTGACTGTTCAGACTTGTTTCAGTCCCTGTGGGGGCCGTCAGGTCCAGTCGCCATGGTGATGGAAATAGGTCTGCTTTCCTATTGCCAGATCACACAGGACTAATGCTATACTGCATCATAAGAGACTTGATCTGTTGTTAAAATTCACTCAGGGGTTGATTGCATGATGAATTATTTCCTAACTCTCATAACTGACTTTTGCACTTTGCCTTTTCTGTCATCTGTTTGTCCGTTGTAATACATGACGCTTACGCTTTCTTTACTCATGCAGCCGGAAGAATCCCAGGTAAACACTCCAACTTTGCCTATTTTAGCTTTTGTGTCTTCCCCATCAGCATCTGTATCAGCTGTTATTTTCACCACTGTGCTTACACCCCGTTTGTTTTCCTACCCTGCCTCGATTTCAGAACGGAATTAATATGCCGGCAGCTTACATTCACAGCACCTTACTGAACAGCAGACACATGCAGATGGACACACCATGCTGTAATTTGTTTTCTGTGGTATATTTTGTGGTTGAAGGTTTTGATTAAAACAAACCTCACTGTCATTTTCTCACACAACAAATGTCACAATAATCTCTTCTCATAACATTTGATATAAAACACCTGGCATCTCTGCCCGCACAGTCAACATCACGCTGCTATATTACTGTATGTTCTCCCTGTCTGGATCGCTGATTCTCCCATGATACATTTGTAGTTTTATATTCAGTGGATATACTGTAGTCACCCCCTGCCTTAAATTTAAGCTGCACATTACTTTGTATTACAAGTATGTTTTTGCAACATGGTGCATTTTTTTTTTGTTAGTCATTATTATTGAAGTCCAAAAAAAATCATCCAACCACTGCATGCAGTCTGTAGTTTTTCTTCTTGGACGTCTGTTTCATAATTAAAACACAGAAGTAAAGTTGCACTTTTTTCGCTCGAGTAATATTGTGAAGATGAGAACGTTGCACTAGAGTTTCGTGTCTTTTCACTGTGAGGTAATACAGAAGTGTTTTCAGGCAAAATAACAGCTGTTTTTGTGTCACATCTTCTTTTTACTTAAGTACATTAGCAAATTGGAGTATGATGTTAATCCGTGTACTCTTTGTTCTGTGTGTGTTTCAGAAATGAAATATTGAGAGAACAGCCAGAAATAGCTGAATTGAGCCAAAACAGGATAATGGATCTGATTTTGGTAGTTGGTTTTTCTGTTTTATTGTTTGGGTCGCAGCCAGAAGCAAGTAAATCATGCTAATTTGTTGAAAAGTCAAAGTGTTCATTTCTATAAGACAAACTTTATTGACAAACGCAACAACCGAATCTGATACTTTACAAAAAAAAAAAAAAAAAATGATAAGTGGGTCTCAGTGTGAAAAAAGTTAAATGCACTTCTGGCTGTGACCAAAAAGGAACGGACATGAAAAAAAACAACTAACCAAATCTGTTATCCCGTTTTGGCTCAATTCTGATTTTATTCTGACAAGGCTAAAACCATATAACAGCTGCTGCTGGTTGTTCATTCTTAGTTTCAGAAAGAAAATATTTAGAGAATGAAGAGTGCATGGGTTGATGTTAAAAACAAAATTTTGAGAAAGAGCCAGAGTAAAAATTAAGGAAAATTTGATTGCCAGCACCAGAATTGAGCCTAATTTCACACATCATATTGTCCATTTTTCTCCCATACGAATCATCAACATTTCCTGAAACAAATAAATGTTGTTCAGTCATACATCTTCCCCCCCCACTCCTGAACCTGAGTACTTTTAAAATAAATATATTTGGTTTTCTGCCCTGAGTTTGACTTGTGCACATGTCTCCTTCCGTCTCTCCTCTGCTCCTCAGGAATCCTGGAATGGCCTTTCTGGACCAAGCTCGTGGTGGTGGCCATCGGTTTTACAGGCGGACTTGTTTTCATGTACGTCCAGTGCAAAGTCTACATCCATCTATGGAGGAGACTGAAGGCTTACAACCGGGTCATATACGTGCAGAACATGCCGGACACATGTAAAAAGCTGGCGCTGGAGAAACCCCCTCTCCTGGAGCCCAGTCTGGAGAACAAGGAGGCTCTGGCCCCAGCCCAGTCAGACACAAACTCCTCCCAGTACACAGAGACAGAGGACTACAGCGTGGAGGTGCTCCACGTCTGACATGCCGTAGGTTATCCTGCTCAGGCAGCACACGCGTACGGGCCCACAGTGGGCAGCAGCAGTCATGGAAGTGCTCGGTGCCTGAGGAACACCCAGCCATTCCCCCTTCTCTGACTCCACACTGATCCACTGTTCTGATCCACTCACATCCCCCCTAACAAATCCTGTCCACAAAGTACCCACCGACAGACCCACCACGATCCCAGTCCACTCCCACACTTCCAGACACAACCTCCTGCTTCCTGCACTCTTGCATCCTTCCCTTTCTTGGAGCTGACTCTTTGTCCTAACTTCTTTACATGGTGGAAGAAGCTGGGAGCACATGACTCTGTAGACTCTACACACATCCAAGATGGTGTGCACCCCTGGGAGGGCAGGACCGAGACAAAATGGACTCACTAGCAGCTCTGGAGGTCTAAATGTCTCTGATGGGTAATTTGTGTGTGTGAGTTTTTGGATTTGTTCATTTTTACCTCCTGTGAGTGATGGGCCAACCTGCCGTGGGTCAGTATGTAGCGCCAGGCAGCGGTCCAGCTACTGCTGTCTCTGTTGCTACGGTCTGTGAGTGGCGCTCTGGTCCGGATCCCACCAGGTGTTTATCTAAACACGCATCCAAGCACTTTTATTTTTTTTTAGTTCCTACAACCCCTCACTTCTTCTCGTTCCCTTATTTTCTTCAGTATGACATTTGTCTTGTGTGTCGTACACGGTGGAGAACACACTTGAACAAACTTTGCCTCCCGTGCAGCATTACAGATTAACCTTCCTGTGGATGAAACAAAGGAACTAGGGTTCTAAAAATGAAACTGTTGTAAAAAATGAGTTTTAAATGGGATGTGTGTTTTGTAGGTGTAATGAAGAAAAGTCCAGCTATGTCTTCTGTACCCCATCATGGAACTTTCTGAAGGCTTTGAGAATGTAAACTTTTTTAAAATGATAAAAACATAAATATACTGAGGGGAAAAAAAAACATTTTTTTTCTACTGACAGGAAATTTCTAAATAATTTCAGTGTCTCAAGATCCTAACAGGAGTGTGTGGGTGTGAGAAGCATCGCTCTTGTTTTTCTATCATGTGAATAACAAAGTATTTCCTGAGTGACATTCCATGTGCAGTTTTTTATTAAACATTATAATTTGTTTTGCTGGTCGTGGAATATGCCTGCAGGAATCCACAGCTGCTTGTTTTCCTTTTGTCTGCCTGAACCTTCACATATTTTGATTTAAAGCAACACTATGTAAGATTTTCACCTTAAAGGAGTCATTGACAGAAAAATTGTGCTTTTGTAGGTTTTAATCCTCTGAAATGTGTCTACTGGTCATGTGATTATCGAAAAAATATCAAAACACTTACTTCTCTTTAAAAAAACACACAGCCTTTATCTAGTTTTTCTCTCCAAGAAGCTGAAATGTCACTAAAACGTAAACATCACTAGCCTTGATACTGGCCCACTGCTCTTATTGGCCAGCCTAGCTGTCTGTCATGTAGATGGGCGGGGAGCCAAAGACGTTAAGAGCCAACAGTGGTACTAGGAAGCTCATGTTTATATTGTTATTTTCTTTAGATTTAAGTCACTCTAATAGACATCACTGTTTTCGCCTGGGTCACTAATCCAGAGTCAATAATATATCATGTCATTCTGCTTTATTTTGTTACAATATTCACTGTGATGCTACATTGAACTGTTAGCACCATCAAGGCAGCTAGCAGTTTAGCCACTAGCCTTGCCTCATTCCCGGATGTTTCTGTGTTTATTATTCTCCAGGGACCGGTCATATCCTATCAACCACTTAAACCACAAACCCGTGATGCATTATTTCATTAATTATTAAGACAAATTTATGTTAGTTGGCTGTGAGCCAGGATCTAGCTAGCCAAGATTAGTAATAGTGACATAAGAGTGAGGGTGAAGTTAGGGAGATTTAAAGAGACATGCACTGAAACCAGTCATTCTTAGAAAGGCTAAAAAAGATGATTCACACTTAATGTAGCAATAGTTAAATAATGAAAGACAATTTGACCAAAATATGACACAAGCATTTCGTTAAGAAGTATGTGGGCTGTTAGAATGTGGATTACAAAGTGCATTCAGTGACTCATTTTAAAATAACGTTTTCACAGTCATTTTGATGATATGTGGTACACCCAAATAGGGCACCACATTTGGAAATAATACAGAGAGACTGTCATTTTATTTTTATTTTAAGAGTATCTAAATATATTTTGAGATTGTGGACGATCAAAAATATTAACATTTGATATGTAGCCCTGTATAAATATTTAAGAGTAAGCAGCGGAACCTTAGGCACTGCGGTCGTTCCACCCCAGGTAAACAAATAGGGTGCACTTCCGGCCCCCCCCTTTAGTACTATCTGGAGAAAGACACGAGTGGTCCTGTGTTCTGTCTTTCAAAGACTCTTTTTGTATTTTACAGACCCAAGAGCAGACGCGAAGGATCACGTCTTTTCACGCTTTAAAACTATTTCTTTTTGTTATTGTGGTCACCTTCCCGGGACCCGTAACAAACTGTGGGGGCTCGTCCGGGATCTCTCCTCTACAGTCATCGAGGGAAGATCCAGTGATACCAGAACTACGAGACAACGGTTGCCAAGCTGCTACATCAGACACGTCAGTCAGTGGGTGTCCAAGGAGGAAGATCAAAGAGAAAGAAAGGATCTTCAACCAAAAGTGGAACTGCACTGCTGTCAAGAAGGTAAAACGCAGCCTAGTCACTGTACAAATAATACAACACTCGAACTACAGATAGCTAAAGTACCATGTCGACAGCACGAAAAGAACTGATATGGAGCATCAGAGGACGCTTGTTTGCCCTCTCAAGTAAGGATCTTTTCGAGCTAACAAAGAGCCTAGCAGCTGGAGACAAAGACACACAGTTCAGTGAAGACGATAATGAGAGCTGTATGGACTATGTCAATGCATATCTACGGTCCCCAACTCTGCTGAAACTTGAAGATGAGGGAATGAGTCAGTTGCTGATGTTGGATGACCTGCTCACTAAAGTGATACAAACGAGTGGCTCCACCACGCATTCAGCTGATCAGGCTGCAATACCAACCAAGTCAAGTCCTCATCCATCCAAGATGTTGCCAGATCCACCATCACCATCTGCTGTTCCACCAGGCACCCAAGTTAGTGTGAACGCAAACGCAGAGTCTGTAGAGGAACTGAGGAAAGCATATGAGACACTGGGAGAAAGACTAAGACTGTGTGAAGTTGTGACACTCCAACCACCTGTAGCACCCAGTCGTCAGAGCCACTCACAACCGCAGCCAAGGGAACAAGGAAGTCCAGAAAGGCATGTCACTCTCAAAGACCTTTCCTACCTGCCTCGGAGAGAATTCAAGGCTTTTGGAGGACAAATTGGAGACAACAGCTCTGAAATCAATTATAACAGTCTCATGAGACAGATCAATGAAGGATTAAAAGAAGGATTTTCTGAAGCAGAGGTCATGAGGGGGGTACTGAGAATTGTAAAGCCTGGCACGTTCAGGGACATGCTCATGCTCAAAGATGAACTGGTTCTTTCTGAACTTCAGGGCTTTCTCCGATCCCACCTTGGAGAAAAGGCAACAACAGAGATGTTCCAGGAGTTAATGTGCGCCCGACAAACTGAGCAGGAGTCCCCTCAGCAATTCCTATATCGCATGATTGGGCTCAAACAGAAACTCATCTTTCAGTCAAAACAAGCCACTGCAGACATTTCGTATGACCCAAGGACAATCCAGGAAGTGTTTCTGCACACAGTCTATCAAGGCCTGGGAGTGAAGTATGCAGACCTACGGCAACGACTAAGACCTCTTATATCAAACAACAATGTAACAGATGTAGAGATTCTTAGTGAGGTCACAAAGATAATCAGTGATGAGAATGAGCACCAGCAAAGGTTAGGACAAACCCCTCGTCTGAAGTCAGCACAAAGCGCTGTGATTGCAACAAAGGACACGACAGCCAAAGACCAACAAGTCTCACAGACAATCAAACAACTTGCTGCACAAGTAGAGACTCTAACCAAGATGGTGACGACTTTCATGGAACAGAAAGCTGTAAACTCCTCCCCTCAGCGTTCTCAGCCTCCAGCCAACCAAAAGAAAACCTATCTCTGTCCGAAATGTACTGAACAAAGCTTACAGGAGTGTAGTCATTGCTTTGTATGCAGTGAGTCGGGACACAGAGCGGTTGGATGTCTGAAGCGACCCAAGAAATCAGGGAAACGGGAATCGGTCTCTGTCAAGGGACAGCCAGAGATCGGTACAGAGTCAAAGTCCCAGCCAGTAAACTCCTCCTCTGTCGAAGCTTCAACTCCGCGCCCCAAGTACCAGAGCAAGCAGCTGAGAAAGCAGGTCAAATACAATAGAAGGAAAATGACAGAGGCATACAGGATCGCAGGTGCAAACAGTCGACAGTCAAGCTCCAAAGGAAAGACAAACTATGACAAACGATGCAAAGGTGTAGTCCTGCAAGTAGGGGACAGAGTGCTTGTGCGGAACCTGGGTGAAAGAGGTGGACCTGGCAAGCTAAGGCCCTACTGGGAACAAACAGTCTACATCGTGAGGGAGCAGGTTGGAGACAACCCCGTCTACAAAGTAAGTCCAGAGACAGGAAGTCGTCCCATCCGTACCCTGCACAGAAACTTGCTTCTCCAAGTCAACGACTTACCAGTCGACATCGTTCAAAGTCCAGTTGCCAAGTCACAAAAGAGAAACAACAGACCTACCGATATAAGACAAAACACACTGGAAAAGTCAAACAGTCCTGAGGCGAGTGATTCGGAAGAAGACGAACCCCTCTATTGGTTTTGTGTTCCTAGACACCTGCAAGAAAGTCAACGTCCAGTTGACCAAGTCCAATGTGAGTCACAAAGAAGACGGGGAACAACACAGCAAAGACAAGTACAAGTTCCTATTCAACCTGAACAAGAAAGAGACAATATTACGGAAGAAGGACAAGAAATACAAAGGGAAAGCGAACAAAACGTGGACCAACTTCAACCAGACGACGACGGGGAAGTGCTTCATATCCACCAAGATGTTCCTGCTCCTAGTCCCGGACCTGCAGCTCATCCTGAGCTGGTGCCCAGTCCAGAGCCAGACCGTCGTCCTGAGTCACCACCACGTCTGAGGCAGTCCACCAGACAGAGACGACCCAACATGGTGTTCACCTATCCGTCCCTGGGCCAGCCAGCCTTCCAGACTCGTCCGTCGGTGAACACTGTCAGTGTCCAGCAGTCAACACCATATCCTTTTATGTGCTACCCTCCTTTCTATCCTCAACCTTTTTATCTTCCTTCTTTCACCTCTAACTACTTGCCATGTCAGTATGCCATTCCTTGCTATTAAACTAATCAGATCTTGGATAATACCTGAAGATGAAAAGAAAGACGTTCCAGAGACTTTTGAATAGAGACTTTAATAGTGTTGAGATTTTGATTTGTTACTGTTAAGTGTCAGGAGCCACTTTTGTTGTTGGGGAGCGTGTGGTACACCCAAATAGGGCACCACATTTGGAAATAATACAGAGAGACTGTCATTTTATTTTTATTTTAAGAGTATCTAAATATATTTTGAGATTGTGGACGATCAAAAATATTAACATTTGATATGTAGCCCTGTATAAATATTTAAGAGTAAGCAGCGGAACCTTAGGCACTGCGGTCGTTCCACCCCAGGTAAACAAATAGGGTGCACTTCCGGCCCCCCCCTTTAGTACTATCTGGAGAAAGACACGAGTGGTCCTGTGTTCTGTCTTTCAAAGACTCTTTTTGTATTTTACAGACCCAAGAGCAGACGCGAAGGATCACGTCTTTTCACGCTTTAAAATTATTTCTTTTTGTTATTGTGGTCACCTTCCCGGGACCCGTAACAGATACATAAGCCTTTGACCAGGTAAATGTTCCCTCCACCATAGCCTGTATGGAGCCAGTGTGCCTGCAACAATACTAGTAACTTTGCTCTTCCTGGTAGAAAGTCCCAATAGCCAATCGCAGTGTGCTTTGTTAGTCATCAGCTAAAGTCGTGCCCTGTGATTGCCTAATGGGACTCAGCCTCAAAAATGTGCCAATTCAAGTTTTTTAGCATCCGTCCTAGGAACAGAAATGCTGCTTAATGCTGCTGTAAGGGATTGGGACCCACTCAGGCTATGGTGGAGACATTCACTTGTTCAAAGGTTGATGTACTGTCAGAAGGATTTTTTAAAACTTCTATTATGGTGAAAATCTTACAGAGTGCAGCTTTAAAAAGTCCAAAATTCAGGCTGTACCATTGATTCAAATTCAGATTTATTCTAGTTTCACATCATGCACGTTCATCCGATGTTTATTTATTCTGTATGCATTTAAAAAAACGAGAGAATATAGCGCAACCTCTGATGTTTACTTTTAGCATAGAGATGAATTTCTAATCCATTCTGGCTAACACAAAATCTGTTTCATTGTCTCTTGTCTTGTTTTTCACATGGCAAATCTCCCTTTAATTGCTTCTTAGTTTTTCATGCCTGAGACATTGTGACTTGAAGAAAACGTCCACTGCATAATTTAACATTCAGGATAAATTTTCTTGTCAGTGCAACTTTTTCCACATTGCTCAGAAAGCACACATTGTACCTGACTAAAACCCACCACCATGGTGTGTGTGCCATGTCTACGGATCATCACACATGAACAAGCTGACTGGGTCTCCACCTGCTGGGGTGAACGTGGAGGTGCAGGCTGACATGGGCAACTCAAGGTGATGTTTTGGGGGGGGGGGGGCTTACAATTATTGAAAATGCTTTAGTCTATGTGAGAGCACAGCAATGTCGGGCTCACGTTGAGCCTCACAGCCAGGTCTAGCAGCACCCACATTTTTACAGACTCTGCTATCAGAATAGCCTCTGTGAACAGCGACAGTCCAACAAGATGCTTGATGATTACTGCTCAGCAGAAGCAGCAATAAATGAAACAGCACTTTGCTTGCTTTTTTTTTTTTTTTTTTTAAATCATCCTGTATTTATGTATATGCCCCATGGTGACTTGAAATGTGGAGTCTACTATAATTTTATTAAATAAATGAGCCAGGGGACTTGTCATGTGTCAAGTTAGATTAACAAGAAGCTTCTCTGAATCTTCAATACCCAGGAGGCTCAGTGCAATTAGACAGATAAAAAAAAAAGTGCAATTACCCTAATGTTGTTATTCGAGTCTACAATTACTGGTGTTTAAGGGGTCCAGATTGTCTTCTGGAAGTGAAATTGTTTTTTTTTTGTTGTTGTTGTTGTTGTTGTATTTATTATGAACAGAAAGCTGCAGTTTCTTCATTTAAAAAGCCCTTTCATTAGTCATTTTATGCCACTTACACATTTTCCCAGGCCTAAGTGCAAGAGAGTTATTTGCAATTTTTCTTTAATGTATTTTGTAATTTACATAGATATTAGAATTGTATGGGATAGCAATTATAAAATGCTTAAGGGGTTTAACTTGACTATAAAAAAACTAGTTGTTGAACAATATTAAAGCAAATAGATGAGTGGTTTTCTTAAAACTGATCATTAGATCTTTAGATTGTTTTTTAAGTTTCTACTCAGAGGAGCTGGCTCCTTTCAAGAAGTTTGTCAAAAAAAAGTCATTCTGATGAAGATTGAGGCCAATTTAAGACATTTCCTGCCTGTGTAGCCGTTTCCTTCTTTCTTAATGTCTGTAACCATGAAGCAAGTTCTTTATTTCATTTTCTCTGTGAGCAGGACATTACTGAGATTCTGCTGAGCCTCAGTATTTTAGACTCTTTTCTGTCTTTACCCTGTCAGTCAGATCTGATCATGTCTGGGAAGAGTGTAACTCGCATAAAAGCTTCATTTTTGTTTACTACTGACTGGATTTGAACATTTGACTGTTTCCCTGTCTTATGATACCATCCCACAAATTTGTTTGTGAATTTTCTTTTGAAATGGAAACTGTACAGCCTTTGGTTAAGAAAAAAATGTTTTTAAAATAAATGTTGGTGTGTTTTCAGTTCATTTTTAGCATTTGAACAAAATATGTAGAATTTAAAAGAACCAAATAAAAATGAAGTTACTTTTAACATTTTGAGTGTTACATTTCATCCTGATTAAATCATGAATTTTAAATTTAAATATGATTTGTTTTTCTGTCTATTGCTGAAACTGTTTACAAGGGATGTAGTGATATATCAGCCGATATTCACCTTGCTGACTGATATCAGCCTAAAGCCAAAAAAGATAAGATTCAACAAAGGCAGTGATGGATATTTATCATCTGGGAATGAAACATTTTAAAGTATTTCACTTCAGTTATTTTTCATAATGTTGCTCTCACATTAAAGGTGGAATGCAATATAAGAACAAAAAACTACATATTTTTATTAGCCATTGCCCAACTTATTGTAAACGTAGGTATTGACCCAAAATTTTACAATTGTGTATCCCTAGTATATACATTTATGTTACACTATGAAGAAGAAGCAGGTGGCCCAGTGATCCCAGGAGCTATGTTGTTGGGGACTGTTGGAAAAATTCCTTATTAAAAATCAGGCAGGATCAAAGTTTCAGCAGATTTAATATGCACTGATGAGCGGAAGACAATACAGAGTACAGCTTTCACAGACTGCTGCAGTGCATTGGCTTAACTAACAGAGTGATTCTGGCTATATACTGTATATCCAAAGAGCCGTTGGGGTGAGGTCACTTCTTGATAGTTCATTCATGACTCAATTGATAAAGTTTGCTGAGCCTCCTGATTATTTCATTCATGACTCAGATTGTATCTGCTGACTACATGCAGGAAACCAGTTGACATTAGTGATAGGGCTGGACGCAGTCACAGTGATAGAACTCGACATTCACAGTTGACAACCTAAGTTACATCAGCATCCTTCAATCTGTTTTTTCCAAACTCAACAACTCCAAATACAGTATGGTAACAGGATTTCCTGAGTCAGTATATACATTAAGCTTTATATTTATATATGAAAAATTCATATACACCAAAATTCATATAACTAAGTGTAGCATAGAATTTTTCCATCACTTTCCCCTTTGATGCCCAAAAGGCATCATAAAAGAAAAGAGTAAGTTATGACGTTGAAAACCGTGTTTTTAACAATTCTTTGTCCCACTGCTTCATCACCTCACCAGGTGACCAGCAAAAGAGTTCACTAGTGGTTAGCGGGCACTGTTGAGTCCTAGATTCGGGACCTTTTGGCAATGGTTGATTCCTGTGGATCTTTCTGACAGCTGTGAAGGCCAGCAACAGGACCTTTGTGGCGTGGTTTCAGGCAGATGATCCTCTTTCCATTGTATAGTCATACTCGAATTATTGCTCGTTGAAATGAAGTAGTCAGCATCTTCACAATGTCCTCACGATGGCAGTCTGGGCCCCTCCTTATCTGCCTCAGTCTCCTTCTACACTCCGCCTGAGAGGAAAGAAAAAAAGAATATAAGTCTTGCTTACAAAATCCAGTGGTGTTTTGTTTTTATTTTTCTTACAATCATAATTCAAGTTGATTAAAGCAGTAGCAGACAAGACTGCTTTAATTCTCTTAGTTTTAAATAAAATGTGCATCAGTGCAATATATATCAAATTAATCTGTACATTGATTAGTCATTCAGTTTCCTCAGTGAGTCTCCTGGTTCTTCAAACAGTGTAGTGTGCTATGGTCACTCCTCTTGATATGCACACTCATTCAGCCCATAACACAGGATTACAAAAATAATTTTTTTGTAAGTTGTCTGTGTTTTTTCAACTGATTTAAGACAATTTTGCACCGCTGAATCCGAAAATGACATCAGTTTCTCTTGATCAGGTCAGGTTTTTATGCTAAGTTAATTTTTTTAAAAATCTGATCTTCTGACTAAATCAATTACATTTTTGTGACATTATCGGTTGATTTTTGTTAATATTTCTCATCCGAAATAGATTTTTAAGAGAAAAACTCATATTCTACCACAATTTATTGATTAAATGTTACAAACTTTGATTACTGTAAATTGAATAGTAGACATTGATAAAGGTAAGTACATGTAAATTGAATGTTACGTCATCATTGTTCAAAATTCAGAGCTTCAACTTCCGTTTATTTGAACCTCTAGAATGCTCAGCGGCAGTGATGTCTCTCTTCAGAGTCCAACAGTAATCAGCCATCATGACAATGTCATAAATTCGGGCATGCAAACTCTTCAAAGT
The DNA here is from genome assembly GCA_020510985.1 of Pholidichthys leucotaenia. Lineage (NCBI taxonomy): Eukaryota > Metazoa > Chordata > Actinopteri > Cichliformes > Pholidichthyidae > Pholidichthys > Pholidichthys leucotaenia. Next base: position 334,903,097 of record CM035841.1, read on the forward strand.
TCGAGAAATTTCAAGAAATAAAAAAGAATTTTGCAGCATATAAAGTGAAAATACCCATACATGTAAACAAAAACATAAAAAACATGTGGCCCATAGTTCAAAAAGTTGACCTGATTGAGCAAAACCAATGTGATTTTTGCATTCAGCACATCAAAACTGTCCTAACTCAGCTAAAAAAAAAAAAAAAACTTCGACAATAAATTTGGTGTTGACCAGTGTAATTAGGCTTTACTCCAAACTTGACCAGATTTGCAAATGTATTATCAGATCATATCGGTTAATCAATCAATCAAAGCTATATTTGTATAGCTCTTTTTCCAGACAAAAACTGTAACTCAGAGTGCATAATAGATAACAGATCATTAGGATTAAGACAAGCGTATTTAATGTTTTTAAATCATATTTCTTTCATTTTCTGTTTGCTCTCACTTTAATCTTGTAGAAATTAAAATTTAACTCACCAATAGAAGAAGCATCTTCTTAGTTTTATTTTGTTTACTGTGTTTACCTATGGAGAAAGCAAAACAAAAACAACCATCTCTCCAAATACTTACCACTTACCTGTATACAATCTAAACCCAATTCATTTGAAATGTGTTATTGTGCAAACAATATGTTTTGACGGTAGACATGACAAGGCAAGCTTATAGGCTAGTGATCATTCACATATTAGTTGTATCTATGATGGGATGGATTAAAGGTGGCAGATTAAGCTAAGGATTTCAGTCAGTGTTCATGCAACCAGTAAGAGTTTACCTCAAAGAAGAATACACTTAATTACCTGCTTGATGGTCCCTTGGTCTGCATTTCCTTAGACATATATTGAATGTTTAAACCAGTAATTTTCTAGATTTCATTTACCCATAATATATTCACCTTTTATGTCAGTATTTAACTTTCTTCAGCTTCATTTTTCCCTGTGTTTACCAGTCTGTTAAAAGGTCATTAAATTCATCACCTTTGGTTTAAATTCAACAAAGTACCTCATTCACCCTACCAAGTTATCAATGGATTCAGTAAAATACCCTTTTAACTTACTAATTCATGAATTTAGCAATTCCCATTCTTATCAGGCATACAAAAATTGATGTGTGTGTGTGTCTGTGTGTGTGTGTGTGTGTGTGTGTGTGTGTGTGTATTGTAGAGGATGACTTTCACAAACGAGACTGAGTTTATTTCTCAGGAAAGGTTTATTGTGAATCTATATCCTCTAACAAGCAAAGTATCTCAGCAAAGAGGCAGAACAATCATTCTTCACAGCTCTTATACTCTCCAGAGACACAAAACCTCCAACATCAAATATCACCTCCCCAACCCACAGTCCTTCAGTAAACATATAGCCTCCGAGGCTCCTTGGTGTCTCCATTGTCTCTCAACTCCTCAGCCTCGGGGGCTCCTGCTGGGACATTCTTTCTGACTTCCTGTCTCTCAAGAAACCACTTCACACCTCCCGAGGTCTCTGCCGGGTCAGGTCCTCTTGGACGTTTAGACGTGAAGCCTCCAGAGTATGCACCGTCATGCCTACTAAATATATGTGAGGGAAAATGCATACCATACATGCATACCATATATGCGCCCTAAATGCGCGCCATATAACCCCCCCCCCCCCCAAACGTCTAAATAAGGACAACTTACACCCCAGATGCATAGAATCATGACATATCACACAGAACGAAAAAAAAAAAAATTGGCACAACATATCACACATCCAACTGCTTGGGCTTCAACCTCCTGCCATACCTGCTGTGAGCAGGTCTCGCTCTGCCTGTGGCTGTCTCTTGCATCTGTGGATCAGAGTCATTAGCACATCGTTGTGAAAGCTTAGAAGAGTGTCTCCCTGGTGGCCTGCCACGGCAGGGGGCCCTGGCTACTTGCACCTGTTCATCAGCTAACACAAACGCGGGTTTGAGTCTGTTAATGCAAACTAATTCCTTCCTGTCTCCCAAATCGAGCAAAAAATGCTTTTCCCCGGTTTCTAACACTGTGAACGGTCCATCATAAGGTGGTCTTAAACCTAACCTCTGTGCGTCGTGTCTAACAAAGACGAATTCTGCATTCTTTAAGGCTTTAGGCACAAAAATGCGTGGAAAACTGTGCTGAACTGGACCGGGGAGGGTGTTTGATCCTGCGTTGCTCTGCAGCAGCTGAGCGGGGGGGCGATCTGGTGCGGGGTTCTCAGGAAGGAATTCTCCCGGTAACCGGAGAGGTTGGGCGAAGACTAGCTCGGCCGGAGAGGCTTGCAAATCCTCCTTAGGTGCTGAACGCAACCCTAATAAAACCCATGGAAGCTTATCAACCCAATTTGTGTCCGTGAGAGCCGCTCTGAGGGCTGCTTTCAATGACCGGTGAAAGCGTTCGCACAAACCGTTGGCCTGGGGGTTATATGCAGTTGTGCGATGAATTTTCACCCCCAGGCTGAATGCCATGGACGACCAGAGCTCGGAAGCAAATTGGGGTCCTCTGTCAGACGTTATGTCTGACGGGACTCCAAAACGCGCGACCCAAGCCGTTAAAAAAGCGCGCGCAACGTCTGCTGCTGTGGTTGACGCCAGGGGAATCGCCTCTGGCCAGCGTGTAGTGCGGTCCACCATAGTTAGAAGGTGTGTGAACCCCTGTGACAGCGGGAGGGGTCCCACCAAGTCAACATGCACGTGGTCGAAGCGTTTGGCTGGAATGTGAAAAGGTTCTAGAGGGGCCCGCGTGTGCTTGTGTACCTTTGCTCTTTGACACGCTGCGCAGGCTGCGGCCCATTCTTTGACCTGTTTACGCAGCCCCGGCCAAACAAACTTCTCTCCCACCATTTTGATCGACGCGCGAATGCCCGGATGTGCCAGCGAATGTATTAAGTCAAAAACGCGGCGACGCATCGTTAACCTGCTCGGCGGCCATGGCTGCATAATCTAACCCAACGCAGACCGGGGCTGTGAGCGCTTCCGCGCCGCAAGCCTGGCCGGAGTCTACAGCCGCCGAGTCTGCCCCCTGGGGGCCTGGCAGTGCAACTGCGCGCGAGAGACAATCTGCCACTACATTGTGTTTGCCCGCCATGTGTTGAATGTCGGTGGTAAACTCCGAAATCGCGGCCAGCTGTCTCTGTTGTTGGCTCGACCAAGGCTCTGAAATTTTAGCCATTGCAAATGTCAATGATTTGTGGTCTACAAACGCGGTGAAACGGCACCCTTCCAACCAGAACTGGAAGTGGCGGATGGCCAAATGCAGGGCTAAAAGCTCCCTATCAAACGCGCTGTATTTACGCTTGTTATCACGCAATGTTTTGCTGAAAAACGCAAGTGGTTGCCAGCTCCCTGCTACCAGTTGCTCGACAACCGCCCCCACTGCCATGTCGGAAGCGTCCGTGGTTAGTGCCATGCGAGCTGCTGGCACCGGGTGTGCCAATAACGCAGCGTTCGCGAGGGCCGATTTGACCTGTGAGAAAGCGCGCTCCCGGTCCGGGGACCACTCGACCTTAGCTGCAGGTTTTTGCTTCTTTAGTGCCGCGTACAATGGGTGCATGAGCCGTGCCACGTTGGGGAGGAAGCGGTTATAAAAACTGACCATCCCCCAAAACTCTTGCAGTGCCTTAACTGTCTGCGGTTGGGGGAAATCCGTTATCGCGCGCACTTTATCAGGCAGCGGGACCACGCCTTCTGGAGACACGTGGTGCCCCAAAAAATCGATTTGCGCTACCCCGAATTGGCATTTCGCTGGGCTAATTATCAGCCCGTGTTCTGTCAGCCTCTGAAAAATGGCTGTGAGGTGGCGTTCGTGTTCGACTTCGGATGCACTGGCTACCAAAATATCATCCAAATAAGCGAACACGAAAGGGAGGCCGCGCAGTACTGCATCCATCATGCGTTGGAACGTCTGCGCAGCGCCTTTGAGGCCGAAAGGCATGCGCAAAAACTCGAAAAGCCCGAAAGGGGTTATAACTGCCGTTTTGGGTATGTCTTGCGCGCGGACTGGGACTTGGTGATAACTGCGCACCAAATCTATTTTGGAAAAGATGCGCGCCCCTGCCAAATGTGCCGAAAAATCCTGGATGTGCGGAATCGGGTAGCGGTCGTGTGCTGAAGCATTATTTAATCTGCGGAAATCACCGCAAGGGCGCCACGAGCTGTCAGCCTTGGGTACCATGTGCAGGGGTGACGACCAAGAGCTGTTCGAGCGTCTAACAATGCCCAGTTTTTCCAAGTTGGCGAATTCCTCGCACGCGATGGCCAGTTTAGCTGGGTCCAAGCGCCGGGCTTTTGCAAAAACAGGGGGGCCAGAGGTAGTTATGAAATGCTCGACCCCGTGTTTGGCAACTGACGCTGAAAATGTTGGGACCGTGAGTGCTGGAAACTGATTGAGTAGTGCATGAAACTTACCACCCGCAGCTGTGACATTGGGATGTGCAGAAGGCAGGGCCACCCGAGCTGTGCAGGAGATAGAGTAGAAAGACAGTGCATTTACAATATGTCTATTAGCAAGATCAACTAACAAACTGTTTGAGCATAAAAAGTCAGCACCTAGCATGTTGTTGCTAACTGCGGCTACGACGAAGGTCCACTCGAAGGTGCGGCCGTGGAGGGATAGGAGGAGCGTCTTCTCCCCATAGGTTTTGATCGTGGAGCCGTTCGCCGCTAACACCAGGGGTCCGCTGGCAGGCGTCAGCATGTCCGCGTAGGCAGGCTTGACAAAACTTAGCTGGGAGCCTGTGTCCACCAGGAATTCTTTCCCTGAATTTGCGTCTGTCACGAAAAGCAGCTTGTTCTTCGTGCCGAGAGTCGCAGCTGCTACCGGCTCTCGGTCTTGGCGTTTCCCTGGCGCTGGTATCGGCACGGTGGGATGCATCTGCGCGCTCTCTCAGCGAAGCGTCGATGGTAGAAACAGAGGGTGTTGTCAGCTCCGCTTCTCCTGGCCTCTGCCGCTGCCGACGTCAGTGGATCCGGTGCTGCAGCCTCTGGTCTCCCCTCGTCTCGCTTGGGTGCGTTCAGCTCTGCTGCTGCTATCGTGGCTGCGTGCCGTCTATGTGCGTCGATGAGCCGCTGCGCCTCCTGGCCCAGCTCGTGGTAGTCACGGTTGCTGAGTAGCTGTGAGCTGGCCAGGGTGACTCTCACTGCTGGCGGTAGCGTTCTGAGGAAGAGGTGGGCGAAGATAAAGTTGTCGTCATCCTCGCCTCTCAGGCTCATCATCTTCGCCATCAGATCTGCCGGCCTGTCTGCTTCCCCTTCTGTCAGCGCCAGGAGCTTCTCTGCTCGCTCTCCCAGCGAGGGAGTGAAGGCTTGAATGAGGGCGGCTTTCAGTGCGCCATACTTGTCGTCTTGGGGCGGGTGGTTGGTCAGGCTCTCCACCCGCTGCGCTGTGAGGCTGTCCAGCTTCGCGACGACATGGTAGAACCTCGTTGCGTCCGCTGAGATTCCCCGAAGGTGGAACTGCGCCTCCACAGTGGTAAACCAGGAGTGCGGGTTATGTTGCCAGAAATCGGGCAGCTGTAGTGTGGTAGCTGCGTTAACCCGGTTGGCCCATGAAGAGTCCGGCGTGGAAAGCTTGCCGCCACCGGCCATGGTTTGTCGTAGGTCACCAGTGTAGAGGATGACTTTCACAAACGAGACTGAGTTTATTTCTCAGGAAAGGTTTATTGTGAGTCTACATCCTCTAACAAGCAAAGTATCTCAGCAAAGAGGCAGAACAATCATTCTTCACAGCTCTTATACTCTCCAGAGACACAAAACCCCCAACATCAAATATCTCCTCCCCAACCCACAGTCCTTCAGTAAACATATAGCCTCCGAGGCTCCTTGGCGTCTCCATTGTCTCTCAACTCCTCAGCCTCGGGGGCTCCTGCTGGGACATTCTCTCTGACTTCCCATCTCTCAAGAAACCACTTCACACCTCCCGAGGTCTCTGCCGGGTCAGGTCCTCTTGGACGTTTAGACGTGAAGCCTCCAGAGTATGCACCGTCATGCCTACTAAATATATGTGAGGGAAAATGCATACCATACATGCATACCATATATGCGCCCTAAATGCGCACCATAATATATATATATATATATATATATATATATATATATATATATATATATATATATACAGGTATATATATATATAGCTATCCAAGTTAAATTGGCTATAATTTAATTTGTTTGCTTGCCAAATAATCTAACCTATATCAATAATTGTTAATCCCCAATAACTTTTATTCTTCAAACATTAAGTGTCTTCTTTTATAACTATGTATTTTAAACCAACCAAAATTTAATCAGTTTTGTCTCTAAATTAATAAGATTTGCCAAACTTATCATATTGTCTCAAAGTGAATATATAGGGAAAAAATTGCCTACAAATAAGGAAATTGTTCATAAAGTATATTCCAGATATTGCCCCCCCTTTTTTCTTTTTTTTTCTATCACCCCAAGGGCAGGGAGACAAACATAGACCAAATAAATAATTCAGGACAAAACAAACAAACAAACAAATAAACACACATTAAACAACAGAAGAGAGAAGAAGAACAGAAAAGGTAGAAGAAGGTAGCTTATTGGTGTCATCTGAAGTCATTCTAAATGTAGAAGATAATGATCAGGTCATCCAAGTCCAGTCTCTAAATGTCAAACTTCAAAACGTCAATAGTCAGTTTACTTTAGAATCAAACTATATTTCATTCAGATTGTCTTTAGGCCTTCTCCCACTGACAGTGTGTCATCAGGGGTGCCCGCATTTTGATTAAGCATGCTGATCAAAAGGATCCTTTGTCAAGATTATCTTTACTTAACCATGGTTAAGTAAACCATTTACCAGACGATAAATGTGGTTATCGTCGGGCGGTGGAAGGAATACTTCGAGGATCTCCTCAATCCCACTGATACGCCTTCCACAGAGGAAGCAGGGTTTGGGGACGAGGGGGATGACTCGCCTATCACAGGGGCTGAGGTCGCCAAGGTGGTTAAAAATCTCCTTGGTGGCCGGGCCCCGGGGGTGGACGAGATTCGCCCTGAGTACCTCAACGCCCTGGATGTTGTTGGGCCAATAATAATTGCTGCTCCTCCACATTGAAAGGAGTCAGTTGAGGTGGTATGGGCATCTGATTAGGATGCCTCCTGGACGCCTCCCACTTGAGGTGTTTCACGCACGTCCCACTGGGAGGAGACCCCGGGGCAGACCCAGGACTCGGTGGAGAGACTATGTCTCCCAGCTGGTCTGGGAACGCCTTGGTATCCTCTCTGAAGAGCTGGAGCAGGTGGCTGGGGAGAGGGAAGTCTGGGCTTCTCTGCTTGAACTGCTGCCTCTGCGACCCAGACCTCCAGAAAAGTGGTAGAAGATGGATGGATGGATGGATAACCATGGTGTCAAACATCTTGTGAAATACTGAATATCACTGTCACTTAGGACGTGGATTCTAATAAAACTAAGGTCTCAGTGTCTCGAAAAGAAAAACATTATTGTATCCAAGTGTCATACTTGTTGTTATTGTGATGTAATTTTATCTATCTTAAAGATTTGAAATACAGTCAATAATCATTTTCTTTTAAAATTTTGTACATACTGGAGGAATAAAACTTTTAAACCATTCAGCTCGCCGTGTCCGCCTGCATTTATTTTATGCCCCCACACTGGTGACCCTGACGAAGAAGGAACACGAGGCGAACACCCCGGAGATGACCCGGACGGGAAGCCTTACAACGCGTCACGGTGCGTCCCTTGCCTGATTTTTTACCTCCACACAGGTGACCTGACGAGGGAGAATGACCGTCTGCTGCCTCTCACTGCGCTGTGGATCCCAAAGGACCAGAGATCACCTACATCCTTCGCACCCACACGGGAGCGCGCACGCCTTGTCCTCTCTCCACGATGCGACCTCCAGAGCCAAGAGCGCAGCGCTGGGACCGAGACGCACGCAACCTTCTGATCAGTGACACGAGCAAACGCACAGAAACAGCCTGAACAGGGAAGACCATCAGCGCCGACTGCGCTGATTTCCATCAAGCTCCCTGACCCTGACTTCAACTCTCGACAATGGACCTTCTGTGCAACTTTCAGCTTTGTGGTCACTGCGCCAAGCGCGCGCCACGCACGGGACAATACTGGCTCCACAGACTGATACATCGTTCTCCGCCGCTGCACAGGCCCGAGAAAAACGGCCAATCGCTATCCTCAGAACCTTCAGGGCTGCTTGCGCACCAGGAGCGGACGTGCAGCCCCCACACAGGACTTTGTATGGGTTTCTCAGCTGCGGCGCACATCGGAAATTTGGCCGATTGCTTTCCCCGATGACTTTAGGACTGTTTCCCGCACCTAAAGCCAAACTGCCGAGTCCCTGACACAGCTTCAGTTTATCACAGCCAAAGGGGAATTTGGCCGCTCGCCTTCCCCACATCCTCGCTGGACCAAAACACGAGAGAAGTCAGAGATGTAATTTTTTCACAGCCGCTGTGGATCTCCGCCACGTTTAACAGGAAAAGTTCCTCACCATCGTGGATCCACATGCAAATTTTGCGCGGCCCAGACACCACGTCCCAGGCCAGTACTCGCTTATTCCCACCCCCTCCACCTACTCCTGCACAGAGCTTTTCCCGCACCTCACTCCCAAAGCCGGCCGATCGCCGTCTTGTTCCATTACGCACGACTGCATACCGGCCCGTGCGCCCATGATCGACGGCCGTTCAATGTATTGGAACTCGGAGCGGAGCACACTGCCCTTTTCCACCCCTCCCACGTCCCCCCCAAGGACTGACATGCCCTCCACCAGTTCTACCAGAGCTGGAGCCAAACGACGGGGGGGGGGGGTGTCACAACCCCTTCTGACCGTTCTAGGGGGAGCGGTGTGGGCACCCAGCACACGTGTGGGCACCCAGCACAATGCAGACTGATAATATTCACGCTCAGCAGGGTTTGCATACAGAGAGCCCCTTGGGGGACAACCAGTTAATCATGTGATTGATATGTATGGACTGATATCAATATGTAAATGTGCCTTGCATTCTCTTTTGTCCTATTGTTATACATCCCCGGAGTAAGGAGAGAAGTCTGGCGCCAGTTAATCAAAGCAATTGATATGTATTGACTGTTATGTATATCAATATGTAAATGTGCCATGCATTCTCTCTTGTCTGTATAAATGTGCTGACTTGACATGCCTTAACCAACACACTCAGAGTGCACAAACAACAGTGCACACAGAGCACACAGCGCTGCTGTGTATCTCAATGATGATGGAGGAATAAAACTCTTAAACCATTCAGCTCGCCGTGTCCGCCTGCACTTATTTTATGCCTCCACAACATCACCTTTTCTTTACCAACACTCAATAAGCACTTAGGAACTGAGGACACTCACTGAAGCTTTGTAAATAGTAAATGGCGTTCACTTACATTGGTGTGAAAAAGTGTTTGCCCCCTTCCTGATTTCTCATTTTTTTGTATGTTTGTCACACTTAAATATTTCAGATCATCAAACAAATTTAAATATTAGACAAAGATAACACAAGTAAATGCAAAATGCAGTTTTTAAATGAAGCTGTTTATGATTAAGGTAAAAAAAAATAAAAATTAAAACCTACATGGCCCTATGTGAAAAAGTGATTGTCCCCTAAACCTAATAACTGGTTGAGGCACCCTTAGCAGCAACAACTGCAATCAAGTGTTTGTGATAACTTGCAATGAGTCTTTTACGGCACAGTGGAGGAGTTTTGGCCCACTCACCTTTGCAGAATTGTTGTAATTCAGCCACATTGGAGGGTTTTCGAGCATGAACCGCCTTTTTAAGGTCATGCCACAGCATTTCAATCAGATTCAGATCAGGACTTTGATTGGGCCACTCCAAAGTCTTCATTTTGTTTTTCCTAAGTCATTCAGACGTGGACTTGCTGGTGTGTTTTGGATCATTGTCTTGCTGCAGAACCCAAGTGTGCTTCAGCTTGAGGTTACAAACAGATGGCCAGACACTGTCCTTCAGGATTTTTTGGTAGACAGCAGAATTCATGGTTCCATTTACCACAGCAAGTCTTCCAGGTCCTGAAGCAGCAAAACAGCCCCAGACCATCACATTACCACCACCATATTTTACTGTTGGTATGATGTTCCTTTTCTGAAATGCTCTGTTGCTTTTATGCTGGATGTAATGGGACACACACCTTCCAAAAAGTTCAACTTTTGGTCTTGTCAGTCCACAGAGTATTTTTCCAAAAGTCTTGGGGCTCATCGAGATGTTTTCTGGCAAAACTGAGATGAGCCTTTATATTCTTTTTGATCAGCAGTAGTTTTCATCTTGAAACTCTGCCACGCAGGCCATTTTTGCCCGGTCTCTTTCTTATGGTGGAGTCATGAACACTGACCTAAACTGTGGCAAGTGATACCTGCAGTTCTTTGGATGTTGTTGTGGGGTCTTTTGTGACCTCTTGGATGAGTCGTTGCTGTGCTCTTGGGGTAGTTTTGGTCGGCCGGCCACTCCTGGGAAGGTTCACCACTGTTTCATGTTTTTGCCATTTGTGGATAATGGCTATCACTGTGGTTTGCTGGAGTCCCAAAGCTTTAGAAAGGGCTAGAAAATTGAACTCAGCTTTCCAAAGATGTGATAAACCACAGTTAATTTATGTTTTAACGGTGGGGGGGGGGATCACTTTTTCACACAGGGCCGTATAGGTTTGGATTTTTTTTACCCTTAATAATAAACACCTTCAATTAAAAACTGCATTTTGTGTTTACTTGTGTTATCTTTGTTAAATATTTAAATTTGTTTGATGATCTGAAACATTTAAGTGTGACAAACATACAAAAAAATGAGAAATCAGGAAGGGGGCAAACACTTTTTCACACCACTGCATATAGTGCTTTTTCTCATCTCTAGATGACCAAAGCTTTTACAGATCCTGCCATCCACCCATTCACGCACACATTCACTCACTGATGGCCATGCACAGGTGATGGCCTGACCCACCAGGGGCAACTGGGGGTTCAGTGTCTTGCTCAAGGACACTTTGACGTGCAGACTGCAGACAGAGCAGGACTTGTAGGTGGAATTCTTTCCCATTCTTGCTTGAAGCAAAATTTCTGTTACTCAGCAGTCTGGGGTCTCCATTGGCGTATTTTGCGCTCCATAATGTGCCACACATTTTCACTGGGAGACAGGTCTGGACTGCAGGCAGGCCAGTCTAGTACTCACATTCTTATACTACAAAACCACACTGTTGTAACATGTGCAGAATGTGGATTGGCATCGTCTTGCTGATATAAGCAGAGACGCCTCTGAAAAAGACGTTGCTTGGATGGCAGTATATGTTAAAACCTGTACATACTATTTAGCATTAATGGTGCCTTCACAGATGCGTAAGTTACCCATGCCACGGGCACGAACACACCCCCATACCATCACAGATGCTGATTTTTGAGCTTAATGCTGATAACTGGATGGTCCTTTTCCTTTTTAGCCAGGAGGACATGATATTCATGATTTTCAAAAAAGATTTTAAATGTGGACTCATTAGACCACAGCACACTTTTCCACTTTACATCAGTCCATCTCAGATGAGCTCAGGCCCAGAGCAATGGGAGGCGTTTCTAGGTGTTGTTGATATATGGCTTTCACTTTGTATGGCAGAGTTTAAGTTGCACTTCTAGATGTAGCGACAAACCGTGTTAACTGACAATGGTTTTCCAAAGTGTTCCTGAGCCCACATGGTAATATCATTTACAGAATGATGTTGTTTTTTAATGCAGTGCTGACTGAGGGGTCAAAGGTTGTGGGCATTCAGTGATGGTTTTTGTCTTGCCACTACCATGCAGTAATTTTTCCAGATTCTCTAAATCTTTTGATGATGTTATGGACTGTAGATGATGAAATCCCTAAATTCCTTGCAATTGTACATTGAAAAACATTCTTAAACTGTTGGACTATTTGCTGATGCAGTTGTTCACAAAGAGGTGAACTTCATCTGGCCCTTGCTTGTGAACGACTGAGCCTTTCAGGGATGATCCTTTCATACCTAATCATGACACTCACCTGTTTCCAGTTAACTTGTTCACCTGTGGAATGTCCAAAAAGGTGTTTTTTGAGCATTCTTTAATGAGTGGGGAAAGGGGTGTCAGTTAAAATTCAAGCTCTAGTGGATGGGGACAAGATGGCTGTATCAGACAAAGAAAAGGCAGAAGTCCTAGGTAGACTGTCAGGAATCTAGAAACTCATAAAAGTGATCGTATATTAGTTCGTTACCTCAATAAAGATTCAAGACACAAAATTCTATTTCTCATGAGCTTTTGTTTACTTGCAATGCAAGGAGCACAAACCTGGTTACAGGAGATCAGTACTAAAGACAATCATCAGAGTTCAGACAATTTATACACAGCAGTTTGCATGATCAAACAGAAACATCTATCATATACTCCCTTATACAATCATGATGAAATATGCTGACATCAAAGAAAAAGGAACAGTTTCACTTTATCAGAGTCCACCTTTGTGTTCTAAGGAGTAACAGTTTCTTAGGGCAGGTCATACTGTGCAGCCCAGGTCATCATGTGCCTTAAGCTAAATCTACCATGAAAGGAGAACTGGAATTTCAACATAATTAAAATAAGAAAAAACAACTTCAATCTTCATGCATCATGTACAAAACTTCTAATACACAGACAGTTTTAGTATTTTTCAGCAGACAGTTACATACAGTTATATATACTTGATTGGATTATATAAAAATGATAATATGCATACACATAATTTTTCTGACATTCCCTCCTGTTTATCATTTTTATCAATTTAAATCACATGCAATCATCAGTACAATGTATCTTCTCACGATTTTCTACATTGACATTCATTGAGCATCACTTCCAAATCTAAACAGTGGTTCTGTCATCACAATCACCATTACCTTGTTGTCTCAAGTCAGTATATTGTACAGGAACTTCCCGTTGGAGCATAACAGATTGTAACATGTAAGTGTGTTGAGCAAGAGCTCTATTTATTATGGACCTTATACAGGGAATGACACACATGAAAAGCACACAGAATAAGATTAATATCACAATCAATGGGGTTAACTATTTCAAAAGAATCTGCCACCAAGTTCTACTTTGAAACCAATCCCAGAAGCCCCAACCTTTATCTTCATCTAACCCATGCTGTAAGTGTAAAATATCATTCAAATGGCTAATTTTTGTTCTTCATTTAAAGTTGTGAATCCTTGCTCCATTAATACAGTCAGATTTTCCATTGTCCATGCTAATGCATTTATGTGGTGTATAGCTAGAGCACTGCCATACATTGGAAAAAGAGTACTCATAATACCTTTAAAATCACTAATTCTCTGTTTTCCAGATAGTTTACCCACCAACCAATGTCCAACATTATTGCTTGTATTAAACAGAGAGTTCATCGCTATTGTCGCTCCGGGTGTTTCCTCTTCACTCAGTGGAGCAGGGATCATGGGTATTGCAGTCTTGTGTGAATGGGGTAGCAATGAACACACATAGCAAGAAGTATTGATTCCCAGTCCTCTCACTGAAACCACCATGGTACCACAAGTTATGCATATAATCCACGTATTGTTCATTGTCCGTGCTTCGTGGGTTCCTTGTCCTTGAATCAGAAAGAGATTACCACCCCACTCTCAGGAGAAGTGCTGAACACAGAGTCATCAATAATTTTGGTGCCATGCTTCCACCTGAGAGAGTACCCCTCCGGGCCTCTTTCTTCACCAGGGTTGAGACGGCCTTGTCCTTAAAAGGACACGCCCCCTTTGTAACTGGACTTACTCAGGGAAACAAGTTAGTTAGTTCCCTTATAGGCACCCGTAGTCTTTTAACGTGAATCCAAGATGGTCATTCAGCAATACATACTGCAGTGGGAGTGGGAGTGTCCAGTGTTGTCGGTGGTGGTTCTTTACATAGCCTCCAAGTTGCAACGGGTTATCCGCTTTTTTCTGTGGAGGAGAGAGAGCTTCTGACAGGATCAAAACATTCCCTGAGATGTTCACCAAGATCTGTGTATTTGTTAGGCGTGGTTAGTGGTGAGAGGTCAGGTAATACATAAGGACAGTGAAAAACACATTCAAAATGTGATAATCCTGTCTTTAGGTCTAGTATAGAGTTAATGGTTAGTCTGACTAATTTCAGGGCTTCTGGCCAAGTAATACCCTTTCCATGTATAGTTTTTTTCCAGCATTTGTTTGATTGTACCATTTTTCTTTTTACAAAACCTGTACTTTGTGGGTGGTAGATACTATGAAATTTGATCTTACAGCTTAGATTAAGTCTTGAACTGTTTGTGCTGTAAAATGAGTTTTATTATCTGCATAAATCAGTTCTGGAACCCCAAAAACAGAAAAACATAATTTACTAGAGTTTTACACACAAATGCGGCATGTGGGACAAATTTCTGTCCACTTTGTGAAGGTGTTAATCAACACCAAGCAATATTGTAGCTTTCCATTGCTCCTTGAGCATTATTTTATAAACAAATGATGCACTTTTGGCATGTTTTTGTTACTTCTTTCAAAATATTAGGACAGTTTTTCCAACATCCTCATCATTCATTGATTTCCCTCCTGTTGGCACATGATTGGCCATGTGCCACCAGGACAGCTCATTTATATAATGTGGGTGGCAGAGCAAATTTTCGTCAGGCAAGCCAAATGTATATCTAATTATTTACATATGAAACAGGAGGAAGGTCCATATTATTTTAACAATCTTTTAAAACATCAACATCATTAATAAAACAGATGGTTCCTAAAAGATTAATAGCAGTACAGTGAGCAGCGTTATCAGCCAAGCGATTACTGCAGTTAAACAAGTCAGTGCCATTAGTGTGGGCAGGGCAGTGAATAACTGCCACATAACGTGGTAGCATCAAAACATTACGTAGCTGCAATAATTGCTATCGATATTTACTGGTTTTCCTGTGGAGGTGACAAACCCCCGCAGATTCAAGGTAACAGTATGCAGGTGGCATGCGTTATAAGCATATTTACTGTCTGTACAGATAAGTTACATTCAGGTTAGTAGTCAATAGTTCAGCTGTTGGAGGTGATGCAGGTTGTGGAATTTTTACACAATCAGGACCCCAGACAACATTGTTACAGCATAAGCACACTTCTATTTTTTTTACTAAGCAAGCCTGTTGCTCGCTTTTTCCCTTGCTAAGTAGAGAGAGAGAGCTGCCGTTCACCCCCCCCCCCTTGCTGATGGGAGAGAGAACCACCGCTCGCTCCTCTGTTGCCCCCTTTTTTTTTTTTTTTTTTTTTAAATGAGCCATCAGTAAATAACCACAAGGAATTTGGTACAAGCTTAAGGTGTGGCTGTGACAACAAGGTTATAGTGTACGACAATAGTCTAGCTGGTAACAATATGGAATGGTTGTCCTGCTGCAAAACCCCCTTCACAACATAATAGAGGGCATGATCTTCTTATTTGTATTATCCCATGAATAATAAAAAGTGGTCTGTATTGCCCAGCATGTATTTTAGTTATAACTGTAGCCATATGTTTATCCTGGGTACTACAGAAAATGAAATGAGAAGCGCTTATGTACATAAAGTTGAATTGAATTCATCATCAATCATTTATTGATAATTTTTTTAATGCATTATCTATTTTTCTGAGGATTGCTAATTATTTGTTAATTAATTTCTTTGATACCCCCTGTTTTGATACATGGAGACTCACATGCAGCAAAGTTACAGGGTATTTGTTTGATTTTACTGAAAGGAAGTGTGCTAACAATTTTAATTTTAAATAAAATTTGCAGGTAGCCCAGTTCCTTCAAAAATAAGATTTCAATAATTATAGCTTCTTTTTGTGACATCTCTTGAAATAGTTTACAAATTCTACTTAAGAAAAAGAAAAAGAAAATAACTATCTGTGCATTTTTGATATGCTTCAGCATTGATAAATAAGATCAGTTTGTCCAGTTGAACACAGATAGGTTGAATTTGAAATATTGTGTCACACCCTTTCAGTCAAAGGAAAGGCGGACGTTTTGCCCAATTAGAATTTGATTTAATATTTTACAAGGAATGCCCCTATTTCATAGATTCCTTGGTAAATTATGGAGTGCAATGTAGTTCACCCTGACCCAGCTTGGCCACCGCTGAATCAGGAGAAGCACATTCCTCATTGCTAACACATTTCTGAAATATGATGTTGTTACACCATTATAAATGTATCCCGCAGTGCAAAATCATATAAACATCACATCTGTAAAATCAGAGTCCTTTAAATCAGTGTAGTCATCCTTCTTTTATTTTTTAAATTTGGGCCTAATGTAATGTCAAGTTTGAATAATAAGATAAGATAAGATAAGCCTTTATTAGTCCCACAACGGGGAAATTCCAGGATTGCAACAGCACAGGGATAGCAACACTCAGAGCAACAATCAGAAGGCAAGAAAAAACAAGCAAGCAAGAGCAGCTAATATACATATGTACATATTACTATAAAATATATATATATACACACACACACACAGACACACAGTGCAGAGCATTGTAGCTGGATGGAATAAATATATGAATATATGAACACACAGTGCAGAGCATTGTAGCTAGATGGAATAAATATGTAAATATATAAACACCCACAGTATGGAGCATTGCAGCTAGGTGGAATAAATATGCAAGTATATAAACACACACAGTGCGGAGCAATGTAGCTAGATGGAATAATATGTAGATATATAAAAACACAGTGCAGAGCATTGTAGCTAGATGGAATAAATATATAGATATATAAATATAAACACACCCAGTGCAGAGCATTGTAGCTAGATGGAATAAATATGTAAATATATAAACACACACAGTGCAGAGCATTGTTGCTAGGTGGGATGAAACAGCATAACCGTCTATTTAGTTATCCTACATGGTATGATTATGTGCCCATACATATTCTCACCCTCCATAGCGACCGGTATGTTCCTAGTTGTATGCCGGAGAGGACCATTGTGTAAGTCTATTGCATCTTTTGCATTCAAAAAAAAACAAAAAAAAAAAAAACTATTAGTTTGTTACGTCTTTTTGCTATCTCTGATAGCAAATACATATAATACATCTCTCCCGAGTAAATTTACTGGGCAGGAGAGTGCCACAACCACTTCTGAAATACATACTTTGCCTGTGGAGGAGTCTGTTAATGTAATTGGGCCATAAAGGCTCTCAGTTGTTGTTCCACCTCCTGCATTTTGAACCTTAATAGTTCTTCCAGTAAATTTAGCACCTTTGGGGATTTTGCGAACAGTAGTGCGTGTGGCTCCTGTGTCACAAAGAAATTCAACCTCCTTTCCATTCACTAGTAACCATATTGTAGGGGCAAACAACGCACTGCTGTACATAATCAAGTCCAAAGTCTCATTAGGCCTTGTCAACACTTCAGATAGTCTTTTCTGTTGGTCCAGTACTGTCTGTTTGTCCTCAGAAGAGAGTTCATCACAGTCGGTTAGTCATGCTCTTCTGTCTGAGGGTCCTTGTCTATTCTCACCTCCATAATCATTTTGATTTCTACCTCCTCTTCCTTGCTGAAACCTGCCTCTCTGATCATTCTGAAATCTTCATCTACCTCTACTTGGTCCCCTGCCTCCAAATCCACCTCTTTGGCCAAACCTGCAGTCACGGGCCCAGTGACCAGGTTTGCCACAATTAAAACAAACATCCTGATTTCCATCATTCACTTGCATTGACCTGCCTGTCTTGGGTCTAGCCCCACCTTGCACCATCCGTGCAACAAACACTTCCTCCTCACCCTCTACACTGCTCAGGAGCAGTGGAACTGTCCTACTTTTAACTTTTTCTTCTGCATCAACGTGTCCTTTAAAAATGTTACCCCAGCAATTTTGTCTTCATAATCAGGATCAAAATGTTCATTTATATATTCATTCACTTTTTCACCACACACAGTTCTCAGTATTTTAAACATTTCTGAGGGACCTAAATAGTGTATTAACAACAAATCTTTAAGCTCCCGAATGCACCTGGTCAAATCCTCTTCAGGATTTGGTATGCTCTTGGCCGCCTGAATTATTTCTTGGGGGGGTCCAAGGTTTAAAATACAGCCTGTCTTGTTTTGGCTGTCCCTCTTCCACCTTTACAGATTTGACAATTACTGGAAAAGCTGATGTGTGTTCATTGTTTTGAGGGAGATACTTTTGTTCAACTTCTCTGGCCTCTTTCATTAATGCATTATAAGGACCCTCCTTAGGATCAGAAGTTGAGTGAGACAGGGGAGGATGTGCTTCCTCCTCCCCGTGACTTAAGGGCTCCTCGCTGTTTTGACTCTTACACCTTGGTTTTTTGTTTTTTTCTTTTTCATCATTTTTTCTCCCTTGATCTGATTTGGCTTTGGCGTCTATAGCCGCCATTGCCCAGAGATTGGCACATTTAAGTTCAGAACTTAGCTTACTTCTCCCTTTCTTATTGCCTTTAGTTATAAGTTTTACAGTTGATACTAGGACTGCACATTCATCCACATTCAGTGTGGGTTTGAAAGAATAATCTTTTTCCCATTGTTAAATATTTTTCAGGATCCTTTATTTGCTCTTTTTCCTTTAAATGGTAATTATAATTTTTAACTGTTCGACATGCCGTTTCTTCTTTTTTCTTTTGTTTAGATTTTTTCTTGTTTTCTGTTTTTCTTGCGCAATTACCCATTTTTAGCCTTTGTTAATTCCACAGGAATTAAAGTATTTTACCAGGAAAAGTGTGTTATTTCGGTTCAACACACTACCATTACGTCCCAGACGACCCGATATTCTTTTTTGGTCCCAGACCAGGTATCACAACCTTTTATCCTTGTTGTCAGGAAAAATATAGTCGCCGCTATATTACCATTACATGTATTCAAAACCTGGCAACTTACTTATGGTCCCCGACCATTTTTTTCTACCATTACACTCTTTTCAGACTTATGAGCGACACTCATTTATTGATTTTTTTTTAAAAAAAAAGGTTCTTGTGGCTCTTTGTTACATTACTCACTCAGGATGGATTAGGAGATTCTTGTAACGTATTGAGTGTATACTGACTTTTTTGGTCCCTGACCGTAATACAGGAAACTCACTGTATCCTTACACTTAATAACAAAAGACGTCACTTACTTTATGATTGCTTTCTCTTTATTATCGAGGATGGACGTCAACTAGGGAGAGCCAGGGCGCCGGTCCTCCTCCGGAGTTCCCAGAAGGCGGGTTTCCAAAGCTGACCAGTGGTCAGACCGTGCGCACGGATTTCAACCCAGAGAAGGCGTCGCTTCTGGCCTGTTGTCCATCCGGGTCACCGGCACCACGTATGTCAGGAATCTAGAAACTCATAAAAGTGATCGTATATTAGTTCGTTACCTCAATAAAGATTCAAGACACAAAATTCTATTTCTCATGAGCTTTTGTTTACTTGCAATGCAAGGAGCACAAACCTGGTTACAGGAGATCAGTACTAAAGACAATCATCAGAGTTCAGACAATTTATACACAGCAGTTTGCATGATCAAACAGAAACATCTATCATATACTCCCTTATACAATCATGATGAAATATGCTGACATCAAAGAAAAAGGAACAGTTTCACTTTATCAGATGCCCACCTTGTGTTCTAAGGAGTAACAGTTTCTTAGGGCAGGTCATACTGTGCAGCCCAGGTCATCATGTGCCTTAAGCTAAATCTACCATGAAAGGAGAACTGGAATTTCAACATAATTAAAATAAGAAAAAACAACTTCAATCTTCATGCATCATGTACAAAACTTCTAATACACAGACAGTTTTAGTATTTTTCAGCAGACAGTTACATACAGTTATATATACTTGATTGGATTATATAAAAATGATAATATGCATACACATAATTTTTCTGACATAGACCATTTGCAGCAGTGCATAGAGGAGAACATACCTAATCATGACACTCACTCACCTTTCATACCTAATCATGACACTCACCTGTTTCCAGTTAACTTGTTCACCTGTGGAATGTCCAAAAAGGTGTTTTTTGAGCATTCCTTAATGAGTGGGGAAAGGGGTGTCAGTTAAAATTCAAGCTCTAGTGGATGGGGACAAGATGGCTGTATCAGACAAAGAAAAGGCAGAAGTCCTAGGTAGACCATTTGCAGCAGTGCATAGAGGAGAACATCTTGGTGAGAGTCATAGACAGCAAAGACAGCGTAAACTTAGAGAAAGTGGAAACTTAAAAAAGGAAATGAAAGAGGATATGACTGCGTTGGACCTTGAGCTCACAATATCAGAACTTAAGAGAGCTTTGCAAGATAGTGGATACAAAGCTCCAGGATATGATCAGTTAAGCTATGCTATGTTCCGTCAATTGCCTATGCAATCAATGAAACTGGTGCTGAAATTGTTTAACACAATATAGAAGGAGGGGTTTATTCCAAGCAGGTGGAAAAAGGCTGTAATTTTACCTTTTAATAAGCCAGGGAAAGATCCAGCTCATCCAGGCAACTACAGGCCAACAGCATTAACATCACACTTAGGTAAATGGATGGAGAAGGTGTTAGTTTGCAGTCATATGCACTAGAGCAAAGACAATTAATCAACAACTATCAGAATGGTTTTAGAAGAGGAAGATCGAGAGTGGATCCTCTAGTTAGGGTAAGTAATGATATTGAAAAGACTCTCAAAATGAAGAATGTAATGGTTATAGTTTATTTGCATATTGAAAAGGCTTATGACTCACTGTGGAGGGATGAACTTCTTATCAAATTGAATAAAATGGGCATTGGCAGTAGGATGTATAATTGGATAATGGATCTTTTTAACAAACACGAAAATTAATGTTAAAGTAGGATCAGAAGTTTCTAATGACTTTGAAATAGAAAATGGTGTTCCTCAGGGGAGTGTGATAAGCCCAGTTTTATTCAGCATAATGATTAATGACATGTTTGGGGATCAAGAGGAATACATCAAAACAGTGCTATATGCAGATGATGGAGCCATATGGATGAGGGGAAGAAATGAGAAATTTGTGTTAAAAACATCAGGCAAGCAATGGAGAAAGTGGAAAAGTGGTCATATGAGTGGGGATTTAAATTTTCAAACAGTAAAACCTGCTATATGACTTTCACAAAAAAATGCAGAACTGGTACAGAACCATTAACATTATACAATCAACTAATAGAAAAAGTGAGTGAGTTCAAATATCTGGGATTGTGGTTTGATAGTGCATACACATGGAGAGTTTATGTTAAAAATCTGGAGACAAAGTGCAAAAAAGTCATTAATCTCATAAAAGCTGTAGCTGGACATGAATGTGGTGCAGATAAACAGGCATTAATTAACATTTACAGAGCACTAATAAGTGACAATAGACTATGGATGCATGATTTATGGAGCAGCAGCAAAGACGACTCTGGAAAAAACAGAATGCAGCATAGAGCGCTTCGGCTGTGCATTGGAGACATCAAAACAACACCAAACAATGCAATTTTAATAGAAGCAGGAGAAATACCAATGGATATGAGAAGAAATAAACTCGCATTATCATACTGGGTCAAGCTGAAAGGAAGTGAGGAAGCAATTTCAAAAACAACACTACAAGACTGCTGGGAATATATTAACTTCCAGGGACATGGGTTTGGGTGGACAATTGAAAGAAAAGCCAGAATGTATGGAATAGATGCTATTGATACAGCTAACACCAGTCCAGTGAGTAATGTTCCCCCTTGGCTGTTCCCTGGAAAGTAGACATCAGTCTGCTAATGAGGAAAAGGGATTGGCATATAAGTGAAGTTGGTGTTAAAACAAGCATTTACCTCAAGAATAATTATTATAACTACTTACAGCTCTATACTGACGGTTCAAAGAACAAAGAGGGCTCTGTTGGAATTGGAGTATACATTCTAGAGTTTAAAGTGACCATCTCACAAAGACTATCCAACAATAAATCCGTGTATACAGCAGAAATGGTGGCAATAATTATTGGTTTGCAGTGGGTCGATGAGGTCAGACCAGACCGGGTGGTGGTGTGCACAGATTCACTTGCAGCTTTAAAAACCACACAGACACTAAAATCTACAAGGGAAGACTTGGTGATTGAGCTATATCACAGTTTATTTAGGATACACAGGGGTGGTGGAGATTTTCAGTTTTGTTGGGTTCCTGCATATCAAGGGTTGAAAGGAAATGACTGTGCAGACAAATTAGCAAAAAGTGCACTTGTGAAAGAAATAACTATACCATTGTCACTTGGAAAAGGAGAAAAAAAGGAAATGAGCTATGTCAAAAAAGATGGGATGAAGATCACAAAGGTAGATCACATTACAAAATACAAAAATTAATTGCAATAAAGAATTATTAAAGAACAAACAGGAGGGAACACATCATTATGACAAGACTCAGACTGGATCACACAGGTTTAAACAGCACTTTATTCATCATGGGGAAAAGCAATATTGACAAATGTAGAGAATGTGGAGTAAAAGAAAATGTAGAGCACATCTTATTGCACTGTCACAAGTATGAAACTGAAAGAGAAAGAATGGAAAATGAAGTTCGAGAAGCAGGTAGGGAATGGGATTTAACTAGGATTTTGGGAACAGAAGGAGATGGAGAGGCAATAAGGATCATGAGAAGGGCTCTTTTTTCTTTTTTAAATAACGCTGGATTAAGTCATAGACTTTAGGGGTTGGGCTTAGATGACATAATGTTACACACTCTTGTACAGTAGGTGGCGGTATGCACCTTTCAGTTGTTTGCTATCCGCCAGTAACCGAGTGAAGAAAAAGAAGAAGAGGAAGAAGAATAAGGGAATTCCTTTACTTTCCCAGTCTTTTGTTGCTTCTGTGTGAGCTTTTTTTGGAAAGTGTTGAAGGCATCAAATTCAAATGGGGTTTGTATGAGGCAGTCATAGTAATGTAAAAATAGCAGTCACTTTATTATGCTCAAGTGCAATAATTGGTCTGCCTTTTTTACCTGCCCACTTATGTTCATTGCGTGTGTTTACTGAGTTCATGGTTTCTCCGCTTCTCTTTCATTGTCTATATGAAACGCTTTGCCAGACATTTGAAAGGGTCATGGAATGTTAGAGTGACAAAATAATAATTCTGTAAGTAATCTCCCATTATGCTCTACACATATTCTACACATATTCTGTTCATCCCACTGAACCCAGCGCTGCTTCTTTTACATGTGACCTCTGAATAAATGTTGCATCTCTGAACTGAAGAATTCTCCAGCTTATTCTTGGATCTTTCAATCAACGAATCGGGGGTTTTAACAATTTTGATGCCGGTGACCCGGATTGAACTATTCTGAGACGAGTCCAGAACAGATCGAAAGGACCCTTTTCAGACGACTTTGGCGCCCAAACAGAAAGGTAAGCAGAAAACCTTTTTACACGAATTTTTGCACTTTGGCCATACTAAATTTACAGTTGTGTGATTAAGGGGTATATCCAATCTCCAGATTTTATAACTAAATTGGGGGTCACATGTAAAGTCTGAACAAACAGTTTCACGTGAAGGAAAGTGCACGTGTCTTATTATCAGTCTGATTTAAGGCAATCGTGATCAGGACGTACAATTCATGGGTGTATAGTCCTCCAAATTTTAAAGCATTTTGGAGTCAGTCTGAACCAAAATAAAAATGAGACTAGGGAACCGCAGTGGTCAATGATCATCCCTGTTCGTCTCCCAAATTAAAATAGCCAGGGTTAGGAACCTGATGCCGGGGGGAGCCATTTAAAGTGTTCGACCCGATGCCACTAGGGAGCGAAGCCACGCTTGTTTAAATCAGTATAACACTGAGCTTTATGATACAGTACCTCTTGTACTGATGACCTGCTGAGGCACCAGTGAAAATGCCCTCTACATAAAGTTAGATAAGTAGGTGGAGTATTCTGGGAGCAGTCTGACCCAGGATCAATAAAAGACTTAGGGAACAACGGCCATGCTTCCAAATTAAAATAGCCAGGATTAGCCTGATGCCGGGGGGATTTAAGTGTCAGACTCGATGCTGTTAAGGAACAATGCCACGTGGGTGAAGTATTTCGGATGCAGTCTGTTCCGAAATAATTACGAGACTTAGAGAACAGTGGTGATCAGCAATCACCCATGTTCATCTCCCAAATTAAGGGAACCAGGGCTAGCCTGGTGCAGGTTCTGAAAAAAAACAAAAAAACTTTTGTTTTAATAATAATTTACAGTAATAATTTACAGTACAGCGCAAGAGTCTTTTAACCATCCTTAGTGAGCAACTGTCCATAATAATTAAAATTGTAATAATTTAAGGTACAGCGCAAGAATCTTTTAACCATCATTAGTGAGTTGACTGTACAAAAATAATTAAAATAGTAATATTTCAAGGTACGGCACTGTCCGTGCCGTGGGGGGAACAGAGGCGGGTGTGTGTTTTTCCACAAAGGAGGGACGTAATTCACCTCCACTCCTGAGTGGAGCTGCGAGATTGTTTAAAACAGGTTACTGAGAGGAGATTGTTTGAAGTAACAGCATTAAAATGGATCGCTAAATCAAAGTTGTAAGGCTATTCTTGCATGTTGAAAGCTGAATTTAAGGAGACGGCGCTCCAGTTTCTTTGAAAAACAAGTGTGGTCTGTAGACAATAGGCTCCGGGGCCTCCTTGCGCATTCACAATTGCATGTGGCAGAGGCAGCCACATGGCAATCAGTGTGCATGTGCGGGTAAACGCCTTCATGAACCGCCTTCAAGCTATGTCACAGTGCCTCCATCGTGTGGCCAACTGTAGGAAGTGCATTCTTTCATAAATCTACTGCCAAATAGAGCTTCAAATCTTCCTAATAAATTTGGAACCTTATCTCTCTGGCTGAAAGGAAAGCTGTTAAGTCTGTGCATGGTGAAATAAGATAAAGCCCTCCCTCGCCCGCCAATGCGGGTTTGATGTAGTGAGGCAGGGGCTGCCCAATCAGCTGGAGAGAAGAGGTTCAACTTTAATTTGGGCAGAGGGGAGAATAAGGAGATTTATTTCTACTTATAAAACAAAAGAATATATAAAAGTGGGGTAATTTAAATGAAAAAATAACAATAAAAGTGTAGAAAAATCCTAGGTGGAGAATATATAAAAGTGGGGTAATTTAAATGAAGAAAAAGGAAAAGTAAGAAAAGAGTTGTGGAAATGTGTGCGGATGGTGAAGTGAATATTATATTCTGAGAGTGGACAGAAAATGGAAAAGGAAGTTTGGTTTTAGAGAAAAATTGAAGTTTTGTGCAGGACACGAGAAAAAATATGAAGAAACAATTAGAAGAAATAAAGAAAAAAAAACGTAAGAATAAGAGACTTATGCTGCAACGGTGAGAACAAAAGCAAAATAATCAATAAAGACGATAAAAATAGAAAAGACAAAAACACGCTGTTTAATGGCTTGTCTGTTTCTCTATTAATCTGAGACGATGGTGGTGGCTGTGGATCACCGCCCTCTCCCAGTGACCGTGTAAGTCCCTCTTCAGGCCCGCTGGAATTGGCTGCGTCCATCCTCCCCCTCCACGTCATCGCCTAGCAACCCCCTCCTCCCTCCGTAACTACAGTAAAAGAATGTAAAACAAAGGGACATTGAAAGATGGGTCATAGACGATCAACTGATCGCACGTACACTACCGTTCAAAAGTTTGGGGTCACCCAGACAATTATTTTGTGTTTTCCATGAAAAGTCACACTTATTTACCTTCATGAGTTGTAAAATGAATAGAAAATATAGTCAAGACATTGACAAGGTTAGAAATAATGATTTGTATTTGAAATAATAATTTTTTCCTTCAAACTTTGCTTTTGTCAAAGAATCCTCCATTTGCAGCAATTACAGCATTGCAGACCTAACATGATTGCACAAGGGTTTTCTAATCATCCATTAGCCTTCTGACGCAATGAGCAAACACATTGTACCATTAGAACACTGGAGTGATAGTTGCTTGAAATGAGCCTCTATACACCTATGTAGATATTGCACCAAAAACCAGACATTTGCAGCTAGAATAGTCATTTACCACATTAGCAATGTATAGAGTGTATTTCTGATTAGTTTAAAGTTATCTTCATTGAAAAAAAGTGCTTTTCTTTCAAAAATAAGGAAATTTCTAAGTGACCCCAAACTTTTGAACAGTAGTGTAAGTACAATAAATTATATTGTTGCTTTCCATTTACCTTCTGATAGCATCTCAAATACTGAATCTCATTCATGAACATTTAAGTGTTAGTCTGCGTAAGCCATACATATTTTGCCAGGAAGCTGTGTTAGTGCTAACAAGCCATTCCAGATTCAGCAAACCACTCATATGTTCTGAGTGGTTTGCTGAATATATATATATATATATATATATATATATATACAGTATATATATGCGGCGGACTCCATCCTCTCCTCTCCATCACCGCTGCAACTGCCACGACATTGGGACCGAGGTGCGCTGTCTCCCTGGATAATGGGTCACCATCATCTCCCTGCAACAAGGTTGCCAGGCTGTACGGTGCTCTGCTTCCTCCCAGCTGCTCAGAGTCTCCAGCCAGCAAACGCATATACTCCACAGCACACTCACACACACACACACACACACACAAACACTGGGTTAAATAAAGATAAGTAAATCCATTTCTGAGTCTGTGTCTGCTCCCTGGGCTAGCCATTATGTCAGTACGGCTCAGTCAAAACAACCCAGCAAACAGCATGTTAGCACAACGGTTAAACAACTTAGAGGCTCGTGTGGATTACATTGCTTACCAGCAGCAGGTTATCTTAAATCAATTAACCCAAATTAACGGCTGGTTGGATCGTCTGACTGGGCAGCAGGCGTTTCCACCGGCGTCCATCGGTGCTACAGCTCCCACTAGCTCCTCCGTTAGCCAGCCTAGCCTAGCTCCTCCGACCTGTCTGACTCCGGTTCCCACGCCCTCCCGCTTTAGTGGAAAGTTAGGGAAGGCGCGCGGCTTTCTCCTCCAGTGCGAGATAGTGCTCCAACGGGTTCCAGGCAGCTTTCCCACTGAGCATGGCCGGATTGGTTATGTGACCAACCTCCTGGAAGGGCGAGCGCTAGCTTGGGCATACGCAATTATGGCGAGGACAAGCTATGCTAGTTTAACCTATAGCCAGTTTGTGGACGAGTTCAGCGAGGTATTCGACCACTCTGACCGGGACGATGTTCTTACCACCCGGTTATTAAATCTTCGGCAGGGGGTGTAGCAGGATTATCTAATAAAATATTTGTCATAAGGTACAGGAATTATTTTTTTTTTTAATCGTGGGTGTGAAAGGGGGCGGAGTTAAACCGTCACTTCTACACCTGCTAAATTAAATAAAAGCACTCGTAAAAGGGGGCACCAGTCACAATGGACAATAATATTAACGTTAATTTTAATTAATTTTGTACCTTCAATTACTTAATGGATCAGTCTCAAAAGTTAAGTGAGTTCTTCTCCTGCCGTGATTAGGAAACATATATATGCGAAAGGAAAACGCTTCAACTTCTCTCATTCACCCTTTTATTAAACTCATTCAGGTTACATGATATGGCATTCAAATGATGGATAAACAGATTCAAATGATAACAGCGTACGATATCACATCCACTGTTATTGGATTCCTGAACATAAAATCCAGCGTTACACCTCTGTAGAACCAAGGAGGAACCAGACTTATGTTTCAATGGTAAATGAAGGCTGAAATGTCTAACAAAACAACGCAATTTTATGGGGAAAATTCATAAGCTAATTATCTAAAAATGACTTCTGAATTAATCTACAAAAATTAAGGGCAGTTACTTAAAAATGACTAAGAGTCTTCCTTCAGTTTATAGCTTTATCATGTGGCTAAGAGGCCAATTGAGCCCTGAAATATGGGCTATATTCAATTGTAATTTAATTGTTCGGACATCACGTTTTAACCCAGCAGATAGGAGAAGTAGGAGTTTCACTCACACAACAGCTGTAGGTCCACATTTCAGTGGGTCGATACCAGCCGAGTTGGGAGTTAGGACGTTGGAGGAAGCGGCTGCTGCGATGCTTCCTCACAGCCGTGGAAGTGCAAACAGCTGGGGGCTCTCCAGACAATGGCAGCAGTGGGTGGTCTGTCACCGAGCGGCATGACAAGTCCTTGGAAAAGAGTCCGAATTTGAGGTCTCTTGTAGCGGGATAGACCAAAAAAAGACTGAAGGAAAAACTTCTCAGTCAGGCGGATATGAGGCCGGAAAGAGAGTCCAAAAAAATAACAACACAGTCTCTGTTCACTTTAAATTGGGAAAATTAAAGGTCCACTTTAATGGCGTGAAAAGTCATAAAAAAAATGAGAAAAACATTTATTAGGATAAGAATGGCTTCTGAGGTGAAAGAAAAAGTTTGAGAATTTGATTCTCGGAGAAAGCGAGCTCTAATGAAAAAGGTGATTTCTCCTCAGTAACCAGAAAAACTAACGCAGGATTTAACAAACTTCACACAGAACAATTTAGATAAAATGAAACTACACAGGACCTTGAAACGGTGGAATAAAATCTTCCCAGACTTATCTAATCTCATTCTGTCTCTTTCTTGTCTGCTTTTTCTGTGTTCTTAACTTTTTACTTCTTTCTTTCTTAACTTAATCTGCCTTATTCTCACTCTTAATCTTACATCTTATTCTCTAATTCTTTCTTAATCTGTTCTAACTGCAGAGCAGCTTCAACTACTTTTTAAATGACCCCGCCTGGGTCATAAACTTGTGATGCCAATCGCAAGACTGACCAATCGACTTTATCAAATCAGTTTGAAATGGCTGCTATCCAATGTGAAAACATTTCTTTGTTTGAGAGCAGCCAATCAAACGAAGACACCATCCCATGAAATTGCAGAGAAAAATCAACAGTCAGTTCTTCTGAAATTAGGTGCTCAATATAAGATCTAACTAAATTAAATGACTTGGCTAATATTTGGTGATCATGCATTTATACCATTACTCTAATATTACATTTGTTTGAATAACACTCATGAATATAACATTTCTTATGCATAATTATAATACATGCATTCATATTTAGATCAAAGCTTAATGTAGTACAGCAAACCATGGTTGGTGATAAAAGGGATGATTTTCAGTGTCCTTAGGATCCAGGGGAGAAGAGCATAAGCTGAAAGAAACTTAATGTTTAGAACAAATTAAAAAGTCATCCTACATACTGAAACATATTTCGTAGGTATCCGCTAGGAGGTACTGTTGAGCTGTAGATGATTTCTTTTAGGTCCATGGTATCTGGAAGAGATAATCTGGAAAACATTGGAGGTTATAAACCTGTCTGATTAAGCCCTTTATGACCCTTTTAAGAGCATTGGTTTCCTGTAAAGGAGGATGTAATCCAAATGCAGTGTTCACGTTGGAGGTCTGGTCTCCCGAGTTTTATGTTCCTTTGAGCCTTTAAAAGCAAATTCTGATCCTTACAATCTCTGCAAGAGGCAACTGTTTACATTGGGGTCCTGGGAAAACATCTTTGGGTCTGGCCTGGATGAGGCCTGGATGAGTCGATATGAAAGCCAGTGATATTCCTGTAGAATGCAGAAAAGTGGTATTCCTGTGGAAGGAATAAAGTGAAATTCCTGTAAAATGGAGAGAAGTGATCTTCTGCCCTGGTTTGAGGAGACGATGATGCTACAGGGGGGTAGGCCCACGGCTGACTATGCTGTCGATTTCCGGGTGGTGGCAGCTGAGGTGGGGTGGGAGGATGCCTCGCTATGTAGCATTTTCATAAGGAGCTTAAACCCCAGTCTGCGGGATGAGTCGGCCCGTTTAGATAAGCCAGATAAGCTTTCACCGCTAATTTCCCTGGCCATCAGTTTAGATAAAAGGCTTAGGGAGCGGGCAGCTGAGTGGAAGGTGTCCGGTCGCTCGAGTGCCCAGACCGTGCGCTCTTCCCAGGCCCCGCTACTAGCCCTATCTCCCCTTGAGTCTACTAGGACACAGGAGCCTATGGTAATAGGGCAGACCAAACTCTCCCAAGCAGAGAAACAGCGCCGTAGGGAGCTGGAGTTGTGCATGTATTGTGGGGAGGAGGACCACGACCTAGAAGTCTGTCCCGTTCGGCCAAAAGAGGGGGTCCGTGCGTCACAGTAGGGGGACTCACGGACCATCCTTGGCCAAATCCCCTCTCCAAGTGCACACTACCTATTAGGTTCACACATAACAGGACTGATTACTGCACTCACGCCCTCGTTGACTCGGGAGTGGAGCAGAGCTTCATCTTGGGGGAACTTGCAACCCGTTTGGGGCTTCCCTGCCGTCCTTTAAAGGCCCCCCTTCGGCTCATTGCTCTGTCTAAGGCGCCCCTGGCTATAGTGACTGAACAAATGGCCCCGGTCTCAGTGATCGTCTCTGGCAATCATCGTGAGGATCTCAGTTTGTTTGTCCTGCCGGTTGCCTCATCCCCGGTTATCTTGGGCTATCCTTGGCTTCGGCTCCACAACCCATCTTTCGATTGGAGAACAGGAAGTGTGGTGTCCTGGAGTTCTTTCTGCCTCAGCGCGTGTCTCCACTCCGCCACATGTGCCCCGTCCACGCCGCTGGCCTTGCCTGTCTCGCCTCCTCCTGATCTGTCCAGGGTGCCCCCCGAGTACCATGATCTAGGGGCGGTGTTTAGTAAGGCCAAGGCGTTGTGCCCTCCCCCCCGGCCCTATGACTGTGCCATTAATCTCCGGGCTGGGGCTCCGCTGCCTTCGAGCCGCCTGTACAGCCTGTCGGCGCCCAAGCAGGAGGCTATGGAGGGCTACATTAAGGATTCCCTCAGCTCAGGCATCATTCGCCCTTCATCTTCGGCGGTGGGGGCCTGGTTCTTCTTTGTTGGGAAGAAAAATGGGTCCCTGAGGCTGTGCATTGACTTCCGTGCCCTCAACGACATCACCATCAAGGATAAATACGTGCTGCCTTTGATGGATACAGCCTTCGATTCCCTCCAGGGGGCCTCAATCTTTACCAAGCTGGACCTTCGTAACGCCTACCATCTGGTGCGCATCAGGGAGGGGGATGAGTGGAAGACTGGTTTCCGGACCCCAAGCAGCCACTTTGAGTACCTGGTGATGCCGTTTGGGCTGACCAACGCTCCGGCTGTATTCCAGAGACTGATCAACAATGTCCTCCGCGACTTCCTGGGGTCATTTGTCTTTGTTTATTTGGACAACATCTTGATCTTCTCCCGATCCCTGGATGAGCACCGCGTCCGCGTGAGGCGGGTCCTGCAGCGTCTCCTGGAGAACCAGCTTTATGTCAAAGCTGAGAAGTGCGAGTTTCACACCGCCAAGAGGTCATTTCTCGGCTTCACCATCGCCCACAATCAAATCATCACGGACCCCGACAAGGTGAAGGCCGTTGTGGACTGGCCTACCCCCTCCTCCAGGAAGCAGCTGCAGCAGTTCCTTGGGTTTGCCAACTTTTACCGGCGCTTCATTAACAAATACAGTGTCATCGCTCTCCCTCTTACCCGTCTCACCTCTCCAAAGATGCCCTATCGGTGGACGGAGGAGGCTGCGGCCGCGTTTGCCGAGCTCAAGGCTCGGTTCTCATCCTCCCCCATCTTGACCCAAGTGGACCCTGTGTTACAGTTCTTGGTGGAGGTGGATGCCTCTGATTCCGGGGTGGGGGCCATGTTGTCTCAGCGCTCTCCAGTGGATGGGGAGGTCTGGCCCTGCGCATTCTTCTCCCGCTGTTTGTCTCCAGCTGAGAGGAATTATGACATCGGGGATAGGGAGCTCCTGGCGGTTAAGCTCGCGCTGGAGGAGTGGTGTTACTGGTTGGAGGGGGCCGCCCAACCCTTCATCGTTTGGACTGATCATAAAAACTAACTAACTAACTAACTAACCTGCACTTATATAGCGCTTTTCTAGTCACAAAGACCACTCAAAGCGCTTTCATTAATACTAACCCTCTATTCTAAGGGCCTATAGGAAACAAATATCTAGGGACAATTTAGAACAGCCAATTAACCTAACATGCATGTTTTTGGCATGTGGGAGGAAACCGGAGAAATCCCGGAGTAAACCCACGCAACACGGGGAGAACATGCAAACTCCACACAGATCACTGTTGGTCGGGGGCTGGGATCGAACCCACCTGGAGTATCTCAGGACGGCCCAACGTCTAAACGCCCGCCATGCCCGCTGGTCCTTATTCTTTGTCTGCTTCAATTTTACCATCACCTACCGCCCTGGGTCTAAAAATACCAAGCTGGATGCACTGTCCAGGCAGTTCTCCCCTGACACAGCAGAGGTGCCCATCCTTCCCATCCTCCTACCTTCGTGTGTCGTGGGCGCCCTCTCGTGGGAGATCAAGGAGAGGGTCCTGAAGGCGCAGGAGGCAGAACCGGACCCGGGCGGGGGGCCAGCGGGTAAATGGTTCATTCCTTCTGCTGTTCGGGGCGAGGTGATCCATTGGGGCCACTCTTCTAAACTGGCTTGCCATCCGGGGGTTTCCTGCACGATCGAGGTCCTCCAGAGGTCATTTTGGTGGCCGTCGCTGCGGAGGGACGTCACCGATTACATCCGTGCCTGCCCCCTGTGCACCACCGGTAAGACGCCTTCCTCTCCTCCGGTGGGGCTGCTTCATCCTCTTCCGGTTCCTGGCAGACCTTGGTCACACATTGCCGTGGACTTCGTTACTCTGTCTGATCGTCACACCGTCATGCTCACAGTGGTGGATCGCTTCTCTAAGGCCGCCCATTTCATTCCCCTACTGGGACTCCCCACGGCAAAGGAGATGGCGGATCTGCTGGTGCGGCACGTCGTCAGGCTCCATGGGATACCGCTGGATATTGTCTCTGATCGGGGGCCACAGTTCGTGTCGCAAGTCTGGAGGTCTTTCTGTAATGCCCTGGGGGCTATGGTGAGCCTGTCCTCCGGCTATCACCCCCAAAGTAACGGTCAGTGCGAGAGGGCCAACCAGGAGCTGGAGGCTGCACTACGGTGTGTGGCTTCATCTCACCCAGCCTTGTGGAGTTCCCAGCTTCCATGGATCGAGTATGCCCACAATTCCACGATATCATCGGCGACCGACATGTCTCCATTCGAGGCCTCCCTGGGCTACAATCCTCCACTCTTTCCTGAAGGGGAGGGGGACATCACCGTGCCTTCGGTCCAGGCCCATTTGAGACGTTGTCGGCGGGTTTGGAGGTTGGTCCAGACAGCTCTCCGACGCACAGCGGAGCGTAACTCCAAGGTTGCTAATCGCCGCAGGAGGCCGGCTTCAGCTTACCAGGTGGGTCAGCAGGTTTGGCTCTCTACTCAGCACATTAACCTCAAGGGTGAAAGGAGGAAATTGTCTCAGCGGTTTATTGGCCCATTCCCTATCACCCGGATCATTAACCCTGTGGCTGTGCGCCTGTCTCTTCCCCCCTCCCTCCGCGTCTCTCCCACCTTCCATGTGTCCCAGATTAAGCCTTTTTTCTCCAGCCTTCTCTGTCCTCCTCCCAGGTCTCCACCTCCACCAGTGGTGATCGATGGCGACCCAGCGTGGAAGGTCACCTCCATCCTGGATGTCCAACACTGTGGTCGTGGCCTGCAGTACCTGGTGGACTGGGAGGGGTATGGCCCGGAGTGGCACTACTGGGTGTGTCCATCCTTCGTGTTGGACAAACAACTCATCAGGAACTTCCACCGGACGCACCCAGGTAGGCTGGTGCCAGGAGGCACCCCTCGGCGGGGGGAGTACTGTGATGACTCGCTCTCGGCCGCTATCATCCTCAGCTGGGCGCACACCTGCTTCTTGTCAGGGCAGGCCTACTTAAACCCACTCAGCCTGCCGGCCTGCACTGAGCTGTCTGTCTACCAGGCTATGATGCACGTCTCCTGTCTTCCTAAGCCATCCCTGACTCTACGCTCAGCCTCGCCATCTCGGCATCAACTCCTGGAGGATCTCTCCGCCATCACAAGTAAGCCAACCTCTACTCACCTGTTCTTCCACTGCTCCCCTGTACACAGGCAGAACCCCGCGGCGGCAGACTCCATCCTCTCCTCTCCATCACCGCTGCAACTGCCACAACATTGGGACCAAGGGCACTGTCTCCCTGGACAATGGGTGACCACTATCTCCCTGCAACAAGGTTGCCAGGCTGTATGGCGCTTTGCTTCCTCCCAGTTGCTCAGAGTCTCCAGCCAGCACACGCATACACTCCACAGCACACTCACACACAAACACTGGGTTAAATAAAGATAACTAAATCCATTTCTGAGTCTGTGTCTGTTCCCTGGGCCAGCCATTATGTCAACCAGCCTCTATACCTCTGTCCACTGATTACACAGGGTTACAAAAATATTTTTTTTTGTAAGTTGTTTGTGTTTTTTCAACTGATTTAAGACAATTTTGCACCACTGAATCCGAAAATGACATCTGTTTCTCTCGATCAGGCGCTAAGTAAAAACCTGTACTTAGTACTTACTTAGTACTGTACATGTACTTACCTTTATATAAAGGTAAGTACATGTAAATTTGAAACGGAGATAGGCGCCGCCCCATACACCAATGGTGTTCCACAAATGTGGAAGGGAATTAACTAACTAACTAACATGTAAACTGAATGTTATGTCATCATTGTTCACAATTCAGAGAATTTCAAGACATAAAAAAGAATTTTGCATCATATACAGTGGTACCTCTACTTACGAATTTAATTCGTTCCGGAAGAATTCTCGTAACGTGAAAAATTCGTAAGTAGAGGCGCGTTTTACATGTAAATGCCGTAATCCGTTCCAAGCCCCCAAAATTCGGGCATAAATTTTTTATAAATCGTAAAAACGCATCAAAACATGTAACAAATACATGTTACAATTAGATTACTGCACAATAAACATAAAATGAGAGTTTAAAATGAGAGAAAGAATAATAAAAGAAAATAATAAAAGAGAAAGAATAATAAAAATTATGTTCATTTACCCTTTAACTGCTATCGTCGTCGACGTCGTCACCTTTTGCCTTCTTTGGTTCATGTTCTGAACCAAGGACGTTTGCTTTTGTCGGCTTGTAAGTGCTTCGTTTTGTTTTAATACCGTGCTGATCGTTGATGTATTACGGCCATATTTCTTTGGCGAGATCAACCAAACGCATAAAGTTTTGGAAAAAAAAAAAAAACTTCGTGGCCAATGGGATACCAGGAAGATGCTAGGCGATAGCCAATGGCAGAGCAGCTACAGGTATGTTTACGTTCGGTAAACTACGGAAGCTGCGAGGAGCGTGTACTTTTTTGCCTTTCGTATCCTGAAATTTCGTTCGTAACTAGAGGCAATATTTTCCCGTTGAGGCGTCTCGTAACCTGAAAATTCCGTATGTAGAGACGTTCGTAAGTAGAGGTACCACTGTAAAGTGAAAATACCCGTACATGTAAACAAAAATATATGAAACAACATGTGGCCATAATTCAAAAAGTTGACCTAATTGAGCAAAACCAATGTGATTTTTGGATTCAGCACATCAAAACTGTCCTAAATCAGCTAAAAAACCTCAAGATAATAAATTTGGTGTCGACCAGTGTTGTACACTGGTGGGTGACATCCCTGGGACAGTATCACTGAACTGTTCACTGGCTGGACTGGATGTTGTCTACTCTCTTCTGTATCCACCAGACTGCCCTATAAACCTCATAGGATGAGATGTGCCTCTGAGAGCGAGGGCACACATTTGTTTTGCTTCTAATGGTACTGGTGTGTGTCTACGAGATGGGACTGTGCTCCACAGCTGCGGATACAGGAAGCAGACACAAAGGAAGGTCAAACCCCTTTTGCAACTGTGTGATGG
This sequence comes from Pholidichthys leucotaenia, assembly GCA_020510985.1. NCBI lineage: Eukaryota > Metazoa > Chordata > Actinopteri > Cichliformes > Pholidichthyidae > Pholidichthys > Pholidichthys leucotaenia. The sequence continues at coordinate 334,938,766 of CM035841.1, forward strand.
CTGCAGCTGAATGATGCAAGCCCTGGCAAAGGTCAGCTGGTGGACAAAATGTTTCATGGGCTTCGTGGATTGACCCTGTTCGACCTTATGACCCCCACATGAGCCACTCCACCGTACAAAGAACTATTCACATGATGATCAGGAGGAGACATTGGTGGGGGTGCAGGACTTGGTGAGCAAGGACAATTATGTGAATTCACAAGGAGTCGCTGCTACAGTTCATCTGTACAAAGACGTGTTGCCTCGGTATGCCCTCTTAGACATCGCTGCACCACACAGGGGGTGTCCGCAAGGGGGGAGGCATGGGTTGACATACAATGTAGGGACCTACCTTATTCACCATCTGTTGATCGCTAGCGTATTTCACGCCATGTATGGTTGACATGTTAAAATCATGTCAAAAGGGGGAATGAAAGGGTCATGGAATGTTAGAATGACAAAATAATAATTCTGTAAGTAATCTCCCATTATGCTCTACACATATTCTACATATATTCTGTTTGTGTTCTTATGAACAAATACGTTAAGAGTCTTTGTTTGCATTCTTAGGAACAGATATGTTAAAAGTGTTAAACTACAATCTGAAGTGTTAAGCAACCACAATCTGATAAACAGGAATCAGGCAGAGCCATACAGCCCTCTTTCTTTCTCTCTCTCTCTATCCTATTAAGTGAGGTCTGTTACAGTAGTTACACACCCAAATCAACACTCACACACACACATCTCATAATACATCTTAGGGGATAACTAACGTGAATAGCGGATGGCATGTTCACGTCTGAGTTAAACTGGCCAATCAGACGGTTGCGTACAAGTCCATCCTATTGTACGGGGTTGGCCCAACCCACAAAGTTAAATGTAAGTTGCACCTGGAAGTTGGGGTCAGTCTGACGATGCTCCCGAGGGAGCTGCATCCCACTGAACCCAGTGCTGCTTGCTTTACATGTGACCTTTGAATAAATGTTGCATGTCTGAACTGAAGAATTCTCCGGCTTATTCTTGGATCTTTCAGTCAAAGAATCGGGGGTTTTAACACATTCTAAAGGCAGTGTGGCAGTTTAAAAAAAAAACAAAAACATTTAACTTGCAGCTGTTGATGTCAAATAAAAACAGATTTAAGCTAATTTCTCACCTAAAATATTTTCAGGTGAAAAACTTTTCACTCTTGTTTTAATGATATGAGACAGTCCCTCCAGGATTTCGCGGGATATTTTTATGATTGTTGTGGCCAAAAAGCCTGAATTCGCGGGAGCTTTTTTAAAAAGTTGTAATATTTTTAGTGTTTTTTGTACTAAAAGTTATGGGAAGAATTCCAAATTTTAAAGCAGATGCTTTTTTTTTTTTCCCAGTTTACTGCAGTGATATTCTACATAACAATACAAGAAAAGCTCAGGATTGTCAAAAATTTCCTATTATAGTGATTTGTAAATTAAGCAGAAACTTCTGTTATACAGAAAAACTCTTCTGTGCAACAGCAAATACAAGCATTAACACAATATCCATTACAACAGCTAAATTCCATTGAATGCATGTTAAAGAGTAGAGATTTGTAAATTGTTGGTAGCACTTTCATTTGAAAACTCCCTACAGTTTCCAACCACTTGGTATTGAGCGGAGAGGAAAAAATAAATAATTTATTCTGTTGCTCTGTATTGGCTATTGGAGTCTGAAAAAAATACAGAAAATATTCTCTCTCTTTCCATGGCTACCTGTCTGTCTGCTGCATGTCGGTCTTCACACACACACATCTTTCATTTACAGTGGGCCGGCCAGGGGGGTGGGTGGGTGCGTTTGTCCGTCCACACTGCAGATTAACAGTTTTAAAGCTCATTGACCAAATATAGTAATGATTTTACCTTTAAAGATGCATAAAATATTCAAACACTCGCTGTAGTGTAACGTACTCTCCTCACACGCGCTCCCGTGACGGGGTGCTTTTGGGCAGGCGCATGTTTTTCAACACAAACCCAGCGCTTCACACATGTGGTCAGGACTGAGACGTGGCGAGGCATCCACGGGCAGGCTGGGGAAGACGGAGGAAGGCACGGTGTTGAAAACCTCGCGGGTGTGGGTTTTTTTAAATCACACACACTCTGTTTGCTGATGTGTTCAGTTACTCACTGTAAACTATAAACTGACTACTCACCATAAACAAAGAAGTGAACGCGGTGCAGCGATGCATTTGATTGGTTAGACTGAGCGTTTCAGCGCGTTGGAGACAAATTTGATTGGTGAAACTGGCGACGGTTGACGAGGATTGGCCAAAACTGCGGGAAAGTCGTGGTGATTGGACAAAGTTGCAAGGTCGCGCAATAGTTGCACTGATTGGCTGATTTTGCGTGAATTGGTGCGATCGCAACATCGCAAAATCCTGGAGGGACTGATCAGAGGAAATTGCTGCCATGCTGCTATACTGGACAATCCAGAAGTTGATGCACAAGGCCACCCGTGGGTATAAGTAAAACTAGCTTACATTTGCACCTCTGTTGGAGACTAGAATTATTTTACTTTGTAAATACATCTGGGGCTTTAAGAGAGGCAGATGAAATGATTTACAGTCTCCAGTCAACATATTGTACATGTGTCTGGACTGTGTTAGGAAACCTGAGGAAAACGGACACAGGCAGGACAGGCAAAGTCTAAACAGAAAGACCCCTACAGCTCTAGGAATCGAATATGGAACTTTCCTGCTGTGATCTGATGAAGGCTATTGTTAAAAATACACAAATCATTTTACCAAACAAATCAGCCCTCAAGTTTGTTTGAATCGGCACAATTCATAACAACTGTAATGAACATTAGAAGGCAGACTGCTCAGAATGGCTGAATTAAATACTATGAATTGCTACAGTTTAAGTGATGGCAGTAGGTCAGGCCAGATAAATGAAGTCCCTTCACCCACCATTCTCTCTAATATCTACAACAGGGGTGTCCAATCATGTGGCATGGAGGGCCAAAACCCTGCAGGTTTTCTCTTCTACCCAGTCTCTTCAGCAGGTGTTTTCACTTACTGGCGATCAGTGGGAAGAAATTCAGTGGAATCTGCTGTTGAAGACACTGGTAGGAGGTAAAGCCTGCAGAATCTTGGCCTGCCATGGCACATGATTGGACACCCCTGATCTAGAACCTGCAAAATACATCAAATCATGTAGAAATCTACAGGTAACTGCACATTGTCTTTCTTATACCACAACATGCTCCAGATGAGCTTATGGCTGTGAAGGAGTTGTGATGCCTTCTCTTCACTATGTGGGTAATTTATTTCCTTAAAGATCTGATGATGCTTCAGCTAATGTAAATCACAGAACCTAACTTAATTTATATGATTTAATATCAGTATTTTCTGTTTACAATGAGGACTTGTTTTGTTTACTTTAACATCTACTAACCCCCTCCCTCCTGAGGTCACTACCTGGGTGTTTTCATGAAGCACACATGGGAATGCATGTAATTACCTCTGGTCTCAATTGATTTATCAGACTTTACCATTGTAGACAGAGAGGAGGGCAAAGTTGATTTGTTTAGGTTTTTGTTGAATTAGTTTATGGAATATTTCTCATTTAATGTAGTTTATTTCTTTTGAAGTTTATCATTTATACTATGATTTATTATTATAGGATTGTGATGTACATTTTGTAAGTATATTGTAAAAAGATTTGTGCCTTCACCGATGCTTTTAGGGATGCTATAATATCTATCTATCGTGGTTTGAATTCTGTTGGTCTGTGAGGGCTGGAGTCACTTCCATAAAGGCTGGTGTGAGATGTGTTTAAATATCCAGTCAAGTTTGTCATTAAAAGAAAATCGGCTCTGCAAACTGTTGACTGGCTCTGTGCTCATTATCACGGTACACATTTCAAGTCAAGCTGTCTTCTTCCTGGAGAAAGGTGTTTGAGTGTCAGAACCTAACAATGGCATTAATTGCTAGCTATTCTTTTGAATAAAGGGGATGCTAATTAGGTTGATTATGCTCAGAGTTTGACCTGAACTTTTGTGCTCACCAGCCACACAGACTAGAAGTTTTGCATAGTAAATAGCCACTCTGCCATTCTATAATTTTAGCAAAGGTAAAAGGAAAAAAAAAACCTTAAATCTGTGACTTTTTAACTTGTGCATTACACTTTTTTCATAAAAAAATTTGTTTCATATAAATCTGTGATATTTCACTTGTCAGTGCATAACTTTGATGTAAATTTGTTTTCTCAAATTTATGAATTGCAAATGTATTTTCAAATAGTATGTTATGTGTGTAATTTGTCATATTTCATCATAAATTACAAACGTTTTAAATCACAAGTTTTCTACTTTCTCATAGTTTTTCTTCCATTTACATTTCTCCCCCACAGATTTATGACTTCCTTGTTGGAAATGTAACCAGTCAATTTCTACCTTAGGGTTAATTTTATTGTAAATTTTTTTAACTTTATTTTTTTTAATTGATTACTTTATCATAAATTCAGCTCTTCTCCCTGCATATATACTATGCATTTATTAATTAGTCTTTTATAGATAATATAACTAGTGATGTTAAAACCTAGACCTCATGAAACAATGAGCAACTTTGAGACAATTGCTTCACAAGCGACACAGTGTTATGAAACCTAATAAAGACTGCCATCTGGTGACTCACTGTCAGAACTGCATTTGAGTTGAAAATCTGAAAAAGGGCAATACTCTACACCAGTGATTTTCAACCTATGTGCCGCGGCACACTAGTGAGCCGTGGGAAATTATCCAATTTAACTTAATTACTCCAGTGAGTGGCTATGTTTACATGGACACAAGTAACCGGATTAAAAGCCTGATGAATGCTTCATGTAAACATGGCAATCTGAATATTCTAACCCGATCACGCTCATTCGGATCAAAATTTCATTCCAATTGAGAGGGATGGGTGTGGTAGACTGCAAGTCTAATTTAAAACATTACTGGCACATGCCTCTAGGGGGAACTACCTGTATTGTTCAGCACTACTATTAAGGGGACACATTAGAATAAGAGTGTGAAAACCCCGCGCAGAATCCATGTTCAGTCATATTATGTGTGTTGCAGAATAAACGGCAGAGTTAGCCAAAGAAATAACTCAAGTGTGATCATTGCTACACGGTAGGATATCACACAATTGGCGACGAGGATTAAAAGAAAAAAAATCAGCGGCGAGAAACGGAGAACATTGCAAGTGTGGCGAACTCAAGTGACTCCAGTAGTTCGAGTGCAAGTTCAGAGGAGGAAAAACGAGGTTTCCCCACCACGACGAGCAATGGCGGCTGTAATCGGAACGGTAACCCCTTTTGATAACTCGACTCAGTCATGGGAAGAATATGGTGAAATGTTGGACTTTTTCTTCCAAGCTAATGAGATTGAGGAGCCAGACAAAAGGAAGGCTGTACTGTTGAGTGGAGTTGGTGCAACTACTTACAGCTTGTTGAGAAATTTAATAAGCCCTGCATTACCGAAAGATAAAACGTACGACCAGCTTACTGCTGAGCTTCAGAAGCACTTCAGCCCCAAACCGAGTGAAATCGTGCAACGATTCAAATTTAATTCACGCATAAGGAGGAACACTGAGTCCATAGCAGAGTATGTGGCAGAATTGAGGAAATTAGCACTGCACTGTGATTACAAAGACTCATTGGAAGAAATGTTAAGAGACAGACTTGTGTGTGGAGTGAATGATGACCGAATGCAACGGCGACTTTTATCTGAAACAAAACTCACTTTTGCGAAGGCTTTGGAATTATGCCAAGCGATGGAAACAGCATCTAAAGATGTGAGAGAGATGCAAGGGAAGCTAACAGAGGACACAGCAACGCATGTTCGTGTGCCTAAGACCCAAGTAGGTGTCCACAAAGTGTTGACTGACAAAACTCAGCACAAATTCCCCAGTTGTTATCGCTGCAAAGGCCAGCACAATGCCGCCGAGTGCAAATTTGCCACTGAGCTGTGTCATAATTGTGGCAAGCGAGGGCACATTAAGAAAGCATGTAGAATAAAGGTGGACAGCGCACAGGTGCTGAAAGCGACAGTTAATGGGCAAAAGTATGAAAACAAGGGCCCAGGAAAGGAACAGCGAGCGAATCAACTGAGAGGGGAGGGAGAAAGTGATACAGAAGACATGGATTTTCACACAATTTACAACACGTCAGAGGAGCTGACCAAGGTAGCGCCCATCACGCGTACCATGAATGTTAATGGAATGAAAGTAACATTTGAAGTTGATACAGGCTGTGGAGTAACCATATTAAGTAAACAGCAATATACACAACTGTGGAAGAAAACAGACACAGCAGAATTAAATCCCTGTTCATTAAAATTAAAAACATACACAGGAGAGAAGCTAGACGTGCTAGGCATGGCACAAGTGAAGGTGCAGCACGAAAACAAAGAAAAGGACTTACCTGTAGTAGTAGTTGGGAGCGAAGGACCAAATCTACTAGGGCGAAGTTGGCTACAAGAACTGGCCATGATTGATCAGTTGGTGAATAAAGTGGAATCTCAGCCCAAATTGCAGCTGGAGGAGATCCTCGAAAGACACGCTGAGGTGTTCAAAGAAGGCGTGGGACAGCTAAAAGGTGTCACTGCAAAGATTAATGTGGACAAGGAGGCCCAACCACGATTCTGCAAACCCCGACCGGTACCCTATGCAGTCAAGCCACTGGTCGAAAGCGAGCTACAGAGGCTGCTGGATGACAAGATCATTGAGCCAGTGCAGGTTGCAGAATGGGCGGCGCCCATAGTCCCAGTGAGAAAGCCGGATGGCTCCATTAGAATATGTGGAGATTACAAACTCACTGTCAATCGAGCATCACGGGTGGATCAGTATCCAATTCCTAAAGTGGAGGACCTCTTCGCACAGCTGAATGGCGGCCGACACTTCACGAAATTAGACATGAGTCACGCCTACCAACAAGTAGTCCTGGAAGAAGAATCAAGAAAGTATGTAACCATCAATACACACAAAGGCTTATATACCTACACACGCTTACCATTTGGAGTAGCTTCCAGTCCTGCTATATTCCAGAGAACTATGGAGGGCATCCTAGGTGGAATTCCGAATGTTGCCATTTATTTGGATGACATCCTTTGTACAGGACCAAATGAACAAGAACATCTGAAAACGCTGGAGGAAGTGCTTCAACGGTTGGAGAAAAGCGGTCTGAGGTTGAAAAGAAGCAAGTGTGAGTTCATGGGAAAAGAGGTGGTGTTCCTAGGCCACAAGATCAACGCCAGTGGTCTACACCCTCTAACAGACAAAGTGGAAGCCATTGCGGAGGCGCCTGAGCCCCAAAATGTTACTGAGTTAAAAGCCTACCTGGGCTTGTTGAACTATTACCATAGGTTCCTCCCAAAGCTCTCCACGCTGCTGGCACCACTACATACCTTACTTAAGAAGGAAGAAAAATGGTCATGGGGGGTCAAGCAGCAGAAGGCGTTTGAAGAGTCCAAAGCGCTACTTCAGTCCTGTAGTGTGTTAGTGCACTATGATTCAAACAAACCACTCATCCTGGCGTGTGACGCATCACCCTATGGTGTGGGAGCTGTACTCTCTCATCGTATGGAGGATGGCTCAGAGAGACCCATAGGGTTCGTCTCAAGAACTCTTAGTGCAGCTGAGAAAAACTACTCCCAGCTAGACAAGGAGGGCCTTGCAGTAGTATTTGGTGTAAAAAAATTCCACAAATACCTGTACGGGAGACAGTTCGCTATAGTGACTGACCACAAGCCACTAATTTCACTGTTCAGTGAAATGAGAGCCATACCCCAGATGACATCTCAGAGAATTCAGAGATGGGCCGTTACATTAGCAGCGTATGAGTACACCATCGTTTACAAAGCCGGACGGGACCATACGAATGCTGACGCGATGAGTAGGCTACCCTTGGATGGAGGAAGAGACAGCACGCCTGAGGAGGAGGAGAGAGTGCTATTGTTTGAAGATATCGGCGTGCCCCTGGTGAACGCACAACAAATAAAGAAGTGGACAGACAAAGACCCTGTTCTAGCAAGAGTGCGAGAATACATCTTGCGAGGATGGCCGAAGATGAACAGTCCTGAGTTCATTCCCTATGCCCGACGACAGGATGAGCTCAGCACCCAGGAAGGTTGTATCCTGTGGGGAGGACGCGTGGTTGTTCCACCACCTGGTAGGAATGCCTTACTGCAACAACTACACCAAGCACACCCTGGCATCACTCGCATGAAAGCGTTGGCGAGGAGTTACATGTGGTGGCCCAACATGGATGCAGAGGTGGAGGCGCTTGTGAAGTCATGTGCGGCATGCCAGGAGAACAGGAACAGTCCTCCAGCAGCCCCACTACATCCCTGGGAAGTTCCAGATAAACCATGGAGAAGAATTCACATTGACTACGCAGGTCCATGGATGGGAAGAATGTTCCTGATCATAGTTGACGCATACTCAAAGTGGATCGATGCATATTCTGTGAGTAGCTCTACTTCTACTGTTACCATTGAATGTCTTAGAAAGAGTTTCAGCCAACATGGGCTACCTGAAATCATAGTATCAGATAACGGTACATGTTTTACGAGTGAACAGTTCCAAGAGTTTTCTGAAAAGAATGGCATACGTCACATCACGACTGCGCCATATCATCCTTCTTCTAACGGCTTAGCCGAGAGGGCCGTGCAGACATTCAAGTCACTCATGAAAAAGATGACAGGAGACTCTATTGAAACCCGAATGTCGAGAGCTCTGTTCAGCTATCGAATAACACCCCAATCTACAACTGGCAAGTCACCAGCTGAGCTGTTGTGTGGAAGGAAGTTGAGGTCAACATTTGACTTAATACATCCAGACTTCAGAAACAAAGTGCATGATAAACAAGAGAAACAAAAAGGTTATCATGACATGCATGCTAGAGAGAGAATACTGAGAGAAGGAGACGTGGTCTACACCCGCAACTTTGGCTCAGGACCAGCCTGGGTACCAGGAGAAATAACAGAAAAGACAGGCCCTGTGTCATTCAAGGTGACATTAGGTCATGGACAAGTGGTGAGGCGACACATCGACCAAGTTCGTGGTAGGAGCTCCATTCCCCTGCCGATGGCACCAGAGGTGTTGTCTGACACCCATCCTGAGGAGAGCATCAACGAACCACCACTTCAGGTGAAACCTGAGGTAACCGTCTCTGCAGATTCTACGGGCAGCACTGCAGCAGCCGAAACAGTGGAGCAGTCTGAGTCTTCACCTGCAGTTGGCTCACCCGCCGTGAGAAGATCTCAGCGAGCTAGGAAAGCTCCAGACTACTTGAAGGACTATACTTAGTCAGTAGTGAGTTCCCCAGCCACAGGACAAGAATGCGTCCTGGAACCTCACTGGGATGCGGTAGTCAAACCAAATCCCCAGTTAGACTGTTGTGTGTTATACATGTAAAAAAAAAAAAAAAAAAAAAGAGAAAGAAATTATGTGTATGGCACATGTGTTTAAGAAGTTAAAAGTAACTGTGATTGTTTAGGGTTAAATGGGAGTTCCAGGATGTCTAGCATAATTGGCTAGTGTAATTAAAAGTAGTTTAATCTAGAGGGGAGGGATGTGGTAGACTGCAAGTCTAATTTAAAACATTACTGGCACATGCCTCTAGGGGGAACTACCTGTATTGTTCAGCACTACTATTAAGGGGACACATTAGAATAAGAGTGTGAAAACCCCGCGCAGAATCCATGTTCAGTCATATTATGTGTGTTGCAGAATAAACGGCAGAGTTAGCCAAAGAAATAACTCAAGTGTGATCATTGCTACACGGTAGGATATCACAATGGGTTATGCCGATTGTTAATCCGAATGGTGCGCATGAAAACACTTATTCCGAACACAGGGTAGAAAATATGTTTACTGTGCGTGTTTGTACTCCAGCCGCATGTCGACGTGACTCATTTCCGCCTTAGCAGCAGCTAGCGGAAAACATAGCGGGAGTAAAACAAAACTGGTCTGTATCGTCCTGCTGTCTCCCTGTTTTCGTCATATGCAGAAGTATGTACTGTAGCTTCATTGCGGAGACCAGCAGAAGCAAAAGTACAGTCTGAATAACACGATACAGGTCAATTTTGACACGAAGCGGGGCTCGCTAACACCGGAAGTTGCTTCTTCTTCTACTATTTTTTGAATGTCGAAATGTCGACCTGCGCATGTCAAAATGATTATTCCGTTCAAACCTGTGGCACATGAAAATGAAGTGAAATGAAATGTTAACACTGCTGCACTGTGCCAGGTGATTGGCACACATTTGAAAACTCTTGAGGAAAAGTTATTTTATTTCTCTTCAGACTTCACACAATGCCTTGTCTGGGTTAGGAACCCATACAGCTCAGCATCAGTTGTTGGAAACGACATGACTTTACAGGAGCAAGAGGAACTCATTGAACTGAAACAAGATCATGGTTTAAAGCTAAACTTTGCTGATCTTCCTTTGGACAGTTTTTGGTTGACTGCTGCCAAGGAGTTCCCCATTCTGGCCAACAAAGCGATTTCAACATTGCTCCCATTTTCCAGGACATATCTGTGTGAGCTGAGCTTTTCAAGCTTTACTGTGATAAAAACTAAAAACAGAGAGAGACTGAGAGCTGTTGAGGAAGAGTTCCGTGTGTGTCTTTCTTCCATTCCTGCCAGGATATCAGCTTTGTGTTCATCTAAACAGGCCCAGGGTTCACACTGAGTGAGTATAAATACATTTAGAAACTGTATTGCTAACTATATTTTATTATTTTTACTGTGTTAGAGTGTCATTTTGTGTCATTTTGGTTGGTGGTGTGCCCCAGGATTTTGTCAATGTAAAAAATGTGCCGTGGCTTAAAAAAGGTTGAAAAACACTGCTCTACACCACAGGTTGCACTACACTTTTTGTCATTTTCTCAGACAGGCTTGTAAAAATTCTGTCAGTCAGTTATTTATCATTTCAATTGACTTTAATTAGATCACCCTCCATATAATCTGTCAAATGATGGACAGCTTTCAAAATTAGTAGTCACTGCTGGAAAAATTCTGTGGAAGGACAATTTTCAATGAACAAAACCTCTGATATATAGATGTGTGTGTGTGTGTGTGTGTGTATATATATATAAACCATAATAAAAGCGCTATATAAGTGAACACCATTTGAGAGAGAGAGATATGCAGGGCTTGACATTAACACCGGCCAATGGCTGGTGAATTTCAGCAGTGACCGGTAACACAGCTACACTCTACAGCCACTTTGGCCATGTGCAGCCATGAAGGGGTGTCCCAATCCATAGGAGTAGTGATGTTGCGCTCGACACCGCCCATTCAACACTTGATTCGCGCAATAAAGCGGGTGTCATGAGCAGTTTTGTTTTTTTTTAATTTAATAGAACAAAATACAATGTACAAAGTCTCGATGAGGACAAAGGTTACAAAATAAAAACGTTCACAAAAAATATACAATCAGTCAAACTTCACATTTCAATTAACAAGAAAAAAGGGGTACTGTATATTAAAAGCGAGAGAGAGTAAAGAGCACAACAATTCTCTGATTATTATTTTTTTTATAGTAATAGGAGCTGTCCAATGTCTTGCAATCTTTTTTGCATCACGAGCAGTGCATAAGCAACTTTCGCATTATGAGTGCGCATGTGCGGACTATGTGAGTTCAAAGTTCACGACTACCAAACATTCCGCTACTCATCGCCTTTCACCCGAAACGGGTATATCCACAGTTCCTTCCTTACTCCTCTCCGCTCTGCATCGAGCCCATCTTTTCTCGTGAGCCATCACTCTCTTTGTATTATGCGCCCTGCAAACTTTCCTCGTGAGGTTTTTCCATTCCGCTCTATCATGTACTACCAATTGCCATTGATCTAAAACATCGGCACACTTCAATGCAGTTTTGCATGTGTCCTTAAAATGGAGTTTGGGTCGACTTACTTTGCGAGAACCATGAACCAGTTCACCATACAGGAGTTCCTTCACCGGCCTATCATCATTCATTCGACAGACATGACCTAACCAGCGCAGGCGACTCATTACAAGCTTGATCTCAATGTTTTCGACGTGTGCCCGCTGCAGCACCTCCTCATTGCTGATGAAATCGTCCCACTTGATGTTTAGTATAAGGTGAAGGTGATGCTGTTGGATTATGCGAAGCTGCCTGACTTCGTGCTGGTAAAGGGTCCAGGTTTCGCTGCCATACATCAGGAGGGGCATAAGGCACTGATTGTAAACTGCGACTTTGGTAGAGACTGTGAGGTCATGCGAATCAAACACCCTCTTGCGCAGACGGCCAAAAGCACACGATGCTGCTTGGATGCGAGATGCAAGTTCCCCTTTCATAGAACAATCACTGCTGACATAACTGCCGAGATACTTGAAGCGAGTAACGTTGGCCAATTTGATGTCGTCAATAAAGAACTCGACTGTATTGCCAATACACATGGTCTCTGTTTTGACTGTGTTGATGCAGAGACCCATTCTCTTAGTGACGTCATTGTAGGAGGATAATAACGTCTGCAGGCCCTCTGGTGTATCACTGAAGATCGCGATATTGTCAGCATACTGAGCTTCTCTAATATATTCTATGAGAACTCTGGATTTCCCTTTTAATCTGTGGAGGTCAAAAAGATTCTCATCGTAACGCAGTCTGATCTGTATGCTGCAGGTGTTTTTTTTTTTTATTTGTACCCGTAGGTAGACTTGGTTTGCAGTCTGGTGACAAGCCACCGGCTGCTGGTCGCTGCGTGCGCAAGCGCCCTAAACCTACATGTTTTTGGTGTGCGGGAGGAAACTGGAGAAATCCCGGAGTAAACCCGCGCAACACGGGGAGAACATGCAAACTCCACACAGCTCACTGTTGGTCGGGGGCTGGGATCGAACCCACGATCTCATGATCCCCGCGATCCCCCGGCCGAGGGTAAAACTGTGCTGCCACAGTGCTAAACCACTGCGCCACCGTGCAGCCACGGTGTGCTTGATTTCTTTGAAAGCGAGCCAAAGTAGGACTGCTGCGTACATGGAAAAGAGTGTTGGAGCTAGTTTACACCCCTGCTTGACCCCGCTGTTGTATTCAAGGGATTGGGTGAGTTCACCATTGATAGCAAGTCGGGCGTGCACGTCCGTGTATACTCTCTTGATGATTCTTATAAACTTTGGAGGACAGCCAAGTTTGCCAAGGATGATGAAGAGCAGCTCGCGATTGACCGTGTCAAACGCCTTCACAAAATCCATGAAGGCTATGTACAAACATCTGCGCCGCTCTCTTGTTTTTTCCATCAGCTGGCGAATGGTGAAAATCCCATCTATTGTACTTCTACCGTTTCGATACCCTGACTGCGACTGGGGGTAGATATATTCTGCTAACAGGTGAAGCCTCTGCAAGATGATGCCCGTGAAGACTTTACCGACAGCACTGAGCAGTGAGATTCCTCTGTAATTGCCACAGAGGCTTCTGTCACCTTTTTTGAACAGAATTGCGATGATGGCGTCTATCCAGTCGGTTGGGATAATCTCTGTAGTCCAGCAGATGTTGAATAGGACAAGTAGGAAAGCTTTTAAACGACGTCCTCCATGCACAAGTACTTCAGGTAGAATACCATCTGGACCTGGGCTCTTTCCTAATCGGGTGTTTCTAAGGGCTTGGTCAAGTTCTTGGTCTTCAATTGGGAGGCTCATTGATTCGATAACTGGAAGCTGGTCTATGTCATCGACGATGCTCAAGTCAACATCCGTTGGTTGGTTTAATAAGTCACTGAAGTGTTCAACCCATTTGTCCTTTATCTTGTCAGGAGCAGTCAGGAGCTCACCATCTTTGGACTTCACAGGATGGGTGCTTCTGGATCTAGGGCCATAGACGGCATTGAGGGTAGCATAAAACTCTCTGTGGTTCTTCTCCTGAGAGTGCCGCTCTGCCTCCTCAGCTCTGCGCCGAAACCAGTCATTCTTTAGCTCTCTGATCTGCCTTCTTAGAACATGCCTGTCCAAGTTCTTGTCTTGAAGCAGCTTTTGAATTTCTTGGTCCTGATCATCAAACCAGTCATTCTGCACTCATTTCTTTTTGCCGAAGACATGGGTGGCAGCATTCTGGAGAATAAATCTGAGTTCATCAAAGTCCGTCTTATAGGTAGACAACTTTTTGTCTAGGAAGAGCTCCAGTAATGCTTTTTTGTCATCATCCAAATGTGTGTCTAGCTTCTTGGGAGGCCTTGTACCACTCTTCTTGTTTTTAATAAAGAATAGGCACTTAGATACCAGGAGCTTATGATTGGTGAAGCAGTTTGCTGCTCGACTGACTCGTGTCACTGACATATGGTTTTGCGGCCTTATTGGATAGTACATGGTCGATTTGGTGCCAGTGCTTTGAACGTAGGTGTTGCCATGTGTTCTTTAAGGTGTTTTTCTGTTGGAACATAGTACCCATGACACTGAGCTGGAATCTTGTGCAGAATTCTAAGAGCATAAGCCCGTTGGAGTTCATTTTACCAATGCCATGTTTTCCAATTACATTCGGCCACGATTTCCAGTCCTTGCCCGCTCGAGCATTAAAGTCACCCAGGATGATGATGATGATGTCCATCTCGGCGGCAGATGTGCAGCTACCAAGCTTTTCATAGAACTGCTCTTTTTCTTCCTGAGATCTTTGCAAGGTCGGCCCATATACACTAATGAGAGTTAGATTGTTTCCTCCCTTTAGCTGTATGCGCATTGACATGAGCCTGTCGCTGATTGGTGTAGGGGTGATACCTTGAGCAGCTAGCTTGTTGGAGATAGCAAAGCCAATGCCAGCTGTTCTCTCTTCTCCTCCACTCCAGAAGATTGTGTGACTCCTCAACTACGTTTCCGGTGCCAGGTCGCCAAACTTCGCTTAGGGCACAGATGACAATGGTCGTTTTCTCTAGCTCACGACAGATAAGGGCTGTTGCTCTTTCAGGTCTGATTGAAGACTCACTGTCGTTGGTTGTACGGACATTCCAAGCACCGAGATTGAGGCATTGTTTGCATGAGTTCGAAACAGAAGGTCGATGGTGTTGTTCGTCGGTTAATCCGGACGCGGTAGCAGTATATGGACTTCATCCACTTGTCGCCACTGCCGTATTGAGTGGCACATCGGTTCCCCCGTATGCGGTAGCCATATCTTCTCTCCTTAACTGTACTTCCATTGAAAACTGTGGGGCTGCACCCATAATGATGACGACACTGCTTGGCGCATAGGCAGTGTCCCTTGGTGAGGTACTCTGTTGGTCGACAACACAGCAAAGCTGAGATGGTCGCAGAGAGGCTCGTTGCATTTTGCCATTACTGAAGTCGAGTAGACAGTCAGAGACGCCTGCCGCAGCTGAAGCCGAGTTGACATTCAGAAGTGCCAATGATGTAGTGCCAGAGATGCCATCGAGTTGATGACATAACTGCCGTGCCGTGACCTTGGCAAGGGAGGCTGCGGGTGTACTAGCACTTGCCCAAGGTACGCACCCAAGGCTAGTGGAGGGAAGGAGGCACCTCACTGCTCCATTGTCCATTGGTTTGGCGGTACTGTCCAGAGACAGTACTGCCACACCTGAACAATTGCTGTTTAAAGTCTGCTTTACACTTTAAATCGCTGTTATGCCAGGTGCACACTGTGCTGTAGTGAAGTGTGGGAACGGCATGTATCATCTAGAGCGGTGGAAAAAGCAAACTTGCAGCATACATGCACGTAACCTCGGGACCAGCGTATGCACATGTCCTCCGACGTTCACTTTGTATACATGCCCCACGGAGCGGAAGGATCCGGACGGACGTACTGTAATTGTTGGATTAAAGCAGTAAGTCTATATTATAACATAATTAAATAGTGTTGTGTATTGTTCAGGTTCTAGCCTAATTGACACAAGTCTAAATCTTGAAGTAGTAGGTACGGACAGGCAGGCCTGGATCTAGGATTTAGTTCTTTGTATATTGGTACTGAAGCTTGATCTACACACACATGTAATTAAGGCCATTGATAAGTAGGCTGGTATAGAAAAAAATTGCATATCATTGAAAACGTGTGGTACTTAAACTATAGTAATATTGACCTCATCATCATAGCAGTCTGTTGTGGGCGACAATGACTGTTTCATTTAGGTCTGATCAGATTCCTCCACACATCTCTATCCTTAGCCTTCTGCTGCCAGGAACTCCTGTCTATGTCGAACTTCTTCAAGTTTCTTTTTACAGTGTCTTTAAATCTGAGCCTTGGTCTACCCTGATTGCGTTTGCCCTCGCATAACTGTGAGTAGAGTAACTGCCGAGGGAGACGCTGGTGGTCCATCCTCTCAACATGTCCGAGCCATCTCAGGTTCATCTGTATTAGCATGTCCTCCATCGATGGTAGACCAGCTCGTTTCAACACTTCTATGTTGGTTATCTTGTCTTTCCATGAGATGTTTGTTATGGCTCGAAGGTGTCTCATCATGTACGCGTGGAGTTTCTTTACCTGCACTCTGTAGACAGTCCAAGTTTCAGCACCGTACAATAGAGTAGTCAGTACTGTTACTCTACACTTTGCATTTCACACGGATTGACACATGGCGATTGTTCCGCAGTCTCTCACTCAAGTTTCCAAACACAGCGCTCGCTCTTCCCATTCTGAGAGATAGTTCATCCTCCAGCCTAGCATTCTCTGAAACAGTACTCCCTAGGTACTTGAAAGTCTTGCACTTGACTAGTGGCTCTGTACCAATGCTGATCTTTTTTTTTTTTTTTGTACTTATTTTGTACCCGTAGGTAGATTTGTTTTGCAGTCTGGTGACAAGCCACCAGCTGCCGGTCGCTGCGTGTGCAAGCGCCCCGTATTCCTAACCTGCATGTTTTTGGCATGTGGGAGGAAACCGGAGAAATCCCGGAGTAAACCCACGCAACACGGGGAGAACATGCAAACTCCACACAGATCACTGTTGGCCGGGGGCAGGGATCGAACCCACGATCTCATGATCCCCGCGATCCCCGGCCGAGGGTAAACTGTGCTGCCGCAGTGCTAACCACTGTGCCACCGTGCAGCCCTTCTGGTAGTGATGTTGATAATTGGAACTTTGGTGGTTGATAAAGGCACTCTGTCTTCTTGATGTTGATTTGGAGGCTGAATTGGCTAGCTGCTCTTGCAAATTTCTCCACTAAAGATTGCATATCTTCCATGCTGTGTGCAACCAGAGCACTGTCATCGGCAAACAGCATTTCTCTTACTATCTTTATCGATGTCTTACTCTTGGCTTTAAACTGTGCCACATTGAACAAGTCTGCTTCTTTCCTTGTTTGAATGTATACTCCTTCTGAAGTGTCTTTGAAGGCCACCTCAAGCATGGCTGCCAGATATAGCGAGAAGAGTGTAGGTGCCAGCACACACCCTTGTTTCACTCCGTTGCTTACTGAAAAGTCTTTAGATACTGAACCACTCATTGCCACGTTTGCTTGCATACCTGTATGGAGTGCCTCGATCAGGCTGACAAACTTCTCTGTACAACCATATTTCTTGAGTACCTGCCAAAGTCCTTGTCGCGAAACGGTATCGAAGGCTTTACTGAAGTCTATGAAGACTACATAAAGCGGCATGTTCTGTTCGATACACTTTTCTTGAACCTGTTTCAAGCAGAAAATCATGTCCATTGTGCTTCTTCCACTTCTAAAGCCGCACTGGGTTTCCGGTAGTACATTCTGTGAGATGTGTTCACTGAGTCTGTTAAGTAGTACATGTGAGAGAATCTTACCAACACTGGCTAGTAGTGATATACCTCGGTAATTTCCACAATCCTTCCTGCCACCTTTCTTGAACAAAGGCACAATACTTGCATCCTTCCAGTCTTGAGGTACTTTCTGGGCATCCCATATCTCTTGGATGAGCTTGTGCAGGCAGTTGGTCAGCTGAACACCACTATATTTCCACACTTCTGCTGTTGGGTGCATGGGCACGCAGCCACCGGCAGCTGGTGGAAAAAGTCCGTCGTCTGTGTGTCTGTTTTTACGCACTTTAATGTGTTTTTAACAAAATTCTCTGTCGTTTCTGTCCTGGATTGTTTGTGGACTGTATGGCAAAGAGCTCCCTGGTTCCATCAATATGGATTTCCTCCCCTTTTTTGCACTGCTGCTACTTTTCCACCGGCCCTGTGTCTCTGAGGTGAGAGCGATCGGGATCATGCCGGGCAGAATACAATATTCCAGGGACATGTTGCTGCATTTAAACATGGATGATGCAGCGTCTGTGATTGAGCCTAAGCCGCAACTGCCGGACTTTATTTTGAGAGACGTTCATGGACACAGCGGTGAAAAGAGAGACAAGAGAAGGAAGCGCGGAAAGCGTGGAGGTGTGAAACTACGCCTGAGGAAGCATCAGTTTGGTAACATTCCTCTTCCTTCTATGATTTTTTGGGAACATACAATCTCTGAGGAACAAGGTGGATGAAATTCAAGGGAATGTACGCTACCAGAAGGACTTTAAGAACTGCTGTGTCATGGCTTACACTGAGTCTTGGCTTACTGCGCATGACCGGGACGCGGACCTGTGGATTGATGGCTTTGGAGCCCCACTCCGCTCTGATCGACAGGAAGAGGTAACAGGGAAGCGTCGGGGGTGGTGTATGTTTATATATTAATAAGCAGTACTGCACATCTGTCACGGTCAGAGAGCGCATCTGTACACCCAATGTGGAGCTTCTGTCTGTGTCACTACGCCCTTTTTATTTGCCTCGCGAGTTCCCCCAACTCTTTATCACGACTGTGCACATCCACCCGAGGGCAGACGCTGACTCCACCTCCAGCACCATCTTTGATGTGGTGCAGCGGCTGCAGTCAATTTCTCCAGAGGCGCCAAACTTTATTCTTGAGGATTTTAACCATGTTTCTTTAAAGAAGACGCTTAAAAACTTTTATCAGTATGTCTCCTGCCCAACCAGGCGAAAAAAGACATTGGACCTGTGCTATGGATCCATAGAGAGGGCCTATAAATCACTCCCCCTTCCTCCTTTAGGATCCTCAGATCACAACTGTGTACATTTGCTGCCCACATATAAAACTGCTCTCAGAAGAGGCAAGGTGAAGACCAGAGACATAGATATGTGGACAGAAGATTCAGTGCACAGCCTCCAGGAATGCTTTAACCGTACGGACTGGGAGATGTTCACACTGTCCTGCGGGGATGATTTGGACTCTTTGGTAGACGTCACATGCTCATACATGGCTTTCTATAAAAATATGATCATTCCATGTAAACGTGTCAAAATATATCCCAACAACAAGCCATGGGTTACAAAATCAGTTAAATCCTGCTTACAGAGGAAAGCACTTGCCTTTAAACAGGGGTCTGTATCTGAGCTGCAGGTTGCCACAAAAGAGCTGAAGTCCGAAATTTTAAGAGCAAAACAGAATTGTAAATCAGAGTTGGAAAGCAAGATGGCAACAAAGAAACTTGGTTCAGCCTGGGCCAGTATGAAAACTATTGCAGGCCTTCAGAGCACAGAACGCAGTAATCGTGTGTTTTTAGATGATTTTAATTCAGACACAGAGCTGGCTAATGCTCTTAATTGTTTTTATGGTCGTTTTGACTCCTTTGAGTTTAGCACTGCAACCCAAGATCTGAAACAGAAACTCAAAGGCAATCAGCACTTTAATATTGAGGTGCAGGATATTAAAAGGGAGTTCTGCGCTGTAAAAGTGAACAAAAGTCCGGGCCCTGATAATATATGTGGGCGCTTGGTAAAGTCCTGTGCACATGAACTGAGTCCTATATTTCATGACATTTTCAATAAGTCCTTACAGACACAACATGTGCCTAAGATCTGGAAAGAAGCCGTGGTTGTCCCCGTTCCAAAATCCAGCTGTCCTAAAATGGTAAACGACTTTAGACCAGTTGCTTTAGCTTCAATTTTAATGAAAATTTTTGAAAAACTGGTCAGATGTGAGGTCCTAAAGTAGACTGAGCATGTATTGGATCCTCTGCAGTTTGCCTATAGGCCTCACAGAGGAGTGGAGGACACCACTGTCACTCTGTTTAACATGCTTTTTAAACATCTGGATTTTAATGGGACACACGCCAGGCTTTTATTTGCGGATTTTTCCTCCGCCTTTAATACAATCCAACCTCATATTTTAGTTGAAAGGCTCCTGCAACAATTTGATTTGAGCAATAATCTGGTGGGTTGGATTCTGGATTTCTTAACCAACAGGACGCAGAGAGTAAGGGTCAATGGTACATTGTCTGACCTAAAGTGCTCTTCTACTGGCTCTCCTCAGGGGTGTGTGTTGTCACCACTACTCTTTATCCTGTACACAAACATGTGTCGGAGCAGACATGACAACAGATGCATTATAAAGTATGCTGATGACTCAGTTATTGTCAGTCTCCTCCAGGATGGTGAGAGTGGCCACAGCCCAGTAGTTGATGATTTTGTTCACTGGTGTGAGGATTCCTACCTGCAGCTGAAAACGACAAAAACTAAAGACATGATTATTGACTTTAGGAGGAAAACTCCCAGGCACAAAGTCACTGTACTAAAAGGCCAGACCACCGAATGTGTACAGTCCTACAAATATCTTGAGACGATTATTGATAGTAATTTAAACTTTGAAGAGAACTGTGAAAGGGTGTGCAAAAAGAGTCAGCAACATTTGCATTGCTTGAGGAAACTTGCACGCTTCCAAATTGACCGAACCATAATGACTATGTTTTATCGGGCTTTTATTGAATCTGTTTTATCCTTTTCTTTAGTGTCATGGTTTGGTCAGATAAAACTGAAACAGAGGAAATCCTTGGATCAGGTAGTTAGATGGTCCAGTCGTTTGCTTGGTGAGTCACAGCTGAGCCTGACATCCCTGTACACCAGACAAGTACAGAGGATGGCTACCTCCATCTTAAATGATGACTCCCACCCTTTGCACTGCAACTTTCAGCTTCTTCCCTCAAGACGGAGGTTTGCTGTCCCAAAAAGTAGAACCCAGCGCTACAAAAACAGCTTTGTTCCTGCTGCTGTCAAAGAGTTGAACAAGTTGTAACAATATATTGCACATAATTTAGGTACCTATTTATTAACTCCATTTTATATTTACTTATTTTTGTAGGATGTTATTTGGGTTCTAAATATTTTATTGGGTTTTAGACTTTTGAGTTTTTAACCTCTTTGACTAGTTTTTAACTTTTTAATATGACCCTTCTCTCTTACCTCTGGTTTTTCTCTCATCTCTTTGTCTTTATACCCTGATTGATGGAGCCTTGAGTATTTTTTATCATGTTTATAGTCAGCTTCATGTGTGCCTGTGTTTGTGTCTATGTTGAATGTAATTGTGGCTTGTAAATATGGATGTCACCAGACTGCAAAACAAATCTACCTACGGGTACAAATAAAGTAACCTGAACCTGAACCTGGAATTCCATCCCTTCCTGGAGCTTTACCATCCTGTGTTGTCCTGATAGCTGCCATTAGTTCATCAAAATTTGGTGGTTCATCCAGACTTGATACAGCTGGTCGCTGCACTAGAGCTTCTTTAGCCTCTTCAGTGAGATCTCCAGGGTTGTTTAGTAGCTGGTCAAAGTGGTCTGCAAATCTGTCCAGGATCTTGTCTTTCTCCTGCAAAACTGTTTCACCATCCATAGCCTTTAGTTGGATCAATCCTCTTGGTTTAGGGCCATAGATTTCTCTCAAACCTGTGAAGAATGTTTTCATGTCCTTCCTGTCTGCTGCAGTTTGAAGTTTCTCCGCTTTTTCATCCCACCAGTTGGACTTCATCTCTCTGGTGTACTTCTGTAGCTCACTCTGAGCCTTTGAGTATTTCTTCTTCTTCGACCTTGTGTTACACTGTGGGTTTTCCTGCCTAGCTGTATTCCTCACTTCTAGTAGTTTCTTCAGGTGTTCATTATGCTCATCAAACCAATCTTGATGTTTCCTCTCAGGGTAGCCTAATACATCCTCGCAGTCTGATACACTGTATCCTTCAGTGTTGCCCATTTCTCTTCTATGTCATTCTGAGTTGTTGCTGTCCCAGTCTTTCAAGTTTTCATCCATTTCCTGTGCAAGTTCTTCCTGCTTCTTTTGGCCTTTCAGTGCACTAGTGTTTAGCTTCCGTGGTGGCTTCGCACCCGTCCTGCAGTGCTGTTTTCGTCTGCAGATCCTTAATCTAGATCTCAGCATAACATGATCAGTGCCACAGTCCGTGCCTCTCATTGCTCTGGTGTCCAATACATCCCTTCTGTCTCTCTGCTTGACTATAATGTAGTCTAATAAGTGCCAGTGCTTGGATCTTGGGTGCATCCATGTCTTCTTGTGTGTGTCCTTGTGCTTAGAGTGTTGGTTATCACAAGATTGTACTCTGAACATAGTGCTAGTAGAAGTTCTCCATTAGCATTGCACTTGCCTACTCCATGCCTGCCTAGCACTCCTTTCCATTTCTCGGTGTCCGAACCAACTCTGGCATTAAAATCTCCGAGTATCAGCCTGTCATCAGTCGGTACACGCCTGATAGTCTCACGTACAGTGGGGTAAAAAGTATTTAGTCAGCCACCAACTGTGCAAGTTCTCCCACTTGAAAGATGAGAGAGGTCTCCAATTTTCATCATAGGTATACCTCAACTATGAGAGACAAAATAAGAAAAAAAAAAAATCCAGAAAATCACATTGTCTGATTTTTAAAGAATTTATTTGCAAATTATGGTGGAACATAAGTATTTGGTCAATAAAAGTTCATCTCAATACTTTGTTATATACCCTTCGCTGGCAATGACAGAGGTCAAACGTTTTCTGTAAGTCTTCACAAGGTTTTCACACACTGTTGCTGGTATTTTGGCCCATTCCTCCATGCAGATCTCCTCTAGAGCAGTGATGTTTTGGGGCTGTCGCTGGGCAACACGGACTTTCAACTCCCTCCAAAGATTTTCTATGGGATTGAGATCTGGAGACTGGCTAGGCCACTCCAGGACCTTGAAATGCTTCTTACGAAGCCACTCCTTTGTTGCCCGGGCGGTGTGTTTGGGATCATTGTTGATCATTGATCAAGGGAGTTTTTCCTCTCCACCGTCGCCAAGTGCTTGCTCACAGGGGATCGCCTGATTGCTGGGGTCTTTCTGCAACTGTGGGGGTTCCCCCTTCAGTTGATAGTGCTATGAGATGACTATTGTTGTGAAATGCCGCTATATAAATAAAGTTGAATTGAATCATTGTCATGCTGAAAGACCCAGCCACGTTTCATCTTCAATGCCCTTGCTGATGGAAGGAGGTTTTCACTCAAAATATCACGATACATGGCCCCATTCATTCTTTCCTTTATACGGATCAGTCATCCTGGTCCCTTTGCAGAAAAACAGCCCCAAAGGATGATGTTTCCACCCCCATGCTTCACAGTAGGTATGGTGTTCTTTGGATGCAACTCGGCATTCTTTCTCCTCCAAACACGACAAGTTGAGTTTTTACCAAAAAGTTCTATTTTGGTTTCATCTGACCATATGACATTCTCCCAATCCTCTTCTGGAACTTCCAAATGCTCTCTAGCAAACTTCAGACGGGCCTGGACATGTACTGGCGGATTTGAGTCCCTGGTGGCGTAGTGTGTTACTGATGGTAGCCTTTGTTACTTTGGTCCCAGCTCTCTGCAGGTCATTCACTAGGTCCCCCCGTGTGGTTCTGGGATTTTTGCTCACCGTTCTCGTGATCATTTTGACCCCACGGGGTGAGATCTTGCATGGACGCCCAGATCGAGGGAGATTATCAGTGGTCTTGTATGTCTTCCATTTTCTAATAATTGCCCCCACAGTTGATTTCTTCACACCAAGCTGCTTACCTATTACAGATTCAGTCTTCCCAGCCTGGTGCAGGTCTACAATTTTGTTTCTGGTGTCCTTTGACAGCTCTTTGGTCTTGGCCATAGTGGAGTTTGGAGTCTGACTTTGAGGTTGTGGACAGGTGTCTTTTATACTGATAACGAGTCCAAACAGGTGCCATTAATGCAGGTAACGAGTGGAGGACAGAGGAGCCTCTTAAAGAAGAAGATACAGGTCTGTGGCAGCCAGAAATCTTGCTTGTTTGTAGGTGACCAAATACTTATTTTCCACAATTTTCAGACAGTGATTTTCTCGATTTTTTTTTTTTTTTTTTTTTTTTTTTTTTTTTTCTCATTTTGTCTCTCATAGTTGAGGTATACTTATGATGAAAATTGGAGACCTCATCTTTTAAGTGGGAGAACTTGCACAATTGGTGGCTGACTAAATACTTTTTTGCCCCACTGTAAATCACTGTAGAACTCTTCCTTCACCTCCTCTTTGTTGGTCATTGTTGGGGCATATACACTGATGAGTGTGGCATACATCTTCCGCTGTAGTGGGAGTCTCATAGTCATTATCCTGTCATTGATTGGCACCAGTTCCTCATCAAGCATTGCTGCTATCTCCTTTCTAACTGCAAAGCCCACTCCTGCTTCTCTCCTTTCTTGAGTTGATCTCCCACTCCAAAAGAAGATGTACCCATGGTCTTCCAAGCTGTCATATCCAGGCAATCTTGTTTCACTAAGTGCAGCTATGTCTACATTGTACCTGTTCATTTCCAGGGCCACAAACGTGGTCTGTCTTTCTGGGCGCTGTGATGTTGTTCTGTCCAACAGAGTGCGTACATTCCATTCTGCTACACACAAGGTTGCCGTTTTCCTCTTCTTTTGTCTTCCTGCTCCTAGCTTACTTTTCACTGCCTGTTGGAGTGTGAACAGATCAGCGCGGACCTTGTAAGCCCGGGCGGCATCTGAGCCGGTATGAGTTGCTTTCTGATTGACCATTTCATGAAACTGCTTGCAAAGTATTTGAGTACTGCTAGCTGTTGCTGGACTAGCAGCACATTCTTGGCAGATAAAGGTAATATCAGTGGCAAGGACAAGCCAAGACAAACTGACTCCAGTATCTGTTGCAGTGACTGACCAGATGATAGGTTTGTTTATCTCTGCTCTTTGTGTAGTGCATGTCACAATGCACCGACTGGCACAGTCCATCACAGACCTTGTGACAGATGTGTTTATCTGCCAGGGTGTCCAGTCTCTCCCTGTGTAACTGGAAGTGGTCCACCACAGACCTGTGACAGATATTGTTTTTAATTATGCCAGGATGCCCTGTTTCACCCTCTACGCCCTCGGAAGGGCGGGGATGCCGGTTGAGTCGCCGACGGCCCGACCCATGAGACAGGTAGTACCGGTTTTCATGGTTATCCGGTAGCAAGCAAGCCAATGCCTGACCTGACAATATTGATATTGTTGATAGGTCGATATTGTCAGGTCAACATTGACCTATAGATCTAAGTAAGCAGGCTATGCCTTGTAGTGAAATTTACTCCAAATGACAAAACCAAAGTTGAGCTGTCAAACCACTCGCTTACCTTCTTTGTAGTCATTTCGGAGTCTCGCAAGTAAGGGTGCTTGGTTCTTTGACAACAAAAAAATCTGCTATGTCAGGGTACATACAGGGGGGCCATTTTGGCCAATTTCTGCAATGTGGCCACGAATGCAAGCGCAACTAGTTTATCCTTCTGTTTGCGGGTACAACCAGGAAGACCCCTACGCATACAATATGCTCGTAGATCAGGAACTTTCCATAAATTAAATGTATAGATAGAGCATGTTTGGTAGCCACGTTCCCATGATGCTTTGCGCGAGCCGAGATGCGAAAGTCGCTTATTGAGGGCTGTTTCAGCACACCCACAGTCACGTGACCGTAGCAAGCGAGGCCTCATTATGTCTGTCACATCACGTGACTTGAGGGCTCGCGGGAAATTTGAGAGGGTTCTATTGGAATTAGTTTGTTCCTGCCATCCAATTTTTAATAGATCTCGAATGGGCAAATGCTAAAAAAAAAAAGTATTGATTTTTTTTTTTTCTTTCTTTTCAGTTTTTTTTTTTTTTGTCAGCAGATGGCATTCTTTATTAAATGTTTCAGAACACTGAGTCGATCATGAAGCTATTGTCTCAGTTGTTCATTGTTTTATAAGGCCTTAGTTTCATCATCACTAATGTATCTGTGTAATATTTAGTACATGTAATGTGTTAATGTTACTAAACCTGAACCTAATTCTAACTTGTGTAATACTGTCCCTAATTTCTACTCAAATAGTGAATGCAATGATAACACATCTCCGCCTCTCAAAAAAACCCCTCAGTTTGAGTGGTGAATCAGAACCCTTTTAAATCCTTCACTATTGATGTATGCAACGCCCAGCCCTCTGAAATTTCTTGTCGTCTCAAATCACGTGATGTGACAACGAGGCCTCGTTTGCTACGGTCACGTGACTGTGGCCATGTTGACACAGTGCTCGACACTCTGCTAACGACACTTCCGTGTTATAGTGCTCGAATCAGTGTTGCAGTGGGTGGTGTCGAACAAAACATCACTAAATATAACAATCCGCCTGATTGAGCTACAGACCCCTTTTGAATTTTTCTGACCTATTATTTGCACACTGCTCTATGGGAGTGAGACGTGGACAACATACGCCCGGCAGGAAAAGAGACTGAACTCCTTCCACTTGCGCTGCATTCGCCACATCCTGGACATATCCTGGCAGGACAAAGTGCCCAACACAGAAGTTCTGTCCCGCGCCGGCCTTCCCTCCATGTTCACTCTACTCAGGCAGCGCAGGCTCCGCTGGCTAGGCCACGTTCACCGTATGGAGGATGGCAGAATCCCCAAAGACGTCCTCTATGGAGAACTGGCAGGAGAGACGTTGGCCGCCCACAGCTGCGCTTTAGAGACGTCTGCAAGAGAGACATGAAGGCCCTGGATATCAACACAGAGCGCTGGGAGGACCTTGCAATGGACCGCTCCAAATGGAGAGGCACCCTGACCAGACAGCTCAAGGCGGGTGAAGAGAGACTGACTGCTGCAGCAGATGAAAAAAGGACCCGCAGGAAGAACCGCCACAGACCCAGCAGCACGGAGACCACCCACAAGTGTGACCTGTGTGACAGGGACTGTCATTCGCGCATCGGCCTGTTCAGCCACAGGTGGTGCTGTTCCAGCAGAGTAGACGTTTAGGATTCTCTTCCATGGTCATCATAGACCGACGGAGGCCGACACACATTATTTGCCATAATAACATCCTTCAATATAGTCACCATTTCTCTCTTTCTCCTCCACAGGGTTGCCAGTTCTCATCCTTGATAAGATAAAATATAAAATCATTGTTAAACCTTTTAACCTGTCTCCCCCCAGTGTCTGTATTTGGGTCTATTCAGTGTAAACATGGGAGTTGTAAGGGAAATTAGTTATAAGGTACAAAGATTATTTAATTTATACCTATAGGTGTGTGTGGAAATGAAGGTTTGCTTCAGGTCCACGCAAACACTGGGGAAAAAACTCATTTTTGGGGCACCAGTCCAAAACTTGGACAATTACTAACTAACTAACTAACTAACCTGCACTTATATAGCGCTTTTCTAGTCACAAAGACCACTCAAAGCGCTTTCATTAATACTAACCCTCTATTCTAAGGGCCTATAGGAAACAAATATCTAGGGACAATTTAGAACAGCCAATTAACCTAACATTAATAACTAATCTTTATACCTTCAATCAATCAGTCTCAAATATTCATGAACTCTCCTGGGTGACTTCAGAAAAAGACACAGGAAAAAGAAATCAACAGAAACTTCCATAAACCGTTGACAGTTTTAATGATCGGACTCAGATTAAATGACATTATATTCAGCGGATTTGTTGTTTGTTAATCACATTTGTGGAACCAAGAAAACCTTAGTGGGAATTTGTAACTGTGATGAAAATGGAGACTGAAATAACTGTAACCAAAATATGAAGAAAACTAGACGCAAATTTTATGAAGAAAATGATAAAAGCTGATTATATGGAACAAGAAATTCTGGGTTACTCTAAAAAGTAAAAACGAATTTAATGAAAAGAGGGATACTATTTCTCTTAAATTCTATAGCTCCGATCAGAGTTATGAACTAGTTTTAAACCTGAGACAAATCATAATATACAAATTATTATACTTTAATTCAATTCAACTTTATATAGCGCCATTTCACAACAACAGTCATCTCATAGCACTTTCAACTGTAGGGGGAACCCCCACAGTTGCAGAAAGACCCCAGCAATCAGGCGATCCCCTGTGAGCAAGCACTTGGCAACAGTGGAGAGGAAAAACTCCCTTTTAACAGGAAGAAACCTCCAGCAGAACCAGGCTCAGGGAGGGGCAGTCATCTGCTGCGACTGGCTGGGGGGTGAGGGGACAGAGAAGATGAAAAGAACAGACATGTAGAGAGCAAACAGCACGATGGGGACTCATTCTGTGGGAGAGAACAAACAGATGTTAATGACCAGCCCAAAAAAAAAAAAAAAATTCATTGAGAGTGACGAAAGGAGTGAGGCCTAGTGCATTATTGGAGGTCCCCCGGCTGACTAAACCTATTAGCAGCATAACTAAGGGAGGGTTCAGAAACACATGATCCCTCCCTAATTGTAGGTTATATCAAAAAGGAAGGTTTTAACCCTATTCTTAAAAACAGAGAGTCTGACTCCCGAATCCAGATTGGCAGCTGGTTCCACGGGAGAGGAGCTTGATAACTGAAGGCTCTGCCTCCCATTGTACTTTTGGAGATTCTAGGTATTACAAGTAATCCTGCATTTTGGGAGCGTAGTGCTCTGTTAGGATAATACGGTAGTATCAGATCTTTTAAATAAAAAGGGGCCTGATTGTTTAGAGCTTTGTAGGTAAGAAGAAGGATTTTAAACTTAATTCTAAACTCTATGGGAAGCCAATGAAGGGAGGCCAGAACCAGAGAGATATGATCTCTCTTTCTAGTACCTGTTAAAACTCTTGCTGCAGCATTTGGATCAGCTGAAGACTTTTTAAAGATGTTCTAGGACAACCTGATAATAAAGAATTACAATAATCTAATCTTGAGCTAACAAAAGCGTGGATCAGTTTCTCAGCATCACTCTGAGACAATATGCTCCTAATCTTGGCAATATTACGCAAATGATAGAAGGCAGTCTTAGAAACAAATTTAATATGTGAATTGAAAGACAGATCTTGATCAAAAATAATTCCAAGGTTCCTCACAGAGCTATTAAGAGAGTAACCACATCCAAACTGAAAGTTTGATTTGGAAAGGTATTTCTAAGGTTTTTTGGACCAACAAGAATGACTTCAGTCTTATCTGAATTTAATAGCAGGAAATTACAAGTCATCCAAGCTTTGATTTCCTGAAGACAGGCTTCCAACTTTGCTAATTGATTACTATCATCTGGCTTCATTGACAGGTATAACTGTGTGTCATCTGCATAACAATGAAAATGTATACAGTGCTCTCTAATAATGTTGCCTAACGGAAGCATATATAAACTAGAAAGAGTAGGGCCTAGCACAGATCCCTGTGGAACTCCATGACTGAGCTTTGAGTTGAAAGAAAACTCATTATTGACATGAACAAACTGGAACCTATCAGATAAATAAGATCTAAACCACTGCAACAAAGTTCCATTAAGTCCAACATAGTGTTCTAATCTATCAAGTAGAATATTATGATCAATAGTATCAAAAGCTGCACTATGGTCTAAAAGGACAAGTACAGAAACAAGTCCATTATCAGATGTGATGAGGAGGTCGTTGGTGACCTTCGCTAAGGCTGTTTCAGTACTATGATGGATTCTAAACCCAGATTGAAACTCTTCAAGTAAACCATTTCCCTGCAGGTGGTCAAATAATTGCATAGCAACAACTCTTTCTAAGATTTTTGAAATGAAAGGGAGATTAGAGGTTGGTCTATAGTTGGCTAAAGCTCCTGGATCTAGCGTTGGCTTTTTGAGTAAGGGTTTAATTACAGCAGTTTTAAAAGCCTGCGGTACATGGCCTAAAATTAATGAAGAATTGATTATATGAAGAATAAAGCTACCAATAAGTGGGAAGACTTCTTTAAATAACCTGGTAGGAATAGGGTCTAAAAAACAAGTTGAAGGCTTGGATGAGGAAACTATTTTGTCTAACTCTAAAAGGTCAATTGGAGTAAACTCATCAAGACAGATATAAGTTGAAGGAGTTGTAGTAGTTACTGTATTTAAGTTAACGGTGGGAAGAATCTGATTGATTTTATCTCTGATGGATGAAATTTTATTATTGAAAAAGTTCATAAAGTCCTGACTAGTAAACTCTAAGGGGATGCTAGGATTGACAGAGTCCTGACTCTTTGTCAACCTGGCTACAGTACAGAAAAGAAACCTGGGATTATTCTTGTTCTCTTCTATTAATGCAGAATAATAACTCGTTCTAGCTTTTCCAAGAGATTTTTTTATAAATTAAAAGATGATTTCTCCAAGCTAAATAGATTTCATCTAAATTAGTGAAGCACCATTTTCTTTCTAATTGACGAGTCTTCTGTTTTAAGCTACGAGTTTCTGTGTTGAACCAAGGAGTTAGAAATCTCTGATTAGATTTTTTCTTTTTTAAGGGGGCCACCAAGTCTAGAGTCTGATGCAGAGAAGCTGTAACACTATCTACCATGCTATCAATTACAGAAGGAGCAAGCTGTCTATAGCTTATTTCCGTTGTGTTGACACATGGCATAGAGGAAACAATCTGCATAAATTTAGTAACGGCATCATCTGAGAGGCATCTACTGTAGTAATATTTTTCTTTAGGAGCCAACTAGTCAGAAATAGTAAAATCAAAGGTTAACAGACAATGGTCTGACAGTACAGGGTTATGAGGAGACACTACCACATTTTCTATTTCTATGCCATATGTCAGAACAAGGTCCAACATATGGTGGAGATAATGAGTAGAATTTCCTACTTTCTGAGAAAACCCAATCGAGTCTAATATTGAATTAAATGCCACATTAAGACAGTCACTAGCTACATCTACATGTATATTAAAGTTCCCTACTATAATTATTCTATCTGATTTCAGCACTAAATTAGCTAAGAAATCAGCAAATTCGGATAAAAATTCTGAGTAGGTTGATGGAGGACGATAAACTATGGCAAATAAAATTGGGTTTAGCCTAAAATTGCTAAAGCGCCCAGTACTGAGGACCAGGCCCTCAAAGGAATTATAACATGTTTTTTTGCTTTACATTAACTAGTATGGAATGGTAAATTGTTGCTACTCCTCCTCCACGACCAGAACTTCTAGGATTTTGACAGTTTAAATAACCAGAGGGAGTTGATTCATTTAAACCAACATAATCCTCTTGTCCTAACCAAGTCTCTGTAAGGGATATTAAATCAATCTGATGATCAATTAACAAATCATGGACAAGCAGAGACTTGGGAGTCAGAGACCTAATATTTAACAAACCACATTTAATTTTTAAATTATGAGGAGGAACAGAGGCCCGATCATTCAATTTAGAGGCTTCATGTTTAACCCCTTGCACTCTGGTCAATTTTCCTAAAAACGCCAAAAAAAAATGTGCCCAAAGTAAATCGAAAGCTGTTCTTCAACCCTTTGCAGCATCTTCATGGGGTTGGTCTCATTTAAAAGAAAATACTTTGAATTTTTTGGCAAAAAAAACATGATCTCTCTAAGTGCTCCGGCCACTGAGTTACAGTCATCTAAACATAGTGAACTTGAAGAAAATAAATTTGGCCTGGGTGTTTTTTTGGATACAAATGCTTGCAAATAACACACAGCTTCAGATCCGGGCTGGAAAATGCAACAGAAATGTAGAACCAAGTGTTATCCAGCTGAGGTCCAAATTTTGTAACAATACCACAAAAAATGAATATATTACACAGCTTTGTTCTCAGGCTGTTCCCAGGCGTTTTGGAACTGTGCCAAATGGCACAGTTTGGAAAAACGTCTGTAACTTTTGAATGATTCAACATAGAAGCTTCATCTTGGGCTCAAATGAAAGGTCACATTCAGGGCTGTGTCTGTGTGTGTGTGGGGGGGGGGTTGTCCCCCCACCCCCCCGCTACAGAGGACGGAGTTCGGCCCTCGCTACATGACGGATTACACTCGGATGTGGCATGTTTCCACAGCAACGCTGTCACCGCGGCTCCCCCCACCCCCCCGCTACAAAATCGTAGCGGCGGGGGGGCGTTCACGGTTCGGGGGTGGCGAAGAACCGTGTAACGCGGCGCACGCACTTCGTACTTCGTGCGCCGTACAGTTGTAATTTACCGATCGGTCAAAAGTCATTTTTTGATTACAATTTTCAGGGATAAATAATGATTTAGCTTATAACACCTTACCTCTTCACAGCCACATTGTCCTGGCGAACTTCTCTTCCCCATTGTCAGACGAACGCGACGCTGGTCCGCTCGTGGATCCTGGTCAAAACATAATTCCATTATTGCGGTTTTGGCGAATGATTTACGACCTTTGTCGTCGGCCTCCGTCGGTCTATGATGACGGAAGAGAATCCTAAACGTCTATTCTGCTGGAATGAGTGCAGGTTGCACTTGTGGGTGTTCTCCGTGCTGCTGGGTCTGCAGCAGGTTCTTCCTGCATCCTTTTTTTTTTCATCTGCGGCAGCAGTAAGTCTCTCTTCACCCAGCCCGCACTTCTGTGCTTCAGTTGGCTCCTGCATTCACAGTAGGCGGGTCCTCCTTCCTAGGTTTTCATTCATTGGTTCTTCAAGGTTCCAGAAACCCAATTCAAGGCTCTTATTAGTCGAATGAGAGGTCAATCAGATGAACTAATCTGTTCGCGGCTGTGTCTGCAGCTTTTATTTTCAGTGCGCGCTTGGACGCCATACACCACCTACATCACAATCTCCATGATGCATCCTAGAGCGCACGAGAGCGCCCTCGTGCGCTCTAGGACGCAGAGACTTACCCACCCATGGGACAACGGAGCGCAAGAGGTTAATTTGAGTTTTACCAACTTTTTGTTTAATCACTTTGGGATGCCTATAGATTACATTTTTATTTACTTTGGAGGGAGCAGACAATGATTCTCTGATGGGGAAGACAGGGGCTAAGTTGAGGGGTGGCGGATGAAGAGGAGCTGCAGAGAGGCGTGTAAGACTGCGACTCTGCTTCCTGGTCCCAACTCTGAGTTGTCAAGATTTTGGAAATTTGGATAAAAATGATGCCAGATTGTTAGATAAATGAGATACACCATCCAAAGTGGGATGGACACTGTCTCGTCTCATAAGACCAGGTTTTCCCCAAAATGAGCTTCAATTGTCAATGTAGCCCACGTTGTTTGCAGGACACCACACAGACAGCCAGTGGTTGAAGGATGACGAGCGGCTAAACATGTCATCACTGGTCAGATTGGGGAGGGGTCTAGAGAACACTACAGAGTCCGACATTGTTTTGGCAAAGTCACACACTGATTCTACATTAAGTTTTGTGACTTCCGACTGCCGGAGACGGATGTCATTAATGCCAGCGTGAATAACAATTGTGGAGTATTTACAGTTACTTTTAGCCAGCATTTTCAAATTTGACTCTGTCACCTGCTCTGGCCCCAGGAATGCATTTGACTATGGCCACTGGAGTCTCTAGGTTCATGTTTCTGACTACAGAGTCGCCAATGATCAGTTTTTCCTCAGCAGGTGTGTCGCTGAGCGGGGAAAAATGATTGGAAACATGAACAGGTTGGTGGTGAACCGGGGCTTTGCGGCTAGGCTTCCTTCTCACCGTCACCCACCCAGTCTCCTCGCTGCTGAGGAGGACCGCTAACGGGTCGCCCTATGCTACCAAGCTCCGCTGCAGCTAGGGGATGTCCGTCAACAGTAACTGGTGCAGACGGTGTTTCAATGCAGCGGAGCCGGGATTCCAAATCAGACAACCTCGCCTCAAGCACCTCAAAAAGACAACATTTATTACATTTACCGTTCTCACTAAAAGAGGCAGGTGTAGCTAAACATCTGACAGAGAGAGCACACCAGAGGAGGAGAGGAAGGAGAGCTAGTAGCCATAGCTAGTGGCTAACCTGAAGCTAACAAAAACACCGATGAAAGGTGAACAGAAGGCTAAAGAGGGTGATTAGGTGACACTGAGTGCGCACACAGGTGCAAGAGGCTTGATAAACTGAAGTGAGAGCTAACGGTAGATGGGAAAAAGTGGTTAAAATACAATTGAAAGCAAAATCCTCAGGAGAGTAAGGAGAGCTAACCACACGGACAGACTGCAATACAGGAAGTGATGATACGTTACCACAAGTGACGTGTCTTCATGCCTCGTGAGGACATGTCATGAGGCATGAGGATACTTTAAGGCGATGGACATCGCATTACTCAGCAGATGAAACAAAGGAATCATGCTCATGTGACCTTTGCGTTGGCTTTCCAGCTGGATTCTCCGCTGAAGCTTTATTTGATAATACTGGACATTATCTGCCAGCAGATAATGTCTTCCCAGAGGCAAACAATCAGGAGCTGAGATCCGGCGACGATGATGAGAGGCTGCTGCTGGCCGCTGAAGCAGTATGTCATGTGGACAACACGAGAGGGTTTTTTTCAGGTGATCTCCTGGGTCCAAATAAATTGATGAGAGAGTTCAGAGTCTGATCAAAGGCACAGAATCAAAAAGACAACAGTAATAAAACTTATTATTCAAGCAACAAAATCTGAGCTGTTCAGATGTCGTGGGGATTGTCGAAAACAGCTTCCAGTGTGAGAAAAAACAATCAGTCCACTTTAAAACATGGTGAGTTAAGGAAAATCAATAGAAAAAGTTTAACAAAATAAAACAGGGAAAAAATGTCTGAGAACACAGAGTTTCACTCCATATAAAAGAGAAGTTTGAGCTCAAAACAGAAGAAAAGGTATTTTTCCCAGATGTTTAAAGGAAAGAGAATTCAAGGCAGGACACACAGACAACTTTTACAAACTTGCAGAAAGATCTACTGCCTAAACTAGTACATTCCTCACTTAAACTGAGTAGTTTTTCAGGGGGAAAACTTGACTGACATGAAAGGGAGCCAATTGTCTCCCATCATGGGAAGTTTGAATGAACTCTGGTCCAATAAGAAAGCAGTTCTTTGAAACCGACCAATAGAATGAAAGGGGGTGTTATCCGACAGAGACTGGCTGGTGATTGGCTGGCACCAGTCAGATGACTTGAGTAAGTTTTTCAAATAGCATGAAACACATCTTGATTAAAATGAAAATTTACTTTATAGGTGTAACCTAAACTAACTTCAGTGATTCATGACTAATTTTCATTCTTGCTATATTAAACATGCACTTTCATAAACTTGTCCTTCTATAATTAGCATGCATTGGAATAAGGTTCCTTTAAGCTTTTCAAACATGCAATGCATTTAAACCAATGATTAATGAAAACATTTCAAACCAGAATGGTATGTCAGAGTCCTGCTTGATTTTCCAGTTCCAGGTGTCCTGAAAAAGAAAATGGTCTGAAAACAGAGTTTTTGTTAAAAGGAAGTCCTTTCATTCAGTAACCACAGTTCAGGTTGCAGAGGCAACAGCAAACATATTCTGGAGTTGTCCCCCAAAGGGTAATGTTGAGCTGTGGATAATTCCTAGAGACCTGTGGAATGTGGTCAATGGATCTGGAAGGTTTCAAACAGTTTGTTGAAGAATAAAACTGCTTGGTTGGGGAGGAAGTTGTGGGATTTATGATTGCAGACTAATCCATTCCTGGCACAAAATGGGATCCTTATCGTCCCTTTTACCATGGAATGTGTTTTCAAACTGTGGTTCTTAGGTGAAGGAAACAATTCTTGACCAGACTTTTGGGTGAAACAATTTCTTTAAGGTGAAGAGTGATTTTATAGATTGGAGCCAAAGGGATTGACGCTACAGAATACAGTCCCATCCACAAGACCCAGCAGATACTACATGGAATACTCTAGCCATACATGTACAGTGGTGTGAAAAAGTGTTTGCCCCTTCCTGATTTCTCATTTTTTTATGTTTGTCACACTTAAATGTTTCAGATCGTCAAACAAATTTGAATATTAAACAAACATAAATGACACAAAACACAAAATACAGTTTTTAAATGAAGGAGTTTATTATTAAGGGTAAAAAAAAATCCAAACCTACATGGACCTGTGTGGAAAAAGTGATTGCCCCCTAAACCTAATAACTGGTTGGGCCACCCTTAGCAGCAACAACTGCAATCAAACATTTGCGATAACTGGCAATAACGATAATGGGCTGCACGGTGGCGCAGTGGTTTAGCACTGTGGCAGCACAGTTTTACCCTTGGCCGGGGGTTCGCGGGGATCATGAGATCGTGGGTTCGATCCCAGCCCCCGACCAACAGTGAGCTGTGTGGAGTTTGCATGTTCTCCCCGTGTTGCGTGGGTTTACTCCGGGATTTCTCCGGTTTCCTCCCGCATACCAAAAACATGTAGGTTTAGGGCGCTCGCGCATGCAGCGACCGGCAGCCGGTGGCTTGTCACCAGACTGCAAACCAAATCTACCTACGGGTACAAATAAGTAACAAAAAAAAAAAAAAAAAAAGTCTTTTACAGCACTGTGGAGGAATTTTGGCCCACTCATCTTTGCAGAATTGTTGTAATTCAGCCACATTGGAAGGTCTTCGAGCATGAACCACCTTTTTAAGGTCATGCCACAGCATCTCAATCGGATTCAGGTCAGGACTTTGACTAGGCCACTCCAACGTCTTCATTTTGTTTTTCTTAAGCCAATCAGAGGTAGACTTGCTGATGTGTTTTGAATTATTGTCCTGCTGCAGAACCCAAGTGCGCTTCAGCTTGAGATCACGAACAGATGGCTGGACATTCTCCTTCAAGATTTTTTGTTAAACAGCAGAATTCATGGTTCCATTTACCACAGCAAGTCTTCCAGGTCCTGAAGCAGCAAAACAGCCCCAGACCATCACATTACCACCACCATATTTTACTGTTAGTATGATGTTCCTTTTCTGAAATGCTGTGTTACTTTTATGCCAGATGTAATGGGACACACACCTTCCAGAAAGTTCAACTTTTGTCTCGTCAGTCCACAGAGTATTTTCCCAAAAGTCTTGGGGATCACCAAGATGTTTTCTGGCAAAACTGAGATGAGTCTTTGTGTTCTTTTTGCTCAGCAGTGGTTTTCATCTTGGAACTTTGCCATGCAGGCCATTTTTGCCCAGTCTCTTTCTTTTGGTGGAGTCATGAACACTGACCTTAACTGAGGCAAGTGAGGCCTGCAGTTCTTTGGATGTTGTTGAGGGGTCTTTTGTGACCTCTTGGATGAGTTGTTGCTGCACTCTTGGGGTAATTTTGTTCATCTGGCCACTCCTGGGAAAGTTCACCACTGTTTCATGTTTTCCCCATTTATGGATAATGGCTCTCACTGTGGTTTGCTGGAGTCCCAAAGCTTTAGAAATGGCTTCATAACCTTTTCCAGACTGATAAATCTCAATTACTTTGTTTCTCATTTATTCCTGAATTTCTTTGGATCACAGCATGATGTGTAACTTTTGAGGATCTTTTGGTCTACTTCACTTTGTCAGGCAGATCCTATTGAAGTGATTTCTTGATTGAGAACAGGTGTGGCAGTAATCAGGCCTGGGTGTGGCTAGTGAAATTGAACTCAGCTTTCCAAAGATGTGATAAACCACAGTTAATTTATGTTTTAAAAGGAGGGCAATCACTTTTTCACACAGGGGCACGTAGGTTTGAATTTTTTTTTACCCTTAATAATAAACACCTTCATTTAAAAACTGCATTTTGTGTTGTGTTATCTTTGTCTAATATTTAAGTTTGTTTTATGATCTGAAACATTTAAGTGTGACAAACATACAAAAAAAAAAAAAAGAGAAATCAGGAAGGGGGCAAACACTTTTTCGCACCACTGTAGATGTGGTAGAGCTCCGGTTTGATCAAGTTTCTCACCAATTAAATGCAAAATTATCTCAATTATCCAAAGTTTCAGATTGCTTAGATCAACTCACTGTTATGTTGGTAAACGAGAACCAAGGATGAGGCTGGATGTTGAACTGAACAAGACTTTATTGTTGACTCACTCTTACAGTGCAAGCACCCCTGTAGGCAGAGGTGAGGTCAAAGAGACCGCCCCTCCTACTCACAGCCCTCTTATCCCCCGGGTGGCGGCGGAACGGGAAAGGTGGAGTCACCACCCGTGTCACACAATATGTCCTAAATAACAACATACCCCCCCCCCCCCTTCAAAAATGGTCCAAACATACGCATACAATCGACACCCTCCCCAATTTGGAACCTGTATCACCCGCTAACACTGAACAAAAATATTTGAAACCAATAACATGTACAGGAAACAATTCAAGCTAGGGGGGAACAGATGGACTACTGTCCCACCCCCACACGGCTAGACGGATTATTCTGCCGTCTCTATTAAAACAAAGTCTATTAAACAGAAAACTGCCATGTTCCTAAAATAAACATAAAACATAGAACAATCCCATTACCAGAACCAATATATATTAACATAGAACCCAGTTACCCCCATTCCAACATCATGCAATAAACAAATTGCCCAACCATCAGTCTGCCTCAGTAAAGAAACCACCCCCCAGAGAACAGTCAGACGGTTCCCCTCCAGAGCACCTTCTTTTCTTCACACCCGGGGATAACCCACGTTGAAGCCCAAACACCTCCTTCTCCTCTGTGGTACGCTGCAACTTGTTGGGGTGCCTCCATGAGCCATCAGACAGCTAGAGATAGCCATCCTCCCCAACAGCCACCACCTGCAGCCACCCCTGGTCATCTTGCTGTCTGTGCTTACTTCGAACACCTCTCGACTGGGCCTCCTCCCTGGGTCAGACCGCATCCGCGACCCCTAGGGGAGCCCGACTTGGCTTCCAGTGTCCCTGTTTGGCACATCATTCTACCGTGCCAGCTGGTCCTGCCCCGCTTGCTTTCATTTTCGCCACCGGCGAAGCCATTGTGACCCCCCGCTCCTCGGTACCTTCCTGCTGAACTTCAGAAGCAGAATGGGTCATCCACTCGGCCCCACCCGCCATCACGGGTGTCCCACCACACCACCCAGTTCCCTCAGCTTGGGTTACTTGGGCACTGGCACTGGACCCTCCCTCAGTGGCCCTGGGTGGGGTTGATTCTGCTCATTGTCCAGAATACTAGGCCAAGGCTCATCCCATACCGCATCGTCCACCACTCGCGGAACTGGCCGGTCCCATAAGCCACGGCCCGACCACTACTCTCCAGCACCGCTGGTGATGGTGAAGAAGTCACACCCCATAACATTCTCACCACAGGCAGTCACCACGAACTTCAGGTTGGACACCCCTGCTGACTTGTATTTAGCTGTCAGTTCTACCAAACCCAATCTTCTTCCACCATACCCACACAGCAGCTCTGAATGACCTCTTACTTGGTAACATGGGAAGAAACTCCTCACGGTAGACCAATTCAACACGGACCTCACTGCACCCGTGTTAGTCAGTAGCAGCACCGCCACCCCGTCCAATTCCACCATGCAGTAGGTATGACCATTGGTGCTCGGTGAAATGTGTGGATGACTGTGGAAGTTGAAGCGGGGGGGTCCCCTTTATATCTTTGGTCCTCTTGCTCAAACCTATTACAGGCCCTGGCAAAATGATGCAGGAATCCACACTTGCCACAGTGTTTCCTCTTGCCGGACACGCTCTAGCCTTGTAACGGTGCTCGGTGGGCCCACAACCCAAACACTTGGGTGATCCCGGGGTGGACCTTATCTTCACAGCATTAGCATTTCCCTCCTCGTCCTCCACGCTATCGTTGCTGTCCGGGTCCACTGCCTGCACTGCCAACTGTGATCCAAAATGGTGGAGTGTGGCTCTCTTGCCGAGCTCTCGTGATAGCTTGTCTGCTGCTTCACACTGCTGAGCTAACTCGATGGCCATAGCTAACGTCAGCTCGCCCGAGTGCGTGAGGAGCTTCAACCTAGCCGCCAAGCAAAGGGTATGTTCCGCCAACTGGTTGTGGACCATCTTTTCCTCTAAAGCTCCAAACTGGCAGTCCCCGGCCAGCTGACGTAGGTCTGCAACATATCGCTGTATTGATTCACCGGTCCACTGGCAGCGCTGCCAAAACTGAATCCTCCGGACGATGACATTTTCTGAAGCGTGAAAATGTCACGCCATTAGTTCAACCATGTCCTCAAAGCTATCACTGTCGCCCAAAGTACTAAGGATATGTTATTCTTCCATACCAAAGTTGTGAACCAACACTGCCCGTGCCCGCAACTTTTCCAGTTTACCAAGGTTCAGTGCCACCAAATAGTTCTGGAATGCGGCAAACCACCTCACCCAGCGGACCAGCGGCTCACCGAGAACCTCCAAAAATGGCCGGATTTTAGCAACTCCCGTGTCCATACTTTTGTCCTCATCGCCAAATATTATGTTGGTAAATGAGAACCAAGGATGAGGCTGGATGTTGAACTGAACAAGACTTTATTGTTGACTCACTCTCACAGTACAAGCACTCGCGTCAGGCAGAAGTGAGGTCAAAGAGACCGCCCCTCCTTCTCACAGCCCTCTTATACCCTAAATAACAACATAACACTCACCAGAGCTGTTTCTTCTCTCTCTACCCCCACTGGCACTTCCCAGGCTTAAGTGCCTCAGATTCCCCCTTGCCATTACCCTCACCGCTCCGACACCATTTCCACACCAGCGTGATATAGTCAGAGGCAGACTTACTATTAGGGCAAAGGTAGGCAGCTGCCTTAGGCCCCGACCTGCTAGGGGCCCTGATCTACTAAGAAGCCCCATATATATATTTTTTTTTAAAAAGTTTAGCATATTTAACGTGGTGTCCAACAAAATATAGAAACACGGGTATTTATAAAAACGGCAAATCAAGTCACGAACATAATGTCCTCCCCCCTTCTCCACAGACTGTTGGACTGTTCCATGTTATCTCAGTGCCGTATAATATGAGAGTTGCAACACTCCGGTAGACTTCTATAGAAACTGTGAAAGGCGGAAGTCACATGGGTCATGGAGCGGGCAATAGTTCCAAACAATGGAATTTTCCCCATAGACCGCCATTCATTTCACGGAGTGTCTGCTTAATAATCCCGGGTAAGTTAATGAATGGCCGTTGTTTTGGTCATTTTACTACTTAACAGGTAGATTCTGTAGTATGTGATCTTATTTTATTTTGCCAGCCTTTTTTCTTGTTTATGTGCAGTGAAAGCTCAAACTTGCAATTGTTAAGAGCCTGTGCTAGCTAAACTAGCTAGCTGGGTCAGCCCTTATTTCAAAAATCTGTTGTACAGTTATTGGGTGAAGGCACAGTTTCTGAGAGACATTAGAGATGGGTAGTAGCATTACATGATGGGACATGACATTAAAACCTGTGACAGAGCAGATGTGACTTATTATTTTGTTCATGGCAATTGTAGCAGCATAACTGCAAGAGGGATCAGGTCAAGTGGACCCCAGGATCTAATTTGTATATGTACAAGTACATTTTCAATCCAGTGGTTTATAAAGTGATACATAGTTTCCTGAAGCCTCATTCAGTACATTATAGTCACCAAGAAGTGTAAAAAAAATATATACATCTATACAGTATATGTATTAAAAGACCTAGAGAAGACTTTGGCTCAGTTTCTGCTTTCAAAAGACTTCTCCTTTCCACCGCTGCTGCTCGTCACGGCTGGCTGCCTTCAGATGAAGATCCATAGAATAGGCATGTGGGACTATAATGTTCTGAATGAGACTTTAGAAAATTATGAATCAGTTTGTAAATCACTGGATTGAAAATGTACTTATACATGTACAGATTGGATCCTGGGGTCCACTTGGGGTGCTTACTTGGTCAGGGGTCCACTTGACCTGTATCCATTGTGGATGATACCACGGCTGCTAGCCCATGTTGCTTAAATGACACACCCGCTGTGTCAACAGCTACCCTTCATAGAGGAGGAGATGATGAGGGAAGTATAGACCACGAGTCTGACCAATTTGTTCTTGAAGATGACCCATCATTATGGCCTAAGCACCTGACAGACAAAGAGCGTTGCTATTTAGTTCAGAAAGGGCCTGTTTAATATTTTTTTGTATTTATCCTCATTTTTTTGTGTGATAGATTCTCCCTAGTGTCGACATAGTACAGAGGAGGGAGCACAATGAATGCCTCTGCAAAATGGACCAGTAGCAGACTGTGAACAGGACTCTGCTGGCAAATGTGGGTTTGTGTAAACAAACAACAGATCTTCCATGGGAATTGTTTTTTTTTTTTTTTTTTTATAATACACAAGAGTCGACATTTAATGCATTTAAGATTTGAAATTAGTAATCCACTTCAATACAAAAACAGGATGTCACTAGATAATTAAGTTATTTGAGCTGCAAATGTGCAAACTGTTAACTCCCCCCCCCCCAACACACACACACACACACCACCACCACAAGCATCATTGCAGTTGGTTTGGAGACATTTTTTCAAAAAACAATGCAATTATTCTTTTATTTTTTCCATGTAAATTTTCATCTTTATTCTTTGGAATGGCATTTTCCACAAAATGTTATGACTTCCTCAGTAATCTGCATTTTTTTTCTTCTAACTTTGGCCTTTTTTCCTCATACAGTGTCACTTTAAACGTCTTTGTTTTTCTACAGATGTAATTCCTAATACCTGAATGATATCATCATTTGAAGACTTCTGAGGACAGTAAGTTTCAGGTAGGATGTCAGTAAGACCTGACTGACTGAATGAATGAATGTGAATTTTATTTGGTAATGAACATTCAGTCAAAACAATTAAAAATATGTAGGACACAAGAACAACCGAAAAGGTGTCGGCTGAAGCTAGTGCTTATATAGCGCCTACCCCGTTACAATTTTAAAATCAACAATATAAAAATTTAAGTCATACCCCCCCAAAAAAGTGAAAAAGTGAAAAACAAAAAAAAAGTAGGGCCCCATTTCTGTCTTGGCCTTACGGTGCGTTCAGACCAAACGCGAATGGGTGGCGCAAATCCATACAAAGTGAATGGGAAGAGGCGAGTACACACGAAATTGTGCAGTCGCACGTTCATGTCCGAGCCTAGCTAGCTAGCTAACTACTAGCTTTGAGATTCTGCCATCATCGGAGTAAAGGTATCACCATTGCAGAGTAAACTAGTTTGAAAATTTTACTCAATCACCTGGAGACAGGAGGACTGGGAGCTCTTCAACTGAATCGGGAATTTGGAGTTATTTACCGACGGTTTCCTGCCAGCGAGCTAGCAATGTAAACACCCATCATCTTGTGAATTTTTGGAGGCTTGAGACAATATTTTCAGGTGAGCTGCCCGTTCGGTAATGTAAACCTAAGCATGATGTTATTTTGGGGATTTCCACAGCAGGTTGAACACAGCTGCAGAAGTTTTAAAGGTAACTTCGCTTGTCTGCATCTCACACAGAAGGGGAATTCATGTCTGTTTGTGTGTTTACATTGAGTTATAATGTAATTCAATTCAACTTTATTTATATAGCGCCATTCACAACTAGAAAAGCACTTGGAGAGCGCAGACCTCTGCCAAGCGCCACAGTTCCCCCCCCCATACAGTGTTTGTGTGTACGTTTTCAGATTCCTTGACCATGAAAACATATGACTAGCAATTGGATTCACAATGATAGGATTAGTGGTTCAGTAGTTATTGACGAAAATGGCATTTTTCATAATGGTGGTTTTGTTCTGGATGGTGATCTGGATCACCACCAAAATCTAATCATCTGTAGGATACCCCATTTGTGACAATCTGTGAAAATTTCATGAAAATCCGTCCATAACTTTTTGAGTTATCTTGCTGACAGACAGACAGACCAACGCCGATGAAAACATAACCTCCTTGGCAGAGGTAACAACAGTCATCTCATAGCACTTTCAACTGTAGGGGAAACCCCCACAATTGCACAAAGACCCCAGCAATCAGGTGATCCCCTGTGAGCAAGCGTTTGGCGATGGTGGAGAGGAAACACTCCCTTTTAACAGGAAGAAACCTCCAGCAGAACCAGGCTCAGGAAGGGGCAGTCATCTGCTGCGACTGGCTGGGGGGTGAAGGGATAAAGAAGACGTAAAAGAACAGACATGTAGAGAGCAAACAGCATGGTGGAGACTCAATCTATGGGAGAGAACAAACAGATGTTAATGACCAGCAAACATATTTCATTGAGACTGAAGAAAGGAGTGAAGAAAAAAAACTCACTCCTTTCGTCACTCATTGAGAGTGACGAAAGGAGTGAGGCCCAGTGCATTATTGGAGGTCCCCCGGTTGTCTAAACCTATTAGCAACATAACTAATGGAGGGATCAGGGGCACATGATCCCTCCCTAATTGTAGGCTATATTAAAAAGGAAGGTTTTAACCCTATTCTTAAAAACAGAGATCGAGTCTGACTCCCGAATCCAGATTGGCCGCTGGTTCCACAGGAGAGGAGCTTGATAACTGAAGGCTCTGCCTCCCATTGTTCTTTTGGAGATTCTAGGTATTACAAGTAATCCTCCATTTTGGGAGTGCAGTGCTCTGTTAGAATACTAGGGTAGTATCAGATCTTTTAAATAAAAACGGGCCTGAATGTTTAGAGCTTTGAAAGTGAGAAGAAGGATTTTAAACTTAATTCTAAACTCTATGGGAAGCCAATGAAGGGAGGCCAGAACCGGAGAGATATGATCTCTCTTTCTAGTACCTGTTAAAACTCTTGCTGCAGCATTTTGGATCAACTGAAGACTTTTTAAAGATGTTTTAGGACAACCTGATAATAGTTACAATTATCTAATCTAACAAAAGCGTGGATCAGTTTCTCAGCATCACTCCGACACA
Organism: Pholidichthys leucotaenia; assembly: GCA_020510985.1. NCBI lineage: Eukaryota > Metazoa > Chordata > Actinopteri > Cichliformes > Pholidichthyidae > Pholidichthys > Pholidichthys leucotaenia. Next base: position 334,983,385 of record CM035841.1, read on the forward strand.
AGATGCTCCTAATCTTGACAATATTACGCAAATAATAGAAGGCAGTCTTAGAAACGAATTTAATATGTGAATTGAAAAACAGATCTTGATCAAAAATAACTCCAGGCTTCCTAACAGAACTATTCAGAGATAGAGTAACCGCATCCAAACTAAGAGTTTGATTTGGAGAGGTATTTCTAAGGTTTTTTGGAGTCATCCAAGCTTTGATTTCCTTAAGACAGGCATCTAACTTGGCTAATTGATTACCATCATCTGGCTTCACTGACAGGTATAATTGTGTGTCATCTGCATAACAATGAAAATGTATACAGTGCTTTCTAATAATGTTGCCTAACAGAAGCATATATAAACTAAAAAGAATAGGGCCTAGCACAGATTCCTGTGGAACTCCATGACTGAGCTTTGAGTTGGAAGAAAACTCATTACTGACATGAACAAACTGGAACCTATCAGATAAATAAGATCTAAACCACTGCAACGAAGTTCCATTAAGTCCAACATGGTGTTCTAATCTATCAAGTAGAATATTATGATCGATAGTATCAAAAGCTGCACTAAGGTCTAAAAGGACAAGTACAGAAACAAGACCATTATCAGATGCGATAAGGAGGTCATTAGTGACCTTCACTAAGGCTGTTTCAGTACTATGATGGCATTCTAAACCCAGATTGAAACTCTTCAAATAAACTATTTCCCTGCAAGTGGTCAAATAATTGCGTAGCAACAACTCTTTCTAAAATTTTTGAAATAAAAGGCAGATTAGAGATTTGTCTATAGCTAGCTAAAACTTCTGGATCCAGTGTTGGCTTTTTGAGTAAGGGTTTAATTACAGCAGTTTTAAAAGCCTGTGGTACATGGCCTAAAATTAATGAAGAATTGATTATTTGAAGAATAAAGCTACCAATAAATGGGAAGACTTCTTTAAATAACCAGATAGGAATAGGGTCTAAAACACAAGTTGAAGGCTTGGATGAGAAAATTATTTTGTCTAATTCTGAAAGGCCAATTAGAGTAAACTCATCTAAACAGATACCAATTAAAGGAGTTGTAGTAGTTATTGTATTTAAGTTAACTGTGAGGAAAATCTGACTGATTTTATCTCTGACAGATGAAATTTTATTATTGAAAAAGTTCATAAAGTCCTGACTAGTAAGCTCTAAGGGAATACTAGGATTGACAGAGTTCTGACTCTTTGTCAGCCTGGCTACAGTGCTAAAAAGAAACCTGGTATTATTCTTGTTCTCTTCTATTAATGCAGAATAATAACTCGTTCTAGCTTTTCCAAGAGATTTTTTTATAAATTAAAAGATGATTTCTCCAAGCTAAATAGATTTCATCTAAATTAGTGGAGTTCCATTTTCTTTCTAATTGACGAGTCTTCTGTTTTAAGCTACGAGTTTCTGTGTTGAACCAAGGAGTTAGAAATCTCTGATTAGAATTTTTTTCTTTTTTAAGGGGGCCACCAAGTCTAGAGTCTGATGCAGAGAAGCTGTAACACTATCTACCATGCTATCAATTACAGAAGGAGCAAGCTGTCTATAGCTTATTTCCGTTGTGTTGACACATGGCATAGAGGAAACAATCTGCATAAATTTGGTAACATCATCTGAGAGGCATCTACTGTAGTAATATATTTCTTTAGGAGCCAAATAGTCAGAAATAGTCAAATGAAAGGTTAACAGACAATGATCTGACAGTACAGGGTTATAAGGAGACACTACCAGATTTTCTATTTCTATGCCATATGCCAGAACAAGGTCGAACATGTGGTGGAGATAATGGGTAGAATTTCCTACTTTCTGAGAAAACCCCATTGAGTCTAATACTGAATTAAATGCCATATTAAGGCAATAACCATCTACATGTATATTAAAGTCCCCTACTATAATCATTCTATCTGATTTCAGCACTAAATCAGCTAAGAATTTGGCAAATTCGGATTAAAAACTCTGAGTAGGCTGAGGGAGGATGATAAACTATGGCAAATAAAATTGGGTTTAACCTAAAATTGCTAAAATGCCCAGTACTGAGGACCAGGCCCTCAATGGAATGATAACATATTTTTTGCTTTACATTAACTAATAATTTGGAATGGTAAATTGTTGCTACTCCTCCTCCACGACTAGAACTTCTGGGATTTTGACAGTTTAAGTAACTAGAGGGAGTTGATTCATTTAAACCAACATAATCCTCTTGCCCTATCCAAGTCTCTGTAAGGGATATTAAATCAATCTGATGATCAATTAACAGATCATGGACTAGCAGAGACTTGGGAGTTAGAGACCTAATATTTAACATTTAAAGGTCTGATGACACGATTTTGACATTTTTTAGCATGTCGTGTAAACCCAAAAGTCATTGTCGATGATCAATATAATATTTACAACCGTGCCTGCATAAACTAGTTATCATTAAAAAACCGCAGCGGCGGCACCACCATGACGTAAGCAACAGAACGGATGCCGGTGTTGTTGACTGGAATGACAACAGCTTTGTAGCTCACAGTTTCTCTGGTTTCTTGTTTTAATTTTATGGCTATGCCTTCGCATTGTGTCGCAGGCTTAGATGAACAGCAGTCCGTGAAAGACCACATCACACGTTTCAGCTCCAACTGTCATAAGCCTCCTTGTGGGCTCCTCATGTGCTTTTACGCAGGAGGAGCGCACGAGGAGGGGAAGAATTAATGGATTTACGTGCAGCTTTGACCTACTTTCTGTGACCGCATGCTGACACTCGCCGGTCCGGCCACGTCCCCTCTCTCATTATCATCAGCTGATTCAAACTCCCGCTGATCATCTTTCCCGGTCTTCGCCCAGGTGCTTCTCATCATGCCATCACCAGCAGTGCGTGTACTTAGTGGCCGTTTGCCAGTCACACACTGCTGGTCCATAGTATTGTCATCTGTGCTGTTAGTCTGCCATTATTTTCAGCACTCTCACGACGTGTTAGTCACTCCATATTCGCCGTGGTTCTTGTTCATCCTTGAAGCGATGTCAGCTCTGGGGCGCAACTGTGGCTAACACGTCTCCTCTCATTCGTTCTCTGGGTGATGCAACCCCCCGAACGCCATCAGTAAGTGTGTTTGTGTTTTTTGTACGTCATCACCTTTTTGGGAACTGTCTGTCTTTCTGAATGTGCTGTGGTGAACCCTGCACGTAAATCCTCGTTATTTCATCCTCCATCTCCGTGCCCTGCGTAAGAGCGCACGGAGGGTCATGATGAATGGATTTACGTGCAGGATTCACCAGATAACGCATACAGAAATACATAAAGATAATGCATAATAAACCCAATGCCTGAGCCACAGTGTTCGAGTACCCCACAACGTAACCCCAGCAACTGCAAAAAGGCTGAAAGCAGCAGACCCTCCCAATCACACAGATTACCCCCCTATGAAAAGAAAATGGGGAATCCTGCTTCAAATGGCCCAAGAATACAGAAAACATCACAGGGAGGTCAGCCAGGGTCATGAACTCATCAGAGCGCACATACTTCTGTGGTCAGAAAGGACGGGAACAGACATGGCTGGTGAATCATAGAACTGAATGTAAAGCAATATTGGAAGCATATGCCATGAAATGTAATATCTTGTGTAATCAGTAAAGCAAATGCATACTCATTGATTAAGAAGTATGTAATCAACAAAACTGAGTGTAATCAAACTGTGTGACCGTATGTATATTTTAACTGCACAAAGAGAGGTTTATGTGGGGTCAGATTGTGAAATGTTTTGCAAGACCTATTGACTGGAAAGCATGTGACAAAATGAGGAACTGAAAGTAACGGAGACAGTGAGTTGATTTATTTTGGTACTGGAAATTGGGGGGAAACATGTGCAGAATGAGGTAATGTTATATAAAAGTTAGCATTAAGCCAATCACAGAAAACCAAAAAAATCTATGGGGAGATTGCTAGCCAATCACAGTTGAGTGTAAAAAAGGTATATAAACTCTGTTCAAAAGCCCCAAAATGTTCATTTTCGGCGGTCTTCGGGACACCATTCATCCCATAGCAGAAGATTGGAGAGAGGGAAACCACTGTTAAGAAGATGAATCAAACAACATCTCAACTCTTCAGTTTTTAACAACCCTAAATCTTCTGCTGCAAGAAGGGAGAAAATAGCACTTGGGCAAACAGAAAAAGGAAGTGGAGTCACAGCTGGTGGCTCTCCCAACATACTGCATTACATCATGGGTCCCCGCAGGAGAGAGCAAGGGAGCCGGGGCTGCAAGATTTCTCCAGTTTGAGGCCTCCACTTCAAGAGCCCCTCTCGCCTTCCCCTCCCCGGCTGACGGCTACACAGAGCATGGGCCCCACTGATGGAAGAACAGAAGACGGAACCTCAAGAGTCAGCTTCCCTACCTTACCTTTTCTTCCCCTTCTCCCCAAGAAAAGGAGCATCGAAGGAGAAGACCAGCAATTAATCATCATTTTTCTCCCCAGCAAGGCTTTTTAGACATTTATCCCAGAATCAGAATCAGAATGAGATTTATTGCCATTGTTCATGTAGTACACAAACTAGGAATTTGTCTCGGTGCAATGCTGCAACATTAAACATGAGTAGCACTAAAGATAAAAATAAAAAACTATGCATGCAATAAAATGTAGAATATGAATGAGTAATACTAATCTATGCAATTTTTAAATATATTAACAAGCAGCAGATATTGTGGAGTTCCACATAGTGAGTCGGTAGTGCAAAAGAAAACAGTGATAATTATCATGAGTCCGGTTGAGCTGCTGTATGTAGTGCACGAAAGTCTAATAAGTCACTTAGTGTTCAGCAGTCTGATGGCAGAGGGGAAGAAGCTGTTCATGTAGCGGGAGGTTTTAGTCTGAATGGACCGAAGTCTTCTGCCTGAGGGGAGGGGGGCAAACAGTGCGTGTCCAGGGTGTGAAGGGTCGGCTATGATCCGACCTGCACGCATCCGGGTCCTGGAGATGTACAGGTCCTGGAGGGATGGGAGCTTGCAGCCAATCACCTTCTCAGCGGCGCGCACAACACGCTGCAGTCTTAGTCTGTCCCTGGTGGTGGCTCCTGCGTACCACACGGTGATGGAGGTGGTGAGGATGGACTCGATGATGGCCGTGTAGAACTGCACCAACATCTTGGTGGGTAGCTTGAGCTTCCCCAGCTGCCTCAGGAAGAACATCCTCTGCTGGGCCTTTTTGATGAGGGAGCTGAAGGTCGGCTTCCACTTGAGGTCCCGGGTGATGGGGGTGCCCAGGAAGCGGAAAGAATCCGCAGTGGTGATGGGAGAGTCTGTGAGGGTAAGGGGGGGCAGAGGGGCTGTGACTTTTCTGAAGTCCACGATCATCTCCACTGTCTTCAGAGCGTTCAGCTGCAGGTTGTTGTGACTGCACCAGGACGCCAGCTGGGCCACCTCTCTCCTGTAGACGGACTCGTTGCTGTTGGAGATGAGCCCGATGAGGGTGGTGTCGTCCGCAAACTTGATCAGCTTGACAGACTGGTGGCTGGAGGTGCAGGAGTTGGTGTACAGGGAGAAGAGCAGGGGGGAAAGTACACAGCCCTGGGGTGATCCAGTGCTGATGCTAACAGAGTCTGAGACAGTCTTTCCCAGCCGCACATGCTGCCTCCGGTCCGTCAGGAAGTCGGTGATCCACCTGCAGAGGGAGTCAGGCATGTTGATTAGATTAGATGATTGATTAGATAGATAACAAATTGATTAGATGTTTTTTTACTAGGTTTTATGATTCAAAGGGTTTCTTTTATTTTGGACTCTTTCAGATTTTTCATATTTTTGGTTGATTTTAAATTTTGATTTTCTGGACTGATCCTGGTGATTTATGAATTTTTATATTTTTCTGAATGATTTCACTTTTTGATCAAATGACTGATTTTACAAATACCAACTTTTTGAATCAAGGTTTTTCAATCAGTTTGGGTTTTCTGATTTTGAATCCTTTTTTTTTCCTGATTTTGGGGTTAATTTTGAATTTTATCATTTTGATTCAATCCATTTTGATTCAATCGACTGTTTTTATGCAAGTATATCCTGTTTTGGCTGAGCTTTGCAGACTTTCAATAAATACTACAGCATATTAAAAGACAGTATGGGAGTTTGTGAAATCACTGATTCAGTGTCCATCTTTCCTGGGTTTTTTCAAGAAGGTATTTTTCTACAAGAGGTGTTACATTTTTATGAGTTTTTAAAGGTTACTCTTTAAAGTGGTTTTTAAAACAGACCTCCTATAGATCAATTTTCCTGATCTTAAACATTTACCCAGATTTTACCAAGAGCAGTGTGAGACCATGAGGGGCTGTCGTTAATACCAAGGGTGTATTCCAGGTGTCTGGTTCCAAGGTTGTCATAGCCAGGAGCGGCACTGGGGTTAAGGTCCCAGTGCTCATAAAATGCTCCTTGTGGCGTGCGTCTCGAAAAGCCTCTGACAACTAAGTCCAACTCCTAGCTTGCCCGTGTGGTTTAGTCTCTAAGCCCGGCGGAACTGCTTTTACTAATAGGAGAAGGGGCGAGGGCGGATCTCTGGCGCCTTAAAACCAGATGCTTCGGGTAGATGGTGGCTCGTCAACCTGGGAAGGTAGCCCATCTAGGGGAATGTAAACCCTGATTTCAAACCTCCGCTGCCTTGCGGCACACCCGGTCACGGGAAAGGCTTCGGGAGTCAACCCTGAGGAAAAATCCGGAGTCGGAGCCCCTAAGGCAGTTCTCTGTTGTGCTCAACATCGTTCTGGCAGCTCCTGCGACGGTGCTGGTGCCAAACTATAGCAGCCCTGCTGTTCCTTTGGATTCATCAGTGACGTGGAGAGGGGGGACATGCTGCATGGGTAACATCTTGTCCTCCATATCTTCCTGCCCAGGCTTGAATCCTCCCAACGCTGGAAGGTAGAACACCGGTGCGCATCGGCCTGTTCAGCCACAGGCGGTGCTGTTTCAGCAGAGTAGACGTTTAGGATTCTCTTCCATGGTCATCATAGACCGGCGGAGGCCAACGACGATTCCAGGTGTCTGACTGGACAGGTCACTCAGTCAGAGGTCTGGTATACAGGTGAGCGGAGGTCGTCTGGTATATGTAGACAGTGGAACTGGGTTAACTCTCAAGTCACCAAGCACACACACATGTGACAGAGTTTCCTATGAGGAAAATTCCTCTAGGAACTGCAAGCTGGTGAGCCTAACTTCAATCTTGAGGTACAAGAATACACTGCTATGATTTTATTGAAAAATTGGGTTTAAATAAATTATATTTATGAACAAATAATTTGTTGCAATATCTGTAACAAAAGCATAACACTCGGTGTTCCCCTGCCGTGTGTTTGTCGCTGCTGCTGCAGCGGGCATGTGTGCCTCTCCACTGTCACTCTCTGAGTCTGACTTGCTTGGCCCAATGCCCACTTGGCACGGCTCAAACCTACAGTGGGGCAAAAAAGTATTTAGTCAGCCACCAATTGTGCAAGTTCTCCCACTTAAAAGATGAGAGAGGTCTCCAATTTTCATCATAGGTATACCTCAATGATGAGAGACAAAATGAGGAAAAAAAAAAATCCAGAAAATCACATTGAAGGATTTTTAATGAATTAATTGGTAAATTTCTCGGTAAAATAATTATTTGGTCACCTACAAACAAGCAAGATTTCTGGCTCTCACAGACCTGTAACTTCTTCTTTAAGAGGCTCCTCTGTCCTCCACTCGTTACCTGTATTAATGGTACCTGTTTGAACTCGTTATCAGTATAAAAGACACCTGTCCACAACCTCAAACAGTCAGACTCCAAACTCCACTATGGCCAAGACCAAAGAGCTGTTAAAGGACACCAGAAACAAAATTGTAGACCTGCACCAGGCTGGGAAGACTGAATCTGCAATAGGTAAGCAGCTTGGTGTGAAGAAATCAACTGTGGGAGCAATTATTAGAAAATGGAAGACGTACAAGACCACTGATAATCTCCCTCGATCTGGGGCTCCACGCAAGATCTCACCCCGTGGGGTCAAAATCATCACGAACGGTGAGCAAAAATCCCAGAACCACATGGGGGGGACCTAGCGAATGACCTGCAGAGAGCTGGGACCAAAGTAACAAAGGCTACCATCAGAAACACACTATGTCGCCAGGGAGTCAAATCCTGCAGTGCCAGACGTGTCCCCCTGCTTAAGCCAGTACATATCCAGGCCCATCTGAAGCTTGCTAGAGAGCATTTGGATGATCCAGAAGAGGATTGGGAGAATGTCATATGGTCAGATGAAACCAAAATAGAACTTTTTGGTAAAAACTCAACTTGTCGTGTTTGGAGGAGAAAGAACACCATACCTACTGTGAAGCATGGGGGTGGAAACATCATACTTTGGGGCTGTTTTTCTGCAAAGGGACCAGGACGACTGATTTGTGTAAAGGAAAGAATGAATGGGACCATGTATCGTGAGATTTTGAGTGAAAACCTCCTTCCACCAGCAAGGGCATTGGAGATGAAATGTGGCTGGGTCTTTCAGCGTGACAATGATCCCAAACACACCGCCCGGGTAACGAAGGAGTGGCTTCGTAAGAAGCATTTCATTGTCCTGGAGTGGCCTAGCCAGTCTCCAGATCTCAACCCCATAGAAAATCTTTGGAGGGAGTTGAAAGTCTGTGTTGTCCAGCGACAGCCCCAAAACATCACTGCTCTAGAGGAGATCTGCATGGAGGAATGGGCCAAAATACCAGCAACAGTGTGTGAAAACCTTGTGAAAACTTACAGAAAACGTTTGACCTCTGTCATTGCCAACAAAGGATATATAACAAAGTATTGAGATGAACTTTTGTTATTGACCAAATACTTATTTTACCAAGGAATTTACCAATTAATTCATTAAAAATCCTACAATGTGATTTTCTGGATTTTTTTTTTTTCTTATTTTGGCTCTCATAGTTGAGGTATACCTATGATGAAAATTGGAGACCTCTCTCATCTTTTAAGTGGGAGAACTTGCACAATTGGTGGCTGACTAAATACTTTTTTGCCCCACTGTATATGGTCTGATGCCCCCAGATTCTTCAGAATCAGAATCAGATCAGAATCAGAATCGGAATCAGGAAAAAAAAAAAAAAAAAAAAAAATCCAAGATGGCGCCGCGGATGGCAGCCACTGGCTTCTGCTCTCTGATGTTTTTGATAATTTTGTGTGTTTTTTTGGACTTCTGCTCTTCTGTCCGAATCACCTATTCAAGGGAGGAACTACTTTCACTCAGACTACCTCCCAATGCAACTTCTCCGCCAGTTGCTGCTGCTGATCTTAAGTTTTTTCAGTCAATTTTAGCTGTGGGAGCAGCGGCTATTGGCGCTGGCCGGAAACGAAGGCGGCGTGGTAAACGTGTCGGTGCGCTAGTCAGGCTGAAGAAACGAGGATTTCGCACGCCGCTCCCATCGATCCATCTGGCAAATATCCGCAGTTTGGCGAACAAAATGGATGAACTGCTGCTCCTGACTCACAAAAACCGGGATTTTAGCAGATCTGGCGCCCTTTGTTTCACGGAGTCCTGGCTGAGTGAACACATCCCGGACAGCGCGGTCTGCCTGGACGGATTCCAGCTGTTTCGCGCTGATCGCAGCCGAGAATTCTCTGGAAAGACTAAAGGTGGTGGAATCTGCTTCTACATAAACGAAGGTTGGTGTACTGATGTCACAGTGTTGAAGAAGTTTTGTAGCCCTAACCTAGAGTCACTGTTCATAAACTGTAAACCCTTTTATTCACCGCGAGAGTTCTCCTCGTTTATTCTGGTCGGAATTTATATCCCGCCTGCTGCTTCTACAACAGAGGCACTGCAGCACCTCGCTGACCAGATAGCAGACGTGGAGGAAAAACATCCAGACTCTCTGCTTATCATTCTGGGTGATTTCAATAGAGCTAATCTCACAAATGAGCTTCCTAAATACAGACAGAATCAGAATCAGAATCAGGTTTATTGCCATTGTTCATGTAGTACACAAACTAGGAATTTGTCTCGGTACAATGCTGCAACATTAAACATGATAGGATAAGAGAAATAAACTATACATGTAATAAAGTGTAGGATAAGATTAAGTGATACTGGTCAACAGTTAAAATATATATTAGCCAGCAGCAGATACTGTGGAGAACTATATAGTGCAGTCGGTAATGCAGGAAGAAAACAGTGATGATTGACATGAGTCTGGTTGAGCTGCTGTACATGGTGCACGAGAGTCAATAAGTCACTTAGTGTTCAGCAGTCTAATGGCAGAGGGGAAGAAGCTGTTCATGTGACGGGAGGTTTTAGTCTGGATGGACCGAAGTCTTCTACCAGAGGGGAGGGGGGCAAACAGTACGTGACCAGGGTGTGAGGGATCGGCTATGATCCGGCCAGCACGCCTCCGGGTCCTGGAGATGTACAGATCCTGGAGAGATGGGAGCTTGCAGCCGATCACCTTCTCAGCAGTGCGCACGACGCGCTGCAGCCTTAGTCTGTCCCTGGCAGTGGCTCCTGCGTACCACACGGTTATGGAGGTGGTGAGGATGGACTCGATGATGGCTGTGTAGAACTGCACTAACATCTTGGTGGGTAGCTTGAGCTTCCTCAGCTGCCGCAGGAAGAACATCCTCTGCTGGGCTTTTTTGATGAGTGAGCTGATGGTCAGCTCCCATTTGAGGTCCCTGGTGATGGTAGTGCCTAGGAAGCGGAAGGAATCAGCAGTGGTGATGGGAGAGCCTGAGAGGGTGAGGGGGGGCAGAGGAGTAGTGACTTTCCTGAAGTCTACAATCATCTCCACTGTCTTCAGAGCGTTCAGCTGCAGGTTGTTATTGCTGCACCAGGACGCCAGCTGGGCCACCTCTCTCCTGTAGGCGGACTCGTCGCCGTTGGAGATGAGCCCGATGAGGGTGGTGTCGTCCGCAAACTTGATCAACTTGACAGACTGGTGGCTGGAGGTGCAGGAGTTGGTGTAAAGGGAGAAGAGTAGGGGGGAAAGTACACAGCCCTGGGGTGATCCGGTGCTGATGCTAGTATAGTCTGAGACAGTCTTTCCCAGCCGCACATGCTGCCTCCGGTCCGTCAGGAAGTCGATGATCCACCTGCAGAGGGAGTCAGGCACGTTGAGCAGGGACAGCTTGTCCCGGAGCAGAGCGGGGCGGATGGTGTTGAATGCGGAGCTGAAGTCCACAAACAGGATCCTGGCGTAGGTTCCTGGGGAGTCCAGGTGCTGCAGGATGGAGTGGAGGGCCAGGTTGACTGCATCGTCTACAGACCTGTTGGCTCGGTAGGCAAACTGCAGCGGGTCCAGGAGAGGGGTGGTGATGGACTTGAGGTGGGACAGGACCAGGCGCTCAAAGGACTTCATGACTACAGAGGTGAGCGCTACAGGTCTGTAGTCATTAAGTCCAGTGATCCGTGGCTTCTTGGGGACAGGGATGATGGTGGAGGATTTGAGGCAGGACGGCACGTGGCATAACTTAAGGGAGGTGTTAAAAATGTCTGTGAATACAGGAGCCAGCTGTTTCGCACAGAGTCTCAGGGTGGAGGGAGACACGCCGTCTGGGCCGGGGGCCTTGCGCGGGTTCAGTCTGGAGAACTGTTTGAGCACATCCTGCTCACTGATGATAAGGGGAGGGGGGGAGGAGGGGGGGTGCCTTAAATGAAGTAGGGAATGTGGAGGCTGTGGAGCTGGAGGGAGGGGGGGAGTTGGACACAGATGACGAGGTGTCAAAACGGGCATAGTGTTGGGACAGTCTTTGACAAAGGGCTTTGTCATCCTGACCTTTAGGAGCCTTAGGTCGATAGTTGGTGATTTGCCTCAGTCCTCTCCACACGGAAGCCGAATCATTAGCAGTGAACTGCTGCTGGAGTCTCTCTGAGTATAGAGATTTAGCCCTCTTCAGCTCTCTGTTAAACCGGTATTTAACCTCCCTGTAGCAGTCCCTGTCTCCACTTTTCAGCGCTGCTTCCTTCTCCTTCCTGATCTGTCTGAGCTTAGCTGTGAACCAGGGTTTGTCATTAGAGTAACTCACCCTGGTGCGTGATGGAAGAATGTTCTCTTCACAAAAGTGGATATATGAGTTCACAGTGTCCGTGTACTCATCCAGATCATGCGTGGCTCCTTTAAGCATGCCCCAGTCAGATATTTCCATGCACGTTTCCAGCTTCTCCTCAGCATCACTGGTCCGTATCTTCGTAGTGCTCACAACAGGTTTAGTGAGCTTCAATCTCTGTCTGTATGTGGGAATGAGGTGAACCATCACGTGATCAGATAATCCCAGCGCAGCTCGAGGGACAGCGCGATATGCGTCTTTCACTGTGGTGTAACAGTGATCCAGTGTGTTTAATCCTCTGGTGGGGCATTTAATAAACTGTTTGTAGCGGGGGAGATCGTGGCTCAGATTGCACTGATTAAAGTCGCCAGCCACAATAATCAGCGAGTCTGGAAAACTCCGCTCTGTGTGTTGAATGTGATCCGCGAGCACGCGCTGAGCTTCGCGCGTGTCCGCGTCGGGAGGGGCGTACACAGCGATCATTATAAAAGAAGCAAACTCCCGCGGGGAATAAAAGGGCTTGCAATTGATAACAAGAAATTCCAAGGCAGGAGAACAGTGTTTGGAAATCACCGTTACATCAGAGCACCAGCTGCAGTTGATGTAGAAGCAGACACCGCCTCCTGTGGTCTTGCCGGAAAGCTCTGTGTCACGATCAGCACGGAAGAGCTGAAAGCCGTCGAGGCGCAGCGCGCTGTCCGGTATATTTTCCCGGAGCCAGGTCTCAGTAAAGCAGAGGACAGCTGAGGAGGCGAGGTCCTTAAAACGCATCAGCAGTCTCAGTTCATCTACCTTGTTAGAGAGAGAGTTGGTATTGGACAGAAATATGCCAGGCAGCACCGTTCGCGAGCCTCTCCTGCGAAGCCGCACGAGAGCGCCCGCTCGTCTACCTCTCTTTCGCCGTCTCACTTTCCGAGCCAAACAATAAACCAGATCGGCGGCAGGGGCTAGAAAAACTGGGAGGAAGTCCGTGGGGGTGAAAGTCCTGATATTTAGAAGTTCTTCACGGGTATAAGTGCAAGCAGACACACAATTGACAAACAAAAACAAACAAAGAGCGCAGCGAAGCACCATGTCGACCGCTGTGGGCGCCATCTTGGTGAACTAAGATGGCTAAGACAGCATATTAAATGTCCCACCAGGGACACAAATACACTCGACCACTGTTACACAGTTTTAAGAAATGCCTATCATGCCGTCCCCTGTGCAGCTCTGGGTTTTTCTGACCACGGTCTGCTCCATCTTATTCCAACATACAGACAGAAACTAAAAACTTCCAAGTCTGTTGTAAGGACTGTGAAGAAATGGACTGAGGAATCAAAGCTGAAGTTACAAGCCTGCTTTGACTGCACAGATTGGAGTGTTTTTGAAGCTGCAGCCATTAACTTAAATGAACTCACTGACACTGTGACGTCATACATCTGTTTCTGCGAGGACATGTGTGTGCAGACCAAGACCTTCTGCACATACAACAACAATAAACCCTGGTTCATTCCTAAACTGAAGCAGCTACGTCAGACCAAGGAGGAGGCCTACAGGACTGGTGACTGGACTCTGTACAAGCGGGCCAGAAACATGCTGACGAAGGAGATCAGGCTTGCTAAGAGGAGCTACAGTGTGAAGTTACAAAAAAACTTCTCAGCCAACAACTCTGCTTCTGTCTGGAGAGGCCTGCAGAATATCACCAACTACAGGAGACCATCCCCCCATCCTGTGGAAAACCTCCAGCTGGCTAATGACCTAAACAGCTTTTACTGCAGGTTTGAAAAGAACCTACAGTTCTCACCTCCCACCCACACAAAAGGATTATCTGCAGCCCCAGGAACTCCATCCCTCCTCCACTCTGACCTCCCACCAGCACTAACGATCTGTGAAGATGAGGTGCGCCGGGTCTTTCAGAGACAAAAGATCAAGAAGGCTGCAGGACCTGATGGTGTGTCTCCGTCCTGCCTGAGAGTCTGCTCCAACGAGTTGGCCCCCATCTTCACCCGGATCTTTAACAGATCACTGGAGCTGCGTGAAGTGCCTTCCTGCTTCAAATGCTCCATCATCATTCCAGTTCCCAAGAAACCCTCTGTTACAGGATTAAACGACTACAGACCTGTTGCCCTGACCTCTGTGGTCATGAAATCCTTGGAGAGATTGGTGCTGAACCACCTGAAGGTCATCACAGGCCCCCTGATGGACCCACTGCAGTTTGCCTACCGGTCAAACAGGTCAGTGGATGATGCAGTGAATATGGGACTACATTACATCCTGCAACACCTCGACTCCCCAGGGACGTACGCCAGGATCCTGTTTGTCGACTTCAGCTCAGCGTTCAACACCATCATCCCAGGCATTCTTCATCAGAAACTCCTCCAGCTCAAGGTGCCCCCCTCCACCTGCCAGTGGATCTCCAGCTTTCTGACTGACAGGTGGCAACAGGTGAAGCTAGGGAGATTTACATCCAGCTCCCGAAAAATTAGTACTGGCGCCCCCCAAGGATGTGTCCTTTCCCCACTGCTCTTCTCCCTCTACTCCAATGACTGCACCTCAGAGGACCCTTCGGTGAAGCTCCTGAAGTTTGCGGACGACACCACAGTCATGGGTTTGATGCGGGATGATGATGAGTCTGCATACAGGCGGGAGGTGGAGCAGCTGATCCTCTGGTGCAGCCAGAACCATCTTGAACTTAACCCAGCCAAAACGGTGGAGATGACTGTGGATTTCAGGCGACACCCCCCTTCATTCCCCCCACTCACCATCCTCAACAGCACAGTGTCCACTGTGGACTCCTTCAAGTTTCTGGGTACCACAATCTCCCGGAACCTGAAGTGGTCCTCCCATATAGACACTGTCCGGAAAAAGGCCCAGCAGAGGTTGTTTTTTCTGCGTCGGCTCAAGAAGTTTGATTTGCCTCAGGAGCTGCTGGTTGTCTTCTACACCGCCATCATCCAATCTGTCCTCTGCTTTTCCATCACTGTCTGGTTTGGATCTGCCACTAAACAGGACAAGACCAGACTGCAGCGGATCATTAAGTCTGCGGAGAGGATCATTGGTACTGACCTACCCTCCATTGAGAACTTATATCGGTCCATAACCAGGAAACGGGCGGGAAACATCTGTGCTGACCCATCACACCCCGGCCACAAACTGTTTGAACTTCTATCTTCTGGTCGTCGTTACAGATCACTGAAGGTCAAAACCACCCGTCACAGGAACAGTTTCTTTCCTCAAGCCATCACTCTGATGAACTCCTAACATTCACCTAGTCCTACCTGTTGCTGTACTCATGACTTTTCATCCATTATTACATTACACATAACTCTCACACTGCTTTTTACTTCATTCACATTATATCACTGAATCTGAGTTCACATTGAAATACTGTGACTGTATATTTTTTCATATATTTCTGCAAAGTGTGGTTAGTCTGAGTAAATAACTGCATATATTCCTGTATATATTTGCATCCTTTTATAGAAACGTGGACAGACTGTAATTTACTGTACATACTCTGTTGTCATTGAATCCTTATTTAAATCCTCCACCTGAACAATGAGAGCAAGTTTTTAGCCAAAGTCAAATTCCTTGTATGTGTTGTGCATACTTGGCCAATAAAGCTGATTCTGATTCTGATGACGTTACAACATGGCTGGGGGTTTTCCAGCCACTGACGGAATTGGTGATGTGGTGCTCATGAAAACGTCGGATATTCGCATGAAAAAAAGCCTGTTTGACTTAGAACTGCACAGACCAACGTATTTCGTCATATTGTATTATGTGTTGAAAAATTAGATGAAGTCAAAAACGTGTTATCAGACCTTTAATTTTTCAATTATGAGGAGGAAGAGAGGCCAAGTCAAATTTAGAGGCTTCATGTTTAACTTGAGATTTACAAACTTTTTGTTTCATCACTTTGGGATGCTTATATATTATATTTTTATTTACTTTGGAGGGAGCAGACAATGATTCTCTGATGGGGAAGACAGGGGCTAAGTTGAGGGGTGGTGGATGAAGAGGAGCTACAGAGAGGCGTGTAAGACTGCGACTCTGCTTCCTGGTCCCAACTCTGAGTTGTCAAGGTTTTGGAAATTTGGATGTAAAATGTAATCGTGCCGCAAGAAAAATTTGCCCGTTCGTGTTTGGTGTGAACGCACCTTTAGGCCCCAAATGGACTAATTCCACCTCTGGATATAGTGGAAAGCTCGGGGAGGGTCAGGGTGTTTTGCTCCAGTGTTGGCTCATTTTTCAGCGGATACCAGATGATTTTTCTGCCGATCACAGTAAGATTAGCTATGTAACTAAGGAAACATTCCCACCCGGTTACTCAATATTTGTTTTGGAACCAAATCTGTAGCTGAATTCTGAGTCAATTTCTGGGTTTTGGCTACTGAGGTGGTGTGGGACGATATGGCGTTGTGTAGTATTTTTACTCACAGCTTGAACTCCAACTTGCTTGATGAACTTGTCTGCTGCAATGAACCTGAGTCACTAAAGGAGCTCATTTTTCTCATAATTAAATTAAATAACCATCTACATGAACACTCAGTGCACCAGTCTTCCGATCCAGTCACCACACTCCCCGCCTCGGTCTCCCTTAAACTTAGGCTGTATTCATACCAGGTTAGTCCGGGGGTCTCGGTTCGACTCGGCGGGAGATGGTGAGAATTTTCACACCTTCTTTTGGTTCAGTTTGCATTCACACAGCACTTCACTCAAGCAGACCAAACTGCTTGGACAACGTCACGCAGTTACAACAGCTGCTGTTTGTGGCGCTGTAGCCAAAGCCACAACTGACCAGGAAGAAAAAAATCTTGGCGAAGAAGAGAAATCTGGCTCATCGATTGGCCAGGACCGGTGTTATGGCGAGAATTGCTCGCTTGCCAAGAATTGCATCCCATGCACCAGAACTATAAAGTATAACACTACAGTCATTTGTGCATTTTTAGAAGTACCCATTATACATTATACATTTTTAGAAGTAAAAATTATTACCTCTTGTAAATCATCTTCAAATTATATTTATTCGACGATAGGATGCAATTCTCGGCAAGCGAGCAATTCTCAGCATAACACTGTTCCCTTCAGCCAAGGTGTTTATGCGCCACAAACTAATAAAAATGAAAAGCTCCGCTGTCTGTATACGCCCCCCCCCCCCCCGTGCCGCTGTCATGTCGCTAAACGTTTTAAAAACATCGGTATTCTTGTATGTTGCCACAAGCAGTTGAGAAATCTGGTTCTCAGACCAAATATCTATCAGAGCCTGCATCTCCTCCTCACTTGTCACTACTCCAAGTCCAAGAGACTTTTTTTTTTTAAAACTTTTCTCCTCGGTTTTCTCGGGTAAAAGTATTTCTTGGAGCCGTGCAGTTTACTTTAATTCAAGTCAATTCAACTGAATGAATGAATGAATGAATCTTTATTTATTTCGGATAGATTAAAAGTACAGATTAAAAGAAACAGAATAATATAACAAAGGGGGAAAGAAAATCCAACAAGGTCAAATTAGACAATAACTCCTCTGAATATACAGTTCAACATAAGTTATCCGAAATGGGTGATGGCTGAAGCCGCAGCTTATATTGCCCACCCATATTCCATCCAAGAATCCAAAAGAAAAACAAAACAAGAGCGATTACAATTCAGAACAAAGCTAAGACACAATGTGACAAAAAACTAAGCTACAACACAAGGCAGACTGGATATGACAATCCTTATGTGATTTTACATGTCCTCTTGTGTATATGTTTGAAGTATTTCTTCCTTTAGTTTTTGTTTAAATTGTCCAAGCGTTGTACATGATTTTAATTCAGGTTCAAAATCGTTCCATAATCTGACTCCTTGCACTGAAACACAGTGTTACTTGTTGGTAGTTCTCACTGAAGGTTTTTGAAATATACATGTTCCTCTGAAATGGTAATTCAATTAAATTCAACTTTATTTATATAGCGCCATTTCACAACAACAGTCATCTCGTAGCACTTTCAACTGTAGGGGAGACCCCCACAATTGCAGAAAAACCCCAGCAATCAGGCGATCCCCTGTGAACAAGCACTTGGCAACAGTGGAGAGGAAAAACTCTTAACAGGAAGAAACCTCCAGCAGAACCAGGCTCAGGGAGAGGCAGTCATCTGCTGCGACTGGCTGGGGGGGTGGGATAGAGAAGATGAAAAGAACAGACATGTAGAGAGCAAACAGCACAATGGAGACTCAATCTATGGGAGAGAACAAACGGATGTTAATGGCCAGCAAAAAGAAATATTTCATTGAGAGTGAAGAAAGGAGTGAAGCCCAATGCATTGTTGGAGGTCCCCTGGCTGTCTAAACCTATTAGCAGCATAAGTAAGGGAGGGTTCAGAAACGCATGATCCCTCCCTAATTGTAGGCTATATCAAAAAGGAAGGTTTTAACCCTATTCTTAAAAACAGAGACCGAGTCTGACTCCCAAATCCAGATTGGCAGCTGGTTCCACAGGAGAGGAGCTTGATAAGTGAAGGCTCTGCATCCCATTGTACTTTTGGAGATTCTAAGTATTACAAGTAATCCTGCATTTTGGGAGTGTAGTGCTCTGTTAGGATAGTAGGGTAGCATCAGATCTTTTAAATAAAAAGGGGCCTGATTGTTTAGAGCTTTGAAAGTGAGAAGAAGGATTTTAAACTTAATTCTAAACTCTATGGGAAGCCAATGAAGGGAGGCCAGAACCGGAGAGATATGATCTCTCTTTCTAGCACCTGTTAAAACTCTTGCTGCAGCATTTTGGATCAACTGAAGACTTTTTAAAGATGTTTTAGGACAACCTGATAATAAAGGGTTACAATAATCTAATTTAACAAAAGCGTGGATCAGTTTCTCAGCATCACTCTGAGACAATATGCTCCTAATCTTGACAATATTACGCAAATAATAGAAGGCAGTCTTAGAAACGAATTTAATATGTGAATTGAAAAACAGATCTTGATCAAAAATAACTCCAAGCTTCCTCACAGAGCTATTAAGAGAAAGAGTAACCGCATCCAAACTAAAAGTTTGATTTGGAAAGGTATTTCTAAGGTTTTTTGGACCAACAAGAATGACTTCAGTCTTATCTGAATTTAATAGCAGGGAATTACAAGTCATCTAAGCTTTGATTTCCTTAAGACGGGCTTCTAACTTGGCTAATTGATTACTATCATCTGGCTTCATTGACAGGTATAATTGTGTGTCATCTGCATAACAACGAAAATGTATACAGTGCTTTCTAATAATGTTGCCTAACGGAAGCATATATAAACCAAAAAGAGTAGGGCCTAGCACAGATCCCTGTGGAAATCCATGACTGAGCTTTGAGTTGGAAGAAAGCTCATTATTGACACGAACAAACTGGAACCGATCAGATAAATAAGATCTAAACCACTGCAACGAAGTTCCATTAAGTCCAACATAGTGTTCTAATCTCTCAAGTAGAATATTATGATCAATAGTATCAAAAGGACTTTATTATTTTCTACCCAAAATGGAGGCTGAAGAGCCAGGTGCTCTTCAGCTGAATAGGGATGTTGCATTTATTTGACCCACGGATTCCTACCACAGATGTGCTGCCAGGAAACGCACATCAAGTTTTCAACAGGGACAACTTTTTCAGGTGAGTGGGAACTTCGCCTGTCTGCATCTCACCCAGACAGTGAATTCATGTCTTTTCATGTATTTACATTGAGTTATAATGTAATCGTGCTGCATGAAAAATTCACCCGTTCGCATTTGATGTGAAGGCACCTTTAGAGTAAAGGCCACTTTCTCTTCTCGCTGTGGTTACACAAACGCAGAGGGGCACGTCCACCCTTTGGTCCACTGGATACTCCGCTTGCATTCACACGGCAAGTGAAGCACACCAGACTGCGTTTGCAAGCAAACCGAGACCCCCCCTTTTCAGGGGGACCAGAGTTTGCTTGTTTGGTGCTGCACCAGAGTTCCAGGTGCATTCAGACGGTGCCAAACAAACCGAACTATCCACGGAATACACACTTTGGTCGTTTAGTCCAGACCAAACAGTGGCCAAGTGAATGCACCATTAGTTGTGCTCTCTGGAGCTCATCTCTCCCAGATAATGAAGCAACTAGCCCCTATATCTAGTGATGGGACAGCAGGTTCCGGAGCTTCGAGGGTGCTCCGAGCTTGTCCAGGAAATATTTGACAAAGCATGTTTCATGGCATGTATTGCTGACATGGTACCACGTGACTGGGTCAGAAAGCCATTCATGATTTTGCATGCAACATGAAATAAAGTGAGCAGCGATACACAATGTAAATCCCCGGACCAGCTGCTATGCTTTCAACACTTCCTGTTCATTTAAAGGGAAGACGTTTGAAATAAAAGATGACATTTAAAATAAATATACAGTTGTGAAGCAGCACAGTCATTGCCATTAATTTAGTTCAGTTGTGTAAGTTTCATTTTTCGCTTTTTAGAGACACTACGAGCGTTAGCAAAGCTCACTCCCAATGAGAGATCATATAGCGGCCGTATTTCAGTACCCATGAAATGAGCATGATGATGAATAACTTGCCAGTAATGCCCGTCTGGTTAAAGGCTAGAGCTAATGGGTTTATGCTGAGCTCCACTGTTAAACAACTGTTACCAGACACTGCAGACTCAACCATACATGATGCTTCTTTACAGAGTGCTTCATGATGTTTGGAGAAAATACTTGTAGATGCAGAATATAACTTGTTTTTATATCTAAAAAAAACTTCTCCTACCACCTCACCCTTCTCCCTTTTTTCTGAATAATGTATGAAATATCAGTATTTGTATGAGATAATTCTTTAAAGCGAAATAATTTTCATCTCTCTCTCTCTCTCTCTCTCTCTCTTTAGGTGGATTAAAGATGACCCCACCCTGCTGGACAAATCTGCTCCCATGAGGGAGGACCTTGTTCAGTAAAATGCTGTTGCTGTGGTCTGACAGAGAGGATGTGACAGACATAAATCAATCAAACTTTATTTGTATAGCACTTTTAAAACATTAGAAGCTGTGCAAAGTGCTTTACATAGATAAAAACAGTAAACACATTTAGTTACATATTTTACATGATACATCCCCACCCCTTCCAACCCTCCCATAACATACCCATAAACACAGCACACACAGGCACATACATCATCCCCTACTTCTCTTACACACATATAAAATAAGAGACATTGCTCGGCACCGAGGCACCACGTGAAGGAGCAACCATCCTGTGGAGCCCCCCACGCCGGGATACCACACAGCCAGTAACCACAGAAGGCGCCACAAGGACCGCCCCAACCAGGACAGACCGGGGCCCGCACCACAGCTGTAGGCAGTGGTATAAAGCCCCCACTCACCCAAGCTAGAGTGACCCACGAGACCAACACCCCTGCAGATGGGCCAGGCAGCATCCGGCATGAGGGGCCCCACTGAGGAAACACTGGAGCTAAAACACATAAATACAAAATAAAACTAAGAACACACAGAGCAAAGGGAACTAAAGACCCATACTTAGAAACTGAACTAAGAACACATCAAAATAAAAAAAATCTAAAAGCAAATGGAACTAAGAAGAATGTAAAAACAATGGAACATAAATGACTACTTCAATAATAGTTTAACGGTTTGTTAAAAGCCAAAATTTAAAAAGGTACAAAAAGAACTAAGAACACATAAAAACAGGAACTAAAAACCCATACTTAAAAACTGAACTAAACACATGAATAAGAAGATGAGAAAATCTAAGAACAAATGGCGCCAAGAAGAACATAAAACAATGGAACATAAATGACTACTTCAGTATTAGTTAAACGGGTTTATTAAAAGACAAATTAAAAAGGTGGGTCTTGAGCCTGTTCTTAAAAACATCTATTGACTCTGCGGCCCTGAGGCTCTCTTTCAGGCTGTTCCGCAGATGGGAACCATAATAGTGAAAGGAAGCTTCACCAAAGATCTTGGTCTTGACTTTGGGAACCATTAAAAGGCCAGTACCAGAAGACCTCAGGGTTCACGAGGGATCATAAGATAAAAGCAGCTCAGATAGATAAGAAGGCCCAAAACCACTGAGGCATTTAAAAACTGCTAAGAGGACCTTAAAATCAATCCTGAAACGCATGGAGAGCCAATGCAGCGGTTCTAAAACTGGTGTAATATGCACGCACCCCTTGGTCCTTGTTAACACTCATGCTGCTGAATTTTGGAGTAGTTGGAGATGTGATATTCTTTTTTGAGGAAGACTAGAGAGCAGGGCATTACAATAGTCTATACGACTAGTAATAAAAGCATGCATCAAGACCTTCGTGCTGGCAAGAGAGAGAAAAGGGCGGACTCTGGTTATATTCCTAAGATGGTAAAATCTGATTTTTGTTACATTTTTAATGTGTGAAATTTTAATGTGTGAAAGACATGATGGACTACATCCTCCAGTTTGGAAAGTTTAAAGGAAAACTCCTTCAGATGGCTGCTGAAAAATGATATCAAGTACATTACGTGTCCTATCAAGGTTCTTCAATAGAAGGAGGCTTTGGGTATTAGCATGGCTGAAGTTAACAGGAAGGATAGCTTAGTCATTGATAGACTCTGCCTTCAGCTTCCCAGAGATCAAGTCTCCTTTGGACGTTGAAGCCAGTGGAGTGGGTGTTGTTACTTAAACATCCCCAGAAGATGATCAGCTGGTTGGCTTTGGCTCACATGCTAAGAGTACCTGGAAAGAGATCTGGAGAAGCAGAGAAGATGGCTATGCAGACTTTGTGATGAGGAAAACTTGCACTGAAGAAACCCACATGTAGAGCATAGAGCAGCACCTGCTGGAGAAGAAGCAGCAGTCAGCTTCTGCCACCATACCTACAGCACATGCCTCAAGCAATGCTCAGAAGCACCTTAGTAAGTTTTTATCCTAATGAATATTAACATTTATTAAAAATGTAAGTTTAATGTTTTTTCTACTAGCTATATGAATTTATATTTTAGACATCCTATCTGATGTGTGAAAATGTTTTTATTCATGTTAAATCAGATTTAATAATTTTATTTTTTTTGTACGTTCTAATTCTTTTCTTCCCCACAGGGATGGATGAGAATCAACAGCTGGAAGCAGCAATGTTGAGCATCTCAGCTGCAAAGCTACAAGTGAAGAGCTGCAAGTCCACATTTATCATTCTGACTAAATGACAGCATTGGTTATAGCTGAATCTGTATCTGATATCAGTACCTCTCTGTTGTCTCTGTGTGACCAGCTGTCATGCCAGCCACAGCAGCCACTGCCCGAGTGTCATCAAGAGCAAAGACAGGTTTTTAAATGAAAGACATTTTACCATTTCCCAGCAGGGCAGACCCTGGACCGGCACCATCTGACCTTCACCTTCTCTGCTTGTGTATTTCTAAATGAGGAGATACTATCAGAAGAAAGCCAGGGACCTCCAATACTTGGTGGTAAAGCAATACGGTGTTTTGAACTAACAGTTCTGCATTATAATGACATGTATTAACATGATCAACTGATTCACTCTTTTTTTGTTTTATTTTTTTTTCCAGAAGTCTCTGATGCTCTGCCATTGCCGCTGTGACCCATAAAGATGGGTGGAAGGATTTTCATGTTTGATCCCCTACTGAATTTGTAAGTTTACCCCCATAAAGAAATGAACAGTCCATAATTTTATGGTAGGTTTATTTTAACACCGAGAGACAGATCAACAGATCTAAGTGACTCTCGTGCACCATGTACAGCAGCTCAACCAGACTCATGTCAATCATCACTGTTTTCTTCCTGCATTACCGACTGCACTATATAGTTCTCCACAGTATCTGCTGCTGGCTAATATATATTTTAACTGTTGACCAGTATCACTTAATCTTATCCTACACTTTATTACATGTATAGTTTATTTCTCTTATCTTATCATGTTTAATGTTGCAGCATTGTACCGAGACAAATTCCTAGTTTGTGTACTACATG
This sequence comes from Pholidichthys leucotaenia, assembly GCA_020510985.1. Taxonomy (NCBI): domain Eukaryota; kingdom Metazoa; phylum Chordata; class Actinopteri; order Cichliformes; family Pholidichthyidae; genus Pholidichthys; species Pholidichthys leucotaenia. The sequence continues at coordinate 335,007,306 of CM035841.1, forward strand.
AACAATGGCAATAAACCTGATTCTGATTCTGAACAACAAAGAAATCCAGAAAAAATATTAAATAAGGGTTATAAATTAATTTGCATTTGATCAAGGGAAATAAGTATTTGATCCCCAAGCGAAACATGACTTTGACCTCTATGATGCTACAAGGGTTTCTCCACCAAGTACTGACGTTTCTTGTAGTTGGTCACCAGGTTTGCTCATATCTCAGGAGGGATTTTGGTCCACTCTTCTTTACAGATACTCTCCAAATCCGGAAGGTTTCCAGGCTGTCGACTGACAACTGAAAGTTTCAGCTCTCTGTACAGATTTTATATGGGATTAAGGTCCAGAGATGGGCTAGGCCAGTCCAGGACCTTAATGTGCTTCTTCTTGAGCCATTCCTTTGTTGCCTAGGCTGTATGTTTTGGGTCATTGTCATACTGAAAGATCCATCCATGACCCATCATCAGTGTTCTGGCTGAGGCCAGGAGATTCTCATCCAAGATTCTATGGTACATGGCCCCGTTCATCGGCCCCTCAATGTGGTGAAGTCTTCCTGTACCCTTAGAAGAGACACAGTGACAAAGCAGAATGTTTCCACCTCCATGTTTGACAGTGGGGATGGTGTTGTTAATGTCATTCAGTTTTTTTCTGTCTCCCAACACGGTGAGTCAAGTTCATTCACATTCATTCATTCATTCATTCATTCATTCCACAGATCAATTTTGGTCTCATCTGACCACACCATATTCTCCCAAGCCTTCTCTGGATCATTCAGGTGTTCACTGACAAACTTCAGATGTGCTTTCTTGAGCAGGGGAGGGGGTTGAGGAGATAAGGACCCGTACTTATATAGCACTTTATCCAGTCTCAAAGACCACTCAAAGCACTTCACTAACATGAACCCTCTATTCTAAGGGCCTATAGGAGACAGGTACCTAGGTTAATTGACCTTTCTAAATTGTCCCTAACATGCCTGCCATTTGATTGTGGGAGGAAACAGGAGCTCCTGCAGTAAACCCACACAGCACAGGGAAAACATGCAAACTCCACACAGAAAAGGTCTTAACCCCTGTCAGCCTGGAGATTCAAACCTGGAACCTTCTAGCTGTTAGGCAACAGTGCCAACCACTGCACCACTGTGCAGTAGTTGTCCACTTGTCCCCAAGAAGCCACGGATCACTGGACTTAATGACTACAGACCTGTAGCGCTCACCTATGTAGTCATGAAGTCCTTTGAGCGCCTGGTCCTGCCCCACCTCAAGTCCATCACCACCCCTCTCCTGGACCCGCTGCAGTTTGCCTACCGAGCCAACAGGTCTGTAGACGACACAGTCAACCTGGCCCTCCACTCCATCCTGCAGCACCTGGACTCCCCGGGAACCTACGCCAGGATCCTGTTTGTGGACTTCAGCTCCGCATTCAACACCATCCGCCCCGCTCTGCTCCGGGACAAGCTGTCCCTGCTCAATGTGCCTGACTCCCTCTGCAGGTGGATCACCGACTTCCTGACGGACCGGAGGCAGCATGTGCGGCTGGGAAAGACTGTCTCAGACTCTACTAGCATCAGCACCGGATCACCCCAGGGCTGTGTACTTTCCCCCCTACTCTTCTCCCTTTATACCAACTCCTGCACCTCCAGCCACCAGTCTGTCAAGTTGATCAAGTTTGCGGACGACACCACCCTCATCGGGCTCATCTCCAACGGCGACGAGTCCGCCTACAGGAGTGAGGTGGCCCAGCTGGCGTCCTGGTGCAACAACAACAACCTGCAGCTGAACGCTCTGAAGACAGTGGAGATGATTGTGGACTTCAGAAAAGTCACAACCCCTCTGCCCCCCCTCACCCTCACAGGCTCTCCCATCACCACTGCTGATTCCTTCCGCTTCCTAGGCACTACCATCACCAGGGACCTCAAATGGGAGCCGACCATCAGCTCACTCATCAAAAAAGCCCAGCAGAGGATGTTCTTCCTGCGGCAGCTGAGGAAGCTCAAGCTACCCACCAAGATGTTAGTGCAGTTCTACACAGCCATCATCGAGTCCATCCTCACCACCTCCATAACCGTGTGGTACGCAGGAGCCACTGCCAGGGACAGACTAAGGCTGCAGCGCGTCGTGCGCACTGCTGAGAAGGTGATCGGCTGCAAGCTCCCATCTCTCCAGGATCTGTACATCTCCAGGACCCGGAGGCGTGCTGGCCGGATCATAGCCGATCCCTCACACCCTGGTCACGTACTGTTTGCCCCCCTCCCCTCAGGTAGAAGACTTCGGTCCATCCAGACTAAAACCTCCCGTCACATGAACAGCTTCTTCCCCTCTGCCATCAGACTGCTGAACACTAAGTGACTTTTTGACTCTCGTGCACTATGTACAGCAGCTCAACCAGACTCATGTCAATCATCACTGTTTTCTTCCTGCATTACCGACTGCACTATATGGTTCTCCACAGTATCTGCTGCTCGCTAATATATTTTAACTGCTGACCAGTATCACTTACTCTTATTCTACACTTTATTGCATGTATAGTTTATTTCTTTTATTTTATCATGTTTAATGTTGCAGCATTGCACCGAGACAAATTCCTAGTTTGTGTACTACATGAACAATGGCAATAAATCTGATTCTGATTCTGACTGTGCTGCCCTAACCTTGCTGGTACTGCAGGGTCTAAACCCATTATGGTGAAGTGTGTTACTAATGGTTTTCTTGGTGACTGTTCCCATCTCCCTCAAGATCATGTCTTATTACATGTGTAATGACAATAAAGTTGAATCTCATCTCATCATTAACAAATTGTTCCCGTGTAATTCTGGGCTGATCCCTCACCTTTCTCAGAATCATTCTTACCCCATGAGGTGAAATCTTGCATGGAGCTCCAGAACGAGGGCGATTGACTTTTATCTTATATTCCTTCCACTTTCAAATTACCACACCAACAGCAGTCTCTTCCACACCAAGCTTCTTGCTGATGGTCTTGTAGCCCATTCAAGCCTTGTGCTGGTCTACAGTCTTGTCTCTGACATCCTTTGTCAGCCCCTTCGTCTTGCTCATGGTGGTGAAGTTTGAATTGAAGAGACAGATTCTGTGACAGGAGTCTTTTATACACATAACTGGTTGAGATTAGGAGGACTTTTCCTAAAAGGACAGGACTAATTTATGTGCCTCATGGATACATAACTGGTCTGTGTGGGTCTTAATTCTTGCTGGTTGGTAGGGGATCAAATTCTTATTTCCCTTGATCAAATGCAAATTAATTTACCGTATAACCTTTATTTGATGTTTTTTGTGGAGTTTTTTGTTGATCTTATGTCTCTCTCTGTTAAAATAAATCTACCATAAAAATTATGGACTGTTAATTTCTTTATAAGGGGTAAACTTACAAATTCAGCAGGGGATCAAATAATTATTTCCCCCACTGTATGCAAACATGGTCCATCAGTCTGCTACAGGTCTAAGCAGTCTGCTGCACCCCACATCAAGATGCACATTTCCTACTATGTCAAGCACATAGCAAAACTTGTATATACCAGTTCTTCTGCTGTGAATTTTTTTTATCAGAGACACCTAGTGTTCCTGTAGTCACCATGAGCCTGCTACCTTTAACTCACCTCCACCTGCCAACACCTCTGACGCAAGAGTTTATTTAGAAAGTTGTCGAGGGCATTTAGAGACCAGCAGCAGCAAAAGAAGCAGCCAGAGCATAAAAGAAGGCAGACTAAGACCTGTCTTGGACTATATCTGTGTCTGCTTTCCATGATCTGACATTGAAAAAAGTTTTGAGTACTAGCTGTAAATTATGGACTGTATAATATGTTAGTCCCTTTCCCCACCGTGTAGTGTGGCACCCGTCTTCACTTCTATAACCGTATACTCTGCTCACAGCTACTGTAACTAGTGGAAGCTACAGTGGAGGGATTTTGCAAATCTTACTATTTCTTAAATTTACTTAGTGACATGGTAATGAGTTTGTATGTTCTTGTATCTTTGTGATTTGTCTTAGGTTTCTCCAGCTTCTTCCCACAGTCCCAGTACATGCACATTAGGTTAATTGGCATGAACAGAGAATTTAAGAAAGTTGTGAATTAAAGTTGTGAATTTAAGAAAAAAAAATAATTTGTAAAAAACCCGTACGTTTGACAAAATTTCATAAATTCAAAAGAAAAAAAAATTACTAGTTTTCAAGGAAAATTTAAAGGGGAGAGCAAAGTTATTACTTTGTACTCAAGTAACTTTTTCTTTATACTCCTACTTAAGTAATTTTTTGGTGTCTTATGCATTGGCATTGATAGGCCTTGATATACAATATGTCCACAGTACTTTCCTGCCTTCCTTGTAATTTAAAAAAGATACACTGGGCATATTAATCAGATTTCCCCTTTGGTAAAAGTTTGTGTTTTCCTTGTTTTGCTGTCCTTGTTTATAAGTGCTTGTCATCAGCAGTTTTGATGTTGTTGTCAAAGAAAATAAGTTAATAATTAAAAATTGTTCAAAATCTACCTTTCCCACTTTCAAGTAATTTCTGAACAATTGGTTTTTCAGATTCTGGGTCTATAACAATTGGTTGTGTGATGAGTATGGGCAGTGCGGTGGCGCAGTGGTTGGCACTGCGGCAGCACAGCAACTCACCCTTGGCCATGGGATCCCTGGTTCGATCCCAGCCCCTGACCAACAGTGATCTGTGTGGAGTTTGCATGTTCTCCCCGTGTCTGCGTGGGTTTACTCCGGGAGTTCTCCGGTTTCCTCCCACAGGCCAAAAACATGCAGGTTAGGTTAATTGGAGACTCTAAAGTGGCCCTAGGTGTGAATGGTAAAGGGATAGCGCTGTAACGTGGCTGCTTCATCCATCCAGGTGGATGCTCTCAATTTCCCCTCTGGGGATCAATAAAGTATACAAAATCAAAAAAAGTTTCAATTTTGTACTGACTTGTAAGAATTTAACTTATAGAAAAATATACACCATTGTCCAAGTTAAGTCTTACAATAAATTGTTTATCAGCTAAAACTATCAAGGTGAGTTAATGTAAATATAGTTTTAAAAAGGTACAAAATTAACAGTCAAACTCAAAAATTTAACTAGAATAAAGCTTTTTCTTTAACAAATACCTATCAGCACCCTGGACAGCTGCTCCAACACTTAGCAGTGTTGTTCAGCACCTTGGACAGTGACCTGCTTTTTTATTGGCTATCACTCTGTTACAGCTATTCACAACTGGCCTAAGCGTGGTGGCCTAGTGGTAAAGCATCTGCCCTGTAACTGGGAGGCTGGGGTTCAAGTCCCAGCTAGGTTCTTCTTGCAGTTTTATTTTTATTTGCAAGGTGAAGTGTCTGTGTTTCAAAGAGCTTGGATCATTATACTGAGGCGCTATTGTGCCCTGCATGACAATAAGGACAGGTGAATTTACTGGGAGAAACAGAAACATGTCTGTCCTACACTGTACTTGCAGTACCCTTCCTTTGCACACCTGCACCCTCTGTGCTCTGAGTATTCTCCAAACTGGAGAAACAATCTAAAAAAAAAAAAAAATCACCTTAGTCCAAAGACTCTTGAAAAGTTACTATTTCTTAATTAAAATGGATAAGTACCACAAGCACATTCACCGTAGTCACCTGAGTGTTATGATTTCTTTTTCCCTTATGATCATTGATATTTCTTAAAAGACAGTACATTTATTGAAATGGAAAAATACACATTAAACCAACCTTGCAAAAATCTGCATGTTGTATACTTTTTGTTGACTACATGGCCTAGTAGAGCAAATGAAGTTTCACGTGAGGCTTCATCTATATGAACAATTTTGATGAAAAGCCTCATCTAGAAAATCACTAAGTAGTAGCTTAGAGGTAAAGCATTTGTCACGCAGCTGGGGCATTCTTATAATTTATTTTATATAATTTATTTTTATTTACACAGTGAAGTGTCTGTTGTGTTTCAAAGACCTTGGATACAACAATAACACATCATTATGCTGAGGCACTATTGTGCCCTGCATGACAATAAGGACAGAGATGAGTGTTCTGGGAGAGACAGAAACAGTGCATTTATTGAAATGGAAAAAATACACATTAAACCAATAATGCCCTTGTAAAAATCTGCATGTTGTATACGTTTTGTCCACTAGATGGCCTAGTAGAGAAAATGAAGTTTCACATGAGGACTCGTCTATATGAGCCATTTGGATGAAAGGCCTTAAGTTCTCAAGAAAGCCTCATCTGGTCATCACTACCTATATCCATGCTCGTTTCTGGTAATCACAGAGAGCATATTCAGTGTCTTATTTCACCCAGTACCAGCCCTTGGCATAGCACATATAGGCCAGGGGTGTCCAATCATGTGCCATGGAGGGTCAAGACACTGCAGATTTTCTCTTCTACCCAGTCTCTTCAGCAGGTGTTTTCACTGATCACCAATTGGTGGGAAGAAGTTCAGTGAAATCTGCTGTTGAAGACACTGGTTAAAGGTAAAGCCTGCAGGGTCTTGGCGCTCCATGGTACATGAATGGACACCCCTGATATAGGTGGTCACGTAGTGCGCTACCTGTTGGAGAGGGTGCTGTTGCAAGCCCTCAGAAAAGTGTTTTAAAGTAATAAAATTATAAAAGTCAGAGGCGCCCAGGCCAGGAAGGGCCCCGAGGGCTAACCAACTTTGAATCACTACAGCAGTGACAATATGAAGAGTTTGCAATGACCGTGATAGGCATTCATAAAACTCCCTACAGCACAGGTGTCAAACTCATTCTATGGAGAGCCAAGACCCTGCATGTTTTACCTCCACCCAGTGGCTTCAGCAGGTGTTTTCAATGATCAGCAATCAGTGGGAAGAAGTTCAGTGAATTTACCTGTTGAAGACACTGGGTGGAGGTAAAACATGCAGGGTCTTGGCCCTCCATGGAAGGAATTTGACACCCCTACCCTAAAGGGAACCCACCCCCACTTCTAACTTCATATCCGTTGTATGTTAATGCAGAGACGCGAGTTCTACACTTCATCCAGGATACTCCTGGGTTTCATCATTGCCAATAGCCAAATCAAACCAGACCCCAGTAAGGTGAAGGCTGTCACATATTGGCCCAACCCTCCTCTCGTGAACAACTACAATAGTTTTTTTCAGTTCATCAACTTTTACCATACATTTATCCAGAACTACAGTATGGTAGCTCTTCTCCTTACTCAACTCACCTCTGTTAAGACTGCTTTCACCATCTCACAAAGTCACTCCACTGTCTTCTGGTGTGAATAGATAAGCAAACCTTGACCTTATTCTCGCTCTTTAGCTGTCAGGCATATTTATTAAATATTACAGCACAAAGGAGAACAGTTCCACAGCATGCAGACATCTCTCCTGTTGCCCTCAGACAGGCTAAACTCTTGTCTGCTCAGACAGGCAGGAAAAACAGAGTACGCAGTGATGTTTTTTTTTTTTTTGTTACTTATTTGTACCCGTAGGTAGACTTGGTTTGCAGTCTGGTGACAAGCCACCGGCTGCTGGTCGCTGCATGCGCGAGCGCCCTAAACCTACATGTTTTTGGTATGCGGGAGGAAACCGGAGAAATCCCGGAGAAGACCCGCGCAACACGGGGAGAACATGCAAACTCCACACAGCTCACTGTTGGTCGGGGGCTGGGATCGAACCCACGACCTCATGATCCCCGCGATCCCCCGGCCGAGGGTAAAACTGTGCTGCCACAGTGCTAAACCACTGTGCCACTGTGCAGCCCAAAAAATGTTGCATCCTAACGTGCCATTACGGCCCCAATAGGAACAATACTACAGCTGATATTGTAACACAATGAGTAAGGGTACCAGTGAATAATACTCAACATAAATGTTTAACTCAAAATTTCATAATTCATACTTGTACTTCTTAAACTGTGACATCACAGTAATTCCATCAGTCTTTTAATGATAAAACTAGAACAGCTATTCAACAAAGTGGCTATCTGGCTTAGTCTGAAGGGCCAGACTAAGAACGATCCAACAGACTCTCATGATAAATTCTATATCAAGGATTCAGTGCACCCTGCCCGGTATGGGGTTACCGGGACCCCACCCTGGAGCCAGGCCTGGGGGAGGGGCTCAAAGGCTAGCGTCTGGTGGCCGGGTTTCCACCCATGGGACCCGGCCGGGCTCAGCCCGAAGGAGTTACATGGGTCTGCCCTCCAGTGGGCTCACCACCTGCAGGAGGGATCATGGGGGTCCGGTGCTGTGTGGATTAGGTGGCGCTCAAAGGCGGAGACCTTGGCAGACTGATCCCAAGCTTTCTAAACTGGCTTTTGGTACGTGGAATGTCACCTTTCTGGTGGGGAAGGAGCCTGAGCTGGTGTACGAGATTGAGAGATACCGGCTAGAAATAGTTGGCCTCACCTCAACGCACAGCTCCGGTTCCGGAACCAGTCTCCTGGAGAGGGGCTGGAGCTTGGCCTTTTCGGGAGTTGCCCCGGGCGAGAGGCGACAAGCAGGCGTGGCGTGGGTATTCTTGTATCCCCCCACCTTGCTGCCTCTATATTGGAGTTTTCCCCGGTGGACGAAAGGGTTGCTTCCCTGCGCCTTCGGGTTGGGAAACGGGTCCTGACCATCATTTGTGCCTATGCACCAAATGATGGTTCAGAGTACCCACCCTTTTTGGAGTCTGTGACTGGGGTGCTGGAGGGTGCTCCTCTTGGGAGACTCCACTGTCCTACTGGGGGACTTCAATGCGCACGTGGGCAACGACAGTGAAACCTGGAGGGGGGGTGACTGGGAGGAACGGCCTGCCTGATCTGAACCCGAGTGGTGTTCAGTTACTGGACTTCTGTGCTAACCACAGTTTGTCCATAATGAACACCATGTTCAAGCATAAGGGTGTCCATATGTGCACCTGGCACCAGGACACCCTAGGTCACAGGTTGATGATTGATTTTGTTATCGTATGATCAGACCTGCGACCGTATGTCTTGGACACCTGGGTAAAGAGAGGTGCAGAGCTGTCAACTGATCACCATCTGGTGGTGAGTTGGATCTGATGGCAGGGGAGAAAGCCATTCAGACCTGGTAGACCCAAACGTATAGTGAGGGTGTGCTGGGAACGTCTGGCTGAAGCCCCTGTCCGGGAGGTCTTCAACTCCCACCTCCGGAAGAACTTCAACCACATTCCGAGGGAGTCTGGAGACATGGAGTCTGAATGGGCCATATTCTCCATCTTTGTTGTTGAAGCAGCGGCCCAGAGCTGCGGCTGCAAGGTGGTCAGTGCATCTCGTGGTGGCAACCCCCGAACCAAGTGGTGGACTTCAGTGGTGAGGGGGGCCATTAAGCTGAAGGAGTCCTATCAAGCTTGGTTGGCTTGTGGGACTCCCGAAGCAGCTGAGGTGTACCAGCAGACCAAGCGGAGTGCAGCTTGGGTGGTTGCTAAAGCAAAAACTCGGGTATGGGAGGAGTTCAGTGAGGCCATGGAACAAGACTTTCGGTCAACCTCAGAGATTCTTGCAAACTGTCCGGCGGCTCAGGAGGGGAAAGCAGCTCCCTGTCCACACTGTGTATGGTGCGGATGGGACACTGTTGACTTCGACTGGGGATATCGTCGGGCGGTGGAAGGAATACTTCAAGGATCTCCTCAATTCCACTGATACGCCTTCCACAGAGGAAGCAGGGTTTGGGGACGAGGGGGATGACTCGCCTATCACAGGGGCTGAGGTCGCCAAGGTGGTTAAAAATCTCCTTGGTGGCTGGGCCCCGGGGGTGGATGAGATTCGCCCTGAGTACCTCAAGGCCCTGGATGTTGTAGGGCTGTCATGGTTGACACGCCTCTGCAACATTGTGTGGAGGTCGGGGGCAGTGCCTTTGGCATGGCAAACGGGGGTGGTGGTTCCTCTCTTCAAAAAAGGGGACCGGAGGGTGTGCTCCAACTTTAGAGGGATCACACTCCTCAGCCTCCCTGGGAAGGTCTATGCCAAGGTACTGGGGAAGAGAGTCCGGCTGTTGGTCGAACCTCGGATTCAGGAGGAGCAATGTGGTTTTTGTCCTGGCCATGGCACATCGGACCAGCTCTTTACCCTCTCGAGAATTCTTGAGGGTTCGTGGGAGTTTGCCCAACCAGTTTACATGTTTTTTGTGGACTTGGAGAAGGTATTTGACTGCTTCCCTTGTGGCTTTTTGTGGGGGGTGCTTCGGGAGTATGGGGTATCGGGCTTGTTGTTATGAGCTATTCGGTCTCTGTACGACCGTTGTGAGAGTTTGGTTCATATTGCCAACACTCGGTCGGAGTCATTCCCAGTGAGAGTTGGACTCCGCCAGGGCTGCCCTTTGTCACCGATCCTGTTCATAATTTTTATGGACAAGATTTCTAGGCGCAGCCAGGGAATGGAGGGTGTCATGCTTGGTGACCACAGGATCTCATCTCTGTTGTTTGCAGATGATGTTGTCCTGTTGGCTTCATCCAGCAATGACCTACAGCACTTGCTGGGACGGTTTGCTGCTGAGTGTGAAGTGGTTGGGATGAGAATCAGCACCTCCAAATCCGAGTCCATGGTCCTCAGCCGGAAAAAGGTGGATTATCCTCTCTGGGTTGGGGACAGGCTCCTGCCCCAAGTGGAGGAGTTTAAGTATCTTGGGGTTTTGTTCACGAGTGAGGGGGAAATGGGGCGAGAGATTGACAGACGGATTGGAGCAGCATCTGCAGTGATGCGGACGTTGTACCGGTCTGTTGTGGTGAAGAGGGCGCTTAGTTCTAAGGCAAAACTATCGATTTACCAGTCAATCTACGTTCCTACTCTCACCTATGGTCACGAGCTTTGGGTAATGACCGAAAGAACAAGATCGCGGATACAAGCGGCTGAAATGAGCTTTCTCCGTAGGATTGCTGGACTCACCCTCAGAGATAGGGTGAGGAGCTCAGTCGTCCGGGAGAGGCTCAGAGTAGAACTGCTGCTCCTCCACATTGAAAGGAGTCAGTTGAGGTGGTATGGGCATCTGATTAAGATGCCTCCTGGACACCTCCCACTTGAGGTGTTTCAGGCACGTCCCACTGGGAGGAGACCCCGGGGCAGACCCAGGACTCGGTGGAGAGACTGTTTCCCAGCTGGTCTGGGAACGCCTTGGTATCCTCTCTGAAGAGCTGGAGCAGGTGGCTGGGGAGAGGGAAGTCTGGGCTTCTCTGCTTGAACTGCTGCCTCCGTGACCCGGACCTCCGGAAAAGCGGTAGAAGATGGATGGATGGATGGCTGGATGGCTGTCTGGCTAAAATTTGCATACAATTATGGACTCAGGAGCATACATCCTTTGGGATTTTTGTGGAAATTTCTTCCTTGTGTTTTTTTTCCCACAATATTTTTTATTGAACCTTTTTTTTTTTTTTTACAAACATAGCACACACAGTCAGACACTAACACAAAAGTAATTTAAAAATTAAAAAGAACAATAACAAAATAACAAAAAAAAGTGTAATAAAAATGACACCAGCCATTAACAAAAACAAGTCAACAACAATGCTCCTCTGTTTAGTCTAGGTAATCTACTACATAAGAATACATAATATACATTCACCAGCTTGGAATTTGCAAGGTCCACACATATCATTCACCTTCTTCTTCAGAAGTTATGTTTAATTTCTTTACATAATCAATGAAAGGTCTCCATATATTCTCAAACATTTTCCTTTGATTTCAGTATATATCCGATCCGATGGAGGAGATAGGAGAGAGGAGGACGGTGGCTAAACTGTCATCTCTGCTGGAGTCCGAGTTCCACCCTATGCAGGACATACTGGATGCACTGAGGAGCTCATTTAGCAGCAGACTACATCATCCCAGGTGCACAACCGAGAGGTTTCGTAGGTCCTTCCTACCAACGGCTGTCAGACTGTACAACCTAAGCAGGGCTGCTCGCAGAGATAGCAAAAAGACGTAACAAACTAATAGTTTTTTGAATGCAAAAGATGCAATAGACTTACACAATGGTCCCCTCCGGCATACAACTAGGAACATACCGGTCGCTATGGAGGGTGAGAATATGTATGGGCACATAATCATACCATGTAGGATAACTAAGTAGACGGTTATGCTGTTTCATCCCATCTAGCAACAATGCTCTGCACTGTGTGTGTTTATATATTTACATATTTATTCCATCTAGCTACAATGCTCAGCACTGGGTGTGTTTATATTTATATATCTATATATTTATTCCATCTAGCTACAATGCTCCGCACTGTGTTTTTATATATCTACATATTATTCCATCTAGCTACATTGCTCCGCACTGTGTTTATATACTTGCATATTTATTCCACCTAGCTGCAATCCTCCGTACTGTGTGTGTTTATATATTTACATATTTATTCCATCTAGCTACAATGCTCAGCACTGGGTGTGTTTATATTTATATATCTATATATTTATTCCATCTAGCTACAATGCTCCGCACTGTGTTTTTATATATCTACATATTATTCCATCTAGCTACATTGCTCCGCACTGTGTGTTTATATACTTGCATATTTATTCCACCTAGCTGCAATCCTCCGTACTGTGGGTGTTTATATATTTACATATTTATTCCATCCAGCTACAATGCTCTGCACTGTGTGTCTGTGTGTGTGTGTGTATATATATATTTTATAGTAATATGTACATATGTATATTAGCTGCTCTTGCTTGCTTGTTTTTTTCTTGCCTTCTGATTGTTGCTCTGAGTGTTGCTATCCCTGTGCTGTTGCAATCCTGGAATTTCCCCGTTGTGGGACTAATAAAGGCTTATCTTATCTTATCTTATCTTATCTTATATGTTATTCTTTCTAGTGGAAGGTTTGTTAACATCTGTCTTAATCACTGAGTCACATCTGGTCTATGAGTCTTTTTCCACAATAGTGCAATACATTTTTTGGCATTAAGCAAACTGAGGTCTATGAATGCTCTTTCACTCTTATTAAAGTTATGTTTTTTTCTGGATACAGACCCAACAAAAACAGTTTAGGGTTCAATGTGATTTGTTTTGAAATTATTTTTTCAATTGTTACCCTCACCTCTTCCCAAAACATTCTGATTTTTCTACATTCCCATAAACAGTGAAATAGGGTTCCTTTACTTTCCATACATTTTGTGCATGTATCTGGTATGTTTTTTTTATATCTATTTAATTCCACTGGTGTAACCTACATCCGAATTAACCATTTAAAATGTATCAGTTTAAGACGTACATTTATTGATTTGGTTTGAGCTCCTGCACAAGCCATTTCCCATTGTTCCTCTGAAATTTCAATTTGCAGGTCTTCTTTCCAGTCATTCAGTCTGTTCTGTGAGTTTTCACTTGAGTATAGTGTCAATGAGTTGTAAAACTCTGAAATGATACTCTTTCTCTTACTATCTTTAGTCAAAATTTTTTCCAAAGTTGAATAAGTAGGTCGGGTGAGAGCATTATTTTGATTTGAACGAATAAAATTTCTAAGCTGAAGATATTTAAAAAAGTGTGTTCTATTAAGATTGAATTTAATCCTCAGTTCTTCAAAAGACATTATCTGAACGTGACACATATAAGTCTTGAATCTTTTGAATCCCTTTTAAATTCCATACTTTAAATACAGTATCCGCTCTCCCTGGTGCAAAATATTGATTACCCCATATTGGGCTAAATTGTGACAGTGAGTGTCATTCTTTTAAATATTTTTTGGTTTCACACCATATTTTGATCATGTGCTTTACAATTGGATTTTTAACTTGCTTCTGTAATTTTTTAGCCGAGTCTGAGTATATGAATAAGGGAAGAGGTAAAGATAAATTGTATGATTCCATTTCAGTCCAGTGAGGAGGATCATTTGATGAAAAATAATATGTCATAGACTTCAGTTGTGCTGACCAGTAATACAACATAAAGTTTGGACATTTCAGACCTCTATGATCAAATGGTAAGTATGGTAAGGACAAACGTAATCTAGCCTTCCTATTGTTCCATATAAATTCCACTAACTTTTTTTTAATTCTTGAGAATAGATCTGAAGGTGGTGGTAAAGGAATGTTTTGAAATAAAGTATTTTTGGTAAGATATTACTTAAGTATATTAATTCTCCCGATCATCGACATTGGTAGTGACATCCATCTCTGAAGCAACTCATTAATATTTGTCATTAAGGCTTCATAGTTGGCACTGGCGACTGATTCTAGCTTAGGCAAAATTTGAATTCCTAAATATTTAAACTGATTTACAACATTGAATTGGTTTACTTCAGGAGATGGATGATTTCTCTGGGTCTCATTTAACATTAATATTTAAGATTTTGTTTTGTTTATTTTATATCCTGATATTTCCCCAAAGTTCTTTATTAAATTTAACAAGGTCGGAATAGATTTTTTAAAATTCGACATAAACAAAATTATGTCATCGGCATACAGGGAGATTTTATGTTCTGTTGATCCTACTTTAATTCCATATATTTGTGAATGTAAACGTACTGCCATCGCTAAAGGTTCAATTGCCATAGTAAACAATAAAGGTGAAAGTGGACAGCCTTGTCGACATCCTCTATTGATTTTTATTGATTTTGAGATATTGCTGTTTGTTAGGATTTCTGCTGTAGCATTATTGTATATTATCTGGACCCATTTTATGAAATTATTTCCAAGTCCAAACCTTTGTAGGACTTCAAAAAGATAGGGCCATTCAACCCTATCAAAGGCCTTTTTGGCGTCCAATGATAGGAGAGCTGTATCCGGTGCTTCTTTATTGGAATAAATAATATTAAATAGTCTTCTTGCATTATGGAAGCCTTGTCTTCCCATTATAAAGCCATTCTGATCTCGGTTAATAATATTTGGTAATATTTCTTGTAGTCATTTTGCTAAAATTTTACAGATTATTTTAAGATCAGCATTTAATAGGCTTATTGGTCTCATATTTTCACATTTGTTAGAGGGTTTACCTGGTTTTGGCAACAGTATAATTAAGGCATTATTCACGTATGATGGTAAATTACCATTTTGAAATGCTTCTAAAACCATTTCCAAAAGTGGTTTTATTAATTTATTCTTAAATTTTTTTTATAGAGGTCGACTGGAAGACCATCTGGTCCTGCTCTTTTTCCTGGTTTCATATCATCAATGGCTTGCCCAACTTCTTCTTGACTAATCTTAGACTCCAGTATCTCCCTGTTTTCATTTGGAATACCTGGTATGGATAATCCACCCAAAAACCCATTTAGTTTTGTTAAGTCAGTTTCATTTTTTGTATCATATAGTTTTTCATAATAATCTCTAAAGGCACTATTCATTTCTAAAGGATCTATAACTACCTGTCTGTTACTTATAATACTGGTAATTGGTGTTTTAGATTCTAATTGTTTAATCTGCCATGCCAATAATTTTCCTGATTTTTCACCTTGTTCATAAAAAGTTTGCTTCAATCTTAGAAGACTCGAGGCAGCTCTATTCGCTAATTTTTTTTGTCATATTCAGCTCTCAGAATCAGTAATTCGTTCTCTAACTGTGGGTTACTTCCTGCATACACCTTTTCTTGAAGAATTTTTATTTTACGTTCCAATTGGACTCTCTCCTCTCGGGTCTTCTTAGATTTTGAACCTGTATAACTAATAATATGCCCCCTAATAAAAGCTTTGAAAGCCTCCCACTTTATACATGCCGTTGTTTGTGTAGTATTGATATCAAAGAACTCATCTGTTTTTCTATGTACTTAACAAATTCCTCATCCTGAAGCCATTTATGTTGAAAATGCCACCTAACTGGGCTCTTTGTCAATTTCTTATCTACATATACTAGACAGTAGGGTGCATGATCAGAGATCACAATGTTATCATAGAAACAGTTTTGAATCTTGGACCTTAATTCTGTAGAGATCAAAAAGTAGTCTATACGTGAGAATGTCTTATAGGTATTAGAATAACAAGAATAGGCTTTGACTTGTGGTTTCATTTCTCTCCATATATCTAGCAATCTCAATTCTTTCATAAAATGATTAATGGTCATCCTACTTCCATTGTGCGTACAGTCCAGTCCTGTTGATCTATCTATACTGGGATTCAATGTACAATTAAAATCCCCTGCTATTATATGTTGCCCTGTAAGTGATGATAAAGTGAGGAATAAATTAACAAAGAAGTTTTGATCATCAATATTGGGGCCGTATAAGTTCACCAGATTTATATTTTCTAATAACAAAGATCCTTGGATAATTAGATATCTTCCAAATTTGTCTCTAATTACATTTTTCGTTTGAAATGGGACTGTTTTATGTATGAGAATCATAACTCCCCTAGCTCGGGATGAAAATGATGAGGTGAACACGTTACTTTGCCATCTTCTCCTAATTCTTTTTACATCCTCCTCTAATAGGTGAGTTTCTTGTAAAAATACAATTTTTGAATCCATGTCTTTTATTTTATTCATGACTTGTTTAAGTTTTTTTAGATTTTGTAGACTTCTGCAATTCCATGAAGTTAAATCAAGATTAACGCTTTGATCTATGATCAATAAGGAGTTTGAGATTACCTTGCAATATGAACATACAGAGAAGCAAAAACATGGATGATGGAACATTCATCCTACAAACTAAACAAAAACAGATTCCCTTTCCCCACATTCGTGGTAATCCCCCCAAAATCAAAAAAATTCTGTCTCCCGTTATAGCTAGTGACTGCTCCACACCTGTGAGGATCAGTCAAACCACTCTTTCTTTCTCCTCTCAATCACCCTGACTCTACTACTATTCTTTTGACATTAACTCTGTTCTGTAGTTTTTTCAACATAACTTCAAAGTTTTATAGCAACGTTGTACATCATAACTTTTTTTTAATACAGTCTGTATTTTGTAGACATGTTATATGTTTCAGATCAATCAGATGCCTGTACATATGCTTAAATGTTCTACCTTTGTCATGTTCATTCTTAGCTCCCGCCAGTCTCCTTTTGGATCTGCTTGATGAGCTCCTGTGCCTCTTGAGGGGTCTTGAAGGTGTGGGTTCTCCCCTTATATGTGACCAGCAGTCTTGACGGATGAATTACTCCGTGACGAATCCCTAGGTTGCGCAGCTCTTTGCGGGCCAGGTTGAACTGCCTCCTTAATTGTTGTACTCCTGCAGCCAAATCTGGATAGAACCGCACCTGTTGGTCCTGGTATTTAATTTCCCCTTTAGCTCGTGCCGCATTGGTGACTGTCATCTTGTCTCTGTAGTTGAGGAACTTCATAATCAGCGTCCTCGGTGGTGTGTTATTATCTCTCGGTGGGCCGATTCGGTGAGCTCTCTCTAAAACGACCGATGACTGCAGATCCGCATTGTTCAGCGCTTCTGGAATCCACTTTTCCAAAAAGGAACATGGGTCCTGTCCCTCCGGGAGGCCCACCAGCCTCAAATTATTCCATCGCGAGCGGGATTCCAAGACTAGGACGTTATCTTCCAGACGTTTACATTTTAATTCCAGTGTTTGCAGATTAGTTTGTAGGCTGGTGATGTCATCTTCAGCGCTTGAAATTCAGAGCTCCGCCTGCGACACTCGCTCCAAACAGTCGTTTATTTCTTTTCTCATTCCTTCTATCGCTGCTATAATCCCGTCAAATTTAGACGAAAACTCTGTTCTCATGGAGTTGATGGCAGTGAGCACTGCGTTTGTCCCCTCTTCAACTGTTCCCGCTCCGCCGCTGGCTCCCTCCTCTGCCATCGCCTCTGGAATTTTCTCTGTTTCGCCTCGAGCGTGGAAGTCTGTTAGCTTGGGTTGTTTTGTCGAGTTACCTTTTCCTCCACCTAATTTTCCAGCCTTAGTCTTTACCATATCCGCGCCAAAACACTAGGGTGGGTTTTTGTTCCAATTAAGAGAGTTTTAGTAATTTTTTTTTATTTTCAAGAGCAGAGCAGTGTGAAACACGTCTTCCTACGTGGCCGCCATAACCGGAAGTCCATCCTTGAGTGTTTTTATCTAGAACTCAATCAATAGGACATGAACATCAAGTCAGAAAGTTTCAGAGAATCATTTAATGTTTTTAATTTGGAATTTCAAAGCCAATTAAAAACTCCAGTGGTGCATGCTTCAGAAATGAAAACAAATTAATAAACCCCACTCAGCATTTATACTGTAGTTTATCTATAAGCCAAGAAAGTATTGCACACACACAATTATACTTATGACTAAAATATGTCTGTATGATTATTATGACATTTTCACATGAAAACAAAGAAGGCATTAGCATTACTTAAATGGTAACTATTAAAAGGAAACAAAGATGTTCTCCCCTTAAGGAGTTTTTTTTATTATTATTCATTAATTCATTTATTTATTTCAAAGATCATCTCCACTGAAGCAGAAGGTTTTACTCCTCAAACAGCAACACTGTTTGGGATTTTGTCAGGAGACATGTTGTAGTACGGCAGCTTCTTTCCTTCATTCCTCCTCTTGATGATGCTGGTTATCTCTGCCAGCTTCTTCCTAAACTTCTCCATGGCCTCCTTCACTGGCTTCTCGATGAAATGCTCATCGGGATACATGCCCAGGTACAGCTGCACAGAAAGAAACATGAGGGGTCATTCAGCCAGGAGGCGTGCTGCAAGGGGGGATAAAGTGCATTCTGAAGGATCTTGGGGAATAAGGGACTTACAGTGCGAATCAAATTTCTGATTATTTTGGCTGTCTGTGCTGAGGTGTGAAAGTGTTCAGATGTGTGTGTTGTGTGTTTGCACCTCATTTTCCTGGAACTGGCTGAGGGCCCAGACAGCCCCCAGGTGCCAGCTGGAGCGTCCACGGTCAGGAAGGCTTTCGATGATCAAGTTCACGTCGGCGAGGCCCTTTTGATTGGGTGGAGGCCTACGCATTGTGGATGGAGCATTAGGGATCCAGGAGCACCAGTCATACTACACAAGGTACACACAGAGGTTGGTGGTAACTAGTTATGTTTGCTCAAGTGCATGTACTGAAGTAATACAGCGGGGAAAATAAGTATTGAACACGTCAACATTTTTCTCATTAAACATGTTTCTGATGGAGCCATTGACCTGATATTTTCACCAGATATCGGCAACAACCCAAGTAATCCAAACATACAAAGAAATCAAGGCAACTGTGTTCACAAAACAAGTTATATATAATGAAGTGGAATAACACAGGGAATAAGTATTGAACATGCTTGGTGAAATTAATTTAATATTTAGTAAAAAAAGCTTTTGTTGGTAATAACAGCTTCCAGACGTCTCCTGTAAGGAAAAACTAGGTGCAGGCATTGGTTAGGAGTGAGTTTAGCCCATTCTTCCATACAAACTGTCTTCAAATCTTGAAGGTTCCATGGGTGTATTCTATGAACTCTGATCTTCAGTTCGTTCCACAGATTTTCAATTGGATTCAGGTCAGGTGACTGACTGGGCCATTCTAGCAGCTTTATTTTCCTTCTCCGGAGCCAGTTGAGAGTTTCCTTGACTGTGTGTTTAGGATCATTGTCTTGCTGAAATGTCCACCCTTGTTTCGCCTTCAGCATCTTGGCAGATGGCAACAGGTTCTTATCAAGGATGTCTCTGTACATTTGTCCATTCAGCTTTCCTTCAATTATATGAAGTCTGCCTATACCATGTGCTGAAATACACTCACACACCATGATGGGATGTGCAGTGCCATTTCTCCTCCAAACATGCTATGTGTGATGGCATCCAAAAAGCTCAATTTTGGTCTCATCTGACCAGACTATATTCTCCCTGTATTTTACTGGCTTGCCCAAATGTTGTGCAGCAAACTTTAAACAAGCTTCAAACTTATTGTTTTCTTTGAAACAGCAGTACCTGCTAACTCCAGGTCTTTCTGGAGCTCTCCATGAGTGGTCTTTGGCTCTTGGATAACTCTTCTGATAATTCTTTTGACTCCTCTGACAGAAATCTTGTGAGGAGCTCCTGGTCATGGCCGGTTTATGGTAAAATGATGTTCTTTGCACTTCCAAATGATGGCTCCAACAGTGCTCACTGGAACATTTGGCAGTTTAGAACGGCGCCTGTAACCAATGCCATCATTATGTTTTGTAACATAAGGTTGCGAAGGTCTAGAGAGAGCGCTTTGCCTCTACCCATCATGAGTTCTTTGTGGTGTGACAATCTGATATTCACAGACCTTTTTAAAGGCTATCAGTCAGGACTTAACCAGCTGAAATTAATTTTCATGGATGGGGGATGGGATGGCTTCCTAAATTCTGTTGGATTTCAGCTGGTTTCTTGGTTTTCTATGCCTTTTTGCACCGCTTTTTCTTCATGTGTTCAATACTTATTCTCTGTGTCATTCTATTTTATTAAATGTAACTTGCTTTGTGAACACAGTTGCCTTGATTTCTTTGTATGGATTACCTGGGTTGTTTCTGATATCTGGTAAAAATCTCAGGTCAGTGACTCCATCAGAAATATGTTTAATGAGAAAAATGTTGATGTGTTCAATACTTATTTTCCCCACTGTATTTTCATCAAATTGTACTTTAATGAGTACTTTTATTACAGGTTACTTTTTACTCTTACTGGAATACATTAAAGAAAAAACCCTGTACTTTTATTAAGGTGCATATAATCATACAATGAGTTACTTAGTTACTCAAAAGGAAAACTGAATTTTGACTTTGTCGAATTAAATGTTACTGTTAACATGACTTTTGGAGAAAAAATTTCATTAGTTTTTACTGTTTATATGATTTGGTGTAGATAATGTGAATGACTGCAAATTTGATTCAAAAAAGATGCAAATTTTGATGATTTTTTTTAATATCAAAAATTTGAATAAAAAATTTGCTCATTTATTGGAGAGAGACATAAACTATCAAACAATCTAAACTTAAGGGGGGGGGATCATAATTTTAGGGAGAAAAAAAATCAAATCTACCAGTAAACCATTATAAACTGGCAAGGAAATTGCAAATTTGAAAGAAAAAAAATCCAAAATTTAGACTGAACTTGTAAATTTACAAGTCTAAAAAAATCTAATTTACAAGGGAGAAAAATATGACAAATGTAAGAGAAAAACCTTACAAATTAGCAAAAGTAAATTTGTTACTGAGGGTCCCTTTGCACAGCATGGAGATCATTTAGAGATTGTGCCAATTTTTTTTACTTTGGGATCATTTGGGAGACCCTTGTGTGTTTTGAACTGAGTTAAAACTTTGAGGAGATCGTGGTGACTGTGGAGATCATTGAGGATCTTTGATAGATCAAAAATTGGCCAAATCTCTCAATGATCTCCACCACTGTCAGAAAAACAATACTGGAGAGAGGAAAAAGTAAAACATGTTAAGTACCTTATGTTAGGGAACATAAACTACTGCAGCTCAACCTCACATTATTGCAGCATTAAGATTTCCCTGGAATGAAACATTTGGAGTCGACGTCGCTCTGTGGGAAGTTTGGGATATACCTTTGTTTGTTCATTTATTTATTTTATTGAGGAGATCACCTCCAGGGGTGCCTTATAAATGATTAAGAGATATGGCCCAATACTTCTGTCCCTGTAGTGTATAAGCCTGAGATAATCATATGGAGGATTTTCCCTTCAAGTTAATGTATGGAGCTTTTGAAAACTGATTGTCCTCAGAAATGAATTGTTCTGTGTTTCACCTTGTGGTCAATTAAAAAAAGGAAATCATACTAAAACCAAAGTTTCCAAATGTTCTAGAGACAGATTTCTGCACATCAAGTTAAAAGCTCCCCACAACTTTAATAAAGCAATGTTTTGGTCTCCCAGATCATCAGGCATTATCAATTCACTATCACAAAGACAAGCCTGATTGAACGTCGAAGTTCTCTGTTTGGACCTATCAGAAACACAGGAGAGGTGTTAAGGTAGGAGGTTCTTTAGCTGGTGGGGCCTCTGTGATCTGGTCTGGACACAGACCTAGTTCAGTGGCTGCACCAGCAGGTGTTTGATTCTCTCCACTCCTCCCTGAAATGAACGGAGGTGAGATGGAACTGTCAGTCTAAAGATTTCAAACTACAGATCTCTCTATTGTGACAAAGTATTCTGTCCACATACAGTGTCCGTACCATTTCAGTCCCAGTCACCTCCTTTGAATTTGCCTGTTTGCACATGTGTGTCTTGTCCCAGTTAATGAAAAACACACACACCTAGCTGTTGTTTTTCTGTTAAATGTATCAATCCGAGGACAGTTAAATGCAAACTAGCCACAAAATATAGCCTATCCGAAATCATTTTAAGAAATAGTAGACAGTTTTTCACTGCAGAGAAAAACAATGGTGTGCGGAGTGGAACATTAAACCTAAATTAATTTAAATTCAGCTACATTGTTGAGCCCATTTGTCCAATTATATCACCCTTATCTGTCATAAACCTCCGTGCACCGAGCCATGGTGAAAGAGAGAATGAATACCCCAATTGCGAGAGTAGATGGTGCACTTTATTAACTACCCAAAGAAATAAGTCCAGTTATAACCAAATACAGTTCAGTTCAATGACAGAAAAACAGAGAGATGCAATGGCTAGGTTTGGCCACCAAACATGCAGGGCACCAGCCAAATGCTCAAAAGCTTGGTCTAATGGAGCCTCATGCCGCAGGGCTGCATAAAGCACAAAAGGAAAGGCGCACAGCCTTGTGCCGCAGGGCTGCAGAGCACAGGAGAAAAGGCAAGGAAAGACATTTACTGAGCTGGAGCTAATCCGGGGCAAAACCAAGCAGTCCGGTGGAAAAGGGATAGAAGCTGAGGCAGCCACGACCACCCAGGAATAGATCATCTGGAGATGACAGGCTGAGTACATGAAGGGAGTGGAACGTCATTCATGGAGAGGTTGCTGCCATGAACATGGGTGAATGCCCTGACAATCTCTTTCCTCCGGCGTGGCAAACATATACTCCAGAAGCTAACGAGGAAAGAGATTGCCGGTGTGAAAATGCGTGGGCAGAACTGATTAACACCAGGTGTGTGAGAGTGTGTGAAATGAGAATGAATGGAGTGAGTACATGTGTGTGTGTGCATGTGTATGTGTGTATGTATGTGAACACCAGACAGTGCAGCTGACAGAGCTTGACAGGAGGAGAGGGCGTGCCTGAGCTGTCAGGAGGAAACTAGGTCAAAGCATATCAATGAGTCAGAATCGGGTTTGGCCTCCAAACCTGAATTCATGACATTATCTTTCTAAAATAAGTGACTGGACATCGATTGTAATTAATGCCCAGTTAATGGCAAGCAGTGTTACTATTGGACAAATTTTTGTTCACGTGCACACCCTTGGGCCAGTGCAAAACTCGTTTTAAACAAGCCATCATCATCACAGTTCACCTTCAATTATGCACCTCTGTGCATTAAAGGGATGGGCAGGAGCCCTTTGAATTGGATTAACCAAAACAAACCTCTGAATAATTTGATCAGCCTCTTTGCACTTTTCGTCCAGCGCAGAGAAGGTTTCCCCACTGCTGTGATAACAAAATGGGCTTCGGCACACCCATAGTTGCATTCTGCACCTCAGAAAATAAGCTTGTGAATAGACTGTCAAAACAGGGCCCCAAGTGTTGCGTTATTTATTGTTATATTATTTCTAGGATCTTTTTATTCAGTGTGTGGATCCATTTTTTAACTTCATGATTAATATGAGCAAATAGGATCACACTGAAAAAGTCTTTCAATTACTAGATAGCCATTTGCTCACCTGTCCGAAGTTCACAGCTGCATGCTGGGCTGAGGCAGTGAAGATGACCATGGTCAGGTACTCTATCAGCTCTTCGCGTGTTTTGAGAGACTTGGGAAACTCTGCAGAGATTGTTGCCACATAGAGTTGACAAAGTGAGCTTAAATCTTTACAAAACTACTTTGTTCTTTTGCAAGCACTCCTGTATGAAAGATCTTTGCACAGTGTCCTCAGATAGGAAGTTATGGTGAAATGGAGGATGGGTATTACAACACCTGGGCTCAGACAGTGACACTGTCAGGCTCCTGTGGCTCCCTTTCCTCACCTTCAAACTATTCATCCATAAGAGAACAGATGTGAATTTGTACTGCTGGCTGCTCCCTGTCATAACCTCCAGAAAAATCCCATATTATTGAAATATTGAGAAGGGAGAGCAATACTTCAGAGAAATACACAAAAGAACATGTGTGCTGCTCACCGCAGTGATCGAAGTCTTGCATACCGAAGCTGCACACGTCTTTAACAAAGGCCTGGATTTCTTCATCTCCCTTCACCTTCTCGTCACTGGTGTAGTAAATACGCACCACATCAGACACAAAACTGCCAAGGAGAAAACAGACAGCTGTCACATATAGAGAAAATTTTTAAAAATGCAGCAGCTTCTTTCTCTCTTTAAAATTCTGACACTCAAACACACAAGACTAGAAAGGCTCCCGCATTATTTGCTGTTTTCACAATAATTAAAAAAAGTCTATAAAAACTGCATATTGCTCCTGAC
Source organism: Pholidichthys leucotaenia (assembly GCA_020510985.1). Classification (NCBI taxonomy): domain Eukaryota; kingdom Metazoa; phylum Chordata; class Actinopteri; order Cichliformes; family Pholidichthyidae; genus Pholidichthys; species Pholidichthys leucotaenia. The sequence continues at coordinate 335,031,626 of CM035841.1, forward strand.
CTCTTGGTAGCCTCCCACACCTTGTAGCCATCATCCCTGTAGAAGTAGGTTGGCAGCTCCTCCTTGTCGTCTACACCACGGGACTTGATCATGTCAGGGAAGCACAGAGACCTGAAGGTCAGATTCTTCATGGCTTTCTGAACCAGCTGGACGTGCCCACCTCCACCTGTTGCATTTGCCTTGATCAGGTCAGAGAATCACATTTGTCTTGTTATTCATACAGCTGGTAATTTTCCTCAGTGTCAATGAACAAATGTATCATGGTAATTTTTTTTGTATCTCAGAACCTCACCTACAGTAAACCCAACATCCTCTGGGCAGGTAAAAAAAAAAAAAAATGAATGAGTTGAGTTTGTTAGTAAAACTGTCATACTGTGTTATTATTTGAGACTCCAGCAGAACAGCCCTAGATCTGTTTTTTCTGAGCCTTGATGTAGCCATATGAATGAATCTTTATTTTGGATAGACTAGATGTAAAGATTAAAAGAAAGGAACAGAATAACATAACAAAGGGGGAAAAAAATCTAGCAAGGTCAAATTAAACAATAACTCCTCGGATTATACAGTTCAACATAAGTTATCTGAAATGGGTGATGGCTGAAGCCACAGCTTATATTGCCCACCCATGTTCCATCTAAGAATTCGAAAGGAAAATAAAATAAGCGTGATTGCAAATCAGAACAAAGCTGAGACAAAATGTGACAAAAAAAAAACTAAGCAACAGCACAACACAGACTAAATATGATAATCCTGATGTGATTCTACATGTCATCTTGTATATATGTTTGGAGTATTTCTTCCTTTAGTTTTTGTTTAAATTGTCCAAGCGTTGTACATGATTTTAATTCAGGTCCAAAAGGGTTCCACAATCTGATTCCTTGCACTGAGACACAGTGTTGCTTGGTGGTAGTTCTCACTGAAGGTTTTGAAATATACATGTTCCTCTGAAATGATATTGTTTCTCCCTTATTTGGAACAACTTTTGGATATTTGCAGGCAGTGATAGATTTTTCACTTTAAACATTATTACTGCAGTTTTAATATCAACCAGATCTTTCAACTTGAGAGTTTTTAATTTAAGAATAAGTGGGTTTGTTGGTTCTCTGTAAGCAGCTTAGTTTATTATTCTAATAGCTCTCTTCTGAAGCATAAAGACTGGATATATGTTTGTTTTATATGTATTTCCCCATACTTCAGTACAATTTGTCATGTATGGGAGTATTAATGAATGATACAAAGTATGTAGTGTGGTTGATTCAGCAAATATTTCACTCTGTGTAGTATTGCGATTGATTTGGATATTTTACCTTTAATATAATTAATATGTGACTTCCAACACAGTTTATTATCAATTATTACTCCAAGAAATTTAATTTTGGATACCCTTTCAATCTCTACACCATTTACACTGAGTTTAGATACTAAATTGTTGTGATGGTTGTAAAAAATTCTAAATGTTGTCTTACTTAAATTGTGTTAATTTGTTTGAATCAAACCACAGTTTAAGCTTTCCTAATTCCTTTCCGAGTGTATCCAAAAGTTGTTCCAGATTGCTTCCACTGCATAATAAATTAGTGTCATCTGCAAACAATATTAAATCCATTTTTTTTCCAAAACTTTACATATATCATTTATCATCGTCGGCCTCCGTCGGTCTATGATGACCATGGAAGAGAATCCTAAACGTCTACTCTGCTGGAACAGCACCACCTGTGGCTGAACAGGCCGATGCGCGAATGACAGTCCCTGTCACACAGGTCACACTTGTGGGTGGTCTCCGTGCTGCTGGGTCTGTGGCGGTTCTTCCTGCGGGTCCTTTTTTCATCTGCTGCAGCAGTCGGTCTCTCTTCACCCGCCTTGAGCTGTCTGGTCAGGGTGCCTCTTCATTTGGAGCGGTCCGTTGCAAGGTCCTCCCAGCGCTCTGTGTTGATATCCAGGGCCTTCATGTCTCTCTTGCAGACATCTCTAAAGCGCAGCTGTGGGCGGCCAACGTCTCTCCTGCCAGTTGCCAGTTCTCCATAGAGGACGTCTTTGGGGATTCTGCCATCCTCCATACGGTGAACGTGGCCTAGCCAGCGGAGCCTGCGCTGCCTGAGTAGAGTATCATTTATATACATATTGAATAACAATGGCCCCGAAACTGAACCCTGTGGGACTCCGCAAGGAACCTTCAGTAACTGAGTTTTTGCTACCAACACATACATACTGATATCTGTTCTTTAAGTAACTACATAACCCGGACAGTGCTACCCCCAATACCATAATACCATTTGTAGTTTCTTTAACAATAATTTATGATCCACTATATCAAATGCTTTTTTAAGATCCAGGAATACCCCAACTGAATGCTCTTTATTTTTAACAGCAGTTGATATTTTTTCTATATATTCCATTAGAGCAAATGCAGTTGTCCTCTTGTGTCTGAACCCATATTGCTGCTCACACAATAAATTATTCTTCATTATAAAGTTGTCAATTCTCTCACAGAATATTTTTTCAAGTATCTTAGAAAATTGCGGCAATAGTGAAATAGGTCTATAGTTTGAAAATTCCCCTCTGTCACCCGTCTTGTATATCGGGATTACTTTGGCTATTTTCATTGCACTGGGAAATATATCTGTATGGAGAGACAGGTTACAGATATACATCAGTGACTTCACTAAGCATTCAATGATAGTTTTGACTCAAAGCATGTCAATACCATCACAATCTGTAGATGTTTTACTTTTAAACGATTTAACAGTTTCAATGACCTCTCTCTCGTCTGTGTTCTTTATGAAAATTGAGTCTTTTATAGCAATGTTTTTGCTTATTGTATCACCTGTAGATGCCGTAATGGGTATTTCTCAAACCAAATTAGGACCAATGTTAACAAAAAATTTATTAAATTCATCTGCAGGTGAGACTGCATTCACACTCTGAGTCGGTTTTCTCTTTTTTTTTTTTTTTTGAAAGATTGGTTGGGTAGCTTGTATTTCTGCTTTTATTTCTAAGAATATTGTTTAAGTATTGTCCATGTATTTTTAGTGTTATCTCTGTTTTTTCCAGTTCTTTACTGTAATAGTCTCTTTTACTACATCTCATATATATTAACTTATTTTTGTATTTTTTATACCTCTGCTCTGCTTCTTTTGTCCTTTTCTTTAGAAGAACTTTATATAATGAATTTCTTTTTACACGCTTTTTGTAATCCTTTGGTTAACCATGGCTTGTCGACAAATTTCTGTTTAAGCTTTTTCTTTACTAATGGACAATTTTTTTCATAAAGAGCGGTTACAATGTTCATGAATGTGTCGTAGGCTTCATTTACATCTGATACATAGACTTTTGTCCAGTCTTGCTTCAGCAGGTCTTCTTTAAAAGAACTGATTGCATTTTGTGATTTGTATCTGAAAGATTTTAAAGTTTTTTTTCTGTATTGGCCCCCATGTGGCCATAGATAAGTGCAAAGACTGGCAGATGGTCACATATGTCATTTATCAATAATCCACTTTCTATTTTCTTATCAATAATATTGTAACGTTGGGGCTGTGTTAAGGGGGTGGGGATTTTCCAAGCATGCTTTGGCAGCGGAGGTTTCAAAGGGTGTTATCGTTTGTGTGTTCTAAAGTGTTATTGCTGTGTCATTATAACGCAGTTATAATGACACAGCAATGTTACAAGAAGAGTCAGAGCAGTGACTGATCATGCGTTTGTGTCACCCTTAGTGAGACGGAAGTCTGTGTGAATGACCTCCCCTCTTGTCTGTGTTGAGGAGGTGTGTTTTAAATAAAGCCTGTTTCGTCACAGTCATCTCTCCTTTCTTGTGTGAACCCCCACTGCATCACAATATTAACAAACAGGTTGTCAATAAGTGTAGCAGTGTAAACTGTGATTCTACTGGGATGTGCTATTGTGGGATATAGACTCATACTATACATAGAATTCATGAACTCTGTAATTACATTTTGTTGAAATGGATTTAGTAAATCAATATTGAAGTCTCCACAGATTACAACCATTTTCTTATTAGTTAAATTATTGTACAGCTCGACTAACTTATCTCTGAATGTCTCAACGCAAGTTCCCGGCATTCTATGTATACAACTTATAATTAGATTTTTTGTTTTATTTTGGTTAATCTCAACAGTAACACATTCCAGAATCCCTGGCAGTGCAACGGACATTCCATTTACAAGTTTACACCTATACAGTTCATCAATATACAATGCAACACCACCACCCTTTTTAGAGATCTTGTCATGGGTGGCCCTCGCGGGACACCATTGAGACGCTATAGGCCAACCAGTGAGTTTGCATGTTCTATTAACACAAGACAAAATGACAAAATAAACAGCCACATGGGACAAAAACACGAACATGAACTGCAGCTAAGACACAGTAAAGATATACTCAGGCTAAAGAATAAACTTGCAGAGACACGGGAAATCACAGGGTGACTGGAGCCGGGGCTTAGGGACTCCAGCCGAACGTTGTATGGATGCAACGTTAAGCGAGGTCGCAGCCAGGAGTAACCTCAGCTGCTCCCTTAAATAGGGCTAGAGGACTAATCAGGCAATGATAAACTAATCAGTGGAATGTTGATCAGCTGTCACGGCGCAGCTCGGCTCTGACAGCCAGAAGTCCCACTGTGACGCTGTCACAATAAAAGCCCTGGATGTCATAGGGAACACAACACAGAAGAAAGGGGAAAATACTGGATGATCCGAGCGCGGACAATATCAGCGCTCAGACCATGACAGTACTCCCCCCTTAAAAGGCGCATTCCAGGTGCAACAGAACATCCAAGCCCCCCACCCAGAAGGTCACCAGGGCCGCCCTAGGGAGGGTGGAGGGGGAACAGGCTAGAAGGGCAAGAACCAACAAAATACCAAATCAAGGAGAAGAGGAAAAAAAACAAAAACAAAACACACACACACACACACACACACACACACACACACACACAGGAGGGCAACAACAAACCAGAAATGACAAGGCTTAAACATAGAAAAATAAAGACATGTTACTACAATCCTTAAGCAAAGCTGAAAACAAGAAGAATACCCCATTCTGACTAACAAAAATACAGGTAGATACAAAAACATACAGCACACTATAACACCAGGAGAAAAGAAAACTCACAAAGCTACTGAGCAGCAAATATTGTTCATTATTATAAATAGGTAAAGACAAAAAAAAATCTCAGACTACAGAGGGAACAAGAAAACTGAAATACAGGCACATAATATAGCGTACCCAATAATACCAAGAACGAAAAAAAAAAAAAAAACACACTACAGAGCGGCGATATACAAACAGTTCAATAAGGTCCACAGACAAAAAAACACAAGAGCATCCCTAAAACTACAGAGGAGGGGGAAAAAAAAAAAAACCACTTACAGGGATGTTGCAGGCAGAGCACAGAGAGACAAAAAACAAACAGTTCGGGAGGTCTGCCTGCATCCAGCTGCCAGAATGCTGGCAGGGGGAAAAGAGAGTTCGGGCGGCCTACCCCAGTCCCAGGCCTGGAGAAACAGTACCTCTGGCGGCCGGACCAGGTCGCCGAACAAAGAATGCAGTTCGTCGGGTGGTTGACTCAGAACGCCGAACCGGTGAAGCAGTTTCCCGGGCACCCGACCCGCATCATTAGGCCACCAGGACCGAAGGGGAGAACTCGGAGGCGGCCTCCCTACCGAGAGGGATAGCGAGGGGAAGCTGAGCCGAAAATGGGGAATCCCAGCGGCACCCAGTGGAGGAAAAAAGGGATCGGGGAAAGGATGAGGGGCCAGTCCGACGTCGAACGGTGGAGGATCTGCAGCTCCTTCTCCAAACTTCACTCGAACCGGCGCTGCGCCCTTGCTGGACCCCGATCAGGACAGTGCTGCACCCACGATGGACCCTGACTGGGCCAGAACAGCGCCCACGACGGACTCCAATTGGGTCAAAGCGGCATCCGTGACGGACCCCGACTGGGCTGGAACAGCGCACACGACGGACCCCGACTGGACCACCGCAGCACCAAGGATGACCTCCAAACATGAACCTGGAACTTCCAAGACAACGACCGGAACTGACTCGTCACTGGTGACCCTGGGAAAAGGCTCAGAAGAACAAAGAATACCGGGGTCAGGATCACCGGCAGCGGCAGAGCCCGGTGAGACAAGCTCAGATGCAGCGGTCGGCTGCACCCGGCTCGTTTCCCCGAGAGACAGGCAATGATTCTCAAGAATGGAAAAGAGACAAAATAGCGCACTTGCCTGATTTCGGGCTTCACCGCCGTTCAAGACTCCGATGATCCAGGTTCCACGATCTGGAGGTCCACTCCTGGCTCCCACTCGACTGTGGCGGACTTCGCAGCCAGCATGATGGTCCTCACAGCCTGAGGATTCCCTGGCGCTGAAGTCCACGCCGAAGGCCCGCACAGCGTGGTGACAGGGGAGCCATGGCCTGCTGGGTCGAACTGCCCTTCAACAGAGACCTGGGGATGCTTAATCATCAGCACAGGCTCCAACTGGCAGTTCGCTCTCCTCCTCTGTCCGTGACGTGGCTGCGGGGCTGGTACCAGGCTGCTGAACAGTGTCAGGTGGCCTGCCAGGACCGTTGGGCCACCCGACCTGAGAGCCAAGCCTTTCGGGTGGCCGACCAGTGTGGTTGAACCACCAGGACTGGGGGGGGGGGCAGGCGAAGAGATTGCCTACCCACCGGGGACCTTAGAGGTTGGTGGCCAACCTGAGGGATAGGAGCCCCCCCGCCCCCTGAGGTCTGGAGCAGGGGGACCACAGCACCCGCACTGGTCCCAGCCTGGGACATGGCTGCACCCGTGCTAGTCCTGGCCTGGGACACGGCTGCACCCGTGCTGGTCCCAGCCTGGGACACGGCTGCACCCGCACTGGTGCTGGCCTGGGACATGGCTGCACCCGTGCTGGTCCCAGCCTGGGACACGGCTGCACCTGCGCTGGTGCTGACCTGGGACACGACTGCACCCGTGCTGGTCCCGGCCTGGGATACGGCTGCACCCGTGCTGGCCCCGGCCTGGGATACGGCTGCACCCGTGCTGGTCCCGGCCTGGGATACGGCTGCACCCGTGCTGGCCCCAGCCTGGGACATGGCTGCACCCGCGTTGGTCCTGGGCTGAAGCTCTGCTGCACCAGTGGTGGACTCCTGCTGGAGCCCTGCTGCACCGGCGGTGGACTCCGGCTGGAGCCCGGCTTCACCGGCGGTGAACTCTGGCTGGAGCCCTGCTGCACCGGTGGTGAACTCTGGCTGGAGCCATGCTGCATCGGCGGTGAACTCGGGCTGGAGCCCTGCTGCACCGGCGGTGGACTCGGGCTGGAGCTCGGCTGCACCGGCGGTGGACTCGGGCTGGAGCTCGGCTGCACCGGCGGTGGACTCGGGCTGGAGCTCGGCTGCACCGGCGGTGGACTCCGGCTGGAGCTCTGCTGCACCAGTGGTGGACTCTGGCTAGGGCTCTGCTGCACCGGTGGTGGACTCTGGCTGGAGCTCTGCAGCACCAGCCGCAGACTCTGGCTGGAGCTCTGCCGTACCGGCAGCGGACTCTGGCTGGAGCTCTGCCGCACTGGTGGTGGACTCTGGCTGGAGCTCCGCCGCACCGGCGGTGGACTCTGGCTGGAGCCCTGCTGCACCGGCGGTGGACTCTAGCTGGGGGTCTGCTGCACTGGTGAACTCCGGCTGGGGCTCTGCAGCACCAGTGGAGAACTCCGGCTAGGGCTCTGCTATACCCGTGGTGGACTCTGGCTGGAGCTCCACTGCACCCGCGGTGGGCTCCAGCTGGAGCACCATTGCACCTGCAGTGATCCCCATCGGGGACCTCATTGCTCCCGCGATGGTCTCCCCAACGGTGGAGGTAGGGTTCCTCCCTGATCCCGCTGCTGGATCCAGACCTTCGGTGGCCTCTGGTGGCATCAGCCGCTCTCCGGCGACCCTGGCCTTGAGCTCCAAACCCGGATGGAGAGAGAAAGAAACTGACTCAGGGTCGCCGGCAGCAGCAGAACCTGGTGAGGTGCCCCCGAGGGCTACTGTGAGCTGCCCTGGGCCCTCCTTGCCATGAGTCAGGCAGTGTGGCATCGACAAAGATATAACTGACATGATGGAGCACACTTGCCTGAACTCGGGTTCCATCACCATCCAGGACTCTGGTGACTTAGGGTGCACAGGCTCCATCCGGTCATCTCGTGCTACCCCCATGTCGGCCTCTCCCGGGGCGGCTGGGCTCACATCTCCGTCAGCTGTGGATCTCCTAGGTTGTGACTGCTCCTCTCCGGTGACCCTAGAGTGGAGCTCAGAGAGAATGGAAGAGGGGAGACAGAGAATCGCAGGCAGCGGCAGAGCTCGGTGAGGGGGGTCCGGATGCAGCTGGGAGCTGCACCCGTTCTCCTCCCCAAGAGCCAGTCAAGATCTCTCAACTGTTGACAGAAGAACTACAGGAGAGATTACTTGCCTGTGCTTGAGCTCCACCACTGTCCAGGACTCCGACAATGAAGTTCCGGGCCCACTTGGCTGAAGGTCAGGTCCGGGGAACAACTCTGCCACGGCGGCCTCCGCAGCAGGTGTGATGGTGGTTGCAGTCTCGGTGACCCTCTGCGCCATCCTCCTCACCATGACTCCTCTGGCATGGTGGCCATGGATGGCCTCACCGCTGGCCCATGAGCAGGACCCTCGTAGACCTCCGGTACCTCTCCCCCCAAGCGACCAGATTCCCGAACCTGCGAACTCATGGGGGCACACAAAAAGGATTTGGTGAGGTCGGGTGAGGGAGTCCTATATGCCACTGGGGTGGAGCACTGGGGGTCTGCACATCCCAAGTCTCCTCACCAGGAGGCAGGCAAAACTGTTCATCAACAGAAAAAGTTAAATGAGAAAAAAACTTGCTTGTTCTCCTGGCACTGGACGTCCCCAGTGGCCTCCGGGGCAACTCCTCTTCTCTCCTGGTGTTCTTCCTCACGCTGCTGCTCCCCCTCCCTCGGGGAATTCCTTCAGTCTCTCGGCCATCTCCGAGATGAGCCATGGCTTCACCTCCAGGATGAGGTCCGTCTCTGCCTGAAGAGCCAGCCGATGTTCCTCCAGCTCCTCCAGGGATGGAGCGGGCCACGGCTCAGGACAGGGAGGCAGGGCTGTTGTTGGCGAGGCTGGATGCTTCGTCCGGTGGGAGTTCCTCCTCTTCTTCTTCACGGGCAGCTCGGGAACCAGATAATCCGGGATACGAAGCACTGCGCTGGGCAGAGAGTCACCCGTGCTGAGAAGCTCTGCATTATCTGGAGAAGTAAGCGGAGTGGCCACGAGGAGCTCGAGCACTGGGAGATCCTCATCCGATTCCTCACATGGCACAACAAAGATGTCCCGTAGAATCTCCATTGCCCCAGGATGATCCCAGAGGCTGTCTTGCTCCATCACCCTCCTCATGGTGTCCTGAGCCTGTCGAATGGCCTGAGAGGAACAGGGCTTCTGTGTCCACGAAAAAATCTCCTCCAGGAAGCACAGCGAGTGCAGCTTCCACTCCAGCTCCCTCTCTGTCTGAACTACCATGTTGACACGGAGAGAAAAAAAGAGGGTGAAAAGAAAAAGAAAAAATGCATGTCTACTCCGCTGGTTTTTTCTGACATGTCGGAGCATTCTGTTATGAGGAAGAAATAAAAAAACCAATTGCGGGAGTAGATAGTGCACTTTATTGATTATAAACACCAAAATAACTAGTTCAGCTTACAGACACGATTACTAACAGAGGGTTGCGATGATGATGATAATGAGGCCACCAGACATGCAGGGACACCACCTGGATGTTCCGCAGCCTTTGGGAGGGAATTCCTAGTGCTGCTGTAGGCTGATGGCACGAAGAGAAAGGCAAACGTGACTTACAGCTGGAACGATCCGGGGCTGTCCGTGTAGTCCGGTGGATGAGGGTGAAAACAGGAACAGTCGACAATGCCAGGCTGAAGATCGGTGAAGGTAATGGAATAACCAAACACAGAGGAACACACTGCTGTGTATGAAAGTCAATGTTCCGACGGTCTCTTCCTACTAACGCAGTGTTTATGTAATAATGATACTAACGAGGGAAGAGACCGCTGGTGTGAGGAAGTGTGGGCTGGACATAACTCCCAGGTGTGCATGAGTGAGTGTCTGAGCGTGTGAATGGTAATGAATGGAGTGTGTGTGTATGTGTGTGAAAACACCCGTAATGAGAAACAGCTGATGGCACTGACAGGAGGAAGAGGCGTGCCCAACCTGTCAGGGAGTGAAGGACCCAAATAGCTCCCTGACCCGCCTGATGGAAAATAGAGCCAACAACAATGGTCAGAACTGGGTTTGGAACCACCAAAGCCAGGTTCATGACACTTGGTCTCCTATCACTTTCAGATTGCTCCTCTTGCATAAGATGAAGTCCACCTGCATGCATCTTCCTCCACTCTTGTAAATCACCTGATGTTTCTCTCCCTTCTTGAAATGTCTTGACCATAGCCATTTCCATCCTTTTAACAAAATCTACAACCATTTGTCCTTCAAATTTCTCTCCTTAATACCTATCCAGCACCTCCTCATCACCTCTGGTCCCTTCACCTACATGTCCATTAAAGTCTGCTCCAATCACCGCTCTCTCTCCCCTGGAAACACTCTCTTCCACTTCATCCAACTTAAGAATTCTTCTTTCTCTTCTACCTCACATCCAATTTATAGGGTATATGCACTAACAATATTCAACATCAGCTCCCTCATGGATCACCACCTTATTGTGGTGGTGGTGGGGAAGCGGGGGCAAGCCCTTGTGATCCCGGGAGTTATGTTGTTGGGGGTAATTTGCCCCGGTAGGGTTTCCCAAGACAAACAGGTTCTATGTGAAAGGGCTCAACTGCAAACACCTGGTGGCCGGGTTTCCACCCATGGGACCCTGCTGGGCTCAGCCCGAACAAGTCACATGGGTCCACATTCCAGAGGGCTCACCACCTGCAAGAGGGATCATGGGGGTCTGGTGCTATGTGGGTTGGGTGGCAGTTGAAGGCAGACACCTTGGTGGTCCCATCCCCAGCTTACTAAATTGGCTTTTGGAACATGGAACATCACCCCTCTGGTGGGGAAGGAGCTTGAGCTTGTACATGAGGTTGAGAGACACCGGTTAGATATAGTCAGGCTCACCTCGATGCACAGCTTATGTTCTGGAACCAGTCTCCTGTGGAAGGGTTGGACCTTAGCCCTTTCTGGCATTGCTCCGGGTGAGAGGCAGAGAGCAGGAGTTAGTACTCTTGTATCCCACCATCTGGCCTTCTGTGTTGGGGTTCTCCTCAGTGGACAAAAGGGTAGTTTTCCTGCGCCTCCGGGTTGGGCAAAAGTACCTGGCCATCATTTGTTCCTATGCACCAAATGATGTTTCAGAGTGCCCACCCTTTTGGCGTCTCTAACTGGTGTGCTGGAAAGTGTTCTTATTGGAGACTTCATTGTTCTTCTGGGGGACTTCAACACACGTGGGCAATAACAGCAAAATCTGGAGGGGGTGTGATTGGGAGGAACGGGCTGCCTGATCTGAACCTGAGTGGTGCTCAATTATTGGAATTCTGTGCTAACTACAGTTTGTCCATAACAAACACCATGCTCAAACATAAGGGTGTCAATATGTGCACTTGGCAAAAAAACACCATAGGTCGCAGGTCAATGATCGATTTTGTTATCATGTCATCAGTCCTGCAACAGTATGTCTTGGACACTTGGGTGAAGAGGGGTGCAGAAATGTCAACCAATCACCACCTGGTGGTGAGTTGGGTCTGATGGCAGGGGAGGATGGCTTTCAGACCTGGCAGACCCAAACGTATAGTGAGGGTGTGTTGGGAATGTCTGGCTGAGGCCCCTGTCCAAGAGGTCTTCAACTCCTACTTCCAGAAGAACTTCGACCCCATTCCGAGGGAGACTGGAGCCATGTAATCTGAAGGGGCCATGTTCTTCACCTCCATTGCTGAAGTGACTACTCAGAGCTGTTCCCGTAAGGTTGTCAGTACCTCTCATTGGCAACTCCGGAACCACATGTGGACACTAGAGGTGAGGGGGGCCATCAAGCTGAAAGAGTCCTACTGAGCTTCTTTGGCTTGTGGGACTTCTGAAACAGCTGAGTTGTACAGGCAGGTCAAGCAGAGTGCAGCTCAAGTAGTTGCTGAGGCTAATACTCATGCGTGGGAGGAGTTTGGTGAGGCCATGGAACAAGACTTTCAGTAGGCCTCGAAGAGTTTCTGGCAAACTGTGTGGATGAGATTCACCCAGAGTACCTCAAGGCTCTGGATGTTGTAGGGCTGTCCTGGTTGACACGTCCCTGCAACATTGCATGGAAGCTAGGGACAATGCTGTTGGCATGGCAAACTAAGGTGGTGATTCTCCTCTTAAAGAAGGGGGAGAGGAGGGTGTTTTCCAATTTTAGAGGGATCACACTCATCAGCCTCCCTGGGAAGGTTTATATCAGGGTACAGGAGAGAGTCCAGCTGTTGGCTGAATCTCAGATTCAAGAGGAACAACGTAGATTTTGTCCTGTACCTTCAGACCAACTCTTCACCCTCTTGAGGCTCCTTGAGGGTTTGTGAGAGTTTGCCCAACCAGGCTACATGTGTTTTGTGGACATGGAAAAAACATTCGGCCATGTCCCTCATGATTTTTTGTGGGGATGCTTTGGGAATATGGGGTATTGGGCTTGTTGCTATGAGTTATCTGGTCTCTTTACAAACATTGTGAGAGTTTGGGTCGTGTTGCCAATAATCAGTTGAACTTCCCAGTGAAAGTTGAACTCCGTGAGGGCTGCCCTTTGTCACTGATCCTGTTCATAATATTTATGGACAGGATTTCTAGGCACAACCAAGGAACGGAGGGCGTCATGTTTGGTGACCACAGGATCTCATCTCTGCTGTTTGCAGATGATGTTGTCCTGTTGGCTTCATTGAACAATGACCTATTGTCAGGATGTAGACTGGGCCTCATGTCCTCACCCTCCGTTATAGTTGTATTCCTTGTTTCCAGGACATGGCCCCAGCCCACGTTCTCACTTTGAGTTGGGTTTTATATGTTTTACTGTTGTTATCATTCTCTGTTCTATATTTGTATCTGCCTTATGCCTAGTCCTCGGTTGTCGTTATCATTATTATTCTGCCTTGCATTTTGAGTTTCACCTTCATTATCATGTCCCTGTTGATGTTCCTTAGAATTTGCTATTTATCTCTCTGTTGGTTATGATCCTCCCCTTAGTCTTGCTTATTAATATCATTATTTTCCTGGGTTGTCATTATTATTCTGTCTTGTATGTTCATTCCTCTGTTGGTTTTCCTCTTACTCTAGTTTATTAGTATTATTATTATCTTAGTCATGTTTATGTTTGCTCATTGTGATTCCTGTCTTTATCTGTAGTTTTGTAAGAGAGGGGCTGGAGCTTAGCCTACTCTGGAGTTGCCCCGGGCGAGAGGTGGTGAGCAGGGGTGGGTATTCTTGTATCCCCCCCACCTTGCTGCCTCTATATTGAAGTTTTCCCCGGTGGATGAAAGGGTTGTGTCCCTGTGCCATTGGGTTGGGAAACAGGTCCTGACCATCATTTGTGCCTATGTACCAAATGATGGTTCAGAGTACCCACCCTTTTAGGAGTCTCTGACTGGGGTGCTTTAGAGTGCTCCTCTTGGAGACTCCATTGTACTACTGGGAGACTTCAATGCACACGTGGTTAACGACAGTGAAACCTGGAGGGGGGTGATTGGGAGAAACGGCCTGCCTGATCTGAACCCGAGTGGTGCTCAGTTCTTGGACTTCTGTGCTAACCACAGTTTGTCCAAAACAAACACCATGTTCAAGCATAAGGGTGTCCATATGTGCGCCTGGCACCAGGACAACCTAGGTCGCAGGTCAATGATTGATTTTGTTATTGTGTCATCAGACCTGTGACAGTGTGTCTTGGACACTGAGGTAAAGAGAGGTGTAGAGATGCCAACTGATCACCACCTGGTGGTGAGTTTGATTTGATGGCAAGAGAGGATGTCATTGAGACCTTGTAGACCCAAACATATAGTGAGGGTGTGCTGGGAATATCTGGCTGAGGCCCCTGTCTGGGAGATCTTCAATGCCCAGCTCTGGAAGAACTTCAACCACATTCTGAGGGAGCCTAGAGGCATGGAGTTGGAATGGGCTGTTCTCCATCTCCATCGTTAAAGCAGCTGTCCAGAGCTGTAGCTGCAAAGTCATCGGTGCATCTCGTGGTGGCAACCCCCGAACCAAGTGGTGGACAACAGTGGTGAGGGTGGCCATCAAGCAGAAGAAGGAGTCCTGTCAAGCTTGGTTGGCTTGTGGGACTCCTGAAGCAGCTGGGGTGTACCGGCAGGCCAGGCGGAGTGCAGCTCAGGTGGTTGCTGAAGCAAAAACTCGGGTGTGGGAGGAGTTTGGTGAGGCCATGAAAGAAGACTTTCAGTTGGCCTCAAAGAGATTCTGGCAAACTGTCCGGCGACTAAGGAGGGGGAAGCAGCTCCCTGTCCACACTGTGTGTGGTGCAGATGACTTCGACTGGGGATATCATCGGGTGATGGAAGGAATACTTCGAGGATTTCCCCAATCTCATTGACACACCTTCCACAGAGGAAACAGGGCTTGTGGATGAGGGGGACGACTTGCCCATCACAGGGGCTGAGGTCCCCAAAGTGGCTAAAAAACTCTTCGATGGCTGGGCCCTGGAGGTGGATGAGATTCGCCCTGAGTACCTCAAGGCCCTGGATGTTGTAGGGCTGTCATGGTTGACATGCCTGTTCAGCATTGCATGGAGATCGGGGACAGTGTCTTTGGCATGGCAAACCGGGGTGGCGGTTCCTCTCTTCAAGAAGTGGGACAGGAGGGTGTGTTCCAACTTTTGAGGGATCACACTCCTCAGCCTCCCTGGAATGGTCTATGCCAAGGTACTGGAGAGGAGAGTCCAGCCATTGGTCGAACCTCAGATTCAGGAGGAGCAATGTGGTTTTCGTCCTGGCCGTGGCACATCGGACCAGCTCTTTACTCTCTCGAGAATCCTCAAGGGTTTGTGGGAGTTTGCCCAACCAATTTACATGTGTTTTGTGGACTTGGAGAATGCATTTGACTGCTTCCCTCGTGGTTTTTTGTGGGGGGTGCTTCAGGAATATAGGGTATCGGGCTTGTTGTTATGAGCCATCCGGTCTCTATAAGACCGTTGTGAGAGTTTGGTTCATATTGCCAACACTCGGTTGGACTTTTTCCCAGTGACAGTTGGACTCCACCAGGGCTGCCCTTTGTCACCCATCCTGTTAATAATTTTTATTTTATTTTTTTTAATTTATTTATTTATTTATGCAGGGACATGCACAATATACAGTACATTGACCTTAAAGAGGAAAGATGCATTGTACCAGGTTATAGCACAAGTGCTAATTTCCACCTGTAGTCCCTGGGCAGGCTGGTGTTAGCATTAATAAAAGCAGACATTTGCTAAAACTACAAGTAAGCATTAATAAAAAAAAACTAAAACCAAACATTGATTAAAGAAACTAAAACCAAGCATTGCTAAAAACTAAAACAGACATTAACCTGTTGCACTCCGGGATACTGCGGGCGGTCACGTCTCTGCGTCCTAGTGCATCTCAGTGCGCACTGAAAAAAAAAAAAAAAGCTGCATTTCCGTTCTTCCAGTACAGACACAACCGCGAACAGAAAGCCAAAGGAGTGTTTTGATTGGTTTAGATTTGATTGACCTCTCATTCGACTAATAAGAGCCTTGAATTGGGTTTCTGAAACCTTGAAGAACCAATGACTGAAAACCTAGCAAGAAGGACCTGCCTACCAACGACCCCGAATACAACTAGCCAATTGAAGCAGAGAAGTTCGATAATTGAAATGCGTGCTCCCATGCGTAAAATCTGTTTTGCCTAAGCCACTGGGTGACACACATTGAGACCTGTGTGTAACGGTAGCGCCGTTAGCCAGTCTTTTTTTATTACTACTGTTCTTATTTGTTTTGAAAAATCGTTCGCCAAAACCGCAATCAGGGAAACGGAGATGGTTTGACCGGGTCGTGTGACCAGAACCACGAGTCCGTAACAAGCGGACCAGCTTCATGTTCGTCTGACAATGAGGAACAGATGTTCACCAACGACACTGCTGTTGTGGATAGGTAAGTGTTATAAGCTAAATTATTCTTTATCACTGAAAATAGTAATAAAAATGACTTTTGACCGATCGGTAATTACAACGGTGCGTCATAGCCACATGACGGACCGTTTTTTTGTGCGCCGAGCTGCTCTGTAGTGGGGGGGGGCGGAGTTGTTATCCTCTACATTGCAGATATTTTAGTATAATTTTTATTGCACTGTAGGTTATTTTTTCTTGTTAAAAAAAAGGCCACACATTTTTTACGTGGCATGCTTCTTTGTGTGTGGAGGGCTTGTTTGTTCATTCATTCATTCATGAATGAATAAACAACCCCCCCCACACACACAGCCCTGAGTGTCACCTTTCATTAGAGTCCAAGATGGAGCTTCTATGTTTCAGCATTCAAAAGTTATAGACGTTTTTCCAAACTGTGCCATTTGGCACAATTTGGCACAGTTCAAAAATGCCTGGGAACAACCTGAGAAAAAAGCTGTGTAATATACCGTATTTATTTTTCTGTGGTATTGTTACAAAATTTTGACCCCAGCTGGATAACACTTGGTTCTACATTTCTGTTGCATTTTCCAGCCAGTATCTGACAGCTGTGTTATTTGCAAGCATTTGTATCTAAAAAAAACACCCAGGCGAACTTTATTTTCTTCAGATTCAGTATGTTTAGATGACTGTTACTCAGTGGCAGGAGCACTTAGAGAGATTATGACTGTTTTGCCAAAAAATTCAGTGTTTTCTTTTAAATGAGACCAACCCCATGAAGATGCTGCAAAGGGTTGAAGAACAGCTTTTGATTTACTTTGGGTATGTTATTTTTAGGCGTTTTTAGGGAAATTGACCAGAGTGCAAGGGGTTAATAACATTGATAAGAACTAAAACATACAATAATACATTTTTATAACTCCATCCATATAAACAATTTTTCACATCCAACCACTGACTCTTATTGGTCCCACTGTCATCATCACACACTAACATCTTTACATCACAGTACATTATGGACACAGGTTTGCTTAGAGATTAATTGTTTTTTCACCAAGCGTAAAAATGTGTGATAGTCTGTTATTGCAAGTAACTCCATTGGTAACATGTTCCACTGTCGCATAGCCACACATGAAAATGTTGAATTTGCTAATGCTGTCTTGTGCTTAGGAATCCTACACTCGCCGCGTGCTGTTGATCGAGTTGTCCGAGATGTATTTAGAGAACTTAATGAAACAAACCTTTTTAAGGGAGGAGCAGCAGAGTTATGGAATACCTTAAACAAAAGACACACATTTGTATACATGATTAGATTTTCAAAGCTCAACAGGTTATATTTGGACAGGATTGGGCAGTGATGGAACGTTCATCTTTTCTTGTCATGAATCTTGATAGAATATTTGTATAATGATTCCAGAGGCCTCAGGGCAGATTTACACACCTGTGACCAACTGGTCATACAGTAAAGAAAATGTGGAATTATCATAGCATTTAGATACATACTTGATGCTTCAGTAGACAGTGAATTTCTGATATGTTTGAAATTAGCACAATTAAATTTGACCGTGTTTGTCATCTTTTTAATGTGTTTTTTAAAGATTAAATTTGAGTCAAGTGTAACACCTAAATATTTAAATTCAGTCACATTCTTAATTTTTTTGTCCTTCTATCAAGATATGACAAGAATTCTTGGATTTGTAATGATTAGTAAAAAACATTGACACAGTTTTATCGACGTTTAAGGTTAAACAAGAATTCCTCAACCAATGTGAGACTTTCTCCATTTCCTGTGTTAATTTTTCAGTCACCTCTTCAGTCGTTTTACCATGAGTATATACCACAGTGTCGTCAGCATACATAATTACATTTGCATTACACACAGACGGGAGATCATTAATATATAATATAAACAGCAAAGGCCCTAAAATAGAGCCCTGCGGTACACCCATGCTGCATGCTTTTAAGGGAGATGCAACATTGTTTACAATTACACACTGCTGTCTGTCACTGAGGTATGACCTTATCCAATTTTGTGTATTTTTATAAAGGGAGACTTGTAATAATTTGTTTAAAAGTAACTCATGGTTGACTGTATCAAAAGCCTTTCGCAGGTCAAGAAAAACAGCCCCCACTACCCCTCCCCCATCCAGGCTGGATTTGATGTTTTCTAATAGATAGCAGCATGCTGTTTCAGTGGAATATCCTTTCCTGAAACCAAACTGAAAGGGGTTAAGTGCTGCTGTAGCGGGTTGATTCAACTCCCCACAACACACAGAGACAGTCAGCTCGTTACTCCTGGGTTTTTTCCGCTGCATGCTGCGTTTACAGCTGTGAGGTTAAAGTGTCATCCATGCGTTGTGTTCATGCATCCTGTCTGTACCTCTGATATGCAAATGCCCAGATTGACTGCTGTGAATGTCTTTGATGTATTGTCTGAGTTGGGTATATATGCTGCACTGTTCTGTAAATCTGCCTCTCATTCACTCACTCTTCAACTGCTGCAGACACGCACTTTGTGTCTCCTCTCTGAGAGCCTGAGGACATCACCTCAGCCCGCAGCACGAGGGCTGGGGAGGTGTTCCGATGAAGGCGGTACGATTCAATAAACCAACTAAAAACTCCATCGCTGTCTTTATTTTATCATGCCGCTTCACTGCCATGGAGTCAAGATGGTCCACCAGCTGTTGTACTACAGCTTTCTCCAAGCCTTTGGAAATGGTTGGGAGTATGCTGATGGGTTTGTAATTTGCGACCTGGAACTTATCACCTGATTTGTACACTGGCCGTACAATGGCTGTTTTCAAAATTGTAGGAAAGGTACTATCATTTATGAATTGATTTATAATTTTTGTTAATACTGGAGTTAAAATTTCTTTGTGTTCTTTCAGAAAAGCTGTATCCATTCCAAATACGTCTTTAGCTTTACTATTGTTAAGATTGGATATGATTTTAGAGCTATTCCCTTCATCTACATTACTCAGTTTAAAAGAATGAGCATCACAGTGGAATTCATGAGTACAGTTTAGCTTAGAAAAACTCTTTGCCAATTGTGACACAGAGTTTATAAAATAATCATTAAAATGTTTTGCCAGCTCAGTGTTGTTGTATTGGATAACAGAACTTATTTTTAGCTTTAAGTCATCACATCTTGGTTTTTCTTTTCCCAAGAGCTTCTCCATGCTTCTCCAAATAAGTTTATTGTTGCCTTTTGCATCCTTTATTATATTGAGAAAAAAGTTAGCCTTTGCTTTTCGAAGTTGTATAGTGACTTTATTTCTCAAGCTTCTATAAGTAATAATGATCAGGGGTTAGCCTGACTTAAGAAATTTTTTGAGGGCCATATCTCTTTGTTTCATGAGGCCCCAAAGAGAGGTGTTAAACCATGGCAGCCTCTTTTTATTGGACTTTCTTTGTTTCAGTTCTGTATATTTTGCAATAATATATGTTATAGCTGTTATAATATTTCTGCATGACTGGTCACAGGTTTTATCATTTTGAAACTCTGTGTTTATTTTGCTTAAGTCATTCTCAAGGAAGATTTGATTTTTCTTTGGAATGTGAGAAATTTTAGATGATTTTTTAATTTGCTGTTGATCCCTATACCTTAGTTTGTTTAATTTTCTGGCTACTAAAGTAAGAACTGATTCACTTATACTGAATTACATCCATTCATTCACTGATCCTCTCTGACTTTTGGATCTGTTGTCTGCTAAATGTGCATTGAGTTTTTTTTTTCCTGCAATCAAAATTTCGCTCACTTACTGAACGACATTTTGATAAACATGTTTTTTTCTCTCGCCTACTGTGTCATTCCATATCCCTTCCTTTTTTCTTTCTTCTTTATGACTGGCACCTAGCAGCTGCCCCGGCCTTGGATGCGCTCTGCAGAGCGTGCCCAAATGCCAAGTCACGTTTCGTTGCCTTGTATTCATACATGTGTAATGACAATAAAGTTGAATCTCATCTCATCTCATCTCATCTCATTATGGTCTGACAAACCTGTTATCAAATTATATGTTTTGGTTACCCTATCTGGCTTATTACTAAAAATTAGGTCAATCAAAGTTTGTGAATTTTTAGTCAGTCTTGTAGGTTTATTTATTAATTGTGTCATTTGTGTAGAATTGGTAATATCTTTCAGCTTTTTCCTTCGTGCTTTATCAAGCCAGTTTATATTAAAATTACCCATTAGTAATATTTCCTTTCTTTCATATTTCTTTAAGATTTCGGCCAAACCAGAATAAAAGTCATTAGTTGCATTTGATGGGCGATACACAGCGAGTACAATGAATGACATTTGGCGAGATAGCCTTATTGTGACCCCGACACATTCCAGAATTTGATCAGAGGTGTCTATCTGGTAACTGTCAATGCTGTCTTTAACGTAAATCAAAACCCCGCCCCCTTTTCCTTTCCCTCGGTCTCATCTGTAAACATTGTATCCGGGGATTGTAAAAACAGATAGGAGTCATGGTGTTCATCCAAGTTTCTGTGAGACACAGGTAATCCAGATTTGAGTCTGTGAGTAAATGTTCCAGTTGTTCTGTTTTTGAAATGAAGCTGTGTATGTTTAAATGCCCTCCAAATATTCCCTTTGGCTTTGTTTGCGGGTTCCACAGTACAGATGCATGATTGACAGTTTGAAAAAGTTTGGTTTTGTGTTGTTTGAAGGCAATGGCCATCTGTAACGAGTTTAGTTGGTTACAGCAGCTGTTGTTGTTTGTCGTCTTAGACACATGGCGTGCATTACCTTGAAACATTGTGATGGAATCATTTCGGATACAGGTCACCGGTGCTGCTGCTGCTGTAATCACCTGCTGCGGCTGCTGGGCGTCCACCGGTCCGGGGTTCAGGTGTACGTCTCCACAGAGCAGTAAAATAATGCAGAGTAAAGCAGCATTACCCCGCTGGACTTTTGTCGGAGCAGCTCTCCGTGTGTGATGCACGTTATGCTTAGTTTGAGCAAGTGCCCGTCCTCCATCCAACACGTTGGAGTAGATGATGTACTGGCTCCAGGAGTCCAGGGGTACAGCTGGTCAGTCAGATGGATCAGCTGGATGAGTTCCTGTGCGTCCGCGGGCAGCAGCCCAGCTTCCATACAGTTGCGTGGTAGTGAGAGCCATCAAGTAGAGCGCTACGATTAACACATTTAAAGCCTGGGTTTTGACGCATTTTGTTGATGGCCACAGAGTCCAGGTTATCAATGCATTTGTCAAGTCAGGCGGCTTCCTAAATTTCATTTGAAAAGGTAAAGCATCAGCACCTGCCAAGCCGCTGCTACCTGCTGCCGCCATCTTAGGTCATCAATTTATGGACAGGATTTCTAGGCGTAGCCAAGGAACGGAGGGTGTCATGCTTGGTGACCACAGTATCTCATCTCTGCTGTTTGCAGATGATGTTGTCCTGTTGGCTTCATCCAGCAATGACCTACAGGTCTTACTGTGATGGTTTGCTGCTGAGTATGAAGTGACTGGAATGAGAATCAGCACCTCCAAGTCCGAGTCCATGATCCTCAGCCGGAAAAAGGTAGATTGTCCTCTCTGGGTTGAGGACAAGCTCCTGCCCCAAGTGGAGGAGTTTAAGTATTTTGGAGTTTTATTCACAAGTGAGGGGAGAATAGAGTGAGAGATTGACAGACAGATCAAAGTAGCATTTGCAGTTATGCGGACGTTTTTCTGGTCTCTCATGGTGAAGAGGGAGCTGAGCTCTAAGGCAAAGCTTTTGATTTACTAGTCAATCTACATTCCTACCCTCAACTATGGTCATGAGCTTTGGGTAATACTCCTCGGTAGTGCCAAGGAGGGCCAAGACCCTGCAGGTTTTCTCTTCTTCCCAGTCTCTTCAGCAGGTGTTTTCACTTATCAGCAATCAAGTGGGAAGAAATTCATTGAAATCTGCTGTTGAAGACACTGGTTGGAGGTAAAGCCTGCAAGGTCTTCGCCCTCCGTGGCACATGATTGGACACCCCTGAATAGAACCACTGCTCCTCCACATCAAAAGGAGCTAGTTGAGGTGGTTTGGGCATTTAATTAGGATGCCTCCTGGATGCTTCCCACATGACATGTTTTGGGCACGTCCCACTTGGAGGAGACCCTGGGGCAGACCAAGGACACGCTGGAAAGAGATTGTCTCCCAGCTCACTTGCAAATGCCTTGGTGTCTCCTTTGAAGTGCTGGAGGAAGTGGCTCTGCAGCCTGGATCATCGGAAAAGTGGTAGAAGATGGATGGATGGATATTCAAAATCACATCTTCAGCTTCTTGCTTCAACCTCTTGATCTTGTCTGACTCCTGCTTTTCCCTCCTGAACACACTTCACATATGTTTCTTTCAAGATTACCTCTAGTCCATTTCTCTTCCTATCTACACTATGGTAGAAGAGTCTGAATCCACCTCCAATGTGCCTAGCCTTGCTTCCCTTCCATTTGGTTTCTTGTACCCACAGTATATCTACTTTCTCTCCATCATATAAGCCAACTCTCTCCCTTTACATGTCATAGTCCCTACATTTAAAGTCCTTACTCTCACCCCCATGCTTCTGCCTTTCCTTTTCTCTCTCTGCCTATGTTTAATTAGAAAACTGACTAGATGTTGTCTAACTTGGCTTTTAATACAGGAAGTACATTTTTTAATGTTTTTAAGAAGAAGAAGCTATCTGTATTGTCATTCAGTTCATAGCAGCCAATCATGAACAGTAGAATGAAATTATGTTTCTCCTATCTACAATGTCAATCACATGTAGAATCAGAGGGGTTGCTGCCATGCAAGGCGCCGCTACAAACAATTTCTCCTTCCCCCATTCTATTACGCTGAGCACCAACCTAGAAGGTGGGAAGTACCATTTTTTTATATGGTCTTTGGTATGACCCAGCAGGGACTTGACTCCCTAACCTGCCGGTTGTTGGGCGGATGCTCTTTCAACTAGGTCACCACTCCGGTTAATGTTTAATGTTGGTTGCATTCTTGTAAGCTGTAAATACATTATAAATTAGTTTGCTTTTGTGACTCTCTGGGAAAAGACACTTGTTGTAGACACTTGTAGGAACTGTGAAATTTTGGACCAATCATCAGGTGGGTCTGCATCCAGATTGTGCTCAAGATCAAGGTCAGGGGATCTCAGCACTTGTATGATTTTATGAAAATTGTTACTCTAGGCAATAGCCCTAATTCTCAACAAACTCACAAGCAATCATCCTCAGGTTTGTCTGCATCCTGGTTGAGCACAAGATCAAGGTCATTGTCAAAGGTCAAGAGATCTGAGTATTTGATTTCATGAAAATCATTCCTCCTCCTAAGCCACTGACCATGGTCTTAACCACATCCTAGATGGGTCAGCATCTAGACTGTGCTTAAGGTCAAGGTGAAGGTCAATGGTCAGGGGATTGGAGCACTCTTGGGGTGATTTCGTCAGGCTGGAAATAGCATCTCAGTCATTGATGGCCTGGTTGTAGAATATAATGAATATTATCACTCTTGTACAGCTTTTGTGGGCTTCTCCCTTCTTTAAACTCACCTTATCAAAGATACCACACTCACAGATGAGCTGTTCTCTTGCTTTGGTGTTGATAGCGATGGTAAAGCGAATGTGCGGAAGGAGTAGCTGAAAGAAAGGAAGCAGTTATTCTACTTGTTTAACAAAAAACAGTTGATCTTAGAATCAGCATGTGTTCAAACCTTATACACAGGGTGAACTGCAGGAAGTTGCCTATACATGGCAATACCAAAGACCTCGGACATCAGGTGCGTCTTAAGCAAGTGTGTTATTGTTTGGTGATGCTGGAAATCTGCCGAACGGACCCAGATCTTTGCCAGCAGCCAGTCATACTGACCATCAGTGGGAAGGAAGATTGGATTGTCTTCCCCTGGAGTCTGGCCAAGCTGTAAAAGGAAAGAGGAGAGAGGAGTAGTTCAGTTGCACTGACATGTCGGCTGAGAAAGTGACAGTTTTTCACTTGCTGCTGCTCAGCATCACTGTACCTGTATGGCTATGGGCAGGATCTTGTTCTGAGCATTCTTGTACAGCAGACAGATGGGAGCTGCCAAGTACTGCAGGGTACATGGGTCTGTGGCATTTGGAGTGATGCCTTCTAACACCTCGTAGTCGACAATGTAGACGTTACCTGCCTGGAGCCACAACACAAGTCATATTTTATATCAGTGGGAGATTTAAAGAAAGACCTGGCTGCTTTTGAAACTGAAAATTCAAAGTATGCTGTATATTTTTTTTTTTTTTAGCAAAATTGAGAAAAAATTAATATATTCACATTGCCAGTGTTTATTGTTCAGTGTAACAATCTGGCGCAAGGCAGGCAGGAGGCAAGGAGGCAAAATCTTCAGTTTTCCATTTTTATTTTCATAAACTTGCAAGTAAATAATTCCAAGACATCCGACACGATTCTTCATCAACAATCCATAAAGGTTACAGCGAAAACTCTCGACTGCAAGACTGAAGATTCAAAGAGACTCAACAACTCCTTCTAAATATACCCAACACCTGTTATATACTATTGGAGATAATTGGAGCTGATTAGCCCCTACCATAACCCCAGGTATAACAATAAACATTTTTCATTTTCCACACATACCCACTAACATCTAAAAAGTCCATAAATACTTCCCCAACTATATACAGTGTAAATAAATAACATGGAATAAATAACAGTATAAATAATTCAATAAATAATTCAAACCCCTATTTACAAATGCTAAACCACCCCTCTAACTTACCATACATGCTTCCTTCCTGCTGGTGTCCTATAAAAGTCCCTCAACCCCTAACAGAGTCTTTTGCCCGGACACCCTCAGGAAGCATGTTGGCAAAGGTATGTGAATTAAATCATTATCAATTATTTTACCCAAATACTTAACCACAGCAATTATCTCCCAAGGGCATTCAAATTAGACAGAGACAGATCCTAAAAATAATGTGTGTACTTTAACAAATAATCATAATAACATTTACAATATTACAAATATAACATGATTTTATTTAGCGAATGCAAAGTCCTTAAGCCAAGCAGTTGCCTCCTGGTTTGCTGTATGGAGGGTGTGTAATCCTCCTTCCAGTCTTTGGAGCGGGCAAGCCTCTATGATGTGTTCCATTGTTTGCTCCTCTCCACATGCGCACAGAGGGCTAGGGCTACTGCCCCATCTGTAAAGGCTGGCCAAGCAGGGGCCATGTCCAGTCCTGAAGCGATTGAGTGTAGACCACTGTCTCCTTGGGAGGTTGGTGCCCGGGACCTGTTGGTTGGGGTTTATCACCAGCTGTTTGTTTGGGACCTCCTTGGTCTCCCATTCCTCTTGCCAAGCTGTCTGGATGGTAAAGTCAGCTGGGGGAGGGTTTTTCCAAATCGGCCGTCTGGATGAAAGTCGGGCAGTGGGTGGAGTGTAGATATCTGCATGGATTGGTAAGTGAGGAGAATCTTTAACTTTTTGGAGCATCCTTTGAGTTAATGCTGCTCGCCGGATGTGTGGAGGGGCTATGTTTGACAGTACAGAGAGCCAGGGGAGTGGTGTTGAGCGGATTGTTCCAGTTATAGTTCTCATGGTTGTGTTGAGCTGGGTGTCTACATGGTGTGTGTAAGATGACCTGGACCAGACAGGGGCACAATATTCTGCTACAGAGTATGAAAGGGCCAGTGCTGAGGTGCGCAGGGTGGAGACTGCCGCCCCCCATTTTGCACCAGCGAGCTTGCAGAGCAGGTTGTTTCGTACCTTCACCTTAGCAGCCGTCCCCTTTAGATGTTCCTTGAAGGATAAGGTCCTATCAAGGGTCACTCCAAGATAAGTTGGATTTGGGGCATGCTTAAGCTTGAGTCCGCTCAGGTGGATGTTTAGTTCTCTGGCAGCTTTTGCATTGTGGAGATGGAATACACTGGAGACGGTTTTTGCTGGGCTTGGTTTTAGACGCCAGATTTTGCAGAACTGGTCCAGTTTGGCAAGATCTTCCGTGAGCACCCGTTCCAGTGGTTCAAAGTCTGGTGCTTGGAATGCCAAACAGATGTCGTCTGCATAGGTGAATTTGCGGGATTTTGTAGTAGGCAGGTCGTTTATGTAGAGGTTGAACAGAGTTGGAGCTAGAACTGAGCCTTGTGGGAGTCCGTTTTTCTGCATTCTCCATGCACTTGTCTTCTGACTGAGGTGGACTCTGAACCTTCGGTTGGTCAGCAGGGTTTTTATAATTGCTGTTGCCCAAGCAGGGATCGCCTTTATAAGTTTCAGGAGGAGGCCTTTGTGCCAGACCGTATCATAGGCGGCTGTAAGGTCGAGAAACACAGCCCCTGTCTTCAGTCTGCTCTCGAAGCCATTTTCGATGAAGGTGGTTAGGGCCAGTACTTGTTCTCCTGTACTGCGGTCCTTGCGGAAACCTGCTTGATCCACACTTAGAATATCCTCTACCTCTGGGGAAATGCGTTGCAGAATTAGGCGCTCCATGATTTTGTAAGGAACGCTGAGTAGGGAGATTGGGCGGTAGCTTGCTGGTAATTTGTGGTCTTTGCCAGGTTTTGGGATGGCAATGACCTTTGCTGTCCGCCATTTCTTTGGGATCGAGTTTGTTTGTGTGATCCTTGTGTAGAATTGTGTCAACCAGGTTAGGGCTCGGGGGCCAAGATTTTTCATGAATTCTGGGAAGATGTTATCGTATCCTGCTGCCTTTCCACATTTCAGGCTCTGTAGGACTTTCTCCAGTTCAGCAGCCTCGAAGGGTTCAGGGTTCGTTTCCTCTACAGGCATTTTTTGGTGTTTTTTTAGCTCAGTTGTAACTGCTCTTTTGGTGTCTTTGTCTTGGGGTGCTTTGGCGATAGTCAGTAGGTGGGATGCAACTTGGTTGGGTGTGACGGATGCTCGGCTTTGGCTAGGGGGCTTCTGTGCAGCTCCTAGGCGACGGATGAGGCTCCAACATTTCCTGCTAGAGTGGGTAAAGCTCCGGTCAGCAACTGTCTCCTCCCATTTCTTTCGCCGAGCTGTATTTAGCGATTCAATGAGATGGTCTGCTATCTCTGGGTCCCCTGATGTTTGATAGGATTGTAGGAGGGCAGCACTTTCTCCGTCCAAACATGGGACATAGAGGGGTCGGTAGCCTCGTGGGATTGCAGTATGGGCAGCCTTGAAGATTGCGCTGCAGAAGCGGTTGTATGCTTCATCTACAGTGATGGTGTGGAGTGGGATGGTAACAACGCTCCGGTCCAGAGTTTCACTGAATTTCTTCCAGTTGGCTTTGCGGAAGTTCCAGCGCATCTTCCTTGGGCTGTATATGACTGGAAGTTGTAGGCCAATGTGTACAAGCAGGGGCCGGTGTTGGCTGTGTGGAAAATCATCAAGAATGAGGATCTGTGTAGGATATGGCTCCCCATTCAAAGAGCTGACCCAACACAGGTCAGGAGAATAGTCCTTCTTCCACCTAGCAGAGTGACCTGCAAGACTGAAGATTCAAAGAGACTCAACAACTCCTTCTAAATATACCCAACACCTGTTATATACTATTGGAGATAATTGGAGCTGATTAGCCCCTACCATAACCCCAGGTATAACAATAAACATTTTTCATTTACATACCCACTAACATCTAAAAAGTCCATAAATACTTCCCCAACTATATACAGTGTAAATAAATAACATGGAATAAATAACAGTATAAATAATTCAATAAATAATTCAAACCCCTATTTACAAATGCTAAACCACCCCTCTAACTTACCATACATGCTTCCTTCCTGCTGGTGTCCTATAAAAGTCCCTCAACCCCTAACAGAGTCTTTTGCCCGGACACCCTCAGGAAGCATGTTGGCAAAGGTATGTGAATTAAATCATTATCAATTATTTTACCCAAATACTTAACCACAGCAATTATCTCCCAAGGGCATTCAAATTAGACAGAGACAGATCCTAAAAATAATGTGTGTACTTTAACAAATAATCATAATAACATTTACAATATTACAAATATAACATGATCACACAATACAATAAATCATAACAGTGGTGACACTCCATCATCACACAGCCTTTAAATAGGCTGATGGGTATTTTTGTCACCACCTACCTTGTGCATCTCAATAAATTAGAATGTCACAAGAAAAGTTAATTTATTTCAGTAATTCAGTTCAAAAAATCAAACTCATATAGATTCATTGCACACACAGTGATATATTTCATGCGTTTATTTCTTGTAATTTTGATGGTTATTGTCACGAGCTGGGCTCTGGTGGTTCTGGCAGAATCAGCCTCGTGGCCCTTTTCCTGTATTTATCTGTTCTCTTATCTGTTATCTGTTGCATTTTATGCCTCTTTTTGTCTATGTATTAATGTTCTCTGACATTTTTTCCTGTTGTGCAGTGTTTTATTTTTATTTCTGCATTTTTATATTTATACTTGAGTATGTTATTTTATTTTGTATTCCCAGTATTTTCCTCCCTCTGTTGACAGCTATTAGAGACATGCAGCTTTGCGTGGGCGTGCCCTGCCAGCTGTCAGTTTGGATTGCCCTCCTCTCACCACCTCAGCTGATTCCAATTTTGTATCTTCATTCTCTCCAGCCTGTTCAGGCATCCACATCTGTTGTCAGTTTGGTTAAGGGGTTTGGTCCTGTTGGATTATATGTAAAATGGAGGGTATGCTCTTGGCTGATGCTACTCTTTGTTACGTGATGATGTGCTTGCAGCACGCATTGCATTCTGAGAGAGAAAGAAGGAGAGAATAAAACAAGCGCGTGTATTCAAGAGAGTTCTGGCTACTGTGTATTTTTCCTCCATTAGTTAACGACACTCTACGGTTATCCAATCCTTTATAATGTCGACCACAACAGGTTATGGGCCCAGGAAGGATACCGGAAGCTGGTGGAGCAGATTAAATTTCAATGGAAATGAGAGAAATTACGAGCTGTGGGAAAGCAGATTTCTAGGCCACATGCGGATGCTAGGCCTAAAGGACACAGTGCTGAATGAACCAAGAGCGCCAGAGGGAGAAAATGCAGCGACCAGCGTGGAAGCCGATAATGCGAAAAATGAAGATGCCTACGTTGAGTTTATTCAGTTTTTGGACGATAAGAGCCTCTCCCTTGTCATAAGAGACGCCACTGACGACGGCAGGAAAGCATTCAAAATATTAAGAGAACATTACACGGGAAGAGGAAAACCCCGAATAATTAGTCTTTACACAGAACTGACTTCACTGCAGAAAAAGGCGGAAGAAACCGTGACAGACTATGTTATAAGAGCAGAGACGGCTATCACCGCATTGAGAAATGCAGGGGAGACATTAAGTGATGGGCTGACTATCACCATGCTTCTAAAGGGTTTGCCAGAATCATTCAAGCCATTGGCCATATTCGTAACACACAATGATGACAGAATGACTTTCAGTGACTTTAAAACGAAGCTCAGAGATTAAGAGAGCACTGAAAAGTTTAATGCCACTTCGGGAGATGACAGTGTGATGAAAATGAGGAGCCACACAACCGAGGCGAGGTGCGGAGAAAAAGAAGCAATAACGTGCTCCAACTGTCGCTGAAAGGGCCACAAAGCATGGGTATGTCCCAGTGGGGGCACAGCGCTGAAACGGTGGTGCAATTACTGCGAGAGCCCCACACACCAGGATGAAAACTGCAGGCGAAAGACAAGGGACGGAGTGAAGCAAGCGACAGACACCGAGGATGAAACATTCGCTTTTAAATTAAGCAAACGCAATGTCAGTGGATTGAGAGCAAGTGGTTTGATGGTGGGCACGGGAGCAACGTCCCACATAATCAGAGACCTTGGCAAGTTCAAGAGATTTGACGAGTCATTCCAGCTGAATAAACACATCATAGAGTTGGCTAACGGCGCACGGACCAGCAGTGCAGCTTTAAAGAGGGGGGATGCTGAGATCTACTTGCGCGACAATGGAGGACGTAAAGTGAAGGCAGCACTGAAGGGGGCGCTATACATCCCATCTTTTCCTCAAGACATATTCTCAGTCAAGTCTGCCACAGCCAATGGAGCAAGAGCGCACTTTCAACAGGGACAAGACCAACTCATCCACCAAAACGGTACCAGGCTTAATATAAAAGTGTGTGACAGACGGTATTATCTAGACACTGTTGATGGAAAACCTGATGATATGTGTAATGGATGTAATGATATACAAACTTGGCATGAAATATTAGGACACTGTAATCACAGAGACATACTAAAGTTAGAGGAAGTTGTTGACGGAATGAAGATAAGAGCTAAAAACAGTAAACATACCCCAAGCTGAGAGATTTGCATACAGGGAAAGTTTACCCAGAGCAGAAACCGAGAACCAGATGTAAGGGCAAAGGCCACATTGGGGTTAATACACACTGATCTAGCTGGCCCAATAGAGCCTGAAACAAAAGAGGGATACAAATATGCCCTAGCATTCACAGATGACTACTCGGGTGCTATGTTTGTGCATTTTCTAAAAACGAAGAGTGGCACTACAAATGCTACAGAAAAATTCATTGCAGATACCACCTCCTATGGGAAGATAAAATGCATTAGGTCTGATAATGGCACTGAATTTACAGCAGAAAGCTTTGAGTCGCTACTTAGCAAAAACGCTATAAAGCATGAAAATCAGCACCATATTCACCACACCAAAACAGAACAGCTGAGAGACGCTGGAGGACATTGTTTGAGATAGCTAGGTGCATGCTCATTGAAAACAAATTACCAAAGGAGTTATGGGCCTATGCTGTAATGACCGCTACAGTGATCCGCAATAGGTGTTACAGCAAACTCACAGGTCAGACACCTTATTTTATGTTAATAGGGAGAAAACCAAACCTTGCGAGAATGAGAGCATTTGGTTCTGCATGCTACACATACAGAGAGGATAAGAAAAAGGTTGACTCAAAATGTGACAAAGGAGTATTTGTAGGTTATGACCGAAATACTTATATTACATACTTAATACATTACCCTGAGACAGAATAAGTCCTAAGACACAGGTTGGTGAAGTTTATCACTAAAAATACAGCCAAAAACCAGACACAAACAGAGCCAGGTGTGTCTGATGAAAGCTTATGAACAGTGGGTTAGACCCTTTATGCCAGGGAACAGAGGTACAATGAAAGTTCAAATAATGCAGGAAGAAAACAACCAGACAATTCATTCTTCTAACGAAGATGAAGTTCAAGGTGCAGAGTCTAAACACAATGACGGAGCCCAAGTGACGCAAAAAGAGGACAGTCAGGCTATTCGGACATCAGATAGGGAGAGAAAACCCCCGCAATACCTGACAGATTATGAATGCAGAGTTGAATGTGAAGATGATTCATCATTTGACATTGACTACTGTTACAGGGCAACTTGTGGCATCCCACAAACTTTTAGAGAAGCTGTGAGATCAACAGGGTCAGAAAAATGGATGGAGGCTATGAAAGAGGAGTTTAACTCAAGGAAAATGACACCTACACCTTATGTCCACTTCCAGAAAATAAACATACAGTGGGGGGTAGGTGGGTATATGCATTAAAAGAGAATGCAGATGGATCAGAGATACATAAAGCCAGATATGTAGCAAAAGGCTACAGCCAGGTTGAAGGGATAGATTACAAGGAGACCTTTTCTCCAACAGCAGACATGACGTTGGTGCGCAGCTTAATGCAGGTGGCGGCACTATATGACTTGGAGATACATCAAATGGATGTTAAAACAGCATACTTGCATGCACCCATTGACTGTGAGATATATATTGAGCAACCAGAAGGTTTTCAGATAAAGTCAAAGACAGGTGAAAAGTTGGTATGCAAATTAAACAAGTCCCTATATGTCCTAAAACAAGCAGGCAGAAATTGGAATAAACTCCTACATGATCATCTGACTGAAAATTGATTTAAACAGAATCCTGCAGACCACTGTGTATACAGTAGGCAAACTGAAAAAGAAAGTAATACTAGTGATATGGGTTGATGATCTTATAATAGCAGCTGACAACAAAGACTCACTAAACAATGTGAAAGAAATGCTAAAGATAAGATTCAACATGAAGGATATGGGAAAACTCAGGTATTTCTTAGGCATTGACTTCACACAAGAGAAAGAACAGGTCAGGATGGATCAAAAGAAATACACTGATAAGATACTCAACAGGTTTGGCATGACTGATTGTAAACCTAGACAAACACCATCAGAGCAGAAGCTTAATTTCAGAGATGATGATGAACCTGTAGATCCACGATACTATCATGAGATAGTGGGGAGCCTAATATATGTGATGACATGTACAAGGCCTGATTTAAGTTGGATTGTGAGTAAATTGTCACAGTATTTGTCAGAACCTAAAAGACAACAACTAACTGAGGCTAAGCATGTGTTGAGGTATCTGAAAGGGACCAGGGACTATGAGCTATGTTACAAGAAAAACAAAGGGAAACTTGGACTCATAGCATATTGTGATGCTGATTGGGCTTCAGACCACAATGACAGACGGAACACGACAGACTATTGTTTCAGCTTGAACAAAGGAAAACCCATTGTCTCATGGAAATCAAAGAAACAACAAGCAGTAGCTCTGTCAACCTGTGAAGCTGATTACATGGCTCTCACGGCAGCCGCACAAGAAGGCCTGTACCTCATGCAGCTATTGAATGACATGGACAAAAGCTGTCATTATGGACCTGTGAAGATTCACGAGGACAATCAAGGAGCTATTGTTGTGATCCGCTCTGCCTGCCTGTTGCCCTAATTTTCTCCACAGCTGCACGCACACCTGCTCTCCTCATCAACCTGCCTATTTAAGCCGTGCTGCCCTCAGGTCTGCCAGAGACGTCAAGCTCCCTGGTCTGGAAGACCTCTTCGCCTCTTCATCACCTGCATGTTCCGGAGTTCTATCTCCTTTGATTCTTTCCTGCCTCGTCGTCCTCCTGGGAGTCCTAGCTCCCCAACGACAAGTAAACCTCATCCTTACCTCATCTCTATGCTTCGCCCAGCTCCCCTGTGTGCAGGTGGAAATCTGTGGCAGTGGACCTCCTCCTCCTCCTGGCGGCGGACCGAGCTCAACCTGCTCTGTACAAATATCATCATCATAGGCTATGTAGTCAATCTTCTGGAGGGGCGGCCTTTAGTCTGGGCTTACGCGGTTATGGCTAGGGCTGACTATGCTAGTCTGACCTATGGTCAATTTGTGAGTGAGTTCAACAAGGTATTCTATCACTCGGACCGAGATAGCATGCTTACTACCAGGTTACTCAACTTAAAACAGGGGAATAAATTGGTAGCCGATTATGCCGTAGACTTCTGGGTGGTAGCAGTGGAGGTGGGGTGGGAGGATGCCTCCCTTTGCAGCATTTTTGTCTGTAGTCTTAGCCCTAGCCTGATGGATGAGCTAGCCCGTCTAGATAAACTTAGCAAGTTGAATGAATTCATTTCCCTTGCCAATAGATTAGATAATTGGCTAAGGGAGCGGGCCAACGAGCGTAGACCTTCAGGTCGCTCGGGCTCACAGTTTCGCCATTCTTCGCAGCCCCCCCTGCTGGCCCTTCCTCCATCTGATGCATTAGACTCCCCTGAGCCCATGGTAGTAGGTCAGTCTAAGTTGCCGCCGGCTGAGACACAGCGCAGCCGGGAGGTAGGTCTGTGTTTATATTGCGGCAGTGAAGAACATGAGCTAGCTACTTGCCCCATTCGACCAAAAGAGGGAGTCCGTGCATCGCAGTAGGGGGACTCACGGACTCACTCCAAAGTAATCCCCTCACCAAGTTCCTGCTACCCATTCGTTTTGTTCACAACCATCTAGAGATCTCCACACATGTACTCATTGATTCAGCAGAGTTTCATTTTGGAAGATCTGGCAACCCGACTGGGGCTTGCCTGTCACCAGTTAAAGACACCATTAAAACTCATCGCTCTGTCCAAGGCTCCACTAGCTCTGGTGTCTAAACAAACTGCCCCGGTATCTGTCATCTTGTCTGGTAATCACCGTGAGCAGCTTAGATTGTTTGTGCTTCCAGTCTGTACCTCCCCAGTCATTTTGGGATATCCCTGGCTCCGGTTGCACAACCCATCCATTGACTGGCGCTCTAGTAACATCATCTCTTGGAGCTCGTTCTGCTTAAGGGCCTGTCTTCAGTCCACTGCATGCTCGCCCTCTGTGCCTCTCGGTGCCCCCGACCCCCCCCCCCCCCGCCTGATCTGTTCCAGGTTCCCCCTGAATACCATGATCTGGGGACCGTCTTTGTTACCATCCAGTCGGCTTTACAGCCTGTTGGTCCCGGAGCGGGAGGCCATGGAAACCTACATCAAAGGTTTCCATGGCCAGTCGCAGCAGATGACTGCCCCTCCCTGAGCCTGGTTCTGCTGGAGGTTTCTTCCTGTTAAAAGGGAGTTTTTCCTCTCCACCGTCGCCAAGTGCTTGCTCACAGGGGATCACCTGATTGCTGGGGTCTTTCTGCAACTGTGGGGGTTCCCCCCTACAGTTGATAGTGCTATGAGATGACTGTTGTTGTGAAATGGCGCTATATAAATAAAGTTGAATTGAATTCAAAGAGTCCCTGAGCTCCAGCATAATTGGCCATCTTCCTCGGGGGCAGGGTTTTTCTTCGTGGGCAAGAAAGATGGCTCGCTGAGACCTTGCATCGATTTCCGGGAACTGAACAATATCACTACTAAGGACAAGTACACGCTCCCACTCATCAACATGGCCTTCGACTCCCTCCAGGGGACCTCCTGGTTCACAAAATTGGACCTCCACAACACTTACCACCTGGTACGAATTCGAGAGGGAGATGAATGGAAGGCGGGGTTCTGTACCTCCAGTGGCCATTTCGAGTATCTCGTCATGCCGTTTGGGCTGACCAAAGCTCCCGCTGTGTTCCAGCGACTAATTAATGATGTGTTGAGGGATTTTCTGGGGTCTTTTGTTTTTGTGTACCTTGATGATATTCTGATTTTTTTCACAGTTTCTCGATGAACACCGAGTGCACGTCAGGTGAGTGTTGCAGCGGCTGCTAGAGAACAAACTGTTCATGAAAGCAGAGAAGTGCGAGTTCCACAGTTCATCCACTTCATTTTTGGGGTTTGTTTCGCACAACGAAGTCATTGCTGATCTGGCCAAGGTAAAAGCGGTGGTAGAGTGGCCAACTCCTTCATCCCGGAAACAATTACAGCAGTTTCTGGGATTCGCCAACTTCTACTGCCACTTCATAAAAAATTACAGCATCACTGACCTTCTGCTTACTCGCCTCACCTCCACCAAGGTGCCCTTCTGGTGGACGGAGGAAGCTGAGGTTGCCTTTTTGGATCTGAAATCATTATTCTCCTCTCCTCCGATTCTGGTGCAGGTGGACCCCGATCTGCAGTGCTTGGTGGAGGTGGACGCTTCGGACTCTGGCGTGGGAGCAGTGTTGTCTCAACGCTCCCCTGTGGATGACAAGTTTCACCCCTGTGCGTTCTTCTCCCGCTGTCTCTCCCCGGCGGAAAGGAACTATGACATCAGGGACAGGGACCTCCTGGCGGTGAAACTGGCTCTGGAGGAGTGGCGCCATTGGCTGGAGGGGGCCTCCCAGCCATTCATCGTATGGACCGACCATAAGAACTTGGAATACCTCAGGACAGCTAAGCATCTGAACGCGTGCCAGGCCCGCTGGTCCTTGCTCTTTGGCAGGTTTAATTTTACCATCACCTATCGCCCGGGGTCCAAGAACACCAAGCCTGACGCTCTATCCAGGCAATTCGCCTCGGATGCTGCGGAGGCACCATCTCACCCTATCATTCCTCCATCGTGTATCGTGGGCGCCCTCTCGTGGGGTATTAAGGAAAAGGTTCTTAGAGCGCAGGAGACCGAGGCTGACCCAGGTGGGGGGCCTACGGAGAGGCTGTATGTGCCTTTTGCTGTCCGGGGGGAAGTTATAAATTGGGCCCACTCCTCCAAGCTCTTATGCCACCTGGGGATGGCACGCATAGTGGCCCTATTACGGAGGACTTTTTGGTGGCCATCGCTCCGGAGGGATGTTGGGGAATACATTCGTGCCTGTCCCCAGTGTGCCACCAGTAAGACGTCCTCCTCTCCTCCAGCTGGTTTGCTTCATCCACTTTCCATCCCCGGCAGGCCCTGGTCCCACGTGGCACTGGATTTCGTTGCTGGCCTCCCATCCTCTGCCAACAATGCTGTCATCCTCACCATAGTGGACAGATTCTCCAAGGGAGCCCATTTCATTCCCTGCAGGGTCTGCCCATGGCCAAGGACTCTGCGGGTCTACTCATCCTCCATGTGGTGCGGCTCCACAGTATTCCCCTGGACATAGTGTCCGACCGTGGGCCCCAGTTCGTCTCGCAAGTATGGCGAGCCTATTGCAATGCCATTGAGGCTACGGTGAGCCTGTCCTCGGGGTACCACCCACAGAGCAACGGCCAGTGTGAGCGTGCCAGTCAGGAGCTGGAGGCGGCATTACGGTACGTCACCACTGCCAATCCATCGTCCTGGAGCTTCTACCTGCCATGGATCAAATACACTCACAACACCACTGTCTTGTCTGCTATAGGCATGTCCCCATTCGAGGCATCGTTGGGCTACAACCCCCTGCTGTTTCCTGAGGAGGAAGGAGACATTGCGGGATTTTCGGTGTGGGCCCATCTGAAGCGCTGTCGCCGGCTGTGGAAGGCTACTTGGGCCGCGCTGCGACGCACGGCGGATCGCAACTCCACCATCACCAACCGCCGCAGGACCTCGGCTCCACCCTACCAGGTTGGGCAACAGGTATGGCTTTTCACTAGAAATATCAACCACAACGCTGAGTCTAGGAAGCTTTCACAGCGTTTCATTGGTCTTTTTGCTATTACACATATTGTGAATCCTGTGGCTGTGCGCCTCGCTCCCCCCCCTCCGCATTTGTCCCACCTTTCACATCTCCCAGGTGAAGCCGTTCTGCTCTAGCCCTCTGTGCCCTCCTCCCAAGATACCACCTCCACCAGTACTGATCGATGGAAACCCTGCATGAAAGGTCAATTCCATTCTGGACGTCCGGCACCGGGGTCGCAGCCTCCAGTACCTGGTGGACTGGGAGGGTTACAGTCCTGAACGGAGGTCCTGGGTGCGTCCTTCCTTTGTGTTGGATCCTCAGCTCATCAGGGACTTCCACTGGACGCACTCAGGTAGGTTGGATCGGCCGCTGAGAGGTGCCACGTGAGGGGGGGGGTACTGTAGTCATCCGCTCTGCCTGCCTGTTGCCCTAATTTTGTCCCCAGCTGCACGCACACCTCCTCTCCTCATCAACTGCCTATTTAAGCCGTACTGTCCTCAGGTCTATACGGAGATGTCAAGCTCCCTGGTCTGGAAGACCTCTTCACCTCTTCGTCACCTGCATGTTCCAGAGTTCCATCTCCTTTGATTCCTTCCTGCCTCGTCGTCCTCCTGGGAGTCCTAACTCCCCAACAACAATTAAGCCTCACCCTAACCTCATCTCTACACTTCGCTCAGCTCCCCTGTGCACAGGTGGAAAGCTGTGACGGCGGACCTCCTCCTCCTCCTGGCGGCAGACCGAGGTCAACCTGCTCTGTATAAAGTTCATCACTCATCTCTTTACCTCTCACCTCCCCTGCAACCGGGGCCGAAGACACTGTCCCTCTGGCCGGAGCCTCCGGGATCTCGCCTGTGTGACACACCAACTCGCCTACAGTAAGACTGGACATTTATTGAATCCTCTCTCCCGAATTCTGTCACTAATTCCCCTGTCTCTGCTTCTCCCTAGGGTTGCCAGTCTGTACGGTGCTCTGCTTGCCCCGGCTGTTACATTCCTGCACACACACACATTAACTCTCAGACTTCATAATAAAGATAAGTGAGTTCAGTCTGTGTCTGCCTTCTGGGTCATAAGTCATGTCAGCTATTGCTTTGTCAAAGAATCCAGTGAACTGGCAAAAGTGCAAACACATGGACATTAAGTACCACTTCATCAGATCGGTGTTGAATGATGGCAAAGTAAATGTTGTGTACTGTCCCACAGGTGAAATGGTAGCAGATGTGTTCACTAAACCTGCTACTAAGGTTAATTGTAAAAAATTCCAGTTATTTGTTTGGTGCTAAACTGTGAACATATTGTATCGGCTTAAAGCAAGTGGGGGTGTTGGATTATATGTAAAATGGAGGGTATGCTCTTGGCTGATACTACTCTTTGTTACGTGATGATGTGCTTGAAGCACGCATTGCATTCTGGGAGAGAGAAGGAGAGAGAAAGAAGGAGAGAATAAAACGAGCGCGTGTATTCAAGAGAGTTCTGGCTGCTGTGTATTTTTCCTCCATTAGTTAACGACACTCTATGGTTATCCAATCCTTTATTATGTCGACCTCAACAGGTCCCTATTGAAGGGTTTTATTTGTACTTCCATTTTGTCGCTGTTTTGGTTAGTCATTCCTCGTCTCCACCATAGCTCTGCTTGCTCTGGTGAGTTACTCTGTAAGTAATCTCTCTTTCATTGTCATCTTCATTTTTGGACACCTTGTTTGTACTTTTTGTGTTGCTTTTTGAGTTAATAAGCTGCATTAACTAACAGTTCAGCGCGTAGGTCTCACATTCCTGCCCTGCAAGGCCAATTCATGACAGTTATGAATGATAGTTAATGGAAACCCCAAATTTAGTTTATCAAAAAATTAGAATATTACATAAAATTAATTAAAAAAAAGATTTTTAATAGAAATGTTGGCCGACTGAAAAGTATGTCCATGCACACACTCAATACTTGGTCGAGGCTACTTTTGCATGAATAACTGCATCATTGTGGCGTGGCATGAATGCGTTCAGCCTGTGCTACTGGTGAGGTGTTATGAAAGTCCAGGGTGCTTTGATAGCAGCCTTCAGCTCATCTGCATTGTTGGGTCTGGTGTCTCTCATCTTCCTCTTGACAATACTTCATAGATCCTCGATGGTGTTTAGGTCAGGAGAGTTTGCTGGCCAATCAAGCACAGTGATACCATGGTCATTAAACCAGGTATTGGTACTTTTGGCAGTGTGGGAAGGATGAAGTGTTCTAAAAATTTCCTGGTAGATGGCTGCACTGACTTTGGACTGATAATGTTATGTCTAAAATGAGCCCCTCCCTCGAGCCAGGCCTGGGGGAGGGGCTCAGTGGCTAACGTCTGGTGGCCAGGTTTCCACCCATGGGACCTGGCCGGGCTCAGCCCGAAGGAGTTACATGGGTCCACCCTCCAGTGGACTCACCATCTGCAGGAGGGAGCATGGGGGTCCGGTACTTTGTGGATCAGGTGGCATAAGAACTCCTTATACAAAGATATAGAGTGATGATAATCAAGTCAGTGGTGGTAATGCACCTGTAGGCTGGTTGCCAAATGCCAATCAAATCTAAAAGAAGAAGAAGAAGAAAGGCAGATACCTTGGCTGTCTGACCCCAGGCTTCCTAAACTGGCTTTTGGGACATGGAATGTCACCTCTGTGGTGGGGAAGAAGCCTGAGCTGATGCATGAGGTTGAGAGATACCGGCTAGATATAGTCGGCCTCACCTCAACACACAGCTCCAGTTCCGGAACCAGTCTCCCGGAGAGGGGCTGGAGCTTGGCCTACTCTAGAGTTGCCCCGGATCGATGATCGATTTTGTTATTGTGTCATCAGACCTATGACCGTGTGTCTTGGACACTCAGGTAAAGAGAGGTGTAGAATTGTCAACTGATCACCACCTGGTGGTGAGTTGGATCCGATGGCAGGGGAGGATGCCATTCAGACCTGATAGACCCAAACGTATAGTGAGGGTGTGCTGGGAATGTCTGGCTGAAGCCCCTGTCCGGGAGGTCTTCGACTTCCACTTCCGGAAGAACTTCGACCACATTCCGAGGGAGTCTGGAGACATGGGCCATGTTCTCTTCCGCCATCATTGAAGCAGCAGCCCAGAGCTGCTGCCGCAATGTTGTTGGGGCATTTCGTGGTGGCAACCCCCGAACCAAGTGGTGGACAACAGTGGTGAGGGGGGCCATTAAGCTAAAGAAGGAGTCCTTTCAAGCTTGGTTGGCTTGTGGGACTCCTGAAGCAGCTGAGGTGTACCAGCAGGCCAAGCGGAGTGTAGCTTGGGTGGTTGCTGAAGCAAAAACTCAGGTATGGGAGGAGTTCGGTGAGGCCATGGAACAAGACTTTCGGTCGGCCTCGAAGACATTCTGGCAAACTGTCTGGCGGCTCAGGAGGGGGAAGCAGCTCTCTGTCCACACTGTGTATGGTGTGGATGGGGCACTGCTGACTTTGACTAGGGATATCATCGAGCGGTGGAAGGAATACTTTGAGGATCTCCTCAATCCCACTGATACGCCTTCCACAGAGGAAGCAGGGCTTGTGGATGAGGGGGACGACTCGCCTATCACAGGAGCTGAGATCACCAAGGTGGATTAAAATCTCTCTGGTGGCCAGGCCACGGGGGTGGATGAGATTTGCCCTGAGTACCTCAAGGCCCTGGATGTTGTAGGGCTGTCCTGGTTGACACACCTCTGCAACATTGTGTGGAGGTTGGGGCAGTGCCTTTGGCATGGCAAACCGGGGTGGTGGTTCCTGTCTTCAAAAAAGGGGACCGGAGGGTATGCTCCAACTTTCGAGGGATCACACTCCTCAGCCTCCCTGGGAAGGTCTATGCCAGGGTACTGGAGAGGAGAGTCCGGCAGTTGGTCGAACCTCAGATTCAGGAGGAGCAATGTGGTTTTCATCCTGGCCGTGGCACATCGGACCAGCTCTTTACTCTCTCGAGAATCCTCAAGGGTTCGTGGGAGTTTGCCCAACCAGTTTACATGTGTTTTGTGGACTTAGAGAAGGCATTTGCCTGCTTCCCTCGTGGTTTTTTGTGGGGGGTGCTTCGAGAGTATGGGGTATATGGCTTGCTGTTATTTATTTATTTATTTATTTATTTACCTTTATTTAACCAGGAAAAAAACCCCGTTGAGATTAAAAACCTCTTTTTCAAGGGAGTCCTGGCCAAGAGGCAGCAAAAAAAAATCACAAATACACTTACAATGACATACAAATCATATAAAACAGTTACAAATAAGTGAGACCGTCTCAAGTGTTCTCAATCTGGATTTAAAGTTGTTCAATAAAACAAGTTCCGTTAGTTTCCAGTCTTTTTGCAACATGTTCCATGTAGAGGGGGCTGAGAACATGAAAGCTCTTTTTCCCAGATCAATACGGGCAAATGGAACAGAAAGCAACAAATGATCATTAGAACGCAAACCATAAGAATCAACACTTCTCAGTGTGATCAAATTACAAATGTAAGGGGGCAACAGTCCAAGCATGGCCTTGTAAATAAAAATGTACCAATGAGTCAACCTCCTGGTGGACAAAGAGGGCCATCCCACTCTAGAATACAGTTCACAGTGATGGGTCAAGGCTCTACAGTTTGTAACAAACCTCAAAACAGCACGATATGCAGAGTCAATCTTACTCAGACACTGAGCTGAAGCGTTCATATACAAGAGGTCTCCATAATCTAAAATGGATAAAAAAGTTGCAGTAACAAGACGTTTTTTAACCTAAAAAGAAAAACAACATTTATTTCGAAATAAAAAACCCAGTTTCGGTTTAAGTTTCTTCACAAGATTTTCAACATGGGGCTTAAAAGTCAGAGCGTCATCAAGCAAGACACCAAGATACTTGTACGAGTAAACCACCTCAATTTCATTTCCCTCAAAAGTGGACACTGTGGGAAAAATTTGTGGACTCTTCCTAAAATTTGAAAAATTTGAAAACCACATCAGTTTAGTTTTGTCAGCATTAAGGACTAGTTTTAGCTGCAGAAGTGTGTTGTTGCGAGCTATTCGGTCTCTCTATGACTGTTGTGAGAGTTTGGTTTGTATTGCCAACACTCTGTCGGACTCATTCCCAGTGAGAGCTGGACTCTGCCAGGGCTGTCCTTTGTCACCTATCCTGTTCATAATTTTCATGGACAGGATTTCTAGGCGCAGCCAGGGAACGGAGGGTGTCATGCTTGGTGACCATAGGGTCTTATCTCTGTTGTTTGCAGATGATGTTGTCCTGCTGGCTTCATCCAGCAATGACCTACAGGTCTTACTGGGACGGTTTGCCACTGAGTGTGAAGCGGCTGACATGAGAATCAGTACCTCCAAGTCTGAGTCCATGGTCCTCAGCTGGAAAAAGGTGGATTGTCCTCTCCAGGTTGGGGACAGGCTCCTGCCCCAAGTGGAGGAGTTTAAGTATCTTGGGGTCTTATTCACAAGTGAGGAGAGAATGGAGCAGGAGATTTTTTTTTTTTTTTATTTTGTATACTTTATTGATCCCCAGAAGGGAAATTGAGGGCATCCACCTGGATGGATGAAGCAGCCACGGTACAGCGCTATCCCTCTACCATTCACACACACATTCACACCTAGGGCCACTTTTAGAGTCTCCAGTTAACCTAACCTGCATGTTTTTGGCTTGTGGGAGGAAACCGGAGAAATCCCGGAGTAAACCCATGCAGACACGGGGAGAACATGCAAACTCCACACAGATCACTGTTGGTCAGGGGCTGGAATCGAACCAGGGATCCCATGGCCAAGGGTGAGTTGTTGTGCTGCCGCAGTGCTAACCACTGTGCCACCGCGCTGCCAAGATTGACAGACAGATTGGAGCAGCATCTGCAGTGATGCCGAGGTTGTACCGGTCCGTTGTGGGGAAGAAAGAGCTAAACTCTAAGGCAAAGCTGTTGATTTACCAGTCAATCTACATTCCTACCCTCACCTATAGTCATGAGCTTTGGGTAATGACTGAAAGAACGAGATAGCGGAAACAAGCGGCTGAAATGAGCTTTCTTCGTAGGATTGCTGGACTCGAGCTCAGTCATCCGGGAGAGGCTCAGAGTAGAACCGCTGCTCCTCCACATTGAAAGGAGCCAACTGAGGTGGTATGGGCATCTGATCAGGATGCCTCCTGCATGCCTCCCACTTGAGGTGTTTCAGGCATGTCCCTCTGGGAGGAAGCCCCTGGGCAGACCCAGAACTCGCTGGAGAGACTATGTCGCCCAGCTGGTCTGGTAACGCCTTGGTATCCTCTCTGAAGAGCTGGAGCAGATGGCTGGGGAGAGGGAAGTCTGGGCTTCTCTGCTTGAACTGCTGCCTCCATTAGCCGGACCTCCAGAAAAGCGGTAGAAGACGGATGGATGGATGGATGAAAGGATGAAATGAGCGAGCCATGAGCTGTCTTGCACTGAACAATGAACACTTTATTATTTACACACTGGACTATATATATAAGATGGTGGCGCTGCCCAACACCATCCATCCCTGTGTCTGATGTTGGCTACGGCGAGCCCCAGTGTCCAACACCCCCCCCGCCCCCACGGTTCACACACTACATTTACTCCCCCTTGAAACAAAAAATGAAACTAGAGACACTCTATGCCCAACTGAGCACTTGGGTAGACTGCCAGGAAGGCTGCGTGATGGAGTGGGTTATTCTGCAACTTTCTTGACCCACCACACTTTAACTAATCAAAATCTACTATTAAGTCTTTCAGGTGTCGAGGTCTCTGCCTGACTCTGGTTGAGTGTCTCACGGGCTGTAGCACCGCTGCTGGCCCCAGTGAACACTCTTGGGGGTTCTCAGGTTCTGCATCAACAAAGTCCCAACCTGGATCCGTCATGTCCGTGACATCCTCTGATCCGCGATCGGAACCGGTGGTTTTCGGAGGCAGCAGGCATCCCACCATGACCCATCAGAGAGACGGAACGTGGCTGGACCCAGCTGGGCTGTGATCTGTAGTGGCGATGTCCAGAACGACTGCAGCTTTTGAGCGTGGTTAGGGTGCCTGATCCTGACCCAGTCCAACACTGAGTCCGGGCTGCCTCACCCAGCATTTCCTGTCGAACCTCAGTTTCATTCGACGTTGCTGCTCAACCCACCCCCCCCCCTTTCCCGGTGATGGTCTCTCTGCTGGAATGGCCCTCTCTGGGGGCGTAGGCAGTCCGGGGGAAGGCACATTTCACGTCCCAACATCAATACTGCTGGTGAGAAGCCTGTCGTGGTGTGAGACATCACTCTCTGGTGCAGCAGGGTACTCTGTAGTGTGATTGAGAACTGGAGTCCATCTGCCAGATGTGCGCTGAGCCCGTTCTTTAGGGTTTTGTTGAATCTTTCTACCCCCCGTTTGCTTGTGGGTGGTAGAATGCGGTCTTCATGTGCTTGATGCCTCTCTCACTCATAAACACTTCAACCCCCCCCCCCCCCCCGAGATGAACTGTGGGCCATTGTCCATTGTAGTGGTGTCCAGTACACCCCAGCAAACAAAGGAGGTGAGGAAGTTGGTGACCACATTGGTCATGACCGAGCTGTCACGCCGCGCCGCTCATCAGCGGCGCCACCTGCACACACACCTGCACATCATCAGCGGCGAGGGATTTAAGCCGCCTCACCCTGGGCTTCGGCCTGAAGCCGTCAGACTTCCCTACGCACCACGACCAGGTGCTTCCGGACCCAGAGAAGGTGAAGGCGGTGGTGGAATGGCCCACACCTGCGTCAAGAAAGCAGGTGCAGCAGTTCGTTGGGTTTGCGAACTTCTACCGCCGCTTCGTCCCAAATTTTGGCACCATCGTCGGCTCGCTGACCCGCCTCACGTCCCCTAAG
This sequence comes from Pholidichthys leucotaenia, assembly GCA_020510985.1. Taxonomy (NCBI): domain Eukaryota; kingdom Metazoa; phylum Chordata; class Actinopteri; order Cichliformes; family Pholidichthyidae; genus Pholidichthys; species Pholidichthys leucotaenia. The sequence continues at coordinate 335,076,261 of CM035841.1, forward strand.
GTCCCGTTCCGGTGGACCGAAGAGGCCGCGGCTGCCTTTCAGGCGCTGAAGGCGGAGTTCTCCTCCTCCCGGGTCCTTAGCCAAGTCAACCCTGCGCTGCAGTGCATCGTGGAAGTGGACGCTTCGGACACAGGAGTGGGGGCGGTGCTATCCCAGCGGTCGCTAGATGACGGAATCAAACGGCCCTGCGCCTTCTTCTCCCGGCGCTTGTCCCCGGCGGAGAGGAATTACGACGTGGGTGACAGAGAGCTCCTCGCCATCAAGCTTGCGCTACAGGAGTGGCGTCACTGGCTAGAGGGGGCGGACCTGCCGTTCGTGGTCCTGACGGACCACAAGAACTTGGAGTACCTTAGATCTGCCAAGCGCCTGAACGCCCGCCAGGCGCGCTGGTCCTTGTTCTTCGCCAGGTTCCAATTTACCATCACCTTCAGGCCTGGCTCCAAGAACGGCCTGCCCGACGCCCTCTCTAGGCAATTCGCCCCTGAGGAGTGGGAGGACACGGTCCACACCATCCTACCCAGGTCGTGCGTCGTGGGAACCGTCACCTGGGACATTGAGAGCAAGATCCGGAAGGCGCAGGAAGTGGAACCTGACCCTGGCGGCGGACTGGAGGGGAGGCTGTTTGTGCCATCCACGGTTCGGGGGGAGGTCATCCACTGGTTGCACACATCCAAGCTCACCTGTCACCCTGGCTCCTCCCGGATGATTGACCTCCTCCAGCGGTCCTTCTGGTAGCCGGGCCTGCGGAGGGATGCTGCCCGCTACGCCCGGGCCTGTCCAGTGTGTGCCACCAACAAATCGGGTAATGCCCCTCCAGCGGGTTTGCTCCAGCCTCTGCCCGTCCCTGGCAGGCCCTGGTCGCATATCGCCCTGGATTTCGTCACCAGACTCCCAGTCTCGAACACCTACGACACCGTCCTGACCATCGTGGACCGCTTCTCCAAGGCTGCACACTTCGTTCCCCTACGAGGTCTCCCAACTGCCCTGGAGACGGCGGACCTCCTAATCCAGCACGTGGTCAGGCTGCATGGGATTCCGGTGGACGTGGTCTCGGACCGAGGGCCCCAATTTTCTTCAGAAGTTTGGAGGTCGTTCTGCAACGCCTTAGGAGCCAAGGTGAGCCTCTCCTCCGGCCATCACCCCCAATCCAACGGGCAGTGTGAGCGGACCAACCAGGAGCTGGAGGCTGCGCTCCACTGTGTAACGGCGTCCAAACCAATGTCCTGGAGTAACCACCTCGCCTGGGTTGAATACACCCACAACACCGCTCGCTCTTCTGCTACAGGAATGTCCCCCTTTAAGGCGTCCCTGGGTTACGACCCCCCGCTGTTCCCGGCGCAGGAGAGTGAGGTAACTGTCCCCTCAGTACGGGCGCATCTCAGGCAGTTCCGCTCCATCTGGGCGTCAGCGCGCAATGCGCTTTTACGCACGGCGGAGCGCAACAGAGCCGTGGCGGACCGGCACAGAAGACCTGCCCCGGCGTACAGAGTTGGTCAGCAAGTCTACGTGTCGACCCAGGACGTGATTTTAAAGGGCGAGAGGAGGAAGCTGGCACAGCGCTTCATGGGCCCATACCCCATCACCAGGATCATCAACCCGGTGGCTGTGCGTGTAGCTATTCCCCCCTCCCTCCGCATCCATCCCACCTTCCACGTGTCCAAGGTGAAGCTGGCAGTCTCCGACCCCCTTTGCCCTCCTCCTGCTGCGCAACCCGCGCCCCGGATGATTGATGGCCATCCGGCCTGGCCCGTCTCCTCCATCCTGGACTCCCGGCGCCGGGGTCGTGGGTTGCAGTACTTGGTGGACTGGGAGGGCTATGGGCCTGAACATCGACAGTGGGTACCCTCGTCGTTTGTGTTGGACCCATCGCTCATCGCTGATTTCCACCGAGCGCACCCAGAGAAGCCATCGCCAGGAGGCGCTGCTAGAGGGGGGAGTACTGTCACGCCGCGCCGCTCATCAGCGCCACCTGCACGCACACCTGCACATCATCAGCGGCGAGGGATTTAAGCCGCCTCGCCCTGGGCTTTGGCCTGAAGCCGTCAGACTTCCTTACGCATCGCTGTGAGTTCCCTTTCATTCTCAGCTGATCATTCCGGTAAGAAGATCTTACCTTTTTCTCCTCCAAGTCTGCTCCCCTGTGCACAGGTGGATTTCCCAGCGGCGGACTACTCCTCTCCATCGCCTGTTCCTCGCTGCTGCACCGGGCTTCCCAGGTGGCTGTCTACCGGACCTCGTCCCTTGCTGTGCCAGTCATCCGTCCTGTCCAAGTAAGCTCCTCTCTCGCTTATTTATCTCCTGTGTTGGTGTGTGCCCGTCACCCTTCTCCCTGTGCTTTTCCCATAGGGTTGTCCGGCTGTACGGTCTCCTGCCTCTGTGCCCGAAGCAGACGCCGCCACCAACACATCTACATCCCGCAGACACACATTCATACACTCCTGTTGTTAATAAAGCTATTTGAACTTCTCTGAGCCTGTGTGTGTGCGTCTCCTGAGCCGTGTGTTATGTCACGAGCTGGTGGGCATCACTGCTGGCCATTTCGAGTGGAGGTCAAAAGCTACCAGCAGAAACTGCTGGTGTGCAGGGGCCACATGTAGTTTGCCACATATGTCCAGTTGAATATGTTTCCAGGGGGCTGCGGGGTACAGTAGCAGTGGTGGGGGTGCTCCGGATTTTCCGCTTTCCAGGCAGGGCACACAGTCTTTTACCATATTCTCTATGTCTTTGTCAATGCCCGGCTACCAGACCAAGCTCCTGCACCGCTGTTTCACTCTGACCATGCTCAGGTGACCCTTGTGCAGCATTGTTAAGATGCGGCCCTTTAGCGTTTCGGGAATTATAATGCAGTGTCCTCTTGTCACGCAAACGTCGTTCCAGCAGGCCAGGCCATCCTTGACTCTATGAAAAGGTGTCAGCTCTCCCGGTACCTTTGCGGGCCATCCTTCACGGATGAACAAAGGTAGCTGCGTTAGGGTTGGGTCCTGTTCTGACGCTGGCTGGAGATCCTGGAGAGAGACTGTGTTCTGGAGGGGCTCATGTAAGATGTTAATCAGTTCCGTCTCCAGGGGGGTCTCCGTCACCATTCAAATTGGTTTTAGTTGTGGCTCGGGACAAGAGGTCCACCATTACATTCTCTCTGCCCGGCGTGAACTGGGTAGTGAAATTATAAGCTCGCAGTCTTTCAGTCCACCTGTAGATGTGCAGAGGTTTGTGCCCCGACCTCGACGTTTCCAGCCGTGCTGAGGTCTCTGTGGTACTTTTGTAATGTGAAGTGTCATCCATAGAGGTATATGTGCCAACGTTCGCACGTCCAGATGCATCCCAGCCCCCCCCCCCCCGCACTGCGTACTTCTGTTTAGCTGGTGTGAGTGAAATCGATGCGAATGCCACTGGGCGTTCCACTCCATCTTGAAGCTGTGACATGACAGCTACTATCACGGAGCTGGACGCATCACACGTCACAAAGGTGAGACTCTGTGGGTCAAAGAGGGCCAGCACAGTAGGAGAAGTGAGTTGTGACTTGTCCATTAATGGCGGCTGAGCATGCCAGAGTCCACTCCCACGGTGCGTCTTGTTTCAGAAGAGCGGGCAGTGGTTCTATCGTTTCAGAGTAGCGATGGATGAATTGCCCGTAGAAATTTGCCATGCCCAGAAAAGACAAGATTTGCGTGGGGGTTGTAGGCTCTGGCAGCTGCAGGATCGCTTCTACATTCGACTGCTGGGGGCTCAGGTCCTCAGCGGTCAGTCGGAACCCTACAAACTTGATAGTCTCTACTGCAAAGATGCATTTCTCTTCGTTGAGTGTGACGCCATGGTTTGTCAGTACCTCCATGACTTCCCGAGGTGAGCGTCGTGGGTGGCCGTTGACGTGCCATGCACCACAATGTTGTCCAGTGTAGCAATATTTAATAAAATATAGTGTAATAAGGTACAGGAATTATTTATTTTATTTAGAAGTGGATGTGCGTGGGGGAGTTAAACCGTCACCACAACACTCACTAAATGAAATAGAAAAGCACTCGTTAAAGGGGGCACCAGTTCTAAAAGAACAAATTATTGATTAATTTATTATTGTACCTTAAATCACTTCATGAATTAGTCTAAAAAATTAGTGCGTTCTTTTCTGCCATGACCAGGAAAGCAAATATGCAAAGGAAAGCACTTCAACTTTTCTCGTTTACAAGGTTATTAAATGAAACTCATTCAGGTTAAATGACACATTACATTCATATGATTGATCAACAGGTGTCAAATATCACATCAACTGTTAATGCATTCTTGAGCATAAAATCGCTAGTTAAACCTTTGTGGAACCAAGAGGAAACCAGATTTTATATTTCAGCTGTAACGCAACAGAAGGCTGAAGTAACTAACAAAATCAGAACGCAATTTGATGGGGAAAATTACATAAACTGATTATCTGGAAAAGGAAACTTCTGAATTAACCTACGAAAATGGATGGAGGTTACTGGGAAAAAAAAGAATAAGAATTTTCCTTCAGTTTATAGCTTTGTCCTACGGCTGTGGGCCTAATTGTATCATGAAATATTGGCTATGTTCAATTATAATTGATATTTGGGACATCTCGTTTAAACCCAGCAGATAGGTAAATGGGAATCTCACTTACGAACACAGCCGATTTCCAGCGGCGATCACAAAGCCAGTACAATGGCAAACAGAGGAAAGCGACGGCCTGTCATCTTTCAGGTCGTTCACAGCTGTGAGAAGTGAAGAGTCGGCTGGGGGCTCCCCGGAGCAGGTGGCGTGTAGCCAGCAGCAGGATGAATGGGGCTCCAGGAGCAGACGTGACATCTTTTGGCAACCAGTCTGAAATTTAGGATGTCCCCGGCACACAGGACAACCCCAAAAGCTGAAGGTGTCATGAGCTGAGCCGGTTTTGCTTTCCCCGGCTCGGTCTCGATCTCTTTGAGGGTTCTGGTTTACTGGTTATGTGCATTTTTGGTGTATTTGTACAATACTTCCACATCCGTAGCCACTGCTTGACCAGCAGCTGTTAGTCAGCATTGTGACCTACTTTCTCCCACGTTACTGACAGTCTGTCGGTCTGGCCACACCCCCTCGCTCTCCCTTGACTCCATCAGCTGTTTCCTACCCCGGTAATCATCTTCCCCGCGTCTTGCCCAGGTGTTCCTTATTCGCTGCATCAACGACCTTTGTTCATAAGCAGCTCATTGCTGGACAAACGTCGCTGGTTCATTGTAAGTGTTGGATGGTCGGTCGTTCCAATCTAACGGTCACGTCAGGAAGGACTGTACTCGTTTTTGCTCGCTGTCATCTCTGTGACTACTCAGCCTACCCGCGCACTGTATCTGTCTGTGTGCTGTCCACCGCTGTGTATTGGGCGGCCTTGAGAACTCTACACATATCCGAGCTGTTCTGTGTTTGTATGTTTTGTGTCAATAAATGTGTGTGTGGTGTAACCTAGTGTTTAAATCCTCGTCCTTTATTCTCCCATCGCCGGGGAGTTTATGACAGAAGGAAAATGTTTTTAGTCAGTTTCACACACCAACTCCTGGTTTCTTAATGTTGTCATACATTAAGAAGGATGTCATACATTGGAGGATCGTCACTTCCTTGTGGTAACGTATCGTCACTTCCTGTTTTGCTGTCTGCCTGTGTGGTTTGTTTTCCAGCTCTCTAGCCACTAGCTATGGCTACTACCTCTCTTTCCTCTCCTCTGGTGTGCTCTCTCTGTCAGATGTTTAGCTACACCTCTGCCTCTTTTAGTGATAACGGTAAATGTAATAAATGTTGTCTTTTTGAGGCGCTCGAGGCGAGGTTGTCTGATTTGGAATCCCGGCTCCGCTGCATTGAAACACCGTCTGCGCCAGTTAATCTCGACGGACGCCCATTAGCTGCAGCGGAGCTAGCTAGCTTTGGCCCCCCTATCAGTGGTTCCCCGGCTCTCCTCAGCAGCGAGGAGACTGGGTGGGTGACGGTGAGAAGGAAGCCTAGTCGCAAAGCCCCGGTACACCACCAACCTGTTCACGTTTCTAATCGTTTTTCCCCGCTCAGCGACACACCCGCTGAGGAAAAAACTCTGATCATTGGCGACTCTGTAGTCAGAAACGTGAACCTAGAGACTCCAGCGGTCATAGTCCAATGTATTCCTGGGGCCAGAGCAGGCGACATCGAGTCAAATTTGAAAATGCTGGCTAAAAGTAACTGTAAATATTCCACAATTGTTATTCACGCCGGCATTAATGACATCCGTCTCCGGCAGTCGGAAGTCACGAAACTTAATATAGAATCGGTGTGTGAGTTTGCAAAAACGATGTCTGCCACTGTAGTATTCTCTGGGCCCCTCCCCAATCTGACCAGTGATGACATGTTTAGCCGCTCGTCATCCTTGAACCGCTGGCTGTCTGTGTGGTGTCCTAAAAATGATGTGGGCTACATTGACAATTGGAGCTCTTTTTGGGGAAAACCTGGTCTTATGAGACGAGACAGCATTCATCCCACTTTGGATGGTGCTTCTCATTTATCTAACAATCTGGCATCTTTTTTATCCAAATTTCCAAAACCATGACTACTCAGAGTTGGGACCAGGAAGCAGAGTCGCAGTCTTACACGCCTCTCTGCAGCTCCTCTTCATCCGCCACCCCTCAACTTAGCCCCTGTCTTCCCCATCAGAGAATCGTTGTCTGCTCCCTCCAAAGTGAATAAAAATATAATGTATAAGCATCCCAAAGTGATAAAGCAAAATATTGGTAAAACTCAAATTAAACATAAAGCCTCTAAATTGAATGATTTGGCCTCTGTTCCTCCTCATAATTTAAAAATTAAATGTGGTTTGTTAAATATTAGGTCTCTAACTCCCAAGTCTCTGTTAGTCCATGATCTGTTAATTGATCATCAGATTGATTTAATTTCCCTTACAGAGACTTGGTTAGGACAAGAGGATTATGTTGGTTTAAATGAATCAACCCCCTCTGGTTATTTAAACTGTCAAAATCCCAGAAGTTCTGGTCATGGAGGAGGAGTAGCAACAATTTACCATTCCAAATTACTAGTTAATGTAAAGCAAAAAACATGTTATAATTCCTTTGAGGGCCTGGTCCTCAGTATTGGGCACTTTAGCAATTTCAGGTTAAACCCAATTTTATTTGCCATAGTTTATCGTCCCCCATCAACCTATTCAGAATTTTTATCCGAATTTGCTGATTTCTTAGCTGATTTAGTGTTGAAATCTGATAGAATAATTATAGTAGGGGACTTTAATATACATGTGGATGTAGATAGTGACTGCCTTAATGTGGCTTTTAATTCAATATTAGACTCGATTGGGTTTTCTCAGAAAGTAGGAAATTCTACTCATTACCTCCACCATACATTGGACCTTGTTCTGACATATGGCATAGAAATAGAAAATCTTGTAGTGTCTCCTCATAACCCTGTACTGTCAGACCATTGTCTGTTAACCTTTGATTTTACTATTTCTGACTATTTGGCTCCTAAAGAAAAATATTATCACAGTAGATGCCTCTCAGATGATGCTGTTTCCAAATTTATGCAGATTGTTTCCTCTATGCCATGTGTCAACACAACGGAAATAAGCTATAGACAGCTTGCTCCTTCTGTAATTGATAACATGGTGGATCGTGTTTCAGCTTCTCTGCATCAGGCTCTAGACTTGGTGGCCCCCTTAAAAAAGAAAAAGTCTAATCAGAGATTTTTAACTCCTTGGTTCAACACAGAAACTCGTAGCTTAAAACAGAAGACTCGTCAATTAGAAAGAAAATGGCGCTCTACTAATTTAGATGAAATCTATTTAGCTTGGAGAAATCATCTTTTTTTTTTTTTTTCCACAATATCTTTATTGAACCTTTTCTTTTTTTTTTTTTTAACAAACATGATACAAACAATCAAACACTAACACTAAAGTACTACAAAAAAAAATGCACTAAAAACACCAACAACCACCAACAAAATCAAGTCTTCAACAATGCTCCTCTGTTTAGTCTAGACAATCCAATACATATGTATACATATTATGTTCACCAGTTTGGAATTTACAAGGTCCACACACATCATTCACCTTCTTCTTCAAGAGTTATGTTTAAATTTTTTACATAATCAATAAAAGGTCTCCATATATTCTCAAACACAATTTCCTTTGATTTTAGTATATATGTTATTCTTTCTAATGGAAGGTTTGTTAACATCTGTCTTAACCACTGAGTCACATCTGGTCTATGAGTCTTTTTCCATAATAGTGCAATACATTTTTTGGCATTAAGCAAACTGAGGTCTATGAATGTTCTTTCACTTTTATTAAAATTATGCTTTTCTGGGTACAGACCCAACAAAAACAGTTTAGGATTCAATATGATTTGTTTTGAGATTATTTTTTCAATTGTTACCCTCACCTCTTCCCAAAACATTCTTATTAATCTACATTCCCATAAACAATGAAATAGGGTTCCTTTACTTTCCATGCATTTTGTGCATGTATCTGGTATATTTTTGTTATATCTATTTAACTCCTCTGGTGTAACATACATCCGCATTAACCATTTGAAATGTATCAATTTAAGGCGTGCATTTATTGATTTGGTTTGAGCTTCTGTACAAGCCAATTCCCATTGTTCCTCTGAAATTTCAATTTGCAGATCTTCTTTCCAGTAGTTTAATCTTTTCAGTGAATTTTCACTTGAAGATAGTGTCAATGAGTTATAAAACTCTGAAATAATACCCTTTCTTTTACTATCTTTCATCATCATTTTTTCCAAGGATGAATAAATAGGTCGAGTGAGAGCTTTATTTTGATTTGATCGAATAAAGTTTCTAAGTTGAAGATATTTAAAAAAATGTGTTCTATTGAGATTAAATTTGATCCTCAGCTCTTCAAAAGACATTATGTTGTCTGCACCTGGCAAATATAAATCCTGAATCTTTTGTATCCCTTTTAAATTCCATACTTTAAATACAGCGTCCGCTCTCCCTGGTTTAAAATATTGATTACCCCATATTGGACTAAATTGTGACAATAACTGTGGTTCTTTTAAATAGTTTTTAGCTTCACACCATATTTTGATCATATGCTTTACAAATGGATTTTTAACTTGTTTTTGTAATTTTTTTGCCGAATCTGAGTATATGAATATGGGAAGAGGTAAAGGTAAATTGTATGATTCCATTTCAGTCCAGTGAGGGAGATCATTTGATGAAAAATAATATGTCATAGACCTCAGTTGTGCCGACCAATAATACAACATAAAATTTGGACATTTCAGACCTCCACGATCAAATGGTAAATATAATAAAGACAAACGTAATCTAGCCCTCCTGTTGTTCCATATAAATTCCACTAACTTTTTTTTTATTCTTGAGAATAGATCTAAAGGTGGTGATAAGGGAATGTATTGAAATAAATAAAGTATTTTAGGTAAAATATTACTTTTAAGTATATTGATTCTCCCGATCATCGACATTGGTAGTGACATCCATCTCTGAGTTAACTCACTGATATCTGACATTAAGGCTTCATAGTTGACACTGGCGACTGATTCTAGCTTAGGCATAATTTGGATTCCTAAATATTTAAACTGATTTACAACATTGAATTGATTTACCTCAGGGGCTGGGTAATTTCTCTGGGTCTCATTTAGCATTAATATTGAAGATTTAGTTTTATTTATTTTATATCCTGATATTTCCCCAAAATTCTTTATTAAATTCAACAAGGTTGGAATTGATTTTTTTAGATTCGACATAAACAAAATTATGTCATCGGCGTACAGGGAGATTTTATGTTCTGTTGGTCCAACTTTAATTCCATATATTTGTGAATGTAAACGTATCGCTATCGCTAAAGGTTCAATTGCCATAGTAAACAGTAAAGGTGAAAGTGGACAGCCTTGTCGACATCCTCTATTTATTTTTATTGGTTTTGAAATATTGTTATTTGTTAGGATTTCTGCTGTAGCATTATTGTATATTATTTGAACCCATTTTATGAAATTATTTCCAAGTCCAAACCTTTGTAGTACTTCAAAAAGAAAGGGCCATTCAACTCTATCAAAGGCCTTTTCGGCGTCCAATGATAGGAGAGCTGTATCCGGTGCTTCTTTATTAAAATAAATAATATTAAATAGTCTTCTTACATTATGGAAGCCTTGTCTACCCTTTATAAAGCCATTCTGATCTCGATTAATAATATTTGGTAAAATTTCTTGTATTCGTCTTGCTAAAATTTTACAGATTATCTTAAGGTCGGCGTTTAATAGGCTTATTGGTCTCATATTTTCACATTTATTAGAGGGCTTACCTGGTTTTGGCAGCAGTATAATTAAGGCATTATTTATGTATGATGGTAGATTATTATTTTGAAATGCTTCTAAAACCATTTCCAAAAAAGGTTTTATTAATTTATTCTTAAATTTTTTATAAAGGTCAACTGGAAGACCATCTGGTCCTGCACTTTTTCCTGATTTCATATTATCAATGGCTAGCCCAACTTCTTCTTGACTAATTTTAGACTCCAATATCTCCCTGTTTTCATTTGGAATACACGGTATAGATAGTTCGTTCAAAAACCCATTTAGTTTTGTTAATTCAGGTTCATTTTTGGTATCATATAATTTTTCATAGTAATCTCTAAAGGCTCTATTAATTTCTAAAGGATCTATAACTACCTGTCCATTACTTTTAATACTGGTAATTGGTGTTTTAATTTCCAATTGTTTAATCTGCCATGCTAATAATTTTCCTGATTTTTCACCTTGTTCATAAAAAGATTGTTTCAATCTTAGAAGACTCGAGGCAGCTCTATTCGCTGATTTTTTGTCGTATTCAGCTCTCAAAATCAGTAATTCATTCTCCAACCTTGGGTCACTTCCTGCATACACTTTTTCCTGAAGATTTTTTATTTTATGTTCCAATTTAGCTCTCTCCTCTCGAGTCTTCTTAGATTTTGATCCTGTATAACTAATAATATGTCCCCTAATAAAAGCTTTGAAAGCCTCCCACTTTACACATGCTGATGTTTGTGTAGTATTGATGTCAAAGAACTCGTCTATCTGTTTTTCTATATACTTGACAAATTCCTCATCCTGAAGCCATTTATGCTGAAATTGCCATCTACCTGATTCCTTTATCAATTTTTTATCTACATATATTAGACAACAGGGTGCATGGTCAGAGATCACGATGTTATCATAAAAGCAGTTTTGAATCTTGGACCTTAATTCTGTGGAAATCAAAAAATAATCAATACGTGAGAATGTCTTGTAGGTACTGGAATAACAAGAATAGGCTTTAACTTGTGGTTTCATTTCTCTCCATATATCTAACAATCTCAATTCTTTCATAAAATGATTAATAGTCATCCTACATCCAATGTGCGTACAATCCAGTCCTGTTGATCTATCCACACCTGGATTCAATGTACAATTAAAATCCCCTGCTATTATATGTTGCCCTGTAAGTGATGATAAGATGAGAAATAAATTAGCAAAGAACTTCTGGTCATCTATATTGGGACCATATAAGTTCACAAGATTTATATTTTCTAATAGCAAAGAACCTTGAATGATTACATATCTTCCAAATTTGTCTCCAATTACATTTTTCACTTGAAAAGGAACTGATTTATGTATGAGAGTCATAACTCCCCTGGCTCGGGATGAAAATGAAGAGGTGAATACACTTCCCTGCCATCTACTCCTAATTCTTTTAACATCCTCCTCTATCAGATGAGTTTCTTGTAAAAACACAATTCTTGAACCCATGTCCTTTATTTTATTCATAACTTGTTTAAGTTTTTTTAAATTTTGTAGACCTCTGCAATTCCATGAAGTTAAATTAAGATTAACACTTTGGTCCATGATCAATAGAGAGTTTGGGATTACCTTGCAGTGTAAACATGCTCATACAGAGAAGCAAAAACATGAGTGGTTGAACATTCATCCTACAAACTACACACAAACAAATTCCCCCTTCCCACACTTGTGGCAAACCCCCCAAAATCAAAAGAAAAATTCTGTCTCCCGATATAGCCATCGACTGTTCCACATCCACGGGGAACAGCCTAAGCCACTCCTTCTTCATCCTCCCAATCACCCTAACTCTACTGCTTTTAATGACGTAACATTAACTCTCCTCTGTAGTTTTCCAACTTAACTCCAAAATTTTTACCAACTTTGTACATCCTAGTTTTGTTTTTTTTTGTTTGTTTTGTTTTTGTTTTTTTTTTTTTTAATATATAATACAATCTATATTTTGTAAACTTACTATTTACTTCAAGTCAGTCAGATGCCTGTGCAAATGCTTAGTTATTCTACCTTATATTTTGTTCATGCTTAGCTCCCACCAGTCTCTTCTTCTTCTTTGATCTTCTTGATGAACTCCTGCGCCTCCTCTGGGGTCTTGAAGATGTGGGTTCTGCCCTCATACGTGGTCAGCAGTCTCGCAGGATAGATTACACCATGACGAATCCCAAGGTTGCGCAGCTCCTTACGTACGGGATCAAACTGCTTCCTCAATTGCTGGATTCCTGTGGCCAAATCTGGGTAGAACCGCACCTGCTGGTCCTGGTGTTTAATCTCTCCTTTAGCACGTGCAGCGTTGAAGATCTTCATCCTGTCTCTGTTGCTTAGAAACTTCATAATTAAGGTCCTCGGCGGTCCCTTATCTCTCCGTGGGCCAATACGATGTGCTTTTTCCAGAACCACTGCTGATTGCAACTCCTCGCTGCCCAGCACCTCCGGAATCCACTTTTCCAGAAAGGAACATACGTCCCGACCTTCTGATTCCTCTGGAAGACCCACCAGCCTCAAGTTATTCTGTCTCGACCGAGATTCCAAATCCAAAATATTATCTTCCAGAGATTTATTTTTTTTTTCCAAAGTGCGCACCTTTAATTGAAGACGGGTGACGTCATCTTCAGCACTAGCGAGACGGAGCTCCATCTGCGCCGTTCGTTCTACACAGTCACCCAATTCCTTTCTTATTCCTTCCAGCGCTGTCATAATCCCATCAAATCTAGAGGAAAAGTCCGCTCTCATTGAACTCATGGCAGCCATCAGCGCATCTGCGCCATTCCCCGCAGAAATCGCACCGCCGCCAGCTTCCTCCGCCATATATGGAGCCTTGTTTGCTGCGTCACAGACCTGAAAGTCCGTTAATTTGGACTGTTTCGGCGGCTCGCTTTTTCCTTTTCCTGGTTTTCCAGCCTTAGGCTTCGCCGACATATCCTCGCCCAAATGCTGGGATACGTTCTGTCCCAAATGAGAGAGTTATTTGCCGATTTTTTTTTTTTCCAGGAGCAGAGCAGAGCGAGACACGTCCGTCCTACGTGGCAGCCATAACCGGAAGTGAGAAATCATCTTTTAATTTATAAAAAATCTCTTAGAAAAGCTAGAACGAGTTATTACTCTGCATTAATAGAAGAGAACAAGAATAATCCCAGGTTTCTTTTCAGTACTGTAGCCAGGTTGACAAAGAGTCAGGACTCTGTCAATCCTAGCATCCCCTTAGAGCTTACTAGTCAGGACTTTATGAACTTTTTCAATAATAAAATTTCATCCATCAGAGATAAAATCAATCAGATTCTTCCCACAGTTAACTTAAATACTGTAACTACTACAACTCCTTCTATTGATGTCTGTCTTGATGAGTTTACTCCAATCGACCTTTGTGAGTTAGACAAAGTAGTTTCCTCATCCAAACCTTCAACTTGTCTTTTAGATCCTATTCCTACCAGGTTATTTAAAGAAGTCTTCCCACTTATTGGTAGCTTTATTCTTCATATAATCAATTCTTCATTAACTTTAGGCCATGTACCGCAGGCTTTTAAAACGGCTGTAATTAAACCCTTACTCAAAAAGCCAACGCTAGATCCAGGAGCTTTAGCTAACTATAGACCAATCTCTAATCTCCCTTTCATTTCAAAAATCTTAGAAAGAGTTGTTGCTATGCAATTATTTGACCACCTGCAGGGAAATGGTTTACTTGAAGAGTTTCAATCTGGGTTTAGAATCCATCATAGTACTGAAACAGCCTTAGCGAAGGTCACTAATGACCTCCTCATTGCATCTGATAATGGACTAGTTTCTGTACTTGTCCTTTTAGATCTTAGTGCAGCTTTTGATACTATTGATCATAATATTCTACTTGATAGATTAGAACACTATGTTGGACTTAATGGAACTTCGTTGCAGTGGTTTAGATCTTATTTATCTGATAGGTTCCAGTTTGTTCATGTAAATGATGAGTTTTCTTTCAGCTCAAAGCTTAGTCATGGAGTTCCACAGGGATCTGTGCTAGGCCCTACTCTTTTTAGTTTATATATGCTTCTGTTAGGCAACATTATTAGAAAGCACTGTATACATTTTCATTGTTATGCAGATGACACACAATTATACCTGTCAATGAAGCCAGATGATACTAATCAATTAGCCAAGTTAGAAGCCTGTCTTAAGGAAATCAAAGCTTGGATGACTTGTAATTTCCTGCTATTAAATTCAGATAAGACTGAAGTCATTCTTGTTGGTCCAAAAAACCTTAGAAATTCCTTTCCAAATCAAACTTTCAGTTTGGACGCAGTTACTCTTTCTCTTAATAGCTCTGTGAGGAACCTTGGAGTTATTTTTGATCAGGATTTGTCCTTCAATTCACATATTAAATTTGTTTCTAAGACTGCCTTCTATCATTTGCGTAATATTGCCAAGATTAGGAGCATCTTGTCTCAGAGTGATGCTGAGAAGCTGATCCACGCTTTTGTTAGCTCGAGATTAGATTATTGTAATTCTTTATTATCAGGCTGTCCTAAAACATCTTTAAAAAGTCTTCAGCTGATCCAAAATGCTGCAGCAAGAGTTTTAACAGGTACTAGAAAGAGAGATCATATCTCTCCGGTTCTGGCCTCCCTTCATTGGCTTCCCATAGAGTTTAGAATTAAGTTTAAAATCCTTCTTCTCACTTACAAAGCTCTAAACAATCAGGCTCCTTTTTATTTAAAAGATCTGATACTACCGTATTATCCTAACAGAGCACTACGCTCTCAAAATGCAGGATTACTTGTAATACCTAGAATCTCCAAAAGTACAATGGGAGGCAGAGCCTTCAGTTATCAAGCTCCTCTCCTGTGGAATCAGCTGCCAATCTGGATTCGGGAGTCAGACTCGATCTCTGTTTTTAAGAATAGGGCTAAAACCTACCTTTTTGATCTAGCCTACAATTAGGGAGGGATCATGTGTTTCTGAACCCTCCCTTAGTTATGCTGCTAATAGGTTTAGTCAGCCGGGGGACCTCCAGTAATGCACTGGGCCTCACTCCTTTCCTCACTCTCTATGAAATATTTTTTTTTTTGCTGGTCATTAACATTTGTTTGTTCTCTCCCATAGATTGAGTCCCCATCGTGCTGTTTGCTCTCTACATGTCTGTTCTTTTCTTCTTCTCTATCCCCTCACCCCCCAGCCAGTCGCAGCAGATGACTGCCCCTCCCTGAGCCTGGTTCTGCTGGAGGTTTCTTCCTGTTAAAAGGGAGTTTTTCCTCTCCACCGTCGCCAAGTGCTTGCTCACAGGGGATCGCCTGATTGCTGGGGTCTTTCTGCAACTGTGGGGGTCCCCCCTACAGTTGATAGTGCTATGAGATGACTGTTGTTGTGAAATGGCGCTATATAAATAAAGTTGAATTGAATTGAATTGAATACATGGGTGAGGCAGGGAAAGAAGGTCCAAAAATCTCTATCAGTTCACTTTGAAGGCAGGAAAATTAAAAGTCCACTTTACGGCAGGAAAAGTCAAAGAGTCCAAGAAAAAAACGTTCAATAGAATAAGCACGGCTTCTGAGGCGAGGAAGAAAAAGGTTTGAGAGTTTAACTCTCACTTAGAGAAGGTGAGCTTACTTTAAAAGGGATGGTTTCTCCTCAGTTACCAGAAAAACAGGCAAAAGCTTAACAAAAGATGATTTAAGAAAGCTAGCACAGGACCTGACAAGGTTCAGACACGCACAAGAGACTTCTTAAAACTCAAACAGACATGAACAGACATACAGAACACTCAGAATTCACAGAAACGTAGAATACTTAGACTTACAGAAAAACTTAAACTGCTTAGGGCGGCTCCCTCTCCATTTTTATAGGGTCGCGCTTCTGAGATCATAAAAGTATGACTGGCAGCAAGATGGACCAATTATCTTCCATAAAGAGGAGTTTGAATGGGCTTTTGTCCAATGAGGGAACAGTTCTTTGTCTGTGAACAGCCAATCAAATTTAAGGGCGTTATCCAATAGCGAGGCAGCCTGGGGATTGGCTGATAGTCAGAAGATGGACGACAGAGTTTTGGTAAACATACACAATTTTAACTGGAAATTCATTATATACTCAATATAAAATCTAACTAGCTTCAATGATTCAAAACTAATATTCAGTGACTCGTACTTTTTATAAACGTGTCCTTATATAATTGACACACATCAGAATAAGATTAATAGGCATTGCAACATGCAATCACAATGAAATCAAGAATTAATTAATTATTGCAAATCATTATTGTCCATCACAAACGGCGATTATCTTCACAGTGTCCAGAGTTATCCTGAGGAATGACAGCTTGACAAAAATTAATGTTCAGTCATAAGTAGCAAAATTCCAGATTGCACAAGTAATGAAACATATTCTGTAGATGTCCACTTGGAGGTACTGTTGAGCTGTAGATATTTTTTTGTTCTTGGTATGTGAAGAGGGGGCAGCCTAGAGAGTTTTATGGGGCTTCTGCTATATGCCCAAGAAAAAGTAGGCAACCATATACCTGTCAGCTTAAGGAGTTTATGACTTTTTTAAGAGTATCAGTTCCTGGTACGAAGGCTTCTTAACTGCTTAGGGGAGAAGCTTGAGAATTTTATGACATACTTAAACCTTTGTGGAACCAAGAGGAAATCAGATTTTATATTTCAGCTGTAATGCAATGGAAGGCTGAGGTAACTAACAAAATCAGAACGCAATTTGATGGGGAAAAAATTACATAAACTGATTATCTGAAAAGGGAAACTTCTGAATTAACCTACGAAAATGGATGGAGGTTACTGAAAAAAAAAAGAATAAGAATTTTCCTTCAGTTTATAGCTTTGTCCTACGGCTGTGGGCCTAATTGTATCATGAAATATTGGTTATGTTCAATTATAATTGATATTTGGGACATCTCGTTTAAACCCAGCAGATACGTAAGTGAGAATCTTACTTACGAACACAGCCGATTTCCAGCGGCGATCACAAAGCCAGTACAATGGCAAACAGGGGAAAGCGACGGCCTGTCATCTTTCAGGTCGTTCACAGCTGTGAGAAGTGAAGAGTCGGCTGGGGGCTCCCCGGAGCAGGTGGCGTGTAGCCAGCAGCAGGATGATCCTGGGCGGCGCGGTGGAGGAGTTCTTAGCACTGTGGCAGCACAGCAACTCACCCTTGGCCGGGGGATCCTGGGTTCGATCCCAGCCCCCGACCAACAGTGATCTGTGTGGAGTTTGTATGTTCTCCCCATGTCTGCGTGGGTTTACTACGGGATTTCTCCGGTTTCCTCCCACATTCCAAAAAAACATGCAAGTTAGGTTAATTGGCACTAAACTGGGGATTCTAAATTGTCCTTAGGTATGACTCTGAGAGTGAATGGTTGTCTGTCTCTCTGTGTTGGCCCTGCGATGGACTGGCGATCTGTCCAGGGTGTACCCTGCCTCTCACCCAAAGACGCTGGAACAAACCCGAAAAAGACCCGAAAAAGGATTAAGCAGAAGAAGATGAATGAATGAATGAACTTTTTAATCCTTTAAAAGCGAATCCTTATCAGGTTTCTCTACAAAGGGAAATTGTTTCCACTGGGGTTTTGATGATGAAGGAACACAGCAATTCTTGACCAGAGTTGAGTGAGAGTTTCTTTAAGATGAAGAAGAGTGATTTCCTGAATTAGCCTGAGGAGAAGCTGATGCTACACCAGATACACCACTACTCTCTTGAGGCCAGTGAGGATGGTGGCCATAATTTTCTGAAAGCAGCTTGGGGCAGAGCTGAGGCTGAAGGACATGCGTATGTATCTGAAAACCCCCATGTGTGTAATGAAAGCTGTCAAGTTGTGGCTGTCGGGGTGGAGTGGTACCTGTAGGTAGCCTTGACAGAGGTCCAGCTTCGAGAAAATTTTTAAACCACTGAAGGTTACTGTAAGCTTCTCCGTCGCGGGCAGGGGATATTTATCAGGGATGATTGGCTTGTTAACTATCCAGAGGTCGATGCACAGTTGTATGCCGCCCGACTTTTTCTTTGCCACAACAATATTCGAGATCCGTGGAGATGCGTCAGTCCTCTCAATGATGCTGGTGTCCATCAGTTTTTTAAGCTTCGTCGTAATGTCGTCTCATAGGGCGAGGGGCAGTCGACGGAGCAGTTGAATTTTAGGCGGCACTTATGGGTTGATGAGTGGTCGGTGGTTAAATGCGGCAATGCACCCTAGACCCATAAAGAGTGCCAGCCAGCGGTACTGCCAGGGTGACAAGACAGTTAACACGGTGTAGCCCATGGAGTCTGTGATGGAAAACCCCAACTCACCTAACAGGTCAGTTCCCAGTAGGTTAGCCCCTTGACGTGTTACCTGAAAGGTGAACGACGGAATTGTTTTTGGGCTGCAGGTTACTGAGAAGTCAATTGTTCCTACCATGCCGATCTTGACATGCCCATATCCAAACAGGTCGTCTGCCTTTGCAGTAATGGTCTTTTTGGGGAAGATCTTCCTGACTGTGGCTATCTTCAGTAGGGACCGTGAAGCACCTGAGTCCACTTAAAGCGGCACATCAATGCCGTCCAGCTGGATGACATGCGATTTGAGCGGCCAATTCCTAGCATCCGCTACACAGGCAGTGGCTGAGTCTGGTGGGTGGGCTTTGTTCTTCACGAGGACTGTGCGGCAAACCTTGGCCAGATGGTTAGCTTGTTTGCAGTGGTGGCATCTCTTCCCTCTTAGCGGGGCAAGTGGGCGAGCATGTTCGGTGTTTAGACGAGCCACGGTTGGTGCACGGCAGCTACTCACCCGCCTCTGTCCACAGCTTGCCCTGCTTCTCCAGGCTACCCTGTGATTGTATCTGTTTAGAGTGGCTAATGGTGTTTGTAATGGCCTGCTCCCGTGGGGGTCGGTTGGGGGGCCTGTTGGCTAGCTGCCATTAGCTCTTCCGCTATCTAGATGGCTGCCTCCATCTGGCTTGCTATTTTCATTACTTAGCTTAGCTTGAAATTGTCTGTAGTTAGCAATAGCTTTTCTTTTAGCCACTTGTTGTTCATACCAGCTACTAGCTTGTCACGGATTACCTCGTCTTCTAAAGGTTTGAAGGCACACGTGCTCACCAAGGTCCGGAGCTCTATGGCACAATGTTGGGTTGACTCACCCGCCTTTTGGTAGCGGTTGAAGAACCTGCATCTTTGTGCTGTCACGTTGCTTGCGGTGCCGTAATATTTCTCCATTAGGCTCACACAGTCGCTGAATGAGTCTGCTTGGCCCAGAGTGTGTAACACATGCCGTCCTTCTTCACCTAGACAGAGGGTAAGCATGCTCCTTAGCTTCCTGTCATCAGCGTCATCCAGGCTGCTCGCAATGATGTAATTTGAAAACATGTCGTACCAGTTGCGCCATGGAATTGGCGGTTCCCCCATTGAAGCCAGGAAAGGTTCCACCAGCTGCACAGATAAGGGTTTTATCCTCGCCACCATTTCTTATGTCTGAAATGAGCAAGCCATGAGCCATCTTGCACTGAACAATGAACACTTTTATTATTTTTGTTTTTATTATTTACACATTGGACTATATATACAAGATGGCGGTGCCGCCCAACATAATCCGTCCCTATGTCTGACGTAGCCTACGATGAGCCCCAGTGTCCAACCCCCCCCCCCCCCCCCCCCCATCGGTTCACACACTACAGATAACACACAGTGGACCAACACCAGCAGATGACCTCTTTTCAGATGAAAGTAAATTTTGCATTTCATTTTGAATAAAGGTCCCAGATTCTGGAGGATGAGTGGAGAGGCACAGAATCCAAGTTGCTTGAGGTCCACTGTGAAGTTTCCACAGTCATTGATGATTTGGGGAGTCATATCATCTGCTGGTGTTGTTCCACTGTGTGTAATCGAGCCCCAAATCAGCGTAGTCTTCTACCACAAAATTTTAGAGCACTTCATGCTTCCCTTTGGTAACAAGTATTATGGAGATGCTGACTTCAATTTCCAGCAGGACTTGGCACCTGCCCACACTGTCAAAAGTACCAATACCTGGTTTAATGACCATGGTATCACTGTGCTTGACTGGCCAGCAAACTCGCCTAACCAAAACTCCACAGAGAATGGTTGTATGGTTTATTGTCAAGAGGAACATGAGAGCCACCAGACCGAGCAATGTAGACAAACTGAAGGTCGCTATCAAAGCAACTTGGGTTTTTGTAAATGCCATAATTACAGAAAAAAATGATGTAGGCTGTTTAAATCCATACCATAGTTATACTGTATCTAAGACAAATCTTGGATGGGTTAGACCCTGAACTCTGACTGTGGGTTTGGGGTCAAAAGGTCAAAGCTCAAGGTTAACATTCCCTGTGCCCTATTACTATTGAAGACAGTAAAACTAAGATCACCAAACTTTGTGTGCACAGTTTCACTTTGTGACCCTGAACTGTGACTATGTTTTGGGATCGCAAATCAAAGGTCAAGGTCAAAATGCCATAGAAACAATATTTCAAGAATAAAGAAAGCTAGGGTCACCAAACTTGGCACACCAGTTCACCTTGGAATCCTGTTGATCCAGTTGATTTTCATGATTTTTCAATAGGTCCTCAGAGGTTAAAGCCACAACCAACAGGCAATCACAATGGCACACTCTCAAAATTTCTGATTGGAATTTTCTAGTTGTATCTATGACAAATCTCAGACAAGTTTGGATTTGAATGACCTTGACCTCAGGTCAAGGTCAGAGGTCAGCTCTCAGAAAACCTGATAAATGTCATAACTTGTGAATGATATGATGTAGGCATTTCATATTGATCCCATACTTGCATCTATGGAAAATCTGGGACAGTTTTGGGTGACTTCGCACAAACAGCCAACCAGTACTAAGCTACAGGCATAATGGTGGTACAGTGGTTAGCATGGTTATCTCACAGCTACAAGGTTCTAGGTTTGTATCCCCAGGCTGGTAGGGGTGGGAATCTTTCTGTGTGAAGTTTGCATTTTCTCCTTGTGCTGTGTGGACTTATTCTGGGGGCTCCATTGTCCTCCCACAGTCCAAAGATATGCATGTTAGGTTAATTGGTAATTCTAAATTGTCCCTTGGTATCTGTCTCTGATAGGCCCTTAGAATAGAGGGTTAGTGTAGCTACTAGTTGAACACTTTGAGTGGCCCTTGGAATTGGAAAAAGCGCTATATATATGGTGATTCTCTCGGCGCCACACCAGTCGGCTGCCTTTTGCAACAGCGGCTCGATTCCGAGTTTTTTTTTTTTTTTTTTTTTTTTTTTTTTTTCCCTTCCTCTCTCTTTTGATCACTTTTTTTTTTTTCACCCCACTTATATCACGGACACACAGATCGTCCCAAATGTCTCCTGAGCCGGTGGACGGAGCCACTGTTTATAGCAGGATTCGATACAACAGGGAAGAGCTGCTAGCATTTAACCGCCACCCGGTCCCACTGGAAAAACTCGACATACCGAGAGAACTGAGGCGAAAACGCCGCGGCTGCCGGGCTGGAGTAAGGCGGAGGACAAAAAATATAAGGTACAGACCCTCCCTTCCATCTGTTGTCATGGGAAATGTACGGTCGATACTGGGAAAGTTAGATGAGCTAGCGGCTATCTCCCGTTATGATAGCACTTACCGGGAGTGCTCTCTCCTTTTGTTTACTGAGACGTGGCTAACTGAACTAGCAGCAGATGCTAACATTGAGCTGGAGGGTTTTCACATGATACGAGCTGACCGAACACCAGAGAGTGGCAAAACTAGGGGCGGTGGAGTGATAATGTATGTTAACAACAACTGGTGTAGACCGGGACATATCACTGTTAAACAACGACACTGCAGCAAAGACATTGAGTTGCTAGCTGTTAGCATGAGGCCTACATATCTCCCGAGAGAACACTCACACGTGATCTGCATTGTTGTTTATGCAAATCCGACGGCGAACGCTGGGACAGCGCGTGACGTCATCCATTCAGTAACCAGCAGGCTGCAGACAGAACACCCAGATGCTCTTCTCCTCATCTCAGGCGATTTCAACCACGTTTCACTGTCTCCCATTCTGCCCACTTTCACCCAGTATGTCACATGCCACACTAGAGACAATAAAACACTGGATTTGTTCTACGCAAACACTAAGGAGGCGTACACCTCATCGCAACTCCCCCCACTTGGGAGATCGGATCACAACTTGGTTCATCTCCGACCGGTGTACAAACCCCTAGTGCACAGACAACCTCCGGCCATGCACACTGTGGAGTTATGGTCTGAGGAGACAATGGACACTCTAAAGGACTGTTTTGAAGCCACTGCCTGGAAGCAGCTCTGCGATCCACATGGTGAGGACATCGATGGCCTCATTCACACCTTCACGGGCTACCTCAGCTTCTGTGTGGACAAATCCGTTCCCACCAAGACCATACGGCGTCACTCAAACAACAAACCCTGGATCAACCCTGAGATAAAAACACTTCTGAGAGAGAAGAAGAGGATCTTCAGGTCGGGGAACAGGGAGATGCTGAAGTCTGTACAGAGGGAGCTGAGGAGAAAGATCAGAGAAGGCAAGGACAGCTTCAGGAAGAAGATGGAGGACAAGCTGCAACAGAGCGACATCAGCGGGGTCTGGAGAAACCTCAAAACCATCTCTGGGCTCCAGAATACCTCCCCCCAGGCCACGGGGGGCAGGGAGTGGGCGAACAACCTGAATCTGTTTTTCAATAGATTTGACCAACCGCCCTCCCCCCTGTCTGCACAACAACCACTGCTGCCACTAAGAAATCAAGTCCTGCTGCCCACTCCCCACTCCACCGACACCCCCCCCCACTCCCAACACACAGCCCCCCATCCTGACCCTGACCAAGACCCAGGTGAGGACGGAGCTGAGGAAGATCAAGGCGAGGAAGGCATCGGGACCGGACGGCATCAGCGCAAAGCTCCTCAAGTCCTGTGCAGACCAGCTGTGTGGGATTGTGACGTATATCTTCAACATGAGCCTGAAACTGGGGAGGGTACCACAGCTGTGGAAAACATCTTGTGTGGTACCTGTACCAAAAACTTCCCACCCCAAAGACCTGAACAGCTTCAGACCGGTGGCCTTGACGTCCCACTTGATGAAGACCCTGGAGAGACTGCTCCTTGCTCATCTCCGCCCCCTGGTGGAACCAGCGATGGATCCACTCCAGTTCGCCTACCAGCATGGCATTGGGGTGGAGGATGCGGTGATCTTCCTCCTTCACCGTTCTCTGTCCCACCTGGAGAAGCCCGGGAATATGGTGAGGATCATGTTCTTTGACTTCTCCAGTGCTTTCAACACCATCCAACCGATGATCCTGAAGGACAAGCTGCTGCGCGCAGGGGTGGACCAGCACCTGTCATCATGGATCCTGGACTACCTCACGAACCGGCCTCAGTTTGTGAGAACCCGGGACTGTGTTTCCGACACGATCATCAGTAGCACGGGGGCCCCCCAGGGAACGGTGCTGGCTCCCTTCCTGTTCACTCTTTATACTGCGGACTTCTCACACAACCCAACACATTGCCATCTACAGAAGTTCTCTGATGACTCTGCGATCGTTGGTCTCATCTCCAGCGGAGATGAAGCTGAGTACAGAGGGCTTATCCAGGACTTTGTGGACTGGTGCCATCGGAACTGCCTCCAGATCAACGCGAGGAAAACTAAGGAGCTGGTGGTGGACTGCCGCAGGCATGGGCAGCCCCTCACAGCACCAGTAAATATACAGGGAACAGACATCGAGATGGTGACATCCTACAAGTACCTGGGTATTCATCTGAACAATAAACTAGACTGGTCACACAATACTGACGCACTCTACAAGAAGGGACAGCGCAGGCTGTTCCTGCTGAGGAGACTCAGGTCTTTTGGTGTACAAGGGGCGCTGCTGAAGTCATTCTATGACACGGTGGTGGCATCAGCCATCACTTTTGGAGTGGTCTGCTGGGGCAGTGGCATTACTGCAGCCGATAGGAAGAGACTGAACAAACTGATTAAGAAAGCTAGCTCTGTCCTGGGGCAACGCCTTGATCCGATGGAGGAGATAGGAGAGAGAAGGACGGTGGCTAAACTGTCATCTCTGCTGGAGTCCGAGTTCCACCCTATGCAGGACATACTGGATGCACTGAGGAGCTCATTTAGCAGCAGACTACATCATCCCAGGTGCACAACCGAGAGGTTTCGTAGGTCCTTCCTACCAACGGCTGTCAGACTGTACAACCTAAGCAGGGCTGCTCGCAGAGATAGCAAAAAGACGTAACAAACTAATAGTTTTTTTTGAATGCAAAAGATGCAATAGACTTACACAATGGTCCCCTCCGGCATACAACTAGGAACATACCGGTCGCTATGGAGGGTGAGAATATGTATGGGCACATAATCATACCATGTAGGATAACTAAATAGACGGTTATGCTGTTTCATCCCACCTAGCAACAATGCTCTGCACTGTGTGTGTTTATATATTTACATATTTATTCCATCTAGCTACAATGCTCTGCACTGGGTGTGTTTATATTTATATATCTATATATTTATTCCATCTAGCTACAATGCTCAGCACTGGGTGTGTTTATATTTATATATCTATATATTTATTCCATCTAGCTACAATGCTCCGCACTGTGTTTTTATATATCTACATATTATTCCATCTAGCTACATTGCTCCGCACTGTGTGTGTTTATATACTTGCATATTTATTCCACCTAGCTGCAATGCTCCGTACTGTGGGTGTTTATATATTTACATATTTATTCCATCTAGCTACAATGCTCTGCACTGTGTGTTCATATATTCATATATTTATTCCATCCAGCTACAATGCTCTGCACTGTGTGTCTGTGTGTGTGTGTATATATATTTTATAGTAATATGTACATATGTATATTAGCTGCTCTCGCTTGCTTGTTTTTTTTTCTTGCCTTCTGATTGTTGCTCTGAGTGTTGCTATCCCTGTGCTGTTGCAATCCTGGAATTTCCCCGTTGTGGGACTAATAAAGGCTTATCTTATCTTATCTTATCTTATCTTATATAAGTACAGGTCCTTATCCCTGCACATAATACCAGCAGGCTGAGGGGTACCACTGGCAGTATTTGCAATACCTTGATCTCCTCTTCCAGAGTCATCTCTCTCTCCAGACTGACAGATACCATCTCATCGGTGACAGGAAACTTGTCGGGCAGTTTGATGCACTTTCGGATCATCACAGGGTTACAGCCATTCAAAAATTGGTAGCCGAACATGAAGTCCTCTTTCCAGTGTTGCATAACATACTCTGTGTATAACAGGATCACATGATATACCTTGATGTGCTATGATATGACAAAATATAATATGATGCAATTTGATAGTAGTAAGCTTACCTGAGATTGTGTTTTTTATTCTCACAAAGATTCTCTCAAAGTCCACAAAGTCACTCCAGGATGATTGGAACATGTGCATGAACTGGTTCACAAATAGATTTTCGATTCTGGAAAATAACATTCATATACAGTATATAAAACAGAAATCTGAAATTACATACATTTTCAGCTCATTCCAGCAAAGTTGAAAGGAGCTAATGCAATGACGTGGTGTCTGTTGTTCATCCAGCTGTCTGTCCATCTGTCCACATTTCAAGGGAATCACTACTCTTTCTAGGCATTTTCCCCAATGCTCACCAAACTCACTCACAATGATCTTCAGGTAAGTCTGCATCCAGGTTGTGGTCAAGGTCAAAAGTCAGGAGAACTGGGCACTTGCATGATTTTAGAAAATCACTACTCCTCCTAAGAAATGACCTTAATTCTCACCAAACTCACTCACAATGACCCTCGGGTAGATCTGCATCCAGGTTGAGGTCAAGGTCATTTTCAAAGGTCAGAAGAGCTGGGCATTTATGATTTCACGAAAAATGTTACTCCTTTTTGGCCACTGACTGATTCTAAGCAAGGATGCAGACCCATCAAGGCTGTGCTTAAGGTCAAGGTCAATGGTCAGGAGATCTGAGCACTCCCGCTGTGATTCCGTCAGGCCAGAATGAGCCACTCCATCACTGGCAGTCTGGTTTGCAAACAAGCAGTTACTGTGGGTTGCATTTCTTTATATACATACAGTATACAGTGCATAATTAGGAATAGAGGTGGGTAATAACTAGTTGCATTATAGTACATTTACTCACGCAACTTCTTCATGAACTGAATTTTACTGCACAGTCTTATGCTAGGATACTTTTTACTCTTGAATACTGTTACATATGGAAAACAGAGGTAAGAGGGCGGCCTGGGATTTACCGGGGAATAGAGGGGTTTGGTGGCCCACCTTTCTGGTGGTGACGCCAGCCGGGGTATAAAGGCCACGGCTGGAAGGGGCATGTCCTCTTTCGCCGTTGACGCCCGGATAAGGAGCGCTGTAACCCACTGCTGTACTGTTTGTAAGTTTGATAATAAACACTGTTAATTGCCTTCCGCTCTACTCCTCATTTCACTAATTATGGATACAACATTTGGCAATGAGGAGAACATGGTTATGGAGCGTGCTGCAACCTGTTTTCAGCCATTTCTGGAGGCCCCTGGCGAGCCTCTCATGCCTTGGCCTAGGTGGTTCGCTGCGTTTAGCAACTACCCGGTGGCCCTCAACCTTGGTGAGTTGAAAAAATTGTGGGCAAGAGCAATATTGGTCCATAATTTGGGCATGGAAGGGCAAAGGGTCCTCGAGACATTAGGGGGAGCCGAGAGCAAGGAGGTGGTAGAGCTAATGGAGCGATCCTTTTGTACGCCGGAAAACGTCATCGTCCGGTGCATCCAGTTTCAACAGCACCACCAGCGGACGGGAGAGTCGGTGAAAAGGTTTGTGGCAGACCTACGTCAGCTGGGAGCAGAGTGCAAATTTGGAGCTCTACAGGATGAGATGGTCCAGGATCAGTTAGCGGAGCATGTTCGCTGTCCTGCTGCCAGGTCACGGCTCCTGACCTACTTGGGTGAATTGACGCTGGCTACCGCTATTGAGATTGTTCAGCAGTTTGAGGCAGCTGAAATTTTAGCAAGGGACCTTGGCGGAGAGACCTCCTCAACACTAAATGAGTCTCGGTTAAAGGCGCTGACAGTGGGCCCTGATGATGAAGGTGATGTTAAGGAAGAGGAATACACCTCCGTTGTCAGGATAAGGTCTACCCCTGTAACGCTGAGATGTTACCGCTGTGGGTCCGCTAGACATAGATACAAGTCCAGAGAGTGTCCGGCAAAAGGAGAGCGCTGTGGGAAATGTGGCCTGCTGCACCACTTTGCGCGGTCCTATAAAATTTTGAGCGAGGGGAACGTGAACAGGGAGGGGGCTCCTCCACGAAGACTCCCACTGTTATTCATACAGTTGCACCGGAGATGGGTGGCTGTATCTACTGCATGGTATCGCTGGACGGAGTCGGGATATCGATGCTGGTGGATACGGGAGCGGTGGCTTCGATGCTGAATCTACAGACAGTGAAGAGTTTGTTTCTCCGGTACCACATCCAGAAAACGTTGGCCCCATTTTACGGCTATGGAAGGAGCAGGATCGCCGTATTGGGGTATATTGTGTAAAT
Organism: Pholidichthys leucotaenia; assembly: GCA_020510985.1. Lineage (NCBI taxonomy): Eukaryota > Metazoa > Chordata > Actinopteri > Cichliformes > Pholidichthyidae > Pholidichthys > Pholidichthys leucotaenia. The sequence goes on from CM035841.1 coordinate 335,104,052, forward strand.
GGCAGAGTACAAGGCGCGGAGCATGGCGAATGTCCAGGTGGTGGTGACTGCTACGGGATCCAACATTATGGGATCCGACATGTTTTACGGCTTGGGCTTCTCCATCGCCAGTGACACCAGAGAGGAGTGGTTGGGTGGCTGTTTGTGTGACCGACCCCTGCCAGGTGTGGCTGATGATGCAGTGTGGGACATTGATTGGTCCGGATTGGGAGAAGACAGCAAGGAGGAACATCACGGGGCGCCTCCCCGGGATGGACCCGATGCCACAGCCCAAGCTGCCCTTGGTGTGGGTGCTGGGCGGCATGGCAGGGCCCCCGGGTTGGTTGGTGGGACCGGGACATCAGCGCTGAACAGTACTGGGGCCAGACCAATGGGTGCGTGTTTAATACGCACCAGAAGATGGCCTTCAAAAAGGGCTTCAGGCCGGACTGGTAAACAGACCAGCTCCAAATGGGAAGCAACCCCACCCCCCACACAACATGAGGATCCGAGGAGAACTATTAGAGCTCCCCTGGGTGTCGGTGATATGGTTCGTCCTAGGGTTGCAGCTCGGTTGAGGGGGATCCACAAGTGTCCTGGGCAGTATGATGACCAGGGGTGGCTACAGGTGAAAGTGACCCGGAGTGACGGCTATCTGGGCCTGTCAGACGAGACGTGGAGGCACCCCAGCGAGCTGTGTCGGGTGGTGGAGAAGAGGAGACGACACAGCCCGTCACCAAAAACCAAGACACAGAGACATTCTGGTTGGGAACCACGGGATGGCAATCCTGGGGAAGGGGGGGAGGGGCTTCCATTGGGTGTGTAAAATGACTAAGAGCATGTTTGTTGGGATGTTTTAAGTTTTAGGCCCTGTGTCATTGTGTATATAGTTTTCTACAACTGTGTCTGTGCCCCGAGGTATGTATAAGGAGGGAATATTAGTGAAATTGTTTAAATTGAGTGTTTTGAAAACTGAATATATATAAAATATTAGTGTGAAAAAAATTAAAAAGATACACTCGGAATTGGTTAACTTATGTAAAGGAAAAAAAAATTTGATGCTTGTGTAAATTAACAGTCATTTTGGTATGTATAATGATAATGTGGAAGTACTGAAGAGTGATGGTATACCCAACACTGTCTGTTTTATGTGATGTGCCCGAGTGGGGGACAGGTGTGTTGGGGAGGGGGGCGCCAGTAAGGAATGTTGAAATTGTGTATTAGAACTATTTATTGTTGGTATTACTGTGTATATGTTTTATATAAAATGTTCTGGGATTAATTTCTTTTAGAAACACGGCCACATTTTGGTTTGGACCGCTAGGAACAAGGTGACAGAATAATCCGCCTGGCCGTGTAGGGGGGGCGCTGGTAGTCTACCCAGCCCCCCAGCCTTGGTTGTGTGACTGGATAGGTTATTTATTTGTTTTGTACATACTGTTTTTTTCCCTGTTAGAGTGTGAGTCGGGTGGCAAATTTGGATGGGTCAATCTGTACACCTGAATTTTTTAAAGGGGGGAGGAATGTTACATATGGAAAACAGCGGTAAGATGGCAGCCTGGGATTTACCGGGGAATAGAGGAGGTTGGCGGCCCACCTTTCCGGTGGTGATGCCAGCCGGGGTATAAAGGTCACAGCTGGAAAGGGCACGTCCTCTTTCGCTGTTGACGCCTGGATAAAGAGCGCTTTAATCCACTGCTGTATTATTTGTAAGTTTGATAACACTGTTAATTGCCTTCCGCCCTACTCCTCATTTCACTAATTACACACACAACAAATACATTTAAAAGAATTACTCTTAATGAAGTACTTTGATAAAAGCCTTGGTTACTTTTAATTTCACAGAATTGAATTTTGTGTAATTGATGTTTTTCTCTCTTCAGATCTGAAATCATTCTTCTTCCATTTTGGCTCCAAAAATATTTATTGCTGTTTAATGCTGATTATTTCAGAATGCACATGTGGCTAAATCATATTTTACTTTCCTCAGACTAACATACTGAAGGGAGAAAACACAGATTTGTGCAAATTTACAAGAAAAAGTTTTCAATTTATGAAAATCATTACTGTCATGAACCGAGTCGATGTTTCCTGTAGGCTCGGTTCTGACCATTCTCTCTGGCTCGGGTATTGGGTGATTTATGTATTGTGTGATCTTTTCAGTTCTTGTTGTGTTTATGTCTTTGTTCCTTTTCTTTTCCGTGCCTGTAGCCACCGCTCTGGCCAGCAGCTGTTGGGCAGCCTCTTTGACCAACATTCATGTGGGCGTTGTCTAACACTCGCCGGTCCGACCACGCCTCCTCTCTCTTGACAGCAAGCTGATTGCTCCCCGGTAATTGTCTTTCCCGCGCCTCGCCCAGGTGTGCCTAATTTGTGGAGCCAGCAGTGCTTGTTCCTAGGCGGCCTTTGCCAGTCAAGCACTGCTGGACCACTGAGCTAGTCACACGGATGTCAATCGCCGTGTGACTGCCTGTGTTAATGAAGGATTGTGTTTTGCTCGCTGGATGCTTGGACTATTGGACTGCTCCTGTTCTGTAAGGAAATCTGTTTTGCGTTTCTCCGTGCAGCTGACTGCTATGCTACCGCTCCTGTACTGTGAGTTAATCTGTTGGCGTTTCTCTGTGCAGTTGACTGCTACGCTTTGGCTGGTTAGCCCAGGTTTTATCTTCAGCTAGTTGAGCCTCCTAGAGGTCTCCTAGCTTCCCGAGCCAAAATATTAATTGTATCGTTTGTTTTTGTGGCCACTGTGCACTGTGGTCTGCCTGCTGCATGTTGTCGTGTTATGCCCTTAAGTGCACCCTGTTCCCTTTTTGTACGTCTTTATTTTTGAACTGTCTGCCCTTGTGTTTAATAAATGTGTTGTGGTGAACTCCTGCACGTAAACCCATTCTTCCTTCCCCTCCTCTGTGCGCTATGTAAAAGCGCACGAAGAGGCTCATGACACATTGCAAATTTATGAGGAAACAGGTGCATATTTATGATTTAAATTTGCTAATTTATGAGGAAAAACGTGGGATATTTGAGAAAGAAGTCATTAATTTATCACAATAAAGGTTAAAATTTTAGGTGAAAAAGTTGCAAATTTCGAAGAATTTTTTTCCAAGTGACAAATTTGTGAAAAAAATAATCCCAAGCTCGTGAGAGAAGAGTCACAAAAGAAAAAAAAACAAAACACAAATTGGCAAAGAATCACTGCTCATTGCTCAAGTAACTTTTTCTAGTAGACTACTTATACGTAGATTTCAGTATATGAAATCATAACATTACTTTTACTTGAGTACAGTTTGTGGCCACTATATCTATCTCTGATTAGGAACATTTTTGTGTCATTAAATACATTAATTTATAAGCTTTTCTCCAAACAAGGATGTAGCAATTCATGCAAAGCCTCAGTATGCCTACATACAGTGTGTTATAGACTGGTTTAATTTGCCAGTTCCTGCTCTTGCATAAAAACCACTGCAAATATCTGGTGACAGACACACAATGATGCCTCTGTTTGCCTCTCACCGCCCCACCCCACATAATAGTAGCGTCCCATCATGTGTTAGCCCAACATCTGATCATTAAACCTTCACACTGGGGATAAAAACAGCTCTAAGATTAAAGCACAGCTGTCCCTTGTGGCCCTTGCGGTCCTGTACTGAGGGACACCTTCAGCTTTGTGGAAGCTCTTACGCCTTACTGTAGTTCAGTATGAAGTCCACCCCCTTCTCACTGTCAAACTGGATGTCCCGGGGCAGGTCCTTGTGTCTGTTGGCGTCTATGCTCATAGGAAAGCCTGGCTGCCACTCCTTCCATCTGTAAGGGCAACATTGTTCTTAGTAAGAGGCCTCGGTGTCCTTGCAGTTGTTAACTGCATGTTTAAAGTGAACTTGCCTGTAGGTTTTCCTCCTGTTATCCAACTCTTTTTGTCTGTGCTGCTTCACCAGGCTGGTCTTATCATCCTGAGGCAGACGTGCTACAACAGATACAAGACAAAGAAGAGAGATGGAGTTGAGGAGTTTATTTAACAACTATTTTTGTTCCCTGTTGAGGATGACTGATGGACAAAATAAGAGAGGCAGCTGGTTGGATGAAGAAACAGATGAGCTGATGGATACCTTGTCCATCCCTCAGCACCACTTCTTTGTCATCCACCAGCCAGCGGAAGCAGGGGAACTCCAGGTACTCCCCACAGGGGGTCTTGACTGTGATGTACCTGCAGTACCAGTCGTCATGCATCCAGTATTTCTTCTTCTCGATCTTCACCAGCACGATGTCACCCAGGTTCTCCCCAACGGTCACATCATAGGAATCAATCTGCAAATTTTAGTCAGCAGCTGTAGAGTTAGGAAAATTGAATATTGGAAATATAATCTTGTGTACTATCAAACAATATTCTTGTTCTGTGCAAGGAAAGAATAAACGGATGCGTAAATGAATATCACTGAACTACACAAATGAAAACTCACACCCATTCTTGTCAGAGCTAAAGAAATCAGAATATATTTAAAACAAATTCAACATAGAATCAAGACAAAAAAAGTGCAATAAAAAAAATTTATGCAATATTAGATAATTAAAATTGTCATAGCCTGAGTGTCGGTTCCGTCTGCACTCGGGTCTTATATCATCTTTTCCCTGGCTTTGACAGCAGAGTGTTCCTTCTAGCTCCCCGGGCTCTTATTTTGACAGCGCCCGGGGGAGCTCCTTGCTGTCAGAGTCAACAGCTGTGCTGCATCGGGGTCATTAGTGACCAGGGTTAAAAGCAGGTGCTGAATGCTCCCCGATGCAGCAGTCTTTGATTATCCCTGTTAACCTCTGTTACCCTACCTGGGAATCTCCTGTTAACGTTCCCGTTTATCGTCTTATAAGGTACTTTCTGTGAGACTTTACCTTCGTTGTTACTTCGTCTGGCGCATCGGGTGCTCCCTGGCTCAGACGTTAACCATTCATCGTGTGTTATCCTATGATTGTCCTACCAGCACTGTCATGTGTGTCACCCTCTGTTTCTGGACCTGTCAATAAACATCACTGCAACTCACTGGTGACTGCTGGCGTCTTATGGTGGCTCGTGAGGGCCACCGTGACAGTAGACTGCTGCCAGAACGCCCGGAGAAGAGGCGTCGCACTAAGACGCCATTCACCGTGAGTTTGCAGTATTGGACTTGTCCTCCCCGTCCGAGTGTCTGTTGCTGGGAGAATGCCGTCCTCCAGGGGCCGCGGTGGGCGCCTGGGCAGGAGGCTAGCGGAGGTTCTAGAGAATGTGGACTGCACGATCTTTTCCGCTACGCTGTGGGACGCTCCCAGCGACATTCGTAGACATTTGGACTACGCTGAGGAGTTTCTGGACAACCTCCCCCATGAGTTTGACGATCACCCGGAGGTGATAACGAGGTGGGAGGAACTCGCCGTTCAGCGCGAGTTACTTCGTGGGCTGGAGGAGAAGAGCAGGAAGCAGGGGAGGAGGCATCCTCGCTCCCTGCGTCGGTGTTCCGTTCCCGTCCCGGAGCAGGTCCAGGAGTACGCGCCGTCTGGGGGCCGACGACGATGTCAGCGTAACGGCGCGGGCAACCCTCAGCAGAATCCCCGGCTGGACTCGCTTCCGGCGTATGCCGTCGGCGAACCTCCGAGAGCGGCCCCACCTCGTCTTCCCAGAGGGCCCTCTGTCGCCATCCAGCGGGGAGAAGGAGGAAGGACGTCCCCCACAGCAGGATCCATCTCATCCCCGGGAGGAAGGCAAGTGCACGATAATTTGTCACATCTTGATTTTGTTCTGCCTTATCTGACTCCTGGGGGTGGAGTTCGGGGTTCGCAGCCCCCCGAGCTCCCTCCACCTGCTGTGGATGAAATAATTAAACCTGCTGCCTCTGTGTTCTCCCCCGCCGAGCGGTCCACGACGCCAGGCCAGCATCGTCGGACGAAGAGGGCCCCTGCAGTGCTAGAAAGCCTGGGTCCGGCCCTGCTGCTACGCCGCAGACGGAGGAGAGGAGCGGACTGCGGCCCTGGAGCCTGAGCCGACGGAAAAGCGTCCCCGGGTCTCCTCGCCAGAGCGGTCCGAGCCAGTGGGTTGAGGGTCCCCTGCCCCCACGCCATACGGGTCATCGGCATGGACAGCAGCGTGGGAGGAACCTCAGGCTGCCGATAACATCTTGTCAGCTGCGGAGCCCGACGCAGCTGAATCCGAGTCTGCTGACGAGAGTCGCCCAGAACCTGGATCGTCGGAGTCCTGGGTGGCAACGGAACCCAAGTGCAGGCAAGTGCTCCCTCTTCTGTCTCTGTCCCCTGTTGTTGAGCATTTTTGCCTGCCTCTCGGGGAGGCGAGTGAGGAGCAGCCGTCTGCTGCGCCCGAGCTCGTCTCGCTGGGTTCCGTTGCAACCGGTGATGCTGATCCCAGTTTTCCTGTCCTCGAGCTTTGTTTCAGTGTCGCCGGCGTGGAACGGGTCGGTGTTACCGAGTTGCAGGTTCCAGGTTCGGGGGCGGAGATCGTCAGCGGAGCTGCACCGACCCAATCGGGGTCCATCGCAGGTGCACCGGAGGCCCAATCGGGGTCCACTGCGGGTGCACCGGAGGCCCAATCGGGGTCCCCCGTGGGTTCGGTTTCGGCCCAATCGGGGTCCACCGCGGGTGCGGTTCCGGCCCAATCGGGGTCCGACGTGGGTGCAGCACCAGCAGGTTCCAGGTTCGGTGAGGGAGCTGCTGATCCCCTGCCGCCGGATGCTGGGCAGGCTCATCCCCTTCTTCATCCTCATCACCATCGTCACCCTCCTCGTCCTCCTGAGGAGCGCAACCCATATCCACCAGGGGCCGTTGGGGTTCCGAACGCTCCGCCCGGTTCTCCCTCGTCTCTCCCTTTTTCAGCGAGACCGCCGGCAACTTCTCCCCTACGGTTCTGGTGGGCTAGCGATGCGGGTCGGCCGCCTGAAAGACTGCCGCGCCAATTTGGCTCTCTGGGTCGGCCTCCCGACACATTGGACCCTCTGTTTGGCGACCTGGTCCGGCTGCCTGAAACTTTCTGCTTCCAAGCATGGGACCAGGGTAGGCCGCCCGAACTGTCCTTTTACCCCCTGCCTGTTTTGTGGCCGCTTGATGCCGGACGGCCCCCTGAACTTTCTGCCTCTGTCCCTCAGGGTCAGAAATGCACTCTTCCCGGGGTCTCTCATTATGTCTGTGAAACTGTTGGGGTGTGCGGGGGGAGGAGGGTTGATTTGTGATTTTTGGGGCTCACTCCTTGTTCGTAGCTGTATTTGGTAGTTCTTTTTTCTCCTCCATCTAATGTCAACTTGTTGTTTACCCATATATGTATTGCCTGTCTGGTTCTGTTCATGTTACCCACATTTAAGGGAGTATGGGGTTTTTTTCTCCTCCTATCTACCCGTCTCTATAGCCCTGTTGGTCCCCTGTTATTGTCTCGTCCTTTTTTTTTTGTCTCTCTCCCTCCTGCCAACGCCCCATCCGCCCACCCTAGGGGGGGGGGGGCTTGGGTGTTACTTGGGCCGCTCAGGGGCTCGGCCTAGAGGGGGAGATACTGTCATAGCCCGAGTGTCGGTTCCGTCCGCACTCGGGTCTTATATCATCTTTTCCCTGGCTTTGACAGCAGAGTGTTCCTTCTAGCTCCCCGGGCTCTTATTGTGACAGCGCCCGGGGGAGCTCCCTGCTGTCAGAGTCAACAGCTGTGCTGCTGTCAGACTCAACAGCTGTGCTGCATCGGGGTCATTAGTGACCAGGGTTAAAAGCAGGTGCTGAATGCTCCCCGATGCAGCAGTCTCTGTTTATCCCTGTTAACCTCTGTTACCCTACCTGGGAATCTCCTGTTAACCCACCTGTTAACGTTCCCGTTTATCGTCTTATAAGGTACGTTCTGTGAGACTTTACCTTCGTTGTTACTTCGTCTGGCGCATCGGGTGCTCCCCGGCTCAGACGTTAACCATTCATCGTGTGTTATCCTATGATTGTCCTACCTGCACTGTCATGTGTGTCACCCTCTGTTTCTGCACCTGTCAATAAACATCACTGCAACTCACTGGTAACTGCTGGCATCTTATGGTGGCTCGTGAGGGCCACCGTGACAAAAATTGAATAAAAACAGGATCCCAGTTCTGTCGATACAAAATGTAAATGACATTCAAGCACCTGAAATTAAATATGACATTGTTTGTTTTATATAATGAATATATAAATTGCATGCTTAATGTAACTGAGGTTAATTAATGTCATTAGGCCTTAATCCTCGCCTGGCTACTTAAGTGACTGTTGCAGTCTGAAGGCAGGGTGGTCTTGGGTGTAGGGAGTTAGAAATGAAGAAGCGACGTGGCTTTATAAATCAAAGTTTAATATCAGCTTCACCTCCCTAACATGTCTCATCTCGGTGCAGAAGCAGAATAAGGGTCGAGCGCAGTCAGACCTTCATACTTATACCCACACTCAACAAAAGACATTACATATCAAAGCCGACATCCCGCATTAACATAATCCCCCCCTCCATTGTCCTCCGTCTCCTCCACCTGACCCTGGGTGGTCAGGGAGATCGATCCGGTCTCCACCGCTGCGACTCTGTCTGCTCTTTGATCCTCGCTGGCGGTCGAGACCTCTTGTCCTGTTCATAGACGTGAGGTCATTCCACATATGTAATCACTAAACATTCTAATATGTCTATACATATGTAGGTATGGAATATATGATTAATATAAGCCACAGCCCCCCCCCCCAAACGACTAAGAAAAGGACAATCAAATTAAGTTTACATTTTAAGATAATCTCTATGACATATTATACTGTTAACCTCTTGACAGGGAAAACGAGGAAAAATCTTTCCAGCAGTCATGCTCCTGTAGAGAATTCAGTGGTAACAACAACAGTATAGTAATATCACAAATCAGCCTTAAAACTGTCACGGCACAATCTGATAACACAGTTAACAACTCTTGGTCAATTTGTATCAGTCCCTGTGCCGTCTGGGTTTTAATCTTCTCCCGAATCTGCTGTAGGTCCGCTTTGGCGTCGTGGTGGGACCCTCCTGTAAGGAATCTGCAGCTTGGGGAGGAGAGTGGTTATTTGTTCCCTGCAGGGGGGCTGAGTTTTTTTTTCTTGGGGGGTCTACCCCGCCGAGGTGCTCTCGCCATCCGTGCAGGTTCGTCTCTCAACAAGAAGGCAGGTTTAAATCTGTCAGTGCTGACTGTTTCTTTTCTGTCCCCTAAATCAAGCACAAAATGCTTATCACCAGGTTCCAGCACTCTGAATGGTCCGTCGTATGGTGGACGGAGGGTTGATTTTAAAGCTTCGTGCCTAACAAAAACGAACTCGGTGTTTTTTAAAGCTTGGGGGACAAAAACCCGTGGAAAAGAGTGATATGCCGGTCCAGGGAGAGTGTCCGGTCCGGTGCTGCCTAAAGGCCTCAGGGCTGGAAGATGCCCGGGCTCCGGGTTCTCCGGTAAAAACTCACCTGGGAGTCTGAGAGGTTGTGCAAAAACTAATTCTGCTGGGGAGGCGTCTAGATCCTCTTTAGGCGCAGAACGCAACCCTAGTAAAACCCAGGGAAGTTTATTCACCCAATCTGTATCCGTTAGTGAGGCCCTGAGGGTGGCCTTTAAAGATCTGTGAAAGCGCTCGCATAACCCATTAGCCTGAGGGTGATATGCGGTGGTGCGGTGAATTGTCGCCCCTAAGCTGCTAGCCATGGCTGACCAAAGCTCTGAGACAAATTGAGGCCCCCTATCGGACATGATGTCCGATGGGACGCCGAAACGTGCCACCCAGTTTGTTAAAAAAACGCGAGTGACTTCCGCAGCTGTGGTTGACACCAAAGTTACCGCCTCAGGCCAGCACGTAGTACGGTCTATCATCGTTAACAGGTGTGTGAAACCCTGAGACGAAGGTAGTGGTCCCACGAGGTCAACATGAACGTGGTCAAACCTTCTGGCTGGGATTCGAAAAGGCTCTAGAGGAGCTTTTGTGTGTTTGTGTATTTTGGCGCGCTGACAAGACATGCAGGTTTTTGCCCATTCCTTTACATTTTTGCGCAGGCCCAGCCAAACAAACTTTTCTGCGACCATTTTAACCGAGGCTGAACCGAGTCCAAAATGCGGCGGCGCCATGCAGCTGGGACTGCCGGGCGAGGTCGGCCGGTTGAAACGTCGCAGATTAGGGGGGGTACACCGTCACGTAAACCCCTTTCCTCCAGTCTTAACCCTGTTGGTCCAGACAGGAGCGTGCGCACGTCCGCATCGCTGCTTTGTTCCTCTGCCATGGCCGCGTAATCTATCCCTACGTGAATTGGGGCCGCGTATGCGGCCGCGTTGGCGAAGAGTTCTGCGGCTGAGGTAGTATAATCTGTCTCCTCGTGCTCTGGCGATGTCACAGCGCGAGAGAGGCAGTCTGCTACCACGTTAAGTTTGCCTGCCACATGTCAAATGTCTGTGGTGAGCTCTGAAATTGCAGCTAGCTGTCTTTGTTGCCTGCCTGACCATGGTTCTGAAATTTTAGCCATCGCAGAAGTGAGCGGTTTGTGGTCTACAAAAGCCGTGAAGCGCCGCCCTTCTAACCAGAACTGGAAGTGGCGGATGGATAAATGAAGCGCTAGCAGCTCCCTGTCAAAAGTGCTGTATTTACGCTCGGTTTGGTTTAAAGATTTGCTAAAAAATGCTAAAGGTTGCCAGGTTCCGCCAACATGTTGCTCCACGACTGCCCCTATGGCCAGGTCTGAAGCGTCTGTGGTTAACGCTATGCGGGCCGAGGGATTGGGGTGAACCAACAATGTGGCATTCGCTAGAACACTTTTTACTTCCGCGAAGGCGTGTTCGCGCTCCGGGGTCCATTCAACCACGTTGGAAGGCTTTTGTTTTCTGAGCGCGGCATACAGGGGCTGCATGAGTTGAGCTGCGCGGGGGAGGAAACGGTTGTAAAAATTCACCATTCCCAAAAATTCTTGCAGCGATTTGACCGTTTGTGGTCGTGGAAAATTTTTTACCGCGCGGACTTTGTCTGGCAATGGGACTGCCCCCTTCGGTGAAACTCTGTGTCCCAAAAAATCAATTTGTGACTCGCCGAATTTGCATTTGGCTGGGTTGATTATTAACCCGTGCTCTTCTAGTCTCTGAAAAACTGTAGTGAGGTGTTGTTCGTGTTCTTCCTCTGACGGGCTGGCTACCAGCATATCGTCGAGGTAGACGAACACGAAGGGGAGGTCGCGTAATACCGCGTCCATCATACGCTGAAAGGTTTGAGCAGCGCCTTTGAGGCCAAACGGCATCCACAAAAGTTCAAAAAGACCGAAAGGGGTTATTACAGCCGTTTTAGGAATGTCTTCTGCTCGAACGGGAACTTGTTGATAGCCGTGGACCAGGTCTATTTTAGAAAAAATGTGCGCACCTGCCAGATGTAGCGAAAAATCTTGGATGTGAGGAATTGGGTAGCGGTCATGCGCTGTCGCATTGTTTAGTCTGCGATAATCGCCGCAAGGTCTCCAAGAACCGTCGGTTTTCGGGACCATGTGGAGTGGCGATGCCCAGGGGCTTTTCGAGCATCTAATAATGCCTAATTTTTCCAGGGTGGCAAACTCGTCCTGTGCTATGGCGAGCTTGGTCGCGTCTAAGCGCCGAGCTTTGGCGAACACGGGTGGGCCTGTTGTGGGAATGAAGTGTTCAACCCCGTGTTTCGCTACTGTCGCTGAAAATTTTGGAACTGTGAGTGCTGGAAATTGGGTGAGGAGTTGGTCAAATTTACCTCCTGCTGTTGTGACACTGGCCTGCACGGGTGGTGGAGAAACTCGAGCTGAGCAGGGGATAGAAGAAAATGACCAAGCGCCTATTTGCTAGATCGACTAACAACCCATGTGCACACAAAAAATCAGCGCCCAACAAGTTAAAACTCACCGCCGCTACAATAAATGTCCATCTATAGTTGCGGCCGTGGATGCAAAGAGGCAGGTTCCTTTCACCGAAGGTGTCGATGATCGAGCCGTTGGCTGCCATCGCTCCATTTCCCCGGGGACCCATGGCCCGGTCTGCGTGGGAAGGGGTGATAAAACTCAGCTGAGCTCCGGTGTCGATCAGGAACTGTCTCTCGGTGTGTCCGTCAGTCACATAAAGCAGCTTATTTGTCTCGCCGAGAGCCGCAGCTGTTAACGGTTCTCAGCTTTTGGCGTTTCCCCAACTTTTGAATTTGCAGGGGGGGACGCATTTGTACGCCCTCTTGGCGAAACGGTGGTGGTAATAGCAGAGGTCGTTCCGCCTGCTGCGCCTTGGTCGTGTTGCCGCCATGGTGGGCGGGCTCTGCTCGGTTGTCTGTGGTTCTCCGCTGCTCTGGGCTTCCGCGCTGAGATCTGCGGATGCTGCTGTGGCCATCTGTTCGCCGCAGGCGTTGATGAGTCGCTGCGCTTCTCGGGCCAGCGCGCGGAAGTCCTGCTGGGTGCTGCACCGCATGTTGACCAGCGTCCCTCTCATGTGTGGCAGCAGAGTGCTGAGGAAGATATGTTGGAAGAGGAAGTTGTCGTTGTCCTCTTTTTTAAGCTGCAGCATGTCCTCCATGAGGGCCTTGGGTCTGCATCCTCTGTGGCCGTAGATCGCCAGGATCTTCTCTGCTCTCTCCTCGGCTGAGGGGACGAAGTTCTCGACGATGGTCGCCTTAAGTTCTTTGTATTTGTCATGAGCGGGCGGCTGCTGGATTATGCTCCGCGCACATCTTGACGTGGCAGCGTCGAGTTTGGCGACGATGTGATAAAATTTTGTCTCATCCGCCGTTATGCCCGCTAGCGCAAACTGAGCCTCAGCTTGCTGGAACCACGAGCTCGGGTCGTCTCGCCAGAATTCTGGCAGCTTGACGGTGACGCCGCTTGTGTGGGCCGTCCCTGATGTGTCTGCCGGGTGAGAGCGCCTTTCTTCTGCTCTCACGGCGGGGCTGGGGATGGTGCTCGGTTGAGCCCTCTCTGTAGCTTCTGCCGTGGGGGAACGTCCTCCATCCGTTCCCCTGTCTGCGTGGGCGCCGGCGCTTGCCTGGGTCGCCTCTGATGAGTTAATCGCGGGAGAACGTCTCTGTTCCATCCTCACGTCTGGTCACCAGTGTAGGGAGTTAGAAATGAAGAAGCGACGTGGCTTTATAAATCAAAGTTTAATATCAGCTTCACCTCTCTAACATGTCTCATCTCGGTGCAGAAGCAGAATAAGGGTCGAGCGCAGTCAGACCTTCATACTTATACCCACACTCAACAAAAGACATTGCATATCAAAGCTAACATCCCGCATTAACATAATCCCCCCTCCATTGTCCTCCGTCTCCTCCACCTGACCCTGGGTGGTCAGGGAGATCGATCTGGTCTCCACCGCTGCGACTCTGTCTGCTCTTTGATCCTCGCTGGCGGTCGAGACCTCTTGTCCTGTTCATAGGCGTGAGGTCATTCCACATATGTAATCACTAAACATTCTAATATGTCTATACATATGTAGGTATGGAATATATGATTAATATAAGCCACATTGGGCTCTATTCATATTATGAAAATTGAAGGAAAATGGCATTTTCTGGGCATTGTTTTCTGGAAAATATCTCACAGAAGGACAAGGTGTTGGTTTATTATGAAATATGAACGCATAATTTATGCCAATACATCAGCTGACATTGGTCAGTCAAAGACATCAATAAACATAAAATCTAAATTTTTAAAGGAGAAATTGTTTTGGTTGAATATAAATTGGAATAAGAATAAAAATAAAATAAAGCAGCAGCAGTACAGAAGTGTAATCTGGCACGCTCATTCTACTCATTCTACATTTGAAAATGAAACTGAAGATCAACTTTCTGAATTTCACATTATTGAATTCTTGTTAGTGAAGCTTGTTGATTCACAGATCTAAACAGAAGAGTCGCAGTAGTGAAGCAGTTTGACTTCCTGTGTTTTGTGTAGGTCAAACTCATGTCCTCTTGTGTCTGGCACCTGGACTATGGCTGCAGGACATTTTGTTATATGGGAACTCCAAGGATCAGGTTTGGTTCAGCACAGTCTGACTGACTGAACCCTGGGGTGTTTGGCTTTGGGGTCAAAATCTGAGGCTACTTTTTTGGGTTTTGGGCCCTTGAAACAGTATAAGCCTTTTACAACATGTGTATGGGTTAGATTTGATATTGCTAGCATCATAAATTTCCAATAACATGGGAAATGAACTGGTTTGCAGTACTGTTCAAATGGGTGTTACATCCCTAACATCTCTAATATCCCTCTTTATGATGGTTCAGATGAATCAGGTCCCACACCTCCAGACTGACAAACAGTTTCTTCCCCTGGCCATTCGAACTGCAAACAGTCAGAGGCCCCACCCCCCTCAGTCCGAACGCTCACATGCACAGAACTGAGGACCTTTTTAATTATCACAATAACACACCTGTCTTTGCACCCCGCACTTTGATGTATATTGACCCATCCGTGAAACCCATCCATCCATCTTCTACCACTTTTCGGGAGGTCCGGGTCGCGGAGGCAGCAGTTCAAGCAGAGAAGCCCAGACTTCCCTCTCCCCAGCAACCTGCTCCAGCTCTTCAGAGAGGATACCAAGGCGTTCCCAGACCAGCTGGGAGACATAGTCTCTCCACCGAGTCCTGGGTCTTCCCCTGGGTCTCCTCCCAGTGGGACATGCCCGAAACACCTCAAGTGGGAGGCGTCCAGGAGGCATCCTAATCAGATGCCCATACCACTTCAACTGACTCCTTTCAATGTGGAGGAGCAGCGGTTCTACTCTGAGCCTCTCCTGGATGACTGAGCTCCTCACCCTTTCTCTGAGGGTGAGTCCAGCAATCCTACGGAGAAAGCTCATTTCAGCCGCTTGTATCCGCAATCTCGTTCTTTCGGTCATTACCCAAAGCTCGTGACCATAGGTGAGAGTAGGAACGTAGATTGACTGGTAAATCGACAGCTTTGCCTTAGAACTCAGCTCCCTCTTCACCACAACAGACTGGTACAACATCCGCATCACTGCAGATGCTGCTCCGATCCATCTGTCAATCTCTCGCTCCATTCTCCCCTCACTCGCGAATAAGACCCCAGGATACTTAAACTCCTCCACTTGGGGCAGGAGCCTGTCCCCAACCCAGAGAGGACAATCCACCTTTTTCCGGCTGAGGACCATGGACTCGGATTTAGAAGTACTGATTCTCATCCCAGCTGTTTCACACTCAGCGGCAAACCATCCCAGCAAGAACTGTAGGTCATTGCTGGATGAAGCCAACAGGACAACATCATCTACAAACAACAGAGATGAGATCCTGTGGTAACCAAGCATGACACCCTCCATTCCCTGGCTTCGTCTAGAAATCCTGTACATAAAAATTATTTACAGGATCGGTGACAAAGGGCAGCCCTGGCGGAGTCCAACTCTCACTGGGAATGAGTCGGACTGAGTGTTGGCAATACGAACCAAACTCTCACAACGGTTGTACAGAGACCAAATGGCTCGTAACAACGAGTCCGATACCCTATACTCCCAAAGCACCCCCCACAAAAAACCACGAGGGACACGGTCGAATGCCTTCTCCAAGTCCACAAAGCACATGTAAACTGGTTGGGAAAACTCCCACGAGCCCTCGAGAATTCTCAAGAGGGTAAAGAGCTGGTCCGATGTGCCATGGCCAGGACGAAAACCACATTGCTCCTCCTGAATCCAAGGTTCGACCAACGGCTGGACTCTCCTCTCCAGTACCTTGGCATAGACCTTCCCAGGGAGGCTGAGGAGTGTGATCCCTCGAAAGTTGGAGCATACCCTCTGGTCCCCTTTTTTGAAGACAGGAACCACCACCCCGGTTTGCCATGCCAAAGGCACTGCCCCGACCTCCACGCAATGTTGCAGAGGCGTGTCAACCATGACAGCCCTGCAACATCCAGGGCCTTGAGGTACTCAGGGCAAATCTCATACACCCCCAGGGCCTGGCCACCAAGGAGATTTTTAACCATCTTGTTGACCTCAGCCCCTGTGATAGGCGAGTCATCCCCCTTGTCCACAAGCCCTGCTTCCTCTGTGGAAGGCGTATCAGTGGGGTTGAGGAGATCCTCAAAGCATTCCTTCCACCGCCTGATGATATCCCCAGTTGAAGTCAACAATGCCCCATCCGCACCATACACAGTGTGGACAGGGAGCTGCTTCCCCCTCCTGAGCCGCTGGACAGTTTGCCAGAATCTCGTCGAGGCCGACCGAAAGTCTTGTTCCATGGCCTCACCGAACTCCTCCCATACCCGGTTTTTCTTGGCCTGCTAGTACACCTCAGCTGCTTCGGGAGTCCCACAAGCCAACCAAGCCTGACAGGATTCCTTCTTCAGCATAATGGCCCCCCTCACCACTGGTGTCCACCACTTGGTTCGGGGGTTGCCACCATGAGATGCACCGACGACCTTGCGGCTGCAGCTCTGGACTGCCGCTTCAACAGTAGAGGTGGAGAACATGGCCCATTCAGACTCCATGTCTCCAGACTCCCTCAGAATATGGTTGAAGTTCTTCCGAAGGTGGAAGTTGAAGACCTCCCGGACAGGGGCCTCAGCCAGACGTTCCCAGCACACCTTCACTATACCTTTGGGTCTACCAGGTCTGAATTGCATCCTCCCCTGACATCGGATCCAACTCACCACCAGGTGGTGATCAATTGACAGCTCTGCACCTCTCTTTACCCGAGTGTCCAAGACATGTGGTCATAGGGTGTCCTGGTGCCAGGTGCACATGTGGACACCCTTATACTTGACCATGGTGTTCGTTATGGACAAACTGTGGTTAGCACAGAAGTCCAATAACTGAACACTACTCGGGTTCAGATCGGGCAGGCCGTTCCTCCAATCACCCCCCTCCAGGTTTCACTGTCATTGCCCACGTGTGCATTGAAGTCCCCCAGTAGGACAATGGAGTCTCCAAGAGGAGCACCCTCCAGCACCCCAGTCACAGACTCCAAAAAGGGCGGGTACTCTGAAACATCATTTGGTGCATAGGCACAAATGATGGTCAGGACCCATTTCCCAACCCGAAGGCGCAGGGAAGCAACCCTTTCGTCCACCGGGGAAAACTCCAATATAGAGGCAGCAAGGTGGGGGGATACAAGAATACCCACTCCTGCTCATCGCCTCTCACCCGGCAACTCCAGAAAAGGCCAAGCTCCAGCCCCTCTTCAGGAGACTGGTTCCGGAATTGGAGCTGTGTGTTGAGGTAGGCCGACTATATCTAGCCGGTATCTCTCAACCTCGTACAACAGCTCAGGCTCCTTCCCCACCAGAGACGTGACATTCCACATACCAAAAGCCAGTTTAGAAAGCTTGGGATCAGTCCGCCAAGGTCTCCGCCTTTGACCGCCACCTAATCCACATAGCACCAGACACCCATGATCCCTCCTGCAGGTAGTGAGCCCACTGGAAGGCGGACCCATGTAACTCCTTTGGGCTGAGCCCGGCCGGGTCCCATGGGTGAAAACCCGGCCACCAGACGCTAGCCATCGAGCCCCTCCCACAGGCCTGGCTCCAGGGTGGGGCCTCGGTAACCCCATACCGGGTGGGTACACTGAGTCCTTGATCTAGAATTTATCATGAGAGTCTGTTGGATCGTACTTAGTCTGGCCCTTCACCCAGGACCAATTTGTCTTGGGTGATCCTATCAGAGGCAAATTGCCCCGAACAACATAGCTCCTGGGATCACTGGGGCACGCAAACCCCCCACCACGATAAGGTAATGATCCATGAGGGGATCCGTGAAATCACTACCATGTATATTTTCCATAATCCTTGGGCCATTTTACTCAATTGTGTGTTCTGCACTCTGCACTCTTATCTACAGTATATAGTTCCATCCGTGAAGCCACTATCATGCCTGTGAATACAGTATTTCCATAGTCCTGGGCTATTTTTATTTCAGTCGTGTGTTCAATCATGTGTTCTGTAACCGTGTTTTATCTAATCCTTCTCTCTTACTTTATTGCACAGTAGCCTGGTGGAGCACCCACAATTTTGTTGTACTGTACTACTGTACAATGACAATAAAGCCTATTCTATTCTATTCTATTCTATTCTATTCTATTCTATATGTCAGTTATGATCACATTAATTGTATTCTAGAGAGGCTTAACATGTCGACTAAATAAATGGAATTCCTGACCAGAGGTGTGTAATAATTTGCTACAGTTAGTCAAGTAACCTTCCCACAAAATGGTACTTTACTCAGTAGTTTTACTGTAGGATATGTTTTACCCCATGGCCTCTAAAAGGCTGGTGGGATATTTTCTTCGCCTCTCTGAGCGGATGGGCGGTGGCAGCAACACCCACCTTGTAAACGCAATAACTAGAGAAAGAAATGATGTAGGCTTTTGATATTGATACCATAGTTGTATCTAGAAGAAAGCTTGGAAGAGTTTGAATTTTGGTGGCCTTGAACTCAAAGTCAAGGTCAGAGGTCAATTTTTCAAAAGAATTCAGCTTAATTAAATTCAGAAACAAAATGACGTAAATGCTTCACATTGATACCATAGTTTTATCGTTGAAAAATGTGGGATAAGTGCAAATTTTAGCAACCTTGATCTTGGGTCAAGGTCAGAGGTCAACTCTCAAAAACCCTTGTAAATGTAATAACTTGTGAATGAAATGACCTAGGCTAGTCATACTGCTCTCATTTTTGTTCTCGTCAATGATCTTGTCCAATTGATCATACCCTAAGTTTTGATTTCACTGATTTGGGAAGTGGATGGAAATATGCTTGTTTATACTGTAATACCTTGTCCCTATATTACTGCATCTTTAATAATTTTAGGGATTTTTAATTAAAATCATTGACCCTGGCTACATGGCCGCAATAATCCAATAACTGGGAATAACCAGATAATGGCAATAATCCGATTTTACATGTTTACATGTGTTGTATAAATGGATTATTGGACAACAAACTACACATGTTTGTGATTTCTCATAACCTGATTATTCTGTTTCCGACAACTTGAATAGTCAGATAATTCCAGAAAGCTGATTATAATCAGTTTATTAGTGTGAATATAAACGTAGGCAATGTTATTCTATTTTGACTCAGAAAATAATTTATTACCGTTTTCTGTGCCTTTATTATTTGAATTATATGTGGATGCATTTTTTTTTCTTCAGCTTAAAAAAGTTGCAAATTTACAAGTAAAAAATGGTAAAGATATGACAAAAGGGCCACAAATTTACAAATGAAAGTTAAAAACTTGTGTGGAAAAAAATCACTAAACTTTCACAAAATGTTGCAAATTTATAAGAAAATGTTTATTTAATATTTTATTTAAAAAAATCTCCTGTTCTCTTGCACAAAAGTTGAACATCTGTGCAAAAAAGTGTATATTTACAGTACAAAGTAGTAAATTTACATGAAGAAAGTCATTTAGAGAAAGAAACTTGGAAATTTATTGGAAGAGTCACAAATTTAGGAAAACACTAATCAATGAGAGCAAAGACATTACTCACCACTGGAGTAAATTTGTAGTAAATAGTTTTCACATTCTTACTCTTTTTTTGTGGCCATTCGTACTTGTACTTTCATAATTAATATAAAGTAACAATACTTGTACTTGGTTCCTCTACCCCCCTCCTTCCTGTACATGTAATAATTAACTGAAATAAAACCTTTCAATGTGCCTGTCACTGCAGCTGCTTTGTATAGAGCTGAGAAAACAGATGGCATCTGGCTAATTATTAATCAGGCTTTAATGACATTATAGAAGGATCCTATTTTTCAGAAGAAACTTTTCCCCTGTTAACTGAAGAAAAAACTTTACAATTATATTTTGAATTTTGACTTGATTAAAGATTCCAAATGAAACAGCCTGCTGATTTTTCTCATGAACACATTTTCATGTTCATATAACCCAACCTTTTGGCAACTTAATTTCTTTTGAAACTTTTTTCTTTTTTAATAATTACGTCCTGTTTATCTGCAGTCATTCAAGTCACAGAACACTTACTGCGCCTCTCTCAAAATCATTATACAGAGGTTTGTCCAGCAGTGTCCTCTCGCTGCAGCGCTCTGTGCCCACCAGCGTGATGTAGATATAGTCATCTGTCCCAGCAAACCACTGGTTCCCTGTGGCAATGGTTACTGTATAAGAAGGCATGGCATGGGATGGAGAGGAATCCAGAAATGTTCAAACACTCCCGAGGATGAATAAATCTGTAGAAGCCCAGTTCAGCTACAACCCAAGAAAGGTTCAATAATTTAGTAGAGATAAGTTCCCCTTGTAGTGTAAAACTTCTTCACCATTATGCACTCTTCACTTCCCCCACATCTGTTGAAAAACATCACGTTTTTGTGTGCAATCAGGAAACAGAGGGAGGTGCAGCTGGTCTTTGTGGTATGTGGTTGATCTCTCCATTGTGAATGAGGTCAGAATAATTCCACCGTCCATCATCCACCTGTTATCAGAGGTGGTTCATGGAAGATATGGACACAGGGAGGATGTCTTATTCCCAAAAGTCACATCAAGCACACATTTTTTGTCTGCTATTCTATTGCTCTTATGCAAAGAAAACAGCATTTATCAGAGTCTTAATGTGGGCTGCTAACTGTACTCAACAGATGATGAATGAAAAAACATGTGTAGCATGACTTTAATACACCACATTTACCAGTCAAATTAGTGTGTAGCCATCAAACAACAACAGCACTGTAGTTTCAGGGAAATAAATGCAAATGCATCAGAGAGCCCCTCTGAGGATTTACAGAAGAAACTCTAATATAAAGGGATGTGTGTGACAAATATAACGTGGCTCTTTCTCTTAATTTACAGTTGGTGACAAGTCAAGGACATCATTTACAAATCTGCAAAGTAAAGACACCCTACATGATTTTAAGAAGATGGTCTGTAATGAATGTAATGGCAGACAAAACCCAGAGACAGCTCCAGACCAAGTGTAGACCAAGTGTTTTGTTTGCCATCAAAACAGCCAATTCAGTTCCAGTTTCAGATCATGCTTCTTTAGAACATAATTTTAATCAGACATCATCCTCCCATACATGCTAACACAACGTTTCTCCTGAAAAACTGCCATAATTCAAAGTTATCAGATAACGCAACACACACAGCCAAAAGACAACAAACCCCCAACTGACCTGGCAATCCATAAACCGAGGCACTCAATTGATCTCTGTGGAGGCCAGTTAGCTGTCACGAAAATGTCAAGACAGGGTGGTGCTCAGCCGAGAAAGAGTAAGAAAACTACACATGAAGTTAGACCAAGGAGGTTTTATTTCTCTGAAAAATTACAACCTCCTTGGTCATTCACTTAAATTAGACAATCAAACTTGGGAAGAATAGTCAGAAATTAAAGTTAAGCAAAAGTAATGTTACCTTATGATGTTAATTACTCAAGTATAAAAGTAAATAAGACCAAGTTTGATGCCAAAGGCGGACCTTTTTTTTGGGGGGGCATAGTAACTCATTTGGGGGCATTTTCTAATGACATAAATATTGGAATTAACTTTAGTTATCTTACCTTACATTCATAAGGCAGTGTTTTCAGGGCTATTCAGATGTTTCAAGAAAAATTAGCATAATTTTCAAAATTATAGGCTATATGTACTACGCAGTACCAGTGTTACTAGGGGTGTAATGGTGCATGTATTCCTCTTTGAATTTTTCGTATGCCATGCATGGTCAACAGGCAGGGGTGCCCCCATGAGGGGCCAGGGGGGCCATGGCCCCCCCTGCCACCACTTGGGGCCCCCCCAGCGGCCACCCCTGGTCCCTGCAAGCAGATGGTCTAACATAATTTTATAACTTGTTTTTCTGTCATATTTTACATATAGTAGATGTTTAAGAATAAATGATCTGTGCTGTATATTATTAACAAATATTAACAAAATACAGCAAAGTAGGACAGATCACACTGTCAAGGTACATTCAGACCAAACGCAAATGGGCATGCAGCGTGATTACATTTTAAATTGATTTTGATGTGCTACCCCAAGATTTTCAGTGGACCCCATGTGCCCCCTCTCCCCCATGAAACATTTCTAGAGGTGCCCCTGTCTACAGCGTCTATATCAGGGATGGGCAACTAGCGGATGTCATCCACTGCAGCCCACTAGTCCATTTTAAAAAAATCACTTATTTATTTATATCCCCTTTGAACATATTTGAATTGCATTCTTAAATGCAGTTATAAAGTCTGCCAGCAGAAGGAACTCTAATCGAAACCTAGGTGCCATGTGGAAGTGGTCCAGCAAGAGTGAAGGAGCCACAGATAGGACCAGTGTGCCCCGGAGTATGTCTTTTAAGATATGTACGTACTGTATGTGTTGCATGCTGAGACCACATTAATAGGCTGTCAACTGCAATAAATGTACAGCGTAGGCTGCTTTTAAAAAACAATACATGCTACAGCTCCTTACTGAGGAGTATTTACAAGTTTCAAATTGAAAGCAAATTTATATAAGAAACAACAAATTTAGGACAGAAAAACTCACTACTTTAGAAAAAAAAAACCCAGTACAACTAAAAAGTTATAAATTTTTAAATAAAATGATACAAATTTATCAGTAGATGCTTGAACATCTAATACAAAAATAAAATATGGATTTGCAAAAATAAATGACTAATTTAAACCAGAAATGTAGCATATTTAAGATAAGATAATATAAGATAAGATAAGATAAGCCTTTATTAGTCCCACAATGGGGAATTTCCAGGATTGCAACAGCACAGGGATAGCAACACTCAGAGCAACAATCAGAAGGCAAGAACAAAAACAAGAGCAGCGAGTATACATATGTACATATAAATATAAATATATATATAGAGAGAGACACACAGTGCGGAGCATTGTAGCTAGATGGGACAGCTATATAAATATATAAACACAGTGTGGAGCATTGTAGCTGGATGGAATGAATATGTGAATATATAAACACAGCGCGGAGCATTGTAGCTAGATGGAATAATATGTAGATATATAAACACACACAGTGCGGAGCATTGTAGCTGGATGGAATAAATTTATGAATATATAAACACAGTGCGGAGCATTGTAGCTAGATGGAATAAATATGTAGATATACTGTATAAACACACAGTGCGGAGCATTGTAGCTAGATGGAATAAATATGTAAATATATAAACACACACAGTGTGGAGCATTGTTGCTAGATGGAATAAATATATAAACACAGTGCGGAGCATTGTAGCTAGATGGAATAAATATGTAGATATATAAACACACACAGTGCAGAGCATTGTAGCTAGATGGAATAAATATTTAAATATATAAACACACACAGCGTGGAGCATTGTTGCTAGATGGAATAAATATATAAATATATAAACACACACAGTGCGGAGCATTGTAGCTAGATGGAATGAAACAGCACAACCGTCTACTTAGTTATCCTACATGGTATGATTATGTACCCATACATATTCTCACCGTCCATAGCGACCGGTATTTTCCTAGTTGTATACCGGAGGGGACCATTGTGTAAGTCTATTGCGTCTTTTGCATTCAATACTATTAGGTTGTCACGTCTTTTTGCTATCTCTGCGAGCAGCCCTGCTTAGGTTGTACAGTCTGACAGCCGTAGGTAGGAAGGACCTACGAAACCTCTCGGTTGTGCACCTAGGATGATGTAGTCTGCTGCTAAATGAGCTCCTCAGTGCATTCAGTATGTCCTTCATAGGGTGGAACTCGGACTCCAGCAGAGATGACAGTTTAGCCACCATCCTTCTCTCTCCCATCTCCTCCACTGGGTCAAGGTGCTGCCCCAGGACAGAGCTAGCTTTCTTGATCAGTTTGTTCAGTCTCTTCCTATCGGCTGCTGTAATGCCACTGCCCCAGCAGACCACTCCAAGAGTGATGGCTGATGCCACCACCGTGTCATAGAATGTCTTCAGCAGCGCCCCTTGTACACCAAAAGACCTGAGTCTCCTCAGTAGGAACAGCCTGCACTGTCCCTTCTTGTAGAGTGCGTCAGTATTGTGTGACCAGTCTAGTTTATTGTTCAGATGAACACCCAGGTACTTATAGGATGTCACCATCTCGATGTCTGTTTCCTGTATTTTTACTGGTGCTGTGAGGGGTTGTCCTTGCCTGCGGCAGTCCACCACCAGCTCCTTAGTTTTCCTCGCGTTGATCTGGAGGCAGTTCCGATGGCACCGGTCCACGAAGTCCTGGATAAGCCTTCTGTACTCAGCTTCATCTCCATTGGAGATGAGGCCAACGATCGCAGAGTCGTCAGAGAACTTCTGTAGATGGCAGTGTGTTGTGTTGTGTGAGAAGTCCGCAGTATAAAGGGTGAACAGGAAGGGAGCCAAAACCGTTCCCTGGGGGGCCCCCGTGCTACCGATGATCATGTCGGACACACAGTCCCGGGTTCTCACAAACTGTGGCCGGTTTGTGAGGTAGTCCAGGATCCATGATGACAGGTGCTGGTCCACCCCTGCGCACAGCAGCTTGTCCTTCAGGATCATCGGTTGGATGGTGTTGAAAGCACTGGAGAAGTCAAAGAACATGATCCTCACCGCATTCCCGGGCTTCTCCAGGTGGGACAGAGAACGGTGAAGGAGGAAGATCACCACATCCTCCACCCCAATGCCATTCTGGTAGGCAAACTGGAGTGGATCCATCGCTGGTCCCACCAGGGGGTGGAGGTGAGCAAGGAGCAGTCTCTCCAGGGTCTTCATCATGTGGGACGTCAAGGCCACTGGTCTGTAGCTGTTCAGATCTTTGGGGTGGGAAGTCTTTGGTACAGGTACCACACAAGATGTTTTCCACAACTGTGGTACCCTCCCCAGCTTCAGGCTCAGATTGAAGATGTACTCCACAATCCCACACAGCTGGTCTGCACAGGACTTGAGGAGCTTTGCGCTGATGCCGTCCGGTCCCGACGCCTTCCCCGGCTTGATCTTCCTCAGCTCTATCCTCACCTGGGTCTTAGTGAGGGTCATGTTGGGGGGCTGTGTGTTGGGAGTGTGGGGTTGTTGGTGGAGTGGGGAGTGGGCAGCAGGACTTGATGTCTTTAGAGACAGCAGTGGTTGTGCAGTCAGGGGGGAGGGCGGTTGGTCAGACCTATTGAAAAACAGATTCAGATTGTTCGCCCACTCCCTGCCCCCCATGGCCTGGGGGGGAGGTATTCTGGAGCCCAGAGATGGTTTTAAGGTTTCTCCAGACCCCGCTGATGTCGCTCTGTTGCAGCTTGTCCTCCATCTTCTTCCTGAAGCTGTCCTTGCCTTCTCTGATCTTTCTCCTCAGCTCCCTCTGTACGGACTTCAGCATCTCCCTGTTCACCGACCTGAAGATCCTCTTCTTCTCTCTCAGAAGTGCTTTTATCTCAGGGTTGATCCAGGGTTTGTTGTTTGAGCAACACCGTATGGTCTTGGTGGGAACGGTGTTGTCCACACAGAAGCTGATGTAGTCCGTGATGGTGTGAGTGAGGCCATCGATGTCCTCACCATGTGGATCGCAGAGCTGCTCCCAGGCGGTGGTTTCAAAACAGCCCTTTAGAGCGTCCATTGCCTCCTCAGACCATAACTTCACTGTGCGCATGGCCGAAGGTTGTCTGTACACTAGGGGTTTGTACACCGGCCGGAGATGAACCAAGTTGTGATCCAATCTCCCGAGTGGGGGGAGTTGTGATGAGGTGTATGCCTCCTTAGTGTTTGCGTAGAATAAGTCCAGTGGGAGACAGTGAAACATGGTTGAAATCGCCTGAGATGAGGAGAAGAGCATCTGGGTGTTCTGTCTGCAGCCTGCCAGTTACTGAATGGATGACGTCACGCGCTGTACCAGCGTTCGCCGTCGGATTTGCATAAATAACAATGCAGATCACGTGTGAGTATTCCCTCGGGAGATATGTAGGCCGCACGCTAACAGCTAGCAACTCGATGTCTTTGCTGCAGTGTTGTTGTTTAACAGTGATATGTCCCGGTCTGCACCAGTTGTTGTTAACATACATTATCACTAACACTAGTTAGTCCCGGTCTGCACCAGTTGTTGTTAACATACATTATCACTAACACTAGTTAGCTTAATGCTACCTGAAGCGATTGCTAAGCTAACACTAGTTAGCTTAATCCTGGCGCCAGTCTCTAAATAACTACCTACAGCGATCGGATATACCTCCGGTGGATTACCCCTTTGATCGCTTTTATCCGGCCACTGTGAGTAAACTGACCAGCGATTCCAGCGCTTCCTTGTGATTCACTGATGTGCCCTACCTGAAGCGATTGCTAAGCTAACGCTAGTTAGCTTAATGCTGGCGCCAGCCATTCCACCTAACACCAGCCTGAATCAAAGCCCAGCTGCGAGGCCCAGCGGGGATACTACCAGGCAGGCGGCTATTTGTTTGACGGGGCTCAGCAGAGATTTCACCCAGGCAGACGGCGGTAGGCGGCGGTGCCCAGCGGAGGACTTACCGTGACTGCAGCGGCGGTGTGCGACGAGACTACCCGAAGCGATTGCTAAGCTAACGCTAGTTAGCTTAATGCTGGCGCCAGTCATTCCACCTTACACCAGCCTGAATCGAAGCCCAGCTGCGAGGCCCAGCGGAGATACTACCAGGCAAGCGGCTATTTGTTGACGGGGCTCAGCAGAGATTTCACCCAGGCAGACGACGGTAGGTGGCGGTGCCTAGCGGAGGATTTACCGTGACCTCAGCGGAGCTCGGTGGCAGCGGCGGTGTGTGACGAGACTCGGTTGGAGGAGCGGGACGGGAGACCAGTTACGGCGACTATGAGCAACGAGACCAGCAACGGAAGGGGCTAGTTGGCTAGCTGAGGCCCAGCTGGATTCGAGGACGATCGGATCAGATTCTGGCGATATAAGCAGAATTTATTTTACTATCCACAGATTTTCCTTTTCCTTCTTTCCAAGAAGGACTGAAGATGGCTGCCACCGGATTAAAAAGTGGGCTGATGGGCACCACTAATAAGCCTTCTCTACTTCTCTACTTCCTCTTCGTTTTGTCTTTGTGTGTCTGGACCTGCAACAAGAAGGATTTTCCGACAAACTCAACCAAAGGTGAAGTTAAAAAGTTTTATCTGTATGGATTTGGGCTTGGACATCTCACCCTACACTCTATGTGGTCTTTAAAAGCCCTGAGCAAAAACTTCCAAATTAAGGCAAACATGGCTGTTAAGCAAAAATCACAATATGGCAGAGGATATACAGTTAAAGTTCTGTTAGTTCTGCTACTTCTGGCAGGAGATATTCACCTTAACCCTGGACCTGCCACTATTAAACAGCAGACCACTGGGTTAGCACAAAACCGAGCTGTACAAAAGCAAAAACAACATTTATTTTTCCAAACTGTTAATCATGCACGAGTTCTTTGGGACACCAAGGCTAAACCAAAGGGGATCCTCGGCGGTCATTTAAACATACGGAGCATAATCCCCAAAAGAGATGAGATTTCGGTGTTGCTGTTGGACTCAAATCTGGACTACCTTTGTCTCTCAGAAAGCTGGCTACACAGTAACATAGACACTAATATGATCGATATTGTGGGCTACCAGTGTTTTAGAAAAGACAGGCAGGTAGGGAGGGGAGGAGGTGTTTTAATTTACATCAAAGAGAAATATAAATGTCAACTGGTTGATTTGAATACTTCACTTGAATGTTTAGCTGTTAATGTATGTCTCTCTCCGGTAATGAATTTCAACATTGCAGTAGTGTACAACCCACCGTCACACAACTCTTCCTTTTATAATGAATTAAGTGATCTGGTTAAACAACTTGAGAAGAACAGAGAAACAATAATTCATGGTGACTTTAATATCAACTGGTCTGATAAAAAAGACAAACAAAAACTGAAAAGCCTCATGACTAAATTTAATTACCAGCAAATCATCAAAGGACCCACCAGGATAACCAAACAATCCAGAACACTTATTGACATGGTATTTACTAATAAACCAGAACGAATAACCAGAACCTATAATCTTGTAACTGGTCTCTCAGATCATAACATGGTTCTTGCTGTCAGGAAACTTACTAAAAAGCGACTACAGTATTTTGGGGGAGTCGATATTGACAAATCAAATTTTATTATCCCCAAATCAAAAAATGAGGAGTTTGAACATTACTTAGAGAATCAAAATTGGGAGCAGCTCATGTCAACATGTGAAGTAGATGATTGTTGTAATTTTATAACTGCAACAATCACAAAGTCTATAGAAAAATTTTCAAAGCAAATTAAAAGTAGACAACAGAAGATTAGCCTACCATGGTTAAATAATGAAATAAGAAAACTTATGAAGAGGCGAGACTATGCACTGAAAACATCACTAACCTCCAAACTACAAAATGATCACCTTGTGTACAAAAGTTTAAGAAATAAAGTGGTACATGAGCTGCGAAAATCAAAAATATCTTATTACAATAAACTGATAGATCATGCAAAGGGTAACAACAGTTCCCTATGGAGGCATTTAAATAACTTAACTAATAAAAAAAACGATCAGAAGGGGGTAAAGGAACTTAGAATCAATGGCAAGACCGTCAGTGACAAGGCTACTTTGGCAAATGAATTTAATTCACACTTTGTGGGCTCTGTGGAAGACTTAACAAAAATTTTTGTGCTGCCAAATGTGCTCAACAACACAAATTCCATACTCCCAACAGATACTTTTCACATCGATGAGGTAAATGAGAAGTTAATTGCTGGTATTGTTAAAACACTGTCAAACTCAAAAACTAGTGATATCTACAATATGAGCACCTCCTTTCTCAAAATGCACAGCAAAATATTAATCAAACCACTGACTCATCTCATTAATCTCTCCATTAGGTCTAGTACATTTCCATCTGGCTGGAAAAAAGCTGTCGTCATACCAGTTCATAAATCAGGCAGTAAAGACGATATATGCAATTACCGCCCAATCTCTATCTTACCAGTCCTATCTAAGGTTCTTGAAAAAGTTGTAGCTACACAGCTGATAGACTACTTACAAGACAGTCAACTTCTTCATCCACATCAATTTGGTTTTAGACCAGGATACTCAACAGAAACAGCAAATTGTTGCCTTATTGAAAACGTCAAACAGTCCTTGGACAGGGGTAATGTGGTAGGAGCTGTTTTTCTAGATCTCAAAAAGGCTTTCGATACTGTAAACCACAGTTTGCTTTTATCCAAAATGGTATCTTTTAACTTCTCCCCAAATACATTAGAATGGTTTGCATCTTATCTCCAGAATAGAGAACAGTGTGTAAAAGTTCACCAGGATAAATCCTCATTTTTAAACAACCGCATGGGTATCCCACAAGGGTCCATTCTTGGTCCTTTACTTTTCAGCATTTTTATTAATGACTTGCCGTTACACTGCTCAGCTGCAACATGCCAACTTTATGCAGATGATGCAGTTATTTACACAGCTGCCAAGACTCCAGCACAGGCTGCAGTTGTACTGTCTACAAGTATGGTTGATGTCCAAGAGTGGCTCCTCAAGAACCATCTATTGCTGAACCTTCAGAAAACAGTCTCAATGTGCTTTTCAATCAAAAAATGTAACCTGCAACATTTTAAAGTTAATATACATGATCATGACATCAGTTTAGCTACAGAATTCAAATACCTTGGCATTGTACTAGATCCTCAACTCAAATTTAATCTTCATATAAAGAAAATTTCAAAAACAGTAAAAAAAAATCTGAACTGCTTTAAATTAATTAGATATTACATACCTTACGAAGCAGCTGCACTGTATATGCATTCTATGGTTTTTTCTCATATATCATACTGTTTGACAGTCTGGGCTCAAGCAGCCCCTTCCACAATAAGACATATAGGTTCATTATATAATCAAACCCTAAAAATCTTGGACAAAAAGCCCATTAGGTGGCATCACTGTAATGTTTTAAAAAAATACAACCTATTGAGTTTTGAGAGCTTCATTGACCTCTGTCTTCTGAAATTAACGTTCAAATGTTTCCATAAATCAGCACCCGAGCCACTTGCTGGTTTCGTCCAAAGACAGGACAGCAGCAGAGCCACCAGGAGTTCTGTTAACAATAACTGTAAAATATTCCACCGCAGAACCACATTTGGACAAACAGCTTTCTCTATAAAGGGCAGTCACATCTGGAACACAATGCCAAATGAAATTAAAATAATAACGGACTTTAAAACATTCACTAAAAATGTTAAAAACTGGCTGAAAAATAAACAAAATGAAAAATAAACAAGAATGTACTCATGTATGAATTATTTGTCTGCAAAGTGAGAGTGAATGAAGGGAAGGAATAAATGTGTTTGTTTATAGTGAGTGACGGAGGGAGGAAGGCCTGAAATAGGCAAATGTGAGTTATGTTATATGTGTTAAATGTGAGTCAGGCTGTTATATTTGTGTATTTATAATATTTATGTTAAAGGTGAGTCAGGCTGTTATATTTGTGTATTTATAATATTTATAATATTTATAATTGTGTATTTATAATTTTTCTGCATTGATGTATGTGGTTATTGTGTATATTTTTATCTTGATTCTTTTTTCTAAAGCCCATCCAGGGACAAGAGTTGCAAATTAGCAAATAGCTATACACTCTATGTGCAACACATCAGATTGATTGTCTTTGATTAATTGTCTATGTTTATTGCACTGTCCCTGTCAAATAAACTAATCTACTACTACTCCACCGCCCCTTGTTTTGCCACTGTCTGATGTTCGGTCTGCCCGTATCGCGTGGAAACCCTCCAGTTCAATGTTAGCATCTGCTGCTAGTCCTGATAGCCAAGTCTCTGTGAATAGAAACAGGCTACACTCCCGGTATATGCTATCGTAGCGGGAGATAGCCGCTAACTCATCTACCTTTCCCAGTATCAATCGTACATTCCCCATAACAACGGATGGGAGGGTGGTCTGTATCTTATATTTCTTGCCCGCCGCCTTACTCCAGCATGGCACCCACGTTGTTTTTGCCTCAGTTCTCCCGGTATGTCGAGTTTTTCTGTTAGTGGCGGTTGAGTGCTAGCAGCTCTTCCCTGCTGTACCGTCTCCTGCTATAAACAGTGGCTCCGTCCACCGGCTCGGGAGACATTTGGGGCGATCTGTGTGTCCGTGATATATATGGAGTGAAAGGTGTGCCGGATCAGAAAGTTGTCACCGGATCAAAAGAGAGAGGAAGAAAAAAAGACTCAGAACTGAGCCGCTGTTGCAAAAGGCAGCCGACTCATGTGGCGCCGGAAGTCAAAAAAAAAAAAAATTATCAGTAAAACCTATTTTTTTACTCTGATTATTTTCTTCTAATATTTTAAAACATTTTTCTTCATCATCATATTTCCGTTTCTTCTTGGCTTTTTTGCTAATTATCGTCCATAATTTGTCGTGGTTCAAGTGCTGATTTCGTCCATGCTCGGGCCATGCAGTATTTTCCTCCCAGCTGATGTGTGTCCCCGATGGCTCTCCGAGCTCTTATTGTGACAGCGCTCGGAGGGGCTTCCGGCTGTCAGAACTCCGCTCTGACAGCTGGGTTGCATTAGCAATTGCCATCAGCTGTCCCAACTGAGCCCTATTTAAGGGATCAGCTAAGGGCTGAGCATCGCTGCAGTCTCCATCAGAGGTTCCTCGTCTGTTCCGTCAGACATTCCTCGTCCAGCCTCTGTGCTGATTACTCCATTATCTGTAAGTGTGTTCCTTGTGTATCTGTTCCTCCTTGTCATTGCCTGAGTTATTGTGATAGTGTGGACTGGCTCATCATCATCATTATCATCATCATCATCATCATCCTTCCCCCAACTCATCTCCACCGGGGGCCGTTGGGATTCTCGATATTTAGCCCGACTAGCCCTTGTCTTCACCCTCTCCAGGGAGGCCGTCTTCAATTTTTCCCCTGCGGTCCTTGTGGCTGAGTGATGTGGGTCGGCCGCCTGGTGAGCTTTTTCGCTGGTTCAGCGCTCTAGGTCGGCCACCCGACGTATTGTGCTTCCTACTGGGTGACCTGGTTCGGCCACCGGAGGTTCCGTCTCTCTGGGCTTGGGACTGGGGTAGGCCGCCCGAACGCTCCCTTTCCCCCTTATTGACTATCTGAACATTGGACGCAGGGAGACCACCAGAACTGTTTGTGTATTATTGGACTCTGCCTGCCGTCATCCCCGTGTGTTTCCAATTTCCATTAAATATTAAGGTCGCTCGGGTGTATTGTCATTTGCTCTATTTGGACATGTGTATTCTCCACCGTTTAGCGTGCTTTTTTTTTTTCTCTCCCCTCCCCTGTCTGAGGGATGATTTGTATCTACCTCTTTGTGTCTCATGGGCCTGTGTATTTTAGTTTTAGGCCTCCTTCTGTTATTTGCATTTTTTTGTCCGGTCTATGTACCATCTGTGCGTTATGGAGTATTGTGTTTTTCTTTTTACCATGCTCTGTAATTGCTTCATTTGTTCCCTGTGTTTTTTGTCTTTCCTGGTTCTCACCCTCCAGGCCTTTCCCCCATCCTCCCACCCTGGGTGGGGTGGGGTGGGGCTTGGGTGTCATACGGCGTCCTGAGTTCGCTGCCTCAGGGGGGAGTACTGTCGTGGTTCGAGCGCCGATTTCGTCCGCGCTCGGGCCATGCAGTATTTTCCTCCCAGCTGATGTGTGTCCCCGATGGCTCTCTGAGCTCTTATTGTGACAGCACTCGGAGGGGCTTCCGGCTGTCAGAGCAGAGCTCTGACAGCTGGGCTGCATTAGCGATTGCCATCAGCTGTCCCAGCTGAGCCCTATTTAAGGGATCAGCTAAGGGCTGAGCATCGCTGCAGTCTCCGTCAGACTCCGTCAGAGGTTCCTCATCTGTTCCGTCAGACATTCCTCGTCCAGCCTCCGTGCTGATTACTCCATTATCTGTAAGTGTGTTCCTTGTGTATCTGTTCCTTCTTGTCATTGCCTGAGTTATTGTGATAGTGTATTTTAGCCCCCCGTGGCTCATTACTTTATCGTTATTCCACCTTTAATAAACTGTGCAAACTCACCCGCTGGCCTATAGCGCCTCTTATTGATGGCTTGTGAGGGCCGTCCCATGACAGAATTTCTCTTTGCTTATCATTTTGATGGAGAGTTTTAAAAATTAGTTCATGATATATTTTTTTTTTTTTACCAGTAATTTTAATTCTAATATGATAAAACACTGAGTAGCTTTTATTTTTATTTTCATTTTCATTTTCAGTTTTAATTGTGAAACGTTTTGACTTTGAAGAAAATACCCCCCATACGGTTCACATGTAAATCTGGCCCTTGGGAAGTGAGGGAAAAAAAAACTTGTGGCCTCTTAGGTATTCCCCATACTAACATGGTGGCAATGGGCAGCACGGACGTGACATCGAGCGCACGGGTGATGTCAGTACGTCGTGCCTATTTAGGAGGACTGTTGATGGGAGCCGTCCTCTTTGGCACTCCAACTCTGTACAGCCGCATATTATGTATGGCAATACCTGGGTGAAGGATGAGGCACGATGATGGTTGGTGAACACAGCTTTATTGACCTATGTACAAAGTACAGCACACAGCAGGCACTGGCAAAGGCATCCGGCAAAGAGGCCGTAAGATGGATGCCCCCTGCCTTACATAGGGCGGTGCAGTGATGTGACGGGAAGTACACGTCACCACACTGCACTTGACAATAATGTACCGTTTTCTATATATCACCCCCCCTTTAGAAAAGTCCAAAACTATACACACAATTGAACCCCCCCCCCAATTTGGGACCCAAATCATGCACTTAAATAGCGAAAAACAATGTACTAAAATGGCCTAACACATTTACACAAAATAACCTAAAATAAGGCTGATGGGTGGACTACCATGCAGCCTGCATGGTAGGGTGGATTTTTCTGCCACCCATATCTAAAGAAAAGTCCATACATGCAACTAAAATTACACGCCGTGCTCCTAAACTAAACAAAATAAATAAAACAATCCCATATCATAACA
Organism: Pholidichthys leucotaenia; assembly: GCA_020510985.1. Taxonomy (NCBI): domain Eukaryota; kingdom Metazoa; phylum Chordata; class Actinopteri; order Cichliformes; family Pholidichthyidae; genus Pholidichthys; species Pholidichthys leucotaenia. Next base: position 335,137,872 of record CM035841.1, read on the forward strand.
TGCATCTCAGAACATTACTGTAAACATAGTTCTACCACACAGTCATTTGGGTGAAAAAGTTGGAACTTGCATGGGGGGGGGGGGTGCAGGGCAGCCCTTCAGCAGGTGCGCTCCTGGAGGCAGTAGGCCCCCGGAGCGATAGCTGATCTTCTGGATGATGGTGCCTGGATCCTACACCGCCATCACCAACTCCTGTCCAGCCTTGCCACCTTGAGCATCCTCCCGGACACGCTGCAGCTGGTTGGCATACCTCGATGAGCCATCGGACAACCTGAAGTATGCCGTGTCCAGCTTAGCCTTTATGCGCAGACACCCCAGATGTTTTGCTGGCTGTCATTTGGCCCATTTTCGCCGTGGACGTCCTTCACCCCAAACCCAAACCAAGTCCATAACCCGGAGTGGAATTTTACTCGGCCCGATGTGCTGCTGCTGAGCATGCGGTAACTCCATGCTCGTCGGTCTGGCCCTGTCCTCTTCTATAAACATTGTAGTGTTCACCGTTGTAGCTGCAAACCCCCTCCCCAACTGTGGCCAAGTACCGGAGGCATCTGGGGCTAGCATGGTGTCGCTCATCTGCATGGGGACCGACCCTGAGCGAGAACTGGTCGACTTGAAAGCGAGGGCGTCCGCTAGCTCTTCATACCGTTTGCTCCCAGTGTCCTTCAGGGGCGAGTGGGGTGAATTCTTCCTTGGGTTCCCCGGGTAAGACAAACGGCACACCCTGGCGTAGTGATTCAAGCGTCCACATCTGCTACAACATTTTCTTCTAGCCGGGCATTTCTTAGTTTTATGGTGGTGCGTCGCGAACCCACAACCCCTGCAACGGGAGTTTCCTGGAGCAGACCTTTAGCTGTTAGCATTGATTTCCCAAAAATCTTTGTTTGAGCTATCCTCGCTATACGATAAAGGTGAGGCTGAGGCGAGCGGATCCAGCGTCTTCTGTGGCTGGCATCAATTTAGCTCCACAGCTAGCTTATCAATGGCTTCCCACCAGAGAGCTAGCTCCATTGCTTTAGCTAACGTTAAATCATTAGGTGCCACTAATAGCCTAGCAAGCAGCTCAGCGTTACATGTGTGATCTGCTAGTTGGTCTTCAAGCGATCCAAAATGACACTTGCTGGCTAGCTGCTTCAAGTCAATGACATACTGGCAGATAGGCTCACCTACCCACTGGCGTCTCCGGTGAAAATTAATTCTCCGAACAGTCACGTTGTCTGGGTGAAGAAACGTTTAGCTAGCAGCTCCACAGCTTCCTCGTATGAGTCCGCCATGCCGAGGGTCCATGGGACCTTCCGGCCCTCAATACCCAGATTGTGAACAAGAAGCGCTCGCGCTCTCACCCCATCGAGCTTCCCGAGGTCCAGTGCTGTAATATATGTCTGACAGGCCTCCAGCCAACGCAGCCATAAAACCGGTGGTTCGCCCGGGAGCTCAAGAAAGGGACGAAGCGGTGTAATGCACACCTCCATGAGTTAATCCTCGATCACCAAATGTTATGTATGGAAATACCTGGGTGAAGGATGAGGCATGATGATGGTTGGCGAAAACAGCTTTATTGAACTATGCACAAAGTACAGCACACAGCAGGCACTGGCGAAGGCATCCAGCAAAGAGGCTGTAAGATGGATGCCCCCTGCCTTACATAGGGTGGTGCGGTGACATGATGGGAAGTGCATGTCACCACACCACACTTTACAATAATGTGCCATTTTCTATATATCACATCGCAGCCTGCATATAACATAGGATTAGCTTGTGAGCTCACACACTGTAACGTGTACTCATTATTGCACTCTGTAATAAAAGTTCGAGTACAGCACAACTCCTGCCTCCGCTGCCCTGCTTTCCAGACTTAACAAATGGCAACGAGGAGAAAAATTGGCCTTCTGAAAGAAAACTCAACGCTTTTCCTGAAGAGAGGCACATGTTGGGCACCCCAGCCGGGGAGTTTGGCGACTAGACGAGCCAGGTTTGGCCAGCGCTGACAGCAACTGGGTGAGTCCGTCCAGCAGTTTGTCATTGGCCTCTGCAGTTTGGCCAGTGTATGTGAATTTGGATACTTAGAAGAGGAGATTGTGCACAACAAGGTGGTGGAGAACACTTTGAGTTGGAAGCTGTGGGAGAAGCTGTTCACGGTGCCAGACGGCCTGGCGCTGGCCGAAGCACTGGAGATAGCGTCCCAGCTAGAGCGAGAGGGGGCTGCTAAGTTAGCATTGCAGTTAGTGGGTCCTGGCTCACGTTCCCCACAGTCAGCTCCGCTGCACAGACAATGGCCCCGGTTGCTGAGTCCGTTGACCCCATGCCTGACATGGCCAGCATCAACATTGTGGGCCCCGAGAACTGGTCAGGACTGCAGTGTGTAGTGAAGCTGGACTGTGTCAGTATATCAATGATGATGGCCACCACTGCCTCGAGGTCTCTGATAAACAAAGCCATGGTGGGAAGGCTTACTCCCCATTGACCTGAACCAGTGGAACTGCCGGACGACGTATGCTCCATGACCAGCAGAAACATCACTGTCACAGTGCAATTTGGTGACAGAACAATTTCAGCATTCCGGTTCCAGGTGACACGCCAGGGTGATAACGTTATGGGCTGGGATTTGTTCTGTGAATTGGGCCTCTCCATCACAGACCCTGTGAGGACCGACAACGGTATAGGTTCATTGCACTCAGATGTGGATGCAGCCACTCCCTACCTCTCACCGCACGCTGAACAGAATCCAGCAGAACGAGAGCAGCCACAAGAGCCCCAGTCTGCAGCCACATGGGACCCAGAGCCAGTCCACGCGCAGCACAATTGTTTGCAAGCCACAGCCTCATCACAGGAGGACGAATGTGATTTCAAGGACGGGGGTACAACCAAAAAATGCAGCATGGAGAGAGAATACAGCACAAAAAGCGAACACAGCACGGAGAGAGAGCATAGACTGGACTTGCCTCTGATCCTCACCCAGCACGGGCTTCAATCAGCCACCGTGGAGCCACAGGAGAGGGAGTTCATGGAGAATGGGGACCCCGGTGACAAAGACAACCCGGCGTGTATTCCATCACTGATGACAGCGACACATTACCGTGACCACAACCAGCACCAAGTGAGGGAGAGAAGAAGCCGAGCCCATCCCGCATCCTCGCCAAGTATCAGCCTCAGGGAGGCGTTGCAGCACAGCAGGATGGACAGTTCATGGCCCAGCAGGACCCAGCAGAATAATGCCTACCGAGGGCACGTCCTACCACCGGCATGGATGCCACGCTGCCACAGCAGCAACCGTCATCAGAGATGAGAGAACAGCAGCGCCGAGTGCAGCCGTACAGATCGCTTCTCACGGTGTTTGATTCGGTTTGGGTCAGCCAATCTGAACGCCTGGGCCTACAGATGCTCCAGTCACCACGGATGAGATTCGCTACATGAAAGAGGCTGTCTGCCGTCCAGATGGCCCCAGTGATTCGAGATGGCACGATAGCCGTCTGCGGAAGGTAAGAGCAGCTGCCTCGGATCAAGACGCAGCGCTGGAGCCGACCCAGCTGGTGTGGGACCCAGGCTGGGATGTTGCTGACGAGCGAGCCATGATTCCAGCGAGATGGCACCAAGGTCCACTGCAGTCAACGCCTTCTGGGGCGCGCCCACCGCAGGCTTGACTGAGGCCCCCTGAACTTAAACCACAACAGTGACTCTTGGTTTAATGCGTTGACAGAGCACAACTGGTTCACGGTGGCAGAATAATCCACCCAGTCATGCAGGGTCAACCGGTGGTCCACTCGGTGGCTGAGGTTTAGAAAAAAAAGGTGTTGTAAGTGTAGTGTAAAAGAAAACAAAGAGAGAGCTGCTGTGATTTGTGTTCCTAATGTTTAGAGCTTTTCCGGGGGTGGGGGGGAATGATGGGTATTCCCCATACTAACATGGCGGCAATGGACAGCATGGACGTGACGTGAAGCGCACGGGTGACATCAGCATGCCGTGCCTATTTAGGAGGACTGTTGGCGGGAGCGGTCCTCTTTGGCGCTCCACCTCTGTACAGCCATAGCCTGTGTATAACATAGGATTAGCTTGTTAGCACACATACTGTGATATGTGTATTCATTATTGTACCCTGAAATAAAGTTCGAGTTCGGCACAACTCCTGCTTCCGCTGCCCTGCTTTCCAGACATAACATGGCCCTCACTACCACAAAGTTGCCCATCCCTGGTCTATATTAGATAGGGTTGATTGAGTGATGGACATAAAGTGTAAAGTGTCATATCATGCTGCCTCCTCCTCCACTCCTTTCCCATCTCTGGGAGCCTGTCAGTGGACCTCTGCTGCTCTCTGACCGGGGGATGAACGACTGAAATTGGGCCACTTATAAACACTGCACTGGTAAGGTTAGCAAGTTTTAGCTAGTAAATTTAACGCTTCTTAATTTCAATAAGTGACTGTCTCAGCTTTAGAATACTGATTAAATTCTTAGCATGTACTAACTGTCGGACAATAATCTCTCCTGGATGATGTTTGCTGAAGGCTGAGCTGTTTCAGTTCTGCTGGTAACATGTTAACTGCCAATGAATCAGTGAATTACATAAGTATCTTTCTTTTTTTATTTTTTCATTATTATCGTGGCAATATACGTAAGCCCTCATTCTGAATATTACTGCAGCTCAGGAAATTAGAATACCATGATTTGTAATTTAATAAAAAGAAGAATTATCACAAATAAATTAAAACAGCTTAAATATTTCACTGTATGTGTAGTGAAGGCTCACATTCCTGCACTGTAACTTAAAGCATTTGTAAACTGATATTTTGGACTGGAAGAAGTTCTTTCATTTTTCATCTGAAGCCTAATTAAACTTTTAAACTTCTAGACCCAGCAAGGTTTCAAACAGGATGGACTAGTTTGTTATTTTCTTTTTGACTTTAATGGAGCTGAATATTATTCATACTATTACTCCAGTTTGTTTTGAACAGAGTTACAACAGCAGCAGAAGCAGATATTTGAGTTTTATCTCTTTATTTTTTGTGTTAAAAGACCAAACTTTAATGTCTGGTTTTTAAATGTGTTGCTACAAACACTCGGTCAAGTCCAAGTTTCCAACTCATGTTTCATAGGTCATTATTTTATTTAGCTATGGGAACCTTTTATAATAGACTGTTCAAACTTCTATTGTTGCACTTGTTTGCATCGTTTATTTCCTAAAAAGGTAATTCATTTATTTATTTTTTTTAATTTTGTTTATTCGAGAATATTTTATTCATTGGAGAATTTACTGCTAGCAGTTTGCATTCTTCTTGTCAATAAAACTGTTACCGCTTATACAAAAGATAAGCAGTTTTATGTTTTGCATTTTGTTTCCTTACTGTATCAAAAATGAACCGAACCATGACCTTAAAACCGTACTGAACTGTGATTTTAGGCGTACCGTTACGACCCTAAATGTTCCTCTCATCTACTTGTGACTGCTCTCTCCTAAATTTGTTTTATTTTCCTATTTTTGCAACTTTTAATAAAAGTACAATTATTTAAAAAAAAAATTGAACTTTTTGGTGACAAATTTGTTGTCATGTTCAAATGAGCGCAAGCCCCCTCCTTCCTGAGAAGAATTTCCCGGACCTCACAGGCAATCACTACACCTGTGTGATTGGACGCACCTGCCACTTCTGTCTCGCCAGCGCATAAAGGACCACCAAGCGGAGACTTCAGCGCTGGCTCGTCGGGTATACTACGTCAGCAAGTGTAAGCAATTTCAAGTTGAGGATAACCTAATTAATTCCTCTGCTTTCTGCCTTTCTCAGGTTGCTGCCATCTGCGTGGTGCGTCTTCGGAGATTGTTGTGCGCTCACCTGCCCTATCATCCTCATCCCGCTTCAGCAGCCTTTTTCTACCCGGTCAGACACGACCCAGCTCCTTCCCTACCTGCTTTCTGCCAACTTCTTCCTGCTGGTTTGTCTATTACTGTTATGTTCGGGGTTGTTTTTAACCCCGTCCATGACCTGCGGCTGTAGGGTTTTGATTAATACTTATTAATTCCAGCTGGCAGATTGAGCCTTGCGCAGCAGACATGACAGTAAGCTGCCACCACAAAGACCCAAAGCAGTAAGTAGCGTGTTACGTTCATTTTTTGTGTGTTTTTCCTACTTGCTGCTGGAGTCATGATGGATCACTGGAGCAACGGCGAGCTGCACGGACTGGCCTGTCTGGAGGATGGCTTCTCCCGGGTACAAGGGCAGGATTCTCCCGAGGCCGTTCGTGCTGCTCAGACTACCGCAGTGGAGGTCCTGGAGCTTTGTCCCAACATCCTGTTTTTCCCTGAGTCGGCCGACATACTCCACGCAATCCTCGCACTGCGAGAAGAGGAGCCAGGGAGGGAATTCCCAGTGCTGAAACCGTCTCCTACACGGAAGAGGTACTCGCAGGGAAAGAAATTTTCCTCCTTCCGTAGCTCACCTGCTCCAGCCCCGCCCTCACCTCCGGAGCTCGTGCCCGCTTCTTCCACGGGTGAATGGAAGAAACACAGACTGGCTTTGTTGGCGGAAATAGATCACCGCCTGGAGGAGGAGAGATCGGCGGCCACAATTTCCTCTCCAGTGCCATTCTGGGAGGCTTCTCCACAGTCTATGGAGGAGTCCAGCCCCGCCACAGCCGATGCGAGGAGCTACACCTCGCCAGCTGCAGCAGGAGACATCATCAGCCAGGAGAACAGGCAAGTTTTCTTTCCTTTTGTTCCAAACATTGTTGAAAATTCTTGCCTGATCCCTCGTAGTAGGTCTCTGGGTATGCAGTCCCCAGAGATCTCTCCATCTGCTGCAGTCATGAATGGCTCACCAGCCATCTCCCTGCTCTCTACTGCTTTCTTTGTTTGCATGCCGGAGCCAAACGGTCAGGACCAGGAGGAGCCAGAGGTCCAGGAGGATCCTTACCCTGCAGCAACAGTGAGCCAGACTCCAGCCGCCACGCTGGAGGAGTCACCAGCGTGGATCATGGCAGCTGGGGAGATCGAGACTGCAGAGACCATCGTGCCTGCTGTGGAAGCCGCCACAGCAGAGTCAGCTCCCGAGCTGTGTCTCCAGGAGGTTGAGCCTATGGAAACATCGCCCGGATCACCGGAGTCCTGGACGGTGGTAGAGCTTGAGCTAAGGCAAGTGCTCTCTTTTGTCTTCCTTCTTTCCATAGTAGAGCATTTTTGCCTAGCTCAAGGTGAGGAGGGCCAGCTACAGCCGTATGCTGTACCTGAGCTTGCCTCGCCGGGCTCCGCCGCTGCCGGCGACCCTGACCCTTCCTCTTCTCTGTTCGAGTCCTCCTCTAGGGTCACCAGAGAGAGATTCGTGTCACCGGACAAGTCCGAGGATCCAGGCTCGCTGCTGGAGGTAACCGTGGCTGCTGCTGCTCCTGGTGAGGTCGACCGGGATTTGGCTCCCTGTCTGCTGGAGGCTGTGTTCTGAGTTCCACCTCAGCCTGGGTCTCTGTGGGTGCTGTGTCCCGGCTGGGGACTATGAGTGCCGCTCCCCAGCATCAGTCCCACATGGGTGCTACGCTCCAGCCTTGGTCCGCCATGGGCACCATGCCTCAGCCTGAGGTCCACTGGGGGTGCAGCGTTGGCCCGGCCGACTGAGGGTACAGCAGGGGTCCAGCTGGACTCCACCATGAGTGCAACCGTGGCTTGGTTGGGGTCCACCGAGGGTGCAGCCAAGCTCCACTCCCGGGCTGGGACCACCAGGGGTGTGGCCGGCCAGCTTGGGGACTCAAAGGTCCCTCCTCCCTTCCGGGAGTCCTCAGGGTGTCCCTTCCTCTTCTGCCAGGCTCCGCGGTGGTCTGCTTGGTCCTGCCACCAGGAACCATAGGGGTTCCCCTTCTTCAGTCCGGCCACCCACCTGTTGGCCTTCCGGTGAGTGGGCCGCCGCCTCGTCTATCCTGCCGGGCCTGGTAGCTCAACTATGCGGGCTGGCTTCCCGGGGGACTGGGTTCCTGGGTTGGGTGGCCCTTTTCCTCTGGCAGGCCACCTGATGCTGTTCTGTGGGCCACCTGCTGGGCCACCTGCCCCCCACCCCCCTGGGGGTTTTATTTTCTGTTTCAATGGTACAGTGGGTGTCTGGTATCCACCCCTTGGGGAGGGGGCTGTCATGTTCGGGGTTGTTTTTAACCCTGTCCATGACCTGTGGCTGTAGGGTTTTGATTATTATTAATTCCAGCTGGCAAATTGAGCCTTGCTCTCTGCCAGTCCTACAGCCATGCCTTCCTCCTCTCACCAGACATTCACCAGCTGTTTGGGATCACCACATGCACACATTTGCACACACTCACACACACTCACACATGCGTACACACATTCATCCAATTAATTATGCACAGGCTTGCCACACGGCTGTGTCCACTTGCCTTCATTAGTGTATGGTGTACTTATAGGGAGGCAGTGTGACCAGTCAGTGTGGCAGCTTCAGTCAGTCAACATGGGACATCCTGACTCACTGGATTATTGGCTGTTTGCCTTGGACTTATCATGTTGTTTCTTAGAGCCTTTCCACTCCAACATTTCTGTAAGTCTTCATTTTGTGCCTTCTCCCTCTGCTCCTGATTGTTTGGTGCACATTAGGCATTTCATCTAGCCAACTAGGTCTGCAGCAGATTGTCTCTCCCACTGTCATCAGTAACTGTTATTTTGACATTTTGTGTACATTTTTTCCATTGTTAATAAACACGTTATATTACTGCACGTTGGGCTCGTATCTATTTCATATGTTTGCTGCGAGGTACGCAGCGGACATGACAATTACTGCTGGGTCTCTCTCTGTCAGGTTCTCTGCTCGGCTCACGTAAGTGGGAATTTGACTATCCACTTCCATAGCCGCCTTCCTCCACTAATTTGTTCTCATCTCTCCCCACAGGCTTAGTCTTCCTCTGGCGAGTGGTGTTTTCCATAATAGTGCTTCTGTTTTTGAAATTAATAAACTGTTTAAACGTTGTTTCTCTGTGTCATGAGTGTTTTCTCTGGTGTGGTTCCCTGCACGTGAGCTGATCTTTCTATCAATATGATATTTGTGCCCTTTTCATGCAAAAATTGTAACTTTTTACCTAAAAATGTGCATATTTTGTTATTTAAAAACATTAAAAATGTAAACTAACAATTGATGTACCTGTAGGGAGCGTGAAATGAAGAGGCTGAATTATTTCTCAATTCAGATTTATTACAACTTCACATCCCCAGCTCGCTCTCTCTGACAGGAACAAGAGAGTGAGCTGCAGTAAACCCCCACATTTATACCAGGTACATCAAGGTCACAATCACACCATCAAGTCAAATCCCCCTATTCACAATACATCTCTTCCGAGTCCTTCAGCCGTCCTGTCTGACCCCAGGAGGTCAGGAAGTCCTTTCAGGATCTCGCCCCCGGTCTTCTGTCCTCCTTCCATGTCCATAGGGGGTCCAGACGCATTGTCCATCTGAGGCGTGAGGTCAATCCACACATGTAAGCTTTAAACATCCTTCTTGTGCTTAAACATATGCAGTTACAAATATGTGAGCTACATACCTATTTAAACTATCAGAAGTGCACTACACACTGTATATTAATAGCAACAGAGTAACTTGACTTGTGTTTTTATTCTGAAAAGGTGAAGAAATCAGAAGCAGCACCAGATTTAAATTAAGATTATTCAGTTAATAATCAACAGATCAACTGACTATCAAAATACAATCTGGATAATTTTTCTCCCAGCTGAAGGTTGTAATTACATTTAGAACTAGTTTGATATCTGTTTTTAAAAATGTTAGCCTACTAAAATTGTGATGGTTTCTGATTTGCAACAACAGGATGGCCTGGGATGAAGTCTGAGAAAAGCATGTCTACCGTGGAAAGATTACCCCTTAACACGCTTCTGAAGAGTGATGCTATTAAAACAAACGTGATGTAACCCTTTATATGGCTTTAGCAGATTTGCCAACTTTTCAGAAAAGGTTGGAGTGAGATTTACAGGGAATTGTGCATAGGGGTGGATTGAGCATGCATGCCCACAATAGTTGTTTTTTTTTTTTTTTTCAACACATACATTTCTTTCCCTCAGAAAAAGCTTTAGGACATGTTTAGTCTGCTTTATGCTGCCTTGAGAGCAGAGACGGACTTACCATTAGGCAAAGGTAGGCAGCTGCCTTGGGCCCCGATCTTCTTGGAGCCCCATATATTTTTTCAAACATTTAGCATATTTAACATGCCTGATAAAGTAAAGAAACATATTTACAAAAATGGCAAATCAAATCACTAATGTAACATCCTCCCCCTTCTCTTCAGACGGTTGGACTCTTCCATGTTGTCTTTGAGGCATGCACGTATATTTGGTTACATTCTAAACAAACCATACTGCTGGAATAGCGACAAAAATGAAATGAAGTTATCTGAGCAGTGCAGAGAAATGGAGAAAAAAGGAAGACCTCAGAAAATTTTTATCAAAGCTATCGAACAACCTTTTTCACTTCAACCAGTGAGGAGACTAACTCTCCTGAAGAGCAGATAGAGAGCAGTGCTGCTTGTATGAGCACACATGTTCCTGAAGAGCATGAGCCACCTATTGTTAATGAGGAGGCAGCGGTGACGCCGGTTGCTGACAGTACAGGTAAACAAGAAAATGTTCTATTTTTTTTCTAATTGCAAGATTTTTAGAGGCCAAGGCTCACAAGGTGAAATTTAACCGGTTAAACTCGGGAGATTCCGTGGGCGGTCACGTCTCTATGTCTTAGTGCGTCTCAGTGCACACTGGAAAAAAAAAAGCTGTATTTCTGGTCTTGCAGTACAGACACAGCCGTAAACAGAAAAATAAAGGAGTGTTTGATTGGTTTAGAATGAGATTGACATCTCATTCAACCAACAAGAGCCTTGATTTGGGTTTTTAAACCTCGAATAACCAATGATCGTAAACCTAGCAAGAAGTATCTGCCCATCAACGACCGCGAATACAACAAGCCAATTGAAGCCGAGTAATCTAACAATGGACGTGTCGTTTAGCCAATCAATTTCTGACTTCAATGACATCCTACATGCACTGGTTCAGTGTATATTTCCGGTAAAATACCATGCGTTTGCGTGCATAAAATCTCTTTTGACTCCGCCGCTGTGTGACGCGCAGTCCTTTGTGATGCTCTACAGAAGGGTCAGGGTAACATTAGCCATTATTTTACTTGTTTTGAAAAATGGTTCACAAAATAAACCGAAAGGGCATGCATGAAAACGTAGATGGCTTGACCGGGTCGTCTGACATCGACGATGAATCAGTAAACGGCAGAAATTTCAATAACGGAATAGCTGACGATCCAGACGCCAGTGGACAATACCAGCGACAGTGCGTCTGTGGACAGGTAAGTCTTAGCTGATTTAGTGCTGAAATCTGATAGAATAATTATAGTAGGGGACTTTAATATACATGTGGATGTAGATAGTGACTGCCTTAATGTGGCATTTAATTCAATATTAGACTCGATTGGGTTTTCTCAGAAAGTAGGAAATTCTACTCATTACCTCCACCATACATTGGACCTTGTTCTGACATATGGCATAGAAATAGAAAATCTTGTAGTGTCTCCTCATAACCCTGTACTGTCAGACCATTGTCTGTTAACCTTTGATTTTACTATTTCTGACTATTTGGCTCCTAAAGAAAAATATTATTACAGTAGATGCCTCTCAGATGATGCTGTTACCAAATTTATGCAGATTGTTTCCTCTATGCCATGTGTCAACACAACGGAAATAAGCTATAGACAGCTTGCTCCTTCTGTAATTGATAACATGGTGGATAGTGTTTCAGCTTCTCTGCATCAGACTCTAGACTTGGTGGCCCCCTTAAAAAAGAAAAAGTCTAATCAGAGATTTCTAACTCCTTGGTTCAACACAGAAACTCGTAGCTTAAAACAGAAGACTCGTCAATTAGAAAGAAAATGGCGCTCCACTAATTTAGATGAAATCTATTTAGCTTGGAGAAATCATCTTTTAATTTATAAAAAATCTCTTAGAAAAGCTAGAACGAGTTATTACTCTGCATTAATAGAAGAGAACAAGAATAATCCCAGGTTTCTTTTCAGTACTGTAGCCAGGTTGACAAAGAGTCAGGACTCTGTCAATCCTAGCATTCCCTTAGAGCTTACTAGTCAGGACTTTATGAACTTTTTCAATAATAAAATTTCATCCATCAGAGATAAAATCAATCAGATTCTTCCCACAGTTAACTTAAATACTGTAACTACTACAACTCCTTCTATTGATGTCTGTCTTGATGAGTTTACTCCAATCGACCTTTGTGAGTTAGACAAAATAGTTTCCTCATCCAAACCTTCAACTTGTCTTTTAGACCCTATTCCAACCAGGTTATTTAAAGAAGTCTTCCCACTTATTGGTAGCCTTATTCTTCATATAATCAATTCTTCATTAACTTTAGGCCATGTACCGCAGGCTTTTAAAACGGCTGTAATTAAACCCTTACTCAAAAAGCCAACGCTAGATCCAGGAGCTTTAGCTAACTATAGACCAATCTCTAATCTCCCTTTCATTTCAAAAATCTTAGAAAGAGTTGTTGCTACGCAATTATTTGACCACCTGCAGGGAAATGGTTTACTTGAAGAGTTTCAGTCTGGGTTTAGAATCCATCATAGTACTGAAACAGCCTTAGCGAAGGTCACTAACGACCTCCTCATTGCATCTGATAATGGACTAGTTTCTGTACTTGTCCTTTTAGACCTTAGTGCAGCTTTTGATACTATTGATCATAATATTCTACTTGATAGATTAGAACACTATGTTGGACTTAATGGAACTTCGTTGCAGTGGTTTAGATCTTATTTATCTGATAGGTTCCAGTTTGTTCATGTAAATGAGTTTTCTTTCAACTCAAAGCTTAGTCATGGAGTTCCACAGGGATCTGTGCTAGGCCCTACTCTTTTTAGTTTATATATGCTTCCGTTAGGCAATATTATTAGAAAGCACTGTATACATTTTCATTGTTATGCTGATGACACACAATTATACCTGTCAATGAAGCCAGATGATAGTAATCAATTAGCCAAGTTAGAAGCTTGTCTTAAGGAAATCAAAGCTTGGATGACTTGTAATTTCCTGCTATTAAATTCAGATAAGACTGAAGTCATTCTTGTTGGTCCAAAAAACCTTAGAAATTCCTTTCCAAATCAAACTTTCAGTTTGGATGCGGTTACTCTTTCTCTTAATAGCTCTGTGAGGAACTTTGGAGCTATTTTTGATCAGGATTTGTCCTTCAATTCACATATTAAATTTGTTTCTAAGACTGCCTTCTATCATTTGTGTAATATTGCCAAGATTAGGAGGAGCATCTTGTTTCAGAGTGATGCTGTGAAACTGATCCACGCTTTTGTTAGCTCGAGATTAGATTATTGTAATTCTTTATTATCAGGCTGTCCTAAAACATCTTTAAAAAGTCTTCAGCTGATCCAAAATGCTGCAGCAAGAGTTTTAACAGGTACTAGAAAGAGAGATCATATCTCTCCGGTTCTGGCCTCCCTTCATTGGCTTCCCATAGAGTTTAGAATTAAGTTTAAAATCCTTCTTCTTACTTACAAAGCTCTAAACAATCAGGCTCCTTTTTATTTAAAAGATCTGATACTACCGTATTATCCTAACAGAGCACTACGCTCCCAAAATGCAGGATTACTTGTAATACCTAGAATCTCCAAAAGTACAATGGGAGGCAGAGCCTTCAGTTATCAAGCTCCTCTCCTGTGGAATCAGCTGCCAATCTGGATTCAGGAGTCAGACTCGATCTCTGTTTTTAAGAATAGGGCTAAAACCTACCTTTTTGATATAGCCTACAATTAGGGAGGGATCATGTGTTTCTGAACCCTCCCTTAGTTATGCTGCTAATAGGTTTAGTCAGCCGGGGGACCTCCAGTAATGCACTGGGCCTCACTCCTTTTCTCACTCTCAATGAAATATTTTTTTTTGCTGGTCATTAACATTTGTTTGTTCTCTCCCATAGATTGAGTCCCCATCGTGCTGTTTGCTCTCTACATGTCTGTTCTTTTCTTCTTCTCTATCCCCTCACCCCCCAGCCAGTCGCAACAGATGACTGCCCCTCCCTGAGCCTGGTTCTGCTGGAGGTTTCTTCCTGTTAAAAGGGAGTTTTTCCTCTCCACCGTCGCCAGGTGCTTGCTCACAGGGGATCGCCTGATTGCTGGGGTCTTTCTGCAACTGTTGGGGTTCCCCCTACAGTTGATAGTGCTATGAGATGACTGTTGTTGTGAAATGGCGCTATATAAATAAAGTTGAATTGAATTGAATTGAATTATAATCTAAATTATTCTTTATCGATAAAAATAGTAATAAAAATAATTTTTGACCAATCGGTAATTACAAGGGTCCCGCATGGCAACGTTTTTGTGTGCGCTGTGTGTGTGTGTGTGTGTGGGGGGGGGGTTATTTGTTACTGTGTATATTGCAGAAAAATTTAATAATTTTTTAGTATAATTTTTATTTCACTGTAGGCTATTTTTTCCTGTTAAAAAAGGAACTGTGCTGTGTATGTCTGGGTTATTATGCCTTTGTTTTACTGTGTAAACGTGATCTGGTGAAATGGAGCCCTGACCATGTGAGCACACTATTGTGAGCACCCCAGGTGGACCTCGGTATTCAATCTGTACATTTTCAATCCAGTGATTTACAAAGTGATTCATAATTTTCTAAAGCCTCATTCAGAACATTATAGTCCCACAGACTGGTTTTCATCTGGGGCAGCATTTATAAATCACTGGATGGAGAATGTACCTGTACATATACAAATTGGATTCCGTGGTCCACTTGGGGTGCACACTTGGTCAGGGGTCCATTTGACCTGTATCTGTGTAAACTGGTGACATAGTGAACTCTGGAAAAATGGGGGGGGGGGGTTGTGTATACTTCAGTGAAATGTATTAATTTGTCACATAATTTTTCATACACTGTAGGCTATTTTTGGCTGAAAAAAAAACAGGAACTGTGCTGTGTATGTCTGATTTGTTACCCCTTGGTTTTACTGTGCAAACTGCTGAGATAGTGAACTCTGGAACACAGTTTTCCAAACCGTGCCATTTGGCACAGTTTGGCACAGTTCAAGAACACCGCTGTGTAATATATTCATTTTTTGCGTTATTGTTACAAAATTTTGACCTGAGCTTGAAAACACTTGGTTCTGCATTTCTGTTGTGTTTTCCAACAAGTATCTGACAGCTGTATGTTATTTGCAAGCATTTGTATCTAAAAAAAACACCCAGGTGAACTTTATTTTCTTCAAATTCAGTATGTTTAGTTGATTGTTACTCAGTGGCAGGAGCACTTAGAGAGATTTTGACTGTTTTGCCAAAAAATTCAGAGTGTTTTCTTTTAAATGAGACCAACCCCATGAAGATGCTGCAAAGGGTTGAAGAACAGCTTTTGATTTACTTTGGGCATGTTATTTTTAGGCGTTTTTAGGGAAGTTGAACAGAGTTCAACAGGTTAAATATGACCAACTGTGCTCCCCAGCCATGCACAGGATATCTGCAGCCTCACAGCAGATGACAATTCATGCGGTTAAATATAGTAATTCTGAGTATTCATGAAAGACTTCAACCACTGTTCTTTTTATCGTGTTCATTATTGGAGCAACGCCTCAATGTTGTCTTTGGATGTTCCTTATTACCCTCTATAGCTTGTTGATTGGTGAGAGAATGTAAAATAAACTTGGCCAACAAATAATCTTTAAATGATAACAAAGGTATTGAAAAGGGAAAAGGAGAATAAAATGGACAGAAAGGGAGAAGAAGAGAAGAATGAACAGTGAGGAAAAATAAAGACAAAGGAGACGAAGTGATGGAAAAAGACTGATGAAGATGAGAAAAAGGAAGAGAAAGTCACAAGTGAAGAAAAAGGAAAAGAGTATGTGAATGGGTATAAATTCCAATGATGTATTAAGTTTATTTTTTTTTTTTGTATTTATCCTTATATTGTTTTGTGGGATATGTGTATTATCCCATGCGTCTACATGGTACAGAGGAAGGAGCACAATAAATGCCTCTGCAAAATGGACCAGTCAGCAGACCATGAACAGGACCCTGCTGGCAAATGTGGGTAAGTGTGAACAAACAATGGATCTTGTATATCAGGGGTGGGCAACTTTGGTGGTAGTGAGTGTCATAACCCGAGTGTCGGTTCTGCCCACATTCGGGTCTCATATCATATTTCCCTGGCTTTGGCAGCAGAGGATTCCTTCCAGCTCCTCGGGCTCTTATTGTGAAGGCGCCCGGGGGAGCTCCCTGCTGTCAAAGTCAGCTGCTGCGCTGCTGTCATGGCGAGCAGCTGCGCCGCATTGGGGTCATTAGCCGCTAGAGATAAAAGCTGGTGCTGAATGTCCTCCAATGCGGCAGTCTCTGTTGTGTTCCTGTTATGTTCCTGTTCTCCTTGCTCATCGTGGTTAACGGACTTGGGAATCCCCTGTTACTCGCCTGTTAACGGTCCCGTTGTTAAGGTACGCTCTGTGTGACTTTACCTTTATTTTTATCTCGTCTGGCGCATCGGGTGCTCCCCGGCTCAGGCGTCACCTGTTCATTGTATGTATCCTGTGCTTGTCCATCCCTCACTGTAAATAAACATCACTGCAAACTCATTGGTGACTGAGGCGTCTTGTGATGGTCCGTGAGGGCCATCGTGACAGTGAGGGCCACGGAATTTTTTCCTCACTTCTCGAGGGCCAGATTTACATGTAAACCTTTGGGGGGAGGGGACGGGGGTGGGGGGTTGAGGTAATTATTCAAAGTCAAAACTTTCACAATTGAAACTGTAATTGAAAATAAAAGCTACTCAGTATTTTATCTTTTGACAATAAAAATTACTGGAAAAATTATATCATTAGCTAATTTTTTAAACTCTCTCCATCAAAATGATGAGCAAAGAGAAATTCCGGACTTTTATTAACAAAAAAGCCAAGAAGAAAAGAAAATATGATGAGGGTTAGTTTGCTCTTGGATTCATTGTGGGTGTAGAGGGGCAGAGAAATAGCTGTGTGTTGGTGGGCTTGGCATTCGTCTGGCTCCCCAAAATGGGGAATAAAAAAAAAGTTTAAAATGATGGTATAAATGAACAAACAAACAAAAAAAAACCCCAGCAGATTAAGATGATCAGTCTCTGAACTTTTATTTCTGACATGGGATTGAAACAGTGTCAGTGCTTCAGTTGTGCTCTGTAGAATTAAATCTCAAAGCTTTGAATCTTTTTTTTCTACACAGTTAGAAGGAAAGCCTCCAAGCTCCATGAGGCTTCACCTGCCATCACTACTGAGGAGCTGTAGCATTTATTCTTTTTTAAAATCAGCCTATTTTGTACATTTACTGCTGTTTACAGCCTATTAATGTGGTCTCAGCATGCAACACATACCTTACAGCATGTACTCTGGTGCACACTACTCCCTCTATATCTCTGTGGCTCGCTCTCTTGCTTGACCACTCACCCAGAGTGGCACCAAGGTTCCAGTTAGAGCTCCCTCTACTAGGGCACTCTATACAGTAATTGCATTTAAGAATGCAGTTCCACATACAGTCAAACGTAATAAATAAACTGATTTTTGGAAATGGACTGGTGGGCCGCAGTGAATGGGGGGGGGGTGCATGCAGCCCATGGGCCGCCAGTTACCCATCCCTGTTCTATGTGAATTTTGTTTTTAATAATATGCAAGAGTCTACATTTAATTCATTAATCTTCTTTGTTTTTATACAGATGTAATTCCTGATGCCTGAATGATATTCATTTGAAGACTTCTGAGGATAATAAGTTTCAGGTAGGATTTTAATAAAGCCTGAAAAGAAAGTGTAGAACAAAGAAAAAGTAGGTCCCCATTTCTCTTTGCCTTGGGCCCCAAATGGGCTAAGACTGCCCCCTGCTTGAGAGCTCTTATTGTGGAAAAATTTGAAGAAAGGCAACACAATATTGACAGTAATTTCTTCATTTTGGGGTGAGCAGTTAGGTTTGTGGTGTGATAAAGAAGGCAAAAGCATGAGAATCACTCCAAAAGAGTGAGAGTTGGCAACACTGGTTTTAGGGGTTAAAAAAATTCTACTACATCTTGTTAATGAGTTTAAAAGTGTGTTTATTTGCCACAGAAAGCCATTTCTGGCAAGTGAATTGCAGGACTAGGCATCCCCTTAAAAAGTAAATAGTGAGTTGCCTATTAAGTGAATTGCCTATTCTGGCAATTCACTTTCCAGAAATGGCTTCCCGTGGCAAATAAACACACTTTTAAACTCATTAACAAGCTGTAGTAGAATTTTATTTACTTCTAAAACCATATACAGGGTTACAGCACTGGCTGCAGTGTTACATTTCTAGTTTGTGCTTTTACAGCGTCGCTCCTCAAATGTGCTCCCTCGGATGTGGGCTCCCTCAAAGGGGGATGCTTTCCACGGCAGACATGCTTTTCTCAGCACAACACCGGCATGAATTTTTGTCCCAATCTACCCCTGCTCTCCACTGACTTATAATTTCCCTGAGGTAGAAGAATACAGGAAGAAATGCCTTAAAGCTGCAGGTGCACACTGCAGGTGCTAGTATTACATTCTTAGTTTTATATGCTGCTGAGACCAAAAACTGAACCTTTCAGGCAACAAAGGTGTTAATCTAACTTAATTTAGACCAAAAAAAAAAGTATGAAATTTAAATGAACGCTGTTAAGATCTAAGAGAATATTTATTTGAATAAATCATATCAAACCTTCTGTCTGGTGGCAGAAGGTTGCTATTTTAATAAATAAATAATGAAAAAGCTACACTCAGTCATGGAGTGCAAATTAGTTTTGAGTCTCTTTTTCAGTACGAATTCCAGACTCATCATTCCAACATTTCAAAACACCTTATGATCACAGAAGATCAAACGTGTGTAAATCTAAGAGCACATATCTCCACACTAAAGCAAATATTTTCCACCATTTAAAAGTGTGCACAGTAACTGCTTTGATCCAGATGTGGCAATAAAATGGAAGGATATTTTAATCAAATATAAATTGCAGACATGTGACTGCGCTTTTTTAATGAATAAGTGAAAAGTGTTTGTCCATCCATCCATCTTCTTCTGCTTAATCCTTTTTGGGTCGCGGGGGGGCTAGAGCCTATCCCAGCATCTTTGGGTGAGAGGCAGGGTACACCCTGGACAGATCGCCAGTCCATCACAGAGCCAACACAGAGAGACAGACAACCATTCACTCTCACAGTCATACCTAAGGACAATTTAGAATCCCCAGTTGATGCCAGTTAACCTAACTTGCATGTTTTTTGGCATGTGGGAGGAAACTGGAGAAATCCACGCAGACACAGGGAGAACATGCAAACTCCACACAGATCACTGTTGGCCGGGGGCTGGGATCGAACCCAGGATCCCCCGGCCAAGGGTGAGTTGCTATGCTGCCGCAGTGCTAACCACTCCGCCACCGCGCTGCCCTGAAAAGTGTTTGTGAGGAAGATAAACCTTCCTGCTAAGAATATGCTAGATTGCCGAATTCAAAACCCTCAGCGGGTGAAAAATCAGAATTTCTCATTTCTCTTTGGTTCCATCATTTATTTAGCCACCACCACAGCGATCAGTCTTTACAGTTATCTGGTGAATTCAGTGATTCTGTATGGATAAACGTGTAAAATAGAATAGTTACAAATGTAATGGGTTGTTGAACATTATAAATTAGAATGTACCGATTTACTAATTGAACTCAAATATACACATTATTCACACAGAAATATAAAAGATGTCAGAACTTAGTAAAATGTAACAATACAAACTCAATAGGTATACTGTATCTGAGGCTGCACAAGGTTGACTATCATCTCTGCCATTTGTGTTCAAATTCTTCTTCTTCTTTTGTCTGCTCCCTTCAGAGGTCACCACACCAAATCATCTGCCTACATCTCACCCAATCCTTTGCATCTTCCTCTGTAATACCAGCCCTCTCCATGTCTTCCTTCACTGCATCCATGAATCTTCTCTGTGGTCTTGCTCTTTTCCTCCTGCCTGGCAGCTCCATCTTCAGTATCCTTTGTCAAGTATATCCACTATCCCTCCTCTTTACATGTCCAAACCATGTCAGCCTTGCCTCTCTTATTTTGTCTCCAAAAAACACCCCCACCCCCACCCCAAAAAAATTGCTTATAAAAAAAAGGGTCAGCACAGTGGCATAGTGGTTAGCGCAGTGGCAGCATATGTCATATTGACTGGACAGTCAGCCTAAGTGCAAGGTGCAACACCAAAAGAATCACACACAAAGAACATTTGACCCTTTATTAACTTTCAAAAAACACAAACTTGAAGAAAACAAGTCATTCGCCAGAGGAGCAGCAAACCTGCAGAGGATGAGATGAGGCTGATTAACAGAGGAATGGAGGAGGATGTGGAAATCCAAATAGCACCACTCACGTGGGAGAAACAGAGAGACCGGCTCAGAACCCAGCGAAGGAGATGAACCAGCAGGTCAGAACTGCTGGCAGGGAAATGAGGAGCGGAGTCCGACCGGGTGGAGATGATGAGCTGCGACAGGGGAAAGCAACAGGCTGGCGAGCGCACCAAAACCCCTGAAGACACACCACTTCGTCGGCAGCAACCTGGAAGAGAAGGAAGAGGAAAAAACAGGTAGGGAAACCCAAAACACAAATAGCTTACTTATTTGAACTTTTTCTGCTCGAGGCAGTATACCCAAACGAGCCAGCATTGAATCACTGAAGAGCACTTCCTTATAAACGCTGGCTCAGCAGGAACAGCAGGTGTGTCAGATGAGATAATTAGGGGAGTAGAGGAAATGGGAAGGAGGGTGTGAGCGCTCGACAGGACATGACAGGGCCCCCCCCCCTCAAGGAACGCCTCCTGGTGGTCCACCAGGCTTCTCCGGGTGGGCTCGATGGTAGGCCCGGATATACCTTTGTCATGGAATGCTGACCAGGGGACCCATGACATGGTCATTACACAGTGTGTGTGATATGGCTGTCAAGGATCCAGGGAGGAGGAGATGGCTTCGGTGGGGGGAGGGGAGGACAGCGAGGACTGGAGGAGAGGGGCTTGACCTTGGAGACGTGGAATGTTGGATGCACGCGGAGCGCCTGTGGGAACTGCAGCCGGACAGCAGAGTCGCCCACGTTACTGGTGACAGGGAGGGGGCCCACGAACCAAGCTTACGAGCTTCAGCCTTCAGCAGAACCTGATCCGCAGACACCCAGACCTGCTGTTCAGTCTTGTAGTCTGGCGCCGGAACCCTCTTATGGTCAGTATAGCGCCGATTGCACTCTGTGGAATGAAGGAGCGCAGCTCGGATAGACCTCCAGGCCTGGTGACAACGATGAAAATGGGCCCCCACGGATGGCACCGCCACTTCTCTCTCCATCATGGATCACGGTGGTGGTGATGGGGGTTGTAGCCCATGGAGGCTTCAAATGGAGTTAGTCCCATGGTCGAAGAGACAGTAGAATTCAATGAGTACTCCACCCAGTTCAGATGGGAGCTCCATGATGCAGGGTCATCAGCTGCCAAGGAACGAAGGGCGGCCTCCAGGGACTGGTTGGCACGCTTAGCCTGCCCATTGCTCTGTGGGTGATAACTGGAGGTGAGGCTGACGGTGGTGCCAAGGTAGTAACAGAATGACTTCCAGACACGTGAGATGAACTGTGGACCCTGGTCAGACACAGTGTCCATGATGATGCTGCGCAGTCTGATGATGTGATGGGAGAGTAATTCGGCTGTCTTGGAGGCGGATGGCAGCTTGAGGAGAGTAACCAGATGAACGGCCTTGGAAAACCTGTCCACAATAGTCAAGATGATGGTGTTGCCATGGGAGGGAGGAAGACCAGTGACAAAGTCCATGGCTATGTGGGACCAGGGCCGGCTGGGGACAGGGAGGGGGTGAAGAAGACCAGTGGGGGTGGGGGAGGATTTGTTACGGGCACAAGTTTGGCAGGCCTTCACGTATTCCTGCACGTCCCGCCGCAGTGTGGGCCACCAGAACGCTCGCCTGATAATATCCACAGAGTGCACCACCCCAGGGTGGCAGGCGAGACGTTCGGTGTGTCCTCACTGGATAACTTTGCTGCAGAGGGCGGCAGGGACGTAAAGGCGGTTAGGGGGGCAACCCGCTGGTTCAGGCTCAGAGGACTGGGCCTGGCGGACTCTCTTCTCAATCTCCCAGGTAAGGGTTCCCAGGACGTACGAAGGCAGAAGAATGGGCTGGGAGCGGGAAGGGGGGTCAGCCAGGTCCTGGCTGAACTGTCTGGAGAGAGCGTCAGGCTTAATATTACGGGAACCAGGCCTATAGGTAACAGTGAAATTGAAACTCTAGAAAAATAGGGCCCAGTGAGCCTGGCTGGAATTCAGCTGACCGCAGATACTCAAGGTTCTTGTGGTCGGGCCACACGACTACAGGATGAACAGCTCCCTCCAGCCAATGTTTCCATTCCTCAAAAGCTAATTTTATAGCCAACAGCTCTCGATCCCCAACGTCATAATTTCTCTCGGCTGAGGAGAGTTGTCAAGAGAAATATGCACACGGGTGGAGCTTCAAGTCCGAGGTGGAGTGCTGGGACAAAATTGCGCCCACCCTCGTTTCTGAAGCATCCGCCTCCAGGGTAAATTGGAGCTGGGGTCGGCCTGAGCCAAGATGGATTTGTCGGAGAACAGGCCCTTTAATTTCACAAAGGCCTGTTCAGCTGCCTCAGTCCATAAAAATGGCACCTTAACAGAGGTCAGCTCAGTTAAAGGCTGTGCTATCTCACTATAGTTCCGAATGAACCTGCGATAGAAATTCACAAGCCCCAAGAAGCATTGCAGCTCCTTGCGGGAGTGGGGTGTTGGCAAATCAAGCACAGCCTTCACCTTGGCCGGGTCAGCTCTCAGCTCCCCCTCCGCTACAATAAAGCCAAGGACAGAAGTGGAATTAGTGAAAACTCACACTTTTCTGCCTTGACAAACAGTTAGTTCTCTAAGAGCCGCTGTAACACGGCTCTAACATGTGTTTGGTGCTCCTCGGGCATGAGGAAAAAAAATCAGGATGTCGTCAAGATAGACGAAAACGAACCAATTTAACATGTCGCAGAGGACGTCATTAATTAAACGTTGGAAAACAGCAGGGGTGTTGGTTAACCCAAAGGGCATAACTCAGTATTTAAAATTGCCCCAGGTGTGTCTTAAATGCACCTGGGGGAAAAAAAAACAAAAACGCTTGACCTGAGCTGTCCCTCTGATATATTCATTTCATAGAATCTTAGCATCTTAAACTCTTTCACTTCCAGCTCTGCCTCCCATCTTTTTGTCAGTGCTACCTTAGGTCAAATTTGACCAAATGTGGTTTATTTTTCAACTGCAGGGATCCAAGCGCTACAACACTGATGGAAGAAGTGTATGGACCAAAGGGGACACTGTTGAAAAATAAACCACATTTGGTCAAATTTGACCACTATGAACTTTTGAGCCTATGACCGCCCCCCCCACCCCAAACGTATGTTTTTAGCACCGTTTTCATTTTTATATCAGACTGCAGCATTACCCTTTTGTCCAAGACAAATTTCGCCCATGGGAGACTAATAAAGAAACTTTCATCTTTGAACAGATAGTAGGTCTCACTACTGTTTTGTAAATCTTCACTTTCACCTGAGCTGCTATCCTTCTGTCACAAATCACTCCTGACACTCGTCTCCACCCGCTCCACCCTGCCTGCACTCTTCTTCTGAAAGACATTTACTGTAGTAATATTGTTCTTTGGGTCCCAAACAGGAAGCCAAGGATCAGACTGCCAAAGTCTCTGACTCATCCGCCACCTGTCCATAATGAACACCATGTTCAAGCGTAAGTGTGTGTGTGCTTGCTCACCGCATGCCATGACAGTGGGGTTCTGCATTCGTCAGAAGTGAGATGAGATGAGATTCAACTTTATTGTCATTACACATGTATGAATACAAGGTAACGAAACGTGACTTGGCATTTGGGCACGCTCTGCAGAGCGCATCCAAGGCCGGGGCAGCCGCTAGGCGCCAGTCATAAAGAAGAAAGGGAAAGAAAAAGAATGGATATGACACAGTAGGCGAGAGAAAAAAACATGTTTTATCAGAATGGCGCTCGGCAAGTGAGCGAAATTTTGATTGCAGGCAAAAAAAAACCTCAATGCACATTTAGTAGACATTTAGCAGGAGATCATACACAAAAGTTGAGAGGCAGTGTATTGTATGCATGTAATGTTGTATGCATTGTGTAGTGTAAATATGACAGTTGTTAGTGAGCAGCAGAGGGCGCCTCCTGGCAGTGGATAGATGTTATAATCATGTGACTTATAAACAAGTCCAGAGTCTATCTCTCTTGCTTGCAGAAGGCACATGGGCACTGTCCTTGAGGGTCCAATCCGCTGATACGACAACAACTGATTGTCGGTTGTTTGGGTAAAAGCCGGTCCTTCCGCTTATCTTAATCAGGAGGAATGTAAACACGGGGCACCAAACAAGGTCAAATCAAATCAGCACAGTGCACTCAGAGAATAGAATTTGTCCTCACCCGTGCAATTCTGTGCTTCCATTATATGTGCAGGCTTAAACTGTTTTTCCATGGAGAGCACAGGGCTCCAGATGTATTCCTCCACTGAATCACTGTCATTCAGTTCACCGTTTGCCACTACTCGTGCCCTCCCCAACTGGTCGAATTTGATGAAGGAGCTTGCCGGGTCCGCTTTGATCAGCTCTCTCACCTTCCTTCAATTTCTGATGCATCAGGGAACTCCACAGCCAAGAATAGAAGTCCTGAGATCATAACCAATAATGTTTCCACAGACGCATGAATTCCAATGTCCATGAGTCTCCTCGCAGGTTCCAATTCTTGGGCTCCCCCTTGGCCCGATTCTTGTTGAAAAATAGTGACAATAGCACATTTAAGCCGCTTCCAAATCCATAATTTCCGTTTAGATTAAGATTCAGCAGAAGAAGAGCGACTAAACACAGACAAAAACGTAACATTGCAAAGCTGGGAATAGGTCAGGAAGGCAGGAGAGGAGGGAAGAAAAATGCGACTGCTCTCTCTCAAGGCAAGAAGGAAAATATCCCTCCCAGATCCCTCACCAACAAAAGCGATGGGCTATGATTTGAAATCGCCTACATCCGCTTTGTCCGGGACTGTGGTATTCTGATTGTCACAGAATCCTGGCTGCACTGCAAATCCCAGACACTACAGTGGAGCTCCCAGGCCAGACAACACACCGCCAGGACCACAATAGAGACTCCGGTAAGGCAAGGGACGGAAGGCTCTGTGCGTTTGTGCCCCCAGCCTGGTGCAATAACAGCAGAGTAATACACAGCCACTGTTCACCGGATTTAGAGGCCATGTCCTTTCTGTGTAGGCCTTTCTATCTTCCTCATGAGCTAATGGGAAACTCGACATACCGGGAACTGTAGCGAAAGCGACGCGGGTGCCGGGCTGGAGTTTAGGCGGCGTGCAAGAAATATAAGACAGAATAATAAAGAGCGATGGCAAGAACCAAGCAGACCGCCCGTAAAATCTACTGGAGGAAAAAGCCCCCCCAGGAAGCAGCTAGCCACCAAGGCTGCTTGGAAAAGCGCTCCGGCCACCGGCGGAGTGAAGAAGCCTCACCGTCACAGGCCCGTGGCTCTGAGAGAGATCTGTCGTTACCAGAAATCCACGGAGCTGCTCATCCGTAAGCTGCCCATCCAGCGCCTGGTGAGGGAGATCGCTCAGGACTTCAAGACCGACCTGCGCTTCCTGAGCTTCACCGTCATGGCTCTGCAGGAGGCCAGCGAGGCCTACCTGGTGGGTCTCTTCTTCGCTAAGAGGTTCACCATCATGCCCAAAGACTTCCAGCTGGCCCACCGTATCCGCAGAGAGAGAGCTTAGACTTTCTGCTGCACATTCACCAACCATAATGCTCCGCACTGTGTCTATATATATATATATATATATATATATATATATATGTTTACTAGCTGTTCTTGTTTTTCCTTGCCTTCTGATTGTTGCTCTGAGTGTTGCTATCCCTGTGCTGTTGCAATCCTGGAATTTCCCCATTGTGGGACTAATAAAGGCTTATCTTATCTTATCTTATAATCATCACAGCTGCCTACATTGCTCCCAACGCTAATGTTAGCTCAGCACTTAGCTACCTTCAGCTCATTATTAACAAGCAGCAGAGAGACCACCCTGATGGACTCCACATAAGGGCCTTTTCCACTAGCCCCGATTAGCCCAACACGGGACAGCTCAGCACGCTTTATAACTCTTTCCACTAGCCCCAACACGGTTTAACAGCCGCGATTTTCGTCCCCGCTCAAGGGCAGGGTCCAACCGTGCTGAGTCGTGCTGTGTTGTGACGTCAAAAGACTGGTCGTCGCTGATTGGTCAGGTCGTAACGTCACGAAAGCGACCGTCTTCTGATGAATCTACACACGACCGCCATTTGCAATATTTCACGGACTAACTCGGTCACGGAGTAAATACGATATTAATACAGACAGCGTTGTAGGTTTTGCGGAACTCTACACCGTGGTCCAACAAAGAGGTGCAGAGTTTTCTCTGCTTGGTGGCAGATCCACAGTGAGGAGTGACCCGGACCGATAGAGATGGCAGCCCAGCATAGAACCGGACTACGGACAAGCTGAAGACGAACGTGAGAGAACCATCGATGGTGAGTGATTTGTAATAATGTGCATCTGTTCGCTTATTTATCCTGTTGGTGGTAAGCTCACTTTTTTTGAGCTATACAGCGCTGTTCTGTGCTGGCTAACGAGTGTTAGCTAACGATTTTTAGCTAGTAGCTAGCTAGTACCAACTGCTGATTTGCACTTGTTTTCTCCTAAATATTCGCTTGTGAGAGCAAAACGATGAAATATGTTAATCCTGGTTAAAGTCCTGGTTTGTGTACGTATTGCACTTTGGTGCTGCGCATTAAATTGTGTGCAATTTAATGCTAGAATGTGTTTCCACATGCCAGTGGTTAGCCTCCCTGTTTATATTGTGGATACTGGTGAAATGAACCACAGGAGCCGAAATCTCGTCATATTAAAATTGCTTTTTCAAACCAGTGATTTATAAAGTCATTCATATAATTTTCTAAAGCGTCAGAATAGACCCACACACCTATTCTGTGGATCCTGCAGTGCTTGTCAGGGAAACGAAGCATTTTTGTCACATCCCACCACTGACTTTCACAGGTGTATTTCCCTAATACAGGTACATCTCCAAAAATTAGAATGTCATGAAAAACTTCAGTATTTTTTGTCACTCATTTCAGAAAGAGAAATCCGTATATTATATACATTCATTACACAGACAGTGATATATTTCAAGCATTTATTTATTTTAATTTTGATGATTATGGCTTACAGCCCCTGAAAACCCCAAATTCAATTTAGCAAAAAATTAGAATATTACATAAAATTAACTTTAAAAAATAGTTTTTAAATATAAATGTTGGCCGCTGAGGTGTTGGTTAATATGGGCTGTAGCCGTAATCATCAATATTAAAATAAACACTTTCAATATATCACTGTCCCTGTAATGAATCTATATATGGGTTTCACTTTCTGAAATGAGTGAAAAAAATATTGAATTTTTTCATGGTATTCTAATTTTTGAGATGTGCCTGTGTAAGTGTTGAACTTGCTTGAAACTAACCATCATCCATTTCTGTCGTTCATCTAGGCAAGAGGAAATCAGCCTCCCCACAATCTACCTCGCCACTGTGGAAAGTACTGAAATCCTTTGGTTTTATAGGTAAAGTGTCAAAACCAAAGTAGCACAATTTCCACTTAATATAAAAGGGACTGAACTGAGATTTATTTGATTGTGTGAATATGCCACATCAACTGTAAAATAAACCGCTTGTTAATGTATTTATTTTTTTGTCAGATCACTTGTGTGATCCTTTGTGAGTTATGTTCATAACTGTATGTTTTGGCGAATGTGAGATGTTCAGTCGTCAATATAATTTACTTTATATGTGTAGTTTATAGTCTATCATCAATAAACTCATGCAGTAACAGGACACATTACAAATATTTGAGACCCATTGTAGTGCTTCCTTTTATATTTTAGCAATGCTAGTACAAAACACCGCCCACACATGAAGCCAGGGCAAGAAGAGACACTTTTGCAGACAAGACAAACTTTTATTGATAAAAACTTCATATTTTGACTGAGCGACTCCATACTCGGTGATGCACACCTTCAGTTAAAGTATTATATTCCATTCAAGTGAATGTATTAATTCATTCTGATTGCTGAGGCCACAGTAAAAACAGATGATTTTAAATGTAACGCAGCCCTTGTAAAATCTACCGAAGCGCAGCTACATGAAAATTGTGGTTAAATACAACAACGAAGTACTTTATTGTCACATTCAAATTGTAATCCCTCCTGTTTTGTTTTTCTTTTGAATTCTTGGATGAAATATGGTGGGCAATATAAGCTGCAGCTTCAGCCATCACCCATTTCAGATAACCTATGCTGAACTGTATAATCAGAGGAGTTATTGTTTAATTTGACCTTGTTAGATTTTTTTCCCCTTTGTTATATTATTCTATTTTCTTTTAATCTTTACTTTTAATCAATTCGAAATAAAGATTCATTCATTAATTCACATTCCACCACTGGCTTTTAGCAACAAGTGTATTTCCCAAATATGTTTTAAACTTGCTTTAATTAACCACCACCCATTTGTCTTTTGTTTAGGCAAGAGGGAAACTGTCCACCCCAACTGGACCTTGCCTCACTATTTACAGAGATGCAGGCTGAAGATCTGCTGAACCAGGACCAGTACAAGGGGCCGATCCAGTTGCTTCTCAGTGAGGCAGCGTGGCTGCCGTGTGTGACCATTCCAGTTTTTTTTTTACAGTTTGAATTTTGCACATTCTGAATAATCTGGAATTTGCTGCTGATTGTAATAAACAATTTAGTGACTTATGTGTTTGCATCATGATTTTCTATTTTGTCTGTTAAGACACCGGTGGGAAAAGAGTCAACTGTACAAAGGATTTATCGGTGACCTTGAAAATAATGGCTCATTTTTAAGAAAAAAGTAACAAACAATTATTTTATTAACTGAAGACTGTATTGTTGGATGTGCCACCGCAGAAGACCCTGCATACTTTAGTGACAGTACCAGTATATGGAGGAATTCTGGGTCATATTAGCATCTGCTCTTCATCATAATGGGTTTGGGCGGGGGTGTCTAATCATGTGCCATGGAGGGCCAAAACCCTGCAGGCTTTACCTCCAACCAGTGTCTTCAACAGCAGATTCCACTGAACTTCTTCCACTGACTGATCAGTGAGAACACCTGCTGAAGAGACTGGGTAGAAGAGAGAACCTGCAGGGTCTTGGCCCCCCATGACTCATGATTGGAAGCCCCCGGATTAGGTTTAATGGGATTTAACATTTTAACACAAACTGCTTTATGGTTCATAATTCTGTTGACAGACTTACACCAAACCAAAAGTGATTTCTCAAACTGCTGGATTATTCTTAGCTTTTCCAATCTTTCAGTATTTAATTTATGCCACATGGTGGTAACCTTCACATATAAAAAAAGAGACATCTGCAAAAACTTCAGAGGTTTATTGTCAGTGCAATTCCCAGTGCAATACTACATGAATGCATGTCTAGTACATTGTTGATGCAGAGAATATACAGTATATTTCTACAGTACATGTATCTAGTAAATCGAGTATTTTCCATGTAACCTTGTGACTGCATTATTTTAATTGCTTTTAATCCTAGATCAAGTTTGTTTTGGCCTAAAATGCATGATAACTGTCAAATATATCTTATTATACCTAACTCAGTACTGTTTACTTTTTGAATATATATTTTGTGGCTAATATAGTTATTAACATAGCGATCAAGTTGTGTCAGCTGATCATTTTTTTCTATGACACCACCTCAGACTCTGCAGCTGGAGCAGGTATGTCCATGATGTCTCAACAGTCTCTCCATGATTTTCAAGCAGATCAGAGCAATTTGTTGTACAGGAAATAAACGTTTCTACAAACATTCTTAAACTCTATAACCACTGATCGTTTGTGAAGCTGTGTTGACATCAGTGACAGGCTGATGACATCCGTGACAGGCTGTGCTGAATGCCCAGACCAAATGAAGCGGTAATGTCCCCACAACAGAGCCATCTGAAACACACACAGTGTACATATTTTAGTACCTAACAGCGATAACTTGCAGACATTAAAGTGTAGTACGACGTACTTATAGCAAACTAGCATTAGCAACATTAGCTTACCGTCATATATGACCTAGTTTGTATCCTCATGTCTTTGGCTCTCCCAGAAGCTGCGGAACTATTCCAGAGTGTTTCATCTCGCTGCCTGTACCCTTGTCTGGCGGTCCTTTTTGGCATTTACGGTGAAAAAAGCCACAGACCGAGGAGTCGCCTTGTACAACTGTATGTGTTATGTTTTGCTTGGGTCGCATGTTCTACGTCACGGGAGTGTGGCGCTGCCTCGCTGTTATAGAAATTCCACCCACCCCAGCTTAACACGGTTGTAATGGAGACAAAAGCGAGCCAAACCGTGTCGAAATGAATCGAGACGTGCCGAGGTGTGCTGGGCTAATGGAAAAGTGCCTATAATTACAGGGGATTTTAAGGAAGCATGCTTAAAGACTATACTCCCCAAATTCCACCAACATGTAAAGTGTCCCACAAGGGGGGAAAGAACACTGCACCATGGTTATAGCAACATAAAGCAGGCCTACAGAGCCAGGCCCATCCCCCACCATGGACAATCAGATCACCTCTCCCTGCTTCTAATATCTGCTTACACCCCCCTCGGGAAGTGATTACCCCTAACCAAACAGACAATTAAAACCTGGCCTGAAAATGCTCTCCTCCAGCTGCAGGACTGCTTTGGCTGCACAGAGTGGAACATCTTTGAACAGCAGGACCTGGACTTCTACACCAAGTCAGTCCTTTTATGCATTAAGCGCTGTGTAGAAAATGTGACAGTCACCAAACACACCCGGGTCTTTCCAAACCGGAAACCCTGGATGACCAGTGAAGTCCAGGCCCTGATTAGAGCTCGCAACTTAGCCTTCAGGCAGGGGAACAGCTCTATACAGCACTGCCAGAGCCAACCTGAGGAGAGGCATCAAACAGGCCAAGGAGGCCTACAGGAGGAAGGTGGAGGGCTTCCTCATGGATAACAACCCCCAACAGATGTGAAGAGGCATTCAGGCCCTCAACAACTACAAAGGTCAGAGTCCCCCAACATCGGACACCAGCCTCCCACTGGCAGAGGAGCTCAACAGCTTCTTTGCCCAATTTGAGACCACCACACCACCGCACGCACTGTCCCCTCCTCTTCCAGCTCATCCCCCCTCTCTCTCCAGAAGCATGAGATGAGGAGGAAACAGAGCAGAGAACCCCCGCAGAGCTGCTGGACCCGACAGCATCCCAGGAGTGGTGGTCAAAGCATGTGCAGATCAGCTGGTAGGGATCCTCATCAAGCTGTTCTACCTCTCCCTGACACACACCACCATCTCAACATGCCTCAAGGCCTCCACCATCATCCCCATCCCCCAAAAGACCTGAAACTGAATGTCCATAAAACCAAAGAATTCATTATGGACTTCAGGAAGAACAGATAGGACCACACACCCCTCTCATAAATGGAGACCACGTGGAAACTGTCACCACCTTTAGGTTCCTGGGCACCCACATCACCTCTGACCTCTCCTGGTCTGCCAACACCAAGGCTCTGGTGAAGAAAGGCCAGCAGTGGCTGCAATTCCTCCATGTCCTGAGAAAGAACAGCTTGGACCAGAAGCTGCTGCTGGCCTTCTACCGCTGCTCAGTGGAAAGCATGCTCACCTACTGTCTGGGTGTGTGGTACGTGGGCTCCACGGCTGAGAAGAGGAAGGCTGTGCACAGGGTTATCAACACCGCCCCAAAAATCATCAGTGGCCCTCTGCCCTCCCTGGAGGACATCTACAGATCCTCCTGTCTCCGTAAGATCAAGACCATCACAGGAGGCCCTTCAGATCCTGCCCACCACCTGTTTGATCTGCTTCCCCCTGGACAATAGTTCAGATCAATCAGGTCCCACGGTCCCACACCTCAAGACTGACAAAAAATTTCTTTCCCTGGGCCATCCGAACTGCAGTCAGATCTCTCTCCCCCCCTCCCCGACTATTCTCACATAAATAGAACTGAGAAAAATTCCATATTATCTACATTATTATTGTTTTTAATAGTGCATTATTGCTCTTGAGAAGTATCATGCCTTTCATATGCCATTTTGTCAGGTGGGGGGAGGAAGTTTTCTCTCTCCTCTACTGGTAAGATGTAGCCCAGTACAACCTGTCGCATTAAGGGAGGAGGTGTGTCCCCCTTGGGCTGGGCCCAAATGTGTGGCACGCAGGCCCACCGGCGCGTGGATACGCCCTGGTGCCACACAAAACAACCCCCAGCTATGGGCAAATAGCACCACTGCCTTGTGGTCGTCACGGGAGTGACAAAGGCTAAGGGAGACAACCCCTACAGAAAATCCGGAGTGGAGCCCCGAAGGTGGTTGGTCTTCGCGTAGCGGGACCTCCCGGCAACTCCTGTAGCCAAGTTGGTACCAAACTGTATCGGCTAGTTCCTTCCATTGGACACTACCAACAAGGCCGAGAAGGAGGATCTGTCAACTGGGCATCTCAGTTTCTCCACAACTTCGCCCTGGCCTGTGCCCTGGAGAGGTCACTCCAGTGCCGCCTTCTGCGGCAGCTCAAATACGGGGAGACGCAGTTACTGGTTAAAAGTCCAGAGCAAATTGGCGTAAGCTCGGGCGCCTAGGGCTGTCTCCCGACGGTGGGAGGGATCGTTGTGTCCCACTGGCCAGCTACCGCCCGCCTTTAGCTGGGCAGCCCCCAGTCAGTAAGGTGCTGGCCCGTCACGGTCCGCTTACTTCAAAGGGTGCTTGAAGTGTAGGCCAAAAGCTGAATCACGGACTGTAATCACTGCACCAGCTAATATCAAGAAACCAAAGCCGCCAGCGCTGAGTCTGGCAACCTGGAACGTCAGAACAATGTGTCCTGGCCTCTCTGACGACCTCCAGCAAATCAACAATGCCAGGAAAACTGCTATCATCGACCGCGAGCTGAAGAGGCTTAATATTGACATTGCAGCACTGCAAGAGACGCGACTCCCGGGCAATGGCAGCTTGAAGGAGAAGAACTATACGTTTTCTGGCAGGGACAGGAGCCTGACGAGCCTCGCCTGTATGGTGTTGGATTCGCTGTTCGAAACTCCCTTCTGTCCTCTATTGAACCGCCGTCTTCAGGCACTCCACGAGTCCTCTCTCTCCGTCTCATAACCTCCTCTGGACCAGCTAATATCCTTAGCGCCTATGCTCCGACGCTCTGCTCTTCAATTGAGATGAAAGATGCATTCTACGAGGCACACGAAACCAGGATCCAACAGATCCCTGCCAAAGAGCACCTGTTTCTGCTTGGTGACTTTAACGCACGGATAGGGGCAGATCATGACTCCTGGCCCCGCTGCATTGGCCGCTTCGGCATCGGCAAGCTCAACGAGAACGGTCAACGCCTCCTTGAACTCTGCTCCTTTCATGACCTCTGTCTGACCAACACATTCGTCTCCACCAAGCCTTGTCACCGTGTGTCCTGGAGACATCCAAGGTCTCGCCACTGGCATCAGCTGGACTTTGTCATCACCAGGAGATCCCTGCTGAACCGAGTGCTGGTCACGCGCAGTTTCCACAGCGCTGACTGTGACACCGACCATTCCCTGGTCGCCACTAAAGTACGTCTCTGCCTCAGACGTGTCAACCGCTCCAAGCAGAAACCCCGACCCCGCATCAACACAGCTATGATTACAGTACCTAAACTGCGGGAACGCTATGCTAAAGTCGTAAATGAAGCCCTGGTGGACTGTCCCACTGACTGTGCTTCTGCAAGGTGGAACCATATCCGTGAGGCTGTGTTTGAGACCGCCATAGGTACCTTTGGGAAAAAGGTGGGGAAGAGTGCAGATTGGTTTGAAGCTGGAGCCGCTGTGATGGAACCTGCAATCGCTGCCAAGCGTGCAGCCCTAATTGTCCACAAGAAGGAGCCCTCTGTGCAGACGCTTGCTACACTGCGCGCTGCGAGGAACAATGCACAAAAGATTGCAAGGCGATGTGCCAACGACTACTGGCTTAACCTCTGCCAGGACATTCAGCTTTCTGCAGATCACGGAAACATGCGCAAAATGTACGAAGGCATGAAGAAGGCTTTCGGTCCCAGTGTCATCAAGACCGCCCCACTTAAATCAGCTGCAGGAGATGTCATCAAGGATCGCGGTAAACAAATGGAGAGATGGGCTGAGCACTACCAAGAGCTCTACTCGAGAGTAACCACCGTCTCGAACACGGCCCTTGAGAACACCCCTCTACTGTCAGTCATGGATGAGCTTGACGCTCCACCCACCATCGAGGAGCTCAGCAAGGCGATAGACTCTATCTCAAACGGCAAGGCTCCGGGCAGTGACAACATCCCCCCTGAAATCGTCAAAACCGCAAAGGCGAGCTCGCTCTTGAAACACCTCCATGAGCTCCTGTTGCAGTGCTGGGAGGAAGGGGCTGTGCCCCAAGATATGCGTGATGTCAAAATCATCACTCTTTACAAGAACAAGGGGGAGCGGAGCGATTGTAACAACTATCGCGGTATCTCACTCCTAAGCATAGTTGGCAAAGCCTTTGCCCGTGTCGTCCTCAACAGACTACAACTACTTGCCGAACGTGTGTATCCAGAGGCGCAGTGTGGATTCAGAGCAACCAGGTCAACCATAGATATGGTCTTCTCTATGAGGCAGCTGCAAGAAAAGTGTCGGGAGCAGAGACAACCCCTCTTTTTGGCCTTTATTGATCTGACCAAGGCTTTTGACTTGGTCAGCAGGGATGGACTGTTTGCCCTCCTCCAACGAATTGGATGTCCCCCCAAGCTTTTGAGCATGATCAAGTCATTCCACCAGGACATGAACGGCATTGTCCAGTTTGATAGATTATCCTCAGACCCTTTCCCGATCAAGAACGGTGTGAAGCAGGGTTGTGTTCTGGCTCCTACCCTATTTGGCATCTTTTTCTCCCTGCTTCTGTGCTACGCCTTCCGGGGCTCTGAAGACGGTGTCTTTCTCCACACCAGGAGCGACGGAGGCCTCTTCAACATGGCACGCCTCAGATCAAAGACCAAGGTGCGAAGCGTTCTAATCAGGGAGCTGCTCTTTGCTGATGATGCTGGTCTTGTTGCCCACACCGTGGAAGCGCTCCAGCGTCTCATCAACTGCTTTGCTTGTGCCTGCTCTGAGTTTGGCCTCACCATCAGCCTTAAAAAGACCGAGGTCATGGGCCAGGATGTCAGCAGTGCTCCCAATATCAATATCGGCGACCACACACTTGCGGTGGTGGACAAGTTCACCTACCTCGGGTCGATCATCTCCAGCAATCTCTCCCTAGACGCCGAACTGAACGCCCGTATCGGCAAGGCATCGACGGTGATGGCCCGTCTGGCGAAGCGAGTCTGGGACAACTCTATGCTAACCATCAACACCAAGATAAGAGTCTACATGGCCTGTGTACTGAGTACTCTCCTATACGGCAGTGAAGCTTGGACCCTCTACTCCTGCCAGGAACGCCGACTGAACGCCTTCCACCAGCGCTGCCTTCGCAGACTACTGCACATCACTTGGCAGGACCGTGTCTCCAACATCGACGTCCTGGCCAGAGCAGATGTGCCCAGTATGTTTGCCATCCTGACAAAGAGACGCTTGCGATGGCTTGGCCACGTCAACCGAATGGAGGATGGCCGCATCCCCAAAGACTTACTGTATGGGGAGCTGGCTACTGGAACTAGATCAAAGGAACGCCCAACTCTCAGATTCAAGGATGTTTGCAAGCGTGACCTCAAGGCTGGAGGCTTTAACCCCTCCGACCTGGAGTCAGCCGCCTCCGTCCGCTCCAACTGGCGGACCATCACCCAGGATGTCATCCGAACAGCAGAGGAAAGAAGAGACACTCGCTGGGGGGAGAAGAGACTCCACAGACAGAGGAGACTGTCGAGACCCCCACTACACTGTGAAGAATTCATCTGCAACGGCTGCGGCAGGACCTGCAGATCCCGTATTGGCCTCTACAGCCACGCCCGATGGTGCAGCTCCCTGAATGATGACCCAAGGCACAAAACCCCCCCATGATCTTTCGAGATCGATGGAGCCAATGAATGATGAATGATGTGCATTCCATGTAGGATAAGTTCATATATTCTTGGCATGTTTCTGTGAGCAATTGTTGGCCTTCAGAGAATTCAGACTGAGGATCAGTACAGACGTAAAGGATGATCTAAGCTACACTGATAATAATCTCTTTGACATGCCCTGTTCCCAGGAATGCACAGGAACTGGTAGCTTCTGTGATTAGTTTTATGGACACTCTGTCTTCTGAATGTCTGTGCTTCATTTGCATCACCCTGGATAAGCTCTGCTTATCAGGACTGTCTATCTCCCTTCCTCCTCTCATCCTCCTCCTCCCCCTCCTTTCTGTTGCCTATGTATACCACACCTAAAGAATGTTTCCTTTAGAGATTCTAGGTGTGCGCTGAAGGTCGTGCTTTGTAATCTCTCCCCCAAAATGGCCATTGGGGTGACTCACTCTTTTATTTTTGTAAATAAATGTACATAAATCCAATTTTCCGCCTGATCTTTGGCTTTGAATAATTTAAGCTCAGAATTAGTCTAACATTTTGGCACTCCGAACAGCGGATCCACATATCTCCGTCTTTCTGGCACCTCTGCCCGAGTTCAGCAAGTGCACAGCTGATAAAAGACCTTCCCAGGCTGAGTACAAGGCTCAGTGTTACTGCAGTGAAGGCATTTCGAACCGGGGCGCTGGAACTGACTGGGTGACGGCTCTGAGAATCCTACAGTTGGCTTGGATGTAAGTACATTTGTTGCTGAGTTTATTGACACTGGGTTTGAGTCCCAGCGGGGGTTAAATATGTGTATGTTTATGTATGTGAAGCTGAGCGTTTGATACCGCAAAGTCTGAATGTTTTCTGTTCGGCGGAGCCCAAAAGAGTTCAGTTTGACAA
Source organism: Pholidichthys leucotaenia (assembly GCA_020510985.1). Classification (NCBI taxonomy): domain Eukaryota; kingdom Metazoa; phylum Chordata; class Actinopteri; order Cichliformes; family Pholidichthyidae; genus Pholidichthys; species Pholidichthys leucotaenia. The sequence goes on from CM035841.1 coordinate 335,174,950, forward strand.
GGTAGAGGCTTGGTGGTCCTGGTTAGAGGCCGCGAAAAATAATATGCATTATATCGCACGAAGTGGACCAGGTACTGTTAACACATGGAAAATCAATGTAAGAATATCCAATGACACCGTAGTGAGCATTGATTGGATCAGTGTAAGAGTCTCCAGTAACAACGTAGTGAGCACTGATTGAAGTGAACCGGTATAAGGAGGGTTAACCTTTAAAAAATAGCGCTGTTTGAATGAAATTACTGCAGTTTTGTTTGTTTGTCTGATTGTTCTGTGTTTATTGATTATTCTGGCAAGAGAAAAGAGAAAAGACAGATTCCGTGGAGGAGGTGTGGGAAGCAACTCAGTAGTTTTCCCTCAGGCTGAAGAAATGGTAGATCAAAGGTGCTAGGGGACAAGGGAAATTGTCATGGGGGGTTGATATGTAAATACAGCACCTCAGGTAGCGGAGTAGGGTTAATATAAAAGAGAGTGCCTACAACCTGTGTTTCTAATGTTTTAGATTCTGGTGGATGTGAGAGGAAGACAATAAAGTTTCATCTGCTCTGAACGCTCGGCCTGATTATTCATCTCTCCACACTGGTGCCCCTTGACACACAATGGAACGCGAGGCGAACACCCCGGAGACGACCCGGACGGGAAGTGCGAGCAACGCGTGCGCCGTTTTGATCAGACTCCCAGACTTTTGGCTACACAACCCGAAGTCTCAGTTCCTTCACACCGAGGCCCAGTTTGCACTCCAGGGAATAACGGCAGATGACACCAGATACTACTACATGGTTGCAGCACTGGATGCATGCACAACCCAGCAGGTGGCGAGCCTGCTCCAACAGCCCCCAGCCCACGACAAATATAGTGCTCTCAAAACTGCGCTGACCCGGCGCTGCATGCTGTCGGACTGTGAGAGAGCGGAGAGGCTCCTGATGCACTCCGACTTGGGAGACGGGTCGGCGGTCGAATTGATGGAGAAGATGTTGGCGTTGATGGGCACAGATGACGGGCATTTCCTCTTTGCTCACCTTTTCCTCCCAAACCTCCCGACAGCGGCCAGGGTGGTCCTTGCCAATTCGTCACTGCTGCCTGCACGCAACTACTGAGCTCTAGCCCAAGAGGCAGATCGGATCATTCTCACCACCAGAGCCCTCACAGTGAACGCAGTGGCGTCAGAACCCAGCGAGACGGCCAGCGGAAGTGAGGAGCCATCGACGGTGGCTGCAGCGGAGGCCAAGAAGCACCGGAGAGACATGCTCTGTTTCTACCACCGCCATTTTGGAGAGGACGCATGCTGATGCGTGCCACCGTGCCAATTCAAGCACTCGGAAAATGCCAGGGCTGGCAGTTGGAAGCAGCTGCAACCGCCGGTGAAGCAAGCAAGCTGCTGTATGTGACATACTCCTGCTCGGGGAGATGGTTCCTCGTGGACTCTGGCTCCCAAAAGAGCCTCATCTTGCTGTCCTACGCTAACCGGCTGGCGGGAACTAGGGGCCCCAAACTGACGGTCACAAATGGCTCAGACATTAAGACTTTTGGTGAGAGGATACCGGCTGTATCCTTGCACGGCCGTACATACCAATGGACATTCGTCATAGTGGCATGCAGCTTCCCCATTTTAGGCACTGATTTTTTGTGTGCACACGGATTACTAGTCGATGTTGCTAACAGACACCTGATTAACGCAATGTCTTTTGATTCTCTCCGCTGTACAGCTCAAGAAGCCAGGCCCACAACACTAGCCAACGTCACAGCTCCAGGGGATAAGTTCCACACACTACTCACCCAGTTCCCAGCACTCACGGTCCCAACGTTTTCGGCAACCGTCACTAAACACGGGGAGGAGCACTTGATTACCACCACGGGGCCGCCCGTTTTCGCACGACCTCGGCACCTGGATGCAGCTAAACTGGACATAGTGCGCGAGGAGTTTGCCAACTTGGAAAAGTTGGGAATCATCAGATGCTCAAACAGCCCATGGGCATCCTGGCTACATATGGTTCCTAAGGCCAAGGGATTGTGGTGACCTTGCGGTGATTTCTGCAGATTAAATAATGGCACAACGCACGACCGCTACCCCATCCCGCATATTCAGGACTTTTCCATTCACCTCACCGGGGCATGCATTTTTTCAAAGATAGACCATGTCTGCGGTTACCACCAGGTCCAGGTGCGCACTGAGGACATACGTAAAATGGCAGTAATAACCCCGTTTGATCTGTTTGAGTTTTTATGCATGCCTTTCGGGTTAAAGGGCGCGGCGCAGACATTCCAACGCATGATGGATGCGGTGTTCCGTGATCTGCCGTTTATGTTCGTCTACCTGGACGACATCCTGGTGGCCAGCGCATCCGAGGACGAACATGTAACATGTAGCCCACCTCAGGACAGTTCTCCAGAGGTTGGAGGAGCATGGATTAATAATCAACCCGGCGAAGTGCCAGTTCGTGGTGACGGGAATCAATTTTTTGGGCCACTGCATCTCACCGGAGGGAGCGATACCTTTACTGGACAAGGTGCGATCAGTGGCGAATTTTCCCCGGCCTCATACAGTCAGGGTGCTGCTGGAGTTTTGGGGGATGGTTAACTTTTACAACCGTTTCCTCCCCCGCGCAGCCCAGCTCATGCAGCCGTTGTATGCCACACTTAAGAAACAGAAATCGGTGGACAGAGTCATTTGGACTCCTGAACGAGAAAAGGCATTTTTTGAGGTTAAAACAGCCCTGTCAAACGCCGCACTGCTGGTGCACCCGGACCCGGTGGCTCAGATAGCGCTCACTACCGACACCTCAGACGTGGCCATAGGGGCCGTCGTGGAGCAGCATGTTGCCGGTTCTTGGCAGCCACTTGCCTTTTTTAGCAGGTCTTTGCGCGACAGTGAGCGTGAATACAGCGCGTTAGACTCTCCTCCTGGCCATACGCCACTTCCAGTTTTGGCTGGAAGTGCGCACCTTCATTGTGTTCATGGACCACAAGCCGCTAACGTACGCGATGGCCAAGGTTTCGAACCATGGTCGGGCCGGCAGCAGAGACAGCTGGCCGCGATCTCGGAGTTTATGACCAACATTCAGCATGTGGCCGGTAAACTCAACGTGGTGGCGGACTGCCTCTTGCGTGCATTAGTGGCCCCAGTCTATGTGGGGATAGATTACACGGCCATGGCCACTGAGCAGATCGGTGATGTGGACTTTTTCGCGCTCCAGTCTGGACCAACAGGGTTAAGGCTGGAGAGCAGAGTACTGCAGGACGGCCCCCCCCCCCAATCTGTGACATCTCCATGGGCTGCCCACGCCCGGTGGTCCCACGCGCTTGGCGCCACCACGTTTTTGAGTCGGTTCACTCCCTGGCACACCCAGGAGTGCGCGCGTCAGTCAAAATGGTGGGTGCGAAGTTCGTCTGGCCGAGCCTGTGCAAACAGGTGAAAGAGTGGCCGGCAGCCTGCGTAGCGTGCCAATGAGCCAAAGTGCACAGGCACACAAAGGCCCCCTTGGTGCCGTTCCATATCCCGGCTAAGCGGTTCGACTACGTTCACGTGGACCTTGTGGGCCCCCTCCCACCATCGCAGGGGTTCACGCATCTCCTGACAGTGGTGGACTGCACCACACGCTGGCCCGAAGAAGTCCCGCTAGCTTCCACCACGTCCGCAGAAGTTGCACGCGCTTTTTTGACGACATGGGTGGCACATTTCAGCGCCCCTTCGGACATCACGTCCGATCGGGCCCGCAGTTTGTTTCTGACCTCTGGTCCACCATGGCCCAGAGCCTGGGCATCACAATTCATCGCACAACCACGTACAACCCCCAGGGCAATGGGTTATGTGAGCGTTTCCATAGATCGCTTAAAGTAGTGCTCAGGGCTTCGCTTACGGATGCAAATTGGGTGGACCGGTTGCTGTGGGTTCTATTAGGGTTGCGTTCCACACTGAAGGAGGATTTGGCGACCTCCCCAGCAGAGCTGTTTTTTTCCCCAGCCGCTGCGGCTCCCCGGGGAATTTTTGCCGGATAACCCTGCGCTGAACACCGATCCGTCCCCACGTTCACGGCATAGCGCAGGAGCAGGGACGCTACCTGGCCCGGCCCACCACTGTTTTCCCAGCGCTTTTGTGCCAAAGACCTTGAAGGACGCGTCGTTTGTATTTGTCAGGCACGATGCCCACAGGACCCCATTGAGCCCACCCTACGATGGCCCGTTCAGAGTGCTGGAACCCGGGGACAAACATTTTGTGTTAGACTTGGGGGGTCACCGGGAGACAATCTGCATAGACAGGCTTAAGCCCACCTTTGTTTTAGCAGACGAACAGGTGATGTTGGCCCAAGCTCCTCGGCGGGAAGACCCCCACTGAGAACTCCCCAGGTAAATGACTCATCAAATCAGTCACACGAGCATGCTGAAGGTGCCCCCCCCCCCCCATTGTCCCCCCACAGATGGACACACCCCCAGGAACCCCCCACCAGCACAGCAGTGCCTCAGAGCCGAAGATCCCATGTTACAGCAGCCATGGACAGAGGCTGAAGCCCAAAGGACATGAGGGTTAAGGCTCAGTCTGAGAGTCGGGGGGGGGGGGCACTCAGTAGTTTTCCCTCAGTAGTTTTCCCTCAGACTGAAGAGATGGCAGATCAAAGGTGCTAGGGGACAAGGGGAATTGTCATGGGGGGTTGATATGTAAATACAGCACCTCAGGTAGCAGAGGAGGGTTAATATAAAAGAGAGTGCCTGCAACCTGTGTTTCTAATGTTTTGGATTCTGGTGGATGTGAGAGGAAGAGAATAAAGTTTCATCTGCTCTGAATGCTCGGCCTGATTATTCATCTCTCCACAAAAGGAGCATTTCTGTGTGGGCCCTGTCTCTTTGTTTGTGTGTGTGTGTGGGCAACTGCTTGGGAAAAAAAAAAAAGTGCAGTTGCTCCAGTGTGTGAAAGAGGACTGAGAGAGAAAAATACTATATATGGGTATTTTTTGCAAAGCTTTGGGGTTTTTACAGCTTGTTTTTATCAATCTAACTTTGTGGGTTTTGACTCTAATGTTGCGTACGTGGTGAACTATTTACATATTTTTAAAGCCAGTATTTTCATTTCCTCCAGTTTTTCTTTGGAAAATGAAAAACATTGAGCTATTTTTATTCAATTTTTTGACGTATCACTGATTTTTATTGACTCAATTGTCTTATTTCTCTGACTGAAGCTTAGCAGTGAACTTTACAGGGAAAAGGACACAGGACTAACAATCTCAAAGGGGGTTTTCCTTCCCTCTGTTCCCCGCTCTCACCTAACAACCAGCCTCTGGAACCCAGCAAAACAACATCGCCTCGCCACTGTCCGTGCCCCTCTCGTCAAGACCACAGGTGCATAAAACACTAAGTTAAGTACAATTGCTTGCGTCTTAATCAATGCTACCAGCATGACAATGATTAAATTAACTGAACATTACAATATCATGCTGTCACTTAATAATACCTAATCACCAAAAAGGCTTTGTGTACACATTATATTACATGATTCAAAGCGTAGAAGAGGTTGATAATTACTGTGTTTGTGCATATGATTTGCCAGAGTCTACTGACTATCAAACACAGGTCTTGGTAATTCTATGTCATATTGTTGCTTTGTTTCAATAACACAAAACTCACTTTTTAATAAATGACATATGCAGTCTTATTTACATTTTGATCCTTTCACTGTCCATGTAAAAAAAAAAAAAAAAAAAACGGTGGGAGAACGGGAGAGCAGGCTCTGAGACGGTTGATGCTGATTTGTGTGAGAACTGAGAGAAGAGAAAAAACTCTTAAACATGGGTTGTTGTTATAGTAATAAATTCCTGAACTCACAGTGCTGCTCTGTGACCTTGGCCATTCAGGAAAGAGAATAGGACTGCACTTTGCAGTTACTAATTCTAAATGCTGCATTGGTTTAAGGCTTCTAATATATGACACTGTTTTGTTTAAACATAATCCTAAAGTAGTGACGACCCATGTCAATTGGTAAAACATTTACTGATTCACTGAATACTTAGCAAATACTTGTTGTGAATACCAGCATCACATTATTCAAATTGTGGGAGCTTTATGTGTAATTTAAAGGTTTTTTTTCTTCTGTTATTCTCCATTCCTGTTCATGTTTTCGTTTTTCAGTAGGAAAGGGAAAAGGATTCACAAAATCTTTAGCTTTCACCAGGATTTAGATTTGTCAAATCAACAAGGTGAAAAGATAGGAATCATAACATCACCATTACCTTTCAATTTAATAAATCCTTGGTGACATATGCAATATGTAACAAAATAATAAAAACAATAATTCACTTGTGCTTCTAAACATTACACGTTATATTAAACAAGTCAGATAAACATTTAAGGGACATAAACTAATGATGATAACTGGAACATTAGCAAAATCAATTTATGGGGTGACAAAATTTGCACTCCTGTTGATGTAAATACTGACGTGTGGATGGGTCACACGTCAGTATTGGGTCCCCCCAATACTGACCCCCCAAATTTTTCTTTGTAGGATGGCACCGAGATTTGATCTTTGTGGGAGATGTGAGGAGGCTGGACAGTGTGTGACGAACATGGTTGTGGCTCATTGGCTGGGGGGGGGGGGGGGACAGCGGCGATGGGGGAAAGGACCTCTCAATTCAACTTTATTTATATAGCGCCATTTCACAACAACAGTCATCTCATAGCACTATCAACTGTAGGGGGGACCCCCACAGTTGCAGAAAGACCCCAGCAATCAGGCGATCCCCTGTGAGCAAGCACTTGGCGACGGTGGAGAGGAAAAACTCCCTTTTAACAGGAAGAAACCTCCAGCAGAACCAGGCTCAGGGAGGGGCAGTCATCTGCTGCGACTGGCTGGGGGGTGAGGGGATAGAGAAGAAGAAAAGAACAGACATGTAGAGAGCAAACAGCACGATGGGGACTCAATCTATGGGAGAGAACAAACAAATGTTAATGACCAGCAAAAAAAAAAAATATTTCATAGAGAGTGAGGAAAGGAGTGAGGCCCAGTGCATTACTGGAGGTCCCCCGGCTGACTAAACCTATTAGCAGCATAACTAAGGGAGGGTTCAGAAACACATGATCCCTCCCTAATTGTAGGCTATATCAAAAAGGTAGGTTTTAGCCCTATTCTTAAAAACAGAGATCGAGTCTGACTCCCGAATCCAGATTGGCAGCTGATTCCACAGGAGAGGAGCTTGATAACTGAAGGCTCTGCCTCCCATTGTACTTTTGGAGATTCTAGGTATTACAAGTAATCCTGCATTTTGGGAGCGTAGTGCTCTGTTAGGATAATACGGTAGTATCAGATCTTTTAAATAAAAAGGAGCCTGATTGTTTAAAGCTTTGTAAGTAAGAAGAAGGATTTTAAACTTAATTCTAAACTCTATGGGAAGCCAATGAAGGGAGGCCAGAACCGGAGAGATATGATCTCTCTTTCTAGTACCTGTTAAAACTCTTGCTGCAGCATTTTGGATCAGCTGAAGACTTTTTAAAGATGTTTTAGGACAGCCTGATAATAAAGAATTACAATAGTCTAATCTCGAGCTAACAAAAGCGTGGATCAGCTTCTCAGCATCACTCTGAGACAAGATGCTCCTAATCTTGGCAATATTACGCAAATGATACAAGGCAGTCTTAGAAACAAATTTAATATGTGAATTGAAGGACAAATCCTGATCAAAAATAACTCCAAGGTTCCTCACAGAGCTATTAAGAGAAAGAGTAACTGCATCCAAACTGAAAGTTTGATTTGGAAAGGAATTTCTAAGGTTTTTTGGACCAACAAGAATGACTTCAGTCTTATCTGAATTTAATAGCAGGAAATTACAAGTCATCCAAGCTTTAATTTCCTTAAGACAGGCTTCTAACTTGGCTAATTGATTAGTATCATCTGGCTTCATTGACAGCAACTGACAAGCATTGCCGAAGCTAAGTAGAACAAATGACGTTGCATATGACATAAAGCATATCAATTTAAATGACTTTGACTTTAAAAATGTAGTGTTTATATGACTTCACACTGCAGGATACATCTGACATGTTGCAATCTCACACCTTGCAATGATGCCACTCACCACATAATAGTGTGACAGTATCACATTTCAGAAATGTGACAGTGATAAGGAATACTTGTGTTGTATGACGATGACTGCTACAGACCTGGCCTGTGCTCCCGGTGCCTTGGGACTACAGTCCACACCATAATTTACCAAGGAATTGTAGCATTATATGAGTTAATAATTATGATCAGGTATAAAAATTATTTAATTTGTATTAGTGTATTGGAACCTGAGATTAATTCTCGATTCATACACACAGGAAGAATTAATATAACACTTGTGGGGCACCAGCTTCCTTTTAGGAAGCAATTCAGTCTTTAATTTTACCTTATACCTATTTAATCACTCAATAAATTAATTAATAATAAGTCTCAAAATTTTAGTGAATTCGATACTGGGGACTTAAACCAGACTCAGAATGAAATAAATTCTCAACAACTTCTCTCATTTTCACATATTTATTAAATGAAATGATGATTAAAAGGCATTGCAATGATTTCATTAACCATGAAATTAAACTTGTAAATGATAGATTTACAATGTAAACATTTACAAAACCAGGGTTAACTGTGAAATTGGAGTGGTGGCTCAGTTGATAGAGCATCCACTCCACATCCGGGAGGCAGGGGTTCAAATCCCGGCCGGGTCATGCTGAAGACCATATAAAAGTGGAACTTCCTGCCGTCCAGCTTGGTGCTCAGCAATAATGGAATGGAGGAGGGAAATTTGTGGCAGCGCCTTGCATGGCAGCGGCCCTCTGATTCTGCACTTGGGGTGTGTGTGATTAACACAGTAGATAGGTAAAACACAATCTCATTCTACTGTACATGATTGGTTGTACAGTTGAATGACAATAAGGGTGATTTAATTTAAGAAATTAATTTGAGTTAACAGATTGTGGAAAACAACACAAATTTATGGGGAAAATTAAATTAATTATATGGAAAATTCTGGATTACTCTTAAGAAAATAAAAACGGAATTTTAATGAAATCAGGAGTTATGTTAATGGCTCTAATTTTGCATTTGATCAAATATTGAATGACTCTCAAATCTCAGACGTTTGATTCAGCAGATGGATAAAGAAGATGCAGCTCATGTGATTCCTTGTTTGATGGTCAAAACTGATGATCCTTCTGCGTTGCTGTCTGGAAGTTTCCAATGTGTGAAAAGTGCCAAAAGCCGGAATATTTGACGAGCAAATATTTGAACGAGGACTGATCTCTTTGCAGTCTGTTGTCGCAGGATGAGGTTTCGTATGTTTGATCACAATGGCTGGAGCCTAGCCCAGGATGTTGCCTCCTCGTGGCGTGGTGATTTCTCCAGCTGCAAGTGGCCGTGGATCAACGACTTCTCATGAGAGAATTCGAGAGTCATTACCCAAAATATGATCAAATAGCAAAATTAAAAGAATTTTTGGACTAGTGGAGATGAAAATAGTTTCTAGTGTGTAAGTTGATCAATATAAAAATTAAAAATAAAGTCAAGATTTAAACTTAAATTAAAATTAAAACGGTGGTTTTACAGAAAGTTTAATAGGAAAAGTTATAAAAATAAATGTCTAGGATTGGAGTTTTTAACTCCTAATTAGAATTGAGCTCAAGAAAGAAAAAATTCCTACGCATTTAAAGAAAAACATTTAAAGTACATGAAGTTACAGAACACAAATTTATGAGTTATCTGCTCTGTGATCTTAAGAAAAAACACTTGGGAGAAATGTCCTTTGTTCTCTGGTGGTGCTTGTTCTCCCTAAAAGATCTCTGCTGTAGACAGATGTGAAGTGACGATAAGACAAAGGAGAAAAGAGCCGAGCCAAAAGAGTAAGAGATGAAAAAAAAGGGCGTCGCTTCCTTTTTATCTGTGGAAAATTTTCGCGGGCCTCCGTGATTGACAGAAACTCAGACCAATAGCCTTCCTTCGTGGGCGGGCTTTATAAACTTTAGTCCAATGAGCAAACAGTCTTTTGTCTGAACCTAGAGAGCGCTGTTGTCAAGTAGGGATTGGCTGCGATAGGTTACATGATTTGAGAAACTTTTTTTGGCAAATCTTATACACACACATCTTAATACTGGAACATCCCTCTATACCCTTGTATATAAACTAAGCTAACCTTAATGATCCCTGTAACTTATAATCACTGCTCATAAATCAATATGCAAGAATAAACATTCATTTAAACATTTTAACATGCACATATTTAAAATTAAAGATTAATATATTTCAAACCCGTTGATTGTCCAGATCAAAACATCAAGAGTCCATTTGCTTTTCATGGTCCTGGAAAAGAAGAGAAATGTTGAGAAGTGAGTCTTAAAGATGTGGTTAAAAGGTTTGCTGGTTAAATCCAGCAAGTCTCAGAGTTGCCAGTAGAGGGCAATGTTGAGCTATGGATCTTTGTGGGCCATATGACATACTCCAGGGTTCTGTTCTATGTCTCCACTGTTTATTGGGCCATAAAGGCAAAAAGGAAGTGCATTAGGGTGAAATCCTCAGACTGGTTTTTAACAAAGGAATGTGGGTTCAGTTGTGGCCTGGGGTAAAAGAACAGTTCCTGGCTGTCCTTTTCCTGGGTGAAACAATGTCTTTAAGCTGAAGAATAATTCTTATTGATGAGCCAAAGTGAGATGATGCTACAGAATATAAAATAAGGCATTCCTTGTACAAAATTAAGCCAAATTCTAATTAGGCAATATGTCCACCTTTCCAATGACTGAAGGAGTGTGACACAATCTTTCACAAGGATTCACTTACAAAAATTCAACCTATCTGTGTTCAACTGGACAAACGGATGTGATCTTAGTGACTTAACTCAGAATGGTTGTTATAAATGCTAAATCATATCAAATCTGCACAGACAGCTATATTGCTTTTTCCTAAATGGAATTTGTAAATTAGGTCAAGAGACGACACAAAAAAAGCCATGATTATTGAAACCTCATTTTGATTCACAAATTTTCTAGATTAACAGTGTGTAACACATAAAAAGTGGTAACACGCTTCCCTCTTGTAAAAAAGACACTACCCATCAAACAAATACCCTGTAACTTTGATGCATGTGCATGTCCATGCATTCGGGGGGGGGGGGGGGACCAAAGAAATTAATTAGCAAAAACTAATTACCAATCCTCAGAAAAATAAGTAATACATAAAAATTCTCAATAAATGATCAATAATGTAGAGAAAGATATAGATGAAACTGCTTGGTAATGAAATCACAACATCCAATAGGAGAAGTTAAAATTTACATCAATAAATTTTCAGATATTTAAGAAAATATTTGCAGATTATTGTAAAAGAAATATCATGTTTATAAGAAACAAGGCAAACTGATAAGGAAGAAGAAAACCATGCAAATTTATAAGAAAAGTTCCAGATGTCTAAGACAAGTCCAATTTATGTTGAATTTATGTTTACTGTGGGACTTAATTTAGAATCTACTACAAAGACAATACAAATTCTTACTCAGTTAAGGGAACAACGCTTTAGGGAGCTCAAAGCAAAATAATTTGATCTTCCCTGCATAAACTTAGTCTTTTCAAAACCTTTGCATGAATCTCATTGAGCTAAATAAGAGCGGAGGTAAAAATGTTTAGAAATTATTTACACACATTGAATATACAAAGGCTTTCCCCTACACTAATCTGAATACTGCTATTGTGACACTGAAACCCTTAACTGAAACAATATCAAGATTTAAAATAGCTGAAACGATTATGGAATACAGTTTGTAAATCAAATCATGTCACATTTAGGTACAGTTCCCAAATTATTAGTACCAAACATTTGCCTAGGAAACCATTTAGCTTACCATCAACACTCTACAGGATTAGTATAATACACAAATAAGAAAAATAGGGAAATTGTGAATGGCAAACCCTATTATTGCAGCCATTTAACTTAGGTGATGAGGAAGGGTTTCTGGGTGATTATATGCAAAGAATGACAACTGACAGCGATGTTATCCATACTGCCCTTCCCAGGAGGGACCATGTGATGAAGGAACCGTGGGAGGTGCACCCATCTCTTGGGCGAACCAGGGGATCTGGTCATCACAGGAAACTGGACCAAAACTCCCTGGCAAGGACAGCACAAAGGTTATCCTGCTGACCTAAACAGCCGTGGAAAACGAAGGACGTGACGCTTGGATGCATCTAACGTTTTACTCCACTTGAAACCCTCGGCAAAAGACTGTTTAATGTACATTGTGTACTTATTTAAAAAAAAACAACAACAAAGGACTGCTTAACTGTTTCTCTATGCAAGTGTCAGCTGATGGCTTGACGTCCAGTAACGACCTTTGCTAATAGAAACGACCTTTGCTAATAGAGAAGCAGGCTGTTTGTTTATCACGACAAGAGAAAAATACAGGGGAAAGAAAAGTGTGGTTAGTGTCATTACCTTATCATCCTCATCATCCTCTAGTAATACTTGATATCGGTTATTAAGTTGCTCCATTGCTTATACACTGTAGAGAATTGTTATGTTTACTCCTTAATAACACTAACAGTTGGACAAATTATCTTTTATTGCTAAAATGATGCAGCTACTACAGGTTGTTTGTTTTCTTAAGAAATAACATAGCAAACTTCATTTTGAATCACACCTGGCACAACACATCACTCCACTGATCAGAAACATGATGACACTCCTTACTCTGTGAATGTAAGGCTAATTTCATTAGGGAACTCCTCTTTTTGAAGTGGTGATGCCCCCTTTCCAGTAGCTTAACACTCTCTAAAGGCCCTGTTCCACTAGCCTCACTTGGCCCTACAGCGCACCACTCAGCCCGCTTTAGGCGCTTTTCTACTAGCCCCAGCACCGGTTAAGCAGGTACTTTTTTCGTACCTGATCCAGGGCAGGGTCTAACCGGGCCGAGTAGGGCTGAGTATGGCTGTGATATGACTTTAAGAGACTGATCGCCGCTGATTGGTCAGGTTGTAACGTCATGAAAGCGACTTTTTCTGCTGAATTTACTCCACGACCGCCATTTGTAATTGTTCAGCAGTGAACACAGTGCGCCCCTTTAATACGGTATATTAATATACTGTATAATATACTTATATAATAATATACTCCTAATACAGTGGTACCTCTACTTACGAACGTCTCTACATACGAATTTTTCAGGTTACGAGACGCCTCACCGGGAAAATATTGCCTCTAGTTACGAACAAAATTTCAGGATACGAAAGGCAAAAAAAGTACGTGCTCCTCGCAGCTCCCGTATTTTACCGAACGTAAACATACCTGTAGCTGCTCTGCCATTGGCTATCGCCTAGCATCTTCCTGGTATCCCATTGGCCACGAATGGGTGCGTTTGGTTGATCTCGCTTTATCTTATTATTATTTACTATTCTTACTACTTTATTTTATCCTTCTTACCTCTTGTAAGACTGTTGACTGAACTACACAATTTAGAGAGAAAAAATTGTTAACTGCCATGTTTATCACCATCTACGTTATAACTTTCACCTTGTTCTTAATAAAGTTTTGGGAAAAAAAACCCATCAACGATCAGCACGGTATTAAAACAAAAGGAAGCCCTTACAAGCCGATAAAAGCAAATGTCCTTGGATCGTTTCATCACAAAACGTCAGGCAAAAACCACTGATGAGACAGAACATGAACCAAAGAAGGCAAAAGGTGACGCCGACGCCGACGCCGACGATTGCAGTTAAAAGGTAAATGAACATAATTTTTATTATTCTTTCTCTTTTATTATTCTTTCTCTCATTTTAAACTCTCATTTTATGTTTATTGTGCAGTAATCTAATTGTAACATGTATTTGTTACATGTTTTGATGCGTTTTTACGATTTATAAAAAATTTATGCCCGAATTTTGGGGGCTTGGAACGGATTACGGCATTTACATGTAAAATGCGCCTCTACTTACGAATTTTTCACGTTACGAGAATTCTTCCGGAACGAATTAAATTCGTAAGTAGAGGTACCACTGTATTATATATTAGGAGGTGCGCAATTTTCTTTCTATATTAGGCAACGATCGCATCCAGCGCGAGTTGGACGGATCTACTCGAAATGCAGGTGTCCGAGCAGATGGCTTCTCAAGGGCACATCTGTACTGCCAAACAGTGTCGGGAGAAGCTGAAAAAGCTGAAAAGCGATTACCGAGCAGTGAAGGACCACATTGCTCGAAGTTCAGCGGATGGAAGGAGTGGAAGTGGTTCGCTGAGAGACATTGGGCTCCACACGGTCACGGTCACAGTCACGGTCACGGCCCTTGGAAACCGTGGATGGTGAGTGTTTATTTGATATTGCGCATCTGTTCGCCACTTGATCCGTTCTATGCCAAGCTCACTGTTTTTAAGAAATAGGAAGGTTGTTAGATTGTGAGTAACGGTTGTTACTGAGGCTTGCGTATTGTTTTGCAGCCAACTGCAGATTCACGCTTGCTTTGTGTTAAGTATTAGCGCGAACAAAACGCTGAATTACGCTTATTGTATTACGGTTAAAAACTTGAGTGTTGTGTACATGTTGCACTTTGGTGTTAAGTTTTAAATTGCGTGCATTTTCTTTCTAGAATCGCATTTCATATCACAGGGGTCCACCTCAGTGGAGATGACTGACACAGCGGACTCTCCTGGCGCTGCGTCTGCGTGTGCGTGTGGCTGAGCGCCAGCTGGATCAGCTCCACATCACCAGCTCCATCTGGATCACGTTCATGTGCCGGTAAGGCACAATAACCATGATTTTTTTTTTTTTGGTTGAAACAGGTCCAGCAGCGGAAACCAGGGTCGAAAATCCATCCATCCATCCATCTTCTACCGCTTAATCCTTTACAGGTTGCGGTGGGGCTGGAGCCTAACAAGTTATGTACCAAACTGATTAATGCAATTTCCTGTAGCTGCATATTAATTAATTGAAAATGTCTTTTTAAATGTACAAAAAGGTTATTCTTTGGTCTTCACTTATCGGTGTTCCACAACCATTTTCAGGTGTGGCGATTGGTGCTGTTGTAACTCCTGTTTTAGACAAACAAAGTGCATGAACTGCCGTTGAAATCAACATGCTTCATTGAAATGCTTCGCGTCAGCTGACTGTATTAACCCATTCAGATTTCTGCGGCCACACTACAAGCAGCTAGTTTAAACATTACCCATCCATCCATCCATATTCTTAATCTTAATCCTTTTTAGTTTTGCAGGGGGGCTGCAGCCGAAGACAGCACCCTGCGTGTTGCAAAATCTGCTCTACTGAGGGGCAGCAACATGACAGTTCAGCTTATATACAGCAATGAAGCATAATATAATAGTGACATTCCACCACAGACTTTCACCTGTGTAATTCCATAATATATGTAGTGATCCAGCTTTAACGACCATGCCTTTCTGTCTTTCCATCTAGGCAAGACGAAAACAGACAACTCCATCGCTGACCTTACATTAGCGATGGTCAACATGCATGACGAAGAGATGCGGCTCTTGGAACGGCAACATGACCAGTGGCAAGAATCAGGAGTACATGCAGCATTTGCGACAGGTGGCTGCAGATGTGCGGGCAGATGCACGTGAAGCCCTGGAGCAGGACGCTGCGTTACGAAGGGAAGAGCTCACAGAGATGTCATCGCCCAGTCTGTTTTTTTGTTTGTAAATTTTGCTTCTGGAATAAAATTGTATTGTTTGCATCAAAAGTCTGGTTTATCTGTTATGACACTGTATGAGAAAAGCCAATAATTACATACACATTCCATTCTCTGTTCACTCCACATGCTGCTGTTCATCAGGTCAGGTGTATAGCCTTCTAATGGTAATTTAATTTTTAACAACACAATGAAACGTAATGTCCTGGTAGTTTTTTTTTATTTTAAACAAATTTGCAATGCTGAATCCATTTCTCTTGAACGGGTACATTTTTTTAGGTTATAAGCAGTTGTACAGGTGTGCTTGAACTTGTAGACACTGCTAAAGGTAAGTACGTGTAAGTTGAATGTTGCATCACCAGTCAAAATTTAATAAATTAAGAAGGAATCTAGCAAAAATTTGGCACTAATAACAGTAGACAAATCGGACAAGGATACACAACTGTGTTTTTGTTGCACATGACTGTTGTTACCAACAAGTGCAAAATTTATATTCCCTTTTCCCAAAAATTAAAAATCAATTTGTAAGTAAAAGTGGGAGACCTTTACATGGGAGAATATGATATGTATCAGCACATGATTTATAGTTCAATTTGCATTTCCACCTAAGCAAAAGTGGCTTGTCGAGCTGGATTTTTGTGAAGATGGCCTGTGCGGTGTTTCTGCATGTAATTACATACCTGTCAAGTGATACGGTTTCGCCGTATTTTAATACGGGGAAAATGCAATTTTAGCAAATACGGGCGTATTGCCATTTCTGTACGCCAAAGAGAAAAATATACGGGAAAAAAAAATTGAGTGTGGGGAGGAACACGTCGTGTGTGACCCCCACAGCAGGGCTGTCAGAGCGCTCAGCGTGAGCAATTATCACAACAGAAGTGTGGACTCATCATTAGGCTGATGGCTTCGCACCTTCTTAACAGATAAGCGTTATGAACAAGAGGACAGGTAGATGGACCATGCACAACATTTTATTTACCAAAAACATTTTTGAAATATGTATGCACATAAATGTGGACAAAATAGACAAGTATTGCATCAAATGTTATATGGTAACGTGCAGCTTGACATGGCGACGTCCCACCGGGAGGTTTGAACTCACGCCTCCCGCTCCGGAGTCCCGCACTCTACCTGTGTCGCCAATAGGGTCAACCCACTTGTCAAGCCAAGTAGGGTGCTTATATTGAGTTCGCTACAATATCACCACCCTGCTCCTCTGCTCTCTGTGCCGCTGCCACCACTGGTTCATCTACTGCATCATCCAATGTAGTGTCAAACGTCTCTCCATGACTCTCACACAGATTGTGCAGAGCACAACAAGTCAGCACCATAGATTTAACCAGTTTCATGTCACAGTCATTCCTCCTTCCTTCTCTCCTCGTCATCAGCCATGTTTGTTGTGGAGGATTCAGTCGCGTGTGTTTCACGTCACGAGGGTGTGGCGCCGCCTGCTGTTCAACAAATCCCACCCACAGCAGGTGTGCCAGCAGGTGTGCCAGCAGTAGTTGAAAAGCAACTGAGGCTGAACCGAACCGAAGTGAGTAGAGCCGGGTTTTCAAACCGGGGCTGAGTGGGGCTAGTGGAAAAGCGCCTTAAGTATGCAACAGCTTAGAGTGCATCTTTCCCCTGTACTGCTACCCTCCTTGACCAACGAAGCAAGCAAGTGTTATACCAAGGATCTACATTGTCAAAGGTCATTGAGTCATTGGGTGTATTCACACCTGGCCAGTACACTGGGCAGGTTTGTGTACCCCGTTTTGGCAACTGACCGTACCCTCATCATGTCGGCAGGGCAGGTGGGCAGGGAGAAGAGAGATGCTTTTCCACCATATGATGCCATTTATGAAGCATGAATGCAATTTCAGATGGAAAATACAGGAGTGAGGTTTTTTGTTCACTGTTTCTTTGCGTGAGAGTGGATATGAAATACCTTAGGGATTAAAACACTTAATTATAGACTACAATCATTTACAAAATTATAACAAAGGATCGAATGGTTCTTGATTGACTAATTACCACCCGGAGGGGTGTATGCCCTATTATAGGAGGTTATTGTTTTACTTCTATCCATGAAAATGATGCAAATGGTCATATTAATACCTTGGATACACATAGCTTCATTGCTATGCAAGCAATGATAACAAAATTGATTGAGTTAGTGTTTCTCTTCATGGAGAAGTCTCATCATAAACTTGGTAATGATTTTTATAACTTCAGATTTTTCTTGTGTGAGTCCTTAATATGATGATTAGGATGGTGAAAGGGGTAATACTAACCTAAGGAGTTTGAAGGTTGCAATATAATTTAAGGCTGTTTTGAGTATCTTCATATTATTTTCTACGTTCTTATTTTTTACAGTCTAAGATTAATTTTGATCATATTACACATGTGGTTCCAAGGTTGTCATAGCCAGGAGCGGCACTGGGGTTAAGCTCCCAGTGCTCATAAAATGCTCCTTACCGCGTGCGTCTCGAAAAGCCTCTGACAACCAAGTCCAACTCCTAGCCTGCCCGTGTGGTTTAGTCTCTAAGTCCGGCGGAACTGCTTTTACTAATAGGAGAAGGGGCGAGGGCAGATCTCTGGCGCCTTAAAACCAGATGCTTCGGGTAGATGGTGGCTCGTCAACCTGGGAAGGTAGCCCATCTAGGGGAAGGTAAACCCTGATTTCAAACCTCCGCTGCCTTGCGGCACACCCGGTCACGGGAAAGGCTTCGGAAGTCAACCCTGAGGAAAAATCCGGAGTCAGAGCCCCTAAGGCAGTTCTCTGTTGTGCTCAACATCGTTCTGGCAGCTCCTGCGACGGCGCTGGTGCCAAACTGTAGCAGCCCTGCTGTTCCTTTGGATTCACCAGTGACGTGGAGAGGGGGGACATGCTGCATGGGCAACATCTTGTCCTCCATATCTTCCTGCCCAGGCTTGAATCCTGCCAACGCCCAACGCTGGAAGGTAGAACACCGGATCACTGGAGAGGACACTCCAGCTTCGCCTTTGGCGTAGACAAAACACGGGGAATGACAGTTACCGGTTATAAGCCACTGCTCAATTGGCGTAGAGCGCGGCGCCATGGGTTGTTCCCGACGGTGGGAGGGATCATCGGATCTCACTGGACAGCTACCGCCCGCCTCAAGCTGGGCAGCCCCCAGCCAATAAGGTGTTGTCCCGCCACAGCTTGCTTTCCTCATTGGGTGCATGGGGATGAGGAGAAGTCCGAACAGCAGGCTGAGAACCTTTGCACAGGGCAAGACAAAAAAAACAAAAGAGACCAACTCTAAAACTGGGAACTTGGAACGTCCGCACTATGATGACAGGACTTGCTGCTAACCTCAAAGACATCAACAACACCAGGAAGACTGCCATCATCAATAATGAGCTGAAGAGACTGGGAGTGGATATCGCCACTCTCCAGGAAACACGGTTGGCTGATGCAGGCACACTGAGAGAGAAGGACTACACATTCTACTGGCAGGGAAAGGTCAGTGACGAACACAGGGAACACGGAGTGGGCTTCGCAGTGAAGAATACCTTGCTGAAGATGGTGGAACCGGGCAGCAATGGCTCTGCACGACTCCTCACCCTCCGCCTCAACACCACTCGTCCAGTCACCCTCGTCAGTGTGTATGCCCCAACACTGACAGCCACACCAGAGGCAAAAGACGAGTTCTACGAGAATCTCGCAACAACTGTCAGGATCATCCCCAACTCTGAACAACTCATTCTCCTTGGAGACTTCAATGCCAGAGTGGGTGCTGACCACGACTCCTGGCCCTCCTGTCTTGGACCTTTTGGCGTGGGCAGAATGAATGACAATGGACAGCGGCTGCTTGAGTTCTGCACATATCACGATCTGTGCATCACAAACTCGTTCTTCAAGACCAAGCCTCAACACAAGGTTTCCTGGCGACATCCGTGCTCAAAGCACTGGCACCAGCTGGACTTGATCCTGACCAGGAGCACCTCACTGAAGAACGTGCTAATCACCCGTTCGTTCCAGAGTGCAGATTGCGACACAGACCATTCATTGGTGTGTTGCAAGGTCAAGCTGCAGCTGAAGAAATTCCATCATGCTAGACAGCCTGGAAAGGCACGGATTGACACCAGCAAGATGGCCCAACCAGAACTTGTTGAGCAGTTTGCCTCCACCTTTGAGAAGGAATTTGGTGTACCACAAGAAGGAGAATCTGCAAAGCAGAAGTGGGAAGAGCTGTGAAACACCATCCACCGCACAACCTTGGCTACCTTTGGGAGGAAGACCTCGAAATCACAAGACTGGTTTGATGCCAAGTTGACTGAGATAACCCCTGTCATTGAAGCCAAGCGCTCAGCACTTGCTGAGTACAAGAAGTACCCAAACGAGAAGAATCTCCAGATTCTCAGGGCTGCGAGAAGCAAAGTTCAGCAGACTGCTCGGCGCTGTGCCGACGAGTACTGGACTAAGCTCAGCCAAGACATTCAAACCGCTGCCATAACAGGGAACATCCGTGATATGTACGATGGCATCAAGAAAGCACTTGGTCTGGCTCAGAGCAAGACGGCCCCCCTCAAATCCTCCACTGGGGAGATGATCACAGAAAAGAACAAGCAGATGGAGAGATGGGTGGAACACTACTCCGACCTCTACTCCAGACAGAACACCGTGACACCATCAGCCCTTGATGCCATCGACTGCCTGCCATCCATGGACAAACTTGACGCCGAGCCAACCATCGACGAACTCAGCAAGGCCATTGATAGCTTGGCCGCTGGCAAGGCACCCGGCAACGACGGCATACCCCCCGACCTGATCAAGCACTGCAAGACTGCCCTACTGCTGCCATTGCATGATGTCCTCCGCCAGTGCTGGAAGGAAGGTGCCATACCACAGGACATGAGGGACGCCAAGATCATCACCCTCTACAAAAACAAAGGGGAGAGAAGCGACTGCAACAACTACAGGGGCATCTCCCTCCTCAGCATTGTTGGCAAAGTCTACGTACGAGTTGTTCACGTTCATCTACAGAAGCTTGCCGAACGTGTCTACCCCGAGTCTCAGTGTGGCTTCCGCGCTGAGCGATCGACGGTAGACATGATATTCTCCATCCGCCAACTCCAGGAGAAATGCAGAGAACAGAACATGCCCCTGCATGTCGCCTTCATCGACCTCACCAAAGCGTTCGATCTGGTCAGCAGAGAGGGCCTTTTCAAGATCCTGCCAAAGATAGGATGCCCACCAAAGTTGCAAAGCCTCATCGAATCGTTTCACACCAACATGCAGGGGATAGTGCAGCATGACAGCAATGTCTCAGAGCCATTCAACATACGCAGCGGAGTGAAACAGGGCTGTGTACTTGCACCAACCCTCTTTGGGATTTTTCTTTGCTATGCTCCTGAGGCATGCCTTCAGCACAGCAACAGAGGGAATCTACCTGCACACAAGATCTGACGGCAGGCTTTTCAACCTCGCCCACCTGAAAGCCAGAACCAAAGTACGCGAGGCTCTAATCAGAGACATGCTGTTCGCAGACGATGCTGCAGTCGCGACCCACACACAGCAGGAGCTTCAGACCCTGATGGACCGCTTCTCCCAGGCATGCAAGGACTTCGGGCTTACCATCAGCCTGAAGAAGACTAACGTTTTGGTGCAAGGCACGGAAGCACCACCAACCATCACCATCGACGACTACGAGCTGGAGGTCATGAATCAGTTCACGTACCTGGGGTCCACGATCAGCAACAACCTCTCCTTTGATACAGAGATCGACAAGAGGATTGGAAAATCAGCCTTCACACTCGCTCGCCTCACCACACGAGTGTGGGAGAATCTCAAACTCTCTGTCAAGACGAAGATGGCAGTGTACAACGCCTGCGTCATCAGCACACTGCTCTATGGGAGTGAGACGTGGACAACATACGCCCGGCAGGAAAAGAGACTGAACTCCTTCCACTTGCGCTGCATTCGCCACATCCTGGACATATCCTGGAAGGACAAAGTGCCCAACACAGAAGTTCTGTCCTGCGCCGGCCTTCCTTCCATGTTCACTCTACTCAGGCAGTGCAGGCTCCGCTGGCTAGGCCACGTTCACCGTATGGAGGATGGCAGAATCCCCAAAGACATCCTCTACAGAGAACTGGCGACTGGCAGGAGAGTCGTTGGCCGCCCACAGCTGTGCTTTAGAGACATCTGCAAGAGAGACATGAAGGCCCTGGAGATCAACACAGAGCGCTGGGAGGACCTTGCAACGGACCGCTCCAAATGGAGAGGCACCCTGACCAGACAGCTCAAGGCGGGTGAAGAGAGACTGACTGCTGCAGCAGATGAAAAAAGGACCCGCAGGAAGAACCGCAACAGACCCAGCAGCACGGCGACCACCCACAAGTGCGACCTGTATAACAGGGACTGCCATTCGTGCATCGGCCTGTTCAGCCACAGGCGGTGCTGTTCCAGCAGAGTAGACATTTAGGATTCTCTTCCATGGTCATCATAGACCGACGGAGGCCGACAAACACATGTTCACCCTTAATGATGTATTCTACACATGTTTTTAACTTGCAAAGACACATAACAGCATGTAAATTCTTATACATATCCTTATATTATTTCATACACTACCACTCTGATTATTTGTCTTTTAATCCTGATGCTTTATTAAGCATCGGGGGGAGGGGGGTATGATAGAAACATTCCATATTATCTACATTATTATTGTTAATAATGTATTATTACTCTTGAGAAGTATCATGCCTTTCATATGCCATGTTTAATGTTTATATGTGCATTCCATGTAGTTAATATATTCTTGGCATGTCTCTGTGAGCAATTGTTGGCCTTCAGAGAATTCAGACTGAGGATCAGTACAGACGTAAAAAATGATCTAAGCTACACTGATAATAATCTCTTTGACATGTCCTGTTCCCAGGAATGCACAGGAACTGGTAGCTTGTGTGATTAGTTTTATGGACACTCTGTCTTCTGAATGTCTGTGCTTCATTTGCATCACCCCGGATAAGCTCTGCTTATCAGGACTGTCTATCTCCCTTCCTCCTCTCCTCCGCCTCCTCCCCCTCCTTTCTGTTGCCTATATATATCAAACCTAAAGAATGTATCCTTTAGAGATTCTAGGTGCGCGCTGAAGGTCATGCTTTGCAATCTCTCCCCCAAAATGGCCATTGGGGTGACTCACTCTTTTATTTTTGTAAATAAATGTACATAAATCCAATTTTCCACCTGATCTTTGACTTTGAATAATTTAAACTCAGAATTATTCTAACAAGAACTGAGGACCTTTTAATTATCATTAAAAAAAACAAACTCTCGCCTGTTTTTGCACTCTGCACTTTTCAGTACATTGATCCATCCGCAAAACCACTACCAATGTGTGTACTTTTTATATTTCTTATTCATTCTACTTAATGTATGCTATTTTTTTCAAATGTGTGCTTTATATCTCTGTTTTTATATTTTTTCATACTTCTACTGCACAGTAGCCAGGTGGAACACCCACAATTCCGTTGTACTTTACAACTATCCAATGACAATAAAGCCTATTCTATTCTATTCTATTCTTATCTGCACGTACATTAAAGTCCCCTACTATAATTATTCTGATCTAAGCACTAAATCAGAAAAAATTATATAGTATCATGCCATTTACACATGAAGCCAAGAAAGACATTAACATTATTTAAATGTAAATCTATTAAAAGGAGACAAAGACCATTTCCACTCAAGCAGAAGGTTTTTCTCCTCAAATGGTAACACTGTTTGGGATTTTGTCAGGAGACATGTTGTAGTATGGCATCTTCTTTCCTTACATTCCTCCTCTTGATGATGGTTATTATTTCTGCCAACTTCTTCCTATACTTCTCCATGGCTTCCTTTACCGGCTTCTCGATGAAATGCTCTTCAGGATACATGCCCAGGTACAGCTGCACAGAGAAAGAGACAAGATGTGTCATTCAGTCTGGAGGTGTGTTGCAAGGGGGTATAAAGTGCATTCTGGAGGATTTTGGGAAATAAGATTTTTATAGTGCAAATCAAATCTTTTATTTATTTATTTATTTATTTTTTTGGCTGTCTGTGGTGAGGTGTGAAAGTGTTCAGATGATTAGCTGTGTTTGCACCTCGTTCTCCTTGTACTGGCTGAGAGCCCAGACTGCCCCCAGGTGCCAGCTGGAGCGTCCATGGTCAGGAAGGCTCTTGATGACCAAGTTCATGTCTGCCAGGCCCTTTCAGATGGGTGGGGGCCTCTGCATTGTGGATGAAGCATTAGGGATCCAGAAGCACCAGTCATACTACATAAGGCACACACAGTGGGTGGTAACCAGTTATGTTTACTCAAGTACACTGGGAAACCTAGTAGTTATTAATAAAAGAAGTAAGTAAATATATAACTTAATCCTTCAAAAAAAGTTGGAGTCACTCATTTCTACAAATTTAACCTTACTCAAAAATACACGTTTGCAGTACTGAGTTGCTGTGAGTGTACTTAAATTTTGGAAATATTTTAAGTATTGGTGACATAATTCCAATTTGTTGCATTTACTCATTTTGTCTGAGTTAATTTCAGTAATGCTATAAAAGTGACTGCTGGCATTTGTTTTTTTTTTCAGGGTTTGAAATCATCAGGCTGTGCTCCAATAAACCAATAATTCAGTTAGATTTATGTTCCTTTAAACTGATGCTGCAAGTTGCAGTGCTGTAATCCTTGTTTAGTCAGCACACACATAATTAACCAACCACATTGATAATGGCATAATTTTTAAAGTAAATTTTCATTTTTTTTTTTTATTATGGAGGACATTTGACAGGATCACCATGAGTTCTAAAGTGACCAGTGTTTTTTTTTTTAAAGAATTATATTGTAATGTTTTGAAAACTAAACACTTGATCAAGGAACAGGGCCATTTCATGCTTTTGGGGAGCCCTACGCAAGATTGTGTCTGGGGGGTGCCTGTTTTTGTAAAGCAGAGGAAGATGCTTCACGGCATTGCATCAGTCTGGTACACCTCAAGAAAAAAACAGACTTCTTCTTCTTCTTTTGGCTGCTCCCTTTAGGGGTCACCACAGCAGATCATCTGTCTCCATCCCACCTGATCCCTTGCATTTTCCTTTTTAACACCAACCCTCTCCATGTCTTCCTTCACTACATCCATGAATCTTCTGTCGTCTTGCTCTTTTCCTCCTGCCTGGTAGCTCCATCTTCAACATCCTTAGTCCAATATATCCACTATCCCTCCTCTGTCCAAACCATCTCAGCCTTGTCTCTCTTACTTTGTCTCCAAACTGCTCAACCTGAGCTGTCCCTTTGATACACTCTGTTATGAATGGCTCTCGCGAACCATTAATGAGAGCCGAGGGCCAACCAGTGAGTTTGCGTAATTTATTGACAATGAAAAGCAACAAAGGAAATGAGCCTCGTGGGGCAGAACACGAATAACACATGGGAACACTTACGATTTATGATGAGGAAAGAGAGGAGGGCTGGAGCCGGGTGTAGGGACTCCAGCCTAATCCACAACGTGCGTGGGCTGCACGGTGGCGCAGTGGTTAGCACTGTGGCAGCACAGTTTACTCTCGGCCGGGGGATCGCGGGGATCGTGAGATTGTGGGTTCGATCCCTGCCCCCGGCCAACAGTGATCTGTGTGGAGTTTGCATGTTCTCCCCGTATTGCGTGGGTTTACTCCGGGATTTCTCCGGTTTCCTCCCACATGCCTAAAACATGCAGGTTAGGGATAAGGGGCGCTTGCGCACACAGCAACCGTCAGCTGGTGGCTTGTCACCAGACTGCAAA
The DNA here is from genome assembly GCA_020510985.1 of Pholidichthys leucotaenia. Classification (NCBI taxonomy): domain Eukaryota; kingdom Metazoa; phylum Chordata; class Actinopteri; order Cichliformes; family Pholidichthyidae; genus Pholidichthys; species Pholidichthys leucotaenia. The sequence goes on from CM035841.1 coordinate 335,200,360, forward strand.
ACAAATCTACCTACGGGTACAAAATAAGTAATAAAAAAAAAAAAACGTGAGGGATGTGTGGACAGCGTGAGGTCGCAGCCCTGAACAAACAGAGCAGCTCCCTGATATAGGGGTTGACAGCTCATCAGCTGATGAGCGATAATTGGCCTCCAGCCGTCCCGTGGTGCGTGGCTTCTGACAGCCGGAAGCACCGCCGAGACGCTGTCACAACAAAGGCCTGGCCAAAAGCTAGGGGGGAAAACGGGAAACAACCGACGGTCCCGTGTGCAGACAAGGTCAGCACACGGATCGTGACAGTTGCCCCCTTTCACAACGTGGATTCCAGACGCGCTGTAACATCAGCCCCCCACCCCCACCCGGTAGGTCCACCGAACCGCACCAGGGAGGGAGGAGGGGGAAGTGAGGACAAGGAGGGCCAGAAACAAATGTATCCCAAAAAACACAGACCAAGAACAATATGGGCAATACAGAGCAAGGAACAAAAACGAAAAACACTCCATATAGCACCCATGAAACGAAATTTGGAGGCCCCAAACGGAAATACCAGAACCAGGCCTAGGAGAACACAAAAACACGCTAACAGCAATGAATTACATGAACCATAACAATAATCATACCAGAACATCCACAAAATACTGAACAACGGGGAAAGAACACAGGGATGAGAACACGGACACTGTGAACTCTTATATCCACTTTTGTGAGGAGAACATTCTTCCATCGCGCATCAGGGTGAGGTACTCTAATGACAAGCCCTGGTTCACAGCTAAGCTCAGACAGATCAGGAAGGAGAAGGAAGCAGCGTTGAAAAGTGGAGACAGGGGCTGCTACAGGGAGGTTTAATATCGGTTTAACAGAGAGCTGAGGAGAGCTAAATCTGTGTATTCTGAGAGACTCCAGCAGCAGTTCACTGCTAATGACTCGGCTTCTGTGTGGAGAGGACTGAGGCAAATCACCAACTATCGGCCTCAGGCTCCTAAAGGTCAGGATGACAAAGCCCTTTGTCAAAGACTGTCCCAACACTATGCCCGTTTTGACACCTCGTCATCTGTGTCCAACTCCCCCCCTCTCTCCAGCTCCACAGCCTCCACGATCCCTACTTCATCAAAGGCGCCCCCCCCCTCCTCCCCCCCTGCCCTTGTCATCAGTGAGCAGGACGTGCTCAAACAGTTCTCCAGACTGAACCCGCGCAAGGCCCCCGGTCCGAACGGCGTGTCTCCCTCCACCCTGAGACACTGTGCGAAAGAGCTGGCTCCTGTCTTCACAGACATTTTTAACACCTCCCTTAAGCTATGCCACGTGCCGTCCTGCCTCAAATCCTCCACCATCATCCCTGTCCCCAAAAAGCCACGGATCACTGGACTTAATGACTACAGACCTGTAGCGCTCACCTCTGTAGTCATGAAGTCCTTTGAGCGCCTGGTCCTGCCCCACCTCAAGTCCATCACCACCCCTCTCCTGGACCCGCTGCAGTTTGCCTACCGAGCCAACAGGTCTGTAGACGACGCAGTCAACCTGGCCCTCCACTCCATCCTGCAGCACCTGGACTCCCCGGGAACCTACGCCAGGATCCTGTTTGTGGACTTCAGCTCCGCATTCAACACCATCCGCCCCGCTCTGCTCCGGGACAAGCTGTCCCTGCTCAACGCACCTGACTCCCTCTGCAGGTGGATCACCGACTTCCTGACGGACCGGAGGCAGCATGTGCGGCTGGGAAAGACTGTCTCAGACTCTGCTAGCATCAGCACCGGATCACCCCAGGGCTGTGTACTTTCCCCCCTACTCTTCTCCCTTTATACCAACTCCTGCACCTCCAGCCACCAGTCTGTCAAGTTGATCAAGTTTGCGGACGACACCACCCTCATCGGGCTCATCTCCAATGGCGACGAGTCCGCCTACAGGAGAGAGGTGGCCCAGCTGGTGTCCTGGTGCAACAACAACAACCTGCAGCTGAATGCTCTGAAGACAGTGGAGATGATTGTGGACTTCAGGAAAGTCACAACCCCTCTGCCCCCCCTCACCCTCACAGGCTCTCCCATCACCTCTGCTGATTCCTTCCGCTTCCTAGGCACCACCATCACCAGGGACCTCAAGTGGGAGCCGACCATCAGCCCCCTCATCAAAAAGGCCCAGCAGAGGATGTTCTTCCTGCGGCAGCTGAGGAAGCTCAAGCTACCCACCAAGATGTTAGTGCAGTTCTACACAGCCATCATCGAGTCCATCCTCACCACCTCCATAATCGTGTGGTACGCAGGAGCCACTGCCAGGGACAGACTAAGGCTGCAGCGCATCGTGCGCACTGCTGAGAAGGTGATCAGCTGCAAGCTCCCATCTCTCCAGGATCTGTACATCTCCAGGACCCGGAGGCGTGCTGGCCGGATCATAGCCGATCTCTCACACCCTGGTCACGTACTGTTTGCCCCCCTCCCCTCAGGTAGAAGACTTCGGTCCATCCAGACTAAAACCTCCCGTCACATGAACAGCTTCTTCCCCTCTGCCATCAGACTGCTGAACACTAAGTGACTTATTGACTCTCATGCACTATGTACAGCAGCTCAACCAGACTCATGTCAATCATCACTGTTTTCTTCCTGCATTACTGACTGCACTATATGGTTCTCCACATTATCTGCTGCTCGCTAATTTATTTTAACTGCTGACCAGTATTACGCACTCTTATTCTACACTTTATTGCATGTATAGTTTATTTCTTTTATTTTATCATGTTTAATGTTGCAGCATTGCACCGAGACAAATTCCTAGTTTGTGTACTACATGAACAATGGCAATAAATCTGATTCTGATTCTGATTCTGATTCTGATTCTGGGATGACAGGCATAATTACACAGTTCAGGGGGTCTCCCCGTACCCAGCGTCCAAACCGCTAACAGGGGTAACGGGAAGAGTTCAGGCGGCCTACCCGAATCCCAGGCCAGGAAAAACAGTGCTTCAGGTGGCCGGACCAGGTCGCCGAATAGAGAGTCAGGTTTGTCAGGGGGCCAACCCAGAATGCCAAACGGGAGGAACAGGCTCCCAGGTGGTCGACCCGCATCCACCTGCCACCAGGACCGCAGGGGAGAACACGGAGACGGCTTCCCAGCAGAGGAGAAAAGCGTGGGAGAGCCGGGCTGATTACGGGGAATCCCCGCGGCACCGGGGGGGGGGGGGACATGGAGAAGATGAGGGGCCAGTTCGGCGTTGTTCAGCGGAGGATCTGCAGCTCCTTCTCCAAACCCCACATGAACTGGCGTTACACTGTCGCCGGATCCCAAATGGAATCGTGTTGCACCCGCGACGGACCCCAATCGGGCCAGGGCTGCACCCACGATGGACCCCGATTGGGCCGGAACCAACCCGGTGACGGACCCCGACTGGGCCAACGCTGCACCCGCGATGGACCCCAATTGGGCCAGAACCAACCCGGTGATGGACCCCGACTGGGTCAATGCTGCACCCGCAATGGACCCCGACTGGGTCAGCGCAGCACCAGGAACGACCCTCAAACCCAAACCCGGAACCTCCAGCTCAGCGACCGGGATCAACTCCACACCGGTGACCCTGGGAGAAGGCCTCAGGAGAAGGGAAAGAAGACCCAGATCAGGATCACTGGTAGCGCCAGAACCCGGCGAGACAAGCTCGGATGCAGCGGACGGCTGCACCCGGCTCACCTCCCCAAGAGACAGGCAAAATGCTCTAAAATGGAGAAGAGAAAAACAACACAGAGCACTTGCCTGATCTCGAGTTCCGATGCCGTCCAGGACTTCAATGATCCAGGTTAAGCTGGGAGAAGGTCGTCATCCGGTTCCCACTCGGCTACGGAGGGCTCCGCAGCCGGCATGATGGCACTCGCAGTCTGGAGCTCTTCTGTCGCTGATATCCTCACTGGGGGCCCGTATGGCGAGGAGGCAGGGGCTCCATAACCTGCTGGGTCGAGCTGCTCCTCACTGGAGACCTGAGGACGCTTCGTCGACAGCACAGGCTCCAGTCTGCAGTCCGCCCTCCTCCTTTGCCCATGACGTGGCTGCGGGGCTGGATCCAGGCTCTCCAGGCCCACAGGCTCCCTCCTCGTCCGGCGGCGTAGTCCTGGCACCAGGGGACGCTCGGGGAAAGGAGACACAAAGACGGCAGGTTCAGAATTCTTGCAGCGGGCGGAGGGAGCTCGGGGGACTGTGAACCCCGAACTCCACCCCCAGGAACCAAACAAGGTAATTCACCCAGTGAGGGAAAAGAATGAACAAACACTTGCCTGCTTCCTGGAGGCCGGCTGGGACCTGCTGCAGTGGACTGAGATCTTCCCTTCCCCCACTGGATGGAGATGGAGGGACCCCCGGGAAGACGAGGAGGTGCCGCTCGCGGTGGATCTGGGGCGGGGCTCGCCGAAACAGGACTCTGGGCACTCACAGCAGCCAGGGAAGGCGTCGAGGAGGAGGGGGCGAAAGCTGAGATGAACCGGGCATGGAGCGCTGACGGGACAGCAGGAGAAGATGACCCAGAGGGAGAGGCTGCGGGGATTCCCTCCTGGCGAGATGCCGAGGAAGCAGCTGACTGAGAGCTTGAGTCTCTCTGGCGGCCTGGAACAGGATCCGGACGGGGTTCTTGCTGAGGTTGGAAGCTGGTGTGACGACGGTTTCTTGCAGGGGGAGAGGTGAAAATGAGGTCCGGGAATCGCCGCTCCTGTGCGGAAACTGAAGCAAGCAGGTCGGCGTACTCAGGAAAGTCACTCAACGCTGGGTTCCTCTCCACCAGTCTGAGTGCTGCCGTCACATGCTTAATTATCTGCGTGAGGTGAACAGCGGAACGAGCTGCTGCCACTCGGTCCTGGATGGAAGCAGCTGTGCGTTGAAGCTTCTCCGGGGGATTCCCGAATGAGGACACGCTCCCACGGGGATCACCCCAGGGCGGTGCAAACTCCTGGACCGGAATGGAGACAGGAATGGGATCCGGACGTGAATAGCGAGGATGCCTCCTCTTCGGCTTCCTGCCGGGGTTTCCCTCCAGCCCACGGAGTATCTCGCGCTGTGCGGCGATGTCATCCCTCCTTGCGCTGACTTCAGGGTGGTCGTAGTAGCAAGGAAGGTTATCTAGAAGTACCTCAGCATAGTCCAGGTGCCAGCACATGTCGTTGGGGTTGTTGTCAAAAGTAGCAGCGAGGAGCGTCCCATCGACATACTACAGGGCGCTCGCTAGCTCATTGCCCAGGCGCCAAACGCGGCTCCTGGATGACGGCATTCTCCCTGCACGTAATCACCCAGACAGGGAAGAGCAAGGTCCAAAAGCAAACTCATGGTGACCGGTTTCTCGCTGGGCTGCGACCTACTGTTATGAATGGCTCTCGCGAGCCATTAATGAGAGCCGAGGGCCAACCAGTGAGTTTGCGTAATTTATTGACAATGAAAAGCAACAAAGGAAATGAGCCTCGTGGGGCAGAACACGAATAACACATGGGAACACTTACAATTTACGATGAGGGAAGAGAGGAGGGCTGGAGCCAGGCGTAGGGACTCCAGCCTAATCCACAACGTGAGGGATGTGTGGACAGTGTGAGTCACAGCCCTGAACAAACAGAGCAGCTCCCTGATATAGGGGTTGACAGCTCATCAGCTGATGAGCGATAATTGGCCTCCAGCCGTCCCGTGGTGCTTGGCTTCTGACAGCCAGAAGCACCGCCGAGACACTGTCACAACAAAGGCCTGGCCAAAAGCCAGGGGGGAAAACGGGAAACAACCGACGGTCCCGTGTGCAGACAAGGTCAGCACACGGATCGTAACATACTCATTTCTAATCTTGTCTCTCCTAGTCACTCCCAATGAAAATCTTACCATCTTCAACTCTGCCACCTCCAGCTCCACCTCTTTTTTGTCAGCGCCACCATCTCCAAACCATACATCATAGCAGGTCTCACTACTGTCATGTAAATCTTCCCTTTCACTCTTGCTGCTACCTTTCTGTCACAAATCACCCCTGACACTCGTCTCCACCCACTCCACCTTGCGTGCACCATCTTCTTCGCCTCTCTTCTGCATTTTCCATTGCTTTGAATGGTTGACCCCAGCTATTTAAACTCATCTACTTTCACTACCACTACTCCTTCCATCTTCACCGTTGCACCTGCCTCCCTCTCATTCACACTCATGTATTCTGTCTTGCTTCTACTGACTTTCATCCCTCTTTTCTCCAAGTTCTCTTCCACCTGCTCCCTACTCTCACTGCAGATCACAATGTCATCTACAAGTATCATGGTCCACAGAGACTCCTGCCTGACTTTGTCAACCTGTCCATCACCATGGCAAACAAGAAGGGGCTCAGAACCAATCTCTGATGTAATCCCACCCTCACTTTGAATCCACCCGTTACTCCTACATCGCTCTTCACCACTGTCTCACTGTCCTCATACATGTCCTGAAACACCCTCACATACTTCTTTGAAAATTCTGACTTTCTCATACAGTACCACACTTCCTCTCTTGGCACCCTATCATATGCTTTCTCTAGATCCACAAAGGCACAGTGCAACTCCTTCTGACCTTTTCTATACTTCTCCATCAGCACTCTTAGAGCAAACATTGCATCTCTAGTACTCTTTCTTGGCATGGAATGTACTGCTCCTCACTGATTGTCACCTCTCCTCTTAACCTGGCTTCAACAACTTTTTCCCATATCTTCATAGTGTGGCTGATCAACTTTATGCCTCTGTAGTTACTACAGCTCTGAGCATCACCTTTGTTCTTGAAAATTGGTACCAAAATACTTCTTCTCCACTCCTCGGGCATCCGCTCACTCTCCAAGATTGTGTTAAACAATCTGGTTAAAAAGTCCACTGCCATCTCTCCTAAACGTCGCCATGCCTCCACAGGTATGTCATCTGGACAAACCGCCTTTCCATTCTTCATCCTCTTCAATGCTGCCATCACTTCTGCCTTGCTAATCCTCGGGACTTGCTTGTTCACTAACTTTCCTTCATCCATCTGTCATCCTCTCTCTCATTTTCTTTATCCATCAGCTCTTGAAAGTACTTCTTCCACCTTCTCAACACACTCTCATCATTTGTTAGTACATTGCCATTTCTGTCCTTAAGCAACCTGACCTGCTGTACATCCTTTCCAGCTCAATCTCTGTCTAGTCAGTCGATACAACTCCTTTTCTCCTTCCTTAGTGTCCAGCCTCTCATACAAGTCACTATACACCTTATCCTTTACATTTGCCACCTCTCTCTTTGCCATGTGTCTTGATTCCAAATACTCCTACTTTCTTCATCTCATTGACTAACCCACTTTTTCTTTGGTATCCTCTTCCTGTGGATACTTTTCTGTACCTCCTCATTCCACCACCAAGTCTCCTTGTTTTCCTTCCTCTGTCCACTGGATACGCCACAAACCATATTACCTATTTTCCTCACTACTTTTGCTGTGATTTCCCAGTCATCTGGTAAGTTCTTCCCTACCACCTACCAGTTCTTCTAGAGAAGTTCTTCCCTACCACCCAGAGCCTGTATCAACTCCTTCCTGAACTCTGTGCAACCTTCTTACTTCTATAAACTTCCCCCACTTAATCTTTGGCTCTGCCTTCACTGTTTTCTGTCATGAACCCCTGTGCGCCATTACACGGCGCACGAGGGAGAGAATGAAAACCCAATCACAGGAGTAGAGAGTGCTGTGTTTATTGAAGTTCACCAGCGTAACAAATCCACCTTTCACCAAATACAGTTCAGTCAACCACACAGTATATGGAGAGATGTAATGACAGATCTGGCCACCAAGGATACAGGGCGCCTGCCGAATGCTCAGCAGCCTGGTGAATATAGAGCCTGGTGCTACAGGGCTGCGTAATGCACGAAACAGGAAAGGCGAGCAGCCAAATGCTGCACACCTGCTAGCACAGGAGAAAAGTCTAAGAACACTTACAGGTCTGGAGCTAATTCGGGGCGCGCCGTGCAGTCAGGAGGCAGAGGCAGAGAAGCGGACCAACCGAAACACCAAAGTATGGATCGTTTTGAAATGTCAGGCTGGGTAGAATGCTGGGAGTGAATAACCATATGCAGAGGGAAACGCTGCCACGTATGAAGGGGAATGTCCCAACAATCTCCTTCCTCAGTGGTGGCAAACAAATACTCCAAACACTACAAACGCATGTGTGTGTGTGTGTGTGTGTGTGTGTGTGTGTGTGTGTGTGTGTGTGTGTGTGTGTGTGTGTGTGAGCACCAGTGACAGTGCAGGTGACGGAGCTTGACAGGAGGAGAGGGCATGCCAGAGCTGTCAGAGGGAAAACTAGGACAAACCATGACGAGTCAGAATTTGGATTCACGACAGTTTTCCTCTTCTTGCTTAGTTCTCCGACAGACTACCATCCAATGCTGTCTAGCTACATTCTCCCCTGCCACCACCTTGCAGTCTCCTATTGCTTTCAGATTTCTCCTTCTGCATAAGATGTAGTCCACCTGGGTGCACCTTCCTCCACTCTTGTAAGACACCCTATGTTCCTCTCTCCTCTTGAAATATATGTTCGCCACAGCCATTTCCATCCTTTTAGCAAAATCCATAATCATCTGTCCTTCCACATTTCTCCTCTTATGCTCTTCCTTCAAGATTACTCTTACTCCATTTCTCTTCCTATCTATACCATGGTAGAACAGTTTAAATCCCCCTCCAATGCTCCTCGCCTTGCTTCCCTTCCATCTGGTTTCTTGAACACACAGTATATCTACCTTTCTTCTCTCCATCATGTCAGCCAACTCGCTGCCTTTACCAGTCATAGTCCCCACATTTAACATCCCTTCTCTCACCTCCACAATTCCACCTTTCCTTTTCTCTCTCTCCCTCCTAGCACGCCTCCTCCTTCTCGTTCTTCGACCAACAGTAGCCTAGTTTCCCCCAGCACCCTGTTGGTTAACAGCACCGGTGGCGGTCGTTAACCCGGGTCCCGACCGATCCGGTATGAAAGTCTCATTCATCATGATCCGCATGTTGGATTTGGGAAAGGTTTTACATTGGATGCCCTTTCTGACACAACCCTCCCCATTTACCCGGGCTTAGTTTAGTTGAATGTTTATTTGAAAGGGACATTACATACTAATGAACATTAATACAAATGTAAATATGCCAGATTTAGCAATACTGCTAATTTGCATCTGTAGTCCCCTGGCGGGTCACAAAAACACACAAACAATCATATACGAGAAGAGCATCTGCAATGAAACTGCACAAGGTGGATATGCTACAGTCCAAGAGCAAAGGTGCTACAAAACAAAACATTCAAATGTCACACAAGTGAAGTGCTGTGGTTGTGTACACACACACATGCACTCAAGCACCTCACAGCAACAACAAACAACAGCAACAAACAAGAGGCGGGGCTTACAGTATGTGTGTGACGCATGGGCACATATACAGTGGTGTGAAAAAGTGTTTGCCCCCTCCTGATTTCTCATTTTTTTGAATGTTTGTCACACTTAAATGTTTCAGATCATCAAACAAATTTAAATATTAGACAAAGATAACACAAGTAAACACAAAATGCAGTTTTTAAAAGAAGGTGTTCTTTATTAAGGGAAAAAAAATCCAGACCTACATGGCCCTGTGTGAAAAAGTGATTGGCCCCTAAACTAAATAACTGGTTGGGCCACCCTTAGCAGCAACAGCTGCAGTCAAGTGATTGTGATAACTGGCAATGAGTCTTTTACAGCACTGTGGAGGAATTTTGTCCCATTCATCTTTGCAGAATTGTTGTAAATGAGCCATGTTAGAGGGTTTTCGAGCATGAACCACCATTTTAAGGTCATGCCACAACATCTCAATCGGATTCAGGTCAGGACTTTGACGAGGCCACCCTGTTATGTATGAGAATGTGTGTCTGAGATGCCATGCCCACCCACAGGGTGATGTCAGACGGGCACGGCCCACTCTGTATATAAACCCAAGTTCACAAAATAAAGGAGTTGGTTGCTGCATGAAGACTCGCCTCCTGCCTAGTCATTTTACAGATATAACATTTGGCGAGGAGACTAATGGGAGTGTGCGGGCTACCTCCACCACTGGCACCGTTCTCGGAGCACGCAGGAGAGCTGGTGATCCTGTGGCCGGAGTGGAGAGCTTCATTTGAAGAGTACATCAGAGCACTGGACCTACACAGACTAGATGGGAGACGATGGCGGGCACTCCTGGCCCACAATCTCGGAGCAGAGGGCTGGAGAATCCTCGATACGCTGGGCGCAGCGGAGGGTTATGAGGATGCCGTCAAGCGGCTGGCCGTGCACTTCGCTGGGCATACGAGGGCCATGAGGTTGCGGGCGTTGGAGCTGTTGGTGCTGGGAACGGTGGAGCTAGTTAGCTTTGGGAGGCTAACAGCCCATTCCACGCCGATGGACGGGCTAGCTGAGGAGCTGACTTTGCACCAAAATTGGGCAGTAAGCGGCAAGCTGGACATTGAGGTGGGACTGGGGCAAAGTGTGGAAGAGTCCCCGGTCACTGAAGACGGCGAGCCAGTCAGGGAGCTTAGCATGGCACAGGAGCATAGTGCTGGTGGGTCAGACAGCATGGTGTGCGATGACAGCGGAGAGGGAGTGCAGCCGGAGTCAACCCCGCTTGTGGAAGCTGTGCAGCGGGCGAGCGAGGCCAGGCAGGCTGACAGCCCCAGGGAGGAGCAGCAGCCCCAGGACATGGTGACAGCGCAGTGGAGCACCAACACCGAGAGCACTGGATGCAGCGGTGAGGAGCCCAGGTTGGTGAGCGGGCCTGGTAAGGGTGATGGTGCATGTCCCGGAAGTGAGCAGCAGCCGAATATGGAGGCTACGCAGCAAGACACGTGGAGTGAGGGAGTCGGGAACTGCGTCGGGGTGCCTGGACCGGTGAACGATGCCAGTCAGGATGACACTGTGAACCCCGAAGGTGAGCGACAACAGCCAGACACGGTGGCAGTGCGGCGGAGCACCCTGGACGAGGGTGCTGGGTGCTATGACGAAGCACCCGAGGCAGCGAGCAACGCCGACGAGCAGACTTCAGCGGTCCCCGGAGCACAACCACGGGGCCAAAATGTTCGGGGCCAAGAGAGGAGAGAGTGGAGAAGGACCTAAAGATGTGGTCTTAGGGTGCGCCAAAAGCCACCACTGTGGGAAGGGTCCAGATCGGACTGGTGGGATGGCCCGACCCAGGAGGGAGGTCCAGTCATGGAGTGGAGAATGCTGGAGGTCGACCCAGTTTTCTCTGCAAGTCGGCGATGAGGTCCGGGCCAGGAACGTGACTTGGGCGAGTGAAATTCATGTGAAGCCGAAGCTTATGGCGGGAAGGGACATATTCACCAGGGAGGGGGGCTTCGACCCTGAAGGTGGACAGAGGCCAGGGGCATATATGCCGTGGGGGTGCCCGGGGCCTCCGAGGCAGTTTTGTGAATGGTGGCTGCCCAGAGACATTGGGGTTGCCTGAGAAAAAAAAAAAATCCTTGTGTAAATACCTGTGTATATATGTGAGAAAGTGTGTAGTTTGTATATATTTGATGCTGGTGTGCATGTGAGTGAATGTGAATAATATGGGATTATTTTGTATTTTCAAGAGACAAGGTCCAGTTTAGTTGTTTTGTGTGAATGTGATAGGATGTTCATGACAGTATATTATTCTCCTTGTTCTAGTGTGTGATGTGGATTTCTAAATTTGGGAGGTTACAATGGCGTGTGTGGTTTTGCATTTTTCTAAAGGGGGGGAGAATGTTATGTATGAGATTGTGTGTGTCTGGGAGTCCGTGCCCACCCACAGGGTGATGTCAGGCGGGCACGGCCCACTCTGTATATAAACCCAAGCTCACATAATAATGGAATTGGTTGCTGCATGAAGACTTGCCTCCTGCTTAGTCATTTTACAGATATAACACACTCCAAAGTCTTCATTCAGAGGTGGACTTGCTGGTGTGTTTTGGATCATTGTCCTGCTGCAGAACCCAAATGTACTTCAGCTTGAGGTCACGAACAGATGGCTGGACATTCTCCTTCAGGATTTTTTGGTAGACGGCAGAATTCATGGTTCCATTTACCACAGCAAGTCTTCCGGGTCCTGAAGCAGCAAAACAGCCCCAGACCATCACACTACCACCACTATATTTTACTGTTGGTATGATGCTCCTTTTCTGAAATGCTGTGTTACTTTTACGCCACACGTAATGGGACACACACCTTCCAAAAAGTTCAACTTTTGTCTCATCAGTCGACAGAGTATTTTTCCAAAACGTCTTGGGGATCATCAAGATGATTTCTCAATTCATTTCAATTCAGCTTTATTTATATAGCGCCACATCACAACAAAAGTCATCTCACAGCACTATCAAATGCAGGGAAAACCCCACAATTTCTGAAAGACCCAGCAATCAGACGATCCCCTGTGAGCAAGCACTTAGCGACGGTGGAGGGGAAAAACTCCCATTTAACAGGAAGAAACCTCTAGCAGAACCAGGCTCAAGGAGGGGCAATCATCTGTTGTGACTGGCTGGGGGTGAGGGGACAGAGAGGATGAAGAGAACAGACATAATGAACATGAACAGTGAGAAGCCAAGAACATTATTGGAGGACAACCGGCAGTCTGAATCTATTAACAGTAGAACAAAACGGGGGTTAAGAGACACAAGATCCCTCCCTAATCGTAGGCTATATTGAAAAGGAAGGATTTTACCCTGTTCTTAAAAACAGAGATCGAGTCTGACTCCCGGACCCAGAGTGGTAACTGGTTCCACAGAGAAGGAGTTTGATAGCAGAAGGCTCTGCCTCCCATTGTACTTCTGGAGATTCTGGGTATTACAAGTAATGCAGCATTTTGGGAGCATAGTGCTCTGTTAGGATGATAGGGTAATATCAGATCTTTTATATATAAGGGGGCCTGATTATTAAGAGCTTTGAAAGTGAGAAGAAGGATTTTAAACTTAATTCTAAACTCTATGGGAAGCCAATGAAGGGAGGCCAGAAACGGAGAGATACAGTATGATCTCTCTTTCTAAAACCAGTTAAAACTCTTGCAGCAGCATTTTGAATCAACTGAAGACTTTTTAAGGATATTTTAGGACAACCTGATAACAACAAGTTACAATAATCTAATTGAGAGCCGACAAAGGCGCAGATCAGTTTCTCAGCATCATTCAGAGACAAGATGCTCCTAATCTTGGCAATATTGCACAGATGATAGAAGGCAGTCTTAGAAACAGATTTAATATGTGAGTTAAAGAACAGATCTTGATCAAAAATAACTCCAAGGTTCCTCACAGAACTATTCAGAGTGAGAGTAGCGGCATCCAAATTAAGAGTATGATTTGGAAAGGAATTTCTAAGGTTTTTTGGACCAACAAGAATGACTTCTGTCTTATCCGAGTTTAATAGCAGAAAATTACAAGTCATCCAGGCTTTGATTTCCTTAAGACAGGCATCTAACTTGGCTAATTGATTACAATCATCGGGCTTCATTGACAGGTATAATTGTGTGTCGTCTGCATAACAATGAAAATGTATACAGTGCTTTCTAATGATATTGCCTAACAGAAGCATATATAAACTAAAAAGAGTAGGGCCTAACACAGATCCCTGTGGAACTCCGTGACTGAGCTTAGAGTTGGAAGAAAATTCATCATTGATGTGAACAAACTGAAGTCTATCGTACAAATAACATCTAAACCATTGCAGCGAAGTTCCATTTAATCCAACAGACTGTTCTAATCTATCAAGTAGAATGTCATGATCGATAGTATCAAAGGCTGCACTAAGATCTAAAAGGACAAGTACAGAAACAAGTCCATTATCGGATGCGATAAGGAAGTCATTAGTGACCTTCACTAAGGTTGTTTCAGTGCTGTGATGGACTCTGTACCCAGATTGAAACTCTCCAAATAAACCAAATCCCCGCAAGTGGTCAAACAATTGTGCAGCAACAACTCTAAGATTTTTGAAATGAAAGGCAGACTGTCTGTGAATTGGCACACTGTCCAATTCACAGCCTTTATTAGTGCAAGGACCGGCGTTTCAACACCATCTGTGTCTTCTTCAGAGTCACTAAAACCACTTTTTGTACCTGGCTGGTAGCAAGTTTATTTGTGCTTTAGAGTTTTAAGTTTTAACATGGGAGTTTATGGGGATTTGCTCACTTTTGGATATGACCTCAAGTGGCAATTTGAGGAACTAGATCACTCAGCTTTTTTCTGGCAAAAATGAGACGAGCCCTTATGTTCTTTTTGCTCAGCAGTGGTTTTCATCTTGGAACTCTGCCATGCGGGCCATTTTTGTCTTTTTCTTATGGTGGAGTCATGAACACTGACCTTAACTGAGGCAAGTGAGGCCTGCAGTTCTTTGGATGTTGTGGGGTCTTTTGGGGTCTCTTGGATGAGTCATTGCTGCGCTCTTGGGGTAATTTTGGTTGTCCGGCCATTCCTGGGAAGGTTCACCACTGTTCCATGTTTTCTCCATTTGTGGATAATGGCTCTCACTGTGGTTCGCTGGAGTGCCAAAGCTTTAGAAATGGCTTTATAACCTTTTCCAGACTGATAGATCTCAGTTACTTTGTTTCTCATTTCTTCCTGAATTTCTTTGGATCCCACCATGATGTTTAGCTTTTGAGGATCATTTGGTCTACTTCACCTTGTTAGACAGGTCCTATTTAAATGATTTTTTTGATTGAGGACAGGTGTGGCAGTAATCAGGCCTGGGTGTGGCTAGAGAAGTTGAACTCAGTTTTCCAAAGATGTGATAAACCACAGTTAATTTATGTTTTAAAAGGGAGCAATCACTTTTTCACACAGGGCCATGTAAGTTTGGATTTTTTTTACCCTTAATAATAAACACCTTCATTTAAAAATTGTATTTTGTGTTTACTTGTGTTATCTTTGTTTAAAATTTAAATTTGTTTGATGATCTAAAACATTTAAGTGTGACAAACACTCAAAAAAATGAGAAATCAGCAAGGGGGCAAACACTTTTTCACACCACTGTATACTGTATATGCGCATACCACAGAGCAGCCACTAGTTATGGGCACAGTTTTGGTTGCTCAAAAGCAAATTTTTACAATGAGCCTTAAAGGTGTTTATTCTGGTACTATGGCGATGCCTATTGGTGATATAGCAATGTATATTGTGGTTGTGTCAGCAGACAGCGTCTCAGTCAGGAGGCAGTGGTTAGACACAAGAGAACAATAGGCAGGGACCTCATGGGGAGTTGGCAGGAAGAGAGAGCTGGGGGTTTAAGGAAAATGTATGGTGGAGGTGAAATGTCATGCAGATGTGAGATGATCTGTGGAGTTTTAAGGGATGAAACCTGGTTTGGCTATTCAGTGCTTTCTGTATATGATGTTGTGAGAGTGTGAATAAACTTCGTCTGATCGTAATTTGGCCTCATCATTTCCACACTCTCCACACTGGTGACCCTGGACGTATTATGGAACACGAGGCAAGAACCCCGGAGTCGGCCCGGACAGGAACCCCCAGCAACGCGTGTGCTGTTGCAGTCAAGCTACCGGACTTTTGGCAGCACAACCCGCGCTCTTGGTTCCACCACACTGAGGCCCAGTTCGCCCTCCGGGGAATAACGACAGACAGAACCAAGTTTTTCCATGTGGTTGCAGCGCTGGACGCTCGCACAGCTCAGCAGGTAGCGAGCCTGCTTGACCAGCCCCCAGCCCACGGCAGATATGAGGCTCTCAAAGCTGCGCTGATTCGGCGCTACACGCTCTCGGACTGTGAGAGAGCAGAGAGGCTCCTGAGGAGTTCCGAGTTAGGAGATGGTTTGGCCGTCGATCTGATGGAGAAGATGTTGGCGTTAATGAGCACGGATTGACGGGCATTTTCGGTTTGCCCACCTCTTCCTCCGGAACCTTCCAACAGAGGCGAGAGCGGTCCTGGCCAATTCGCTGCTGCTGACCGCGCGTGACTACCGTGCGCTAGCCCAGGAGGCAGACCGGATCATCCTCACCACCAGAGCGCTCAAGGTGAACGCAGCGGCGTCGGAACCCAGCAAGACGACCAGAGGAGGCGAGGAGCCACCGACGGTAGCGGCAGCGGGGGCCAAGGAGCACCAGGGAGACACGCTCTGCTTCTACCACTGCCGTTTTGGAGGGAACGCATGCAGATGCACGCCACCATGCCAATTCAAGTGCTCGGGAAATGCCAGAGTCGGCAGTCGGTAGCAGCCGCGACCGCCGGCGAAGAGAACAAGCTGCTCTACGTGACGGACTCGCGCTCAGGGAGGCGTTTCCTTGTAGACACCGGAGCCCAGAAGAGCATCATCCTGCCGACCTAGGCTGACTGTCTGGCAGGACCCAGGGGCCCCGGGCTGGTAGCAGTAAACGGCTCGGACATTAAGACCTTTGGTGAGAGAACACTGGCTTTATCTCTACACGGCCGCACATACGAGTGGACTTTTGTCATAGCAGCACTGAGTTTCCCGATCCTGGGAGCCGATTTTCTGTGTGCACATGGTTTATTAGTTGATGTTGCTAACAGGCGCCTGGTTAATGCACTGTCCTTTGACTCTCTCCCCTGTACAGCTCGAGGGGCCGGGCCAGTAACACAAGCCAACGTCACAGCTCCAGGCGGTAAGTTCCACACACTGCTCACTCAGTTCCCAGCACTCACGGTCCCTACGTTTTCAGCGGCCATCGCTAAACACGGGGTGGAGCACTTTATCACCACCACCGGGCCGCCTGTTTTCGCACGACCTCGGCGCTTGGGTGCAGCTAAATTGGCCATAGCGTGCGAGGAGTTTGCCAACCTGGAAAGGATGGGCATTATCAGGCGATCGAACAGCCCATGAGCATCCCTGCTACACATGGTCCCTAAGGCTGAGGGATCGTGGCGACCGTGCGGCAATTTCCGAAGGTTGAACAACGCCACAGCACATGACCGCTACCCGATTCCCCACATTCAGGATTTTTCCGTTCACCTCGCCGGAGCGCACATTTTTTCTAAAATAGACCTGGTCCGCGGTTACCACCAGGTCCCAGTGCGCGAGGAGGACATACCCAAAACAGCGGTAATAACTCCGTTCAGCTTGTTCGAGTTTCTGCGCATGCCTTTCGGATTAAAAGGAGTGGCACAGACATTCCAGCGCATGATGGACGCGGTGCTGCGTGATCTCCCGTTTGTGTTCATCTACCTGGATGATATCCTGGTAGCCAGCGCGTCCAAAGACGAGCACGTAACCCACCTCAGGACGGTTTTCCAGAGGTTGGAGGAACATGGGTTAATAATCAACCCAGCGAAGTGCCAGTTCGGCATGACGGGGATTGATTTTTTGGGCACCGCGTCTCACCGGAGGGAGCGATACCCTTGCCCGACAAAATGCGCGCAGTGGCGAACTTCCCCCGGCCTCAGACGGTCAGGGCGCTGCAGGAATTTTGGGGGATGGTTAATTTTTATAACCGTTTCCTCCCCGGCGCAGCTCAGCTCGTGCCGCCACTGTACGCCGCGCTCAAGAGACGGAAACCCGTGGATGGAGTCGAATGGACTCCGGAGTGAGAGCAGGCGTTCTATGAGGTGAAAGCAGCTCTGGCAAACGCCGCACTGTTGGCGCACCCAGACCCGGCGGCCCAGATAGCGCTCACTGCCAATGCCTCAGACATGGCCATAGGGGCCGTCGTGGAGCAACGTGTTGCCGGTTCTTGGCAGCCGCTCGCTTTTTTCAGCAGGACTTTGCGCGACAGTGAGCATAAATACAACGCGTTCGACAGAGAGTTGCTGGCTCTCCACCTGGCCATACGCCACTTCCAGTTCTGGCTGGAAGGGCGCAGCTTCACCGCGTTCGTGGACCACAAGCCGCTGACCTTCACGATGGCCAAGGTTTCGGAACCATGGTTGAGCCGGCAGAAGAGACAGCTGGCCGCGATCTCGAAGTTTACAGCCGATATTCAACATGTGTCGGGTAAACTGAATGTGGTGGCGGACTGCCTCTCGCGCGCGGTAGTGGCCCCGGTCTGTGTAGGGATAGATTATACAGCCATGGCCTCAGAGCAGATTAGCGATACGGACGTGCTCGCGCTCCAGTCTGGACCAACAGGGTTAAGGCTGGAGAGCAGAGTGCTGCAAGACGGCAGCCCCCCCCCCCTAATCTGCAACGTCTCCACGGGACGCCCGCGCCCGGTGGTCCCGGTCGCGTGGCTCCGCCACGTGTTTGAGTCAGTTCATACTTTGGCACACCCAGGAGTGCGCCCGTCAGTCAAAATGTTGGGAGCGAAATTCGTGTGGCCAGGCCTGCGCAAACAAGTGAAAGAGTGGGCTGCAGCCTGCGTAGCGTGCCAACGAGCCAAAGTGCACAGACACATCAAGGCTCCTTTGGAGCCATTTAGGATACCGGCTAAAAGATTTGACCATGTTCACGTGGACCTCGTGGGCCCCCTCCCGCCGTCGCAGGGGTGCACGCACCTTCTGACAGTGGTGGACTGCACCACACACTGGCCAGAAGCAGTCCCGCTGGTGGCAACCACGTCTGCGGACGTGGCGCGCGCTTTTTTGACAGCATGGGTGGCGCGTTTTGGAGTCCTATCGGACATCACGTCCGATAGGGGCCCTCAGTTTGTTTCCAAACTTTGGTCCGCGATGGCCCGCAGCCTGGGTGTTGCAATTCACCGCACAACCGCGTACAACCCACAGGCAAATGGATTATGCGAGCATTTTCACAGGTCACTGAAAGCAGCACTCAGGGCTTCGTTGACGGATGCAAATTGGGTTGACCGGTTGCCGTGGGTTTTATTGGGGTTGCGTTCCGCACCAAAAGAGGATTTGGAGGCTTCCCCGGCTGAGCTTGTTTTTTCTCAGCCACTGCAGCTGCCTGGGGAATTTTTGCCAGATAATCCCGCGCCGGACAGCTGTACGTCTCAGCGTTTGCAGCGTAGTGCAGACACAGGCACGCTGCCCGGCCTGGCCCACCACTGTTTCCCACGCGCTTTTGTGCCAAAAACTTTGAAGAACGCGGCGTTCATGTTCGTCAGACACGCACCCACCGCCCGCCATTGCGCCCATCCTATGATGGCCCGTTCAGAGTGCTGAAAACAGGGGACAAGCATTGTTTGTTAGACTTGGGGGGGTGTCGGAAGAAAATATGCATAGACAGACTTAAGCCCGCCTTTGTAGTGGCGGACGAGCAAGTGCTGCTGGCTCGGACCCCTCGGCGTGGAAGACTCCCACTGAGAGCTCCCCAGGCAAACGATGCACCAGGACAGCCACACGGGCAGAGCAAAGTTCCCCCCCCCCTTGGCCCACCCGCAGTGAGACACACGTCCAGCAGCCCCCCACCGGCACAGAGACCCCCGTTACAGCAGATATGGGAGGAGACTGAAGCCCAAAAGACGTGCCGACTGAAACTCTGTCTGGGGGGGGGGTGACCTTATGGAGATGCATATTGGTGATATAGCAATGTATATTGTGGTTGTGTCAGCAGACAGCGTCTCAGTCAGGAGGCAGTGGTTAGACACAAGAGAACAATAGGCAGGGACCTCATGGGGAGTTGGCAGGAAGAGAGAGCTGGGGGTTTAAGGAGAATGTATGGTGGAGGTGAAATGTCATGCAGATGTGAGATGATCTGTGGAGTTTTAAGGGATAAAACCTGGTTTGGCTATTCAGTGCTTTCTGTGTATGATGTTGTGAGAGTGTGAATAAACTTCGTCTGATCATAACTTGGCCTCATCATTTCCACACTCTCCACAGTACGTTCTCTGATTGCAGGTGTTATATTATTTCAGGTCTTGGTGCCCCTCACTGATAGCACAGACTGAGCAAATGTGGTGCATTTGTGGGGGACCTCACAGTGTCCTCTAGTGATTGCTCTGGTGGTTGAGCCGGTGACAGTCCTCAGTTTAACATATTCTCCTGAGGGGAAGGGTGCATAGCCATTTAGTATTTTATAAATTGAACAGGCAAATTTGAGAGTTTTATCATTTTCAAAAGACAGAAAATTGTATTTCTTGTAGATGTGACAACAATGATATGTGTGATCTTTCTAATCAAAGATTTTTATGGCTTTTTTGTATAAGGATTCAATGGGTTTGATCATGGTTATACCAGTGAGTGACCAGTTGGTAAAACAGTAATCGATGTGTGAGAAGATCACTGTATGCAGGAACATTTTGGCCGCACTAACTGTCAGCGATAGTCTAATATGTTTAAAATTTCTTAGATTGAATTTGATTATGTTTGAGATTTTTTTTGATGTGTTTTTGAAAGGTTAATGAAGAATCTAAAATCATGCCGAGGTACTTAAATTTCTCAACTAGTTGCAGCTCCTCCACTTTTAAGAAAATGTTTGAGTTTGTAATATTTGATCATTATTTGGTGAACATCATGCAAACAGTTTTTTTAGTGTTTAGTAGGAGACATGAATTATTGAGCCACTCATAGATTTGGGCCATCACTGTTGTAAGAATACAGGTGGCTTCTTGTGTGTTTTTCGCAGGTGTGAATATTACTGTGTCATCTGCATACATTTGTACAGTGGTGTGAAAAAGTGTTTGCCCTCTTCCTGATTTCTCATTTTTTGTATGTTTGTCACCCTTAAATATTTCAGATCATCAAACAAATTTAAATATTAGACAAAGATAACACAAGTAAACACAAAATGCAGTTTTTAAATGAAGGTGTTTATTATTGAGAAAAAAATCCAAACCTACATGGCCCTGTGTGATTGCCACACACACACACACCATTAAAACGTAAATTAACTGTGGTTTATCACATCTTTGGAAAGCTGAGTTCAATTTCTCTAGCCACACCCAGGCCTGATTTGGAATTTTTCCCCCTTAATAATAAGCACCTACTTTTAAAAACTGCATTTTGTGTTTACTTGTGTTATCTTTGTCTAATATTTAAATTTGATGATCTGAAACATTTAAGAGTGACAAACATTCAAAAAAATGAGAAATCAGGAAGGGGGCAAACACTTTTTCACACCACTGTATATGTGCTTTAGGTTATTTTTTTTTTTACTGTGCAGCACTTTGGTCAACTTTGTTGTTTTTAAATGTGTTTTATAAATAAATTTGGTATGGTATGGTACAAAGGAACCCATTACATTTTGGTGATGATCCCAGAATGCATACCTCTGTCAAAGCTCTTCTCACAGAGTGTTAGCAAGAATACTCTAAAACTACTGGATGGATTTGTGTGAAATTTTTACCAGAGGTGGTCATTAGCCGAGAGAGGAACCCATAACATTTTGGTGATGATCAGAGAATGCATACCCCCACCAAGGCTCCTATCTTCTCACAGTGTTTGCAAGAATACTCCAAAACTACTGGATAGACTTTGTTGCAATTTTCACCAGAACTGGCTCGTGACCTACACACGAACACATTACATTTTGGAGGTCATCCATGATGGACGGAAGGAGCCTTGGCAGAGGTATGCATTCTCTGAGTGCTTTTCTAGTTATTATAATGTAGTCACATACAGCCATGGACAAAATTGTTGGTATCCCTTTGTTAATGAAAGAAAAACCCACAATGGTCACAGAAATAACTTGAATCTGACAAAAGTGGTAATAAATAAAAATTCTATGAAAATTAACCAATGAAAATCAGACAATGCTTTTGAATTGTGGTTCAACAGAATTACTTTAAAAAAACAAACTCATGAAAGAGGCCTGGACAAAAATGATGGTACCCCTAGAAAAGATTGAAAATAATGTGACCATAGGGGCATGTTCAACCAAGATGTGTCCTCTAATTAACATCACAGGTGTCTACAAACTTGTAATCAGTCAGTTGGCCTATATAAAGGGTGACAAGTAGTCACTGTGCTGTTTGGTGACATGGTGTGTACCACACTAAACATGGACCAGAGGAAGCAAAGGAGAGAGTTGTCTCAGGAGATTAGAAAGAAAATTATAGACAAGCATGTTAAAGGTAAAGGCTATAAGACCATCTCCAAGCAGCTTGATGTTCCTGTGACTACAGTTGCACACATTATTCAGAAATTTAAGATCCACGGGACTGTAGCCAACCTCCCTGGACGTGGCCGCAGGAGGAGACGGATAATACGAATGGCAACAAAAGAGCCCAGAACAACCTCTAAACACATTCATGGTGAACTCCAAGGTCAAGGTACATCAGTGTCAGATCGCACCAGCCGTCGTTGTTTGAGCCAAAGTGGACTTCATGGGAGATGACCAAGGAGGACACCACTGTTGAAAACAAATCATAAAAAAGGCCAGACTGGAATTTGCCAGACTGCATATTGACAAGCCACAAAGCTTCTGGGAGAATGTCCTATGGACAGACGAGACAAAGCTGGAACTTTTTGGCAAGGCACATCAGCTCTATGTTCACAGATGCAAAAATGAAGTATACCAAGTAAAGAACACTGTCCCTACTGTGAAACATGGAGGAGGTTCTGTTATGTTCTGACTGCTTTGTTGCATCTGGCACAGGGTGTCTTGAATCTGTGCAGGGTACAATGAAATCTCAAGACTATCAAGGTATTCTAGAGAGAAATGTGCTGCCCAGTATCAGACAGCTTGGTCTCAGTCGCAGGTCGTGGGTCTTGCAACAGGATAATGACCCAAAACACACAGCTAAAAACACCCAAGAATGGCTAAGAGCGAAACATTGGACTATTCTAAAGTGGCCTTCAATGAGCCCTGATCTAAATCCTATTGAACATCTGTGGAAGGAGCTGAAACATGCTGTCTGGAGAAGGCACCCTTCAAACCTGAGACAACTGGAGCAGTTTGCTCATGAGGAGTGGGCCAAAATACCAGCTGAGAGGTGCAGAAGTCTCATTGACAGTTACAGAAATTGTTTGATTGCAGTGATTGCCTCAAAAGGTTGTGCAACAAAATATTAAGTTAAGGGTACCATCATTTTTGTCCAGGCCTGTTTCATGAGTTTGTTTTTTAAAATAATTCTGTTGAACCACAATTCAAAAGCATTGTCTGATTTTCATGGGTTAATTTTCATAGAATTTTTATTTATTACCACTTTTGTCAGATTTAAGTTATTTCTGTGACCATTGTGGTTTTTTCTTTCATTAACAGAGGGGTACCAACAATTTTGTCCATGGCTGTAATGCAGTCATATTGTTTTTTTCTGCCGTTTCTTTGTCTGTTAGCAGGATCACGCATAAACTCATGGATTTGGATGACATTTTCACCAGGGGTGGCCCTTGGCCCAAAGATGAACTCATTAGATGTTGGAGGTGATCCTTGAGTGCATACCTCCGCCAAGGCCCTGTCTTGCAATGTACAGATGGATGGCAATATGGACGAACAAAGGGACGGAGGGGAGGATAAAGGGAGGGAGGGACGAAGCCTTGGCTAGAGTATGTGCTCTCTGAGTGCCCTCTAGTTTTACACTGACTTTTATGAAATTCTCAACGTTCTGGTTGGACTCAAGAATTCAGTTAAGGGCTCCATCTGAGCTCTGTTGGACTAGCCAAACTATAGAGTTCTATTTATTGTTAGAAGGGGATATCACTAAAGCCAACCAAATGTTATCACACCGCACGCCAGAGGTGATCTGGAAGTTGGGAAAGTTTGGTTTTCTGCGGGCAGATGCACGTTGTTCCAGACAGAGCTGACCTAAATGGGCTCAGACTACAACGGACAATACCAAGCATCAACTATTAAATAGGCACCTCTGATTTATATCTATTGTGCTCAGCTGATGTCATCTTAAATATAAATTAATTGGGACTGGCAATGGCTCGTCTGCCACTGCCCCCCCCCCTTCCCAGGGCTGGCATCGCCCCCAAGGTTGGCCCACACATGTCTAGTAAAACACGTTTATGCTCTCAGGAATGCAAGATGACTGTTCATGATATCTGCTGATTTCACACTGCCTTTCAGGGTTACATGAATGTATGGTTTATCCCTGTTCATTCCTTTGTTAAATCATTGAAGTCTAATTAAAGTGGCATGGTTCATGTGTTCATGTTTTTGTTAGGATACCTGCCTGCTCTATGTCCCCACCTCTCTCCCTCTCTCTCCCCTCTGATTAGGTGCCGCTTCCTGCAGCTGATTTCACCACCTGCCACTCATCAGAGGAGCCCTTTAAATTGGATGTACATCCACCACTCTGTCTGGTCACGTCAGGCCTCCTGCAAGCATGTTTCCAACCTGAGCTTTGCCTGATAATATCTGTGAATCAGTCTCTTGTGTTTTAACTATTTGCCTGCCCTAGAATCCCAAGCCTGCCTGCTCACTGTGTTGCCTGCCCTGCTCTGACCCTCGCCTGCCTGACCCCTTCGCCTGCCTCATGGATTGGATTGTTTACTCCCCGGATTGTGCATACTCCCTTCTTCCCCAAAGTAAGTTGACTTACCACCCTTTACCTTCACTGTTTTCTCCACTCCTCTCCCCTGCGCTCAGGCCTGGCCAGCCTGCCACGGTTTCCCTCCGAAGCACACTACAGCAGAGGATTAATGCCTGGCACCCAACTTCTCTGTGGTTGAAGATATCACCAATTCCACCTTCCTGAGAAGCCTGTAAGCATTCATTCATTCATCTTCTTCCGCTTAATCCTTTACGGGTTGCGGGGGGGCTGTAGCCTATCCCAGCATCTTTTGGGCGAGAGGCAGGGTACACCCTGGACAGATCACCAGTCCATCACAGGGCCAACACAGAGAGACAGACAACCATTCACTCTGACAGTCATACCTAAGGACAATTTAGAATCCCCAGTTTGATGCCAGTTAACCTAACTTGCATGTTTTTGGCATGTGGGAGGAAACCGGAGAAATCCCGGAGTAAACCCACGCAGACACGGGGAGAACATGCAAACTCCACACAGATCACTGTTGGACGGGGGCTGGGATCGAACCCAGGATCCCCCAGCCAAGGGTGAGTTGCTGTGCTGCCGCAGTGCTAACCACTCCGCCACCGCGCCGCCCCAGCCTGTAAGCAAAATTACCCAAAATTACCCAATTAACCTCCTTAATATAATCTGCTCATTTATATATACTCACCTTTGTGTCTGCTTGCTCCCTGCAGTGTTGCCAGATCTCCGTAGCACTACCATTGCACAATTATTGTTAATAAATCATTGTTAAACCTTACACAAACACTCTCATCCATGTCTGCTTCTGGGTCTGGGTTTGTAAACCATGTCAGCACATGACCAGCAGTCAGACCCAGCGGACACCGTGATGGAAACACTTGCGGCCCGTCTCAGTGTTCTGGAGCACCGTGCTGACCAAACAGCATACCAGAGTCAGGTTGTTTTTAGCCTGGTATCTAAAAGGTCAGACAGGCTAGCACAACTAGACATTACCTTACAGGGTCTCGTGGTGGCATCCTCCATCACAGCCCAATGTGTGTCCGCCATCCGTCTGGGCAGTGAGTTAATTCCCATGCCTAGGCGCTATGCTGGGAAGCTAGGGGAGGCTAGTGGGTTCCTGCTACAATGTCAGTTGGTTTTTGACCGTGTGCCTGACGATTTTCCATCCAACCGTAGCCGCATTAGCTTTGTGGCAGGTCTCCTTGATGGGCATGCCCTCTCCTGGGCTGAAGCTATTATCCAGGGGCCAAATTTCCATGCATATTCCTTTGACCAGTTTACAGAAGAATTTGTCCGGGTGTTTAATCATTGTTTGAGTATCCCACGACATGATCCCAACAACCGCAGAAAGGCTGAAAGCAGCAGACCCTCCCAATCACACTGATTTACCCCCTATGAAAAGAAAATGGGGGATCCTGTTTCAAATGTGTCAAGAATACAGAAAACATCACAGGAGGTCAGCCAGGGTCATGAAATCATCAGAAAGCACACACTTCTGTGGTCAGAAAGGACAGTGGCAGGCATGTCTGGTGAAAACACAGGGGACTGAATGCAGAGCAATATTGAAAGCATATGCCATGAAATGCAATATTTTTTGTATGTAATCAGTAAAGCAAATGTATACTCATTGATTAAGAAGTATGTAATCAACAAAAATAATGAGTGTAATCCAACTGTGATTATATGTACATTTTAACTGCACAATGGAAGGTTTATGTGGGGTCAGATTGTGAAATGTTTTACAAGACCTGTTGACTGGAAAGCATGTGACAAAAAGAGGAACTGAAAGTAACCGAGACAGCTGAGTTGATTTATTTTGGTGATGGAAAGTGGTGAGATAAGCAGAACTTAGGGATAAAGTGCTGTGATAAGCGGAACCAGACGGCCACGAGGGCAAGAAGTGAGCGGTGCATGAGCAGCGCATGGCCGATTACTGGAAGCAAGGGGGGGTGCGTGTCACATGGCTGTTACTGGAAACTGGGGGGGGGGGGGAACATATGCAGAATGAGGTAATGTTATATAAAAGTTAGCATTAAGCCAATCACAGAAGTCAAAAAGCCTATGGGGAGATTGCTAGCCAATCACAATTGAGTGTCAAAAAGGTATAAAAACTCTGTTCAAAAGCCCCAAAATGTTCATTTTCGGCGGTCTCCGGGACACCATTCATCCCATAGAAGAAGAATGGAGAGAGGAAAACACTGCTGTTAAGAAGATGGACCAAGCACCAGCTCAACTCTTCAATTTTTAAAAACTTTAATTCTTCTGCAGCAAGAAGGGAGAAAATAACACTTGGGCGAATAGAAGAAGGAAGTGGAGTGACCACAGCTGGTGGCTCTCCCAACATGCTGCATTACATCATGGGGCCCCGCTGATGGAAGAACAGAAGACGGAGCTTCGAGAGTTCTTTGCCCGAGCCTCCTGCTTCCTTACCTCACATTTTCTTCCCCTTCTCCCCAAGAAGAGGAACATCGAAGGAGAAGACCAGCAATTAATCATTCCTTTTTCTTTTTTTTTTTTTTTATCTCCCCAGCGAGGCTATTTAGACATTTTGTCATGGTGTGAGCGCTGATTTCGTCCGCGCTAGGGCCATGCATCATCTCTGCCAGGTTTTGACAGCAGTGTTTACCTTCTGGCTCCCCGAGCTCTTATTGTGACGGCGCTCGGAGGGGCTTCCTGCTGTCAGAGCCTGCCAGCTGTGCTGCATTCGCGGCTCATCAGTGGCCCGGCATTTAAGTGGACGCTGAGTGCAGCCCAATGCAGCAGTCTCGTCAAACGTTCCTGTGTCTGACGTCGAGCGAGCGTTCCTCGTCTTGGACGTCAATATTCCTTATTGATTCCACATCCATGGTCATCCCTCGTCCTAATCCCTAGTCCTGAATCGTAAGTGAGCTTGTTCAGCCTTGTGGTTTCTGTATCCAGTGTAGTGTGTTTCAGCCCACTGTGGCTCTTTACTGTTACTTTGTGTGTTATCTTCTGTTCTTAATAAAACATCATACAAACCTCACCAGTGACTGTTGGCGTCTTATGGTGGCCCACGAGAGCCACCGCGTGACACATTTATCCACAAATTGATTAGATGTTTTTACCAGGTTTTATGATTCAAAGGGTTTCTTTTATTTCGGACTCTCAGATTTGTCACATTTTTGATTGATTTTAAATTTTGATTTTCTGGACTGATCCTGGTGATTTTTGAATTTTTATATTTTTCTGAATGATTTCACTTTTTGATCAAATGACTGGTTTTACAAATACCAACTTTTTGAATCAAGGTTTTTCAATCAGTTTTTGGGTTGATTTTGAATTTTATCATTTTGATTTAATTGACTGTTTTCAAGCAAGTATATCCTTTTTGGCTGAGCTTTGCAGACTTTCAATAAATACTACAGTATATTAAAAGACAGTATGGGAGTTTGTGAGATCACTGATTCAGTGTCCATCTTTCCTGGCTTTTTCAAGAAGGTATTTTTCTACAAGAGGTGTTACATTTTTATGAGTTTTTAAAGGTTACTCTTTAAAGTGGTTTTTAAAACAGACCTCCTATAGATCAATTTTCCTGATCTTAAACATTTACCCAGATTTTACCAAGAGCAATGTGAGACCATGAGGGGCTATCGTTAATACCAAGGGTGTATTCCAGGTGTCTGACTGGATAGGTCACTCAGTCAGAGGTCTGGTATACAGGTGAGCGGAGGTCGTCTGGTATATGTAGACAGTGGAGCTGGGTTAACTCTCAAGTCACCAAGCACACACACATGTGACAGAATTTCCTATGAGGAAAATTCCTCTAGGAACTTCAAGATGGTGAGCCTAACTTCATTCTTGAGGTACAAGGTCAAAGGGTCTTCGACATCATACCTACTGGGAAGTATACCCATGGGAGGGGGGCAATCCTGTAACAAAATCAACTGCAATGTATGTCCTCGGGCAGCTGGGGATGGGAGGGGCTGAAGGAGGCCGGCAGGGAGGATGGTCAGAGCCTTTCCAGAGGAACACTGGGGACAGGCTTTGATATATTACTGCACATCCTTGTCCATCGAAGGCCACCAAAAGGGGTGCTGGAGGGAGGAGAGGGCCCTGGCCACCCCCAGGTGGCAGGAGAATTTGGCTGTGTGGAGTCAATGAATAACATCCCCTTTCACGGCCGCAGGAATGAATAGCCGGCCTGGTCCCCCCCCACCCCCACCCCACCCAACAGGATCCGGGTCATTGATTTGAGCCTGCCTGACCTGCTGTTTGATGTCCCAGGTAAGAGCTCCGATGACGATGTTCTTGGGGACAATGGTCTCGACTCTGGGAACAGATGACTCAGCCACAAACTGACGTGAAAGGGCATTAACTGTCTGAATGAGTCTACTAGTTTACTAGTCATGTAATTATAATTTTTTTTCAAAGCAGTCAATTCTCTTAAAAAAACACACACACAGCCTTTCTCATTTTTCTCTCCCAGAAACACCGGAAACATTTTTGACTCATCGAGATAAATTGTATACGTCATGATTACAAAAAGCCAACCCAACGGCGTCCTTGAGACCCATCCACTGCCTGACTAGCTGTCCGTCAAGTAGATGGAAAGAGGTGGTGGTGGGGACGGGGGACTGAAGGTAGCCTATTAGCCCCTGAGCTATTAGCCCCTGAGCTAACACTGGTACCAGGAGGCTTGCTCCAAGCTCAGCTTTTTCCTTCAGATCTTAGTCATCCTAATAGCCATCCCTGTTACCACCTGGTTGACCAGTCCACAGTCGATGGTGTGCCTCGCATCACTCCGGCCCATCTCCCGGGGGTATTGTCATGATTCTGTGATGGATCACCAGCACCCGCGTGCCAGTCACTGCAACCAACCTGGCCCAGGACCCAAGGCTGCTGGTTGGAAACTGCTGGCTCTCACAGACAGCTCCCCCACCATCCTCCCGGGCTCCGTGCAACTCTGCTCTTGTGGGCAGCATAGGGTACCCAGCTCATGAGGGGGCGTCCCCTGGCTGACCACAGGACACTGCCCTTTGAGATCTCATGACTCAGCTCGGCAAGTTAATCCTTGGCCTTCGGCCAGTAGCCTTATATCCCAAGCCAGATTGGTTGTGGCGACCAGGGGGCCACCTAGCGTGCGGTGCTGACATTCTTCTGTGGGGTCACGGCAAGGTCGTTGGGGGAGTGGGCCGAGGTGTCACGCGCTGCGCCGTCGACTGTGGATCAGTGAACCAGCGCCGCTCATCCAAACTAGAACAACGCTGAAAGCTAAAGGCTAGAAGCTAGTCCGCTAATAAGAGGGAGGGTGGAGTTGAATAGGTGAAGGATGTTTCTTAAAGTGATAGGCTTTAAATAGAGCATTTCAGGAAAGATGGGGAAAATATAAAACAAATTTGCTTTAATAATTTAAAAAAATGAAAATGTGAACAAAATATGTCACAAACATTTCATTAAGACATATGCAAGCTGTTAAAATGTGGAAAAAGTGCAATGACCCCCTTTAAAATAGATGCATTAAAAACAACACAAAAATTTGCCAATTTTGACACAGCTCTTGTGTTAATATATTTGTCACATTTGTTGTTTCAAAAGTATTTACACATTTATGTGTTAAAATTACACAATTGTATGTTAATTTAACACACATGTAATTTTTTACCACATACATGTGTAAAAAAAAAAATTAACACAACAAATGCGTCAAATATATTAACACAAGAACTGTGTCAAAATGGACACATAATGTGTTGTCCATAGACACACAGTTGTGTTGTTTTTAATACATCTGTTTTAAGAGTGTGGAATACATTAATAAAGAAAAACTACTTTTATTCCTGCACATTTCTTCTTCATCTTCTTCTTTTAGATTTGATTGGCGGCTGGCAACCAGCTTGCAGGTGCATTACCACCACATACTTCACTCTAAATCATCACTCTATATCTCTCTTCCTACACATTTGATCATACTCTGTTACTTTGATCCTCAAATAAAATATTGGATTTAAACTTTTGAGAAGAATTGAATATTAATGCTAACATGACTTTTCAGCAAAATGTTTATTACTGTTTATATGTTTTAATTTAGATTATATTGTGGATACTTCATTAATTAAAGAGTAAAAAGGTGCAGATTTGGGTTAAAAAAAATTCCAGAAAAAGAAAATTTATGAGTAAAAAGGTCCCAATTTATATGGGAGAGACATAAAACACATTAACTACCCTATGTTAGGGAACATAATCAGACTACGTCCATCTCAACCTTGTATCAGTGCAAAGAATTTAAACATACTCAGTATCAAGATTTCCCTGGAATAAAACACCTGGATGCAATGATTAAGAGATGCGGCCCAATACTTCTGCCCTATAATGTATAACCCTGAGATAATCATATGGAGGATTTTTCCTTAAAGTTAATAAATGGAGTTTTTGAAGACAGATAGTCCTCAGAAATGAATGGGGCTGTGCTTCACTTTATGGCCAATTAAAAAAACAATTCTCAGTAAAACCAGAGCTGTCAAACGTTAAAGACACTACTTTTATTTATTTTTTTTAATGTGAAAGTGAAAAATTTTGGATTATGAGATTACTTGTAAATGCTGATTATTCCCGTCATTATTTGAAACTGTGAATCTTTTTTGAATTTCATGTTTAATATGAGCAAATATTACTGCATTGGAAAAAAAAAGTCTAGATAACATTTGCTCACCTGTCCAAAGTTGGCAGCTGCGTGGTGGGCTGAGGCAGTGAAGATGATTACGGTCAGGTTCTCTATCAGCTCTTCGCATGTTTTGAGAAATTTGGGAAACTGCAGAGATTGTTGCCACATAGAGTTAACAAAGCGAGCTTAAATCTTTACAAAATCACTTGTGTTTTTTTTTTTTTTTGGCAAGCAGTCCTGTGCAGTCCTTGCACGTCCTGGCAAGCAGTCCTTGCACAGCACCCTCAGACAGGAAGTTATGGTGAAATGGAGGATGGGTATTACAACACCTGGGCTCAGACAGTGACACTGTCAGGCTCCTGTGGCTCCCTTTCCTCACCTTCAAACTATTCATCCATAAGAGAACAGATCTGAATTTATAATGTGGCCTGTTCCCAGTCATATCTGTCTGCCCCAGAAAAACCCAACACTAATGAAATATTGTCGGGGAGAGAGCAATACTCCAGAGAAATGCACAAAAGAACATGTGTACTGTGTACTCACTGCCGTAATCGAAGTCTTGCATGCTAAAACTGCAAACGTCTTTAAGAAAGGCTTGGATTTCTTCATCTCCCTACACCATCTCATCACTGGTGTAGTAAATACACATCACATCAGACACAAAACTGCCAAGGAGAAAACAGACAACTGTCAGGTATAGACGAAAACCAGACCATCAGAGAAGGAGTAGTTCATTCTGGCCATCCATCCATCCATCCATCTTCTACCGCTTTTCCGGAGGTCCGGGTCGCGGAGGCAGCAGTTCAAGCAGAGAAGCCCAGACTTCCCTCTCCCCAGCCACCTGCTCCAGTTCTCCAGGGAGGATACCAAGGCGTTCCCAGACCAGCTGGGAGACATTCTGGCCATATGAAAAAATCTTGAGTGCTCAGAACTTAACCACAGCCTAGATGCAGACCCAACTAAGATGTGCTTAAGGTCAAGGTCATGGTCAATGGTCTATGGGCAGTAACAATTTTTGTGAAATCATAAATGCACAGGTCTCCTGACCATTGACATTTACCTTGAGCTCAACCTGGGTGCAGACAAACCTGAGGATCATTGTGAGTGAGTTTGCTGAACATTGAGGCAGTTGCGAAGGAGGAGTACCAATTTTCTTGAAATCACCTAAGCGCCCAGATCTCCTGACCCATGACCTTGAGCACAACCTGGATGCAGGCCCACCTGAGGATCATTGTGAATGAGTTTGAATTCAACTTATGCGTTATCTATATAACGCATGCTCACAACAGTTGTCTCATTTTGGTGAGCATCGAGGCAATTACCTAGGAGGAGGAGCAATTTTGCTGAAATCACATAAGTGCCCAGATCATCTGACCCTGACCTTAAGCACTACCTGGATGCAGATCCACCTGAGGATCATTGTGAGTGAGTTTGATGACCATCAGGACAAATGCCTAGGAGGAGTAGTGATCCCCATGAAATGTGGACAGACGGACGGACAATGGACACCACGTCATTTCAATGGCTCTTTTAGGCTTCGCTGGAATGAGCCATTAAAAATGCAGCAACTTCCTTTTCTCTCATTAAAATTCTGACACTCAAATACACACAAGGCTAGAAATGCTTCCACATTAATTGCTGTTTTCATTTTAATTAAAAAAAAAAAATACTGCTGGGCACCTGCCGACATTAAGAGCACTAGTTGGCTGAATTTTTGTTCAAAGTTGCCCAAAATCAAAATCGTCCTAGATTTTTCATAAGATAAGATAAGCCTTTATTAGTCCCACAATGGGGAAATTCCAGGATTACAGCAGCAAAGGAATGGCAGCACTCAGAGCATTAGTTAATAAGATAATAAGAACTGGTTAGCCAAAGCCGTAAATGAATATACATCATAGATACAACTATGGCATCAATCTGAAAAGCCTGCGTCAATTCATTCATAAGTTATGACATTAATAGGGTTTTTTGAGAGTTGACCTCTGACCTTGAGCTGAGGTCAAAGTTGCCAAAAGACTCCATCCATCTATCCATCCATCTTCTACCGTTTAATCTTTTTTGGGTTGTGGAGGGGCTGGAACTCATCCCAGCATCTTTGGGCGGGAGGCAAGGTACACCCTGGACAGATCTCCAGTCCATTGCAGAGCCAACATAAGGCGCTTTTCCATTAGTCCCGATTAGAAAACCCGACTCGACTCACTTCGATTCAGTTCTGCCTCGGTTGCTTTTCGACATTACTGCTGGCACACCTACGGTGGGTGGGATTTCTTGAACAGCGAGGCGGCACCACACTCTCGTGACGTGAAACACGCGACCGAATCCTCCACAACAAAGAAAATGGCTGATGACGAGGAGAGAAGGAAGGAGGAAGGAAAGAGGAATGACTGTGACATGAAACTGGTGAAATCTATGGTGCTGACTTGTTGTGCTCTGCATAATCTGTGTGAGAGTCATGGAGAGACGTTTGACACTACATTGGATGATGCAGTAGATGAACCAGTGGTGGCAGCGACCCAGGGAGCAGAGGAGCAGGGTGCCGATATACGAGATGCTGTGATGCAGTACTTGTCTAGCAATAGGTAGAAATGTAATTTTGTCCACATTTATGTGCATACATATTTCAAAAATGTTTTTTGTAAATAAAATGTTGTGCATGTTCCAACTACCTGTCCTCTGTTGTTTGTAACGCTTATCTGTTAAGGTACGGGTAATTACATACCTGTCAAGGCATACCTCATGCCTCCCTTATTGGGGGGGCTTTCACACCTGTACTGAGTACTTAAAAACTGTATTTATCGGCAGATGAAAGAAAACTGAAGGAAAAAAAAACAAAAAACCAAACAAACAGCAACTGTAACATGAACTATTTCAAACATATTTATTCAACTGTACACTTTATGGACACAATCTTGAGCCATAACTTTTTGGTAATGTGAAAATAATAAGCCAAGTAGCACAAAAAAAAATAAATAAAATAAAAAATAAATAAATAAAAAATAAATGATATTAATAATAAATAAAATAAATAAAAAATATTTTTCAAATTTACATTAGCACAAGGTAGATTGCTTAATTTGAAAGTACACAATAAGAATTATTCTGAATATAGTTCTTAATTGTCAGCTAGATACTGTATATACACTTGGAATTAAAGAGTTTTTAATTGTCAGCTTTGTTACACTAATGCACTTGGATGAACTTGAAACAAGAAAATGTTCACTGATGCTGCTTGTTATAGTTCCAAGTAGCAGCCTTTGCTGACTAGCATTTCTGAAGTGGCAGATTAGATCAGGTGGCAGATCAGAAGTGATCTGCCACCGATGGGGGTAGATTGTGCTCTGCCACAAAATGACAAACCATCACTTCTGCTGGTGATGCATTGGATTTGGAAGGCGTCGGTTCTCTCACTGGCTGAAAATGTTCATCCATCCATCGATACGTTTTCGATTTGGCTACACAGTTTTTGTGGCCCTGTGTAGCGAAGTGCGACTTCAGGTCGAAAATCCCTGATGCAGTCACTTTTATGCTCTTCCTACATGGAACACAGAAGGAGTGTGCAGGGCCCTCTGGAGAAGCCTTTATCCATCCAGCGATTCCTTTCTGTTCCGGAGCCGCAGGACAACAGAAGGTGCGAGGCCATCAGCATAATGATCAGTCCACACTTCTCACTGTTGTGATAATTGCTCACGCTGAGCGCTCTGCCAGCCCTGTACGCTGTGGGGGTCACACACACGACGTGTTCCTCCACACTCTCAATAATTTTTTTCCCGTATATTTTTCTTTTTGGCGTACTGAAATGGCAATACGCCCGTATTTGCTAAAATTGCATTTTCCCCGTATTAAAATACGGCGAAACCGTATCACTTGACAGGTATGTAATTACATGCAGAAACACCGCACAGGCCATCTTCACAAAAATCCAGCTCGACAAGCCACTTTTGCTTTGGTGGAAATGCAAATTGAACTATAAATCATGTGCTGATACATGTCATATTCCCATGTAAAGGTCTCTCACTTTTACTTACAAATTGATTTTTAATTTTTGGGAAAAGGGAATATAAATTTTGCACAACTTGTTGGTAACAACAGTTGTGTGCCACAAAAACACAGTTGTGTCTCCGTCCAATGTGTCTACTGTCATTAGTGCCAAATTTTTGCTAGATTCCTTCTTAATTTATTAAATTTTGACTGGTGATGCAACATTCAATTTACATGTACTTACCTTTATCAGTGTCTACTGTACAAGTTAAAGTACACCTGTACAACTGCTTATAACCTAAAAAAAATGTACCCGTTTGAGAGAAATGGATTCAGCATTGCAAATTTGTTTAAAATTTAAAAAAAAAACAACTTACCAAGACATTACGTTTCGTTGTGTTGTTAAAAAGTAAATTACCATTAGAAGGCTATACACCTGACCTGATGAACAGCAGCATGTGGAGTGAACAGAGAATGGAATGTGTATGTAATTATTGGCTTTTCTCATACGGTGTCATAACAGATAAACCAGACTTTTGATGCAAACAATACAATTTTATTCCAGAAGCAAAATTTACAAACCAAAAAACAGACTGGGCGTGGGGAGACATGGTTAGACACGCCGACTGCTAAATGCGTCCACAAACCTGCCAAATAGGGTCAGAAAATCTCTGTTGAATGATGACATCTCTGCGAGCTCTTCCCTTCGTAACACAGCGTCCTGCTCCAGGGCTTCACGCGCATCTGACCGCACATCTGCAGCCACCTGTCGCAAATGCTGCATGTACTCCTGATGGTGTTCTTGCCGCTGGTCATGTTGCCGTTCCAAGAGCCGCATCTCCTCGTCATGCATGTTGACCATCGCTGATGTAAGGTCAGCGATGGAGTTGTTCCTTTTCCTCTTGGCTACATTGAAAGACAGAAAGGCATGGTTGTTAAAGCTGGATCACTACATATATTATGGAATTACACTGGTGAAAGTCTGTGGTGGAATGTCACTATTATATTATGCTTCATTGCTGTATATAAGCTGAACTGTCATGTTGCTGCCTCTCAGTAGAGCGGATTTTGCAACACGCAGGGTGCTGTCTTCGGCTGCAGCCCCCCTGCAAAACTAAAAAGGATTAAGATTAAGAATATGGATGGATGGATGGGTAATGTTTAAAATAGTTGCTTGTAGTGTGGCCGCAGAAATCTGAATGGGTTAATACAGTCAGCTGACACGAAGCATTTCAATGAAGCATGTTGATTTCAACGGCAGTTCATGAGCTTTATTTGTTTTTCTAAAACAGGAGTTACAACAGCACTTCAATCACCACACCTAAAAATGGGACCGGGTTGTGGAACACCGATAATAAGTGAAGACCAAAGAATAACCTTTTTGTACATTTAAAAAGACATTTTCAATTAATTAATATGCAGCTACAGGAAATTGCATTAATCAATTTGGTACATAACTTGTTAGGCTCCAGCCCCCCCGCGACCCGTAAAGGATTAAGCGGTAGAAGATGGATGGATGGATGGATGGATGGATTTTCGACCCTGGTTTCCGCTGGACCTGTTTCAACAACAACAAAAAAAATTGTGGTTATTGTGCCTTACCGGCACTTGAATGTGATCCAGATGGAGCTGGTGATGTGGCTGACATCGGAGTCGATCTAGCTGGCGCTCCGCCAGACGCATACGCAGAGGCAGGAGAGTCCGCTGTGTCCATGTCCACTGAGGTGGACCCCTGTGATATGAACTGCGATTCTAGAAAGAAAATGCACGCAATTTAAAACTTAACACCAAAGTGCAACATGTACACAACACTCTAAAGTTTTTAACCGGAATACAATAAGCATAATTCAGCATTTTGTTCGCGTTAATACTTAACACAAAGGAAGCATGAATCTGCAGTTGGCTGCAAAACAATAGGCAAGCCTCAGTAACAACCATTACCCACAATCTAACAACCTTCCTATTTCTTAAAAACAGTGAGCTTGGCACAGAAAGGATAAATTGGCGAAAAGACGCGCAATATCAAAACAACACTCACCATCCACGGTTTCCAAGGCCGTGTCGAGCCCAGTGTCTCTCAGCGAACCACTTCCACTCCTTCCGATCCGCTCCACTTCGAGCATTGTGGTCCTTCACTGCTCGGTAATCGCTTTTCAGCTTTTTCAGCTTCTCCCAACACTGTTTAGCAGTACGGATGTGCCCTTGGGAACCCATCTGCTCGGACACCTGCTGGTATGTTTTTTCATTTCGAGTAGATCCGTCCAACTCGCGCTGGATGCGATCGCCGGCTAATATAGAAAGAAAATTGCGCACCTCCTCGTTTGACCAGAGTGTGAAAATACTGCATTAAAGGGGCGCACTGTGTTCACTGGCTGAACAACTACAAATGGCGGTGGTGTAGTAGATTCAGCAGAAAAAGTCGCTTTTGTGACGTTACGACCTGACCAATCAGCGGCGACCAGTCTATTAAAGTCACATCACAGCCATACTCAGCCCTACTCGGCTCGGTTAGACCCTGCCCTGGATCAGGTACTAAAATAGCGCCTGCTAACCGGTGCTGGGGCTAATGGAAAATGCTCAAACGCGGGCTGAGTGGTGCGGTGTAGGGCTAAGCAAGGCTAGTGGAAAAGGCCCTATAGAGACACAGACTCCCTTTCACTATCACATTCATATTAACTCATCCCAGATTTTTCAGATAGAACTATGATCTCAGTGTGAGCTATCATGTTTACAATGATTTTATGGAAAAACTGACCTCTGACATTGAGGTAAAGGGCACCCAAATTCAAACTCTTCCAAGATTTTTAAAAAAATATATCTATGGTATGAGTATGAAAAGCCTACATCATTTTCCTTCTTAAGTTATCACGTTTACAAGATTTAGGGAAAAACTGACCTCTGACCTTGACTTCAAGGTCAGAGCATCAAATTCAAACTATAGCATCGAGTTGAAAAGTCTACATCATTTCTTTCTTTATTGCAATTATAAGACAGGTGTTGATGACATCATCCACCTGGCAGTGTTACAACAATACCACATCAGGCTTTTAGAGGCTGGGGTAAAAAGTCCATAAATACTGCATGTTGCTCTTGACCTGTTGGTAACCTCCCACACCCTGTAGCCATCATCCCTGTAGAAGTAGGTCGGCAGCTCCTCCTTGTCATCCAAACCACAGGATTTGATCATGTCAGGGAAGCACAGAGACCTGAAGGTCAGATTCTTCACGGCTTGCTGAACCAGCTGGACGTGACCACCTCCACCTGTTGCATTTGTCTTGATCAGGACAGATAATCACATTTGTCTTGTTATTCATGCAGCCAATGATTTTCTCTAAGTGTCAAAGGAAAAAATGCAACATGGTAATTGTTTATCTTATTTTTTTTATTTTTTTTTTAAATCTCAGAATTTCAATCCTTTAGACCCAAAATCTTTTGGGCAGGTCAAAAATGAATGAATTGAGTTTGTTAGTAAGACTGTTATGCTATTATTCTAGACCAGGGGTGTCCAAACTACGGCCCGCTGGCCAACTGCGGCCCATGGTCCATTTTTAATTGGCCAGCAGCAAATTATAAAAATACAGTCATTATATTCCATTGTATTATATTGGATAATGGTCCACAAATTAATCATGGCTGCATTGTAATTCTTAGTTTTAACACTAGGTGGGGAAATTGTCTCGATTGAAATAGCAGCCTCTCCCCCAAGAGAAAACAAAGAAGACAATTCTCATGGGTGACCAAAAATGGCAGAATCAAAGAAACGGAAGATAGCAAGTGAGTGTTGAAAATTTCAGACACGGTGGGAAAATGAATATTTCTTCAGAGAAGTAAATGGAAGGTGTCTGTTTGATTTGCAATGAAACTGTTGCAGTGATGAAAGAGTACAATGTATGACAGTACTATGAAACCAAGCATCCCACTGAGTGCAACGCTGGTTCCATGATCAGTGAGTTAAAAGTACATTACACAATATTTTTGTGTTAATAAGCCTAATTACTAAATTCAGTCAATTAAAGTTGATGACGTTTGATAACAAATATCAGCTGATGTGTTAACAAGCATACTAAGGCTGAACCTATTTCCTTTCCCCCATGTTTTTCCCCCTTTAAACAGTGCTGTGAAGTGGATCACTATCCTAAGAAGCAATCCGAGCCTGCTGTTTTGAAAATGAGCTGCCAGCCCTTTTGAAACAAAATAAATGAAAATCCATGAATGGAAGATGTTTTTTTTTTCTTAAATCATATTAAAATATCAAGCACAAGTTACCTACATTTGGTTGATTTTTTCAAACATGAAGACACTATACCTCTCATGGATCATCACCTTATCATGGTGGGGGGTTTGCGTGCCCCAGTGATCCCAGGAGTTATGTTGTCCAGGGCAATTTGCCTCTGATAGGGTCACCCAAGACAAACTGGTCCTGGGTTAAGGGCCAGACTAAGAACGATCCAACAGACTCTCGTGATAAATTCTAGATCAAGGATTCAGTGTACCCACCCGGTATGGGGTTACTGGGGCCTCACCTTGGAGCCAGGCCTGGGGGAGGGGCTCGATGGCTAGCGTCTGGTGGCTGGGTTTCCACCCATGGGACCCGGCCGGGCTCAGCCCGAAGGAGTTACATGGGTCCGCCCTCCAGTGGGCTCACCACCTGCAGGAGGGATCATGGGGGTCCGGTGCTATGTGGGTTAGGTGGCGGTCAAAGGCGGAGACCTTGGCGGACTGATCCCAAGCTTTCTAAACTGGCTTTTGGTACGTGGAATGTCACCTCTCTGGTGGGGAAGTAGCCTGAGCTGGTGTACGAGGTTGAGAGATATCGGCTAGATATAGTCGGCCTCACCTCAACGCACAGCTCCGGTTCAGGAACCAGTCTCCTGGAGAGGGGCTAGAGCTTGGCCTTTTCTGGAGTCGCCCCGGGCGAGAGGCGATGAGCAGGGGTGGGTATTCTTGTATCCCCGCACCTTGCTGCCTCTATATTGGAGTTTTCCCCGGTGGATGAAAGGGTTGCTTCCCTGTGCCTTTGGGTTGGGAAACGGGTCCTGACCATCATTTGTGCCTATGCACCAAATGATGTTTGAAATGATGTTTCAGAGTACCCACCGTTTTTGGAGTCTCTGACTGGGGTGCTGGAGGGTGCTCCTCTCGGAGACTCCATTGTCCTACTGGGGGACTTCAATGCGCATGTGGGCAACGACAGTGAAACCTGGAGGGGGGTGATTGGGAGGAAAGGCCTGCCCAATCTGAACCCGAGTGGTGTTCAGTTATTGGACTTCTGTGCTAACCACAATTTGTCCATAATAAACACCATGTTCAAGCATAAGGGTGTCCATATGTGCACCTGGCACCAGGACACCCTAGGTCGCAGGTCAATGATCGATTTTGTTATCGTGTCATCAGACCTGCTGTCTTGGACACTCGGGTAAAGAGAGGTGCAGAGCTGTCAACTGATCACCACCTGGTGGTGAGTTGGATCCGATGGCAGGGGAGGATGCCATTCAGACCTGGTAGGCCCATACGTATAGTGAGGATGTACTGGGAACGTCTGGCTGAGGCTCCTGTCCGGGAGATCTTCAAGACCCACCTCCGGAAGAACTTCAACCACATTCTGAGGGAATCTGGAGACATGGAGTCTGAATGGGCCATGTTCTCCACCTCTATTGT
The DNA here is from genome assembly GCA_020510985.1 of Pholidichthys leucotaenia. Taxonomy (NCBI): domain Eukaryota; kingdom Metazoa; phylum Chordata; class Actinopteri; order Cichliformes; family Pholidichthyidae; genus Pholidichthys; species Pholidichthys leucotaenia. The sequence goes on from CM035841.1 coordinate 335,240,831, forward strand.
TGAAGCGGCGGCCCAGAGCTGCGGCCGCAAGGTGGTCGGTGCATCTCGTGGTGGCAACCCCTGAACCAAGTGGTGGACACCAGTGGTGAGGGGGGCCATTAAGCTGAAGAAAGAGTCCTATCAGGCTTGGTTGGCTTGTGGGACTCCCGAAGCAGCTGAGGTGTACTGGCAGGCCAAGCGGAGTGCAGCTCAGGTGGTTGCTGAAGAAAAAACCCAGGTATGGGAGGAGTTCGGTGAGGCCATGGAACAAGACTTTCGGTCGGCCTCGAAGAGATTCTGGCAAACTGTCCGGCGGCTCAGGAGGGGGGAAGCAGCTCCCTGTCCACACTATGTATGTGCAGATGGGGTGCTGTTGACTTCGACTGGGGATATCGTTGGGTGGTGGAAGGAATACTTTGAGGATCTCCTCAATCCCACTGATACACCTTCCATAGAGGAAGCAGGGCTTGTGGACAAGGGTGGCTCGCCTATCGCAGGGGCTGAGGTAACCAAGGTGGTTAAAAATCTCCTTGGTGGCCGGGCCCCGGGGGTGGACAAGATCCACCCTGAGTACCTCAAGGCCCTGGATGTTGTTGACGTTTGACACGTCTCTGCAACATTGCGTGGAGGTCGGGGGCAGTGCCTTTGGCATGGTGGTGGTTCCTCTCTTCAAAAAAGGGGACCGGAGGGTGTGCTCCAACTTTAGAGGGATCACACTCCTCAGCCTCCCTGGGAAGGTCTATGCCAAGGTACTGGAGAGGAGAGTCCGGCCGTTGGTCGAACCTCGGATTCAGGAGGAGCAATGTGGTTTTTGTCCTGGCCGTGGCACATTGGCCCAGCTCTTTACCCTCTCGAGAATTCTCGAGGGTTCGTGGGAGTTTGACCAACCAGTTTACATGTGTTTTGTGGACTTGGAGAAGGCATTCGACCGCGTCCCTTGTGGTTTTTTGTGGGGAGTGCTTTGGGAGTATAGGGTATCGGGCTTGTTGTTACGAGCTATTCGGTCTCTGTATCAAATCAAATCAAATCAAATCAAACTTTATTGTCATATTGCTGTACATACAACTGTAGTGCAGGCAAGATGAAATTGCATTTCTCTCGGCATCCATATAAGAAGCAGCATGATTTAAGACACACTCCCACATAGCTCCACCCCCCACCCCCACCCCCCCCATCCATTCACACATCCCTGAGACATATTTGGGGAAAAAGAATAACTAACTATAATATACAAAATGTCCGTAGGTGCAGTAGTGTGTATGAGAGATTCCGGGTCAGCTGTTCAGCATCCTGACAGATTGTGGAAGGAAGCTGTTGATCAGTCTGGTGGTTCTGCCTCTGATGCTCCGGAATCGTTTACCAGATGGAAGAAGTTCAAAGTGTTTATGCAGAGGGTGAGAATGGTCCTTGACAATATTCAGTGCCCTGCTCCTACAACGGTTCTGAAAAAGTTCTTGGACAGAGGGGAGGGAGACTCCAATTACCCTCTCCGCCCCCTTGACTATCCTCTGCAGGGCTTTTTTGTCTGACATACTGCAGCTGGAGTACCATGTAGCAATGTAGTACGTCAGAACACTCTCCACCACACCTCTGTAGAAGGTCCTGAGGATGCAGATGGGGAGAGAGGTCTGTTTGAATTTCCTCAAGAAGTGTAGTCTCTGCTGAGCCCGCTTCCTGATCTCCAAAGAATTCTTGCTCCAGGTCAGGTCCTGCGAGATCTGCACTCCGAGGAACTTGATGTTCTCTACTCTCTCCACTAAACGGTCGCCGATGCTGAGGGGGACATGCTCAGGCTGTGACCGCCGGAAGTCGATAATCATCTCCTTCGTTTTGTCCACGTTGAGCACCAGATTGTTCTCCCTGCACCAGCCCTCCAGGTCTCTCACTTCTTCCCTGTACATTGATTCCTAATCCCTCTGAATAAGTCCCACCACCGTGGTGTCATCTGCAAACTTAATAATCTGGTTCCCCTCGTGTCTGGATACACAGTCATGTGTTAGAAGTGTAAACAACAGTGGACTGAGTACACAGCCTTGAGGGGATCCGGTACTCAGCGTGACAGAGTTGGAGATGTTGTTTCCAACCCGGACAGACTGAGGTCGCTCAGTCAGGAAATCCAGGATCCAGAGACATGTGGCTGTGTTCAGACCGAGAAGAAGTAATTTCTCCATCAGTCTCTGGGGAATAATGGTGTTGAATGCTGAACTGAAATCACTGTACAGGAGTCTGGCGTAGGTGTCTTTCTGGTCCAGGTGGGTGATGACAGAGTGTAGGGTGGTGACTATAGCATCCTCCGTGGAGCGGTTTGAACGATATGCAAACTGAGCGGGTCGTGTGATGCAGGGAGGCAGGCTGTAATGTGTGGTTTGACAAGCCGTTCAAAACACTTCATCACAATTGGTGTCAGTGCAACAGGACGATAGTCATTCAAACAGGACACCACTGGTTTCTTTGCCACCGGTACAATGATAGAGGTCTTGTACGACCTGTACGACCGTTGCGAGAGTTTGGTTCGTATTGCCAACACTCGGTCAGACTCATTCCCAGTGAGAGTTGGACTCCGCCAGGGCTGCCTTTTGTCACCGATCCTGTTCATAATTTTTATGAACAGGATTTCTAGCTGCAGCCAGGGAAAGGAGGGTGTCAGGCTTGGTGACCACAGGATCTCATCTCTGTTGTTTGCAGATAATGTTGTCCTGTTGGCTTCATCCAGCAATGACCTATAGTTCTTGCTGAGACGGTTTGCCGCTGAGTGTGAAGCAGCTGGGATGAGAATCAACACCTCCAAGTCCGAGTCCATGGTCCTCAGCCGGAAAAAGGTGGATTGTCCTCTCTGGGTTGGGGACAGGCTCCTACCCCAAGTGGAGGAGTTTAAGTACAGTATCTCGGGGTCTTATTCACGAGTGAGGGGAAAATGGAGCGAGAGATTGACAGACAGATCAGAGCAGCATCTGCAGTGATGTGGACATTGTACCGGTCTGTTGTGGTGAAGAGGGAGCTGAGTTCTAAGGCAAAGCTGTCGATTTACCAGTCAATCTACATTCCTACTCTCACCTGTGGTCACGAACTTTGGGTAATGACCAAAAGAACGAGATCGCGGATACAAGCGGCTGAAATGAGCTTTCTCTGTAGGATTGCTGGACTCACCATCAGAGATAGGGTGAGGAGCTCAGTCATCCGGGAGAGGCTCTTTGTCAAACCGCTGCTCCTCCACATTGAAAGGAGTCAGTTGAGGTGGTATGGGCATCTTATTAGGATGCCTCCTGGATGCCTCCCATTTGAGGTGGTATGGGCATCTTATTAGGATGCCTCCTGGACGCCTCCCATTTGAGGTGTTTCAGGCATGTCCCACTGGGAGGAGAAACTGGGGCAGACCCAGGACTCGGAGGAGAGACTATGTCTCCCAGCTGGTCTGGGAACGCCTTGGTGTCCTCTCTGAAGAGCTGGAGCAGGTGGCTGGGGAGAAGGAAGTCTGGGCTTCTCTGCTTGAACTGCTGCCTCAGCGACCCGGACCTCCGGAAAAGCGGTAGAAGATGGATGGCTGGCTGGATGGATGGATGGATGGATGGATGAAAGACACTGTATTATTTATAAGCCACTATATTTATAATCCCCCCGGCCCTTCTGCCAATTTTTAAAACTCTCTGTGGTCCTTTAGCTAAAAAGTTTGCTCACCCATGTTCTAGACCCTCGTTTTTCAACAGATGGTCCTCAGATCCCAGAGGGTCCAAGACATGTCATGACCGGTGAAACAGGCCAAATTAACCCCCACCCAGATTAAACCTGAGCATCCTGGACGTCTGGAGTTTGGGTGTAATATGGTACACGCTCTCTGCCCTTTGATGGGCAAAACCTCAGAGAGAGGCCCCTGGGGGAGGAAGAGCCCACCACACCTGAGGGTACAGACATGAAGGAGCTGATGCAGAAGATCAGAGAACAAGTTCTGCTTTGTGGGGACAAAGTCTACCAGGACAACGAGGAAGCGGTTCGGAATAGGTGGAACTTTGAAGATGCTATCAAGCGGCCGCACTTCCACGTCAAGCCTTTGGACCGCCACCAGCTCCGGGCTTGGCACTCTTACCTTGACTGGGAGATCTCAGAGTTCAACAGGGACACAAAAAAGACCAATCAAAACCCAGGCCAGGATAATCTGGCCTAGGTCAAACTATACCCCGGGGTGTAACAGAGCCCAGGCCAGACTATACCCCTCCGGGCCAGAATATACCCATCTTGTGTAAAGAGGTTTTGATTGTATTTACACATTATATTTACAACACAATGTCATGAGCTGAGCGCTGGAGGTTTCCGCCTTGCTCAGTCTCATGGCTTTTTCTCTACATTTATATACAGTATATTTGTTGTATTTTGTAATTTTTGGGTTTCTGTAATTCTAGTACTGTTTGCTATTTTTCTGTTTATGCCTTAGTTTTGTTACACTTCTATTTTGTATTAATTTGCATTTGTATTTCAGCCTGCATTTGTTGATATTTTATTCTTTATATCTTTACTGTTGTGTTCTCTCGGGGTTGACAGCTGTCAGTGGCATTTCCGGGTTTGTGCTCAGTGCAAGCGTTGCCCTGTCAGCTGTCAGTTCCAGTCGCTCCTCTCTCATTACTCCCAGCTGATCCAGATTATTAATCATTGTTTTCTCCTGCCTGCTTTGGTATTCACACCTGTGCCTTATTGTGTTATACCTTATTTAAGACCGCTGTGCCTTGCATTCCTCGCTGTGGTGGTGGCTTCTGTTAATGACTTCCGAACGTAAGTTGTCATTCTCAGTTTTCCATGTGATTCTCTTTGTGGCTTATTATTTTGTTGTACACTTAGTACTTTATGTTGTCCTTGAAAAAATCTCACAAACTGCAGTCCAGCGCCTGGGTCTTTCCTCTCTGCCCTGAGGGGTGATTCATGAGAGAAGACCACAGCCAGTAAGAGACCCAGCTGCTGTGATTTGTGGGTTTTTGAGTTGTTTGTCTGTTTTCACTCACCTGTTTTTCCGGAGCTCATCATGTCCCCAACACGCCGACCTTCAACAAACAAAGGGAGATCGGCAGCGGGGGTTCCAAGTTTGGAGGAGCAGTGGGCCTTCGAGTTTGTCCAGAGTTTTGTGGATGAAGCTTTCGCCTCTCGCAGCCCAAAAAAGATCTGGAAGAGTGTGGATTCAGCGACCGCCATTGTCGAAGCGCACCCAGGGTTATGGAGGCATGCCCAGTTCGCGGACTTGTTGGCCATGCTCTCCGTGCTGTAGCAATCCTTCTCTGGGCTGACATGGGGCCCGTCTCCAGCGAACCTGGAGTGTTCACATAGGCACGCGCCACGGAAGATGCCCTGCTTCGCCTGCAATGCGCCCACTCCTGCTCCAGCTCCATCGGCTCCACGACACCGTCATCCAGTTCCAGATCGCCGGAGAAATATTGCATTCCCACCTCTAAGGCAGCAACCCCTCCTTCGCCGAGGTAGAAGACTCCTGCAGCAGTGCGCTCTCTGTGCTTTTCCTCTCTGGCTGTAGCGTCAGCTTCCTCCCTCTCTGCAGCTGCTGTTTCCTGCTTCCCTTCAGCAATTCCTCCCGCTGCTGAGAGGTCAGCCGTTTCCTTCCTGGCTCCGCCCGCCACCGTGTCTGCAGGGGCGGATCCTCCACATTCCATTGAGGGGCCCACAACTGCTGAGACCACGGAGAGGACGGATTCTACTCCTACTGCAGCAGAAAACATCATGCCCCGGGAACACAAGCAAGTGTTTTTTCATTCTCTCTTACCAACATATAAATTATTGTGCCTGATTCCCGGTGGTGAGGCTCAGCTTCCGCAGTCCTGCACGCTCTCACCATCTGCTGCAGCCATAAACTGTTCATCTGCTCTCTCTGTGTCTCCTCCTGTACCGCTTGAGTGTCCACTGGCCCCAGGACTGAGCCGCTGGGCTATGGAGGAGCCTGCGGACCTGGAAGACCTGGTTCCAGCCCCACAGCCATGGTTCAGACAGAGGGAGAGTGCTGCCTGTGATCCGGAGCCTGCGCTGATGAGTGAGAATCCCTGGGCTTCAGCTGTGCTGGATCCAGCGGCAGCAGGGAACGGACCTCCTGTTGCCATGTAGGGTGAGCAACCTGCGTGAGCCACATTGCTGGGGGGTCCCAGGACTGCATCCACCACCACGCCTGCTGCTGGGGCCGCTGCAGCAGAGCCGGAACCAGATCTCCAGAATGCCAGACCCGACACATCATCGCTGAGATCGATGGAGCCCTGGACGGCAGTGAAGCTTGAGCTCAGGCAAGTGCTCTCCTTTGTTTTCTTTGTTTCAATTTTGGAGAGATCTTGTCGGGCTCTTGGTGGGGCGAGCCAAGTGCAGCCGTCAGCTGCACTTGAGCTCACCTCACCGGGCTCCACTGCTACCGGTGACTCTGACCATGGTTCTCTGCCTCTCCTATCTGAGCTTTTCTGCAGGGTCACCGAGGATCATCCAGCTTTGCCAAGAGTCTCCATGGGTCCAGGCTTGCTGCCTGAGATCACCTTTGGTCCAGCTCTTCCCACTGATTTTGTCGCAGGCGCTCTGTCCCAGCTCGGGACCTCCGTTGGTGCTGCTTTCCCTCCAGCTGAGGTCTTTGCGGGTGCTCCATCCCAGTCCGGGGCCTCCGAGGGTGCTGCTTCCCTGTCTGATGAGGTCATCCTGGGTGCTCCATCCCAGTCCGGGACCTCCATGAGTGCAGCTCCTCTTCAGTCCAGGCCCCCGTGGGTGCTGTGTCCCAGTCAGGGACCGTCGTGGGTGCTGTGCCCCAGCCTGAAACCTACTTGGGTGCTGCGCTCCAGTGTGGGTCCACCGTGGGCATTATGCTCCAGCCCGGGGTTCACCGAGGGTGCAGCTTTGGCCCAGTCCGTATCCACCAAGGGTGCAGCTTTGGCCCAGTCCGGGTCCACCGAGGGTGCAGCTTTGGCCCAGTCCAGGCCAACCACGGGTGCAGCTATGTCCCTGTTGGGGACCACCGTGGGTGAAGCTTCGCTCCAGCCCAGAGCCACCACAGGTGCAGCTCCGCTCTGGCCTGGAGCCACTGCGGGTGCAGCTCCACTCCATCCCGGAGCCACTGTGGGTGCTGCAATGTCCCAGTCCGGGACCACCGAGGGTGTTACAGGCCAGTCCGCGGCCGTCGTGGTCCCCCCTCCTCTGCCCAAGGCCCTTGTGGTTCCCACTCCTCCACCTGACATTGTCATGGTTTCCCCAACTCCCCTATCGTGTTTGCCATTAGTTCTTTCTGTTGGGCAGCCACCTCCTGGACCATCCCTTCTGTTCAGGTGGTTGAAAAACTCTGGCAGACCACCCGACAGACTGTGCCGCAGAGTTGGGTGGCCCACGTTCTCTGGGAGGCCACCCAACTTGTTCGATCATGTCGTCTGGCGGGCCTGGGACTCTGGCCGCCCGCCTGAACTGTCCAGCTCTTCAGTCCAGGGGGCTTAGGGGGGTTGGGGTTTTGCCTGGTGTGGGTCCTGAGCGGGGTTTTGTTTTTGTTTCCTCCTTTCCTGTTCCCCCCCACCACCCACTTGGGGCGGGTTATTGTTGTGTTCCTATTTGGGGGGGGGGTCCTTTCTTTTTCTTTTGATGCTACTCTTTGGTGTCTGGTGTCCACCCCTTGAGAAGGGGGCTCTGTCATGAGCTGAGCACAGGAGGTGCTCTCTCTAGGTTGACAGCTGTCAATGGCATTTCCGGTTTGTGCTCAGTGTGGGTGTTGCCCTGTCAGCTGTCAGTTCCAGTCGCTCCTCTCTCATTACTCCCAGCTGATCCAGATTATTAATCATTGTTTTCTCCTGCCCGCTCTGGTATCCACACCTGTGTCTTATTGTGTTATACCTTATTTAACACCGCTGCGCCTTGCATTCCTCGCTGCAGTCTTGGCTTCTGTTAATAGCGAATGTATGTTGTTGTTCTCAGTTTTCCTTGTGATTCTCTTTGTGGCTTATTGTTTTGTTGTGCACTTAGTACTTTATGTTGTCCTTGAATAAATCTTGTAAACTCTAGTCCAGCACCTGAGTGTTTCCTCTCTGCCCTGAGGGGTGACTCATAACACACAACGTCACCACGTCATGACGTCACTACGTTACATTACCTTACGTTATTATCAGCTGATCTGACCACTTTTTTCCATTTTATAAACTGACATATGAAATAAATGACATGCCTGGCCATTCCACTTGGACGCACAGGTAAATATTGTAACGTCGGGGCTGTATTGGAGGGGGGGAGCAGGGATCTGCGTTATAATGACCCAGCAGTGTTTTATAGGCAGGATTAGGGCAAGATGTATAATGTGTTGTATAACCATGATTGAAACGGAGGTCTGGGAGAATGACCTCCCCTCCTGTCTGTGCTCAGGGTGTGTGTGAGAGCGAGGGGGAGGAGGAGGAGTTACGGCAGACCACGGCAGCGCGTCCACGGAGAAGATGGCCGCGGCGGCGCGTGGAAGGGTGCTCCTGCTGCGGAGAGCCAGGACGCATCACACAGTACTGCCCTGCACCCACCCCACGACAAACTGATGAGCTGTCACCGCGTGTGGGCCGAATTGGACACTCGCCAGGGATGTATCTACAGTGCAGCCTGGAGAAGACGTCAATCCGGGCCCTGATTGACACCGGCTCTACAATCTCCTTGGTCCGACCCGGTGTGCTGCCGGGCACAAACGAGACGATCCCACGGGGGTGGGAACCCACCGAGCACTGCATCACCACAGCTACCGGTGAGCGCGCCAGATTGGGGGGGCGGAGAGTTCTCGTGGTGGGGGTGGCCGGTCAGAACATAAAACACCCGTTCTGGCTGGCTGACATTCAAGACCCCTGTATTATTGGACTAGACCTGCTCACAGCATGGAACGCCAAGATCGACACCGCCGGACCGTCCCTCCAGCTGGGAAACCGGACCATCACGCTCCACAGCAGAACCCAGAGAAGGAACACGGAGACCTGCGCGATCAAGGGACTGTCAAGGTGGATTGGACCAGGCGGGCCACCGCGAGGACTGGGCACGATGACGCCACCAGCGCGGGCAGAGAAAGCATGAGCACACACAAGGACAGCAAGGGGAGGGGTCAACGTGTCAGCAGAGACGCAGCAGGCGGTCGAGGAATTATTTCAGTGGCGCTGCAGCGGGCTTGACCCGGAACAGAGACGCCAGCTGCGGGAACTATTGGACTGTTATATGGGTGTCTTCGCCGCGAAAGATGAGGAATGCAGCCGGACCGGCTTGGTGCAGCACGAGATCGACACCGGTGAGACCAGGCCGATTCGACTCCGCCCACGTCGGCTGCCCTTTTCAAGGCGGGCAGCAGCAGAACAAAAAGTGCGAGAAATGCTGGAGACAGACATCATTGAGCCCTCCAGCAGCCCCTGGGCGGCGCCGGTGGTGCTGGTCAAGAAGAAGGACGGGTCGTGGCGGTTCTGTGTGGATTACCGGCGCCTGAATGACGTCCCTCGGAAGGATTCCTACCCCCTGCCCCGCATCGGTGACGTGCTGGACCACATCGCCGGCTCCAGCTGGTTCAGCTCACTGGATCTACGCAGCGGCTATAGGCAGGTAGAGCTGTCACCTGAGGCCCACCGAAAAACAGCCTTCTCCATCGGGCAGGGACTGTATCAGTTTAAAGTGATGCCGTTTGGACTCTGCAACGCCCCGGCCACCTTTGAGCGCTTGATGGAGCGAGTGCTGGCTTACGTGCCCCGGAGTCGCTGCGTTGTTTACCTGGACGACCTACTGGTGCATGCAGCTGATTTTGACAGTGCCCTGTCAAATCTCCGAGAAGTACTGGACGCCATCCGACAGGTGGGGCTATGGTTGCACCCAAGGAAATGCCACCTATTCCGGTGGGAGACCACTTTCCTGGGCCACGTCGTCAGCGCAGCGGGAGTCGCCACCGACCCAGAAAAAGTGGCGGCGGTGAGAGACTGGCCAGTGCCACGGAATGTGGGAGAACTGAGGAGCTTTCTCAGATTGGCCTCCTATTATAGAAGGTTTGTGAAAAACTTCGCCACCATCGCCAGCCCACTGCACCAGCTGACGCAGAAAGGATGCACGTTTCAGTGGAGCGAGAATTGTGCTGCTGCTTTCTCCCAGCTTCGCGCGGCGCTCATCAGAGCCCCCATCCTGCAGAATCCTGACCCGAACCGCCCGTTCATCGTGGACACGGACGCCAGCAACCAGGGCATCGGGGCGATGCTATCCCAGGAGGGAGAGCACGGAGAACAGGCAGTCGCTTTTTTCAGCCGCACTCTCAGCAGAGCCGAGAGGAATTACTGTGTGACTCGCAGAGAGCTGTTGGCTGTCATTCAAGGACTGCGTCATTTCCGCCTGTATGTGTATGGGGGGAGGTTCCAGCTCAGGACGGATCACGCTTCCCTGACCTGGTTATTGAACTTCAAATAGCCGGATGGACAGTTGGCAAGATGGCTGGAGGCACTGCAGGATTATAATTTTCAGATTGTGCATCGGGCAGGCTGCCTCCACGCCAACGCTGACGCGCTGTCTCGGCGCCCCTGTGTGACAGAGGAGTGTCGTCACTGCCAACGGGCTGAAGATCGAGACCAAGCCGTCCCACGGGCTGCTGCTCTCTGGACCGCTGCGAGCAGAAATAACGCAGCGACGCGCAGCCCCTCCTCGGGTGATCAGGCAGCCTCCCCCAGCAATGACGTCACAGAGGTCCTTGGCACGCAGCAGCTGCAGAGCGAGCAGGACAGAGACCCGGTCATTTCTCGGGTTCGGCAGTGGCTGGACGCAGGACAGCAGCCCGCCTGGGAGGTTGTGTCAGCGCAGGACCCAGAGACTAAGGTCCTGCACTCCCAGTGGGCCAATCTCCACTGCCACGAAGGCGTGGTGTATCGACAGTGGCAGACTCCAGCTGGGCAGCGGCACGTCTGGCAGCTGTTGGTTCCTTGTCGACTCCAGCCCAACGTACTCCAGCTGGTTCATGGGGCAGTAGGAGCAGGCCACTTCAAGGTGACAAAGACGCTGCAGCGCCTTCGAGCCCGGTTCTACTGGCCAGGTTGTCATCAAGACATGGAACTCCACGTCCACCGCTGCGACACCTGCACAGCTCAGAAAGGGCCAACTCAGCGATCCCACCCTCCCCTGCAGCAGTACCGGGTGGGAGCACCGATGGAGCGGGTAGGAGTGGACATCCTGGGCCCTTTCCCGACCACAGACCAGGGGAACCGCTACGTGCTGGTCGCAATGAATTATTTCACTAAGTGGCCAGAGGTGTATGTGGTCCCGGACCAGAGCGCCGCTACGACGGCATCAAAGCTGGTGGACGAAATGTTCTGTCGGTTTGGCGCACCGGAGGAGCTGCACAGCGATCAGTGTCGGAACATCGAGGCGGAGGTCTTCGGAGAGGTCTGCAAGCGGCTGGGCATCCGGAAGACCCGGACCACCCCGCTGCATCCACAGAGCGACAGCCTGGTCGAACGATTTAACCGGACCCTCACCACCCAGCTCGCTGTCCTAGTGGACCAGCAACAGCGAGACTGGGACCTGCATCTGCCTTTTGTTTTGTGGGCGTACCAGACGGCAGCACAGGAATCTACTTGGTGCACCCCTGCAGCGCTCATGTTTGGACGCGAGCTGCGCACACCGGTGGATTTGGTATTCGCCCCCCCACCCCACCCCCCGAGCCGGAGGTGGAGGGAAAACCCGGGTTGGATTATTTGTTTTGTTTAAAAGAACGTCTCCACACAGTACATGAACTGGCTCGGGAGGCCCTGGCAGCGGCGGGGGGTCGGCAGAAGCGAGCGTATGACTCCCGCTGCCAGGGGAGGGACTTTGCACCGGGAGATCGAGTCTGGGTTTTCTGCCCTGAGAGAAAGAGAGGACAATCACTGAAGCTGGCGAGCCACTGGTCGGGACCATGCATGGTTCTGCAGAGACTGTCTGATGTGGTGTACAGGGTGAGGCTAAAAAAAAGGAACCAGGTCGTGGTGCTCCACCGTGACCGTCTCGCCCCGTATCAGCCATCCGCCCCGCTGGTGGTCAAACCGGAGCTTTCATCCCGACCAGATACTCCGACCGAGACTCAGATGGACACTAGGGGGCCTGTACGTGCTGGTCGTCGGCATCGAAGGCTGCCCCGACACCTGGACGAGTTCGTATTGGACTTTTGAATTGGACTTTAATTTTTCGGGGGGGGGGCAGTGTAATGTCGGGGCTGTATTAAGGGGGGGGGAGCAGGGATCTCCCCAGCATGCTTTGCAACAGTGGACGTTATTTTGTGTGTTTGTTTAAATGTTATTACTGAGTTATTATACTGCTGTGTCATTATAACTGCGTTATAATGACCCAGCAGTGTTTTATAGGCAGGATTAGGGCAAGATGTATAATGTTTTGTATAACCATGATTGAAACAGAGGTCTGGGAGAATGACCTCCCCTCCTGTCTGTGCTCAGGGTGTGTGTGAATAAAGCCTGTTCGTCGAAACCATCTGCTCCTCTTCTTTGTGTGAACCTCGCCTACGTCACAATATTTTTCGACTATAATATCCACCTTATTCTTAGGCCCCATGATGCCTTGTGTGAATTATGGTGGCAACTTCCGGTACTAGTTTAGAATGTATGGTTGTCACTAAAACGGGACACTTTTCCTTTTTAAAAAACAATGTCTTCGGCATCAGAAATGCAGAAACACGGCCTTTTGCTCCTCAAAAACAGTAATATATTCATACCATTTCCCAAGACTATCTAGGGATAGGAAGATGACCTTAAAAAGTGACCTGGCAGACTGTAACTCCATTTGTTAGCGCCACTGCTAATATGCTAACGCTGTAAACAAATAAAAGCTCTGATGTGACCCGTGCTGGCAAAATGAGTCACTTTGAGGAAATTATCAAAACTGAGGTAATGTTTTTTCCATATTCTGTATTGAAAGACCTTCAAAATGATATTTAATTTGTAGGAAGTGCACAAAAATGGACCGGAAAAAGCCAATTTGTTTGTATTTTGGCTAGGTTTAAAACTCGCGTTCGATCAGTCAGCGGTTATGTCTTCCTCCAAAACATATGTATTTTTAGAAAGTATGATTTCTAAGCTTTACAATGATACCAGGCACTCATGGGGGTTTTCCTGGGACTTGCCGCTAGCAAACAAAGACAAAGGCATGATTTATGACTTCTCCCGCCTGTAGCTCGTATTGACAGGGTGCACATTCCGACTCATTTTGCCAGCACGTGTCACATATATCAATGTCTCCACCGCAATAAAGTTGGCTGCATTTTGTTAAAATATGTTGGACATATTCAGATTTACCTCAGAGCAGACGTAGAATCTAGTCAGAGCCACAAAGAAGCCTCCATTTATACAGACTATGGCACATCCACGAACACTAGCAGCAAGTACCAGAGCTACGCCAAAACATTCAAAAACTACAAGAACTACAAGTGCTGAAATTAGCTGCCACTTGAGTGCAAAACACATATGTGGACTATACATTAAAATGAATTTGAAAAACTTTTAATAACGCTATTTTAAATGCCCCTGCTACTCCACTCTTGCTGACCGATTTAACACTACCTTAGCCAAAACCAGAAGCTCCGCCCATAATCGTTCCTAAAGCGGCACCCCCAGGAATAAGGTGGATTGTAACAATCAACTATTAAATAGAGACTACTACCAAAAAAAAGGGTTACAAATGATTTCGAATGCACAAGCAAAGATGGTGCAAAGATTGTGCTATGATTCAACTCAAAAGACAAAAAATAATAGTTACACATTAAATTATTTCTTTACAGTTTTACCAGTACATAAAATTGTTCTCATCAACAACTAAATATAATTTCTCAGTCCATTACACTCAGTCTCTTACCATGTACATATGCCGACTCCAAACACGAACAACAAAAAAAAAACCACTAAAACACAAATCTTCGCCAGCAAGGAAAAAAATGAAAAAGAGTCCAGATACACCAAAAACATGTAGGTTTAGGGCGCTCGCGCACGCAGCAACCAGCAGCCGGTGGCTTGCCACCAGACTGCAAACCAAGTCTACCTACGGGTACAAATAAGTAACAAAAAAAAAAAAAAAAAAAGATAGTCCACCAAAAATAAGGAAGTTAATGTCTTTAAAATAACGGAAAAAGACCCTGAGCTCAGGAAAAATTGCAGTTTGTAAAGGAAAAGAAAACAGTGAAGCAGATGATAAAATGAAGGCAGCGTTGGATTTTTAATAGCTTTATTATCATCACGCTTTCATCAGAACTCGGCTCCAGCCCCATAGTGTGAGCAGGCTGAAGCCTCATTCCTCCAGCTCTCAAAGAGGAGACACGTGTGTGTGTCTACAGCATTACAGGAATCAGGATCAGGTAGTGAGAGAGAGTGAGAGGCAGAATCACAGACTGGCACAGCATTTATACCAAACTCAAACAATAGATCAAAGACCTTCACAGCAGTCCATCTGGCATTTGCATATCAAAGGAACAGACAGGATGCATGAGCACAATGCATGGATAACACATGGATGATACATTAACTCAAAGCAGTGACATGCATAACTGGCAGATTGTAGCAGAAACAACCAGAATGTGAGGTGATTGTCTTTAGCCTGTTGTGGGGGTTAAATCAAACCGCCACACTGCTCCCCCACAGAGGGCACGGTAGGGGGCCGTGACCTCGATGTTGCAGTTTGGGCAGCGAGCAGGGAAAAGCTCTGTGCAGGAGGAGGGGGAGGGGGGGTAGTAAGTGCTGACCGGGCGCAAGAAAATCGTTCGAGTTGCGCCAAAAGTGTTTGCTGCTCCGCTATGTCCCGTCTGAACATGCAGAGATCACAAGAAGAAAAAAAATTAGTCTCTGACTCCTCTCGTGGCCATGAAGAAAAGCAGGAGCGGCTGTAAGAAAAAAAAAAAAGGAAGCAAAGGGACTTGGCGTGTTTGACTTTTAGGTGCAGGCGCAACACTAAAGCCTCAGGAACCGCAGACAGCTGAATTCCCCTTGTGTGCAGTGGCTAAGACCATAAAATCCAGTGAGCAAGCTGCGTGCCTCAGGTGAACGAGCAAGCCTGAAGGGCGGTGTGCAGCAGAAGGAAGGCGGTCAGTGTAGCAGTATGTGTCCCGTGCGTGGTGCGCTGTCCTCATAACTCCCCGGTGCGTGCGCCGGGGTTCCGTGATGGGTGGGCCAGCTGGAGAGGAGAACCAGGGTCAGGAAACTTGGTGGAGATCGGCGCAGTCGGCGCCGAAAAACATCTATGATGAGCTGTGGCTGCAGATTAGTCATGGTGCGTTCAGGTCCACGTGTGCTCCGTCGGCCATGGGAGTCGCCGTCGCGGAGAAAGAGGCGCCTGTGCTCTCATGTGGAGGAGCTGCGAGCGCTGTCGGTCCAGCGTGGATGTGCTGATCCCGGCGGGGGCGCGCCATGACGTTCTCTGCCGCTTACCCGGCCTTGGGTGATGTCCTGAGAGCAGCTCGCCTGCCGTGGGCTCTGCGTCAAGGCCTCCCTGAGGCAGCAGGGAGGGCAGACCAGTCAGGCTGCTGCGACGGAGTATCCATGTCCGGGTGCTGCGTTCGTTGGCAGCTCGTTTTCTTCAGTCTCATGAAGCGGATGGTCGCCAGTGAAGCGTTCACTGGCAGCGTGTTCTTTTCAGCGTCGGGTCACCAGTGAAGCGGATGATAAAATGAAGGCAGCGTTGGATTTTTAATAGCTTTATTATCATCACGCTTTCATCAGAACTCGGCTCCAGCCCCATAGTGTGAGCAGGCTGAAGCCTCATTCCTCCAGCTCTCAAAGAGGAGACACGTGTGTGTGTCTACAGCATTACAGGAATCAGGATCAGGTAGTGAGAGAGAATGAGAGGCAGAATCACAGACTGGCACAGCATTTATACCAAACTCAAACAATAGATGAAAGACCTTCACAGCAGTCCATCTGGCATTTGCATATCAAAGGAACAGACAGGATGCATGAGCACAATGCATGGATAACACATGGATGATACATTAACTCAAAGCAGTGACATGCATAACTGGCAGATTGTAGCAGAAACAACCAGAATGTGAGGTGATTGTCTTTAGCCTGTTGTGGGGGTTAAATCAAACCGCCACAAAAGGCTCAATCTCACAGGCATGCAGCTCCATCACCCCTGGGTCGTTTTGACAGCTCAGCTCAACATAAATAAATGCAACAATACTGTGAAACTCAGACAGCTATAGGGTCACAAACAAAAAATGAGGTTTTCTAGATTATGTAGCAGAGTCAATAAAAGCATTCCTACTCAGTTTACCAAGTGGACTGACCCTGCTGGCAATGCAGGTAGAGTGCTGGACTCTAGAACCGGAGATTGTGGGTTCATACCCCAGGCTGGATACCAGTTGAACTTAACTGCCTGTCCCCTTGCTTGTAATTACACTTCATTTATAATAATTAGGCCTGCATTGCACTTTATATGGCAGTGCTACAATATTAAAACCATATCTCATTGTTTACATTGTCTATCAATGTCAAACACAGTTTAAAAACTGGGAAAGAGTTCTGAATCTGCACTAGGCCAAGAACCACCTCTGGTAAAAATTTCATCCAAATCCATCCAGTAGTTTTGGAGCATTCTTGCTAACACACTGTGAGAAGATTAGAGTCTTGGCAGAGGTATGCATTCTCAGATCATCACCAAAATGTTTTGGGTTCCTCCCTAGGCCAAAGACCACTTCTGGTAAAAATTTCATCCATATCCATCCAGTAGTTTTTGTGTAATCCTGCTCCACAAATAAAAACAAGGTCCTTGGTGAAGGTATGCACTCTCAGATCTTCACCAAAACTTAGCAGGTTCATCCTTGCCCCAAGGGGTACCTCTGGTGAAATTTTCACCAAAATCCGTCCAGTAGTTTTTGTGTAATCCTGGTCTAGGCTATGAATTAGCCTAGGCCAATTCATACCCCGGAGTATGAATTGGCCTAGGCCATAATATACCCGGGGTATAATCTAGCCTAGGCTGCTTTAACCCCGGGTATAGTCTGGACTGGAGGTATGCTGTGGCCTGTTACACCAGCTCTAAGCCACAGCAAGGAGAGGCAGAGATGAAATCAAACAAACGTGCAATTTATTTGCAAAAGGTGAATGGTGGTGAATTGAAATCAGTGTCTTATCTGAATGAATGAGTGAATGAATTTATTCCGTAATAAACATACATACAATAAGAACAACAAAAATATGTAGAACACACAAAAGAACAACCGAAAGGGTGTAGGCTGAAGCTAGTGCTTATATAGTGCCTAGCCTGTTACAATTTTAAAATCAATAACATAAAAATTTAAGTCATACCCAAAATCATCAAAGAAAATCAAATAGAGCAAGTAGACAGAAAAATAAACAAAAACCTTTAAGTTATTGCAAGTTTATCTCCTAGCATTTACAGTGAAATACTGGGAGATTTTCTCATCTTTGTACAATTTTTTGAATTGCTTCAGAGTTGAACATGTTTTAATATTTTCAGAGCAACAGTTCCACAGTTTAACTCCAGTGACAGACATGCAATGATACTTTGTATTTGTTGTAACCTTTGGCTTGTTAAAAACAGAGTTACCTCTTAGCTCATATTTGCTTTTCCTTTTTTTTAAACAGTCTCTGAATATTAACAGGTAATTGGTTATTATTTGCTTTGTATCTGATGGATGCAATGATTACACTGGTCAACACCAAATTTATTGTCTAAGTTTTTTTTTTAGCTGATTTAGGACAATTTTGATGTGGTGAATCCAAAAATCATATTGGTTTTGCTCAATCAGGTCAACTTTTTGAACTATAGTCACATGTTTTTTACATTTTTGTTTACATGTACAGGTATTTTTCTTTATCCATCCATCCATCTTCTTCCGCTCAATCCTTTTCGGGTCGCGGGGGCGCTGGAGCCTATCCCTTCATCTCTGGGCGAGAGGTAGGGTACACCCTGGACAGATCGCCAGTCCGCCGCAGGGCCAACACAGAGAAACAGACAACCATTCACTTTCACATTCATACCTAAGCACAATTTAGAATCCCCAGTTTGATGCCAATTAACCTAACTTGCATGTTTTTGGCATGTGGGAGAAAACCAGAGAAATCCCGGAGTAAACCCAGGCAGTTGCTTTATATGTTGCAAAATTATTTTTTATTTCTTGAAATTCTCTGAATTTTGAACAATGATGATGTAACATTCAATTTACATGTACTTACCTTTATCACTGTCTACTATTCAATTTACAGTACAACTGTACAACTGCTGTACAACTGCTTACAACTTAGCATAAAAACCTGACCTGATCGAGAGAAACGAATGTCATTTTCGGATTCAGCGGTGCAAAATTGTCTTAAATCAGTTGAAAAAACACAGACAACTTACAAAAAAAATATTTTTGTTTTGTTGTGTTAAGTATGACTACAAGAAGAACTGCTGCAAATAAACTACTAAACATTTAGCTTAGCAGTTGGTCCTGGGCTGGACAACCAAGTCAGGCATGCAGCGCAATGTAGAGTGGCAGCAGAGGGGAGCCCAGGAATGTAACAGGTGACTCATTTTATACCATTCCCAGTTACTGGCCAGATGCACTGGGTTTATGACTCCACCCATAAGATCTCCAAACAGAGACAGACAAGATTGCCCGTGAACATACATACACAAACACCACAACAGGGCCTGCATAGCAGACAGCTGTCTCAGAGAGCACTCAGGGGTCTGCATGAAATTGTCTAATTTCACTTCTTAATTGGTCGAAAAAACTGCAAATAATTTGCCGTTGTGCATGGGTGCCTGCAGAGTTGTGACTCTTTCATGTCAGGTGGTAGTATGAATACAGTTACTACTGTCTTCTTGGTGGCGCAGGCACGGGTGACATCATAACATCGGGCCTATAGGGGACTGTTGGTGGCAGCCTGCTCTCTTTGGTACTCCACCTCTAGTGCAACACCAGCCTGTACCTCCTTTTAGCCAGCATACTAGCCATTCTGTATGGTCCATGTGCTGCTAGCTTTCTTTTAACCCTTTGAGTGTGAGAATTGGTGTGCCCCTAGTGGCAGAGCACGGCACTGCGCCTGCCTTCTCACTGACTTTGTCAAAAGTTCATTCATCTTCTTCGGCTTAATCCGTTTTGGGTCGCGTGGGGGCTGGAGCCTATCCCAGCATCTTTGGGCGAGAGGCAGGGTACACCCTGGACAGATCGCCAATCCATCGCAGGGCCAACACAGAGAGACAGACAACCATTCACTCTCACAGTCATACCTAAGGGCAATTTAGAATCCCCAGTTTGATGCCAGTTAACCTAACTTGCACGTTTTTTGGCATGTGGGAGGAAACCGGAGAAATCCCAGAGTAAACCCATGCAGACGTAAGTGAGAAATTTCTGTTTGTTTGTTTGTTTTTTAAATGTACTGATTTCTTGTTCATATACTTTGAAGATAAAATGATGAGGTACTTCTGTATAAAAAACAGTGTCAAAAGACTGAACCATTTTTTGTGTAAATATGTCCAAAGTCCAGTTTTGACTGAGTTATGGAATTTAAAGCGGTGCCGTGACATTATGCAAATTAGATGTGTAAATTTATTCCTATCTGAAACTTTGGATCATATTTTACATCTTTGCAATTGACAGTAAGCCATTACCTCTTACCACTTTCAAGTTATATCCTTGGAAATCTGAACTATTTTATTGACAAAAAATATTTACCACTCTTGACCACTAGGGGGTATGTCGCAGTTTGGCAACATACACACTCATAGGGTTAACAAAGCCACCGTTCAGCACAACCACAGTCTCCACGGTCCCTCATTTCCAGACACAATAGTGGCGACAAGGAGAAACCTTTAAAACATTGACATGGAAGCATGCTTGGCACCCCTACCACTGTTCCTTGCATCCCCAGGTGAGCCGCTCATCCCATGGCCTTGCTGGTTTGATTCATTCTGGACATACGTGTTGGCTATGGACCTAGCTAGAGTTGGTAAGATGCAGCCTGATTCACAGCCTGGGTACCAAGGGGCAGTGGGTGCTAGTACATTGGGACAAGCGGACACAAGATGATTGCATCACACTGCTGACCGGACATTTCATGACACCCGAAAGCGTGCTGGCAAGGAGGATAAGGTTCTGCCAGCGCCGACAGAGAGTGGGAGAGACGACCCAGCAGTATGTCGTGGATCGCTGCTGTCTGGCAAGCATGTGCAGGTTTGGGCAACTAGAGGACAAAATGGTGCAGAACAAGCAAGTGGAACACACCAGCAACCCATGGCTGCGGGCGAAGCTGCTGATGGTGTCGGACAACCTGCCACTGGCGATGGCGGTGGAGTTAGCAAAGGGGTAGCACTGTGGAAAGTGTGGTTTGTTCCACCACTTCACAAGGGCCTGTAAAAACTTTGAACAGGGGGACCGAAAACCAGAGAGGGGCTCTTCCACAAGGAAACCTACAGTGGTTCACACAGTCTCACCGCACACAGATGGACGCATTTATTGCAACATTGAACTGGACGGGGTGGTGGTGTTGCTGATCAGAAGGACTTCAAGAACTGCTGTGTCATGGTCTACACGGAGACGTGGCTTACGGTGCATGACCGGGATGCGGACCTGTGTATTGACGGCTTTGGAGCCCCACTTTGCTTGGATTGGCAGGAAGAGGTAACGGGGAAACTTCAGGGGGGCGGCGTATGTTTATACATTAAGAAACAGTACTGTACATCTGTCACGGTCAGAGAGTGCATCTGTACACCCAAAGTGGAGCTTCTGTCCGTATTGCTAAGCCCCTTTTATCTGCCCCGCGAGTTCCCCCAACTTTTCATATCAACTGTGTACATTCTCCCGAGAGCGGATGCTGACTCCGCCTCCAGCACCGTCTTTGACGTGGTACAGCGGTTGCAGTCGATTTCCCCAGAGGCTCCAAACTTTATTCTTGGGGATTTTAACCATGTTTCTTTAAAGAAGACACTTAAAAACTTTTATCAGTATGTCTCCTGCCCAACCAGGCGTAAAAAGACATTGGACCTGTGCTACGGCTCCATAGAGAGGGCCTATAAATCACTTCCCCTTCCTCCTTTAGGATCCTCAGATCACAACTGTGTACATTTGCTGCCCACATATAAAACTGCTCTCAGAAGAGAGAAGGCGAAGACCAGAGACATACAGTGAGGTAAAAAAGTATTTAGTCAGCCACCAATTGTGCAAGTTCTCCCACTTAAAAGATGAGAGAGGTCTCCAATTTTCATCATAGGTATACCTCAACTATGAGAGACAAAATAAGAAAAAAAATCCAGAAAATCACATTGAAGGATTTTTAATGAATTAATTGGTAAATTCCTCGGTAAAATAAGTATTTGGTCAATAACAAAAGTTCATCTCAGTACTTTGTTATATACTTTTTGTTGGCAATGACAGAGGTCAAATGTTTTTTGTAAGTTTTCACAAGGTTTTCACACACTGTTGCTGGTATTTTGGTCCATTCCTCCATGCAGATCTCCTCTAGAGCAGTGATGTTTTGGGGCTGCCGCTGGGCAACACGGACTTTCAACTCCCTCCAAAGATTTTCTATGGGGTTGAGATCTGGAGACTGGCTAGGCCACTCCAGGACCTTGAAATGCTTCTTACGAAGCCACTCCTTCGTTGCCCGGGCGTTGTGTTTGGGATCATTGTCATGCTGAAAGACCCAGCCACGTTTCATCTTCAATGCCCTTGCTGATGGAAGGAGGTTTTCACTCAAAATCTCACGATGCATGGCCCCATTCATTCTTTCCTTTACACGGATCAGTCGTCCTGGTCCCTTTGCAGAAAAACAGCCCCAAAGTATGATGTTTCCACCCCCATGCTTCACAGTAAGTATGGTGTTCTTTCTCCTCCAAACACGACAAGTTGAGTTTTTACCAAAAAGTTCTATTTTGGTTTCATCTGACTATACGACATTCTCCCAATCCTCTTCTGGATCATCCAAATGCTCTCTAGCAAACTTCAGATGGGCCTGGACATGTACTGGCTTAAGCAGGGGGACACGTCTGGCACTGCAGGATTTGAGTCCCTGGCGGCGTAGTGTGTTTCTGATGTAGCCTTTGTTACTTTGGTCCCAGCTCTCTGCAGGTCATTCACTAGGTCCCCCCATGTGGTTCTGGAATTTTTGCTCACCGTTCTCGTGATAATTTTGACCCCACGGGGTGAGATTTTGCGTGGAGCCCCAGATCGAGGGAGATTATCAGTGGTCTTGTATGTCTTCCATTTTCTAATAATTGCTCCCACAGTTGATTTCTTCACACCAAGCTGCTTACCTATTGCAGATTCAGTCTTCCCAGTCTGGTGCAGGTCTACAATTTTGTTTCTGGTGTCCTTTGACAGCTCTTTGGTCTTGGCCATAGTGGAGTTTGGAGTGTGACTGTTTGAGGTTGTGGACAGGTGTCTTTTATACTGATAACGAGTTCAAACAGGTGCCATTAATACAGGTAATGAGTGGAGGACAGAGGAGCCTCTTAAAGAAGAAGTTGCAGGTCTGTGAGAGCCAGAAATCTTGCTTGTTTGTAGGTGACCAAATACTTATTTTACTGAGGAATTTACCAATTAATTCATTAAAAATCCTTCAATGTGATTTTCTGGATTTTTTTTTTCACATTTTGTCTCTCATAGCTGAGGTATACCTATGATGAAAATTGGAGACCTCTCTCATCTTTTAAGTGGGAGAACTTGCACAATTGGTGGCTGACTAAATACTTTTTTGCCCCACTGTAGATATGTGGACAGAGGATTCAGTGCACTGCCTCCAGGAATGCTTTAACTGTACAGACTGGGAGGTGTTCACACTGGCCTGCGGAGAAGATTTGGACTCTTTGTTGGACGTCACATGCTCATACATGGCTTTCTGTACAGACATGATCGTTCCACGTAAACGTGTCAAAATATATCCCAACAACAAGCCATGGGTTACAAAATCAGTTAAATCCTGCTTACAGAGAAAAGCATTTGCCTTTAAACAGGGGGATGTTTCGGAGCTACAAGTTGATAGATAGATAGATAGATAGATACTTTATTTCGAACAAAAGAGTATAACAAAAACAAAACAAATGACAAATGCAATAAAGTAACAGTATACAGTGTTCGAAAGGGAGAAGGAAGAAGTGAACACTTATTAATTCCATCTCCTCTTTTCCATAAATACACCCATGTGAATTATATACAAATTACCACATTTAAGACCCCAGGTAAACAATTAACTGTATTTTGTACATATCAACATTAACACCCATCCATCCTAACATACATTGATGTCCATACATCAAAACCAGCCTCAAACAACACAGATATACACAGGGCTGTCCCACCCACCATTCCATAGTGTCCCATAGTGTCCCAGAGTGAGCATAGTGAATCGTACATATAAATACTACCCTTCTAACATATATCCTTTCAGCAAATAATGTTTGTACCTCTTTTTGAATTGATTTCTGTTTGTACATAGTTTCAGTTCCGGCTCCAGACTGTTCCACAAATCCACCCCACAGACAGATATGCACATACTTTTCTTGGTTGTTCATATCTTGGGTTTTGTAAAGTTTAAGTCTCCTCTCAAATTATGATCATTGTCTCTTTTTTTAAATATTTTTTGTATATTATGTAGTTGCCACAAAAGAGCTGAAGGCCGAAATTTTAAGAGCAAAACAGAATTATAAATCAGAATTAGAAAGCAGGATGGCAACAAAGAAGCTTGGTTCAGCCTGGGCCAGTATGAAAACTATTGCAGGCCTTCAGAGCACAGAGCGCAGTAATCGTGTGTCTTTAGATGGTTTTAATTCAGACACAGAGCTGGCTAATGCTCTTAACTGTTTTTATGGTTGTTTTGATTCCTTTGATTTTAGCACAGAAACCCAAGATTTGAAACAGAAACTCAAAGACAATCAGCACTTTAATATTGAGGTGCAGGATATTAAAAGGGCGTTCTGTGCTGTAAAAGTGAACAAAAGTCAGGGCCCTGATAATATATGCGGGCACTTGGTAAAGTCCTGTGCACATGAACTGGGTCCTGTGTTTCACTATATTTTTAATAAGTCCTTACAGACACAACATGTGCCTAAGATCTGGAAAGATGCTGTGGTTGTCCCCGTTCCAAAATCCAGCTGTCCTAAAACAGTAAATGATTTTAGACCAGTTGCTTTGACTTCAATTTTAATGAAAATTTTTGAAAAACTGGTCAGATTTGAGGTCCTAAAGCAGACTGAGCATGCATTGGATCCTCTGCAGTTTGCCTATAGGCCTCACAGAGGAGTGGAGGAGGCCACTGTCACTCTGTTTAACATGCTTTTTGAACATCTGGATTTTAACGGGACACACGCCAGGCTTTTATTTGTGGATTTTTCTTCCACCTTTAATACAATCCAACCTCATATTTTAGTTGAAAGGCTCCTGCAACAATTTGATTTGAGTAATAATCTGGTGGGTTGGATTCTGGATTTCTTAACCAACAGGACACAGAGAGTAAGGGTCAATGGTACATTGTCTGACCAAAAGTGCTCTTCTACTGGCTCTCCTCAGGAGTGTGTGTTGTCACCACTACTCTTCATCCTGTACACAAACGTGTCGAAGCAGACATGACAACAGACACATTATAAAGTATGCTGATGATTCAGTTGTTGTCAGTCTCCTTCAGGATGGTGAGAGTGGCCACAGCCCAGTAGTTGATGATTTTGTTCACTGGTGTGAGGATTCCTACCTGCAGCTGAATACGACAAAAACTAAAGATATGATTATTGACTTTAGGAGGAAAACTCCCAGGCACGAAGTCACTGTACTAAAAGGCCAGTCCACTGAATGTGTACAATCCAACAAATATCTTGGGACGATTATTGATAGTAATTTAAACTTTGAAGAGAACTGTGAAAGGGTGTGCAAAAAGGGTCAGCAACATTTGCATTGTTTAAGGAAACTTGCACACTTCCAAACTGACCGAACCATAATGACAATGTTTTATCGGGCTTTTATTGAATCTGTTTTATCCTTTTCTTTAGTGTCATGGTTTGGTCAGATAAAACTGAAACACAGGAAATCCTTGGATCAGGTTGTTAGATGGTCCAGTCGTTTGCTTGATGAGTCACAGCTGAGCCTGACATCCCTGTACACCAGACAGGTACAGAGGATTGCTACCTCCATTTTAAATGATGACTCCCACCCTTTGCACTGCCACTTTCAGCTTCTTCCCTCCAGACGGAGGTTTGGTGTCCCAAAAAGTAAAACCCAGCGCTATAAAAACAGCTTTGTTCCTGCTGCTGTCAAAGAGTTGAACAAGTTGTAACAATATATTGCACATAATTTATTTACCTATTTATTAATTTTATTTTATATTTACTTATTTTTGTAGGCTTTTTATTTGGGTTCTAAATCTTTTATTGGGTTTTAGACTTTTGAGTTTTTAACCTCTTTGACTAGTCTTTAACTTTTTAATATGACCCTTCTCTCTTCTCTCTTTGTTTTTTCTCTTATCTCTTTGTCTTATGTCCTGATTGATGGAGCCTTGAGTACTTTTATCATGTTTATAGTCAGCCTCATGTGTGCCTGTGTTTGTGTTCATGTTGAATGTAATTGTGGTTTGTAAATATGGATGTCACCTGACTGCAAAATAAATCTACCTACGGGTACAAATAAAGTAACCTGAACCTCAACTTTTTTCCAGTCATTTTCTGTGGGAATATGATGAACATAAGCCTGGTTTCCTCCTCGTGGCTAGTGAGGGATAAATTTAAGCTTTCTAAAGCATTGAACCACTTTGAATCTGCCCCAAAATTGAGTGCTTCAACCCATTCAATAGTCTTGAACAGTGACCCCTGCTGGCTGTGTCTAAACACTGCATCTGACAGAGTTGAAGGAAGTATGTAATAAGATTCAAAATGCTTGACTTTCTGCACCCTTATCAGGATCGTGGCAGCGCTGTTTTGAATACGTTGGAGCTTTTGGAGGTTCCTGGCAGGGATGAGGAGTGTGTTACAGTAATCCAGCATGGACCAGCTTTTCAGCATCACTGAGGGAGAGGGAGGGGTGGAGTTTGGCTACATTTCTCAGGTGGAGAAATGCAGTCTTAAAGAGGTGGTGGACATACAGTAATGTGTCAGATGATAAGTGGGGGTCAAATTTGATACCTAGGTTTGTAACAGAGGGGGAAAAGGGAAATGCTGTGACCAGAAAAGGAGGCGCAATTAATGGGAGTGGAGCAGAGCTGATGGGGGGAGGGGGGGCAATTAGGAGGGCTTTTGTTTTTGTGCTGTTCAGCTGCAGAAAGTTCTAGGACATCCATGCCTCAGGCATACCTGTCAAGTGATACGGTTTTGCCGTATTTTAATACGGGGAAAATGCAATTTTAGCAAATACGGGCGTATTGCCATTTCTGTACGCCAAAAAGAAAAATATACGGGAAAAAAAAATTATTGAGAGTGTGGAGGAACACCTCGTGTGTGACCCCCACAGCGTATGGGGCTGGCAGAGCGCTCAGTGTGAGCAATTATCAGAACAGTGAGAGGTATGGACTGATCATTATGCAGATGCGCCTCGCACCCTCTTTCGTCCTGCAGCTCCGGAACAGAGAGGAATCCCGGCGCCAGTAATCCTGCGGCTGATATGTGTGACTCTAATGCAAATGTCCATGCTTTCCTGCTGTATACTGTGATGCTAATGTGCCATGCATGCATTGTCTGAGCTGGGTATATATAAGTTGACTGCATATCTCTTGCTCTCTCTCTTTTTGATCACTCGCATTGTTTGTTGCTGACTTTGAGACGCAGGGCTCGCTCCAGCACGCTGCCACAGTGCTGAGCAAGCCTCGTGGAGGATGAATAAAGCACCCTTTTAAACTTAAGTTCGTCATGTCTGCCTGCACTTATTTTGTTCCTCCACAAGAGAACCTAAAATCAACTGAACAGTAATTCGATGCCTGGTGAAATTGAGCGCACCTAACCAAGTTCATCCAAGTGCATTAGTGTAACAAAGCTGACAATGAAAAACTCTTTAATTCCAAGTGTATATATCTAGCTGACAGTTAAGAACTATATTCAGAATTATTCTTATTGTGTACTTTCAAATTAAGCAATCTACCTTGTGCTAATGTAAATTTGAAAAATTTACATTAATATTATCATGATATCATATATCATTATATCTCTCGGCGCCACACCAGTCGGCTGCCTTTTGCAACAGCGGCTCGATTCCGAGTTTTTTTTTTCCCTTCCTCTCTCTTTTGATCACTTTTTTTTTCACCCCACTTATATCACGGACACACAGATCGTCCCAAATGTCTCCTGAGCCGGTGGACGGAGCCACTGTTTATAGCAGGATTCGATACAACAGGGAAGAGCTGCTAGCATTTAACCGCCACCCGGTCCCACTGGAAAAACTTGACATACCGAGAGAACTGAGGCGAAAACGCCGCGGCTGCCGGGCTGGAGTAAGGCGGAGGACAAAAAATATAAGGTACAGACCCTCCCTTCCATCTGTTGTCATGGGAAATGTACGGTCGATACTGGGAAAGTTAGATGAGCTAGCGGCTATCTCCCGTTATGATAGCACTTACCGGGAGTGCTCTCTCCTTTTGTTTACTGAGACGTGGCTAACTGAACTAGCAGCAGATGCTAACATTGAGCTGGAGGGTTTTCACATGATACGAGCTGACCGAACACCAGAGAGTGGCAAAACTAGGGGCGGTGGAGTGATAATGTATGTTAACAACAACTGGTGTAGACCGGGACATATCACTGTTAAACAACGACACTGCAGCAAAGACATTGAGTTGCTAGCTGTTAGCATGAGGCCTACATATCTCCCGAGAGAACACTCACACGTGATCTGCATTGTTGTTTATGCAAATCCGACGGCGAACGCTGGGACAGCGCGTGACGTCATCCATTCAGTAACCAGCAGGCTGCAGACAGAACACCCAGATGCTCTTCTCCTCATCTCAGGCGATTTCAACCACGTTTCACTGTCTCCCATTCTGCCCACTTTCACCCAGTATGTCACATGCCACACTAGAGACAATAAAACACTGGATTTGTTCTACGCAAACACTAAGGAGGCGTACACCTCATCACAACTCCCCCCACTTGGGAGATCGGATCACAACTTGGTTCATCTCCGACCGGTGTACAAACCCCTAGTGCACAGACAACCTCCGGCCATGCACACTGTGGAGTTATGGTCTGAGGAGACAATGGACACTCTAAAGGACTGTTTTGAAGCCACTGCCTGGAAGCAGCTCTGCGATCCACATGGTGAGGACATCGATGGCCTCATTCACACCTTCACGGGCTACCTCAGCTTCTGTGTGGACAAATCCGTTCCCACCAAGACCATACGGCGTCACTCAAACAACAAACCCTGGATCAACCCTGAGATAAAAACACTTCTGAGAGAGAAGAAGAGGATCTTCAGGTCGGGGAACAGGGAGATGCCGAAGTCCGTACAGAGGGAGCTGAGGAGAAAGATCAGAGAAGGCAAGGACAGCTTCAGGAAGAAGATGGAGGACAAGCTGCAACAGAGCGACATCAGCGGGGTCTGGAGAAACCTCAAAACCATCTCGGGGCTCCAGAATACCTCCCCCCAGGCCACGGGGGGCAGGGAGTGGGCGAACAACCTGAATCTGTTTTTCAATAGATTTGACCAACCGCCCTCCCCCCTGTCTGCACAACAACCACTGCTGCCACTAAGAAATCAAGTCCTGCTGCCCACTCCCCACTCCACCGACACCCCCCCCCACTCCCAACACACAGCCCCCCATCCTGACCCTGACCAAGACCCAGGTGAGGACGAAGCTGAGGAAGATCAAGGCGAGGAAGGCGTCGGGACCGGACGGCATCAGCGCAAAGCTCCTCAAGTCCTGTGCAGACCAGCTGTGTGGGATTGTGACGTATATCTTCAACATGAGCCTGAAACTGGGGAGGGTACCACAGCTGTGGAAAACATCTTGTGTGGTACCTGTACCAAAAACTTCCCACCCCAAAGACCTGAACAGCTTCAGACCGGTGGCCTTGACGTCCCACTTGATGAAGACCCTGGAGAGACTGCTCCTTGCTCATCTCCGCCCCCTGGTGGAACCAGCGATGGATCCACTCCAGTTCGCCTACCAGCATGGCATTGGGGTGGAGGATGCGGTGATCTTCCTCCTTCACCGTTCTCTGTCCCACCTGGAGAAGCCCGGGAATATGGTGAGGATCATGTTCTTTGACTTCTCCAGTGCTTTCAACACCATCCAACCGATGATCCTGAAGGACAAGCTGCTGCGCGCAGGGGTGGACCAGCACCTGTCATCATGGATCCTGGACTACCTCACGAACCGGCCTCAGTTTGTGAGAACCCGGGACTGTGTTTCCGACACGATCATCAGTAGCACGGGGGCCCCCCAGGGAACGGTGCTGGCTCCCTTCCTGTTCACTCTTTATACTGCGGACTTCTCACACAACACAACACATTGCCATCTACAGAAGTTCTCTGATGACTCTGCGATCGTTGGTCTCATCTCCAGCGGAGATGAAGCTGAGTACAGAGGGCTTATCCAGGACTTTGTGGACTGGTGCCATCGGAACTGCCTCCAGATCAACGCGAGGAAAACTAAGGAGCTGGTGGTGGACTGCTGCAGGCATGGGCAGCCCCTCACAGCACCAGTAAATATACAGGGAACAGACATCGAGATGGTGACATCCTACAAGTACCTGGGTATTCATCTGAACAATAAACTAGACTGGTCACACAATACTGACGCACTCTACAAGAAGGGACAGCGCAGGCTGTTCCTGCTGAGGAGACTCAGGTCTTTTGGTGTACAAGGGGCGCTGCTGAAGTCATTCTATGACACGGTGGTGGCATCAGCCATCACTTTTGGAGTGGTCTGCTGGGGCAGTGGCATTACTGCAGCCGATAGAAAGAGACTGAACAAACTGATTAAGAAAGCTAGCTCTGTCCTGGGGCAACGCCTTGATCCGATGGAGGAGATAGGAGAGAGAAGGACGGTGGCTAAACTGTCATCTCTGCTGGAGTCCGAGTTCCACCCTATGCAGGACATACTGGATGCACTGAGGAGCTCATTTAGCAGCAGACTACATCATCCCAGGTGCACAACCGAGAGGTTTCGTAGGTCCTTCCTACCAACGGCTGTCAGACTGTACAACCTAAGCAGGGCTGCTCGCAGAGATAGCAAAAAGACGTAACAAACTAATAGTTTTTTTTGAATGCAAAAGATGCAATAGACTTACACAATGGTCCTCTCCGGCATACAACTAGGAACATACCGGTCGCTATGGAGGGTGAGAATATGTATGGGCACATAATCATACCATGTAGGATAACTAAATAGACGGTTATGCTGTTTCATCCCACCTAGCAACAATGCTCTGCACTGTGTGTGTTTATATATTTACATATTTATTCCATCTAGCTACAATGCTCTGCACTGGGTGTGTTTATATTTATATATCTATATATTTATTCCATCTAGCTACAATGCTCAGCACTGGGTGTGTTTATATTTATATATCTATATATTTATTCCATCTAGCTACAATGCTCCGCACTGTGTTTTTATATATCTACATATTATTCCATCTAGCTACATTGCTCCGCACTGTGTGTGTTTATATACTTGCATATTTATTCCACCTAGCTGCAATGCTCCGTACTGTGGGTGTTTATATATTTACATATTTATTCCATCTAGCTACAATGCTCTGCACTGTGTGTTCATATATTCATATATTTATTCCATCCAGCTACAATGCTCTGCACTGTGTGTCTGTGTGTGTGTGTGTGTGTATATATATATGTTATAGTAATATGTACATATGTATATTAGCTGCTCTTGCTTGCTTGTTTTTTTTCTTGCCTTCTGATTGTTGCTCTGAGTGTTGCTATCCCTGTGCTGTTGCAATCCTGGAATTTCCCCGTTGTGGGACTAATAAAGGCTTATCTTATCTTATCTTATCTTATATTATTAATATTATCATTTTTTTAAGTTTATTTATTTATTTATTTATTTTATTTATTTTTTTGTGCTACTTGGCTTATTATTTTCACATTACCAAAAAGTTATGGCTCAAGATTGTGTCCATATAAGTGTACATTTGAATAAATATGTTTGAAATAGTTCATGTTGCAATTGTTGTTGTTTGTTTGGGGGTTTTTTTGCTTCAGTTTTCTTTCATCTGCCGATAAATACAATTTTTAAGTACTCAGTACAGGTGTGAAAGCCCCCCCAATAAGGGAGGCATGAGGTATGCCTTGACAGGTATGTGCCTCTGTCTCCTCCAGGCAGGACGTGAAAGCTGATGGGAGTGTGGGGGACGTCATGTAGAGCTGTGTATCGTCAGCATAGCAGTGGTATGAAATACCATACCTGCTGATGATGTGGCCCAGGGGAGCATGTAGTATAATTATTCTGTGATAATTCACTCACTTACCTCTCCTTCTCTCCATGAGAGTGCTGGTGTCCTCAGTCACATTCACACTTTTAAATAAACTAGTGCATACCCGTGCATGCCCGTAGAGGGGATACATTGGAACAGAATTCTTGCCAGTTACAGGACAGTTGGTATAGCAACACAGCACTAAGTGGCAATTACATGTGATGGCTTTTGTATGCAGCAAAACATAAAAATCACACAAAATATGCCCTGTCATCTGGGGCTGTTTGCCCCTGCTTGTTACTTCTTCTCCTGCCTGTCACTGTTCTGTGTTATGTTGCTTACCTGTGTCTATATACACACGTGGACAAAATTGTTGGTACCCCTCTGTTAATGAAAGAAAAACCCACAATGGTCACAGAAATAACTTGAATCTGACAAAAGTGGTAATAAATAAAAATTCTATGAAAATTAACCAATGAAAATCAGACGATGCTTTTGAATTGTGGTTCAACAGAATTATTTTAAAAAACAAACTCATGAAACAGGCCTGGACAAAAATGATGGTACCCCTAGAAAAGATTGAAAATAATGTGACCATTGGGGCATGTTCAACTAAGATGTGCCCTCTAATTAACATCACAGGTGTCTACAAACTTGTAATCAGTCAGTCGGCCTATTTAAAGGGTGACAAGTAGTCACTGTGCTGTTTGGTGACATGGTGTGTAACACACTAAACATGGACCAGAGGAAGCAAAGGAGAGAGTTGTCTCAGGAGATTAGAAAGAAAATTATAGACAAGCATGTTAAAGGTAAAGGCTATAAGACCATCTCCAAGCAGCTTGATGTTCCTGTGACTACAGTTGCACATATTATTCAGAAATTTAAGATCCACAGGACTGTAGCCAACCTCCCTGGACGTGGCCGCAGGAGGAAACTTGATGAAAAATGGAAGAGACGGATAATACGAATGGTAACAAAAGAGCCCAGAACAACCTCTAAACACATTCATGATGAACTCCAAGGTCAAGGTACATCAGTGTCAGATTGCACCATCCGTCATTGTTTGAGCCAAAGTGGACTTCATGGGAGACGACCAAGGAGGACACCACTGCTGAAAACAAATCATAAAAAAGCCAGACTGGAATTTGCCAAACTGCATGTTGGCAAGCCGCAAAGCTTTTGGGAGAATGTCCTATGGACAGACGAGACAAAACTGGAACTTTTTGGCAAGGCACATCAGCGCTATGTTCACAGACGCAAAAATGAAGCATACCAAGAAAAGAACACTGTCTCTACTGTGAAACATGGAGGAGGTTCTGTTATGTCCTGGGGCTGCTTTGCTGCATCTGGCACAGGATGTCTTGAATCTGTGCAGGGTACAATGAAATCTCAAGACTATTAAGGTATTCTAGAGAGAAATGTGCTGCCCAGTGTCAGACAGCTTGGTCTCAGTCACAGGTCATGGGTCTTGCAACAGGATAATGACCCAAAACACACAGCTAAAAACACCCAAGAATGGCTAAGAGCGAAACATTGGACTATTCTAAAGTGGCCTTCAATAAGCCCTGATCTAAATCCTATTGAACATCTGTGGAAGGAGCTGAAACATGCTGTCTGGAGAAGGCACCCTTCAAACCTGAGACAACTGGGGCAGTTTGCTCATGAGGAGTGGGCCAAAATACCTGCTGAGAGGTGCAGAAGTCTCATTGACAGTTACAGAAATCGTTTAATTGCAGTGATTGCCTCAAAAGGTTGTCCAACAAAATATTAAGTTAAGGGTACCATCACTTTTGTCCAGGCCTGTTTCATGAGTTTGTTTTTTAAAATAATTCTGTTGAACCACAATTCAAAAGCATTGTCTGGTTTTCATTGGTTAATTTTCATAGAATTTTTATTTATTACCACTTTTGTCAGATTCAAGTTATTTCTGTGACCATTGTGGGTTTTTCTTTCATTAACAGAGGGGTACCAACAATTTTGTCCACAGCAGGGAGTCATATGCTCTGTCTATGTGCCGTCATATAGACATCATCTGGTAGGTCTTCTTCTTCTTCGTTCAGACCACTGAAGGGTCTGACGGCTATGTTGTTCACAGTCATGCCTGCGGCATACTGGTGGAACCTGAGGTGTTTCATGTTTGTGGCATCCTTTCTGACGTGCAGCAGTTCTCCTCATTCTATTGCTCTCCATTTGGTGGGTCTTCTTCTTCGTTCAGACCACTGGTTGAGGGATAGGCGCGTTGTAATTCCAGTTCATGGGCACGATCCTGAAAAAGTGGCTTTTGACCTTGTTCAGGAAGACCCGTGCATGCCTGTAGAAAGCAAGAAACTGGAGCACCTGGAGAAAATCAGCGCTTTGCTTGGCATTTTACACATTTGTAGTGTAGACTGGCATTCGTCAAGGTTACACATTTGCCATCATGTAGGCATGGAGAGTCGTCCTATGATGCCCGAGTTCATAGGCGCGCTATGATGATGAGGCAGAGATCATAGGCCATTCTATGATGTCCTAGAAACGTGCTTTAAAGTCTGTCGTACCCTATGCTGGTGAAGGGTGTCCTCCTGTCTCAGACAGGTGTGATGTACTGCTGGAACCTCAGGTGTTTCATCTTCATGGCATCTTTTCTGACGTGCAGCAGTTGTCCTCATTCTATTGCTCTCCATCTGGTGGGTCTTCTTCTTCTTCTTCTTCTTCTTCTTCTTCTTCTTCTTCTTCGTTGAGACCACTGGTCGAGGGATAGGTGTGTCGTAATTCCAGTTCATGGACAGGATCATGAAAATAGATCTGAGCAAAAAGAGGCTTTCCGGCATGGACTCACTATATATGACATCATAAAGACATGAAGGCAGCCTTGATGTATATGACATCAAGACATTTGTCTATGTGCCGTGGGCTTGATGTATATGACATCATAAAGACACATTTGTCTATGTGCCGTCATATAGGCATTGCAAGTTGTCCTATGATGCCTGAGTTCATGGTCTATATAACATCATAAAGGCACATTTGTCTATGTGTCCTATGATGCCTGAGTTCATAGGACGTCCTATGATGTTCAGGCAGAGATCATAGGCCATCCTATGATGTCCTATGAAGCGTGACAGACACACACACCCACACACACAGATTTCTTGCTTTTATAGAGTGATACTCAACCTTGCATCTTTGTCTCTCATCTAGTTTCTGTGTCCCCCTCAGATGTCTTCAGAGAGAGCTCAACACACATGGACTTCATACTTGGAGCTTGTAAACTGATGAGTGGCATCACAGTAATTCCATCAATCTTTTATTGATAAAACCAGTATAACTATCCAACAAAGTGGCTTTCTGGCTAAAATAAGCTTGCACATTTGCTACTGAGACTTTCCAGAGAATAGTTTTTATTAACATTTCAGTTTTGTGCCAGATATAACTATTTTGCATTCAGCAGAGGAGGGAACATTAACAGACCTCAAGCTGAGATCTGCTGGAGGAATGGCTTGCTTTTCAGCGGTTTTAACTGAGAAGCTTGTATGACAGCCATGGTGGGTGTGCCAGGGTCTCCTGCATCCCATGCTAACAACCAAAGGAATTTTTACAGTTTTGCCCATCAATATAATGGACAAAGAGAGAGTGGCAAAACCTCTGGATGGCACAGTTCTCATCAGTACGTAATGATGATAATCTGTCTTCAGGGGCTGAAGACTGATTTATATATTCCCCCAACAAATCTTTAGTGATGCTGATTTTATTTGGTAAACATAATGAATTACACTGTATTATTTAAAGCCTATTTTACAATTAATGAGTCAGTCTTTAAAATGCACTGCATCACAGAGAATGAACCTTGATCCCCAGTGAGAGAAGGAGTGATACAATTCGGGTCTCTGTGTTTGCAGGTTAAAATGTAATTTTCCATGCTGCTTGTGCAGTTAGTACTGCTGTTAGGGATCATAGTAAATCAAACCAGAGCTGTGGACAACCGTTAAATGCATTTTCACTTTGTGAATGAGCCTGTATTGTCTCCAGCACATAACAGATTTGTCGTCACATTTAAGAGATGTTATATTAGTATTATGCCTTAGATCTTGTGCCTCAATTGCCTGGGAGGAGTAGTGATGTTTCTGAAGTCACATAAGATCTCCTGACTGTAGTGTATGGAAAACTACATGACTCACTGCGGACACACTCATGCACAGGTGATGTCAGCACATTAAGGGGTATATTATACAGGTGCCCAGGGCCAGCACCCTCTCTTGGCGCCATACCTACCACCAGCTACCCACTGTTGTGTACTGTTCTTCTCGTGCTGATGCTAATAAAGTTAACCTCAACTCACAGTCTGTGTTTGCCTTATTTCCAGACATAACATTTTATCAACGAGGATGACCTACACAAAACCGAGGATGAAGAACCCAATCACGAAACTGCCGCCGTTCCTCGCTTTACCTGGTGAGCCACCTATTCCTTGGTTCCGTTGGCACAAGTTATTTGAAATGTTCATGTCCACCACCGACTTAGCTAAAGTTAGCAAGGCTAGGCTGCGAGCTATGCTAATTAATAGCCTGGGCAACGAGGGACAGCATATCTTCCGAACTCTTGGACTAGCGAACACATATGACGACTGTGTTGCAGACTCAAGCTGGATTGAACTCTAAATTGGAACTTTGCTTCATGTATGAACAAACTGTCTAACTTCTGCCCAGTTTCATAACCCCCAACAGGATCCAGCTGTGATGGAGGACCAAATGCAGCACCTCTGCCCGCTCTCTTCCTGCCTTTCAATACAGATCCCTGACATGGAGAAGAGAGAAGCAGGAAACAAACTCCCCCACTGAGACATTATTTTATGACCACGGCAGTGAAACTCCTGCAGAACAGGAATCTTCCTAAAGACTTCCTAAATGTGCTTACAATGTTGCTGCATTATCTGTTGTCATAAATGTTTCATTTATGCATGCTTTTCTTACTTATGAACCCTCATAGATTAGAAAATTCAGATGGAAGTATTCTGATAATGTGTGCCTAGGTTGTGATAGATGTCTTTGACTTCACTTTCCCATTGGGCGAGCAAGCTTACCAAAGGGGCAGTGAGATAGTCATGCAAAGCCCTGATTGGCCGACCCCTCAGGAATGCCCTGTGAGTAGGGGCCAATACCCCTTTGTCACATGTCTCTACCCAGAATTCCTTTTGTTTTGCTGTTGTTTTTCTGAGGAGAGAGGTCATCGGCCCTCTCTCCCTAATCCAGCTGTTATCTGACTGAAGGTGTCATGTTCTGGTGAGCATACGCCCCCTCCTTCCTATTGTTTTGCTCCTCAGGTAATCAACACACCTGGGAGATGAGACGCACCTGCTGCCTATGCCTTGCCAGCATTTATAAGGACCTTCTCGTCGACGCATCAGCGCTGGCTCGTTTGGGTACACTGCCTCTAAAAACGAAGCAAGTATTAACTTTGTTGATGATGAAGTTTTCGTACTCACCCTCTCTTTTCCTCTTCTCTTCTCAGGTTGCTGCCATCTGTGTGGTGCATCTCCGGGATTGCGTGTGCTCTCCTGCCCCATCATCCACATCCTGCTGCAACCATATCTCCACCTGGTCAGGCACCTCCGACTCATCCTCTCCACTCACCACCAGTGTCATCCTGCTGGTTTGTCTCCTTCGCTGGGTTTTCTGTTGGAGCTTCTGCTCGACCCACGTAAGTGGTATTTGCATTGGCCACTTCCCTGTCTCTCACTCCTCTGACAGCTCTCGTTTCTCTCTCCGCAGGCTGTTTCCTCTGGTGAGTGACGTTTTCTGTAGCTATGCTACTGTCCTTTTGAAAATTAATAAACTGTGAAACGTGTTTTTGTGTTCTGAGTGTGTCTCTGGTGTTGCATTCTGCACATGAGCTGTCATATCAAGCTAATCATGACAGAAGGTAACGAAGCTTTCCCTTTTTTTTAGCATGCTTTAACTACCTGCACTTTGATACTTTTTTGGATTTTTCTTTAAAACTTCATCACCTTTTCTAGCAATTCATGACTAGTGGAAGTAATCTTCAATTTTTCTTTTCTAAAGCCAACCAAGCCATGATTTTCTTCTTTAATCCTAACTAGTGCATACCCATGCATGCCCATAGAAACCAAGTCTAAGCAAGTATTTCTGCATGGCTGTAGAAAGCAGGTGTAAGCCAACATTTCTGCATGCCCGTAGAAAATTACTGTTACCATGGCAACAATAACCATGGTGATGTCTGCCTTTGATCTTTGACGTCATCATCCATTCAGTGATGCCTGCCTTTGATCTCTGTGTGTGTCTGGCAACAGTAACCATGGTGAAAGCTGCGTTTGATGTTTGCTGTAGAAAGCAGGTGTAAGCAAGCACGTCTGCACTCGTTCAGTGATGCCTGCCTTTGATCTTTGATGATGCCATAGCAAGTGCTATGGTCTTTGATGTCATAGAGAGTCCTATGATCGTGAGTGATGACTGCCTTTGATCATTGATGTCATAGTGAGTCCTACGATCTGTTATGATGGCATAGTGAGTCCTATGATCGTGAGTGATGGCTGCCTTTGATATTTGATGTCCTATGATCGTGAGTAAACTTGAGCAATGCCTGCGTTTGATCTCTGATGTCATAGCAAGTCCTATGATCGTGAGTGATGCCTGCCGTTGATCACATAGTCAAAGACACCTGTCTCTTTGTCTATATGACATCATATAGACATCATATCTCTATGACAGCATCGTGAGTCCTGTGATGTCTGAGATCATAGGAACATCATAGGTCATAGCTAGTCCTATGATCGTGAGTGCTGCCTGCCGTTGATCACATAGTCAAAGATACCTGTCTATATGTCTATATGATGTCATCTAGACATCATATCTATATGACGGCATTGGTCTATATGACATCATTGACATGTTTGGTAGACCCAGGGAACAGACACAGGCTCAAGAGTGGATTCAATAAAGATAATTATTATCTTTATTTATGGAAAGTGAGGTGTGTGAGTGCGTGTGTGTGTGTGTAGTGTATGTGGATGTGACTGTATATGTCAGCAGTGATGTCGTAGCTGGGGGTGAGCAGAGCGTCGTTCGACCTGGCAACCCTATGAACAAAGCAGAGGCACAGATGTTAGCACTGCCCTACTGAGGGAGTGTATAGGGAATGACTGAGGCTTACTTTTACAGATGGGGAGACGCTCTCAGGTCGGCCTGGAGGCTACAGCCAAGAAGAGATGGACCGCTGGGAGGAGGAAGGCTAGGACTGCCACCAGGAGGAACGATTCCGCTGCCATGGAATTCCGCCTGTGCACAGGGGGATAAACGTTGGAACAGGTGAGTAGGAATTGGTTTACTTGGTAGGCGAGGCTGAATCCTTCGAAAGGATGAAGTAGAGACAAGGAGGGCTTAGGCAGGAGCGATGAAGACAGGATAATGGGCTTTGAAGACGAGAGTGGAACTTCTTCAGCCAGGGAGACAGACGGCTCTGTGCCGGTCAGAAGGCAGAGCGGGTTAAATAGCCCGAGTATGATGGCGAACCGGTGTGCGCTCAGCTGTGGGAGATAATGACACACAGCGAGCTATCACAGTAACCCCCCCCCCCCCGAGAAGTGCCTCCCGGCACCTGATCCAGCCTACCTGGGTGCGTCCAGTGGAAGTCCCTGATGAGTTGTTTATCCAGCACGAAGGACGGATGCACCCAGGACCTCCATTCAGGGCCATAACCCTCCCAGTCCACTAGATACTGCAGGCCGCGACCCCAGCGGCGGATGTCCAGGATGGCATTGACCTTCCATACTGGGTCGCCGTCAATCACCACTGGTGGAGGTGGAGACCTGGGGGCGGGGAAGAGGGCTGGAAAAGAATGGTTTAATCTGGGAGACATGAAACGTTGGGCAAATACGGAGGGGGAGGGAGCCAGGCGTACAGCCACGGGGTTAATGATGCAGACAATAGAAAAAGGGCAGATGAAGCGTTGGGACAACTTCTTCTTTTCTGCCTTGAGGTTAATGTGTTGGGTGGACAGCCAAACCTGTTGGCCCACCCGGTAGAGTGGAGCTGGCCTCCTACGGCGATAAGCGACCCTGGAGTTGCCCTCCGTCGTACACTGGCTGAAGTGCCGCTCGGGTCGCCCTCCACAGCCGACGACAGCGTCTCAGGTGGGTACAGACAGATGGCACGGCAATGTCCCCCTCCTCCTCCTCGGGAAAAAGTGGGGGATTATAGCCCAGGGAAGCCTCGAAGGGGGACATTCCGATCACCGAAGACACGGTGGAGTTGTGAGTGTACTCGATCCACGGGAGGTGGGCGCTCCATGATGCAGGATTGGAAGCAATGACACAGCACAGCGCAGCCTCTAGCTCCCGATTCGCTCACTCACACTGCTCATTACTCTGTGAGTGGTAGCTGGAGGACAGGCTCACCGTGGCCCCCAGAGCATTGCAAAAAGACCTCCATACCTGGGACACAAATTGAGGACCCCGATCAGACATGATGTCCACGGGTATCCCATGTAGCCTCACGACGTGTTGAACTAGCAAGTCCGCTGTGTCACTCGCCGTAGGCAGCCCCTGCAGAGGAATAAAGTGGGCAGCCTTGGAGAAGCGGTCAACAATCGTGAGGACGGCGGTAAGCCGATTAGACGGAGGGAGGCCGGTGACAAAGTCTAAGGCGATATGAGACCATGGCCTGCCGGGAGTAGGGAAAGGATGGAGCAAACCTGCAAGAGGAGATGATGATGTCTTGCCGGTGGCGCACTGAGGACAGGCGCGGATGTATTCGGTGACATCCTTCCAAAGCGATGGTCACCAGAACGTCCTCAGGAGAATCTCCACCATGCAAGCCCCTCCCCCCCAGGTGGCATGAGAGTCTGGATGAGTGGGCCCAGTGAATTACCTTGCCCAAACAGAAGAAGGGACGAACAGCTTCCCCGCTGGCCCCCCGCCCAGGACTGGCTCAGTCTCCTGCACCCTTAAGACCCTCTCCTTGATGCCCCACGAGAGGGCGCCCACGATGCATGACGAAGAAAGGATGGGATGATCAGACACCTCCGCAGCATCCGAGGCAAACTGTCTGGACAGGGCGTCCAGCTTCGCATTCCTGGACCCGGGGCAGTAGGTGATGGTGAAATTGAAGTGCCCAAACAACAAAGACCAGCAGGCTTGGCGGGCGTTCAGGCGTTTGGGCGTTCTAAGGTATTCCAAATTCTTGTGGTCTGTCCAGACAATAAAGGGCTGGGTGGCCCCCTCCAGCCAGTGACACCACTCCTCCAGCGCCAGCTTCACCACCAGGAGCTCCCTGTCACCGATGTCATAATTCTTCTCTGCCAGGGACAGTCGGCGGGAGAAAAACGCACAAGGGCGGATCATCCCGTCCACCGGAGAGTGCTGGGACAGTACGGCTCCCACCCCTGAGTCCGATGCAACCACCTCCACCAGGCACTGAAGAGTGGGGTCCACCAGAGTCAAATTAGGAGAGGAAGAAAAGGCAGTTTTAAGTTTGGCGAACGCTGCTGCAGCCTCCTCCGTCCAAGGGAAAGCCACCTTGGGAGAAGTGAGACAGGTCAAGGGAAGAGCAACGACGCTGTAATTCTTAACAAAGCGGCGGTAGAAGTTGGCGAACCCCAGGAACTGTTGGAGCTGCTTCCTAGAGGGAGGGGGGCAATCTACCACCGCCTTAACCTTCCCAGGGTCAGGGATGATTTGGTTATGGGAGATGATAAAACGGAGAAATGATGTCTTAGAGGCGTGGAATTCACATTTCTCAACCTTTACAAAAAGCTTGTTCTCTAAGAGCCATTGCAAGACCCGCCTCACATGTATCCGATGTTCGTCCAGCAATTGGGAGATCAGAATGTCATCCAGGTACACGAAGACGAACGACCCCAAGAAATCCCGGAGAACATCGTTGATCAGGCGCTGGAAGATGGCAGGAGCGTTGATCAACCCAAACAGCACCACTAGGTACTAGGTGCCTGCTTGGGGTCCGAAAACCCATCTTCCATTCGTCCCCCTCCCTGAAAAGTCAATACACGGCCTCAGGGAGCCATCCTTTTTCCCAACGAAGAAAAACCCCGCCCCCACCGCCAAGGACGAAGGCCGGATGATGCCTGAGCTGAGCGATTCCTTGATATAAGCTTCCATCGCCTCCCGCTCCGGAGCCGACAGGCTGTAGAGGCGGCTCGACGGCAGCTTGGCACTAGCCCGGAGATTGATGGCGCAATCATATGGGGGGTGGGGGGTGGGGGGGGACAGTGCCTGGGACTTACTAAAAACTTCCCCCAGGTCATGATATTCAGGTGGAACCCCGGACAGATTGGGGGGGGGGTGAAGGGGGGAGACAGGGACGGCGAGCATGCTGCAGACTGCAACTAAGCACTAAGGCAAAAGGAGCTCCAAGACACCACATTCCCCGCACGCCAATCAATGGTGGGGTTGTGGAACCGGAGCCAGGAGTAGCCCAGGATGACTGGAGAGGCCGA
Source organism: Pholidichthys leucotaenia (assembly GCA_020510985.1). Taxonomy (NCBI): domain Eukaryota; kingdom Metazoa; phylum Chordata; class Actinopteri; order Cichliformes; family Pholidichthyidae; genus Pholidichthys; species Pholidichthys leucotaenia. The sequence continues at coordinate 335,282,561 of CM035841.1, forward strand.
TACAGGCAAGACGAACAGGCTCAGGTCCTCCTGATGGTTTCCGGAGATGATGACTGACACCGGGGCGGTTTGTTTAGATACCATTGCCAGGGGAGCTTTGGACAGGGCATTGAGCTTCAGGGGGGTCTCAAGTGGGCGGCAAGGGAGCCCCAGTCGGGTTGCCAGTTCCCCCGAGATGAAAGCGTGTGTGATGAATTCAGTGTGGTTGTGAATAAATCTAATGGGCAGAAGGCACTTGGAGAGGGAATTAGACTGAGGTGAGTCCGTGCGTCCCCCTACTGTGACGCACGGACTCCTTCTTTTGGCCGAATAGGGCAGGACGCCACCTCATGTTCCTCACTACCACAGTACAGACATAAGCCAAGCTCCTGGCGACGCTGCTTCTCTGCCAATGGCAGCTTCGTCTGCTCTACAGTCACAGGCTCCAGAGCATCTGGCAGGTCTAGGGAAGGTAGGGCCAACAAAGGGGACTAGGAGGAGCCGCAAAACTGGGTGCCCGAGCGACCGGAAGTCCTACGCTCGGCTGCCCGCTCCCTCAGCCTGTTGTCGAGATTGATTGCTAGGGAAATTAGCTCTGTTACGCTTCTCGGGCTTCTCTAAGTAGACCAGCTCATCCCGCAGGCTAGGGCTAAGACTCCTAGTGAATATGCTGCACAGCGAGGCGTCTTCCCATCCCACCTCCGCAGCCACCACCCGGAAATTGACAGCATAGTCCGCTACGGACCTGCTTCCCTGTCTCAGATTTAATAGCCAGGTGGTGAGCACATTATCACGGTCGGAATGGTCAAACACCTCGTTGAATTCGCTAACACACTGGCTGTAGGTTATGAGAGCATAGGATCATCATAGGGCATCAGGCAGACATCATGGGCCATCCTATGATTGTGACAGACACACAGAGATTTCTTAAATTTATAGAGTGATTTTTCTGTAAGTCAAGCATGATCACACTTTTTAGAGCTTATTCCATTTTTAAGGCTTCCTTCTGACATAATTTCTGGACCCAGGGGACAGAAGACAGGCTCGAGGAAATGCAATTATCCTTTTATTGTTAACCTGTGTCTTGTGTTTGAGTGTGTGTATGTACAGTGTGGTGTGAAGTGCTGGTCTCGTGCTGGGGCTGAGCAGGACGCTGTTCTACCTGGCAACCCTATGGAGACAAAGCAAAGATGTTAATGCTGCACCAGCGCTGAGAGTGTAATAAAGACAGCCGCTTACTTTGCAGGTGGCGATGCTGTGCTTCAGTTTGCCCTGCGGGCGACAGCCAGGGGAAGAGCGTCCAGCTCTGTGCCGGGAAGCGGGGGAGTTACCCTAGTGCTGGTGTGGAGCTGAGCCACCGCCGGGGAGGGGAGAATCCGCCGCCAGGGAGGTCCACCTGTGCACAGGGGAAAGGAGCTTGACAAGGTGAGTGCAGTTTAAGCTTACGTGCTTTGACGTGTTGCTCTTGGTTAGAGGTTGAGCCAAGTCATGGCTGAGGATGAGAGACGTGCCTTCGTGAGTTCGACAGATGGCTCCGTGCTGAGTCGCTGGCAGGCTCGGCTCTTAAAGCCCGCTGACGATTGGCAACAGGTGTGCATGCAGCTGAGACAGGTGATGGCCCTGTGGGCGCCATGACAGTACCCCCCCCCTCTAGAGGTGCCTCCTGGCACCTGCCCTATCTTACCCGGGTGCGTCCGGTGAAAGTCACGGATGAGTTGTTTATCAAGGACCAGAGACGGACATACCCAGGACCTATGCTCAGGGCCGAATCCCTCCCAGTCCACCAGGTATTGCAGGCCACGACCCCGCCGACGGACATCCAAGATGGTAGTGACTCCCCATGCCGGATGGCAATCGATCATCATTGGGGAAGGAGGAGCCGCGGGGGGCGTGCAGAGGGGACTGGAACAGACAGGTTTCACCTGCGACACATGGAAGGTTGGACAGATGCGGAGGGAGGGGGGGGGGGGATTGGCGAACAGCCACAGGATTAATCACACGTACAATAGGATAAGGCCCAATAAAACACTTGGTCAGCTTGCGTTTCTCTGCCTTCAAATTAATATTGTGAGTCGATAGCCATACCTGCTGACCCACCTTGTACTCGGGGGCCAGTCTCCTGTGGCGATTGGCCGTCCTGATGTTGCGCTCTGTGGTTCGGAGAAGGACTCTGCGGGTGGTGGGCCAGAGCCGGCGGCAGCGCCTGACATGGGCGTGGACAGAAGGCATTGCCACCTCCTTCTCCTCCTCCGGAAACAGTGGAGGGTCATACCCCAAAGATGCCCTGAAGGGGGACATCCCAATCGCTGAAGAAACCGTGGAGTTGTGGGCGTACTCAATCCACAGCAGGTGGCTGCTCCAAGAAGCGGGGCTGGAGGCAATGACACAGCGTAGTGCGGCCTCCAGTTCCTGATTCGTTCGTTCGCACTGCCCATTGCTCTGAGAGTGGTAACCAGATGACAGGCTTACAGTTGACCCCAACGCCTGACAGAACACCCTCCAAACCTGTGAGACAAACTGGGGGCCATGATCCGAGACAACATCCGTGGGGATCCCATGGAGGTGGACAACGTGCAGAACCAGCAGGTTTGCTGTCTCCCGCGCCGTCGGCAACCCCCAGAGGGCAACGAAGTGGGCCGCCTTGGAGAAGCAATCAACAATGGTCAAGATCGTCGTAAAATGATTAGATGGTGGGAGGCCCGTCACGAAATCCAGCGCAATGTGTGACCAAGGATGACTAGGAACAGGCAGGGGATGGAGCAGTCCAGCCAGGGGGGAGGAGGAAGACTTCCCGGTGGCACTCTGAGCGCAGGCCCGGATGTAGGCATTGACGTCCTTCCGCAGCCCCGGCCACCAAAATGACCTCTGGAGAAGCACAATCGTGCGGGACACCCCAGGGTGGCATGCCAACTTCGAGGCGTGAGCCCATTGAATGACCTCACCCCGGACCGGCGTGGGGACAAACAACCACACCGGGGGGCCACCTCCTGGATCGGGTTCAGCCTCCTGCGCCTTCACAACCTTCTCCCTGATGTCCCACAAGAGGGCACCCACGACGCAGGATGGGGGGAGGATCGTCTGTTCCTGGTCCTCGGATACCTCCGCCGAGAACTGCCTGGAGAGGGCATCCGGTTTAGCGTTCTTGTCCCCGGGGCGGTAGATGATCGTAAAGTTGAACCGACCGAAGAAGAGGGACCAGCGAGCCTGACGAGAGTTCAACCACTTAGCTGTCCTCAGATATTCCAAGTTCTTATGGTCGGACCAAACTACAAAAGGCTGGGCAGCACCCTCCAACCAGTGACGCCACTCCTCCAATGCGAGCTTCACCGCCAATAGCTCCCTATCGCCGATGCTGTAATTCCTCTCTGCTGGAGACAGGCGGTGCGAGAAGAAGGTGCAGGGGCGGATCACCCCGTCTATTGGAGAGCGCTGAGAGAGTACTGCCCCCACCCCGGAGTCCGAGGCGTCCACCTCAACCAGGCACTGGAGGGCCGGGTCCACCTGCGTTAGGACACGGGACGATGAAAACTTCCTCTTGAGTGCGCCGAACGCTGCTGCAGCCTCCTCCGTCCAGTGGAAGGGGACCTTCGGGAATGTGAGACAGGTCAGCGGGCGGGCCACCACGCTATACTTGAGCACAAAGCGGCGGTAAAAATTGGCAAACCCCAAGAACTGCTGAAGTTGCTTCCTGAATGAGGGGGGGAGGGAATCCACCGCTGCCTTGACCTTGGCCGGGTCGGGGAGAACCTGGTTGTGTGAGATCACAAAGCCGAGAAAGGACATCTTCTTAGCATGGAACTCACACTTCTTGGCTTTCACGAACAGTTGGTTCTCCAGGAGTCGTTGGAGGACCTGCCTCACGTGCACCCGGTGCTCCTCAAGCAATCGGGAGAAGATGAGGATGTCATCCAGGTAGACAAAGACAAAGGCGCCCAGAAAATCCCGGAGGACGTCATTGATTAGGCGCTGGAAGACGGCCGGAGCATTGGTCAGCCCAAACGGTATCACCAGGTATTCGAAGTGGCCGCTTGGGGTCCGGAAGCCCGTCTTCCACTCATCCCCCTCCTTGATCCGCACGAGATGGTACGCGTTGCGGAGGTCCAGCTTGATAAACCAAGAGGCCCCCTGGAGGGAATCAAACACCGTGTCCATGAGGGGCAGAGTATACTTATCCTTCACAGTAATGTTATTGAGGCCCCTGAAGTCAATACATGGTCACAGGGAGCCGTCCTTCTTTCCAACGAAGAAGAATCCTGTCCCCACAGCCGAAGAAGACGGGCGGATGATCCCTGAGCTGAGCAACTCCTTGATATACGTATCCATCACCTCCCATTCCGGAGCAGACAAGCTGTACAGATGGCTCGATGGCAGCGGGGCACCAGCCCGGAGATTAATAGTGCAGTCATAAGGGCGGTGGGAGGGAAAGGACAGTGCCCGCGACTTACTGAAGACCGCCCTCAGGTTGTAATACTCAACTGGCACTTTGGACAGATCTGGGGGAGGAGACATGCGTGGGGCCACAGACACAGACGGGGCACATGCCGTGGACTGCAGGCACGCGCTGAGGCAGAACGAACTCCATGATGAGATGCTTCCTGTCTGCCAGTCGAATGAAGGATTATGCAGCCGCAGCCAGGGGTAACCCAGGATGATCGGGGAAGTGGAGGAGGGCAGCACCAGAAAGCGTAGATCCTCCCGGTGGTTCCCAGAAACAATCACCAACACCGGGGCGGTCTGCTGAGAAATGGTCGTTAGAGGGGCTTTAGATAGGGCTATCAGCTTGATCGGTGGCTGGAGAGTTTGACGGGGAGCCCTAACCGGGTTGCCAGGTCTCCTGATATAAAACTCTGCTCAGCCCCCGAGTCAATCAGTGCGTGAGTGGAATGTTCAGTGTGTTTATGAATGAGTTGGATGGGCACAAGGCAACTGGTGAGGGGTTTAGACTGGGACGCGTCTGTGAGTCCCCCTACTGTGACCCACGGACCTCCTCTTTAAACCGACTTGTACAATTTTCCAATTCATGTGCACTGTTACCACAATAATAGCACAGCCCTAACTCCCTACGGCACTGTTTCTAAGCAGGTGGAATTTTGGAGCGCCCGATTACCATATCCTCCTGCCCCGGAAGTCCTTCTGGAGAGGGCAGAGCCAACTGAGGTGACTGTGAGGAACGAAAAAGCTGCACGCTCGAGCGGCTGGAGGCTCTTCGCTCGGCTGCTCATTCCCTCAGCCTGTTATCCAAGCTAATGGTAAGTGAAATTAGCTCGTTTAGTTGTTCTGGCTTATCCAACCTAGCTAGTTCATCCCTTAGACCGGGGCTTAGGCTACGGATAAATATGCTACACAATGAGGCGTCCTCTCACCCGACCTCAGCAGCTACCACCCGGAAATCGACTGCGTAGTCCGCAGCGGACCTACCGCTCTGTCGAAGGTTTAGTAGCCGGGTGGTGAGCACGGTGTCCTGGTCGGAGTGGTCAAACACCTCATGGAAGTCGGCCAGAAACCGCTGGTATGTTAAATTAGCATAGCTGGGCTTAGCCATAACGGCATAGGCCCAGGCTAGCGCCCTACCCTCTAGCAGGTTAGCAATGTAGCCTATCTTGCTATGATCCGTAGGAAAGTCCCCCGGCACTCGTTGGAAAACCGTCTCACATTGCAGGATAAACCCCCGGGCTTCCCTGAGCCTCCCACTGAAGCGTGCAGGCATGGGCACCAGTGTGAGGTGGGCCGAAGGGACCTGACTAACCTGGCTAGGCGGGGGGCTAGCAGGACCCGGTGGAGCCCCGGAAGCCGGTGGGAACGTCCGCTGTCCATCCAGATGATCCAACTGGCTGTTAATTTGGGTTAACAGCCGAACAACTCGAGCATCTAGGGTGTTTAAACGGCGTGCTAGCACGCTGTCCGCTGGGTCGCTCTGACGGAGCCGTACTGACATAATTTCTGGACCCAGGGAACAGAAGACAGACTCGAGGAAATACAATTATCCTTTTATTGTTAACCAGTGTCTTGTGTGTGAGTGCGTGTATGTACAGTGTGGTGTGAAGTGCTGGTCTCGTGCTGGGGCTGAGCAGGACACTGTTCTGCCTGGCAACCCTATGGAGACAAAGCAAAGATGTTAACGCTGCACCAGCGCTGAGAGCGTAATAAAGACAGCCGCTTACTTTGCAGGTGGCGATGCTGTGCTTCAGCTTGCCCTGCGGGTGACAGCCAGGGGAAGAGCATCCAGCTCTGTTCCGGGAAGCGGGGGAGTTACCCTGGTGCTGGTGTGCAGCTGAGCCGCCGCCGGGGAGGGAGAATCCGCCGCCAGGGAGGTCCACCTGTGCACAGGGGAAAGGAGCTTGACAAGGTGAGTGCAGTTTAAGCTTACGTGCTTCGACGTGTTGCTCTTGGTTAGAGGTTGAGCCAAGTCATGGTTGAGGATGAGAGACGTGCCTTCGTGAGTTCAACAGACGGCTCCGTGCTGAGTCGCTGGCAGGCTTGGCTCTTAAAGCCCGCTGACGATTGGCAACAGGTGTGCATGCAGCTGAGACAGATGATGGCCCTGCGGGCACCATGACACCTTCTGGCTATCCTGCACTGCCAAATGCAGGCCAAGAGGAGATCCATTGTTCCAGCCACCTCCAGCAGACGCAAGTGCTGGGCCTGAACCAGGCCCCACCTCACCAAGGATTTCCAGGCCGAGACCCCGGGGCGCAGGACAGCAGGGAGAACCATTACTGTCAAGACTCATCTCCAGCCTAAGTTGGACCAATGCCGGGCTACCCAGAGTCATTCATCCCACACCTGTGACCCCTCTTAAGGCTTAACCATTTTCCAAGCCTCTTGGAAACCAAGCAACACCAAGAGAGTAAGGCAGTTAACAGCAATAGCTTCAAGGAAAGCCATAAACTTTTTTCTGTAGCGACTGTCCCTTTTATCAGTCAGAAGGTAAAAATAATCTTTTTTCTTTTTCAGAACAATTTTTTTTCAAATTCCTTTTTCTTTAACTTTGCATTCCACTTAATTTTTACCACTATTTTCACTTCACCCTCATTCCACATATGCAAGACCTGTAAATACTGTATGTAAATATTGCTGTTTCTTCATATATGCAAAATTACCACTGTTCATGCTAACTTGGTTTTCTTCTCATTCTACAAGCTGTACAGATGTCTATTGTCATTTTGGGTTTTTCTGTAATAAATTTACTAACCTCTTCATCGGTGTCCTCTGTCCAGATTTTAAGAATCACACAGTGTCAAGAACTGATGCCCAGATTATGAGACTGATCAAATATTGTCAGTAGAATTATTAGCTAAGGCTTAACTTACCAACTGCCAAATTCTTAAGTTCTTAAGTCTTTGTTCATAAGTTTCCACCTCTATATAACATGGATGGTGCCCCAACTAGTGTTACAAATGAGGTAATGCAAGAATTATTAATAATTATTAATTGCAGTTATTAATTATTAATAATCATATACATATCAGTGGTGTCCCCACCTCATGATAATGCTACAACTGTGTGGCTTTATTGACTGAATATTTCGCTGATAAATGGAACATGACAGCCCAGTTGTTTGCTTTTCTCAACTGCAAACAGCGGACGGAGAAGTCAGTCCACCAGTATGTCACCGACCTCCGCTATTTAGCTAGCGCATGTGACTTTGGCAACGGGGAGGAAACGATGATATGGGCCAGTTAGTGAAATACACCATGAATTTGAAGCTGCGGAAGAAGCTAACGACGGTGTCGGATGACCTGCCATTGGCAGACGTGGTGGAATTAGCATCCCAGCTCAAGCTAGAAGTGGCTGCCCAGTCAACACCACAGCTAGCGGGACCCGACCCACGCTCCCCACAGACAGCCCCGGCTGCTCAGCCCTTTGACCCCACGTCCACCACCAATTTTGTGGGCCTTGACAACTGGTCAGCACAGCGATGTAAAGTGAAACTGGATGGTGTCAGTATATCAGTGGTGCTAGCCACTGCTGCTTCAAGGTCCCTGATAAACGAAGCCATGAATAGAAGGCTTACTTCCCGGCGACCAGACACACTGGAGCTGCCAGACGATGGATGCTCCAAGATCAGCAGAAGCATCACCTTCTCAGTGCACTACAATGACGGAACTGTCCCAACGTTCCTGTTCCAGGTGACACACCGTGGCGATTATATACCTGAGTGGAGCTTATTCTGTGAACTGGGCTTCTCTGTCACAGGCCCCATGGACACAACCACTCCCTGTTCCACACCACACAATGAGCAGAGCACAGGAGACTCAGAACTAATTCTCACATGGCATGAGCCTCCCTGAGCCACCGCAGGAGTTCCACCCTATGTCCACACCGGACCCAGATTGTGCCTACGCAGGACCCGGAGCCACCACAGGAACTCCAGACTGCATCCACACAAGACCTGGAGCTGGTCCTCATGCAGCACGAGCCTCCTCGAGCTGCCGCATCACTGCAGGAGTTGCAAGCCGCAGATGAACAGAACTGGCCACGTCCTCCATCAGATGACACTCCAGCGGTGGCGCTCTCCCCTAATAATGGGGTGCAGAGTGACAGCACTTCATGGAGAAGGAACGCCTAGCGGCATGCCCTCCACTCTCAGTGCTCAACTGGGTCTGGGTACGTTGACCCGGTCGCTTGTACAAGCTGCAGTCTTTCTGGTCAACACAGATGCGGATCACCGCTCAGCTAAGACCAGCTGCCGTTCTTCTCACTGATGAGTCATGATGGCGTGCCAGCCGTCACAGAAGGATGACACCACCTCCCGCTACTAATCAACAGACCGCGACCAAGCCGGCCCACTCAGACTGGGACTTCGCCGATGAGCGGTTTGCAACTCCAGCAGAGGGCCCACCCAACCACCCGGCCCAGGGCAGTCTGAACTCCGCCTGTTATGAATCCGATGGAGACCCATTCATCTTGAGGACTATGTTACTGACTTTAAATACATTGATAGTCAGCACATGGTCTGTTCAGTGGCAGAATAACCCACATGACCAGGCAGGCACACCGGTAGTCTACCCGGTTGCCGAGTTAGAAATGTTATGGTTGGAAATGTACTTTAGGTAGTTCACTGTAATGGCCCGTTTGGCCCAACCAGGTATGTGTTCTATGTTACATTAGCTGATATGCTAATACAGCTGTGGACAAAATTGTTGGTACCCCTCTGTTAATGAAAGAAAAACCCACAATGGTCACAGAAATAACTTGAATCTGACAAAAGTGGTAATAAATAAAAATTCTATGAAAATTAACCAATGAAAATCAGACAATGCTTTTGAATTGTGGTTCAACAGAATTATTTTAAAAGACAAACTCATGAAACAGGCCTGGACAAAAATGATGGTACCCTTAACTTAATATTTTGTTGCACAACCTTTTGAGGCAATCACTGCAATCAAACAATTTCTGTAACTGTCAATGAGACTTCTGCACCTCTCAGCAGGTATTTTGGCCCACTCCTCATGAGCAAACTACCCCAGTTGTCTCAGGTTTGAAGGGTGCCTTCTCCAGACGGCATGTTTCAGCTACTTCCACAGATGTTCAATAGGATTTAGATCAGGGCTTATTGAAGGCCACTTTAGAATAGTCCAATGTTTCGCTCTTAGCCATTCTTGGGTGTTTTTAGCTGTGTGTTTTGGGTCATTATCCTATTGCAAGACCCATGACCTGCAACTGAGACCAAGTTGTCTGACACTGGGCAGCACATTTCTCTCTAGAATACCTTAATAGTCTTGAGATTTCATTGTACCCTGCACAGATTCAAGACATCCTGTGCCAGATGCAGCAAAGCAGCCCCAGAACATAACAGAACCTCCTCCATGTTTCACAGTAGAGACAGTGTTCTTTTCTTGGTATGCTTCATTTTTGCGTCTGTGAACATAGCGCTGATGTGCCTTGCCAAAAAGTTCCAGTTTTGTCTCGTCTGTCCATAGGACATTCTCCCAGAAGCTTTGTGGCTTGTCAACATGCAGTCTGGCAAATTCCAGTCTGGCTTTTTTATGATTTGTTTTCAACAGTGGTGTCCTCCTTGGTCGTCTCCCATGAAGTCCACTTTGGCTCAAACAACGACGGATGGTGCAATCTGACACTGATGTACCTTGACCTTGGAGTTCACCATGAATGTGTTTAGAGGTTGCTCTGGACTGTTTTGTTACCATTCGTATTATCTGTCTCTTCCATTTTTCATCAAGTTTCCTCCTGTGGCCACATCCAGGGAGGATGGCTACAGTCCCGTAGATCTTAAATTTCTGAATAATATGTGCAAGTGTAGTCACAGGAACATCAAGCTGCTTGGAGATGGTCTTATAGCATTTACCTTTAACATGCTTGTCTATAATTTTCTTTCTAATCTCCTGAGACAACTCTCTCCTTTGCTTCCTCTGGTCCATGTTTAGTGTGGTACACACCATGTCACCAAACAGCACAGTGACTACTTGTCACCCTTTAAATAGGCCAACTGACTGATTACAAGTTTGTAGACACCTGTGATGTTAATTAGAAGACACATCTCGGTTGAACATGTCCCTATGGTCACATTATTTTCAATCTTTTCTAGGGGTGCCATCATTTTTGTCCAGGCCTGTTTCATGAGTTTGTTTTTTAAAATAATTCTGTTGAACCACAATTCAAAAGCATTGTCTGATTTTCATTGGTTAATTTTCATAGAATTTTTATTTATTACCACTTTTGTCAGATTCAAGTTATTTCTGTGACCACTGTGGGTTTTTCTTTCATTAACAGAGGGGTACCAACAATTTTGTCCACGTGTGTACGTATGCTTTGCTTGCTGCCCTTGCTAAGGCTAATTTGCATGGGTAAATGTAGTGTATGGGAAACTACATGACGCGCTGCGCTGCAGACACATGCACGCACACGTAACATCAGCACGTTAAGGGGTATATTATATGACTGCCCAAGGCCAGCCCCTCTTGGCGCCATACCTACCACCAGCTACCCACTGTTGTGTACTGTTCTTCTCATGCTAACGCTAATAGAGTTAACCTCAACTCACAGTTGGTGTTCGCCTTATTTCCAGACATAACACTGACCTTTCACCTTGAGCACAACCTGGATGCAGACCCACCTGAGGACCATTGTTGAGTGAGTTTGGTGAGCACTGAGGAAATTTCCCAGGAGTTTGCAATTTTTCAGAAATCACCTAAGTACCCAGATCTCCTCAGAGAGATGGATGGAAGGACAGACCACATTGGTCTTCAACCAGCAGGGGGATAAAAAAATCAAGTATCAGAAACAATCCACGGCAAAGCAAGTTTATTTGTATAGCACATTTCATTTTAAAACAAACACTCTGAAACAGAGTGAGCATTTCAAAATGCCCATCGTCAACAGGACATGGTGGCAGACTGCTCACATTAAATCATAGCCGACCTGACTAATTGCCTAGCTGGCATTTACAGTATGTCTGATGGCTGATTAGATGCAGGCCTTGACTGGAGGAGAGTTTTGAGCACCAGTCCAATCAGGCACAAGACAATCAGGGGCTGGATTGAGGAGGAGACAGCCGGACCAAGAGAGAGGAGGCACCAAACCTGAATGACTGTGAGTGACATTAGGAGGAAAATAAGCCAAGATGATAACTATGTCAAAAGGAAAGGGTCATAACATGCATTATCCATAAAGTATTTCATAGCAGAAGAAAACGTCAGGCATGCTTTGGACAAATTAATATACTCCAATTCATCTTTCATGGTTTCTCTCTTTAACCCAAAACAAGGAAGCACTGCACACAAACACAAATATAGTATACAGCAAAAATATGTCTGTATGATTATCATGACATTTATGCACTGTGACGGTGTTGGGTGGGTGCTTCAAACAAGATTTTATTTTTAGGGGGTGCCAATCAGGTACCTCTCCTGACATGAGATTTGTCCCACAAGCAAAACCACACAAACAATGTATGTTAAAAACTAAACATATACCCTGCTCGATGACTGACAAAACACAAGTTCTATAATGAAAAAGCCCACGATGAAAATTAAAATATCCATCCCAACAAACAACCCAAAGTGCCCCTTAATTAAGAGTCTTTTCTTAAAACCAAAGTTTTCACCAACAACCAAAAATTCAGTTCCTCTCAGGGTCTGGAACAAAATATTTCTAAACAAAAAAAAAACAAAAAAACCCCCACACACCTTTGAGGGAAGGAGGAAATAATCAAAGAGGTGAAAGAAAAAAGAAACGCTAGCTGTAGAAAACTCCAGACCAGGTTTTATTTCTGACTGGGGAATGAGTGGTCTGAATGAAATGAGGAAATGACTGTGGAGATGAAATGTTTATCCAGACTAACAGCTTTATTTGGTTCCCAATAATGGTTATGCTGCAGATGGTGAGTAGCATGTTTATGATTGACTAACCAAACCTAATTCTAACAACCATCTGAGCTTAATAACCTCAATGTGCACAAGGTGGTGATGGTGGTGTTCTTTTAGATTTGATTGGCAGTTGGCAACCAGCTTACAGGTGCATTACCGCCACTGACTTATCATCACTCTATATCTTTGTATAAGGAGTTCTTATAAGGAGTGCTGAACAACTCCTTACATGTGAAAAAATTGTCCATCCTTGGACTGCGTCCTCGGCATCAGCAATAATTGTGCCAGCCAGCCAGCAGCCTGTAGGAGTGGTGTGGTCCCATTCCCTGCTTTTATAGGGAAGTGGTGCTCATCAGATGACATGGGATCCAATTGTAGTGCAGCATTGTGTTTGGGGTGGAGCTGAAGGTGGGGACTATGGAAGGGTGGATGTGTTGGTGCAAAATGGAGGAATCAGTGTTGCCAAGTCTGCTTATTATAAGCGACTTTGGGCTTGTTTTTCTCTAAAGTCGCTTGCAAATCTTGTCAGTTGTGGGCTTTTGAGCTTGTTTTTTCATGTGTAGTTGCTTATTTGGGCTTGCTTTGCTGTCTGAGTGACAGCTCTCCCAGCTCCCAGCCTAAGTCATGCCCCCATCTACTTCTGCATATGGGTCCTTAAATCGAAAAAATTCTCTATTGAAATCCTTTGAATTTTTGCAAGAGCAAATTTATCGTTTGATCCCAATCAAATTTTGCCACATAGGGTTGTTGCGATAACTGCAATTATGTAGTACCGCGCTGTGGACAAGCCTACTGCGGAGGATAACAAGCAACGGCAACAAGCGCACTGTTCATTTTTTTTGTTTTTTTTTTGTGGCTAAATCTTGTTGTTCACTTATGTGCATTGACTATATTGAATATTAAATAAATTATTAAATGTTAAGTGTATTTTTATTGCCAGCAGCATGTTTGCTGGGCATAAAGTGTATTATTTGTACTACTTTTGGTGAGATCAGATTACTTGTGGCAGATGGGGGGTGGGGGTGGAGATGAGGTGAGAAAATATACTAAATTTAATAAAATAATGGCTGGATGGGCTCCTTCTGAGCGGAGTGTTTATGAGGCTAATGATTAAGCTCTGAGAGCTGCTTGTTTGCTGTGTGCATGCGATTTTTCGGACAGCGGCATTATCCAAAAATCACTATGGAGAGACACCGAGACAAGAGCCATGCGGGGTCCTGCACAGAGTCTGTCCTTTTTAAATAAGCTGAATGTTGCAGCTGTCTCCAACCAGTCCATGCATCCTGTAGTTGAAATGCTGGAGTTACTGCCACTGCTTTATGAAAATGATCATTTTTTTTTTTTTTACAGAATCCGCAGTTTATGACTGTAGGAAGACCTGGGCTCTGCACGCTTGTCACACACGCACATAAGTTGAGAGCGGAGCTGCAGCGATTCTCAACATAGCTTCTATCATTGGCCACATAAGTTTTGAGCCCTGTCTAAATTACGAGACCACAGGGTCCTAAAAACATTTGCAATAATACCACATATCGCGCTGTTGAGCTATCCACCGTCACCACAGGGGAAATTTCTCCACCGTGACAGCCCTATAGCCACGAATTACAAATGATGTTTGTCAATTTAAAAAAAAATTATTTTCCACATAATTAAAGTTGCCTGCTGTCCTATAATAACAAAGTAATATTTAGTTTTTGTTTAGACAACTAGCGGACAATAACTCCCATCATCCCACATCTCTAAACTGTAATTGTGTTTAGTGCTGTTAATTATGCAGAATGCACATGTCTTTTCTTTTGATCAGAGTTTAAAAATTTAATTTATTCAAAGTTTTTATGTTGACTGTGTTTACTATAAATTTGCTGTTGCTTATGCAGAATGCATACAGCAGGGATGTCTAATAATGTGCCATGGAGGGCCATGACCCTGCAGGCTTTACCTCCAACCAGTGTCTTCCACAGCAGATTTCGCGGAACTTTTTCCCACTGATTGCTGACAAGTGAAAACACCTGCTGAAGAGACTGGGTAGAAGAGAAAACCTGCAGGGTCTTGGCCCTCCGTGACACATGATTGGACACCCCTGATCTATACTGTTATCAAGCAGCCTCTGGTTTACACAATGTGGTAGGTTCCTGCTGGGCTTGTTGGGGCTTGTTTCCCTCGCAAGATCTGGCAACACTGGGAGGAATCCAGTTTCTTACAACAGGAAGACAAGGAAAACAACTTAAAAGTGAACTATTAAAAGAAAGACAAAGATCATCTCCACTGAAGCAGAAGGTTTTACGCCTCAAACAGCAACACTGTTTGGGATTTTGTCAGGAGACATATTGTGGTACGGCAGCGCCTTTCCTTCATTCCTCTTCATGATGATGCTGGTTATCTCTGCCAGCTTCGTCCTAAACTTCTCCATGGCCTCCTGCACCGGCTTCTCGGTGAAACGCTCATCAGGATACATGCCCAGGTACAGCTGCACAGAGAAAGAAACAAGCTGCGTCATTCAACCTGGAGGCGTGCTGCAAGGGGGAAGGGGGGATAAAGTGCATTGTGGAGGATCTTGGGGAAATAAGAGACTTACTGTGCCAATCAAATCTATGATTATTTTGGCTGTCTGTGCTGAGGTATGAAAGTGTTAAGATGATTGGTTGCGTGTTTGCACCTCGTTATCCTGGAACTGGCTGAGGGCCCAGACAGCCCCCAAGTGCCAGCAGGAACGTCCACGGTCAGGAAGGCTCTCCATGATGTACTTCAGGTCTACCACGCCCTTTTGATTGGGTGGGGGCCTCCGCATGGTGGGTGGAGCATTAGGGATCCAGGAGCACCAGTCAAACTGCACAAGGTACACACAGATAGAAGAGGGTGGTAACAGTGGTGTTTATGCAAGTGTATGTACTGAAGTAATATTTTCACCAAATTGTACTTTAATAAGTACTTTTATTACAGGTTACTTGCTACTTTTAGTAAAGTACATTAATAAAGAAAAACTGTGCTTTTATTCCATTACATTTGGTCAAAGTCTGGGTTGCATTAATGCTCAAAAGTAAAACTGTATTTTAACTTTGAGAAGAATTAAATGTTAATGCTTACATGGCTTCAGCAAAAAAAAAAAGAAACATTTAATTTATTATGGTGTGTTGTTTATATGATTTGGTTTGGACTATTGTGGATATTTCCAAATGTTAGAGTAGAGGTGTGATTTTTGGTTTAAAAAATGTGTGTATATATACAATGTATGTATGTATATGTTGTAGCAACACTGGGAAGAATCCAGCTTCTCACAACAGGAAGACACATACATATATACACACATATACAGTACATATGTATATGAGTGTATATATGTATGTGTGTGTATATATACACAGTGTGTGTGTGTGTGTGTGTGTGTGTGTGTGTGTGTGTGTGTGTGTGTGTGTGTGTACAGTATCTCACAAAAGTGAGTACACCCCTCACATTTTTGTAAATATTTTATTATATCTTTTCTTGGGACAACACTGAAGGTATGACACTTTGATACAATGTAAAGTAGTCAGTGTACAGCTTGCATAACAGTGTAAATTTGCTGTCCCTTCAGCATAACTCAACACGCAGCCATTAATGTCTAAACCGCTGGCAACAAAAGTGAATACACCCCTAAGTGAAAATGTCCAAATTGTGCCCAATTAGCCATTTTCCCTCCCTGGTGTCATGTGACTCGGTAGTGTTACAAGGTCTCAGGTGTGCATGGGGAGCAGGTGTGTTAAATTTGATGTTATCGCTCTCCTACTCGCTCATGCTGGTCACTGATAGTTCAGCATGGCACCTCATCTCAAAGAACTCTGAGGATCTGAAAAAAAGAATTGTTGCTGTACATAAAGATGGCCTAGGCTATAAGAAGATTGCCAACACCCTGAAACTGAGACACAGTGGCCAAGACCATACAGCAGTTTAACAAGACAGGTTCCACTCAGAACAGGCCTCGCCATGGTCGACCAAAGACGTCGAGTGCACGTGCCAAGCGTCATATCCAGAGGTTGTCTTTTGAAAATAGACGTGTAAGTGCTGCCAGCCTTGCTGCATTGGTTGAAGGGGTGGGGGGTCAGCCTGTCAGTGCTCAGACCATACACCGCACACTGCATCAAATTGGTCTTCATGGCTGTTGTCCCAGAGGGAAGCCCCTTTTAAAAATGATGCACAAGAAAGCCCGCAAACAGTTTGCTGAAGACAAGCAGACTAAGGACGTGGATTACTGGAATCATGTCCTGTGGTCTGATGAGACCAAAATAAACTTATTGGTTGAGATGGCGTTAAGCCACAGTGTGTGGCGGCAACCAGGTGAGGAGTACAAAGATAAGTGTGTCTTGCCTACAGTCAAGGATGGTGGTAAGAGTGTCATGGTTTGGGGCTGCATGAGTACTGCCAGCACTGGGGAGCTACAGTTCATTGAGGGAACCATGAATGCCAACATGTACTGTGACATACTGAAGCAGAGCATGATCCCCTCCCTTTGGAAACTGGGCCACAAGGCGGTATTCCAACATGATAACGACCCCAAACACATCTCCAAGATGACCAATGCCTTGCTAAAGAAACTGAGAGTAAAGGTGATGGACTGGCCAAGCATGTCTCCAGACCTAAACTTTATTGAGCATCTGTGGGGCATCCTTAAACGGAATGTTTGTTGTTTGTGGACTATATAACGAAGAGCTCCCTGGTTCCATCAGTATGGATTTCCTCCTTACTTTTGCATCGTTGTTTCTTTCCTACCGGCTCTTTGTCTCTGAGGTAAGGGCAATCATGATCATGCCGGGAAGAATACAGTATTCCAGAGACATGTTACTGCATTTAAACACGGATAATGCAGCATTTGTGAGTGAGTCTGTGCCGCAACTGCCGGACTTTATTTTAAGAGATTTTCATGGACACAGCGATGAAAAGAGAGACAAGAGGAGGAAACGCGGAAAGCGTGGAGGCGTAACATTAAGCCTGAGGAGACGTCAGCTTAACAGCATTCCTCTTCCTTCCATTATTATGGGGAACGTACAATCCCTGAGAAATAAAGTGGATGAAATTCAAGGAAATGTACGATACGACACCATCACAGACTACCTCAGCTTCTGTGTGGACAAATCCGTTCCCACCAAGACCATACGGTGTTGCTCAAACAACAAACCCTGGATCAACCCTGAGATAAAAACACTTCTGAGAGAGAAGAAGAGGATCTTCAGGTCGGGGAACAGGGAGATGCTGAAGTCCGTACAGAGGGAGCTGAGGAGAAAGATCAGAGAAGGCAAGGACAGCTTCAGGAAGAAGATGGAGGACAAGCTGCAACAGAGCGACATCAGCGGGGTCTGGAGAAACCTTAAAACCATCTCTGGGCTCCAGAATACCTCCCCCCAGGCCACGGGGGGCAGGGAGTGGGCGAACAATCTGAATCTGTTTTTCAATAGGTTTGCCCAACCGCCCTCCCCCCTGACTACACAACAACCATTGCTGCCTCTAAAGACATCAAGTCCTGCTGCCCACTCCCCACTCCACCAACACCCCCCCACTCCCAACACACAGCCCCCCAACCTGACCCTGACCAAGACCCAGGTGAGGACGGAGCTGAGGAAGATCAAGGCGAGGAAGGCGTCGGGACCGGACGGCATCAGCGCATAGCTCCTCAAGTCCTGTGCAGACCAGCTGTGTGGGATTGTGGCGTACATCTTCAACCTGAGCCTGAAGCTGGGGAGGGTACCACAACTGTGGAAAACATCTTGTGTGGTACCTGTACCAAAAACTTCCCACCCCAAAGACCTGAACAGCTACAGACCGGTGGCCTTGACGTCCCACTTGATGAAGACCCTGGAGAGACTGCTCCTTGCTCACCTCCGCCCCCTGGTGGGACCAGCGATGGATCCACTCCAGTTCGCCTACCAGCATGGCATTGGGGTGGAGGATGCGGTGATCTTCCTCCTTCACCGTTCTCTGTCCCACTTGGAGAAACCCGGGAATGCGGTGAGGATCATGTTCTTTGACTTCTCCAGTACTTTCAACACCATCCAACCGATGATCCTGAAGGACAAGCTGCTGCGCGCAGGGGTGGACCAGTACCTGTCATCATGGATCCTGGACTACCTCACGAACCGGCCTCAGTTTGTGAGAACCCGGGACTGTGTGTCCGACACGATCATCGGTAGCACGGGGGCCCCCCAGGGAATGGTGTTGGCTCCCTTCCTGTTCACTCTTTATACTGCGGACTTCTCACACAACACAACACACTGCCATCTACAGAAGTTCTCTGATGACGCTGCGATCGTTGGCCTCATCTCCAATGGAGATGAAGCTGAGTACAGAGGGCTTATCCAGGACTTTGTGGACTGGTGCCATCGGAACTGCCTCCAGATCAACGCGAGGAAAACTAAGGAGCTGGTGGTGGACTGCCGCAGGCAAGGACAACCCCTCACAGCACCAGTAAATATACAGGGAACAGACATCGAGATGGTGACATCCTACAAGTACCTGGGTGTTCGTCTGAACAATAAACTAGACTGGTCACACA
The DNA here is from genome assembly GCA_020510985.1 of Pholidichthys leucotaenia. Classification (NCBI taxonomy): domain Eukaryota; kingdom Metazoa; phylum Chordata; class Actinopteri; order Cichliformes; family Pholidichthyidae; genus Pholidichthys; species Pholidichthys leucotaenia. Next base: position 335,301,386 of record CM035841.1, read on the forward strand.
ATACTGACGCACTCTACAAGAAGGGACAGCGCAGGCTGTTCCTACTGAGGAGACTCAGGTCTTTTGGTGTACAAGGGGTGCTGCTGAAGACGTTCTATGACACGGTGGTGGCATCAGCCATCACTTTTGGAGTGGTCTGCTGGGGCAGTGGCATTACCGCAGCCGATAGGAAGAGACTGAACAAACTAATCAAGAAAGCTAGCTCTGTCCTGGGGCAGCGCCTTGACCCGGTGGAGGAGATAGGAGAGAGAAGGACGGTGGCTAAACTGTCATCTCTGCTGGAGTCCGAGTTCCACCCTAAGGAGCTCATTTAGCAGCAGACTACATCATCCCAGGTGCACAAAACCAGAGGTTTCGCAGGTCCTTCCTACCAACGGCTGTCAGACTGTACAACCTAAGCAGTGCTGCTCGCAGAGATAGCAAAAAGACGTGACAACCTAATAGTTTTGAATGCAAAAGATGCAATAGACTTACACAATGGTCCTCTCCGGCATACAACTAGGAAAATACCGGTCGCTATGGAGGGTGAGAATATGTATGGGCACATAATCATACCATGTAGGATAACTAAGTAGACGGTTGTGCTGTTTCATCCCATCTAGCAACAATGCTCTGCAGTGTGTGTGTTTATATATTTACATATTTATTCCATCTAGCTACAATGCTCCGTACTGGGTGTGTTTATATATCTATATATTTATTCCATCTAGCTACAATGCTCCGCACTGTGTGTTTATATATTTACATATTATTCCATCTAGCTACAATGCTCCGCACTGTGTGTGTTTATATATTTACATATTTATTCCACCTAGCTGCAATGCTCCGTACTGTGGGTGTTTATATATCTACATATTTATTCCATCTAGCTACAATGCTCCGCACTGTGTGTTTATATACTCATATATTTATTCCATCCAGCTACAATGCTCTGCACTGTGTGTCTGTGTATATATAAGATAAGATAAGCCTTTATTAGTCCCACAACGGGGAAATTCCAGGATTGCAACAGCACAGGGATAGCAACACTTATCCTACACTTTATTACATGTACAGTTTATTTCTCTTATCTTATCATGTTTAATGTTGCAGCATTGTACCGAGACAAATTCCTAGTTTGTGTACTACATGAACAATGGCAATAAACCTGATTCTGATTCTGATTCTGATTCTGATTCTGAGCAACAATCAGAAGGCAAGAAAAAAAAACAAAACAAGCAAGAGCAGCTAATATACATATGTACATATTACTATAAAATATATATATACACACACACACACACAGACACACAGTGCAGAGCATTGTAGCTGGATGGAATAAATATATGAACACAGTGCAGAGCATTGTAGCTAGATGGAATAAATATGTAAATATATAAACACCCACAGTACGGAGCATTGCAGCTAGGTGGAATAAATATGCAAGTATATAAACACGCACAGTGCGGAGCAATGTAGCTAGATGGAATAATATGTAGATATATAAAAACACAGTGCGGAGCATTGTAGCTAGATGGAATAAATATATAAATATAAACACACCCAGTGCTGAGCATTGTAGCTAGATGGAATAAATATGTAAATATATAAACACACACAGTGCAGAGCACTGTTGCTAGATGGGATGAAACAGCATAACCGTCTACTTAGTTATCCTACATGGTATGATTATGTGCCCATACATATTCTAACCCTCCATAGCGACCGATATGTTCCTAGTTGTATGCCGGAGAGGACCATTGTGTAAGTCTATTGCATCTTTTGCATCCAAAAAACTATTAGTTTGTTACGTCTTTTTGCTATCTCTGCGAGCAGCCCTGCTTAGGTTGTACAGTCTGACAGCCGTTGGTAGGAAGGACCTACGAAACCTCTCGGTTGTGCACCTGGGATGATGTAGTCTGCTGCTAAATGAGCTCCTCAGTGCATCCAGTATGTCCTGCATAGGGTGGAACTCGGACTCCAGCAGAGATGACAGTTTAGCCACCGTCCTTCTCTCTCCTATCTCCTCCATCGGATCAAGGCGCTGCGCCAGGACAGAGCTAGCTTTCTTAATCAGTTTGTTCAGTCTCTTCCTATCGGCTGCAGTAATGCCACTGCCCCAGCAGACCACTCCAAAAGTGATGGCTGATGCCACCACCGTGTCATAGAATGACTTCAGCAGCGCCCCTTGTACACCAAAAGACCTGAGTCTCCTCAGCAGGAACAGCCTGCGCTGTCCCTTCTTGTAGAGTGCGTCAGTATTGTGTGACCAGTCTAGTTTATTGTTCAGATGAACACCCAGGTACTTATAGGATGTCACCATCTCGATGTCTGTTCCCTGTATATTTACTGGTGCTGTGAGGGGTTGCCCATGCCTGCGGCAGTCCACCACCAGCTTCTTAGTTTTCCTCGCGTTGATCTGGAGGCAGTTCCAATGGCACCAGTCCACGAAGTCCTGGATAAGCCCTCTGTACTCAGCTTCATCTCCATTGGAGATGAGACCAACGATCGCAGAGTCATCAGAGAACTTCTGTAGATGGCAGTGTGTTGTGTTGTGTGAGAAGTCCGCAGTATAAAGAGTGAACAGGAAGGGAGCCAGCACCGTTCCCTGGGGGGCCCCCGTGCTACTGATGATCGTGTCGGAAACACAGTCCCGGGTTCTCACAAACTGAGGCCGGTTCGTGAGGTAGTCCAGGATCCATGATGACAGGTGCTGGTCCACCCCTGCGCGCAGCAGCTTGTCCTTCAGGATCATCGGTTGGATGGTGTTGAAAGCACTGGAGAAGTCAAAGAACATGATCCTCACCATATTCCCGGGCTTCTCCAGGTGGGACAGAGAACGGTGAAGGAGGAAGATCACCGCATCCTCCACCCCAATGCCATGCTGGTAGGCGAACTGGAGTGGATCCATCGCTGGTTCCACCAGGGGGCGGAGATGAGCAAGGAGCAGTCTCTCCAGGGTCTTCATCAAGTGGGACGTCAAGGCCACCGGTCTGTAGCTGTTCAGGTCTTTGGGGTGGGAAGTTTTTGGTACAGGTACCACACAAGATGTTTTCCACAGCTGTGGTACCCTCCCCAGTTTCAGGCTCATGTTGAAGATATACGTCACAATCCCACACAGCTGGTCTGCACAGGACTTGAGGAGCTATGCGCTGATGCCGTCCGGTCCCGACGCCTTCCTCGCCTTGATCTTCCTCAGCTCCGTCCTCACCTGGGTCTTGGTCAGGGTCAGGATGGGGGGCTGTGTGTTGGGAGTGGGGGGGGTGTCGGTGGAGTGGGGAGTGGGCAGCAGGACTTGATTTCTTAGAGGCAGCAGTGGTTGTTGTGCAGACAGGGGGGAGGGCGGTTGGTCAAATCTATTGAAAAACAGATTCAGGTTGTTCGCCCACTCCCTGCCCCCCGTGGCCTGGGGGGAGGTATTCTGGAGCCCCGAGATGGTTTTGAGGTTTCTCCAGACCCCGCTGATGTCGCTCTGTTGCAGCTTGTCCTCCATCTTCTTCCTGAAGCTGTCCTTGCCTTCTCTGATCTTTCTCCTCAGCTCCCTCTGTACGGACTTCAGCATCTCCCTGTTCCCCGACCTGAAGATCCTCTTCTTCTCTCTCAGAAGTGTTTTTATCTCAGGGTTGATCCAGGGTTTGTTGTTTGAGTGACGCCGTATGGTCTTGGTGGGAACGGATTTGTCCACACAGAAGCTGAGGTAGCCCGTGAAGGTGTGAATGAGGCCATCGATGTCCTCACCATGTGGATCGCAGAGCTGCTTCCAGGCGGTGGCTTCAAAACAGTCCTTTAGAGTGTCCATTGTCTCCTCAGACCATAACTCCACAGTGTGCATGGCCGGAGGTTGTCTGTGCACTAGGGGTTTGTACACCGGCCGGAGATGAACCAAGTTGTGATCCGATCTCCCGAGTGGGGGGAGTGGTGATGAGGTGTACGCCTCCTTAGTGTTTGCGTAGAATAAATCCAGTGTTTTATTGTCTCTAGTGTGGCATGTGACATACTGGGTGAACGTGGGTAGAATGGGAGACAGTGAAACGTGGTTGAAATCGCCTGAGATGAGGAGAAGAGCATCTGGGTGTTCTGTCTGCAGCCTGCTGGTTACTGAATGGATGACGTCACGCGCTGTCCCAGCGTTCGCCGTCGGATTTGCATAAACAACAATGCAGATCACGTGTGAGTGTTCTCTCGGGAGATATGTAGGCCTCATGCTAACAGCTAGCAACTCAATGTCTTTGCTGCAGTGTCGTTGTTTAACAGTGATATGTCCCGGTCTGCACCAGTTGTTGTTAACATACATTATCACTCCACCGCCCCAAGCTTTGCCACTGTCCGGTGTTCGGTCAGCTCGTATCATGTGAAAACCCTCCAGCTCAATGTTAGCATCTGCTGCTAGTTCAGTTAGCCACGTCTCAGTAAACAAAAGGAGAGAGCACTCCCGGTAAGTGCTATCATAACGGGAGATAGCCGCTAGCTCATCTAACTTTCCCAGTATCGACCGTACATGTCCCATGACAACAGATGGAAGGGAGGGTCTGTACCTTATATTTTTTGTCCTCCGCCTTACTCCAGCCCGGCAGCCGCGACGCTTTCGCCTCAGTTCTCTCGGTATGTCGAGTTTTTCCAATGGGACCGGGTGGCGGTTAAATGCTAGCAGCTCTTCCCTGTTGTATCGTATCCTGCTATAAACAGTGGCTCCGTCCACCGGCTCAGGAGACATTTGGGACGATCTGTGTGTCCGTGATATAAGTGGGGATAAAAAAAAGACTGATCAAAAGAGAGAGGAAGGGAATCGAGCCGCTGTTGCAAAAGGCAGCCTACTCGTGTGGCGCCGAAAGAGTATATGACTCTATGTAGAGTATATGATATTACTATAACTATATATATATATATATATATATATAGTTATAGTAATATGTACATATGTATATTAGCTGCTCTTGCTTTTTTTTGTTTTTTTTCTTGCCTTCTGATTGTTGCTCTGAGTGTTGCTATCCCTGTGCTGTTGCAATCCTGGAATTTCCCCATTGTGGGACTAATAAAGGCTTATCTTATCTTCTATCAGAAGGACTTCAAGAACTGCTGTGTCATGGGTTACATGGAGACGTGGCTTACGGCGCATGACCAGGATGCGGACCTGTGGATTGACGGCTTTGGAGCCCCACTTCACTCGGATTGGCAGGAAGAGGTAACGGGAAAACGTCAGGGGGGCGGCTTGTGTTTATACATTAATAAACAGTACTGCACATCCGTCACGGTCAGAGAGCGCATCTGTACACCCGATGTGGAGCTTCTGTCCGTATCGCTACGCCCCTTTTATCTGCCCCGCGAGTTCCCCCAACTTTTCATAACGACTGTGTACATTCACCCGAGGGCAGATGCCGACTCCGCCTCCAGCACAGTCTTTGATGTAGTACAGCGGTTGCAGTCGATTTCCCCAGAGGCTCCAGACTTTATTCTTGGGGATTTTAACCATGTTTCTTTAAAGAAGACACTTAAAAACTTTTATCAGTATGTCTCCTGCCCAACCAGGTGAAAAAAGACATTGGACCTCTGCCATGGATCCATTGAGAGGGCCTATAAATCACTTCCCCTTCCTCCTTTAGGATCCTCAGATCACAACTGTGTACATTTGCTGCCCACATATAAAACTGCTCTGAGAAGAGAGAAGGTGAAGACCAGAGACATAGATATGTGGACAGAGGATTCAGTGCACTGCCTCCAGGAATGCTTTAACTGTACAGACTGGGAGGTGTTCACACTGTCCTGCGGGGATGATTTGGACTCTTTGGTGGACGTCACATGCTCATACATGGCTTTCTGTAGTGATATGATCGTTCCACGTAAACGTGTCAAAATATATCCCAACAACAAGCCATGGGTTACAAAATCAGTTAAAATCCTGCTTACAGAGGAAAGCACTTGCCTTTAAACAGGGGTCTGTTTCTGAGCTACAGGTTGCCACAAAAGAGCTGAAGTCCAAAATTTTAAGAGCAAAACAGAATTATAAATCAGAATTGGAAAGCAAGATGGAAACAAAGAAACTTGGTTCAGCCTGGGCCAGTATGAAAACTATTGCAGGCCTTCAGAGCACAGAGCGCAGTAATCGTGTGTTTTTAGATGGTTTTAACTCAGACACAGAGCTGGCTAATGCTGTTAATTGTTTTTATGGTCGTTTTGATTCCTCTAATTTTTAGCACAGAAACCCAAGATTTGAAACAGAAACTCAAAGACAATCAGCACTTTAATATTGAGGTGCAGGATATTAAAAGGGCGTTCTGTGCTGTAAAAGTGAACAAAAGTCAGGGCCCTGATAATATATGTGGGCGATTGGTAAAGTCCTGTGCACATGAATTGAGTCCTGCATTTCACTACATTTTCAATAAGTTCTTACAGACACAACATGTGCCGAAGATCTGGAAAGAAGCCGTGGTTGTCCCCGTTCCAAATTCCAGCTGTCCTAAAATGGTAAACGACTTTAGACCAGTTGCTTTGACTTCAATTTTAATGAAAATTTTTGAAAAACTGGTCAGATTTGAGGTCCTAAAGCAGACTGAGCATGCATTGGATCCTCTGCAGTTTGCCTATAGGCCTCACAGAGGAATAGAGGATGCCACTGTCAATCTGTTTAACACGCTTTTTAAACATCTGGATTTTAATGGGACACACGCCAGGCTTTTATTTGTGGACTTTTTTCCGACTTTAATACAATCCAACCTCATATTTTAGTTGAAAGGCTCCTGCAACAATTTGATTTGAGCAATAATCTGGTGGGTTGGATTCTAGATTTTTTAACCAACTGGTCACAGAGAGTAAGGGTCAATGGTACATTGTCTGACCAAAAGTGCTCTTCTACTGGCTCTCCTCAGGGGTGTGTGTTGTCACCACTACTCTTCATCCTGTACACAAACGTGTCGGAGCAGACATGACAATAGACACATTATAAAGTATGCTGATGACTCAGTTATTGTCAGTCTCCTCCAGGATGGTGAGAGTGGCCACGGCCCAGTAGTTGATGATTTTGTTCACTGGTGTGAAGATTCCTACCTGCAGCTGAATACAGCAAAAACTAAAGATATGATTATTGACTTCAGGAGGAAAACCACCAGGCACGAAGTCACCGTACTAAAAGGCCAGACCACTGAATGTGTACAATCCTACAAATATCTTGGGACGATTATTGATAGTAATTTAAACTTTGAAGAGAACTGTGAAAGGGTGTGCGAAAAGGGTCAGCAACATTTGCATTGTTTAAGGAAACTTGCACGCTTCCAAACTGACCGAACCATAATGACAATGTTTTATTGGGCTTTTATTGAATCTGTTTTATCCTTTTCTTTAGTGTCATGGTTTGGTCAGATAAAACTGAAACAGAGGAAATCCTTGGATCAGGCAGTTAGATGGTCCAGTCGTTTGCTTGGTGAGTCACAGCTGAGCCTGACATCCCTGTACACCAGACAGGTACAGAGGATTGCTACCTCCATTTTAAATGATGACTCCCACCCTTTGCGCTGCAACTTTCAGCTTCTTCCCTCAAGACAGAGGTTTGCTGTCCCAAAAAGTAGAACCCAGCGCTACAAAAACAGCTTTGTTCCTGCTGCTGTCAAAGAGTTGAACAAGATGTAACAATATATTGCACATAATTTAGTTATCCATTTATTAATTTCATTTTATATTTACTTATTTTTTGTAGGTTTTTTATTTGGGCTCTAAATCTTTTATTGGGTTTTAGACTTTTGAGTTTTTAACCTCTCTGACTAGTCTTTAACTCTTTAATATGACCCTTCTCTCTTATCTCTGGTTTTTCTCTCATCTCTTTGTCTTATATCCTGATTGTTGGAGCCTTGAGTATTTTTATCATGTTTATAGTCAGCGTCATGTGTGTCTGTGTTTGTGTTTATGTTGAATGTAATTGTGGTTTGTAAATATGGATGTCACCAGACTGCAAAACAAATCTACCTATGGGTACAAATAAAGTAACCTGAACCTGAACCTGAAGGTGGAGGAGCACAGGGTCTCTAACATCCACCAGCTCCGTGATGTCATCATGGAGGAGTGGAAGAGGATTCCGGTGGCAACCTGTGAAGCTCTAGTGAACTCCATGCCCAAGAGAATTAAAGCAGTGCTGGAAAATAATGGTGGCCACATAAAATATTGACACTTTGGGCACAATTTGGACATTTTCACTTAGGGGTGTACTCACTTTTGTTGCCAGCAGTTTAGACATTAATGGCTGTGTGTTGAGCTATCTTGAGAGGACAGCAAATTTACACTGTTATACAAGCTGTACGCTGACTACTTTATATTGTATCAAAGTGTCATATCTTCAGTGTTGTCCCATGAAAAGATATAATAAAATATTTACAAAAATATGAGGGGTGTACTCACTTTTGTGAGATACTGTGTGTATATACAGTATATATGTGTGTGTGTGTGTGTGTGTGTCACAAAAACAAAGAAAATTTACGAGTAAAAAGTTGCCAATTAACTGGAGAGAGACATGTTTATCAGAAAAATATAAACTTGTGTGTTAAGCCATAATTTTAGAAACCAGATGGTCAATGACAGAGTAGCTCATTCCAGCCTGATAAAATCACCCTAAGAGTGCTCAGATCTCCTGACCACTGGCCTAGATGCAGACCCATCTAGGATGTGCTTAAGGTCAAGGTTAATGGTCTAGGAAGAGTAACGGTGAAATCATAAATGCCCAGATCTCCTCACCTTTGACAATGGCCTTGACCTTACGTCATGTATAATATGAATAGGACTACACTGAAAAAAATTTAGAAAACCATTTGCTCACCTGTCCGAAGTTGACAGATGCGTGCTGGGCTGAGGCGGTGAAGATGACCACGGTCAGGTATTCTATCAGCTCTTCACGTGTTTTGAGTGATTTGGGAAACTCTACAGAGATTGATGCCACATAGAGTTGACAAAGTGAGCTTAGTCTTTAGAAAACCACTTAGTTCTTTTGCAAGCATTCCTGTGTGAAAGATCTTTGTGTGGTGCCCCCAGATAGGAAGTCATGGTGAAATGGAGGATGGGTATTACAACACCTGGGCTCAGACAGTGACACTGCCAGGCTCCTGTGGCTCCCTTTCCTCACCTTCAAACTATTCATCCATTCCTGTCATACCTGTCTCCTCCAGAAAACCCAACACTAATGAAATACTGAGGGGGAGAGAACAGTACTTCAGAGAAATACACAAAACAACATGGGTACTGTGTACTCACCGCAGTAATCGAAGTCTTGCATGCCAGAGATGCACACGTCTTTAACAAAGGCCTGGATTTCATCATCTCCCTGCACCATCTCATCACTGGTGTAGTAAATATGCACCACATCAGTCACAAAACTGCCAAGGAGAAAACAGACAGCTGTCACGTATAGAGAAAAATAAAAATGCAGCAACTTCTTTCTCTCACTTTAAAATTCTGATATTCAAACACACAAGACTAGAAATGCTCCCACATTATTTGTTGTTTTCACATTAATTAAAAAAGTCCACAAAAACTGCACATTGCTCCTGACCTCTTGATAGCCTCCCACACCTTGTAGCCATCATCCCTGTAGAAGTAGGTTGGCAGCTCCTCCTTGCTGTCCACACCACGGGACTTGATCATGTCAGGGAAGCACAGAGACCTGAAGGTCAGATTCTTCATGGCTTTCTGAACCAGCTGGACATGCCCACCTCCACCTGTTGCATTTGCCTTGATCAGGACAGAGAATCACATTTGTCTTGTTATTCATGAAGCTGGTAATTTTCCTCTAAGTGTCAAGGAACAACTGTAATATGGTTAAAAAAAATGTATCTCAGAATTTCACTCATAATCATATTTAGACTTAACATCCTCTGGGCAGGTCAAAGAATGAATGAGTTGAGTTTGGTACTGACACTGTTACACGGTTATTATTCTAGACACCAGCAGAACAGCCTTACCCAGCAGCCTTGTCCCCATTTCTATTTAATCTTTGATGCAAGAAGAACAAAAAAATATGCCTTATTTAAGAAAAAACTGAAATGAAATGCTTTAAAATGATTAAAAATATTGGCTACTGCCATCGGTGAATGTTGCCAGTAATCTGGTATCAGTCATGAAGTTGAAGGTTGGGCAATATCTGTGTTAAGTCAGTATATCAGGGCTTTCCAAGTCATAGTCATCCAAGTCATAGTCATATAATGTTGGTTACTACTTCAGGACATTTTTTGTGTTCTTCTGCCTTCTTCAAACGCACCTTATCAAAGATGCCACCCTCACAGATGAGCTGTTCTCTTGCTTTGGTGTTGATAGCGATGGTAAAGCGAACATGTGGGATGAGGAGCTGAAAGAAAGGAAGCAATTATTCTACTTATTTAGCAAAAACAGTGGATCCTGATAGCAGCCTGTGTTCAAACCTTATATGCAGGGTGAACTGCGGGAAGTTGCCTATACATGGCAATACCAAAGACCTCAGACATCAGGTGTGTCCTGAGCAGGTGTGTTATTGTTTGGTGATACTGAAAATCTGACGAACGGACCCAGATCTTTGCCAGCAGCCAGTCATACCCATCATCAGTGGGAAGGAAGATTGGATTGTCTTTGCCGGGAGTCTGGCCAAGCTGAAAAAGGAAAGGAGAGAGTAGTAGTTCAGTTGCACTGACATGTCAGCTGAGAAAGTGACAGTTTTTCCACTTGCTGCTGCTCAGCATCACTGTACCTGTATGGCTATGGGCTGGATGTTATTCAGAGTGTTCTTGTACAGCAGACCAATGGGAGCTGCCAAGTACTGCTGGGTGGATGGGTCTGTGGCGTTTGGAGGGATGCCTTCTAACACCTCGTAGTCGACAATGTAGATGTTACCTGCCTGGAGACACAACAAAAGTTTACATTTTACATCCATGGGAGATTTAAAGACCTGACTGCTTTTGACATTGAATAATCAAATTGTATTGATTTTATTAAATTGTTTTTCCTCTCAGAAACTGAGAAAAAAAATAAGAGATTCACAGCGACAGACACAATTTTTAATTTTTACCTTGATCTCCTCTTCCAAAGTCATCGCCCTCTCCAGACTGCCAGAAACCATCTCATTAGTGACAGGAAACTTGGTGGGCAGTATGGTGCATTTTTTCATTACCACAGGGTTACAGCCATTCAAAAACTGATAGCCAAACAGGAAGTCCTCTTTCCAGTTATTCATAACATACTCTGTATATAACAGGATCACATGATATGCTATGATGTGCTATAATATGACAAAATATAATATGATGCAATATGATGGTAGTAAGCTCACCTGAGTTTGTGTTTTTTATTGTCACAAAGATTTTCTGAAAGTCATCAAAGTCATCCCAGGATACCTGGGACATGTCCAGTAAGTGGTTCAGAAACAGGTTCTGTATTCTGGAAAATTATCATATGATCATATTCATAATACTTCTTATACAGTATATATATAACAGCAAGAGCACTCAGAGGTGAGTGCAGTATCCCCCACCTCTGTTTTGTCACTGAAGGAGGCCAGTTTTTGACTTTTCCGTACAATTATTGAAGCAGAACCAAATTATAATAAGCCTGTCATCCATGAATATGCAATAAATCCATAGTCACAGTTCAGAGTCACAGGATGAACCTTTGTACCAACTTTGGTGACCCTTTTTTACTTGTTCTATAGTAAAAGGGCATGGGGCATTTGACCTTTTTTTTTTTTGTACTTATTTTGTACCCGTAGGTACATTTGTTTTGCAGTCTGGTGACAAGCCACCAGCTGCCGGTCGCTGCGTGCGCAAGCGCCCCCTAACTCCCTAACCTGCATGTTTTTGGCATGTGGGAGGAAACCGGAGAAATCCCGGAGTAAACCCACGCAAACACGGGGAGAACATGCAAACTCTACACAGATCACTGTTGGCCGGGGGCAGGGATCGAACCCACGATCTCACAGTCCCCGCGATCCCCCGGCCGAGGGTAAAACTGTGCTGCCACAGTGCTAACCACTGCGCCACCGTGCAGCCCAAACTCCCACAAACATCATTTGATCAGAGCCAAATTGTAATATGCACATCATCAGTGTATATCAAACCCTGGTGCCAACTTTCAAAGGAGGAGTTGATTTCACACAAGTGGGACAGATGGACAGACATGGATGAATGGACAGATGGACGGACTGCCCCATGACATAATCCACCTTTCGTCTTTGACCGGCAGGGGATAAAAAAGAAACATGAAATTAGGTGTCTTTTTGCATTTAAAATATATTCTGGAAATGATTACACTTTTCTATATGTAGGGTGCATAATTAGAAATAGAGGTGGGTAGTGACTAGTTGCATTCATCAATGTATATGTAAGTTTTTCAGAAAACTTAATTTCACTTCATAATCTTATTCTATGTTACTTTTTATTCTTATTGAGTACATTTATAAAGAAAAAAATGGTACTTTTAATGAAGTGCATTTGGTCATACCTTTAAATTACTTGTGAATTCACAAATTTGAATTTGGTGTAATTCTTGTTTTCCTCTCATCAGATCTGAAGTCATTCTTCCTCCATTCTGGCTCCAAAAATATTTGTTACTGTTTCTTTATGTAATTATGTCAGGCGTACGATGAATCACCGCCAGTGAAAATATTCTTCGATACAGCACACACTCTTGTGTACTATTGCTTTTATACAACATTTCCACAAGCACATTTTATTAAATGGCAGCAATACTGGACCACATATTAGGATTTGTTTGTTTAACCAGTTATTTTGCACAGCTGAGAAAAAAATAGTCCCTTCTTAATGTAGTCACTAACTGTTGCTGAACATCTCAATCAGCATGAAGACGTCTGTTGTCATTTCACACACATGTAAAAAAAAATTAAATATTATCACGTGCAAAAGTCAGTGTTTATAATACATATCGATCACCTGTTGAGTCGGTACTGCAGAAGGGCCGAGATCGAAAAGTGGCCAATGCCGGTGGCTAGTTAGTATGCTAGCGATTTGGCTTTGGGACACTTTGCTTGCTTTTTCTTGGCGTTTTCAGATGAAATGAAGAGTCCATCACCACAAAGGTATTGTGGTTTGTTAATTGAGGCAATAAATCCAACTCTAGCCTTGCCTGTTTATTTTTAAACAGATGACAAATAGCTTAATGATGTTTACAAAGTTAGATAAACTGAATAAAGGGTTTTTGTTTTTTTTTAAAGGATGGTACTTCCGGGTCACCCCAGTGATTTTTCAAACAGCGATTCACTGTGGAAATTAAGGTGTCCAACAGTATTGCAATTCTCATATGAAGTCAACGATAGATTAGACACTAAATAATGATTAGTAATTAAAGGTTACTAGAACACCTCTGAAGCGGAGTGATACATATCCAGTGAATCACTGGAGTGCAATTATTGTGGAATATAGTAACTCCTGGAATCCCTATTGTCCAATCAAACTGCTCGGTCACAACTAACTGTTGTATAATGGAGATTATTTCAGAATGCACTTGTGGCTAGATTATATTTTATTTTCCTCAGACTAATATATAGAGGGAAAAAAGCACTGACTGGTACAAATTTAAAAGGAAAAGGTTTCAACTTGTGAAAAACATTGCACATTTATGAGAAAGAAGTAACAAATTTATCAGAAAGTTGCAAATTTTTAAGACAAAAAATTTTAAAGTAACAAATTTATGAGAAAAGCATCACAAATTGAAAAGAAAAATATTGGCGCAAATTGGCAAGAGTAAGGTCATTGCTCATTGCTCAGGTAACTTTTTTATCCCCCATCATGGAAGACCAAAGGGGGATTATGTTATGACAATGCCTGTCTGTCTGTCTGTCAATCCTGTCTTGTGAAATCAGTTCCTCCTACAGTTTTGCTCCAATTTTTTTCAAATTTGGTACCAGGGTTTGATATACACTGATGGTGTGCATGGTGCTGTTTTTCTTTTAATATCTTCTTGCTTGCCTCAGGGACTACAGATGGAAATTAATGAGAACACTATAATCTGGTACAGTGCATCTTCACCATGTGTTTAATGTTTTGGGGTTTTTTTCTGTACATGGTCCCTGTCAAATAAACCCATCTATCCATCTTCTACCGCTTAATCCTTTTTGGGTCGCGGGGGGGGGGGGGGGTTTGATGGAGCCTATCCCAGCATCTTTGGACGAGAGGCAGGGTACACCCTAGACAGATCGCCAGTCTATCGCAGCGCCAACACAGAGAGACAGACAGACAACCATTTACTCTCACATTCATACCCAAGGACAATTTAGAATCCCCAGTTGATCCCAATTAACCAAACCTGCATGTCTTTGGCCTGTGGGAGGAAACCGTAGTACCCGGAGTAAACCCATGCAGACAAGGGGAGAACATGCAAATAAACAATAACTATGGTGGGTCTAACCTAACAATACATACTAAAAGCATTTTTATGGCATTAAATACATTTATGAGTTTTCTTCCCCTCCATCAAAGGTGCAGCATTTCATGCAAAGCCCCTGTATGCCTACATATGTTATAGACTGTATTTTCTTTAATTTACTGGTTCACGTTGCATGAATGCAAATGTCTCTGGTGACAGACACACGCTGACATCTGGTCATCAAAGCTTTACACAAGAAAAAAAAAAAAACAGCACTCAGATTAAAGCACAGCTATCCCTTGTGGCCCTTGGGGTCCTGTACTGAGGGGCACCTTCAGCATTGTGGAAACACTTACGCGTTAGCAAAGTTCAGGTTGAAGTCGATCCCCTTGTCACTGTCAAACTGGACGTCTCGGGGCAGGTCCTTGTATTTTTTGGCATCTATGCTCATGGGAAAGCCTGGCTGCCACTCGGTCCATCTACAGCGGAGAAAATAAGTAATTGTACATGTCAACATTTTTCTCATTAAACATATTTCTGACGGAGCCACTGACCTGAGATTTTCACCAGTTATCAGTAACAACCCAAGTAATCCATACATACAAAGAAATCAAGGCACTGTGTTCACAAAACAAGTTATATATAATAAAGTGGAATGACACAGCGAATAAGTATTAAACATGCTTGGTGAAAATCATTTAATATTTAGTAGAAAAGTCTTTGTTGATAAATAACAGCTGTCAGACACATCCTGTGTGGAGAAACTAGGCGCAGGCATTGCTCAGAAGTGATTTTAGACCATTCTTCCATACAAACTATCTTCAAATCTCCATAGATTTTCAGTTGGATTCAGGTCAGGTGACTGACTGGGGCATTCTAGCAGTTTTATTTTCTTTGTCTGGAGCCAGTTGAGAGTTTCTTTGGCTGTGTGTTTAGGATCATTGTCTTGCTGAAATGTCCACCCTCGTTTCATCTTCAGCATCTTGGCAGATGGCAACAGGTTCTTATCAAGGATGTCTCTGTACATTTGTCCATTCATCTTCCCTTAATTTATATGAAGTCTCCCTGTATCATGTGCTGAAAAACACCCCCACACCATGATGCTCCCACCGCCAAACTTCACTGTTGGTATGGTGTTTTGGGGGTGATATGCAGTGCCATTTCTCCTCCAAACATGCTGTGTGTTGTGGCATCCAAAAAGTTCAATTTTGGTCTCATCTGACCAGACTATGTTCTCCCGGTATTTTAACAAGCTTCAATATGCTTTTTCTTCAGCAATGGAGTCTTACGAGGTGAGTGGGCTCTTGCATAACTCTTCTGATAATTCTTTTTACTCCTCTGTCAGAAGTCTTGCGAGGAGCTCCTGGTCATGTCTGGTTTATGGTAAAATGATGTTCTTTTCACTTCCGAATGATGGCTCCAACAGTGCTCACTGCAACATTCAGCAGTTTAGAAATGTGCCTGTAACCAATGCCACCATTATGTTTTGCAACAATAAGGTTGCAAAGATCTAGAGCAAGGGTGTCAAACTTATTTTAGCTCGGGAGCCACATACTGCCAGATTTAATGTCAACGTGGCCGGACCAGTAAAATAATAGCAAAACAACCTAATGGCAACTCAGATTTCATTGTTTTAGTACGAAGAAGTAGAAGTACATTATGAAATGGTTGCATTTATTGAACCATTGATTTTATTTTGTTTTTACAAAACATGAACAACCTGAACGATGACTCTTCATCAAAGTATGAACAACCTGATTTTTTTTCTTTTCTGCTGTGTTTTGAACTGAAGCTGCTGATGAACAATATCTTAATCACGATAAAAACAAATGCCATTTAAGGAACCAGATATTGTATTGCTGCCATTTACGTATTGTTTAGTCCTGGAACTTGTTTGTATTTTGAACAATGACCCCAGTTACATGGTCACAATAAACCAGTTACTGGCAATAAACTGATAATGCCAATAATCAATTTTCTCGTGTTTACATGCACTGAGTGACTAGATTACTGGAGGATAAACCACTTGAGTTAATGACCCTGGTTGCATGGCCTATATCGGATTGTTCTGTTTACATGGCCACTTGAATAATCAGATAACTCCAGAAATCCAGTCATAACTGGTTTATTTGTGTACATGTAAACATGGTAGGCCATGTTTAGGTATAATAAAATATATTTAAGAATTATGATGCATTTTTAACCCAAAACAAACTTCGTCTAGGATTAAAAGCAATTAAAATAATGCAGTCTTAAGGTTATATGTAAAATACATGGATTTACTGGATATATACATGTAGACACTGTGTAAATATATATTCTATGTGTGAATAATGTACTATGTACTCCTTTTGTATTGCACTAGGAATTTTTACAATAAACTTTTGTGCCTTTTGCAGATATGTCTCCACTTTTGTTTATATTTTATTTGTAAAGGTTACCAAGGTTTAATAAATTAAATGCTAAAAGACTGGAAAAACTGTCTAAATAATCCAGCAGTTTGAAAAATCACTTTTGGTTTGGTCTAAGTCTGTCAACAGAATTATGAACCATAAAGTAGTTTGTGTTAAAACATGTTAAATCCCATTAAACCCTAACTCATTATTAGGAAATACAGATGCTAATATGGCCCAGAATTCCTCCATATACTGGTACTATCACTAAAGTGTGCAGTGTCTTCTGCATTGGCACATCCAACAATACAGTCTTCAATAAATAAAATATTTGTTTTTGGTTACTTTTTCTTTAAAATGAGCTATTATTTTCAACGTCATTAATAAATGTTTGGTATGTACTGTTGACTCTTCCTACTGGTGTCTTAACAGACAAATAGAAAATCATGATGCAAACACTTAAGTCACTAAATTGTTTATTACAATCACCAGCAAAATCCAGATTATTTAGAATATGCAAAATTCAAACTTTAAACTGTAAAAAAAAAATCAGAATGGGTCGCACACGCCAGCCACACACGCTGACTCCTTGTCTTCGCAGGGTGGCCCAGCACACCAAGGAACGCTTGATTGAAGGCAGCATTCCGAGCCATCTCCTCCCTTCACCAGGTAGTTTCATGGGATCCAGATCAAGTGGACCCCTGACCAAATGAGCACTCCCAAGTGGACCCCAGGATCCAATCTGTACATGTACAAGTACATTCTCAATCCAATGATTTGTAAACGTGAAGAAGGAGAACAACAACAAGAATTTGTTGGAAAGACTTTTCCCGATCACCAAGAAGTGTAAAAAATATATGTATGTAAGATGACAACTAAGCTGACCCGGAGAAGGTTTTGGCTCTGTTTCTGCTTTCAAAAGACTTTTCTTCTCCACCGCTGCTGCTCGTTACCACTGGCTGCCCCCAGATGAAAACCACAGAATAGGTTTGTGGGACTATAATGTTCTGAATGAGGCTTTAGAAAGCTCTGAATCAGTTTGTAAATCACTGGATTGAAAATGTACTTGGACATGTACAGATTGGACCCCGGGGTCCACTTGGAGTGCTCACATGGGGTGCTCACTTGGTCAGGGGTCCACTTGACCTGTTCCCATTTCACGATCTCTTGCCTCACTGAGAAGCAACTGGATGTGCTGCTGGTCCCAGTTCAGCAGATCTTCAGCCTGTGGTGGGACTCTAGAGTGAAAATACACACACAACTTAAGTATATGCACAGCACAAAAGTGCAACATGTGAAAAACTACTTTTTAACCAGGATTAACACTAGCTTATTTCGTCAGATGTTGTCAACACACGTGCAAAATACAAGCAGAGCACGGAGTTAGCGTTGATGGCTAACTAGCTAGCTCATTGTCTGCATACAGGAGACAATGGTGTTGTTTGTTCAAAGTGAGCTTTCCGCCACTGGGCTAAATAAAGGCAAAGATGCGTAATATCTCATCACTCACCATCCTCTATCACTGTTTTCAACAATGATGATGCCGTGGTGAGGTTGACGCCACTCTGCCTCCCATCTGCCTTCGCCAGTCAGTGGCTGTGAATTCTTTTCAGGTTGCTCTGTCCAGCTCCCTCTGGATTTCTTTAGTTAGCTACCAAGCACAGAAAAGTCTGCACCTCATCGTTGGACCATGGTGTTCATTTGTGTGTAGCCATGTATCTCGTTGATTACACTCACTCACACTTGCTGTTGGTGATTTGATTGTTCGTTGCCGTCCAAAATGGCGCAGTAAACAAAAGACACGTGACCCGTGTGACGTCGGTGCAACCCCTCTATAAAGGCAACAGTGTTCTTAGTAAGCAGCCTCGGCATCCTTACATTTGGTAACTGCATGTTTAAAGTGAACTTACCTGTACATTTTCCTCCTGTTTTCCAGCTCTTTTTGCCTTTGCTCCTTCATTAGGCTGGTCTTATCATCCTGAGGCAGACGTGCTACAACAGATACAAGACAAAGAAAAGAGATGGACTTGAGGAGCTCAGCTATTGTTTTTGTTCCCTCTGAAGGGAACTGATGGACAAGATAAGAGAAGCAGTTAGTTTGGTGAACAAACAAATGAGCTGATGGGTACCTCGTCCATCCCGCAACACCACTTCTTTTTCGTCCACCAGCCAGCGGAAGCAGGGGAAGTCCACGTTCTCCCCAGAGGGGGTGGTGACTGTGATGTACCTGCAGTTCCAGTCATCACGCATCTGGTGTCTCTTCTCGAGCTTCACCAGCAAAATGTCACCTAGGTTCTGCTCAACAGTCACGTCATAGGATCCGATCTGCAAAATTTAGTCAGCAGCTACAGAGTTACGAAAACTGAAAGCTGGAAATGTATTATGATGTACTAGCTGTCAAACAATATTCTTATTTTTTTGTTGAGATTTACTAAAGGGCACAGGGCAAAATTAGCGGTGGAAAGGCGTGGACTATGTTAATTTTGCGCCTGGCCTCATTGTGCATGCATTTGTGGGAGTTGTCATGTCAACACGCAAATTTGGGGGAGTGGAGTATTTAAATGACTGGTGCAAGGTGATTTACTAAGGTTTGCGGCTGTCAGTCTTCTGCTAAATGCGCCAGGATTTAACGTGTAAAAAAAGCTTGTCCTAATTCATCTGCGCCTGATATGATCGCGATCATTGGTGCCAGGAGACACCGGCAAGAACCAAGGGTGCCTGGCAGAAGTTTCTCTCCGCAGGTGACTTCATTTGGCATGACAGAAGAACAGATTATATGAATATCAACGTTCTCACAGAGATCGGTGTTATGCTGAACTGGACATCTGTCGGCAGTTTTTTTTTAATTTCATTTGTTGATACTGTATATAGCTTACTACATGAATTTGTATCCATAAAATAGGATACAATAGGAGCCCTTATACCCGCAGTGGACATACAGATGTGTCAGCCGATAGTGACTCTTTTTTTCTTTTCTGCAGAGGTTAGACTGAGATCTGGAGTTTCCCTATCAGCTCTCCCTGTCTGTTGAAGCAAAATCTTCCACGTTGCCAATTTTCTTCTTTTTTTTTCTATCCATATTTCTGTATTTACAGTATTTCTTTTTTTTGTGCATTAAACGGTAATTCAGTTCCCTCTTCTCTCTATTTCTCTCTCCCAGTTCAGGATACACAATATGGAAAACAACGATGAGATTATTAACAAAAAGAGCACACAGATCCATAAAAATGTCCCCCGGAATTGCAACACCATAACTCAATGGCATTTATAAAAAGTTGTGAACTGGGAGACCTGCAGATTTTGTTCAAACAAAGTTATTCACATAATAAAATCCCAGAGTCTCCATCAGACTATCTTGATCATTCTAGTGTTAATAAAATAAACACGTTGGTGAAATAATGAATTTATTCATGAGTAGTCCTTAATTTATACATATTAAACAAAGGAGTCTGCCATGTGAAGTGAAAATCAAAACTTTGATATATGATGAGCAAATATAAACTATTTTACTGGGATTTGTGCTTAAACAAAAGCTTAAAAAAGCTTTAAAAAACGATTATGCTCCTCCACAGTGGCTGTGCCTGTGCACAATTTTGTGTGTTCTGGGTGGATGGGCGGTCATTATTGAAATGAAGTGACTATGTCTGTGTTCATAATTTTGCGTGTTGTTAGTAGATTACTGGCAAAAATTGGCCACTCCCTGAGGTAGTCTAATTTGCACACTTGCTAATTTGCACTTAGTAAATCTGCCCCATAGAAGAAAGACAAAAAAGTACAATCTTCTTTGATATATGAATACTTTTATGTGTAGCTAAATATGTCAGGATGTCAGAAACTACAGTGAAATTCAAATTTGCTATAACCCACTGACTGTCCAATAAATTAAAAGCAATAATACAGTAAATAAAAATAAGTAAAATTCCACATTACTTTAAAGGTAACTACATATAAGTTAAAAATAGATTCATATACAAAACCATGTAAAAATTTTGCAATTAATTAAGAGTTTATGAGCCTTATAGCTTGTAGAAAGAAACTCCTTCTTAGTCTCCCAGTCTTTGCTCTGAGGCAGCGAATTCATCTGCCAGAGGGCAGCCACTGAAACAAAATGTGATTAGGGTGATGTAAGTCTTTCATAATTCCCTGTGCTTTGGATCGACACCGCTTGGTGTAGATGTCCTCAAGAGATGGCAGCCTAGTCTTTATAATACACTCTGCACACTTTATAACCCTTTGCAGGGCTTTCTTGTCCTGTGAAGAGCAATTGCCAAACCAAGCAGTAATGCACTCGGACGCAACTGTTGTAGAAGGCCTTATGTAGTGCTGAGCAGATGTTAAATTTTCTCAGCCGCCTTAGATGGAACAGGTGCTGCCTTGCTTTCTTCACCATTGTGGTGGTATGTATACTCCAAGTCAAGTCCTCAGAGATGTGCACGCCCAGATACTTATTTTATTTTTATTTTACTTTATAATCCTTTATTAGTCCCACAATGGGGAAATTACAGAGCATCCACCTGGATGGATGAGGCAGCCATGATGCGGTGCCAACCTTCACCATTCACGCACACACATTCACACCGAGGGCCACTTTAGAATCTCCAGTGTACCTAACCTGCATGTTTTTGGCCTGTGGGAGGAAACTGGAGTACCCAGAGCAAACCCACACAGACACGGGAAAAACATACAAACTCCACACAGAAAGGTCACTAATGGTCAGGGGTGGAATTGATCCCGTGACCTTCTTACTGTGCTACCACAGTGCTAACCACTGTTCCATCAAGCTGCCTCGGTGGTGCGTATATCTGTTTACTATCTCCACCAGCAACCCATTAACCTCAAGTGGTGCACACTGACCCCTCCGCCCCTCCCATCTGAAATCTACCAACATCTACTTAGTCTCAGAGACACTGAAGTCCAGATTGTTGTTTTTACACCATGCAGACGACTCTTTTACCTCACTGCAGTAAGCAGCCCTACTACCACTGTGTCATCTGCAAACTTCACTATTGAGTTGGTGCTGTGGGTGGCTATGCAGTTATGTGTGTACAAGGTAAAGAGCAAAGGGCTAAGCACACACCCTTGAGGGGCACCGATTCCTAAGCTTAATGTCCAGTTTATGAGGGACTGTGTTGTTAAAGGCAGAACTGCAATCAATAAACAGCGGACGCACATAATTCCCCTTACCAATGTCAAGGTACGAGAGGACAGTATGAAGTATTTGAGAGATAGCATCATCTGTGCTCCTGTTTGGATGGTAGGCAAACTGCAGAGGATCCAAGGTGCTTGGTAGTGATGAACAGATCCATTTTTAACAAGTTTTTCCAAAACATTTCATCACAGTAGATGTTAACGCGACAGGACGACAGTCATTTAAACATGTAGGATTATTTTTTTTCTTAGGGACTGGGATAATAATGGACTTTTTAAAACAGGAGGGAACAATGGAACTAGCCAAGGATATGTTGAATATATAAGTGAAGATCGATGTAAGCTGATGTGCACAGCACTTCAGGACTCTGCCTGGAATTTGGCAGCTTTCCTGATGTTCACTTTCCTTAAGGCTTCATTCACCTCCTGCTCTGTTACAGTTAATGGACAGTAACCTCCTGGGTCCTTGTCAGCAGTGATGTCAGCAACAGTGATACAGGTCCCCGTATTGCTGGTGTCAAAGCATGCATAGAAGTTATTTAAATCCTCGACCAGAGAGCAGTCTACTTTCGAGGAGGAGCTGATCTGCTGCCTTCTGCAATCTGTAATGGTTTTATGTTCTTCCCTGTACTTATGCCATTAGTTCTTTTATTGTCTAGTGTTTATCTCTCTTGGTGTTTGTATTCCTTCTGTTTGTTTTTGTCTGCCCAGGTGGGTATTGCATAAAATTAGATTTAAGAAAGCCAGGATAATTGAAACATTGTGGCTTGACATAGTTGGACCTGCATATCCTGGATTATTCAGTTGCACCGTTGTCAAGCCAGGATGAGAAGAGGAAGCTATGTCCAGCCAGGTGTAGATAGTTGGGATAAGTGCACATTCACGGCAAACTTAAATAGACCACACAATTGATCACAGAATAACTGATCCTACTGCAGATAAGACAGTAGACAAACACGAGCAGCATATTTCTGACCAGCAGAACAGCAACTTCTTATTGCAACCTATGAGGAGGTGAAGCATATAATATCTTAAAAAGGGAAAATGGCTGCTGTAAATAAAGAAAAAGAGAGAAATATTGTAGCATTCTGTGGGAATGCAACCGCAAAGCTGATGGGAAATGTTTAATGTCTAAAAGTGAGTATGTTCTCTTTAAGCAAACTGTGAACACAAGTTGCATGGTCAATTACTGTGCTAAAGTTTCTTGGTTGAGATATTTTTTGTTGCAGTTTTTGTCGACACCACCAGTGTGAGCACTGTTGTGGGGAGAACATGTCTTCTCCTTTCCTTTGTTGTACTACTGAAAGGAGAGAATAAAGTTAGATGAAGATGGATGCTGTTTTAGTATACTGCTCAAAAAAATTAAAGGAACACTTTTTAATCTGAGTAAGCTGGACTAGCCTGCCACAATTTCTTCACTTTAAGTTTTGGAGTGTTTTCATTTCCATCAAAAGACATGGCATCTTTTCATTCTTAACACATTATCCAGTCCATGTCAGTGTAGATATCCAGCTTATTTTTTCACATTGAAATCTGATGTGTTTTCAAAGTGTTCCTTTAATTTTTGTGAGCAGTATATTTTAGTATTGAAGTTGTATTTTTTTAATCTGTCCTTCATAAAGAACAAACATGTCCAAAAAAGGATGTGGCATATGTGCTGACTGACTTTTTCTTACCTGCAGTATCTGGTAACAGTTAACTTTCATGAGCCATGAGATGATGATGATGATGCTGTGAGTTCTCTAATTAAAATCATAATCAAAGGATGTCCTGTCAGAACTGTTAATATAAGTTCTACTAAATATGGTGGGGGAAGGCATATTTGCAAGAGTCAAGTGCACATTTGCAGATGAAGAGACTGCTGATGGACTCAAGAAATCTTGAGATGTCTCTATCCAATGCACTTACAGACAAATACTGTATGGCAGAAGCCAGAAAAAGATTGAAAGAGAGAAAGTTTTTAGATCTGGATTTAGAAATGGAAATAAAAGGCAAGATACTGAGAAAACTGGACCTGGAGATCTAGAAACTGGAAATGTAACTGAATATCTCATTACACACTGTAACCATGTCTGTAAAATTATATACATGTATTATATTCATCTTATTTTTCCTTTCCAGCTTCAAGGTGACAAGTACACTATCCAGTACACTATTCTATAGAGCCAGTTTAAGTGAAACTAACCTGTAATCTGCAAAGATAATGTGCTGTGACAGTAATGTTACATAAAATGCACTTACACAGGAACGTCACCAGACATTCATGATATCAATAAGGACCCCAGGGTAACTTCTAAGCAACTGAAGGCCTCTCTTGCATTGGCTAATGTTAATGTTCATGAGTCCACCATCAGGAGAACACTGAACAACAACGGTGTGCATTGCAGGGTTGCAAGGAGAAAGCCACTCCTCTCCAAAAAGAACATTGCTGCTCATCTGCAATTTGCCAAAGATCACATGGACAAGCCTGAAGGCTTCTGGAAAAATGTCTTGTGGACAGTTGAGACAAAAATAGAACTTTTTGGTTTGAATTTGAAGCATTATGTTTGGAGAAAGGAAGACACTGAATTCCAGCATAAGAACATTATCCCATCTGTAAAACATGGTGGTAGTATCATGGTTTGGGCCTGTTTTGCTGCATCTGTTCCAGGACAGCTTGCCATCATTGATGGAACAATGAATTCTGAATTACACCAGCAAATAATAAAGGAAAATGGCAGGACATCTGTCCATGAACTGAATTTCAAGAGAGAGTGGGTCATGCAGCAAGACAACAATCCTAAGCACACAAGTTGTTCTACCAAAGAGTGGTTTAAGAAGAATAAAGTTAATGTTTTGGAATGGCTCAGTCAATGTCCTGACCTTAATCCAATTGAGATGTTGTGGAAGGACCTGATCTGAGCAGTTGGTGCGAGGAAGCTCATCAACATCCCAGAGTTGAAGCTGTTCTGTACGGAGGAATGGGCTAAAATTCCTCTGTGCAATTCAAGCTTTTGTGATATTGCAGAAGGACCATATTTTTCAGTGTGAATGGTTCCCATATTAACTGAAAAACCTTTGCAATTATGTATTAAATTTTGACTTAATTAAAAATCCATAATGATAATCTGCTGATATTTTTCATTAAAATATACTTTCATGTTAATATACAGTAAGCCAACCTTATAATTTCTGTTGTAACTTTTGCCCTGTTTTAACAATCATTCTGTTTATCTGCAGTCATGTATGTCAGAGAGTGGGGGCCAGTACAGGCCCCTGCTGTCAGAGCAGAGGGCCACATCACTTTGGAACAGAACCAGTCACCTGGCACCAGTGAGAGCCAAACCCTGAAAAACTTTGCAAAGATCTGAAATGAATGCCTGCTGATATTTTTCATTAAAACATTTTTTCGTGTTCATAAAACCTTTTGATAACTTAATTTCCATTGTAACTTTATTTTACAATTACAGTCTTTTCATCAGCAGTCATTCAAGTCACAGAACACTTACCGAGCCGCTGTCAAAATCATTACCCTGAGGATTATTCAGCAGTGTCTTCTGGCTACTGTGCTCTGTGCCCACCAGCGTGATGTAGATGTAGTCATCTGTCCCAGAAAACCATTGATTCCATGTGGTAATGGTTACTGTGTAAGAAGGCATGGCGCAAGATGGAGAGGAGTCCAAAAATATTTAAACACCACCAAGAACTAAGAAATATGCAGAAATCTAATTCAGCTACAACCCAATAAAGGTACACTAATTAGCAGAGATACGTTCCCCTTGTGTTGTCTCTACAACCTCTGTATCAGTCTGAACTAGATATATACTCCTGCTGCTAGTTAAATATGAAGTCACCAATCAAAAAATCCTTGACAAGCCAGAGCTTGTGACAAAGTACTTAAACTGGTGGAACTGTTAGACCCTAAAGGCCTGGAATGGTTGGACCCTAAAGACCGATACATACTTTGCAAGAACCAGGGGCGGTTCTGACTTGTGCAATGCCCTGGGCGGACCGTCTCCCTGCTGCCATTCTAAAGACTGAGCTTTCTTATTTTCCTTGATACAGAGTTGTCAATGACATCATCATATGAAAATTGCTTAGCAGTGGTGTGGTTAATACTGGTGAGTGCAAGACCAGTAGAGAGGTTCTTCATCAGTCAATATCATGGTTTATAATTTAAATTTAAAAACTATTATCATAATAATCAGTATTAAATCAGAACAGTTTGACATGTTTCACTCTGCTTGTAATGAATGTTGAGAATGCTTACTGAATTATCTTGCAAAAAGACATTAACTTCAAAAACTACTTTATTGGAATAGTTTTTCTATGCAATATTTCTGTTTAGCTTGTTACAGCTTACAAAGAATAACTATTAAAAACCACAGTCAATAAAAAAATTAACCCACTCATTCATCCACCCAAGGCCAGACCTAGCCCCAGGTGGGGCTGGGTCTGGCCTTGGCCCCCTGGTGCTGGGTGGGGGCTGCTCCCCCTCTGGGTCGGGGTTGGGTGGGCGCCAGTAGAGTGGGCCGGCCCCGGCGCGTCCCTGCATGGCGGGGTCATGCCCTCCCCAGGGCCCTGGCGGCACTTGGGGAACTGGTGCCTGCATCCCAGGGGGTTTTCCCCCCGTTCTTTGGGGCCTATGGGTGTGGGTATGCATGTGTACATGTGTGTGCGTGTGTATGTGTGTGTGCATGCATGTGTGCATGCGCGAGTGTGTGTACACATGCATAAGTGCAGATGTGCGTGAGTATGAGTGTGTGTGAGTTTGCGTGTATGTGTGTGGGTTTGCCTGTATGTGTGTGGGTTCACGTGTATATGTATGGCTATGGATGTGGGTACGTGCATATGTGTGAACGTGTGGATATGCGCGTTGTGTGTAAACATGCAAGGCTGCGTGTGGGTGCAGGTGGACATATGTGATGGTATGTGTGTGTACACATGAAGGTGTGTGTGTATGTGTGGATGCAAGTAACTGCGGGTGGATATGCGGGGGTGGAGGGTATGTATGTGGACGGGAAGACCTCGTTGAGCGGCAGGGGGTAGGGAGGGCCGTCTGGTGGCCTGGGGGGTGGCGGTTCAGGTCCTGCTCTTCCCAGCCATCCTGCTGTTGTGCCTCGGGGTGGGGCGCTTGCCATTTGCCTCCAGTGTCCACGGCACCAGGTATGGGTGTGTGTGGGTGCACAGGAGTGGCCGGGTGGCCCGCTGGCATGGGTTGGCGGCCGCGTGTCCATCGCTTTGCCCCGGGGCGGCTGTGGCTGCAGGGTGGCCTGCTGCTCTCGATGTCTATCTGGGGAGGGGGGGGGTTGATGGGCTCGCGGTGGACACTCTGGGGCGTCGCGTGGCATGTGGGGCGCTGTATGGGTCTGGCCCATTACTATTATTATTATTATTATTATTACTATTATTATTATTGTTATTATGTATGTTTGTGTGTACAAGATGCTTGAGAATAAGCGTGAGTGTGGCTGTCCCATCACGCCTGTGGTGCTGGTGAGCACCAGGGTGCGATGCTGGCAGGTCCTAGGCTGCTCGGCCCTCACCTTGGGATGGGATCTGGGGGCAGTGGGTGGCCTCCAGAGCCAGTTTGGGAGCTGGCTTCTGGGGGGATGGGTTCTCTTCTGGAACTCCTCCCTCCCAGTGTTACCTCTCCCCCCGTATCCCCCCAATTCTGGGTTGAACGTACATCTTATTGGATACACTTAGGGTTTGGGGGAGGCGGTGTGCCGAACTGTGTCGGTGAAGAGGATCCCAATGTGTACTGTGCAGTGGGGTCACGCTCACCTCATTTTTAATTGCACTGTAGACACGGATTGGAATTCGTAGCAGTGGGTTTTTACGGGACAGAGATGCTAACCCTATCCCAGCCCTCCTCACTTTCTCATCCAGGCTTGGGACCCGCAATGCCAGAGTTAAGAGTTAAAGGCCCAAGATTGCCCTGCCTTCAGACAATTGGCCGCAATGGTCACTTAAGTGGATAGGCGAGGATTAAGTTAAGTTAAGTTAAGTAGACATGGAGGGTTTGGGGGGATGGGAGACCCGCTGCCCATAGCAGTGGCTAGCGGTGCCCTAACACACTATCCCCGAAATTTTAACTGCACTTTGGTAGTTCACACACCTACACACAATAACATCAAACAACTGGGGCCCGTCATGTTGTCATCATCCCTGGGTGCTTCAGAATGAATAGGTGCAAACAAGGGAGTGAGTGAGTGAGAGAGTGAGTGAGCAAGTGAGTAAGGGAGAGTGAGGGAGTGATGAGTGGAGATGGTGATGGTGGATGTGGGTTGGATTTGTGTGGTGTTTCACGTGTCAGGTGGCATCTCGGAGCGCTTGTGGTGGTCTGTTGATTGGTCGCTCTGGGTAGGCGTTGGTGGTGGTTGTTTGCTTCTGTGGCCGCAGCTGCCCTGGGGTGGGTTGGTGAGGTGTGGCCGCTGGTCTGCGCTGGTGGTCTCCCCGGCCACTGTCGGGCTTTGGTGCGCGTTTATGCCCGCCGCATCTGCGCCGCGGCTGCCTCAAGTGATAAGGATGAATGAGTGTTGGTGAGTGTGTGGGGGAGAGCACGAGTAGATGTGAGAGAGTTGGAGTGCGAGTGAGAGTGTGTGTGTGGGTGAGCATGGGTGAGTGCAGGCAATTGTGAGGGTGAGTGGGAGTGGGCGTGAAATTGAGAGGGGTACGGGAGTGGGTGAGAGTGGGTGGTTCTGGGTGTGGGAGTGTGAGTGTGGAATTGTATGGGGGAGAGGGAGAGTGAGAGTGAGTGAGTGAGTGAGTGAGTGTGAGTGTGTGTGGGTGTGAGTTGGTGTGTATGAGAGCATGAGAGTGTGAGTACATGGGAATGAGTGTGTGTGCTGGTCATGGGGTGCTGGACTGAGGGAGTGGCACCTCCTGGACGTGTGGGCTCCCTTGGACTTGGGGGGGAGCTTGCAGCCCGTGGGGCTCCTGTGCCTTGCTGCCGCCTTCCTTTGGAGAGGGGGCATGGGGGTTCCCGGGGTGTATGTCAGTGGCGCTGGGGTGGGACGGGCGTGCTGTGGGGGTGTCTGGGGGGTCTTGTGCCGGGGGCGTGGGCCGGTCCCCGGCTCAGGGGGTGGTACAGGGAAGGGGGCACTGGCCTTCTGGCGCCTGGGGCCCGGGGGCTGGCGTTGGCCCCGCTGGGGGAGCAGGGGTGCACCACACCGGCCACTTGGCGGCCCGGCCTCCCTCGGCCATCCCTCCTGAGGCGGATGCCTGGTTATCCTAGGTCTTGTTGGTCTCGGGACATTTGCACTCTGTGGGGGTTGGTGGCGCTGTCCAGCTTGCTCAGGGTTTGCGGGGGGTGGGGGGTGTTGCTGTGACCTCCCTCCCTCTTTGTATGTTTCCTGGCAAACCACTCACACGCACACACTTACTTTGCGCGCGCTCGCATACACACGCACACACATACACACATACGTCTCTCCTTTAACAGGTGCAGATACCACACATGTGATGAGATCTTTTCAGTAGAAGAAAGTTTGTCTTTTGTTTGTTTCAGTTGTGTTAGTCTGTTTGCTTTCTCTGTTTGTTTCTCTTCCTTTTTTTCCCCCTCCCCACCCGTCCTTTCCTCATTCCCCCCCGTTGGGCCCTCATGGGTAAAACAATTTAAATAAAGTGTGGAGAGAATAACCAGGCCAAACTTTTCTGAGCAGAAGAAACTTTATTCCACTCCCTCTCACATTCACCAGAATCAGAAAACATATCACTCCCCACATCCCCCACCTTTAATCTGCCACTTCAGTCTGAGGGAAAACTACTGAGTAACTACTGAGTGGGTTGCCCCCCCCCCCCCCCCCAGAGTCTCAGACTGAGTCTTAACCCCCATGTCCTTTGGGCTTCAGCCTCTGTCCATAGCTGCTGTAACGGGGGGTCTTCGACTCCGAGGCGCTGCTGTGCCGGTGGGGGGTTCCTGGGGGTGTGTCCATCTGTGGGGGGACAATGGGGGGAGGGAACACCTTCAGCATGCTCGTGTGACTGATATGACGATTCATTTACCTGGGGAGTTCTCCGTGGGGGTCTTCCACGCTGAGGAGCTCGGGCCAACACCATCTGCTCGTCTGCTAAAACAAAGGCAGGCTTAAGCCTGTCTATTCAGATTGCCTCCCGGCAACCCCCCAAGTCTAACACAAAATGTTTGTCCCCGGGTTCCAGCACTCTAAACGGGCCATCGTAAGGCGGGCGCAATGGGGTTCGGTGGGCATCGTGCCTGACAAATACGAACGACGCGTCCTTCAAGGTTTTTGGCACAAAAGTGTGTGGAAAACAGTGGTGGGCCGGGCCGGGTAGCATCCCTACATCTGCGCTATGTCTTGAACGCGGGGATGGATCGGTGTTCGACGTGGAGTTATCTGGCAAAAAGTAAGTCAGCCACCACGTTGAGTTTACCGGCCACATTTCGAATGTCGGTCGTAAACTCCGAGATTGCGGCCAGCTGTCTCTGCTGCTGGGCCAACCATGGTTCCGAAACCTTGGCCACCGCATACGTAAGTGGCTTCTGGTCCACGAATGCAGTGAAGGTGAGACCTTCCAGCCAGAACTGGAAGTGGCGTATGGCCAGGTGGAGAGCCAGTAACTCCCTGTCGAACGCGCTGTATTTATGCTCATTGTCGCGCAAAGACCTGCTAAAAAAAGGCAAGCGGCTGCCAAGAACCGGTGATGCACTGCTCCACGACGGTCCCTACGGCCACGTCTGATGCGTTGGTAGTGAGCGCTATGCTAGCCGCTGGGTCCGGGTGCACCAGTAGTGCGGCATTCGCCAGAGCTGTTTTAACCTCGGAAAACACCTGCTCTCGCTCAGGAGTCCAGTCGACTCTGTCCGCCGGCTTCCGTTTCTTAAGCGCGGTGTACAACGGCTGCATGAGCTGGGCTGCGCAGGGGAGGAAACGATTGTAGAAGTTAACCATCCCCAAAAACTCCTGCAGCGCCCTGACTGTCTGAGGCCGTGGAAAATTTGCCACGACACGCACCTTGTCCAGCAAGGGTATCGTGCCCTCTGGTGAGATGCAGTGGCCCAAAAAATAAAATCCCCGTCACCCCGAACTAGCACTTCACCAGGTTGACTATTAACCCGTGTTCCTCCAACCTCTGGAAAACTGTCCTGAGGTGGGCTACGTGTTCGTCCTCGGATGCGCTGGCCACCAGGATGTCGTCCAGGTAGACGAACACAAACGGCAGATCGTGCAACACCGCATCCATCATGCGTTGGAATGTCTGCGCCACACCTTTTAGCCCAAAAGGCATGCGTAAAAACTCAAACAGACCAAACAGGGTTATTACTGCCGTTTTTGGTATGTTCTCAGTGGGCACCGGGACCTGGTGGTAACCGCGGTCCAGGTCTATCTTGGAAAAAATGCATGCTCCCGTGAGGTGAACGGAAAAATCATGAATATGAAGGATGGGGTAGCGGTCGTGCGCTGTGGCGTTCTTTAATCTGCGGAAATCTCCACAAGGTCGCCACAATCCCTCGGCCTTAGGAACCATATGTAGTGGGGATGCCCATGGGCTGTTTGAGCACCTGATGATGCCCAACTTTTCCAAGTTGGCAAACTCCTTGCAGGCTATGGCCAGTTTAGCTCCGTCCAGGCGCCGAGGTCGTGCGAAAACGGGCGGCCCCATAGTGGTAATGAAGTGCTCCACCCCGTGTTTAGTGATGGTCGCAGAAAACGTCGGAACCATGAGTGCTGGGAACTGGTTGAGTAGTGTGTGGAACTTACCCCCTGGAGCTGTGACGTTGGCTAGTGTTGTGGGCCCGGCTCCTCGAGCTGTACAGGGGAGAGAATCAAAAGATATTGCATTAATCAGGCGTCTGTTAGCAACATCGACTAGTAGTCCGTGTGCACACAAAAAATCAGCGCCTAAAATGGGGAAGCTGCATGCCGCTATGACGAATGTCCATTGGTATGTACGGTCATTCAAGGTTACAGTCAGTGTCCTCTCTCCAAAAGTCTTAATGTCTGATCCGTTTGCGGCCGTCAGCTCGGGGCCGCTAGTTCCTGCCAGCCGGTCGGCGTAGGACAGCAGGATGAGACTCTTTTGGGAGCCAGAGTCCACGAGGAACCGTCTCCCCGAGCGTGAGTCTGTCACATAGAGCAGCTTGCTTGCTTCACCAGCGGTCGCAGCTGCTACTGACTGCCAGTCCCGGCGTTTCCCGAATGCTTGAATTGGCACGGTGGCACGCATCGGCGTGCGTCCTCTCCAAAACGGCGGTGGTAGAAACAGAGTGTGTCTCTCCGGTGCTTCTTGGCCCCTGCTGCAGCCACCATCGCTGGCTCCTCGCCTCCGCTGGCCGTCTCGTTGGGTTCCGACGCCGCTGCGTTTACTGTGAGGGCTCTGGTACTGAGGATGATCCAATCTGCCTGCTGGGCTAGCACGTGGTAGTTGCACGTGGCCAGCAGCGGCGAATTGGCAAGGACCAAATGCCTGTCATCTGTGCCCATCAACGCCAACATCTTCTCCATCAATTCGACCGCCAACCCATCTCCTAACTCGGAGCGTGTCAGGAGCCTCTCTGCTCTCTCACAGTCCGAGAGCGTGTAGCGCTGGGTCAGCGTGGTTGTGAGAGCATTTATTTGAGAGCCCGTACTTGTCGCGGGCTGGGGGTTGTTGGAGCAGGCTCGCCACCTGCTGAGTTGTGCATGCGTCCAGCGCTGCGACCACGTAGTAATATCTGGTGTCATCTGCCATTATTCCCCGGAACACAAACTGGGCCTCGGTGTGAAGGAACCAAGACTTTGGGTCGTGTAGCCAAAAGTCTGGGAGTTTGACCGAAACAGCGCATGCGTTGCTGGCACTTCCCGTCCAGGTCGTCTCCGGGGTGTTCGCCTCGCGTTCCATTGTGCATCAAGGGTCACCAGTGTGGAGAGAATAACCAGGCCCAACTTTTCAGAGCAGATGAAACTTTATTCTTCCACTCTCTCTCACATTCACCAGAATCAGAAAACATATCACTCCCCACTCCCCACCTTTAATCTGCCACTTCAGTCTGAGGGAAAACTACTGAGTGGGTTCCCCACAAAAGTATTAAAAGCTGTTACAAGAGGAGTTTATAAATAATATTTAGTATATGTACTGTATAAAGCTCCTTTTGGCAAAGTAAATCTGTTTGGCACAATAAGGGAAGCAGATTTTTGTTCTGCTCACCTAGCTGCTTGACAGGACAAGGATGAGAAAAAAATCTAGGACAAGCCAGAAACTGTGAGAAAGTACTTCAACTGGTGGAACCGTTGGACCCTAAAGGCCTGTACATACTTTGCAAGAACCAGGGGTGGTCCTGGCGTGTGAAACACCCTGGGCTTAACTTCAAAAAACTACTTTATTAAAATAGTTTTTTTATGCAATATTTCTATTTAGCTTGTTACAACTTACAAAGTAAAAACTGTTAAAAACCACAGTCAATAAAAAAAATTCATCCACTCATTTTTATTATTGGTATTTCAGTCAAATAACAGTTTTGTTTTATTAATTTTGAGTCCAGCCCTGTTCTGTCCAAATGAGGTTCTAAAGGTGTGACTCTTCAGTGGTGTCATGATTAGATTACAATTCAGACATTAACGATTCAAATGTAAAATGATTCATGATCCATCTTGATGTAGCCATGTTGCATCATCATTTAAAAAAAAATATGCATTTTCCAGCATTTATTATTGTAATTTACAAAAGAAAAACAAGACACAATAAAATAGAAATAAAAACAAAGTTTACAAAAACACAAAAACCAAGTTAAAGCAAAAGCTTGGAACTAGAAAAGCACTCAGAGAGCACATACATCCACCAAGGCTCCTTCTGACCCTTATGGATCACCTCCAAAATGTAATGGATTTGTGTGTAGGCCTAGAGCCACTTCTGGTAAAAACTGCACCAAAATCTGTCCATTAGTTTTGGAGTATTGTTGCGAACACACTGTGAGAAGATAATAGCCTTGATGGAGATATGCATTCTCAGATCAACACCAAAATGCAATGGGCTTGTCTCTAGCCCAAGGGCCACCTCTGGTGAAAATTTCATCCAAATCCATCCAGTGGTTTTTGTGTAATCCTGCTGCACAAATACAAACAAAGCCCTTGGTGGAGGTATGCACTCTCAGATCATCACCAAAATCTAATCATCTGTTCTCCACGCCATGACACACCTTTCCTGAAAATTTCATCCAAATCCGGTGATAACTTTTTTAGTTATTTTGTTCACAGACAGGCTAACAAATAAACTAATGCCGACAAAAACCATAACCTCATTGGCAGAGGTAATGAAAATATGAGATCATTAAAAAGCAGCTGATTTGAAACAAGAGGCAGCCTCATTAAACACAAATGTTTTTAGTTGCTTTTTAACACACACACATGCATACATACACATCATGGCAAGCCGTTCAGGAAAAAAAAAAAAATATATATATATATACAGTATATTACAAAGAAAAGCTTAAAATATATTGAATGAAACTGGGAATATATTGAATGAACTACATTTCCCATCAGCCTTTGGGGCTCCAGTTTCATTCAATGTATTCCGAAGTGTTTTGTGTACATATATATGAATGAATGAATGAATGAATGAATGAATGAATCTTTATTTCAGATAGATTAAAAGATTGAAAAGAAACAGAATAATATAACAAAGGGGGAAAGAAAATCCAACAAAGTCAAATTAGACAATAACTCCTCTGATTATACAGTTCAACATAAGTTATCCGAAATGGGTGATGGCTGAAGCCGCAGCTTATATTGCCCACCCGTATTCCATCCAAGAATTCAAAAGAAAAACAAAACAAGAGCAATTACAATTCAGAACAAAGCTAAGACAAAATGTGACAAAAAATTAAGCAACAACACAACGCAGACTGGATATAACAATCCTTATGTGATTTTACATGTCATCTTGTATATATGTTTGGAGTATTTCTTCCTTTAGTTTTTGTTTAAATTGTCCAAGCGTTGTACATGATTTTAATTCAGGTCCAAAAGCGTTCCATAATCTGACTCCTTGCACTGAAACACAGTGTTGCTTGGTGGTAGTTCTCACTGAGGGTTTTTGAAATATACATGTTCCTCTGAAATGATATTGTTTCTCCCTTATTTGGAACAGCTTTTGGATATTTGCGGGCAGTGATAGATTCTTCACTTTAAACATTATTACTGCAGTTTTAAAGTCAACCAGATCTTTCAACTTGAGAGCTTTTAATTTAAGAAAAAGTGGGTTTGTTGGTTCCCTGTAAGCAGCTTTGTTTATTATTCTAATAGCGCTCTTCTGAAGCATAAAGACTGGATATATGTTTGTTTTATATGTATATCCCCATACTTCAGTACAATATGTCATGTATGGGAGTATTAATGAATGATACAAGGTATATAGTGTGGGTTGATTCAGCAAATATTTCACTCTGTGTAGTATTGCAATTGATTTGGATATTTTACCTTTAATATAATTAATATGTGACTTCCAGCACTGTTTATTATCAATTATTACTCCAAGAAATTTAGTTTCGGATACCATTTCAATCTCTACACCATTTACACTGAGTTTAGATACTAAGTTGTTGTGATGGTTGTTAAAAACTATAAATTTTGTCTTACTTTAATTGAGCGTTAATTTGTTTGAAACAAACCACAGTTTCTTTCCTAATTCCTTTCCGAGTGTATCCAAAAGTTGTTCCAAATTGCTTCCACTGCATAATAAATTAGTGTCATCGGCAAACAATATTAAATCCATTTTTTCTGAAACTTTACATATATCATTTATATGCATATTGAATAACAATGGCCCCAAAACTGAACCCTGTGGGACTCCACAAGTAACCTTCAGTAACTGTGAGTTTTTGTTACCAACACATACATACTGATATCTGTTCTTTAAGTAACTACATAGCTAGGACAGTGCTACCCCCCTAATACCACAATTTTGTAGTTTCTTTAATAATAAATTATGATCCACTGTATCAAATGCTTTTTTAAGATCCAGGAATAACCCAACTGAATACTCTTTATTTTCAACGGCAGTTGATATTTTTTCTATAAATTCCATTAGAGCAAATGCAGTTGTCCTCTTGTGTCTGAACCCATATTGCTGCTCACACAATAAATTATTCTTCAGTATGAAGTTGTCAATTCTCTCATAGAATATTTTTTCAAGTATCTTGGAAAATTGCGGCAATAGTGAAATCGGTCTATAGTTTGAGAATTCCCCTCTGTCACCCGTCTTGTATATCGGAATTACTTTAGCTATTTTCATTGCATTGGGAAATATACCTGTTTGGAGAGACAGGTTACAGATATACGTCAGTGGTTTCACTAAGCATTCAATAATAGTTTTGACTAAGAGCATGTCAATACCATCACAGTCCGTAGATGTTTTACTTTTAAACAATTAACAATTTCAATGACCTCTCTCTCGTCTGTGTTCTTTATAAAAATGGAGTCTTTTATAGCAGTGTTTTGCTTATTGTATCACCTGTGGGTGCCGTAATGGGTATTTCTCGAGCCAAATTAGGACCAATGTTAACAAAAAAAGTTATTAAATTCATCTGCAGGTGAAACTGCATTCACACTCTGAGTCATTTTATTATTTTTTGAAAAATTGGTTGGGTAGCTTGTATTTCTGTTTTTATTTCCAAGAATATTGTTAAGTATTGTCCATGTATTTTTAATATTGTCTCTGTTTTTTCTCCACTTCTTTACTGTAATAGTCTCTTTTACTACATCTTATTATATATGTTAACTTATTTTTGTATGTTTTATACCGCTGCTGTGCTTCTTTTTGTGGCTTATATTAATCATATATTCCATACCTACATATGTATAGACATTTTAGAACGTTTAGTGATTACATATGTGGAATAACCTCACGCCTCAGAACAGGACAAGAGGTCTCAACCACCGGCGAGGATCAAAGAACAGACTGAGTCGCAGCGGTGGAGACCGGATCGAACTTCCTGACCACCCAGGGTCAGGTGTAGGAGATAGAGGAAAATGGAGGGGAATTATGTTAATGCAGGATGTCAGCTTTGATATGCAATGTCTTTTGTTGAGTGTGGGTATAAGTATGAAGGTCTGACTGCGCTCGACCTCTTGATTCTGCTTCTGCATCAAGATGAGACATGTTTGGGAGGTGAAGCTGATAATAAATCTTGATTTATAAAATCACATCGCTTCTTCATTCCAAGCTCCCTACACTGGTGACCAGACGTGAGGATGGAACAGAGACGTTCTCCCGCGACGAACTCATCGGAGGCAACCCAGGCAAGCGCCGTCGCCCATGCAGACAGGGGAACGGATGGAAGACGTTTCCCCACGGCAGAATCCACAGAGAAGGCTCAGGCTGCACGGTGGCGCAGTGGTTTAGCACTGTGGCAGCACAGTTTTTTAATACCCTCGCCGGGGGATCGTGGGTTCGATTCCAGCCCCCGACCAACAGTGAGCTGTGGGGAGTTTGCATGTTCTCCCCGTGTTTGCGCGGGTTTACTCCGGGATTTCTCCGTTTCCTCTCCCGCACACCAAAAACATGTAGGTTTAGGGCGCTCGCGCACGCAGCGACCAGCAGCCGGTGGGCTGTCACCAGACTGCAAACCGAATCTACCTACGGGTACAAATAAGTAACAAAAAAAAAAAAAAAAAAAAGGCTCAACCGAGCACCATCCCCAGCTCCGCCGTGAGGATAGAAGAAAGGCGTCTTCACCCGGCGGACACATCAGAGACGGCCCACACAAGCACCGTCAACCGTCAAGCTGCCAGAGTTCTGGCAAAACGACCCGAGCTCATGGTTCCAGCAAGCTGAGGCTCAGTTTGCACTGGCGGGCATAACGGCGGACGAGACGAAATTTTACCACATCGTCGCCAAACTCGACGCCGGCCATGTCAAGATGCGCGCGGAGCATAATTCAACAACCCGCCTGCCCACGACAAATACAGAGAATTAAAGGCGACCATCATAGAGAGCTTCGTCCCTCAGCCGAGGAGAGAGCGGAGAAGATTCTGGCGATCTACGGCCACAGAGGATGCAGACCAAAGGCCCTCATGGAGGACATGCTGCAGCTTAAGGAAGCAGACAACAACAACTTCCTTTCCAGCATATTTCCTCAGCACTCTGCCGCCACACATGAAAGGGACACTGGCCAACATGCGGTGCAACACCCAGCGGGACTTCCGCGCGCTGGCCCGAGAAGCGCAGCGGCTCATCAATTGCCTGCGGCAGACAGATGGCCACAGCAGCATCTGCAGATCTCAGTACGGAAGCCCAGAGCAGCGGAGAACCGCAGACAATGAAGCAGAGCCCGTCCACCATGGCAGCGACACGACCAAGGCGCACAGGCGGAACGACCTCTGCTATTATCATCAGCGTTTTGCCGAGAGGGCGTACAAATGCGTGCCCCCCTGGCAATTTCAAAAACTCGGGAAACGCCAAAGCCGGGAAAAACGTTAGCAGCTACGGCTCTCGGCGAGACGAATAAGCCTGCTTTATGTGACTGACGGACACACCGGGAGACAGTTCCTTATCGACACCGGAGCTCAGGTGAGCTTCATCACCCCTTCCAACACAGACCGGGCCATGGGACCCTGGGGAAACGGAGCGATGGCAGCCAACGGCTCGACCATCGACACTTTCGGTGAAAGGAACCTGCCTCTTTGCATTCACGGCCGCAACTATAGATGGACGTTTATTATAGCGGCGGTGAGTTTTAACTTGTTGGGTGCTGATTTTTTGTGTGCACATGGGTTGTTAGTTGATCTTGCAATTTCATTTTCCTCTATCCCCTGCTCAGCTCGAGTTTCTCCACCACCCGTGCAGGCCAGCGTCACCACAGCAGGAGGTAAGTTTGACCAACTCCTCATCCAATTCCAGCACTCACAGTTCCAAAATTTTCAGCAACAGTAGCGAAACACGGGTTGAACACGTCATCCCCACAACAGGCCCCACCGTGTTTGCCAAAGCTCGCGCTTAGACGCGACCAAGCTCGCCATATGCACGTGACAAGTTTGCCAGCCTGGAAAAAATTAGGCATTATTAGGCGCTCAAAAAGCCTTGGGCATCGCCACTCACATGTCCTGAAAACCGACGGTTCTTGGAGACCTTGCGGCGATTACCGCAGATTAAACAATTCGACAGTGCATGACCGCTACCCAATTACTCACATCCAAGATTTTTCACTACATCTGGCGGGTGCGCGCATTTTTTCTAAAATAGACCTGGTCCGCGGCTATCACCAAGTCCCCGTTCGAGCGGAAGACATTCCTAAAACGGCTGTAATAACCCCTTTTGGTCTTTTTGAATTTTTGCAAATGCCGTTCAGCCTCAAAGGCGCTGCTCAAAAACCTTTCATCGTATGATGGACGCGGTATTACGCGACCTCCCCTTCGTGTTTCGTCTACCTCGACGATATGCTGGTAGCCAGCCCGTCAGAGGAAGAACACGAACAACACCTCACTACAGTTTTTCAGAGACTAGAAGAGCACGGTTAATAATCAACCCAGCCAAATGCCGATTCGGCGTGTCACAAATTGATTTTTGGGACACAGAGTTTCACCAAATGGGGCAGTCCATTGCCAGACAAAGTCCGCGCGGTAAAAAATTTCCACGACCACAAAACGGTCAGATCGCTGCAAGAATTTTTGGGAATGGTGAATTTTTACAACCGTTTCCTCCCCCGCGCAGCTCAACTCATGCAACCCCTGTATGCCGCACTCAGAAAACAAAAGCCTTCCAACGCGGTCGAATGGACCCCGGAGCGCGAAAGCGCCTTTGCGGAGGTAAAGAGTGCTCTAGCGAATGCCACATTGTTGGTTCACCCTGATCCCTCCGGCCCGCGTAGTGCTAACCACAGACGCTTCAGACCTGCCATAGGGGCAGTTGTGGAACAACACGTTGGCAGAACCTGGCAACCGTTAGCATTCTTTAGCAAATCTTTAGACCAAACCGAGCGCAAATACAGCACTTTTGACAGGGAGCTGCTAGCGCTTCATTTATCCATCCGCCACTTCCAGTTTCTGGCTGGAAGGGCGGCGTTTCACAGCTTTCGTAGACCATAAACCACTCACTTTTGCGATGGCTAAAATTTCAGAACCATGGTCAGGCAGGCAACAAAGACAGCTAGCTGCAATTTCAGAGTTCACCACAGACATTCGACATGTGGCAGGCAAACTTAACGTAGTAGCAGACTGCCTCTCTCGCGCTGTGACATCGCCAGAGCACGAGGAGACAGATTATACTACCTCAGCCGCAGAACTCTTTGCCAACGCGGACGCGTACGCAGCCCCAATTCACGTAGGGATAGATTACGCAGCCATGGCAGAGGAACAAAGCAGTGACGCGGATGTGCGCACGCTCCTGTCTGGACCAACAGGGTTGAGACTGGAGGAAAGGGGTTTTACGCGACGGTGTACCCCCCTAATCTGCGACGTGTCAACCGGCCGACCTCGCCCGGTAGTTCCAGCTGCATGTGCGCCGCCGCATTTTCGACTCGGCTCACTCCCTCGCCGCACCTAGGGGTGCGCGCCTCTCGGTTAAAATGGTCGCGGAAAAGTTTGTTTGGCCGGGCCTGCGCAAAAATGTAAAGGAATGGCAAAGCCTTGCAGTCTTGCCAACGCGCCAAAATACACAAACACACAAAAGCTCCTCTAGAGCCTTTTCGAATCCCAGCCAGGAGGTTTGACCACGTTCATGGTCGACCTCGTGGGACCACTACCTTCGTCTCAAGGTTCACACACCTGTTAACAATGATAGACTTACTACGCGCTGGCCGGAGGCGGTCCCTTTGGCGTCAACCACAGCCGCGGAAGTCGCTCGCGTTTTTTTAACAAACTGGGTGGCACGTTTCGGCGTCCCATCGGACATCATGTCCGACGGGGGCCTCAATTTGTCTCAGAACTGTGGTCAGCCATGGCCAGCAGCTTAGGAGCGACAATTCACCGCACCACCGCGTATCACCCTCAGGCTAATGGGTTATGCGAGCGTTTTCACAGATCTTTAAAGGCCGCCCTCAGGGCCTCACTAACGGATACAGATTGGGTGAATAAACTTCCCTGGGTTTTATTAGGGTTGCGTTCTGCGCCTAAAGAGGATCTAGATGTCTCCCCAGCAGAATTAGTTTTTGCACAACCTCTCAGACTCCCAGGTGAGTTCTTACCAGAGCATCCAGAGCCTGGCCATCTTCCAGCCCTGAGGCCCTTAAGCAGCACCGGACCGGACACGCTCCCTGGACCGGCACATCACTCTTTTCCACGGGTTTTTGTCGCCCAAGCTTTAAAAAACGCCGAGTTCGTTTTTGTTAGACACGAAGCTTTAAAATCAACCCTCCGTCCACCATACGACGGACAATTCAGAGTGCTGGAACCTGGTGATAAGCATTTTGTGCTTGATTTAGGGGACAGAAAAGAAACGGTCAGCATTGACAGACTTAAACCTGCCTTCTTGTTGAGCGACGAGCCTGCACGGGTGGCGAGAGCACCTCGGCGGGGTAGACCCCCCAAGAGAAAAAACTCAGCCCCCCTGCAGGGAACAAATAACCACCCTCCTCCCCAAGCTGCAGATTCCTTACAGGATGGTCCCACCAGGACGCCAAAGCGGACCTACAGCAGATTCGGGAGAAGATTAAAACCCAGA
This sequence comes from Pholidichthys leucotaenia, assembly GCA_020510985.1. Lineage (NCBI taxonomy): Eukaryota > Metazoa > Chordata > Actinopteri > Cichliformes > Pholidichthyidae > Pholidichthys > Pholidichthys leucotaenia. The sequence continues at coordinate 335,342,806 of CM035841.1, forward strand.
CGGCACAGGGACTGATGCAAAATTGACAAAGAGTTGTTAACTATGTTGTCAGATTGTGCCGTGACAGTTTTAAGGCTGATTTGTGACATTACTATACTGTTGTTGTTACCACTGAATCTTCTACAGGATCATGACTGCTGGAAAGATTTTTTCCTTGTTTTCCCTGTCAAGATATTTAACAGTATAATATGTCATAGAGATTATCTTAAACTGTAAACTTAATTTGATTGTCCTTTTCTTAGTCGTTTGGGGGGGGGGCTGTGGCTTATATTAATCATATATTCCATACCTACATATGTATAGACATATTAGAATGTTTAGTGATTACATATGTGGAATGACCTCACGCCTCAGAACAGGACAAGAGGTCTCAACCACCGGCGAGGATCAAAGAACAGACTGAGTCGCAACGGTGGAGACCGGATCGAACTTCCTGACCACCCAGGGTCAGGTGGAGGAGACGGAGGACAATGGAGGGGGATTATGTTAATGCAGGATGTCAGCTTTGATATGCAATGTCTTTTGTTGAGTGTGGGTATAAGTATGAAGGTCTGACTGCGCTCGACCTCTTGATTCTGCTTCTGCATTGAGATGAGACATGCTTGGGAGGTGAAGCTGATAATAAATCTTGATTTATAAAATCACATCGCTTCTTCATTCCAAGCTCCCTACACTTTTGTCCTTTTCTTTAAGAAAGCTTTATATAATAAATTTTTCTTTTTACACGCCTTTTGTAATCCTTTGGTTAACCATGGCTTATCAGCAAATTTACGTTTAAGCTTTTCTTTACTAATGGACAATTTTTTTCATAAAGAGTGGTTACAATGTTTATAAATGTGTCATAGGCTTCATTTACATCTGATACATAGACTTTTGTCCAGTCTTGCTTCAGCAAGTCTTCTTTAAAAGAACTGATTGCATTTTGTGATTTGTATCTGAACGATTTTAAAAATTTTTCTGTATTGGCCCCCGTGTGGCCATGGATAAGTGCAAAGGTTGGCAAATGGTCACTTATGAGGCAGATGATAAAATAAAGGCAGCGAAGTGAGGGTTTTAAGTAGGTTTATTATCATACCGCCGTCACGGAGCTCGCCCCATGGGCGAGCCCGGAGGCTCTCCAGCAAAGTGTGCAGATGAGCAGTTGTCAGAATGAGAGAGTGAGTTACAGAATAATGCAGCTTATATACCCAACTACAGACAATACATGAAAGGCATTCACAGCAGTAGGTATGGGCATTTGCATTTGAGAGACACACATAACAATAAGGAGATTGCTGGCCGTAATTTGCTTCTGCTCCGGAGCTGTGGGACAAAAGAGGTTACAAGGCACATCTACATATTGTTATCAGTGTATAGACACAGTAAGGGCAGGAAGCATGAACACAATGCATGAATGGCACATTAACATCACAGTACTGAGCCAGAAAAAGCCAGAAGAAGCGGGGCTGCCTGTAGACATTAATACACACATTTCACTGTTCTGTTAATTGCTCTAGTCGAGCGCTGTGCCTGACCCAGTCTGTTGTGGGGATTACGCCACAATTTATATCATTTATCAATAATCCACTTTCTATTTTCTTATCAATAATATTAACAAACAGGTTGTCAATAAGTGTAGCAGTGTGAACTGTGATACTACTGGGATGTGTTATTGTGGGATATAGACTCATGCTGTACACACTTTCTGCTGCACATTCACCAGCCATAATGCTCTGCACTGTGTGTCTATATATATATACATTTATAGTAATATGGACATATGTTTACTAGATGTTGTTTTTTTCTTGCCTTCTGATTGTTGCTCTGAGTGTTGCTGTCCCTATGCTGTTGCAATCCTGGAATTTCCCCATTGTGGGACTAATAAAGGCTTATCTTATCTTACATAGAATTCATGAACTCTGTAATTACATTTTGTTGATATGGATTTAGTAAATCAATGTTGAAATCTCCACAAATTACTACCATTTTCTTACTAGTAATATTATTTCTATTTACTAGTAATATTATTTCTTCTAAGATGGCGCCCACAGTGGTCGCCATGGTGCGTCGCTGCGCTTTTCTTTGTTTGTTTTTGTTCGTCAATTGTGTGTCTGCCTGCTCTTACACCCGTGAAGAGCTACTAAATATCAGGACTTTCACTCCCACAGACCTACTCCCAGTTTTTTCGGCTCCTGCCGCCGATCTGGTTCACTTTTTAGCCCAAAAAGTGAGACGGCGAAAGAGAGGAAGTCGAGCGGGCGCCCTCGTGCGGCTTCGCAGGAGAGGCACGCACACGGCCTTGCCTGGGATATTTCTGTCCAATGTCAATTGTCTTTATAACAAGGTAGATGAATTGAGACTGCTGATGCGATTTAAGGACCTCTCCACCTCGTGTGCCCTCTGCTTTACTGAGAGCTGGCTCAAGGAAAAGATACCAGACAGCGCACTCCTCCTCGAGGGATTTCAGCTGTTTCGTGCAGACCGCGACACGGGGCTCTCTGGCAAGACCACAGGCAGAGGAGTCTGCTTCTACATCAACAGCAGCTGGTGCTCCGATGTAACTGTGATGTCCCAACACTGTTCTCCTGCTCTGGAATATTTATTCATCAACTGCAAGCCATGTTATTCCCCACGTGAGTTTGCTTCATTCATCCTGGCCGCTGTTTACGTCCCGCCCGACGCGGCCGTGCACGAGGCTCAGCGCGCGCTCGCGGATCACATCCAGCAAGCGGAGCGGACTTTTCCGGACTCTCTGGTTATTGTGGTTGGCGACTTTAACCAGAGCAACCTGAGCCACGAACTCCCCCGATACAAACAGTTTATTAAATGCCCCACCAGAGGAGAGAACACGCTGGATCACTGTTACACTACAGTTAAGGACGCGTATCGCGCTGTTCCCCGCTCTGCGCTCAGAGTATCTGATCACGTGATGGTCCACCTGATTCCCACATACAGACAGAGACTGAAGCTCACAAAACCTGTTGTGAGCACTATGAGGAAATGGACCAGTGAAGCTGGGGAGAAGCTGAGCACGTGCTTGGAAATAACTGACTGGGGCATGTTTAAAGGAGCCACGCATGATCTGGATGAGTACACAGACACTGTGACCTCATATATCCACTTTTGTGAGGAGAGCATTCTTCCATCGTGCACCAGCGTGAGTTACTCCAATGACAAGCCCTGGTTCACAGCTAAGCTTAGACAGATCAGGAAGGAGAAGGAGGCAGCGTTGAAAAGTGGAGACAGGGACTGCTACAGGGAGGTCAAATACCGGTTTAGCAGAGAGCTGAGGAGAGCTAAATCTGTGTATTCTGAGAGACTCCAGACACAGTTCACTGCTAACGACTCTGCTTCTGTGTGGAGAGGACTGAGGCAAATCACCAACTAGCGGCCTCAGGCTTCTAAGGGACAGGATGACAAAGCCCTTTGTCAAAGACTGTCCCAACACTATGCCCGTTTTGACACCTTGTCAGCTGTGTCCAACTCCCCCCCTCCCCCCAGCACCACTGCCTCCATGGTCCCCACTTCATCAAAGGCAGCCCCCCCTCCTCCCCCCCCCCGCCCTTGCCATCAGTGAGCAGGACGTGCACAGACAGTTCTCCAGACTGAACCCGCGCAAGGCCCCTGGTCCGGACGATGTGTCTCCCTCCACCCTGAGACACTGTGCGGAGGAGCTGACTCCTGTCTTCAAAGACATTTTTAACACCTCCCTGAAGTCATGCCATGTGCCGGCCTGCCTCAAAACCTCTACCATCGTCCCTGTACCCAAGAAGCCACGGATCACTGGACTTAACGACTACAGACCTGTAGCGCTCACCTCTGTAGTCATGAAGTCCTTTGAGCGCCTGGTCCTGCCCCACCTCAAGACCATCACCCCTCCCCTCCTGGACCCGCTGCAGTTTGCCTACAGAGCCAACAGGTCTGTGGACGATGCAGTCAACCTGGCCCTCCACTCCATCCTGCAGCACCTGGACTCCCCGGGAACCTACACCAGGATCCTGTTTGTGGACTTCAGCTCTGCATTCAATACCATCCGCCCCGCTCTGCTCCAGGACAAGCTGTCCCTGCTCAACGTGCCTGACTCCCTCTGCAGGTGGATCACCGACTTCCTGACGGACCGGAGGCAGCATGAGCGGCTGGGAAAGACTGTCTCAGACTCTGTTAGCACCAGCACCGGATCACCCCAGGGCTGTGTACTTTCCCCCCTGCTCTTCTCCCTGTACACCAACTCCTGCACCTCCAGCCACCAGTCTGTCAAGCTGATCAAGTTTGCGGACGACACCACCCTCATCGGGCTCATCTCCAACGGCGACGAGTCCGTCTACAGGAGAGAGGTGGCCCAGCTGGCGTCCTGGTGCAGCCACAACAACCTGCAGCTGAACGCTCTGAAGACAGTGGAGATGATCGTGGACTTCAGAAAAGTCACAGCCCCTCTGCCCCCCCCTTACCCTCACAGACTCTCCCATCACCACTGCGGATTCCTTCCGCTTCCTGGGCACCACCGTCACCCGGGACCTCAAGTGGGAGCCGACCATCAGCTCCCTCATCAAAAAGACCCAGCAGAGGATGTTCTTCCTGAGGCAGCTCAGGAAGCTCAAGCTACCCACCAAGATGTTGGTGCAGTTCTACACGGCCATCATCGAGTCCATCCTCACCACCTCCATCACCGTGTGATACGCAGGAGCCACCACCAGGGACAGACTAAGACTGCAGCACGTTGTGCGCGCCGCTGAGAAGGTGATCGGCTGCAAGCTCCCATCCCTCCAGGACCTGTACATCTCCAGGACCCGGAGGCGTGCAGGTCGGATCATAGCCGACCCTTCACACCCTGGACACGCACTGTTTGCCCCCCTCCCCTCAGGCAGAAGACTTCGGTCCATTCAGACTAAAACCTCCCGCTACATGAACAGCTTCTTCCCCTCTGCCATCAGACTGCTGAACACTAAGTGACTTATTAGACTCTCATGCACTACGTACAGCAGCTCAACCGGACTCATGATAATTATCACTGTTTTCTTTTGCACTACCGACTCACTATGTGGAACTCCACAATATCTGCTGCTTGTTAATATATTTAAAAATTGCATAGATTAGTATTACTCATTCATATTCTACATTTTACTGCATGCATAGTTTTTTATTTTTATCTTTAGTGCTACTCATGTTTAATGTTGCAGCATTGCACCGAGACAAATTCCTAGTTTGTGTACTACATGAACAATGGCAATAAATCTCATTCTGATTCTGATTCTGATTCTGATTGTACAGCTCGACTAATTTATCTCTGAATGTCTCAATGCAAGTTCCCAGCGTTCTATATATACAACTTATAATTAGATTTTTTGTTTTATCTTGGTCAATCTCAACAGTAACACATTCCAAAATCCCTGGTAGTGCAAAGGACATTCCATTTACAAGCTTATACCTATACAGGTCATCAATATACAGTGCAACACCACCACCCTTTTTTTGAGATCTGTTAATATGAAACATCTGATATCCCTCTATTGCCATCAGAGGAGCCTGCTCTTCATTAAGCCAAGTTTCAGAGATTGCGATAGCTGTAAATTGTCTGTCTAGCTGTTTTAAATAGTCCTGAATCTGTGGAAAGTTTTTGTTAAGACTTCTGCTGTTGAAGTGTATTATTGATAGTTTACCATCTAGTTGCACTTGACTTTTGAATTGCTTTTCAGTGTAATATTCACAATGATTATGAATATTATTGAAAAAGTGGTTATCAGGATCAATATCATTCTCCATCTCCATGGGGCTGCACGGTGGCGCAGTGGTTAGCACTGTGGCAGCACAGTTTTACCCTCGGCCGGGGGACCGTGAGATCGTGGGTTCGATCCCTGCCCCCGGCCAACAGTGATCTGTGTGGAGTTTGCATGTTCTCCTTGTGTTTGCGTGGGTTTACTCCGGGATTTCTCCGGTTTCCTCCCACATGCCAAAAACATGCAGGTTAGGGAGTTAAGGGGCACTTGCGCATGCAGCGACCGGCAGCTGGTGGCTTGTCACCAGACTGCAAAACAAATCTACCTATGGGTACAAAATAAGTAATAAAAAAAAAAAAAATTCTCTTGTAGTTTATGTTCAGCATAATGGCATATTTTCAGAGTTTGAATTTCCTCACTCTTTGTCAAATGACTTCCTCCAACTGGATATAATTGAAGTCTACTCAAGTCAGTCATAAGTTTTTTTGTTTGTTTTGTTTAGGTTTTTTTTTTTTTTAAAGTACATTGACATGGTATGTCAAAAGAACTATTCTTGCCATGTGTGTGGATATGGATTATCATAGTCTCTTGATTTTCTTAATCAGTGTTCATCTGTATTTATTTAAGTCAGTAACATCTCTGATTATTATACTCTTTGCTTCCTCAGGTGTTCATTTAGTTTGATCCAAACTCTACAATTTCTTGTCCATGTTGCCTGTATCTTATTTTGTCTTTTCAGCATCCGTGCTTGCTGTGCTATTTCAGCATTAGTTTTTGTTAGATGTAAATTTAGGTAAACTCCTGTTCCCCGTAGCTTTCTGGCCTGCTTTAGTATGTCATTCTTTACCCTTCTGTTCACAAAGCACATCACAATTGTTTTCTTTGTTTTATTATCCTTTCTGGGTAAAGCATGACAGGCTGAAATTGCATTTGCTTCTACCTTTATATTTCTACTATCAAGGAACTGAAGCACCTGGTTTTCCAGGGAGACTGATTCACTCAGGGGAGCATCCTCACCTCTCATTCCTGCTGTAGCATGAGCATATGATTGATATTTAATGTCTAGTCCACTTATAATTACATCATCCATACGAGAACATTGTTCAAGATCCTCGACGCGTCGCTCCAAGTCCACAATTTTTTTGTCTTTTTCCTTAATTGTTAATTTTAATTCTCGGACTTCTTCCATTAGCCCTAATATTTTAGCCTGTTGACTAGCCACTTTGGTCAGTTCTTCTGACAAGAAGTTCAGAGATTTTTTGATCTCTTCCATTTCCTCCTTCTTTGGTGGCATTTTTACTGACCTGTTGATAGTAAAAAAATCTCTGCTGGTGTCGCCGGTATCCGATCCGACCGACCTCGAATCCAGCTGGGCCTCAGCTAGCCCCCTCCACTGCTAGTCCTGCTGCAATTGAGTTCCTGTCCAGCTGGGGTACCGGCCGCTCCTCCACCGAGTCCCACCGCCCACCACCGCTGTAGTTGAGCTCCGATCCTGCTCCTGTCCAGCTGGGGTCCCGGTAGTTCCTCCGCTGAGCCCCGCCACCTACCGCCGTCTTCCTCAGTAGATCCTCCGCTGAGCCCCGCTGCTGAAATTGGGCTCCGACTCCGGCTCTTGTCCGGCTGGGGCCCCGGTGGTCCTCCACTGGTCCCTGTCTCCCACCACCGCTGCACCCGAACTCCGATCCGGCTCCCATCCAACTGTTGCCTCGGTTAGTTCCTCCGGCGATATATATATATATATATATATACTGTATATTTGTGAAAAATACAGTAGTTCAGAGAAACATCAGATACCAATTTGTACTCAAGTAAAGTAATTATTTTATATTCTTACTATAAGTGTGGGTAGTAACTAAATAATTATGTTTTTTTGTTTTTTTAATATGTACAAAAAAGCTACTTGAGTAGAGAACAGGATTAATTCTTTCCAGTTTGGGATTTTCCCTCTTAGATTTGTGACTCTTTTCATATTTTGCATTTTTTGTCTCGTTAATCTATGTTGTTTTTTTTTCATAAATTTCCAGTGTGAAAAATTTGTGACTTTCTCAGGCTGTTTCTAAGGTTTTCAGTTAAAAAAAAGTAATTATTAAGCCTAAGGAGAATAAACTATAAACTCCATATATATCCTGGTATGATCCAAACATTGTCATAAAGAAACAGTTGGCAGTGATACATTAAACATTTTCTGAGCCAGAATAGAACAATTTCAACACTTATTTTGATTAAATATTTGAAAAGAGAGTAATGCAATAATTTCAGAACAAGTTAGCGAAAACAATCACATTTCTGACCAGTTGCCTTTCTTTGCAACATTTTCATAAGTACCCACTTAAACGTAAGAGCTTCTGTTATGTCTGCAAAATGGGGAAGGCCCAACAGAGAGTGGAGTTTGCTGGGAACACAGTCTGTGTGGAGTTTGCATGTTCTCCCCGTGTCTGCGTGGGTTTACTCCGGGATTTCTCCGGTTTCCTCCCACATGCCAAAAACATGCAAGTTAGGTTAATTGGCATCAAACTGGGGATTCTAAATTGTCCTTAGGTATGACTGTGAGAGTGAATGGTTGTCTGTCTTTCTGTGTTGGCCCTGCGATGGACTGGCAATCTGTCCAGGCTGGACCCTGCCTCTCACCCAAAGATGTTGGGATAGGCTCCAGCCCCCTACGACCCGAAAAGGATTAAGCAGAAGAAGATGGACGGACAAACTTTATTACATAAAACCTTAATGGTAATACAGAGTGTTGTCTGTTGGGAGGTTGAGTGCCAAAAAGAGGTTGTAAAATGGCCATCCCTTACATTTATATGTTCACTGTGATGACGTCACAGAGTGGCCACTTCATCACACCAATATTAACCCCATTGGAAAAACAGAGCAACACATATACACAAATTAACTCTCATCAATTTGATCCACAAAGAACTCCAAACTAGCTAGGGCCAGTGGGTAGACTGCCGCGTGACCCGGCGTTGCTGAGTGCTTTATTATGCCACTTCTGTTGGCAGCTGCGCCCATAGCTACACAGTCCTTTTTTATATATTGAGGAAGTCAGTTCAGTTCAAGGGGCCTTGAGGCAAGCCCATGGTGGACGCGTCCCTGGAGGCGCCAGCTGTAGCGGACCTGGGCACTATCCTGCTGGAGCCTCGGCATGTTCGTCAGCAACATCCCAGCCAGGATCCCACACCAGTTGGGTCGGCTCCAACACTGCGTCTTGATCCGCGGCAGCTGCTCTTACCTTACGCAGACGGCTGGCTTGCCATCTTGAGCCATCAGCCATCTGGATGGCAGCTGGTCTCAGTTGCGCGGCGATCTTCATGGGTGTCAGTGGTGGTGACGATGTTGAGTCTGACTGCAGTCCAGGCATTTGGATCTGCAGACTAGAACCCAGTCCATCACTGCGAGTGGCGCTCTGTTCGGCTGCACTCGGCGTCATGGTTGGGATGGTATGGCTGTCATGTCTGCTGTGGGGCATCCACCAGGTTGTGGTGGTTCTGCTGCATCCTGGTGGCTCACGGACTCTTCATCCTACAGTTCAGCGGTGGCTCATGGAGGTTGGTGCCAGGCGTGGATTTGGAAGTAGTCCAGCCTTTTCTCCCCTCTCCTGGGAAGTTTGGTTGTGGTGATGTATTGCTGTCGCCGTTGATAGAACCTGTGCCGGGTTGTTGTGTTCCAGGGTTCCCGATAGACGTGGGCTCCCTCTCCTGTAGCTCTGCAGTGACTCCCTAAAGCTTATGTTGGGTGAGGATCTGAGGCGAATCTGGTCACTGCCCCTTCTCCGGGCGGTGCTCCTCCTGTGAGCACAGGATGGCTGTACCCTCGTTGTCGTCATCTGGGTGTGTTGAGTCCCACTTGTTGGTAACCGGACGTGCGCCGGGTTGTTGTGGTTCACCGGGGTCCTGCTTGGCCATGAACTCTTTCTCCTGCACTGCTGCAGCTTGCGAACATTTGTGCGGCGCGGGGACCGGCTCCAGGTCCCGCATGGCTGCGGGCTGGGGCTCTTGTGGCTGCTCCAGTTCTGCTGGGTTCTGTTTGGCGTGCAGTGCAAGGTGGGGAGTGGCTGTGTCCACGTCTGCGTGCAGTGGACTCGAGTCATCATCTCCCAAACTGAATTTGTCGCTGGGTTGTTGCTCTGTGATGCCCTGCTGTCCCGCAGCGTCCACCCCAGGACCCCCGCAAAATGGCATGGAGTCGGCAGGCTCTGCAACTGGGGAAACCGTTTGTATCAACGGAGCTAACCATGGGAAACACGGGCGGAGGCCTTCCAGCCACACCATCACCACGGTTGTTATCTCCAGCTGGATCACTAACTCTATCGCAGTCGTCTCCGCTAGGAAGTGCAGCAATCCCAAAAGTGCATCTCGCAGCCATCTCACCATATCTGCCACTGTCCGCTTGTCCAGCTCATCCCGGACCATGTCCCGTATCCACAGATTCATGACATGCTCCTCCAGCTGAGATTGTATCAGCCTATCCTTCGTGTGCCCGAACTCGCACGTGCTAGACAAACAGCTAAGGGCATCCACGTACTGTATGAGCAACTCAGCGCTGGTAAAATATGAACCTTTAGGCCATCACGTCCTGTGGGGCAGTGAAATGCTTGGCCATCAAGGCGGCACATTCACTGAAAGTCTCTGCAGGGCCCAGTACCTCCAGCACATGCAGTCCCTCACAGCCAAGGCAGTACTGTATCATTGCATGTAGATGTCTCTTGCCAACGTTAGCTAGTTCCTCAGCTGACACAAATGCCCCAAGCAACTCAAACCAATGGGGCCACAGGATGGGCGGCTCACCTGGGTTGTCAAGAAACTGAGACAGTGACGCTGGACATGCTTCCATCTTTGATTTTGCATGGGCCATCCTCGTCACCATTTGTTATGTCTGGAAAATGGGGAAGGACCAACAGAGAGTGGAGTTTGCTGGGAACACAAACTTTATTACGTGAAACCTTAATGGTAATACAGAGTGTTGTCTGTTGGGAGGTCAAGCACCAAAAAGAGGCTGTAAAATGGCCGTGCCTTACATTTATATGTTCGGCGTGATGACGTCACCAAGCGGCTTCATCATCACGCCGACACTGACCAAATCTGTGGTTTTCTATACACCACAGCTTCATTCTGTAGAACAAAGTGACATTTCATTGTTGTTTATCGAAGTAATTCAGAGTCTGACCAAGTACTTTAGTAAAAGTACAGTTGTTTTTCTTCATAGATTAACTCATGTAAGAGTTAAAGAACCATACAATGGTCCACCTGCTCAGTCCATTTGGAGAAAAGGTTACTGGAGTGTAGCTTACTGGGTAAATTTAAGTTACAAGCACCTGTGTAGTCTACATCATCTGTAATTATTTGAGTACATACATAGTCTAGCTTACATTTTTAAAAGCTTCATCAAACTAACAGTTGTCAAGTTCAGATTTCTTCAAATTCATGCATTGTTTTTGGAAGCCATAGCAATTAGTAAGAAGCAACCAAACGTAAACATTAATTTTAGAGTCAAATTATATATTTGGATTAAAAAAAATAGCTGTTGGACCCATTTCAGAATCTTAGGGTGACCAATGATCAGTCTTTCTTTATCTCTTTAAGATTTCAGGGACTATTAAGTTATTCACACTCTGTGGCCCAGACTTTCACCAAAGAGGTGAAAGTCTGGTCTTCTGGCTGACCACCTAACTACAAAAGTCCCAAGGCATGCAAAGAAAGCTTGGCTTTTTGAAAAGGGACATGTAAAATCTGCCTTGGAACTGGGTTGTGACTAGAACATTGACAAAATAATGCAAGCAATAATAGAAGCTTGCCAACCAACTGTGGAGGGATGCAGGTCAGTTTTGTTAGATTTTTTTCTTTTAAACAAAAAATGCATAGGGCTGGGCAATAAATTGATTTTAACTTGAAATTAGAATTTTTTAATTTGGATAATGTTAAAAAACAGGATCGGTGACAAAGGCTGCCCTTTGTCACCGATCCTGTTCATAATTTTTACTGACAGGATTTCTAGGCGCAGCCAGGGAATGGAGGGTGTCATGCTTGGTGACCACAGGATCTCATCTCTGTTGTTTGCAGATGATGTAGTCCTGTTGGCTTCATCCAGCAATGACCTACAGCTCTTGCTGGGACGGTTTGCCGCTGAGTGTGAAGCGGCTGGGATGAGAATCAGCACCTCCAAGTCCGAGTCCATGGTCCTCACCCGGAAAAAGGTGGATTGTCCTCTCTGGGTTGGGGACAGGCTCCTGCCCCAAGTGGAGGAGTTTAAGTCTCTTGGGGTCTTACTCACGAGTGAGGGGAAAATGGAGCGAGAGATTGACAGACGGATTGGAGCAGCATCTGCAGTGATGCGGACGTTGTACCGGTCTGTTGTGGTGAAGAGGGAGCTTAGTTCTAAGGCAAAGCTGTCGATTTACCAGTCAATCTACATTCCTACTCTCACCTATGGTCACAAGCTTTGGGTAAAGACCGAAAGAACAAGATCGCGGATACAAGTGGCTGAAATGAGCTTTCTCCGTAGGATTGCTGGACTCACCCTCAGAGATAGGGTGAGAAGCTCAGTCATCCGGGAGAGGCTCAGAGTAGAACCGCTGCTCCTCCACATTGAAAGGAGTCAGTTGAGGTGGTATGGGCATCTGATTAGGATGCCTCCTGGACGCCTCCCACTTGAGGTGTTTCAGGCATGTCCCACTAGGAGGAGACCCCGGGGCAGACCCAGAACTCGATGGAGAGACTATGTCTCCCAGCTGGTCTGGGAACGCCTTGGTATCCTCTCTGAAGAGCTGGAGCAGGTGGCTGGGGAGAGGGAAGTCTGGGCTTCTCTGCTTGAACTGCTGCCTCCGCGACCTGGACCTCCGGAAAAGTGGTAGAAGATGGATGGATGGATGGATGAATGTTAAAAAAAAAAAATACTGTGAAAACTGATTTTCCCATTCACAAGACGAAATATGGTGGCCTTGAACTCTACCCCCCCCCGCCAAAAAAAAACAAACCAAAAAACCCAAAAAACTGAATTTTATCAAAGACAAGTTTACATTATTAATCAGAAATGTGTGGATTCATCTTTGCTTTATCAAACCTTGATTATAAAAAAAAAAAAATGCTTGGTTTGGTGAAAGCCAGGATTGCACTTTGTCTCCAGCAGGGAGTCATGTTTGTTTAGGAAGGGGGATGACAGTTTGAAAAAATTCCTTGTTCTCAGTCCAACTTTCTGATAAAAATCAAAGACTGAATATGGCATGAGAAAAATCAGGGATTTTATTTTTACGCCAAATTGTCCAGCCCTAATTTTAAGTTGCATGCATGCAAATATTAAAACTTTTCACTGTGTAGTGTGGTTTCATATTAGTACATTTCATTTGTATTTTGCTTTTCAACCCCATAGACTACAAATCCTGATGCCATGCTACAACAAACTAGTTGAGTCATCACTTACTGTACATCCAAGCAAACTTTGAGCGGAGACCTGATTAAAAAATGTTTCATCAAAAGTCCATTTACGTGAGGCCAGATAAGGTGATCTTATGCGAGGACCAAGAATCTGTAAGTAATGTACTTTGTGTGTATACGTAGACATGAGAAGTATGTACAACCTAGACATGTCATCTGTCTGTATACTAGTGCTCCTTACAAAGGTAAGACTGATTAAGGTAAAAAAAAAAAAAAAAGCAATTTATCAGTGTTAAGACAAATAAAGGTTTTTAGAAAAAAGTAAAACCTTAATGATGAAATCAATAAAACTATGGAAGTAAATTATTCCAGTTGAGAGACAGTTTATTTTCAAACTTAGGACTAACTTAGGATGACTATATTTATGTGTGTGTGTGGGGGGGGGGGGTTAGATATTGGTATGATTTTTGAAATATGAGTTGTAACAGTGTAATATTGTCGAAGTTTTGTATGTATTTGCTGATGTGTTGTATGCCTTGTTAAGCAGCTGGCCTTTGCTCTGAAACAAATTTCTTCCTTGGGAGAAAAATATGCTTGGTGACCACAGGATCTCATCTCTGTTGTTTGCAGATGATGTTGTCCTGTTGGCTTCATCCAGCAATGACCTACAGCTCTTGCTGGGACGGTTTGCCGCTGAGTGTGAAGCAGCTGGGATGAGAATCAGCACCTCCAAGTCCGAGTCCATGGTCCTCACCCGGAAAAAGGTGGATTGTCCTCTCTGGGTTGGGGACAGGCTCCTGCCCCAAGTGGAGGAGTTTAAGTATCTTGGGGTCTTGTTCACGAGTGATGGGAGAATGGAGCGAGAGATTGACAGACGGATTGGAGCAGCATCTGCAGTGATGCGGACGTTGTACCGGTCTGTTGTGGTGAAGAGGGAGCTGAGTTCTAAGGCAAAGCTGTCGATTTACCAGTCAATCTACGTTCCTACTCTCATCTATGGTCACGAGCTTAATGACCGAAAGAACAAGATCGCGGATACAAGCGGCTGAAATGAGCTTTCTCCGTAGGTTCAGGTTCAGGTTCAGGTTACTTTATTTGTACCCGTAGGTAGATTTGTTTTGCAGTTGGTGACATCCATATTTACAAGCCACTAATTACATTCAACATAGACACAAACACAGGCACACATCTTACAAAATAGGTAAATATAAAATATGTACAATATAATTTTTATAGCTTGTTCAACTCTTTGACAGCAGCAGGGACAAAGCTGTTTTTGTAGCGCTGGGTTCTACTTTTTGGGACAGCAAACCTCCGTCTGGAGGGAAGAAGCTGAAAGTTGCAGTGCAAAGGGTGGGAGTCATCATTTAAAATCGAGTCGGCCATCCTCTGTACTTGTCTGGTGTACAGGGATGTCAGGCTCAGCTGTGACTCACCAAGCAAACGACTGGACCATCTGACTACCTGATCCAAGGATTTCCTCTGTTTCAGTTTTATCTGACCAAACCATGACATTAAAGAAAAGGATCAAACAGATTCAATAAAAGCCCGATAGAACATAGTCATTATGGTTCGGTCAATTTGGAAGCGTGCAAGTTTCCTCAAACAATGCAAATTTTGCTGACCCTTTTTGCACACCCTTTCACAGTTCAGCTCAAAGTTCAATCCACTATCAATAATTGTCCCAAGATATTTGTACGATTGTACACATTCGGTGGTCTGGCCTTTTAGTATGGTGACTTTGTGCCTGGGAGTTTTCCTCCTAAAGTCAATAATCATATCTTTCGTTTTTGTTGTATTCAGCTGCAGGTAGGAATCCTCACACCAGTGAACAAAGTCATCAACTACTGGGCCGTGGCCACTCTCACCATCCTGGAGGAGACTGACAATGACTGAGTCATCAGCATACTTTATAATGTGTCTGTTGTCATGTCTGCGCCGACACATGTTTGTGTACAGGATGAAGAGTAGTGGTGACAACACACACCCCTGAGGAGAGCCAGTAGAAGAGCACTTTAGGTCAGACAATGTGCCATTGACCCTTACTCTCTGCGTCCTGTTGGTTAAGAAATCCAGAATCCAACCCACCAGATTATTGCTTAAATCAAATTGTTGCAGGAGCCTTTCAACTAAAATATGAGGTTGGATTGTATTAAAGGATTGCTGGACTGACCCTCAGAGATAGGGTGAGAAGCTCAGTCATCCGGGAGAGGCTCAGAGTAGAACCGCTGCTCCTCCACATTGAAAGGAGTCAGTTGAGGTGGTATGGGCATCTGATTAGGATGCCTCCTGGACGCCTCCCACTTGGGGTGTTTCAGGCACGTCCCACTGGGAGGAGACCCCAGGGCAGACCCAGGACTCGGTGGAGAGACTATGTCTCCCAGCTGGTCTAGGAACGCCTTAGTATCTTCTCTGAAGAGCTGGAGCAGGTGGCTGGGGAGAGGGAAGTCTGGGCTTCTCTGCTTGAACTGCTGCCTCCGCGACCCGGACCTCCGGAAAAGTGGTAGAAGATGGATGGATGGATGGATGGATGGGAGAAAAATAAAGGAAACCTTAACCTTAGCCTTATATTTATTATTGTATATAAGAAACTCCTGACTTATTTATATAATTTAAAGGAAGGTTTCTCAGTCCCTTTTTAGCAATAATAATAATTTTAAAATTATTAGCCTTGTGGAACTGAATTGAAAGCAGTGCAATTACCTTTTACTGGTCTACTGCCCCTAGTGTTTCAAATAGTACTTCACAGCATCATTTCTGTTTTACTCATCACCCAATGGCTGTCACCTAACAAGGAAGTGTAGCAAATTAAACTGATGTGGGTAAACATTAAAGTTGAAAGGAAATCCGCCTACAGTTGATTCACTTCGTAAAGCAAAAGTATGGGATGTTACACTCACCACAAATAAACTGATTATGATTGGATTTCTGGAGTTATCTGATTATTCAAGTGGCCATGTAAGCAGAATAATCCACTAAAGGCCATGTAACCAGGGTCATTAATTCAAGTGGTTTACCCTCCGATAATCAGTTTATTTGTCATGACTCACTCTGGGCTGTCACCTGCCTCAGCTGCGGCCAATCACTCACTGGCTTTATAGCCTGCTCTGCCTGGATCCTCGGCACGGAGCCATCTGTCATTTCTCCCTGACCTTCGTCTCTCTCACGTCTGTCTCCGCACAGATCACCACTTCGTCTTGGAAGGACTTTCGTCAACAAGTAAGCATCACGCTACTCACCTTTTCTCTCAGGCTCTCCCCTGTGCACAGGTGGATTCCTCAGGCGGCGGAACCAATTCTTCACGGCGGCGAAACGTTTCCTCTCGCCTCTCTCCTCACTGCTCATCACCAGGAGTGCCCTGCAGACACTGTCTTCCTGGCTGGAGCCCTCGGGCCGATCTTGCGCTCTCATCTTTCCACCTGCAAGTAAGCCCCAGTAATTATTCAGCTCACTGTGACGTGGAAGAAACTAACGTCTGTGCTTTGGCTCTGTTCTAGGGTTGCCAGGCTGTACGGCGCTCTGTTTCGTCCCCGGCTGCTGCACGTTCACCATCATCACATTCACACAACGCATACATGTACCCACACACCCTCTGTTGGTTACAATATAGATTATTGAATTTCACTCGAGCCTGTGTGTGTGTGTTTCCTGGGTCCAGCAATACGTCAGTACGGCTCCCTCAGAGCGACCCAGCGAACAGCGGGCTCGCACGCCAGCTTAACAACTTAGAGGCTCGAGTGGACCAACTAACTTACCAACAGCAGGTTATTTTCAATCAGCTAGTCCAGATCCTCAGCCGGCTGGATCGCCTGGAAGAACAGCAGGCTTTTCCTCCGGCTCCTAGCAGTAGGCCAGCTCCCATTAGCTTCTATCC
This sequence comes from Pholidichthys leucotaenia, assembly GCA_020510985.1. Taxonomy (NCBI): domain Eukaryota; kingdom Metazoa; phylum Chordata; class Actinopteri; order Cichliformes; family Pholidichthyidae; genus Pholidichthys; species Pholidichthys leucotaenia. The sequence continues at coordinate 335,359,740 of CM035841.1, forward strand.
TAGCCAGACTAGCCCGGGCCCGTTAACCCGTCTCACTCTGGTCCCCACTCCCACGCGCTTCAGCGGAAAGCTCAGGGAGGCTCGGGGCTTTATCCTCCAGTGTGAGACGGTGTTTCAGCGGGTTCCGGGAGATTTCCCCACCGACCACAGCCGCATTGGTTACGTGGCTAACCTGTTGGAAGGGCGAGAGCTATCATGCGCATACGCCGTTATGGCAAAACCCAGCTATGCCAATTTAACCTACGCCCAATTTGTGCACGATTTCCACGTGGTTTTTGACCATTTGGACCGTGATAGCGTGCTTACCACCCGGCTATTAAATCTTCGTCAGGGTGACCGGTCAGTGGCCGACTACGCTGTCGACTTCCGGGTGGTGGCAGCGGAAGCTGGGTGAGAGGATGCCTCGCTTTGCAGCATCTTCATTAGAAGTTTGAGTCCTAGTCTACGGGATGAGCTGGCCCGCTTAGATAAACCTGAGCGTCTCGCGGAGCTAATCTCCTTAACTATTAGTCTTGACAACAGGCTGAGAGAGCGAGCTGCCGAGCGGAGGTCTTCCAGCCACTCGAGCAGACAGTTTCAGCGCTCCTCTCAGTCTTCACCTTTGGCGTTGCCCGTGCCAGAGGCCCCAGACGATCCTGAGGCAATGATAGGGGGGCGGACCAAACTCTCACAGGCCGAGAGACAGCGCCGCAGGGAATTAGGTCTGTGTATGTATTGTGGGGATGATCAGCACGAGATCGAGTCCTGCCCGGTTTGGCCCAAAAGAGGGGGTCCGTGCGTCTCTGTAGGGGTACTTGCGGACTCATCTCGGCCAAATCCCCTATCAAAGTGTCTCCTCCCAATTAGTTTCTGTTACAGACACACAGAGGTTCTCAAACACGCACTGGTGGACTCGGGGGCTGAGCAGAGCTTCATTTCGGGGAAACTGGCAACCCAACTGGGGCTCCCCTGCCATGCCCTCCTGGCCCCCCGAACCTCGTCGCATTGTCAAAGGCTCCTCTGGAGACAGTGACATGTCAGACAGCCCCAGTCTCTGCTACCATCTCAAGTAACCATCGAGAGGACCTTGTTTGTGTTGTCCACCTCTGCTGCCCCCATCATCCTGGGCTACCCATGGCTCCGCCTCCACAACCCGGCCTTTGACTGGCGTACTGGGAGTGTCCTCGCTTGGAGTCCTTTCTGCCTGAGCGTGTGCCTCCAGTCTGCATCTTGTTCTCCCTCAGTCCCCCTCTCCTCCCCCGCCCCCCCTCCTCCTCCTGACCTATCCAGAGTACCACCGGAGTTTCATGACCTTGGAGCGGTGTTCAGCAAGTCCCAGGCGCTGTCTCTCCCCCCCCCCCACTGCCCGTACGACTGTGCCATTAATCTCCGCCTTGGCGCCCCCCTGCCGTCGAGCCGCCTCTACAGCTTATCGGCTCCGGAGCGGGAGGCAATGGACGCGTATATCAAGGAGTTGCTCAGCTCAGGCGTCATTCGGCCTTCTTCCTCGCCAGTGGGGGCGGGCCTCTTCTTCGTTGGAAAGAAGGATGGTTCCCTTCATCCTTGTATCGACTTCCGGGCGCTGAACGACATCACGATCAAGGACAAATACACTCTTCCGCTCATAGACTCTGCTTTCGACTCCCTCCAGGGGGCCTCCTGGTTCACAAAGCTGGACCTCCGCAGCACCTACCATCTCGTACGGATCCGGGAGGGTGACGAGTGGAAGATGGGTTTCTGGACCCCAAGAGGCCACTTTGAATATCTCGTCATGCCGTTTGGGCTTACCAACACTCCGGCCGTCTTCCAGCGTTTGATTAACGACGTTCTCCGGGACTTCCTCGGGTCCTTCGTCTTCGTCTACCTGGACGACATTTTGATCTTCTCCCAGTCACGGGAGGAGCATCAGGTCCATGTGAGACGGGTCCTTCAACGGCTCCTGGAGAACAAATTATTCGTTAAAGTGGAGAAGTGTGAGTTCTACACTGAGAAGACCTCCTTTCTAGGATTTATTATCTCACACAACCAGGTCATCCCGGACCCTGGGAAGGTTAAGGCAGTGGTGGATTGCCCCCCCCCCCCAATCGAGGAAGCAGCTGCAACAATTCCTGGGGTTTGCCAATTTTTACCGATGGTTTGTCCCCAAGTACAGCTCGATCGCTCTCCTCCTGACTCATCTCATCTCCCCCAAGGTGACGTTCCAGTGGACAGAGGGGGCTGCGGCGGCTTTTGCGGCCCTGAAGACTGAATTCTCATCCTCCCGGGTCCTGACGCAGGTGGATCTCGCTCTCCAGTGTCTGGTCGAGGTGGATGCCTCTGACTCGGGGGTGGGGGCAGTCTTGTCACAGTGCTCTCCAGTGGACGGGGTGATCTGCCCCTGCGCTTTCTTCTCTCGGCGGCTGTCCCCCGCGGAGAGGAATTATGACGTCAGTGACAGTGAACTCCTGGCAGTGAAGCTCGCGCTGGAGGAGTGGCGGCACTGGCTGGAGGGGGCCGCGCAACCCTTTGTGGTGTGGACCGACCACAAGAACTTGGAGTACCTGAGAACGGCTAAACGCCTGAATGCCCGCCAGGCTCGTTGGTCCTTGTTCTTCGGGCGCTTCAGGTTCACCATCACCTACCGCCCCGGGACGAAGAACGCCAAACCTGACGCCCTGTCCAGGCAGTTCATCTCGGAGGTCTCTGAGGGGCATGAGCACACCATCCTCCCTGCCTCGTGCGTCGTGGGCGCCATCTCGTGGGGCATCAGGGACAAGGTCCTGAGGGCGCAGGAGGCTGAGCCGGATCCAGGCGGAGGGCCTGCAGGGAGACTGTTCGTCCCATCTGCTGTCCACGGTGACGTGATCCACTGGGCCCACTCGTCCAAGCTCGCCTGCCACCCTGGGATTACCTGCCTGGTGGAGCTGCTCCAGAGATCGTTCTGGTGGCCGGGCCTCCGGAATGACGTCATCAATTATGTCCGCACCTGTCCCCAGTGTGTCACTGCGAAGACATCATCATCACCGCCGACAGAAGACCGTGGTCCCACATCGCCCTGGACTTTGTAATTGGTCTCCCTGCATCCAACCATTTCGACACCGTCCTCACCATTGTGGACCGCTTTTCTAAAAGCCGCCCATTTTGTCCCCTTACAAGGGCTCCCAACGGCACGAGAGATGGTGGACCTATTGGTGCAGCACATCATGCGTCTTCACGGGATTCCCAAGGACATCATCTCCGATCGGGGTCCTCAGTTTGTGTCCCACATATGGAGGAGCTTCTGCAACGCGCTGGGGGCGAAGGTGAGCCTGTCCTCCGGTTATCACCCTCAGAGCAACGGGCAGTGTGAGCGGGCCAATCAGGAGTTGGAGGCTGCTCTGCGCTGCATCATCGCCTCCAGTCCATCGTTTTGGAGCAGCCATCTGCCATGGATTGAATATGCCCATAATTCGACCCTGTCCTCTGCAATTGGCATGTCGCCCTTCAAGGCGTCGCTGGGTTATGATCCCCCGCTGTTTCCCGAGGAGGGGGAGGTGGCCGTGCCTTCCATCCATACCCACCTGAGGTGCTGTCGTTGGCTCTGGACTGCTATGTGCCGGGCCCTTTTACGCACGGCAGAGTGCAACTCAAGGACAGTGAACCTACGCAGAAGACCTGCTCCACAGTATCAGGTGGGTCAGCAGGTATGGTTGTCAACCCAACACATTGCTTTGAAGGCTGAAAAGAGGAAGCTGGCTCAGCGTTTTATCAGGCCCTTCCCTATTGTTCGTGTGGTTAACCCTGTGGCTGTGCGCCTGGCTCTTCCCCCCTCTCTCCATGTTTGTCCTACATTCCACGTCTCACAGGCCAAGCACGTCATCTCCAGCCCTCTCTGCCCCCCTCCCAAGGCACCACCCCCACCAGTGTTGATCGATGGCAACCCGGCGTGGAGGATCAACTCCATCTTGGACGTCCGCCGCTGGGGTTGCAGCCTGCAGTACCTGGTGGACTGGGGGGGTATGGCCCCGAGTGGAGGTCCTGGGTGCGTCCATCATTCGTGCTGGACAAGCGCCTCATCAAGGACTTCCATCAGACGCACCCAGGTAGGCCAGCGCCGGGAGGCACTGCTCGGGGTGGGGGGGGAGTACTGTCATGACTCACTCTGGGCCGTCACCTGCCTCAGCTGCACTCACACCTGCGGCCAGTCACTCACGGGCTTTATAGCCTGCTCTGCCTGGAGCCTCGGCATGGAGCCGTCTGTCATTTCTCCCTGACCTTCATCTCCCTCACGTCTGTCTCCGCACAGATCACCACTTCGTCTTGGAAGGACTTTCGTCAACAAGTAAGCATCACGCTACTCACCTTTTCTCTCAGGCTCTCCCCTGTGCACAGGTGGATTCCTCAGGCGGCGGAACCAATTCTTCACGGCGGCGAAACGTTTCCTCTCGCCTCTCTCCTCACCGCTCATCACCAGGAGTGCCCTGCAGACACTGTCTTCCTGGCTGGAGCCCTCGGGCCGAACTTGTGCTCACATCTTTCCACCTGCAAGTAAGCCCCAGTAATTATTCAGCTCACTGTGACGTGGAAGAAACTAACGTCTGTGCTTTGGCTCTGTTCTAGGGTTGCCAGGCTGTACGGCGCTCTGTCTCGCCCCCGGCTGCTGCACGTTCACCATCATCACATTCACACAATGCATACACGCACCCTACACACCCTCTGTTGGTTACAGTAAAGATTATTGAATTTCACTGTGTGTGTGTGTGTTCCCTGGGTCCAGCAATATGTCATTATTTAGTGCATGTACACGACAAAACTGATTATTGCCATTATCGGTTTATTCCCAGTAATCGGTTTATTGTGACCATGTAACCGGGGTCACTCTGTGTACCGCTCAATGAAGCAACCTCTAATCACATGTTTAGGCAGAAGTACATGATGACCAGTGTTGGGACTATCATGTTACTGTAACTCCACTACTTTTGCAGTTACGTGCTGTGTAACAAAATTACTGTTTAAAAATTCAGTAATGCGTTAGTTACTGAAATTTGATCAGATGTGTTACTTGCATTACTCCTTTTATTAATATGGATAGATATTTTTAGCACAAATAGACGATCATACAACTTGCAGTTGCTAGACACACTCCTCATCAGCTGCCAACTGGGGATGAATACATAGTTTCAGTGGCTATTGGCAGGACTGCCATCCCCAGCGCCACCAGCTGCCTCAAGCTACTGGAGGTTGTCATGCCAAAGGCAAAGGCAAGCAAATAAATAAGCAAATAAATATAAACTAACTAACTACCGTAGCTGACACAGCCGTCACACAGTCTCCTCCGTGGGTTCGTTTCCTGTCCTGCCCCAGTTCACATCACAACCCGGTGAAGAAATGCCGTGGTGGTGGCGACTTCTCATATTGAGCCATGATCACCCGTTGTCCGAGCAGTGAGTAGCCCCTAAAAGCTCCTACCTCTGTGGTTAAACATGAGTATTTTTTGAGCAAGAAGCTTGCATTTAATGTCCACATTAAATGCATTTAAAGTTTTCTTACGCACAGAGAAAAAGTGACTGTGATTTGTTGCAGTAAAGAACAGCTTCTTCTAAGCGGTGAACTTTCATTTATCTGTGCATTCTATTTTATTTTATCTCATTCATTTACATGCTGTTATGATATGCAACTATTTCATGGAAGTAAATCCTCTAAATATGCACTTTTCATGGGCTGGTCCAGGGGTGTCAAACATATGGCTCGTGGGCCAAAAACGACCCACCAGGGGGTCCAAAATTTTCTCTGTGAATTCACAGCTTTATTTCTAGTAAATTTATGACTTTCTACTGATTACAATAGTTTGTATAAATCTGAGATATTTTTTTCTCGAAAGATGAGACTTTTTTCTCATCAGTTTTCTTTTTCTTCTTTTTTTCTGATGAAAACAAGTGTCCCTTGATCTTGCTATGTGTGCAAGATGATTTAAGCATGCATTTAAAAGTAACGTGAAAGTTACTTTTCCAAGTAACTAGTTACTTTAATCATGCAGTAACTCAAAAGTAACTAGTAACTGTAACTAGTTCCTATTTTTTAGTAACTTGCCCAACACTGATGATGACATAGATGATGGCGCTACCTCCACTCCTCCCATGTCACCCCATCATTGCTGTCAGTTCTTGTGCTCTTCACCTTGCTTGACCACCTCTTCTGGGTAAGCAAGTTTAACTCCTGCTAGTTACCTTTTCTGTCATCTGCCTCACACAACTGCTTGCTGTTAGAGCTAGTTAAGCTCTCTGCACTCAGCTTGATACCAGCTGAACACAGGTGTTGTGGCTGAGCTTGACAGACATGATTGTTAGGAGAAAGAAGGCTGCTTCTTGCCCCTGTCCCCTGGAATGCAGGTTTAAAATTTTATAGTAATATGGACATATGTTTACTAGATGTTGTTTTTTTCTTGCCTTCTGATTGTTGCTCTGAGTGTTGCTGTCCCTATGCTGTTGCAATCCTGGAATTTCCCCATTGTGGGACTAATAAAGGCTTATCTTATCTTATCTTAAATAAACAATAAAGACCACCATGATGCCTGTCCTGTCTGCTTCAGCCTCATCCATTCAGGTACTCCCTTTTTAAATGCCTGCAGTCAGTGGATAAGAAGTTCCTTTCATCTAAAACTGTTCTTCTGCTGCTTGCTTTAGCCTTCACTAAATGCACTGGTGATTTGCATGTTCTGTATGTGCACCCTTCAAACACAGATTTCTCACAATGGCTCACGGGTTTTGTTACACCTCTATGTAGGGCATCTGCCCAGTCATCCACTTGACTACTGCTCAACTGCTTTCAAGCTCCTCAGCTTCTTCCCTTCTCCCTGAGAGTCAGATGAGCAGGAGAAGTTGCACTCCCAATTCCCAGCAAGCATGTTTCCCACTTACATTGAGATCCAGGTATGTAAAAGCTTTTTTCCAAGCAGAGCCTTTTCCACTGGATGGTGGAGGCTATTTCTGTAGCCTGTGCCAGCTAAGGCCTTGCCCAACCACAGGATTTCAGGGCACATTAGGCTAGGGGTGTAGCCACTTTCTGAACTTTATTTAAGGAAATATCTATGGTTGACATGGCTAGCAACAACCCACTCTTTTGTCCAGTCTGTTGTTTGGATGTGACAGTACCTTTGGTGTCCATGTCCAATTCCTTCCTGCCTTAGCTGTAGGTGTCCCACCCCAGGTTCCTGGCCTGCTCGGTGGAGTCTTTTTATTCTATCCCATAATATAGCCAATACTCTGTTATACCAAGTGAGTCAAGTGTAGAGCAATGTCCAGTTATGCATATGACCTCTGATCTCCAAAGGAAAAGAACTCAGTCCAACATACCACTGAAACACCTTTGCAGATGGGCTCGGTGAAGAGTGGCTATGGATCTGAGGGGAGTTACTGTTGCAATCAAAATGATTAAACCCCCATTGCATTTTAGGTTTATTGGCAAAATTTAATTTTTTCCAGGAGTTTGCAATGAACAAATTACACAAGAACAGTTTAAATGGTTAAATAAAACTAATATTACAAGGATTTTTATCCAAATTCAACACTAAATTCTACTTTCAATGACTACTGCAGTCTCAAAATTATTCAACCCCCTGAACAGAATTCCTAATAAGAGCACAAATTTGCAAATGAGGTGTGGTCTCAAGCATCCCGATGCAATTTATCAAGGGCTTCATTAGTTGCATCAGGTGTGCTTGAGATAGAACACCTCAAATACATGGACTGTTGATGGTGACATTTGATTGCATGTTAGAAACATGGCAAAGTAAAGAGAATTGTCCAAAAAGTTCAGAGAAGAGGACACAAATAAATATCAAAGGCGCTGAATGTTCCTAGAGAAACAGTTGGAAGTGTGGTTTGAAGTTTAAAGTTAAAGGAACAGTGGCTACACTACCTGGATGTGGTAGAAAGAGGACGCTATCAATGGCTGCCTCCAGAGTCCTGAGGAGGCAGGTGGTCAAAAACCCTCTACTGACTACAAAAGACCTGCAGCAAGACTTGGTGGCAGCAGGCACTGAGCACTCTGAAGGGCTCCATGCCTGAACTCCAAGACGTACACCACTACTGACCCAAAAGCACAAGAAAAGTCAGGTCCGATTTACTCAAACTATGTAAATAAACCAAAGAGGTTTTTGGATTCGGTTCTACGGACTGATGAAACAAAACTGGAACTTTTCAGGCCTATGGATCAGCGGTATGTCTGTGGGAGGAAGAATCAAGCATACGCTGAAAAAGAACACCCTGCCTATAGTGAAGCATGGCATTGGCTCGGTGATGCTCTGGGGCTGCTTCACTTCCTCTGGCACTGGAAACCTGCAGCATGTTGAGGGCAAGTTGGATTCAATCAAGTATCAGGAAATCTTGGGAGAAAATGTCATGTCGTCTGTGAGGAAGCTGACCTGAAAGTCCACCAAGGTTTGGTTTCAGAAGAAGTCTTGGAAGATAGAGTGGCCATCGGTCACCTGACTTGAACCCCATTGAAAATCTCTGGTGGGATTTGAAATAGGTGGTTGTAGCACGCCAACCCGAAAATATTAGTGAACTGGAGATCTTTGCCCATGAGGAATGGGCTAAGATTCAACAAGAACACTTACAGAAGCTGGTGTCTGGCTATACATCGTGTTTGCAGCGGGTCATAACAGCAAAAGGTTGCTCTGCTAAGTACTAAAGATGCTTGTCATGAAGGGGTTGAATAATTGTGAGACTTACAGTAGTCATTGAAAGTAGCATTTTGTGTTGAATTTGGAGAATCTGCTTACAATATTAGTTATGTTGAGCTATTTAAATTGTTGTTTGATTTGTTTATTGCAAACAGCTGCTCATTTGTACATTTTGCCAATAAACCTAATTTGCAGTAGGGGGTGAATAATTTTGATTGCAACTGTGCAGTTACATCACATACTCCTGCCTAAAATCGTGATTAGAAGTTGTGTCAATGAGGGTCTGTCATGGGTGCTGTTCCAGCCCAGTCGGGGTCCGTCGTGGGTGCAGTGCTGGCCCGATCGGGGTCCAGCAAGGACGCAGCGCCAGTTCAGTTTCAGTTCGGAGAAGGAGCTGCAGATCCTCCACCGTCTAACGCCGGACTGGCCCCTCATCCTTCCCCCAGTCCTTTTCTTCCTCCACCGGGTGCCGCTGGGGTTCCCCAGATTCGGCTCAGCATCCCCTCGCTATCCCTCTCGGTAGCGAGGCCGCCACTGAGTTCTCCCTCCGGCTCTGGTGGCCTAAGGATGCGGGTCGGCCGCCCGAGAGACTGCTTCGCTGGTTTGGCGTTCTGGGTCGGCCACCCGATGGACTGCCCTGTTTGTTCGGCGACCCGGTCTGGCCGCCAGAGGTACTGTTTCTCCAGGCCTGGGACTGGGGTAGACTGCCCGAACTGTTTCTTTTCCCTCTGCCAGCGATCTGGAAGCTGGATGCGGGTAGACCTCCCAAACTGTTTGTTTTTTGTTTTTTTTTCTTTTTCTTCTGTGCTCTGCCTGCCGACATCCCTGTGAGTGTTTTTTTTTTTTTTTGCCTGTAATTTGAAGGGATACTCTTTTTGTTTTTTTGTCCTTACCTGTTGTTAATTATGGAACTATTCGTATATTGCTGATCTGTAGTTTTTTGAGTTTTTTATTTTTCCTGGTGTTTATAGGGTACTGTGTATTTTGGTTATGTACCTGTATTTTAGTTTTCTTTTCTCCTTGCCAGTCGGACGGTTATGTATATTCTTTTCGTGTTCGACTATGCTCGAGGGTTATTTGTAGCATGTCTGCCTTGTGTTCTTTTTGTTTTTGCCTCATCATTTTGGTTATCGTGTTGCCCTCCATTGTGTGTTTTTTGTTTTTTTTTCTGGTTATAGTGTTTTTCCTTTTCTGGTTCTTGCCCTCCTGGCCTGGTTCCCCCTCCGCCCTCCCTGGATCAGCCCTGGTAGCCTTCTGGTTGGGGGGGCTTAGATGCTACGTTTGCACCTGGAATGCGCCTCTTGAGCGGGGAGTACTGTCATGGTTTGAGCGCTGATTCTGTCCGCGCTCAGGCTGTCCGGTATTTTCCCCATTCTGTTGTCATTTGGCCTTCCAGGGCTTTTATTGTGACAGCGTCACGGCGGGACTTCCGGCTGTCAGAGCCGAGCTGCACCGTGACAGCTGGATCACATTTCTTTGATTACATTCTCATTCCCTGATTAATCTAAGTGCCTTATTTAAGGGAGCAGCTGAGGTAACTCCGGGCTGCGACCTCGCATAACGTTGGTTCCCCACAACGTTTGGCTGGAGTCCCTAACCCCGGCTCCAGCTTCCCTTTTGACTCATCATGCTCTGTGAGTGTTATTCCTCCTCAGAGTCTCCTGTCTTGTATCTTAGCCTATTGTCTTGAGCCTTAGCTTATGTATGTGTTTTTGCCCCACGTGGCTGATTGTTTTGTCATTTGTAGTTTTGTTAATAAATATGCAAACTCATCGGCTGCGTATAGTGTCTTATTAATGGCCCGCGAGACCCATCCATGACAGGGTCACTTGGAACGTGAAGTCCAATACACATTTCCTTTCGGGAGCAGAGATTATATTTATAACATGGCTTTTCTATTTATTCAAAATAATTTTGTCAGTATGCTCTTCTCTAAAGCATGTTTAAAAGAAATCAAATTTAGGTATTGATGACTTGAAAAATGTGTTGTATTTGTGTTATCTTTTTTAAAAAGGCAACAGATGAGAGAGTGTATCAGCTACAACAAAGTTTCTGTTTGGGCAGTATGGCTGTAACAAGTATAGCACTTTTCCTCCAATACAAATTCAGGTGATTCTGTAGAGTAGTACAGAAAAATTGAATGACTGACAGTGTAACATTGGCACTCTATGTTTATTCACCAAAATAGTGCAGCAACTAACAGTTAGTCTTTGATGACCTTCAACAGCAGCTCCTCTCTTAGTACTAGTGCATCTCAAAAATTTAGTGTCAAGGTGCATAATTCTGTTAAAAAAAACAAACTAGGTCATATACATCAAAATTTTAAAAAATGTTTGAAATTGTTCGCTTTGTTTGATGAATATATGAAAGTTTAACTTTTGAACTGAATAATCAAAAAAACTTTTCACAATATTACTGTTTTTAAAAAACACTAAAATGGTTAACATTGACATAATTCTGGACTCAGGGGACAAAACACAGACTCGAGTGAAGTACAATTATCCTTTTATTGTTAACCGTGATTGTGTGTGAGTGCGTGTATGTACAGTGTATGTGGTGTGCAGTGCAGGACTCGTGCTGGGGAAGAGCAGGACGCCGTTCAGCCTGGCAACCCTATAACGACAACACAGAGATGTTAGCTCAACCCTTGGGCAAAGAGCATGATAATAATGACAGCTTACTTTGCAGATGGTCGTGGTGAGCTCAGATTGGCCTTGAGGGCTACAGCCAGGGAGACAGTGTCTGGCTCTGTGCGGGGAGGTGAGCGTGATGCCCTGTAGCAACAGTGGAAGCAGAACCGCCGCCGGGGAGAGAGGAATCCGCCGCCAGGGAGATCCACCTGTGCACAGGGGAAGATGAACTTGACAAAGGTGAGTCAATGTTTGCTTACGTGGAGCGAAGAGTTGGTCTGGGGTTCAGATGATGAACCAGGACGTGGCTGTTGATGTGAGACGTGTCTTAGGGAGATTGACAGACGGCTCCGTGCCGAGTCACAGGCAGAACTGGCTTTTAAAGCCCGCTGGCGATTGGCAGCAGGTGTGCGTGCAGCTGGAGTTGATGATGGCCCTGACGGAGCCATGACAGTACTCCCCCCTCTAAAGGTACCTCCTGGCACCTGACTCATCCTACCCGGGTGCGTCCGGTGGAAGTCCCTGATGAGTTGTTTATCAAGCACGAATGACGGACGTACCCAGGACCTCCACTGGGGGCCATACCCCTCCCAGTCCACCAAGTACTGCAGGCCGCGACCCCGGCGGCGAACGTCCAGGATGGTGTTGACTCTCCACGCCAGGTCGCCATCTATCACCACTGGTGGAGGTGGAGCTTTGGGAGGAGGGCAGAGAGGGCTGGAGCAGACGGGTTTCACCTGCGAGACATGAAAAGGGAGGGGGCGAGACCTAGGCACACAGCCACAGGGTTAACAACACGAATAATGGGGAAGGGCCCGATGAAGCGCTGGGCCAACTTCCATCTCTCAGCTTTCAGGTTAATGTTCTATGTTGACAGCCATACCTGCGGCGGTTAGCCGTCTTGGTGTTGCGTTCAGCGGTTTGAAGGAGAGTTCTGCCAGTGGCTGTCCAGAGCCGGCGGCAGTGCTTCAAGTGGGCGTTGACAGAAGGCACCGCCACCTCCTTCTCCTCCTCCGGGAACAGTGGGGGGTCGTAACCTAAGGAGGCCCTGAAGGGGGACATGCCGGTCGCCGAGGAAACCGTAGAGTTATGGGCGTACTAGATCCAAGGTAGATGGCTGCTCCATGAAGACTGACTGGAGGCGATGACGCAGCACAGAGCAGCCTCCAGCTCCTGATTGGCCTGCTCGCACTGCCCGTTGCTCTGCGGGTGGTACCCGGGCGACAGGCTCACGGTTAACCCCAGTGCGTTACAGAACGCCCTCCAAACCTGGGACACGAATTGGGGCCCACGATCCGAGACAACGTCGGTGGGGATCCCATGGAGGCGTATGACATGCTGCACCAGCAGGACCGCTGTCTCTCGTGCCATAGGCAGCCCCCAGAGAGGGAAGAAGTGGGCAGCTTTTAGAAAATCGGTCCACAATGGTGAGGACCATAGTGAAGTGGTTGGACGGTGGAAGGCCAGTCACAAAATCCAGGACAATATGGGACCAGGGGCGACTGGGGACTGGCAGTGGGTGGAGGAGCCCAGCCGGTGGAGAAGAGGATGACTTCCCGGTGGCGCACTGAGCACAGGTGCGGATGTAGGCAGTGACGTCCTTCCGCAGCCCCGGCCACCAAAACGATCTCTGGAGAAGCTCTACCGTACGGGACACCCCTGGATGGCATGCAAACTTCGAGGCATGGGCCCACTGAATCACCTCACCCCGAACCGATGTGGGGATGAGCAATCGCTCCGTGGGACCACCTCCAGGATCGGGCTCCTGCGCCTTCATGACCTTCTCCCTGATATCCCACGAGAAGGCACCAATGACACAGGATGCTGGAAGGATGGTCTGTTCATGGTCCTCAGTTACCTCCGCCGCGAACTGCCTGGAGAGGGTGTCCGGCTTGGCATTCTTGGCCCCGGGGTGATAGGTGATCGTGAAATTGAACCGTCCAAAAAACAGGGACCAACGGGCCTGCTGGGAGTTTAGCCGCTTGGCGGTCCTCGGGTACTCCAAATTCTTGTGGTCGGTCCATACCAGGAAAGGCTGGGCTGCCCCCTCCAACCAGTGGCGCCATTCCTCCAGAGCGAGCTTCACCGCCAGGAGTTCCCTGTCGCCGATGTTGTGGTTTCTGCCCGCCGGGTACAGGCGGTGCGAGAAGAAGGCGCAGGGTCGGACCACCCTGTCTACTGGAGAGCACTGCCCCCACCCCAGAATCTGATGCGTCCACCTCAACCAAGCACTGGAGGGACGGATCCACCTGCGTGAGGACGCAGGACGACGAGAACTCCCTCTTGAGGGTGCCAAATGCTGCTGCAGCCTCCTCTGTCCAACGGAAGGGGACCTTGGGGGACGTGAGACAGGTCAGGGGATGGGCAATCATGCTGTACCTGGGCACAAAGCGGCGATAAAAACTGGCAAATCCCAGGAACTGCTGGAGTTGCTTCCTTGATGGGGGGGGGGGGGGCGAGCAATCCACCACCGCCTTGACTTTCACCGGGTCGGGGAGAACCTGGTTATGGGAGATGACAAAATCGAGAAACGAAGTGTTGTTGTTGTGGAACTCACATTTCTCGGCTTTCACGAACAGCTTGTTCTCCAGGAGTCGTTGGAGGACCCGTCTCACTTGTACCCGATGCTCCTTTAATGACCAAGAGAAGATGACGATGTCATCCAAGTAAACAAAGATGAAGGCACCCAGGAAGTCCCGGAGAACGTCATTTATCAGGCATTGGAAGACGGCCGGCGCGTTGGTCAACCCAAACGGCATCACGAGATATTCGAAGTGGCCGCTTGTGGTCCGGAATCCCGTCTTCCATTCGTCTCCCTCCTTGATCCGCAAGAGATGGTAAGCGTTGTGAAGGTCAAGCTTGGTGAACCAAGAGGCACCCTGGAGGGAGTCGAAGGCCGTGTCCATGAGGGGCAGGGTGTACTTATCCTTCACCGTGATGTCGTTAAGCCCCCTAAAGTCGATACATGGCCGCAGGGAGCCATCCTTCTTGCCAACGAAGAAGAACCCTGCCCCACCGCCGAGGAAGATGGACGAATAATACCCGAGCTGAGCGATTCCTTAATATAGGCATCCATCACCTCCCGCTCCTGAGCTGACAGGCTGTAGAGGTGGCTCGATGGCAGCAGGGCACCAGCCTGGAGATTAATAGTGCAGTCATAGGGGCGGGGGGGGGGGGGGGAGTGACAGCGCCTGCGACTTACTGAATACCGCCCCCAGGTCATGGTATTCAGGCAGCACCTTGGACAAGTCTGGAGGAAGGGGGGCATGGGGGGCTAAGGACACCAATGGCGCGCATGCTGCGGACTGCAGACACGCGCTGAGGCAGAACGAGCTCCATGACGTGATATTCCCAGTCCGCCAATCAAACGACGGGTTGTGGAGTCGCAGCCAGGGTTAGCCCAGGATGACCGGGGACGTCGAGGAGGGCAGCACCAACAGGCATAGGTCCTCCCGATGGTTCCCAGAGACGATCACTGATACTGGGGCGGTTTGCTGAGAGACAGTCGCAAGGGGGGTTTTAGATAGGGCGATGAGCTTAAGTGGTGGCTGGAGAGTATGGCAGGGAAGCCCTAACCGGGTTGCCAGGTCCCCTGATATGAAACTCTGCTCAGCCCCCGAGTCAATCAGTGCATGTGTGGTATGTTCTGTATGCTTGTAGATGAACCTGATGGGCACGAGGCAATTGGTGAGGAGTTTTGACTGAGACGCATCCGTGAGTCCCCCTACTGCGATGCACGGAGCCCCTCTTTTGGGCCGAACGGGGAAACTCTCTACCTCGTGCTCACTACTCCCACAATGCATGCACAGCCCTAACTCCCTACGGCGCTGCTTCTCAGCTAAGGAAATCTTAGCGCGCCCAACTACCATATCCTCCTGCCCGTCTAGAGCTTCAGGTGTAGGCAGGGCCAATTGAGGTGACTGAGAGGGGTGGAAAAACTGCGCGCTTGAGCGACCGGAAGCTCTTCGCTCGGCTGCCCGCTCCCTCAGCCTATTATCCAAATTAATGGTTAGGGAGATCAGCTCAGTGAGTCTCTCCGGTTTGTCTAACCTAGCTAGCTCATCCCGTAGGCTAGGGCTTAAACTCCGGAAGAAAATACTACAGAGCAAGGCATCCTCCCACCCGACCTCAGTGGCCACCACCCAGAAATCGGCAGCGTAGTCCGCCATGGACCTACCTCCCTGTTGGAGATTTAACAACCGGGTGGTGAGCAAGTTATCCCGGTCGGAATGGTCAAATACCTCAAGAAAATGGGCAATAAACTGTTGGTAAGTAAGACTAGCATAGCTAGGTTTGGCCATGACGGCGTAAGCCCAAGCTAGCGCTCTACCCTCTAACAAATTAGCCACATAGCCTATCCTACTATGGTCAGTGGGAAAATCCCCCGGCACTCACTGGAAAACTGTCTCACACTGTAAGATAAACCCACGGGCCTCACCGAGCTTGCTGCTGAAGCGAGTGGGTGTGGGGACTGGTGTGAGCCGGGCCGATGGGACCTGACTAGCCTGGCTAGGAGGGGAGCTAGCAGGAGCCGATGAACTCCCGGAAGCCGGGGGAAACGTCCGCTGTCCATCCAGATGATCCAACCGGCTGTTAATTTGGGTTAACTGGCTAAGGATAACGCTTTGTTGGTAAACTAGCTGCTCCACTCGAGCCTCTAAGTTGTTAAACCGGCGTGCTAGCACACTGTCCGCTGGGTCGCTCTGACGGAGCCGTACTGACATAATTCTGGACCCAGGGGACAAAACATAGACTCGAGTGAAGTACAATTTTCCTTTTATTGTTAACCGTGATTGTGTGTGAGTGCGTGTATGTACAGTGTATGTGGTGTGCATTGCAGGACTCGTGCTGGGGAAGAGCAGGACGCCGTTCAGCCTGGCAACCCTATAACAACAACACAGAGATGTTAGCTCAAACCTTGGGCAAAGAGCGTGATAATAACAACAGCTTACTTTGCAGATGGTCGTGGTGAGCTCAGGTTGGCCTTGAGGGCTACAGCCAGGGAGACAGCGTCTGGCTCTGTGCGGGGAGGTGAGCATGATGCCCTGTAGCAACGGTGGAAGCAGAACCGCCGCCGGGGAGAGAGGAATCCACCGCCAAGGAGATCCACCTGTGCACAGGGGAAGATGAACTTGACAAAGGTGAGTCAATGTTTGCTTATGTGGAGTGAAGAGTTGGTCTGGGGTTCAGACGATGAACCAGGACATGGCTGTTGACGTGAGACGTGTCTTAGGGAGATTGACAGACGGCTCTGTGCTGATTCACAGGCAGGTCTGACTTTTAAAGCCCGCTGGCGATTGGCAGCAGGTGTGCGTGCAGCTGGAGTTGATGATGGCCCTGAGGGAGCCATGACAATCACGGTTGTAATGACATCATCAAGCTCTTTCAAATCTGAAATTTATCTATAGTTTGTGAACAGCCTAGGTTTGACATGAGTTGTGATTTTTCAATAATGTATGTTTGGAATATTCCATAACTTAGGGAGTTGTAATAAAAAAATAGAGGGTTTATTAATAGGAAAAGTCTCTAAAAAAATTTAACTACAATAATAAGCAGAAGAAGAGGTACACTATAGCAACATAGAAATGGCTGTATTTTTTAAAACTTTAATCACTGACACTTGTGTTTTGTATATTTTACAAAATCCTGTTACATATTGAGTTGGATCCATAAAGGTGTGTTGTTTCTTTGTGCTTCAATTGACAGTCTTGTTCTGAACGTGAGATTATTCATAAAAGCCATGGTTATTCAGAACTACCAGACACTGCCAAATATGGTAATTTCTTGACATGCATCATCATAAAACTCTACTGCTTTTGCGCTTCCAGTGTAGCAAATTCAAAATTATACAATTTGAAATATTCTATACGCAAAAATTGCATAGTAAATACAATTTAGATTATAATGTATTAAATCCACTGTAAAGGCCTATACAGTATTGTGTTGTGATCAATATTACTAAGTTCAATGTTATACAAAGTTTAAATGTTAGTCTTTTTGTTACAGTCTGTGATAGTATGCCTGACACTTCCAATGAAGCAGTCTCCACTATTGAGACACATATCCTGCCCAACACCACCCCTTCAACCTCTGAAGGTGATAAAGTGATTTGGTGTGTTACCACACAGAATATGTGCAATGATGGACCATCCATATCTGCCGACACCATCCCAGGTGCTGCTGTGATCACTGCTGAGGAGACAATGACTTTGACCAGAGAAATTCCCGCCATCCCTGGTAGCATCACTCATGACTTATTGGTTGGTCCCCATGTCAGTGTTAGTGGTGGCACCCATTTTCTTTCTGCAAGTAATACCTCCACTGTGTTCCATGGTCACACCAATCCAAAGCAATCCAGTTCATTCAGCACATCCTACGGGTATGACAGCAAATCTTGTTTAAAATAAATGTGTTTGTGTCACTTGATTATTATAATCTTGTTGTAAACTTTCCCTTATGATACAGTATCCACTGATTACACCATTAAGTGATTGTGCACACATTATATATTTCAACTTAAAATATATCCCCTGACCTTATTGCTATGGTCTTTTGTAGGACATACCTGGACCTATTTGAGGAAGAATACCCCTCTGATGACCCTGATCTTCAGACAGCTATTTCAAGGTCATTAGAATCCAGTGCAAGTGAAAGGTCAGTACAGTAGAAAATTTATAAAATAGACGGCAGGTAATATTTATTGCAACTATGGGAACAATACCCATTTTAAATGAGTATTTTGATCCATGAGCAAGCTACAGTCTACCTGGGTAAGAAGAACTGTATGTTTGCCCTCTGTTTTTCACTTATAATAATAATGCATCGATTTTATATAGCGCTTTATCATATATACTCAAAGACGCTTTACAAATAGGTAGGCTACATTATTCATTCACTCCAGACAGACAATGGTAGTGGCAAGCTACTTCTGCAGCCACAGCTGCCCTGGGGCAGGCTTATGTATTGGAGTGGCCAATTTGTGAATCTCTGTTTATCACATGGATTGTGGTTCACATGTATAAACCCTTTCACTACCAAAATATTTTTTTTAGAAAACAAGAAAAACTGTCACGTTTTGTGCATAAACACAGTTCTTGACCGTGAATTGACCTCATGACTTCTGATCTCAATTACAAAATCCACAGACACAACCAGATATAATTAACTATTTATTTGCAAGACTACAGATCATAAAGCAGAGGTTAAATATATTTACAAGAACACACATGTCAAGTGGCCCTCACTCTTGTGAGGTTTGATCAGCAGTTTCCCCCACTTGAATGGGAAGCTTGCTTCGGAAGATAGAACTGGAAGTCACTCAGTGACAAAGACTCAACTTTTTCCTTTTCTTTCCTTTTATTTTTGAAAGTCATCAAGGCCAAGCACAGGCCAAGCACAGGCCAAGCACAGGTGAAAAATCTTTAAATACAACACAAATAGAGGGTCAAGGAAAATGTAACCCAAGAACCCATAATAAATCAACATAACCCAAAATCAAATACTCAATTTTTAAATTACTAAAACCCAATCTTGAAATAAGTAGAAAATACTCACATCTAAAGCACCCCAAATACATCTTAAAACACTGTTCAATAATGATTTTTAACCTTACAACTTTAGCAGCTTTTAACTTTTAACTCTTAAAATACACTCCATTTTAACTATACTTTTAAACCCACATGATTTTATAAATATATGACATTTTAACTTACATTTCAAACACATGATTTAATACATCACATTTAACCTAAACTTGATCAAATGACTTTCCAAATGCAGCTACAAAGACACATATCACAAATGGATGCTCACCGGCTCCTTCTTCCTTGCTTGAAACAAGCTTTAGTCCTGCAGTCTTTTCCAAAGTCCAAGTTCTCCAACCATTTCTCACACACTGCTTACTCTCCACTGCCCTGTGAGTAACTACCTCCAAACTCCATTAATCACCAGGTCATTCCCACCTGGTGCAATCAACCAACTGCCCTCGGGCTGGGAAGCACACCCAGATCTAAAGCACTCAGGCAGAGAGGGTGTGGCCTGCAGCTCAGCTCAACACCTCCCACTCGATCTTCCCACGGAAACCGCTGGAAAGGTCTCACACAGTGAACTAGTGGTTAGAGATTTCCTCCCGGGCCTCCTGCCTGCTCCTCCACTGGCAGCAGGACCACCAAACGTCGGACGTCCCGGTGAAGAATTGTGGACTGAAGGTCCCTCCGAATGCTGGAGGCAGGATGCTTGGATGCTGATGTTGCAGGCCTCACCTCAGGAACACAGGAGCTTGCCACAACTCTAACATTCACATCCCGTACAATGCCTCTGGGGTCTGGGTTGACACTGATGACTCTCCCAAGCTTAAAATGACCCCTCAATGCATTCTGGTCACACAGCCAAACAATATCTCCAACTGCAACGTTCCTCTGTGTGGTGTGCCATTTACTCCTCACAAAGAGATTAGGACCGGCAAGTTTGCTCCAGGACCTCCAGAATTTATTTACCTGGTGCTGCATTTTCTGAAGTCTCTTATAGGGATAGCTTGCAAAGTTGAATGTTTTCCAGTCACCACTTGATGATGCTCGTCCCAACAGAAGTGTATTGGGTGTAATGTACTGCACAGTGTCTTTATGGCTCTGCACCCTGGCATCAATGGGGCGCTCATTAGAAAGATTAGCAGCTAGCTGAAGTGTTGTCTGAAGTTCGCTGTAACTGAGCCCTGAGTCTCTTCCCAGACTCTGGAATGCCTTCTTCACAATCCGAACAGCTGCTTCAGCAGAGCCATTTCGATGAGGTGAATCAGCTGGCTGGATTTTCCAATGCCAGTCGCTTCCATTTTGAGCTGAAGTCTCCTCCACAGCAAATCTGTCGAGGCCATCCAAAAACTGATACAACTCTTTCAGAACAGGCTTGGCACCGACAAAATTGGTCCCTGGATCGGACCAAATCTTAGGATGCCCTCGAATTGCTGTAAACCTCTGATAAGCCATCAGAAAGCTTTCAGTTGACATGGTGTTGACCAGCTCTGTGTAGATTGCTCTACTGGCCATACAGCAAAATACGACTCCCCAAACCTTCATTGTGACTCTCTTCCTCACATCATCTTTGACCAGATAAGGTCCAAACAGGTCAACTGCCGTGAACTCAAATGGGGATGCTGGCCCAGTTCTCTCTTGAGGCAGATCACCCATCACTTGCTGGCATCTTCTAGCTCTGGCTTTCTTGCAAATCACACAGTTTTCAATGACTTTTTGAGCAATTCTTCGTCCATTGATGACCCATGCTCTCTTTCTCAACTTCAATAGAGTGGCAGCCACTCCCTCATGACCCTTGCTGTGAGCTTCACGAACCAACAGAGTTGTAACCCAGGCACTGTAAGGTATGAGGGGGACACCAACTTTGTCTTCATTAAAAGCCTGGACTCTCCCACCACAAACCAGTAGCCCAGTTTCTTCCTCTTTGAAGACTACCAGCCGGTCTATTATGGTAGTTGGAAAAACCACACCCTCTTGTGCAGCAAGGAAAAGGTCTCTTAAAGCATCTTGGTGCTCCATTGCAGTGATGACCCCGGCTGATGAAACCGCCTCCCACTTTGGGGTTCCCAGGATCTTATTTTTAGCTTCAAAGTATTTTGCTGCCCTCCAGACCCGAGCGACTGTCTTAACCAGGTGAGCCAAATTGCTGAACCGTCCTTCATCCATCAGGTCTCGGACAGCAGCACCAGCAGGTGGCCTCCGACGCTCCGGATCTGGTGGCTCTTTCTTCACCTGAGCTCTTGTGAGTGCGGCAGCAAATGATTTCTTCTGCATTTTTCCAACACTCTCTCTGGCAGTGGATGATACATCCTTGGCAGACTTAACTGGCCACTCATCAGCTGGTAGACTCAGGAACTCTGGTCCTTGCTGCCATGGTGAATTTTCATCCAAATCTTTTGGACCAGCCCCGCGCGTGATGATATCAGCAATGTTCAGTGGTCCAGGGATCCACCACCAATCCTGAAGTTGCGTGCTGCTTTGGATTTCTCCAGTCTTGTTGGCCAAAAAGGTCTGAAAGCCATAGCTCTCACGTTGAATTGCACCAAGGACTGTTTGGCTGTCAACAAAGTGATACCATTGCTTGACTTGAATTCGGCTATGTTGCTCAAAGTACTTCTTCAACCGGGCAGCAAATACTGCTCCACAAAGCTCTGCCTTGACTACTTCCCCCTTATGATCTAAGGGAGTTAGTTTAGCTTTAGACTCCACCAGCCTCACCGTACAACCTTGGTCACAGGCCCACCGCAGATACAGGACGGCACCATAAGCATGCTTGCTGCCATCAGAGAAGGTGATTGCGTTAGGTTCAGCTGATGCGCCCACTGGCGTCAGAGCTTTGTGAAACTTGACCTTACTCAGCTGGGCATATTCTTCGAAGAGGCTGATGGCATCTTCTCTGAGCTTTCCTGATAGCGCAAGGTCCCAAGTATCTTTGATGGTGCTGCACTTGGGTTCGGCCTCCTGAAATGCTCACCGAACCAAAATGGTTCCTTTCTGCTTTACAGGCGTCATCAGACCAATAGGGTCATACAGTCCAGAAACTTGGCCGAGTAACTCTCGTCGTGTCAGTGGGTCTGGCGTCTGGGCTCTCACCTGCTCCAATTGAAGGTCCTGGCCGAGTCTCACTTTCCTCTTCCTCTTTGAGAAATTTATCCCATGACATAAAGCTTATCATCCTCCAGGGAGTAGCCAAGGCCAGGAGCTTTACTGTCCTCCTCTTTGAGCTGATTCGGCAGGATCACAGTCTTTGGAATAGCCACCTGTTCCTGTTTTCCAGCAGACTCCCTCCTACTTTGGCCAGAGAAGACCCACGGCTTCAACTCGAACCCTCCTACTTTCAGGATCTGCTCTACATTTTCTGTAATGACTTTGAGCTGGTCTAAGTTGTCATGAGAGGTTAACAAGTCATCGACATAGCTGTCCTCCTGCAGCACTCAACGCTCTTCCTCAAGATGGCTGAGCTGAGGGAGATTAGCCGTCTCTCTCATGGCGAGTTGAGCAATACAACCTGCTGGCTTATCTCCAATGTTAACTCTCGTGACTGCACATTCACCCAGCTCCTCCTCTTCAGAGCCATGCCACAGGAACCTATGCAAATGCACCTCTTGGTCTTCAAGCCACACTGAATTGTACATTTTCTTTATGTCTCCCAATGCTGCAAAAGCTCTCTCTGCAATTTGAGAAGCACAGCACAGATGGAATTGAGGACGTCTGGGCCTTTTAGCAGGAGATCATTAAGATTCAGCCCTCTGCACTTTGGACTACTGTTCCAGACCAGTGTCACCGGAGTTGTAACGGAGTGTGGGTTGGGTGTGATGAGGTGGCTGATGTACCATACTGGACCAGTCCATGCATAAAGGACGTCTTTAGGCAACTTCATTGCGGCCCAGTGCTCAACCATCTCATGAGTTTGCGCAGCATAGGCAGCCTTCCACTCTGGCTCCCTAGCCAGCTGCCTCTCAGTCCTGAAGAATGTGACCTCAACTGCACTCCTGTTGCTTGGTAATGAAGCTGAATCTGCTACCCAGGGGTACTTGGCGTGCCTCTCACTGTGATCATCTGCAGCTACATATGTGAGGCCATTCTTTACCACCTCCAGCTCCCTTTCTTCAGCGAGAGTCATTTCCTTGCCACCTGGCTGGCAGTTCCCACAGCGACAGCCCCCACATCTCGGGACGCAACCAGCGCCAATACTATCCCATTTCCACCTCTCGAGGAAGTTGGAAGTAGTAGCTGCACAACTAGATCGATGAGGTTGAACGGCAATTGAGGCTTGCTGGCTTTGTGGAGGATAAATGGGGACTGTGCAGGTATGTTCTTCATACTTTACAGCAGCAGTTCTCATAGACCTTGCAAAGTGCATTCTTGATGTGTGGGCTGATACAGTGACCTCTTCAAACAGCTCAGGATGAGTGCCCATAACTGTCTTCCCCATTGGTCCATCCCACAGCACGAGGTCCCCCACTGTGCGAATCTTCTGCGGAGCCAGCTGACCCTCCTTGTGACTTACAAGGAGCTGGATCTGTCTTGGTCTTACCAGGTCACTGAGCGGGATATCTGGGAAGAACTCTTGCAGTTTTTTGGCTGACACATGTCTGTGGATATCTGCAATGCTGTCTAAGCCGTAGCAAATCAGCTGATAGGACTTGAGAGTACCTCTTTTTTTTTTTTTTTTTTTTTTTTTTTTTTGTTACTTATTTGTACCCGTAGGTAGACTTGGTTTGCAGTCTGGTGACAAGCCACCACTGCTCACACACTCTTGAGGTGTTAATACGAATTTTCAGGAGGTACCGCTTTGTTTTGACATGGATTTTCATGCCTCCTACATCATGGACCACAAGCGTGATGTCTTCACTTCTAAGATTAAGCCGACCTGCTGCCTCATGGGTGATATAATTGATGTCAGAAGCTAGGTCAATTAGGGTCCCAATTTTCTGCCCAGCATTAGCTGTTACCTCCAGCAGCATCATGATGACAGGCCACTCCGCTAAGCCGCTCTCTGCCAGAAGACTTGAGGGACTCTTTGTGACATGGGAGGTGCTCGCTGCTGTGTTGCAGAATGCATCCCGGCATTGTTGGGCTAATTCAGGCGAGAGCTTTCTGAAGAATTCTTCCTGGGCCTCGGTGTAATTCCTCTTATTGCCACCTCCCACTGTACTGCCTTTGCTCCTCCTCTGGGCCGTGCTGCCTCTGGATGCTCCAGCATTGGGACACAGATAGTAGTGATGGTCTGTGGCTCTCTTGCCCTCACACTCAGGATTTTTGCACAGGAATGAAGTCTTGCAGTGACTGTCGTCATCATGGACCTCCAGACATTTCCAGCAGGCTCCCAGCTTTTGCACTGCATCTTTCTTCTCTGTGAACTTGAGCACACAGAACTTTTTGCAGAAGTACAGCTTTTTCTTATGCTTGATGTCCCCACAGATGACGCATCCTGAGAGATGGCTACTTAACTGGTTTGAGGCTCTGGTTCTGGCTTGCCTTTGCTCAGGTTGGATTTCTTTCCTTGGCGGTTCTTCATCCCTCAATTGATCCAGCTGTTCATAGATGCTCTCTTGACTCTTGAGGAAGGCCAGAAGACTGTCAAAGCACTTCTCTGGTTCGGCACTGATCCTCTCAACTGCGTAGAGAAGCCACTCTTTCTTCAACGCATCAGGAAGCTTGCTTTCAACTGACTTTGTCACCAGAGGGTTTTTTAAAGCACCAGTGTCACCAAGGTCACTCAGGTCTTCAAGGGCTTTCTCAACAGCTTGGATGAGCTCAACAATTTTCCTGGGCTGGTGACTTCTGACAGCTGCAAGTCTCTGGAGCTCCTCAACTATTTCAATAGCAATTGCAGTTTGGCTTCCAAACCGGTTCTCCAGGACACGAAAGATGTCGTCTGCTGTACTGTAGGTCATCAGCCGAAGATCTCTCATTATTTTCTCATCCAAACTGTCAAGAAGCTGGAACTTTTTGACTTCCTTTGACCCAGTGGGTTCTCCTTGCCTCTGAAGGGCCTCCCAGTCTCTTTTCCAGCGATGAAAGTCTTGCCTGATGCCAGTAAACTTTGGGAGGGAGGTTGGCTTCAGCCTAATGGCTGATGTTGGGTAGCAGATGGACGCTGCACTCAAAACTCTTTCGGCGTCTTCTTTGGCCTTTGCTTGAATAAACTCTGCTTTTCTTGACACCAACTTAAGAATGAACTGCTCAAGCTCTCTTACACACAGCTGAAAGTCTTTCTGCTCAACAGGAGGGGCCCAACACTTCCACTGTGTGTATAGCTCTTTTGCCCTCTTAACCAGACTTTCCATGTAATCGAACATGAAGTCAAAGGCCTCTTTATTTCCACCGGGTTCAAAGGAAATCACACTCTTTACATTCTCCTCTGCAGCTTTTACCGCCATCATCAGTTCCTCCTCTCCAAAGTTGGCCCAAAGTGCCTTTTGGATGAGGTCCTTCAGCTCTTTCAGTTTCATCTCACACTCACTTGCAGTTTTCCCAATATCGGCCTTTTGCTGCTCGCTCAACCCGGGAATTTCTTCAGGATCTGCATCCAACTCCGCCTCTGCAAGGTACTGGGCCTCCACATCATCATTGGCTTCCATGACTTTGCTGGCCTCAACTATGATCTTTTTGAAACTGTCTCTGAGCTCCTCTTCAGGTATTATGGCATGCATCCGGACAATGTTGTTGGCCAGCCTGGAGAATTGCCACTTCGCAGATGTCCTATTGGCTTTAAGCTGCTTCAGTGACTTTGAGTCAGCCATCTTCTTTCCCGACAGGATTGAGTAAAGTGCTATTCAGTGTGTTACCAGGCCTCTGGACTTCCAGGCCTGGCCGGTTGCTGTTCAGGGTTCTCTGTTCCAGTCTCTACAGCAGTTTTTCACTGTCAAGTGGCCCTCACTCTTGTGAGGTTTGACCAGCAGTTTCCCCCACTTGAACGGGAAGCTTGCTTCGGAAGATAGAACTGGAAGTCACTCAGTGACTAAGACTCAACTTTTTCCTTTTCTTTCCTTTTATTTTTGAAAGTCATCAAAGCCAAGCACAGGCCAAGCACAGGCCAAGCACAGGTGAAAATTTTTTAAATACAACACAAATAGAGGGTCAAGGAAAATGTAACCCAAGAACCCATAATAAATCAACATAACCCAAAATCAAATACTCAATTTTTAAATTACTAAAATCCATTCTTGAAATAAGTTGAAAATACTCACATCTAAAGCACCCCAAATACATCTTAAAACACTGTTCAATAATGATTTTTAACCTTACAACTTTAGCAGCTTTTAACTTTTAACTCTTAAAATACACTCCATTTTAACTATACTTTTAAACCCACATGATTTTATAAATATATGACATTTTAACTTACATTTCAAACACACGATTTAATACATCACATTTAACCTAAACTTGATCAAATGACTTTCCAAATGCAGCTACAAAGACACATATCACAAATGGATGCTCACCGGCTCCTTCTTCCTTGCTTGAAACAAGTTTTAGTCTTGCAGTCTTTTCCAAAGTCCAAGTTCTCCAACCATTTCTCACACACTGCTTACTCTCCACTGCCCTGTGAGTAACTACCTCCAAACTCCCTTAATCACCAGATCATTCCCACCTAGTGCAATCAACCAACTGCCCTCAGGCTGGAAAGCACACCTGGATCTAAAGCACTCAGGCAGAGAGGGTGTGGCCTGCAGCTCAGCTCAACAACACAAGACAAACAATGAAAGCACCATGGTGCTAATGCCTCGGTACCAGAGCCTTGGCAGAGGTATGCATTCTTGGATCATCACAAAAATGTTATGGGTTCCTCTGTCGCCCAAGGACCACCTCTGGTAAAAATTTTATCCAAATCCATCCAGTAGTTTTGGAGTACAGGCATGCGAAGTGAAAATAATCTGCAGTTCACATGCCCGTACTGTCAGCAGCAGCCAAGAGCCACCAAACTGCTTTGAACAGCTGCAATCCAAACACAAAAGAGGAGCATGCTGGCAGATGTTTTAAATGGCGGAAGCGATAGAGGTATGTGAATACACTGACAAGACAAACGGGAGCTTTTGCTGTTTAGTGGCAGAGGAAGAAAACAGACGGACAAAAACACGGACATTTGTTCAAACAGTATTGGCAGATTGCTCAGTACTTCCCTCTAGTGGGAGTTTCCAGGCGCATGCGCAGTTCACTGCAACCATTTGCGGGTGAGGAATGTTGGGACTTGGAGTTTTAAGCAATGAATTGAAAACTCTAGGAAGAAAATACCTTGTCCTTCCTCTGCAAAACTAAACAGCAAAGCCATTGTAAAAACAATCGATTTTTTATTTATGTATTTAGCGAATGCAAAGTCCTTAAGCCAAGCAGTTGCAAACAATCGATGTGATGAATAAATGGTGTAGTTGCAAAACAATCGATGTGATGAATAAATGGTGTAGTTGCTAAATATGTGTTTTTATGCCTCAGTGAAAACGGAGGCATACGGTAATCACTCAGTGTGTGTGTGTGTGTGTGTGTGTGTGTGTGTGTGTGTGTGTGTGTGTGTGTATATGTGTGTGTGGGGATCGGTCTGTCCCCCTGTTTGTTTCACCACGCCCAGTCAAAAGTAAGTGCAACTAAAACCTTGTATCATTGTATCGCCATATTTTCTCGACTTTTAATTTGCCAGAATTTCAAGCTAAGGCTTTGTTTTCAAAATAAACATAAATATAGCTCAGCTTTACCGTCAATGCAGTTGAAACGTCATTGTAATACCTATTTCAGCCCAGTAGAGGTGGGAGTGCACCTTTATTACAGCTCCACTGAGCACTTCAAATGGTTGCAGTGAACTGCAAATGCACCCGGAAACTCCCACCAGAGGGAAGTACTGAGCAATCTGCCAATACTGGGTGAACAAATGTCCGTCTTTTTGCCCATCTGTTTTCTTCCTCTGCCACTAAATAGTAAAAGTTCCTGTTCGTCTTGATTGTCAGTGTATTCATGTAACTCCATCACTTCCGCTATTTAAAACGTCTGCCACCGTGCTCTTCTTTATGTTTGGATTGCAGCTGTTCAAATCAGTTTGGCAGCTCTTGGCTACTGCCGACAGTACGGGCATGTGAACTGCAGATTATTTTCACTGCGCATGCATGTACTGCAAAACTACTGGATGGATTTGGATGAAAGTTTTACCAAAGGTGGTCCTTGGGCTAGAGAGAAACTCATAACATTTTGGTGATTATCTCAGAACGCATTCCTACACCAAGGCTCTTATCTTCTCATAGTGTGTTAGCAAGAATACTCCAAACTATTAGATGGATTTGGATGAAATTTTTACCACAGGTGGGCCTTGGGCTAGTGAAGAACCCATAACATTTTGGTGATTATTCGAGAATGCATACCTCTGCCAAGGCTCTAGAACTGAGGCATCAGCACCTTGGCGCTTTCATTTTTTCAGTAACTGCTATTTTATAACAGTTCAGCTCCACGTGCTGTAAAAAAATAAACATGCTGTGTTGTGCTGTAAAAAAGTTGCACTGCCACCTCTAGTGGCCCCGCATAGTTATTACAATGCCTTTTTTCCCAGCTCCATTGGCAGTAAAGATGAGCTAAATTAGTGTTTATTTACAAAACAAAGCCTAACTCAGAAGTCTGGCAAATTAAAGGTCAAGAAAATATGATGATACAATAATACAAGCCTTAAGTTCCACTTAATTTAATTTTGACCAGGCGAGCTGAAACAGACAGGCCAACAGACGGATACACACACACACACTCACACACACAACCATCCACACACAGACGCGCAGAGTGATTGCCGTATGCCTCCGTTTTCAATGAGGCATAAAAAGTGATTAAACAAAATATAATAATGCACATCAAATTGGCAAAATCATAAATGGAGACAATTATACAGAGCAAAGTTCTAAGTTTATGCAAAAGGTGTCATGATCCTTTTCATCCAAAATCAGTCTTAAGGTGCATTCAGACCAAACTGAACAGGTGAATTTTTCATGTGTCACAATTACTTTTTAACTCAGTGTTGGATTATATGTTAAATGGAGGGTATGCTCTTGGCTGATACTACTCTTTGTTACGTGATGACGTGCTTGGAGCACACATTGCATTCTGGGAAAAAGAAGGAGGAGGGAAAGAAAGAAGGAGAAAATAAAATGAGCATGAGTGTTCAAGAGAGTTCTGGCTACTGTGCATTTTTCCTCCATTAGTTAACAACACTCGACGGTTATCCGATCCTTTATAATGTTGACTTCAACAGTTTATGGGCCCAGGAAGGATACCGGAAGCCCGTGGAGCAGGTAAAATTTTGATGGAGATGACAGAAATTACGAGCTGTGGGAAAGCAGATTTCTAGGCCACCTGCGGACGCGAGGCCTAAAGGACACAGTGCAGAATCAACCAACAGCACCAGAGCGAGAAAATGCACCGGCCAGCGTGGAAGCCAATAATGCGAAAAATGAAGATGCCTACGCTGAGCTTATTCATTTTTTGAACAATAAGAGCCTCTCCCTGGTCATAAGAGACACCCCAGACAACGGTAGGAAAGCATTTAAAATATTAAGAGAACACTGCGCGGGAAGAATAAAACCGCAAATAATTAGTCTTTACACAGAACTGACTTCACTGCAGAAAAAGGCAGAAGAAACTGTGACAGACTATGTCATAAGAGCAGAGACTGCTATCACTGCATTGAGAAGTGCAGGAGAGACATTAAGTGATGGGCTGACTATCGCCATGCTTCTAAAGGGTTTGCCAGAATCATTCAAGCCATTCACCATATTCGTAACACACGATGACAGAATGGCTTTCAGTGACTTTAAAACAAAGCTCAGAGATTATGAGAGCACTGAAAAGTTTAATGCCACTTCGGGAGATTACAGTGTGATGAAAATGAGGAGCCACACAACCGAGGTGAGGCGCGTAGAAAAAGAAGCAATAACTTGCTATAACTGTCGCCGAAAGGGCCACAAAGCACGGTCATGTCCCAGTGGCCACATGGCACAGAAACGGTGGTGCAGTTACTGCAAGAGCCCCACACACTGGGATGAAGACTGCAGGCGAAAGACAAAGGACGGAGTGAAGCAAGCGATGGACAACGAGGATGAAAACTGCAGGCGAAAGATAAAGGACGGGGTGAAGCAAGCAATGGACAACGAGGATGAAACATTCGCTTTTAAACTAAGCGAAAGCAATGTCAGCGGATTGAGAGAAAGTTGTTTGATGGTGGACACGGGCGCGACGTCCCACATAATCAGAGACCTTGACATGCTCAAAAGATTTGACGAGTCATTCCAGCCAAATAAACACATCATGGAGCTGGCTGATGGCACACGGACCAGCAGTGCAGCTTTAAAGAGGGGGGATGCTAAGATCTACCTGCGCGACAGTGGAGGACGCAAAGTGAAGGCAACACTGAAGGGGGCGCTATACATCCCATCTTTCCCACAAGCCATATTCTCAGTCAAGTCTGCCATGGCCAACGGAGCAAGAGTGAACTTTCAACAGGGACATGACCAACACATCCACAAGGACGGTACCAGGTTTAATATAAAAGTGTGTGACAGATTGTATTATCTAGACACTGTTGATGGAAAACCTGATGATATGTGTAATGGATGTAATGATATACAAACTTGGCATGAGATATTAGGACACTGTAATCACAGGGACATACTAAAGTTAGAGGAAGTTGGTGAAGGAATGGAGATAAAAGATAAAAACAGTAAACATACTCCAAGCTGTGAGATTTGCATACAGGGAAAGTTTACCCAGAGCAGAAATCGAAAACCAGATGTAAGGGGCAAAGGCCGCATTGGAGTTAATACACACCGATCTAGCTGGCCCAATAGAGCCTGAAACAAAAGAGGAATATAAATATGCCCTAGCATTCACAGATGACTACTCGGGTGCTATGTTTGTATATTTCCTAAAAAACGAAGAGTGGCACTACAAAAGCTACAGAAAAACTCATTGCAGATACCACCCCCTGTGGGAAGATCAAATGCATTAGATCTGATAATGGCACTGAATTTACAGCAGAAAGCTTTCAGTCACTACTTAGCAAAAATACTATAAAGCATGAAAAATCAGCACCATATTCACCACATCAAAACGGAACAGCTGAGAGGAGCTGGAGGACATTGTTTGAGATGGCTAGGTGCATGCTCATTGAAAGCAAACTACCAAAGGAGTTATGGGCCTATGCTGTAATGACTGCTGCGGTGATCCGCAATAGGTGTTACAGCAAACGCACGGGTCAGACACCTTATGTTATGTTAACAGGGAGAAAACCAAACCTTGAGAGAATGAGAACATTTGGTTCTGCATGTTTAGAGTAGATTAGATTAGATTCAACTTTATTGTCATTACACATGTATTTTATTTATTTATTTAGCGAATGCAAAGTCCTTAAGCCAAGCAGTTGCCTCCTGGTTTGCTGTATGGAGGGTGTGTAATCCTCCTTCCAGTCTTTGGAGCGGGCAAGCCTCTATGATGTGTTCCATAGTTTGCTCCTCTCCACATGCGCACAGTGGGCTAGGGCTACTGCCCCATCTGTGAAGGCTGGCCAAGCAGGGGCCATGTCCAGTCCTGAAGCGATTGAGTGTAGACCACTGTCTCCTTGGGAGGTTGGTGCCCGGGACCTGTTGGTTGGGGTTTATCACCAGCTGTTTGTTTGGGACCTCCTTGGTCTCCCATTCCTCTTGCCAAGCTGTCTGGATGGTAAAGTCAGCTGGGGGAGGGTTTTTCCAAATCGGCCGTCTGGATGAAAGTCGGGCAGTGGGTGGGGTGTAGATATCTGCATGGATTGGTAAGTGAGGAAAATCTTTAACTTTTTGGAGCATCCTTTGAGTTAATGCTGCTCGCCGGATGTGTGGAGGGGCTATGTTTGACAGTACAGAGAGCCAGGGGAGTGGTGTTGAGCGGATTGTTCCAGTTACAGTTCTCATGGTTGAGTTGAGCTGGGTGTCTACATGGTGTGTGTAAGATGACCTGGACCAGACAGGGGCACAATATTCTGCTACAGGGTATGAAAGGGCCAGTGCTGAGGTGCGCAGGGTGGACACTGCCGCCCCCCATTTTGCACCAGCGAGCTTGCAGAGCAGGTTGTTTCGTACTTTCACCTTAGCAGCCGTCCCCTTTAGATGTTCCTTGAAGGATAAGGTCCTATCAAGGGTCACTCCAAGATAAGTTGGATTTGGGGCATGCTTAAGCTTGAGTCCGCTCAGGTGGATGTTTAGTTCTCTGGCAGCTTTTGCATTGTGGAGATGAAATACACTGGAGACGGTTTTTGCTGGGCTTGGTTTTAGGCGCCAGATTTTGCAGAACTGGTCCAGTTTAGCAAGATCTTCCGTGAGCACCCGTTCCAGTGGTTCAAAGTCTGGTGCTTGGAATGCCAAACAGATGTCTTCTGCATAGATGAATTTGCGGGATTTTGTAGTAGGCAGGTCGTTTATGTAGAGGTTGAACAGAGTTGGAGCTAGAACTGAGCCTTGTGGGAGTCCGTTTTTCTGCATTCTCCATGCACTTGTGTTCTGACTGAGGTGGACTCTGAACCTTCGGTTGGTCAGCAGGGTTTTTATAATTGCTGTTGCCCAAGCAGGGATCGCCTTTATAAGTTTCAGGAGGAGGCCTTTGTGCCAGACCGTATCATAGGCGGCTGTAAGATCGAGAAACACAGCCCCTGTCTTCAGTCTGCTCTCGAAGCCATTTTCAATGAAGGTGGTTAGGGCCAGTACTTGTTCTCCTGTACTGTGGTCCTTGCGGAAACCTGCTTGATCCACACTTAGAATATCCTCTATTTCTGGGGAAATGCGTTGCAGTATTAGGCGCTCCATGATTTTGTAAGGAACGCTGAGTAGGGAGATTGGGCGGTAGCTTGCTGGTAGTTTGTGGTCTTTGCCAGGTTTTGGGATGGCAATGACCTTTGCTGTCCGCCATTTCTTTGGGATCGAGTTCGTTTGTGTGATCCTTGTGTAGAATTGTGTCAACCAGGTTAGGGCTTGGGGGCCAAGATTTTTCATGAATTCTGGGAAGATGTTATCGTATCCTGCTGCCTTTCCACATTTCAGGCCCTGTAGGACTTTCTCCAGTTCACATTACACATGTATGAATACAAGGTAACGAAACACAGTTTAGCATCCAATCAGAAGTGCAAAGGACAGTAGTGCAGTATATACAGAAATTGACAGTATGTGCAATTTAAGCAAATATATGCAAATATATGCAGCAGTGCAGAAAGTTAAGAGTACTATTATGTGCAAATAATGTACAATAAGTTAGATGGGCAGTTATGTACAGGTGAGGATGGTAAGAGATGATGGTAAGAGAGTCAGCGGGGAACTAAGTTCAATAACGTGACAGCTGTTGGAAAGAAACTGTTCCTAAACCTGCTGGTTCTAGTCCGAAGGCTTCTGAAATGCCTTCTGGAGGGGAGAAGCTGGAACAGTCCATGAGCAGGATGGTTGGAGTCCCTAAGAATGCTGCGTGCCCAGCGCAGACATCTTTTCCTGTAGACGTCCTCTATAACTGGAAGTGGAGTCCCTGTGATGCGTTGGGCGGTTTTCACCACCCGCTGCAGCGCCTTACGGTCAGCGACAGAGCAGCTCCTATACCAGACTGTGACACAGTTAGTCAGGATGCTCTCTATCACGCAGCGGTAGAAGTTGCCCAGGATGTCAGTTGACAGATGGTTCTTCTTCAGTGTCCTCAAGAAGAAGAGGCGCTGATGGGCCTTCTTGATCAGGCTGGTAGTGTTAACTGACCAGGACAGGTCCTCCGAGATGTGGGTCCCCAGGAATTTGAAGCTGGGGACAAGTTCAACAGCTATGCCATTGATATGGATGGGGTCATGTGTCTCTCCCCTCTCCTTCCTGTAGTCCACTATGAGCTCCTTGGTTTTGCTGGTGTTAAGGAGCAGGTTATTGTCAGCGCACCAAGTAGCCAAGTGCTCAACCTCTGCCCTGTAATCTGACTCATCGTTATCCCCGATGAGTCCAATCACCGTGGTGTCATCTGCGAACTTTATGATGGAATTGGATCCATACATAGGCCTGCAGTCATGGGTGAAGAGGGAGTAGAGGAATGGGCTGAGCACACAGCCCTGTGGTACACCAGTGTTGAGTGTGATGACGGAAGAACGGTTGGGGCCTGACCTAACATGCTGGGGTCTGTTGGTCAGAAAATCCATGATCCAGTTGCAGGTGGAGGTACTGATTCCCAGGTCCCCAAGTTTAGTGATCAACTTGGAGGGGATAACTGTGTTGAATGCTGAGCTGAAGTCAACAAACAGCATTCTTGCGTAGGTGTTCTTGTCATCCAAGTGTGAGAGTACATAGTGCAGCGCTGTAGAAACCGCATCCTCTGTACTCCTGTTGCTCCGGTAGGCAAACTGGTGAGGGTCCAGTGTAGGGGGCAGGCATTTTTTGAGCTGTGCCAAGACCAGTCGCTCAAAGCACTTCATGACTATGGGCGTCAGTGCCACAGGACGATAGTCATTTAGGCACGATGGTGTTGAATGTTTCGGAACTGGTACTATAGAAGTGGTCTTGAAGTACGCTGGTACCACGGCCTGGGCCAGGGACAGGTTGAAGATGTCTGTGAACATACACATACAAACAGGATAAGAAGAAGGTTGACTCAAAATGTGACAAAGGAGTATTTGTAGGTTATGACCAAAATAGCCCTGCATACCTAATATATCACCCTCAAACAGAAAAAGTCCTAAGACACAGGTTGGTGAAGTTTATCACTAAAAATACAGCCGAAAACCAGGCACAAATAGAGCCAGGTGTGCCTGATGAAAGCTTAGATGAACAGTGGTTCAGACCCTTTATGCCAGAGAGCAGAGGTACAATGGAAGTTCAAATAATGCAGGAAGAAAACAACCAGACTGTTCATTCTCCTAATTAAGAAGAAGTTCAAGGTGCAGAGCCTAAACATAATGAGGGAGCTCAAGTGACGCAAAAAGAGGACAGTCAGGCTATTCGGACATCAAATAGGGAGAGAAAACCCCCACAATACCTGACAGATTATGAATGCAAAGTTAAATGTGAAGATGATTCATCATTTGACATTGACTACTGTTACAGGGCAACTTGCGGCATCCCACAAACTTTTAGAGAAGCTGTGAAATCAACAGTCAGAAAAATGGATGGAGGCTATGAAAGAGGAGTTTAACTCTCTCAAGGAAAATGACACCTTCACCTTATGCCCACTTCCAGAAAATAAACATACAGTGGGGGGTAGGTGGGTATATGCATTAAAAGACAATGCAGATGGATCAGAGATACATAAAGCCAGATATGTAGCAAAAGGCTACAGCCAGGTTGAAGGGGTAGATTACAAGGAGACCTTTTCTCCAACAGCAGACATGACGTCGGTGCGCAGCTTAATGCAGATGGCGGCACAATATGATTTGGAGCTACATCAAATGGATGTGAAAACGGCATTCTTACATGCTCCCATTGACTGTGAGATACATATGGAGCAACCAGAAGGTTTTCAGATAAACTCAAAAACAGGTGAAAAGTTGGTATGCAAATTAAACAAGTCCCTATGTGGCCTAAAACAAGCAGGCAGAAACTGGAATAAACTCCTACATGATCATCTCACTGAAAATGGATTTAAACAGAATCCTGCAGACCACTGTGTATACAGTAGACAAACTGAAAAACAAAAAAGTAATACTAGTGATATGGGTTGATGATCTTATAATAGCAGCTGACAACAAAGACTCACTAAACAATGTGAAAGAACTGCTAAAGATAAGGTTCAACATGAAGGATATGGGAAAACTCAGATATTTTTTAGGCATTGACTTCACACAAGAGAAAGGACAGGTCAGGATGGATCAAAAGAAATACACTGATAAGATACTTGACAGGTTTGGCATGACTAATTGTAAACCTAGACAAACACCATCTGAGCAGAAGCTTAATTTCAAAGATGATGATGAACCTGTAGATCCATGATATTATCGTGAGATAGTAGGGAGCCTAATATATGTGATGACATGTAAAAGCCTGATTTAAGCTGGATTGTGAGTAAATTGTCACAGTATTTGTCAGAACCTAAGGGACAACAACTAACTGCAGCTAAGCATGTATTGAGGTATCTGAAAGTGACCAAGGATTATGGGCTATGTTACAAGAAAAACGAAGGGAAACTTGGACTCATTGCATATTGTGATGCTGATTGGGCTTCAGATCGCAATGACAGACGGAGCACGACTGGCTATTGCTTCAACTTGAACAAAGAGGGACCCGTTGTTTCATGGAAATCAAAGAAACAACAAACAGTAGCTCTGTTGACCTGTGAAGCTGAGTACATGGCTCTCACAGCAGCCGCACAAGAAGGCCTGTACCTCATGCAGTTATTGAATGACATGGACAAAAGTTGTCAGTATGGACCTGTGAAGATTCACGAGGACAATCAAGGAGCTATTGCTTTGTCAAAGAATGCAGTGAACCGACAAAGATGCAAACACATGGACATTAAGTACCACTTCATCAGATCGGTGTTGAATGATGGTAAAATAAATGTTGTGCACTGTCCCACAGGTGAAATGGTAGCAGATGTGTTCACTAAACCTGCTACAAAGGTCAATTGTAAAAATTTCCACGGTTATTTGTTTGGTGCTAAACTCTGAACATGTTATATCAGCTTAGAGCAAGTGGGGGTGTTGGATTATATGTTAAATGGAGGGTTTGCTCTTGGCTGATAGTACTCTTTGTTACGTGATGATGCACTTGGAGTACGCATTGCATTCTGGG
The DNA here is from genome assembly GCA_020510985.1 of Pholidichthys leucotaenia. NCBI lineage: Eukaryota > Metazoa > Chordata > Actinopteri > Cichliformes > Pholidichthyidae > Pholidichthys > Pholidichthys leucotaenia. Next base: position 335,396,260 of record CM035841.1, read on the forward strand.
AGAAAGAAGGAGGACAGAAAGAAAGAAGGAGAAAATAAAATGAGCATGAGTGTTCAATAGAGTTCTGGCTACTGTGCATTTTTCCTCCATTAGTTAATAACACTTTATGGTTATCCGATCCTTTATGATGTTGACCTCAACACTCCATCCATCCATCCATCTTCTACCACTTTTCCGGAGGTCCGGGTCACGGAGGCAGCAGTTCAAGCAGAGAAGCCCAGACTTCCCTCTCCCCAGCCACCTGCTCCAGCTCTTCAGAGAGGATACCAAGGCGTTCCCAGACCAGCTGGGAGACATAGTCTCTCCACTGAGTCCTGGGTCTGCCCCGGGGTCTCCTCCCAGTGGGACGTGCTTGAAACACCTCAAGTGGGAGGCGTCCAGGAGGTATCCTAATCAGATGCCCATACCACCTCAACTGACTCCTTTCAATGTGGAGGAGCAGCGGTTCTACTCTGAGCCTCTCCTGGATGACTGAGCTCCTCACCCTATCTCTGAGGGTGAGTCCAGCAATCCTATGGAGAAAGCTCATTTCAGCCGCTTGTATCCACGATCTTGTTCTTTTGGTCATTACCCAAAGCTCGTGACCATAGGTGAGAGTAGGAACATAGATTGACTGGTAAATCGACAGCTTTGCCTTAGAACTAAGCTCCCTCTTCACCACAACAGACCGGTACAACGTCTGCATCACTGCAGATGCTGCTCCAATCCGTCTGTCAATCTCTCGCTCCATTTTCCCCTCTCTCGTGAACAAGACCCCAAGATACTTAAACTCCTCCACTTGGGGCAGAAGCCTGTCCCCAACCCAGAGAGGACAATCCACCTTTTTCCGGCTGAGGACCATGGACTCAGACTTGGAGGTGCTGATTCTCATCCCAGCCACTTCACACTCAGTGGCAAACCGTCCCAGCAAGAGCTGTAGGTCATTGCTGGATGAAGCCAACAGGACAACATCATCTGCAAACAACAGAGATGAGATCCTGTGGTCACCAAGCATGACACCCTCCATTCCCTGGCTGCACCTAGAAATCCTGTCCATAAAAATTATGAACAGGATCGGTGACAAAGGGCAGCCCTGGCAGAGTCCAACTCTCACTGGAAATGACTCCGACCGAGTGCTGGCAATACGAACCAAACTGTCACAACGGTCGCACAGAGACCGAATAGCTCGTAACAACAAGCCCGATACCCCATACTCCCGAAGCACTCCCCACAAAAAACCACGAGGGACACGGTCAAATGCCTTCTCCAAGTCCACAAAACACATGTAAACTGGTTGGGCAAACTCCCACGGACCCTCGAGAATTCTCAAGAGGGTAAAGAGCTGGTCCAATGTGCCACAGCCAGGACGAAAACCACATTGCTCCTCCTGAATCCGAGGTTCGACCAACGGCCGGACTCTCCTCTCCAGTACCTTGGCATAGACCTTCCCAGGGAGGCTGAGGAGTGTGATCCCTCTAAAGTTGGAGCACACCCTCTGGTCCCCTTTTTTGAAGAGATGAACCACCACCCCGGTTTGCCATGCCAAAGGCACTGCCCCCGACCTCCACGCAATGTTGCAGAGGCGTGTCAACCATGACAGCCCAACAACATCCAGGGCCTTGAGGTACTCAGGGTGAATCTCGTCCAACCTGGGGCCCGGCCACCAAGGAGATTTTTAACCACCTTGGGGACCTCAGCCCCTGTGATAGGCGAGTCATCCCCCTCATTCCAAAACCCTGCTTCCTCTGTGGAAGGCGTATCAGTGGGATTGAGGAGATCCTCGAACCTCAACACTCGGTGACATAAATTCACCATCTGAGTGAGTTGCAGACAGGCAAAGTTGCCTTTCTAACTTTTGCAGCTGTATTCAACCTGCTGTGGAAATCCCCAAAACATTGTCATGCTTAGGTTTACATTGTCCAACGGGGCTCTTACCTGGAAAAATTTTCCCTGACTGCAAAATTTCACCTGGATGATGGGTTGTTTACACTGCTAGCCTGCTAGCCTTGTTAGCACATCCGTGGCAGGAGACTGTGGTAAAAAAAAAATAAAAATCCAATACTCCGATTCAGCTTCAGAGCTCCCGCTACATCTGTGTCCAGGTGATTGTCAGTCTCATTTTCAAACTAGTTTACTCTCCAATTTTGATACTTTTACTCCAGTGATGGCAGAATCTCAAGGCCATTACTAGCTAGCACTAACCCTTGGACATGAACATGCAAATACACGAGATTTGCATGTGTTCACCTCTTTCCATTGGCTTTGTATGCATTTTTGCCATGTAAAAAATTCACTTTGTGTTTGGTCTGAATGCACCGTTATCCTGAATTCTGCACAGAGCAGTCTCTGTCAAGGAGGGGTCTCCAAGGGGGAGAGGAATGTAGTTCTGGTCTCATGGAGAGTCCAGGCAGGCTCATCCAGAAGGGAGGTGATTCTTATAGGTGATTAAGCAAAACCATAGGCACAATAGTTGATCAAACTGATAAGTTCATTCACAAAAGCAAAGTTATAATATCAAAATTGTAATCATATCAAAAATCACAGTTATATTAACTTCAGTTTCAGTTCTTTCATTCAGTCACTCAGGGTCCACAGTCAATCTAGGGTGTAAAAAGGCTGAGGGTAGACTTTATGGCCTCAAGATAAGAGTTCTGACCAAAGAGGTCCCCTTGAAGTCATTCCCCTCGAGGAAGATGGGCAAATTTGTTTATTTAGTTGTCTCCTGGTTTAGTCCAGATGAATTCTGCAAATCAAGTTTTGGCACATTAATGGTCCGTCTCCCTTGTCCAGAAAAGGTCAGTGTGGGTCATCTTCATATGGAGGAAAGAAAAGTGTTTATTCAAAAAGTTTCAGGATCCATTAGGGTCTCAGAAGATCCGACTTGACAGATTAGACAGATCTGCCAGGTCGGTCACACCCCCTGCCGTGTGATGGTCTTTGGAAGAGAGAATCACCTCAGTTGAATCGAAATGATGGAGCCTTCGAGCTCTCGCACACCTCGGATTCATGGATCAGAATGCGATGGCAGGTTGGCATGACCGTGCTATGTATAAGCTAGGATTAGATATGCATAAGTTATGCATAATTTATACTATTGTTGGATATAAGAGATCTAAAAGTTGACAAAATGTTCTATATAAGTTAGTAATACCCCTCCGTGGATCACCACCTTAATCGTGGTGGAGGGGTTTCAGTGCCTGCGATGGGCTGGGTGTACTCTGCCTCTCACCCAAAGATGCTGGGATAGGCTCCAGCCCACCCACCCACCCACCCCCGCCACCCAAAAAGGATTAAGTGGTAGAAGATGGATGGATGGATGGGTTTCAGTGTCTGAATGATCCCAGGAGCTATGTTGTCAGGGGCAACTTGCCCCTGGTCGGGTTTCCCAAGGCAAACAGGTCCTGGGTGAAGGGCCAGACCAAGAGCGTTCCAGTGAATCCCATGAAGACGGTTACATCAAGAACCTAGTCTACGCAAAGGAGGCACATGGGTCTGTCCTCCAGTGGGCTCACGACCTGCAGGAGGGATCATGGAGATTATGGTGCTATGTGAACTGGGCGAAAATCTGGGTTACGCTGCCTGGACTGATGCCCCCGCGACCCGGATCCCTGGATAAGAAGTAGAAGATGGATGGATGGAAGTTACTAATATGTTATGTATACATCCAAGTCATTATGGATACATGATGTATACACCCAAAATTGAAAATTTTGGTCGTACTATGCCAGTGTTTTAGAGAAATTTTGATACGTCGGCATACACTGCCTAAATCGTCAAGGTGTGACAGGGCCTTTATGCTTTTCTTTATACAAAATTAAGTACCAGTACTTGTGCACCCAAAAACAGACCAATGTGATTTTTTTTACATTTTAATTCCAAATTTTAAACTTTTTGTTTTATATTCATTCAAAAGTGAACAATTTAAAGTATTTTTGTTTTAATATTTAATGACTTAGCTATTTCGATTAAAACATGAAATTCAAAATTTTTTGAGATACACTAGTATACTCTTGTTTCGAAGAGGAAGGATTTAGAGAACACAGTTCTCCCAAGATAAAATAGGACGTTTGACATTAGGAGGTGGACTTGAACTCAGTCACTGGATTCATGGCTGAGGACTACAGACCTTCTCAAAAAACAAGAAACTGAATGGGTGGAGTCACTAAAATTTGGATTTCTTTTTTTTTCAGTCTTCGAGTCTTTACTTTAAAAATGAAATTATTTCTAAGCTATACTGAAATTGAACAGTTTCTTGGTAATTTTATTGTTAATGTTAATCTATCAGTTCATTTTTGTATTGTTCTTCCGGTATAAAAGTAAATGTAATGAAAACCATAACTTCCTTGGTCGAGACAATAATCAGGTCAATTCATGTACAGTACAGTTAATCCTTGTAAACCAAAATCTTAGTGTTTAGACTACAATAGACTATCTTGTTTAGGACAGTTTTTTTTTTTTTTTAACTGCTCTTAGCTCTGTATGTTCTAACAAAGGCATATACTTACTAAAGCTCTGGCTTTGAGCACAACAGCATCACTTATCTGCTGTTCAAACATTCTCCTTTTTGGAAAAAGGTTAAGACAACTTGTTTCAGATAATGAATGAACTGATGATGTGTACCAAGAAAGCTTAATTGAAATGGCGGGTACGGTTGACTTTTCAGTGACGTGTGGATTGAAGACAGTACCCACATTCACTTTCCAGATTGCGCGCCAGGGGGCGGACTTGTTGGGAGTAGACCTCCTGGGCGAACTGAGATTTTCCATCAGGGACCCTGAGGGCTCAGCAGTGCTGACTGTTTACCCCGATTGGCATGTCCGTTGGCCGGCGTTGTTCAGAGGTTTGGCGCACTCTCCACGGGACCGAGTCATTGTGCAACAATGTAAGATGAATCGACGATTTGACAGGAGGCACAGGGCGAGAGGCCACGTATTGAAGGTGTCAGATCAAGTGTGGATCAAACATCCTAACCACATGCACAAGTTGCAGCCGCTCTGGACGGGGCCCCTGAAGATCACAAAGAAACGGGGTCAGGACACATTCAAACTGGCGGATGGGTCATGCTGGCACTCCAGCAGACTCAGGAAGTCACCACCGGAACGGAAGACTGGAACTACAGCGGAACAACCTACTGTGAGATGGGACTTGTTGGACTGGGATAGTGACGACTCACAGACATGGCCGACAGTGCCTGGTGCAGGGTCCCCGCCTAGGGGACGCCCTTCTAGGGTTCGTCAGAGGCCTAGATATCTGAAGGACTATGTACTTTGGACAGCAATGATTATCAATCAATCAATCAATCAACTTTATTTATAAAGCACTTTAAAAGCAGCACTCGCTACATAAAGTGCTGTACAGCAAGAAAACATAAAAGCAGGAAGCAGGGCACGAACACAAAAACAATATAGAACCACAGTCAAAATAAAATAAAATAAAAGGTAAAATAAATAAATAAATAAAAATCCATTTCATTCAATAAAATCAATGTCTCACACTGGGTCGAAGGTCAGGGAGTAAAAGTGTGTTTTAAGACGGGTTTTAAAAATGGACAGTGAAAGTGCTTGTCCGATGTCCAGAAGTAAATCATTCCATAACTTGGGTGCCATGATCGAAAAGGCTCTGTCCCCCCTGAGCTTCCGCCTTGCCTTTGGCACCCCTAGAAGCAGCTGTTCAGCTGACCTCAGGGACCAGGTGCGGGCGTAGGGATGCAGATGCTCAGAGAGGTAAAGCGGAGCAAGACCGTTCAAGGATTTAAAGACAAATAAAAAATTTTAAAATGAACCCTAAAATGCACGGGCAGCCAGTGGAGTGAAGCTAAGATGGGTGTGATGTGATCTCTTCCACGTGTACCTGTTGAAAGACGAGCAGCAGCATTTTGAACTAGCTGCAGACGCGAAAGAGATGACTGGCTGACACCGGCATAAAGTGCGTTACAGTAATCCAGCCGAGATGAAATAAAGGCATGGATTACTGTTTCCAGGTGCGGTCTAGAGAGAATGGGTTTTACTTTTGCTAAACGCCTTAAATGAAAGAAGCTGGATTTTACCACGGAACGAATCTGAGTGTCTAATTTAAAATCACTGTCCATGATAAAACCAAGGTTCCTAACTGTGGATTTCACGTAAGGAGGAAGGGGGCCCAAGTTTAAAGGAGGGGACTCACAGGGGCCACTAGGTCCAAACACCATCACTTCTGTCTTCTTATCATTAAAATTTAGAAAGTTTAGGGACATCCAAGACTTGATGTCTTCAATGCGTGACAGAAGTGAGTTTACTGATGAAGTAGCTTTTTGTTTTAAAGAGACATACACTACCGTTCAAAAGTTTGGGGTCACTTAGAAATTTCTTTATTTTTGAAAGAAAAGCACTTTTTTTCAAAGAAGATAACTTTAAACTAATCAGAAATACACTCTATACATTGCTAATGTGGTAAATGACTATTCTAGCTGCAAATGTCTGGTTTTTGGTGCAATATCTACATAGGTGTATAGAGGCCCATTTCCAGCAACTATCACTCCAGTGTTCTAATGGTACAATGTGTTTGCTCATTGCGTCGGAAGGCTAATGGATGATTAGAAAACCCTTGTGCAATCATGTTAGGTCTGTAATGCTGTAATTGCTGCAAATGGAGGATTCTTTGACGAAAGCAAAGTTTGAAGGAAAAAATTATTATTTCAAATACAAATCATTATTTCTAACCTTGTCAATGTCTTGACTATATTTTCTATTCATTTTACAACTCATGGTGGTAAATAAGTGTGACTTTTCATGGAAAACACAAAATAATTGTCTGGGTGACCCCAAACTTTTGAACGGTAGTGTATATCTGAGAGTCATCAGCATACAGGTGGAAGGAAATGCCATGCTTTGTAAAAATGGAACCCAGCAGAAGTATGTACAAAGAAAAAAGCATGGGCCCTAGAACTGACCCCTGTGGGACCCCATATGGCAGAGGAGCAGAAGAGGATTCAAACCCAGAGATGGTAACTTTAAAACTCCTGCTTGCCAGATAGGACCTAAACCAATTGGGAGCAGTGCCACAAATATGCATAATGTGCATAAAATCATTACATAACTCAGAGGAGGTCTCCAAACAGTCGGTCTGTGGGGTGTTAAGAACACGGTCAATCGTGTTAAATAAAGCATGTTGATTATGACAATGAGATAAAACAATATGAGCAAATATATTCACTTTTTGCTTCCTTGACAGTATTTTGATACTGATGCCAGCAGTCTTTTAAAATGTGCAATGACACCTGCAGTTTGTCCTTCTTCCACCTGCATTCAGCTCTGTGGCACTCCTGTCTGACTGCACGAGTTCTGTCATTGAACCACGGCTGAGGTTTGGATCGAAGCTGCTTGATTTTCAGTGGAGCCACAGAGTCCAAGATGGTTTGGCAGGAGGAGTGAAACCAGGAGCTGAGTTCCTCCACAGATGAGATGGAGCTGGGAGGGATACAGAGCTGGTCAAATGCAACAGAGAACCGACAGGCAGTGGAAGGGTTAAAAATCCGGCAGCGCTGAGCAGAAGGGCATGTTTTAGCTGCAGTGCATGACAGATCAGCCTCAAGCAACACAGGCATGTGGTCGGACAATACAGTGCCACAGATTTCTAAATTAAAAACAGACAGACCATATGAGATGACAAGATCTAACGTGTGTCCTTGCTCGTGAGTAGCACCACCAGTCATGGACTGCTCCAGATTAAGAGAACCAATGATACTTAAAAAGTGTTTCACCAGCGGCTTATCAGGACAACATACATGTATGTTAAAATCCCCAATGATAAGAACACGATCATAATTTGTAACAATACCAGCCAAGAAATTGGCAAAGTCATTTTAAAAAGTCTTTATTATATTTGGGTGGCCTGTATATGACAGCACACAGTACTGGGTTAGCGTGACCCACCTCAAAGAAAGTCATTTCAAAGCTGGAGAATGGAGAGGGTAAAACACATTGCTTACATTTATAGTCATTTTTGTAAACAGTTGCTGTTCCTCCTCCTCGTCCTGATGTCTGCGGGGAATTAAAATAACAGTATCCTGGGGGTAAAACTTCGGACAGAGCAGAGAGTTCACCCACAGTCTGCCAGGTCGCCGTAACGAAAAAGAAATCCAGTTCCCTGGACCTGATGAAATCCTTCAGGATGTAAGTTTTATTTGCCAGCGATCTGGCGTTTACCAGGCCAGTCCTGGCTGGAGCTGGAACCTGGGCCTCAGCAGAACAGGAAACGCAGTGCAGCGGTCTCAGGTGCCAGGGATTTACCCCCACGCTGGCAAGGCCGGGGAGAGTAGCAGCGCTGGGGCGGGATCACCTCACCAAGGCCAGTCACAGGGACCAGGCAGGCATCAGCAGGATCCAGGGAACACCAGGACACAGAAACCAGGGGACATAATGTGCCCGGAATCCCGGGGACAGGGTAGGAATGTGCCAGGCGGGCCTTCAGTTTCACCAGCCGACCGCTGCGCTTCCCACGGCAACAGTGAGCCCTCCGCCTCCGCCTTCACTTGGAGAGAGGGGCCGAGGCCCGATACAGGCAAGGCGGGATATCTGACAGGAGTCGGAGGCTTCTGTCCACCATAATCAAATGAAATAAGATCCTCGGCAGGAAGTCTAAGAACCAACAATGTTTGGCGGTCGTACACCAGTAAGGACTTGATTTCTTGAATGCCAATGGTTAAAAACAGTATAAAAACAAGCAAAGCTGTCAGAGGCAGATGGTCAGCCCCATACACTGGCGCCATCTTGTCTCATCTCAACTTTTTTTAATTAATGCGTGTTGGGACTGAAGCGGCAGAATAATCCGCTCCCACATGAGGGGGCATTCTGGCAGTCTACCCAGACACCCATTTGACTAGTTGTGTTTTATTTAATTAGTGTCTCGTAAAAAAAAAAAGAGGAGACACTATGTTTAGTTCTTTTCTCTGTTCGGGGGGGGGGGGGGTCTCTGATTTTGTAAGGGGGCGAAATGTTATGTGCGGGATTTGACTATTGGGGCTTGTCATAGCCTGGCCGAAGGGGTTTGGGGGATGACATCAGGCGGGCTACAGCTGGAGTATATATTGTGTTATTCAGGGGAATAAAAGGAGTTCAGTGCTCAGTTGAGAGTGGCTCCCATCCCAGATTATTCGGACATAACATCCTGCTCAACTGGAATCCACAAAAACCTCCTACTTTCACACTTTTTAAACGGATTCTTAAGGACACACTACAGCTGGAGCAGCACACCTATAATTTGTAAAACAAGGGGGGTAACTTTATGAAAACGTAGGAACCCTTTATGAACTTCTGACTTAACTGATTTAACTACTCCTTTAAATATATTGACCATGTATATTTGCATCTGGATATCTGGACATAGAACTACATCTGATGACTATATGAGATGAGATGAGATGAGATTCAACTTTATTGTCATTAGTAACGAAACGTGACTTGGCATTTGGGCACGCTCTGCAGAGTGCATCCAAGGGCGGGGCAGCCGCTAGGCGCCAGTCAATATCATATCATAATATAATGTCTATATGAGTATTTGTTTACACAAATATTTATTTTCTGTTGTTTTATTTTTATTTTTTCCTGTTGTGGGAGTTTTGTAGAGTATGACTGTTAATTATTTGAAAATGCATAAATAAAGAATTGAAGAAAATCAGACACAGAGAGGCTCTGCTGGCTGGTGAACTTTCCCCACTGCACAAATCTTGCAGAAGGAAAAAGAAGGAACAAAACACTTGCAAACTGGTAACAGCTATTTGTGTGTCCTCCTACTGATTTTGAGCCAAAATAATACTCCAATTAATGCATCTATATGTTGCTCTGATTTTTAACAGAATTGCTTAGGCTTTTTTTTTTTTTTTTTTGAAAATGTAGTACTTTGGTGGCTCATTGCTTTTTTTTCCTTTGGTGTTTTTTCTCAGTTTGATTGATACCCCCCTCTTAAGGGTCAGACACCAGATGACCCTAAAAAGAGAAGGACGCCTGCCCAGGGTGGGTGGTATGGGCATAATTCCAGGCGGGCTGAAACAAATCCTTCCCCCCACAGAGTCCAACACAAAACCCCAGTTTGTGGGGGCCAACCAAAGTCCAAAACCCCAGACCCAAGAGCAAGTTGGATTGGGTGGCCTCCTAGAGTGTCTAGGCCACCAGATCAAAGAACAAAGTGGGTCAGGGTTGTGCCAAAATCCATGGGTCCTCCCATGGGGCCTCCCAGAGTCCTTAGGCCACCAGACAAAAGAAAAAGGTGGGTCAGGGGGCCTGACAAAGATCATGGGTCTCCAGACCATAGAGCACAACAAGTCGGCCACAGACAATGCAGGCTGGCCAGCAACAAACCCAGGAAAAGCAGACTGGTCAGTGGTGACATCAGACAATGCAGGCTGACCAGCAGTGAGAACAGATGAAGCAGGCTGACCATCGGCAACAACACATAAAGTAGGCTGACCACTGGTGAAAACAGATGAAGCAGGCTGGCCAGCGATGAGAACAGATGATGCAGGCCGACCATCGGCAACAACAGATGAAGCAGGCTGGCCAGCAGCGAGAACAGATGAAGCAGGCTGGCCAGTGACGAGAACAGACGATGCAGGCCGACCATTGGCAGCAACAGATGAAGCAGGCTGGCCAGCAGCGAGAACAGGTGAAACAGGCTTATCAGCAGCAAAACCAGATGAAGCAGGCTGGGCAGCAGTGAAACCAGACAGAGCTGGCTGATCAGCGGCGAACCCAAATGAAACAGGATTATCAGTGGCGAACCCAGGTGATGCAGGCATATCAGCGGCGACCCCAGATGAAGCAGGCTGATCAGCAGTGACCCCAGATGAAGCAGGCCAATCAGCAGTGAATACAGGTGATGCAGGCCGATCAGCAGCAAACCCAGACGATGCAGGATGGTCAGTGGTGAACTCAGGTGGCAAAGGCTGGAGAACCTTGAGCCCCAACGCTTGGGGATCCATCCCTGACACAGCCACCTCGGACGGGGAGGAAGAGACAGAGGTTGGGTCATTACCAACAGCAGCAGTGGAGCCCAGCGGAGAGAGCCCAGAAGCAGATGGCAGCTGCAACTGGGTGTCCCCACCAAGAACAGGGCAAGACCCCTCTAGTATAGAGGTAGAAGATACAAAGAAAAGGACTTGCCTTAGCTCTTGTTCCACTGCTGACGAAAACCCTGGCAGCTCCGCTGCTGGAGCGATGACTCTTGAATGAGCTACTGCCATGACGACCAACGTGACAACTGGTACAGCAGCAGGTGTGACAACCAGCAAAGCAGTAGGCGTGATGGCAGGAGAAGCAGCAGGTGTGATGACAGGTGGAGAACCAGATGTAGTGGCCGGCGAAATGGCTGAAGCTAGCGGATCATCAGACGTGGAGCTCTGGAGAAAGGAGAGGGGAGATGCCAAGATAAGTGAAAGTGCACAGACCAAGATGGCAGCAGAGACAGATTGCGTGGACTCAGTGACTGTTGGAGATAACCACAGAGGCCACTCTACCGGAACAAGGCAACATACATCACCCAGAGTTGTTAAAGAATGAGTAAAATGTACTTGCATTGCCCCCTGCTCTGCTGCCGCTGGAGTCCCAGTTGAGTCTCTCCGGGTGGATGCGGAGAACCATTGCAGTGCAGCAGCTTGAGGGCCACAAGGAACTGCCTCAGGGGACCCTGCTGGAGCGGGAGAGACAGTCTCAGGCTGAGCAGCGGGCAACATCGGTGTGGAAGCCTGATGAGCAGGCACCGACAGCACAGATGAGAAGCATAGAGCAGCAGCAGAAACTTCCCGTAGTGGCGAAGCTGGTATCACTGCTGGAGCACTCGGGGAAGGTGGAGCCACAGCTGCAGAAACCCTCAGGGAGACCTCAAATAAAGGGCCAGGATGGCAAGTGGAGCCGTGTTTCCTCAAGACTTGCTCCCCTGCTGGCCCTTTAGAAGCGGGTTGGTCCTCACACGCCAGGAATAACACCTCCGGAGCGAGCCAGGGCTTGCTTTCCAACAGGATGTCAGTTTGTGCGAGGACCACCTGCCTCCGCTCCTCCTATTCCACAACGTCCACTGCCATGACCGGTGAAGTAGAGATGGAGATGGCAGGCAGTGTAGGAGCAACAGGGATAGTGAGAGGAAGCTTACCGGAGGCAGGAGAAGGCACCGATGACCCAGAGCCAGGCTGGAAGAAATGATGCTGGCAGTCAATTCGCTTGAGCAAATGCCGGAGTCACATTATCCTAGGGCAAAGTTTGGCTACCTCAGGGAAACACAACAGGTCGAGGTGACTGAGAGTTAGCTCCTCTACAGCCAAAGAATCCCTCAATCCCTCCCAGGGATTGGAACAATCCAGAATCTGGGTCGTCAGACAGGCGATCTGGTTAAGAAACCCTGACAGCTCCTCCTGATTCCACTCCTTCCTCCTCCTGCCATTTTCACCTGCTGAGTCCTTAAATGGCAGTGACCTTCTGTCATGGAAGCCCCTTCGGGGCATAAAGCAGAGCTCATGAGCAGGGCATTTCCTCTGCATGATTTATTAAACAAACAAAATAAAGAGCAGCTCGTGGACTGAAAATAATGAAACACAGGACACAAAGCAGGCAGAAACACTAGGCTTAGATACCAAAACCAGACAAGGAAAAGGCATGTAAATCTCATGCACAAATGATGAGGACGCCACTCCGATCTAAGGGCTGGCATCCATTAAATAAGGCATGGCAAATAAACCAAAATAACACAGCTGTGGATAATCAAGAAATTACAAACCAAGGAACAAACTAGGAGAAACCGGAAATAAACAGAAGTCAAAGTAAAAGCCAAACCAGAACTGAGGCTCAAGAGAGGATAACAATAACACCAAAACATAAAGACCGAGAAACTAATTAAACAAAATACAGAGAATCTCAAAAAAACAAAGTCAAGGCAAGGACAAGGGCTGAACCCATGTCCGGATCACAACAGAATACCAAAAACAAAACAAAACAGGTGCCCATGTCCAAACCCTTGCAGTACCCCCTCTTAAGGGTCGGGCACCAGACAATCCTAAAAAGAGAAGGATACCTGCCCAGGGTGGGTGGTGAGGGCATAATGCCAGGTGGGCCAAAACAAATCCTTCCCCCCCACAGAGTCCAACACAAAACCCCAGTTTTTGGGGTCCAACCAAAGACCCCAGACCCAAAAGTAAGTCGGATCAGGCGGCCTCCCAGAGTCTCAAGGCCACCAGATCAAATAACAAAGTGGGGTAGGGGGTCTACCTAAGTCCATGGGTCCCCAGCCGGGGGAACAAGGTAGATCAGGGGGCCCCCCAGAGTCCTTATGCCACCAGACCAAAGAACAAGGTGGGTTGGGGGCTGCCAAAGTTCATGGGTCCCCAGACCAGAGAACACAACACGTAAACCACTGACAATACAGGCTGGCCAGCAACGAACCCAGGCAAAGCAGGCCGACCAGTGGTGAAACCAGACAGAGCAGGCCAACCAGCAGCAAGGACAAATGAAGCAGGCTGACAATCAGTGACAACAGATAAAACAGGCTGGCCAGTGGTGAGAATGGACAACGCAGGAATAATAAAACATAATACTAATAAAACAAAACACAGAGAATCTCAAAAAACAAACTCAAGGCAAGGACATTGGCTGAGCCCCATCACAACAGCGTACCAAAAAAACAAAAACAAGACTGGGACATGGGTTGTGCTCATGTCCAAACCCTTACAAAGAAGGCTTTGCTGAAAATAAAACATAAAGGTTTTTGCGACAATGAGTAATGTAGCGTTCATTTTTTAAACTATCAAACCTGGTTTAGTCAGTGACAGATGGAGAGGAGCCAAAGAACAGGATGGGTGATACCAAACCTCCGGGGCGGGGTGTGGGGGGAGTCAATGTCAGATAATGAAAAATATTACATTTCCCCAAATTATGAGGTGGATTTTGATTTATATCCATCAAAAAAAATATCTGAAAATCATTTAAGGAGAATGGAATCTAGAGCCAGCCCTGGCTGAATTACCAAGGCCATAGGTCTCGAGGCCAAGGACGAGACTGAGTCATTAACCTCTGAGGCCAAGGCCAGAAAAACCAGCCTCGACTCCAATGCTGGAAATAAACTCACCAATCAGGGGCCCCCATACACATAGGGCCCCCAAGCTGCATGCATATTTTACAGTAATCCTGGACAAGCCAGAGACTGTGACAAAGTACTTAAACTAGTGGGATGGTTGGACCCTAAAGACATGTACATACTCCGCAAGAACAGAGAAATTTGTTCTTTTTCTTGAGGTGGCAAGAACAAAATCAAAGTTCTTTCTGGCCAGGACATTTCATACTTCACAAGAAACTCAAATGCAGAACTTCGGGGAAATTCAAATTTCTGACCAATTACACAACAGTTGTCGGACACCATACAAGAAAAAAGTTCTGCTCAGATGATGTGTCAAGGACAAGCTGCAAGAACTCCCAAACCAGGGCTGCAAGAAAAAAATTACATCAGTTTGTTCTTGCAGCCCTGGGTGAAAGAGCACATTTCTCTGTTCTTGTGGAGTATGTAAAGGCCTTAATGGCGGAAAACCTTTTGGATGTGGACAGCCCTGTGGAGACAGGAGTATAAGTAGCAGTGCCAAAATAGGAGTGATGTTAGCTTAGCTGGACCTTTTGCTAGCAGAGAATAGCATTGAACAGTGACAGACTCTTTCATTGCCTTGTTGGCCTCCTGGCTCCATTCCAGTCAGTCACAGACTGTAAAAGCTACCAATGACCTTAGATTGTATATATACCAGAGACACAAAAATGGTTAAACAAAGAAAGAATAAACAAAGGGCTATGTGGATAATTTATGGGCTGATATGAAAGCATGAAAGTAAGACCTTTTTTTGTCTGCTGTATCTTTATTATTTATTTATTATTACCCATCAGGTAAGACATCACCTGTCAGGTCAGACATTGGTTTGCTTGCAACCGGATAACCATGAAATCCGGTACTACCTGTCTCATGGGTTGGGCCATCGGCGACTCAACTGGCAACCCCACCCTTCCGAGGGTGTGGAGGGTGAAACTGGGCATCCTGGCAGAACTAAAAACAATATCTGTCACAGATCTGTGGTGGACAACTCCCAGTTTCACGGGGTGAGACTGGACATCCTGGCAGATAAGCACATCTGTCGCAAGGTCTGTGGTGGACTTTTGCCAGTTGGTGCATCATGACATGCACTACACAAAGAGCAGAGATAAATAAACCTATCATCTGGTCAGACACTGCAACAGATACTGGAGTCAGTTTGACTTGGCCTGTCCTTGCCACTGATAATACCTCTATCTGCCAAGAATGTGCCGCTAGTCCAGCAAAAGCTAGCAGTACTCAAATACTTTGCAAGCTGTTTTATGAAATGGTCAGTCAGAAAGCAACTCATACTGGCTTGGACGTCACCTAGGTTCACAAGGTCAGGAGTTCCTGGCAGTGGAGGGCGAAGGACAGAGCTGCGTGGAGGAATCTGATCAGATTCTCAAGAAACATGAAACATTGTCACCCCCGACAGACTGCTATGATGATGATGATGATCTTTATTATTTTGAGGCTGACTACAATTAATGCTACATATGCTGTTGTGTAGTGTGTGTGTCTACATATTTTAATGTGCAGTTACAGTAAACCCCACAAATTTGTGGGTGTCTTTGTACTGTGCATTGGGGGTGTTGGTCAGGGGTATGAAGTAAATAAAGATGTGCCTTTCGCCCCTGCCGTGCCAGGCAGGGACGCAGGGGTGCGAATGTATTGTACTAAGCCTTGCTCTGTGACGTGTATGTTAATGTGTATGTTGATGTGTGTTCACGCTTCATAACTGCTACGTTAATGAGTTTACCCTGAGTGCCAGAGGCAGGAAGAAAATGTATACAGCAGTTCACGTTGGCACTCAGAGTTAGTCTGTTCTGTGTTGGAGGAGAAATAAAGTTCTGTGTCATCAGCTCGTGTCTCGTCTGCTTTCATTCTCCACATTGGTGACCTTGAGACGTGAAATGGAAAACGGACCGAGCACCACCACGAAGACACTCCCACTGGAATCTCCCACCACTGCATGCGCTGGTGCAGTCAGACTCCCAGATTTTTGGCTTCACAACCTGGCCGCTTGGTTTATTCATTTGGAAGCCCAGTTTACCCTCCGCGGAGTCGTGGCAGAGGACACAAAGTACCAAAGTATCACTGGATGCCCGCACCACACAGCGCACCATGAGTCTACTCCGAGCCCCACCAGCTCAAGGAAAATACGGCGCTCTCAAGCGACTGCTGCTGTGCCGTTATACCCTTTCAGATGCAGAGAGAGCAGAAAAGCTTCTCACCCACTCGGAGCTAGGAGACAGATCGGCTGTGGGCCTGATGGAGACCATGCTTGTGTTGATGGGCATGGATGACGGATCTTTCCTTTTTGTCCACCTCTTCCTCAGAAACTTACTAGCTTCTGAGAGAGTGATTCTCACTAACTCAAAGCTGCTGGCAGCCAGGGACTACCACATGCTGGCAGAGGAGGCAGACCGCATCATCCTGGCAAACAAGGCTTTCAGCGTTCAGGCAGTGAGACCGGGATCTCCAGCGGAGCCTAGCAAGGTTGAGGAGCCGATGGTGGTGGCCAGGACAGCCACCCGGAGAGACAAGTCCGAGATGCTGTGTTTTTATCACCGCCGTTTTGGCAAGGAAGCACAATGTTGTCTGCAGCCATGTCACTTCAAGAAGTCGGGAAACGGGACAGCCAGTAGTCAGTAGCAGCTGTGACCACTGGCAACAGGAAGAAGCTGCTTTTCATCACGAACACACATTCTTGGAGACATTTTCTTGTAGACTCTGGCTCCCAGAAGAGCTTCATTTTGCCAGTCAGCCCAGACAGGCTGGCAGAAGGCTGTGGGCCATCTTTAACAGCCGCAAACACATCCCACATCAGGACGTTTGGAGAAAGGATAGTGACTGTATGTTTACATGGATGCAATTACCAGTGGGACTTTGTGGTAGCTGCATGTTCGGTCCCTATCTTAGGTGCTGACTTTCTGTGTGCTCATGGACTACTTGTTGATGTTGCCAACAGGCATTTAGTGGAAGCTGTATCTTTTTTCCTCCTTGCCCTGCACAGCTTGGGGAGTTGGGCCACCAACACACGCAAATATTCTAGCTCCAGGGGGTAAGTACCAGCGTTTGCTTTCCAAGTTCCCAGCACTCACAGTGCCCACTTTTTCCGCTATGGTAACCAAGCATGGGGTTGAGCATTTTATCATCACGAAAGGTCCGCCCGTGTTCGCACACCCTCGCCACCTGGATGCAGTTAGACTAGCCATCGCGCGCAAGGAGTTTACTAACTTAGAACACTTAGGCATCATTAGGCACTCCAACAGCCCTTGGGCAACCCCGCTGCACATGGTGCCCAAGTCTGATGGGTCGTGGCGGTTGTGCGATGATTTCCGACACTGACACAATGCCATGGAACACGATTGTTACCCCATCCCACACATCCAGGATTTTTCCGTGCACCTGGCCAGGACGTGCATTTTTTCAAAAGTGGATCTGGTCCGCGGTTTCCACCAGGTCCTGGTGCATGCAGAGGACATCTCCCAAAAAGCAGTAATAACTCCCATCGGTCTTTTCGAGTTTTTGCGCATGTCGTTCAGGTTAAAGGGCGCAGCACAAACTTTCCAAAGGATGATGAAAGTGGTGCTCCATGACTTGCCATTCATTTTCATCTACTTAGATGACATTTTGGTGGCTAGCACGTCAGAGGAGGAGCACCTCACCAATCTCAAACAAGTTTTCCAACGTTTGGAAGCACACAGACTGATTGTTAACCCAGCAAAGTGTCAATTCAGACTGCCAGTAATCGACTTTTTGTGCCACCACATCTCGCCAGATGGTGCAATCCTGCTGCCGAATAAAGTGTGCACAGTGTCGGACTTTCCACATCCACAGACCATGAGGGTGCTGCAGGAATTTTTGGGAATGGTTCATTTTTACAACTGTTTTCTTCCCCGGGCAACACAGCTGCTGCAACCACTGTACAGCGCGCTCAAAAAAATGAAGCCCACAGATAGCATCGACTGGACCCCCGAGTCGGCTCAGGCTTTCACAAACACCAAAAGTGCACTCGCTAATGCAGCTTTGCTGGCCCACCCAGCCCTGTCAGCACGGGTAGCACTCACCACAGATGTGTCTGACGTCGCGGTAGGAGCTGTAGTGGAGCAGCATGTCTCTGGTTCATGGCAGCCCCTCGCCTTTTTCAGTCGTACTTTGCACGACAATGAGCGTAAGTATAGCGCTTTCGACAGAGAGTTGTTGGCTCTCCACCTCGATATGCGTCAGTTTCAGTTCTGGCTCGAGGGTCGCGAGTTTGCCACATTTGTCGATCATAAACCACTGACCTACGCGATGTCCAAAGTCTCAGAACCGTGGTCCACTCAGCAACAACGGCGCTTGGCTGCAATTTCAGAGTTCACGACCGACATCCAACATGTAGCCGGTAAACTGAACATTGTGGCAGACTGCTTGTCATGCGTGCTGGTCTCTTCAGTATACATGGACATCAATTTTTCCGCAATGGCCGCCGACAAAACCGGGGATGCTGACATTTGCACGCTGCAGTCTGCAGCTACCGGGTTAAAACTCGAGAGCAGGGTGGTACAAGAAGGGTGCCCCCC
Source organism: Pholidichthys leucotaenia (assembly GCA_020510985.1). Classification (NCBI taxonomy): domain Eukaryota; kingdom Metazoa; phylum Chordata; class Actinopteri; order Cichliformes; family Pholidichthyidae; genus Pholidichthys; species Pholidichthys leucotaenia. Next base: position 335,414,877 of record CM035841.1, read on the forward strand.
CTTGCTCTGCGACATCTACACTGGCCGCACCTGCCCGGTGCTTCTGAGCTCTTTGTGCTGCCACGTTTTCGAGTCCATCCACTCCCTTTCACATCCTGTCGTGCGAGCCACAGTTAAACTAGTGGGGTCCAAATTTGTCTGGCCTCACTTACGCAGGAATGTGAAAAATGGGCTGCAGCGTGCATTGTGTGCCAACGGGCTAAGGTGCACAAGCACACCAAAGTCCCCCTCGAGCCTTTTCAAATTCCAGCTAGGAGGTTTGACCACGTACACGTGGATTTAGTGGGTCCCCTTCCGCTGTCGCAGGGGTTTACACACCTTTTAATAATCGTGGACCGCACTATGTGTTGGCTAGAGGTGTTTCCACTGAGTTCCACCACGTATGCCGAGGTATCTCGCGTGTTTTTGTCAGCTTGTTCACATGGTTCGGATCCCCATCGAACATCACTTCTGACAGGGGTCCGCAATTTGTTTCGGAACTTTAGTCCGCGATGGCCGACAGCCTGGGGGTCAAAATCCACCACACCACCACATACAATCCACAGGCTAACGGTTTGTATGAACGCTTTCACAGGTCACTTAAAGCAGCACTCAGAGCCTTGCTAACGGATGCAAATTTGGTTGACCGCCTGCCTTGGGTCCTATTGAGGTTGTGCTCCACACCGAAGGAAGATTTGGCAGTTTCCCCGGCAGAACTCGTTTTTTCTCAGCTGTTCTGGATCCCAGGGGAATTTTTGCCAGAGAGCCCTGCACCCAGTACTGATCCGCCCGCGCATCTTTTTTCTGGTACGGGGCTGTCAGTGTTCCAGGCACGGCACATAATTGTTTTCCCCGTACTTTTGTTCCAAAGTGCTTCAAGTACGCCAAATTCGTTTTTGTCAGGCATGACACCCACAGAAACCCACTGCATCCGCCGTACGACGGCCCATTCAGAGTGTTGGAAACTGGCGAGAAACATCTTGTGTTAGACTTGATGGGAGCGGGGGGGACTGTCTGCATAGACAGGCTGAAGCCCGCTTATGTGTTGGCAGACGAGCAGGGGATGTTGGCTCAAGCTCCCCGGTGCGGGCGCCCACCTACAGTGTGTCCGTAGGTTAGTGTTGCCCCTACAGAGGACTGTTTTCAAGAAACTATTTCCCATCCCCAACCTTTCCCCCTCCAGTGACCAAGTCTTTCTCCTACCCTCCTCTACATGAAGGTGCTTCAACCGGCCCACGTTACAGCCACTACGGGTGCTTGCTCAAGCCGAAAGGTCCAGAGCGTTAGGACCCCTTCTGGGTGTTCGGGGGGGGGGGGGCTGTGTGGTGACACAAAGGAGATGACACTCCACTCAGTACTTCAGGGTGTTGGGGGGCCAGCCAAGGGCACATAGTGCTGGGGGGTATGAAGTAAATAAAGATGTGCCTTTCGCCCCCGCCATGCCAGGCTCACACCTGAGGACTCAGGGGTGCGAATGTATTGTACTAAGCCTTGCTCTGTGACGTGTATATAAATGTGTATGTTGATGTGTGTTCACGCTTCGTAACTGGTATGTTAACCACTTGCACTCCGTTGTTCCGCGGGCGGGCAAGTCTCTGCGTCCAAGGCGCACGAGGGCACACGAGAGTGCACTCGTGCGCGCTCGGACGCATGACGCGTGATAGAGATACTGATGATGGTGATGTAGGTGGTGTGGCCTCCAAGCGCCACTGAAAAAAAAACCTGCAGACACAGCCGCGAACAGATTAGTTCATCTGATTGACCTCTCATTCGACTAATAAGAGCCTTGAATTGGGTTTCTGAAACCATGAAGAGCCAATGAATGAAAACCTAGGAAGGAGGACCCGCCTACTGTGAATGCAGGAGCCAATTGAAGCACAGAAATTCGGGCTGGTGAAGAGATATTTACTGTTGCAGCAGATGAAAACAAAGGACGCTGGACGAACCTGCTACAGACCCAGGCTCACCCAGCAGCATGGAGAACACCCACAAGTGGGACCTGCACTCATTCCAGCAGAATAGACGTTTAGGATTCTCTTCCGTCATCATAGACCGACGGAGGCCGACGACAAAGGTCGTAAATCATTCACCAAAACCGCAATATTGGAATTATGTTTTGATCGGGATCCACGAGCGGACCAGCGTCGCGTTCGTCTGACAATAGGGAAGAGAAGTTCACCAGGACTCTGCTGCTGTGAAGAGGTAAGGTGTTACAAGCTAAATTATTATTTCTCCCTGAAAACTGTAATCCAAAAATGACTTTTGACCGATCGGTAAATTACAACCGTACGGCACACGAAGTACGAAGTGCGTGCGCCGCGATAAACGGTTCATTTGCCTTGTTCGGACCGTGAACGCCCCCCCCCCCCCCCGCTGCAGAAGAGGAGCGGGGGGGCGTTCACGGTCCGAACGCCCCCCGGTCTGCGGGGGGAAGCATATGAGTCTATTCCGTCAAGTAGCGATGGCCGTCTTCTGTAGCGAGGGGGGGGACACCCCCCCCCACACACACACACACAGTAGCGAGGGGGGGGTAGCCGCTGTGAAAACATGCAAGGAGTGTAATCCGTCATGTAGCGAGGGCCGAACTCCGTCTTTTGTAGCGGGGGGGGGACAACCCCCCCCCCCACACACACACACAGACACAGCCCTGGATGTGACCTTTCATTAGAGCCCAAAATGAAGATTCTACATTGAATTATTCAAAAGTTATAGACGTTTTTCCAAACTGTGCCATTTGGCACAATTTGGCACAGTTCCAAAACGCCTGGGAACAGCCTGAGAACAAAGCTGTGTAAAATATTCATTTTTTGTGGTATTGTTACCAAATTTGGATCTCAGCTTGATAACACTTGGTTCTACATTTCTATTGCATTTTCCAGCCGGATCGTACAGCTGTGTGTCATTTGCAAGCATTTGTATCCAAAAAAACACCGTGTCCAAATTTATTTTCTTCAAGTTCAGTATGTTTAGATGACTGTAACTCAGTGGCCGGAGCACGTAGAGAGATTATGTTTTTTTTTGCCAAAAAATTCAAAGTGTTTTCTTTTAAATGAGACCAACCCCATGAAGATGCTGCAAAGGGTTGAATAACAGCTTTCGATTTACTTTGGGCACATTTTTGGGGGGGCATTTTTAGGAAAATTGCCCGGAGTGCAAGGGGTTAATGTGTTTACCCTGAGTGCCAGAGGTGGGAAGAAAATGTATAAAGCAGTTCGCTTTGGCACTCAGAGTTAGTCTGTTCTGTGTTAGAGGAGAAATAAAGTTCTGTGTTGTCAGCTCGTGTCTCGTCTGCTTTCATTCTCCACAGAGGAATCATTTAGCCTACTAGATTTTTCTCCTTCCAAATTTTGTTTTGTTATACTTTATTAGTCCCAGAGGGAAATTCAAGGCAGCCATAGTGCAGTGTCAATCCCTTCACCATTCACACTCTGGGGCCACTTTACAGTGTCCAATTAACCTAACTTGCATGTTTTTAGAATGTGGGAGGAAACCAGAGGACCCGGAGTAAGCCCACCGAAAAATGGCAAGAACATTCAAAATCAGACACAGATAGGCTCTGCTGGTTGGTGAATTTTCCCCATTGTTCAAATCTGGCTGAAGGAAAAAGAAGTAACAAAACACTTGCAAACTGGTAACAGCTATTTGCATGTTCTCCTACTGATTTTGAGCCAACATAATACTCCAATTAATGCATCTATATGCTGTTCTGCTTTTTGTGTTACTTAGGTTTTTTTCTTTTTGAAAATGTAGTACTTCAGCTGCTAATTGTATTTTTTTCTTTGGTGTTTTTTCTAATTTTCATTAATCATATTTGTACCGAGGAAGGTGGGGGTGGGGATTTGTGGCCACGTACCTCCGCACCCCGGAAGTGGTGCACTCTTAGCACTGTTTACCACCAAACACTGCAGAAAAAGTAAAATGGCTTGGAATGAAAGGAAATGTGGTCTCCATCCACATGATATGTGATGGTTGACATTATTTCATCTGAAGACACCAAGAAAAAGCGAGCAAAGTGTGTGGTTTAAATGGGGTTCAGAGTGCGTTTGGACACAGCGCCAGCGGCATATACCGGCAGACAAGCAAAGGATGCCATTGCAAGCTACAGGACCCACACGATATATAAACACAGTAACTTCAGCACTGGATAATGTTTAAAAGCCAAAGGCTAATTAGCTGGTGTTCTGGCATTTTGGCATCAGAACAGCATATCTTGGGTTACTACGCCATCATTTTCTGTATTGCCTGTGTGGACAGTTGATGGTACAGACTGCAATCAAAGGCAAAAACATGGCAAGGAAGTCTAAAGAGTGATTTGGATCTTCATAATATCCTGTAGCTTGAAAGTGTTACACTTAAGTTGGCTCTGACAGAACCCATCCTGACAGTTCCCATTACATGAACAAATATGTATGTTTAGCACTCTGTGAATGTGCTACAGGAAGCAGCTGAGCTGCTTGGAACAGAGAGCAGGTGAATCTGTGAAAATGTCCACAGAGCAGCACAGACTCCTCAGTAACATTATTAGTCAATTATTTCTACAAACCTATTACAAAATGGTCAGAGCACCCCTGCAAGTTGGGATACAAGAAAGGCGCCTTCGGAACTCAGTGGAGCAGCACACAGAAACACTGGCACACACCTTGTCAGGGGAGGGGCAGGACACTGACGGTATGAGGGCTTTGCTGAAGACAAAATAAAATGTTTTTGCTATAATGAGGAATGTAACGTTCATTTTTGAAACTATCAATCCTGGTTTACTCAGTGACGAACAGAGAGGAGCCAAAGAAAAGGCTGGGTGATACCAAATCTTCGGGAATGGGGAGGGGGGAGTTGAATCTAGGAAAAAAAGTAATGCTAAAATCGCATGGTCTCGAGCCAGCCTCAACTGAGTTACCAGGACCATAGGTGTCAAAGCCAAGGACAAGACCAAGCCATTAACCTCTGAGAAAAACCGGTCTCGACTCCAACGCTGAAAATAAACTCATCAATCAGGGGCCCAGACACATGCAGAGCTCCCAGGCTGCATGCATACTTTATCTTAATCCTGGACAAGCCAGAGCCTGTGACAAAGTACTTAAGCTGGTGGAACAGTTGGACCCTAAAGGCCTGGAACCGTTGGACCCTAAAGGCCTGTACAAACTTCACAAAAACAGAGAAATTTGTTCTTTTTCTTGAGCTGACAAGAAGAAGATCAAAATTATTTCTGGCTACGACATTTCATACTTCACAAGAAATTCAAGTGCAGAACTCTGGAGAAATTCAAATTTCTGACCAATCACACAATAGTTGTTGAACACCACACAAGAAAAAGGTTCTGCCCAAATGATGTGTCAAGGACAAGCTGCAAGAAATCCAAAAGCAGGGCTGCAAGAAAAAAATTACGTCATTTTGTTCTTGCAGCCCTGGGTGTGAGAGCACATTTCTCTGTTCTTGCAGAATGTGTAAAGGTCTTAATGGAGGCAAATCTTTTGGATGTGGGCAGCCCTGTGGAGACAGGAGGACAGGTAGCAGTGCCAAGATAGGAGTGATGTTAGCTTAGCTGGTCCTGTTGCTAGCAGAAAATAGCAGTGGATAGCGATGGACTCTTTGGTTGCCTTGTTGGCTTCCTGGCCCCATTCCAGTCGGTCACAGATTGTTAAAGCTACCAGAGACCATAGATTGTATGTACACCAGAGACACAAAAATGGTTAAACAAAGAAAGAATAAATGAAGGGCTATGTGGATAATTTCTGGGCTGATATGGAAGCCTGAAAGTAAGATGACTTTTTTTGACTGCTGTATCTTTATTATTTTGAGACTGGCTACAACTAATGCTACATATGCTGTTGTGTAGTGTATGTGTGTACATATTTTAGTGTTTCTCTTGTCTCTCTCTTGTTGGCATCCTTCAGTCTCGGGAGACTATGGATCTGCACCTTCAGTTGGAATAACGGGGTTACGGCAGTATTGCTTGTGGCTGTGTAAGCCAATACGTGAGTGACAGTCACGGTTGCAACGGTCGCAGATGTAGGCGCTTGGTTGTGGTGTCTTTTTCAATGCATCTTTTCGAGATGATCATTTTTTGTCTGCAGACTGGCGAAGGTGCTCTTCTCCCCTTCTGAGTCCGTCTTTCAGCGCATGTCTCCAGCGGTTTCGGTTGTCTGCAGTATCCTCCCAGTTTATCACGTCCATGCCCAGTGTTTTCATGTCTCTTTTGCATAAATCCTTGAAACGGAGATGCGGTCGACCTCAGCTTCGTTTGCCAGATGCAAGCTCTCCATACAGAATGTCTTTCGGTATTCTCCCATCTGGCATCCGATGGACGTGTCCCAACCAGCGGAGACGACGTTCGCAAAGCAAGGTGAACAGACTTGGTAAGCCAGCGCGGGAGAGTATCTCATTGTTTGTGATACAATCGCTCCATTTAACGTTAAGAATACTTCTCAGCATGCGGAGTTGAAAGGCGTTGAGCCGTCGCTCTTGCGAGGCATATAGACACCATGTCTCACTGCCATATAGCAAGATACTGAGGTATAATGTGTAATATGCAGTACCTTACATATTTTAGTGTACAGTTACAGTAAGCCCCACAAATTTGTGGGTGTCTTTGTAGTGTGTGTTGGGGGTGTTGCTCAGCAGTGTTGAAACTGGACGGAGGAATCATTTAGCCTGCTAGTTTTTTCTCCTCCCTAATTTGGTTTGTTATACTCTATCCACCTTATTCATGGGGGTGCCGCTGTAGGAATGATTATGGGCAGAGCTTCGGTTTTGGCTGACCTAGTGTTAAATCAGTCAGTAAGAGTGGCGCAGCAGAGGCATTTAAAATAGCGTTTTTCAAAGTTTTTCAAATTCATTTTAGGGTCACCCAAGACAAACTGGTCCTGAGTGAAGGGCCAGACTAAGAACAATCCAATAGACTCTCATGATGAACGCTAGAACAGGGATTCAGTGTACCCCGCCCGGTATGGGGATACCGGGGCCCCACCCTGGAGCAAAGCCTTGTGGAGGGGCTCGATGGCTAGTGTCTGGGGGCCAGGTTTCTGCCCATGGGACCCAGCCGGGCTCAGCCTGAGGGAGTTACTTGGGTCCGCCCTCCAGTGGTCTCACCACCTGCAGGAGGGACCATGGGGGTCCGGTTCTGTGTGGATCAGGTGGCGGTCAAAGGTGGAGACCTTGGCGGTCTGATCCCAGGCTTCCAAAACTGGCTTTTGGGATGTAGAATGTCACCTCTCTGGTGGAGAAGGAGCCTGAGCTGGTGCATGAGGTTGTGAGATACCGGCTAGATATAGTCGGCCTCATCTCAACACACAGCTCTGGTTCTGGAACCAGTCTCGTGGAGAGGGGCTAGAGCTTGTCCTACTCTGGAGTTGCCCCGGACGAGAGGCGATGAGCAGGGGTGGGTATTCTTGTATCCCCCCCACCTTGCTTCCTCTAAATTGGAGTTTTCCCTGGTGGACGAAAGGGTTGTTTCCCTGCGCCTTCAGGTTGGGAAACGGATCCTGACCATCATTTGTGACTATGCACCAAATGATGGTTCAGAGTACCCACCCTTTTTGGAGTCTCTGACTGGGGTGCCGGAGGGTGCTCCTCTTGGAGACTCCATTGTCCTTTTGGGGGACTTCAGTGCACACGTGGGCAATGACGGTGAAACCTGGAGGGGGGTGATTAGGGGGAATGACATAAGGGTGTCCATATGTGTACCTGGCAACAGGACACCCTAGGTCGCAGGTCGATGATCGATTTTGTTATCGTGTCATCAGATCTGCGACCGTATGTCTTGGACACTCGGGTAAAGAGAGGTGCAGAGCTTTCAACTGATCACCACCTGGTGGTGAGTTGGATCCGATGGCAGGGGAGGATGCCATTCAGACCTTGTAGACCCAAACGTATAGTGAGGGTGTGCTGGGAACCTCTGGCTGAGGCCCCTGTCCGGGAGATCTTCAGCTCCCACCTCCGGAAGAACTTCAACCACATTCTGAGGGAGTCTGGAGATATGGAGTCTGAATGGGCCATGTTCTCCACCTCCATTGATGAAGCAGCGGCTCAGAGCTGCGGCCGCAAGGCCGTCGGTGCATCTCGTGGTGGCAACCCCCAAACCAAGTGGTGGACACCGGTGGTGAGGGGGGCCTTAAGCTGAAGAAGGAATCCTATCAAGCTTGGTTGGTTTGTGGGACTCCCGAAGCAGCTGAGGTGTACCGGCAGGCCAAGCGGAGTGTGGCTCAGGTTGTTGCTAAAGCAAAAACTCAGGTATGGGAGGAGTTTGGTGAGGCCATGGAACAAGACTTTCGGTCGGCCTCGAAGAGATTCTGGCAAACTGTCCGGCGGCTCAGAAGGGTAAAGCAGCTCCCTGTCCACACTGTGTATGGTGCGGATGGGGCGCTGCTGACTTCGACTGGGGATATCATCGGGTGGTGGAAGGAATACTTCGAGGATCTCCTCAATTCCACTGATACGCCTTCCACAGAGGAAGCAGGGCTTGTGGACGAGGGGGACGACTCGCCTATCACAGAGGCTGAGGTCGCCAAGGTGATTAAAAATCTCTTTGGTGGTCGGACCCCGGGGGCGAACGATATTCACCCTGAGTACCTCAAGACCCTGAATGTTGTAGGGCTGTGATGGTTGACACTCCTCTGCAACATTGCGTGGCGGTCGGGAGCAGTGCCTTTGGCATGGCAAACCGGGGTGGTGGTTCCTCTTTTCAAAAAAAGGGGGCCGGAGGGTGTGCTCCAACTTTAGAGGGATCACACTCCTCATCCTCCCTGGGAAGGTCTATGCCAAGATACTGGAGAGGAGAGTCCAGCCGTTGGTCGAACCTCGGATTCTGGAGGAGCAATGTGGTTTTCATCCTGGACATGGCACATCGGACCTGCTCTTTACTCTCTCAGGAATCCTCGACGGTTTGTGGGAGTTTACCCAACCAGTTTACATGTGTTTTGTGGACTTGGAGAAGGCATTCGACCACGTCCCTCGTTTTTGTTTTGTTTTTGTTTTTTTGGGGGGGGGGTGCTTCAGGAGTATGGGGTATCGGGTTTGTTGTTATGAGCTATTCGGTCTCTGTACAACCGTTGTGAGAGTTCGGTTTGTATTGCCAACACTCAGTCAGACTCATTCCCAGTGGGAGTTGGACTCCGCCAGGGCTGGCCTTTGTCACCGATCCTGTTCATTATTTTTATGGACAGGATTTCTAGGTGCAGCCAGGGAACGGAGGGTGTCATGCTTGGTGACCACAAGGTCTCACCTCTGCTGTTTGCAAATGATGTTGTGCTGCTGGCTTCATCCTCAAATGACCTACAGGTCTTACTGGGACGGTTTGCCGCTGAGTGTGAAGCGGCTGGGATGAGAATCAGTACCTCCAAGTCCGAGTCCATGGTCTTCAGCCGGAAAAAGGTGTATTTCCCTCTCCGGGTTGGGGACAAGCTCCTGCCCCAAGTGGAGGAGTTTAAGTATCTTGGGGTCTTATTCACGAGTGAAGGGAGAATGGAGCAAGAGATTAACAGACAGATTGGAGCAGCATCTGGTGTGATGCGGAAATTGTACCGGTCTGTTGTGGTGAAGAGAGAGCTGAGCTCTAAAGCAAAGCTATCGATTTACCAGTCAATCTACGTTCCTACCCTCACCTATGGTCATGAGATTTGGGTATTGCCCAAAAGAACGAGATCGCGGATACAAGCGGCTGAAATGAGCTTTCTTCGTAGGATTGCTGAACTCACCCTCAGAGATAGGGTGAGGAGCTCAGTCATCCGGGAGAGGCTCATTGTCGAACCACTGCTCCTCCACATTGAAAGGAGCCAGTTGAGGTGGTAATGGGCATCTGATCAGGATGCCTCCTGAACGCCTCCCATTTGAGGTGTCTCTGGCACATCCTTCTGGGAGGAGACCCTGGGGCAGACTCAGGACTCCCTGGAAAGACTATGTCTCCCAGCTTGTCTGGGAATGCCTTGGCGTCCTCTCTGAAGAGCTGGAGCAGGTTGCTGGGGAGAGGGGAGTCTGGGCTTCTCTGCTTGAACTGCTGCCTCCGTGACCCAGACCTCCGGAGAAGTGGTAGAAGATGGATGGATGAATTTTAATGTATAGTCTACATACAGTATCTCACAAAAGTGAGTATATCCCCTCACATTTTTGTAAATATTTTATTATATCTTTTCATGGGACAACACTGAAGATATGACACTTTGAAGCAATGTAAAGTAGTCAGTGTACAGCTTGTATAACAGTGTAAATTTGCTGTCCCCTCAAAATAACTCAACACACAGCCATTAATGTCTAAACTGCTGGCAACAAAAGTGAGTACACTCCTAAGTGAAAATGTTCAAATTGTGCCCAAAGTGTCAATATTTTGTATGGCCAACATTATTTTCCATCACTGCCTTAAACTCTCTTGGGCATGGAGTTCACTAGAGCTTCACAGGTTGCCACTGAAATCCTCGTCCACTCCTCCATGACAACATCACAGAGCTGGTGGATGTTAGAGACCTTGCGCTTCTCCACCTTTTGTTTGAGGATGCCCCACAGATGCTCAATAGGGTTTAGGTCTGGAGACATGCTTGGCCAGTCCATCACCTTTACCCTCAGTTTCATTAGCAAGGCAGTGGTCATCTTGGAGGTGTGTTTGGGGTCGTTATCATGTTGGAATACTGTTCTGTGGCCCAGGTTCCGAAGGGAGGGGATCATGCTCTGCTTTAGTATGTCATAGTACATGTTGGCATTCATGGTTCCCTCAATGAACTGTAGCGCCCCAGTGCCAGCAGCACTCATGCAGCCCCAAACCATGACACGCCCACCACCATGCTTGACTGTAGGCAAGACACATTTGTCTGTGTTACTCTTCACCTGGTTTCCACCACACACGCTTGACACCATCTCAACCAAATAAGTTTATCTTGGTCTCATTAGGCCACAGGACATGAAGACCAATTTGATGTAGTGTGCGGCGTATGGTCTGAACACTGACAGGCTGACTCCCCCACCCCTTCCCGTTCAACCTCAGCAGCAATGCGGGCAGTACTCATACATCTATTTTCAAAAGACAACCTCTGGATATGATGCTGAGCATGTGCACTCAACTTCTTTGGTCGACCATGGCAAGGCGTGTTCTGAGTGGAACCTGTCCTGTAAACCGCTGTATGGACTTGGCCACTGTGCTACAGCTCATTTTCAGGGTGTTGACAGTCTTCTTATAGCCTAGGCCATCTTTATGTAGAGCAACAATTCTTTTTTTCAGATCCTCAGAGAGTTCTTTGCCATGAGGTGCCATGTTGAACTTCCAGTGACAAGTATGAGAGGGTGTGAGAGTGATAACACCAAATTTAACACACCTGCTCCCCATTCACACCTGAGACCTTGTAACACTAACAAATCACATGACACCGGGGAGGGAAAATGGCTAATTTGGCACAATTTGGACATTTTCACTTAGGGGTGTACTCACTTTTGTTGCCAGCGGTTTAGACATTAATGGCTTTGTGTTGAGTTATTTTGAGGGGACAGTAAATTTACAGTTATACAAGCTGTACACTGACTACTTTACATTGTATCAAAGTGTCATATCTTCAGTCTTGTCCCATGAAAGGATTTAATAAAATATTTACATAAATGTGAGGGGTGTACTCACTTTTGTGAGCTACTGTACGTGTTTTGCACTCAAGTGGCAGCTAATTTCAGCACTTGTAGTTTTTGTGTTTTTGAATGTTTTTGTGTAGTTCTGGTACTTGCTGCAGTTCGTAGTGTGATGCTCCTCACAGATAAGCACAGCTAAATCTGTGGCTTCAACTGCAATGAGTAGATCATGCACTAAAAACTAAAGGATTGTTCATGTGATCGGTGGTACAGACACAGGACAACAAGACAAGAGCCAGGTATGTTTTCACGTGTATGAATGTCACCGATCTGATGTTAAACCCCAAATTTAAAACACCCAAGCACGGTGTTGTGGTTCTTTGTGGCTCTGACTAGACTCTATGTCTGCTCTGAGGTAAATTTGATTATGTCCAACATATTTTAACAAAATGTAGCTGACTTTATTGCGGTGGAGACACTGAAATATCTCAGAGCTTTTATTTGTTTACAGCGTTAGCATGTTAGCAGCGGAGCTAACTAACGACATTACTGGCCACTTTTTAAGGTCATCGTCTCATCCCTCCATAGTTGTGGGATGTGGTATGATTATATTACCGTTTTTGAGGTGCAAAAGGCTGTGTTCCTTCATTTTTGATGTCGAAGTCATTGTTTTTTTTAACAAGGAAAAGTGTCCCATTTCAGTGACAACAATACCTTCTAAACTAGTACCGGAAGTTGCTTCCATAATTCACGCAAGGCATCATGGGGCCTGGGAATAAGGTGGATTAGTCCCAGAGGGAAATTCAAAGCAGCCATGGTGGAGTGCCAATCCCTTCACCATTCACACTCTAGGGCCACTTGAGAGTGTCCATTTAACCTAACTTGCATGTTTTTGGAATGTGGGAGGAAACCGAAGCACCAGGAGTAAGCCCACCGAAGAATGGGGAGAACATTCAAAATCAGACACAGATAGGCTCTGCTGACTGGTGAATTTTCCCCACTGCACAAATCTGGCTGAAGGAAAAAGAAGTAACAAAACACTTGCAAACTGGTAACAGCTATTTACGTGTCCTCCTACTGATTTCGACCCAGCATAATACTCCAATTAATGCATGGAGTATTATGTTGCTTTGATTGTTAAGTGTTGCTTAGGGGGTCTTTTTCTTTTTGAAAATGTAGTACTTCAGCTGCTAATCGTATTTTTTTCTTTGGCATTTTTCTAAGTTTCATTAATCATATTTGTAGCGGGGAAGGTGGGGGGGGGGGGGTGGCCACATACCGCCGCACTCCGGAAGCAGTGTGAAACGGCATGAAAAAATAAGCAGCAGTGCTGTGGTTTTAAGCAGGTTTTATTAATCATGTCGCCTTCACGGGATCCCCTCTCCGGTGCATAGTGGAGCAGCCCGGAGCGGGATCCCACGGCTCTCTGAGAAGGAGAGGCAGACACAGTGTGTCCGCCAGTTGCAGGATCAGAGTGAGAGAGTAAGAGAGAGATTGCGTTACAGAGTTGCACCTTAAATACTTGATCATAACAATACATCAAAAAGACATACCCCACAGTCTAGAATGATCAAAGGGACAACAGAACAGGCAGGAGGTATTTGCATTTGTAAGCCATACATCACAATGGGCAGATTAGCTAGACCTCGCTCTAAGTGCAAGACAAAGAGGCTAACAAGCACATCTACATATTGATCTGAGTCTCTAGGTCACAGTAAGGACAGGACACATGAGTACAAAGGATGAAAGGCATCGATTAACATCACGTAGGTGAGACAGAAGAAACTCGTCTACCTGTAGACATTAATACACCAAAGCACATCTAAGATGCTCAGAAAAAGCACAGTAAGGACAAGCCATATGCACACTATACAGAATGGCACATTACATCACAACACATGCATGTTTGCATCACAAATACATGAATGGCACATTGCTTCTCAGTAATGCAGCAGAAAAACAGAGAAAAGAGGGCTGAGTGTCCTTAGTCTGTTGTGGGGTTAAAACGAACCGCCACACGCTCCCCCCCCAGAGGACGCGGCAGGGGGCCGCGACCTCGATAATCCATCTGTGTGGGCGAGCTGTGGGAGAAGCTCGCTGCAGGCGGAGGGGGAGGGAGGGGAGGGGTGGTAAGTGCCGGCAGGAGCTGTGAAATCGTCCTGAGCCGCGCAAAAATTGCTTGCTGCTCCGTGACGTCGAGGGGTTGTCCCGTTGCACGTGCGGAGATCACAAGAAGAAAAACTAGTCTCTGACTCCTCTCGTGGCCATGAAGAAAAGCAGGGGCGGCTGTAAGAAAAAAAGTAAACAAAACATAGGGACTGTTGGCTTTGGGTGCTGAAGCAACCCCAAAGCTCCCGGGAACAGCTGACGGCTGAAATCCCGTTGTGCTGTGGCTAAGACCATTAAAAAATCCAGTGGCGAGCTGCGTGCTTGCTTCAGGTGAACGAGCAGCCCTGAAGGTTCTGTGGGCAGCGGCGGAGGACGATGGCGGTCTGTGGCGTGGCTGAGACTGTTAACAAATCCTTCCAGTATGCTGCATGCGTGCCTCAGGTGAGCGAGCAGCCCTGAAAGGCAGCGGCGAAGGAGGAAGGCAGTCTGTGGAGCCATTACTTGTCCCATGCGTGATGCGCCGTCCTTGTAACTCCCCGATGCGTGCGCGGGGGTTTGTGCTTGGGAGGGGCCGCTGGAGTGGCGAGTCAGGGTGCAGAAACTTGGCGGAGATCAGCGCAGACGGCGCCGATATAATCCGGGTTGAGCTGTTGCTGTAGATTTGGCCATGGTGCGTTGGAGCGGTGAGAGGAAATAGACGATCTTGGTGCCCCGGGCTCGTGCAGCTGCGTTGGAGCGGTGAGAGGGAGGAGACGATCGTTGTCGCTCGTGCGGCCATGAAGAAAAGACGAGGCTGAATGGCGGCTGTAATGAGGGCAGAGGGACTGGCGTGTTGACTTTAGGTTCAGGCGTAACCCTAAAGCCTCGGGAACCGCAAAACCGCTGAATTCCCTATGTGTGCCGTGGCTGAGACCATTAACAAATCCTTCGAGCACGCTGCGTGCGTGCCTCCAGGTGTGAGAGCAGCCCTGAAGGCTCTGTTTGTAGCGGCGAAGGATGATGGGGGTCTGTAGAGCCGTATGCGTCCCGTGCGTGGTGGTGCAGATCTCAGGCGAGGGTCGCGCCATGACGTTTTCTGCAGTTTACCCGGTCGTGGGTGATGTCCGGAGAATGGCTCGCCTGTGTTGGCTCCGCGTCGAAGTCTCCCTGAAGCCGCAGGGAGGGGGAACCAGTAGGCCGCTGCGACGGAGCATTCATGCCCGGGTGTTGCGTTCGCTGGCCGCTCGTTTTCTTCAGCGTCGGTTCGCCAGCGTGGCCATCCAAAACAAGGCTGCGTTGCACAAAGCGTGTGCGTCTTCAAGGGGCCACCAACGCAGCTGTGTGGCTGTCCAGCTCGGAAGGTTGCTTTCGCACAAAACGTGTGCGTGTTCAAGGGGTCACCAGTGTTTCGGCATGAAAAAATAAGCAGCAGTGCTGTGGTTTTAAGCAGGTTTTATTAATCATGTCGCCTTCACGGGATCCCCTCTCCGGTGCATAGTGGAGCAGCCCGGAGCGGGATCCCACGGCTCTCTGAGAAGGAGAGGCAGACACAGTGTGTCCGCCAGTTGCAGGATCAGAGTGAGAGAGTAAGAGAGAGATTGCGTTACAGAGTTGCACCTTAAATACTTGATCATAACAATACATCAAAAAGACATACCCCACAGTCTAGAATGATCAAAGGGACAACAGAACAGGCAGGAGGTATTTGCATTTGTAAGCCATACATCACAATGGGCAGATTAGCTAGACCTCGCTCTAAGTGCAAGACAAAGAGGCTAACAAGCACATCTACATATTGATCTGAGTCTCTAGGTCACAGTAAGGACAGGACGCATGAGTACAAAGGATGAAAGGCATCGATTAACATCACGTAGGTGAGACAGAAGAAACTCGTCTACCTGTAGACATTAATACACCAAAGCACATCTAAGATGCTCAGAAAAAGCACAGTAAGGACAAGCCATATGCACACTATACAGAATGGCGCATTACATCACAACACATGCATGTTTGCATCACAAATACATGAATGGCACATTGCTTCTCAGTAATGCAGCAGAAAAACAGAGAAAAGAGGGCTGAGTGTCCTTAGTCTGTTGTGGGGTTAAAACGAACCACCACACAGTGCACTTTTAGCACTGTTAACCACCAAACACTGCAGAAAAAGTAAAACGGCTTGGAATGAAAGGAAATGTGGTCTCCATCCACATAATATATGATAGTTGGCATTATTTCATCTGAAGACACCAAGAAAAAGCGAGCAAAGTGTGTGGTTTAAGACAGGGTTCAGAGTGCGTTTGGACGCAGCGCCAGCGGCATATACCAGCAGACAAGCAAAGGATGCCGTTGCAAGCCACAGGACCCACACGATATGTAAACACAGTAACTTCAGCACTGGACAATGTTTAAATGCCAAAGGCTAATTAGCTGGTGTTCTGGCATTTTGGCATCAGAACAGCATATCTTGGGTTACTACGCCATCATTTTCTGTATTGCCTGTTTGGATAGCTGATGGTACAGACTGCAATCAAAGGCAAAAACATGGTAAGGAAGTCTAAACAGCGATTTGGATCTTCATAATATCCTGTAGCTTGAAAGTGTTACACTTAAGTTGGCTCTGACAGAACCCATCCTGACAGTTCCCATTACATGAACAAATACGTATGTTTAGCACTCTGTGAGTGTGCTACAGGAAGCAGCTGAGCTGCTTGGAACAGAGAGCAGGTGAATCTGTGAAAATGTCCACAGAGCAGCACAGACTCTTCAGTAACATTATTAGTCAATTATTTTTACAAACCTATTACAAAATGATCAGAGCACCCCTGCAAGTTGGGATACAAGAAAGGCGCCTTCGGAACTCAGTGGAGCAGCACACAGAGACACTGGCACACACCTTGTCAGGAGAGGGGCAGGACACTGACGGTATGAGGGCTTTGCTGAAGACAAAATAAAATGTTTTTGCTATAATGAGGAATGTAACGTTCATTTTTGAAACTATCAAACCTGGTTTAATCAGTGACGAACAGAGAGGAGCCAAAGAAAAGGCTGGGTGATGCCAAATCTTTGGGATTGGGGAAGGGGGGATTGAATCTAGGAAAAAAAAAATAATGTTAAAATCGCATGGTCTCGAGCCAGCCTCAGCTGAGTTACCGGGGCCATCGGTGTCAAAGCCAAGGACGAGACCGAGTCATTAACCTCTGAGGAAAAACTGGCCTCGACTCCAACGCTGAAAATAAACTCATCAATCAGGGGCCCAGACACATGCAGGGCTCCCAGGCTGCATGCATATTTTATCTTAATCCTGGACAAGCCAGAGCCTGTGACAAAGTACTTAAACTGGTGGAACAGTTGGACCCTAAAGGCCTGGAACCGTTGGACCCTAAAGGCCTGTACAAACTTCACAAAAACAGAGAAATTTGTTCTTTTTCTTGAGTTGACAAGAAGAAGATCAAAATTATTTCTGGCCACGACATTTCATACTTCACAAGAAATTCAAGTGCAGAACTCTGGAGAAATTCAAATTTCTGACCAATCACACAATAGTTGTTGAACACCACACAAGAAAAAAGTTCTGCCCAGATTATGTGTCAAGGACAAGCTGCAAGAAATCCCAAACCAGGGCTGCAAGAAAAAAATTATGTCATTTTGTTCTTGCAGCCCTGGTTGTGAGAGCACATTTCTCTGTTCTTGCGGAGTATGTAAAGGTCTTAATGGGGGCAAATCTTTTGGATGTGGACATCCCTGTGGAGACAGGAGGACAGGTAGCAGTGCCAAGATAGGAGTGATGTTAGCCTAGCTGGTCCTGTTGCTAGCAGAAAATAGCAGTGGATAGCGACGGACTCTTTGGTTGCCTTGCTGGCCTCCTGGCCCCATTCCAGTCAGTCACAGATTGTTAAAGCTACCAAAGACCATAGATTGTATGTACACCAGAGACACAAAAATTGTTAAACAAAGAAAGAATAAATGAAGGGCTATGTGGATAATTTCTGGACTGATATGAAAGCATTAAAGTAAGATGACTTTTTTTTTGTCTGCTGTATCTTTATTATTTTGAGACTGGCTACAACTAATGCTACATATGCTGTTGTGTAGTGTATGTGTGTACATATTTTAGTGTACAGTTACAGTAAACCCCACAAATTTGTGGGTGTCTTTGTAGTATGTGTTGGGGTGTTGGTCAGCAGTGTTGAAACTGGATGGAGGAATCATTTAGCCTGCTAGTTTTTTCTCCTCCCTAATTTGGTTTGTTATACTCTATCCACCTTATTCCTGGGGGTGTCGCTGTAGGAATGATTATGGGTGGAGCTTCGGTTTCAGCTGACCTAGTGTTTAATCAGTCAGTAAGAGTGGCGCAGCAGAGGCATTTAAAATAGCGTTTTTCAAAGTTTTTCAAATTCATTTTAGGGTCACCCAAGACACACTGGTCCTGGGTGAAGGGCCAGACTAAGAACGATCCAATAGACTCTCATGATGAACGCTAGAACAGGGATCCAGTGTACCCCGCCCGGTATGGGGATACCGGGGCCCCACCCTGGAGCCAGGCCTGGTGGAGGGACTCGATGGCTAGTGTCTGGGGGCCAGGTTTCCGCCCATGGGACCCGGCCAGGCTCAGCCTGAGGGAGTTACATGGGTCCGCTCTCCGGTAGTCTCACCACCTGTAGGAGGGACCATGGGGGTCCGGTTCTGTGTGGATCAGGTGGCGGTCAAGGGTGGAGACCTTGGCGGTCTGATCCCAGGCTTCCGAAACTGACTTTTGGGACTTCAAAGCAGCCATGGTGCAGTGCCAATCCCTTCACCATTCACACTCTAGGGCCACTTTAGAGTGTCCATTTAACCTAACTTGCATGTTTTTGGAATGTGGGAGGAAACCAGAGCACCAGGATTAAGCCCACGACAGAATGGGGAGAAGATTCAACATCAAACACAGATAGGCTCTGCTGGCTGGTGAATTTTCCCCACTGCACAAATCAGGCTGAAGGAAAAATAAGTAACAAAACACTTGCAAACTGGTAACAGCTATTGGTGTGTCCTCCTACTGATTTCAACCCAGCATAATACTCCAATTAATGCATGGAGTATTATGTTGCTTTGATTGTTAAGTGTTGCTTAGGGTTTTTTTTTTTTTCTTTTTGAAAATGTAGTACTTCAGCTTCTCATTGCATTTTTTTTTCTTTGGTGTTTTTCTCAGTTTTATTCGTCATTTTTGTACTGGGGGAGCAGTCTATCTAACTCCCCGATTGAACTGTCAGTCTCCCTCTCTTCTGGGACCACTCTTTTAGCAGCATGTGTAAAACTACTTGACAATTATGCACTCATCACTTCCCCCACATCTTTTGGAACTTTCACTTTATTGTGTGTAATCAGTATATAGAGCTGGCCTTTGTGGATCTCCATCCTGAATGAGGTCAGAATAATTCCACTGTCCATCATCCACCTGCTATCAGAGGTGGTTTGTGGATGATGTGAACACAGAGAGGATGTCTTATTACAGAATGTCATACTAAGAACATATTTTTGTCTACTCTTCTATTGCTCTTTTACAAAGAAATGATAGTATTTATTACGGTGTTGCTGCTATCTGCAGCTAGCACATGATGAATGAAAAAAATGCATATCAGGACTATCCTTAACACACCACATTTACCAGTCAAATCAGTGTGTGTGCTTATCAAACAACATTGTAGTTTCAGTAAAATAAATGCAAATGCATCAGAGAGCCCCTGTGTGGTTTGACAGGAGAAACTGTAAAGCAGCAGGAAGTGTGGGTCAAATTTATACTGGTTCTTTGTCCTTATTATAGCCAGTGACAAGTCGAGATCATTCACAAATCTGCAAAGACAAAATAAACACAACAGACCAGGTGTTAAGATGGTGGTCTGTAATGATATTCAGGCAGTGATTTTGATAAACATGGCAGACAAAACCAATCAAATAAAAAGTGAGAAAAGCATAAAAGGCATCATTATCAACATCATCAGTCATCATCTTTCAGTCACATCAAATATAAACTGATTTTACAACATATAAGCAATTACATGTTTACATCAGAGGTTGCGTTAACTGAAAATTGTCCTTGAATGGCAGATTTTTTTCAGCAGTGACAGAAAAATCTGAAAGCTGTCAATCATTTTGACAGATTACACTGAGGGTGAGTGAATTAAAATCAGTTAAAATGATAAATAATAGATTATGACAGACTAGTGTTTTTACAACCCTCTCTGTCAAAATGATAGATAACAAAAAAAGTCTAGCACAACCTTTGTTTTACATGTATTTATCTTGATTGTGCAGCAGGAACAGAGAGCATGTGAGACATAAAGGAATAAAAGGCGAACCCTCAGTTTAAATTCAACACTGGCAGTCAATTAAAGCAGCTATCATGCTGATCAATGAGTGGCAGAATAAAATGGAAAGAAAAACAAGCTCCCCAAATGGTGGCTGTCAGTTTTCACAACTCAAACTGTGTGATTAAACTCCCAACCCCAGGAATGTACGTACAGTAGGTGTGGCATACTTGTTATCTGGGGGGTGTAAATGTATTTTGCTTTTTGTATTTTTCATGGGTCTCTGCTGAATTGTAATTTCCATGAGGTAGAAGAATACAGGAAGAAATGCCTTAAAGCTGCAACTGCTGTAGTGCTTACTGTTTTATAAGCTGCTGATGCCAAAAACAACCTTTCAGCAGATAAAGGGAGACACTTGCAATCAGACTTTCTGGCATTAGCAAAAAGAAATGCAAAACTGTGGGAGCATGTCTACATGTGTAGAAATGATTTTGCCATGTTGCGTTCTCTCACTACGGTTTGTTTGCCTTTTGGTTTTGTTTTTTATTTATTTGTCAGGGACGATGTACAAAAAACAGTCTAAGAGAAGAGATGCATTGTACCAGATTTAGCCACTGGCTAATTTTCATCTGCAGCCCCAGGGCAGGTAAGCACAATAATAAAAATATTTTAATGCATGTCCAACAATTCAATATAATTACTGGGTGTGGGATATCCCCCACAACAGACTGGGACAGGCACAGCAATATGTGTATTAATGTCTACAGGCAGCCCCGCTTCTTCTGGCTTTTTCCGGCTCGCTACTGTGATGTTAATGTGCCATTCATGCATTGTGTTCATGCTTCCTGTCCTTACTGTGTGTATACACTGATAACAATATGTAGATGTGCCTTGTAACCTCTTTTGTCCTGCAACTCTGGAGCAGAGGCGAATCCTGGCTAGCAATCTCCTTATTGTTATGTGTGTCTCTCAAATGCAAATGCCCATACCTACTGCTGTGAATGCCTTTCATGTATTGTTTGTAGCTGGGTATATAAGCTCACTGAAATCCATGTTCTCTCTCTCATTCTCTGCCACTGCTCATCTGCACACTTTGCTGGAGAGCCTCCGGGCTCGCCCATGGGGCGAGCTCCGTGATGGCGGCATGATAATAAACCTATTTAAAACCTCACTTCGCTGCCTTATTTTTTCATGTCGCCGCACTGGGTACAATTACAGTATTAAAGGTCTGATGACATGATTTTGATTTCATCTAATTTTGCAACACATAATTTCAATATGACAAAATAGGTGGGTCTGTGCAGTTCTCCCCCCCCCCCTTGTCTGTAAGCAGAACAGGGATCTTTTTTTTTTTTTTTTTTTTTTGTTACTTATTTGTACCCGTAGGTAGATTTGGTTTGCAGTCTGGTGACAAGCCACCGGCTGCCGGTCGCTGCGTGCGCGAGCGCCCTAAACCTACATGTTTTTGGTGTGCGGGAGGAAACCGGAGAAATCCCGGAGTAAACCCGCGCAACACGGGGAGAACATGCAAACTCCACACAGCTCACTGTTGGTCGGGGGCTGGGATTGAACCCACGATCCCACGATCCCCTGGCCGAGGGTAAACTGTGCTGCCACAGTGCTAAACCACTGCGCCACCATGCAGCCCATGATCTGTCACCCTTATTGTGCCAAAACAGATTCACTTTGCCAAGAGGAGTTTATACAGTACCTAACTGTGTATTGTATATTGTTGTAAACTCCTCCTGTAATAACTTTTAATACTTTAATTTAATTATTTTACCCATGGAAGGCTCAACAGGATGGGGAAGAGGGAAAGGAAGTGTGTGGAGGGGGAAAGAAAAGAAAATACTACTTCCAGCGCCACACGAGTAGGCTTCTTTTTTGCAACAGCGGATCAATTTCTTCCTATTTCTATTCACTATCTGGCTTCTCTTGCTAATCTTTCTGATCTGGCGACACCTTATCCATCGGACAGACACACGGATCGCCCAAATGTCTCCTGAGCCAGCAGATGGAGCCACTGTTTTTAGCAGGATACGTTACAGCAGAGACCAGCTGTTAGCACTTAACCGGACCAAGATGCTAGCTCAAGACCTCGACATACCGGGTGAAATAAGACAGAAACGACGTGGATGCCATGCTGGAGCAAGATGGCGGGCGAGAAATATAAGGTACAGACCCGTCCTTCCATCCGTTATTATGGGGAATGTACGATTGCTACTCAATAAGACTGAAGAGCTAGCGGCTATCTCCCGCTACGAGAGCGTCTTCAGAGAGATTAGCTTGATGTTGTTTACAGAGACGTGGCTAACAGAACTAGCAACAGATGCTAACATCGAACTGGAGGGTTTCCACTCAATATGGGCAAACCGGACACCAGACAGTGGGAAGGCAAGGGGCGGAGGAGTGATAATGTATGTCAATAACAGCTGGTGCAGATCGGGACATATCACGGTTAAACAACATCACTGCAGCAAAGACATTGAGTTGCTAGCTGTTAGCATGCGGCCTACCTATCTCCCGAGAGAATACTCACACGTGATCTGCATTGTTATTTATGCAAATCCAACGGCGAACGCTGGGACAGCGCGTGACGCCATCCACTCAGCAACTGGCAGGCTGCTGACAGAACACCCAGATGCTCTTCTCCTCATCCCCGGTGATTTCAACCATATTTCACTGTCCCCCATTCTGCCCACGTTCACCCAGTATGTCACATGCCACACTAGAGACAATAAAACACTGGACTTATTCTATGCAAACACTAAGGAGGCATACACCTCATCACCACTCCCCCCACTTGGGAGATCAGATCACAACTTGGTTCATCTCCTGCCGGTGTACAAACCCCTAGTACACAGACAACCTCCGGTCATGCGCACGGTGAAGTTATGGTCTGAAGAGGCAATGGACGCTCTAAAGGACTGTTTTGAAATCACTGCCTGGGAGCAGCTCTGCGATCCACATGGTGAGGACATCAATGGCCTCACTCACACCATCACAGACTACATCAACTTCTGTGTGGACAACACCGTACCCACCAAGACCATACGGTGTTGCTCGAACAACAAACCCTGGATCAACCCTGAGATAAAAACACTTCTGAGAGAGAAGAAAAGGATCTTCAGGTCGGGGAACAGGGAGATGCTGAAGTCCGTACAGAGGGAGCTGAGGAGGAAGATCAGAGAAGGCAAGGACAGCTTCAGGAAGAAGACGGAGGACAAGCTGCAACAGAGTGACATCAGCAGGGTCTGGAGAAACCTTAAAACCATTTCTGGGCTCCAGAATACCTCCTCGCAGGCCACGGGGGGCAGGGAGTGGGCGAACAATCTGAACCTGTTTTTTAATAGGTTTGACCAACCGCCCTCCCCCCCGACTGCACACCAACCACTGTTGCCTCTTACAGTCATCGAAACCTGCTGTCCACACCCCACTCCACCAACACCCCCCACCCCCCACTCCCAGCACACAGCCCTCCAACCTGACCCTCACTAAGACCCAGGTGAGGACGGAGCTGAGGAAGATCAAGGCGAGGAAGGCCTCGGGACCGGACGGCATCAGCGCAAAGCTCCTCAAGTCCTGCGCAGACCAGCTGTGTGGGATTGTGGAGCACATCTTCAACCTGAGCCTGAAGCTGGGGAGGGTACCACAGTTGTGGAAAACATCTTGTGTGGTACCTGTACCAAAGACTTCCCACCCTAAAGACCTGAACAGCTACAGACCAGTGGCCCTGACGTCTCATATGATGAAGACCCTGGAGAGACTGCTCCTTGCTCACCTCCGCCCCCTGGTGAGACCAGCGATGGATCCACTCCATTTCACCTACCAGCATGGCATTGGGGTGGAGGATGCAGTGATCTTCCTCCTTCACCGTTCCCTGTCCCACCTGGAGAAGCCCGGGAATAAGATAAGATAAGATAAGATAAGATAAGCCTTTATTAGTCCCACAATGGGGAAATTCCAGGATTGCAACAGCACAGGGATAGCAACACTCAAAGCAACAATCAGAAGGCAAGAAAAAACAAGAACAGCTAGTAAACATATGTACATATTACTATAAATATATACATATATATATATACTGTATATATATATATATATATATATATATATATATATATATATATATATATATATATATATATATATATAGACACACAGTGCGGAGCATTGTGGTTGGTGAATGTGCAGCAGAAAGTCTAAGCTCTCTCTCCGCGGATGCGGCGGGCCAGCTGGAAGTCTTTGGGCATGATGGTGACCCTCTTAGTGAAGAAGAGACCCGCCAGGTAGGCCTCGCTGGCCTCCTGCAGAGCCATGACGGCGAAGCTCAGGAAGCTCAGGTCGGTCTTGAAGTCCTGAGCGATCTCCCTCACCAGGCGCTGGATGGGCAGCTTACGGATGAGCAGCTCCGTGGATTTCTGGTAGCGACGGATCTCTCTCAGAGCCACGGGCCTGTAACGGTGAGGCTTCTTCACTCTGCCGGTGGCCGGAGCGCTTTTCCGAGCAGCCTTGGTGGCTAGCTGCTTCCTGGGGGGCTTTTTTCTCCAGTAGATTTTACGGGCGGTCTGCTTGGTTCTTGCCATCGCTCTTTATTATTCTGTCTTATATTTCTTGCACGCCGCCTAAACTCCAGCCCGGCACCCGCGTCGTTTTCGCTACAGTTCCCGGTATGTCGAGTTCCTCCGTTAGCATTGGGTGGCGGTTGAGTGCTAGCTAGCACTAGCTCTTCCTGCTGTAACGTCTCCTGCTGTAAACAGTGGCTCCGTCCGCCGACTCGGGAGACCTTTGGGGCGATCTGTGTGTCCATGATATATATATAAAGTGAAAGATGCAGAAAGAAGAAGGAATAAAAAAAGTCTGTTGCAACGGGCAGCCAACTCGTGTGGCGCCACCGGTCCGGCGGAACCGGAACCGGAAAAGCGGTGATCCTCATGATCCTCACCGGAATGCGGTGAGGATCATGTTCTTTGACTTCTCCAGTGCTTTCAACACCATCCAACTGATGATCCTGAAGGACAAGCTGCTGTGTGCAGGGGTGGACCAGCACCTGTCATCATGGATCCTGGACTACCTCACTAACCGGTCACAGTTTGTGAGAACCTGGGATTGTGTGTCTGACACGATCATCGGCAGCACGGGGCCCCCCAGGGAACGGTTTTGGCTCCCTTCCTGTTCACCCTTTATACTGCGGACTTCTCACACAACACAACACACTGCCATCTACAGAAGTTCTCTGACGACTCTGCGATTGTCGGACTCATCTCCAACGGAAATGAAGCTGAGTACAGAGGACTTATCCAGGACTTCGTGGACTGGTGCCATCGGAACTGCCTTCAGATCAATGTGAGGAAAACTAAGGAACTGGTGGTGGACTGCCGCAGGCAAGGACAACTCCTCACAGCACCAGTAAACATCCAGGGAACAGACATTGAGATGGTGACATCCTACAGGTACCTGGATGTTCATCTGAACAATAAACTAGACTGGTCACACAATACCGACGCACTCTACAAGAAGGGACAGTGCAGGCTGTTCCTACTGAGGAGACTCAGGTCTTTTGGTGTGCAAGGGGTGCTCTTGAAGACATTCTACGACACGGTGGTGGCATCAGCCATCACTTTTGGAGTGGTCTGCTGGGGCAACGGCATTACAGCAGCCGATAGGAAGAGACTGAACAAACTAATCAAGAAAGCTAGCTCGACTTCCGGTTATGGCGGCCGCCTAGAAGGACACGTATCACTCTGCTCTGCTCCTGGAAATAAAAATTCGGCAAATAACTCTCTCATTCGGAACAGAACTTTTCCCAGCGTTTGGGTGAGGATATGCCGGTGAAGACTAAGGCTGGGAAATCAGGAGGGGGAAAAATTGAATCGCCGAAGCAGTCCAAATTAACGGACTTTAAAGTTTGTGGCGCAGTAGAAAAAGCTGCGGATATGGCGGATGAAACTAGCGGTGATGCGGTAACTGCTGACGATGGCGGCACAGGTGCAGTGCTGGCTGCCATTAGCTCAATGAGAGCAGACTTTTCCGCTAAACTTGATGGGATTATGGCAGCGTTGGATGCAATGAGAAAGGAGTTGGGTGACTGCGTGGAGCGAGTGACGCAGGCGGAGCTTCGTGTTTCAAGTGCGGAGGATGAAATTAGCGGACTTCAAATAAAGGTGCGCACTTTGGAAAAAAAAAATAAAGATCTGGGAAATAGCGTTCTGGATTTGGAATCTCGGTCCAGACGGAACAACCTGAGGCTGGTGGGTTTACCGGAGGGAGCCGAAGGTCATGATTCATGCTCCTTTTTGGAGGGGTGGATCCCGGAGGCGCTGAACAACGCGGAGCTAAAATCATCAGTCGTCTTGGAAAGCTCCCACCGAATTGGCCCACCGAGAGGTAACAAGGCAGCACCGAGGACGTTAATTATGAAGTTTCTCAGCTACAGAGACAGGATGACGATCTCCAACACGGTGCGGGCCAAAGGAGAAATTAAATATCAAGATCAGCAGGTGCGGTTCTACCCAGATTTGGCCTCAGGAATCCAACAATTAAGGAAGCAGTTTGACCCCATCCGCAAAGAACTGCGCAACCTTGAGATTCGTCATGGAGTGATTCACCCTGCAAGACTTCTGGTCACATATGAGGGCAGAACACACATCTTCAAGACCCCCGAGGAGGCGCAGAAGCTCATCAAGAAGATCCAGGAAGAGACTGGTGGGAGCTAAGCATGAACAGAATATAGGGTAGAATATTTGAGCATTTAACTGATTAGAAGCATATAACAAGATTACAAAATATAGATTGTATTACATATTAAAAAAAAAAAAAAAAAGTACAAAATTGCTAAAAAATTTTGGAGTTAAATTGGAAAATTACAGAAGAGAGTTAATGTTACGTTATTAAAAGCAGTAGAGTTAGGGGGATTGGGAGGATGAAGAAGGAGTGGCTTTGGCTGATCCTCGTGGGTGTGGAACGGTCGATGGCTATATCGGGAGACGGAATTTTTCTTTTGCTTTTGGGGGGATTGCCACAAATGTGGGAAGGGGGAATTTGTTTGTGTGGAGTTTGTAGGGTGAATGTTCAACCACTCATTTTTTTGCTTTTCTGTTTGAGCATGTTTACACTGCAAGGTAATCCCAAACTCCCTATTGATCATAAATCAAAGCGTTAATCTTAACTTAACTTCATGGAATTGCAGAGGTCTACAAAATTTAAAAAAACTTAAACAAGTTATGAATAAAATAAAAGACATGGGTTCAAAAATTGTGTTTTTACAAGAAACTCATCTAATAGAGCAAGATGTAAAAAGAATTAGGAGTAGATGGCAAGGAAATGTTTTCACCTCATCATTTTCATCCCGAGCCAGGGGAGTTATGACTCTCATACATAAATCAGTCCCATTTCAAGTGAAAAATGTAATTGGAGACAAATTTGGAAGATATGTAATCATTCAAGGATCTTTGCTATTAGAAAACATAAATTTGGTGAACTTATATGGTCCCAATATAGATGATCAAAAGTTCTTTGCTAATTTATTTCTTATCTTATCATCACTTACAGGGCGACATATAATAGCAGGGGATTTTAATTGTACATTGAATCCCGGTATAGATAGATCAACAGGACTGGACTGTACGCACAATGGATGTAGGATGACCATTAATCATTTTATGAAAGAATTGAAATTGATAGATATATGGAGAGAAATGAAACCACAAGTTAAAGCATACTCTTGTTATTCCAATACCTACAAGACATTCTCACGTATAGATTATTTTTTGATCTCCACAGAATTAAGGTCCAAGATTCAAAACTGTTTTTATGATAACATCGTGATCTCTGATCATGCACCCTGCTGTCTAATATATGTAGATAAGAAATTGACAAAGGAACCAGGTAGGTGGCAATTTCAGCATAAATGGCTTCAGGATGAGGAATTTGTTAAATACATAGAAAAACAGATAGATGAGTTCTTTGACATCAATACTACACAAACATCAGCATGTGTAAAGTGGGAGGCTTTCAAAGCTTTTATTAGGGGACACATTATTAGTTATACAGGTTCAAAATCTAAGAAGACTCGAGAGGAGAGAGTCCAACTGGAACATAAAATAAAAATTCTTCAAGAAAGAGTATATGCAGGAAGAGATCCAAGGTTGGAGAACAAATTACTGATTTTGAGAGCTGAATATGACAAAAAATCAGCGAATAGAGCTGCCTCGAGTCTTCTAAGATTGAAACAATCTTTTTATGAACAAGGTGAAAAATCAGGAAAGTTATTGGCATGGCAGATTAAACAATTAGAATCTAAAACACCAATTACCAGTATTATAAGTAATGGACAGGTAGTTATAGATCCTTTAGAAATTAATAGAGCCTTTAGAGATTACTATGAAAAATTATATGATACCAAAAATGAATCTGACTTAACAAAACTACATGGGTTTTTGAACGAACTATTTATACCGTGTATTCCAAATGAAAATAGGGAGATACTGGAGTCTAAAATTAGTCAAGAAGAAGTTGGACTAGCTATTGATAATATGAAATCAGGAAAAAGTGCAGGACCAGATGGTCTTCCAGTTGACCTTTATAAAAAATTTAAGAATAAATTAACAAAACCTTTTTTGGAAATGGTTTTAGAAGCATTTCACAATAGTAATTTACCATCATATATGAATAATGCCTTAATTATACTGTTGCCAAAACCAGGTAAGCCCTCTAATAAATGTGAAAATATGAGACCAATAAGCCTATTAAATGCCGACCTTAAGATAATCTGTAAAATTTTAGCAAGACGAATACAAGAAATTTTACCAAATATTATTAATCGAGATCAGAATGGCTTTATAAAGGGAAGACAAGGCTTCCATAATGTAAGAAGACTTTTTAATATTATTTATTCTAATAAAGAAGCACCGGATACAGCTCTCTTATCACTGGATGCCGAAAAAGCCTTTGATAGAGTTGAATGGCCCTTTCTTTTTGAAGTCTTACAAAGGTTTGGACTTGGAAATAATTTCATAAAATGGGTTCAGATAATATATAATAATGCCACTGCAGAAATCCTAACAAATAACAATATTTCAAAATCAATAAAAATCAATAGAGGATGTCAACAAGGCTGTCCACTTTCACCTTTACTGTTTACTATGGCAATTGAACCTTTAGCGATGGCGATACGTCTACAGTCACAAATATATGGAATTAAAGTTGGACCAACAGAACATAAAATCTCCCTGTATGCCGATGACATAATTTTGTTTATGTCGAATCTTAAAAAATCAATTCCGACCTTGTTGAATTTAATAAAGAATTTTGGGGAAATATCAGGATATAAAATAAATAAAACTAAATCTTCAATATTAATGCTAAATGAGACCCAGAGAAATTACCCAGCCTCTGAGGTAAATCAATTCAATGTTGTAAATCAGTTTAAATATTTAGGAATCCAAATTGTGCCTAAGCTAGAATCAATCGCCAGTGTCAATTATGAAGCCTTAATGACAGATATTGATGAGTTACTTCAGAGATGGATGTCACTACCAATGTCGATGATCGGGAGAATTAATATACTTAAAAGTAATATCTTACCTAAAATACTTTATTTATTTCAATACATTCCCTTACCACCACCTTTAGATTTATTCTCAAGAATTAAAAAAAAGTTAGTGGAATTTATATGGAACAACAGGAGGGCTAGATTATGTCTGTCTTTATTATATTTACCATTTGATCGTGGAGGTCTGAAATGTCCAAATTTTATGTTGTATTATTGGTCGGCACAACTGAGGTCTATGACATATTATTTTTCATCAAATGATCTCCCTCACTGGACTGAAATGGAATCATACAGTTTGCCTTTACCTCTTCCCATATTCATATACTCAGATTCGGCAAAAAAATTACAAAAACAAGTTAAAAATCCATTTGTAAAGCATATGATCAAAATATGGTGTGAAGCTAAAAACTATTTAAAAGAACCACAGTTATTGTCACAATTTAGTCCAATATGGGGTAATCAATATTTTAAACCAGGGAGAGCGGACGCTGTATTTAAAGTATGGAATTTAAAAGGGATACAAAAGATTCAGGATTTATATTTGCCATGTGCAGAAAACATAATGTCTTTTGAAGAGCTGAGGATCAAATTTAATCTCAATAGAACACATTTTTTTAAATATCTTCAACTTAGAAACTTTATTCGATCAAATCAAAATAAAGCTCTCACTCGACCTATCTATTCATCCTTGGAAAAAATGTTGATGAAAGATAGTAAAAGAAAGGGTATTATTTCAGAGTTTTATAACTCATTGACACTATTTTCAAGTGAAAATTCACTGAAAAGATTAAACTACTGGAAAGAAGATCTGCAAACTGAAATTTCAGAGGAACAATGGGAATTGGCTTGTACAGAAGCTCAAACCAAATCAATAAATGTACGCCTTAAATTGATACATTTCAAATGGTTAATGCGGATGTATGTTACACCGGAGGAGTTAAATAGATATAATAAAAATATACCAGATACATGCACAAAATGCATGGAAAGTAAAGGAACCCTATTTCATTGTTTATGGGAATGTAGATTAATAAGAATGTTTTGGGAAGAGGTGAGGGTAACAATTGAAAAAATAATCTCAAAACAAATCATATTGAATCCTAAACTGTTTTTGTTGGGTCTGTACCCAGAAAAGCATAATTTTAATAAAAGTGAAAGAACATTCATAGACCTCAGTTTGCTTAATGCCAAAAAATGTATTGCACTATTATGGAAAAAGACTCATAGACCAGATGTGACTCAGTGGTTAAGACAGATGTTAACAAACCTTCCATTAGAAAGAATAACATATATACTGAAATCAAAGGAAATTGTGTTTGAGAATATATGGAGACCTTTTATTGATTATGTAAAAAATTTAAACATAACTCTTGAAGAAGAAGGTGAATGATGTGTGTAGACCTTGTAAATTCCAAACTGGTGAACATAATATGTATACTTATGTATTGGATTGTCTAGACTAAACAGAGGAGCATTGTTGAAGATTTGATTTTGTTGGTGGTTGTTGGTGTTTTTTAGTGCATTTTTTTTTTGTAGTACTTTAGTGTTAGTGTTTGATTGTTTGTATCATGTTTGTTAAAAAAAAAAAAGGTTCAATAAAGATATTGTGGAAAAAAAAAAGAAAGCTAGCTCTGTCCTGGGGCAACACCTTGACCCAGTGGAGGAGATAGGAGAGAGAAGGATGGTGGCTAAACTGTCATCTCTGCTGGAGTCCGAGTCCCACCCTATGCAGGACATACTGGACGCACTAAGGAGCTCATTTAGCAGTAGACTACATCATCCTTGATGCGTGACCGAGAGGTTTCGCAGGTCCTTCCTACCTACGGCTGTCAGACTGTATAACCTAAGCAGGGCTGCTTGCAGAGATAGCAAAAAAACGTGACGACCGAATAGTATTGAATGCAAAAGACGCAACAGACTTACACAAATGGTCCCCTCCAGTATACAACTAGGACAATATCAGTCGCTATGGAGGGTGACAATATGTATGGGTACATATTCATACCATGAAGGGTAACTAAATATACGGTTATGCTGTTTAGTCCATCTAGCTACAATGCTCCGCACTGTGTGTATATATATATATATATATATATATATATATATATATTTATATATTTATGTGTACGTATGTATATTCACTGCTCTTATTTTCTTATCTTCTAAATTATTGCTCTGAGTGTTGCTGTCCTTGTGCTGTTGCAATCCTGGAATTTCCCCATTGTGGGACTAATAAAGGCTTATCTTATCTTATCATCTTATCTTAAAAGGGAGGGGAACAGACAAAAAAACAACAACAACAACTAAAACAAACAAAAGACAAACTGCTTCTTCCACCGAAGATGTCTCAACACAAGTCTGGTTTCCGCACCTGTTAAAGGAGAGACACTTGTGCGTGTATGTCTGCGTGCATATATTTGAGAGCGCGCGCAAAATAAGTGTGTGCATGTGAGTGGTTTGTCAGGAAACATACGAAGTGGAGGGCCGGTCGCAGCAGCTCTCCCCCCGGGAACCCTGAGCAGACAAGACAGCGCCACCAACCCCCACAGGGCACAAACGTCCAAGGTCAGCAAGCCCCAGGAAAGCCAGGCATCCATCCCCGGAGGGACAATCGAGGGAGGCCAGGTTGATCAGCGGCCAGCGCGGCAAGCCCACACCCCCAGACCCGCCTGACCCCTACCCCCCCAGCGGGGCCAACGCCCGCCCCCGGGCTCTAGGCACCAGGACACCAGCGACCCCACCCCCCGGGCCGGAAACCGGCCTGCGTGCCCCAGCGCAAGCCCCCCCAGGCACCCCCACAGCAGGCCCGCCCCAGCGCCACTGCCGCACACCCCGGGGACCCCCATACCCAAAGAAGTCCCCACACCCCGGGGAGCCCACATTGCCGAGAGGCACTACCCTCCTTAATCCAGCACCTCCCGACTCCCACACACACCCCTTCCCTCATCTTCACACCCACATGCTCCCATGTGCATCCATATGTACTAACTCCCTCTCACTCACCCGGACCAACCCATTCTCTCTCACACCTGTATCCATTCAAACTCACCCCTCATTCACCCTTATTTCATAAGGCGGCTGCGAAGCAGATGCTGCAAGCCTGAACTCGCACCAGTGCCCGACAGTGACCTGGGAGACCACCGGCACAGGCCACAGAAGCAGACCCCCACCTCCGGCATCCACCCGAGCAACTGAGTAGCAGACCACTGCAGGCACCCCGAGATGCCACCTGACATGCAAAGCACTGCACAAAACTGACCCACCATCACCACCTCCATTCATCACCCTCTCACTCTCACTGACGCTCATATTCAGTCCCTCTCTCACGCCATTGGTTGTATCTATACATTCAGTAGCACCCAGGAATTATGACAACATGATGGGTCCCAGGCTCCCCACCGGGCCCCCACGCCCCCAGCAGGAGGAGGGCAACAGGGGTGGGGGAAGACTCCCACCCCCTCCCCCCGCACAAAACATGGTGGGTGTATGTCGGTTATATGATGTAACTGTGTGTAAATGTGTGGACTACCAAAGTGCAATTACAGTAAAATTGGGAGGATACTGATTGGAGCACCGCTAGCCACTGCGATGGGCAGTGGGGCCCCCATCCCCCAAGCCCTCAGTGTCTAAAATGCAATCAAAACTGAGGTGAGTGCAGCCCCACCGCACAGCAAAGGTATCCCCTTCGCCGACACAGTGTGGCACACCCCCACCCCAAAGCCCTAAATGTATCCAAGAAGATGTATGTTCCACCCAGAGTCAGGGGGAGGGGGAGGGTGGGAAATAAGACTGGGAGGCGGTCTAAAAGTGAGCCACCCACCCCCTGCCCATCCCCAAAGCCAGTTTGCAAACTGGTTCACGAGGCAACCCACTGCTCCCAAATCCCAACTCAGGGCGAGGGCCGCCAGTGCAAGCAGCCCAGGACCCACCAGCATCGTGCCCTGGCACTCCCAGCACCACAAACATGATGGGGCAGCCATACCAATTCCCACTCATCTTACACACAAACATGGACAACAATAGTCACAATAGTGAACAATGGGCCCGACCCACATGGCGCCCCACATGCCAAGCGACACTTCCAAGTCCCCACGCAAGCCCACCGACCACCCACCCCAGATGCACACTGACAGCGGCAGGCCACCCTGCAGCCACAGCCACCCCAGAGCAACTCAACGGAAACACGGCCACCAATCCATGCCAACGGCCCCCCAACCACCCCCAAGCACCAACACACACCCACCGCCAATGACACCAGGGGCAATGCGACAAAGCACCCCACCCCATGACACAACATCAGGGCGGCCGGAACAAGCAGGCCCCGAAACGCCAACCCCCATGCCACTAGATGGACTGCCCCACCCCGCCACCCAACAAAGTTCTCCTACCCATACACACATCCTCCATCCCCCAACATCCACCCACAGGTAACCGCACCCATACACACACATACCCCCACCCACCATCACAAATGCCCACCTATACCCACACACAGCCCCACCTGCCCACTCACAACACCCACTTCCGCTTCCACTCATACACAAGCCCCTACTCACACCCACTCTCACACACATGCACACCCGCAGAGCCCAGTGGACGGGGAGGGAGACCCAGGATGCAGGCACCTACCCCAGGGTGCCACCAGGGCCCCAGGAAAAACACGACCCTGCCACGCAAGGACGCACCAGGGCCAACCCGCACCACCAGCGCACACCTGACCCCAACCCAGGGGGGGAACATCCCCCCCAGCACCCCGGGAGGTGAGGCCAGCCGGCCGTGGGACCACATCCCACCCCCCCAGCCCACCCCACAGCCCCCCGATCACCCCCCCCCCAGGCCAGACAAATGGCCACCCTGGAACAAGCCCCCCAGACACCCACGGTCGGGGCGCAGCCAGCTGCCAGAGGTGCCAAGGAGAGCGAGCCACCGCCCGCCACCCCTTAAGTTATAGAATTAATAAGCGGGGACCAGAGAGAATTGAATTCTGCCAACTGATTATTTGAGGAGGCTGACAATCTCTCTAGGCTAATATAATCTAATAGTAAGTTATTATAATAAGTCATGCATAAGTTATTTCTTGATTTCCAATTCATGAGGATAGTTTTCTTTGTGATGCATAAGGCAGTGAGAACCATGTGTGACATCCTTGCATCTATATTTAGTTCACTTAAATCACCTAATATGCAAAGTGTGGGTGAGGATGGGACACTATACCCAAGCCATGGCGACAAGTCCTTACATGTCTTCTGCCAGAACCTTTGAAGCGGTGCACAGAACCACATAGCATGCATATAGCTATCCGGGACGTTACTGGTGCAGTGGGAGCAGATATTTGTGTGACTCAGGCCCATTTTGAACATCCTTTGTCCCGTGTAATGAATTCTATGTAGAACTTTATACTGTATAAGTTGTGGCAAACTCGTCACGTGCTATGGCGAGCTTGGTCGTGTCTAAGCGCCGAGCTTTGGCAAACACGGGTGG
The DNA here is from genome assembly GCA_020510985.1 of Pholidichthys leucotaenia. Taxonomy (NCBI): domain Eukaryota; kingdom Metazoa; phylum Chordata; class Actinopteri; order Cichliformes; family Pholidichthyidae; genus Pholidichthys; species Pholidichthys leucotaenia. The sequence continues at coordinate 335,449,797 of CM035841.1, forward strand.
GCCTGTTGTGGGGATGAAATGTTCAACCCCATGTTTTGCTACTGTTGCTGAAAATTTTGGAACTGTGAGTGCTGGAAATTGGGTGAGGAGTTGGTCAAACTTACCTCCTGCTGTAGTGACGCTGGCCTGCACGGGTGGTGGAGAAACTTCAGCGGGGTAGACCCCCCAAGAGAAAAGACTCAGCCCACCTGCAGGGAACAAATAACCACTCTCCTCCCCAAACTGCAGATTTCTTGCAGGATGGTCCCACCAGGACGCCCAAGCGGACCTACAGCAGATTCGGGAGAAGATTAAAACCCAGACGGTACAGGAACTGATGCAAAATTGACAAAGAGTTGTTAACTATGTTGTCAGATTGTGCCGTGACAGTTTTAAGGCTGATTTGTGACATTACTATACTGTTGCTGTTACCACTGAATTTTCTACAGGATCAGGCTGCACCGGAGGGGTAACATGACTGCTGGAAAGATTTTTTCCTTGTTTTCCCTGTCAAGATGTTTAACAGTATAATATGTCATGGAGATTATCTTAAACTGTAAACTTAATTTGATTGTCCTTTTTCTTAGTCGTTTGGGGGGGGGGCTGTGGCTTATATTAATCATATATTCCATACCTACATATGTATAGACATATTAGAATGTTTAGTGATTACATATGTGGAATGACCTCACGCCTCAGAAGGCGTGAGGTCATTCCACATATAGGCGTGAGGTCTCGACCACCGGCGAAGATCAAAGAACAGACTGAGTCGCAGCGGTGGAGACCGGATCGAACTTCCTGAACACCCAGGGTCAGGTGGAGGAGATAGAGGACAATGGAGGGGGATTACGTTAATGCGGGATGTCAGCTTTGATATGCAATGTCTTTTGTTGAGTGTGGGTATAAGTATGAAGGTCTGACTGCGCTCGAGCTCTTCATTCTGCTTCTGCATCGAGATGAGACATGTTTGAGAGGTGAAGCTGATAATAAATCTTGATTTATAAAATCACATCGCTTCTTCATTTCAAGCTCCCTACATAAGTTAGAGTTTTTTTAATCATCTTAAAAGTGTTTAGACATATTTGTGTCCAGAAACTTTCCTCCTTATTGATCGATAGGTCTGTCTCCCATTTTGATATTGGAAGAGATATGGACTCATCCAGCTTTGATAACAGTCCATGTATTTTCAATATCAATTTAGGGGAACAAAGATTTAGAAACTCTGTCACCTTAACTGGTACCTCAAAATCTGTCTGATTAAGATTAAATCTTGCTTTTATTATGGATTTAAGCTGTTGGTATTCAAAATACTTTTTATCACTGATGTCATACTGTGACACTATTCCTGAAATTGGATAACGTTTCCACCTTGAATAAGATGTTCTAAGTTATTTATTCCCTTCTCTTGCCATAGTGGAAATTTTAATGTCCTCTTTTGTTGGAAGCTATCAGGATTATTCCAAATGGCCGTGAGTTTACAGGAGACAAGTGAAGACCCAGTTAATTTTAAAAATTTCCACCAAGCCGTCAGACAGGACCTGATACTTGATATTTTTTTTTTTCCGGTTCCGGTTCCGCCGGACCGGCGGCGCCACACGAGTCGGCTGCCTGTTGCAACAGCCTTTTTTTTTTTATCTTCCTTCTTCTTTCTACACCTTTCACTCTGTATATATATCACGGACGCACGGATCGCCCCGGGGGTCTCCCGGGTCGGCGGACGGAGCCACGGTTTGCAGCGGGAGACGTTACAGCGGGGAGGAGCTAGTGCTAGCTAGCACTTGGCCGCCGCCCGGTGCTAATGGGAAACTCGACATACCGGGAGCTGTAGCGAAAAGGACGCGGGTGCCGGGCTGGAGTTTTGGCGGCGTGAAAGAAATATAAGACAGAATAATAAAGAGCGATGGCAAGAACCAAGCAGACCGCCCGTAAAATCTACTGGAGGAAGAAGCCCCCCAGGAGACAGCTAGCCACCAGGGCTGCTCGGAGAGGCGCTCTGGCCACCGGCAGAGTGAAGAGGCCTCGCCGTCACAGGCCCGTGGCTCTGAGAGAGATCCGTCGCTACCAGAAATCCACGGAGCTGCTCATCCGTAAGCTGCCCGTCCAGCGCCTGGTGAGGGAGATCGCTCAGGACTTCAAGACCGTCCTGCGTTTCCTGAGCTTCGCCGTCATGGCTCTGCAGGAGACCAGCGAGGCCCACCTGGTGGGTCTCTTCTTCGCTAAGGGGGTCACCATCATGCCCAAAGACTTCCAGCTGGCCCGCTGCATCCGCGGAGAGAGAGCTTAGACTTTCTGCTGCACATTCACCAGCCATAATGCTCTGCACTGTGTGTCTATATATATACATTTATAGTAATATGGACATATGTTTACTGGATGTTGTTTTTTCTTGCCTTCTGATTGTTGCTCTGAGTGTTGCTATCCCTATGCTGTTGCAATCCTGGAATTTCCCCATTGTGGGACTAATAAAGGCTTATCTTATCTTATCTTACTAATACTTTCAAAACAGTCATGGCGTTTAATACAGGGATTTATAAAAGGTAAGTCAGAGATATTTAGCAACCCGCAGAGAGCCTGTTCAGCATCTAACCATGGGTTTCCTAGTGGGGTTGATTTTGTCCATTTTGAAACAAACTGCAGTCTACTGGCTAAAAAGTAATTTTAAAAAAAATTGGTAGCTCTAAGCCTCCACACTGTTTCGCTTTTTGAAGAGTTTTTAAACTAATCCGTGATGTTTTATCCTTCCATAAAAATTTACTTACATTTGAGTCTATTTGAGACTTAAACCAGGCCATAGATGGTTTGGTAGGAATCATTGAGAACAAATAGTTGATTTTAAGAATGACCATCATTTTAACGGTTGTGACTCTTCCCATTAGTGATATAGGTAGTGTTCTCCAGCGCGTAAGGTCATCTTGTATTGTTTTTAAAAGGGGAATGTGATTTTGTCGCAATAACTCCAAGAGCCTGGGGGGAATATCTATTCCTAAATATTTAATATTACCTGATTGTATTGGAATAGTAGATGTATTTGAGAAATTACAATTTATAGCTAGAACTATTGATTTACCCCAGTTAATAGAGTATTCTGATAATGATGAAAATTTATCAATGAGCGCCCCTGTCTGAAGAAGATATCTTTGTGAGTTTTCAAGAAAAATCAATACATCATCAGCATAAAGATTTATCTTGTGTTCTTTTTCTCCAGTTTGGATACCTCTGATATCAACATTTTGCCGTATGGCTGCTGCTAATGGTTCAATAAAGATGGTAAAAAGTGAGGGAGAGAGTGGACACCCCTGTCTAGTACCTCTCTGGAGATTAAAGCTTTGGGAAGTCTGATCATTTGTTCAGACAGATGCAGCTGGACAGCTATATAGTGTTTTAATCCAGTTTATGAAAGATGAACCAAACCCAAACTTGTTTAACACCATAAAAAGAAATTTCCAGTTAACATGGTCAAAGGCTTTCTCTGCATCCAGGGACAAGATTGTAGTTTCTATGTTATTGATCTTGCAGTAGTCTATTAAATTAAATAGCCTGCATGTATTATTAGCCGAGTGCCTACCCTTGATGAAACCCGTTTGATCTGGGTGTATAATAAACGGAATTATCCTTTCCATTCTTTTGGCAAGAGCTTTGCAAATTATTTTAAGATCGACATTCGTAAGTGAGATGGGATGGTAGCTGGATGGAAGTGTAGGTTCTTTTCCAGGTTTAAGGAGCAGGATAATACTAGCCAAATTCATATATGGAGGGATTACATTATCTTCTTTAATTTGGTTCACCATTTTAAAGAGAGTAGGTGCCATCACAGGCCAAAATTCTTTATAAAATTCTACTGGAAAACCATCTGGTCCAGGAGCTTTGTTGTTTGGGATGTGCTTAAGTGCCTCCTGGAGTTCAGACACCTGAAGAGGTTCATCCAGAGTTTCAATCTATTCATTATTTAATCATGGTAAGTTAATATCGTCCAAAAATGTATTTACTGTATCTCTGAGTCAGATGGGTGAATTTGAGATGAGTAGAGGTTTTCATAAAATTTTCTGAAGGAGTTATTTATTTATTCAGGCTCATGGGTAATATTTCCAGTCATATCCTTAATAGAGTGGATAGTTGTTTTTTCTTTATTCAATCTAAGCTGGTTCGCAAGATATCGCCCCGATTTATTACTGTGTTCAAACTTCTCAAGACGCAGTCTTTGTATTAAAACTGTGCTCTTTTGTTTGTAATTTCTTTTAATTCCGGCTTTAATTTTCTCAGATTGTTAAGTGTCTGTTTCTGTGGGGAAACAGCACAGGTTGTCTCCAGTGATTTAATTTTCTGTTCTAACTCCAGTACCAGTGCTTTTTCTTTTTTATTCTTATATGAACAGTAAGAGATTATTTTACCTCGCATGACCACTTTTGCTGCTTCCCAAAGAACACCTGGGGATATTCCTGGCACATCATTACATTCCAGATACAGTATGATTCCCACTCTTTATTAAAGTAGTTAATAAAGTCTTTGTCTTTCAGTTGTGATATATTAAATTTCCAGCTTCTAGTTTCCCTTGTAGCTTTCCTATTTACTAGTGTAAGAGATACTGGATGGTGATCGCTAATAGCTTGATTTGAACATACAGTGATCCCTCGCTACTTCGCGCTTCACCTTTCGCGCCCTCAGTGCATCGCGGATTTTTCAAAAATATTCATCAAAAATTCAAAATTGAGAAATAATGGGCGGGCGCTAGCAGAAGGCAGGGAGACTACATTACACCATCACGTGTCAACACGGAGAGCAGCACAACTCTCTGTTCGCTGTTGTCGTGTTGGCTGGGCTCGGAAATCTCGCAAGCTGATTGGCCGAGACGTTTCATCCCGCAAGCTGATTGGCCGAGACGTCTCACCCACCTCCTCTTCCTGCCGAGCACCCATAAAGGGAAGAAAGACCGCATTCATTGCTTTTTATCGCTCGTGTTACTTAGTCTCGCCGCGTGGAACTTTTTGCTGTTCTCTTGTGCCATTTTGTGCGAAATAGTCTTCCCGTCGAGGCACTACGCCGCCTCCTGCAGCTTCAGCTCTATCGGAAGCTGCCCTCGATGATCCTGCGCCTCCAGCGCCTCACGATGAGGCGTCACCTGAGGAGCAGTAAAGCTCTCATTAACCTGTGCAGTAAATCATTTTCATCTTGAGTTACGTATCTTGTTATAAGAATAAAAGAGTTCTAAAAACATATTTATGTACACTTTGTTTACATCTACGTATGTATGTACACGTACACACACACACACACGTATCATATGAGAGTGAGAGAATGAACGTACGTATTGTTTATGGATGACGTCATTGGGGTGACGCTACTTCGCGGTTTTTCACTTTTCGCGGTCGGTTCTGGAACCCATTAACCGCGATAAGTGAGGGATCACTGTATTTCAGTGTCTGTGATGTCCCTCACAATAGAGTTACTGGCTAAAAAGAAATCTAGACGTGAATGTGAACTATGAACTGATGAAAAAAAGCGTGTATTCCTGAAGAACTGGGTGAAGAAAACGCCATTCATCGCAAAAACCAAAATCATTCATGTATTGTTTGAGAGTGTCAGTAGCCTGCCTTTTTCGGTAATTCCCCAATGCACTGAGCCTGTTGACTGCAGGGTTTAATACCAGGATGAAGTCTCCTCCTATTATGAGTGTAGTGTCCAAGTGCTCAGAAAGAGAAGTGAAAAAAGTGTGAAAATAGGATGGGTCGTCAACATTTGGGCCATAAACGCTTGCAATACATAGATCCAAATTTTGAACTGAGATTTTTAGTATTATAAATCTACCTTCCAGATCTGTTATGGTATTCACAACAAAGCGTATTCTTCTGTTTACCAGTATAGCTACCCCACTTTGTTTAGAATTAAAGCCAGCTGAGTACATGTGGGGGAATTCCAGGGAGGTGAGCGCATCTACAGACGACTTAGAGACATGTGTCTCCTGTAATAAGACAAAGTCTGCCTGTAGATCCTTCAATCGATTAAAAACTTTTAGCCTCTTCTCCCTGGTACCAATTCCACGTATGTTCCACGTGACAAACTTAAATGTGGATATGTTTTCACTAACTGGTTTTGTGCTAAAGGCTAACTAAATGTGCCTATGTGATTATATGTCTGTAATGTATACATATGTGTGTATATACTGTATATGTTGTGTGTGAAATATACACCTACACATATATGATTGGGTGTGTGCGCATGATGTTTCTGTTACATTTGCCTGCAACTGCAAGCAAATGGGGTGCATGTACTTAAAGTTATTTCCTATAAACCAGAAGTATGAGAGAAAACAGATATAAAGGTTAGTAAGTGGTGAAAAAATGCAGATAACATACAATGACATAACTTAAAAAAAAATTAACTACAACAGACAAACAACAATCTCAACAGCAAAAAAAAACAACATTTTGACAAATGCTAACAAATTAAACTGAGATCGAGTAAGAGACCTGCGCACAATCACACTCTTTTTCCACCTGTAGCTTAAAAAAAAGAAAAAAATAGGCTCTAGAATAACCAGGGCATTATAGTTTCATCCATAAACAGCTTGCCATCTATATACAGTCTATCTGTAGAAGAGCTTGAAATGATGAGGCGATTTGATATATAAACCAAAGTTTATTTATCAGCTCTCCTAACAAGTCTCATCTAGTGCAGAGGTAGCAGAAGGAAAAAGAGACCGAATATCTCTGGCTCACTGACTTTATACTTGCACATAACAAAAGACATGTATAACAAAGGCTGACATCCCTCATGATCTTAATCCCCCCATTGTTTTGGTACTTCCTCTCTTCGCCCTAGGGGGGTGAGGGTAGCTCCTCCGGTCTCCACCGCAGTGTCTGGGAACGTCTTTGTTCTTCACTTGGCGGTTGAGAGCCTTTGTCCTTTCAGAGGTGTGAAGTTGCTTTACATATGTAATTACCAAACATTTCCACATGCTTCAACATATGTAGGTTATGGAGTATATGATTAATATAGCCCACATATCCACAGAAACAATAGCTCGTTTACCTTCTTGGATGATTTGTTTCCTAATGGGGAAAGCTTCCTTCTCCTTTCCAAGATTTCCTGTGGAAATTGATCATTTAGACCAGGGGTCACCAACGCGGTGCCCGCGGGCACCGTGTCGCCCGCAAGGACCACATGAGTCGCCCGCAGGCCTGTTCTAAAAATAGCACAACTCGCAAGTGGGCTGCGTCTAAGATGTAATTTTTTCTGCCGCTATTTTTTAAAATCGCACTTGCATTTATATAGATTTTAAAATGACAATGTCTTAAAAATAAAAAAAAAGAAAATATGTTTATTATACTTAAAGATAAGGTGAACTCTGATCTAGTTCAAAGGTCAGTATTGTGCGCATGACAAAACCTTCGAGCTTGTGGAGAGTAAGCTAGCGGGCAGTGGAGATGGTGGTCGCAGTGCAGTCTCCTAGCCCAAAAACATGGCAAAAAAAAAAAAAAGACAGAAAATTTATCATTTTCAAAGTGAGCGGGAGGAAGAGTTCTTTTTTCCTACCGTGAAAGGAAGCTGCGTGTGTTTCATTTGCGGGGCGACGGCGAACGGCACTATGTGGACCTTGTTCTCAATAAAGTTTTGGAAAAAAAAAAAAAAAAACCTTCAATACGCATCATGAAACTGCTGCCCACTCTTTTTTTTTTTTTTTTGTACCCGTAGGTACATTTGTTCTGCAGTCCGGTGACAAGCCTTAACTCCCTAACCTGCATGTCTTTGGCATGCGGGAGGAAACCCACGCAAACACGGGGAGGACATGCAAACTCCACACAGATCACTGTTGGCTGGGGGCAGGGATCGAACCCACGATCCCCGCGATCCCGCGGCCGAGGGTAAACTGCTGCTGCTGTGCTGGTTATTACTCCAGTATGATTCTTGGCAAGAACTGTATGGATATAATTCCAGTGAAGAAGAACACACAAAAGTGTGTTTATTAAATGTAACAGATTTTGAGCAGAATTGCAGCAGATTTGTTCAGTTAAAAATGTGAGAAGTGTGGGGAGACTTGAATAACGAAACCGAATTGTCTTTCATTCCAGTTTATTCAAGAAATCAGTCCACTGTCTGCTCTTATTCTTGAGCAGCGAACAAAGAGAGTGAACACACCAAAGTTCTCTCCTTTAAACATTCTGACATCAAACCATTTCCCTCGCGGGGGAAATCACACATCTCTCTCAAAATCTCTTTATTCACATTCATTAGCCTTTTATTTACATAACTCCCCCTTCTCTCTTCCCGAGCCTCAGTGGTCAGGAAGTCTTCTGTCCCCTGTCCTCCGCAGGGGGTCCAGGCTCTGTGGCTCCGCACCGCAGGGGGCTGGCTCTCCTTCATCGTGGTTAAATCACATATGCAGTGTCCAACATATACATGTCTCACAACACAGCCATATAACCCCCCCCCCAAACGATGAAGAACAGACTAATTCCTAAAATTAAATAGCACCTTACTCACTACTGAATAATCAACACCAACATTCAGTCTGTGCGCCGCTTGGGCTTCAGCCGTCTGCCGAATCTGCTGTGCGTTGGCCCCGCCTTGCCTGCGGTGCGTTTCTGCTTCGGCGCTGTTGACTGAGGAAGAGAGTGGTTAATTGCCTTCTGCGGGGGCCTGCCTCGTCGAGGCGCCACCGCGACCGGTACAGACACGTCCTTCATGACAAAAGCAGGTTTTAGTCTGTCAATACTGACTGTCTCTTTTCTGTCTCCAAAATCTAGCACAAATTGCTTATCACCTGCCTCCAGCACTCGAAATGGCCCTTCGTAAGGCGGTTTGAGTGTTGCTTTTAGGGCTTCGCGCCTGACAAAAACGAAATCGGCATTTTTCAAAGCCTTGGGGACGAAAACTCGTGGAAAAGCGTGATGAACCGGACCCGGGAGCGTGTCTGCCCCCGTGCCGACTAACGGTCCCAGAGCCGAGAGAGGTGGGGGCTCTGGGGGCTCTGGTAAAAACTCGCCCGGCAGCCTCAGAGTTTGTGCGAATACCAGCTCCGCTGGGGAGGCGTCTAAGTCCTCTTTAGGCGCAGAACGCAACCCTAATAAAACCCATGGAAGTTTATTCACCCAATCTGCATCCGTGAGTGACGCTCTGAGTGCTGCCTTCAAAGACCTATGAAAACGCTCGCATAAACCATTGGCCTGAGGGTGGTAAGCCGTAGTGCGGTGAATTTTGGCTCCTAAGCCGTTGGCCATCGCTGACCACAGCTCAGAGATGAATTGCGGTCCTCTATCGGACGTAATGTCCGACGGAACCCCGAAACGCGCCACCCAAGCCGTTAAAAAAACACGAGCCACCTCCGCGGCCGTGGTCGTCGCAAGTGGGACCACTTCCGGCCAACGTGTGGTGCGGTCCACCATTGTCAAAAGATACGTGAACCCCTGTGATGCCGGTAGGGGGCCCACAAGGTCGACGTGCACATGGTCGAACCTTCTGGCCGGAATGCGGAACGGTTCTAACGGGGCTCTTGTGTGCCTGTGAATTTTGGCCCGTTGACAGGAAATGCAGGTTTTTGCCCATTCCTTCACGTGCTTGCGCAGGCACGGCCAAACAAACTTTTCCGCCACTAGTTTCACCGACGCGCGCACCCCCGGGTGCGCCAGTGAGTGGACCGAGTCAAAAACACGGCGGCGCCACGTGGCCGGAACCACCGGACGCGGGCGCCCCGTCGACACGTCGCAGATCAGGGGGGGCATACCGGTTTGTAAACACTTGCTCTCCAGCCTCAACCCTGTTGGTCCAGACTGGAGCGCGCGCACGTCTGCGTCCGCCCCCTGGTCCGCTGCCATGGCTGCGTAATCTATACCCACGTGCACCGGGGCTGCGCGCGCCACCGTGCCGCTCTCCTGCGGCGCGGTCACGGTGGCCCGTTCTGCCTCTGCGCGTGTTGGGGTCGTGAACGCGCGTGAGAGACAATCCACTACTACATTGAATTTGCCCGCAACGTGCCTAATGTCTGTGGTAAATTCCGAGATTGCGGCCAGCTGCCTCTGCTGCCTGCCGGACCACGGGTCTGAAATTTTGGCCATGGCGTATGTGAGCGGCTTGTGGTCCACATAAGCGGTGAAGCACCGTCCTTCCAGCCAGAACTGGAAATGACGAATAGCCAAATGCAGCGCCAACAGTTCTCTGTCAAACGCGCTGTATTTTCGTTCAGCCGCGCTTAAAGATTTGCTAAAGAAAGCCAAAGGCTGCCAAACTCCGGCTACCTGTTGCTCAATAACGGCCCCTATGGCTAAATCTGAAGCGTCTGTCGTCAGCGCGATACGTGCTGCAGGGTCTGGGTGGGCCAGGAGCGCAGCGTCAGCCAAGGCTTTTTTAACCTCTGTGAACGCGCGCTCCCGCTCCGGGGACCATTCGACCGCCTGGGTCGGTTTTTGGTTTTTGAGCGCGGCATATAACGGTTGCATGATTTGAGCTGCGTGGGGCAGGAATCGGTTATAAAAATTCACCATCCCCAAGAATTCCTGTAGTGATTTGATCGTTTGTGGACGGGGAAAATCCGCTACCGCGCGTACTTTCTCTGGTAACGGAACCGCTCCCTCCGGGGAGACGCGGTGACCCAAAAAATCGATCCGCTCGACGCCGAACTGGCACTTGGCTGGGTTAACTATTAAGCCGTGCTCTCCCAGCCTCCTAAAAACTGCTGTGAGGTGCGTTTCGTGTTCGTCCTCTGAAGTACTCGCGACCAAAATGTCGTCGAGGTACACAAACACGAAAGGGAGATCACGTAACACGGCATCCATCATCCGCTGAAATGTTTGCGCCGCCCCTTTGAGACCAAACGGCATGCGTAAAAATTCGAAAAGTCTGAACGGGGTTATTACCGCTGTTTTAGGAATGTCCTCCGGTTGGACCGGGACTTGGTGATAGCCGCGAACTAGATCAATCTTTGAAAAAATGCGCGCCCCCGCCAGGTGCACCGAAAAATCCTGAATGTGCGGGATGGGATAACGATCGTGCGCCGTAGCGTTGTTTAGCCTGCGGTAATCCCCGCACGGTCTCCAGGAGCCATCGGCTTTCGGTACCATGTGCAGCGGCGAAGCCCACGGGCTCTTCGACCTACGAACGATGCCCAGCCTCTCCAGGCTGGCGAACTCCTCGCGCGCAATGGCGAGCTTAACTGCATCCAAGCGCCGAGCTTTTGCAAACACGGGAGGACCAGAAGTGGGGATAAAGTGTTTCACCCCGTGCTTCGCGACCGTCGCTGAAAAAGTGGGCACAGTGAGCACTGGAAATTGGGTGAGGAGTGTGTGAAACTTACCACCTGCTGTAGCGACGTGGGTCTGTACTGGTGGCGGGGACACTCGAGCTGAACAGGGGAGAGAGTAAAAAGAGAGTGCATTTACCAGCCGTCTATTAGCAAGATCAACTAACAGATTGTGTGAACACAAAAAATCCGCGCCCAACATGTTGAAACTCACCGCCGCTATTACAAAAGTCCATTCATATGTGCGGCCATGTAAGCATAAAGGCAAGGTCCTTCTCCCGTAGGTGTTGATGTTCGAGCCATTTGCCGCTGTAGCTCCGTTACCGTGGGGTCCAGCCACCCGGTCCGCGTATGTTGGGGTGATGAAGCTCACTTGTGCTCCGGTGTCAATGAGGAACACTCGTCCGGAGCGCGCAGCCGTGATGTAGAGCAGCTTGTTGCGTTCTCCGAGGGTCGAAGCTGCTAGCGACCCCCGGTCTTGCCCTTTCCCGAACTCCTGAAGATGCAGGGCGGCACACACCTGCGTGCCTTCTCTGCGAACCTCCGATGGTAAAAGCAGAGATCTTCTCCTCCGCTGTGTCGTGCCCGCGCTTCTGCCACCGGGCTATTGGCTCCCCCTCGTCGCGGTCGTGTTGCCGCCGTCGTCGGCCAGTCTGGTTCTGCCGCCTCTGGCTCCCCGCTGTCTCGGGTCGCTGCTGTGGTTGCTTGCCCGCCTCAGGCGTCCAGGATCCCATCTGCCTCCTGGGTCAGCTGCCGGAACTCCTCCAGGGTGTGACACTTTTTGCCGGCCAGCGTGCTTCTCGCATGCGCCGGGAGGTTGGAGAGGAAGATGAACTGAAAAATGAAATCATCGTTGTCCAAACCTCTCAGCTGTATCATCTCCTCCATCAGGGCGCTCGGCCTGTGTCCACCTTGGTCTAGCAAAGACAGGATCCTCCTCGCCCTCACTTCAGCCGAGGGGGTGAAAAACTTGATGAGGGTGGATTTCAGCTTGCCGTACCTGTCGGTCGCGGGTGGCTGCTCCACCAAGCTTTGCACGCACCGAGCTGTGCTGTTGTCCAGTTTAGCGATGACATGGTGGAACTTAGTGTCATCCACCGTTACTCCTGCGAGCGCGAACTGCGACTCTGCTTGCAGAAACCACGACCGTGGGTTATCCTGCCAGAAATCAGGCAGCTTAACGGCCACTGCGCTCGCCAGCTCTGAGCGCTGTGAGTCCGGGACCCTGAGAATTTCTTCGTTCATTCTCAACGTCGTCAGTCACCAATGTGGGGAGACTTGAATAACGAAACCGAATTGTCTTTCATTCCAGTTTATTCAAGAAATCAGTCCACTGTCTGCTCTTATTCTTGAGCAGCGAACAAAGAGAGTCAACACACCAAAGTTCTCTCCTTTAAACATTCTGACATCAAACCATTTCCCTCGCGGGGGAAATCACACATCTCTCTCAAAATCTCTTTATTCACATTCATTAGCCTTTTATTTACATAACTCCCCCTTCTCTCTTCCCGAGCCTCAGTGGTCAGGAAGTCTTCTGTCCCCTGTCCTCCGCAGGGGGTCCAGGCTCTGTGGCTCCGCACCGCAGGGGGCTGGCTCTCCTTCATCGTGGTTAAATCACATATGCAGTGTCCAACATATACATGTCTCACAACACAGCCATAAGAAGATTTATTTAATATGAAAGTTGATTTTTCTTAAATGTTGCATAACTTTTTCAAACATGGTTCAACATAGTTCATGAATTAAAAGGGTTTAGTTTTTTATGGTTAAAAGGGACTGGTGAAAACTGGACTTTTTTTTAATGAAATGTAGAAGTGATCATCTGAACAATTGCTGAGATTAATAAAAATAAAGTGTTGAATATTGATCTTGTCTGTTACCCACTCTAAGTTATTGATAATTATTTATTTATGTGTATGTATGTATGTGTGTGTATATATATATATATGTGTGTGTGTGTGTGTGTGTGTGTGTGTGTGTATATACAATTTGTTATTTTAGAGGAGTGTGTCAAGTTGGTGCCCTTCACATGACTCGATACCCATGGAGTAGCTCTTGGTTTCAAAAAGGTTGGTGACCCCTGATTTAGACCCTATTTGGTGTTTTTAAGCTGCCTGCCCTGCCTCTGTACCAAAATTTTTTGCCTGAAATGTTCGAATTTGCCAACAATAGGTCTGGAACGTTTATTCTGGGAATTTTTTTGTGCAATTCGGTGGACTCGGTGGAAGGTAATTGAATTTGTGACTTCGGGGGATAGTTTCAGTTGTGTTGACATAAATTCACAGACCAGCTGTTTTGGATTTTCATTATTTTTTCAACGATTCCAGAAAAAACAAGGTTATCTCTCATGCTGCGTGACTGCAAATTGAGAACTATTTCCTTCATTTTTCGGTTTTCTCCCTCAAAAACGCCAAGCCACATGGTTAGTGTATTTACTGACTTTTTTAGGCTGTTATTTTCCTGTATGAGAGAGACGAGCTGTGCTTGACTGAACTCTAAACTCTCCCGCAAGCTCTGAAACTCCTTATGAAACAGCTCGACTAGTGCCAGTCTACCATCCATGCTGGTAAGTTTATTCTCAATAGAGAAAAGGATGTCACTAACCTCGGTGCCCTGGTGTGATTTCTCGGGCATTATTTTTGGTGAATCTGCGGGTCTCGGTCATTTAGACTGAGAAGCAGGGACGGGACACACACTTGCCTGCTCCATGACACAGCAACGGTAATAAAACTCGTCGGTATAATTCTCTAGTTCCTCCAGCTCTGTACGAAAAAAGAAAGATAAACACAATCAGTTAATGAATTAATTACAAAAAAGAAAAAAAAAACTACCTGTGGAAAAGTTTGTTTTAAGCTCGGTCGAGGGCAGTCGCCATTTTGGATTATTGCACAATAGTCTCGAAACGTCTCGCCATCACAGCATCAGCCCCCTCCCACTGACTAGCGAGTCACTAGCGAGTCAGACTCAGAGAGTGATGGTGGTGAGGCACACATGCCCACCGCAGCAGCAGCGGCAAACACACGGCAGGGGAACACCAAGTAGTATGCTTTTGTTACAGATATTGCAACAAATTATTTGTTCCTAAATATAATTTACTTAAACCCGATTTTTCAATAAAATCATAGCAGTGTATTCTCTGTGACTCAGGCATCGGGTTTATTATGTATATTTTGAGTTCTTGTTGTTTTTATGTTTTGTACATGTGGTTTATGTGCCATTTTGACCCACTTTGAGGTGGGCACTGTCCAAGATTCCCCAGTCCAACCACGCACCCTCTCTTTGACAGTCAGCTGTTCATGTTTTGTGTGCATCATCTGCTGTGCTGTCAGCCAGCCAATATTGCCAACACTATCATGACATGTTAGCCACTCCACACAGCCGTGGTTCTGTCGCGCCCCTTGAAGCAATATCGGCCCTGGGGCGCAACCGTGGTTAACGCGTCTCCTCTCCATGCGTTCGCTGGGTGATGTCAGCCCCGAACACCAACTGTAAGTGTCTCTGTTTATTTTTGTAAGTCTTCACCTTTTTGGGAACTGTTGTCATCAGTCTTATGTTCAATACATGTGCTGTGGTGAATCCTGCGTGTAAATCCATTCATCCTTGCCCTCCTCGTGCCCTCCTTGTCATGACCCTCCGTGCATTGCGTAGGGAGGGAGGATGAAATAACGAGGATTTACGTGCAGGGTTCACCACAGCACATTTAATACAGAAAGACAGACAATTCCCAAAAAGGTGAAGACGTACAAAAAACACAAACACACTTACTGATGGCGTTCGGGGGCCGGCATCGCCCAGCGAACGAATGACAGGAGACGTGTTAGCCACAGGTGTGCCCCAGAGCTGACATCGCTTCAAGGACGCACGAGAACCACGGTGAACATGGAGTGACTAACATGTTGTGAGAGTGCTGAAAATACTGGCAGACTAACAGCACAGATGACAATACTATGGACCAGCAATGCATGACTGGCAAACGGCCACTAAGTACACGCACTGCTGGTGATGGTGTGATGAGAAGCACCTGGGCAAGGACCGGGAAAGCTGATCAGCGAGTGGGAATCAGCTGGTGAAAATGAGAGAGGGGATGTGGCCAGACTGGCGAGCTGTCAGCATGTGATCACAGAAAGTAGGTCAAAGCTGCGCATAAATCCATTCATCCTTCTCCTCCTCGTGCACTTCTCCTGCGTAAAAGCGCACAAGGAGGTTTATGACAGTTGGAGCTGAAGCGTGTGATGTGGTCTTTCACGGCCTGCTGTTTATCTAAGCCTGTGACACAACACGAAGGCATAGCCATAAAATTAAAACAAGAAACCAGAGAAACTGTGAGCTACAAAGCTGCTGGCATTCCAGTTAACAACACCGGGGTCCGTTCTGTTGCTTACATCATGGTGGTGCCGCCCTTCATTCGGTAGGCGGCACCGCAGTCCAGTCAGTGGCTGCGGTTTTTTGATGATAACTAGTTCATGCAGGCACGGTTGTCAATATTATATTGATCATTGACCATGACTTTTGGATTTACACAACATGCTAAAAAATGTCAAAATCGTGTCATCAGACCTTTAAATATACACATAATACTATTCCCTACACTCACTTAATACAGTGGTGTGAAAAAGTGTTGCCCCCTTCTTGATTTCTCTTTTTTTTGTATGTTTGTCACACTTAAATGTTTCAGATCATCAAACAAGTTTAAATATTAGACAAAGATAACACAAGTAAACACAAAATGCAGTTTTTAAATTAAAGTGTTTATTATTAAGGGGGGAAAAAAATCCAAACCTACATGGCCCTGTGTGAAAAAGTGATTGCCCCCTAAACCTAATAGCTGGTTGGGCCACCCTTAGCAGCAACAACTGCAATCAAGCATTTGCGATAACTGGCAATGAGTCTTTTGGAGGAATTTTGGCCTTCTCATCTTTGCAGAATTGTTGTAATTCAGCCACATTGGAGGGTTTTCAAGCATGAACCGCCTTTTTAAGGTCATGCCACAGCATCTCAATCGGATTCAGGTCAGGACTTTGATTAGTCCACTCCAAAGTCTTCATTTTGTTTTTCTTAAGCCATTCAGAAGTGTACTTTCTGGTGTGTTTTGGTTCATTGTCCTGCTGCAGAACCCAAGTGCGCTTCAGCTTAAGGTCACAAACAGATGGCCAGACATTCTTCTTCAGGATTTTTTGATAGACAGCAGAATTCATGGTTCCATTTACCACAGCAAGTCTTCCAGGTCCTGAAGCAGCAAAACTGCCCCAGACCATCACACTACCACCACCATATTATACTGTTGGTATGATGTTCCTTTTCTGAAATGCTGCATTACTTTTACACCGGATGTAATGGGACACACCTTCCAAAAAGTTTGACTTTTGTCTCATCAGTCCACAGGGTATTTTCCCAAAAGTCTTAGGGATCAAGATGTTTTCTGGCAAAACTGAAACAAGCCTTTATGTTCTTTTTGCTCAACAGTGGTTTTTGTCTTGGAACTCTGCCATGCAGGCCATTTTTGCCTAGTCTCTTTCTTATGGTGGAGTCATGAACACTGACCTTAACTGAGGAAAGTGAGGCCTGCAGTTCTTTGAATGTTGGTGTGGGGTCTTTTGTGACCCCTTGGATGCGTCATCGCTGCCTTCTTGGGGTGATTTTGGTCGGTTGGCCAACTCCTGGGAAGGTTCACCACTGTTCCATGTTTCCACCATTTGTGGATAATGGCTCGCACTGTGGCTCGCTGGAGTCCCAAAGCTTTAGAAATGACTTTATAATCTTTTCCAGACTGATAGATCTCAATTACTTTGTTTCTCATTTGTTCCTAAATGTTTTGGATCACAGCATGATGTCTAGATTTTGAGGATCTTTTGGTCTACTTGACTTTGTCAGACAGGTCCTATTGAAGTGATTTCTTGATTGAGAACAGGTGTGGCAGTAATCAGGCTTGGGTGTGGCTAGAGAAATTGAACTCAGCTTTCCAAAGATGTGATAAATGGTCATGTTTGTGGGGAGCTTGAAATAAAGAAGCTGGGTGATTTTATAAATCAGATTTATTGTCGGCTTCACATCCCCAACATGTCTCATTCAAAGCAGAAGCAGAAAAAGGCTGATCGCAGTCAGACCCCCATACTTATACATCGCACAACAAAAGCCGACATCACACATCCTTGTCATATCCTTCCAAAGTTCTCCAGTTCCTCCACCTGACCCTGGGGGGTCAGGAAGTCTTTTCAGGTCTCCACCGCTGCGCCTCCATCTCCTCGTTGTTCTCCGCAGGCGGTCCCGACCTATTGTCCTCCTCTGAGACGTGACGTCATTCCACATATGCAATCTCTAAACATCCCCCTTGTGTCTATACATATGCAGGTATGGGTATATGAACCATATGAACCACAGCCCCCCCCCCCAAACGTCTAAGAAAAGGACAATACATTTAAGTTCACAGAATATGGTGACATCAATGACATAACTATACAGTTGATCACATTAAAAGGAATGAAGAAGAGAAAAATCTTCATCAACCACACCAACCACATAAGCCATACGGCATGATCATGTTAAAAATTCAGTGATAATAGTAACAGTATAGTCTATGTCATATGTCCGCCTTAAAACTGCTACGATAACCCCGACAGCATAGCTTACAACACATTATCACATTCACATCAGTCTGTGTGTCGTCTGGGTTTCAACCGTCTCTCAAATCTGCTGTACGCCCGCCTCGGCGTCCCAGTGGCGCTGTCTTGTAAGGAATCTGCAGCTTGGGGAAAAGAGTGGTTATTTGATCCCTGTGGGGGGGCTGAGACGTGTCCCTTGGGGGGTCGGGGTGGGCCAACAGCGCGGCGTCAGCCAGTGCTCTTTTTACTTCCGCGAACACGCGTTCCCGCTCCGGGGACCATGCAACCGCGTTGGAGGGCTTTTGCTTTCTAAGCGCAGCATATAATGGTTGCATGAGCTGAGCTGCGCGGGGCAGGAAACGGTTGTAAAAATTTACCATTCCTAAAAATTCCTGCAGCGATCTGACCGTTTGTGGTCGGGGGAAATTTGTCACTGCGCGCACCTTGTCAGGCAATGGGACTGCCCCTTCTGGTGAAACGCAGTGTCCCAAAAAATCAATCTGCGCCATGCCGAATCGGCACTTGGCTGGATTAATTATTAACCCATGTTCTTCCAACCTCTGAAAAACTGTAGTGAGGTGCTGTTCGTGTTCCTCCTCAGACGTGCTGGCGACTAAAATATCGTCGAGGTAGACAAACACGAAAGGAAGATCACATAACACAGCGTCCATCATACGCTGAAACGTCTGTGCAGCACCTTTAAGGCCAAACGGCATGCGCAAAAACTCAAAAAGACCAAAAGGGGTTATTACGGCCATTTTAGGGACGTCCTCAGGTCAGACTGGGACTTGGTGGTAGCCGCGGACCAGGTCTATTTTAGAAAAAATACGCGCACCCGCCAGATGTAGTGAAAAATCCTGAATGTGAGGGATTGGGTAGCGGTCATGCGCTGTAGCATTGTTTAATCTGCGATAATCGCCGCAAGGTCTCCAGGAGCCATCGGCTTTCGGGACCATATGCAGTGGCGAAGCCCATGGGCTTTTCGAGCGCCGAATAATGCCCAGTTTTTCCAGGCTGGCGAACTTGTCGCGTGCTATGGCGAGCTTGGTCGCGTCTAAGCGCCGAGCTTTAGCGAAGACAGGGGGGCCCGTAGTGGGGATGAAGTGCTCCACCCCGTGTCTCGCTACTGTTGCCGAAAATTTGGGAACTGTGAGTGCTGGAAATTGGGTGAGGAGTTTGTCAAACTTACCTCCTGCTGTGGCGACGCCAGCCTGCACGGGTGGTGGGGACACTCGAGCTGCACAGGGGATAGAAGAGAATGACAGCGCATTGATTAAGCGTCTGTTTGCAAGATCAACCAACAACCCATGTGAACATAAGAAATCAGCACCTAACATGTTGAAACTCACCGCTGCTATAATAAAGGTCCACTCATAAGTGCGGCCGTGTACGGACAGAGACAAGGTCCTTTCACCATAAGTGCTGATGTTCGAGCCGTTCGCCGCCGTTGCCCCGTTGCCGCGGGGTCCAGCCACCCGGTCCGCGTAGGACGGGGTGATGAAGCTCACCTGAGCTCCGGTGTCTATGAGGAAATGTCTCCCGGAGCCTTCATCAGTGATGTAGAGCAGCTTGTTGGCCTCGCCGAGAGCCGTAGCTGCTAACGGTTCCCGGCTTTGGAGTTTCCCGAGCTCTTGAAACTGCAAGGTGGCACACACTTGTATGCCCTCTCAGCGAATCGCCGGTGGTAGTAGCAGAGGTCGTCTTGTCTGTTGCGCCGCGGTCGCGTCGCTGCCATGGTGGGCAGGGTTTGCTCCGTTGCCTCCGGCTCCCTGATGCCCTGGGCTTCTGCACCGAGGTCTGCCGCTGCTGCTGTGGCCATCTGCTCGCCGCAGGAGTTGAGGAGCCGCTGCGCTTCCCGGGCTAGCGCGTGGAAGTCCTGCTGGGTCTTACAACGCATGCTGGCCAGAGTCCCTCTCATGTGTGCCGGGAGAGTGCTGAGGAAGATGTGCTGGAAGAGGAAGCTGTCATTGTCTGCCTCTCTCAGCTGAAGCATGTCTTCCATCAGGGCCATCGGTCTGCGCCCTCCGTGGCCATATATCGCCAGTAGCCTCTTGGCCCTTTCCTCGGCCGAGGGAACGAAGCTCTCGATGAGAGTAGCCTTCAGCTCCTCGTATTTGTCGCTGGCGGGCGGCTGCTGTATCACGCTCCGCGCACATCGTGCTGTGTCGGCGTCGAGCCTGGCGACGACGTGGTAGAACTTGGTTTCGTCCGTCGTCACCCCTGTGAGCGCGAACTGAGCCTCAGCCTGCTTGAACCACGAGTTCGGGTCGTTCTGCCAGAACTCTGGGAGCTTGATGGCGACGGCGCTTGCTTGGGCCGCCTCCGACGAGTCTGCAACGGGAGAACGCCTTTCATCCATTCTCACGTCTGGTCACCAATGTGGGGAGCTTGACATAAAGAAGCTGAGTGATTTTATAAATCAGATTTATTGTCGGCTTCACATCCCCAACATGTCTCATTCAAAGCAGAAGCAGAAAAAGGCTGATCGCAGTCAGACCCCCATACTTATACATCGCACAACAAAAGCCAACATCACACATCCTTGTCATATCCTTCCAAAGTCCTCCAGTTCCTCCACCTGACCCTGGGGGGTCAGGAAGTCTTTTCAGGTCTCCACCACTGCGCCTCCATCTCCTCATTGTTCTCCGCAGGCAGTCCCGACCTATTGTCCTCCTCTGAGACGTGAGGTCATTCCACATATGCAATCTCTAAACATCCCCCTTGTGTCTATACATATGCAGGTATGAGTATATGAACCATATGAACCACAATGTTCACCTCTACAAGGCAGAGAGACAAACCCAAATGCTGAATGGTGCTGTGTGTTTTATTAACAGAAGAGCAAACAGTTCAAAATGTCCCAAATACAAAAATGCCAAACAATAAATGAACATGTAGTGGCTCAGAGCGCGACTCGGCTCTGGAGGGGCAATCAGCACTACAGTGGATTAAACAGTTCCAAAATAAATACAAAAATGCCAGATGAGAAAATAACATGTAATGCCTCAGAGGGGAAAAAAACGGCTTTGGAGGGGAGACCAGTACTACAACGGATTACAGCAGAACAAAAGAAAACTTACATGTTGCGCCTCAGAGCGAGGGTAAGCTCTGGAGGGAAACTCAGCACAACAGTGGGATGTATGGTACAACAGGAGGAAGACAATCAATGGAGCAGCAAGGACAAAGTGAACAAGTGAGCTTAAAAATAGTGAGTAATCATGATTACATGAGTACTGACAGGTGTGAGCTGACCTGAGCGAGCAGGAGAGGAAAACGACAACTAATAATTGGAAACAGCTGATAGTAATAATGAGGGAGAGTGGCTGACGGTAATGACAGGTGAGAGAGGGGAAGCTGGCAGTTTGACAGGCGGCGCCAACACTAACCCAGAAAAGCCACCTGTCAACCCAGAGACTGAAATGTAAACAAAACCAACAAAATACAAAACCAAAGTGAACTGAAACATCAACAGACAAATAAAAGGCAGTGAAAACTCAAAAGGATACCAAAAATACAACAGATAAATAAATGTAAATACAAAGAAGGAGCCACGAGACTGAGTCCGGCAGAACATCGGACTCCGCACGTGACAATAAACCATAGTTAATTTATGTTTTTTTAGGGGGAGCAATCACTTTTTCCACACAGGGCCATGTAGGTTTGGATTTTTTTTTTACCCATAAGCCTGCTTCATGCTACACCTCTGCTGTCCTCGTACGTGTAACCGGAAACCTTGTGTGACGAAATTTACGTCATTGTCTCCACTCCGCTAGTGTCCGGAGTGCTCGACCGTGGACGACCACGTGCAGCCCAAATTTTGTGACCGCACCGCCTGCCCACGACCTGAACGCGTTGAAAAGCACATGCAGAAGACTGAACGTCCCACTCACGAGGTGGCGATATTGACACAGCATACATCAGTAGACGAAGAAGACAACAAGGAGGCGCATCTTCGTGGAAAAGGAGTGAAAACCAGGAAGTCAAACAGCAGAAATGGACTCTATTTTTGAAGAGAAACTTTGTGAAGAAGTCCGTCGTTTCTTCACTGGTGAAAATCCTGGCGCATCAGCGCCTTGGCGCTACCTATCGGGCGGGATTGAAACTACAAATGATGGTTGTGCGCATGCGTCAACCACTTGGCCTAGGTAGATGAAAAAAGTGAGCATGTACAGCACCGCATGCGTGCCGGGCCTGTCCAAAGCATACGCGGACCAAAGAAGACTAGAGGGGAAATGCAGCATGAAGCGGGTTTTAATAATAAACATCTTCATTTAAAAACTGCATTTTGTGTTAACTTGCATTATCGTTGTCTAATATTTAAATTTGTTTTGATGATTTGAAAAATTTAAGTGTGACAAACAAAAAAATGAGAAATCAGGAAACACTTTTTAATCAGCAAACATTTTTTCACACCACTGTATATAAAAAAAAAACTCAGCAAATACACATAATCAATTCCACTACCATAAAATTCAAATGTTGTGAACCAATGTTCATTCGTTAATGTGGACAACACTGGTTCAATAAAATCCATTTTTTGGCCTCACAAAAGAAATTATGAAAGTCTACACAGGTTTTAAGATCATCAGGGAGATTATTCCATTCCTTAATTGCTTTCAAAGGGAAAGCAGAGAGAACAAAAGCAGATCTTCATTTAGGGATTCCACACGGCCCTCTTACAGTAGACCTTAAATGTTATTTTATCTGCTCTGAGTATAACCGTACAAAAGCTTTCAATCGTGAAGAAGCCTTATCGTGAACTATTTTAAAAACAAGCCAAACATATTAAAACACAATACGATTATCAAAACTCAACATTCTGTCTTTACTGAGTATTTCACAGTGATGATGATGCAATGTTTTTTTTTTAATCTAAAACTTTTAAAGCTTGATGATAAAGTGATCCAATTGGTTTTAAAGTTATCTGGCTTTAGGAGTCGTCTGGTTTGAGGAGTCAAATTTCAATCCAGCAGTAGTTCCCATCCTTGAGTGGTTTAAACATTGAATAACATCATCACTGTGAGTAGCCACAGCAGCATAAATATGTCCCTTTTGCAAACTTAAAAGATTCATTTGAACTCTAAGTGATTTGGCATCAAGCCACCCTTTAAGGGAGGAGAAAATCATAAAAAACGACCATGTCTATACTGCCCATTCATATTAACCTCTGTTCAGGCTTCCAGCAATTATTCCAATAAGAAGCTGGATGGAAAAAATCCTGATTTGATGGTCATATGCAAACTGTGAGCACTCATATGTAGACAGATTTTAATTTGAAGGAGTCACAAGCCCAAAAGTATGGAAAAACACAGCTTTAAGACATCTTTCTTTGACAGATTTTAATATTCCTCTAGTCAAAAACTGAGACACTGATTAAAACATGAAAATGCATGGACATAGACACATAAGACATCACATGAAAAAGAAGAGGCTAAAGTTGTAGGATGCTGCTTTAATCAGCTGTAAAACCTCACAGAAACATTGGAAGATTCATGGCCAGTTGTGTAAATGAACAAATAATTTTATATACAATTATTATGTCTGCCTGCTTGCTTGACTAAGTAAACAGGCAACAAAGGTGTTATTCTGACTTGATTTACACGAAAAGTATGAAATTCATATGAATGCTGTCGAGCTGAGACAATATTTACTTATATAAATTATATCAACACTGCCACCTAGTGGCAGAATGTTGCTATTTCAATAAATAAATAATGAAAACACTACGATCAGTCATGAAGCGCAAATTACTCTTGAGTCCCATTTGACAAATTCCAGACACATCAGACAAAAATCCCAACATCTCAAAGTACCTTCGGATCACAGAAGATCAAAGATGTATCTAAATATCCAAGAGCACATTTTGCCACACTAAGGAAAATACTGCTGAGATGCACAGATGGTGACTTTTCTTAATATTCTACCAAATCACACCAAGCTCTGGACAAATTCTGCTTTTAGTCCAGCTGGACATTTCGCCACACCGATGAAAGCAAGATATGGTAAACTCTAAAAATACCACTAAATGCCTTTCTTTGTTGAAAATAAATCTGACATTTGATGATATTTAAGGAGCAAATTTAATCACTTAAGCAATTTTTCAGCGAGGTGAGAACAGCAGTCTGATATCCACTTTGCTTTCTATTCACCGAGTACATTTACTGGTGCCTTCAGTCAAGGAAAATGCCATTATCTCATAGAGGCATTTAAGACATAGAAAGAGAGTCTCAGATGACGAAAACTTCAAGGCTGATCTGGTTAAACAGTCAGAGTATGCTCAGAATATAAACACACAGTGACTAGTTCAGGTGTAGAACCTGCCTCATTAACTCATACGTGGTAAAGGACACAGCCTGGGACGGTACGCAGCGGATGTAGTTCAGAGAAAGGCCTCGGTACAGTCCCCTCCTGATCCCATACTGCTTATACACAAACTTGAGGGTCTTGATTGGTGATCTGGTGCAAAAAAAAAAGAACAGGATTATAACAATCAGAACTGTTTTTGTTTTTTATACCATGCTGTAAGTTTAATTTTATGCACCCACAAGAGCTAATCCATATTTACTATGGTGAATATTAAACATGCACTGTACATTTATAATCCCCCATGCACCATGAAACCTTTGCTTTGTGTTTCATGTTAAACTGCACATATACAGGTTTCATTTGAGTGTACAGTAGCACTTGACATAATTTAACCTCCATTACAAATCGTGTTTATTTCCAGACTTCACAAACTTTCAGGATTTGGGGGAAAAAAAGAAACATTTAAACAACTCAAGTGCTGAGCCATTAAAACGTTTCTTGCTGGGACCGGATTTTGCCGAAATTTTGTAAATTTTTTGATAAACATAATATGCAGTGAGGGTGAATAATTTTCAGTGTAACTGTACATACAGGAAAAACAGCTCTGAAATGATATATGACATTTGTTTTTCAGGATGCCCACACTATCACCATCATGATGAAATTATGGCCTAATGAAAAAATAAGAGCTTTATGAGCAGGAGATTCTCGTGATTATGTTACCAAAAATATTAAGGCCTAAATAAAATTGAATTTAAGACAACTTAATACGTCTTATAAACCTTTTTCTAGTATTTGAGACAATTTAAGACTAAGGACCAGCTGACACTCTGTATTTGTTGTATTTCCGTTTTTGTACTGTGCTGTGCCTTTTGGTAAATACTTTAATGGAAGGTAACTGTCTCTATAAATCACCTTCTGTTCTTGCTGACCGCTTAAAGCACTTTTAGCGACCCAATAGAAGTGCCAGGATGTGAATTCTATATAGCCAGAATTTAATCACAACATCAGCACATACTCCAGTCAGTGAGCACCGCACTGTCTACATTTTTACATCGGAGAATAATGCAAGAACAACACACAGCGTTTGGAGCGGCACTGTGTGTGAACTTCTTCAAGTAGAGCTGGTATGTCGCACCTTCTCACTTTGGTTGCTGCTCAGTGATTTCAAGTTTTGTGCTAGAATTTTATTTAAAGTTAAAAGCCCTGAAACTCTGGGAATTTTATCTTCAGTTCTAAGCATGAGATTAATACAACCATTAATATCATATCAAATGCAGAATCAGTGATTTTGAAAGTGGAGTCAATATGAGAACACTAACAACAAAATTTAACAAAAGTTATACAATACTTCAGAGATCTTATCTTGATGAATGCATGTCAGCTTAGGTGACAATATAATGATAAACTATATCTGAGATTCTGTCATATAAGCCATGTTTGCCTCTGTCTTCTTCTTCTTCCTCTTCTTCTGGCTGCTCCCTTCAGGGGTCGCCACAGCGGATCATCCGTCTCCATCTCACCCTATCCCTTGCATCGTCCTCTGTAACACCTCCATGTCCTCCTTCACTACATCCATGAATCTTCACTGTGGTCTTCCCCTTTTCCTCCTGCCTGGCAGCTCCATCTTCAACATCCTTTGTCCAGTATATCCACTATCCCTCCTCTGCACATGTCCAAACCATCTCAGCCTTGCCTCTCTTACTTTGTCTCCAAACCGCTCTACCTGAGCTGTCCCTCTGATATACTCATTTCTAATCTTGTCCCTCCCAGTTGCTCCCAATGAATATCTTAGCATCTTTAACTCTGCCACCTCCAGCTCCACCGCCTGTCTTTTTGTCAGCACCACCATCTCCAAACCATACATCACAGCAGGTCTCACTACCGTCTTGTAAATCTTCTCTTTCACTCTTGCTACTATCATTCTGTCCAAAAAATCACCCCTGACACTCGTCTCCACCCACTCCACCCTGCCTGCACTCTCTTCTTCATCTCTCTTGTGCATTTTTCATTGCTTTGGACGGTTGACCCCAGGTATTTAAACTCCTCTACTTTCACTACCGCTACTCTTTCCATCTTCACCGTTGGCACCTGCCTCCCTCTCATTCACACTCATGTATTCTGTCTTGCTCCGACTAACTTTCATTCCTCTTTTCTCCAGAGCAAACCTCCACCTCTCCAGGTTCTCTTCCACCCTGATGTAATTCCACCTCCACCTTGAATCCATCAGTCACTCCTACAGCGCACTTCATCACTGTCTTGCTGTCCTCATACATGTCCTGCACCACCCTCACATACTTCTCTGCCACTCCTTACTTTCTCATACAGTACCACACTTCCTCTCTTGGAACCCTATCATATGCTTTCTCTAGAGCCACAAAGACACAGTGCAACTCCTTCTGACCTTCTCTATACTTCTCCATCAGTACTCTTCAAGCAAACATTGCATCTGTAGTACTCTTTCTTGGCATGAAACCACACTGCTGCTCACTGATTGTCACCTCTCCTCTCATCCTGGCTTCAACAATTCTTTCCCATATCTTCATAGTGTGACTGATCAACTTTATGCCTCTGTAGTTAATACAGCTCTGAGCATCACCGTTGTTCTTGAAAATTGGTAACAAAACACTTCTTTTCCACTCCTCAGGCATCCTCTCACTCTCCAAGATTGTGTTAAACAATCTGGTTAAAAAGTCCACTGCCATCTCTCCTAAACATCCCCATACCTCCACAGGTATGTCATTTGGACCAACTGCCTTTCCATTCTTCATCCTTTTCAAAGCTGCCCTCACTTCCACCTTGCTAATCCTCGGGACTTCCTTGTTCACTATCTTTCCTTCATCCATCCTCCTCTCTCTCTCATTTTCTTTAGTCATCAGCTCTTCAAAGTACTCCTTCCACCTTCTCAACACACTCTCGTCATTTGTTAGTACATTACCATTTCTGTCCTTATTCAACCTAACCTGCTGCGCATCTTTTCCAGCTCAATCTCTGTCTAGGCAGTCAATAAAACTCCTTTTCTCCTTCCTTAGTGTCCAGCCTCTCATACAACTCACTATATGCCTTTTCCTTTGCTGCCTCTCTTCTTCCTGTACTTCCTCATTCCACAACCAAGTCTCGTCTTCCTTCCTCTGTTCACTGGATACACCACATACCTTTCTACCCGTTTCCCTCAATACTTTTGCTGTACTTTCCCAGTCATCTGGTAATTCTTCCCTACCACCCAGAGCCTGTATCAACTACTTCCTGAACTCTGCGACCTTCTTCCTTCTGTAACTTCCCCCACTTTATCTTTGGCTCTGCCTTCACTCTCTTCCTCTTCTTGCTTTCCAAAATCACTCTACAGACTACCATCCTATGCTGTCTACCTACATTCTCCCCTGCCACCACCTTGCAGTCTCCTATCTCTTTCAGATTTCTCCTTCTGCATAAGATGTAGTCCACCTGTGTGCACCTTCCTCCACTCTTGTAAGTCACCCTATGTTCCTCTCTCTTCTTGAAGTATGTGTTCACCACAGCCATTTTCATCCTTTGAGCAAAATCCACAACCATCTGTCCTTCCACATTTTTCTCCTTAAGACCATACCTACCCAGAACCTCCTCATCACCTCTATTCCCTTGACCTACATGTCCGTTAAAGTCCATTCCAATCACCACTGTCTCCCTTCTGGGAACACTCTCTCCCACTTCATCCAACTTTACTCCAGAATTCCTCTTTCTCTTTGACCTGACATCCAACTTATGGGGCATACACACTGACAACATTCAACATCACACCTCTGACTTCTAGCTTCAAACTCATGATTATGTCTGACTCCCTCTTTACCTCCTGAACACTCTTCACATACTCTTCCTTCAAGATTACTCCCACTCCATTTCTCTTCCTATCTACACCATGGTAGAACAGTTTAAATCCACCCCCAGTGCTCCTAGCCTTGCTTCCCATCAATCTGGTTTCTTGAACACACAGTATATCTACGTTTCTTCTCTCCATCATGTCAGCCAACTCTTTGCCTTCACCATAGTCCCTACATTTAATGTCCCTACTCTCACCTCCACACTTCTACCTTTCCTTTTCTCTCTCTCTCCCTCTGAACACACCTTCCCACTCTCCTCCTCCTCCTCAGTCCTCAACCAACAGTAGCCCAATTTCCACCGGCACCCTGTCAGTTAACAGCACTGATGGCGGTCGGGCCTCGACCGATCTGATATGAAAGTCTCATTCGTCATAAGCCGCATGTTTCATTTGGCAAAGGTTTTACATCAGATGCCCTTCCTGACACAATCCTCCCCATTTACCCGGGCTTGAGACCGGCACTAGGAGTACACTGGCTTGTGCACCCCCTGTGTCTGGGTTTCATGTTTGCCTCTGTAGTTACACTACACACAATTATTTACCCTTCAATACTTATCAACAAATCAAACTGCACCAGATCATAACATCTGAATAACTGTTTGTTTCTGTTTGTTTTCATTCATTGTTTTAGAAATAATAACCTTTCCTTACATCTTTTTAATAGATATTAACAAACAGATTTAAAGATCTGATGACACGTTTTTGACTTCCTCTAATTTTTCAACACATAATACAATATGACAGAATAGGTTGGTCTGTGCAGTTCTAAGTCAAAAAGGCTTTTTATCACGCGAATATCCGATGTTTTCATGAGCGCCATGTCACCAATTACGTCAGTGGCTGGAAAACCCCGCTGCCATGTAGTCACGTCATCAACAGAACACAACGCTTGGCTGCCCATTGTACACACAGGATCGAAGCGGTTGAAAACATCGATGATGGTTCCAGCACATGTAGTCTGGAATTGGTTTGTGTTGTCCAATCTTCCGACGATTATAGTTCCGAAGATTGGGATGATAATGAAGAATCTGGGGGCATCAGACCGTATAGGTTTGAGCCGTACCAAGCAGGCATTATGCCAAGCCAGTCACACACAGAGAGTGACGGTGGAGAGGCACACATGCCCGCCGCAGCAGCAGCAGCAAACACACGGCAGGGGAACACCGAGTGTTATTCTTTTGTTACAGATATTGCAACAAATTATTTGTTCATAAATATAATTTATTTAAACACGATTATTCAATAAAACCATAGCAGTCTCTGTGGCTCAGGCATCAGGTTTATTATGGATTATATTTTGAGTTCTTGTTGTTTTTGTTTTGTACATGTGTTTTATGTGCGTTTTGAGCCACTTTCAGGTGGGCACTGTCCAAGATTCACCAGTCCGAACACACGCGCCCTCTCTCTTTGACAGTCAGCTGTTCATGGTTTGTGTGCATCATCTGCCGTGTTGTCAGCCAGCCAGTGTTGCCAGCACTATCACGACGTGTTAGCCACTCCACACAGCCGTGGTTCTGTTGCGCCCCTTGAAGTGATGTCGGCCCTGGGGCGCAACTGTGGTTAACAAGCCTCCTCTCCATGTTCGCTGGGCGATGTCGGCCCGAACGCCAACTGTGGGTGTTTCTGTTTATTTTTGTGGGTATTCACCTTTTTGGGAACTGTTGTCATCATTCTTTTGTTCAATACATGTGTGCTATGGTGAATTTTGGACGTAAATCCATTCATCATGACCCTCCGTGCGCTCTTACGCAGGGCAGGGAGAGGGAGGATGAAATAATGAGGATTTGCGTGCAGGGTTCACCACAGCACATTTAATACAGCAAGACAGACAATTCCCTAAAAGGTGAAGACATACAAGAAACACAGACACACTTGCTGATGGCGTTTGGGGGCCGGCATCGCCCAGAGAACGAATGAGAGGAGACGTGTTTGCCACAGGTGCGCTCCAGAGCCGACATTGCTTCAAGGATGCACGAGAGCCATGGCAAACATGGCGTGACTAGCACGTCGTGAGAGTGCTGAAAATACTGGCAGACAAACAGCACAGATGACAATACTATGGACCAGCAGTGCATGAGTGGCACGCACTGCTGGTGATGGTGTGATGAGAAGCACCTGGGCGAGGACCGGGAAACATGATCAGCGGGAGTTTGAATCAGCTGGTGATAATGAGGGAGGGGACGTGACCGGACCGGCAAGATGTCAGCATGGGATCACAGAAAGTAGGTCAAAGCTGCGCGTAAATCCATTAATCCTTCCCCTCCTCCTGCATAAAAGCGCACAAGGAGACTTACAGTATAACAGTTGGAGCTGAAGCGTGTAATGTGGTCTTTCACGGTTTGCTGTTTATCTAAGCCTGCGACACAATGCGAAGGCACAGCCATAAAGTTAAAACAAGAAACCAGAGAAACTGTGAGCTACAAAGCTGCTGTCATTCCAGTCAACAACATCGGAGTCCGTTCTCCCGCTTAAGTCATGGGGGTGCCGCCCTTAATTCGGTGGGCGGCACCACAGTCCAGTCAGTGGCTGCTGTTTTTTGATGATAACTAGTTTACGCAGGGGCGGTTGTAAATGTTATATTGATCATCGCCAATGACTTCTGGGTTTACACAACATCCTAAAAAATGTCAAAATCATGTCATCAGCACTTTAATGTTGCCAACAACAACATCATAAATATATAAAGGATAAGCAGCAGTGATACTTACCGAAATTTCTCTGAGTTGGGAAGCACTCCACTTAGCTGCATTCTTCTCCTCGTCACATCCAGTGGATAGCTAATTAATGTTAATCAGCTGTATTTAAATCAATCACAAATCACAGCACATTATTCACACTTGACAACTTGCATAGCACTCACGATGCTGTCTGAGCGATGAGACCTGCAAACCCTCCACACAGCAGGTTCACGTGGGGTTTCAGGACGAGGACATTGGGGTTGTCTGACGAGGGCTGTCCCAATGTTGCCGGGAAATGTTTCAAACCGAGCGTCTTCAGGTTGTCATAGGTGAAGAAGGAGAGGCCTGTGAGCACAGCAGTGGGAGTTAAAATAACACAACACACAACTCTCTGTGAGAAATAATCTCAATCATCACCTGCGTAAGGAATCATTCCAAGTAGCGTTGGTGTAAGTCCTCTGTAAAAGCCCAGGAATCCTCCCTCCTAAATAAAAATAAATACATTATGAGTAGTGAGCAGCTGATTGTGGTCCATTTCAAAAAAAAAAAAAACACGTTGCAATCTGTGTAAAGATTATTAGGAGGGAAAGGAAAGCAAAAACTACCTTAACATATATGCTGTGGAACGCATGGCCAATTCCAGTGTAGCTGTGATATCCTTTCACCTGATAGGCGAGCCTGGCTCGGACCATATCCAGAGGGTAGGTGCATATCACTGCAGTTACTCCTGAAAATACAAAAAAAAAAAACCACAAGAAATCTTCACTTTACATTTTGTGTCTTTGATTTTTTTTAACAATGCATTGTGATAAATTTATATAAAACATTGTACTTTGTCTGTGATTAAAGGAAAACAATATTTAGAGTCACTTAGAAGTGGAGTACACAATATACTTGAAAATATGTGTTTTGAGGTGACCCACGGCCATGACTATTATATAGCACACACACACACTTTCAGCATTTACACAGCGGATCATGGGGTCTGCTTATTTGATTTGGAAAGGATTTTACACAGGACGCCCATTCTGATGCAACCCTCCCCATTGGGACACTGGTTTTGGGGTTCCCCCTGTGGCTGGGTAACCATCTTTCTTTTCCCCATTCTATTTATGCTGAGCGCCAAGCTAGAAGGTGGAATGTATCATTTTTATGGTCTTTGGTATGACCCAGCTGGGGCTTGAACCCACATCCTCTCAGCTGTGCTGTACCACTTGGCATCCACTCTAGTTATTACTATATAGTCACGATAGACATTTACTGTATGTCTTTTGTTGATATATACTGTATATATATATATATATATATATATATGCCCATTAGCCCGAAACGGGCAATATGCAAATGGTGAGGTTACTTTGTGTTTACCCTCTCTTTGTGTTTCGCTCTATTCACAGCATTCCTATACCTTCTGTCTTTATCAATGCTATCACAAACATTCCAAACTAGCCTGCGCCAGGCTAGTCAGTCCTTTTCAGTGTCTCTCCAAGTGTCCAATATTCCACCTTGTTTGACGATGTCCTTGAGGGTATCCTTGTAACGCAGAAGCGGGTGACCAACTTTTCTAGATCCTTCAGCTAGCTCTTCAAAGAGAAGCTCTTTAACAGGCTGCTCATCCAGTGTGCGGACAGCATGTCCTAACCAGCAAAATCTAGTAGGGCTGTGCCTAAAAAATAATGACACTAAAACGGCACTCAATAGTGTCCCTCAGTGGGTAACTGTCCGTGTCTCAACGGGACAACAGTGCTGACACAGCCGCAGAAAGAAACCCGCTGCCTTTTTGCCAGAACTGTTGCTGAGTTGACAGAAAGCCCTGCCTTTTGCCAGAGCTACAGCCGAGCTGACGTGGAGTTCTGCCAGCTTATATAATAAATACAACAAAAACCAAATATAGGGTTTTGGTTATGTGTGTGTTTTGAATAAACACAATGATATCAGTGAACAAGTGCACCACACACTTTACATTATATGCCTGTCCATAGCCATTATCGATAGTGCTGAGCTAGCACACCAACAACTGAAAAATCGATTATAAATTCAAGATTCGATATACACAAGATCTGTCAAAAAACAAACAAACTAATAACCACGTGATTGCAAGGAGTTTAAGGAAAGCAAACAATCTGCTATTCAAAGTGGAACAAATTTAGAGTAAATATCAGAAAATCATTAAGCCTCCTGCAACACAAACTCTGTGTGAAATGAAAATGTCCTAATCCAATCCAACTTTATTTATAAAGCACTTTAAAAACAACCACAGCTGACACAAAGTGCTGTGCATCAAAGATAAATAAATATAAAAACAATAAAATATAATAAAACACAGCTAAAAAGTACAAAACAATACAAATAAAATAATAGCCATGCAATAAAAGCAACAAAAACAAATAAAATTGATGTCTCAAACTAGGTCAAAAGCCAAAGAATAAAAATGGGTTTTTAGATGAGTTTTAAAAATGGACAATGGAGAGGCCTATCTGATGGAGAAAGGCAGATTGTTCCATAATTTAGGAGCAGCAACAGAAAAAGTTATGTCCCCTCTGAGCTTACTCTTCGATTTCAGTATCTCTAGGAGCAAGTGATCAGCTGACCTGAGAGACCGAGCAGGAGCGTACAAAGCCATTTAATGATTTAAAAACAAATAAAAGAATCTTAAAATGAACCCTTAAGTGCACAGGCAGGCACTGAAGGGAGGCTAAAATGGATGCAATGTATTCCCTTATGTGTTCCAGTTAAAATGAATTTGCCAGACAAGCCATGTAACCTCTATTGAAACTGCATTAAAAAACATAACGTCCTAAAACCTGTAATTTTGACAAAAATGAGCCAAAATCAAAAATCCTTTTAATATGCACATCATCAATACATGTACAAACACTGTGTGAAATAAAAAAGCCTTAGCTTGAAAAATTCAAGTATTTTGCCAAGTGTTTTTCCAACCACCAGCTTTAACACCATCTTGCTTTTAAACCCACATCTTCCCATTTCTGTATATTGACAAGTAGGATGGTTACAAGTGCATTCTTCTTCACAATCATCCTCATGTTTTTAGTGTTTCTACTAGTGTGCCACAAATCCTGCAACCCACTGGACCTAAATAGGGCCCCTGTGTACTGAGCACTGGTGATTGTGGCATTTTTTATTTTTTTTACATAATTACATGTATACTTCAAACACAAATTACAAATCTCCACTTAATTTGTGTGTCCTAACCTACTAGTAAACCATTTATCCACCTAAAATCTTTGTGGTAGCAAGACTAAGACAATGTAAGAACCAGCAAACAGCCTGTGAAGTTAGGTGGGGCAATGTCAGTATCAGCAGGGTGCAGGAAATCCAACTGACGCTAATTAATAAGGGAAAGCCTTATCAGTACCTGCCATAGATCCTGCCATGAGCTGGTGGATGTGTCCAGAGATTCCCATCTTTATACGTAAGAGCTGTAAAGGAAGGGTTGATTGTTTAATCAGAAAAGGCAAAAACACCTTTGCATACACACTAAAGAACTAGAGTAAAGCAATGTCATGTTGATGTAGCAAATCTAAATATCATTTGGCATTTCCAAAGCAGCGTACCCTTTTGTAGTTTTCAAAGGCTACAAACTGAATGGCTCCATAAGGAAATATCCTGACCATCATTGCCCCGTTTCCTTTGTACAAACCAAGAATGCCTTCCTTCTGTGGCACAGCTCTGAGGGTGGAAAACACTCCTGCAATCAGAGTTTACCAGTTTTACTCCTGATGTATTGAGGTGTGAAAAACAAAAACATCTGATTTTAGTGTTTGGATACTGACGCCTTACCCAGGTTTTTGTAATGGGGATTCTGTGCTTGAAGAAGGATCTTGACTCTGTCCAAGGGGGCAATGGTTGTTTTGGCACAACATCCCGCTACACCTAAAAAACAGTACATTCAATTGACCACCATTTTCAACTTTTTTCCGAAGTTAATCAAACTTTATCAGACAATGAAGGAGGATAATCAAATATAAAGAATCCAAATCAGTGAATTTACAATTGGTGACTATGTGCAAGGATTGCAAAATATGTGTGATTATTGTTTCTACTGATGTTAATTAGCTGAAGCCAAATGTTCAATGGCTTCAACCAGTTTTTTTTTTATCAGTGTCTGTATATCTTGGGTGCAGGCATTAATAAAACATTGTGAAGTAATTATACAAGTTGTCTTAAATACGGTCACCAGATAAATGTGTCAAAGTAGATACAGTAAATAGCTGGGAATGAAAGGAGGAGAGGATAGCAGAAACCATACTATCTTCTCTATGATAAAAATACAATACTAACAGAAAAATGATTGCACAAATAGAAACTGTCTGATCCTACCTCCAGCTATAAAAGAGCGAAGCCAGTAGTAGTCACCCTTGGGATTGGTGCTCCTCCTGGCTCGAGGTTTTGGCTCCGCAGCAGCCTCTGAGGTCATGCTCTCTGCTCAGGTATCTGCCACATCCACGGCTGTATATGTGGAAGAAACATTAGAACCGCATGTGTCTCTCTACACATGTATGATGTGGGCCATGAAAGATGTTTAAAAAAATAATGAAAAAAAGAGAAATTAACTTGAAAAAAGTATAATTTAACCAACTCAACCACTGCAGACATAACAGAAAACAAACCTGTAATTCAGCCACAAAATAAAGTAGGAGCAAAATGATCGTTTGGCTAAACAAACACACACACACACACACACACAGAGCCACAAATTGGTGGTTCTAAATCTCCGAATTACTTTTTCTCCCAAGTTTACATTTATCCACATAAATTTACCACTTTTTCAGAGGTTTATCAGCCTTTTCTCATTAGTTTGCCACATTTGCTTGTAAATTCATCATCTTTTTTTCATAAATGTTGTCCCCTGTCCCAGTGCTTCATTAACTCCTTCATAGAACCTATGGCTATAAATTAAGGCACTGGCTATGGATATGGAATCTGTAGCCCGAGATGCATTGTCTATTGCTACGGAAGAGTTGGTCAATCTGAAAAAAAAACTTTTCACATCAGCTCACTACTGCCACTGCCGCTGTAGTGTAGGGGAAGAGTGTAGTCCACCTGTGATCAAAAGGTGAGGGGTTCGCCACCCACTGTCTTTGTAATGTTGTGTGTGAATATGTGATATATACAGTATATGGGAATGGGCAGATAGCTGAATCTGTTAAGCGCTTTGGTCAGAGATTAAAAAAAAGAAGAGCTATATATGCCATTTTACAGTCAGAAAGCAACTCATACCAGCTTGGACGTCGCCCAGGTTAACAAGGTCAGGAGTTCCTGGCAGCGGAGAGCGAAGGACAGAGCTGCGTGGAGGAATCTGCTCAGACCTAAACGAAACAGTCATTGTCGCCCCCGACAGACCGCTATGATGATGATGACTTGTACATGCAATGGAATTTAGTATCCTAAATTAACATTAAGAGGTTAGGATTGAGGAAAGAGTGAAGTTAAAAAGATAGTAGATATTAATTTCAAAAATTGAAACAAAATATGGGTTAATGTAACACTCTGTGTTACTGTAGTGTTTCTTCAGGGGGTCGTTGTGTAATAAAATACTACGGGATCTTACCAGCTCATTCTGATAACTTCTGATTTACATTCCGCCAAAACCTCATTACACACATTTGAGGTCCTACATTAACATGAGAAATACATTTCTTCAATTGCTGATAAAAGCCTTTGATTTCCATAACTCCAGCCTCTGTGATCTGCAGACACACAAGATGTTTCCCCAAATAGTGTCTGTAAACATGGAAGACGTTTCCCCAAACAGACTCACAGGTCCAGTTTAAAAACAAAAAGTTAGGGATATTCGGCTTTTGGGTGAATTTTTATGATGAGCCTAAAATGCACTATAACCTTTACAGGTGAACTTAATTTGACCTTCTCTAACATTTTGAATGCACATGTCCAGCTGTTCAGAGTTTCAGTACTTTTTCCATAAATTGCCGTTCTCTAACAAGGTGCTTAATGGCAAAATTCACAACAGGTGTCTGATCCATGAATTGACCAATAAATTTTCTGGTTCAATTACAATTGGTATTTAAACAGTCCTCTTCATCTTGCTGTTCACATTTTGACATCATGAGACCAAGACGACACCTAACAATTGATCAACAGTACCTTGCCATTGCAAGGCTTCAAACAGGATGTTCTCAGAGGGAAGTGGCCACTAGGCTTAGAGTGTCACAGAGGTCACACTTCAGCAGGTTGCAACAGAGATACAGAGAGACTAGAAGAGTCACAGAAAGGCATAGAAGTGGACGTCCTTTGGCCACATCCCACGCTGATGACCGCTCCATTGTGAACAGTGCCCTGTGGAACCGGATGATGAATGCCACTCAACTCCAGGCACATTTAAGGGAGGTGAGAGGCACCCAAGTGTCACATCAGACCATTCAAAATCGTTTACATCTACAGGGTCTGCGTGCTAGACGACCTGCCAGGGTACCTGACCACACCACCAGGCCAGTTTTTGAAAAACTGGTCAGATTTGAGGTCCTAAAGCAGACTGAGCATGCATTGAATCCTTTGCAGTTTGTCTATAGGCATCACAGAGGAGGAGAGGATGCCACTGTCACTCTGTTCAACATGCTTTTTGAACATCTGGATTTTAACGGGACACACGCCAGGCTTTTATTTGTGGACTTTTCTTCCGCCTTTAATACAATCCAACCTCATATTTTAGTTGAAAGGCTCCTGCAACAATTTGATTTGAGTAATAATCTGGTGGGTTGGATTCTGGATTTTTTAACCAACAGGACACAGTAAGGGTCAATGGTACATTGTCTGACCAAAAGTGTTCTTCTAAGATAAGATAAGATAAGATAAGATAAGATAAGCCTTTATTAGTCCCACAATGGGGAAATTCCAGAAGGGAAAAAAGACTCAGAATTGAGCCGCTGTTGCAAAAGGCAGCCGACTCGTGTGGCGCCGGAAGTAGTAGAGTATATACTATACTATACTAATATACTGTTCTACTGGCTCTCCTCAGGGGTGTGTGTTGTCACCACTACTCTTCATCCTGTACACAAACATGTGTTGGAGCAGACATGACAACAGACACATTATAAAGTATGCTGATGATTCAGTTGTTGTCAGTCTCCTCCAGGATGGTGAGAGTGGCCACGCCCCAGTAGTTGATGTTTTTTTTCACTGGTGTGAGGATTCCTACCTGCAGCTGAATACGACAAAAACTAAAGATATGATTATTGACTTTAGGAGGAAAACTCCCAGGCACGAAGTCACTGTACTAAAAGGCCAGACCACTGAATGTGTGCAATCCTACAAATATCTTGGGACGATTATTGATAGTAATTTAAACTTTGAAGAGAACTGTGAAAGGGTGTGCAAAAAGGGTCAGCAATATTTGCATTGTTTAAGGAAACTTGCACGCTTCCAAACTGACCGAACCATGATGACAATGTTTTATCAGGCTTTTATTGAATCTGTTTTATCCTTTTCTTTAGTGTCATGGTTTGGTCAGACAAAACTGAAACAGAGGAAATCCTTGGATCAGGTAGTTAGATGGTCCAGTCGTTTGCTTGGTGAGTCACAGCTGAGCCTGACATCCCTGTACACCAGACAGGTACAGAGGATTGCTACCTCCATTTTAAATGATGACTCCCACCCTTTGTGCTGCCACTTTCAGCTTCTTCCCTCCAGACGGAGGTTTGCTGTCCCAAAAAGTAAAACCCAGCGCTACAAAAACAGCTTTGTTCCTGCTGCTGTCAAAGAGTTGAACAAGATGTAACAATATATTGCACATAATTTAGTTATCTATTTATTAATTTTATTTTATATTTACTTATTGTTGTAGGTTTTTTATTTGGGTTCTAAATCGTTTATTGGGTTTTAGACTTCTGAGTTTTTAACCTCTTTGACTAGTCTTTAACTTTTTAATATGACCCTTCTCTCTTATCGCTTTGTTTTTTCTCTTATCTCTTTGTCCTATGTCCTGATTGGTGGAGCCTTGAGTACTTTTATCATGTTTATAGTCAGCTACATGTGTGCCTGTGTTTGTGTTCATGTTGAATGTAATTGTGATTTGTAAATATGGATGTCACCTGACTGCAAAACAAATCTACCTACGGGTACAAATAAAGTAACCTGAACCTGAACAGGCGTCATCATCTTGCACGGGCCAGGGAGCATTTACGCTGGACAAGGGATCAGTGGACTTCAGTGCTGTTCTCTAATGAAAGTCGATTCACACTGAGCAGAAATGATGGCTGCCAATGATGTTGGAGACATCAAAAAGAGCACTATGCATCAGCCACTGTTGTCACCAGATGAGCTTTTGGTGGTGGTGTTGGTGTTACAGTCTGGGCAGGTGTGTCTAAATACAGAACTGCTCTACACCTTGTGAATGGTACATGGTACAGTGACAAGCCAATACTACCTGATAACATCATTAATCCAGTCATTGTGCCCCTGCATGAACAACACAGGCCTAATTTCATCTTCATGGATGACAATGCTCCAGCTCATCGAGGTCACATCATTAGGGAATGGCTGGTGGAGGCTGGAGTACCTCAAATGGAGTGGCCTGTATTTTCTCCAGACATGAATCCCATAGAAAACCTATAAGATCAGCTGAGTCGCCGTGTAGAGGCTTGTAACCCTGCACCCCACAACCTCAATGATCTGAGGGCCACCCTTTAAGAACAGTGGAATACCATGTCTCAGCAGACAATAAGTCGACTTGTGAACAGCATGAGATGTTGTTGTCAAGCTGTAATTGATGCTCAACAGCACATGACAAGTTATTGAGACATTGACATTTTTTATTGTGGCATACCTGTTGTGTAGTGTGTGTGTGGCTTGCCGTACCCGCACTGGGTGTGACGTCAGGCAGGCTGCGGCACCTGTATATATAGTTCTGTGTGTGCATAATAAAGTTCAGTTCGTGAGTTTGCTGCATGACACAACAGACTCCAGTCTCTGATTAACCGACATAACAATACCCACCACTGTTCTTGGCTTTTGTTTTAATAAATTGTTTGAGATGAGGAAATCACCATTGCATACTTCTACTTAAATGTCCTACTTTCATGATATCATATCTCTGTAGCGTGAACTTTTTACATTTTCCATAAATTTTACCCGAAAGCCAAATATCCCAAACTTTTTGAGTAGTGTATATGTGAATAATATCAGTTTATTACCTTTTAAACCTTACCCTTTCGTAAATCCTAAAGGCTAACCTCTTAATGTTCATTTAGGGTTCTAAATTCCATCTCATGTAAAAATAAAATGGTGTTCTTTTATACAGGTCTTTAAAAAAAAACGCTGGATAACCAAAGTGCTTAACAGATTCGATTATCTACTCATTCGCATAAATCACAAATTCACACACACTCATTTCAAAGACAACGGGCGGAGACGAACCACTCACCTTTGGCTCTCAGGTAGACCACACTCTTCCCCTACTCTACAGTGGCAACTCGAGCGGATTTTTTTAATCACTCAAGAAAGCGTGGGATTAGTCCCAAAGAAAACTGTCCAGCTGCACAACAGTGTTTTGTTTTTTTTTAAAAGAAAATAAATACTCACAGAACAGCAAAATGGATAGCAAATATTCAATAAATTTGTTTCCTCTTCGCCGAACAACACACTTCTTTTCTAATGTCACGCATTCCTCCAGATACCCCTCGGTATTGAAATGTTTTGAACAAATGTTGCTCACTGCCTCAGCTAAAATGCAATATTTTAAAAAAAAATCTACATAAATAACAGCTCAAACTAAAAAGACAGTCACAGCGGTGAACACGCCCGTGCCCTTTGGTTGCATCTGAGGCTTTACAGTTTCTGGAGGTAAACGGTCGCAGATTGATGACGTAACAACGCCTTTAGAATGACGTAAACGGAGACGGTCTCTTAAAATAAATAAAATAATTTTAAAAATAAATTTGATGATTGAGTTATTCTGTTTCAAGAATCATCGCATTGGCTCCTTTCGGCTTCACCAGAATAAGCTAAAGATTAAAATTTGTGTGACAAAAATTCCAAATTTATGTCAAAAGTTCCAGTTTTACAAGAAAATTGTTTTTTTTTGGGGGGGGGGTTGTTTTTGTTTTTTAAAAAAAAGGTTGCTAGAAGAAAATAAAGCATATTTATCAAATGTAAACTTGCAAGAGAAAAGATATCGAATTACCAAGAAATACATCAGATTTAAATGGGGGAAAAATGCAAGACAAGAAGTGGAAGACTTTGCTGAAAAAGTTCCAAATTTATAAGGAAAATCACATTTCTGAAAAACACACTGATACAGTTATCACCTAGGTACCAGTTCTGAATCTGTCAATATTTGGAAGCAAACCAGACAGAATATCCAAATATTCTGTTCAACCTTTATAACACTAAACCCCAATAATCAATCATTACCCATATCAACACCATGCAATAAACATATCATAACTCAGGCAATATACATACCCCCAATATGTATTGAATACACTGCCCCCCAAATTACCAGTCACACCCCGTGGAGCGACCATCCCCCCGGAGACCCATCAGGCAGGTCCCGTCCAGAGCATCTTCTTGTCCTCACACCCGGAGATGACCCACGTCGAAGCCCAGACACCTCCTTCCCATCACTGTCGCGCTACAGCTCATTGGGATGTCTCCATGAGTCGTCAGGCAGCTGAAGGTAACCGTCCTCCTAAACGGCCACCACCCATAGCTGCCCCTGGTCCTCCTGTCGTTTGCGCTTCTTACGAACCTCTCTCGACCAGGCCTCCCCTCTGAGTCGGACCACATTAGTGACCCCTAAAGGAGCCCAACTTGGCTTCCAGTGTTTCTGTGTGGCACGTCATTTTACCGTGCCAGCCGGTCCTGCCCCGTTTGCTTTCATTTCAGATGCTGGCGAAGCCGTTGTGACCCCTTGCTTCTCGGTACCTCCCAGCTGAACTCCAGAAGCAGAGTGGGTCAGCACTCGGCTCCATCCACCATCACAGGCATCCCACCACATCGCCCAGTTCCCTCAACTAGGGTTACTTGGGCGCTGACACCGGAACCCTCCCGCGATGGCCCTGAATGGAATTGGTTCTGCTCATTGTCCAGATTACTAGGCAAAAATTTGTCCCACACAGCTCTGTCCATTGTTCGCAGAACCAGCCAGTCCCACAGACTACAGCCCGACCGCTCTTCTCCAACAGGAGACTGTGAGAAGGAACTCTGTTATGTGTGGGATTTGACTCCTGGGGCTTGCCGTAGCCTGGCTGAGGGGGTTGGGTGTATGACGTCAGGCGGGCTACGGCTGGAGTATGTATTGTGTGGTTCATATGGATAAAGGGAGTTCAGTGTTCAACAGATAGAGACTCCTGTCTCATGTTATTCAGATATAACATTTGGCGACGAGGACAAAGATGAGCGCGTGTATCAAGGAACGACCTCCATTTCTGCAGTCCCCGGGCACACCAACTATACCGTGGGCCCACTGGAGGGAGATGTTCGATGTGTATGTGGCTGCGGCCAGCCTGAGTGGTGTCAGTGAGGAGAGACAACAGAGACTGTTGGTCCACTGCCTCAGTGTGGAAGGTCAGCGGATATTTTTTGGGCTGTACGGCAGCGGTTCGCTGAAGGATGGTTTGGAATTGATGGACGGTGTCTTTTGGTGACTATTCCACCGTCAGGGAGTGGAGGCATGAGTTTTTTGACTGCCAACAGCGAACAGGTGAGTCCACACAGTCCTTTATTATGGAGCTCCGTAGCCTAGTGAGGGAATGTGTAGAGGGTTGGAAATAGTTAATAGTTATGTAAGAGGTGAAAAAGACATTTGGATAAGAAAATTTAAAAAAAAAACAGGCACCCCTACAATTTTATGTTATTCTTTAATTGTTTTATTTTTCCACAATGCATTTGTAATCCACCTGGTTCCATTATAATTCGTGAGTTGAGTGCAGTTCCATACGCCGACCAATAGATGGCGCATGTCACACAGTGATAGAGAGTAGACTCACGCACTGGAGGACGAAGAATAAACTCCTTGTGTGAAATAACGTAACGTGTTCTGCCGTTTCTCTATCACAGGCTGGAGAGCTAACTTCCACATGCACGTTTCCTCCTCCTGGGCCGCTACCCAGGGGAGCAACAATTTTGGGGGCTCGTCCGGGATTAGCGCCACCTACTGGTCTGGCACTAATCATTGAAGAACCAAGGGATGCTGACCACCTGTTCCTGAGCCATTGACCTAAGCGACTGACTACAGGAGACCACAGCCATGTCTGCTCTACATGACCTGAGATGGGAAATCCAGCAAGAGCTTCGCCAGCTGACCATTGCCCGCTGCAGAAACGTTCTTTACAAGCTGGCTGAGTCGTTCAAGGATGAGGTGGGAGAAGATTTGCCAGGCGCAGAATCGACCGAAGTGGAACTCTTCGACTTCATTGTTGACTCGCTGAGAAGTCCACAACTGAAGAGCCTTGAGGACCAGGGGATGTCTCGTCTGCTTGCTTTCCGTGACCTCATCATTGAACTACAACGGCCCACAGCAGCTGGAGAAGTGGATGCAGAGATGTCACCCGACGATGATCCGGTCATAGTAGTTCCTGTGACCACTGGAGCTGCAGCACCATCAGGGAAGAACCATCCGACATCACCATCTATAGTTCCTGACCCAGGGTTAGTCAGACTGACTGAACTTACGTCACTGTTGCCACGTAGAGAGTACAAGATTTATGGTGGTCAAATCTCTGATTTTGATTCTGATTTGAGTTACAATAACTTGTGCAAACAGCTTGATGAAGGGCTAAATGAAGGGTTCACAGAGGCTGAGATTATCAGAACGGTGTTTAAGATAATTAAGCCTGGTACCTTTAAAGATATGCTTGTAACCAAGGATAGCCTTACTGTAGCTGAGTTAAAACATCTCTTAAGGACACATCTACGCGAGAAAAGCAGCACTGAATTATTTCAGGAGCTGAGTAATGCTAAGCAAAATGACAAAGAAACACCACAACAGTTTATGTATAGACTAATGGGGCTAAAACAGCGTGTGTTGATTGCATCTAAAAACAGTAGTGGTTTTCATTATGACGACGAGTTGGTACAAGGTGTGTTTATCCATTCATTGTATCAGGGTTTGAATGAAAAATACTCTTATGTTAGGAGAGACCTTAAGCCTCACATCTCCAACACCAGTGTCACAGATGACTCCATCCTGGAGCTCATAGCAAATTTTGTTAGTGAAGAGACAGAGAGATTGAGTAGGTTGGGACAAAGCCACAAACACAAAGTCGCCAGTGTTAATGCGGCACAGGTAGAGACAGATCAGAGCTCTATTAAAATGCACACTGAAGTCTAAGCTAATCGTGTAGCTATCCAGGAGCTGACGGCACAGGTCTCCTCCCTAACCAAGAGTTTAGAAAAGGCCCTAACCCCAATGGTAAATACAGTAAACACCAGTCCCACAGCACCTGTCCCTAAACAGCCAGCACTGAAACCCACAGTGAAAGGAAAATGCCAAAAGTGTGTCGCCCAAGACACTGAGCGCTGCACACACTGTTTTCAATGTGGAAAGGAGGGGCACAGAGCTATAGGGTGCCTGCAGAAAAGCAATGTGTCGGGAAACTGGAGGAGGTCGCTGGGGAGGGACCACCAGTGACTGAACCACCAGCAGAGTCCCACAACACTAAAAGACTGAACTCCGAACAGACTACTGCCAAGTCCCAAAAGTCACCCAACACAAAGCATGTGGCAC
Organism: Pholidichthys leucotaenia; assembly: GCA_020510985.1. Taxonomy (NCBI): domain Eukaryota; kingdom Metazoa; phylum Chordata; class Actinopteri; order Cichliformes; family Pholidichthyidae; genus Pholidichthys; species Pholidichthys leucotaenia. The sequence goes on from CM035841.1 coordinate 335,494,150, forward strand.
AGCTCATTGGCGGTAGGTGTATGATCAGTTGTCAGTTAAATGGAGTAAACCTACAGATGTTATTGGAGAGTGGGGCACAAGTAAGCATTGTTGAAAAGTCATGGGTACAAGCAGCCTTACCAAATGTGAAAGTACAGCCACTCGAGAGCCTACTCCCAGGCCATCCACTCGAAATCACCACAGCCAATGGGACGGATGTTCCATTCGAGGGGTGGATAGATGTCCTGCTTGAGATCACAAGTTCACAGTATGGTTCTGTATCCTTGTATGTTCCAATGCTTGTCAGTCAGCAGCATTTAAGCACTCCGCTGCTGGGCTTTAACGTGATCCAAGAGATAATAATGGCAAACAGTGAACAAAGTGACGATATTAGCTTAGTGGGCTTACTGTCGGAGACTTTAAAGGTCCAGAAAGGTAATGTTGAGTCACTCATCTCTGTTGTCCACACCAAGTCAACAGAAAATGAACCAGAAAGTCCAGTGGTGAGAGTTGGAAAAAAAGGACTCACTGTTCACAGTAGCCAAATCTGTATGGTAAAATGTCACATCAGAGCATTTCCTGGAGGAGGAGAAATGTTGTTCGAGCCAGCTGTGAAATGTAACTTACCGGATGGGTTGGAGTTATTCCCAGCTCTTATTGATGTACCCGCTGGTGCTTCAAAAACTGTCAAAATCCCAATCCAAAACTCAACAAAGTACAACATTTTTCTAAATCCAAAGGCTGTTTTAGGACTTATTTCAGAGATCACTGAATACAAACTTGTAAATGTTTGTTCCAGTGCTGAAAATGCAACCAAAACTACAGACAAGCCATTTTGTCACTCTGCTCAAGTGACATGTGACAGTCAAGGTGAGGGTGAAGAAACATTAAGCACTGCCCCCTCACACCTGAGATGGCACCCTAATGTCAATTTAGACCATCTCTCAGAGGGTGATCGGGAGGTGGTTCGGCAGATGCTCTATGAACAGTCTGATGTGTTTGCTCATGATGAAGGAGACATTGGATGTATTCCGGGACTACAGCTGAAAATCAACACCACTGACAACACACCCGTGCAGAAAAGTTACAACTCCATTCCAAGACCACTGTATAAAGAGGTGAAGGAGTATGTTCAAAACCTTTTAAGCAGGGGCTGGATCAGGAAATCAGTGTCAAACAACTTGTCGCCAGTAGTGTGTGTGCGTAAAAAGGACAATACTTGAGCTGAACCGAAAAACCATACCTGACAGGCATCCGTTACCACGGATACAAGATCTACTGGACAGTCTTGGGGGTAACTCCTGGTTTTCCATATTGGATCAGGGAAGTGCCTACCATCAGGGTTTTGTAAGTGAGGAGTCAAGACATTTAACTGCTTTTAGCACACCCTGGGGACTATACGAGTGGGTGCGGGTTCCATTCGGGTTGTCAAACGCACCAGCCGCATTCCAAAGGTGTATGGAGGGGGTGTTAGAAGGGATCAGAGACGAGTGTTGCGTGCCTTACTTGGACGATGTACTGTGTTACTCCAAAACCTTTGATGAGCACGTAGAACACCTTAAACAGGTTTTGTGCAAAATGCGACAACACGGAATAAAACTTCGGCCAGCCAAATGTGAACTGTTCAAAAACCAAGTACGCTACCTGGGTAGGCCAGTGTCGGGAGAAGGAGTCCAGATTGACCCAAAAGACTTGGATGCTGTGTTCGCTCTGAAAGACAAGAACCCTCGCACAGTCGGAGAACTCAGAACGTTACTGGGTTTTCTCAGTTATTACCGATCATTTATTCAAGATTTTTCACGTCTGGCGAGACCCTTGTTCGAACTCCTCCAGAGCACTAATGAAACAAGCAATGACAATAAACCAGCACCAAAAAGGAGTAAAGGACAAACAAAGAAAGGAGACAGAAACCAGCTTCCTTCTCGCACACCAATAATATGGACCAGTGAACATCAGGAAGTTGTGTCAAGATTTGTGGACATTCTGACTAATCCTCCCATTCTAGCCTATCCCAATTTGGACCTTCCATTTGTATTGCATACAGATGCGTCAAACAAAGGCCTGGGAGCCGTCTTGTATCAAAAACAAGAAAACAAACTTAAGGTGATTGGCTATGGATCCAGAACTCTCACACCGGCCGAGAAGAATTATCACTTACATTCCGGTAAACTAGAGTTTCTAGCTCTCAAGTGGGCCATCTGCGACAAATTCCGTGACTATCTGTATTATGCACCGACTTTTACTGTCTATACAGATAACAATCCTTTAACCTATGTCCTCAGTTCAGCCAGGTTGAATGCAGTGGGTCATAGGTGGGTCGGGGAGTTGGCTGACTTCCATTTTGATATCAAGTATAGGCCAGGGAAAAGGAATGCAGATGCAGATATGTTGTCCAGACACCCATTAGATCTGCAAGAGCAAATGAATGAGTTCACAGAGACAGTTTTACCGGAAGTAGTGTCCGCAGTGTGGCAAGGGAGCAAGGCAGCACAAAACAGTGATGTGCCATGGATAGCTGCGTTACAACTGAGTTCTAATGACAACAATGTGCCAACTGACAGTGTTTTGAGCATGACACCTAAAGACTAATAACTATCAATCCAAGATGGCGCCCACAGCGGTCGACATGGTGCTTCGCTGCGCTCTTTGTTTGTTTTTGTTTGTCAATTGTGTGTCTGCTTGCACTTATACCCGTGAAGAACTTTTAAATATCAGGACTTTGACCCCCACGGACCTCCTCCCAGTTTTTCTAGCCCCTGCCGCCGATCTGGTTTATTGTTTGGCTCGGAAAGTGAGACGGCGGAAGAGAGGAAGACGAGCGGGCGCTCTCGTACGACTTCGCAGGAGAGGCTCGCGAACGGCGCTGCCTGGCATATTTCTGTCCAATACCAACTCTCTCTCTAACAAGGTGGATGAACTGAGACTGCTGATGCGTTTTAAGGACCTCGCCTCCTCAGCTGTCCTCTGCTTTACTGAGACCTGGCTCCGGGAAAATATACCGGACAGCGCGCTGCGCCTCGACGGCTTCCAGCTCTTCCGTGCTGATCGTGACACAGAGCTTTCCGGCAAGACCACAGGAGGCGGAGTCTGCTTCTACATCAACTGTAGCTGGTGCTCTGATGTAACGGAAATTTCCAAACACTGTTCTCCTGCCTTGGAATTTCTTGTTATCAACTGCAAGCCTTTTTATTCCCCACGGGAGTTTGCTTCTTTTATACTGATCGCTGTGTACGCCCCTCCCGACGCGGACACGCGCGAAGCTCAGCGCGTGCTCGCGGATCACATTCAACACACAGAGCGGAGTTTTCCAGACTCGCTGATTATTGTGGCTGGCGACTTTAATCAGTGCAATCTGAGCCACGATCTCCCCCGCTACAAACAGTTTATTAAATGCCCCACCAGAGGATTAAACACACTGGATCACTGTTACACCACAGTGAAAGACGCATATCGCGCTGTCCCTCGAGCTGCGCTGGGATTATCTGATCACGTGATGGTTCACCTCATTCCCACATACAGACAGAGATTGAAGCTCACTAAACCTGTTGTGAGCACTACGAAGATACGGACCAGTGATGCTGAGGAGAAGCTGGAAACGTGCATGGAAATATCTGACTGGGGCATGCTTAAAGGAGCCACGCATGATCTGGATGAGTACACGGACACTGTGAACTCATATATCCACTTTTGTGAAGAGAACATTCTTCCATCACGCACCAGGGTGAGTTACTCTAATGACAAACCCTGGTTCACAGCTAAGCTCAGACAGATCAGGAAGGAGAAGGAAGCAGCGCTGAAAAGTGGAGACAGGGACTGCTACAGGGAGGTTAAATATCGGTTTAACAGAGAGCTGAAGAGGGCTAAATCTCTATACTCAGAGAGACTCCAGCAGCAGTTCACTGCTAATGATTCGGCTTCCGTGTGGAGAGGACTGAGGCAGATCACCAACTATCGGCCTCAGGCTCCTAAAGGTCAGGATGACAAAGCCCTTTGTCAGAGACTGTCCCAACACTATGCCCGTTTTGACACCTCGTCATCTGTGTCCAACTCCCCCCCTCCCTCCAGCTCCACAGCCTCCACATTCCCTACTTCATTTAAGGCACCCCCCCCCCACCTCCCCCCCTCCCCTTATCATCAGTGAGCAGGATGTGCTCAAACAGTTCTCCAGACTGAACCCGCGCAAGGCCCCCGGCCCAGACGGCGTGTCTCCCTCCACCCTGAGACTCTGTGCGAAACAGCTGGCTCCTGTATTCACAGACATTTTTAACACCTCCCTTAAGTTATGCCACGTGCCATCCTGCCTCAAATCCTCCACCATCATCCCTGTCCCCAAGAAGCCACGGATCACTGGACTTAATGACTACAGACCTGTAGCGCTCACCTCTGTAGTCATGAAGTCCTTTGAGCGCCTGGTCCTGTCCCACCTCAAGTCCATCACCACCCCTCTCCTGGACCCGCTGCAGTTTGCCTACCGAGCCAACAGGTCTGTAGACGATGCAGTCAACCTGGCCCTCCACTCCATCCTGCAGCACCTGGACTCCCCGGGAACCTACGCCAGGATCCTGTTTGTGGACTTCAGCTCCGCATTCAACACCATCCGCCCCGCTCTGCTCCGGGACAAGCTGTCCCTGCTCAACGTGCCTGACTCCCTCTGCAGGTGGATCATCGACTTCCTGACGGACCGGAGGCAGCATGTGCGGCTGGGAAAGACTGTCTCAGACTATACTAGCATCAGCACCGGATCACCCCAGGGCTGTGTACTTTCCCCCCTACTCTTCTCCCTTTACACCAACTCCTGCACCTCCAGCCACCAGTCTGTCAAGTTGATCAAGTTTGCGGACGACACCACCCTCATCGGGCTCATCTCCAACGGCGACGAGTCCGCCTACAGGAGAGAGGTGGCCCAGCTGGCGTCCTGGTGCAGCAATAACAACCTGCAGCTGAACGCTCTGAAGACAGTGGAGATGATTGTAGACTTCAGGAAAGTCACTACTCCTCTGCCCCCCCTCACCCTCTCAGGCTCTCCCATCACCACTGCTGATTCCTTCCGCTTCCTAGGCACTACCATCACCAGGGACCTCAAATGGGAGCTGACCATCAGCTCACTCATCAAAAAAGCCCAGCAGAGGATGTTCTTCCTGCGGCAGCTGAGGAAGCTCAAGCTACCCACCAAGATGTTAGTGCAGTTCTACACAGCCATCATCGAGTCCATCCTCACCACCTCCATAACCGTGTGGTACGCAGGAGCCACTGCCAGGGACAGACTAAGGCTGCAGCGCGTCGTGCGCACTGCTGAGAAGGTGATCGGCTGCAAGCTCCCATCTCTCCAGGATCTGTACATCTCCAGGACCCGGAGGCGTGCTGGCCGGATCATAGCCGATCCCTCACACCCTGGTCATGTACTGTTTGCCCCCCTCCCCTCTGGTAGAAGACTTCGGTCCATCCAGACTAAAACCTCCCGTCACATGAACAGCTTCTTCCCCTCTGCCATTAGACTGCTGAACACTAAGTGACTCTCGTGCACCATGTACAGCAGCTCAACCAGACTCATGTCAATCATCACTGTTTTCTTCCTGCATTACCGACTGCACTATATAGTTCTCCACAGTATCTGCTGCTGGCTAATATATATTTTAACTGTTGACCAGTATCACTTAATCTTATCCTACACTTTATTACATGTATAGTTTATTTCTCTTATCTTATCATGTTTAATGTTGCAGCATTGTACCGAGACAAATTCCTAGTTTGTGTACTACATGAACAATGGCAATAAACCTGATTCTGATTCTGATTCTGATTCTGACATCAATGCTGCTCAACAAGACGATGAGTCAATTAGAGAAGTAATCTCACTCAAACTCAAAGGATGGACACCAAACGATAAAGATAAACGGGCAATGAGTAAATGGACACGGAGACTACTGTATGAGTGGAACAAGTTGGAAGTTGACAATGGATTATTGTACAGAAAGACAGAGCACAGCAAACAATTTGTCCTACCTGAACAGCTAAAGCCGATGGTGTTAAAGAGTTTACACAATGACATGGGTCACATAGGGTGTGATAAGGTGATACATCTGGCCCGTGAGCGTTTCTATTGGCCATATATGCAACAAGATGTTGAAGATTATGTAACAAAAAAATGTCTGTGCATCAAACAAAAACGCCCAAATGTTCCCCATAGAGCTCCAATGGGATCTATCACAACCAGTGCTCCCTTTGAGTTAATCTCCATCGACTACTTACACCTTGAGCCAAGTAAAGGAGGGTATGAGCACATCCTCGTACTAGTGGACCATTTCACTCGTTTCGCACAGGCATACCCTACAAGGAATAAATCAGGCAAAACAGCTGCAGAAAAGATATTTCAGGATTTTATTCCTCGTTTCGGGTACCCTGAGAAGTTGCATCACGATCAGGGACGTGAGTTTGAAAACAGTCTCTTCCACAGATTACAACAACTGTCTGGAATTTCTCACTCAAGAACCACTCCATACCATCCGCAGGGCAACCCCGTGGAGCGCCTGAATCGTACACTACTCCAAATGCTTCGTACCCTACAGGAGGAGAAAAAAAGTGAATGGAAGGATCACCTACCCCAAATTGTACATGCTTACAATTGTACAAGACACGAGTCAACAGGTTATTCTCCATTTTTCCTCTTATATGGCAGAGTCCCAAGGTTGCCTGTAGATCTACTATTGAACCAGACAAAAGACACTGACACACACAGCCATCAAACCTACGCTAAAAAATGGGCTGATAGGATGCGTGTTGCTTACAAAATCGCTGCAGAAAACAGTCAAAAGTCTTCAGATAAAGGCAAAAAGCAGTACGACAAACGCTTAAAAGGTGTCACACTCCAACCAGGCGACAGGGTGTTGGTCAGAAACCTCTCTGAAAGAGGAGGCCCAGGGAAACTGCGCGCTTACTGGGAGTCAGCAGTACATCGCGTAGTTGAGAGAGTGGGAGATGGACCAGTCTATAAAGTACAAGCAGAGAGAGGCAGCCAAGTGATGCGAGTGTTACACAGAAACCTGCTGTTGCCTGTGAATGACTTGCCTTTAGAAGAAGAACTGCCTGCAAAAGAAAAGACAAAACAGAAACGGAAGAAGAGGACAGAGACAAATCCTAACAGTGACAACACAGACAATGACAGCTCGGAGGAAGAAGAGGAAAATACTTACCGCTACAACCTCCGTAGCCAAATCCCATGTTACAGACCTGTAAATCCTCAGCAAAATGCCTCAAATCTCCCAGACCAAAACACTCAGCAACCAGTACCTGTCATGCCAGAGCAAAATCCTCAAAATCAGCAAAGGCTTCGAGCGACAGCTAGAGAGTTCTGCCCACCAGTAAGGCAGGAACCGGTCCCCGTTCAGCGGGATGCTGAGGAGCAAATGGATGGACCAGCTTTGCTGCAGGAAGAACGTCAAGGACAAGTGGAGGTGATGCATGGAGAACAGGAGGAACTGAGAAGGTCACAGCAGAGAGCAAGGCCAGTAGAGAGACTGACCTACGACGTCCTGGGACAGCCATCGTACCAGCCTTGGACTGCAGACGTAAGACCTGTCCTACACCCTACCCCTGTGCCGCTAACTCAAAACTACATGCCATTCCACTACCTCACCCAGCCTCAGTCCCATGGTTATAATTGGTACACTCTCATGCATTAAGTCACCCTAGAACATGAAATGTCGGGAGACATTTATTTGAAGTGGGGGAATGTGTAGAGGGTTGGAAATAGTTAATAGTTATGTAAGAGGTGAAAAAGACATTTGGATAAGAAAATTTAAAAAAAAACAGGCACCCCTACAATTTTATGTTATTTTTTAATTGTTTTATTTTTCTACAATGCATTTGTAATCCACCTGGTTCCATTATAACTCGTGAGTTGAGTGCAGTTCCATACGCCGACCAATAGATGGCGCATGTCACACAGTGATAGAGAGTAGACTCACGCACTGGAGGACGAAGAATAAACTCCTTGTGTGAAATAACGAAACGTGTTCTGCCGATTCTCTATCACAGGCTGGAGAGTTAACTTCCACATGCACGTTTCCTCCTCCTGGGCCGCTACCCAGGGGAGCAACAAATGCACCTTCGGGCCTATTGAAGAAGAGCTGGTCAGGAATAAGCTAGCTCATGGCACTAGCAGCGTGTGGCTAAAGAGCAAACTAAGGCTAACCAAAGACACTCTCTCATTGGAACGTGTGTTCAACATGGTTAAACAGATTGAGTCTACCGCGCTGCAGAGTCTACCGCGCTGCAGAGTCTACCCGCGTTGGCTAATGACAATGTAGCCAGCCAAGCCCTCACACCGAACACAGACATTAGCATGCTAGTTAATCCTCGGAGGCGGACTCCCAGGTGGCGGCGGATTAGGACGCAGGATGGGGCCTACACTACCACTGCTAAGCCTTTGGCGGCAGATTCCAATAACACTACACGGGTGTGTGTGGCACTTGCAAGGAAGGGTTCGTTGTAGTGGTATGTGCTTAAACTTGACAGAGTCGACGTGCCTCTTATGGTGGACTCCGGGGCTAGCAGGTCCATATTGAGTATGGCTACTCTTAAGAGATTTTTCTCAAAGAAAACCATCAATGCTGGGGCAGTGAGGATGTTACCGCCATGCAGAAATTGAAATGGCGGGTATGGTTGACTTTTCGGTGACGTGTGGGTTGAAGACAGTAGCCACATTCACTTTCCAGATTGCATGCCAGGGGGCGGACTTGTTGGGAATAGACCTCCTGGGTGAACTGGGATTCTCCATCAGGGACCCTGAGGGCTCAACGGTGCTCACTGTTTATCCCAATTGGCATGTCCAATGGCTGGCGTTGTTCAGTGGTTTGGGATGCATCAGCATGTTCCATCACCGCCCGCTCATAGATGTGAGTGTGATACCGAAAATCCAACCACTACAGTGGCTTCCCCTCGCACTACGGGATGATGTTATGCTGGAGATGAACAAACAAACTGCTGGAAGCCGGCATCATCGAGAGAGTGGATGCTTTGCCTTGGATATCTAATATCATGGTGGCCAAGAAAAAATCGGGAGACATCAGACCATGTATAGACCTCAGGATGGTGAATAAAGCGATCATCCCGGACAAGTATCTGCTTCTAACAATGGAGGAGCACACGGCAACATTCAGTGGCTTGAAGTTATTCACAAAGCTGGACCTCCACCAGGGTTATCTGCAGGTGCCACTTCACCCTGCCAGGAGGAGCCTGACAGTGTTCGTGACCCACATGGGGGTGTTCAGGTACACCCGGATGCCTTTCGGCCTGAGCTCAGCACCCAGCTGCTTCCAGAAAATTATGTCCACGATTCTAGCTGGTTTCAAGGGCATGGTGGCATACCTAGATGACATTGTGGTGCATGGCATGTTGCGAAAAGAGCACGATGTTCGGATGGAATGGGTCCTGACGGCTCTACAAGATCACGGAGTCACTCTGAATGGAGAGAAATGCATCTTTGTGGCGGACTCCGTAGAGTTTGTGGGGTTCCGGCTGATGGGGGGGGGGGCACTGCGACCCCTACATTCAAACGTAGATGTGGTCCTGCACTTCCTGGAACCGTCGATACCCACACAGATTTCCTTGTTTATGGCCATGGTGAATTTTTATGAACATTTTCTTCCCCACTACTCGGAGACGATTGGACCACTCCGGGCTCTGTTGAAACAGGATGCGCCATGGGAATGGACTCCAGCCTGCTTGGCAGCGGTTGCCAATCTGAAGCACCAACTCACCTCCCCTCCAGTGCTTGCCCATTTTGACCCAAAGCAGCCAACTATTGTGACCTGTGACACGTTTGGCTCTGTGGTAGAGGCGGTTATGTCCCAGGTGCAAGATGGTACAGAGTGCCCGGTGGTGTTCACATCGAGGTCCCTCTCAGCAGCCAAACAAAAGTACGCCGTGGGTGAGACAGAGGTGTTCGCCTGCGTCTGGGCATGTGAACGGTGGCATATTTATCTCTATGGGTGCCATTCTACCCTGAAGACGGATCACCGAGTGCTGACGACGCTGCTGGAGATGTCGGGTTCAGGACACAGTCCTTTAAAGATCCACAGGTGGACGGAGCAGCTTAGGGCCTACAATTTCACCACTCAGTTCACCTCTGGCAAAGATAATGTAGTGGTGGATATCCTGTCCCGTGCCACGGCCAACTCCGTACAATTGATTGACAATGATGTTGACGACCCAGCAGAGGCGGATCTGGTTAATATGCTGCACAGGGCCCTCCGGGATATGATATCCCTTCAAGAACTTTTGACAGAATCTGAACGAGACCCCATGCTGTCGCAACTGCGCTCGGTGATTAGGGAGGGTTGGCCCGCAAAGGTACAGGGCGAGTTGGTGCCCTTCCACTGAGTTAAAGATGAAATGAGTTGCTGGAATGAGGTGTGCATGGCGAGGGGGCACTGCACACTGATCTCAATGTCTCTGAGATCGTATGTCCTGGCAATGCTCCATGAGGGCCACTTGGGCATGGTCAGAGTAAAACAGCGCAGCAAGGATTCAGTTTGGTGGCCAGGTATTGATAAAGACATTGAAGCCATGGTGAAATACTGCGTTCCTTGTTTTGAGAGTGGGAAGACCGGCGGACCACCCCCTCCACCCCTGCGGCCGGTGTCATACCCGGAGGACGCTTGGAGACACACAGTTGGACATCTGTGGTGAACTGCGTGCAGCACCCCCGAACAACCGGTTCTCCGTCTAACCTGCTAGGGGCGTGAACCACATTGAGACAGCATTCTACCATCCCCAGGCCAATAGAGGCTTTGAACGTTTTAACAAGACCCTGAAAAATGGACTGATGGCCCACCTGGTGGATGGCTTCGCATTCCCGGATGCTCTCCAGAGCACACTGCTCCACTACAGGGCAACAGCCTATGCTGCGATAGGTTGGTCTCCGGCGGCTCTCATGCTGGGATGTGAATTACTGCTGCCTTTGGATCGATTGAGACCACCCACAACCCCTCCTCCAGGGAAAGTGTGCTCTCCACGGGACCGAGTCACTGCGCAACAGCATAAGATGAAGCAACCATTTGACAGGAGGCACAGGGCGAGACACCACGGATTGAGGGTGTCAGATCAGGTGTGGATCAAACATCCTAATGCGTGCACAAGCTGCAGTCGCTCTGGACGGGGCCCCTGAGGATCACAAGGCAACAGGGCCAAGACACATTCAAGCTAGTGGATGGGTCGCACTGGCACTCCAGTAGACTCAGGAAGTCACCACTGGAACAGAGAACTAGAACTACGGCAGAACGACCTACTGTGAGATGTGACTTGTTGGACTGGAGTAGTGAGGACTCACAGACATGGCCGACGGTGCCTGGTGCAGGGTCCCCGCCTAGGGGACGTCCAGCTAGGGTTTGTCAGAGGTCCAGATGCCTGGAGGACTATGTACTTCAGACAGCAATACTTAATGCGTGTTGGGACTAAAGCAGCAGAATAATCTGCTCCAACACGATGGGGCGTTCTGGCAGTCTACCCAGATGCCCGTTTGGCTGATTGTGTTTTGTTTAATCAGCGTCTGGTAAAAAAAATTTAAAAAAGAGAGAGAAAGGACACTATATTTAGTTCTTTTCCCTGTTCTGGGGGGGGGGGGGGGTTCTCTGACTTTGTGTGTGTGTGGGGGGGGGGGGGGTATGTGTGGGATTTGACTCCTGGGTCTTGCAGTAGCCTGGCCGAGGGGGTTGGGAGTATGACGTAAGACGGGCTACGGCTGGAGTACATATTGTGTGGTTCATATGAATGAAGGGAGTTAAGTGTTCAGCAGAGAGAGGCTCCCGTCTCATGTTATTCAGACATAACAAACTCCACACGGTTTCCCAATCCAACACCGATCTCCCCGCTCCTGTGTCAACCAGCAACGGCACCGTCACTCCATCCAAGTCCACCATACAGAACAAACAGCCGTTGCCACTTGGGGATACACTGCAAACAACCGTAGGAGGCGAAAAGGGGAGATCCTCTATGTGTCTTGGATCCCCTCGCTCGAACCTGTAACATGCCCTGGTGAAATGATGCAAGAATCTGCACGTGCCGCAGTGTTTCCCTCTTGCCGAACACTTTCTAGCCTTATAACGGTGCTAGATGGACCCACAACCCAAACACCTGGGCAATCCCGGGGCAGACCTCATCTTCATAGCTGGAGTGCATTCCTCTTGTTCGCTATCTTCACCGTCCGGGTTCACAGCCTGTGTTGCTGATTGTGAGTCAGAGTGGTGTAGCGCAGCTCTCTCATTGAGGTCATGTGATAATTTGTCTGCTGCTTCACATTGTTGAGCTATCTCTACAGCCATGGCTAATGTCAGTTCGCCAGAGTATGTGAGGAGTCTCGGCCATGCTGACAAGCAAAACATGTGCTACGCCAACTGGTCGCAGACCATCTCTTCCTCTAATTCACCAAACTGGCTGTCTCCGGCCAGCTGCTGCAGTTCCGCAACATAATGTTGTACTGACTCGCCGATCTGCTGGTGGCGCTGCCGAAACTGGACCCTCTAGACGATGACGTTTGCAGGCACATGAAAATATCGTGCCATTAGCTCAACCACATCGTCAAAGCTATCGCTAACACCCAAGGTAGCAAGGATACGCTGTCCTTCCATACCTAAACTGTGGACCAGAATTGCCCATGCCCGTACCTTTTTCAGTTCACCAAGGTTTAGTGCCACCAAGTAATCTTGAAATGCAGCAAACCATCTCGCCCAAGGAACCGGAGGCTCTCCCAGAGACTCTAAAAATGGATGAATTGAAGACACACCAGCATCCATAACTTTATCCTCGTTGCCAAATGTTATGTCTATAAAATGTGGAACAATGATGAGGCAGATGGTGAACTACACAGGACTTTATCATAGACTCACTGTAGACACAGAGACACTCCCGCTAGGCTGAGAGGTGGTCAAAGAGACAGCCCCTCTACCGCACAGTCCTCTTATACTCCGGGTGACATCACCACCCGTGTTACAATGCAATACAGTATGTCCTAAGAACAACACAACAGATGTGACCCAAATATTTTATTTCCTTGCATATTGCAAGTGAAGTATCACACAATTTAAAGGCAGAAAAACTAGTTCCCTGTCCTCTCTGCATCTTATAATCATGGCATTATTCTTCTTAGTGTTAAATTTGATGTTGTGATCATTGCCATATTGTGAGCAAATTCTTAGTAGTTGTTGCAACCCGGCACTATAAGGACTCATTTACTACTAGGTCATCTGCATACATAAGATGATTGATGACAGAGCCACCCACAACACAGCCTGTGTTACATCCGTTCATTTGTCTGGACAGATCATGCATATATGCATTAAACAGAATAGGGGACAAAATTCCACCTTGGCATACACCATTGCTCACATGAAAGGGAGTTGATAGAATGTTCCCCCATTTTACACACATGATCTGATTAGCATACCAGAAAACCAGAATTCTAATTAAATACTTGGGAACACCTCTCAGGAGTAATTTCATAAATAGTTTTTCGTGATTAATTCTATCGAATGCTTTGGATGCGAGAAAACTCAAGAAGACAGAGGAGTTAAGGCTTCTATACTTTGTCACTAATTCCTTTAGAGCAAATATACACATATCACTGCCATGCTTTCTTTTAAAACCAAACTGATTGTCAGTAGAGAAAACAAATATCTCCAACCATGTGAGCAAAATTCTTTCCAACACTTTAGATAGAATACTAGCTAGAGTAATTGGCCTATAATTCTCAACACTGTTTAGCTTTGCAGCTTTGTCCTTGATAACAGGGACTTTGAGGCTCCTCTGATCTGAGAAACAGCCGCACCTAGGACACAGTCCAGGGACGGATGGTTTTTTCGCACATGGGCAGTTGTTCAGAACTCCTTATACAAAGATATAGAGTGATGATAATCAAGTCATACCGCCACTGACACTTATTGCCACTAAGCTTATTGCTTGCATTTTTGAGATATTCTACTACAACAAGGTCCAGTCCACAAACCTTCCTGTCCTCAAGCATCATGATTGCATCACACACCTCCGTGGGCTGAACCACCATGCTCTCAGGGCAGTCTACACTGTCCATAGTGAATACATCACCCCTGACAAAGTTGTAGAGCTCATAATAGTGATCACGCTACATCTCAGCTATTTTCTCAGGGCCACTTATACCCCCTATGTTAGATGGTAAGGAGGATTTAAAATTATTCATGACCTTAACCTCTCTCCAAAAATCATAAGAATTCTTAATCTGCAGGCTTCTGGCAAGTGACTCAGCCCGCATTTTGTTCTCATTTCTTTTAATAAAACAAAGAGCATGTTTAAATCTTGCATTAGTTTGTTTTTTTAATTTCCAGCAATGGTCCCTGTCTGGGCCGACCTGCCTCACACCTACAAGATACACTCATTAATCTTTTGCATGGTGATGCCACAGCACCTTACATGCTTTCACTGGCTACTGAATATTGGTAATTTTACACTCAAAAACACAATAATCTGCAAATTTTGCCACAAACATCCACTGTACCATGTCTCCCCCTGGAAGCGTTTCTCTGCAACTGCACACACAGACTTCCAAATCATTATTATTACCTCCGCCAAGGGAGGAGGTAATGTTTTTGCAGGTGTTGGTTGGTTTATTGGTTTGACTGTTAGCAACATTACTCAAAAAGTTCTGAACTGATTTTGATGAAATTTTCAGGAAAGATGTGTAATGGCACGAGGAACAGATGATTAGATTTTGGTGGTGATCCGGATCATGATCTGGATCAAGAATTTTTTGAGGGGAAAATAATAATAATATTGAGCTTACCCTTTAAGATGTGTCCACGGAGTTACGTACACCTCCACGCCCATAGACAAAGTATGTGATAGTTAACATTATTCCATTTGAAGACACCAAGAAAAAGCAAGCAAACTGTGTGGTTTAAAACGGGGCTCGGAGGACTTGCACCGGCAGACAATGCCACGTTACCCACACAGTACGTAAATACACAGCACTGGACAATGTTTAATTTTTATTTTTATTACCTCCACCAAGAGAAGGAGGTAATGTTTTTGCCAGTGTTGGTTTGTCTGTTAGCAACATTAGTCCAAAAGTTATGAACTGCTTTTGATGACATTTTCAGGAAAGTTGTGTAATGGCATGGGGACCAGAGTACTGGCAGACAAGCTGAGGATGTCTTGCGAGGCACGTTATCCACACGGTATGTAAACACACAGCACTGGATAATGCTTAATTTTTATTACCTTAGCCAAGACGCGGTGGCAATGTTTTTGCCGGTGTTGTGCCAAAAAGTGATTGAGGGTGGCGCGATAACTTTTTGACACATCAGGTGCCAAAAAGTGATCACTGGCTGCAGGAACCAGGAGCGCCCACTTGTTAAAGGTGTACTGCCTGGTCTCAGTACACCTACAATGTGTCTGTAAATGTTTTGAGGTTTTATCACATCTGAAAAAAAAAAAATTACAGTGTTGACCAAAGTGTTTGCAGTTTGGACAACAATATATAGCATTTATGAGATTGCAGAATATTTATGTGCAAAAACCTAATTGTTGTTTAGAAGCTACACTGTAATTGTCCATTGTTGATGCATAGAATATATATTTATATAGTATCTACATGTACATATCCAGTCAATCTATGCATTTTTCCATGAAACCTGATGACTGCATTATTTTAATTGCTTTAAATCCTACATCAAGTTTGTTTCTGGTTCAAAATGCATCATAAGTGTTAAATATATCTTATTATACCTTACTCAGTACTCTTTACTTGTTGAACTATATATATTTTACGGCTGATATAACCCCATAACTACAATATGGCACCGGACGATCAATTTTTGGCAGCTGATCACTTTTTGCCATGACACCAACATTGCTCTGTCTGTCTGTCTCCTAGCAACATTACTCCAAAATTTATGAATGGATTTTGATGACATTTTCAGGAAAGGTGTGTAATGGCATGGGGAACAGATCATTACATTTTTGTATCACCACCTGGATCCAGGAATTTTTAGGAAAAATCAGTATCGACTTGGTTAAATTTTATTTTTCCTGGTACACCAGAATTTCTGTAATTAAGTTACCGAACACTATTTTATTTGTTATTTCAGTAAATCTTACAGAAGGAAACTTGAATTAGTATTTTTCATCAATATCAAATGCAGAAATGTTGCATTTATAAAACTGCTGTATTTCTAACAATGTCATTTGGGGGAAATGAGCTGCTTGGTGGAGGTCTGTGCTCTCCAAGTGCTTTTCTAGTTTAGAATGGTAAATCCACAATCCCATTCCCCAATCTGCAAGAGACACTCATTAATCTTTTGCATGGTGATGCCACAGTACCTGACATGGTTTCACTGACTGCTTGACCATAAAAGAGGTCAAACGTGACCTTTTTTAACCTACCTTTAAGTGCATCTGCAGCCTGCAGAGTTTAGGATCTGCAGGTCTCTCTCTACAATACAGGCATTGTGACCTGATGGGGAGATGGATGTACAGGTTACCACTGGGTGCTGGGACACCGAAACTATATTTACATTTACCTATATTCACTCTTATTTACTTTAATCTGCTCAGAGAATAGGCATTGACATCATACTGCGCTCCATTTTGGGCCGTTGTCACCATTGTCATGGTCTGGCTTCTTTGTTTACCTGTAGTCTATGGCAATTGCTAACAGGAACAGACATACGTGCAATGGAACAGAGCAAACAGAAAATTAAAATTCCTTATTCAGAGAAGCTGAATTAGGGTCCAAAGGAGTGCTACCTCTAAAAAGTTAAAGAAATAAATGGGGTCAATCTGTATGGGCACAAGAAATTGACCACGGATCTTGACCAACTGCCTCAAGTCATGCTGTCAAGATATGTTTTCCTACCTGGTTTGTGGAGTGAGCGTATAAACCCATGAACAATTTAAAAACTATAAATCATTAGAGGCTCATGTTCAATTTACTAATGGATGGGTCCAGCCACCTCAAATCTTCCGGGTGAACGACCAGCAAACCATCGTTTGCACAAAAGTAAGCAATCATTAGTGATGGCCAGATGAGGCTTTCTTGAAGGCTTGAAGCTGTTCATCAAATTGGTTCATATTGACGAAGTCGCATGTGAAAATTCATTTGCTCTACTAGGCCATCTACTGGACAGTAGTATACAACATGCAGATTTTTTCAAGGGCATTATTGGTTTAATATGTATTTTTTCCATTTCAATAAATGTACTGTCTTTTAAGAAATATCAATAATCATAAGGGAAAGAACGGAATAATAAAACTGGGGTAACTACAGTGAATATGCTTGTGTTACTTGGTGTGCTTGTGGCACTTATCCATTTTTATTAAGAAATAATAAACTTTCAACAGTCTTTGGACGAAGGTGATTTCTTTTTTTTTTTTAGATTATTTCCCAGCTTTGGATAATACTCTCTCAGAGGGCAAAGAGGATGTAGGTGTGTAAAGGAAGGCTACTGCAAGTTTGTACAGTGTAGGGTAGACACGTTTCTGTCTTTCCCAGTACATTCACTTCTGTTGTCCTTATTCTCATGCAGAGCATGATAGTGCCTCAGCATAATGATGTGTTATTGTTGTATCCAAGCTCTTTGAAACACAACAGACACTTTGCCTTGCAAATAAAAATAAATCTAAAATAAATTAAAACTGCAAGCAGTGTTGAAGGGCCCTCACGCATTCTGCGCTACTTGGGGTGTCGTGCAGCTCAAAACACTCCTGTCGTTGGGTGATAAGATCACCAATTGATGAATAAAATAACATATTGTGTAGCATTCCATTATCAGAGTTATAAACCTTTTATTGTGCAGCTACAGGGAGCCGTGGCTATGCGTCATTTTGCATTACGGGAGTCTTCAGTGTCAGCAAACTATTCACGACACAAAATCTGGTTGAATTTTGACAATGTATGCCGGAGATACAAAGCTTTATCGTTGTACTGGGGGGGTACTATACCTATAAGATAAGATAAGATAAGATAAGCCTTTATTAGTCCCACAACGGGGAAATTCCAGGATTGCAACAGCACAGGGATAGCAACACTCAGAGCAACAATCAGAAGGCAAGAAAAAAAACAAGCAAGCAAGAGCAGCTAATATACATATGTACATATTACGTGCTATGTACGTACTATGCGTGCAATAGTAATGTCAATCTGTTCTGGGTGGTACCAGTACCATATATATGAAATTTGGGTCCATTTGGACCTTGTACGTGTGAGTTATGACAACTTCCTATCCATTGGCGGTAGGGGGCACTACTGCTGCGTCTCATTGTATGTTATACAAATGTTCATCATTGGCCACCTATTTACCACTCCAAATTTTGTTGACTTCGGACAAAGTATGCCAGAGTTATTAAGCTTTTTTTTTTTTCCTAGGGGGTGCTATAGCTACATGTAATTGTTCAAAATAGAAATCTTCAGTGTTAGCTAACCATGCACCTCACAAAATTTGGTTGAATTTGAACAAAGTATGCCGGAGTTATAAGGCTTTGTTTTTTTTTCTGCTAGAGGGCACTATATGTCATTGTTCATTAAAGAAATGTTGAATGTGGGCTACCTATCCACCACACAAAATCTGGTATAATTTGGGCAATGCATGACTGTTACAAAGCTTTTTTTTTCCCTAGGGGGCACTATAACTATGTTTGTTATAGTTTTATAAATCTGTTTGGGGTCTGATGAGTATCATATATCTGAAGTTTTGCAGCATTCGGACAATCTACGTGAGTTATGACAACTTCCTGTCCATTGGCAGTAGGGGGCGCTGTCGCTATGTGTCATTCTTTATTATAGAAATTAGCAGTATTGGCTAACAATTCACCACACAAAATTTGGTTGAAATCAGTCAATGTATGCCAGAGTTAGAGTCATTGGAAGGGTGATGGCAATACCACAAATTTGGCCACGCCACTTACACCAAACCGCCGGGCATTTGGAAAAGTTTTCAACAACTATTGATGATCAAATCAAATCAAATCAAATCAAATCAAACATTATTGTCATATTGCTGTACATACAACTGTAGTGCAGGCAAGATGAAATTGTGTTTCTCTTGGCATCCATATAAATAGAAGCAGTGTAGCGGGTTGATTCAACCCCCCACAACACAGAGACAGAACACAGAGACAGTCAGCTCGCACTCCTTGGTTTTTTCCGCTGCACTACTGAGATGTAATGTGCCATTCATGTATCGTGATGCAATGTGCCACGCATGTATTGTGATGCAATGTGCCATGCATGTATTGTGATGTAATGTGCCATTCATGTATAGTGTTCATGTGTTCTGTCCTTACTGTGACCTGGAGGCTGAGATCAATATGTAGATGTGCTTTGGTGTAACCCCCACAAACAGACTGGTCAAACACAGCGCTCGGCTAGAGCAAATAACAGAACAGTGAAATGTGTATTAATGTCTACAGGCAGACTCGTTTCGTCTGGCTCACTTCTGTGATGTTAATGTTGCCTTTCATGCATTGTGCTCATGCGTCCTGTCCTCACTGTGACCTAGGGACTGAGATCAATATGTCTCTCAAATGCAAATGTCTTATGCCTGTTCTGTTATCTCTTTGATCATACCAACTGCTGGGGTATGCCCTTTTGATGTATTGTTGTGGTCGAGTATATATGCTGCAACTCTGTAACGCAAACCCTCTCTCACTCAGATTCCCACTTCTGCAACTGCTGCTGTAGGACACACAGACTCTTGTCTCCTCCTTCTCCGAGAGCCGTGGGCTCGCTCCCAGCGCGCATGCACGGCGCCGGGAGCGGAGCCCGTGACGGCGGTATGATAATTAAACTCTCCGTAAAACCTACAGCATCGCTGCTTATTATTTTTTATCTTCTGCCGCAGCAGCATGATTTAAGACACACTCACACATAGCTTCACCCCCCCACCCCTACCCCCACATCCATTCACACATCCCTGAGACATACTTGGGAAAAAACTGACTAACTATAATATACAAATAATATGCAAAATGTCCGTAGGTGCAGTAGTGTGTATGAGAGATTCCGGGTCAACTGTTCAGCATCCTGACAGCTTGTGGAGGGAAGCTGTTGATCAGTCTGGTGGTTCTGCCTCTGATGCTCCGGAATCGTTTACCAGATGGAAGAAGTTCAAAGTGTTTATGCAGAGGGTGAGAACAGTCCTTGACAATGTTCAGTGCCCTGCTCCTACAACGGTTCTGAAAAAGTTCTTGGACAGAGGGAAGGGAGACTCCAATTACCCTCTCAGCTCCCTTGACTATCCTCTGCAGGGCTTTTTTGTCTGACATACTGCAGCTGGAGTACCATGTAGCAATGCAGTACGTCAGAACACTCTCCACCACATCGCTGTAGAAGGTCCTGAGGATGCAGATGGGGAAAGAGGCCTGTTTGAGTTTCCTCAAGAAGTGCAGTCTCTGCTGATACATGGGTATAGATATATGGGTATAGATGATTGTCACCAAAAATGGTACCAATCAGACTATTTATTTGAGAGAGATTGAAGAAAACCTTAGGTGTAACCTTCATGTCACCGCCACTTCCTTCCAAAATGACCGACTTCCTGTTGGGTGTAGACCATCACTTCTATGGAGTTGTTTGCATGTCTTGACATGATAAACATCTCACCCGATTTTCATCTTTCTACGCAAAAGTAAGCATGTGCCACTCCCCACTGACTTCATATGTTAGGTGGCGCTGTAGAGTCATTTTTGTGGGGTCATTCATATTTCCTCCAAAATATTAAATTTTTTGCCAGTCTTGAGGGCCCTGCAAAAAATGGTGAGTTTTTGTGCACATTGACTACTCCAAAAATTAATCTTAATTAGAGAAGAAGAAAAAAAAAAATTAAAGCTGCGAGCAGCAGTAAACGGGCCCTCACGTCCTTGCTAGGCCGGCCTTGCCACTCGGAGCATGTAACTCCATATAGGCTCCATTCCTCCCTTCCCAACTCTCTCCCTCTCTCTCTTTGTCCATCCATCCTTCCATAATGCCATACGCCCATCCATTTGCCATCCATTTGTCCATCAATCCATTCGCCCATCCATAGCGCCATCCATCATCAGTCCGTCCATCTGTACTTCTGTACATTGCAAGATACCGCCTCGGCAGAGGTACTGTATAAGCTCGTGGATTACCTCAAAAATCTAATATGTTAATCCATAGCCTAAAGGCTACTTCAGGTGAAAATTTCATCAGGAAATTTGTTTGAATTTAAACAAGCTATGCCATTGCTATAAATGTTTTGTTTTGTTTTGTTTTGTTTTTTACCTAGGGGGCACTATAGCTACAGTATATGTGGTATAGTCATATAACTCTGTTCTGGGTGGTACTAGTACCATGTATATCAAGTTTGGGTCCATTTGGATGATTACGTGTGAGTTATGACAACCTCCTGTCCATTGGCGGTAGGGGGCGCTACTGTTGCGTCTCATTGTATATTATAGAAATGTTCACCATTGGCTGTCTATTCAAGACACTAAATTTGTTTGACTTTGGACAAAGTATGTCAGAGTTATTTCTCCTAGGGGGTGCTAGAGCTATGTGTAATTGTTTATTATAGAAAGATTCAGAGATGGTTAACCATGCACCACACAAAACTTGGTTGAACTTGGACTAAGTATTTAAGGGTTATAAGGCATTGTTTTTTTCTGCTAGGGGGCACTATAGCTGTGTCATTTTTCATTACACAAAGGTTCAATGTAGGCTAAAGATGTACCACACAAAATTTGGTTGAATTTGGACAAATTATGCCTGAGTAATAAAGCTTTGGGTTTTTTTTCCTAGGGGGCACTATAGCTATGTTTG
Source organism: Pholidichthys leucotaenia (assembly GCA_020510985.1). Lineage (NCBI taxonomy): Eukaryota > Metazoa > Chordata > Actinopteri > Cichliformes > Pholidichthyidae > Pholidichthys > Pholidichthys leucotaenia. The sequence continues at coordinate 335,515,934 of CM035841.1, forward strand.
TTATCATTACAAATTTTTTTCTGGGTCTGACTAGTATCATATATATAAAGTTTAGCAGCAATCAGACATTCTACATGTGAGCTATGGTGACTTCCTGTACATTGGCGGTAGGGGGTGCTGTCACTATGTGTCGCTCTTTATTATAGAAATTATCAGTATTGGCTACCTATTCACCATTCAAAATTTGGTTGAAATCAGTCATTGTATGCCAGAGTAAAAGCCATTGGAAGGGTGATGGCGATACTGCAAATTTGACCATGCCCCTTCCGCCAAACCATAAGGCATTTGGAAAAGTTTTCACCAGCTTTTGATGGCACATGGGTATAGATGATTGTCACCATAAATGGTACCAATCACACTATTTCAGAGATATTGAAGAAAACCTTCGGTGTAATCATCATGTCTCCAAGAGAGGGCACTATTGCTATTCATGAACACTGATGGGCAGTAAGGCGTTAGAAGTAACGTGTTACTGTAATCCGATTACTTTTTCAAGTAACGAGTAAATAAGGGATTATAATTGCAAAAGCAGTAGTTAGATTACTGTTACTTTCCCACAAGCAGGCTGCGTTACTGCGTTACTAAACCGTGATATTGTTTTGTGAGACTGTCTCGTAACAATGATGTATGAGTGGCACGACGTCAATGGTAAACAACAGACATGTGTAGTGATCAACAAGAGACAACATGGAGCGCGGGGGAGAGCGGGGCCATGCAGCGTTTAATGCTTGGAAGTACCGACATTACTTTGAGTTTGATTTGGCAAAAGGTGACAAAAACATTAGAGTCCGCTGTACACTCTGCGTGGGAAGAAAACTTTTATCTACAGCGAAAAATTCCACCTCAAATCTGAGCAAGCACCTAGCAAGCCGGCACAGGAATTTGAAACTCACTGAGAAACCCCCGGATCCACCCACTGACATGCCCGCTGCGGCTACCACATCCAATTCCACCGGGCGAACCTCCGAGGGCCCCTCTCCTGCTAAACAGGTGAAAATAGACTTAAAAACGACAGGACTTAGTGCCGCTGAACTGAAGAAGCTCGTCGCTGGCTATATAGTCGAGGAGATGTTGCCCATTTCCACTGTAGACTCTGAATCGTTCCGACACATCATAGAAAAAATACCGACCAAAAGCGGTGTCAAGCTGCCGCAGAGAAAGTCATTCTACCTCTCTAGAATGACAGCCAGCCTTCCAGATGTCATTGTAAAGGTAAGATTATTTTTTGATAATTGATTTGGGTGGATTTGTTGAATTTATTATACCATTCATGGTGGGCAGATGTTACACTTCATTTGTTTTAAGTAGTGAGTACAATTATTAAAATGATAGAATACTGTATAATAAAAGATCAGTTATTCATCCCCTGTTCAATATCAGGGATATTGATCATCATTAATCATGAATATTAATCTAACATCAACAGAAGATTGAAATAAAGAGGTCAAAACAGCCTTGACCAAAATTAAATCTCATACAGTACTGATAGCACATGAGATGGTTTAGGTCAGTAAAGCCCACAGAATAATTAAAATAGCCAATTATATAGCAAAATAAATATATTCTTAGTTATATCATATTGTATTTCACAGGCCATCAAAATTCGTTTTGATGCTGTACTGGATAGCCAAGAAGGACTTCTTGCAGCGGCCGCTTGTCCCAAGTTCAAACTTCGATGGCTGACAGATGAGCGTAGGAGAGAGCATGTGAAGGAGCTTCTGACAACAGAGTGTCGTAAAGCTGCTCCTGCAGCTGACAATGCTAATGTGTCCCAACTGGTAGCCAGCCCAGCTGAAATGGACTTTTTTGATTTTGAGAACCAGCCCACAGAAAGCTTCTCAGCAGAAAAAGAAGTAACTTGACTATTTAAGGTCTGGGTATGAGCTTGAGGTTCTGAATCAGTTCCCATACCTCAAAAAGGTGTACATGAAATACAACACTCCAACTCCATCCAGTGTACCAGTGGAACGGCTGTTCAGTTTAGGTGGCTTGGTGCTTTCCCCGAAAAGGAACAGACTGTCTGATAGGAGGTTTGAGAAGCTTCTGCTGATGCGATATAACCACTGTTTCACTCCGAAAGAAAACAAAAAAACATAGGGCCTTTCTCAGGGTAGCCATAAAATGAGACTGGACTAACAGCCTAAATGTGGCATGCAACAGCATTTTTTGTTTTGGTAAACTCATTATTACTCCTCTGCACTTTAACAACTGTTAAAAGATATAAATGTTAATAATTTGGAATACAGTCAGGAGAGGCTTTGATTTGATTTTATTGCTGTATTTTATTTATATCTATTCGAATGAAGGAGTATACACACAATAAAGATTTTTATTTTATATGCTGGAATATGCAGAAATATAAGTTAACAGACTTGCTTTATTTTATTAATATACGGTGGAATGTGCAGAAAATAGGTTTAAATGTTCAACAGTTTTCTTCAACTCAAACTGTTGCATTTAATTTAATTTTTGCTTGATGCTTGCTAGAAGTTAAAAGATTGAAACTAATAAAACAAGTTTTAAAAAACACTTTCATTTGATTCAGTTTTATATGATGGAATATGCAGAAAGAATAGAATTAGGCTGAAAGGTCTATTGCTTTATAGCGTATTCAGGTTGTGCATAATGTTTTTGAAAAGTAAAGTAAAGTAATAAAGTACCTAATTACTTTTGAAAATAAGTAATCACCAAAGTAACTGGATTACTTTCTTGGAGAGGTAATCAGTAATCAGTAACTAATTACTATTTCTAAGTAACTTGACCAACACTGCTCATGAATATTCATAGCTGTAATTGTTCGGAGGCATAACCATATACATCATACCTATCTTGGTGCCAATCCGACATTCCATTCCTGAGGTATTAAAAAAACAACATGATGCAAACTTTCTGATTTTTTTTTTTTTTTTTTTGATTTTGTATACTTTATTGATCCCCAGAGGGGAAATTGAGGGCATCCACCTGGATGGATGAAGCAGCCACGGTACGGCACTATCCCTTTACCATTCACACACACATTCACACCTAGGGCCACTTTAGAGTCTCCAATTAATCTAACTTGCATGTTTTCGGCCTGTGGGAGGAAACCGGAGAACTCCCGGAGTAAACCCACGCAGACATGGGGAGAACATGCAAACTCCACACAGATCACTGTTGGTTACATAGATAGATAGATTTGTTTATCTGACAGGCACAGTGCAATAAACATAGACAATTAATCAATGACAATCAATCTGATGTGCAGCACAGAGTGTATAGCTATTAGCTAATTTGCAACTCTTGTCCCTGGATGGGCTTTAGAAAGGAGAAACAAGTAAAAAGAAAAAAAAAAAAAAAAGGAAAGAAAAGAAAAGAAAAGGAATACACAATAACCACATACATCAATGCAAAAAACATAAATACATTATAAATACACAATTATAAATATTATAAATATTATAAATACACAAATATAACAACCTGACACACATTTGCCTATTTCAGGCCTCCCTCCCTTCGTCACTCACTATAAACAAACACATTCATTCCTTCCCTTCATTCACTCTCACCCTGCAGACAATCATTTCATACATGGGTACATTCTTGTTTATTTTTCAGCCAGTTTTTAACCTTTTTAGTGAATGTTTTAAAGTCCGTTATTATTTTAATTTCATTTGGCATTGTGTTCCAGATGTGACTGCCCTTTATAGAGAAAGCTGTTTGTCCAAATGTGGTTCTGCGGTGGAATATTTTACAGTTATTGTTAACAGAACTCCTGGTGGCTCTGCTGCTGTCCTGTCTTTGGATGAAACCAGCAAGTGGCTCAGGTGCTGATTTATGGAAACATTTGAAAGTTAATTTCAGTAAACAGAGGTCAATGAAACTCTCAAAACTCAATAGGTTGTATTTTTTTAAAATATTACAGTGATGCCACCTTATGGACTTTTTGTCCAAGATTTTTAGGGTTTGATTATATAATGAACCTATATGTCTTATTATGGAAGGGGCTGCTTGAGCCCAGACTGTCAAACAGTATAGAAAAAAACCATATAATGCATATACAGTACAGCAGGTTCGTAAGGTATGTAATATCTAATTAATTTAAAGCAGTTCAGATTTTTTTTTACTGTTTATGAAATTTTCTTTATATGAAGATTAAATTTGAATTGAGGATCTAGTACAACGCCAAGGTATTTGAATTCTGTAACTAGACTGATGTCATGATCATGTATATTAACTTTAAAACATTGCAGGTTATATTTTTTGATTGAAAAGCACATTGAAACTGTTTTCTGAAGGTTCAGCAATGGATGGTTCTGGAGGAGCCACTCTTGGACATCAACCATACTTGTAGACAGTACATCTGCAGCCTGTGCTGGAGTCTTGGCAGCTGTGTAAATAACTGTATCATCTGCATAAAGTTGGCATGTTGCAGCAGAGCAGTGTAGCGGCAAGTCATTAATAAAAATGCTGAAAAGTAAAGGACCAAGAATGGACCCTTGTGGAATACCCATACGGTTGTTTAAAAGTGAGGATTTATCCTGGTGAACTTTTACACACTGTTCTCTATTCTGGAGATAAGATGCAAACCAGTCTAATGTGTCTGGAGAGAAGTTAAAAGATACCATTTTGGATAAAAGCAAACTGTGGTTTACAGTATCAAAAGCCTTTTTGAGATCTAGAAAAACAGCTCCTACCACATTACCCCTCTCCAAGGACTGTTTGACATTTTCAATAAGGCAACAATTTGCTGTTTCTGTTGAGTATCCTGGTCTAAAACCAAATTGATGTGGATGAAGAAGTTGACTGTCTTGTAAGTAGTCTATCAGCTGTGTAGCTACAACTTTTTCAAGAACCTTAGACAGGACTGGTAAAATAGAGATTGGGCAGTAATTGCTTATATCGTCTTTACTGCCTGATTTATGATCTGGTATGACGACAGCTTTTTTCCAGCCAGATGGAAATGTACTAGACCTAATGGAGAGATTAATGAGATGAGTCAGTGGTTTGATTAATATTTTGCTGTGCGTTTTGAGAAAGGAGGTGCTCATGTTGTAGATATCATTAGTTTTTGAGTTTGACAGTGTTTTGACAATACCAGCAATTAACTCCTCATTTACCTCATCGATGTGAAAAGAATCTGTTGGAAGTATTGAATTTGTGTTGTTGAGCACATTTGGCGGCACAAAGGTTTTTGTTAAGTCTTCCACAGAGCCCACAAAATATGAATTAAATTCATTTGCCAATGTAGCCTTGTCACTGATGGTCTTGCCATTGATTCTAAGTTCCTTTACCCCCTTCTGAACATTTTTTTTATTAGTTAAGTTATTTAAATGCCTCCATAGGGAACTGTTGTTACCCTTTGCATGATCTATCAGTTTATTGTAATAAGATACTTTTGATTTACGCAGCTCTGGTACCACTTTATTTCTTAAACTTTTGTACACAAGGTGATCATTTTGCAGTTTAGAGGTTAATGATGTTTTCAATGCAGAGTCTCGCCTCTTCATAAGTTTTCTTATTTCATTATTTAACCACGGTAGGTTAATCTTCTGTTGTCTACTTAATTTGCTTTGTAAATTTTTCTATGGACTTAGTAATTGTTGCAGTTATAAAATTACAACAATCATCTACTTCATATATAGACATGAGCTGCTCCCAATTTTGATTCTCTAAGTAATGTTCAAACTCCTCATTTTTTGATTTGGGAATAATAAAATTTGATTTGTCAATATCGACTCCTCCAAAATACTGTAGTCGCTTTTTAGTGAGTTTTCTGACAGCAAGAACCATGTTATGATCTGAGAGACCAGTTACAAGATTATAGGTTCTGGTTATTCGTTCTGGTTTATTAGCGAATACCATGTCAATAAGTGTTCTCGATTGTTTGGTTATCCTGGTGGGTCCTTTGATTATTTGTTTGTAATTAAATTTAGTCATGAGGCTTTTCAGTTTCTGCTTTTCCTTATTATCAGACCAGTTGATATTGAAATCACCATAAAATATGGTTTCTCTGCTCCTCTCAAGTTGTTTAACCAGATCACTTAATTCATTATAAAAAGAAGAATTGTGTGAGGGTGGGTTGTACAATACTGCAATGTTGAAATTCATTACCGGTGAGAGGCATACATTAACAGCTAAACATTCAAGTGAAGTATTCAAATCAACCAATTGACATTTAAATTTCTCTTTGATGTAAATTAAAACACCCCCTCCCCTCCCTGGCTGCCTGTCTTTTCTAAAACACTGATAGCCCACAATATCGATCATATTGGTGTCAATGTTACTGTGTAGCCAGCTTTCTGAGAGACAAAGATAGTCCAGATTTGAGTCAGACAGCAACACCGAAATCTCATCTCTTTTGGGGATTATGCTCCGTATGTTTAGATGTCCGCCGAGGATCCCCTTTGGTTTAGCCTTTGCGTCCCAAAGAACTCGTGCATGATTAACAGTTTGGAAAAATAGATGTTGTTTTTGCTTTTGTACAGCACGGTTTTCGGATCTCGCCTCATTTGCAATTTGTTTAACTCCTCCTGTTTCCAAAAGTTTGGACATAGCGCAGCTGTTTACAGCAGGATCAGATATGTGAGTCAGTTCAGTGCAATTCGACTCACCCGACTCGCTATGAAGGGCCGTAGATAGAAACAACCAATTCGCCAGCTCAGATGTTTGTGCTAGCCCAGTGGTCTGCTGTTTAATCGTGGCAGGTCCAGGGTTAAGGTGAATATCCCCTGCCAGAAGTAGCAATGCTAACAGTACTTTAACTGTATAGCCTCTGCCATATTGTGATATTTGCTTACCCGTCATGTTTGCCTTGTTTTGGGAGCTTTTTCTCAGGGCTTTTGCAGACCAGATAGCGTACAGGGTGAAATGGCCATGTCCAAATCCATATAAATAAAACTTTTTAGCTTCACCTTTAGTTGAGTTGGCCGGAAAACCCTTCTTGTTGCAGTTACAGAGACACAAAGACAGTAATAAGAATAAGTATATAGGCAGAAAGTGTCCCATCAGACCACTCCTCACTCCGGTGGCAGCCATCTTTTTTGAAGTCATACACTCTCATAGAAACCATACATTCCCAAAGTGCCCAAGATAAGAGACTACCCCACAATAAATATTATATATAGCATGAATACCCTGAAAAAGCACATAAGGGAAAGAAGCAATACAATTCTTTCAACCAGAGTCACTTCCTGCGCTACAAGAGGAAAACCTGAGCGTCCTCAATCGAGCGTGATGCATTCACTGACTGTCCGGCCAGGAACTCCCGCTAACATCCTCCTTAGCCTGGAAGTTAAGCACCGAACTGTCTGGGCCTGTCCAAGGCCCTCTTGTACGCCTCGAGGAGGGAATGCTCCGTGCCCGAGTAGAGGTGGCAGACAGGTGACAAGTGGAGAGAAGAGGAGCGGCTCCTTGGTTTCTGTTGTCCAGGGGAAACTTATCTGCTTTATCGGCTCTCATCCAGCACTACAGCGTCGCTGCCAGCTGGTCACTCTCCCGGCGTCATTCGGTCCCTTGCGCTGCCACTGTAAATTCCCACACCGTCCTCTCTCTCCGCTGCGGCCCTCGTGGTCCTCTGTCTTTGTTCTCCCTGAGGGTGAGGGGCTCGATTGCTTCACCAGCTACTTCTGGCAATTTCTCCTTTTTTTGGCACGAGCAGGTTTATTCTCCAGCGGTAGTAACAAAAAAAGCTCAAAACGCCAGCTCTAAACTGTGTTTAACTGCGTTTTAAACAGAAACGAAACTGGGAGCCTCAACTTGTGCATCCTCACCCTACAGGAACCGGAAGTCCTCTCTCCGGTCAGGGGCTGGGATGAAAATCTTCTGCCTCCTATAGGTGGCGCTGTATATTTATATGAATATTGCTCTATAGAGCTGTTTGGAATTGGACTGATATCCATAATATTGAATTTGGTTGAAATCCGACAATGCATACCCAAGTTATTGCCATCAGAATGGTCATAGAAGGATCATGGCGAGGCATCAAGTTTTGCCACACCCCTACAACTAAACCATCAATCTTTGGGAAAAGTTTTCAATAACTTCTAATGGCACATGGGTATAGATGACTGTTACCACAAATGAGCTCAATTGGACAAAAGCCCTAGGACGAGTTTGATCAAATGCGTGAGGAGGAAATCTGGTCACTGCCACTTCCTGCCAAAATGGCCGACTTCCTGTTGGGTGTAGACCATTACTTCTATGGAGTTTTTTGCATGACTTGACATGATAAACATCTTACCCAATTTTCATCTTCCTACACGAAAGTAAGTGTGTGCTACTCCCCATTGACTTCACATGTTAGGTGGCACTGTAAAGCCATTTTTGTGGGGTCATTCATAATTCCTACAAAATATTATTTTTTTTTACCAGTCTTGAGGGCCCTGCAAAAAATGGTGAGTTTTCATGCACATTCACTCCCCCAAAAATGAGATCTTAGATAGAGAAGAAGAAAAAAATTCTAGCAACTAAAGCTGCAAGCAGCTGTAAGTGGACCCTCGCCCCTGGGCGCCCATCATACCAAGCTGGCTCAGAAAATTTCCCGTCGTCGCGGCAAGTGCTGCGTGAATCATAAAGTAAACAGTTTGGCACAGTATTTCCTGTGAGCAGTAGGTAGTGCTATAAGTTTTGTCAACCATCTTTATGTAGGAGCATGTGGGATCGGACTAATATCCATCGTGGAAAATTTGGTGAAAACGGGATAAAGTTTGTCCAAGTTACAACTTTCTGATGTTCCATGGCGAAGAGTCAACCTTCACCATGTCGCCATGGCAACACTTCCCTGTCAGTTATGTGTTGCCCACCCATATAAGACTACATATGACAGTCACCTCAACCTGTGTTCCAGATTTCATGACTCCAGGTCATTCCCAACCATCCCAACAAGATCACAGATTGAATGGCGAGGAGGGCGTGTCCATGGTAACAGCAGTAATGCCATGCTAAAGGTGATGTGCAGTTATGCTCAACCCCGTTGTCTGGTAAACCTCAGAAAATTTCACATCATTCTGGCAAGTGGCACGAGACTAATAAATAAAACAGTTTTCAGCAATTCTTCCTTTAACCACTAGGTGGTGCTATATCATTTGTCAGGTATTTTTATGTACACGTGGTTGGGGCGGGACTATTTTCCATCATGGAAACTGATACAATAATTCTGAGCATAAATTATTCTGAGTCAAAGATCAGGCAGGGTATTGGATTTAAGTATATTTATTATAACAAATAAAAGAAGAAGAGATAACCCCAATGGCCATTTTGGGGGAGAGATTACAGAGCGTGGCCTTCAGCAACACACACCAAATCTCTGAACATACATTTTCTAAGCCTGGTATTTATGGCTGCTCTTCAGGATAGATAAACAGAAAAAGAGATGTCAGAGACATCTCGGAGGCAGACAGAGTGTCTATAAATCTAATCTATATGAACTGAAAGCTTTAGCACATTCCTGGTCACAGAAACTTAGCAGGGCATGTCAAAGAGATTATCAATGTGGCTTAGGTCATCTTTTACTCTTGTACTGACCCTCAGTCTCAGCACTCGCACACATCCTCTGAAGGCCACAGTTAGATAATAATTGCTCACAGACATGAAAGAATAATATAAAGGAATATATGGACTTATTGTACATGGAAGGCACATATAAACATTCTTTCTTCATATAATAACATTTCAGCAGGTGTTCAGCAGGTGTTTTCACTCAGAGAAGACGTTGTCAGTGAAGTTCGCGTCAGAGTACTATTTTCTCCACTTTTGTTTGTTTTTATTGATTGTTTGTTTCATTGATTTCATTTTTAATTTTTTAATTTTTTATCTCTGGTTGTTGTTACTAGTCTTTGTTTGCTGTTAGCTTGGTATTGGCCTTGCCTAAAAGCCCGTTCGGACACGCGATAGCTTTTTAGCTGTTTTTAGCTAACTTTCAGCTAACTTGTTTTTAGCTATTTTAGCTGTTTTTGGCTAGCTGGCGGGCTATCCATCCATCTCAGCACCTGGAATGCCATGAATCCTTCTCCGACATGTACCCGCTGTTTATCTCTCTTCGGTAAGGTCTCTGAGTTGGAAACGAGGCTCTCCAACCTTTATAAGATTTGGAAGGCCGAAGACCACCTCGACACCATCATTCTAGGGCGATCATTGGCTCCGGCTACCGACTCACAGCTGGCAGAGACGGCTATTTACTTGGGTGAGCTCAGCGCTTCTCCATCTACCTCTACTCCTGCTCCAGCCTCTGCAGACGTCCATGACCACAGCAACAAACACTGGTTTCATCTCGGGGCTAAACCCAAAGCTTCGGTTGGTCCCTCTCATCCTCCATGCGCACCCTGGACCTTGGTTTGACCAGCTAACAACCATCGTCGATCGACCAGAGTGGGCCGCGCCTCTTTTCCCGTGTCCTTGGAAAACAGATTTGATATCCTTTCCCTGGAGGATTTTCCCCACCTGGACGCTGACCGTCCGCCTGTGGACACCCCTCGTCCTCCCTCCTCTCCTTCAGAGGCTGCTCATGTCCGCAAACCCCGGATAAAGACCACCCTGGGTGTGTCAAATTACACACCAGCTCCAGATAGAAGAGAGCACATCACCCCGCCTTCGCAATAATAACATCACATTCATTCATTCATTCATTCATCTTCTTCTGCTTAATCTTTTTCGGGTCGCGGGATGGCTGGATCCTATCCCAGCATCTTTGGGCGAGAGGCAGGGTTCACCCTGGACAGATCGCCAGTCCATCGCAGGGCCAACACAGAGAGACAGACAACCATTCACTCTCACATTCATACCTAAGGACAATTTAGAATCCCCAGTTTTGATGCCAATTAACCTAACTTGCATGTTTTTGGCAATTGGGAGGAAACCGGAGAAATCCCGGAGCAAACCCACGCAGACATGGGGAGAACAAAACTCCTCATAGATCCCTGTTGGTCGGGGGCTGGGATTGAACCCAGGATCCCCCAGCTAAGGGTGAGTTGCTGTGCTGCCGCAGTGCTGACCACTCCGCCACCGCGCTGCCCACAACAACAACATCACCCTCTACAAAATTACTCTCCTCGTCAGAATCCACCGACAAAAAACCTCAGACGATGCTGGTAATTGGTTACTCGATCATGGGGAACGTCAGAAGCAGGTAATGCATCACTCGATTTTTTCCCAGGGCTAGCGTCTCTGACATTGAGGCTCTTATCCCTGACCTGCTAAATGAATTCCCCCACGTACAAACTGTCGTTGTGCATGTGGGATGCAATAACATCCCAGATGAAGCGTCTGAGATTTTAAAAAGTGACTTCAGGAGCCTTCTGTCCACTCTTATGAACTGTGGCAGAACTGCACTCATCTCTGGGCCTTTGGCACCTCTCAGACAAGGTTGCAATCGTTTTAGCAGAACTCTCAGTCTTAATTCTTGGCTGTGTTTTACTTGTCCTATTTTTAACATTGTTTTTTTTTATTTGATTTTTTTTCTTGATTTTGTTGTTGACAATTTAACTTATTTTGGAACCGCCCATCACTTATGAGGCCTGATAGCATCCACCCAAATAGACTTGGTGCATGTGTTTTAAGAGACAATCTATTCTTTTCCATTCGGTGTTTTTTGGTACAGTGACTGGGACTTGGTGTGTTTACTCGCTCTGAAGCTTCTGGGTTTGCCAAACTGCCCTTTTTTGGTTCTGTTCCCTCTCCTTGTATCGATCCCATTAATTCAGGTGGTCTTTACCATTTGGATTAGCCTTTGATTTATAATCCTACAGAGATTGTGTCTGTTTCCCGTTGCCCTAAATTGTCATGACCCGAGCGCCAATCTCGTCCGCGCTCGGGTCATACATCATCTTTTTCTGGCTTTGACAGCAGTGTGTCCCTTCTGGCTCCCCGGGCTCTTATTGTGACAGCGCCCGGTGGAGCTTCCTGCCGTGGCTCTTCCCTTTATTAGTGTGTGTCATCCCCTGTTCCCTCACCTTTAATAATAAACACCTTTGCAAACTCACCGGTGACTGTTGGCGTCTTATGGTGGCTCGCGAGGGCCACCGTGACATAAATATTGTAACCCTGGACAAATACAACACAACTTGAAAAATACATGCATTTCTGCTGCTCCTCCTCATCCACCACCTTTCAACTTTGCCCCTGTCTCCTTCCTCAGAGAACCTTTTACTTCTCCCTCTAAAGTTAATGAAAAAGTTAATAAAAATAGAATGCATAAACATCCCAAATTGCTTAAACAAAATGTTGGTAAAATTCAAATCCAGCCTCAAGTTCCTAAAATTAATAAATTGGCCTCTGTTCCTCCCCAAAATTTAAAAATTAAATGTGGTCTATTAAGCATTAGGTCTCTAACTTCTAAGTCTCTTCTGGTTCATGATCTATTAATCGATCATCAGATCGATCTACTATCCCTCACAGAGACCTGGCTTGGGCAAGATGATTATGTTGGTCTGAATGAATCAACTCCCTCTGGGTATTTAAACTGTCATAACCCCAGAGGTTCTGGTCGTGGTGGTGGAGTAGCGGCAATTTTCTATTCTAAATTACTAGTTAATGTTAAGGAAAAATTATGGTTTAATTCCTTTGAAGGTTTGTTCCTCAGTGTGGGGCTTGTTGGCAATCTTGTCTTGAACCCAATTCTCTTTGCCATAGTTTATCGTCCTCCCTCGGCCTATTCAGAGTTTCTGTCGGAATTTGCTGAATTTTTAGCTGATTTAGTGCTGAAATCCGATAATTATTGTAGGGGACTTTAATATACATGTTGATGTAGAGAGTGACTGTCTTAATAAGGCATTCAATTCAATTTTAGACTCAATGGGGTTTTCCCAGCAAGTAAAAAATTCTACCCATCATTTCCACCATACATTGGACCTTGTTTTGACTTATGGTATAGATATCGAAAATCTGGTAGTGTCTCCTCATAATCCCGTACTGTCTGGCCATTGTCTGTTAATTTTTGATTTCATTTTCTCTGATCACTCGTTTCCTAAAGAAAAATACTACTACAGCAGATGTCTTTCTGATGACGTTGCCAAATTTTTGCAGATTGTCTCCTCTATGCCATGGGTCAACACAACAGAAACAACAGAAATAAATGATGGAGAGTCTGCTCCATTCGTGATTGATAGCATGGTTGATGCCTCTCTGCATTGGACTCTAGATTTGGTAGCCCCTTTAAAAAAGAAAACGTCTAACTAGAGATTTCTAACCCCTTGGTTTAACTCAAACTCGTGGCTTAAAACAGAAAACTCGTCAATTGGAAAGGAAATGGCGTTCAACTAATTCAGATGAATTCTACTTAGCATGGAGAAATTATTTCTTAATCTATAAAAAAAATCTCTTAGAAAAGCTAGATCAAGCTATTATTCTGCATTAATAGAAGCAAACAAGAATAACCCCAGGTTTCTCTTCAACACTATAGCCAGGCTTACAAAGAGCCAGGACTCGGTCAATCCTCGCATCCCCCCTGAGCTTTCTAGTCAGGACTTTCTGAACTTTTTCAATCTTAAAATTTTATCTATTAGAGATGAAATCAGTCAGATTCTCCCTACCGTAAACTCAAGTACATTAACTACTACATCTCCCTCAACTGATATCTGTTTAGCTAAGTTTACTCCAATCGACCACTTAGAGTTGGATAAAATAATTTCCTCATCTAAGTCTTCATCTTGCCTTTTAGACCCTATTCCTTCCGGGTTATTTAAAATTATCTTCCCAATTATTGGTAGCCGTATTCTTGTTATAATTAATTCTTCTTTAACTCTGGGTTATGTACCACTGGCTTTTAAAACTGCTGTAATTAAACCCTTACTCAAAAAACCAACGCTCGATCCAGGAGTTTTGGCCAATTATCGACCAATCTCTAATTTGCCTTTCATTTCAAAAATCTTGGAAAGAGTTGTTGCTGCGCAATTATCTGACCATTTGCAGGGAGTTGGTTTGCTTGAGGTGTTTAAATCTGGGTTCAGAGCTCATCAGAGCACTGAAACTGCCTTAGTGAAGGTCACTAATGACCTGATCGCATCTGATAATGGACTTGTCTCTGTTCTTGTTCTTTTGGAGCTCAGTGCAGCCTTTGACACTATCGATCATGCCATTCTACTTGATAGATTAGAACACTTTGTTGGACTGAGTGGAACTCTGTTACAGTGGTTTAGATCTTATTTGTCCAATAGATTTCAGTTTGTTCACATCAGTGATGAATTTTCTTCCAACTCTAAGCTCAGTCACGGAGTTCCACAGGGATCTGTGTTGGGCCCTACTCTTTTTAGTTTATATATGCTCCCGTTAGGCAATATCATCAGAAAGCACTGTATACATTTTCACTGTTACGCAGACGACACACAACTATACCTGTCAGTGAAGCCTGATGATTGTAATCAATTAGGCAAGTTAAATGCCTGTCTTAAGGACATCAAAGCTTGGATGACTTGTAATTTCCTACTACTAAACTCTGATAAGACTGAAGTCATTCTTGTTGGCCCAAAACATCTTTGAAATTCCTTTTCAAATTATGCCCTTAATTTAGATGCTGCCACTTTCACTCTGAACAGTTCTGTGAGGAACCTTGGAGTTATTTTTGATCAAGATTTGTCCTTTAATTCACATATTAAAACTGTTTCTAAGACTGCCTTCTATCATCTGTGCAATATTGCCAAGATCAGGAGCATCTTGTCTCTGAATGATTCTGAGAAACTGATGCACGCCTTTGTCAGCTCTCAGTTAGATTATTGTAATTCGTTATTATCTGGTTGTCCTAAAGTATACTTAAAAAATCTTCAGTTGATTCAAAATGCTGCTGCTAGAGTTTTAACTGGTTCTAGAAAAAGAGATCATATCTCCCCGGTTCTGTCCTCCCTTCATTAGATTCCTATAGAATTTAGAATCAAGTTTAAAATCCTTCTTCTTACTTTCAAAGCTCTTAATAATCAGGCCCCCCAATATATAAAAGATCTGATATTACCTTACCATCCTAATAGAGCATTACGCTCCCAAATGCTGGCTTACTTGTGGTGCCCAGAATCTCCAAAAGTACAGTGGGAGGCAGAGCCTTCTGCTACCAAGCTCCTTCTCTCTGGAACCAGTTACCCACTCTGGGCCCGGGAGTCAGGACCTCGGTCCTGCTGTTTTTAACAACAGGGTAAAATCCTTCCTTTTTAATATAGCTACATTTAAGGAGGGATTTTGCATCTCTTAACCCACTTTTGTTCTGTTGTTATTTGATCAACTGTGGTTGACCTCCAATAATGTACTTGGCATCTTACTGTTATGTTCTTTATGTCTGTCCTCTCCATCCTCCCCTATCCCCTCACCCCCCAGCCCAGTCACAGCAGATGACTGCCCCTCCCTGAGCCTGGTTCTGCTAGAGGTTTCTTCCTGCCAAATGGGAGTTTTTCCTCTCCACTGTTGCTTAGTGCTTGCTCATAGGGGATCATCTGATTGCTGGGTTTTTCTGAGACTGTGCGGTTTTTTCTGCGCTGTGGCACCACGAGACGGCTTCTGTTGTGATGTGGCACAGTATAAATAAAGCTGAATTGAAATTGAATTGAATTGAATAAACATCAGACATGAAATAAAAAAGGCATGGTACAAAATAAGAATAATAGTATGATGATAATAATAATAATATGGATAATATGGAATTCTTCTATCATATTCCCCCCTTGATGCTTAATAAAGAATCATAATTAAAAGAAAAATAATCAAAGTGGTAGTAAAATAAAGTGAATGAAATAAGATAAAGATATGTGTAAGAATTTAAGATAAGATAAGATAAGCCTTTATTAGTCCCACAACGTGGAAATTCCAGGATTGCAACAGCACAGGGATAGCAACACTCAGAGCAACAATCAGAAGGCAAGAAAAAAAAAAAACCAAGCAAGCAAGAGCAGCTAATATACATATGTACATATTACTATAAATATATACTGTATATACACACAGACACACAGTGTAGAGCATTGTAGCTGGATGGGATAAATATATGAGTATATAAACACACAGTACGGAGCATTGCAGCTAGATGGAATAAATATGTAAATATATAAACACAGTGCGGAGCAATGTAGCTTGATGGAATAATATGTAGATATATAAACACACAGCACGGAGCATTGCAGCTAGGTGGAAAAAATATGTAAATGTATAAACACAGTGCGGAGCAATGTAGCTAGATGGAATAATATGTAGATATATAAACACACAGTGCGGAGCATTGTAGCTAGATGGAATGAATATATAGATATATAAATATAAACATAAACATAAACACACCCAGTGCGGAGCATTGTAGCTAGATGGATAAATATGTAAATGTATAAACACACACAGTGCAGAGCATTGTTGCTAGATGGGATGAAACAGCACAACCGTCTACTTAGTTATCCTACATGGTATGATTATGTGCCCATGCATATTCTCACCCTCCGTAGCTACCGGTATTTTCCTAGTTGTATGCCGGAGGGGACCATTGTGTAAGTCTATTGCATCTTTTGCATTCAAAAAACTATTAGGTTGTTACGTCTTTTTGCTATCTCTGCGAGCAGCCCTGCTTAGGTTGTACAGTCTGACAGCTGTTGGTAGGAAGGACCTGCGAAACCTCTCGGTTTACATGTTGTTATGTGTCTTTGCAGACTAGCAGCAATCTTATGAGGTGGTTTAAAATGTGTGTAGAATATGTCATTAAAAGTGAATATGTGTAATATAATCAAAATTAATCTTAGACTGTGTCAAATAAAAATGTAGAAAATGATATGGAGATACTCAAAATAGGCTTAGATTATATTGCAACCTTCATACTCCTTAGGCTAGTATCGCCCCTCTCACCATCCTCATCATCTGCAGGAGTTGTATGAAGACATATCACTAAGTTTACAATAACCAGCCTCATCATCATATTAAGGACTCACACAGGAAAAGTCTGAAGCTATCACTATAAAAATCATTACCAAGTTCATGATGAGACTTCTCCATGAAGAGAATCACTAACTTAATCAGTTTTGGCATCATTGCCTGCAAAGCAATGAGGCTGTGTGTATCTGAAGTATTAATATGGCCATTTGCATTATTTTCATGGATAGAAGTACAACAATAACCTCCTATAACAAGGCACACACCCCTACGGCTGGCATACCCCACGGGTGGCATTCTATTCTATGTTATAATTTTACAAATAATTGTAGCCTATAATTAAGTGTTTTAATCCCAAAGGTGTTCTTACCCACTCTTACTCAAGGAAATCGTGAACAAAAGACCCTCACTCCTGTGCTTTCCATCTGAAATTGCATTCATGCCCCAAAATGGCATCATGTGGTAGAAAAGCATCTCTCTTCACCCTGCCCACCTGCCCTGCCGACATGATAAGGGTACGGTCAGTTGCCAAGACGGGGTACACAAACCTGCCCAGTTTCCTGGCCAGGTGTGAGTACGTCCAATGACTCAATGACCCCTCCCCTTTGACAATATAGATCCTTAGTATAACACTTGCTCGCTTCATTGGTCAAGCAGGGTAGCAGTACAGGGGAGAGACGCACTGTAAGCCGTTGCACACTTAGAGAGTGTTATACCACTGAAAGGGACATCACTGCTTCAGAAAAGAGGAGTTACCTAATGAAATTAACCTTGCCTTTGCAGAGTAAGGACTGTCATCATGTTTCCAATCAGTGGAGTGATAAGTGTTGTGACAGATGTGATTCAAAGTGATGTTTGCTGTGTTATTTCTGTATATAGCCTCTCTTAAGAAACAAACAGCCTGTAGTAGCTGCATTATTTTAGCAGTAGCAGATAATTTGTTCAACTGTTAGTGTTATTAAGGAGCAAACAACAATTCTCTACAGTGTATAAGCAGTGGAACATCTTAATAACAACCAACACTAAGTGTTACTACGAGGATGATGAGGATGATAAGGCAACAACACTAACTGCACTTTTCTTTCCCTTGTATTTTTTCCTCGTCATGATAAACAAACAGCCTGCTTCTCTATGCAAAAGCCATTCGCTGGACGCCAGGGAGCACCATCAGCTGACACTTGCATAGAGAAACAGTTAAACAGTCACTTGTTTTTTTGTTTGTTTGTTTTTTTTTAATGAGTATGCAATGTGTATTAAACAGTCTCTTGCTGAGGGTCTCAAGTGGGGTAAAACATTAGATGCACCCAAGTGTCACATCCTTCATTTTCCACAGCTGTTGGCATCACCAGGATAACCTCTGTGCTGTCCTTGCCAGGGAATTTTGGTCCAGTTTCCTTTGATGACCAGATCCCCTGGTTTGGCCAAAAGATGGGTGCACCTCCCACGGTTCCTTCATTAGATGGTCCCTCCTGGAAAGGGCAGTATGGATAACATCGCTGTCAGTTGTCATTCTTTGCATGTAATCAACCAGAAACCCTTCCTCATCACCTAAGTTAAATGGCTTCAATAGTGGGGTTTGCCATTCACAATTTCCCTATTTTTCTTATTTTCTTAAGAGTTTGTTTAAATGCAAGTGGCGCAGTACTTCCCATGAGCAGTAGGTGGTGCTATAACTTTTGTCAATCATTTTTACATAGGAGCGTATGGGGCGGGACTAATATCCATCGTAGAAAATTTGATGAAAATCAGACAAAGTTTGTCCAAATTACAACTTTCTGATGTTCCATGGTGAGAAGTCAACTTTCGCCATGTTGCCATGGTAACACTTCCCTGTCAGTTATGTGTTGCCCACCCGTATAGAACTACATATGACAGTCACCTCAACCTATGTTCCAGATTTCATGACTCCAGGTCATTCCCAACAAGATCACGGATTGAATGGTGAGGAAAGCGTGTCCATGGTAACAGCAGTGATGCCATGCTAAAGGTGATGTGCAGTTATGATCAACCATGCTGTCTGATAAACCTCAGAAAATTTTTTGTCACTCTGACAAGCGACACGTGACTAATAAATAAAGCAGTTTTCAGCAATTCTTCCTTTAACCACTACGTGGCCCTATATCTTTTGTCAGGTATTTTTATGCAGAAATGTTCGGGGCGGGACTATTTTTTATCATGGAAACTTTGGTGGACATCAGACAAGTTTTGCTTGAGTTACAGCTATTTGATGTTGTAAGGGGAGGTGTCACGCCGCGCCCTTCATCAGCGGCGCCACCTGCTCACGCACCTGACAATCATCAGCGGCGAGGGATAAAGGCCGTCTCGCCCGGAGGCTCGGCCTGAAGCCGTCAGACTTCGTCCCTCACCGTTGTGAGCATACTTCTCTTCAGCATCACCATTTTGGTAAGAAGATCGCTTACCTCTCTTCTTCAGTCTTCTCCCCTGTGCACAGGTGGATTCCCCAGCGGCGGACATCTCCACTCCATCGCCCAATCCTCGCTGCTGTACGGAGCTCTCCAGGTGGCTGTCTTCCGGGCTTCGCCCCCTTGTTGTGCCAGCTATCCTGACCAACCAAGTAAGTCCTTCTCTCGCCATAAATCCCTCCTGTGTTGGTGTATGCCCGTCACCCTCTCCCTGTGCTCTCTCCATAGGGTTGCTCGGCTGTACGGTCACCTGCCTCTGTGCCTGGAGCAGACACCATCACCAATACATTTACATCCCGCAGACACGCACTCATTCACTCCTGCTGTTAATAAACTCTTTGAACTACTCTAAGCCTGTGTGTGTGCGTCTCCTGAGCCATGCATTATGTCAGTACGGCTTCAGCAGAGCGGCTCGGCGGACGGCGGGCTCGCACACCGGTTTACCACTCTCGAGGCTAGAGTGGATCAAATTGCTTATCAACAGCAGGTTATCCTAAATCAATTATTAAACTTAACTAACCGGTTGGGCCGCTTAGGTCCTCAACAGCCGTTCCCCCCGGCTCGTCAGGGTGGCGCGGCTCCTGCCGTTCCAGCGGCCGTCCAGCCGGCTCCAGTGGCACCGGTTCGGCTCACACCGATTCCGACCCCCGCCCGCTTTAGCGGTAAGCTCGGCGGAGCGCGGGGGTTCATTATGCAGTGTGAGTCCGTGTTCCACCGTGTGCCCGGAGATTTTCCCTCGGATCACAGTCGGATTGGTTACATAGGGAATCTTCTGGAGGGGCGTGCGTTAACTTGGACCTACGCCGTAATGGCGAGGCCCAGTTATGCCACCCTCACCTATGACCAGTTCGTGAGGCGCTTTCTGGAGGTCTTTGACCATTCTCAAACCGAGACGGTCCAGGTCGATCGGCTTCTCGCTCTCCAGCAGGGAGGCCGGTCGGCAGCGGACTACTCGGTCGACTTCCGGGTAGCGGCGGAGGAATTGGGCTGGGAGGAACGCTCCCTCTGTGGCCTGTTCCTCCGCAGCCTCAATAATGATCTGAGGGATGAACTGGCTGGACGGGATATCCCTGGGACGCTAGCGGAGCTGACATCCTTAGCGATAAGTTTGGATAACAGGCTGCGCGAGCGCTCCTCGGGGCGGAAGTCTTCTTCTTCTCGCCCTCGTGGAGTCTCGCCGCACCTGTTCCAAGCTCGCCCCCTGGCGGCGCCGCCAGCATCGTGCCCCGAGGAGTCGGAGCCGATGGTGACGGGCTGGACCAAGCTTTCCCCCGCGGAGAAACAACGCCACCGTGAGTTGGGCCTCTGCATGTATTGCGGAGGTGACCAACACACTGTGGAGCGTTGCCCGCGGAAAGCCAGTCGGCGGGGTCCGCGAATCGCTGTAGGGAGCCTTGCGGATCCCAACCGGTTAGACACTCTCTCCCAATTAAAGCTGCCCATCCGTTTCTGCCACAATCCCACTGGGCACCTCACCCACGCACTGGTGGATTCGGGCGCAGAGGGCAGCTTCATTTCACAAGGCCTGGCAACCCGATTGGGCATCCGCTGTCAGGCATTAAAACACCCCATCTCCCTGGTCCATCTCTCCCGTGCCTCCCTTGGGAGAGTTTCTCACCAGACCATGCCTGTCCCAGTCATCATCTCAGGGAACCACCGGGAGGAGATGGTATTTTACGTCCTGCCCAACTCTGTGTCGCCCGTCATCCTGGGGTACCCCTGGCTACGCCTCCACAACCCTGTCCTGGACTGGAGGTCAGCTGGGGTGTCGGCATGGAGTACCTTCTGCATGGGCACCTGCCTTCAGTCCGCTGCCTGCTCCCCGTCCGCGGCTCCTCCTGTGGCGGATACAGCACCTCCGGACCTGTCGCTGGTGCCTCCGGAATTTCACGACCTGGGTATGGTATTCAGTAAATCGAAAGCTATGTCTCTTCCCCCGCATCGACCATATGACTGTGCCATCAATCTCCGCCAGGGGGCTCCCCTGCCATCTGGTCGGCTCTACAGCCTGTCAGCGCCGGAGAGGGAGACAATGAATACGTACCTAAAGGAATCACTGAGCGCTGGGATTATTCGCCCATCGTCGTCACCCGTGGGGGCAGGGTTTTTCTTTGTCGGGAAAAAGGACGGTTCCCTCCGTCCCTGCATAGACTACCGAGCACTTAATGACATCACTGAGAGGGACCGTTACACCCTGCCCCTCATGGACACTGCCTTCCACTCCCTCCAGGGGGCGACCTGGTTTACCAAGCTGGATCTACGCAGCGCTTACCACCTCGTCCGGATCCGGGAGGGAGATGAATGGAAAACAGCCTTCCGTACCCCGAACGGCCACTTTGAGTATCTCGTCATGCCGTTCGGGTTGACCAACGCTCCTGCCGTCTTTCAGCGCCTCATTAATGACGTCCTCCGGGATTTCATCGGCCTTTTCGTGTTCGCCTACCTGGACGACATTCTGATCTTCTCCAGGTCCAGAGACGAGCACCAGGTCCATGTGAGGCGGGTCCTCCAAAGACTGCTGGAGAATCGTCTGTACGTGAAGGCTGAGAAATGCGAGTTCTACGCTAGGACCACATCCTTCCTGGGATTCATCATCGCCCAAGACCAGGTGCTCCCAGACCCAGAGAAGGTGAAGGCGGTGGTGGAGTGGCCTACTCCCGCATCCCGGAAGCAGGTGCAACAGTTTGTTGGCTTTGCCAATTTTTACCGCCGCTTTGTCCCGAATTTCAGCTGGATCGTCGGACCGCTGACCTGCCTCACGTCCCCGAAGGTCCCGTTCCGGTGGACTGAAGAGGTCGATGCTGCCTTTAAGGCGCTGAAGGCGGAGTTCTCCTCCTCCCGGGTCCTTCGCCAGGTCGACCCCGTGCTGCAGTGCATTGTGGAGGTGGACGCATCGGACACGGGAGTGGGAGCAGTGTTATCCCAACGATCACCGGACGATGGCGCCAAGCGACCGTGCGCCTTCTTCTCCCGGCGCCTGTCCCCGGCGGAGAGGAACTACGATGTGGGGGACAGGGAGCTCCTGGCCATTAAACTCGCCTTACAGGAGTGGCGCCACTGGCTAGAGGGGGCGGACCTGCCGTTTGTGGTCCTGACGGACCACAAGAACTTAGAATACTTACGATCTGCCAAGCGCCTGAATGCCCGCCAGGCGCGCTGGTCTTTGTTCTTCACCAGGTTCCGCTTCTCAATCACCTTCAGGCCGGGCTCCAAAAACGGCCTGCCTGACGCCCTCTCTAGGCAGTTCACCCCCGTGGAGGCTGAGGAGACGCCCCACACTATCCTGCCCAGGTCGTGCGTCGTGGGAGCCATCTCTTGGGACATTGAAGACAAGATCCGGAAGGCGCAGGAGGTGGAACCTGATCCTGGCGGCGGACCGGAGGGAAGACTGTTCGTCCCATCTGCGGTCCGAGGAGAGGTCATCCACTGGCTCCACACCTCCCGGCTCACCTGTCATCCCGGCACCTCTCGGATGATCAGCCTCCTCCAACGGTCCTTTTGGTGGCCAGGCCTGCGGAGGGATGCAGCCCGCTACGCCCGGGCTTGCCCAATCTGTGCCACCAGCAAGTCGGGAAATGCCCCCCCAGCGGGTCTGCTCCAGCCTCTGCCCGTCCCCGGCAGGCCCTGGTCGCACATCGCACTGGATTTCGTCACCGGACTCCCCGTTTCCAACTCCTTTGACACCGTCCTGACCATCGTGGACCGTTTCTCCAAGGCGGCACACTTCGTCCCCCTGCGAGGTCTCCCTACCGCCCTGGAGACGGCGGGCCTCCTCGTCCAACACGTGGTCAGGCTGCACGGGATTCCGGTGGACGTGGTCTCGGACCGGGGCCCCCAATTTTCATCCGAGGTTTGGAGATCTTTTTGTAACGCCATCGGAGCCAAGGTGAGCCTCTCCTCCGGCCATCACCCCCAGTCTAACGGGCAGTGTGAAAGGACCAATCAGGAGCTGGAGGCTGCGCTCCGCTGTGTTACCAGATCCAAGCCGACGTCCTGGAGCAACCATCTCGCCTGGGTGGAGTATGCCCACAACACCGCCCGCTCTTCTGCAACGGGGATGTCCCCCTTCAAGGCGTCCCTGGGTTACGACCCCCCGCTGTTTCCAGCGCAGGAGAGCGAGGTAGCTGTCCCCTCTGTTAGGGCGCACCTTAGGCAGTTCCGCTCCACCTGGGCTGCCGCGCGTCATGCGCTTTTACGCACAGCGGAGCGCAACAGGACCGTGGTGGACCGGCACAGGCGACCGGCACAGGCGACCTGCCCCGGCGTACAGAGTTGGGCAACTCGTGTATGTGTCTACCCAGGACGTCACATTAAAAGGCGAGAGGAGGAAGCTGGCACAGCGATTCATGGGTCCCTTTCCCATCACCCGGATCATCAACCCGGTGGCTGTGCGCGTGGCTATTCCCCCCCTCCCTCCGCATCCATCCCACTTTCCATGTGTCGAAGGTGAAACTGGCAGTCACTGACCCCCTTTGCCCTCCTCCTGCAGCGCAACCCGCGCCCCGGATGATTGGTGGCCATCCGGCCTGGTCCGTCTCCTCCATCCTGGACTCCCGGCGCCGAGGTCGTGGGTTGCAATACTTGGTGGACTGGGAGGGCTATGGGCCCGAGCATCGACAATGGGTGCCCCCGTCGTTTGTGTTGGACCCATCGCTCATCGCGGACTTCCACCGAGCGCACCCGGATAGGCCATCGCCAGGAGGCGCTGCTAGAGGGGGGAGTACTGTCACGCCGCGCCATTCATCAGCGGCGCCACCTGCTCACGCACCTGACAATCATCAGCGGCGAGGGATAAAGGCCGTCTCGCCCGGAGGCTCGGCCTGAAGCCGTCAGACTTCGTCCCTCACCGTTGTGAGCATACTTCTCTTCAGCATCACCATTTTGGTAAGAAGATCGCTTACCTCTCTTCTTCAGTCTTCTCCCCTGTGCACAGGTGGATTCCCCAGCGGCGGACATCTCCACTCCATCGCCCAATCCTCGCTGCTGTACGGAGCTCTCCAGGTGGCTGTCTTCCGGGCTTCGCCCCCTTGTTGTGCCAGCTATCCTGACCAACCAAGTAAGTCCTTCTCTCGCCATAAATCCCTCCTGTGTTGGTGTATGCCCGTCACCCTCTCCCTGTGCTCTCTCCATAGGGTTGCTCGGCTGTACGGTCACCTGCCTCTGTGCCTGGAGCAGACACCATCACCAACACATTTACATCCCGCAGACACGCACTCATTCACTCCTGCTGTTAATAAACTCTTTGAACTACTCTAAGCCTGTGTGTGTGCGTCTCCTGAGCCGTGCATTATGTCAGGAGGAGTCAAACTTCGCCATGGTGTCGTGGCCACACCTTTTGAAATTGCGACTTACCTTTGATAACTTTTAATGGCTAATGCCTATAGATGCCGCCATGTGAAATTGAGTTCAGTGGGAGCAGGCCCCCAGGAGGAGTTCATTCAAATGCGAGTGGCGCAGTACTTCCCGTGAGCAGTAGGTGGTGCTATAAGTTTTGTCAACCATTTTTACATAGGAGCGTGTGGGGTCAGACGAATATCCGCCATAGAAAATTTGGTGAAAATCGGATGAAGTTTGTCCAAGTTGCAACTTTTTGAGGTTCCATGGCGAGGAGTCATCCTTCGCCATGTCGCCATGGTAACACTTACCTATCAGTTATGTGTTGCTGACCCATAAAGGACTACATAGGACAGTCACCTCTACCTATGCTCCAAATTTCATGACTCCAGGACGTTCCCAACCCTCCCCACAAGATCACAGATTGAATGGCGAGGAGGGCGTATCCATGGTAACAACTGTGACATCATGCTAAAGTTGATGTGCAGTTATGGTCTTCCCTGTGGTCTGATTAATCTCAGAAAATTTCACGTCATTCTGGCAAGTGGTGCATGAGTAATAAATAAAACAGTTTTCAGCAATTATTCTTTTAACCACTAGGTGACGATGTAGATTTCTATGAATATTCTTTTATAGAACTGTTTGGAATTGGACTGATATCCATAATATTGAATTTGGTTGAAATCCAACAATGCATACCAGAGTTGTTGCCATCAGAATGGTCATAAAATGATCATGGCGAGGCATCAAACTTTGCCACGCCCATACGGCCAAACCGTCAAACTTTTGGTAAAGTTTTCAATAAATTTTAATGGCACATGGGTATAGATGATTGTCACCATAAATTAGCTCAATCGGACAAAAACCCTAGGACGAGTTTGATCAAAAGCACATCAATTGCCCAAGGTGAAAATCAGGTCACTGCCACTTTGTGCCAAAATGGCTGACTTCCTGTTGGGTATAGACCATCACTTCTATGGAGTTTTTTGCATGTCTTGACATGATAAACATCTCACCCAATTTTCATCTTTCTACGCGAAAGTAAGCGTGTGCCACTCCCCATTGACTTCACATGTTTGGTGGTGCTGTAGAGCCATTTTTGTGGGGTCATTCATATTTCCTCCAAAACATTCAATTTTTCGCCAGTCTTGAGGTGCCTGCAAAAAATGGTGAGTTTTCATGCACGTTCACTACCCCAAAAATGAGATCTTAGATGGAGAAGAAGAAAAAAAAATTAAAGCTGCGAGCAGTTGTAAGCGGGTTCTCGCCCCCATGCACCCATGGAACCTGGCACCCGTCGGACCCAGCCGGCACGAAAATTTCCCGTCATCACGGCATGTGCTGCATGAATAATAAAGAAAACTGTTTGGTGCAGTACTTCCTGTAAGCAGTAAGTGGTGCTATAAGTTTTGTCAACCATTTTTATGTAGGAGTGTGCAGGGTCAGACTAAAATCCATTGTAGAAAATTTGGTGAAAATCGTATGAAATTTGTCCAAGTTGCAACTTTTTGAGGTTCCATGGCGAGGAGTCAACCTTCGCCATGTCATCATGGTAACACTTCCCGATCAGTTATGTGTTGCTGACCCATATAGGACTACATAGGACAGTCACCTCTACCTATGCTCCAAATTTCATGACTCCAGGACCTTCCAAACCCTCCCCACAAGATCACAGATTGAATGGCGAGGAGGGCGTGTCCATGGTAACAAATGTGACATCATGCTAAAGTTGATGTGCAGTTATGGTTTTCCCGGTGGTCTGATTAATCTCAGAAAATTTCACGTCATTCTGGCAAGTGGTGCGTGAGTAATAAATAAAACAGTTTTCAGCAATTCTTCCTTTAACCAGTAGGCGGCACTGTAGATTTATATGAATATTGTTCTATAGAACTGTTTGGAACTGGACTGATATCCATAATATTGAATTTGGTTGAAATCCGACAATGCATACCAGAGTTATTGCAGTCAGAATGGTCATAGAATGATAATGGCAAGACATCAAACTTTGCCACGCCCCAACGGCCAAACCGTCGAGTTGTAAGAAAAGTTTTCAATAACTTTTAATGGCACATGGGTATTGATGATTGTCACCACAAATGAGCTCAATTGGACAAAAACCCTCGGACGAGTTTGATCAAATACAAATCAATTGTGTGAAGTGGAAATCAGGTCACTGCCACTTCATGCCAAAATGGCCGACTTCCTGTTGGGTGTAGACCATCACTTCTATGGAGTTTTTTGCATGTCTCGACGTGATAAACATGTCACCCGATTTTCATCTTTCTACGCGAAAGTAAGCATATGCTACTTCCCATTGACTACACACGTTAGGTGGCACTGTAAAGCCATTTTTGTAGGGTCATTCATATTTCCTCCAAAATAGTCAATTTTTCGGCAGTCTTGAGGTCCCTGCAAAAAATGGTGAGTTTTCATGCACGTTCACAACCCCAAAAATGAGCTCTTAGATGGAGAAGAAGAAAAAAAATTCTAACAATTAAAGCTGCAAGCAGCTGTAAGCGGACCCTTGCCCCCCGCGCAACCGCAGACCCCTGTGCCCATCATACCTAGCTGGCTCAGAAAATTTCCCATCGTTGCGGCAAGCACTGCGTGAATCATAAAGTAAACAGTTTGGCGCAGTACTTCCTGTGAGCAGTAGGTGATGCTATAACTTTTGTCAATCATTTTTATGTAGCAGCCTGTGGGGCGTGACTCATATCCATCATAGAAAATTTGATGAAAATCAGACAAAGTTTGTCCCAAGTTCCAACTTTCTGATGTTCCATGGTGAGGAGTCAACCTTCGCCATGTTGCCATGGTAACACTTTCCTGTTAGTAATGTGTTGCCCACCCACATAGGACATATGACAGTCACCTCAACCTATGTTCCAGATTTCATGACTCCAGGTCATTCCCAACAAGATCACAGATTGAATGGCGAGGAGGGCATGTCCATGGTAACAGCAGTGATGCCATGCTAAAGGTGATGTGCAGTTATGATCAACCACGTTGTCTGATAAACCTCAGAAAATTTTTCTTCGCTCTGGCAAGTGGCATGTGACTAATAAATAAAGCAGTTTTCAGCAATTCTTCCTTTAACCACTAGGTGGCCCTATATCTTTTGTCAGGTATTTTTATGCAGACGCGTTCGGGGCAGGACTATTTTCTATCATGGAAACTTTGGTGAACATCAGACAAGTTTTGCTTGAGTTACAGCTGTTTGATGTTGTCAGCGGAGGACACAAACTTTGCCATGGCATCATGGCCACACCGTTTGAGACTGCGACTGACATTTGACAACTTTTTATGGCCAATGCCTATAGATGTCGCCATGTGAAAATGAGTTCAATGGGAGCAAGCCCCCAGGAGGAGTTCGTTCAAATGCGCGTGGCGCAGTATTTCCCATGAGCATAATCCAACCCTGGTTTGCTCTCCACCCCCACACACTCCATGGGTGCCCCCACCTGATACTGCTGTAACGGGGTGTGGGAGCGCTGAGTCAGTCCTTTCTGAGCAGTACAGGTGTCACAGCGGTGGACATGGAGCTCCACGGCCTGATGACACCTTGGTCAGTAGAACTGGGCCCGAAGACGCTGCAGAGTCTTCGTCACCCTGAAGTAGCCTGCCTCCACCGACCCATGGACCAACCAAAGCACCTTTGGGCGGAGCCGTTGAGGAACCAGCAGCTGCCAGATGTGATGCTCCCTAGCTGGAGATTGCCACCACCGGTAGACGACACCCTCATGAGAGCAGAGGTTGGACCACTGAGAATGCAGGGCCTTGGTCTCTGGGTCCAGCACGGACACAGCCTCCCAGACAAGCTGCTGGTCCATGTCCAGCCACTCCCGGATCTGAGAGATGACAGGGTCTCTATCCTGCTCAACTCGAAGCTGCTGCATGTTGAAGGTCTCTGTGCCATTATCGCTGGGGAGAGCTAGCTGATGATCTGAGGATGAGCTGTGAAATGTTGTGTTATCCCCGGCCGCAGCGGTCTGGAGAGCAGCTGCCCATGAGATTGCTGGGTCACGATCCTCGGCCTGCTGGCAGTCCTCCACAGCACAGCTCCAAGGGGGCTGGTGCAGGGCAGTGGCATGCAATGTGGCCTGACTTCCCGCAGCGGAAGCATCCCTCCTTGCATCGCCGTCACACTCTCACCGGTTGTGCAGCTGTGACCTGGCACAGCTCCTCCTTGTCCTCGCTCTCAGCTGCGGCCTGGAAAACTCTCTGCCTCAGTGATGAAATGTCAGCTGCTGGCTCCAGCATAAGCTCTACACGCTCCGCCTCTTCCACGGCCATCTCCCAGCTGCTTGCGGTGTGAATCCGGACGCGTTCTCGGAGCTGGGCCGGGTGGAGCCTTTGGATGAAACTCCGGAGGCTGAGCTTCTTCACCACCTCTGGCTCAAAGTCCGCTGTGTCAACAGCCGGATATCTGCTGCATAGGCCCCCAGACTTTCTTGATCTCGTTGGTGGCGGCTGGCTAGCTGTTCCCGGATGTGGTCAGCATGGATCAGCCTCCCGAATTGCTTCCGAAGTGCTCCCTGTAGCACTGGCCAGCAGTGACATTCCTCAGGTCGGAGATCGGACAGTGGGCAGAGAGCTCCACCCTCCAGAGCCAGTGCGACCTGCACAGTTGTCTCTTCAGGTGTTCAGCCGCTGAACTTGGCGGCCAGTTCAACCTGGATGAAATAGTCGTCGAGCAAGGTTTTGCCACCAAAGCGGGGAAGTTTGACCCGTCGGCAGGTCGGCAGTGCTGGGGTTGGGGCAGTCACCTCCGTGCTGATCACTTCCCTCAGCTGCAGTGGGATTGCTGGCTTGTAGTTCCCCTGCTGGTGCTTCACTGCCTTTGGCTGCAGTGGGATCACTGGCTTGTAGTTTCCCTGCTGGGGCTTCTGGTTGTGCCTTGAAAAAGGCAGAACACATGACGCACTTGCTCCATCTGGTCCATTTCCCCATTATTTGCAGCGAGCAGCTCTGGCAACTGGCGTGTATGCTTTGTCGTCAGCTACCATCTGAGTGATGAGCTGTTCGAGTCATTGAACCCCTGCCTCGATTCTTGCTTCTATCGCTCAACATGTCACTTCTGACACCAGTGAGACATTTTACAGGTTCACACAATGATGAGAGAGGATTTGGAACATAATAGGCATTTATTTCATCACTGTCGATGCCAAATCACGCAGAACAGAGGGGAGGTCATCCACACACACACTCACTTCACTCAGGGTGACACAGACACAATCTCTCACACGCAGGGAAGACAACACTACCACAATCAGACTGATAACACCATTATAACCCTACAACAATAACACACAGAACACAAGAATTATAACCGTCTGTGAATCCCCTGCGGCACAAAGCTTGCCGGGAGAATTCCCTACCCCTTATCACAGCCCGGACATTACAATTTTAACAAAATACAGCAAACTGGGATAGAATACTGTCACACTTTGAACTTGTCTCCTCCCATCATCTCTGGTAGAACACCTGGTGGCATGAGCACGTTAATCAGGTGATGATGAGAATTGCGCCATCAGTCTTGAGATCAGGTTGAAGACCTAATTGCATTAGGTTAAGTTTGGAATGTACAGTAGCTGGCTATGGGTTATTATTTGGATGTTGAGAGAAGCCATTGCTAATAGGAATGCTACATAAGTAATTTAATTCTTACTTACAAATGTCTTTGTGCTTTTTTGGATTTGTCTGTTGTTTGTGACAGTGTTACATTTGCCACTAAGCTATCGCTAGTAGCATTAGCTTGCTAGCTCTTGTTTTTTGTTTACTATTTAAACGCATGTGTTGCAGTAAAATGAACAATTTTGTTTGATTCTCTAATCTACTGAAAACAGCCCACCCAAATTCCAAGTCAAAATATCAGCTGTTTTTTTGTTTTTTGTTTTTTTTACAGAAAATGACAACTGGCCAAAACAACAAAAGGATGTTGCTTTTTGATTAAATAATGCAAAGAAAACAAATTAATGTTCATTCTTAAACACTAACTTTGGAAGAACTCAAATCTGTATTTGTGAAATAACTCTGATTATTATTCACAGCGTTCACGTCTTACCATGCTTAGACGATCACCTGATCAGTACCTCCTTAAGTAGATTGAGGTGTCCTTGTGTTGGAATTCAACAGATACTCAAATTGAATGGCTTCCATACATGTAGAGATGCTAATTTAGGAAAGATGTTGTCATGGTTTCTTAATTTTTTCCTGAGCTGTAGTATGATTTAAATGGATAGAAAACAATAAGGCATGTAGGGAGCGTGAAATAAAGAGACTGAAATATTTCTCAATTCAGGTTTAATGCAGATTTCACACAAGAGAGTGAGCTGCATAAAAACCCCCACATTTATACATGTCACATCAGAGGCAGAATCACACAATGTCGTCAAATCCCCCATTGACAATAATTCTCCCCCCGAGTCCTTTCGTCGTCCATCTGATCCCAGGAGGTCAGGAAGTCCCTTCAGAGTCTTATCACGGCACCTCCGTCCTCCTGCCATCATCCACAGGCGGTCCAGACGTATTGTTCCATCCCAGACGTGAGGTCAATCAACACATGCAGTACTAAGCATCTCACCTTGTGCTTATACATATGTAGTCAAAACATGTGAGCCACATAACCCCCCCCCACCCAAACGTCGAAGAATGGACAATACAGCATAGTTGAGATGAGATGAGATGAGATTCAACTTTATTGTCATTACACATGTATATACAAGGTAACGAAACGTGACTTGGCATTTGGGCACGCTCTGCAGAGCGCATCCAAGGCCGGGGCAGCCGCTAGGCGCCAGTCACACAACATGATAAAATCAACAGCAAGTCTACACAATATGATAACATCACACATCAGTCCGTACACCGTCTGGGTTTCAAACGTCTTCCAAACTTGCTGTAAGCAGGCTTCGCAGCCCTTGTGGCGCCGTCCTGCAGTGAATCTGCTAACTGAGGAAAAGAATGGTTATTTGATCCCTGCGGGGGCTCCAGGACATGCTCCCTGGGGGGCCTGCCACGTCGAGGGGCCCTCGCCACCCGTACAGCCTCGTCGTTCATCACAAAAGCAAGCTTTAGTCTGCCAATACTAACTGTTTCCTTTCTGTCCCCCAAATCTAGCACAAAATGTTTATCACCTGTTTCCAGCACCCTAAATGGACCATCGTATGGCGGGCGCAGGCTTGGTCGCAGAACTTCGTGCCTGACAAAAACAAACTCGGCATTTTTTAAAGCTTTGGGAACAAAAACACGCGGAAAAGTGTGATGAACAGGGCCCGGGAGCATGTCTGCTCCCGTGCCGATCAGTGGCCCCAGAGCCGGGGGTCGCCCCGGCGCTGGATGCTCCGGTAGGAACTCACTGGGCAGCCTGAGGGGCTGCGCGAAAACCAACTCCGCTGGGGAGGCATTCAAGTCCTCCTTGGGCGCAGACCGCAACCCCAATAAAACCCATGGTAGTTTGTTTACCCAATCTGCAGCCGTAAGCGACACTCTGAGGGCTGCCTTCAAAGACCTATGAAAATGCTCGCATAAACCATTAGCCTAGGGGTGGTAAGCGGTAGTGCGGTGAATTGTCGCCCCTAAGCTGCTGGCCATCGCTGACCAAAGCTCAGACACAAATTGAGGTCCTCTGTCGGACGTAATATCCGACGGAACCCTGAAACGCGCTACCCAGGCCGTCAAAAATGCGCGGGCCACCTCTGCAGCCATGGTCAATGCCAGTGGGACCACTTCCGGCCAGCATGTGGTTTGGTCCACCATTGTCAAAAGATGTGTGAACCCCTGCGACAACAGTAGGGGGCCCACGAGGTCGACATGCACATGGTCAAATCTCTTGGCCGGGATGTGGAACAGTTCTAAGGGGGCTTTTGTGTGCTTGTGAATTTTGGCCTGCTGGCAAGCCATGCAGGTTCTTGCCCACTCTTTCACGTGCTTGCGCAGGCTCGGCCAAACAAATTTCTCCGCTACCATTTTCACAGAAGCGCGCACCCCCGGGTGTGCCAGGGAGTGAACCGAGTCAAAAACGCGGCGGCGCCACACGGCCGGTACCACCGGGCACGGCCGCCTGGTAGATACATAGATTAGGGGGTGCATACCGGTTTGCAAAACCCTGCTCTCCAGCCTTAACCCTGTTGGTCCAGACTGGAGCGCGCACACGTCCTCATCTCTACTCTGCTCCACTGCCATGGTTGCATAATCTATCCCCACGTGAACTGGGGCCGCGTGCGCTTCTGCGCTGCTATTTTGCCCTGCGGCTGCGGTAATATAATCTACCCCCGCGCGGACTGGTGCTGTTACCGCCCGGGAGAGGCAGTCTGCCACTACATTGAGTTTACCCGCTACGTGCTGAATATCAGTAGTAAATTCCGAAATTGCAGCCAGCTGCCTCTGCTGCCGGCCCGACCAAGGTTCCGAAATTTTGGCCATCGCAAAAGTGAGCGGCTTGTGGTCGACAAACGCGGTGAAACGCCGACCTTCCAGCCAGAACTGGAAATGGCGAATGACTAAGTGGAGCGCTAACAGCTCCCTGTCAAACGCGCTGTATTTCCGCTCAGCTTCGCGCAAGGATCTGCTGAAAAAGGCCAGCGGCTGCCAAACCCCTGCAACATGCTGTTCCACAACCGCTCCTATGGCCAAATCTGATGCGTCAGTGGTGAGTGCTATGCGGGCCGTTGGGTCTGGGTGAGCTAACAGTGCAGCGTCTGCAAGGGCTTTTTTTACCTCCGCGAACGCGCACTCCCGTTCCGGGGACCAATCGATCGTATTGGAGGGTTTTTGCTTTTTAAGTGCGGCATATAATGGTTGCATGAACTGCGCTGTGTGGGGTAGGAAACGGTTATAAAAATTTACCATTCCTAAAAACTCCTGTAATGCTTTGACCGTTTGTGGTCGGGGAAATTCTGCCACTGCGCGCACCTTGTCCGGTAGTGGAACCGCCCCTTCTGGGGAGATGCAGTGCCCAAAAACATCGATCTGCGCCACGCCGAACTGGCACTTGGCCGGATTAATTATTAACCCGTGCTCTCTCGACCTCTGAAAAACTGCCGTGAGGTGTTTTTCGTGTTCCTCCTCGGAAGCGCTGGCGACTAAAATGTCGTCGAGGTAAACGAACACAAAAGGGAGATCGCGTAACACGGCATCCATCATGCGTTGGAAGGTTTGCGCAGCACCTTTGAGGCCAAATGGCATGCGTAAAAACTCAAAAAGTCCGAACGGGGTTATTACCGCTGTTTTAGGAATGTCCTCGGCTCGGACTGGGACCTGATGATAGCCGCGGACCAGGTCTATTTTAGAAAAAAATGCACGCCCCCGCCAGATGCACCGAAAAATCCTGGATGTCTGGGATTGGATAGCGGTCATGCGCTGTGGCATTGTTTAACCTGCGGTAATCACCACAAGGTCTCCACGAGCCGTCAGCTTTAGGGACCATATGCAGTGGTGAGGCCCATGGGCTATTCGAACGGCAAATAATGCCCAGCCTTTCCAGGTTGGCGAACTCCTCGTGCGCTATGGAGAGTTTAGCTGCATCCAAGCGCCAAGCTTTCGCGAAGACAGGGGGGCCAGCTGTGGTGATAAAGTGCTCCACCCCGTGTTTCGCAACTGTTGCCGAAAATGTGGGAACTGTGAGCGCTGGAAACTGGGTAAGGAGTGTGTGAAACTTACCGCCTGCTGTGGCAACGTTGGTCTGAACTGGTGGCGGGGACACTCGAGCTGCACAAGGGATGGAATAAAAAGAGAGTGCATTTACCAGCCGCCTATTGGCAAGATCAACTAACAAACCATGTGAGCACAGAAAATCAGCACCTAGCATGTTGAAACTCACCGCCGCTATAGTAAAAGTCCATTCATAAGTGCGGCCGTGCAAGGACAAAAGCAGAGTCCTTTCTCCGAAGGTCTTGATGCTCAAGCCGTTCGCTGCCGTTGCCCCGTCACCACGGGGGCCTGCCAGCCGGTCAGCATAGGTCGGGGTGATGAAACTCACTTGGGCTCTGGTGTCCACGAGGAAGTGCCACCCGGAGCTCGCATCCATGAGGTAGAGCAGCTTGTTTCGTTCGCCGAGAGCCGAAGCTGCTAACGACTCCCGGTCCTGGCGTTTCCCCAGTTTTTGAAGTGGCACGGTGGCACACATCTGTGCGCCTTCTCTGCGAAACGCCGATGGTAAAAGCAGAGGCCATCTCCTCCGCTGCGTCGGGGCCGCGCCGCTGCCGTAGTTGGTGGGATTGATTCCGCTGTCTCCGGCCCTTCGCTGCTCCCGGTCGCCGCACCGAGGTCTGCCGCTGCCGCGGTGGCCGTCTGCTCACCGCAGGAGTCGAGAAGCCGCTGCGCCTCTCGGGCCAGCACACGGAAGTCCCGCTGGGTCACATAACGCATGCCGGACAGGGTCCCCCTCATCTGCATCGGGAGGTTTCTCAGGAAGATGTGTTTGAACAGGAAATCGTCGTTGTCTGTGTCCGTCAGCTGCAGCATGTCTTCTATCAGGTCAACTGGCCTGCGTCCTCCTCGGTCATGCAGAGCCAGGAGCCTCCTAGCCCTCTCCTTGGCTGAGGGCGTGAAACACTGGATGAGGGCAGCCTTCAACTCGCCGTATTTGTCGTCAGCGGGCGGCTGCTGTACCAGGCTCCGCACGCATCGAGCTGTGCGGTTGTCGAGCTTGGCGATGACGTGGTAGAACTTTGTGTCATCCGCCGTTATTCCCCCGAGTGCGAACTGTGCTTCGGCCTGAAGGAACCACGAGTCCGGGTTGTCCTGCCAGAACTCTGGCAGCTTGATCGAGACGGCGCTCGCTCGGGCGGTCTCCGACGAGTCTGGTTCGGGGGAATCGTTTCTAGGCATTTCATGACTTTGGTCACCAATGTGGGGAGCGTGAAATAAAGAGACTAAATTATTTCTCAATTCAGGTTTAATGTAGATTTCACATCCCCAGCTTTCTCTCAAGACAAGAAGAGAGTGAGCTGCATAAAAACCCCCACATTTATACATGTCACATCAGAGGCAGAATCACACAATGTTGTCAAATCCCCCATTGACAATAATTCTCCCCCCGAGTCCTTCAGTCGTCCGTCTGATCCCAGGAGGTCAGGAAGTCCCTTCAGAGTCTTATCACGGCACCTCCGTCCTCCTGTCATCATCCACAGGCGGTCCAAACGTATTGTTCCATCCTAGACGTGAGGCCAATCAACACATGCAGTACTAAGCATCTCACCTTGTGCTTATACATATGTAGTCAAAATATGTGAGCCACAAGGCATATGTGGGTTTTCTCCTTAAAAAAAGATTTATAAAGGGGGTTTCATGAAAGTTGGAAACCTGATAACTCTCATGACAGATGCCTTTTCTCTAAGAAGCAAAGCCTTATTTAATCTTGGTTATAATGTAAATGTTTTTGGCTCACGAGCCATATGTTTAACACCCCTGGACCAGCCCATTAAAAATGCATATTTAGAGGATTTACTTCTATGAAATAGTTGCATATCACAACAGCATGTAAGTGAAGGAGATAAAATAAAACAGAAAGCACAGATAAATGAAAGGTCACCACTTAGAAGAAGCTGTTCTTTACTGCAACAAATCACAGTCACTTTTTCTCTATGCGTAAGACAACTTTAAATGCATTTAATGCGGACATCAAATGCGAGCTTCTTGCTCAAAAAATACTCGTGTTTAACCACAGAGGTAGGAGCTGTTAGAGGCTACTTACCGCTCGGACAACAGGTGATCAAGGCTCGATATGAGAAGTCGCCACCACCACGGCATTTCTTCCCACAGGGTTGTGAACTGGGGCAGGACAGGAAACAAACCCGCGGAGGAGACTGTGTGACGGCTGCGTTAGTTACGGTAGGGTCAGTTTATATTTATTTGCTTGCCTATGCCTTTGACATGACAACATCCAGTGGCTTGAAGCGCTGGGGACAGCAGTTGTCTCACCAATAGCCATCAAAACTGTGGCATTACTGAATTTTTAAACAGTAATTTCGTTACACAGCACGTTACTGCAAAAGTAGTGGGGTTACAAAGTAACGCGTTACAACACTGGCAACGACTCATCCAAGAGGTCACAAAAGACCCCACAATAACATCCAAAGAACTGCAGCCCTCACTTGCCTCAGTTAAGATCAGTGTTCATGACTCCACCATAAGAAAGCGACTGGGCACTTTTTCACACAGGGCCTTGTAGGGTTGAATTTCATTTAAAAACAACATTTGAATGAATGAATTTATTTATTTCGGATAGTACAGTACAGGTTAAAAGAAACTGTATAATATAACAACAAGGTCAAATTAGACAAAGACTCCTTCTTCTATACAATTCCACGTGAGTTATCTGAAATGGGTGATGGCTGAAACCGCAGCTTATATTGCCCACCCATATTCCATCCAAGAATTCAAAAGAGAAAAAAGAGAAAACAAGACAAGAGCGATTACAATTTAAAACAAAGCTAAGACAAAATGTGACTGAGAGAAAAAAAAAGAAAACTAAGCTAAGTTAAGCGGTTACTATTCAAAACAAATCTAAGACAAAATGTCACAGAGAAAAAAAGAAAAAAAAACAAAAACTAAGCTACAACACAACACAGGCTGGATATGTCAATCCTTATGTGAGTTTACATGTCATCTTGTAAATATGTTTGGAGTATTTCTTCCTTTAGTTTTTGTTTAAATTGTCCAAGCGTTGTACATGATTTTAATTCAGGTCCAAAATCGTTCCATAATCTGACTCCTTGCACTGAAATACAGTGTTGCTTGGTGGTTGTTCTCACTGTAGGCTTTTGAAATATACATGTTCCTCTGAAGTGATATCGTTTCTCCCTTGTTTGGAACAACTTTTGGATATTTGTGGGCAGTGATAAATTCTTCACTTTGAACATTATTATTGCGGCTTTAAAGTCAACCAGATCTTTCAACTTGAGAGTTTTTTGTTTGAGAAAAAGTGGGTTTGTTGGTTCCCTGTAAGCTGCTTTGTTTATTATTCTAATAGCTCTCTTTTGAAGCATAAAGAGTGGATATATGTTTGTTTTATATGTATTTCCCCATACTTCATTACAATATGTCATGTATGGGAGTATTAATGAATGATACAAGGTGTATAGTGTGGGTTGATTCAGCAAATATTTCACTCTGTGTAATATTGCAATTGATTTAGATACTTTACCTTTAATATAATTAATATGTGACTTCCAACACAGTTTGTTATCAATTATTACTCCAAGGAATTTAGTTTCAGATACCCTTTCAATCTCTACACCATTTACATTGAGTTTGGGTACTGGGTTGTTGTGATGGTTGTTAAAGACTATAAATTTTGTCTTACTTAAATTGAGCATTAATTTGTTTGAATCAAACCACAGTTTGTGTTTACTTGTGTTATCTTTGTCTAATATTTAAATCTGATGATCTGAAACATGTAAGTGAGAACAAATATACAAAAAAATGAGGAAGGGGGGAAAACACTTTCTCACACCACCAAGAAAGGAGTCATTCTTAAAAATCATACTGCAACATTTAGGGCAGTCACTTACACGTCTTTTTTATGGTTGTTGTGGGATTTGTTTGCTTTTGTTGTTGTTTACCAATCTATAATCAGAATGTCATAACTTCAGTAACTGCAGAATTTATGGTGGGCTGGCTTTTCTTGTGTAAATGCGCTAAAAAGTAAAATACTTATTCTAGATAATGTGACTGTTTCTTTGTTGTTGGTTCCCGATTTATTAACACCAGTGCTGCATTGGTTTTATCTGTGGAAAGATAGGCTTACACACTGCATCAAGTCACAGCTCAAGGTCATTTCTGCACGTTCCCCTCTATCTAAAGTTGTATTATCATTTGTTCAGGAAAACATGCATATGATACCTTTATGTACAGGTACATATGACAACTGCTTTGTTGTGGAGCTCAAAATTTTAATTGTACTGTTATTACTCTTTGCATTTCATAAACGGTACTATTAGCAATTAGTTTTCAACTAGTCTATATAAGCCTATGACAACAGCATAAGAGCATTTCTGGACTTGAGTTTTGGCTTTTGATTTTGATGTGCCACCACAAGATTTTCAGTGGCCCCCATGTGGCCACCCTTATTAAAAATTTCTGGAGGCACCACTGGTGTGTGCAGCTCGTGCTTATGGGAGTTGTAGTTTCATAGTTTCATATTGCATTAGGTTTATTGCAACATGTAGTCCTGGGTAGCACAGTGGTAAAGTGGTTAGCACTGCTGCCTAACAGCTAGAAGGTTCCATGTTCAAATCCCCAGGCTGACAGGGGTAGGAACCTTCGTGTGTGCAGTTTGCATGTTCTCCCTGTGCTGCATGAGTTTACTCTAGGAGCTCCGGTTTCTTCCCACGAGAAGCGGACTTACCATTAAGCAAAGGTAGGTGACTACCTTAGGCCCCGATCTATTAGGAGCCCCGTATTTTTTTTTCAATGTTTAACATATTTAACATGATGTTGAACAAAATAAAGAAACACCAGTATTTACATAAATGGCAAATCAAATCATGAACGTAACATCCTCCCCCCTTCTCCTCAGACTGCTGGACTCGTCCATGTTGTCTCTGAGACATGCGCATGCATGTGTAACGTGCGTGGTTTTCTGCGTGCTCGTGTTGGTGCAGGAAGTACACAGGCAGGGACTGGTTGCTCACGTTGTCTTTATTCTGGTCAAGTATCAGTAAAAGCACAACAATAAACAGTCTGCAGCTGCATATGTCGCAATCTCCAGCAATGAAAATCTTTTTCTCTAAGAAAATCTACTTTCACTTTTACGTGTGATCTATAGTAGAACAGTAAGACAGAGCTAAACACGCATTAACGTTCTCTCAGTTTAATTATATTAACAGTATCAAAACCATATAAAACAAAGCCTACCTGGTCAAGTATTAGAAAAAGCACAACAATAAACAGTCTGCAGCTGCATATGTCGCGATCTGCACACGGAGAGTAAAAGAAAATGAATATCTTAACAAAATGAAATGACAGCAAACCATACAGAAGAATGCTGCGCTAGCAATAACTGACTAGCTGTTCATTCAACGTGGTCACACATTCACTCGAAGATAAAGTTACTATTTTTACTTAGAATAATCTGAAACTTCGTAAATACATGGTAGTAATGCTCATGACCACTCTACAAGATATAAACCTTTGTATGCATGGCTTAACAACATTTAAAGTATAAATATAGCAACAGCTCTATTACATTGCACTTACCTCCAGCAATGAAAATCTTTTTCTCTGCTGGGGTAAGTGCCATGTGCAAAGAAAACTAGTTATGCAGCTGCGAAATAAAACCATCAGGAGGCTCCAAAAACTATGTAAAAATGAAAAACACATCTATTTTAAAGAAATTCAAAAAGGCTAAATTCTGACTCTGTTACATCCACCCCCACTGAATTTCGCCCAAAATTACAGATGTGCAACGCACTGTGATCACCGCAAGTCAAAAGAAAACATGACATGGTTACACATACTCCAACTTTAAAAGTATCCCCTAAAGGATGAAGTGGAAAGAGAGTGGCGCCAAACTCACTTCCAACTTCTGGAAGTAGGATGCCGTCTACACCCCACACAAACCATCTAAACTGTGTACCAAAAGCCACTAGGAAAACAAGAAAATAAAAACTTTCACTATATGACTATCCATGTCACATGCTGACATATACCGTGTGTGTAAAAGAAACTTCTAATCATGAAAAATTTGAAACACTGACCTACAAACGGCCTGCATGGATGGGTGTGTGCGAGTAATCTCTTGACTGGACATGGTCTGAATCAGTCTATCAACTGGCTTTATAATGCGTCCAAACCTAGACCTCAACCGTGTAGATAAACTGGGATTTTCAGGCTGTGTAACAGAAGCTACCGTGACAGCACTCTGTGTGTGACTAGTGTTGTCAGTCTGTGTTATGACAGTCTGTCCATCTGTCTGTGTATATGTGAGTGTGTCTACCCCACAACTGGCAGTCTGTCCACCCATGTGACTAACATCTCCACTAGAGTCAGTGTTAGTCACGGGACTGAAATCAGAGGCAATGGACAGGCCACTCGGACAGTCTCTCACAGACTTCTCCGTGTCACTCTGAGAGACAGAGAGGCCAGGTCTTCTGCACACAACATCAGATGACTCCACCTGGGATGGTTCAAGGAATGGTGACTGAGCAATCCACTCAACAGTCCTCCCCACAGGGTTCATAGACTTCGGTACAGCAACTGAGTCACGCACCGCACTCTCGCCTTGCTTGTGTCCCATCTTTGTTCCCTGAGATCCCGGGCTAGAACACAGATCCACACAATTTTCACTCACACTATCAGGTAAGGAACCATGACTCTCGTCACTTTGGTCTGACAGTTGAGCAGAAGACAAAGATGAAACTGGGTCAGTCAGTACACCTGTGTCGTCTACTGGCAGGAAGTTGACCAGCATCAACAAATTACGATGGACGACCCTCTCCAGTCCCGTCTCAGGATTCTGGATCCGATAAGTGTGAGTGGAGGTGTTGGCATCTACAACAGTGTAAATTGTGGATTCCCATCTGTCAGCTGTCTTTCGTTTCCCTCTCTCTCGCCTGTTAGACACCAAGACTCTGTCGCCCACAGCAATCAGTTTCCCTTTTGCTCGACGGTTGTAAAACTCAGCCTGACGACTCTGCTCCTTGTTGACATGTTCTTGAGCAATAGCCATGGCCTCTTGAAGGTCCTTTGTCAGGGACACTACATAGTGGTCATAACTACTGATTTCAGGATCTTTTAGGATGTTCTTGAAAAGGATGTCAACAGGCAGGCGTGAAACCCTACCATACATGAGGTAGAGAGGGGGTAGCCTGTGGTCTCATGCACTGTACAGTTATACATGAACGTTAGAGTCTGGAGATGTCGGGGCCAGTTCCGTTTAGCATCAGGTGAGAGGGTACGAATCATGTTACCCAGTGTTCTATTGAAGCGCTCCACGCTACCATTGCCCATTGGATGGTACGGTGTAGTCCGGGACTTTCTTACACCGGCAACCTTCAACAGCTCACTGATCAGCTGACTCTCGAATGAAGCACCCTGGTCTGAGTGGATTCTCTCGGGAAATCCAAAAATGCAGAAGTACTTTTCCCAGAGTTGCTTTGCCATTTGCTTGGCTGACTGATCTCTACACGGAAAGGCCTGTGCTAGTCTGGTGAAGTGGTCTGTAACCACCAGTACATCTACAGACTTGTTTTTAGAGTCCTCTGCAGTCCAGAAGTCTATACAAACAATTTCCAGAGGTGCAGAGGTCTTTATACTCTCGAGAGGCGCCCTTCCTTCCGGATCAGCGGTCTTACTGATGACACACCTTGGACACTGGTGGACATACTCCTTCACATCCCGCTCTATATGGGACCAGAAGAATCTTTGGCGAGCCAGGCTCAGGCTCCTGAACTGCCCCTGATGACCAGCCGTATCATGGATGCCCTTCAGGACCTCAGATCTGAATGAGTCAGGGACGACGAACTGGAATCTCTTTTTCCCAGACAGCTGGTCTTTAGACACCCGGTAGAAGATACCATTGCAAGTAGTCAGTTTCTCCCAGTGCTTCAGGTATCTGATTACCATGACAGGCTCCTTGCACTTCTCTCTCCTGGACGGCCGTCGGCCACGTTCCACAAAGTACAGCACTCTGGAGAGGACAGGATCACTCAGCTGTCCTTCACGTAGCTCTCTCTCAGTGAACACAGGCAGGGGGTCTTCATCAGGGAGAACTAGCTGTGGGAGCTGCTGGAGGACATTGACAGCTTGCACCCTGGCACCGGACTCCCATAGACTGTGTGTCTCAAGGATGGCTGAGACTTCCTCTCTAGAGAACGGTCGATTCTTCGCACACTCAGATACATAAGACTCGTCCTCTCTCACACTGCCAAAGTCCTTTTGAGTGACATTTGACTGTCTGAAGGCCTCTTGGACGGAGTCAGAGGAGACAGGCACTGCTTTCACAAGGAGCTCACTGTAACGATCTTGCAGTAACTTTCTTCCAACAGCTGAATTCACAAACGGCCGACGACTCAGTGCATCAGCCACAGTGTTCTTGGAGCCAGGGATGTACTTGATATCGAATGTGTAAGCTGCCAGCTTTGCCACCCACCGTTGCTCACAGGCATCTAGTCGTGGTTTGGTCATGATGTGTGTGAGGGGGTTATTATCATATGACCCTTAAGCCAATGGCTAAACTTGTCACACACAGACCACTTCAATGCAAGGAATTCAAGACGATGAGCAGGGTACTTCTTCTGTGCTCGTGAAAGAGATTTACTGGCAAAAGCCACTGGATGTGCCACACTGTCACCCTCCTGAATCTGCGATAGCACCGCTCCTAGGCCATCTAGCGAAGCGTCAGTGGACAATACAAAGGGGCGAGTGAAGTCTGGGTGCGCTAAAACTACGGAGGTCACCAAGGCTGTCTTCAGATCCTCAAAAGCTTGTTGGTGATCTGGCATCCAATCAGCCGGTGTCAACTTCCTGAACTTAACAGGGCTTTTTGTACGTGGTCTTCCCTTTCGCTTCTGCTTCTGGCCAGCCAGGAGATCAAAAAGAGGCTTTGCTATGGTGGAGTAGTTGGAGACAAAGTGCTGGTAATAGTTCACCATGCCTAAGAATGACCTGACTCGTGACTGGGACGGGGTTGCGCCGTCAGGCTCCATCAAATCTGCAGCAGTCATCTTGTTGATAGTCTCCACTTTTGCAGGATCTGTAGACACACCAGACTCATCAATGATGTGCCCCAGAAAATTCACAGACCTCCTGAGCAGCCAGCACTTCTTCGGAGCTAACTTCAGGTTATGCAGACGGAAGCGACTGAAAACCAGCTCTAGTCTCTCAAGGGCCAATGCTTCAGTCGGGGCAAAAACCAACAAGTCATCTAAGTAGCACAGCAAGCTAAGAAAGCTCTGGTCTCCGAATATGCTGGTCATCATCCTCATGAAACTGGCTGGGCTGTTGCACAGGCCCTGAGGGAGACGGTTGTACTCGTACAGGCCCATGGGTGTCGTGAACGCGGAATATTTACGATCTTCTTCATGCAGTGGCATATTGTAAAAGCCAGACGTAAGGTCCATCGTACTGAAGAACGCATTCCCACCCAGGGCAGCTGAGCAGTCAGCTTGATGTGGAAGGGGGTGTGCATCTTTCACTGTCCATTTGTTGAGCCATCTGAAATCCGTGCATACCCGTAGGTCACCGTTTTTCTTCCACACCAGGACAAGAGGTGAGGCAAACTCGCTGGCAGACTTCCTGATTATTTCTTTCTCTTCCATCTCACTGAGGACCTGGCGGAGCTTTTGGTATTCAGCAGGTGGAACACGCCGGTAAGGAAGTCGGAACAGTCTTTCATCAGTAAGGCGAATACGGTGCACAAACCTCTTGGCCTCGCCACAGTCCAGGTGATGGCGGGAGAAGACATCCTCATATCTTGCCACAAGATCAGCCAGCTTTGTACGCCATTCCGCAGACACGTCACATGACTCAAGGTCCAGGTCACTCAAGCCGACACGCTCCAGTCTTTCCTGCACAGTCTTGGCATTCGCTGTGTCCACTGATGCTTCAGCAGGCCCAACCGATGTGGCCTGGCGCGAACACTTGAGCTCTGGAACCTCCATGTCTTCCAGTGCTAGGCAGGTGTAGACATCAGCGAGCTTTGCATTCCTACGCAGCGTGACAGGGCTGTCTGAGATGTTCAGGATCTTG
The DNA here is from genome assembly GCA_020510985.1 of Pholidichthys leucotaenia. Taxonomy (NCBI): domain Eukaryota; kingdom Metazoa; phylum Chordata; class Actinopteri; order Cichliformes; family Pholidichthyidae; genus Pholidichthys; species Pholidichthys leucotaenia. The sequence continues at coordinate 335,560,186 of CM035841.1, forward strand.
AGAGGGACCCATCTGTCGCCCCACAGAGGCGTTATGACTCTGGCAACCATAATGCCCCTAGGTGCGGAATGGGAGGACGTCGGCTCAGTCATGACAGTACTGCCCGGGGATATCTTGACATTCTTAGGAAGAGTGCCCCATACAAGAAATTCACTGCCAGCCGGCAGAGTGACAGCTCTGTTGCACTTGACTGTGCCAACTTTGTCTGGTACATCGCCATCAGACCAACGCTCCAGGCCAGCGAGAAGAGAGAGAAACTGTTCACGTTCTTGATCACCTGTAGCAGATGATGACACAGCCTTCCAGTAGCTTGCATCACTCTTGAACTGACAAATCAAATGTCTGATAACATTAAAACCAATGATCAAATCGTCCTGTTGATTCTCCACAACGAAAGTGGGCACTGACACTCTGCATCCATACACAACCATCTCAAGATTCACCACTGACTCAGGTTTCACACGCACACCCCCACATCCAATGAAGACCACATCAGTCACTTCCTCACTGCCCAGGTCAAAAGCTCCAGCTTCAATAAGCTTCTCCTGTGCCACAGCACTCAGTGAGCAGGCCATCGAGCCGCTATCCATCATGGCACGAAGAGTTACTTTGTCTGCGACCACAGCAGGAGTGTAAAATAGGCTATCACTGCCCCTGAGCTTTTGTGTATTTTGAACGATAACAGTCTCTGATTTATTCAAATTCTTAACATTGTTGTATAACACGGCAGCATCATTATTGTGGGAGTTATCCACAAGACCCGTACGGCCCCCCTTAACGCACAGGTCACTTAGTTTTCCTGTACGTTGTCTCGGACTGAAGATCTAGTGGGGCATGAGCGCTGTGCATGGCCGGGCCCGAAGCATGTGAAACAGAGACGATTCAATCGGTAGTGGGACTCAGTGGTGTGGTTTTTGTCATTGCAGACGCGACAGCTTGTTTCAGGCTGGGCCTGGTTCCGAACTTGCCTACCACCACGTCGTGCAGCATGCCTCCCATCTCCAGTCTGCAATTTAGCTAGCAGCTCCCTGAGCATAGACATCATCTCACCGAACATAACATCACTGCCAGACTGTTGACTCGCCGGCAGTTGGCTCTTCAGTGCAGAAGGCAGGGGTGGTCGCTGGCACTGCGACAGAGAAGAGAGAGCCTGTGGCTGCTGCTGTGGCTGCCACTGGGTCAAAGGCATCGAATACGGCTGGTGGGCCCGAGTTGCTAGAGAGAGAGACAGCTGTTGGTTCTGAGACAAGGCAGGTGAGGGAGAGAGAGACGGCACCCCCACAAGAGCGAGAGTTGAGGGGGAGGGAAGGTTAGCACTGGGTGTGTTTGTGACACATGCATCGTGAGTCTCTGTGTGTACCTCCTGGCAAATTAGTGATGTGGCATGACTCTTAGGCACATTCACTTTCACCAAAGACACCTGCTCCCTCTGATATTCATCAATCCTCCCCTGTATCTCCATTGTCATCCATTCATGTATCTGTTTGTATTTAAACACAGAGGCAAATTCTGAATCTGGGCAGTGCTTCACGAACATCTTGGCAATCTCTCCTCCCATATTCTCAGCATGTCTACCCTGGCGCTTTAAGCCCTCCTCAGCAATGTCTGCTGCCTTGTTGAGGCGTATCCAGTAATCAACAGGATTCTCCCTCTGATTGGGCAGAGTCGAGTAGAAGTCTTGTAGGGGCAGGCATGATGATGTGCAGCTAAAGTACTGAGTCAGTATGTTGTAAATAACATCTGGTGTGCATGAAGAGTTAAGCGAGGGATTGCTCCTCAAGCCAATTCTGACTACGTCCCTGGCTTTCCCCATCAACCTCCCCATTACAACTTCTGTCTGCGATGAAACATCACACTTCTGTTTCCTTAAGTATGATTTCATTAACTCAACCCATTCAATGACTGTGTATTTGTCAGTACTATCACCCCTGAAAATAACAGGTTCTTTGTCAGCTTTTACTATGACATTAATGGGTGTGTTCTCACCAAGCGCATTCACAATGCTGCTAGTCTGAGTGTGTGAGTTATGTGCACTGTGCTGTGTGTCACCTACATGATGTGCTGGAACATCAGTCTGGCTAGCTCCACCAACAGCACCACTGGACATGAGTGTGGCTGCAATAGACTCCCTTATCTGTGAGCCAAGGCGCGTGATCATATCAGTAAGCTGATGCAATGTGTCATTCTCACCACTAGGCGTTGAATGGTGCGGCCCACCCTGTGACCTCTGCCCCACAGGCGATCCCAACAGGTCCTGACCTAACCCTGAATCCCTATCTCTCGCAGGCAACACAGGTGAAGCACCCAGATCCATCCCAACCAACCCCTCTGGCCGAGAATGACCTCCCATTACACCCATACTGTACCTCTCCCAAAAGAGAAGAATTTACCATCAGTATCATCACTAAGCTTAAACTTGCTCGCCATTGTACCATGAAAACAGAGAAAGTAACAAATAAAAAAAAACTAATTAAAACAAAATGTCAAATCTGAAAATAAATCCAGAATATTTAGTTAGCGGACCTACAGTCCTGAGTACCTCACTACAACCAAAGCAGTAGCACAAACAGCATTCATGGACGGCCACGCAATCCACACAGCTCCCTCGGCACGGCGATCTGCATCAAGCTGATCTGGATCACAGAATCACGGCACCAGTGTAACGTGCGTGGTTTTCTGCGTGCTCATGTTGGTGCAGGAAGTACACAGGCAGGGACTGGTTGCTCACGTTGTCTTTATTCTGGTCAAGTATCAGAAAAAGCACAACAATAAACAGTCTGCAGCTGCATATGTCGCGATCTCCAGCAATGAAAATCTTTTTCTCTAAGAAAACCTACTTTCACTTTTACGTGTGATCTATAGTAGAACAGTAAGACAGAGCTAAACACGCATTAACGTTCTCTCAGTTTAATTATATTAACTGTATCAAAACCATATAAAACAAAGCCTACCTGGTCAAGTATCAGAAAAAGCACAACAATAAACAGTCTGCAGCTGCATATGTCGCGATCTGCACACGGAGAGTAAAAGAAAATGAATATCTTAACAAAATGAAATGACAGCAAACCATACAGAAGAATGCTGCGCTAGCAATAACTGACTAGCTGTTCATTCAACGTGGTCACACATTCACTCGAAGATAAAGTTACTATTTTTACTTAGAATAATCTGAAACTTCGTAAATACATGGTAGTAATGCTCATGACCACTCTACAAGATATAAACCTTTGTATGCATGGCTTAACAACATTTAAAGTATAAATATAGCAACAGCTCTATTACATTGCACTTACCTCCAGCAATGAAAATCTTTTTCTCTGCTGGGGTAAGTGCCATGTGCAAAGAAAACTAGTTATGCAGCTGCGAAATAAAACCACCAGGAGGCTCCAAAAACTATGTAAAAATGAAAAACACATCTATTTTAAAGAAATTCAAAAAGGCTAAATTCTGACTCTGTTACACATGTATCTTTGGTTACATTGTAAACAAACACACAGCGTGTAGAAGAGCGGCAAAATGAAACAGAGTTATCCGAGCGGTGTAGAGAAGTGGAGAAAAAGGGAAGAGCACAGAAAATTTTTTTATCAAAACAACCTTTTTCACTTTAACCAGTGAGGAGACTAACCCTCCCGAGGAGCAGATAGCAATGCTGCTTGTACGAGCACACGTGATGCTAATTGCGAGCACCTGTTGTTAATGAGGAGGCAGTGGTGACACCGGTTGCTGACAGTACAGGTAAACAACAAATTTTTTTACTGTTTTTTCTAATTGCAAGATTTGCAGAGGCCAGGGCTCACAAGGTTAAATTTAAATATGACCAACTGTGCTGCCCAGGCATGCACAGGATATCTACAGCCTCAGCAGATTGCTTTTTTAAGGGCAGTGCAAGTTGATGAACATTGATATCAGTCAATGTAAACTTGCCAGATTGTAGCCAGTGGCTAATTTCCATCTATTGTCCATGGGTTACAGATGACATTACATGAGATTAAATATAGTTTGTTTGTTTGTGTCATGCTTGCCCCTTCGGGGCAGAGAGAGCAAACCCACGTGCTGGATGGCGTTGTGCATTTAATAAACATAAAGAATTAACACAAAGTGCTCCAACAAACTGGCGAGCGAGTAAAGGAAAATAAAGAATTAACACAGAGTGCTCCATCAAACAAACTGGCAAGCAAGAAGAGGATTAAGAATTAACACAAAGTGCTCCAACAAACTAACTGGCGAGCGAGAAGAGAATTACTTACAGGCTGATTCACCAGAGCAGACAGTGCTCAGGTGGCGATGAAGGTAGACAATACAATGTAACGGCGAGGAGCCAGTGAACAGAGAGAGCATTAAGTAATGAGGAGAATAACATCATAAGTGATAACGGGTGTGGGATCACCTGAGCAGGAGAAGGGAATAACAATTAATCATTGGAATCAGCTTGAATGTAATGAGAGGGAGGAGCGGCTGACAGCTGACAGGCAGCACAACACAACCCCGGAAATGCACCTGACCGCTGCCAGCCCACAGAATAAATATAAACAAAACCAAATGCAGACTAGAGAATAACTACAAATGAAGCAAGGGATAATCAGAACAACCTGAAACATAAACAGACAAATAGAAGGCAGGAACAACTCAAAACGGGCACCAAAAATACAACAGATAAATATAAATACAGAGAAGAGCCATGAAACTGAGTTTGGGAGAAAGTCCAAACTCAGTTCATGACAGTTTGTTTGTTTGTTTGTTTTATTAAGATCCCCATTAGCACTTGTATAAAATACTGGCTATTCTTCCTGGGGTCAAACATATATATATTCTCCCTTGTGTCTACGTTGTACAAATGGAGCACAATAGATGCCTCTGCAAAAAGAACCAGTCAGCAGACCATGAACAGGACCCTCCTGGCAATTTAGTGGCGTAGCCAGGAATTTGTGAAGTCTTACCCCGGACTGTATTTCATAATAAACCACATATCTCAACAGCAAACTTGAGGAAAGTTATACCAAGTGTCCCTTTGAGCATGTCTATGGAAGAAATGAAAAACGAGATCCAAGGAGGAAAGGCGAAGGATGTGAAAAGGCTAACGAGTAAAAGAGAAGGTTCACTGCAGGATACACTGTCTGTAATGATTCAGTTTGAGGAAACACTCCCTAAATCACTCCAAATAGGATACCTGTATTACAGTGTCAGACAATACGTCCCAAAGCCACTCAGGTGCTACAAATGTCAAAGGATGGGTCACTGCTCAGCAATGTAAGGGAAAGTTAAGATGTGCTAGATGTGGAGGGGAGCACGAATATGGTAAATACAGTATGAAAAGGACACCAAAGTAAAGTGTTGCAACTGCGGAGGTGGCCACAGTACTGCTTATGGAAGATGTGTTGTGCAGAGGGAAGCTAGACAAGCCCAGGAAATCAGAATAAGTAAGAAAATCTTGTATGTGGAAGCTCTCTAAAGACAGTTAGAGAGGCAGGAATGGTTAGAAACACAACAGGCCTTCCTCACAGAAGTTCACTTCAAAGGGAAGCACAGCCATCAACAAATCCCACACAAGCACAAGATCATGCCGCTGCAAGGAATTTTTGTGTTCACAAATGCAAAATGGATGATGACACATTGATAGTTAAGAGGACACACTTTGTAGCTTTTATCTGCCACACCATTAATGTTGCAGCACAGCTAAAGAAGAAAAGTGATAGAATCAAAACCATTGTGGAAGTTACAGGAAGATTCCTAGAGGTGAAAGCTATCAAAACTGACCAGATTCATGGTTTATTGACAGCTGAAAATGGGGAGCCATGTGTTGAAACTTAATATCTGAATATGGTACTACACATACTACAGTGGAATGTGAGGAGTCTTATAGCAAACAGACAAGAACTCAAGAAGTATCTTTACGAACTACAAGTTGTTCCAGAGGTAGTGTGTGTACAGGAGACATGGCTTCAACCTCACTTAGATTTTGTCATTCCAGGATATAGTTCAATCAGACAGGATAGAATTAACAGTGTAAATGGAGGAGGATGTACCACTTTCATTAAAGATGGCCTGGCAAATAGGGCGATTCCCTCCCCTGAGGATATAGAGTGTAATATTATTGAAATATGTAGGCCAAATGGAAAAGGAAATATTAAGCTGATTAATTATTACAACCCATGTAGGAAGTTAACAGCAGATACTTTCAGTGTTATGGCACGGGAATGACATATGAAAGAGGTATGGTGTGGAGACTTTAATGCCCATAATAGCTTGTGGGGAAGCATGCATACAGATAACAATGGAAATGTTGTGGAAGAGATGTTAGATGAAAGATTGTTAATTTGTCCCAACAGTGGTGAAGGTACCAGGGTGGATGTGCATAGGGGCACATCATCATGTATTGACCAGACTCTGGTATCTGATTCTTTAGTGAGAGCCTGTGAATGAATGGTTATGAACAGTACAACTATATGAAGTGATCACTTCCCAATATTTACAGTCATTAAAACTGAAGTATGTATACAAGAGAGAAGATGTTTTACAAGATGGTGTTTTGACAAGGCAAATTGGGGAAAATTTAGGCAGTACTGTGTACAATCATGTCATTTGGTAACATTAGAAGGTGGCAAAGAAGTGTGTTCAAGTCAGGTAATCAATCATATTATGAATGCTGCAATAGAAAGTATACCAAAGAAAACAACACAGGGTAGGAAGAAGGTTGTACTCTGGTGGAATGAGGAATGTAGTATTGCAGTAAAAGAGCAAAACAAGGCATTCAGAGAGCTGAGGAAGAATATGAATAGTGAAAGTTTAATAGATTATAAAAAGAAAAGGGCAGTAGCCCGAAGGATGATTAAAAACAGGAAAAGGTCAACATGGAGAGAATTTTGTTCAACCCTTGTTAGGAAAACAGAACTAGGTGATGTCTGGGATATGTTTACAAAAATGAGTGGGAAAAGGGTATCAGTTAAAGTCCCAGCTCTAGTGGATGGGAACAAGATGGCTGTATCAGACAAAGAAAAGGCAGAAGTCCTAGGTAGAGCATTTGCAGCAGTGCATCGAGAGGAACATTTTGGTGAGAGTCATAGACAGCAAAGGGGGCATAAACTCAGAGAAAATGCAAACTTAAAAAAGGAAGTGAAAAAAGATATGATGTGTTAGACCTCGAGCTCACAATGTCAAAGCTTAAGAGAGCTTTGCAAGATAGTGGATACACAGCTCCAGGATATGATCAGTTCAGCGATGCTATGTTCCAGCAATTGCCTATGCAATCAATGGAACTGGTGCTGAAGTTGTTTAACAGAATATGGAAGGAGGGGGTTATCTCAAGTGGGTGGAAAAAGGCTGTAATTATACCATTTAATAAGCCAGGGAAAGATCTAGCTCATCCAGGCAACTACAGGTCAATAGCATTAACGTCACACTTGGGGAAATGGATGGAGAAGGTGTTAACTTACAGACTCTCATATGTACAAGAGCAAAGACGATTAATAAACAACTATCAGAATGGTTTTAGAAGAGCAAGATCCACAGTGGATGCTCTAGTTAGGGTAAGTAATGATATTGAAAAGACTCTCAAAATGAAAGAAGTAATGGTTATTGTCAGGAGCCGAGCCGGCTTGGCTTCCCCCCAGCTCGGTCCTGATCTCTCTGTGGGTTTAGGTATCACTGTGTATGTGCATATTATATATTCTGTGCTGTTTCCATAGCCATAGCCACTGTCTGACCGGCAGCTGTTAGACAGCCGTTGTGACCTATTTTCTGTGAACACTGCTGACAGTCTGACGGTACGGCCATGCCCCCTCTCTCTCCCATTTCCATCAGCTGTTCCCAGCCCCGTTAATCATCTTTCCCAGTCCTCGCCCAGGTGCTCTTCATTACACCATAACCAGCAGTGCGTGTACTTAAGCGCCTTTTGCCAGTCACGCACTGCTGGGTCTTTGTCTAACTGATCGTCTGCCTGCTTGGGTGTGCATCAGTGAACTGTCAACTCCTCTATGGCGTGTATCCACTCCATGCAGCCCGTGGTTCTCCTGCATCCCCAAAGCGATTCCAGCTGTGGGACGCCAGCGTGGATACACGCCTCATCTCATGTGTTCGTGGGGCGATGCCGGCCCCCGAACGTCCACTGTAAGTGTTTGTTGTACCTTTTGTAAGTCTTTATGTTAATAAATGTGTGTTGGTGGAACCCTGCTCGTAAATCCTTGTTATTTCACCCCTCGCCGTGCGCATTTGAAAAGCACACAGGAGGGTTCATGACAAAAAGACCCAGCCCCGAAAGAGGATTTAGCGGGTACACCCACACGTCACTCTTTTTCTATTTTTGAACTGTTTTTCACCCACTGGTTTGCCCCACTATGCCTTCAGCGCGCCGCTCCCACACCGGCCGGAGGAAATCAGAGGTGAGGCATCCCATGGTGGAGGAAGAATGGGCGGCGACCTTTACCCAGGACTTTATGGATGGGGCCCATAAAGCCCGCGGACCCAAGGCGAAGTGGAGCAGCCTGGACGCAGTGGAGGGAATCCTGGAAGCGCATCCTGGTCTCTGGGATTACCCTCAGTACACAGACCTGAACGTTTCGGTCCACGCGCTCCAGCGCATGTTTCCTGGTGTGGGAAGAGCAGCGTTCCTCGCGGAGCCTGAGCGGGAACGTGCTCCACAGCCTGCAGCTGTTCTTTCACCCACTTCGCCATCAGCATCAGCCACCCAGACGCGGTGTTATCCCACGAAGGGACACCAGGGGAGGCCCTCCTCATCTTCGGCAGTCATCATCTCTCCAACAGCTGTCGTGAGGCCTGCCAGGGCCACCTCGGGAATGCCCTCCTCCGTAGCCATGGAGACGGCTCCTCCTCCACCCGTTGAAGAGGGTCGATTCACCGTAGACACAGAGAGGGATGACAGCCTGCCAGCTGCAGCAGTAAACATGAAAGACCGGGATGACAGGCAAATGTCTTTTTATTCAACTCATTTTGATAATAATAAACCTTGTCTGTTTCCCGGGGGAGGGCCCCAGTTTCAGCAGTCCGCTGGGCTCCCTCCAGCAGCTGTAGTTTATAACTCTTTTCCTACCCCCTTCTGTGTCTACTCCATCTTGTTCTGAGCGTCTGTTGGTCTGGGATCGGAGGCATCGGACGGTGGAGGAGCCAGTGGCTTTGGAGGACCCTGCTCCAGAGCCGGCACCGAGGTGTTTCCCTGCAGCCACGCCGGTGGAGTCCCCTGCTTCTTCTCCCAGGCCAACGCCTGCTCAATCCCCGGATGTGCCGACGGACAAGGAGTGGTCGAACCTGCTCACCGCGCTCAACTGCCGGGTCGAGGAGGAGCATCATGAGAGGGAGGAGCGCCACGAGAGGGAGGCTCAAGGACACGCTTCCCCGGCTGTGAAGGTTCCATCCCCCACGCCTGCTCAATCCCTGGGACTGTCGATGGACGAGGATTGGTCGAACCTCCTCGCCGCGCTCAACTGCCGGGTTGAGGAGGAGTCAGAGGGTCCCCAGCGCTCGAGCTCCTCGTGACCACTCCGCTTCCTTCTCCGGAGAAGACGGAGCTTCTCGGCACGACTGACTTGCTGTCCAGCGCGGCACTTCGCATCCCGGACTACCTGGTCCCTGAGCCATCCGGGAGGAAGAGGAGGAAGAACCCCCACCGGAGGAGGCCTCTGGTCTCGCCGGCACTGCACAAGGAGGAACGCCTGGAGGGGGGAGACGTCTCGGAGGCCGTTGAGGACATCTCATGTCAGGAGGACAGGGAAGTTATTCCTCATTTAACTTTTATGTCTGATGAACAATTTTGCCTGTTTCCTGGCGAGGAGACTCGGGGTGAGCAGCCCCCTGAGTGCTCCACCCCAGTGGCATGTAGTGCCCCCATACCTGACCTCACCCAACCCTTTCTGTGTACCCCCACAAGCTTGCCAGCGCCAGATCCAGGTCGCTGGAGGGGAGAGGAACCGGAGGCCAGGGAGGGTCCAGCTCTTGGGTCAGTGGAGAGGCCATCTTCGACCGCTGCGCCAGAGGAGCCGGTGGCGTGGAAGACGGTGCACGGGAGGACGAGAACTGCTACCACCATCATGCCTGTGGCGGGGGCTGCCGCAGCAAAGTCATTCTCCAGACCAGACCTCCAGCCGATGGGACCCGGAACATCATCGTCGACATCGCTGAAGTCCTGGACAGCAGTAGAGCCCGAGTTCAGGCAAGTGTGCTCCATTATGTCAATAGAGTCAATGTCGATGTCACACTGCCCGATCCATGGTGAGGAGGACCCGGGGCAGCTCACAGTAGCCCCCAGGGCTGCCTCACCGGGCTCTGCCCCTACCAGCGACCCTGACCCGGTCTCTCTTTTTCCTTCTCCGGGTTCAGAGCCTCCTGACAGGGTCACCAGAGAGCAGCTAATCCCACCAGAAGCCTCCGAGGATCAGGGGTCAGCGCCAGGGGCCAAGGCAAGCAGGACCTCCCCCGTTGGGGAGACCACCGCAGGTTCAGCTAAGCTCCAGCCGGAGTTCACCACGGGTGCAGCGGAGCCTCAGCTGGAGTTCACCGCGGGTGCAGTGGAGCTGGCCCAGTCGGGGTCCACTGCAGGTGCAGCAGAGCCAGCCCGGCTGGGGTCCACCGCGGAGGCAGCCGTGGCCCAAGTCTGGACCACCAAGGGTGCTGTGGATCTGCCTGAAGACATCGTGGCTCCCTTCTCCTCTCTGTCCGACGCCGTGGGGGTTCCCTCTCTACGGTTCGGTCAACCCCCTGTGAGCCTCCCGGTGGGCAGGCCGCCTCCTGCTTCATCCTGCCAGCCCTGGTGGCTTTACAGCACTGGCTGACCACCTGAGGGACTGGGGTTCTGGGTCAGATGGCCCGTGCATTTTGGCAGACCACCAGACTCTGTCCACCGAACTGCCTGCTGGGCCTGGGACTCTGGGCGGCCTCCCAAGCCTCCACATCTTTGGACTTAGGAGGGCTATTGTGGACCCTGGGTGGGATATTATGTACCCTCCTTTCCTGTTCCCCCTACCTCCCACCCGGGTTTGTGTTGTTTGTTCCTGTTGGGGTTGGGGGGGGGGGGTCTGGGATGTTACCTTGAATGTCTGGGAATCCACCCGTTAAAAGGGGGGGCTCTGTCAGGAACCGAGCCAGCTTGGCTTCCCCCCGGCTCAGTCCTGATCTCTCTGTGGTGTAGCATCATCTCACTTTGGCTCATCAATAAGAATTATTCTTCTGCTTAAAGACATTGTTTTACCCAGGAAATAGACAGCAAGGAAACTGCTCTTTTACCCCAAGCCACAACTGAACTCACATTCCATTGTTAAAACCAGTCTAAGGAATTTACCCTAATGCATTTCCTGTTTTGACTTTATGGCCCCATAAACGTGGAGACATGGAACAGAACCCTGGAGATGCCAGGAAAAGTAAATGGACCCTTATGTTTTAATGTGAAAATCAATCAATGGGTGTGAAATATATTAATCCGTGATTTTATATATACAGTATATGCATGTTAAAATGTTTAAATGAATGTTTATTCCTTCATGTTGATTTATAAGTTGCATGAACACTGAAATAGGTTAGAGTTATACATAAATGTATAGAGGAACATTGCAGCATTGAAACTTGTATTTGCAAAGCGTATCTCAAATCATGTGACTGCCAGCAGCCAATCTCTGCTTGACAACAGCTCTCAGTGTTGTTTGTTCCAGACAAAAGACTGTTTACTCATTGGACTAAAGTTCATAAAGCCCGCCCACAAAGGAAGCCTATTGGTTGGGGGTTCCTGTCAATCACGGAGGCCCGCGAAAATTCTCCACAGATAAAAGAGAACTGCGTCATCATTTCAGCCTCTTTTTCAGCTTTTCACTTCTATTGTCTTCATCTCTACACAGCAGAGAACCACTGGAGAACAAAGGATTTCTCCCACATGTTGCTTTTCTATGATCACAGAGCCTGAAGTATCCTGTTTTGTTGTAACCTCTTTGTATTTTAATGGGTTTTTTTCTTCAAATGCCTCGGAATTCTTTTTTCTGAGCTCATTTCTAATTAGGAGTTAAACTCCAATCCTAGACGTTTATTCTTATAACTTTTTCCTGTTAAACTTTCTGTAAAACCACCGTTTTTAATTTTAATTTAAATTTTAATCTTGACTTTATTTTTATAATATTTTTATTGACCAATCCCACACCAGAAGCTCTTTTATCTAAAGTCTGAAACTCTTTGACTTGAGATCAGATTAGATATATTTAATTATTATCAAATTCCTCTGGGAAGCCGCTTGCCAACGAAGAAGAAAGAAGGATGCGCAGCCTCTTTACCAAACCCTGAAGAAACATCATCACCATCTTGTTTCAACCCAAGCTACAACTGTGAGTCATACAGTCAAAATCCAGCCTTGTTGACCGCTTGACTATAAAGGTCGAACTGTGGACCCTGAAATATCTGCGGGCAGATATTTTCCCTAACATCCACGAAATCTTTGGCTGAGGACAACGCCGACAAGGAATCACCAAGGAATCACGTGAGCTGCAATTTTAATTCATCTGCTGAATGAAACAGCTGAGGTTCGATAATAATTTTGATATCTGATCAGATGCAAATCTAAAGAGCAAGTAATATAACCTTTCTTTTCATTAAAATCCCATTTTCATTTTCTTAGAGTAATCCAGAACTTTTCATATAATTAATTTCATTCTCCACATAAATTTGCGTTGTTTTCCATAACCCATTAACTCAAACTGATCCAAATTCATTTCACAGTTAACCCTGGTTCTGCAAACGTTCAGTGTTAATCTATCATTTATGAGTTAATTTTGTAGTTAATGAAATCATTGCACTGTCTTTTAATCATCATTTCATTTAATAAATATGTGAAAATGAGAGAAGTTGTTGAGAATTTATTTCATTCTGAGTCTGGTTTAAGTCCCCAGTATCGAATTCACTAAAATTTTGAGACTGATTATTAATTAATTTATTGAGTGATTAAACAGGTATAAAGTGAAATTAAAGATTAAATTGCTTCTTAGAGATAGAAGCTGGTGCCCCACAAGTGCTATTAACTTTTCTGGTGTATATGAACCGAGAATTCATCTCAGGTTCCAATACATGAATATAAATTAAATAATTTTTAGACCTGATCATAATTATTAATTCATATATTGTTACAGTGGGTTTAGGTACCACTGTGTATGTGCATGTTATGTATTCTGTGCTTTTTCCATATCCATAGCCACTGCCTGACCGGCAGCTGTTAGACAGCCGCTGTGACCTACTTTCTCTGAACACTGCTGACAGTCTGCCGGTACGGCCACGCCCCCTCTCTCTCTCATTTCCATCAGCTGTTCCCAGCCCCGTTAATCATCTTTCCCAGTCCTCGCCCAGGTGCTCTTCATTACACCATAACCAGCAATGCGTGTACTTAAGCGCCTTTTGCCAGTCGCGCACTGCTGAGTCTTTGTCTAACTGATCGTCTGCCTGCTTGGGTGTGCGTCAGTGAACTGTCAACTCCTCTACAGCGTGTATCCACTCCACGCAGCCCGTGGTCCTCCTGCATCCCCAAAGCGATTCCGGCTGTGGGACGCCAACGTGGATACATGCCTCATCTCATGCGTTCGTGGGGCAATGCCAGCCCCCGAACGTCCACTGTAAGTGCTTGTTGTACCTTTTGTAAGTCTTTATGTTAATAAATGTGTGTTGGTGGAACCCTGCTCGTAAATCCTCATTATTTCACCCCTCGCCGTGCGCATTGGAAAAGCATATGGGAGGGTTCTTGACAGTTATAGTTTATCTGGATATTGAAAAGGCTTATGACTCACTGTGGAGGGATGGACTTCTTATCAAATTCAATAAAATGGGCATTGGTGGTAGGATGTATAATTGGATAATGGATTTTTTAACACATAGGACATTTAGGGTTAAAGTAGGATCAGAAGTTTCTAATGCCTTTGAAATTGAAAATGATGTTCCTCAGGGGAGTGTGATAAGCCCAGTTTTATTCAACATTATGATTGATGACATGTTTGAGGATCAAGAGGGATCCATCAAAATAGCACTATATGCAGATGATGGAGCCATGTGGACGAGGGGAAGAAATGAGAAATTTGTGTTCAAAAACATCAGGAAAGCAATGGAGAAAGTGGAAAAGTGGTCACATGATTGGGGATTTAAATTTTTAAACAGTAAAACCTGCTATATGATTTTCACAAAAAAAAAAAAAATGCAGAACTGGTACAGAACCACTAACATTACATAACCAACAGAGAAAGTGAGTGAGTTCAAATATCTAGGATTGTGGTTTGATAGTGCAAACACATGGAGAGTTCATGTTAAATTCTGGAGACAAAGTGCAAAAAAGTCATTAATCTCATAAATGCTGTAGCTGGACACGAATGGTGTGCAAATAAACAGGCATTAATTGACATTTACAGAGCATTAATGAGATCAACAATAGACTATGGATGCATGATTTATGGAGCAGCAGCAAAGACAACTCTGGAAAAAATAGACAGAATGCAGCATAGAGTGCTTCGCCTGTGCATTGGAGCCGTCAAAACAACACCAAACAATGCAGTTTTAATAGAGGCAGGAGAAATGCCAATGGATTTGAGAAGCGATAAACTTGCATCATCGTACTGGGTCAAGCTAAAAGGAACTGAGGAAGCGAATATTTCGAAAACAACACTACAAGACTGCTGGCAATATTCTAACTTCCAGGGACACGGGTTTGGGTGGACAATTGAAAGAAAAGCCAGAATGTATGGGCTACACACTATTGATACAGCTAACACCAGTCCAGTGAGTAATGTTCCCCTTGACTGTTTCTGGGAAAAGAAGTAGACATTAGTCTGCTAATGAGGAAAAAGGATTGATATATAAGTGAAGTTGGTGTTAAAACAAGCATTTAACCTACTTTACTTCAGGAACAACTACTATAACTACTTACAGCTCTATACTGATGGTTCAAAGAACAAAGAGGGCTCTGTTGGAGTTGGAGTATACATTCCAGAGTTTAAAGTGACCATCGCAAAAAGACTCTCCAACAATACATCCGTGTTTACAGCAGAGGTGGTGGCAATAATTATTGCTTTGCAGTGGGTGGAGGAGGTCAGACTGGACCAGGTGGTGGTGTGCACAGATTCACTTGCAGCTTTAAAAACCATACAGGCATGAAAATCTACAAGGGAAGATTTGGTGACTGAGCTATATCACAGTTTATTTAGAGTACACAGGGGTGGTGGAGAAGTTCAGTTTTGTTGGGTTCCTGCACATGAAGGGTTGAAAGGGAATGACTGTGCAGACAAATTAGCAGGTCGATTAGGTAGATCGTATTACAAAATACAAAAATCTATTGCAATAAAGAATTATAAAACAACAAACAGGAGGGAAGACATCATTATGGCAAGACTCAGACTGGATCATACAGGTTTAAACAGTACTTTATTCACCATGGGGAAAAGCAAAAGTGACAAATGTAGAGAATATGGAGTAAAAGAAAATGTTGAGCACATCTTATTATACTGTCACAAGAATGGAAATGACAGAGAATGAAAAATGAAGTTCGAAAGGCTGGTAGGAGATGGGATTTTACTGGGATTCTGGGAACAGATGGAGATGGAGAGGCACTAACAATCACGAGAAGGGCTCTTTTCTCTTTTTTAAATAACACAGGATTAAGTGATAGAATTTAGGGGTCAGGCTCAAATGACATAATGTTACACACTCTTGTACAGTAGGTGGCGGTATGCACCTTTCAGTTGTTTGCTATCCGCCAGTAACTGAGAGAAGAAGTTCAAACATTTTGTTTCTTTATAATTTTTACTGTACATATCGTCAGAATACACTTTTATCACCCCACAGGGGCCCAGGAGTACGTGTACAGCCATTCATTTTCTCAGCCCGGGGGGGGGGGGGGGGAGGTGCTGCAGACCCCTCAGCCCCCCCCCCCCCCCCCGGCTGTACACAAGCAAATGTGGGTAAGTCAGTCCCTCCAGGATTTCATGGGATGTTTTTATGATTGCTGCGGCCCAAAAAGCCTGAATTTGTGGAAGCTTTTTTTTAAAAAGTTGCAATAAAAGTTGTGATGTTTTGAGAGGTTTTTGGGGATTTTTTGCATAAAAGTTGTGGGAAGAATTACAAATTTTAAAGCAGATGCTTTTGTCATAGTTTACTGTAATGATATTCTATAGCACCACAAGAAAAGCACAGGATTGTCAAAAATTTCTTAATAAACAGTGATTTGTAAATTAAGCAGAAACTTCTATACCGAAAAACTCTTTTGTGCAACAGCAAATACAGACTTTACCACAATTAAGTGAGAATGAAGCAGCTACTCATAAATTTGTCATAAAAATGACCAACACTGCAGGCTACTCTTGCTGAGAACTTGAATAAAAAGGATAAAAAAAAAATTATCCATTACAACAGCTAAATTGCACTGAATGCATGTTAGAGTAGACATTTGGAAATTATGGCAGCACCTTCATTTGAAAACTCCCTCGCCACAGCGGTCCCCAACCAAATGGTACGGAGTGCAGAAAAAAAAAGAAATAATTTATTCTGTTTCTCTGTATTGTCTATCAAAGTCTGTTTTTCTGAAAAAAATTACTGAATATTCTCTCTTTCCACGCCTACCTGTCTATCTGCTTCCCGTCTTGACACATACCTGTCTCATCAGATACTCATCTTTCCTTTAGCGGGAGTTTTACCGGGAGGAGGGGCTCTCCTTGGGGGTTTGCCGGGGGCACGCAGTGGTCTGTGTCCAGACCGGAGATTCACAGCTTTAAATCTCGTTGACAAGATGTAGTCATGATTTTACCTCTAAAGATGTATAAAATGTTACAGCACCGGCTGTAGTGTTGGATTTTCTCATTTGTTTGTGGTTTTATGGCGTCTCTCCTCACATGTGCTTCCGCAACAGGGTGCTTTTCAGGCAGGCGGACTTTTTTCAACACAAACCCGGCACTTTGTACATGCAGTCAAGACAGAGCCGTGGGGAGACGTCCACCGGCAGGCCGGGGAAGACGGGGGACGCGATGATGTGGGAAAACTTGCGGGTGAGTGGATTTTTTTAAAATCACACACCCTGTTTTTTGCTGATGTGTTCCGTTATTACTCACTGTAAACATGGAAGTGAGTGTAGTGCAGCGACGCATTTGATTGGTTAGACTGAGTGTTTGAGCGCGACTCTGGGACAAATTTGATTGGCAAAATTAGTGGAAGTTGACGAGGATTGGCCAAAATTGCGGGAAAGTTGCGGTGATTGGACAAAGTTGCAAAGTCGCTCAAAAGATGCGGTGATGGCCTGATCTTGTGTGAATTAGTGTGATCGCAATATCGCGAAATCCTGGAGGGGCTGAAAAGTGTGAATAAACAACAGAACTTCCATGTGAATTGTGGTTGTTTTTTTATAATAGACAAGAGTCTACATTCAGTTTGTTAAACTTCTTTGTTTTTCTACAGATGTAATTCCTGATGCCTGAATGATGTCACTTGAAGACTTCTGAGGACAATAAGTTTCAGGTACGAGGAGGGACTGAAAAGTTCATAGGCTGAAAAATTCATAGTGTTCAAATTTGACTAAATGTGGTTTATTTTTCAACAGCAGGGATCCAAGTGCTGCAATGCCGATGGAAGAAGTGTGTGGACAAAAGGGGAGACTACGTTGAAAAATAAATCACATTTGATCAAAGCTGACCACTATGAACTTTTCAGCCCCCCCCCCCTTAGGATTTCAATAAGGCCTGAAAAGAAAGTGTAGAACAAAGAAAAAGTAGGGCCCAATTTCTGTCTTTGCCTTGGGCCCCAAATGGACTAAGTCCACCTGCCTCCCACAATCCAAAAACATGTATGTTAGGATAGATAGATCGATAGATAGATGTACTTTATTGATCCCAAATTGGGAAATTACAGTGTAACAGCAGCATGACAGTAGACAACCAAACACAGAAAAACACACATGACAGACAAAGGGATTACCCACGGAAAGTAAAACTAACACAACTATAAAACCTATATACATCATAGCTTAATATATGATGACCCGGACTATCAGGAGCAGAGTGAAATGTGAGGTACCAGTTAGACTGTAAGGTGCAGTGTGGAAGCATTACTATGATCAGAATACAACATCATAGTGAGTTATTGTACAGTGAAATTGCATGTGGCAGGAAAGATTTCCTGTACCTGGCCGTTTGACAGCGAAGCTGTAGTAGTCTGTAGTATGGGTGGCAGTGGCTCAGGAGGTAGAGCAGGTCGTCTAATAACCGCATGGTTGGCGGTTCGAATCCCGCTCTCCCCGGATATCCTGCCGTTGTGTCCCTGGGCAAGACACTTCACCCCCAATTGCTCCTGGTGGGTCTGGAAGCGCCATGTTAGGTAGCATGCCGCCATCTGTGTGTGAATGGGTGGATAGCAGGATCTGTAAAGCGCTTTGGTCATCAAGAGATGAGGATAAAAGCGCTATATAAGTGAATACCATTTAGTCTACTGGAGAAAGTGCTTTGCTGTTTGTCCAGTGTGTGGTGGAGGGGTGATCAGGATTGTCTATGATGGATCACAGTTTATTTAGTGTTCTCCTCTCCATCACTGTCTCAAAGATCTCCGGTCTGAGACCAATTACAGAGCCAGCCCTCTTGATAATTTTGTCAAGTCTGTTGGTGTCTCTGGCCCTGATACTGCTACCCCAATAGACAGCAGCAAAAAAGATGGCGCTGGTGACAACGGTCTGGTAGAAAAGCTCCAGCATCCTGCTACACACGTTGAAGGATCTCAGCTTCCTCAGGAAGTAGAGTCTGCTCACCCCCTTCTTGTGCGCAGCATCGGTGTTGGATCTCCAGTCCAATCCACTGCTGATCCTGACACCCAGATATTTGTAGTCCTCAACCACTCCCACATCCTCCCCCCCTAATCTGCAGTGGCTGAGAAGGCGTCTTCCTTTTCCTGAAGTCAGTCACCATCTCTCTGGTCTTGCTGACATTCAACCTCAGGTGATTCTGCTCTGTCCACTCCACAAATCTGTCTACCAGTGCCCTGTACTCCCCCTCCTCTCCTCCTCTTATACACCCCACAACAGCTGAGTCATCAGAGAATTTCTGCAGGTGGCATGACTCTGTGTTGTACTGAAAGTCAGTGGTGTAAAAGGTAAAGAGAAGGAGAGAGCACAGTCCCCTGTGGAGCTCCCGTATCACTAGCCACCACTCCAGACAAGACATTGCCCAGCCGGACAAACTGTGGCCTGCCTGTCAGGTAGTCAGTAATCCAGGAGATCACAGAGCTGTCAACCCCCATCACCCGCAGCTTCTCACCCAGCAGCAGTGGCTGGATGGTGTTAAAGGCACTGGAGAAATCAAAAAAAAGTGATTCTCATAGTATCTCCTCCACCATCCAGGTGCAGATGGGCTCGTTGCAGCAGGTGGATGACAGCATCTTCAACTCCTAGATGGGGCTGATATGCAAACTGCAGTGGGTCCAGCCACATCTTCACCTGCAGCCTCAGGTGGGCTAAGACCAGTCTCTCCAGGACCTTCATCACATGAGACATGAGGGCAACTGGTCGATAGTCGTTCAGGTCTGATGAAGATGACTTCTTGGGGACAGGAACCCAGCAGGATGTCTTCCACAGCGCCGGTACTCTCTCCAGACTCAGGCTCAGGTTGTACAGGTGTTTCAGTACCGGAGCTAGTTGGTTGGCACAGGTCCTCAGGGTCCTGGCGGAGATGCCATCAGGGCCCGCTGCCTTCTGCTGACGGAGTCTCTTCAGCTGTTTCACCACCTGGTCTGTAGTCACCGTGAATGAGGGAGGGTCCTGGTGCCCCCCGAGGAGGAGGAGGAGAGAGATGGAGAGAGGTTCTGCACAGGAGGGTGGGTGGAGAGGGGTGTGTGGGGGTCTTGTTGTGTCGCTGGGGTGACAGACTGTGAGTTGAACCTATTAAAAAACAGATTCAGTTCCTCAGCTCTCTCCTGGCTCCCAGATGGCTGCCTGACTCTCCCCTTGCACCCAGTTATTTGTTTCATTCCCATCCACACATCTTTAGCGTTGTTTTGCCTGAGGTTCAGGTTCAGGTTCAGGTTACTTTATTTGTACCCGTAGGTAGATTTGTTTTGCAGTCAGGTGACGTCCATATTTACAAATCACAATTACATTCAACATGAACACAAACACAGGCACACATGAAACTGACTATAAACATGATAAAAGTACTCAAGGCTCCACCAATCAGGACATATGACAAAGAGATAAGAGAGAAAACCAAGAGATAAGAGAGAAGGGTCATATTAAAAAGTTAAAGACCAGTCAAAGAGGTTAAAAACTCAAAAGTCTAAAACCCAATAAAAGATTTAGAACCCAAATAAAAAAAAACTACAAAAATAAGTATATAGAATAAAATAAATAAATAGGTAACTAAATTATGTGCAATATATAGTAGTAGTAGTAGATTAGTTTATTTGACAGGGACAGTGCAATAAACATAGACAATTAATCAAAGACAATCAATCTGATGTGTTGCACATAGAGTGTATAGCTATTAGCTAATTTGCAACTCTTGTCCCTGGATGGGCTTTAGAAAAAAGAATCAAGATAAAAAATATACACAATAACCACATACATCAATGCAGAAAAATTATAAATACACAATTATAAATATTATAAATATTATAAATACACAAATATAACAGCCTGACTCACATTTAACATAAATATTATAAATATTATAAATACACAAATATAACAGCCTGACTCACATTTAACACATATAACTCACATTTGCCTATTTCAGGCCTTCCTCCCTCCGTCACTCACTATAAACAAACACATTTATTCCTTCCCTTCATTCACTCTCACTTTGCAGACAATTAATTCATACATGAGTACATTCTTGTTTATTTTTCAGCCAGTTTTTAACATTTTTAGTGAATGTTTTAAAGTCCGTTATTATTTTAATTTCATTTGGCATTGTGTTCCAGATGTGACTGCCCTTTATAGAGAAAGCTGTTTGTCCAAATGTGGTTCTGCGGTGGAATATTTTACAGTTATTGTTAACAGAACTCCTGGTGGCTCTGCTGCTGTCCTGTCTTTGGACGAAACCAGCAAGTGGCTCGGGTGCTGATTTATGGAAACATTTGAACGTTAATTTCAGAAGACAGAGGTCAATGAAGCTCTCAAAACTCAATAGGTTGTATTTTTTTAAAACATTACAGTGATGCCACCTAATGGGCTTTTTGTCCAAGATTTTTAGGGTTTGATTATATAATGAACCTATATGTCTTATTGTGGAAGGGGCTGCTTGAGCCCAGACTGTCAAACAGTATGATATATGAGAAAAAACCATAGAATGCATATACAGTGCAGCTGCTTCGTAAGGTATGTAATATCTAATTAATTTAAAGCAGTTCAAATTTTTTTTTACTGTTTTTGAAATTTTCTTTATATGAAGATTAAATTTGAGTTGAGGATCTAGTACAATGCCAAGGTATTTGAATTCTGTAGCTAAACTGATGTCATGATCATGTATATTAACTTTAAAATGTTGCAGGTTACATTTTTTGATTGAAAAGCACATTGAGACTGTTTTCTGAAGGTTCAGCAATAGATGGTTCTTGAGGAGCCACTCTTGGACATCAACCATACTTGTAGACAGTACATCTGCAGCCTGTGCTGGAGTCTTGGCAGCTGTGTAAATAACTGCATCATCTGCATAAAGTTGGCATGTTGCAGCTGAGCAGTGTAACGGCAAGTCATTAATAAAAATGCTGAAAAGTAAAGGACCAAGAATGGACCCTTGTGGGATACCCATGCGGTTGTTTAAAAATGAGGATTTATCCTGGTGAACTTTTACACACTGTTCTCTATTCTGGAGATAAGATGCAAACCATTCTAATGTATTTGGGGAGAAGTTAAAAGATACCATTTTGGATAAAAGCAAACTGTGGTTTACAGTATCGAAAGCCTTTTTGAGATCTAGAAAAACAGCTCCTACCACATTACCCCTGTCCAAGGACTGTTTGACGTTTTCAATAAGGCAACAATTTGCTGTTTCTGTTGAGTATCCTGGTCTAAAACCAAATTGATGTGGATGAAGAAGTTGACTGTCTTGTAAGTAGTCTATCAGCTGTGTAGCTACAACTTTTTCAAGAACCTTAGATAGGACTGGTAAAATAGAGATTGGGCGGTAATTGCATATATCGTCTTTACTGCCTGATTTATGAACTGGTATGACGACAGCTTTTTTCCAGCCAGATGGAAATGTACTAGACCTAATGGAGAGATTAATGAGATGAGTCAGTGGTTTGATTAATATTTTGCTGTGCATTTTGAGAAAGGAGGTGCTCATATTGTAGATATCATTAGTTTTTGAGTTTGACAGTGTTTTAACAATACCAGCAATTAACTTCTCATTTACCTCATCCATGTGAAAAGTATCTGTTGGAAGTATGGAATTTGTGTTGTTGAGCACATTTGGCAGCACAAAAATTTTTGTTAAGTCTTCCACAGAGCCCACAAAGTGTGAATTAAATTCATTTGCCAAAGTAGCCTTGTCACTGACGGTCTTGCCATTGATTCTAAGTTCCTTTACCCCCTTCTGATCGTTTTTTTTATTAGTTAAGTTATTTAAATGCCTCCATAGGGAACTGTTGTTACCCTTTGCATGATCTATCAGTTTATTGTAATAAGATATTTTTGATTTTCACAGCTCATGTACCACTTTATTTCTTAAACTTTTGTACACAAGGTGATCATTTTGTAGTTTGGAGGTTAGTGATGTTTTCAGTGCATAGTCTCGCCTCTTCATAAGTTTTCTTATTTCATTATTTAACCATGGTAGGCTAATCTTCTGTTGTCTACTTTTAATTTGCTTTGAAAATTTTTCTATAGACTTTGTGATTGTTGCAGTTATAAAATTACAACAATCATCTACTTCACATGTTGACATGAGCTGCTCCCAATTTTGATTCTCTAAGTAATGTTCAAACTCCTCATTTTTTGATTTGGGGATAATAAAATTTGATTTGTCAATATCGACTCCCCCAAAATACTGCAGTCGCTTTTTAGTAAGTTTCCTGACAGCAAGAACCATGTTATGATCTGAGAGACCAGTTACAAGATTATAGGTTCTGGTTATTCGTTCTGGTTTATTAGTAAATACCATGTCAATAAGTGTTCTGGATTGTTTGGTTATCCTGGTGGGTCCTTTGATGATTTGCTGGTAATTAAATTTAGTCATGAGGCTTTTCAGTTTTTGTTTGTCTTTTTTATCAGACCAGTTGATATTAAAGTCACCATGAATTATTGTTTCTCTGTTCTTCTCAAGTTGTTTAACCAGATCACTTAATTCATTATAAAAGGAAGAGTTGTGTGACGGTGGGTTGTACACTACTGCAATGTTGAAATTCATTACCGGAGAGAGACATACATTAACAGCTAAACATTCAAGTGAAGTATTCAAATCAACCAGTTGACATTTATATTTCTCTTTGATGTAAATTAAAACACCTCCTCCCCTCCCTACCTGCCTGTCTTTTCTAAAACACTGGTAGCCCACAATATCGATCATATTAGTGTCTATGTTACTGTGTAGCCAGCTTTCTGAGAGACAAGGTAGTCCAGATTTGAGTCCAACAGCAACACCGAAATCTCATCTCTTTTGGGGATTATGCTCCGTATGTTTAAATGACCGCCGAGGATCCCCTTTGGTTTAGCCTTGGTGTCCCAAAGAACTCGTGCATGATTAACAGTTTGGAAAAATAAATGTTGTTTTTGCTTTTGTACAGCTCGGTTTTGTGCTAACCCAGTGGTCTGCTGTTTAATAGTGGCAGGTCCAGGGTTAAGGTGAATATCTCCTGCCAGAAGTAGCAGAACTAACAGAACTTTAATTGTATATCCTCTGCCATATTGTGATTTTTGCTTAACAGCCATGTTTGCCTTAATTTGGAAGTTTTTGCTCAGGGCTTTTAAAGACCACATAGAGTGTAGGGTGAGATGTCCAAGCCCAAATCCATACAGATAAAACTTTTTAACATTGTTAAAAAGTTTTTAAAACACTTTAATATTTTAAAACACTTTTTAATATTGTTACATCTTGTTCAACTCTTTAACAGCAGCAGGAACAAAGCTGTTTTTGTAGCGCTGGGTTTTACTTTTTGGGACAGCAAACCTCCGTCTGGAGGGAAGAAGCTGAAAGTGGCAGTGCAAAGGGTGGGAGTCATCATTTAAAATGGAGGTAGCAATCCTCTGTACCTGTGTGGTGTACAGGGATGTCAGGCTCAGGCCCTCAGCTTCTCCTTGTCTCCAGCCCTAAAAGCTCTCTTCTTTTTGTTCAGAAGTGCTTTCAGGTCACTCGTGACCCATGGTCTGTTGCTGGAAAAGCAGTGTACAGTCTGAGCTGGCATGGTCATGTCTTCGCAGAATCTAATGTATTCTGTGATGCAGTCGGTCATATTGTCTATGTCCAAACCATGTGGTTCACAGAGTACGCTCCAGTTCGTCATCTCAAAGCAGTCCTGTAGTGCATCAGCAGTCACCTGTGTCCACCTCCTCACAGTCCATGTATAAGCAGGTTGCCTTTGCACAAGGGGAAAGTACTTGGGTGTTAACATGACCATGCAGTGAGCTGATTTGCCAATGGGGGGGTGTAGAGCTGTGGCACTATATCCATCTCTGGCATTTTCATACAGTAAATCCAGTGTTTTGTTTTCTCTGGTGGGACAGTGAGACAGTCCTGTGTCCACCTCTTCACAGTCCGTGTATAAGCAGGTTGCCTTTGCACAAGGGGAACGTACTTGGGTGTTTACATGACCATGCAGTGAGCTGATGTGCCAATGGGGGGGGGTAGAGTTGTGGCACTATAGCCATCTCTGTCATTTGCATACAAGAAATCCAGTGTTTTGTTTTCCCTGGTGGGACAGTGAGGCAGGTTAATTGGTCATTCTAAATTGTCTCTAGATATAAGATAAGATAAGATAAGATAAGCCTTTATTAGTCCCACAACGGGGAAATTCCAGGATTGCAACAGCACAGGGATAGCAACACTCAGAGCAACAATCAGAAGGCAAGAAAAAAAACAAGCAAGCAAGAGCAGCTATATACATATGTACGTATTACTATAAAATATATATATATACACACACACACAGACACACAGTGCAGAGCATTTGTAGCTGGATGGAATAAATATATGAATATATGAACCACAGTGCAGAGCATTGTAGCTAGATGGAATAAATATGTAAATATATAAACACCCACAGTACGGAGCATTGCAGCTAGGTGGCATAAATATGCAAGTATATAAACACACACAGTGCGGAGCAATGTAGCTAGATGGAATAATATGTAGATATATAAATATATAAACACACCCAGTGCTGAGCATTGTAGCTAGATGGAATAAATATGTAAATATATAAACACACACAGTGCAGAGCATTGTTGCTAGATGGAATGAAACAGCCTAAACGTCTACATAGTTATCCTACATGGTATGATTATGTGCCCATACATATTCTCACCCTCCATAGCGACCGGTATGTTCCTAGTTGTATGCCGGAGGGGACCATTGTGTAAGTCTATTGCATCTTTAGCATTCAAAAAACTATTAGTTAGTTACGTCTTTTTGCTATCTCTGCGAGCAGCCGTGCTTAGGTTGTACAGTCTGACAGCCGTTGGAAGGAAGGGACCTACGAAACCTCTCGGTTGTGCACCTGGGATGATGTAGTCTGCTGCTAAATGAGCTCCTCAGTGCATTCAGTATGTCCTGCTAGGGTGGAACTCGGACTCCAGCAGAGATGACAGTTTAGCCACCGTCCTTCTCTCTCCTATCTCCTCCATCGGATCAAGGCGCTGCCCCAGGACAGAGCTAGCTTTCTTAATCAGTTTGTTCAGTCTCTTCCTATCGGCTGCAGTAATGCCACTGCCCCAGCAGACCACTCCAAAAGTGATGGCTGATGCCACCACCGTGTCATAGAATGACTTCAGCAGCGCCCCTTGTACACCAAAAGACCTGAGTCTCCTCAGCAGGAACAGCCTGCGCTGTCCCTTCTTGTAGAGTGCATCAGTATTGTGTGACCAGTCTAGTTTATTGTTCAGATGAATACCCAGGTACTTATAGGATGTCACCATCTCGATGTCTGTTCCCTGTATATTTACTGGTACTGTGAGGGGCTGCCATGCTGCGGCAGTCCACCACCAGCTCCTTAGTTTCCTCGCGTTGATCTGGAGGCAGTTCCGATGGCACCAGTCCACGAAGTCCTGGATAAGCCCTCTGTACTCAGCTTCATCTCCATTGGAGATGAGGCCAACGATCGCAGAGTCATCAGAGAACTTCTGTAGATGGCAGTGTGTTGTGTTGTGTGAGAAGTCCGCAGTATAAAGAGTGAACAGGAAGGGAGCCAGCACCGTTCCCTGGGGGGCCCCCGTGCTACTGATGATCGTGTCGGACACACAGTCCTGGGTTCTCACAAACTGAGGCCGGTTCGTGAGGTAGTCCAGGATCCATGATGACAGGTGCTGGTCCACCCCTGCGCGCAGCAGCTTGTCCTTCAGGATCATCGGTTGGATGGTGTTGAAAGCACTGGAGAAGTCAAAGAACATGATCCTCACCATATTCCCGGGCTTCTCCAGGTGGGACAGAGAACGGTGAAGGAGGAAGATCACCGCATCCTCCACCCCAATGCCATGCTGGTAGGCGAACTGGAGTGGATCCCATCGTGGTTCCACCAGGGGGCGGAGGTGAGCAAGGAGCAGTCTCTCCAGGGTCTTCATCAAGTGGGACGTCAAGGCCACCGGTCTGTAGCTGTTCAGGTCTTTGGGGGGTGGGAAGTTTTTGGTACAGGTACCACAACAAGATGTTTTCCACAGCTGTGGTACCCTCCCCAGTTTCAGGCTCATGTTGAAGATATACGTCACAATCCACACAGCTGGTCTGCACAGGACTTGAGGAGCTTTGCGCTGATGCCGTCCGGTCCCGGCGCCTTCCTCGCCTTGATCTTCCTCAGCTCCGTCCTCACCTGGGTCCTGGTCAGGGTCAGGATGGGGGGCTGTGTGTTGGGAGTGGGGGAGGGTGTTGGTGGAGTGGGGAGTGGGCAGCAGGACTTGATTTCTTTAGAGGCAGCAGTGGTTGTTGTGCAGTCAGGGGGGGAGGGCGGTTGGTCAAATCTATTGAAAAACAGATCAGGTTGTTCGCCCCACTCCCTGCCCCCTGTGGCCTGGGGGGAGGTATTCTGGAGCCCCGAGATGGTTTTGAGGTTTCTCCAGACCCGCTGATGTCGCTACGTTGCAGCTTGTCCTCCATCTTCTTCCTGAAGCTGTCCTTGCCTTCTCTGATCTTTCTCCTCAGCTCCCTCTGTACGGACTTCAGCATCTCCCTGTTCCCTGACCTGAAGATCCTCTTCTTCTCTCTCAGAAGTGTTTTTATCTCAGGGTTGATCCAGGGTTTGTTGTTTGAGTGACGCCGTATGGTCTTGGTGGGAACGGATTTGTCCACACCAGAAGCTGAGGTAGCCCGTGAGGTGTGAATGAGGCCATCGATGTCCTCACCATGTGGATCGCAGAGCTGCTTCCAGGCGGTGGCTTCAAACAGCCCTTTAGGGTGTCCATTGTCTCCTCAGACCATAACTCCACAGTGTGCATGGCCGGAGGTTGTCTGTGCACTAGGGGTTTGTACACCGGCCGGAGATGAACCAAGTTGTGATCCGATCTCCCGAGTGGGGGGAGTTGTGATGAGGTGTACGCCTCCTTAGTGTTTTGCGTAGAATAAATCCAGTGTTTTATTGTCTCTAGTGTGGCATGTGACATACTGGGTGAACGTGGGTAGAATGGGAGACAGTGAAACATGGTTGAAAATCGCCTGAGATGAGGAGAAGAGCATCTGGGTGTTCTTGTCTGCAGCCTGCTGGTTACTGAATGGATGACGTCACGTGCTGTCCCAGCGTTCGCCGTCGGATTTGCATAAACAACAATGCAGATCACGTGTGAGTGTTCTCTCGGGAGATATGTAGGCCTCATGCTAACAGCTAGCAACTCAATGTCTTTGCTGCAGTGTCGTTGTTTAACAGTGATATGTCCCGGTCTGCACCAGTTGTTGTTAACATACATTATCACTCCACCGCCCCTAGCCTTGCCACTGTCTGGTGTTCGGTCAGCTCATATCATGTGAAAACCCTCCAGCTCAATGTTAGCATCTGCTGCTAGTTCAGTTAGCCACGTCTCAGTAAACAAAAGGAGAGAGCACTCCCGGTATGTGCTATCATAACGGGAGATAGCCGCTAGCTCATCTAACTTTCCCAGTATCGACCGTACATTTCCCATGACAACAGATGGAAGGGAGGGTCTGTACCTTATATTTTTTGTCCTCCGCCTTACTCCAGCCCGGCAGCCGCGGCGTTTTCGCCTCAGTTCTCTCGGTATGTCGGTTTTTCCAATGGGCGTCAGGGGTGGTGGCGGTTTGAATGCTAGCAGCTGTTTCTCTGCTGTATCGTATCCTGCTATAAACAATGGCTCCGTCCACCGGCTCAGGAGACATTTAGGAGCCATCTGTTGTGTCCGTGATATAAGTGGGGTGAAAAAAAAAGACGGGATCAAAAGAGAGAGGAAGGGAAAAAGACTCGGAATCGAGCCGCTGTTGCAAAAGGCAGCCTACTCGTGTGGCGCCGAGAGAAAAAAAAAAAAAATATCTGTCTCCTATAGGCCCTTAGAATAGAGGGTTAATGCTAGTGAAGTGCTTTGAGTGGTCCTCTGAGACTAGAAAAAGCACTATATATCTAAGTACAGGTCCTTATTATTTTAGATGTTGCTTGAGAAAACTACAACCTGCCAAAGTGGCTATCTTACCAGCCACGGATGAAATCCACCTGCCACTGGCGGGTTGGTGGGTGTTAATGTCAAGCCCTGATCCTGTTACCTTTAGGGAGTGGCTACAGGTATGGAACCGTGTACCCATAGAATGCTTGCTATAAATACGGCTCAAATTTCCATACCTGTAGCTGCTGCCTTTCAGATACGGCATTGATAGAACCTACTGGCCAATCAGATTTGAGTCATATCTGTAGTAAGCATTCTACAGGTATAGTTCCATACCTGTAGCAACTGCCTAACTTTTACAGTCCTGTGGAGAGCTCATTTAGTTTACATTATTTGTTTATTATTTGACACCATCACCATCACTCTCCACAGAGCGCTGAGCCACTCGAGAACCCAAGGAGCTGCGAGAGAATGCTCTTTGTGGACTAGAGCTCAGCTTTCAACATCATCATCCCAGACATCCTGATCAACAAACTGCACCTCCTCCAGAACCCCCCCCCACCCCCGCCCATCCCCTTGCTCCTGGATAAAAAACTTTCTCACCAACCGCCCACAAACAGTCAGACTTGCCCCCCACCACTCCTCCACACTGTCTCTCAGCACTGGCTCCCCCCAAGGCTGTGTGCTAAGCCCCTCTACAGTACTCCTGTACAACCTTTGACTGTATTCCAACCCACTCAACCACCGTCATCGTGAAATACGCGGACAACACCACCTTGGTTGGGCTCATCACGAACGACGATGAGAAGGCATACAGGGTGGAAATAGAGAATCTGCTGCTGTGGTGCCAAGCAAACAACCTGAAACTCAATGTCCTTAAAACCAAAGAACTCATACTGGACTTCAGAAATATCAGACAGGACCATCCCCACCCCCGATAAATGGACGACCGCGTGGAAATCGTCCCCGGCCTTCAGGTTCCTGGTACCCACATCTCCTCTGACCTCTCCTGACTGTCAACACCCAAAGCCCTGGTGAAGAAAGCCCAGCAGTGGCTGCACTTCCTCTGTGTCCTGTGGAAGCACAACCTGGACCAGAAGCTGCTGCTGACCTTCTATCGCTGCTCATTGGAGAGCGTGCTCACCTACTGTCTGGGTGTGTGGTACACTGGCTCCATGGCCGAGAACAGGAGGGCTGTGCAGAGAGTCATCAACACCGCCCAAAAAATTATCAATGGCCCTCTGCCCTCCCTGGAAGATATCTCCAGATCTTCCTGTCTCAGAAGGCTCAAGGCCATCACAGGAAACCCCTCACATCCCGCCCACCACCTGTTTGACCTGCTTCCCTCTGGACGACGGTTCAGATCGATCAAGTCCCACACCTCCAGTCTGACAGTTTCTTCCCCTGGGCCATCCGAACTGCAAACAGTCAGAGGTCCCACCCCCCTCCCTCCCTCCAAATGCTCACATGCACAGATCTGAGGACCTTTTAATTATCGCAATAACTCACCTGTCTTTGCACTCTATACTTTCATGTATACTGACCCATCCGTGAAATCACTACTGTGTATATTTTCCATAATCCTTGGGCCATTTTATTCAACTGTGTGTTCTGCACTCTTATGTACATAGTTCCATCCGTGAAGCCACTACCATACCTGTGTATATACCTATGGGCTATTTTTATTTTTATTTCAGTTCATATTTATGTTATAGAGTATTCTGTAAGTGTGTTTAATTCAAATCCTTCTCTCTTACTTTATTGCACAATAGCCTGGTGGAGCACCCACAATTTCCTTGTACTGAAATACTGTACAATAACAATAAAGCCTATTCTATTGTATTGTATTCTATTACTGATTTATTTATTAAAGTGAAGCTGATGTTGTGCTGTGAAATATTTGTGTTTGGTTTTTTTAGTATTTTGAATACTTTATTAATCCCCAGAGGGAAATTCAGGGCATCCACTTGGATGGATGAGGCAGCCACAGTACGGCGCCAATCCCTTCACCATTCAGGTAAGTAGGTAATTTTTATTTATATAGCACCTTTCACAGATATAAAATCACAAAGTGTCAGGAACCGAGCCGGCTTGGTTTCCCCCAGCTTGGTCCTGGCCTCTCTGTGGGTACGTGCCACGTTGTATGTATGTTAGTATGTATTTCTGTGTGCTCTGCTGTACCCATAGCCATTGCTTTCTGGCCGACACGGAGGCAGCCTCTTGGGCTCACGCTGGAGTGAGCGCTTGTCTACTGTCTGCCGGTCTGACCATGCCCCCTCTCTTATTACTGCAGCGGTTCCACATCCCCCTATGTCATCTCCCCGCTCCTCGCCCAGGTGTGCCCAATTGTGGAGCCAGCAGTGCATGTACTTAAGGAGTTCTTGTCCAGTCATGCATTGCTGGTCATTGCACTTATCTACGGTCTTCGTTCACATATGGAGTCACGTTAAAGGACTGTATTCACTTGGAGCTTTTGGATTTACTCGGACAGCTCCAGTCTGGTGAGTCTATCTGTGTGTGTGGTTTCCCTGATATTCTCACCCCAGACTGTCGAGCGTCTGGAAGACTCTTGAGCCATTGTGTATGTATGCATTTAAACTGTCTGTCAGTTGTGGTGTTTAATAAAGGTGTGTGTGGTGTAACCCAGCACGTAAATCCTCGTCCTTATCTCCTCCTCCATGCGCTATGGAAAAGTGCACGAGGAGGTCATGACACAAAGTGCTTCACAAAACAGTAAAATTAAAATACAGACAGGGTAAATTAAACACTGTAAAATGCAGTAAATAAACACAACCCTTATATAGCTAAAAGTCTGTTTAAAAAAAGGTTTTTAGCTGCTTTTTAAATACAGCCACACTATCTAGGCAATGAAGAGAAAAGGGAAGAACATTCCACAGCCTAGGTGCAACTACTTTAAAGAAGCAATCGCCTCATGGCTTGAGTTTTTGGGACCATAAGTAACATTTGGCCTGCTGACCTCAGACTACGAGTAGGGGTATAGGGCTGTAGCAGGTCTGAGATATAAGGAGGAGCTTGTCCATGCAAGGCTCTGAAAGTTAAGGTCAAAATTTTAAAATGTATTCTAAAATTCACTGGTAACCAATGCTCTCTCTGGCATCCGTCAGTCTCGGGAGACTATGGAGTTGCGCTCTGGGTGGTTTTGATGCAGTGTCGGTGTCTGGTGTGACTGAAAAGTCTGATGCGGGAGTGGCAATCCTTGCCGCACTGGACACAGGTGAAGTCCGTTGCTGGTCGGTCTGCCTGGCCTCGAGGCTTTCTCCTCTGTCGCTTCGCCTCAGCTTGCTGTATAAGTGACTGTTCAAAGCTGGACAGGCCTTTCTGCACAATCTGCCTCCAGGCCGTCCAGTCTGAGGCTACAGCTTCCCATGTGGTGAGGTCGACATCCATGGCCATCAAGTCCCTTTTGCAGACATCCTTGTAACGCAGTTGGGGTCTGCCTGACGGACGTTTGCCTTGAGCTAGAACACCGTAGAGGAGATCCTTGGGGATCCTGCCATCGTCCATGCGTATCACATGCCCCAGCCAGCACATGCGTCTCTGCTTCAGCAGCGTGTACATGCTGGGGATTCCAGCTCTCTCCAGGACGCTGTTGTTTGTGACTTTGTCCTGCCAGGTGATGTGTAGGATGCGACGGAGACAGCGCATGTGAAATGCGTTGAGCTTCTTTTCCTGTCGGGCTCACAGGGTCCAGGACTCGCTGCCATACAGGAGGGTGCTGAGGACGCAAGCTCTGTAGACCTGGACTTTGGTATGCTCTGTCAGCTTGCCATTGGTCCACGCTCTCTTTGTCAGTCTGGACATGGTCGTAGCTGCTTTGCCGATG
This sequence comes from Pholidichthys leucotaenia, assembly GCA_020510985.1. Taxonomy (NCBI): domain Eukaryota; kingdom Metazoa; phylum Chordata; class Actinopteri; order Cichliformes; family Pholidichthyidae; genus Pholidichthys; species Pholidichthys leucotaenia. The sequence continues at coordinate 335,592,705 of CM035841.1, forward strand.
CGCTTATTGAGCTCTGTGTCGAGAGAGAGGGAGTCATTGATAGTGGATCCCAGGTAGACGAAGTCATGGACAACATCTAGTTCATGATCAAAGATACTGATGCTGGGTGGTGAATCCACGCCTTGTCCCATGACCTGTGTTTTCTTCAGGCTGATGGTGAGTCCGAAGTCGTGACAAGCCTCGCTAAAACAAGTCATGAGCTGCTGAAGGTCCTCGGCTGAGTGGGCGGTGATTGCTACATCATCTGCAAAGAGGAAGTCACGCAGACATTTTAGCTGGACCTTGGACTTTGCTCTTAGTCTGGAGAGGTTGGAGAGCTTTCCATCCGATCTGGTTCTAAGGTAGATGCCCTCTTTGGCAGAACCAAAGGCGTGTTTCAGCATGACGGCAAAGAAGATTCCGAACAGAGTCGGTGCGAGAACGCATCCCTGTTTCACTCCGCTTCTAATATCGAAGGCAGATGAAGTTGAGCCGTCAAAGACGACTGTGCCCTTCATATCTTCGTGAAATGATCAGATGATGCTGAGCAGCTTGGGCGGACATCCGATCTTGGAGAGGATTTTGAAGAGGCCATCCCTACTAACAAGGTCGAAAGCTTTTGTCAGGTCAATGAAGGCTATGAAGAGTGGCTGCCTCTGTTCCCTGCATTTCTCCTGCAGCTGTCTGAGAGAGAACACCATGTCGATTGTAGACCTGTTGGCTCGGAACCCGCACTGTGATTCGGGGTAGACTCTCTCTGCCAGAACTTGAAGCCTCTTGAGGATAACATGAGCGAACAGCTTCCCAACGATGCTGAGGAGAGAGATGCCACGGTAGTTATTGCAGTCGCTCCTGTCACCTTTGTTCTTATATAGTGTGACGATGTTGGCGTCCCTCATGTCCTGCGGCACTTCGCCTTCTCTCCAGCACAGACAAAGGATTTCATGCAGCTCCGTGATCAGTGACCCTTTGCAGCACTTCAGAACCTCGGCAGGGATGCCGTCCTTTCCGGGGGCTTTGCCGGTGGCAAGGGAGTCAAGAGCCTCGCTCAGTTCATCGATGGTCGGTTCTCCATCAAACTCCCTCAGTACAGGCATACACTCGATGGCATTCAGGGCATCGTCAGTGACTATGTTCTCCCTGGCATACAGCTCAGAGTAGTGCTCTACCCAGCGCTCCATCTGTTGTGCCGGATCCTGGATTACCTCCCCTGTGGCAGACTTTAAGGCAGTGATTTTCTTCTGTATAGGGCTCAAGGCCAGCTTGATTCCATCGTACATCCCCTTGATGTTGCCCGTGTCTGCAGCCAGCTGTATCTGGGAGCAGAGCTGAAGCCAGTAGTCGTTGGTGCATCGCCTGGCACGCTGCTGGACTTTGCTACGGGCAGCCCGGAGGACTTGCAGGTTGCGTTCGCTGGGGCAGGCTTTATAAGCTACCAAGGCGTTCCGCTTCTCCACGATTACTGGGATCATTTCATCAAAGTGACCCTCGAACCAGTCTGCTGACCTGCTGGTTTTCTTGCCAAAGGTGGTCATGGCAGCCTTGTGCACGGCATCTCTGAAGTGCTGCCACCTTTCTTGGGCACTAGCGCTGGAACGGCCTGGGAGAGATTCCTCAAGCACGCGTGCAAATTCCGCCACTTTCTCCTGGTCGTGCGTCTTACTTGTATCAATGCAAGGCCTGCCTTCCTTTATCGTGTGGTGCACTTTCTTGGTTCGCAGTTTGACCTTGCTACATACTAGGGAGTGATCTGTATCACAGTCAGCACTCTGGTAGCTTCGTGTGATCTGGACGCTGGGTAGACAGCTGCGTCTGGTGAGAATCAAATCAAGCTGGTGCCAGTGCTTGGATCTTGGATGTCTCCAGGAGACTCTGTGTTGGGGCTTCATGTTAAAGAATGTATTTGTGATGCAGAGACCGTGATGGCAACAGAGTTCCAGTAGGCGTTGTCCATTTTCGTTCATTCTTCCTATGCCAAACTGGCCCAAACAAGTAGGCCAAGAGCTGTAGTCGGCACCAACTCTAGCGTTAAAGTCGCCAAGGATGAACAATGGTTCCTGTTTTGGGATTTTCTCTATGGCGGTTCTGAGGGCGTTGTAGAATTTGTCTTTAGCTTCCGCCATAGACGTCAGTGTTGGTGCATAGGCACTGATCAAACTGACTGTCCCCTCTGAGGAGTGAAGCTGAAGGGACAGAATGCGTTCGCTTCCCTCTGTGGGTGGAATAATGGATCCCAGGAGGGTGTTCCTAATCACAAATCCAACTCCATGTTCCCTGGTCTTGTCAGGTGGTTTCCCCTGCCAGAAAAAGGAGAAGTCCCTCTCTCTCACAGATCCTGACCCTGCAAGCCTGGTCTCTTGGAGAGCGACGATGTCCATCTGCAGTCTGCTCAGTTCCATGTCGATGACTGCTGTCTTGCGAGCATCGCTGATTTCCTGAAGATCATCAGAGAAACCTGGTGTCATTGTTCTGACGTTCCATGTGCCCATCTTTAGGGAAGGTGTTTTCTTCTTTCTGCTCTTGTTGCTTGGTGCCAGGTTATCGAACCGCTTGTCGGTTTTCACCCTAGACCCCACGCACCCAGTGAGGTTAACGGTCCGTGGCGAGGCAGCACCTTATTGGCTGGGGGCTGCCCAGCTTAAGGCGGGCGGTAGCTGCCCAGTGGAGCACGATGGCCCCTCCCACTGTCGGAAGCAGCCTCTGGCGTCGAGCTCTACGCCAATCGAGTGAAGATTTATAACTGGTAGACTGCTGCTTCCCATGTTGTATCGACGTTGCGTAGCGAAGCTGGAGTGTCCTCTCCATTGCGCAAAGCCTGGGTAAGTTGATATGGAGGAGAAGCTGTTACCCATGCAGCAGGTCCCCCCTCTCCACGTCGCTGAAATGATCCAATGGAAAGGCAAAAGCCAGTACACATGGTTCCAGCGCCGTCGCAGGAGCTGCCAGAGTGACATTGTAGACAACGACAAACTGCCTTAGGGGCTCCGACTCCGGATTTTTTCTCAGGGTTGACTCCCGAAGCCTTTCCCGTGAGCAGGTATACCGCAAGGCAGCGGAGGTTTGAAATCAGGGTTTTCCTTCCCCTAGGTGAGCTGCTTTCCCGGCTATCGAGCCCCACCTACCCGAAACAATCTGGTTTTAAGGCGCCAGAAACCCGCCTTCACCCCTTCTCCTGTCAGTAGAAGCAGTCCTGCGACAAGCACACCAGGAGCTGGACTTAGTTATCAGAGGCTGTAAGAGACGCATGCCATATGTGAGCACTTTATAGTGGGAGCTTATCCCCACTTCCACCCCCGGCTATGACAACCTTGGGACCAACCAGAGAGGCTAAAACAGGCATAATATGAGCCTATTTGCATGTTCCAGCTAAAAGCCTTGCATCAGAGTTCTGAACAATCTGAATGTGGTCAAGTTCCTTCTTATTTAAACAGGTAAAAAGACTATTACAGAAGTCCAGACGCGAGGATAATCATCTCCAGTTCAACCTTGGACACAAAGGATTTCAATTTGGAAATATTACAGAGACGGAAGAAACAGTTCTTTATTAACTGTTTAGAATGGCACTTCAAAGACAATGCTGAATCAAAAATAACTCCTATGTTACAGACATAGGGCTGGACAGAAGATGCTAAAGGACCTATGTGTCGTTTTATTAGAGGAATGACACAGTCACACCTAGGGCCACTTTGGAGTCTCCAATCAACCTAACTTGCACGTTTTGGGCCTGTGGGATGAAACTGGAGTACCTGTAGTAAACCCACACAGACACGGGGAGAACATGCAAGCTGCATACAGAAGGGTGACCGATGGTCAGGGAGTAGGATCGATCCTGTGACCTTCTTAGTGCTGACCACTGCACCACTGAGCTGCCCACTTAAGGTTATTTTAGAGAAAACCAAGCAATTTGTTAAGCTGAGGAGGAACATGACATTTGTAATAATTTATTTGATTATGCTCATTTTAAATATGTTGCATCACAACATTGTAATATAATCAGATTTTTCTGATGTTTTTTGTCTCCTCTTGTTTGTCTCTCTGAGGTCCACGGTGGTGAACCTGAAGGTCAGCAGTCACAGCAGCTGTGAAGAGAACAGGCTGTAAGCTAAATAAGAATATAGCATGTTTGTTGTTTATAGGAAAAAAAAACTGCTAGTGCATTTCAATAAATTAGTTTTTTTTGCAAGATAATTCAAGAAGCTTTCTCAATATTCATGACACATAGAGAAACATTTCAACCCATCCATCCATCTTCTTCCGCTTAGTCCTTTTCGGGTCGCGGGGGGGCTGGAGCCTATCCCAGCATCTTTGGGCGAGAGGCAAGGTACACCCTGGACAGATCGCCAGTCCATCACAGGGCCAACACAGAGAGACAGACAACCATTCACTCTCACAGTCATACCTAAGGGTTAATTGGCAACATTTCAACCCATTCTGATTTAATATTGATGATTATAGTTATAGTTTTTGAAATGTTGATATTTTTACATGTTAAAGCACGCTGTGGTGTCAATATACCTGTATTAAATTCATAAAATCTATGACTCCAGCATTTTTTCTTTGTGTTGCTGTTCAAAAACCGCCCAAAGTAATTAATCGGTATTTAATTCAGAAACAGCCACGACTTCTGACTGGACCACCAGCAAGCACAACACGGCGAAACGGCCTCAAAAAGCCTTAAAGGGCACATCACCGCATGCAAAAGACAGGAAACCATCATATTTGGCAACTAGCTGCTGGGACGGCTGCTACTCCACCTCGGGTTTTCCTCGCCTCCCCTCTCCAGCGCAGACGACGGCTTTTCAGCCAGCAGGGACTGTCGCTCTGCAGCGTCTGGTGGAGGGAGAGTGAGCGGGGCTGCTCTGAATGGCTTGACATAAGAGGGATTTACATTTTAACGGGTGTCGTGCTCTGCTAAATCTACATGGGGGGAACACGCTGAGAATTAACCTGCTTCACTCGGTGCGCGCTCACGTCCTTGGTGTATTTATTTATTTTATTATTTTTTTTATTATTTTATTTTATTTTATCATGCCCATGTGTCAACGTCGGGGAAGGATTGAACTCACCAGCGGTCTATATTTGCCCAGGAGGGAAACCAATACAAGGTCTGCCTGTCTCGCTGCAGCGGAGTATTATTAGCCGTTCAGACCGTGCGACTGTCTCTCTATGGTATGTAAAGCATTTCAACGGTGAATGTGTAAATACAAAAAAAAATGCACGCACAAGATAGGACGTGTAAGAAGTGAAGTTTCCTTTTGCATTGGACTGTTTAATCTTCGCGATTTTAAATGTCAGCGGTCAAGTGCAAAAACAATAATACAAAAAAAGGCGACGTTGAAGGCGTTTTTTTTTTTCCCCTCTTCCGCCAGTCAGAGACAAAAACAGGATCCGACCTCCGGCCACAGCGCTTTCCACAACGTGCCTGCCCTTTAAACTGTTAAATACTCCGGAAGCCATAGTATTTTCGAATGTATCACGTTATTAATCCTCCTTTATGGCATGCACTGGCTATATATGCTGTCTAAAGGTGCAATAATCCCCTTTATTAATTTATTTTTTGACGCCAGCCACACAGCTCCTGATCGTCCTGACCTGAATAGATATTCCAGGCGGGGCAAAAAGTGTAATTTTAAGCAGACTGAAAGTTTCAAAAGTCTAACTGATTTTGCTTAATCGTTATTATACTGTATATTCAAATGCATTTTACCATGTATCTGCAGTTTTGTCCATATGCTTACGATTACACCAAATTACTTTTAAACAAACACATTTTCTATTTTTTTTTTAAATTTATCTTATTTTTTGTGTCTACAGGTCATGCACTGCTATAGGTCTTCATCCCAAACTGAAAATCAAGGATAAAACACAGAAGAATATTTAAACAACAACAACAACAAAAAAGAATAATTGCATACAGAGAGAAAGATAAACATTTACCTTGCTCCCATGTTGGCTTCTAGATATCCTCCCCTCCACACCCTCAACCATGCCTGCTACTACCAGAGCCACCAGGAGACAGACACCTGCTCGGAGGACAAGCACACAGAAAGCCATCAGCACCAAGAGGAAAGCCTGCAACTCAAATAAAGTCAGAGGAAGAGCCACAGAGAGGATCCAGAAAGCACCTGCAGGACCTAAAAGGTCAACAACCAGGGTCCAGTCACAGTCGGCACAGAGCCCCCATGGAAGAGGGGTTGGCAGACCACCTAGTCAAGGTCCCAGGAGGTCCCCTGGCAGAGGTAACCATGCTCTAACTGTAATAGGATCTGCACGGGTTAGACGTTTGAGCAGTCCGCCTGACCACTGTTGCAAGTTACAGGACCCCCTAGGGCGGAGGAAGTCCCAGCGGGGCACTCAGGTGTCTGTTGCTCCCTGCCAACCTCGTAAACCTTGCAGTGGGGGAAAAAACAGCAGGGGGAGCACTAGGAGAAGAGCAACACCCCAGCATCGGAACACACCCAGCCAGCCATCAAGTCCCAGCATCAATGATTCAGCTAAAGGAGAAAAAAATGTGGGACTGGAAAACTGTAATAATAAAGAAATCGTTCACATTGATCTAAAAACTGATGCTGAGATTCCTACAAGTATCAAAGACCAAAATGTTGGAATCATTGATAGTAAAGAATGCAGCCCTCTTAAAACGGATTCATTACTGTGTAATGACACACTGGAAGGTTGTGCACAGAACAGCTGTGACAGTCCAGTAATCCAGCAAGACAAAAAGACTGAGAGCCATAATTGTGAAGGTGACCTGAAGAGTGTCATTGGAGCCGCAGTATGTGATGGTGTAGATGGGCAGCTAGAACTCTGCAGTATCAGGTGGACTGATTTCCCTTCTGAGTCCTTGGCGACCATTGCTTCATCGGGGCTGCAAGGCAGTGGTGAGGAAAATGACAGTTCCACTAGCCTTGAAAATAATCTCACTCATTTTTCCGGTGATTGTAAGCAGGATTGCTTGTGTATTGGCCAACAAGACAACGGTAGCAGGTTGGGGATTAAAGAGAACAGAGCAAATGCAGAGGTGACAGGTGTCACTGAGACAAAGCAGGAGGTAAATCATGACTCAGAGAGTCTGGAGGGAGAGAGGGCAGGTGAAAGACAAAAGGAGACTGCAGAAGAGATGAAGGAGATTGTTGGGAGGCGGGATCATTTTAAGAGTGCAGATGGAGGTATAAAAGGAAAGGAAAATGTTTCTGTCAATCCCCTGGATTCTCAGTCCAACACTCCACCCAGTCAATACCCAGATCCTCATTTTTCTAACAAGGGGCCGACAGCACTGGCAGAATCTCCCTCACAGGTGCTACTGGTCTCCAACACAGCTACCTCAAATCCCACCAAAGCCCTCTCCGCCTCACAGTCACCACAACTAGAAGTTATGAACCAGGGTATAAGAGATATTCATCCTCCAGTTCATGGTGCTAAACCTCAATTACCTGAGTCCTCAGCTGTCACTGCAGCTACCCAGATGGTGCAGCCTATTGTAGTGAAAAGAAATATGCCAGTTATTATCCGCATGGACTCCCTCAAACCTAGCAGCTCAGCGGAGTCCTGCCATGGGATACCACACCAGCTGCAGAGCCAAGAGATCCCTTCTCAGGGAGAAAATAAAGGTTGTACATCAGCAGAGATGCATACCAAAGACGGTGAACCACTGGCACAAAATCACCAGAAAGACACATCTTCACTGCATCTGTCACTACTTGCCCAGTTAAGCTCAAATACCCCTGTGGCTGAACTAAACCTCAGTGAGGGCAGCATTAAGATGTCAGCGTCAGAGCTGGACGTGGTGCCAAAGATCTCCACTCCTTCTCTGGACAGTATCTCTACCTTGTCCTGCAGCTCAGAAAGCACTCGCTCCTCTTTTTCTTTTGACACCGAATCAGAGGCAGGGTTTGGAGAGCCCAGCACCTCTCTTCAGCCCGCATCCTGGAGGCTAGAGGATGCCAGCCTGCACTCCCAGAAGCTTGTAAAACACCAGAAGGAGAAGAAGAAGCGGAGCAGGTGTGGGATGTGTGAGCCTTGTCTCAGGAAGAACAACTGTGGCCAATGCAGCTGCTGCCTCAACCGCAGGACTGGACACCAGATCTGTAAGCTGAGGAAATGTGTGGAGCTGAAGAGGAGACCATCATCTCCACTCACTCGTTTTGCTTTGCTGGTAAGAAGTGTATTATTGCATTTAATACATCTTACAGCTTTGTAAGTGTGGCAATTCCTAGTGTTCTCCCAATTACTTTACCAGGGGGTGTATTTAGACAGAAACTTAGGGTGTCAGGGACAACAAACTCTTTTGTGCACATTAAAACCTGAAGCGGTTGGGGAAAAAGAGAGGTTGCTGCTGTTTGGCAGTATTCCCTTTGATCTCAGAGGTTTCTTTGCCGCCCACTGGTAACAGCAATGATCAAGAGTGTTCATCGACATTTGATACAAAAGGGCTTTCCTTTCTCGTTATGAGTTTTCTCGGTTGATTTGAACAGATGTTAAACAGGGAAGTTCTCTTTTGTATCATCTAGGTGTTACTCGTGTCGTGGCATTTTAAATTTATGCAGTTATATTTTGGTGACAGGTCCTCTTGTTGGATAGACTTGTTATTTTGAGAGTAGTTAGGTTGAACATAGGGTTCTAAGAAATTGTCATCTGAAATTACGGAAACGCAATTCTTTGTGTGTCACGGTCAGTGACTGTGTGCATGTGTTTGTGTGTTTTTTAAAAAAGAGAAGAGTTGGTTAATGAAGCCCTGTGAGGGGAAGACAGTGTCACATGAGTGGCAGCAGCTCAGCACGTGGTTGGAGTGTATGTGGTTTCTGTTTGTGTGTGTGTGTGTGTGTGTTATCTGTAGTTAAATCAATGGAGTGTTTTAGGAATCGCTTGTAAAAGACTGCTTATATGTGCAGATTTGAATCTGTTAGAGTGACTAATTACAGTTTACTCTTAGTAGACCTTCTGGGAGAGTGGTTTGAGCGTCCTGTTTGACATCAGTCTCTGTGTGTGGGGTTGGCATTGTCATAAACTCCCCGTGTGCTTTTCCACAGCGCACGGAGGAGGAGAAGGATGGATGGATTTATGCGCAGGGTTTCACCAAACACACATTTATTGACAAAACACAGTGCAAAAATAAGGACTTACAGGTAGGGACAGATTTACACAAAAGGCTGACGCCAGAGCGTACAGCGGGCAGACACACCGTGTACCATGGCCACAGGAAAAATAATACAAAATAGCACTCATGCGCTCGGGAGAGTGAGGAAGACTTTATGAAGCACTACTGACTCAGGGAAGCAAACTGGGCAACAGCCTAAGCGTAGCAGTTGAGCTGCGGGAAGAAACGCTACCAGATATGCGTAGCAGCTAACTGCACAGAGAAACTCTAAACAATTTACTCATGGGCAGGAGCAGTCCAAAAAGTCCAATTCTTCCATGGAGCACGAATGACCAATCCTTCGGGACATGACGGTCACACAACGGGAAACAACCATGTGACTCGTATAATGGTCCAGCGGTGTTTGACTAGCAAAGAGCTGCTTAAGTACAAACACTGCTGGCCTAACAAATTGGGAACACCTGGGCGAGGCATGGGAAAGATAATTACCGGGGCAAACAGCTGACTGTCAGAGAGGGGGGCGTGGTCAGACGGGCGAACACTATACAGCGCCCACCCGAAAGTGGGTCAAACAGCTGCCTAACGATCACCGGCCAGAGCAGCAGCTAAGCACAGAAATAAACACACAGGTGAGAAAGCAAAACAACATGTGACCAAGAACGGTCAGAACCGAGCCCACAGGAGAACCAGGCTTGGTTCATGACAGGCGTGTTCTCTCTGTGACTACATGGCTTTGCTTCAGGTGCTCTGGCTTCCTCTTGCTGTCCAAAGACAAGCATGATAGGTTAAAAGGGGATTGTAAATTATCAGCAAATGTGAATGCAGGAGTGTGTTTTTTTATGTGCTAATTTGGGAACTGTCCAGGATGTTTAGTTTAATTTATTGGTTTATTTGTCAGGGACCATGTACAGAAAAAAAAAAAAAAAAACATTAAACACAGGGTAAAGATGCTCTGTACCAGATTATAGGGCTGTCACTAATTTCCATCTGTAGTACCTGAGGCAGGCAGGAAGATATTTAAAAGGAAAACAACACACATAGAAAGCAATTCAGGTCGGGTTTCAGAAACTGTTGATCCTGAAACAAGCAGGTAGTAAGTTTAAAAGGTAAAAAGATAAGAGAAACAGCACACATAAAAACAATGTAAGAGTACAATTTAAAATCCCATTTTTGACAGAGTCAATACTGGCAGGCTTGATTACTTAAAATCCATTTTTTAAGTCTCTGTGGAAAAGTCTCTATAATTTGTTCTGGTCTTCAAAGCAGTGGGGAGCTTGTTCCATTCCGTTATAGCTTTGTATGAGAAAGCTGATTGTCCAAAAGCAGTTTTACATAGGGGGATGCAACAACGCCACCTAGAGGAAGTCCTTGTTATTCTGGTATTTTGTTCAAAAGTTAGGTACACAAAATGTACTCTGCTTCTGGCCCAGTGACAGTGTGGATTGGCCCCAGCCTCCCACAACCCTGGGAATTGTGGTTGAGAAATTGGAAGGATGATGATTATTCAAGGACACCTGATAGTGACTCACATCGAGTGACCGTTTTCATGTTACCACTGGATGCATGTAGTCTGCAGGGGTGAACTGGGATAAAAATTCAAGCCGTGAATTTGTCTCCATCCCAGGCCACCTCATTGTTACGAATCAGAAACTATTGCTGGTGTATTTGTAAACCATCATATTGACACATGAAGTGTGAAACTAGTTACAAATGTGGCTACAACCTTTAGGTGGGAGGATAAATATCCATTTTTTGAGTTTTTTAGTCAATTAATTTTCTCATCTGGACCTCTCTCCCTATCTATCTCTCTGCGCATCTTGTTGCTTTGCAGAATGAGATAAAAAGTGTAAATAAACTTAAACCTGTACTTCTTGAGCAGACAGTAATTCTATGCACCATGGTTACATTCCATCTAATAGCATACCTACTGTACATATTTAGGATTGTGGCCCTGTGTTGTACCTGAAGGCTCCTGATCTGTGTCTGACTCTGAACTCGGATACTCAGCCTCTGTAGAAGCAGCTCTGGTGCTGTTTCTTCCTTTTCCACCTTTTCAGGAAAAAAAAAGCCATATTTTCAGTTTAGCTGAATGCTGTTTGCATTCAACCAATGGCTAAATATATGTTCTAGTGAAAAAAGTACATACACAGTTGGTATAGTGAATGAAAATAAATCCTTTTTTAAATAGCATTTTTAGAAAGTGTTCCAACTCTTCTGAAAATGGGGTATGTACTTGTTTAAGAATGTAAAAGAAATGTATTGTAAAAGCAATTATCCCATAATTGTTGTGTTGAAAAAACTATTATAAAAATGTTTTGAAATAAATATCTTGACATGTTTCAGGACCCAGGAGACAGACACTGACACGGGTAGATAGTGACAATAATCCCTTTATTGTAGAGTGAGAGTGTGTAGTGCGTGAGTGAGTGCAAGTATGGAATTCTGGTCGCTGGAACTGAGCAGTCCGGATGGAGACCTGGCAGCCCTGTAACACACAAGCAGATACAATTACCGCTGTTCAGCACTCGTGAGTAATTGTAGATGAAGGGGCTTACTTGGGTGATCCACAGGTAGCGTCCTGCTGACTTCCAGCGGCCGTGCAACGTGGAGGTGAATGTGCTCGTGGCCGTGGTAGTGAATCCACCTGTTGCTGTGACGATGGCAGTTCCTGTGATGGTGACGGCAGTGATTCCACAGACCGTGACGATGACAGTTCCGATGGTGGTGATGACAGAGATTCCACTGATCGTGGCGATGACAGTTCCTGTAACTGAGACAATAGCAGCTCTTGCAGCTGTGGAGTTGGACGTACCCGTAGCAGAGGTGGTAGCGAGGAGCTACGTGGCTGAGATGGCAACGCCCCGTCGGCTGGGGAAGTTGTTCCGCCGCCTGGGAGGTCCACCTGTGCACAGGGGTAAAGGCAAGGAGTTGAGTAACAAATAGTTCTCTTACGTGGCAGTTCCTGACGAGACGTTCTTGACGAAGCTTGGGAACGAAGCTCTGGTTCATGCTCCGATGAGGAGGACAGACGACTCCGTGACGGGCTGTCAGCAACACTGGCTTTTAACAGCCGCTGATTGGCACCTGTTGGTCTGTGCGCAGCTGGGACTAATGATGCCAATGACGGCCCAGAGGCCGCCATGACATATCTAAGGACTTGAATATGAAAATGTGGCTTCTATAACTGTTTGTTCGGTACAGATGCTCTCTAGCAGAGCCAGGGGTTGTTATAATCATACTGTGCACATGTAAGCCTAAGAAGCATGGGGAACACGCCAACATGAAACAAGGATGCCTCACAGGACACAAACTGAGACCGGTACATATGGACAGGGGAGCAATCAAGGGAATCAGAGACAGCAGGGAGTGGCTATAGGCACGGGAAACATGAGGGCTGAGACAAAAGATAAACCAGAGACATGAACACAGGACCAGGGAGTACACAACCATGACAAATAATAATAAACAGAGAATCATAAAACATTAAACTCAAACCAGAATAAAGAACATAACTATGATAATGAATAATAAATACAGAGAATTCAAAAAATTAACTGAACTGAGGCAGGCGAAACACAGAATAACAAAAACAAACTTAAAGTGGGAGCATGGTGCCCAACCCATGCTCAGACCTTGACAGTAGTGATGCAATATTTAATATGAGACAGAATTATAGCATGTAAATACATTTTGGCTGCACAACTGCTCAAGAATGGCTGTATTTGTTTAAAATTCTGCAGATTAAATTTGACAGTGTTTGCCACCTTCTTCGCATGTTTTTAAAAGTTAACCTGGTGTCCAATATAAGTCCAAGGTACTTGAATTCATTTACAATGTCCAGTTCTTCTCCTCTTATGAATATGTTAAGATTGGGATATTGTTGCTGGTTGCTTTGTAAACATCATGCAAACAGTTTTGGGTTTGTTTTTTGTTTTTTTTGTATTCAGTAACAAACAAGAATTCATTAGCCAGTCTTGAACATTGCTCATGGTTGTTGTTGGAGTTACTGAAGCCTTTTGAATATTTTTTTGCAGGAGTAAAAATTACTGCATCATCTGCATACATTTGAACATGGACATTTGTGCATACATCAGGTAGATCATTGATATATAGTGAAAATAGCAGTGGGCCAAGGATAGAGCCTTGTGGAACACCCACAGTACAGTCAAGATATGAAGATTTAACCCCATCAATACAAACACATTGTCTTCTGTTTGACAAGTATGATTTTATCCAAGTAAGAGTTTTAAAAAAAAAATTAAAACGTGTCAGCTTTGATAAAATAATATGATGGTTCACAGTGTCAAATGCTTTCTTTAAATCTATAAAAACAGCACCAACACAAGGGTTCCTATCTAGAAAACATTTAACCTTCTCAACAAAGAGACAGTTTGCAGATTCAGTGGAATGACGGCACCAAAAACCGTGGGAACTGCGTGGGATGTAATGGAGTGTGACTTTGGTTCAAATGTCTCACCAATAGCTTTGCTACCCACTTCTCAGCCACCTTAGAAATAACAGGGAGAATGCAAATTGGCCTGTAATTAGCTACATTAGTTTTCTCCCCAGATTTAAAAATTGGGGTAACTACTGCCACCTTCCAAGCAGATGGGACAACTGATTGCCTAGCTGACATATTGACCAAATGGGTAACTGGGGAGACTAAAGCATCCTTATGCATTTTTAAAAACTTGGTATCTAGGCCAAAGGCATCTTGTGCATTAGAGACCCTCAGTGCATCAATAATATTGGCTACTTCTACTTCTTTAATGCTACGTTTTTGTTTACCAAGAATTGAGCTTATAGTTTGCCAGATTTTTTTCGTATCGCCTTTTCCAGTTTTAATAATATCAACAAAAACTTTTGCTTTAGTCTTTTGTATAATGTGAATTACTTTATTTCACATGGAAACAAATTTTTGTCTGTCTGTGGTGATACCAGATTTCAATTGTTTTTTAGACTGTTGATCTCTGGCTTTCATTAGTTTCCGACATTCATCGTTAATCCAAGGCAAAGCATTTTGTTTTCTTTTGCTTTGGCTTCTCTTTGTAGTGAAATTTGTCAGCACTTGGTTAATTTTTGCAGAAAATAAATCAACCTCTCCATCTACATTCCCGTCAGTAAAAACTTCATACCAACCAATGTTTTTTTAGAGCTGCTCCAAGATTTTGCTGTTGGCTCTTGGGTATCGTATTATAGTATGAACGTGGCAACCTAAACAAGTTTGAAAATCTTTGTTTAGTAAGTTTTCTAGAAAAAAAAAATCTAAATGAGTTTGAAAATCTTTGTTTAGTAAGTTTTCTAGAAAAAAAAATTGTATTATGATCTGACAGCCCAATCAAGAGATTATAAGTCTTAAATATTCTATCTGGATAATTTGTAAATAATAAATCTATGCATGTTTTTCGACTGTGAAGTTATTCTGGTAGGCTGATCTACAAGCTGGGAAAAATTAATCAGTCACCTGTTTAAGATTTTTTTCTGTCTGCCTTTGCATCCCAATTTACATTAAAATTACCCATTACAATTATTTCTTTCTGTAGATTATTATTATTAAAAGCAAGTTTCAGTTGATCTTAAAAATCTGACTTTGCTGAGGGTTTTCAATAAATACACATTAAACTAAATTACATTTCAGAAGACAGCGAGATGTTCACACCAACACATTCAAGACTGTTTTCAGTAGACCATTCACTTTGTTTACATTTTAGTGTATCTTTCACATACAATAAAACCCTACCACCTCTGCCTTCATCCCTGTCTCTTCTAAAAACATGATATCCAGGCATATTTACAATAGCCTCTGGTGAGGAAAGGGTTAACCAAGTTTCTGTTAAACCTAAAAAGTCAGCATTAGAGTCATTAAGTAAGTGTTCCAGCTGTTCAAGTTTTGTGGTTATACTATGGATATTTAAATGACCACCAAATAATCCTTTTGCTTTACAACGTGGGTCCACACTACAGCTGTGTGTGGATAGCCCTTAATACTGCAAAAACAAAATATGGTAAAAGATAATGTTTTGTCAGTGTAATTACCTCTGCCAAGGAGGTAATGTAATTGGGGTGGTTTGTCTGTCTGTTTGTCCGTCTGTTTGTTAGCAGGATTACGCAAAAACTACAAGATGGATTTTGATGAAATTTTCACCAGAGGTAGCCCTTGGGACAAGGATGAACCCATTAAATTTTGGTGATGATCTGAGAGTGCATACCTCCACCAAGGACCTTGTTTGTATTTGTGCAGCAGGGTTACACAAAAACTACTGCATGAAATTGGATGAAATTTTTACTAGAGGTTGTCCTTGGCCGAGAAAGGAACCCATTACATTTTGGTGATGATCCCAAAACGCATACCTCCGCCAAGACTCTTGTCTTCTCACAGAGTGTAAGCAAGAATACTCCAAAATTACTGGTGGATTTGGATGAAATTTTTACCAGAGGTTGTCCTTGGCCTAGAGACCTCACCTACTGTTTCCTGACTGATGAAAGAATGATCCAAAGAAGAGAAAAGCAACACAAAGGTATTGTTTTGTATTGTGAGAGCTACGGATGATCCAGCGGACCGTTAGTTACTACATCCTGAGTGCCCTTTGAAAAGATGACATAAGCTCTATCATCTGTGTTTGTAGTTGTTTAATTTACATATTTTCATAACCTTAGACCTTAACAGTTATACAACAACCTACGCTGTTATTTACGTGTAAAATTATCTATTGCATTGACAAACATATGTGTAACTCATGGCAAAATTCGATCAGGATCAAAAGATAATTTTGCTCATGCCATTCATTTCAATGGAGAATTTTTCTGATTTAAGGTCCCATATGCGGAAGTAGAGGGGGCGTGACTTAGGCTCTCTATTATGGTGGAAAACAGACACATTTTCAGTTATTTAAGTACAGTGCATCCAGAAAGTATTCACAGCACTTCACTTTTTCCACATTTTATGTTACAGCCTTATTCCAAAATGGAATAAATTCATTTTTTTCCTCAAAATTCTACATACAGTACCACATAATGACAACGTGAAAAAAGTCTCTTTTTTTTTAGATTTTTGCAAATTTATTAAAATTAACAACTAAGGAATCACATGTACATAAGTATTAACACCCTTTGCTCAATACTTTGTTGATTCACCTTTGGCAGCAATTACAGCCTCAAGTCTTTTTGAATATGACGCCACAAGCTTGGCACACCTATCTTTGGGCAGTTTCGCCTATTCCTCTTTGCAGCACCTCTCAAGCTCCATCGAGTTGGATGGGAAGTGTCGGTGCACAGCCATTTTCAGATCTCTCCAGAGATGTTCAATTGGATCCAAGTCTGGGCTCTGGCTGGGCCACTTAATTACATTCACAGAGTTGTCCTGAAGCCACTCCTTTGATATCTTGGCTGTGTGCTTAGGGTCATTGTCCTACTGAAAGATGAACCGTTGCCCCAGTCTGAGGTCAAGAGTGCTCTGGAGCAGGTTTTCATCCAGGATGCCTCTGTACATTGCTGCATTCATTTTTCCCTCTATCCTGACTAGTCTCCCAGTTCCTGCTACTGAAAAACATCCCCACAGCATGATGCTGCCACCACCTCGCTTCACTGTAGGGATGGTATTGGCCTGGTGATGAGCGGTGCCTGGTTTCCTCCAAACATGACGCCTGGCATTCACGTCAAAGAGTTCAATCTTTGTCTCATCAGACCAGAGAATTTTGTTTCTCATGATCTGAGAGTCCTTCAGGTGCCTTTTGGCAAACTCTAGGCGTGCTGCCATGTGCCTTTTACTATGGAGTGGCTTCCGTCTGTCCACTCTACCATACAGGCCTGATTGGTGGATTGCTGCAGACCTTCTGGAAGGTTCTCCTCTCTCCACAGAGGAACAGTAGCAGAGTGACCATCGGGTTCTTGGTCACCTCCCTGACTAAGGCCCTTCTCTCCCGATCGCTCAGTTTAGATGGCTGGCCAGCTCTAGGAAGAGTCCTGGTGGTTCCAAACTTCTTCCATTTATGGATGATGGAGGCCACTGTACTCATTGGGACCTTCAAAGCAGCAGAAATTTTTCTGTACCCTTCCCCAGATTTGTGCTTCGAGACAATCCTGTCTCGGAGGTCTACAGACCTCATGAACACGTGCGTGAACACACAGCGGCCTCCCTTCTCTCTTCATGTTTTGTGCCATTTAGTGTTGTTTAAATTACACTTAAGTTAAATTATGCCTAAGTGTATATTCATGTGTTTAATATGCATATATGATGATGCGCACAAGCTACAGTTGCCACAGCCTTCTGGAGATAAGGAATATATCTAAACGTTATGCCCTGGATCAGAGTGTTGTAGAGGAACTGCGTGGCCTAGGTCTTCTCCACCAGACCTCCACACCCCCGGACTTGACTGCTGCATCTCATCCCAAATGGAGACACCGTAGATGGTGCAAGCAGCAACAAAAGAGAGGTAAACGCGGAGGTATCCGAACGAAGCTAACCGCTAGCCCACACAGACTCCCGATTCCTTCCCTCATTCTGGCCAATGTACGCTCACTTAACAACAAAATAGACCACATACAGCTCCTGAGAACTATGCAACGTGACGTGCGGAAATGCTGTGTTTTTATCTTTAGGGAAACGTGGTCAAATGACAATATACTGGACTCTGCCATTCATTTAACAGGGCTAACATGCTACGGTGTTGACAGAGTGTTCAAGGAAGGAGGGAAAACGTGAGGTGGAGGAATCTGTGTCTACATCAGTGACACTTGGTGCCGTGATGCAACTGTTGTGCATAAACACTGCTCTCCGTTGGTGGAGTTTATGATCATCAAGTGCCGACCCTTTTACATTCCAAGAGAATTTTCATCCATCCTACTAGTCATCGTGTATGCTCCGCCCACTGCCATCTGCAAGAGGAGTAAAGCACTAAATGAACTCTACCAGGCCATCAGTGAGACACAAACAGCGTATCCAGATGGGTTCCTCATCACAGCAGGAGACTTCAGCCATGCAGATTTAAAGACCCTCCTACCAAATCTACATCAACATGTAGACTTTCCAACAAGCCCCCAGAGGGGGCCTGTGATGCTCTGAAAGACTGCTTCAGCACTACAAACTCGTACACTTTCAAGCACGCAGCCACTCACAATGGACACACAAACCTAGAGGAGTACACTGCACTGAGGTTGTTGCAGCATACATAGCGAAATGCACTGATGATGTCACTCACTACAAAACCATCACTGTTTGTGCCAACCAAAAGCCATGGATGATAGCAGAGGTCCACAGGCTCCTGAGGGCTAGGGACACAGCCTTTAGGGCCGGCGACACTGCAGGACTAACGACAGCTAGGGCCAACCTGTCCCGTGACATCAAGGAGGCAAAACGACAGTACAGCAAGAAAATTTCCGGCAACTTCAGCAATACCAGAGATGCACATTCCCTCTGGTGTGGCATACAGACCCTCACCAACTGCAGACCGCCACCTCAGACCTGTGCGAGTGACATCACACTGCTTAACAACCTAAATGATTTCTTCGGCTGCTTTGAAGCACAAAACAGCACATCAGCACAGAAGACCACTCCTCCTCCAGATGAGCAGGCCATAAGTCTGGATCCAGCTAGCGTGAAGAGGACCCTCTGCAGGATCAACCCACGCAAGGCAGCTGGACCAGACAACATACCGGGTCACATTCTGAAGGGCTGTGCAGAGGAGCTCAAGAATGTCCTGACCGATGTCTTCAACATCTCACTGAGTCAAGCTGTTGTCCCCACATGTTTCTTAACTGCTACCATAATACCAGTCCCAAAGAAAGCTTTCCCATCCAGCTACAACGATTACCAGCCCATAGGACTGACCCCCATCATAATGAAGTGCTTCGAGCGGCTGGTCGTGCAGAACATCAAGTCCATCCTCCCTCCCTCCCACGACCCATCTCAGTTTGCATACAGGTCAAACAGGTCCTCAGAAGATACCATCGCTGCTGCTCTCCATCCAGCCTTCACCCACCTGGGCTGCTACATGTGAATGCTGTTCTTGGACTTCATTTCAGCATTCAATACAATCATCCCCCAGCACCTAATACAAAAACTCAAGACACCTGGGACTCAAAATCTCTCTCTGTAACTTGGTGCTGGACTTTCTCACAGGGAGGCCACAGAATATGCAGGTTGGCAGCAACACCTCCAGGACCATCACACTGAGCACAGGGGCCCCACAAGGGTGCGTGCTTAGCCCACTGCCCTTCACCCTGCTGACCCATGACTGTGTACCAGCCTACAGCACCAACCACATCATCAAGTTTGCGAATGACACGACGGTGGTGGGCCTCATCACCAACAACAAGGGGGCCAACTACAGAAATGAGGTGAGCCAACTGGTCCAGTGGTGTAAAGACAATAATCTCTTCTTGAACGTGGGAAAAACCAAGGAGATTGTGGTCGACTTCAGTACACACACACAGCATCCCCCTCTGATCGTCGATGGTGCAGCTGTGGAGAGGGTGACAGGGCTTAAAATTTTCTGGCACCGTGCCGGATTTGCAGCGTGTGCTGTTTTGTTGTTTTTTTTTTTGTTTGTTTTTTTTTGGGGGGGGGGGGGGTTGGCTGTGGGGAAATTTACTTCCTATTTCTGTATGAAGAAACACTTTTTGATCAAGCCAACTTGCCTTATCTAGCTCCACTGATCTCTATAGAAAACCTGGATAGCTCATGCCCCATTAGCGAGTACAGAGCCGAGTGAAGCCACCTGGCCACTATATTAGTACACCCAAAATACTCAGTACTAATATGGCGGTCAGGTAACTTCACTTCTGGCAGCCAATGATCCATCCAGTTTTTTTGTAGAGATCAGTGTGATGCGCTTCTAATTGGACAGTGACAGCAAGAGTGAGTGACTGGAAACGCAAGTGTTTCATCCTTCTGTGGGATGGAAAGTAAGTTTTTGAAGCCTGGGTAAGATGTCCTAATTGACAAAGGACTTAAAAACAAATGGCGCTGGGCGTGGATCGAAGAAATGGGCAGAGACGGCAAGCCTTTTGGCAGCCAGTGCAAAAAAGAGAACCAGGAGCTTGTTTCTGAACGTTGTGCTCGAAAAAGCTCATGTATGCAACTTAAGGCAAAAAAGTGTTACCACATCACGAACTAGATCCCAGCCACAGAGCAGCTGTCCGTTTTTGTTAATTGGATTAAACTGTAGTTTTCTGTAGTAATCTGGCTTTGTGCGTTTCCCTTTTTATGTTTTATAGTATTTAATTTACTATTATTTCTTTTGAACAAAACAATTATGGAAATAATGCAATTTAGAGTATTGTATACAGTTCACTGTTGCTGTTCACAATTTGTTATTAAAAATACATGGGGAAAATGTTGGACATTCCATTAAAAAATAGTAAATAAATGGCCTTTTCCATATAGCCTTTACTGAATGGTTGCTAATCAAATCTTATTCCACCAGTGAATTAGTTCACTTGACTGAGTTTCACATACCCATCCATCCATCCATCCATCCATCCATCCATCCATCCATCTCCACTTAATCCTTTTCGGGTCACAGGGGGGCTGGAGCCTATCCCAGCATCTTTGGGCGAGAGGCAGGGTACACCCTGGACAGATCACCAGTCCATCGCAGGGCCAACACAGAGAGACAGACAACCATTCACTCTCACAGTCATACCTAAGGGCAATTTAGAATCCCCAGTTGATGCCAGTTAACCTAACTTGCATGTTTTTAGCATGTGGGAGGAAACCGGAGAAATCCCGGAGTAAACCCATGCAGACACGGGGAGAACATGCAAACTCCACACAGATCACTGTTGGTCGGGGGCCGGGATCGAACCCAGGATCCCCCGGCCAAGGGTGAGTTGCTGTGCTGCCACAGTGCTAACCACTGCGCTGCCAGTTTCACATACCCTTATTCATAAATTTCATGTTATAGATTGTAGGTCATTCTGTACATAATTTATATAACTTGATTGCAACAGCATCCTAAATGTTAGATGTTTGCACCATATTAGAGTAAGATGAAGTACTATTGCCACCTACTGACCTTCTTTTGTATTGCTGTTTCAAAACAGTCCACCATAGTCTAGTCTGAATTTATCAGTGGGGTATGGCAGATATGTTACTAGCTAGTTTCAAGAAAAATCATTTTCATATGTGTGTGTGTCCACCCCTGTGACCTTGACCCCGGAAAAAAGTTCAGGCTCAGGATTTTTTTTTTTGCTTTAACCCCTGGGGTGAGCAGCACCAAGTTCCTGGATTACACATCTCTGAGGACCTCTCCTGGTCCAACAACACCACATCACTGGCCAAGAAGGCTCAAACTTGCCTCCATTTCCTCTGCAAACTGAGGAGATCACGAGTCCCACCCCCCCATCATGTGCTCATTCTACCGGGGCACCGTTGAGCGCATCCTCACCAGCTGTATCACGGTATGGTATGGAAGCTGCACCACCTCCTGCCGGAAGACACTACAACGCACAGTGAAAGCAGCCAGCAAGATCATCGGTGCCCCTCTGTCCCCCCTTTCGTACATCTACCTTACCCACAGAGCCATCAACATTGCAGGGGACACTTCCCACCCCTCACACTCCCTCCTCAGACCCCTGCCCTCAGGAAAAAGGTGCTGGAGCCTCCTGGCGTGCTTCACAAGACTGCTAAACAGCTTTGTTCATCAGGCCATCAGGACCCTGAACTCTGTCCACTCACCCCCTGGACTGTAACGCACTCACCTGCACAATAACTACCTCAGCTGTTGGCACAGAAAGACTGGGACACCAACAGTAATACATTGCTGCTGTATGTCTCTGCGCTTTACTGCAACCATTTGCACAAATGCCATATCTGCTGCTGTCTGTTATTGCAATATTGATCATGTGCAGTCCAATCTGTCACTGTCTGCACCTACACTACTGCATCAACTTGCAACTACCAGTATTACTGCTCTACTTTTCTGTATATAGGATTGCTGGGTTTCATCATTTATCTGTATTTGTACTATGGGATGTCTGGGTCTATCTTTTGTCGCCACTTGCACTACGGGTAGCATATAGACTGCTGTTGTTGTTTTTCCAGCCTTATTCCTTTTTCTTTTTTTTTATGTTGCGCACACCACTGAAGAGAGGGAGAAACGCCATTTCAGTTCTCCTGGATGTCCTGTACATATAGTAGTAGTATTGACAAATAAAATCTTTGAATCTTGAATCCTTTGACTTCATACTTGGTTTGCGCTCTGACATGCACTGTCAACTGTGGGACCTTGTATAGACAGGTGTGTGCCTTTCCAAATTATGTCCAATCAACTGAGTTTACCACAGGTGGACTCCAATTAAGCTGTAGAAACATCTCAGGGATGATCAGTGGAAACGGGATGCACCTGAGCTCAATTTTGAGCTTCATGGCAAAGGCTGTGAATACTTATGTACATGTGATTTGTTAGTTTTTTTTATTTTTTAATAAATTTGCAAATATCTCAAAAAAAACTTTTTTCATGTTGTCCTTATGGGGTATTGTGTGTAGAATTTTTGAGGAAAAAATGAATTTAATCCATTTTGGAATAAGGCTGTAAGATAAAATGTTGAAAAAGTGAAATGCTGTGAATACTTTCCGGATGCACTGTAAGTAAGCATAACATCCCCACAGAGCTACATTTTAGCCTTTAAAGATGTCTGTGTGAATGTGGAGATCCATGTGTAGTCTGCCAGTGACAAGACCCTCAAGAGTTGTAGCAGTGGTGCCAGATTACTTAATACCTACAGACTTAGTAGTGGAGACCTTTTTGTACTTTTTCTGGGTATACAAGTGGGCGAGAAGGAAAAGATCAGCCAGGCAGATATTTGTAACCACATTTTTCAGATTAGCTTTAATTGTGGGTCATTGTGCATGACTCAGTCACACACTTACAGTATAGGTTGTTGTGAATTGACATTTTGCATTTGCCTGGGACAGACCATAGAGTAGCACAGTACTGGTGACCCTGTCTTCTTCAAGCAGCAAACGCCTGCTTGTTTCCATGTCTCTTAAGTGACATCACACTGACTTGGACTTACATACAGCTGTGCTCATGTTTGTGGCTTAAAAACAGGTTTTTGTTTGAATCTGTATGACTGCAGAGTTGGAACTTGCACCTCAGCTGAGGTCTGTTGGGACAGCTGTCCTGATGGCAAACAGTTGTCCTAAACTCTATTCCTGACTTAATGCTAAATGCAAAGCAGGTAGAGCAAGGTTATCTATTGTTTAATGTGTACGTGTATGTTTTTGTGCACTTTAGTGTGCGTAATGCATTGACATATTTTGCCGGCCAGTCTTGTTCATCCAGCTTACACGCCCTGTCAGCAAATGTTTGTGACTCTGCAAGACGGTGAAAAAAGGTGCAGAGGCCAAAGAGGACTTCAAGTCTTAACATGTGGATTCTGTTGTTGGTGTGATCTTAGTGAACTGCTTACTCTCCACGAATATTTTTCTGCACATTTTCACCAACTTCCCCTCCACAGAAAAGTGATTTTGGAAAATGTTCAGCGTAGTAATTAGAGTTTTCATGTTTACTTTTAATTTCACAAGACAAATGTTAAAGTATGGATCAATTTTGGTTGCAATCCAATTTCTTATCTCTTCTCAGACCAGTTTTGGTTTGATGCTGTATCATAAAACATTGGACACATGCTGAAAAATGCTCAGAAAACAAAATAAAGAACCCAAACTTTATATTATTGGAGTATTGCAAGTGCAGGGACCACAGTCATTCATTCATTCATTCATCTTCTACCACTTAATCTTTTTCGGGTCGCGGGGGGGCTGGAGCCTATCCCAGCATCTTTGGGCGAGAGGCAGGGTCCACCCTGGACAGATCGCCAGTCCATCGCAGGGCCAACACAGAGAGACAGACAACCATTCACTCTCACAGTCATACCTAAGGACAATTTAGAATCCCCTAGTTTGATGCCAATTAACCTAACTTGCATGTTTTTGGCATGTGGGAGGAAACCGGAGAAATACCGGAGTAAACCCACGCAGACACGGGGAGAACATGCAAACTCCACACAGATCACTGTTGGTTGGGGGCCGGGATCGAACCCAGGATCCCCCGGCCAAGGGTGAGTTGCTGTGCTGCCGCAGTGCTAACCACTCCACCACCACGCTGCCCGGGACCACAGTCGTTCCTGCTTATTATACTGTTTTTACTCACAGATGCAGAGCCTATTACACCTGTGCAAGAGGAATTATGTACAAGGAGAGGATACTATAAGAACAACTTTTTTCATATGTTTATAAGAAAGTAAATAGCAGCAATAAACAGTTAAAGTGAAGTTTTACTTTTTAAAAATATTTTTGGTTTCCTTCAGATTTGATGGCCTCTTTATAGCTTGAGTTGAGGAGAAGAGTGAGGACTCAATCTAAGCTAGGGCTGCAACTAATGATTATTTTGGTAGTCGACTAATCTAATGACTTTTTTTTTGATTAATTGACTAGTCACAATTATTTCTGTCAATCCCGCCACCTCTGCTTTCTGTTGGTATGGCTCCTGTTTTACCTCACCTGTTTAAGCCTGCACACCTGTGAATATCACTTTGTTGTCAGTCTCTGATTTAATATAATGTAGCCTAATATAAAAAAAAGTTCCCATAACTAAATAAAATAATGAACCATGAAACAAGTTTGAAACTTGAACTTGGCAGCTTCATAAAAAGTGCTTGTAGCAACACAGTTAAATAACAGAAATAAAAGTGTAGTCTTTTAACCCAGAAACAAAGCACAAAAACTCAAATAGCAGCTTCTGCTGCAGCATGGAGGACTGTTGTAGCTCTGCATGTTCAAAACAAACTAGAGTAACATTCCAATCCATAAAAGTAAAAGAGAAAAACAAACTAGTCCATCTTATTTAAAACCTTTCTGGGTCTGGAAGTTTTAAAGTTCATTTCAGCTTCAGATGAAAATTAAAAGAACTTTTTCCAGTCCAAAATATGTTTACAAATGCTTTAAGTTACAGTTCAGGAATGTGAGCCTTCACTACACATACAGTCAAATATTTAAACTGTTTTAATTTATTTTTGATGATTATAGTTACAGTTTTTATGAATTAAAACACAAATCACGGTATTGTATGCACTAATACCGGAGTGGTGGCTCAGTTGGTAGAGCATCCGCCCCACACCCGAGAGGCAGGGGTTCAAATCCCGGCCGGGTCATGCCGAAGACCATATAAAAGCGGAACTTTCTGCCGTCCAGCTTGGTGCTCAGCAATAATGGAATGGAGGAGGGAAATCTGTGGCGGGGCCTTGCATGGCAGCGACCCCTCTGATTCTATATATGTGTGATTAACACTGTAGATAAGAGAAACACAATTTCATTCTACTGTACATGATTGGCTATATGGATTGAATGACAATAAAGGGTGGTTTAAGTTTTTAATATTCACAATACTGCCACGGCAAAAAGAGGGAAAATAAAAGAGAGTAAGCCACTCGTGTAATTCACTAATTTTCTGCAGTTAACACGATATCCAGCAGAACTGAAACAGCTCAGCAACCATCGTCCAAGAGAGCTTATTGTTCGACAGTTAAACTAACATAAACAGCACATGCTAACAATTTAATCAGTTTTCTAAAGCTGAGACAGTCGCTCATTGAAAATAAGAGCTAACTTTACTTGCTAAAACTTGCGAGCCTTACCAGTGCTGTGTTTAGACTCGACCCCACTTCAGTCATTCATCACCAGGGCGGAATGTAGCAGAGGCCCACTGACAGGCGGCCGGGCCGGTAACAGAGCGGAGGGAGGAGGGGGTAGCAGATGGACGTGTCGCTGTACTGCTGCTGTGATATGACAACTCTGCTTTACAACATCCACATTTAACCTGTTTCATTTGTTTATTTTTGGTAAAATGCTCCCATACTCTGCAAAATTTTGGACTCTTCTTCTCTACGATTTTCTCTCTTCTTTGTCGCCATGATGTGCTCCTCTCCTTCTTCACTGGGACAGTTACAAGTGACTGAACATTTCTGCAGCATGTATATAAACTTTAAAATTAAACGATTCGTCGACAATAAAAATCTGCATCGACAAATTTTTATGATCGATGTCGTCGATGACGTCGACTGATCATTGCAGCCCTAGTCTAAACACAAACTTACATGCTTATCACTCATGTACAGTACTAAAAATGAATGCTAAACATGCTTTACCTTTACAGTATATGAGAGTATCTGACCATAACAGTCAGATACATGTTTAGAGCTCTCAGCTGCATAAGATGACTCATTTCCTTATGAAATGACAACCAAGACATCAGTACTCACTCAGATTTTTTAATGCAAAATATTTTAACTGATAACACACAAAAATCTTAATAATTATAACCATAATGTGGTCCACTATGTAGTGAGTTGATTCTATTTTACTGTGACAACAGTGCAATCTACTGTAAATACCCAGGACTGTACACTGTGTTTCTACCTGTAAACTACTCCAGCTGTCAGCACTCAGTGGAAGACAAAGGCCAAAAATGTTTAACTTGTGTGTTAAAATTGCTGTCAGAAAAGTTTGTAAGACCTTTAGATTTAAATTTCCTATTTTGTACAGTCATATTCAGGAGAAAAGAATTTAAAAATACAATACACAGTACATAGTGTCTACCTATAAATCTGTGCTCTGTCTTGCTGTTTCTGTTATCAAGACTGTGCACCTGGTTACGTGAGTTCCTTTATCATTACCTATCAATGCAAACAGTCAGTCCAGGCCAGAACAATGTAGCTGGGCTCTGTTTTATGTCCAAATAGTACCAGAGGTTTTCCAGTCAGCTTGACCCAGCTTTGCCTCATTCCTCAGAGTTATTGCTTGGCTGAGATTGTTCATGCATCAGGTTAACACTTGTCTGTCCATCGGCAAGAGTTTGGTGGGTAGGACAGGCAGCTTGTAGCTCCCTGTTTGTGCCATAGATTGAAAGGTGAGTGTACATAGATATTTGCCGTTGATTCTCACAGAGCTTGAATGCGTTTAGAGCTCACAGTTTAGGCTGTCATGCTGCAGTGCCCCTATTGTTTTCATGTAGAGCTGTCCTAAAGTAAATTTACCCACAATGGTGCTACAAAGGTCAGGTCCTCTACCCGTCTTTCACACAGAAGGTACTGGAGCTGTTCAGCACTTATTGTTACTATGGAGACCGCTCTGTCTCTTGACCTTTGACCTGCCATGATTGTCTGACGCAGTATCCTCAGCTGCATAATGAGGATTAGTAGAGATAGCCAGTGGAAGTGCAACTCTGGGTTTGAAGGCTTGGAACTTGGTGAACCTGCATCCCAGTAATTGGGTTAAACAGGCTGACCTGCTTAGAGCAGCTCAGTAGTATGTTAGAGTGGTTTGTAAGGTCTAATAGATTTCTTTTAATCTGCATATATTGTAGGAGTCCTATTTTGTATAGGAATCTCACAAAATATACAGTACACTGTGTTATGCTACTTTTATACTGCTGCTAGAATAGAATAACATAGCCTTTGTTGTCATTGTACACTCAGTTATACAATGAGATTGGTGGAGCAAATCCCTTCTGTGCACTTAAAAATACTAAATAGTAAATAATAGTAATAATAGTAGTAATAATAGTAAATGATAAATAAAAGTAATAAATGTAGTAGGTAGCAAAAGTAAAAAAAAAAGTGCTACAGATGAACTATCTAGGTACATGTAAACAGAATTAAATCCAATTTATTTCTTAAGACTGGATAAATGTTTTAAGTAGTGCTGGGAATATTAACGCATTAACGCAATTAATTTCGGTAGTCCAATCAATGGATTCAAAAATGTCAACGCCCCAACGGCACTTCATATTAACAGAACTTGAAATGTGTAACAGCTGTTCCGCTTGGACAGTTTTCGCGTGACCTGCAATACAGTCCGTGGTCGGTGATCATTTTATTTAATTCTGGGTGTTCGAATCAGTTTGCTGTAGTATTGTTGTCATACTATGAGGACATTTGGACCATAGATTACATTTAATTAAAGACGCACTCCGGCTGCTGTAAAACCACCTCAAAAACAAATGTGTATTGCCCAAAATAGTATATGGTGGCTTTTTACCCACAAAAAAACTTTAATTGCCTTAGAATTGCTTGGAAAGAGCTTTTACATCTTCCACCTACTTAAGTATGTGCAGATCATTGAATATTTTAATTAGCTCCACCCATACTCCTGCCCACCAGTAGTGCCAGCCCTCCACTGTCCTTTGACCTGAGAACACTGAAGACTGCCTCGCTAAACAACAATGGCTAGTCAAAACACCGGAGTGATTCAGCCGTTCAGTATCAGCACATCAGAATCAAGTGAGCATGAGCAGTTTAGTATAATTTTAGCTCACTCCACCAATTCGATGACATGGAGTCCGTCCAGCCATCCAGCCACATTTCGCTGGAAGTGCTCCTCCTCCTAGGCATTTGCACTAATGCTCACCAAACTCACTCACAATGATCCTCAGGTGGGTCTGCATTCAAGTTGTGCTCAAGGTCAGAGGTCAGAAGATATGGGCATTTATGGTCTCATGAAAATGATATTCTTCCTAGGCCAATGACCTTGACTTTAAGCACATCCTAGGTGGGTCTGCATCTAGGTTGTGCTTAAGGTCAAGGTCAATGATCAGGAGATCTGAGCACTCTCGGGGTGATTTCGTCAGGCTGGAATGAGCTACTCCATCACTGATGGTCTGGGTTTGAATATTTCCCACTGGATTAGAAAATTTAGGCAACATTAATAAATAAAATATGAGGTTTAGAATACTGTGTATAGTTAGCAACACTACATCAGTGTTGCCAAGTATCATTCTTTTATTTGTCACTCCAAAATAAGGAAAATACTGCCAATATCATGTTGACTTCCATCAGATTTTTACACAATAAGCTCTCAAGGCAGTGCTCTCAAGGTATGGTCAAGGCTGATTGCCATGGCAAGCAGACTGAACGTGTTGTAAAACTTATTCTGAGGTAAAGAAGTGTATATAATTAAAAAAAAAATAACTGTTTATGTGTGTTGTGCCTATGCACACTCACTCCAACCCGTCCCTCCAGCTTTTCTGCGATTAATCGCAGTTAACTAGTTAATTTTTTTTTATTAAATCGAAATTAATCATGATTAATTTTTAAAAAAGTGTGATTTTCTTAATTCACTCCCAGCATTAGTTTTAAGTATTCTAGCTAGAACAAATGTACTATATGAATGTATATACATACACTACTCACAAAAAGTTAGGGATGTTTGGCTCTCGGGTGAAATTTCAGGATGCACCTAAAATGCACTATAGCCAGGGGTGCACATAACTTTTTTGGTCTTGTTCTCAGGGGAGAACCTGAGGTTGTTGCTTGGTGCTCATTTTTTTTTCCCTTGACCCACATTCAAAATAGAGGAATATGTGGATAATGTAACACACATTTTAATTTCAACTGAAAATGAATGAAAGCATTACAACTAATGTCTGTTATTTAAAGCTCCATAATATGTAACTTTCTAATGAAATGACTGCGCTTCAAGCAGTGAAAACTAAATGTACAAGTGTCTGATTTTCAAACAATGAAACCCAACTGAAATGACAGCTTTTTAAGCACTGACAAAAGTTATTGCTATTTAAAAGCATGGAATGATTCTTGAGAATGATAAGTGGTCCTGACGTTAACTCCAAGCCTTTTGAGAAGCGGAATATCCTCCTCCTATGTGACCCGTGCTGGCAAGATGAGTCGCAATGCGCACAGACTGATTATGAGCTACAGGCACTAGAAGTCATAAATCATGATTCTTTCTTTGTTCGCTGGCGACAGGTCCCTGGAACACCCCCATCAGTGTCTGGTATCATTGTAAAGCTTGGAACTCCTACTTTCTAAAAATACACTTTGAATTCCGGAAGGTGTAACTTACGACAAATCGAATGCGAGTTTTCAAACCGGCCAGATATAAACAAAATTGGCTTGTTGCTGGTCAGTTTTTGCCCACTTCCTACAAATTATATATCATTTTGAAGGTCTTTCAATACAAAATATGAAAATAACGTTACCTCAGTTCTGAAAATTTCCTCAATGTGACTCATTTTGGTAGCACGGGTCACATATGAACACATAGGACGTGCATGTTTTGCTTTGTGAAAGGCCAACAGAAAAACATGGCTCAGTGCTTGATGCTGTTTTTAATTCAGTTCGTCTTGCCATCTGTTAAGCGGACCACTGGGCCTCTGGCTCTGGCTGCGCCTGCTAGCAATATCAATCGCTTACACTACTTTCCAGTGCTCTCTGCTATTCGAATGCTTATCAAAAGCTGGATGTTTAAAGTTTTTAGTACCTGTATAAAAGGCACTGTTTTTATCCACCAGAGTGGGACTTTCATGGTATAGTTTGCACCACATCTCGGTGTGGGCGTCATTTGTTGAAAGCCAGCTGACCCCCTGCAGCCACTTTCCCGAGAATACACGCTTCTTTTGCAGTTGAGGTTCAGTTTGGCGTTTCTTTGGAGGTGGAGGAACACCAGAGTAATTGCTTAATAGAGCTTGCTTCTTGGACATTTTAATGAAAGGAGAAAATCCTAAAAACAGTCTTTTATACTCTGCATTGCAGTCCAATGTTTAGAATTTATCTGTCCCTAGGTATGCAAATGTGTGTTACAACATTTGATCTGGTGCGCATTGCTTATTTTGATCGCGCATGCACACCTGCGCACCACTTATGCGTACACCTGATTCTAACCTCTATAGGTGAACTTAATTTGACCTTCTCTAACCTTTTGAATGCACATGTCCAACTGTTCAATGTTTCAGTATTTTTTGCATAACTTGCTGTTCTCTAACAAGGTGCTTAACGGCAAAATTCACAACAGGTGTTTGATCCATGAATTGACCAATACATTTTCTGGTTAAATTGCAGTTTGTATTTAAACAGTCCTCTTCATCATGCTGTTCACATGTTGACATCATGAGTCCAAGAAGACACCTCACACTTGATCAACAGTACCTCACCATTGCGAGACTTCAAACAGGATGTTCTCAGAGGAAAGTGGCCACTGAGCTTAGCATGTCACAGAGTGTCATCAGCAGGTTGCAACAGAGATACAGAGAGACTGGAAGAGTCACAGAAAGGCATAGAAGTGGACGTCCTTTGGCCACATCCCACACTGATGGCCGCTTCATTGTGAACAGTGACCTGTGGAACCGGATGATGAAGCTACTTAACTCTAGGCACATTTAAGGCAGGTGAGAGGCACCTAAGTGTCACATCAGACCATTCAAAGCCATTTACATCAGCGTGGTCTGCTTGCTAGATGATCTAAAGGGTACCTAACCGCATCACCAGGCCCAAGCGTTATTGTCTTGCATGGACCAGGGAGCATTTATGCTGGACAAGGGACCAGTGGGACTCAATGCTGTTCTCTGATAAAAGTCGATTCACATTGAGCAGAAATGATGGCTGCCAACGATGTTGGAGACATCAAGAAGAGCACTATGCATCAGCCACTGTTGTCACCAGACGAGCCTTTGGTGGTGGGGGTGTTACAGTCTGGTAAGGTGTGTCTAGTCAATACAGAACTGCCCTACTCCTTGTGAATGGTACAGTGACAAGCTGATACTACATGAATAACATCATTAATCCAGTCGTTTTGCCCCTGCATGAACAACACAGGCCCAATTTCATCTTCATAGGTAACAATGCTTCAGCTCATCAAGGTTGCATCATTAGGGAACAGCTGCTGGAGGCTGGGGTACCTCCAATGAAGTGGCCTGCACTTTCTCCAGACCTGAATCCCATAGAAAACTTATGGGATCAGCTGAGTCTGCGAGCAGAGGCTCGTAACCCTGCACACCACAACCTCAATGACCTGAGGGCCGCCCTTCAAGAAAAGGGGAACGCCATGTCTCAGCAGACAATAAGTCGACTTGTGAACAGGATGAGATGTCATTGTCAAGCTGTAATTGATGCTCAAGGGCACATGACAAGTTATTGAGACAGTGACATTTTTTGTTGTGGTATACCCACCACTGTTATTAGCATTTGTTTCAATAAATTGTTTGAGATGAGGAAATCACCATTGCTTGCTTCTACTTAAATGCCATACTTTCATGATATTATATCACTTTAGCATGAACTTTTCACATTTTCCATAAATTTCACCCGAAAGCCAAATATCCCTAACTTTTTCTGAGTAGTTTATATATATATAGCTACCCTCTAAAAGTTGATTGGATTGTAGTTGGCATAATAGGTAGATCACAGCAAAAACAGTGCAAGTCTGTAGGATTACTTTGTCCAGCATCTGCCCAGAAAACAGCTTGACTGTAGTCAATAGACTGTTATTTGCATATTTATAACGTTCTTATCTAAAGCTTAAGAGACTTCTTATGTAAAGAAAAAATGCTTGACAGTGAATGTTAGTCATCTGTACATAAACATGGAATTGGTTATTGGTAGGAAAATATTCAGGTACAGTGAAAGCATACAAGCATTTGCATTTGTTTTACTTGGGTATTTATGAAATATATACTTGATACTTCTAATGCCACAGCATTTTTAGGTTCTTTCTGATACACCCTGATTGTTGTGGGTTTCTAAGACCCTGGATAAGCTTTGAAGTCATGCTACTTAGCTTCTCTTGGTGAAAAGTAATCCTGACTTTTCCTCGCTAAAAGAAATGCCTCTAAAACTGTGCCAAGGGTACACATTAGTCTTCTGTTGGAGAAAACGGTGCCTCTTCAGTCATCCACCTGACCTGCCTGTCATTATTCTCCAAATGCCATCCATTTATAGTGATTATAATTGATTCCGTGCGCTGTTAATTTTTGTCTATTTATGCCTTTTGTTCTATTATCCTCTCATCTTTGTCTGTTTCTACACAACATATACAGTGCTGCAGAATATCTACAAACCATACCTGTGTGCTTGTGTCTTTGTGCATGCAGTCATGTGACAAACATGCCTACTCAGCATAGCAGACAAGCACAAACTTAAGCAAGCCTCTTCCTGTGTCCTTGTTAGAGGATCTAGGGCCCCCATGCTGCAGTGGCTGCCCAGTGTTTGTGTGCAAATTTGTGTTTACATAAATCACAGGAGTGGCTCACTTTCCCTTTTAACCTTCCCAAGGTGAAATTGATTGATCCCATCTCAGTGCTGTTTCATATTTACTTAATCAGAATCAGCAGATAAAACCACATAATACAAAACAGTGAAAGATCAAACAAATAATTTTGCTGATCCATACTTGCATATTTTAAAGTTTGTTCCTCCTTGTGGAAGGGGAATCTATCGAGTGACCTAGTATCCCTGTCAAGCTGACCAACCATGCCTGACCCCTAAATAGAGTCCATATGGGTTTGGGTGTGTTGGTGAATAGTGCTCATTTCCTTCCAAGAGTTGGATTGTAGAATGTTATATAATGCAGCATGTGTGTGAAGTGGAACTCTGAATAAGAATCCATTGTGTCCTTAAAATAGTCTCACCCATCGGTGATAAACTGTCAATGCAGGAAGTTTCAAAGCTGCAATGCGTTTATGTTTGTGTGTGTGTTGAACAAAGAGGGAACCCGTAAAGAGGTGTGCAGTCGTTTAGTCACATTCTTATGTGCAGATGTGCTTTTGGCAAAGAGGAGTGTGATATATGAGTAGCCTCCAGAGGCCTCCTGATGGTGAGCCCTGCTGCTGCAGTCCCATGTAGGCTCTGGAGTTCCAAGGTTTTCTTGAAGGAAAGTTCTTTAAAACAACTTTGATCTCTTTACTGGATTTCACTGTGTCTGTGGGGTTATGTACATCACATTCTTAATCTAATTTCTAATAATTTGCTTGTGTTGGTATTTTTAATTTTGTTTTTGCCTTTTCTAATTATTTCCACTCACTTCAGCACCTCCAACACATTACTTACATAAATGCAAAAAAAACAACAACAAAAAACTCCCAGAAAACTACTGCCCTTCATTAATTATCTGTAACTTTTCCATGTGAATGAGAGGACTTTATAATATGATTGGCTGCTGTAAATGGCAGTAATGACAGGTGCTGGCAGCAGTCGTGCTTGGCTCCAGTCCACTGCTAGGCTGAGCTCCACATGTCAGTTCAGCCTCCACATGTGTCAGTGACAGTTTACAACTGCAGTGCAGAACGGCTTTTTACCGGTCTCGCTGTGCTTGTGTACTATATCATGAGGTGATTAATGCCCAGAGCGCTTATTCCTAACGAGAGCTGGGCAGCTCATTAAAGGAGAAAAACATATGGGATCCTTAAAAAGCTGAAAATTAAGGGTGTGGTGGAATATTGTTAGTAGTTCTAGGGTACTTTGGGATGATAAGATGGAGTACCTGCAGGAAGAAAAATATGTTTGAAGTTTAAGGACTCTGTACAGAATAGAATAGAATTGTACAGTTGTACAGCACAAAGAAATTGTGGGTGCTCCACCAGGCTACTGCGCAATAAAGTAAGAGAGAAGAATTTGAATAAAACACAGTGACAGAACACACAATTAGCCATACAACTGAAATAAAAATAAAAATAGCCCATAGGTATATACACAGGTACTAGGGGTGTAATGGTATGCTAAAATCATGGTTCGGTACATACTGTACCTTGGTTTTAAGATCACGGTTTGGTTCATTTTCAATACAGTAAGGAAACAAAATGCAAAACATAATACTCTTATCTTTTGTATAAACGGGAACAGCTTTGACAAAAAAAACCCTGCAAACTGCCAGCAGTAAATTCTCCAATGAATAAAATGTATACAATAAAATAAATATGATTCTCTTTTTAGAAAATGAATGATGCAGATAAGTGCAACAATAGAAATTTGAATAGTCTGAATTATTCTTTTATTTTTAGGAAATTAAAGTGCCTTATTGCCTGAAGCAGTGTTTTTAACCAGGGTGCTCTGGTGTCATGAACTGAGTTTGGACTTTTCTCCAAACTCAGCTTCATGGCTTTTTTCCGTATTTATAACTACCTGTTGTATTTTTTGGTTTCCTTTTGAGTTCTTCCTGCCCTTTATTTGTCTGTTTATGTTTCAGGTTGTGTTGATTATCTCTTGCCTTATTTGTAGTTAGTCTTTAATCTGTATTGAGCCTTGTTTATATTTTTCCTCCCTCTCATTATCTCCAGCTGATTCCAATTATTAGTTGTTGTTACCCTTCCCCCCGTTCAGGTGATTCCACACCTGTGTCCCCTGAAAACGGGAGGACACGGGAGAGGCAGGTGAAAATGAAGAGATGACTGCAGCAGGAAGGCTCAGCCAACGTGGGTGACTGCTGCTGAGCCTTCCCACCGGGAACAAGGCAAGACAATTCATCCTCAGATGTTATAAAATGAAAAGTCACTTGCCTGTGCTACCTGGGTGTAGTGGTGGGTGCTGCAGATGGGCTGGAAGACTCCTTTCTACTGGCTGTGGGGGCCGAGGACACCAGTGCAGATCCTGGCTGATCCGGCCCTGCAGGCATGACGACAAATGGGGTGGGACACCCTCCTTCGGCTTGGGCCGTGAGTTCAGGAAGGAGCCACGGCTTCTGGTAATCATGGTAATCCATGAGCAGCTTCGCCTCTGCCACCAGAACCCGCAGGTGTTCCTCCTGCTCCTCCACCGATGGTGCAGGCCACAGTCCGGGAAGGGAAGGCGGGGCTGCTGCTGCTGGGGAGCAGCAAGAGGCTTGGGACTTCCGTGCCCGTGGCCGCATACTCGTTGGCACTGGCACAGGTGTGGAAGAGTTTTCCCCCAGCCCGTGGAGCATGACCAATGGGTTGGTAATGGAGAGGAGAAGGTCTGTGAGCTCCGGGTGGCTCCACAGACTGGGCCATGCTTCAAGCACTTGTGCGGTGCCGGCCAGACACTCCTGATCTGCCTCGGGAGTGCGAGAACCACGAGCCTCCGATAAAATGCTCTGAAGCACATTCACTGTCCAGCACTCCACCTCACTAAGACCACACTACCCATAATCCGAGGGCGCTGCCATACCGACAAAACAGATTTAACGAAAAAATATGGGAGGGAAGAAAAACGTCCGAAAACTTACTGCCACTGGCGTCTCACTTAGTAGCGGTCTTCTGTCATGGACCTGGGTTGAGGCAAAGGAGGACGCCAGTTGCAGTCACTCGCAGACAGTAAGCTCAGCACATTTATTGACAAAGACGAACCAAAATCCAAAATACACGAACACAGGACTTACAAGTGGCATCAGGAAAAATACACAGATGAACTTCTCCACGTCTGGAAGGCAAGACTGCTGCAGTGAGACAACAGCGGTCTGCTTAAATAGAGCTGTGCAGATTGTTCAATCAATCAACTTTATTTATAAAGCACTTTAAAAGCAACACTCGCTACACAAAGTGCTGTACAGCAAGAAAACATAAAAGCAGGAAGCAGGGCACTAACAAAAAAATAATATAGAACCACAGTCAAAAAAAAAGAAATAAAATAAAAGGTAAAATAAATAAATAAATACATAAAATTCATTTCATTCAATAAAATCAGTGTCTCACACTGGGTGGAAGGCCCATTGTGACAAGTGTGAGTGCATGAGTGAAACACAATCAAACTGACAGGCAACAGCTGTGCAGCCCGTGAGACAGTTTGACAGCCAGGGCTGCACAGTACCATCCAAATAAAAGTACAAACCAGAACTAAATAACAACTCGAAAAGATATAAACAATACCATAACTGCAAAATAACACAATAAATAGAGAGGACCATAAGGACAACCCCAGAGTCCCACACTCCAAAAATAAACAGATAAAACACAACAGCTCATGATAAACACAGACATAAACAAACAGAAAAAGACTAAACTAAGCTGAACTAACTAACCTGCACTTATATAGCGCTTTTCTAGTCACAAAGACCACTCAAAGCGCTTTCATTAATACTAACCCTCTATTCTAAGGGCCTATAGGAAACAGATATCTAGGGACAATTTAGAACAGCCAATTAACCTAACATGCATGTTTTTGGCATGTGGGAGGAAACCGGAGAAATCCCGGAGTAAACCCACGCAACACGGGGAGAACATGCAAACTCCACACAGATCACTGTTGGTCGGGGGCTGGGATCGAACCCACAATCCCCCGGCCAAGGGTAAACTGTGCTGCCGCAGTGCTAACCACTGCGCCACCGTGCAGGGGTGCACCGTGCGCCACCGTGCAGGGGCCGTGCCCAGCCCTGAAGACTGGGCACGGCCCCTGCACCAGATCATGACACAAAAACCATAAGGGGTTTTCTGTTTTTAACCTGATGAATCATATATGTAGCTAAAATCAAAGTCTAAGTTACTAATATCAACCTGTGCTGCGGTATAAAGGCTTTAGCTTCAATGTCAGTTGAGAGTTAATGGCAGCATCTGATAGGTATCTGTCTTAGACATTTGTTCTATTGTTTGGATTTGTGCAACCTGCTTAAAGATTTTCTGTGACTCTTTTCAGATGGATTGAGAGGAACCAAACTTGGCATAGTTTTTAGTCTCTACATATGAGGTGTGTGTGTGTGGGGGGGGGGGGGGGCTGAAAAGTTCATAGTGGTCAAATTTGACCAAATGTGGTTTATTTTTCAACATAGTCTCCCCCTCGGTTCACACACTTCTTCCGTCAGTGTTGCAATGCTTGGATCCCTGCAGTTGGAAAAATAAACCACGTTTGGTCAAATTTGACCACAATGAACTTTTCAGCCTATGAACTTTTCAGCCCCCCATCGTAGGTACCATCAAAGGTCACACACTTCTCCCATCACTTTTTGCAGCTGTGGAGGCCTCACCTGTAGAAGTCTGCAGGTTGCATCAGAAGCCACGACTTGATCTCGGAAATCAGTGTTTCATCACCTTGGAAGTGGTTGATCTTCAAAAATAACTTCATGGTTGGAAGTAGGTAGAAGTCAGATGGTGTGAGATCAAGGGAATGAGGATGAAGAAGGATTTCATAGCCGCAGGACTATGCTTCCGTCTGGGCAATATGCAAGTTGTGAACCAGGACATTATCTTGCAGGAGGCAGACACCTTTGGTCAGCATGCCACGCCTCTTGGTTTTGATGGCCTCCCGCAATTTCTGCAGCAGTGAAGCAAAGCAAGTCCCAGTAATTCTTTTACCCTTTGCCAGAAAATCCATAATCAATATTCTGTGTTGGTCCCAAAAGACCATGAGCATGACCTTGATTGCCAAGGATTGGACATGTGCCTTCTTCAGATGTGGTGAGTCATAATGCTTCCATTGCTTCGACTGGGCTTTAGTCACTGGATCATAGTGATGGACCCATGTTTTGTCCTGCGTGATCAGTCTGTTGAAGTCCTCCTGGTTTTTTTTGACACATGGCCAAAAGAGCCTGGGAGCATGTGACTCGTCTCTGCTTCTGGAATCCATCGGGCAGACAACTTCAACATGTGCAAATGGCCATGGGTGATTTTTTTTTTTTTTTCCACAGACAGATCTTGGCATCTTGGCCTAGTTGGTAAACGGTTATTCAGCAATTCTCCAAAATAGTGGCCTCCACTTCCCGGATGATGTCTTCATCAGTGGTGCATTGTGGTTGCCCAGAAAAGAGTGCCAATGTCTGACCACACATGAACTGTCAATACCAGTGCTTAACGTCATACAATGGGGCATCCTCTCCATAAATCTCTTTCATCTCATCAAATGTCTCCCATGGTGTGCGGTGGGGCTAGGAATAATCAGTCATTTCCAGAATCGATTCGATTCCAATTCTTGAGGTTCTCAATTGATTCAATTCCAATTCAATTCAATCAGATCCCGATTCACTCAGAGAAATTACGATTTTAATAACTATTTTACTTGCTAGGAAAAAAAAAATTTCCCACATGGATCGTCACCTTATCGTGGTGGTGGTGGTGGTGGTGGGGGGGGGGGTCGCGTGCCCTAGTGATCCCAGGAGCTGTGTTGTCCAGGGCACTTTGCCTCTGATAGGGTCACCCAAGATAAACTGGTCCTGGGTGAAAGGCCAGACTAAGAATGATCCAAAAGACTCTCATGATGAATGCTAGAAAAAGGATTAAGTGTACCCTGCCTGGTATGGAGTTACCAGGGCCCTGCCCTGGAGGGGCTTGATGGCGAGCGTCTGGTGGCGCGTCCCATGGCGTCCCATGGGTTTCTGCCCATGGGACCCAGCCAGGCTCAGCCCGAAGAAACTACATAGGTCCGCCCTCCAGTGGGCTCACCACCTGCAGGAGGGACCATGGGGGTCTGGTGATATGCAGATCAGGTGGCGGGTGAAGGAAGAGACCTTGGCGATCTGATCCCCGGCTTCCTCAACTGGCTTTTGGTACATAGAATGTCACCTCTCTGGTGAGGAAGGAATCTGAGCTGATGCATGAGGTTGAGAGATACCGGCTAGATATAGTTGGGTTCACCTCAACTGACTGCTCTGGTTCTGGAACCAGTCTCCTGGAGAGGGGCTGGAGCTTGGCCTACTCTGGAGTTGCCTCGGGCGAGAGGCAGTGAGCATGGGTGAGTATTCTTGTATCCCCCCCACCTTGCTGCCTCTACAATGGAGTTTTCACCGGTGGACGAAAGGGTTGTTTCCCTGTGCCTTCGGGTTGGGAAATGGGTCCTGACCATCATTTGTGTCGATGCACCAAATGATGGTTCAGAATACCCACCCTTTTTGGAGTCTCTGACTGGGGTGCTGAAGAGTGCTTCTCTTGGCGATTCCATTGTCCTAATGAGGGACTTCAATGTGCACGTGGGCAACAACAGTGAAATCTGGAGGGGTGTGATTGGGAGGAATGGCCTGCCCGATCTGAACCCAAGTGATGTTCAGTTAATGGACTTCTGTGCCAATCACAGTTTGTCCATAACGAACACCATGTTCAAGCGTAAGGGTGTCCATATGTGCACCTGGAACCAGAACACCCTTGGTCGCAGGTTGATGATCGATTTTGTTATCGTGTCATCAGATCTGCGACCATATGTCTTGGACACTCGGGTAAAGAGAGGTGCAGAGCTGTCAACTGATCACCACCTGGTGGTGAGTTGGAGCCGATGGCAGGGGAGGACACCATGCAGGCCTGGTAGACCCAAACGTATAGTGAGAGTGTGCTGGGAACGTCTGGCTGAGGCCCCTCTCCGGGTGGACTTCAACTCCCACCTCCAGAAGAACTTCGACCACATTCCGAGGGAGTCTGGAGATATTGAGTCTGGATGTGCCATGTTCTCCACCTCCATTGTTGAAGCGGCTGCTCAGAGCTGTGGCTACAAGGTTGTCAGTGCATCCTGTGGTGGCAATTCCCGAACCAAGTGGTGAACACCAGTGGAGGGGGGGGGCCATCAAGCTGAAGAAGGAGTCCTATCGAGCTTGGTTGGCTTGTGGGACTCTCGAAGCAGCTGAGGTTAACCAGCAGGCCAAGCAGAATGCAGCTTGGGTGGTTGCTGAAGCAAAAACTCGGGTCTGGGAGGAGTTTGGTGAGGCCATGGAACAAGATTTTCGGTCAGCCCCTCTGGCAAACTGTCTGGCAACTCAGGAGGGAGAAACAGCTCCCTGTCCACACTGTGTATGGTGCAGATGGGGCGCTGCAGACTTTGACTGGGGATATCATCAGGCAGTGTAAGGAATACTTTGAGGATCTCCTCAATCCCACTGACACACCTTCCACAGAGGAAGCAGAACTTGAGGACAAGCAGGTTGACTCGCCCATCACAGGGGCTGAGGTTGCCAAAGTAGTTAAACTCTTCGGTGGCCGGGTCCCAGGGGTGGATGAGATTCACCCTGAATACTTCAAGGCTCTGGATGTTGTAGGGCTGCCATGGCTGATATGCCTGTACAGCATTGCGTGGAAGTTGGGGACAGTACCTTTGGCATGGTAAACAGGGGTGGTGGTTCCTCTCTTTAAGAAGGGGGACCAGAGGGTGTGTTCCAACTTTAGGGGGATCACATTTCTCAGCTTCCCTGGGAAGGTCTATGCCAGAGTACTGGAGAGGAGAGTCTGGTCATTTGTTGAATCTCGGATTCAGGAGAAGCAATGTGGTTTTTGTCCTGGCCGTGGCACATCAGACATCGGACCAACTCTTTGCCCTGTTGAGAATCCTCGAGGATTCATGGGAATTTGTCCAACCAGTCTACATGTGTTTTGTGAACTTGGAGAAGGCGTTTGACCGCATCCCTCATAGTTTTTTGTGGGGGGTGCTTCAGGAGTATGGGGTATTGGGCTTGTTGCTACAAGCTATCCCGTTTCCATACGACCGTTGTGAGAGTTTGGCTCGTATTGCCAACACTCAGTTGGACTCATTTCCAGTGAGAGTTAGACTCTGTCTGGGCTGCTCTTTTTTTATTTATTTATTTTTTTTTATTACTTATTTTGTACCCGTAGGTAGATTTGTTTTGTAGTCTGGTGACAAGCCACCAGCTGCCGGTCGCTGCGTGCGCAAGCGCCCCTTATCCCTAACCTGCATGTTTTTGGCATGTGGGAGGAAACCGGAGAAATCCCGGAGTAAACCCACGCAACACAGGGAGAACATGCAAACTCCACACAGATCACTGTTGGCCGGGGGCAGGGATCGAACCCACAACCTCACGATCCCCACGATCCCCCGGCCGAGGGTAAACTGTGCTGCTACAGTGCTAACCACTGCGCCACCGTGCAGCCCCAGAATCTTGTTCATAATTTTTCTAGACAGGATTTGTGCAACCAAGGAATGGAGGGTGTCATGTTCGGTGACCACAGGATCTCATCTCTGCTGTTTGCAGATGATGTCATCCTGTTGGCTTCATTGAGCAATGACCTACAAGTCTTGCTGGGACGGTTTGCTGCTGGGATGAGAATTAGAACCTCCAAGTCTGAGTCCATGGTGCTCAGCCAGAAAAGGGTGGATTGTCCTCTCCGGGTTGGGGATGAGCTCCTGGCCCAAGTGGTGGAGTTTAAGTATCTTGGGGTCTTATTCACGAGTGAGGGGAGAATGGAGATTAACAGACAGATTGGAGCAGCATCTGCAGTGATGTGGGTGTTGTACCGGTCTGTCGTGGTGAAGAAGGAGCTGAGTTCTCATGCAAAGCTGATGATTTGCTATTCAATCTACATTCCCACCCTCACCTATAGTCATGAGCTTTGGGTAATGACCGAAAAAATGAGATCGCAAATACAAGCGGCTGAAATGAGCTTTTTCCATAGGATTGCTGGACTCACCTTTAGAGATAGAGTGAGGAGTTCAGTCATCTGGGAGAGGCTCATAGTAGAACCGCTGCTCCTCCACATCGAAAGGAGCCAGTTGAGGTAGTTTGGGCATCTGATCAGGATGCCTCCCGGATGCCTCTTACTTGAGGTGTTCTGGGCACGTCCTACTGAGAGGAGACCCCGGGGCAGACCCAGGACATGCTGGAGAGACTGTGTCTCCCAGCTGGCCTGGGGACGTCTTGGTAATCCTCTCTGAAGAGCTGGAGCAGGTGGCTGGGGAGAGGGAAGTCTGGGCTTCTCTGCTTGAACTGCTGCCTCTGCAACCTGGACCTCCAGAAAAGCGGTAGAAGATGGATGGATGGATGGATGGATGGATGGGTGGATGGATGGATGGATGGATGGAAAAAAACTCTTAGAGACATAATCCTGCAAATTGTACCAAGAATATTCTAACTTTGTTGATACATAAAGTATCACATAAAGAACTGACCCAAAATCAGTTACAATAATACACTTTTTATTATTTAACTTATGATTTCACAAAGTGCTACCAAGCGCTTTCTTTAGTACAAAGGGTGTGTCATATCAAGTTAACAGCCTAGAGTAAGTAAACAAATTCCAGTATTTCAACTACAGGGTGTGTGGACTGGAGACTGCAGCGACATTCAGCTTATTTAAACAGGACAGCCTCCGTATAGGACCCTGCGTGGCTCTTGTCTCTGTGATTTTTGGATTTTTGCCACTGTCCAGAAAAATCACATTCAAATAAGCAATGCACTATGCAGTAGTTATTTCGCTCACGGAGCTCAATTGTCAGGATCATAAACACTCTGCTCCGAAGGAAATAACATGCTTTGTGCCCTTTCAGTGCTCACTGTCACAGCTGTATTTAGCAATTTGTTCAAACACTTCCGCCAATAACTGCCTGCTGGAGTCCGTCTGGAAAGACAGTGCCCCATCCAGTGCTGGTGGCGGCAGCACCTGGTACTATGGAAGCTTCCACAGTACCGGGTTCAAACATGCTATTGGCAATAAAAATACACCTAGCATTTAACAGTTTATTTAATAATCAATAGGGGCATATAAGTGAACAACGAGGTTTAGCCACACACACAAAAAAGTGAACACCATGGTTATTGCATTTGCTTGTTATCCTCTGCGGTAGGCTTGTCCGTAGCACGGTACTACATAATTGCGATTATCACAACAGCCCTAAACTGGCCCATTATTTTCACAGCACCGTATTTGCAGCATTGAAGCAAAAATAGATGTAAACATGTAGAAAGCACATGCATTCGCATCCGAGGGATTGTGCTAACGAGAGCTAGCATGTAATCAACCTTGAGAGTCTGCCATCACCAGAGTAATCACCTGGACAGATTGCCAGTCCATCGCAGGGTTCTGTAAATTCTATAGTTTATAGTTTCTTCCTGGAATTTCCCAGTTTGGGATCAATACAGTACATAAATCTATCTATAATGACCACGTAGAAAGGACCACTTCTCTTTTACTCTGTGTTCCAAATTATTATGCAAATGATATTTGTCTCAGATTTTCCTAAACAGTCGATGCGAATGACAGTCAGTATAATTTTCAAGTCATCAACCGTTAGAGGATAATTCAGATTTTATTGAACAAATCTCCCAGTGATAACTATCTTTTTGCCAAAATAAAAAAAAAAAAAAATCAAAATGCACTGGTCCAAATTATTATGCACAACAGAGTTTCAAAACATTTTGTTGGTTGTAAAGAACTGAAAAGGGTCATTTGTTGAATTTGCAGCATTAGCAGGTCATATTTACTGAAATCAAAAGCTATTTCAATCAAAAACATCTTAACAGGCCAAGTTACATGTTGACACAGGACCCTTTCTTTGATATAACCGTCACAATTCTTGCATCCATTGAATCTGCGAGTTTTTAGAGAGTTTCTGCTTGAATTTCTTTGCAAGATGTCAGAGTAGCCTCCCACAGCTGCTGTTTTCATGTGAACTGCCTCCCACCTTCGTAGATCTTTTGCTTGAGGATGCTCCAAAGGTTCTCAATAGGGTTGAGGTCAGGAGAGGATGAGGGCCATATCATGAATTTCTCTCCTTTTATGCCCATAGCAGCCAATGGCACAGAGGTATTCTTTGCAGCATGAGATGGTGCATTGTCATGCATGAAGATAATGTTGCTACGGAAAGCACGGTTCTTCTTTTGTACATGGAAGAAAGTGGTCAGTCAGAAACTCTATATACTTTGTCCCTAAAGGGGCCTACCAGTTCTCTCCCCATGATTCTGGCCCAAAACATGACTCTGCTACCTCTTTGCTGGCAATGCAGCCTTGCTGGGACATGGTAGCCATCCACCAACCATCCACTACTCCATCCATCTGGACCATCCAGAGTTGCACGGCACTCATCAGTAAACAAGACTTTTTGAAAATTAGTCTTCATGTATTTCTGGGCCCACTGCAACCATTTCTGCTTGTGAGCATTGGTTAGGGGTGGCCAAATAGTTGGT
Source organism: Pholidichthys leucotaenia (assembly GCA_020510985.1). NCBI lineage: Eukaryota > Metazoa > Chordata > Actinopteri > Cichliformes > Pholidichthyidae > Pholidichthys > Pholidichthys leucotaenia. The sequence continues at coordinate 335,637,341 of CM035841.1, forward strand.
TTATGCACCACTGCAAGCCTCAGGAGGATCCTACACTTTGAGGTTTGTAGGACTTCAGAGGCACCAGCAGCATCAAATACCTGTTTGCTGCTTTGTAATGGCATGTTAGCAGCTGTTCTCTTAATCTGATGAATCTGTCTAACAGAAACCTTCCTTATTATGCCTTTTATCTGCACAAACCCGTCTGTGTTCTGAATCACCCACAAATTTCTTCATAGTATGATGACCATGCTTAAAGTAGAACTGAACTGAACGGCATTGAACGGCACTGGGTGATAGTACATACAATTATAAAGATAATTTATCATTGGCACCCCCTCCACAAATCCCGGAATCTTGGAGAAAATAGCGATTTAGAATTTCCCGCCCTGAAAAATCAGACAAATCCGCCGAAGCGCAGCCGGAGTTCCGCATGACGTCACGAGTGTGACCCAGTCCTCATGTTTACCATTGCGAGCACGTCGACACTGGTTGTTTTTGGTGCATTTTGTCGTGATAGTCGACTACAAAACACTTCCAACACCTGGGAAGATCTGTTCAGTGGCCAAGGAAAGCTGTTATGGCGACGAAAGAAAAGAAAGGGGGAGGAAAAGCGGCCGCGAAGCGATGCGTTTCTAGATATACAGTGATCCATCACTTATCGCGTTTAATGGGGACCAGAACCGACCGCGAAAAGTGAAAAACCGCGAAGTAGCGTCACCCCCCCCCCCAAGGGCGTCACAAGCACTATTTTGCACAAAAAGGCACAAGAGAACAGCGAAAAGTGCCACTAAGCAACACGAGCGATAAAGAAGGCGCTCTGCAGGGAGAGAAGCTGGGTAAAACGTCTCGGCCAATCAGCTTGCGAGATTCCCGAGCGGTGAAGAGGTGGGCGGAGAGGAGTGGAGTGGTGGTCAGAGAGGTAGATTTTGAGCTGTGCGGGCTCTCCGTGTTGATACCTGATGTTCTAATGAGAAGGCAGGGAGACTACATTAGAACATCAGGTATCAACACGGAGAGCCCGCTCTCCCCGGCTCCCCAGCCCGCTCGGGAATCTCGCAAGCTGATTGGCCGAGACGTTTTACCTCGCAAGCTGATTGGCCGAGACGTTTTATCTCGCAAGCTGATTGGCCGAGACGTTTTACCCAGCTTCGCTCCCTGCCGAGCGCCTATACCCAGCGAAGGAAGACCGCATTAAACGCGATAAGTGAGGGATAACTGTAATAAGTTGGAAAAATGCTGATGTTTTTTTTTCCCTTTCGTTTTTATTGTTAATTTTCCTTATCCTGACACCCTAAACATGCCAAAGTAAAGACTCACCATTCTGTATTCAATAAGCGACTCTCCTCCCCATCACTGCTGCGGTCTGAGTCGGTGCCGGAATCCCCCGAAAATTCTGGCTCTAATCTGTATGGTTCGATGCCTCCCTCGCTCTCTTCCTGTTCACTTGACACTCCTGCATCCTCCTCTGTCTTGTCACCGATCCTGAATGCCTCTTCACTCTGAAAACTCTGGTGTTCTTGACTGCTGGAACTGCTATCATCTGCCATTGTTGTTTTGATAAGGGTCACACTCGTGACGTCACGCAGCGTCGTCTGCACTACTTCCGGTTTGTTTGGCACTGCCAGCCAGAGGCAAAAGTTTATCAGCTTATAGCTTGGCCATCGCACGGCCTAAAAATTTCTTTTATGTGTTGAAAAATACAATAGGTAATAAGGAATTAATCTGCTATTCTACTTTTTTGGCAAAAAGGTGAGTTCAGTTCACCTTTAAGTTTTCGTGAAATATTTAATGTTTTCATACCTTGTCCAAGGCATTGCACTATGTGATGCTTTTCGGCAGCAGAGAGATCCTTTTTCTTTCCCATATTGCTTGAAACCTTTGGCATGCTTAATAAGTGGAACATCCTTCTTAAGTAGTTTTCCTTTAATTGGGTTCACCTGGCAAACTAATTATGACAGGTGTCTGAGATTGATATCAGTGATCCAAAGAGCCTTGAGGCACAATACCATCCACGAGTTTAATTGAAAAACAAAAAAATTAATGTTTATGACACTAAAATCCTATTTGCATTATAATTTGGAATGCGGTGTAAAACATTTTAAATTACATACTAAAAAAATCAATTGTACACATTCATCTGTCAATAATTTTTTCTTTTTATTTAAAAAAGTTGTAATAATATCCCATTAATATTCCTCTAACTTTTCCCCCTCTCCCATCCTAATGTCGGGTTGGAAAACATTAAATATCATAATGAGGTTTACTTTGACTACACTGCAACATTTATTCAAACGTTTCACATGCTTGTTTAACCAGTATATTAAATCCTACATGGCCTGCTATGATTTATTAGTAAAATACATTTATATACATCACCGATAGCTAGATGAAGACGGTTAAAATGGCCACTGTTATTTTTAATATATGGCGTTCTGCACCAAAAGCCTCTTTGACCATTTGACTCTGGTGTTTAGTTTTCACAGCTGATGATTCTTTTGTGCCTCTAAATTGTAAGCATTCTCCATAGTCTTTGATATGGTTCTTGTGGAGGTCACCGTGTTGGTTCATACCGGTATATGTTTCGTAAACCGTCACCAAAATGATGTAAAGATGCTGCTGTAAACAGTGTATTTTGTGATACCTCGAAATTAACAATAGTTTTATATTTGATCATTGTTTTTATGTTGCCATCTGAGGTACATCATTATATCATACAGCCCTACTGAGTTATAATAGAATCAGAATCAGAATCAGGTTTATTGCCATTGTTCATGTAGTACACAAACTAGGAATTTGTCTCGGTACAATGCTGCAACATTAAACATGATAAGATAAGAGAAATAAACTATACATGTAATAAAGTGTAGGATAAGATTAAGTGATACTGGTCAACAGTTAAAATATATATTAGCCAGCAGCAGATACTGTGGAGAACTATATAGTGCAGTCGGTAATGCAGGAAGAAAACAGTGATGATTGACATGAGTCTGGTTGAGCTGCTGTACATGGTGCACGAGAGTCACTTAGTGTTCAGCAGTCTAATGGCAGAGGGGAAGAAGCTGTTCATGTGACGGGAGGTTTTAGTCTGGATGGACCGAAGTCTTCTACCAGAGGGGAGGGGGGCAAACAGTACGTGACCAGGGTGTGAGGGATCGGCTATGATCCGGCCAGCACGCCTCCGGGTCCTGGAGATGTACAGATCCTGGAGAGATGGGAGCTTGCAGCCGATCACCTTCTCAGCAGTGCGCACGACGCGCTGCAGCCTTAGTCTGTCCCTGGCAGTGGCTCCTGCGTACCACACGGTTATGGAGGTGGTGAGGATGGACTCGATGATGGCTGTGTAGAACTGCACTAACATCTTGGTGGGTAGCTTGAGCTTCCTCAGCTGCCGCAGGAAGAACATCCTCTGCTGGGCTTTTTTGATGAGTGAGCTGATGGTCAGCTCCCATTTGAGGTCCCTGGTGATGGTAGTGCCTAGGAAGCGGAAGGAATCAGCAGTGGTGATGGGAGAGCCTGAGAGGGTGAGGGGGGGCAGAGGAGTAGTGACTTTCCTGAAGTAAGGCCATTAACAAATAACTGTTTACAGGGACTTATTTTATATCCACTCTTATTGCTTCCAAAATCTCAGCTAAAAAGTAGAGCTTTGATTCATTCTCAACATTCTGATGTAAGATGAGTCTGGTCCATGCAATAGCTTAGATCAGTAAACAATATGATGGAAGTGAAATGATAAATAAATTAAAGATATGTTATTGTCATATGGACTTTTTTCTTTACTGAGTATTAACAAGTATTTTGTGGCACTGAAGTTTGTTTCACCAAACCACACGCACACACCACTTGTATAATACAAGAACTGTTCCATATGTTGGTAAAAGCATGCTAATGCTGTTGGCAGAAATTGGCTTGTGTTAAACATTGAAAGTTTTTTTAATGCTAATGGTCAAATATTGCACCAAATTATCAGCTGTCTCTACAAAGTGTGTGTTTTCTGAGCGGTTGTTTTAAGTTTTCTGTAATGTTGTAGTCGAGACCTCGTCAAGACCGGAGTTGACAAAAGACAGAGACCAAGTCAAGACCAAGACAAATACCTACATACACAGTGGTCTTGGGAGACCCTGGTCTTGTTCTAGTCTCGACTACAGCACTAGGTTTCTGTTCTACGGTGTAAAAAAAAGTTAAATCAGCTGCACCATATAAGCAGTTGCCAAAAATTTGACTATGGTAAGTTAAAATACCTAAATGAATAACTGTCAGACTGTTAAACCTTGTTGAGTGATATGATACAGCTTATGTACTGCTTCACTACACTAGTCAAAAGTGGTACTACAATGTTGTGTTAACTGTTAATGTAAAATTGCATGTACTGTATGTACCATAACATGTAGTCATGAATAACACTTGAGATTTTTTAGAATATATTTTTCTGTCTGGGTTATACGCTGATTTTTTTTTTCTATTGTTGTGTCTGCACAGTCCTTACTCCCTCAACCAAACAAAAAGCTGAGGCTGGTTGCTAGAGTGTTACTTTCAGGCTCAGACTCTGACTGCCTTCATGTTTCTGTGTCCTGGTATGACCTCGGCTTCTTGGCTGCATGACTGCCTTTACAAGGGCCAAGTACTTTACTGTCTCATAACATTTTAACTCTATATTGTGGTTTATATTTTCTTGGGTTTTTTTGTTTTTTTTTCTTTTAGCTAACCACATATTTTTCTTAGGGACAGTAGGTATGTACTGTATGTGAGAGTGAATGGTTGTCTGTCTCTCTGTGTTGGCCCTGCGATGGACTGGCGATCTGTCCAGGGTGTACCCTGCCTCTCACCCAAAGATGCTGAGATAGGCTCCAGCCCCCCGCCCCCCCGCAACCCGAAAAGGATTAAGCGGAAGAAGATGGATGGATGGATGGATGGATGGATGGACAGTTTAGAAACTTAATTAAATCTTTGGGAGAAATTTAGTGGAAGGCCATTTAACGAATCCTCTTTTCTGCTCATACATGTCAGGGCGTGAGCCGGGTCTCATGCTCTCATCCTAATTTATTATTGTTATCTGGTCTTCAGGGCATGGGCCTCAGCCCTCGCCTTCACTTTAGGTTTTATTTTGGAATTTTTTTTATTTCACTCTGGTTATTATCTTTATCCTGGTTTGCCATTATCATCACTCTGGTAGTTTTATTTCTCCTTGGGTTGGCTTCTTAGTTTTATTATTATTATTATTATTATTATCATTATTATTATTATCATCATTATGTGCTGCGGTCTTGTCTTCCCTCTGACTGTTGTGCATCCTCTGTGTGTGATTATCTGTTCAGCCCCGCCCATCCTGTGTCTGTGATCATTCCGGCCATCTCCATTTGCTCCTTATTGTGATCAGCTGTTCTGTGTTATGTTTGATTGCTCCTGTTCCTATTTATGTTAAGCCCCAATCTGTGTTTCTTCATGTGTGTCGTTAGTCATGTTTGCGTGAACATCACACTTCTGTTCATTGCCTGATCCTGCCGTTTATCCTGCCTGACTTTTGAAAGTTTTTGTTACAGCTTTCGAGCTGCGGTTTGCTTTTATGTTTTTTGAGCTGTGCCCGTCTGGCCAGCTCTTAATAAATCATTGCCAACTTTAAATATAGCGTTTGGGTCCAGTTTTCCACCTCCCATAACAGCACATCAGTCTTGAGTGTTTTCTGATCATGGCGGTTTTAGAAATGCAACTGATAATCATTCTGTCACTGTTGAGACACTCACTTCATTGTATGTATGATAGGATCAGTGTTGGACAAGTTACTAAAAACAGCTAACTAGTTACAGTTACTAGTTACTATTTTTCAAAAGTAACTGATTTACTTTTGAGTTACTGCATGATTAAAGTAATTAGTTACTTGGAAAAGTAACTTTCACGTTACTTTTAAATGCATACTTAAATCATCTTGCACACATAAGATCAAGGGCCCCTTGTTCTCATCAGAAAAAAGAAGAAAAAGAAAACTGATGAGAAAAAAAAAGTCATCTTACAGAGAGAAAATGTCTCAGATTTACACAAACTATTGTAATCAGTAGAAAGTCAGAAATTTACTAGAAATAAAGCTGTGAATTCACAGGGAAAATTTTGAACCCCCTAATGGGCCATTTTTGGCCCACAAGCCATATGTTTGACACCCCTGGATCAGCCCATTAAAAATGCGCATTTAGAGGATTTACTTCCATGAAATAGTTGCATATCACAACAGCATGTAAGTGAATGAGATAAAATAAAACACAAAGCACAGGTAAATGAAAGTTCACCACTTAGAAGAAGCTGTTCTTTACTGCAACAAATCACAGTCACTTTTTCTCTATGCATAAGACAACTTTAAATGCATTTAATGCGGACATTAAATGCGAGCTTCTTGCTCAAAAAATACTCATGTTTAACCACAGAGGTAGGAGCTGTTAGAGGCTACTTACCGCTCGGACAACAGATGATCAGGGCTCGATATGAGAAGTCGCCACCACCACGGCATTTCTTCCCACAGGGTTGTGATGTGAACTGGGGCAGAACAGAAAACGGACCCACGGAGGAGACTGTGTGACGGCTGTGTCAGTTACGGTAGGGTCAGTTTATATTTATTTGCTTGCCTTTGCCTTTGGCATGACAACCTCCAGTGGCTTGAGGCGCTGGGGATGGCAGTTGTCCCGCCAATAGCCACTGAAACTGTGTATTCATCCCCAGTTGGCAGCTGATGAGGAGGGTGTCTAGCAACTGCAAGTTGTATGATCATCTGTTTGTGCTAAAATATCTATCCATATTAATAAAACGAGTAATGTGAGTAACACATCTGATCAAATCTGAGTAACTGTAACGCATTACTGAATTTTTAAACAGTAATTTTATTACACAGCACGTTACTGCAAAAGTAGTGGCGTTACTCCCAAAGCTGGGTAGGATAGACTGAAGTGCTTCATTATAACATGATAAATCACGTCTTCAGGCTCAGGGGGAGTAGTTTGAGAGCTACAGATGTATACACAAACACATGGTGGTCATGTGACGTTGGCTTCTGATTATTAATAGTTTAGCAGTCATTCTGACAGCACTTGAATTACCAAATATTTATGAAAGTTTTTCTCTGGAGGGAAAAAAGACTTTTAGCCAAAAAGCAGCTCAAACACTGAAGAAATGCCAACAAATTGTTTAATTCGATAGATTTCATATCTTATTATTTAAGCAGAATATATGTGTAGTTAGCAGTTAGAAAGTTAATGTGTTGGCAGTCCATTGTAGTTAAAGGGGTCATTTACTGCACTTTTTTCCACATTTTACAATTCCCACAGGCCTTAATGAAATGTTTGTGACATCTTTTGGTCAAAATTTCTTTATTTTCTAAAGAGGTCAGTAACTGAAAAATGGTGTTTGTAGGTTTTAGTTGTCTCAAATGTGTCAACTTGGTCACATAATTAGTCCAAAATTTTCCAGTCAACAATCTGAAAAAAGCACACTGCCTTTATCTCGTTTTTGTCTGAGAGAAGCTCCCAAAAACGTTTTTTTTTTACTCTTCCTGGTATTTTTCTACGTCAAGTGCTCAAAAAGCCCATCCACTGCCATCCTTGAGACCAGCCCACTGCTCTATTATTGGCCTGCCTAGCTGTCTGTCATGTAGATGGAAGGGGTGCTAAAGGTAGCCTGTTAGCCCCTGAGCTATTAGCACCCAAGCTAATACCAGGAAGCTCGAACCAAGCGTGGCTTATATTGTTATTTTCTTCAGATCTTAGTCACCCTTCCTTCTTTTCTTATATATTATGCACACTACTGAGAGAGAAATGACATTTCAATTCTCCTGTATATCCTGTACATATTAACAAATGAAAATCTTTGAATCTAATAGCCATCCTTGTTACCACCTGGTTCACCAGTCCAGAGTCCACAATATATCTCTCATTGCTACGGCCCATCTCCCAGTGGTTTCGCCGTGATTCTGCAGCCAGCGCCAGTGTGCTGGTCGCAGCAACCGTCCACAGCGTGACCCAAGGCTACTCCCCCCAAGCTCGCCCACCATCCTCTGGGGCTCCACGCAACTCCGCTCTGCTCTCGCAGGCAACGTAGGGGCACCACTTTGCGATAACACATCCTTCAGCTGGCCGTGGGAGAGGAGCGGAGTTCTGCAGAGCGAGACACTCCACTTTGAGATCCAGCAGCTCAGCTCAGCCAACGGCCTTGGGTTGCGATGATTGGTGGGTTGCCCAGCGCACAGTGCTGGAAATTTGTTGTGGCATCCCGGCGATGTTGTTGGGAGATGGGCTGTAATGATGCGAGATAGACATTCAACAGTGGATCAGTGAATCAGCGCTGCTCATCCAAGCTAGAAGGAGGCTAGAAGCTACTCAGCTAATGGCTAACTGACATAAAAGGGAGGGCGGAGTTGAACAGCTGAAGGATGTTTCTTGAAGTGATAGGCTTTAAATCAAGCTTTAACTTAAAGTTTTTCAAGAAAGCCAGGAAAATTAAAAAAACAAATTTGCTTCAGTAATTAAAAAATTAAAGAAAATGTGAACAAAATATGTCACAAACACTTCATTAAAGGGTACCTGTAGTGATTTTTAATCAAAAGCTATTTCAAAGGATCAAATATGATACTAGTGGTTACGTCCAGTAAATTTGGTCATGATTCCTTCTCAGATACGTGCGAGTTTCAAGTCACTGCTCTCTGTCAGTCATGGTCAGTGACATCTTCCCTCCTCAATGGCCAGTTTCAGCACGGTAGTAGCGCATAGTCATTGCTTTGTGCGAATGACTGGGCTGCAGTATAGCCATCAACAAAGTTTCAACATCAGAATTTTATGTAATTTTTTACAGCCATGTACAAGCAAATCTACCTGCATATAATTTAATGAAATAAAATTCTAGTATACCAAGATTTATTCAACGTGTTCTGAAGTTACTTTACTGGGAACTTGCCTGTTCATCAGGTCCCCTTCAGCTGCCCGTCATCAGAGGTAACTGTGGATCATGCCGTCAATGAAGGCCATTTCCAAGGACGGTTTGTGCAGTATACAGTGGTGTGAAAAAGTGTTTGCCTCCTTCCTGATTTTTTTGTATGTTTGCCACACTTAAATTTTTCAGATCATCAAACAAATTTAAATATTAGACGAAGATAACACAAGTAAACACAAAATGTAGTTTTTAATTGAAGGTGTTTATTATTAAGGGTAAAAACAATCCAAACCTACATGGCTCTGTGTGAAAAAGTGATTGCCCCCCGTTAAAACATAAATTAACTGTTTATCACATCTTTGGAAAGCTCAGTTCAATTTTGTAGCCATTTCTAAAGCTTTGGGACTCCAGCGAACTACAGTGACAGCCATTATCCACAAATGGCGAAAATATGAAACAGTGGTGAACCTTCCCAGGAGTGGCCGGCCGACCAAAACTACCCCAAGAGTGCAGCGACGACTCATCCAAGAGGTCACAAAAGACCCCACAACAACTTCCAAAGAACTGCAGGCCTCACTTGCCTCAGTTAAGGTCAGCGTTCATGATTCCACCGCAAGAAAGAGACTGGGGAAAAAATGACCTGCATGGCAGAGCTCCAAGACAAAAACCACTACTGAGCAAAAAGAACATAAAGGCTTGTCTCAGTTTTGCCGGAGAACTTCTTGATGATCCCCAAGACTTTTGGGCAAATACTGTGTGGACTGACAAGACAAAAGTTGAACTTTTTGGAAGGTGTGTGTCCCATTACATCTGACGTAAAAGTAACGCAGCATTTCAGAAAAGGAGCATCATACCAGCAGTAAAATATGGTGGTGCTAGTGTGATGGTCTGTGACTGTTTTGCTGCTTCAGGACCTGGAAGACTTGCTGTGGGAAATGGAACCATGAATTCTACTGTCTACCAAAAATCCTGAAGGAGAATGTTCGGCCATCTGTTCGTGACCTCAAGCTGAAGCACACTTGGGTTCTGCAGCACGACAATGATCGAAAACAAACCAGCAAGTCCACCTCTGAATGGCTTAAGAAAAACAAAATGAAGACTTTGGAGTGGCCTAGTCAAAGTCCTGACCTGAATCCGATTGAGATGCTGTGGCTTGACCTTAAAAATGCGGTTCATGCTTAAAAACCCTCCAATGTGGCTGAATTACAACAATTCTGCAAAGAGGAGTGGGCCAAAATTCCTCCACAGCACTGTAAAAGACTCATTGCCAGTTATCACAAATGCTTGATTGCAGTTGTTGCTGTTAAGGGTGGCCCAGCCAGTTATTAGGTTTAGGGGGAGTCACTTTTTCACACAGGGCCATGTAGGTTTGGATTTTTTTTTCCCTTAATCATAAACACCTTCATTTAAAAATTGCGTTTTGTGTTTACTTGTGTTATCTTTGTCTAATATTTAAATTTGTTTGATGATCTGAAACATTTAAGTGTGACAAACGTACAAAAAAATGAGAAATACCGAAGGGGGCAAACACTTTTTCACACCACTGTATATCCATGTAGATTTTGCTCCGTTTTCAAGTCGGATCTCGTCCCACTAAGCATCAGCTAAACATGTTTACTTGTCCGCGGTAAACACATTTACTCGTATGCGGTAAAGCTGGAAAACAATGAGTGTACGTCACTTCCGGCCGGCAATGGCTTCTCTCCACCAACGCCGATGAAAACATAACCTCCTTGGTGGAGGTAATAATGCTAATGGTTTGATGTAAGATAAGATAAGATAAGATAAGATAAGATAAGATAAGATAAGCCTTTATTAGTCCCACAATGGGGAAATTCCAGGATTGCAACAGCACAGGGATAGCAACACTCAGAGCAGCAATCAGAAGGCAAGAAAAAACAAAAACAGCTAGTATACATATGTACATATTACTATATATATACTATATATATATATATATATATATATATATATATATATATATATAAATATATATATATATATACATATATATATATATATTTATATATATAGACACACAGTGCGGAGCATTGTGGTGCAAATATAACAAAATAAGCCAAAATGTCCTGAGATATATTATCAAATGTGGATTAGTGAACCAGGCGGAAACAGGGATGTCTATTAGCGCGACTGAAATCTAAAGAAAATAACAATTTAAACCATGCTTGGTAATTCAGTGCCCTACCACTCTACTTACGTTTGCAGATAGGCAGCTCGGCTGGCCAATAATAGAGCAGTAGGTGGGTATCGAGGCTGGGCTTACCATGTTTATGACGTACAGTATCAAACCCGGAAGAGTTACAACGGCTTCTCAGACACAAAAATGATATAAAGGCTGTGTGTTTTTTAAAGAGAAATGAGTGTTTTGTTATTTTTTTAAGATAAGATAAGATAAGCCTTTATTAGTCCCACAATGGGGAAATTCCAGGATTGCAACAGCACAGGGATAGCAACACTCAAAGCAATAATTAAGAAGATACGGAAGATATAAATAAGAGCAGTGGCTATACATACATACACATAAATATATAAATATATATACAAAGTGCGGAGCATTGTAGCAAGATGGAATAAACAGCATAACCGTCCACTTAGTTATCCTACATAGTATGAATATGTACCCATACATATTGTCACCCTCCGTAGCGACCGATATTGTCCTAGTTGTATATACTGGAGGGGACCATTTTGTGTAAGTCTATTGCGTCTTTTGCATTCAATACTATTAGGTCGTCACGTTTTTTTGCTATCTCTGCGAGCGGCCCTGCTTAGGTTATACAGTCTGACAGCCTTAGGTAGGAAGGACCTGCGAAACCTCTCGGTTGCGCACCTAGGATGGTGTAGTCTGCTGCTAAATGAGCTCCTCAGTGCATTCAGTATGTCCTGCATAGGGTGGGACTCGGACTCCAGCAGAGATGACAGTTTAGCCACCATCCTTCTCTCTCCTATCTCCTCCACTGGGTCAGGGCGCTGCCCCAGGACAGAGCTAGCTTTCTTGATCAGTTTGTTCAGTCTCTTCCTATCGGCTGCAGTAATGCCACTGCCCCAGCAGACCACTCAAAAAGTGATGGCTGATGCCACCACCGTGTCGTAGAATGTCTTCAGCAGCGCCCCTTGTACACCAAAAGACCTGAGTCTCCTCAGTAGGAACAGCCTACGCTGTCCCTTCTTGTAGAGTGCGTCGGTATTGTGTGACCAGTCTAGTTTATTGTTCAAATGAACACCCAGGTACTTGTAGGATGTCACCATCTCAATGTCTGTTCCCTGTATGTTTACTGGTGCTGTGAGGGGTTGTCCTTGCCTGAATCATGTCACCGATAGACACATTTCAGGAGATTAAAACTATAAAAGAACCCCATTTTTCAGTCTATGACCCCTTTAACTAAAGTAGCTAAAAACCTAATAGAGGGTATGCACATGATGTCACTGAGCAGAACTCATGGCAGTTACAAAACACTGAGCGGCAAAAATGAGTGGCAACAATAGGGTTTATGCAGTCAAACACAAAAAATACACAGGGTATTTGGTCGCAGGAGTGTACAGAGTACCTGCTTGCATTGTGGAGAGCTAATGTCATTCCACCTTCTATTAATTGACAAAAAATAGATAAATAAGTACAGGTTCAGAACCAGTTCTTCACTAATGTGTGCTCTTACCCGCACATCATTACAGTCAAGTAAACAGTGTGGTACTGACATCTAAAGTAAAATGGGCAGTTTTTGTACTTCTGTGACTAAATATTTTGTGTAATTTTAATGTTTTGCTGCATACAAACTAAAGCTCCAACATGTGTTTGCCACTCAAAACACATGTGACAGCTTGTGTAACTATGGTAACTGTCCTGCAACTGCTAAGAGTTCTGTTCCAATGCATTCCCTCTATACACACTGATCCATACATACTACTCTAGCATAGTACTGTATGTAGCGTTTTAACACAGGTATCTGTGTTTTAGATTGATAAAATTTAGATGTTTCAAATATCAGGGACTAAATAACAAGGAAATCTTTATTGTCTACCTGGTGATACTGTCTCTCCTGTTGTTGTCACTACCTCTCATTTTCACTCCTAAAATGCAAAAGTTTTATTTCAAAATTTCAATAACAAAAATGCAGTAGTTAGCATAGATAAATGAGGTAGAATTGAGCCACTTTAATTTAAAATACAATTTGTAAAGTCTCATCTGTTCTCTAAAATGTAGAGGTCAGTGAATGTTTTATTATTTGTTCTGAATGTTTCTTTTTGTTTTTTGTTTTTTTTTTTTTTAGAACTAACCACACTAGTTGTTGGCTGTTTTAAATCATCATTTCATTCTTCTTTGATGTTTTTATAATTTTTAAAATTACCTGATAATGTAGCTAAAATAAGGTGTCAAAAGTAGTACTAGAATCCAAAGTTAAAGCCTCATTGATGCTAAATATCTGAAGATGAAAGGCTTGATAAGTTTGGAGCATCAAGCTGATAGATGCCGTAAATTCATAATTTTAGCAAAAACTGTTTATGATTTGCTTCAAGTTTTGATATCTATCTGTTGATGGTGTTGTTTTCTTGTGGTCCAGATCCAGCATGTTTTGAGTATCCATTCCACAGCTTGCTTCCAATCCCTGTGTGTAGGGTTGGAGTAAAAAGCCCACATAGGGGATCCTTTGTTTAGGAGAGTCTAGGCATGGAAGATAATTTACAAGCTGCTAAGGTCCTCACGCTATTGGCTGATGAGGCCCTGTCTGCGTCTGCCAAAGGCATCCCATCTGTGTGTGTCTATATGTCTGTGTTCATGCAGCGAGTGCATGTGTGTCCGCTGTAGCGGCGCTTTGCAACAGCAGTTCACAGTCACACCAGTCATGACACCCAGGAGCTTGCCCCTCGCACGCCTTCTGTAGCCAGCGTTTTCTTGAGGCTGGATGAAAGCAAAGCAAGATGGCCACCAATACTTTTTTGGGAAATACTGCCTAAGCCGTAAGGTCTTCCTCCGAGGACAGACAAGGTAAAGGCAACGGCAGGGTTCATGCAAGGGTCTATTGTCTCGGTGCAGATGTGTCAGATGAATTTTAGCTCATCTTGAGGTTATCCTTTGCTGACTCCCTGGATTTAGCTCATTGGACTGCTTTATTTGGATGCTGTTATTGTTCCTCCTGAGTCACTGAGGACCTGGCCTTCTGTTTTAGTATTTTCTGGTGGGTTTAAAGGATGTAACAAAAAAATTGAAAAGAACAGTTCTTAGTCACTGTACTGTACAGAGATCATTTTTGATAACCCTTACTTTCTTGTCGTATTTAGAGCTCCCATAATTCTACACCTGTTTTTTTTGTTTTGTTTTGTTTCGTTTTTTTGTGGAGTACTTGCAAGACTTGGATTGCTACTTGGCAAGCTTTACTTGTTTGGCTACGGTTGTAATGGTATTATTACTCTGCGGTTAGTAGAAAAGGTCTCTTACTGATAGCGTCTTAATCTGTATAATTTTATGGGTGATTAAGCTCAGATCTATCCTGGTGTACTCTCAGATGTTTGATAGGTTTATTTCCACTTATGCTGTTTTTTAATGTAGTTTGTTTTTGTTTGCAGACAATGACATTGATTTCAGCACAAGCAGGAAATGGTATCTCAGAGAATGAAGGAAATTCTCACATGTTCAAGAGAAACACGTTTTTTCCACTCCTTACATTCTAAGTCAGGAAGGAAGCATGCTTTTCCACAGTTTTAATGTCAGTGTGTAAAGTGGTGGTCCTAACGATATCATTTCAGCACAACCACAAAGTGAATGACTGAGTTTAGAACAGTTGTGTTTGTATGTTTTGTGTGCATGGGTTTTAGCTGTGTTGTTCAGGTACTAATAAGCACACACCTTCAAACCTCCTTGGAGACCCATTTCTCTCTCCTAAGAGAGGAGGTTGTCAAGAAGTAGTCACACTTCTGTTGTTAGCATCCACTTCTGAGTGTGTTTTTGTGTAAGGCATTTACCCCTAGGTACTCTGGGATGCATTTTCTTGAGTCTTATTATAGCTTTAAGAGAAATCAAAGCAACATCAGGCCAGTGGCTAAATGAAAACACATGACTTTACATCTGCATTTATTATCAAAATGCTAAATCAGTTATAATTAAAAACAGAGGCTGCACTTTGATGTCAGCTTCAGATCATAAACACAAAGATGCGCAAGTATGCAAATGCGTGCAGACACGTGTGTGTCTGGTGCAGCGCTGGAAGAAATCCAGCGCTGCTTTGTCATTCAAAGTAGTTAATTGTAACACTGCCTTTTCCCCCTTTCTTTCGCACTGTGCCCCATCGTCTTCACTGCTCTTCTCTCTCAGTGGCCCATTTCTACATAGTGTGTAGAGACAATACTGTATCTAATGTTCTGGCACGGGAATAGCTTCACCTCAAGAGAAGTTGCATCAGTAACATGTTAAGCTTTGTTCATGTCAAGCTGTACACTTTGGTTTAACAACAAATTACTGTCTGGCATAGTTTAGATCAGTAATGGTGAGTTCCTTTTCTGTTTGAGGTCAGACGCCAGTTCATAGCAGTGACAAGGGATGGGAATCACCAGAGGCTGTGCAATATGATACTATCACAATACTTGGGCACTTGAAAGCACACAGTGGACCAACACCAGCAGATGATCTCTTTTCAGATGAAAGTAAATTTTACATTTAATTTGGAAATCAGTGTCCCACAGTGGAGATGCACAGAATCCAAGTTGCTTGAGATCCATTGTGAAGTTTCTACAGTATAGTCAGTGATGATTTGAGGAGCCATGTCATCTGCTGGTGTTTGTCCACTGTGTTTTATCAAGTGCAAAGTAAGCACAGTCATCTACCAGGAATTTTTAGAGCACTTCATGCTTCCCTCTGCCTAAAACGTTTATGGAGATGCTGATTTTATTTTCCAGCAGGACCTGACACCTGCCCACACTGCCAAAAGTACAAAAACCTGGTTTAGTGACCATGGTATCACTGTACTTGATTGGCCAGCAAACTCTCCTGACAAACCTCATAGAGAATCTATGGAGTGTTGTCAAGAAAAAGATGAGAGACACTGGATCCAACAATGCTGATGAGCTGAAGGCCACTTTCAAACCAACCTGGGCTTCCATAACACCTCAGCAGTGCCAGAGGCTGATCACCTTCATGCCACGCCATATTGATGTAGTAATACATGCAAAAGGAGCCCCAACCAAGTATTGAGTGTGTACATGGGCATACTTTTCAGTCGGCCAACAGTCCTATTAAAAATCTTTTTTTTTTCAAATTAATTTTATGTAATATTCTAATTTTTTGAGAAACTGAATTTGGGGTTGTCATGAGCTATAAGCTATAATCATTAAAATTAAAATAAATAAACACTTGAAATATATTACTATGTGTAATGAATCTACATGAGTTTAATTTTTTGACTTGAATTACAGAAATAAATCAACTTTTGGATGGCACTCTAATTTACTGAGATGCACCTGTATGCTGAGTATTGTATCATATATTGTGATTTTTAATTCCAATAGCTGTCCTGTCCAACTCCTGGCTAGATCACAGGAGTCACTCCTTTGCTATCCTGACCTGCAGGCTGGGAGCGTTTAGCACCGTATAGTGCAGTGTTTTTCAACCAGGGTGCCCTGGTATGTTCAGGTTTCTGTGGGAAATGATCTAATTTCACTTTTAAATTGGTCAAAAAAAAAACTGCACAGAATTTGCCGTTGTTGTGCATGGGTTCTGCTGGCACCCATTAAGTCAAATCAGACAGTTTCACACAGAAACCTGAATGTACCAGGACACCCTGGTTGAAAAATACTCATCTAGTGGACTGAAAAATAAGGTGGTTTTTATTACTTGGGTACATAAATAGATACAAAAGTTTATGTTTGCAGTATTTATTAATAATTGGGGATGCACAATAGTAGAATTTCTGCAGATAGCCGATATGCCAATAGTTTAATATTTAAAACTAGTTTTGCTGATTGCAGATACCGATATATGCACATATTTTTGCTACTTATTTGTATCTTCTTTGTCTTACAGTGATGAGTAACACTAACTTTAAACTTAATAACTGGTTGTGCCGCCCTTGGCGGCAACAACTGTAATCAAGCGTTTGCAATAACTGGCAGTGAGTCTTTTACATCACTCTGAGGAATTTTGGCCCACTCTTCTTTGCAAAATTGTTTTAATTCAGCCACATTAGAGGGTTTGAGCTTGAGGTTACAAACTATTGGCCAGACATTCTCTTTCAGGATTTTCTGCTAGAGAGCAACAGTCATGATTCCATCAATTATGGCAAGTCGTCCAGGTCCTGAAGCAGTAAAGCAGTCCCAGACCATCACACTATCACACTGTCACACTACCATCACACTACTAATTACAGAAAGTCATAAAGATCCTGAAGCAGCAAAGCACCCCCACAACAAAGCATCACACTACCACCACCATGTCTGACTGTTGGTCTGACGTTCTTTTTATGAAATGCTGTGTTAGTTTTACGCCAGATGTAAAGGGATGCAAGCATTCCAAAAAGTTCAACTTTTGTCTCGTCAGTTCTCAGAATATTTTCCCCAAAGTCTTCTGGACATCAAAATGTTTTTGGCAAATATGAGATGAGTTTTTGTGTTCTTTTGAATGACATTTTTGCCCAGTCTCTTTCTTATTGTTGAATCATGGACCAGTGTCCAAACTGAGGCAAACGAAGCCTGTGGTTCCTTAGATATTGTTCTGGGTTTTTGTTTCTGATCCATCCATCCATCCATCTTCTTCCGCTTAATCCTTTTCGGGTCGCGGCGGGGCTGGAGCTTATCCCAGCATCTTTGGGCGAGAGGCAGGGTACACCCTGGACAGATCGCCAGTCCATCGCAGGGCCAACACAGAGAGACAGGCAACCATTCACTCTCATAGTCATACCTAAGGACAATTTAGAATCCCCAGTTGATGCCAATTAACCTATCTTGCATGTTTTTTGGCATGTGGGAGGAAACCGGAGAAATCCCGGAGTAAACCCACGCAGACACGGGGAGAACATGCAAACTCCACACAGATCACTGTTGGTCGGCGGCTGGGATCGAACCCAGGATCCCCCGGCCAAGGGTGAGTTGCTGTGCTGCCGCAGTGCTAACCACTCTGCCACCGCTTTGTGGCATAATGTGTTACTTTTTGAGATCTTTTAGCCTATTTCATTTTGTCAGACAGGTTCTATTTAAAGGTGCACTGTGCAAAAAACTGGCAGAATCTAGTGGTGAGGTTCCATATTGCAGCAAACTGAAAATCTATTCCCCACCCCTCCCCTTCAGAACGCAAGTGACTCTCCACAGAGGCCATCAGGTGTCAAAACTTTTGCAATTGCTAAACACGTACAGTATTTGCCAAGATGATGTTGCCTAGTGACTTTACTGATATGTCAAGTGGTAAGACAGAAATTTAGGAAATGTGATGTGCAAAACTATCACAGACAATGCCAGTCAATAAATGTTCGGCAGTTGAGTAGTGTTTTTGTATACATTAGCTAACTCTTTTCTATACAAATACAAGTTAATTAGCAAAGTAACCATTAGGGACTCTTTCGTGATGATATGAGGCTGGCTGGATACAAGGCTGGTTACAATTTTTTTTTTCTGTTTGCAGAAAACAGACAACATAATAGTATAGTTTGGCTGCGTTGTGTTTTCAAAAACATTGGTTAACTCAATAGATGTTTTTCGTTGAAATCACAGGTTACTTCTCGTATTTGCATCTCAAATTGAAATGTTACAACTAGGGATGAGCCGATCTGATCCGCCGTGTCAGTATTGGGTTCGAGCCAGGCAAAATGGCTGGATTGGTATTGGTAAGGAATAAAAGTAATTAACCGATCCAATACATTTGTGGAGAGTGCAAATAAAGGAACCAGATCTGCACGACAGACGACTTTATTTCTCTCTCTGACTGCATTCATACACAGAAAAAGACTCTTCCTAATACACCAGGGTCTCTCCTTTTTATATCACTCCATTCCTTCCCCCTGTTGCCTGAAATCTTGCATCACAGTACATTTACACCTTACAATGCATACTGTCCTCCATTTAATCCCCCACGCTCTACCGGCAGAGGGAATATTCCCCTCCTCTCTGCTTCCAGTCTCAGATGAATATCCCAGCGTGGGTTCCCTACACCGCCCCCCCCCCCCAGAGTCTCAGACTGAGCTTCAACCCTCATGTCCTTTTGGCTTCAGACTCCTCCCATATCTGCTCCCATATCCTCTAACGAGGGACCTTCGACTCCGCGGCGCTGCTGTGCCGGTTGGGGGCTCTTGGGGGTGTGTCTGTCTGCGAGTGGGCAATGGCGGTGGGGGGGGACATTCTACTTGCCCGTGTGGCTGCTCTGCTGAATCTTCTACCTGGGGAGTTCTCAGTGGGGGTCTTCCACACCGAGGGGCCCGAGCCAACATCACTTGCTCGTCCGCCACCACAAAGGCGGGCTTAAGTCTATCTATACATATTTTCTCCCGACGACCCCCCAAATGTAACAAAAAATGTTTGTCTCCTGGTTCCAGCACTCTGAATGGGGCATCGTAGGGTGGGCGCAATGGGGGGCAGTGGGCATCGTGCCTGACAAACACGAACGCCGCGTTCTTCAAAGTTTTTGGCGCAAAAGCGGGTGTAAAACAGTGGTGGGCCGGGCCCGGTAGCGTGCCAGTATCTGTGCTATGCTACAAACGCTGAGACAGACAGTTGTCCGGCGCGGGATTATCTGATAAAAATTCCCCGGGGAGCCGCAGTGGCTGAGAAAAAACAAGTTCCTCCAGGGAAGCCTCCAAATCCTCTTTTGGTGCCGAACGCAACCCTAACAGAACCCACGGCAACCGGTCTACCCAATTTGCATCCATAAGCGAAGCCCTGAGCGCTGCTTTCAGCAACCTATGAAAACGCTCCCATAACCCATTGGCCTGTGGGTTGTACGCGGTTGTGCAATGAATTGCTACACCCAGGCTATGGGCCATCGCGGACCAGAGGTCGGAAACAAACTGAGGGCCCCTATCGGACGTGAGGGCCCCTATCGGACGTGACGTCCGACGGGATGCCAAAATGTGCCACCCACGTTGTCAAAAAGGCACGCGCCACGTCCGCGGACGTGGTTGCCACTAGCGGGACTGCTTCTGGCCAGCGTGTGGTGCGGTCCACCACTGTCAGAAGGTGCATGAACCCCTGCGATGGCGGGAGGGGGCCCACGAGGTCCACGTGAACATGGTCGAACCTCTTAGCCGGTATACAAAACGGCTCCAAAGGGGCCTTCGTGTGTCTATGCACTTTGGCTTGTTGGCACGCTACGCAGGCTGCAGCCCACTCTTTCACTTGTTTGCACAGGCCTGGCCATACGAACTTCGCTCCCACCATTTTGACTGACGCACGCACTCCTGGGTGCGCCAGAGCGTGAATTGACTCAAACACTCGGCGGCGCCAAGCAACTGGGACCACCGGGCACAGGCGTCCCGTGGAGACGTCACAGATTGGGGGGGGGGGCTGCCGTCTTGCAGTACTCTGCTCTCCAGCCTTAACCCTGTTGGTCCAGACTGGAGCGCGCACACGTCCGCATCGCCAAACTGCTCTGCGTCCATGGCTGTATAATCTATCCCTACGTAGACTGGGGCCACTACTGCGTGCGAGAGGCAGTCCGCCACCACGTTAAGTTTACCGGCCACATGCTGAATATCGGTCGTAAACTCCGAGATCGCAGCCAGCTGTCTCTGCTGCCGGCCTGACCATGGTTCCAAAACCTTGGCCATCGCGTACGTTAGCGGCTTGTGGTCCACGAACGCAGTGAAGCTGCGCCCTTCCAGCCAGAACTGGAAGTGACGTATGGCCAGGTGGAGAGCCAGCAACTCTCTGTTGAACGCGCTGTATTTACGCTCACTGTCGCGCAAAGCCCTGCTGAAAAAAGCGAGCTGCTGCCAAGAACTGGCAACGCGTTGCTCCACGACGGCCCCTATGGCTACGTCCGAGGCGTCGGTAGTGAGCGCTATCCGGGCCGCCGGGTCTGGGTGCGCCAACAGTGCGACGTTTGCCAGGGCTGTTTTAACCTGAGAGAATGCCTGCTCCCGCTCCGGAGTCCATTCGACTCTGTCCGCCGGCTTCCGTTTCTTGAGTGCGGCGTACAATGACTGCATGAGCTGAGCTGCGCGGGGGAGGAACCGGTTATAAAAGTTAACCATCCCCAAAAACTCTTGCAGCGCCTTGACCGTCTGACGCCAGGGAAAATTCGCCACGGCGCGCACCTTGTCCGGCAAGGGTATCGCTCCCTCCGGTGAGATGCGGTGCCCCAAAAAGTCAATCCCCGTCACGCCGAACTGGCATTTTGCCGGGTTGATTATTAACCCGTGCTCTTCCAACCTCCGGAAAACCGTCCTGAGGTGGGTTACGTGTTCGTCCTCGGACGCGCTGGCCACCAGGATATCATCCAGGTAGACAAACACAAACGGCAGATTGCGCAGCACCACATCCATCATGCGTTGGAATGTCTTTGCTGCGCCTTTTAATCCAAAGGGCATGCGTAAAAACGCAAACAAGCCAAACGGAGTTATTACCGCTGTTTTGGGTATGTCCTCCGGGCGCACCGGGAGCTGGTGGTAACTGCGGACCAGGTCTATTTTATAAAAAATGCGTGCCCCGGCAAGGTGAACGGAAAAATCCTGAATATGGGGAATCGGGTAGCGGTCATGCGCTGTGGCGTTATTCAATCTGCGGAAATCTCCGCACGGTCACCACAATCCCTCAGCCTTAGGAACCATATGTAGCGGGGATGCCCATGGGCTGTTTGAGCGCCTGAAGATGCCCAACCTTTCCAAGTTGGCAAACTCCTCGCGCGATATGTCCAGTTCAGCTGCGTCCAGGCGCCGAGGTCATGCGAAAACGGGCGACCCAGTGGTGGTGATAAAGTGTTCCACCCCGTGTTTAGTGATGGCCGCTGAAAACGTTGGGACCGTGAGTGCTGGGAACTGAGTGAGCAGTGTGTGGAACTTACCGCCTGGAGCTGTGACGTTGGCTAGTGTCGTTGGCCCGGCCCCTCGAGCTGTACAGGGGAGAGAATCAAAAGACATAGCATTAACCAAGCGTCTGTTAGCAACATCGACTAGCAACCCATGTGCACACAGAAAATCAGCTATGACGAATGTCCACTCGTACATACGGCCGTGTAAGGATGCAGTCAGTGTCCTCTCACCAAAAGTCCTAATGTCCGAGCCGTTTGTGGCTACCAGCTCGGGGCCGCTAGTTCCCGCTAGCCAGTCGGCATAGGACGGCAGGATGAGGCTCTTTTGGGAGCCGGTGTCTACGAGGAACCGTCTCCCCGAGCATGAATCCGTCACGTAGAGCAGCTTGTTTTCTTCACCGGCGGTCGCAGCTGCTACTGACTGCCGGCCTTGGCGTTTCCTGAACGCTTGAATTGGCACGGTGGCACACATCTGCGTGCCTTCTCTCCAAAGCGGCGGTGGTAGAAGCAGAGCGTGTCTCTCTGGTGCCTTCTGGCCCCCGCTGCCGCTACCGTCACCGGCTCCTCGCCTCCACTGGTCGTCTCGCTGGGTTCCGACGCTGCCGCGTTCACTGTGAGGGCTCTGGTGGCGAGGATGATCCGATCTGCCTCCTGGGCTAGCGCACGGTAGTCGCGTGCGGCCAGCAACGGCGGGTTGGCCAGAACCGCTCTTGCCTCTGTTGGGAGGTTCCAGAGGAAAAGGTGGGCAAACAGAAAATGCCCGTCGTCCGTGCCCATCAACGCCAACATCTTCTCCATCAGTTCGACCGCCAACCCATCTCCTAACTCGGAGCGCCTCAGGAGCCTCTCTGCTCTCTCACAGTCTGAGAGTGTGTAGCACCGGGTCAGCGTGGCCTTGAGAGCCACGTATTTATTGTGGGCTGGGGGCTGTTGGAGCAGGCTCGCTACTTGCTGAGACGTGGGAGCGTCCAGCGCTGTGACCACATAGTAATATCTGGTGTCATCTGCCGTTATTCCCTGGAGGGTGAACTGAGCCTCGGTGTGGTGGAACCAAGACCGCGGGTCGTGCAGCCAAAAGTCCGGTAGTTTGACTGAAACAGCGCACGCGTTGCTGGGGCTTCCCGTCTGGGCCGACTCCGGGGTTCTTGCCTCGCGTTCCATAATTCGTCAAGGGTCACCAGTGTGGAGAGTGCAAATAAAGGAACCAGATCTGCACGACAGACGACTTTATTTCTCTCTCTCACTGCATTCATACACAGAAAAAGACTCTTCCCAATACACCAGGGTCTCTCCTTTTTTGTGATCTTGCATCACAATACATTTACACATTACAATACATACTGTCCTCCATTTAATCCCCTACGCTCTACCTGCAGAGGGAATATTCCCCTCCCCTCTGCTTCCAGTCTGAGATAATTATCCCAGCGTGGGTTCCCTACACATTAATAACATTAAAATGAAGACACAATTATGTTCTCAGCCACGCTATGCACAGCTTCTGTAGTCAAAAGTAACATGTCACCTCACTGGAGCCTGTCTATGGGACTCGTCTCAGTATGTTGCTGTGTGGTATCAGCATTTACAATTTTATACCACCAACTTGATAAAACACTTGCAAAAGTATCGCGGTAAAGAAATATGCTGAATTCTGTCAAGAACCAAGCAGATGCAAGTGTGTCGTGCAGCAGCAGCCGCTGTTTAACTGCTGGAATATGGTAAAAGTGAAACTAAAAGAACGAAACTGAAAGTAAAAACCAGAGGAGCAGGAATGAAGACATAACATGGGGCTTACCTTTAGATGGACAGTTACAACTGATGAGAGGTAAGTGACAGAAACATAAATATCAAATTATAACCAGTGAATTGGAAGCAGGACTAACAAGGCTACATGAAAGGGAACACAGATGACTTCAAAACAAGAGCAAACCAAAAAACTATGGCCAGAGAATAAACTACTAAATAAACTGAGGACCAGGAGAATCCTTATGATGATGATGATAATAATAATAATAATAATAATAATAAAGGATTAAGCGGAAGAAGATGATGGATGAATAATAGTAATAAGAATAATGGATGACAAATATACAACTTAAAGGGTTAGTTCCTTTATTTTCATATCTACAGCATTTTTACCTCATACACAGTGGCACTTTGAATTTCATCTGAATGTTTATTTAAATACTCAGCTTTAAAGTTTTGCACTAAATTTGCACTTAAAACTTCAGAGTGCATGTTTACATGGTGCTGACCAGTGAAATGCTGCCAGTGTTGCAAAGTTTAAAAAAGCACCAGCGTTGCTGAACTGAGTCAAATTTGTAATATATTCTTTGACTTTAAAATTTATGTTTTTATATGTGTGCAAAATGCAACCAGTCATTACCAAAGTGTGTTCTGTACTGCTGTTTTAAATAAGAGGGACGTATCGGGTTTGGATCGGTATCGGCCGATACTCAAAGTCACAGTATTGGTATCGGTCTTGAAAAAGTGGTATCAGCTCATCCCTAGATACAACACAGGTAAGGTTTATGCAGCGATTGCAACGCATGAGTGTGCTGTTAAACTACTACCGTTGTGATCAACGAAATGGCATTTTATAATGCTAAATGTTTATTGGTGAAAAAATGTTACAATTTGCATTAATTTTGGTAGGGTACATTACCTGTTCAGGAGAAAGCAGGCCACTTCGGCATCACTTTTAAAAGTTTTGTCCCTCATTAGCTGTTTCCATCGGGGGTAAAAGCAACACCAATGTTTACACGAGTCTTCTGTCTTTGCCTGTCCCAACATCTTGTTGTCTCATCATATTTTCTTTTTTCTTTGATGAAGACGATTCATGGTCATTTTTCTCTTGTTGACAAGAATAATAAGTAATAGTAATAAGCATTTTTATAAGTGCAGCCCAAGAAAGTCCAACTCCTAACAAAGTGTTGATATTATAACCGCTCCTCTTCCATGCGTTTCCTCTTCGTATCCTGTTTTATGTCAGCCAGTGGTCAACTAACACTACAGTGCCCCCAAATTCTAAATGCCAGTTTGTCATTACAACATAAATGGTTTCTTCTACAGCCAGCTGTTTGTCCCTTCAGAGCTACTGTAGAAACATGGTGGTGCAAAATGCAGCCCCCATAATGGCGCAGATCCAGCTCCATGTAGATATAAACAACTTATTCTAAGGTAACAAAAATCAAACAGTTTTTTTTAAAGACTGTACACTATTAAAAACGTGTTTATACATGATTATCTTATTTTTTGAAAAAAGCTCATCCAAAGTTTTGCACAGTGTACTTTGAGGTGATTTCTTAATTCAACAGGTCTGGCAGTAACCAAGCCTGGGTGTGGCTAGTGAAATTGCATTCAGCTTTCCTAAAAATGTGGTTAATCACTTTTAATTCATAATATCATGGAGGGCAATTACTTTTTCACATAGGGTCAGGTAGGTTTGGACTTTTTTTTTCCTTTGATAAATGAAATCATCATTTAAAAACTGCATTTTGTATTTACTTGAGTTATCTTTGTCTAATAAGATTTCTTTGTTCTCCCCGTGTCTGCGTGGGTTTACTCCGGGATTTCTTCGGTTTCCTCCCACATGCCAAAAACATGCAAGTTAGGTTAATTGGCATCAAAACTGGGGATTCTAAATTGTCCTTAGGTATGACTGTTAGAGTGAATGGTTGTCTGTCTCTCTGTGTTGGCCCTGCGATGGACTGGCGATCTGTCCAGAGTGTACCCTGCCTCTCGCCCTAAGATGCTGGGATAGGCTCCAGCCCCCCCGCAACCCGAAAAGGATTAAGCGGAAGAAGATGAATGAATGAATGAGCTAAGTGTGACAGATACAAAAAAAATAAGAAATCAGGAAGGGGTCCGATACTTTTTCACAGTACTACTTCACATTCTTCACACTATCATAGGTAGATTGTCACGGTTTTTACACTGTGATATGGCGGATAAGTGTAGTTCAATAAAGAGAATGTGCTGCCATTATCATTTCCACTCTGTTCCTTTAATAAAATGTATTTTTTCATCTAAAACACCTTGCATCATTTTCTTTATTTATGGCTTGATTTATTGAAGATGTCTCCCCCATGGATTGCCACTTTATCGTGGTAGTGGTGGGGGTTAGGCTTAGAGCTCATTACCTGCAGGTAGAGCTGGGTGATATGAAAAAATTCCAGTCACAATAAAAAATGTTTCATATTGATCGATATCAATATATATTGTGACATGAATCAAATTACTATTTCTGCCAACCTTAAAGGTTCCTTTTTACTTGTGAGATGTGAAGCTATGATTAATTTTAAATATTTTCTGTGAGAAGTTGAATTTGACAAATGTAGTGTAGATACAACTGTATTTCAAATAATTATAAAACATAAAATATAAATATTTTATAATATTTTGTTCATCAACTTACAGATAGCTGAGTGAAGTACCATGAGCCAAAGTACAAAAGCGCTGCAGCCTTTGTCCCGCTGTCTGTCGTGATGCAGACTTGTTTGTCTTCACTCAGTCTCCAGGATGCAAGTGCTTTGGTCAGTCCTAAATGACTTCACCTGTATGGTCTTCAGGAAAGTTTGAAGACATTTGCTTTTCAAATTCCAATCTTGATCAATCTTGATCAATGAGGCTCATATATGGTTCAAAATCAAATCAAATCAAACTTTATTGTCATATTGCTGTACATACAACTGTAGTGCAGGCAAGATGAAATTGCGTTTCTCTCGGCATCCATATAAGAAGCAGCATGATTAAGACACACTCCCACATAGCTCCCACCCCCCCATCCATTCACACATCCCTGAGACATACTTGGGGAAAAAGAATAACTAACTATAATATACAAAATGTCCATAGGTGCAGTAGTGTGTATGTGAGATTCCGGGTCAGCTGTTCAGCATCCTGACAGCTTGTGGGAGGAAGCTGTTGATCAGTCTGGTGGTTCTGCCTCTGATGCTCCGGAATCGTTTACCAGATGGAAGAAGTTCAAAGTGTTTATGCAGAGGGTGAGAACGGTCCTTGACAATGTTCAGTGCCCTGCTCCTACAACGGTTCTGAAAAAGTTCTTGGACAGAGGGGAGGGAGACTCCAATTACCCTCTCCGCCCCCTTGACTATCCTCTGCAGGGCTTTTTTGTCTGACATACTGCAGCTGGAGTACCATGTAGCAATGCAGTACGTCAGAACACTCTCCACCACACCTCTGTAGAAGGTCCTGAGGATGCAGATGGGGAGAGAGGCCTGTTTGAGTTTCCTCAAGAAGTGTAGTCTCTGCTGAGCTCGCTTTCTGATCTCCAAGGAATTCTTGCTCCAGGTCAGGTCCTGCGAGATCTGCACTCCGAGGAACTTGATGTTCTCTACTCTCTCCACTAAACGGCCGCCGATGCTGAGGGGGACGTGCTCAGGCTGTGACCGCCGGAAGTCGATAATCATCTCCTTTGTTTTGTCCACGTTGAGCACCAGATTGTTCTCCCTGCACCAGCCCTCCAGGTCTCTCACTTCTTCCCTGTACATTGATTCCTCATCCCTCTGAATAAGTCCCACCACCGTGGTGTCATCTGCAAACTTAATAATCTGGTTCCCCTCGTGTTTGGATACACAGTCATGTGTTAGAAGTGTAAACAACAGTGGACTGAGTACACAGCCTTGAGGGGTTCCGGTACTCAGTGTGACAGAGTTGGAGATGTTGTTTCCAACCCGGACAGACTGAGGTCTCTCAGTCAGGAAATCCAGGATCCAGAGACATGTGGCGGTGTTCAGACCGAGAAGGAGTAATTTCTCTATCAGTCTCTGGGGAATAATGGTGTTGAATGCTGAACTGAAATCAATGTACAGGAGTCTGGCGTAGGTGTCTTTCTGGTCCAGGTGGGTGATGACAGAGTGTAGGGTGGTGACTATAGCATCCTCCGTGGAGCGGTTTGAACGATATGCAAACTGGAGCGGGTCGTGTGATGCAGGGAGGCAGGCTGTGATGTGTGGTTTGACAAGCCGTTCAAAACACTTCATCACAATTGGTGTAAGTGCAACAGGACGATAGTCATTCAAACAGGACACCACTGGTTTCTTTGCCACCGGTACAATGATAGAGGTCTTGAAGCATCTGGGAACGATGGCCTGGCTCAGGTAGATGTTATAAATGTCAGTCAGGACATCCGCCAACTCGCTCGCGCAGTCTCGGAGCACACGTCCCGGAATGTTGTCTGGACCTGCAGCTTTGCGTGGGTGGATTCTGGATAGGGTCCTCCGTGTGTCCGCTGTGTTAATGGTAAAAGCTGGTCCGACCGATGGTGGGAGTGGGCCGGCCCTCCCTCTGATTGTCGAGTTTGATGCTTCAAAACATGCAAAGAAGTCGTTAAGCCTGTCTGGAAGCGAAGCGTCGTCATCATCGACCCCCTGCCTAGACTTAAAGCCCGTCAGTGTCCGAACTCCCTGCCACATCTGCTTGGTGTTCCTAGTGTCACAGAGGTGTCCCTGGATTTTCTCCGCATAGGCGCGCTTTGCCGCCTTAATTCCCTTTGAAAGCGCAGACCTGGCTGAGCGGAGGGCAATCCTGTCCTTCGCTCTGAACGCTGCATCTCTGGCTTTAAGCAGCGAGCGCACCTCTGCAGTCATCCAGGGCTTATGATTACCCCGCATAGTGATGGTCTTCACTGTAGTGACATCCTCTGTGCACTTCGCGATGTAGCTGGTGACCAAATCAGCATACTCCTCCACATCTGTCCTGTCTTCCTGGGAGGCTGCTATTTTGAAGATCTTCCAGTCTGTGTGATGAAAACAGTCTTGCAGTGCAGAGGTTGCACTCTCTGGCAAAATCCTGATTTGTTTCACTGCTGGCCTGCTGCGCTTCAATAAAGGTTTGTAGGCAGGAACCAGCATCACGGACATGTGATCAGAACGGCCGAGATGGGGGCGGGGTAACGCTTTATATGCATCTGTGTTTGTGTACACTGAGTCCAACATATTCTCTCCTCTGGTCTTAAAGTCTACACATTGTTTAAACTTGGGGAGCACAGTCTTTAAGCTGGTGTGGTTAAAATCCCCCGCAACCACCACAAAACTGTCCGGGTGTGACGTTTGGATTCCACTGATTGCATTGTGCAGTTCCCCGAGTGCCTTCTTAGCATTAGCTTTAGCGTTAGCGCTCGGCGCTATGTAAACACCAACTACAAACACGTTGCTGAATTCCCTCGGCAGATAAAAAGGCCGACAATTAACAATAAGGAACTCCGCCAACGGAGAGCAGTGTTTAGACACTAACGTGGCATTAACGCACCAGTTCTTGTTAACATAGATGCATAGCCCACCCCCCCGGCTCTTACTGGAGCTCGCCGTTTCCCTGTCGGCCCGGAACATCGCCATATCTTCCAGCTGAATGGCCTCGTCAGGAATGTTGTCGTGGAGCCATGTCTCGGTGAAAACAAACACACAGCAGTCCCTCCACTCTCTCCAGGTTTCTTTCAGCAAACGCAGCTCGTCTACCTTGTTTTCGAGGGCGCGGACGTTTGATAGAAGAAGCGACGGTACCACTGGTCTGGAGGGGTTAGCCTTTAGCCTAGCATGGATCCCGGCCCTTTTTCCTTGCTTTTGCTTGCGCTCGCTCCGCTTCCGCTTCCTCCTCTCCCGGGTAGCTTCCAGCGGGGACTCCGCCAAAATTCCATGCTGGCGTAGAATGTCCAAATCACAACCGATCGCCGCGATTCTTGCAGCGTGCAGTACCTTGATGTTTAATAAGGTCTCACGGTTGTAAGTTTTACAGAATGTACGTCTGGGATGATGTTCAGATACTGTATGTGACTTGACCACAAATCTGACATAGTAGCGAAGTATGGCAGACTTTGCAGCTCCTTTACAACCGTTTCTCTACATTCCGTGTACAGCTGGGAAAGTGCCATCTGGGAGAAATAATTACGGTCAGGGAGTTGGTAGCAAGGGTCAGTTACTTTAATCAGCTGCTTAAATCCAACATTCTGTCCACACTACTGAATTCCTTGGACCCTTCTTTTCAACAATCTCCTCATCTATTGAGCATTGGGCAGCGTCCATTTTAGTGTCTTCTTTGGTAACATGGTCATTGGACTTTTCATTAATGTTTTCTGTCATTTTCTTTTTAACCACGCTCCAACTTCTACACGGCTGCACTAGCCCAAACATTAACAGGTGTGCTAAGCCTCAGCTATTGGTCCTACATGCCTACACACGCTGTTGTGTGCATCAATCCAACGTGACTTCCAGCCACATGATTGCTTCAGTGCGGTGTATTCTTATTGTCACTGGCTTTGTGTGCTGTCTGTCAAAACACAGAACAAATGACTTCTATCAACATGCTATCGAAAATGTGTTATGTCCCTATCGAGAAAAAGTTATTTCGCGATAATTATTGTTTTATCGCCCAGGCCTACCTGCAAGAGGAATCATGGGGTTCCAGTGCTGTGTGGATGTCAAAGGCAGAGACTTTGGCAATCTGATCCCCAGCTTGCCAAACTGGCTTTCAGAACACAGAATGTCACCTCTCTGTTGAGGAAGGACTTGAGCTTGTGCACTAGGTTGAGAAATACCAGCTCACCTCAATGCACAGTTCAGGTTCTGGAACCAGTCTCCAGGAGAGGGATTGGACCTTGGCGTTTTCTGGAGTTGTCCTGGGTGGGAGGTGGCAAGCAAGGGTGAGTATTCTTGTATCTCCCAGCCACTGGCTTGCAAAAGTATTCAGCACCCTCGGCATTTTTCCTATTTTGTTATGTTGCAGTCTTATGCAACGGTCATTTAAATTCATTTTTTTCCTCAATGTATAGTCAGTACTAGGGATGCAAGTTATCAATTAATTCATTAATTGATAATTGATTCACCTTATCGATTGATTAACGATTGATAAGCAGCATTTTTCCTGAGAATCTGAATTTCCCTCGGTACAATATGGTCTATCTTTAACTATAAAAACAGTTGCTGTTTTTCATATACTGAATAAAACAAACATCCTATTCCTCAATGATTTATTGTGCGACTTACATTTTTTAACTACAGACAATGACATTTTTTGTAATTTAACAAATTTTGCACTGTATAGTGTGTACTATGTGCTGGTACATCTCAGTAAATTACAGATGTCGTGATTTTTTTTTTTTTTTGTTATTTTAAAAACTATTACCAGTATCATAATATTGATCTTTTTTAATTATATTGTGGAGAAAGGAATCAGGCAAGGCAACGAGCTGGACGACACGTGAACTTTATTCCATCTCCAACATACAGTACAGTAAAAAGAGCTCCCGGGTCTCTGTGCATTCCTCTTTTATACCTTTAATCCCATGCATTGAGACCCAGAACTTCCAACCATAATACACTGTTTGGAACAAAGCCCTGTGTGGCACATTAACATCATAACACCAGCGTCACTGCTCACACTCTTCTCTCTTCCAGCGGCTCCGGCGGTTCCTCCTCTCCCTGGGGGGTGCATAGTCCATACTATCCCGTTTGAGACCCCCGGTGGCCTTTCTCCTCCGGTCCATTGTTCCCCCTTATCCCAGCTGTCTTTGCTGGGTGGAGAATCCCCCACCTGTGCCGCCCCCTCCTCCCTCCAAACACCCAGAAAGGGCACTAACCCCCCCGTCCTTTGGGCTTGAGCCAGCGCCCATAGCGGCTGTAGCGGGGGGGGGGGGGGTGTCACTGATCCAGTCAGAGCACCCTGCTGATGAGGTGTGCAGGAGGCCGCGTCGGTCTGTGGAGGGAAAAACGGAGGGGGGGAGGGGACACATCAACTTCACATGTGCAGGTCCCTACAGAGGGAAAACCAACTTGCGGCGCCACCAACGGTTGACGTCCGCGCTGGGGAGCTTGGGCCAGCACCACCTGCTCGTCTGCCAACACAAAAGTGGGCTTCAGCCTGTCGATGCAGATGGTCTCCCTATGCCCTCCCAAGTTTAACACAAAATGTTTCACCCCAGGTTCCAACACTGAACAGTCTGTCGTACGGTGGGCGCAGCAGGGTCCGGTGCGCATCGTGCCTGACGGAAACAAAGCTGGCATTCTGTAAACCCTTGGGGACGAAAGTGCGGGGAAAACAATGGTGGACTGGGCCCGGTACGTTAAAAGCCTCTGTGCTGTGCAAAAATTGTGCAGGCAGATCAGCCTCGGGCACTGGGTTTTCCAGTAAAAACTCTCCGGGGATCCGCAGCGGCTGAGAAAAAATGAGAGCGAAGCTCTGAGCGCTGTTTTAAGCGATCTATGAAAATGCTCACATAATCCGTTAGCTTGGGGGTTGTATGCAGTAGAGTGGTGAATTTCGACCCCCAGGCTCTGGGCCATCACAGACCAGAGTTCCGAAATGAATTGTGGACCCCTGTCAGAAGTGATGTCTGATGGGGATCCAAACCGTGCAACCCAAGCTGACAAAAAAGCACGAGCCACTTCTGCGGACGTGGTAGAGGCCAGCGGGACCACTTCAGGCCAGCACGTGGTGCGGTCCACTATCGTTGAAAGGTGTGTGAAACCTTGTGACGGTGGGAGGGGTCCCACCAAATCCACATGAACATGGTCAAACCTCCTGGCTGGGATTTGGAACAGCTCAAGGGGGGCTCTGGTATGCTTGTGCACTTTGGCCCACTGGCACGCAACGCAAGCTGCAGCCCAATCCTTCATGTCCTTGCACAAGCACGGCCAGACAAATTTTGCCCCCACTAGCTTCACCGAAGCACACACTCCTGGATGCAAAAGAGAGTGGACCGACTCAAAAACGCGACGGTGCCAAGAGCTCGGAACCGCCAGGCGCGGGCAGCCGGTGGAGACGTCACAAAGCAAGGGAGGGCACCCTTCTTGCACCACCCTGCTCTCCAGCCTTAACACAGTAGGTGCAGACTGGAGCCCACAATTGTCCATATCCCTGGCTTGCTCCACAGCTATCGCAGGGAAATCTATTCCCACGCAGACCAGGGAGACAAACGTGCGCAACAGACACTCGGCCACAACACTGAGCTTATCGGCAATGTGTTGAATGTCACTTGTAAACTCTGAGATCGCGGCCAAATGCCATTGCTGCCCGGCTGACCACAGTTCCGAAACCTTGGACATCGCATACGTCAGCGGCTTATGGTCCATGAACGCGGTGAACTCGTGCCCCTCTAGCCAAAACTGGAAATGGCACATCGCCAGGTGTAGAGCCAACAACTCCCTGTCGAATGTGCTGTATTTGCGTTCACTGTCGCGCAAAGTCTGACTGAAAAATGCAAGCGGCTGCCACGAACCAGAGACGTACTGATCTACCACTGCTCCTATGGCAACATCAGATGCGTCCGTAGTGAGCGCTATCTGTGCCAACGGATCCAGATGAGCTAGCAACGCGGCATCTGCAAGTGCTGTTTTGGCGTTCGTGAAAGCGTGGACTCGCTCGGGAGTCCAGTCAACGGTTTCCGCAGGCTTCTTTTTTTTCAGTGCAGCATACAACGGCTGCATCAGCTGGGCTGCCTGGGGAAGGAAACAGTTATAAAAATTGACCATCCCCAAAAATTCCTGCAGGGCCCTGACGGTCTGCAGATGTGGAAAGTCCGACACGGCATGCACCTTATCCAGTAGCGGAATCGCGCCCTCCCGCGAAATGCGGTGGCCCAAAAAAATCAATCACAGGCACACCAAACTGGCACTTCGCTGGGTTAACTATCAGCCCGTGCGCTTCCAACCTCTGGAAAACCATCTTGAGATGGGCGATGGCTCCTTCTTGGACACGCTAGCTACCATAATGTCGTCTAAGTAGACAAAAACGAAGGACAAATCATGACGCACTGCATCCATCATCCTCTGGAAAGTCTGTGCCGTGCCTTTTAATCTGAATGGCATGCGTAAAAACTCGAAAAGGCCGAAAGGAGTTATTACTGCTGTTTTTGGAATGTCTTCCGCACATACCGGGACCTGATGGTATCTGCGGACCAGATCCACTTTCGAAAAAACACGTGCCCCGGCCAGGTGCACGGAAAAATCCTGGATGTGTGGAATGAGATAACAATCGTGTTCCGTGGCGTTATTCAAGCGCCGGAAATCACCGCACGGTCGCCATGACCCATCGGCTTTAGGCACCATGTGTAGCGGGGATGCCCACGGGCTGTTGGAGCACCTGACGATGCCCAGCTGCTCTAAGTTGGCAAACTCCTCTTGCGCACTGGCCAATTTAGCTGTGTCCAAGCGCAGAAGTCGCGCAAACACTGGCGGGCCTTTTGTCGTTATGAAGTGTTCGACCCCGTGTTTCGTTACCATAGCCGAAAAAGTCGGGACTGTGAGTGCTGCGAGCTGTGTGAGCAAATGTTGGTACTTACCCCTGGAGCGATAACGTTAGCCAGTGTTGTCGACCCAGCTCCCCGAGCTGTACAGGGCAGTGAAGTAAAAGAGACAGCATCCACTAATCTCCTATTAGCAACATCGACTAACAACCCATAAGCACATAAAAAGTCTGCACCTAAAATGAGGGCGGAACATGCAGCTACCACAAAGTCCCACTGAAAGTTGCGTCCGTGTAAGTATATCGTCAGTATCTGCTTGCCAAATGTCCTGATGGTGGATCTGTTGGCGGCCATAAGCTCGGGATCACTGCCTCCTGCCACCCTGTCTGCGTTGACTGGCAGGATGAGGCTCTTCTGGGAGCCGGAGTCCACCAAAAATCGTCTCCCCGAACGTGCGTCTTGACATGAAGCAGTCTGTTCCTGTCGCCATCGGTTACAGCTGCCACTGAATTCCGAACGTGCCGTCATCTTGCGACATGGCGACAGGCAGCGTTGGGCATTCGAGCCAAAATGGCGAGGATAAAAACAGATCACCCCATTCCTTCGTCTCCTGGTGTCCGTCCCAGCTACCACCAATGGCTCCTCGACCTCACTGGAGTCCCTCATGGATGCCGGTGCCACTGCCTGCACGCTGAGAGTTTATCATTAAAATGATGCGGTCCGCTTCCTGCGCCAGGGCGCGGTAGTCCTTAGCAACCAGCTGCGGCAATTTTGCCAGGATCGCCCTTGCTGTAGCCGGTAGGTTCCTGAGGAACAAGTGGGCGAACAGGAAAAATTCATTGTCCTTCCCCCTCAGTGCCAACATGCTCTCCATGAGCTCCACTGCTGATCTGTCACCAAACTCCGAATGCATTAGGATTCTCTCTGCCCTCTCACTGTCAGAAAGGGTATAGCGCTGGAGCAGCATCCTCTTGAGCGCTTCATATTTTCCTTGGGCCAGCGGCTCCTGGAGCAGGCTCATCACCTGTTGTGTGGCGCACGCATCCATCGCAGCGACCACGTGGTAATACTTGGTATCATCCGTTGTTATCTCGCGGAGTGTAAACTGGGCTTCTATGTGCAAGAACCACGCAGTCAGGTTGTGAAGCCAGAAGTCTGAGAGCTTTACTGAGACGGCGCATGTGGCGCTGGTGCTCTCCCTCCAGGTAGTCTCCGGGATGATGCTTGGCTCGCTTTCCATGGCACATTTTAGGGTCACCAATGTGGAGAAAGGAAGCAGGCGCGGCAACGTACAGTACAGTAAAAAGAGCTCCCGGGTCTCTGTGCATTCCTCTTTTATACCTCTAATCCCATTGAGACCCGAAACTTCCAACCATAATACACTGGAACAAAGTCCTGTGTGGCACATTAACATCATAACGCCGGTGCCGCTGCTCACACTCTTCTCTCTTCCAGTGGCTCTGGCGGTTCCTCCTCTCCCTGGGGGGTGCATAGTCCATACTATCCCGTTTGAGACCCCCCGGTGGCCTTTCTCCTCCAGTCCATTGTTCCCCCTTATCCCAGCTGTCTTCGCTGGGTGGAGAATCCCCCACCCGTGCCGCCACAATATTAAAAAAAAAAACTTTTCACATTCTAATTTACTGAGATGCACCGGAAGACTGTTTTAACAAGAAAATAAATTGTGAGCTGCTTCTTCTGTTGCATGTTAAACATTATCACAGTACCCCAGCAATCCAGACAAACCCAGTACAATCTGGGCTACCTCTATTGTCTGTTACTTCAGTGGGGATAGGTTTTTGCATTCATGTAGTCTTTTTCCTCGCTGCTGTCTGTTTGTCCTCCCAGTTCATTTAACGGGTGGACACTGGAATGTGCCATTGGAACTTGTTGTGATTCTCCTAACCCGGAAGGTTGAATTTTCACCCTGCACAGAACATACACTCTGGGGGCTTAGCGTCTTCTTTTGCTTTTTTGGTTGAAATGCGGCAGTCAGTGTTGCCAGATTTCACAAGAGAAACAAGCAACCAGCTCTATGTAAACAAGCCCAACAGGCAACCTACCTCACTGTGTAAAAGAGAGGCTGTTTGATAACATATATTGACATATAGATTTATTTTTGTTTGCAGTGAATTGACTAAACACAGTCAGCATTGAATAATGGAATTTCATAAACTCTAAAGGAAAATACATATGCATTCTACAGCATCTCTCTAAGCAGCAGCAAATTTATAGTAAACACAGTCAACATAAAAACTCTGAATAAATTAAATTTTTAAACTCTGATCAAAAGAAAAGACATGCATTCTACGTAAGTAACAACACTAAACACAATTACAGTTTAGTGATGTGGGATGATGGGAGTTGTTGTCCGCTAGTCATTTAAAGAAAAACTAAATATTACCCTGTTATTATACAACAGCTGACAACTTTAATTATGTGGAAAATTATTTTTTAAATTGACAAACATCATATGTGTAACTCTTGGCAAAATTTGATCAGGATTAAAAGACAATTTTGCTCTTGCCATTCATTTCAATGGAGAATTTTTTTTTTTTTTCGATTTAAGGTCCCATATGCACTGATATGTATAAAAAAAAAAAAACTGGATAGTTCACGCCCCATTAGCATGTACAGAGCCACGTGGAGTCGGGGGGACCACTGATCTCTGTAGAAAAACTGGATGAATCATTGGTCGCCAGACGTGAAACCTCTGGCCGGCCACTTTTACCTCAATAACTTCCTCAAACATTAACAGATTTTGAACTTCTTGGTATGGAGACACAGCTTATAATCTTGTGCAACTGATGAACTATAGAAACTGAGTTGACATTATGTTTAGCAGCCGTCAGTTTGGCTGTACTAGTGTTTTGGGAGTACTAATATGGCAGCCAGGTGACTTCACTTCTGGTGGCCAATGATCCGTCTAGTTTTTCTATAGAGATCAGTGCGGCAGGCGCAGTAACCAGGAAACAGGTGTGTGGATCGGTCCTGTAAACAAACTATCGCGTTCGTGTTTTGTAGGGAGCTGGGAGAGCTGTCACACAGACAGCAAAGCAAGCCCAAATAAGCAGCTACACGTTAAAAAACAAGCCCAAAAACCCGCAACCTGCAACTGACAAGATTTACAAGCGACTTAAGAGGAAAAACAAGCCCAAAGTCGTGTATAATAAGCAGACTTGGCAACTATGGCGGCAGTGGGTTACTGCGTGCGCCCCCGCCTGGATGACGACGCCACTACATTTCATAGAATAAGCTCCCATTGAAAAGGACTGCTGAGTTATCAATTAATTTCCCAGTTTGGGATCAATAAAGTACATCTAATTGACAGCTAATTTATTTTAGTTGACTAAATTCTTATCAACAATTAATCAAAAGTCAATTAATCATTAACATCCCTAGTCAGTACCCCATGATGACAAATTGAAAACAAAATTTTTGAATTTTTTTTTTTTTGTAAATTTCTTTAAACTAGTGCATACCCGTGCATGCCCGTAGAAACCCGTGCATGCCCGTAGAGGGGATGCATTGGGACAGAATTCTTGCCAGTTACAGGACAGTTGGTATAGCAACACAGCACTAAGTGGCAATCACATGTGATGGCTTTTGTATGCAGCAAAACATAAAAATCACAAAATGTTATGTTGCTTACCTGTGTCTATATACTGTATATATACTATATATATATACAGTATATATATACTGTATATGTCTCGTAGGGAGTCATGTGCTCTGTCTATGTGCCGTCATATAGACATCATCTGGTGGGTCTTCTTTGTTCAGACCACTGAAGGGTCTCCTCCTGTCTCAGATGGCTGTGTTGTTCACAGTCATGCCTGCGGCGTACTGGTGGAACCTGAGGTGTTTCATGGTCACAGCATCCTTTCTGATGTGCAGCAGTTCTCCTCATTGTATTGCTCGCCATCTCATGGGTCTTCTTTGTTCAGACCACTAGTTGAGGGATAGGTGTGTCGTAATTCCACTTCATGGGCACGATCCTGAAAAAGATGCTTTCGACCCTGTTCAGGAAGGCCTGTGCATGCCCGTAGAAACCAAGGAACTGGAGCACCCAGAGAAAATCAGCGCTTTGCTTGGCATTTTACACATTTGTAGTGTAGACTGGCATTCGTCAAGGTTACACATTTGCCGTCATGTAGGCATGGCGAGTCATCCTATGATGCCTGAGTTCATAGGACGCACTATGATGATGAGGTAGAGATCATAGGCCTTCCTCTGATGTCCTAGAAACGTGCTTTAAAGTCTGTCGTACCCTATGCTGGTGAAGGGTGTCCTCCTGTCTCAGATGGGTGCGATGTACTGCTGGAACCTCAGGTGTTTCATCTTCATGGCATCTTTTCTGACGTGCAGCAGTTGTCATTTTATTGCTCTCCATCTGGTGAGTCGTCTTCTTTTTCTTGTTCGTTGAGACCACAGGTTGAGGGGATAGGTGTGTCGTAATTTCAGTTCATGGACAGAATCATGAAAACAGATCTGACCAAAAAGAAGCTTTCCGGCA
This sequence comes from Pholidichthys leucotaenia, assembly GCA_020510985.1. Classification (NCBI taxonomy): domain Eukaryota; kingdom Metazoa; phylum Chordata; class Actinopteri; order Cichliformes; family Pholidichthyidae; genus Pholidichthys; species Pholidichthys leucotaenia. The sequence continues at coordinate 335,675,894 of CM035841.1, forward strand.
TGGACTCAATGTATATGGCATCATAAAGACATGAAGGCAGCCTTGATGTATATGACATCATAAATACATGTTGCCTAATGTCTGTCACTGTGTATGACATCATAAAGACATGAAGGCAGGCTTGATGTATATGACATAGACATATTTGTCTGTGTGCTGTGGGCTTGATGTATATGACAACATAAAGACACATTTGTCCATGTCTGAGTTCAAAGACACATGGTCTATATGACATAAAGACACGTTTGTCTGTGTCCTATGATGCCTGAGTTCATAGGACGTCCTATGATGTTCAGGCAGAGATCATAGGCCGTCCTATGATGTCCTATGAAGCATGACACACACACATTTCTTGCTTTTATAGAGTGAAGAAAAAACTGACATATCACGTGCATAAATATTCATACACTTTGTAGAGTCATTTGAAATTTAGCTCAGGTGCTCATTTCTCTTGATTATTGCCGAGATGTTTCTGTGCATTGTTTGGAGTCCACCTCTCTTAAATTAAATAAACTGGACATGATTTGGTCAAAGAAGCTGCCTGCAGAGCTCAGAAACAGGGCTGTTGTAATGCACAGATGTGGGGAACACTACAAAAAAAATTCTGCTGCATTGAAAGTTCCCAAGAGCACAGTGGTATTCGTAATCCTCAAATGGAAAAGCTTGGCACAACCAGGTCTCTTGCAAGAGCTGGTTGCTAAGTGAGGGAGAGGGGCCTTAGTGAGAGAGGTGACCAAGAACCCAATGGTCACTCTGAGCTCCAAAGATCTTGTGTGGAGATGGGATTAACTTCCAGAAGTGTGACCATTACTGCAGCCTTCCCCAGATGTGGGCTTTATGGCAGAGTAGCTAGACAGAAGCCTCTCCTCACTGCAAAACTCATGAAAGCCGGCTTGGCGCTTGCAGATAAGCACCTGAAGGACTGAAACAGGTGTTCATGTGTTTTGCCACTCTGACATAAAGCCCAGATCTGTATGTAGCTGAGTGTGAAGCAGCCGGGATGAAAATCAGGGCCTGCAAGTGCAGTTCCATTGTCCTCAGCCAGATAAGGGTAGATTGTCCTCTCCAGGTTGGGGTTGAGCTCCTGCCCCAACTGGAGGAGTTCAAGTATCTTGGGGTCTTATTAACAAGTGAGAGGAGAATGGAGAGGGAGTTTGACAGAGGGATTGGAGCAGCATCTGCAGTGATGTGGATGTTGTACTGGTTGGTCATGGTCCAGAGGGTACTGAGCTCCAAAGCAACGCTGTTGATTTTCAGGGGAAGCTATGTTCCTACCCTCACCTATGGTAATGACCAAAAAAAATGAGATTGTGGATACAAGTGGCTGAAATGAGCTTTCCCTTTATGGTGGCTGGACTCATCCTTAGAGATAGCGTGATGAGCTCAGTTACCCAGGAGAGACTCAAGAGTAGACCTGTAGTTAAGGTGATTTGGGGCATTTAGACTTAGATTTGTTTATTTGACAGGGACAGTGCAATAAACAGACAATGACAATCAATCTGATGTGTTGCACAAAGAGTGTATAGCTATTAGCTAATTTGCAACTCTTGTCCCTGGATGGGCTTTAGAAAAGAGAAACAAGTAAAAGATTAAAAAAAACAACCACATACATCAATGCAAAAAAGATTATAAATACATTATAAATACACAATTATAAATATAAATACACAAATATAACAACCTGACACATTTGCCTATTTCAGGCCTCCCTCCCTTAGTCACTCATAAACAAACATTCATTCCTTTCCTTGATTCACTCTCACCCTGCAGACAAACATTTCATACATGGGTACATTCTTGTTTCTTTTTCAGCCAGTTTTTACCCTTTTTAGTGAATGTTTTAAAGTCCGTTATTTTAATTTCATTTGGCATTGTGTTCCAGATGTGACTGCCCTTTATAGAGAAAGCTGTTTGTCCAAATGTGGTTCTGCGGTGGAATATTTTACAGTTATTGTTAACAGAACTCCTGGTGGCTCTGCTGCTGTCCTGTCTTTGGATGAAACCAGCAAGTGGCTCGGGTGCTGATTTATGGAAACATTTGAAAGTTAATTTCAGAAAACAGAGGTCAATGAAACTCTCAAAACTCAATAGGTTGTATTTTTTTAAAATATTACAGTGATGCCAGCTAATGGGCTTTTTGTCCAAGATTTTTAGGGTTTGATTATATAATGAACCTATATGTCTTATTGTGGAAGGGGCTGCTTGAGCCCAGGCTGTCAAACAGTATGATATGAGAAAAACAGAATGCATATACAGTACAGCAGCTTCGTAAGGTATGTAATATCTAATTAATTTAAAGCAGTTCAGATTTTTTTTTTTTTTTTACTGTTTTTGAAATTTTCTTTATATGAAGATTAAATTTGAGTTGAGGATCTAGTACAATGCCAAGGTATTTGAATTCTGTAACTAAACTGATGTCATGATCATGTATATTAACTTTAAAATGTTGCAGGTTACATTTTTTGATTGAAAAGCACATTGAAACTGTTTTCTGAAGGTTCAGCAATAGATGGTTCTGGAGGAGCCACTCTTGGACATCAACCATACTTGTAGACAGTACATCTGCAGCCTGTGCTGGAGTCTTGGCAGCTGTGTAAATAACTGCATCATCTGCATAAAGTTGGCATGTTGCAGCTGAGCAGTGTAACGGCAAGTCATTAATAAAAATGCTGAAAAGTAAAGGACCAAGAATGGACCCTTGTGGAATACCCATGCGGTTGTTTAAAAATGAGGATTTATCCTGGTGAACTTTTACACTGTTCTCTATTCTGGAGATAAGATGCAAACCAGTCTAATGTATCTGGTGAGAAGTTAAAAGATACCATTTTGGATAAAAGCAAACTGTGGTTTACAGTATCGAAAGCCTTTTTGAGATCTAGAAAAACAGCTCCTACCACATTACCCCTGTCCAAGGACTGTTTGACATTTTCAATAAGGCAACAATTTGCTGTTTCTGTTGAGTATCCTGGTCTAAAACCAAATTGATGTGGATGAAGAAGTTGACTCTCTTGTAAGTAGTCTATCAGCTGTGTAGCTACAACTTTTTCAAGAACCTTAGACAGGACTGGTAAAATAGAGATTGGGCGGTAATTGCATATATCGTCTTTACTGCCTGATTTATGAACTGGTATGACGACAGCTTTTTTCCAGCCAGATGGAAATGTACTAGACCTAATGGAGAGATTAATGAGATGAGTCAGTGGTTTGATTAATATTTTGCTGTGCGTTTTGAGAAAGGAGGTGCTCATGTTGTAGATATCAGTTTTTGAGTTTGACTGTTTTAACAATACCAGCAATTAACTCCTCATTTACCTCATCGATGTGAAAAGAATCTGTTGGAAGTATTGAATTTGTGTTGAGCACATTTGGCAGCACAAAGTTTTTTGTTAAGTCTTCCACAGAGCCCACAAAATATGAATTAAATTCATTTGCCAGTGTAGCCTTGTCACTGACGGTCTTGCCATTGATTCTAAGTTCCTTTACCCCCTTCTGAACTTTTTTTTTTTTTATTAGTTAAGTTATTTAAATGCCTCCATAGGGAACTGTTGTTACCCTTTGCATGATCTATCAGTTTATTGTAATAAGATACTTTTGATTTTCGCAGCTCTTGTACCACTTTATTTCTTAAACTTTTGTACACAAGGTGATCATTTTGTAGTTTAGAGGTTAATGATGTTTTCAATGCAGAGTCTCGCCTCTTCATAAGTTCTTATTTCATTATTTAACCATGGTAGGTTAATCTTCTGTTGTCTACTTCTAATTTGCTTTGTAAATTTTTCTATGGACTTTGTAATTGTTGCAGTTATAAAATTACAACAATCATCTACTTCATATATAGACATGAGCTGCTCCCAATTTTGATTCTCTAAGTAATGTTCAAACTCCTCATTTTTTGATTTGGGAATAATAAAATTTGATTTGTCAATATCGACTCCTCCAAAATACTGTAGTCGCTTTTTAGTGAGTTTTCTGACAGCAAGAACCATGTTATGATCTGAGAGACCAGTTACAAGATTATAGGTTCTGGTTATTCGTTCTGGTTTATTAGCGAATACCATGTCAATAAGTGTTCTCGATTGTTTGGTTATCCTGGTGGGTCCTTGGATCATTTGTTTGTAATTAAATTTAGTCATGAGGCTTTTCAGTTTCTGTTTTTCCTTATCAGACCAGTTGATATTGAAATCACCATAAAATATGGTTTCTCTGCTCCTCTCAAGTTGTTTAACCAGATCACTTAATTCATTATAAAAAGAAGAATTGTAGGAAAGAATTCTAGGACACACTAAAGAGACCATGTCTCCCAGCTGGCCTGGGCATGCCTTGGCATCCTCCCTGAAGAGCTGGAGGAGGTGGCTGGGGAGAGTGAAGTCTGCTTCGATGGCTGCCTCCGTGACGTGACCCGGACCTCCAGATAAATGATTGTCAAGTGGCCCTCACTCTTGTGAGGTTTGACCAGCAGTTTCCCCCACTTGAACGGGATGCTTGCTTCGGAAGATAGAACTGGAAATCACTCAGTGACCAAGACTCAGCTTTTCCTTTTCTTTCCTTTTATTTTTTGTAAAGTCATCAAGGCCAAGCACACCCAAGCACAGGCCAAGCACAGGTGAAAAACCTTTAAATACAACACAAGTAAAGGGTCAAGGAGAATGTAACCCAAGAACCCATAATCAAATACTCAGTTTTTAAATTACTAAAACCCAATCTTGAAACAAATAGAAAATACTCACATCTAAAGCACCCCAAATACTAAACACATCTTAAAACACTGTTCAATAATGATTTTTAACCTTATAACTTTAACAGCTTTTAACTTTTGAACTCTTAAAATACACTCCATTTTAACTATACTTTTAAACCCACATGATTTTATAAATACATGACATTTTAACTTACATTTCAAACACACAATTTTTTAACACATCACATTTAACCTAAACTTGATCAAATTACTTTTCAAATGCAGCTGCAGAGACATATCACAAATGGATGCTCACCGGCTCCTTCTTCCTTGCTTGAAACAAGCTTTAGTCCTGCAGTCTTTTCCAAAGTCTCCAACCATTTCTGTCACACACTGCTTACTCTCCACTGCCCTGTGAGTAACTGCCTCCAAACTCTCTTAATCACCAGATCATTCCCACCTGGTGCAATCAACCAACTGTTCTCAGGCTGGGAAGCACACCCAGATCTAAAGCACTTAGGCAGAGAGGGTGTGGCCTGCAGCTCAGCTCAACAATGATGGATGGATGGAAGGATGGATGGATTGAAGATGTGTTAATTTATGTTTAACTGGTTTATTAATACAAACAAAACAAGGATTTGTTGGTAATTAGATAAATTATCCAATAGTTGATTGGGTTGATTGATTTTTGCACTCCAGCCTAGAAAATTTAAATAATTTAATTTAATTTGAAGGTAAATTGCTTCTTAAATAACTGGAACGTTAATATTTCAGTTCCATACAAATTTTCTCGTGCACTGTAATAATATTAGCAATACTATAACAGTGTATTAGGTGTATACCTCATTTATCAAAGAATAAAGTTGACAAGAGATCATGCAGATCAGGCCTATTCAATTAGCGGCCTGTTTCATGAGTTTGTTTTTTAAAATAATTCTGTTGAACCACAATTCAAAAGCATTGTCTGATTTTCATTGGTTAATTTTCATAGAATTTTTATTTATTACCATTTTTGTCAGATTCAAGTTATTTCTGTGACCATTGTGGGTTTTTCTTTCATTAACAGAGGGGTACCAACAATTTTGTCCACGTCTGTATATACTATATATACTGTATATATATATATATATATATATATATATATACACACACACACACACACACACACACATATATATATATATACAGTATACAGTATATGTATATACACTACCGTTCAAAAGTTTGGGGTCACTTAAAAATTTCCTTATTTTTGAAAGAAAAGCACTGTTTTTTTCAATGAAGACAACTTTAAACTAATCAGAAATACACTCTATACATTGCTAATGTGGTAAATGACTATTCTAGCTGCAAATGTCTGGTTTTTGGTGCAATATCTACATAGGTGTATAGAGGCCCATTTCCAGCAACTATCACTCCAGTGTTCTAATGGTACAATGTGTTTGCTCATTGCGTCAGAAGGCTAATGGATGATTAGAAAACCCTTGTGCAATCATGTTAGCACAGCTGAAAAACGTTTAGCTGGTTAGAGAAGCTATAAAACTGACCTTCCTTTGAGCAGATTGAGTATCTGGAGCATCACATTTGTGGGGTCGATTAAACGCTCAAAATGGCCAGAAAAAGAGAATTTTCATGTGAAACTCGACAGTCTATTCTTGTTCTTAGAAATGAAGGCTATTCCATGCGAGAAATTGCCAAGAAACTGAAGATTTCCTACAACGGTGTGTACTACTCCCTTCAGAGAACAGCACAAACAGTCTCTAACCAGAGTAGAAAGAGAAGTGGGAGGCCCCGCTGCACAACTGAGCAAGAAGATAAGTACATTAGAGTCTCTAGTTTGAGAAATAGATGCCTCACAGGTCCTCAACTGGCAGCTTCATTAAATAGTACCCGCAAAACGCCAGTGTCAACATCTACAGTGAAGAGGCGACTCCGGGATGCTGGCCTTCAGGGCAGAGTGGCAAAGAAAAAGCCATATCTGAGACTGGCCAATAAAAGAAAAAGATTAATATGGGCAAAAGAACACAGACAATGGGCAGAGGAAGATTGGAAAAAAGTGTTATGGACGGACGAATCAAAGTTTGAGGTGTCTGGATCACACAGAAGAACATTTGTGAGACGCAGAACAACTGAAAAGATGCTGGAAGAGTGCCTGATGCCATCTGTCAAGCAAGGTGGGGGTAACGTGATGGTCTGGGGTTGCTTTGGTGCTGGTAAGGTGGGAGATTTGTTCAGGGTAAAAGGGATTTTGAATAAGGAAGGCTATCACTCCATTTTGCAACACCATGCCATACCCTGTGGACAGTGCTTGATTGGAGCCAGTTTCATTCTACAACAGGACAATGACCCAAAGCACACCTCCAAATTGTGCAAGAACTATTTAGAGAAGAAGCAGGCAGCTGGTATTCTATCTGTAATGGAGTGGCCAGCGCAATCACCAGATCTAAACCCCATTGAGCTGTTGTGGGAGCAGCTTGACCGTATGGTACGCAAGAAGTGCCCATCCACCCAATCCAACTTGTGGGAGGGGCTTCTAGAAGCGTGGGTTGAAATTTCTCCAGATTACCTCAACAAATTAACAGCTAGAATGCCAAATGTCTACAATGCTGTAATTGCTGCAAATGGAGGATTCTTTGACGAAAGCAAAGTTTGAAGGAAAAAAATTATTATTTCACATGCAAATCATTATTTCTAACCTTGTCAATGTCTTGACTATATTTTCTATTCATTTTACAACTCATGGTGGTAAATAAAAGTGTGACTTTTCATGGAAAACACAAAATTGTCTGGGTGACCCCAAACTTTTGAACGGTAGTGTATACATATATATATATATATACTGTATATATACTGTATATATATACTTACATCTAAGATGATCACCTTCCAATGAACTCTGCGGTGACATTGGATTTCGGTTGCTGGATCCGCGACTGGGCTGGCCTATTTTGGACTCCCACAGCCCACCCCATATGGGGAAGCCCCTAGAAAAGGTGGGGCAAACATCAGACACTGCAGACCTATCTGGCTAGCATGCCGTGGCTGGCAGATTACCCATCACAGCAGTCGACCTACATATCAAAACCATAAAAACTCAAACTCAACCGCTCTCGACCACCGCCTGGATTCTCAACCACCGATTGGATCTTTCATTACAAAACCCTTCATCCTGGGTGCTTGGAACATCCGCACACAGCAGGACACAAGGAGCAGCGAGCGCCCAGAACGTCGTACAGCTCTGGTATGTAAAGAACTTGCACACTTTAACATCGACATAGCAGCTCTAAGTGAGACTAGGCTTGCTGAGGAAGGCAACATCAAGGAAACTGGATCAAACTACACGATTTTCATAGAGGCTAAACGCCATGCACATCTTGCGTTTGAAAATGATCCGTCTGCAAAGAATCAACAGAAACACCAGCAAGCAAAAGCGGCATGCCAGAGAGGGATCTGTAAAGCCCAAAACACTTGGTGGCAGCAAAAAGCAGAAGATTTGCAAAAATATGCCGACCAATGGGATATGCGCCGTTTTTATGCTGCAACGAAGGAGATCTTTGGCCCCACCAGATCATCTGTGGGCAGCCTAAAAGATGCAGATGGCTCCACCATTATCACAAACACCAAGGGGATCCTTGACCGTTGGAAGTCCCACTTTGAGAGTCTGTTAAATAGTCACTTTTGCACCCCTAGTGATCTCCTCTGCAAGACCCCGCAACACCCCACTCGCGAGTGGATGTCTACACCACCTTCACTACACGAGCTAAATAAAGCTATAAAACACATGAAGACAGGCAAAGCACCAGGACCAGATAACATCCCGCTGGAGTTCTATCTTCATGGAGGTCCCGAGGTGAAAAACTATTTAATGAGATGATGAGATTGAGATGAGATTCAACTTTATTGTCATTACACATGTATGAATACAAGGTAACGAAACGTGACTTGGCATTTGGGCACGCTCTGCAGAGCGCATCCAAGGCCGGGGCAGCCGCTAGGCGCCAGTCATAAAGAAGAAAGGAAAAAAAAAGAAAAAGAAAATGGATATGACACAGTAGGCGAGAGAAAAAAAACATGTTTTATCAGAATGACGCTCGAAGTGAGCGAAATTTTGATTGCAGGCAAAAAAAAACCTCAATGCACATTTAGCAGACATTTAGCAGGAGATCACACACAAAAGTTGAGAGGCAGTGTATTGTATGCATGTAATGTTGTATGCATTGTGTAGTGTAAATGTAACAGTTGTTAGTGAGCAGCAGAGGGCGCCTCCTGGCAGTGGATAGATGTTATAATCATGTGACTTATAAACAAGTCCAGAGTCCAGAGTCTCTCTCTCTTGCTCTCTCTCTTGCTTGCAGAAGGCACATGGGCATTGTCCTTGAGGGTCCAATCCGCTGACGACAACAACTGATTGTTGATTGTTTGGGTAGACATAAGAGCCGGTCCTTCCGCTTATCTCAATCGGGAGGAATGTAAACACGGGGCAAACAAGGTCAAATCAAATCAAATCAGCACAGTGCACTTAGAGAATAGAATTTGTCCTCACCCGTGTAATTCTGTGCTTCCATTATATGTGCAGGCTTAAACTGTTTTTCCATGGAGAGCACAGGGCTTCAGATGTATTCCTTCACTGAATCACTGTCATTCAGTTCACCGTTTGCCACTACTCGTGCCCTCCCCAACTGGTCGAATTTGATGAAGGAGCTTGCCGGGTCCGCTTTGATCAGCTCTCTCACATTCCTTCAATTTCTGATGCATCAGGGAACTCCACCATGCAGCTTCTACTTAAAATATGGGAAACCAAGACGTTACCAAGTGACTTTAAAAATGCAAATATAGTCACCATTTTCAAGAAGGGAGATAGAGAGAACTGCAGTAACTACCGCGGCATCTCACTACTGAGCATTGCAAGCAAGATCTTTGCTCGTATCCTTCTCAACCGTCTTCTTGTAGTAACCGAGGATGTACTTCCTGAGTCCCAATGTGGTTTTAGACCCTCTCGTGGTACAGTAGATATGATATTCTGTGCTCGACAACTCCAGGAAAAGAGCCAAGAACAACAACAACCACTCATGTTCATCTTCTGAGACCTCAAGAATGCCTTTGATCGAGTTCCTTACCCTGCTATGTGGGCTGTTCTTGCTCGTTTTGGATGTCCAGATGATTTCATCGCTCTCGTTCGCGCGCTCCATGATGGCATGGTTGGTAGAGTTTGCCACCAAAATACCCTCTCAGACCCTTTTCCCATCACTAGTGGTCTCAAGCAAGGATGTGTCCTTGCTCCAACCTGCTTTTTGTTGTATATGGCTGCAATGCTAAATGAAATACCACTAACAACCCCTGGTATCAATCTGCGATACCGCTTGGATGGGGGGCTTTTTAATCTTGCTCGCTTTCGCGCGAAATCCAAAACCTCGGTCACCAGTGTTCATGAATTGCAGTTTGCAGACGATAATGCCACACCAGCTCAGACTGTTCATGACCTCCAGAGGATAGCTACCATTTATAATGACTCTTATGAGCATTTTGGAATGGAAGTTAACACTGACAAAACCAAAATCCTCAACCAACCAGCACCTGGTCAAACTTCCTCAAGGCCCAACCTTAAGATTAATGGAAATCCTGTCGATGAAGTGGAGCATTTCTCTTACCTTGGTAGCATCCTCTCAAAAATACCAACTTGTGCAAAGGACATCGAAAACCGCATAAAAGCTGCACACTCCGCATATGGACGCCTTTGTCATTGAGTCTAAAATAATCATGCAGTAACAATCCGCACCAAAATCATGGTTTTTCAGGCCGTTGTTCTTTCCACCCTTCTTTACGCCTGTGAAGCCTGGACCTTGTATCGTCGCGATATCAAGCGCCTTGAGAACTTCCAACAGAGAAAGCTCAGACAAATACTTGGCATTCGTTGGGAAGATCGACTGTCAAACAATGAGATTCTCAAGCGTGCTCTGCTGCCTAGTGTGGAAGCTACCATCTTGCAGCACCACCTTCGATGGACAGGACATGTCGTATGGATGGACCCCACCAGACTACCACGAATCATGCTCCAGGAGGAGCTTGAGACAGGAAAAAGACCACATGGTAGGCCAAAACTGTGCTACAAGGACCAGCTAAAATGTTCCCTGAAGCAAGCCAACATAGTCAAAAGATCTTGGGAACAACTTGCCACCGACAGAGCAGCCTGGAGAAGAAGAACTTGGGAAGGCACAGACTCATTTGAGAGGCTCAGAAAACAACAGGATGATGATAAACACAAATGAAGACAAGAAAAACAAAACCAACCACGTCCCCCACCCACAATAAAATGTGACTTCTGCCCATGACAGTTCAACCATAGGCTGGGCCTTCAGAGCCACATCCACCGTCGACATTGGCAACGTCTTGAAAACTAAGACGAAACCAATGCTCGGACACGAGCAGGAGCCAACGACGACATATATATTTTCCTTTTTAAAATTCCCCCTTCTCTCCATTTCTCTTCAGCCATGCAAATCTGAAGTGAATTTCAGTCTAAAAGCATCTGCTTCTACCAGCATTTCAGTCAGCGTTTGCCAATGGCGCTTAACTTAGGCTGACTTAGGCTAACTCTACATAACTTAGCCTAACGCTGAGGAACTTTTACAAACTGAGCACAACTTTCACCAACGTTTATTTCCAAACGTCAGCAAATTTTCGGCATGCTGAAAATTTTCAAGAAATATTACTTTCGCCAGTATTAGCCAACAAACACCAACCACCATTAACTTTTATCAGCTTTTGCCAGAAGAGCCAGACGTTTGCCAAAACGTCAGTAAAAGTTGGTCCAAACATTGTAGTGTGAATCCACCCAAAAAAAGCAGGTCCAGAATGGCAGGAATCCTCCACAAATGCTGGTCTTTATGTGAGCATCACCTGACGCTGATGTCAGCTGACCTGTGCTGAGTATTCATTTGCTTAAGTTGACATAAGTTGGCAACAGCTACACATACACTAACCTAAGTTGGCAAAAGTTTGCCAACGCTGAATGCAATGCTGGCAAATGCTAGTGTAGCCAAGGGGATGGGCAGTTAAGCCCCAACTGGCAATGTCCAGCTGGGGGTTCAGACCCCACAACCTCCGGCTCCAGAGTCCAGCACTTTACCTGTGTCACCAAGAGGGTCAACCCACTTGGCAAATAAGTAGGAAATGCTTTTATTGACTCTGCTACATATTTCCTTCCAGATGTGTGACATCGCCCCGATGTCAGAGGTGCATTTAAGCTTTCAGGCTCCATGGCCGCCTTTTGACACTAGTGAGATATGGAAAATGGAACTAATACGCCACCAGTAAGTCCTGCCAACAACGCCAATTGTTGCCAAGGGGACAGGCAGTTAAGCCCCGACTGGCGACATCCAATCGGGGGTTCGAAACCACAACCTCCGGCTCCAGAGTCCAGTACTCTACCTGTGTTGCCAAGAGGGTCAACCCACCTGGCAAGCCAAGTAGGAAATGCTTTTATTGATTCTGCTGCACTAGCAAAAGTTCGTAAACGTTGGTGCGCTGTATTAAAAAAAAACCTGCTCACAAACGTAATTTCACCAATGTTGGGACTACTTTCTGTGATTTTTCAAAATGTCAGTAAAATTTGGTCCAAATGCTATAGTGTGAACCCAGCTTAAGCAGTGGAGGCATTTATGGTGGTTTTAACTCGCTGGTAACGGGAATAATAATGAAGAGTCATTTAGCTAACAGATGTGGTTAGACTTCAAGAGTGACTGAATCTGAGGATTAACTTCACCAGCCACTACAATATTAACTAATAATTTATGTTCATTATTATGTGCCTGGCAAGTTAAGATGACTGAAATTCACGAAGTCAACAACTTAAATCCATCAACAGCCTTCAGACAAACTAAATGTGCCAACATTTGGATTTCAAAATAAGGGAGGTTTTTCCTGCTGTCTGGGTGGTGAGGAGAGTTCTAAAAAACTATAAATATATAGAAATATTTTAACAGAAATATCTGCATCTTTGGTAATTTAAGTAAATTTATTTCATTAAATATATTTTTTTCCTTTGAAATCAGAGTTAAATTATTGTTCTGTTCTGACTCTGCAAAATTATGGTCAAAAGTGGGAATTGTATAAGGAAAAAAGTTCAAATTTTACCACATACTGTTTCAAATTTATTTTTAAAAAATAGTAATTTTATTTTTTTTAAAAATAGACAAAAATTAGCCATAAAATAATCCTTAAATTTCTAATAAAGTCTCAAATGTACAAGAAAAGTCAATTTTACAAGAGGAAGTTACAAATTTGAGGAAAATGGTTTCAAATTCTGATAAATTTACACAGAAAAGTAGAAAACTATAAGAAAATTGTTACAAATTTTGGAGAAAAGCCTCAAACCTTAAAGACTGAAGTCATTACTCAAGTTATGAAGTGGGTGCTTTTTTGCATCCTTAACTCTACTAGAAATTTTTGGTTGTCTGATATGTGTGTGTAATGGAATGTGTAGTTATAAAAAGAGGTTCCTACTCACACGTGTGGTGATTTAAAACAAAAGGAAACAACAATAGTGGATGTGCAACGTTTGTTAATGTTTTCAATCTTTTCTTGGGTTTGTGTGCTGAAGTGTTTGACAGTTCATTTTTATTCAGCTAAATGCACTTTGTGATGTGCCAAGGTCAGTTATGACCAGGATGTAGTATATTTTATTTCAAAAGGTAAACAAATGTTAATGCTACTAACAGTGCACATTGAATTTTTATGCACTTTGAGATATGTCTGAGTAAGATGTAACCAAAATGGTTATTTACAGAATTTTTTTTTTCATTATTTAATTGTTGTTCAAGAGGAAAAATATTTCTACTATTTCAAGTTCTGCTCAAGCCCAGCATTGTTATTGTGTTTTTTATGCACTTTTGATGTGCCTTTGTCATGTGCCAAGCGCATATTTAAAACCAAGACAAGGAATAAAAAGTGCATATTTTTCATCATATTGATCTGTTGATCTGTTGTCATATTCAACAGATCGCTGAACATGTGCGGCCCAGTTACATGTCTTATTTCAAATTGTGGCCCAACTGATTTTGTAATTGAATAGCCCTGCAGTAGATTATCAAAAACTGTTTTTATGTTTGGTCTGTGGGTTTTTATTATTGAAGTCACCGCCATGTGTCCTGCTGCCCTATATTTGTTTATCAGAGGGTAAATGAATGCTTCTCACACATGCAAAGTCATACAGTATAAACAAATATATTGAGAATATTTTTTTCTGTTTCTTCTTGGCATGTCATGCAGTGATTTTTACATTTTTGTCGTTTTTGTATTTTAACTACTTTAGTTCTGTGGTTTAAGGTTAAAGCCTAAAATAAGAAGTTGCTTGACTTCAATTCATTTGAAGTGTTGAAAAATAAGGCAAAAAGTTTTTGTAAAGATTTTTGGTGGGGCACTGCTTGGTGTGCTTGCTTTACTGAAATAAACAACAAATGTCAGTCTTTTAGTTCAGTTTTTAATCAGACATGTTAATGCTCCTATTTATTGCCATTTGTAAGGATTTTTTTTTCCACAATATTTTTTATTGAACCTTTTTTCACAAACATGGCACAAACAGTCAGACACAAACACAAAAGTAATTTAAAAAATTAAAAAGAACAATAACAAAAAAATGTGTAATAAAAACAACAACAGCCATTAACAAAAACAGGTCAACAACAATGCTCCTCTGTTTAGTCTAGGTAATCTATTACATAAGAATACATAATATACATTCACCAGCTTGGAATTTGCAAGGTCCACACATATCATTCACCTTCTTCTTCAGAAGTTATGTTTAATTTCTTTACATAATCAATGAAAGGTCTCCATATATTCTCAAACACATTTTCCTTTGATTTCAGTATATATGTTATTCTTTCTAGTGGAAGGTTTGTTAACATCTGTCTTAACCACTGAGTCACATCTGGTCTATGAGTCTTTTTCCACAGTAGTGCAATACATTTTTTGGCATTAAACAAACCGAGGTCTATGAATGTTCTTTCACTCTTATTAAAGTTATGTTTTTCTGGATACAGACCCAACAGAAACCGTTTAGGGTTCAATGTGATTTGTTTTGAAATTTTTTTTTCAATTGTTACCCTCACCTCTTCTCAAAACATTCTGATTTTTCAACATTCCCATAAACAGTGAAATAGGGTTCCTTTACTTTCCATACATTTTGTGCATGTATCTTGGTATGTTTTTGTTATATCTATTTAATTCCACTGGTGTAACATACATCCACATTAACCATTTAAAATGTATCAGTTTAAGACTTACATTTACTGATTTGGTTTGAACTCCTGCACAAGCCATTTCCCATTGTTCCTCTGAGATTTCAATTTGCATGTCCTCTTTCCAGTCATTCAGTCTTTTCTGTGAGTTTTCACATGAGAATAATGTCAATGAGTTATAAAACTCTGAAATAATACTCTTTCTCTTACTATCTTTCATCAAATTTTTTTCCAAAAATGAATAAGTAGGTCGGGTGAGAGCGTTATTTTGATTTGATCAAATAAAATTTCTAAGCTGAAGATTTTTTAAAAAAGTGTGTTCTATTAAGATTGAATTTAATCCTCAGTTCTTCAAAAGACATTATGTTATCTGAGTGTGACAAATATAAGTCTTGAATCTTTTGAATTCCTTTTGAATTCCATACTTAAATACAGCATCCGCTCTCCCTGGTGTAAAATATTGATTACCCCATATTGGGCTAAATTGTGACAGTGAGTGTGGTTCTTTTAAATAATTTTTAGTTTCACACCATATTTTGATCATGTGCTTTACAATTGGATTTTTAACTTGCTTCTGTAATTTTTTAGCCGAGTCTGAGTATGTGAATAAGGGAAGAGGTAAAGGTAAATTGTATGATTCCATTTCAGTCCAATGAGGAGGATCATTTGATGAAAAGTAATATGTCATAGACCTCAGTTGTGCTGACCAGTAATACAACATAAAGTTTGGACATTTCAGACCTCCACAATCAAGTGGTAAATATAGTAAGGACAAACGTAATCTAGCCTTCCTATTGTTCCATATAAATTCCACTAACTTTTTTTTAATTCTTGAGAATAGATCTGAAGGTGGTGGTAAAGGGATGTTTTGGAATAAGTAAAGTATTTTTGGTAAGATATTACTTTTAAGTATATTAATTCTCCCGATCATCGACATTTGTAGTGATATCCATCTCTGAAGTAACTCATTAATATCTATTATTAAGGCTTCATAGTTGGCATTGGCGACTGATTCTAGCTTCGGCAAAATTTGAATTCCTAAATATTTAAACTGATCTACAACATTGAATTGGTTTACCTCAGGAGCTAGGTGATTTCTCTGGGTCTCATTTAACATTAATATTGAAGATTTTGTTTTGTTTATTTTATATCCTGATATATCCCCAAAATTCTTTATTAAATGTAACAAGATCGGGATTGATTTTTTAAGATTCAACAGAAATAAAATTGTGTCATCGGCATACAGGGAGATTTTATGTTCTGTTGGTCCTACTTTAATTCCATATATTTGTGGATGTAAACGTACTGCCATCGCTAAAGGTTCAGTTGCCATAGTAAACAATAAAGGTGAAAGTGGACAGCCTTGTCGACATCCTCTATTGATTTTTATTGATTTTGAGATATTGCTGTTTGTTAGGATTTCTGCTGTAGCATTATTGTATATTATCTGGACCCATTTTATGAAATTATTTCCAAGTCCAAACCTTTGTAGGACTTCAAAAAGATAGGGCCATTCGACTCTATCAAAGTCCTTTTCGGCGTCCAATGATAGGAGAGCTGTATCCGGTGCTTCTTTATTGGAATAAATAATAAATAGTCTTCTTACATTATGGAAGCCTTGTTTTCCCATTATAAAGCCATTCTGATCTCGGTTAATAATATTTAGTAATGTTTCTTGTAGGCGTTTTGCTAAAATTTTACAGTGTGGGGATCATGAAATGATGAGACTGGATTATTTCTCAGTATTGGTTTATTGCATCTCACGTCCCCAGCCCTCTCTCTCAGTCAGGAAAAAAGAGGGAGAGCTGCGGTAAACCCCACACCTTTATACCAGCACATCAAAAACAGAATCACACACTCAAGTCAAATCCTTCTATTTACAATTAATCACTTCAGAGTCCTCTTTGCTCTTCCGTCTGACCCCAGGGGGTCAGACAACCCTTTCAGGATCTCGCCCCCGATCCTCCGTCTTCCTTCCAAGTCCGCAGGTGGTCCAGACCCATTGTCCATCTGAGGCGTGATGTCAATACACACTGCAAGCTTAAAGTCTCTCTGTGTTTGAGCCTATGCAGTCAAATATGTGAGCTACATAAGGTTACAATTATGGGCGCCACATCACCCCCCCCAAACGCCAAAGAATGGACACACAATAACAGTATCCTAAAGGCAATACAGCATATGTCGCCCCCTACCTGCAGAATCTACAGCACAACCTACACGGTTTGATCAAAACACACATCACTCTGCACGTAGTCTGGGCTTCAACCTCCTCCCGAACCTGCTGTACGCAGGTTTCACAGTCTGTGTTGTGCCGCCCTGTGGTGAATCTGTGGAATGAGGGGGAGAAGGGTTATTTGTCCCCTGCGGGGGCTCCAGGGGCCATTCCCGGGGGGGTCTGCCGCGTCGAGGCGCCCTCGCCGGTCGTACAGACTCGTCATGCAACACAAAGGCAGGCTTTAATCTATCAATACTGATTGTTTCTTTCCTGCCCCCCAAATCTAGCACAAAATATTTATCCCCGGTTTCCAGCACTCGAAATGGGCCATCATAGGGTGGGCGGAGACTGTGTCGCTGAGCGTCGTGCCTGACAAAAACAAATTCAGCGTTTTGTAAAGCCTTGGGAACAAAAACACGCGGAAAAGTGTGATGAGCGGGGCCCGGGAGCATTTCTGCTCCCGTGCCAATCAGAGGTCCCCGCGCCGGGGGGGGCCCTGGTGCCGCATGGGCTGGTAGGAACTCGCCGGGCAGCCTGAGAGGTTGTGCAAAAACTAATTCCGCGGGTGAGGCATCTAAGTCCTCTTTGGGCGCCGAACGCAACCCCAATAAAACCCATGGCAGTTTGTTTACCCAATCTGCATCCGTGAGCGACGCTCTGAGGGCTGCCTTCAAAGACCTGTGAAAACGCTCGCATAAACCGTTGGCCTGGGGGTGATAAGCGGTAGTGCGGTGGACTGCCGCTCCTAAGCTGCTGGCCATTGCTGACCACAGTTCCGACACAAATTGAGGTCCCCTATCGGACGTAATATCCGACGGAACCCCGAACTGTGCTACCCAGGCTGTCAAAAAAGCGTGAGCCACCTCTGCCGCTGTGGTCGATGTTAACGGGACCACTTCCGGCCAACGTGTGGTTCGGTCCACCATTGTCAAGAGATGTGTGAACCCTTGTGACGGCGGTAGGGGGCCCACTAGGTCTACGTGCACACGATCGAACCTCTTAGCCGGAATGTGGAACGGTTCTAAGGGGGCTTTCGTGTGCCTGTGGACTTTGGCCCGCTGGCAAGCCATGCAGGCTTTCGCCCACTCTTTCACGTGCTTGCGCAGGCTCTGCCAAACAAACTTCTCCGCTACCATTTTCACAGAAGCGCGTACTCCCGGGTGTGCCAGGGAGTGCACTGCGTCAAAAACGTGACGGCGCCACGTGGCCGGTACCACCGGGCGCAGCCGCCCGGTGGATACGTCGCAGATTAGTGGGGGCGAACCGGTTTGTAAACTCCTGCTCTCCAGCCTTAACCCTGTTGGTCCAGACAGGAGTGCGCGCACGTCTGCGTCTCCGCTCTGCTCCGCCGCCATGGCTGCATAATCTATCCCCACGTGAACAGGGGCCGCGTGCGCGTCCGCGCTGTTACTCCGCCCCGCGTCTGCGGTAGTACAATCCGTATCCGCGCGGACAGGCGCTGTTACCGCGCGTGAGAGGCAGTCCGCTAGTACATTGAGCTTACCGGCTACGTGCTGAATATCAGTGGTAAATTCCGAAATTGCGGCCAGCTGTCTCTGCTGCCGTCCTGACCACGATTCTGAAATTTTGGACATTGCAAAAGTGAGCGGTTTGTGGTCGACAAACGCGGTGAAACGCCGCCCTTCCAGCCAGAACTGGAAATGGCGAATGGCCAGGTGGAGCGCTAGCAGCTTCCTGTCAAACGCGCTGTATTTCCGCTCAGCATCGCGCAAGGATCTGCTGAGAAAAGCGAGCGGCTGCCAAACCCCAGCGACCTCCTGCTCTACAACGGCCCCTATGGCCACATCTGACGCGTCGGTGGTTAGCGCTATGCGGGCTGATGGGTCTGGGTGAGCCAGCAGTGCTGCGTCTGCAAGTGCTTTTTTAACCTCCGTGAATGCGCGCTCCCGCTCCAGGGACCACTCGATCACATTGGAGGGCTTCTGCTTTTTCAGCGCGGCGTATAACGGTTGCGTAAGCTACGCTGCGTGGGGTATGAAACGGTTATTAAAATTTACCATTCCTGACTTCCGGTTATGGCTGCCACGTAGGACGGACGTGTCTCGCTCTGCTCTGCTCCTGGAGAAAAAAAATCGGCAAATAACTCTCTCATTTGGGACAGAACGTATCCCAGCATTTGGGCGAGGATATGTCGGCGAAGCCTAAGGCTGGAAAACCAGGAAAAGGAAAAAGCGAGCCGCCGAAACAGTCCAAATTAACGGACTTTCAGGTCTGTGACGCAGCAAACAAAACTCCATATATGGCGGAGGAAGCTGGCGGCGGTGCGATGTTTGCGGGGAATGGCGCAGATGCGCTGATGGCTGCCATGAGTTCAATGAGAGCGGACTTTTCCTCTAGATTTGATGGGATTATGACAGCGTTGGAAGGAATAAGAAAGGAATTGGGTGACTGTGTAGAACGAACGGCGCAGATGGAGCTCCGTCTCGCTAGTGCTGAAGATGACGTCACCCGTCTTCAATTAAAGGTGCGCACTTTGGAAAAAAAAAAAAAATCTCTGGAAGATAATATTTTGGATTTGGAATCTCGGTCGAGACAGAATAATTTGAGGCTGGTGGGTCTTCCAGAGGAATCAGAAGGTCGGGACGTATGTTCCTTTCTGGAAAAGTGGATTCCGGAGGTGCTGGGCAGCGAGGAGTTGCAATCAGCAGTGGTTCTGGAAAAAGCACATCGTATTGGCCCACGGAGAGATAAGGGACCGCCGAGGACCTTAATTATGAAGTTTCTTAGCAACAGAGACAGGATGAAGATCTTCAACGCTGCACGTGCTAAAGGAGAGATTAAACACCAGGACCAGCAGGTGCGGTTCTACCCAGATTTGGCCACAGGAATCCAGCAATTGAGGAAGCAGTTTGATCCCGTACGTAAGGAGCTGCGCAACCTTGGGATTCGTCATGGTGTAATCTATCCTGCGAGACTGCTGACCACGTATGAGGGCAGAACCCACATCTTCAAGACCCCAGAGGAGGCGCAGGAGTTCATCAAAAAGATCAAAGAAGAAGAAGAGACTGGTGGGAGCTAAGCATGAACAAAATATAAGGTAGAATAATTAAGCATTTGCACAGGCATCTGACTGACTTGAAGTAAATAGTAAGTTTACAAAATATAGATTGTATTATATATTAAAAAAACAAAACAAAAACAAAACAAACAAAAAAAAAACTATGATGTACAAAGTTGTTAAAAATTTTGGAGTTAAGTTGGAAAACTACAGAGGAGAGTTAATGTTACGTCATTAAAAGCAGTAGAGTTAGGGTGATTGGGAGGATGAAGAAGGAGTGGCTTAGGCTGTTCCCCGTGGGTGTGGAACAGTCGATGGCTATATCGGGAGACAGAATTTTTCTTTTGATTTTGGGGGGTTTGCCACAAGTGTGGGAAGGGGAAATTTGTTTGTGTGTAGTTTGTAGGATGAATGTTCAACCACTCATGTTTTTGCTTCTCTGTATGAGCATGTTTACACTGCAAGGTAATCCCAAACTCTCTATTGATCATGGACCAAAGTGTTAATCTTAATTTAACTTCATGGAATTGCAGAGGTCTACAAAATTTAAAAAAACTTAAACAAGTTATGAATAAAATAAAGGACATGGGTTCAAGAATTGTGTTTTTACAAGAAACTCATCTGATAGAGGAGGATGTTAAAAGAATTAGGAGTAGATGGCAGGGAAGTGTATTCACCTCTTCATTTTCATCCCGAGCCAGGGGAGTTATGACTCTCATACATAAATCAGTTCCTTTTCAGGTGAAAAATGTAATTGGAGACAAATTTGGAAGATATGTAATCATTCAAGGTTCTTTGCTATTAGAAAATATAAATCTTGTGAACTTATATGGTCCCAATATAGATGATCAGAAGTTCTTTGCTAATTTATTTCTCATCTTATCATCACTTACAGGGCAACATATAATAGCAGGGGATTTTAATTGTACATTGAATCCAGGTGTGGATAGATCAACAGGACTGGATTGTACGCACATTGGATGTAGGATGACTATTAATCATTTTATGAAAGAATTGAGATTGTTAGATATATGGAGAGAAATGAAACCACAAGTTAAAGCCTATTCTTGTTATTCCAGTACCTACAAGACATTCTCACGTATTGATTATTTTTTGATTTCCACAGAATTAAGGTCCAAGATTCAAAACTGCTTTTATGATAACATCGTGATTTCTGATCATGCACCCTGTTGTCTAATATATGTAGATAAAAAATTGACAAAGGAATCAGGTAGATGGCAATTTCAGCATAAATGGCTTCAGGATGAGGAATTTGTCAAGTATATAGAAAAACAGATAGACGAGTTCTTTGACATCAATACTACACAAACATCAGCAGGTGTAAAGTGGGAGGCTTTCAAAGCTTTTATTAGGGGACATATTATTAGTTATACAGGATCAAAATCTAAGAAGACTCGAGAGGAGAGAGCTAAATTGGAACATAAAATAAAAAGTCTTCAGGAAAAAGTGTATGCAGGAAGTGACCCAAGGTTGGAGAATGAATTACTGATTTTGAGAGCTGAATACGACAAAAAATCAGCGAATAGAGCTGCCTTGAGTCTTCTAAGATTGAAACAATCTTTTTATGAACAAGGTGAAAAATCAGGAAAATTATTAGCATGGCAGATTAAACAATTGGAAATTAAAACACCAATTACCAGTATTATAAGTAATGGACAGGTAGTTATAGATCCTTTAGAAATTAATAGAGCCTTTAGAGATTACTATGAAAAATTATATGATACCAAAAATGAACCTGATTTAACAAAACTAAATGGGTTTTTGAACGAACTATCTATACCGTGTATACCAAATGAAAACAGGGAGATATTGGAGTCTAAAATTAGTCAAGAAGAAGTTGGGCTAGCCATTGATAATATGAAATCAGGAAAAAGTGCAGGACCAGATGGTCTTCCAGTTGACCTTTATAAAAAATTTAAGAATAAATTAATAAAACCTTTTTTGGAAATGGTTTTAGAAGCATTTCAAAATAATAATTTACCATCATACATAAATAATGCCTTAATTATACTGTTGCCAAAACCAGGTAAGCCCTCTAATAAATGTGAAAATATGAGACCAATAAGCCTATTAAACGCCGACCTTAAGATAATCTGTAAAATTTTAGCAAGACGAATACAAGAAATTTTACCAAATATTATTAATCGAGATCAGAATGGCTTTATAAAGGGTAGACAAGGCTTCCATAATGTAAGAAGACTATTTAATATTATTTATTTTAATAAAGAAGCACCGGATACAGCTCTCCTATCATTGGACGCCGAAAAGGCCTTTGATAGAGTTGAATGGCCCTTTCTTTTTGAAGTCCTACAAAGGTTTGGACTTGGAAATAATTTCATAAAATGGGTTCAAATAATATACAATAATGCTACAGCAGAAATCCTAACAAATAACAATATTTCAAAACCAATAAAAATCAATAGAGGATGTCGACAAGGCTGTCCACTTTCACCTTTACTGTTTACTATGGCAATTGAACCTTTAGCGATAGCGATACGTTTACATTCACAAATATATGGAATTAAAGTTGGACCAACAGAACATAAAATCTCCCTGTACGCTGATGATATAATTTTGTTTATGTCGAATCTAAAAAAATCAATTCCAACCTTGTTGAATTTAATAAAGAATTTTGGGGAAATATCAGGATATAAAATAAATAAAACTAAATCTTCAATATTAATGCTAAATGAGACCCAGAGAAATTACCCAGCCCCTGAGGTAAATCAATTCAATGTTGTAAATCAGTTTAAATATTTAGGAATCCAAATTATGCCTAAGCTAGAATCAGTCGCCAGTGTCAACTATGAAGCCTTAATGTCAGATATCAATGAGTTAACTCAGAGATGGATGTCACTACCAATGTCGATGATCGGGAGAATCAATATACTTAAAAGTAATATTTTACCTAAAATACTTTATTTATTTCAATACATTCCCTTATCACCACCTTTAGATCTATTCTCAAGAATAAAAAAAAAGTTAGTGGAATTTATATGGAACAACAGGAGGGCTAGATTACGTTTGTCTTTATTATATTTACCATTTGATCGTGGAGGGCTGAAATGTCCAAATTTTATGTTGTATTATTGGTCGGCACAACTGAGGTCTATGACATATTATTTTTCATCAAATGATCTCCCTCACTGGACTGAAATGGAATCATACAATTTACCTTTACCTCTTCCCATATTCATATACTCAGATTCGGCAAAAAAATTACAAAAACAAGTTAAAAATCCATTTGTAAAGCATATGATCAAAATATGGTGTGAAGCTAAAAACTATTTAAAAGAACCACAGTTATTGTCATAATTTAGTCCAATATGGGGTAATCAATATTTTAAACCAGGGAGAGCGGACGCTGTATTTAAAGTATGGAATTTAAAAGGGATACAAAAGATTCAGGATTTATATTTGCCATGTGCAGACAACATAATGTCTTTTGAAGAGCTGAGGATCAAATTTAATCTCAATAGAACACATTTTTTTAAATATCTTCAACTTAGAAACTTTATTCGATCAAATCAAAATAAAGCTCTCACTCGACCTATTTATTCATCCTTGGAAAAAATGATGATGAAAGATAGTAAAAGAAAGGGTATTATTTCAGAGTTTTATAACTCATTGACACTATCTTCAAGTGAAAATTCACTGAAAAGATTAAACTACTGGAAAGAAGATCTGCAAATTGAAATTTCAGAGGAACAATGGGAATTGGCTTGTACAGAAGCTCAAACCAAATCAATAAATGCACGCCTTAAATTGATACATTTCAAATGGTTAATGCGGATGTATGTTACACCGGAGGAGTTAAATAGATATAACAAAAATATACCAGATACATGCACAAAATGCATGGAAAGTAAAGGAACCCTATTTCATTGTTTATGGGAATGTAGATTAATAAGAATGTTTTGGGAGGAGGTGAGGGTAACAATTGAAAAAATAATCTCAAAACAAATCATATTGAATCCTAAACTGTTTTTGTTGGGTCTGTACCCAGAAAAGCATAATTTCAATAAAAGTGAAAGAACATTCATAGACCTCAGTTTGCTTAATGCCAAAAAATGTATTGCACTATTATGGAAAAAGACTCATAGACCAGATGTGACTCAGTGGTTAAGACAGATGTTAACAAACCTTCCATTAGAAAGAATAACATATATACTGAAATCAAAGGAAATTGTGTTTGAGAATATATGGAGACCTTTTATTGATTATGTAAAAAATTTAAACATAACTCTTGAAGAAGAAGGTGAATGATGTGTGTGGACCTTGTAAATTCCAAACTGGTGAACATAATATGTATACTAATGTATTGGATTGTCTAGACTAAACAGAGGAGCATTGTTGAAGACTTGATTCTGTTGGTGGTTGTTGGTGTTTTTAGGGTATTTTTTTTTTTTTTGTAGTACTTTAGTGTTAGTGTTTGATTGTTTGTATCATGTTTGTTAAAAAAAAAAAAAAAGGTTCAATAAAGATATTGTGGAAAAAAAAAAAAATTTACCATTCCTAAAAATTCTTGCAACGCTTTGACCGTTTGTGGCTGGGGAAACTCTGCCACTGCGCGTACTTTGGCCGGTAGAGGGACTGCTCCCTCTGGGGAGACGCGGTGTCCCAAAAAATCGATTTGCGCTACGCCAAAATGGCACTTGGCCGGGTTAATTATCAACCCGTGCGCTCCCAACCTCTGAAAAACCGTCGTGAGGTGTTTTTCGTGTTCCTCCTCGGAGGCACTGGCGACTAAAATGTCGTCCAAGTAGACAAAAACAAAAGGGAGGTCGCGCAACACGGCATCCATCATTTGTTGGAAGGTTTGCACGGCGCCTTTAAGGCCAAAAGGCATGCGTAAAAATTCAAAAAGTCCGAACAGAGTTATTACCGCTGTTTTGGGAATGTCCTCTGGTCGGACCGGGACCTGATGATAACCGCGGACCAGGTCTATTTTAGAAAAAATGCTCGCTTTCGCTAAATGCACCGAAAAATCCTGGATGTGTGGAATTGGGTAGCGGTCCTGCGCTGTGGCATTGTTTAACCTGCGGTAATCACCACAAGGTCTCCACGAGCTGTCAGCCTTAGGAACCATATGTAGTGGTGATGCCCATGGGCTCTTCGAGCGGCGAATTATACCCAACCTTTCCAAGTTGGCGAACTCCTCGCGCGCAATGGAGAGCTTAGTTGCATCCAAGCGCCGAGCTTTCGCAAAAACTGGTGGGCCAACTGTGGTGATAAAGTGCTCCACCCCGTGCTTCGCAACCTTAGCCGAAAACGTGGGAACTGTGAGTGCTGGGAACTGGGTTAGAAGAGTGTGAAACTTACCACCTGCTGTGGCGACGTTGGTCTGTACTGGCGGCGGGGACACTCGAGCTGCACAAGGGATAGAACAAAAAGAGAGTGCATTAACTAGGCGTCTATTAACCAGATCCACTAACAAGCCATGTGAGCACAAAAAGTCAGTGCCTAACATGTTGAAATTCACCGCCGCTACTATGAAAGTCCATTCATAGGTGCGGCCGTGCAAGGACAGGCGCAGAGTCCTTTCCCCGAAAGTTTTGATAGACGAGCCGTTCGCCGCCGTTGCCCCGTCTCCGTGGGGCCCAGCCACACGGTCCCCATAGGTCGCGGTGATGAAACTCCTCTGGGCTCCGGTGTCCACGAGGAATTGCCGCCCGGAGCCCGCATCTGTCAGATAAAGCAGCTTGTTCTGTTCACCGAGAGTTGAAGCTGCTAACGACTCCCGGCCCGGGCGTTTCCCTGTTTCTTGAAACTGCATGGCGGGATGCATCTGTACGCCTTCTCAGCGAAGCATCGATGGTAAAAACAGAGGCCGTCCCCTCCTCTGCTTCGGGACCGCGCCGCTGCCGTCGTCGCTGGGGTTGCCGCTGCTGCCTCCGGCTCCTCACTGCCCCCGGCCGCCGCGCCGAGGTCTGCTGCTGCCACGGAAGGCTCCTGCTCATCGCAGGCGTCGAGGAGCCGCTGCGCTTCCTTGTCCAGCGCGCGGAGGTCTTGCTGGGTCACACACCTCATGCCGGACAGGGTACCCCTCATGTGTGCTGGGAGGGTCCTCAAGAAGATGTGTTTGAACAGAAACGCATCGTTGTCTGTCCCGATCAGCTGCAGCATGTCCTCCATGAGGTCGGTCGGCCTACGACCTCCTCTGTCGCGCAGGTCCAGAAGCCGCCTGGCCCTCACCTCGGCTGATGGCACAAAACTCTCGATGAGGGCGGCTTTCAGTGCGTTGTACTTGCCAGCAGTGGGCGGCTGCTGCACCAGGCTCCGCATACATCGAGCTGTGCGGCTGTCGAGTCTTGCGATGACATTATGAAACTTGGTGTCATCCGCTGATATTCCCCCAAGCACGAACCGCGATTCTGCGTGTTGGAACCATGAGTGCGGGTCGTCTTGCCAGAACTCGGGGAGCTTAATCGAGCCTGCACTCGTGCGGGCGGTCTCGGGTGAATCCGGGTCAGGGTAACGTTCCCCCGGCATCTTACATTTTGGTCACCAATGTGGGGATCATGAAATGATGAGACTGGATTATTTCTCAGTATTGGTTTATTGCATCTCACGTCCCCAGCTCTCTCTCTCAGTCAGGAAAAAAGAGGGAGAGCTGCGGTAAACCCCACACCTTTATACCAGCACATCAAAAACAGAATCACACACTCAAGTCAAATCCTTCTATTTACAATTAATCACTTCAGAGTCCTCTTTGCTCTTCCATCTGACCCCAGGGGGTCAGACAACCCTTTCAGGATCTCGCCCCCGATCCTCCGTCTTCCTTCCAAGTCCGCAGGTGGTCCAGACCCATTGTCCATCTGAGGCGTGATGTCAATACACACTGCAAGCTTAAAGTCTCTCTGTGTTTGAGCCTATGCAGTCAAATATGTGAGCTACATAAGGTTACAATTATGGGCGCCACAACAGATTATTTTAAGATCAGCATTTAATAGGCTTATTGGTCTCATGTTTTCACATTTATTAGGGGGTTTACCTGGTTTTGGTAACAGTATAATTAAGGCATTATTCATGTATGGTGGTAAATTACCATTTTGAAATGCTTCTTAAACCATTTCCAAAAGTGGTTTTATTAATTTATTCTTAAATTTTTTATAGAGGTCAACTGGAAGACCATCTGGTCCTGCTCTTTTTCCTGATTTCCTATTATCAATGGCTAGCCCAACTTCTTCTTGACTAATTTTAGACTCCAGTATCTCCCTGTTTTCATTTGGAATACATGGTATAGATAATCCACCCAAAAACCCATTTAGTTTTGTTAAGTCAGTTTCATTTTTTGTATCATATAGTTTTTCATAATAATCTCTAAAGGCACTATTAATTTCTAAAGGATCTATAACTACCTGTCCGTTACTTATAATACTGGTAATTGGTGTTTTAGATTCTAATTGTTTAATCTGCCATGCCAATAATTTTCTAGATTTTTCACTTTGTTCATAAAAAGTTTGTTTCAATCTTAGAAGACTCGAGGCAGCTCTATTCGCTGATTTTTTGTCATATACAGCTCTCAGAATCAGTAATTCGTTCTCTAACTGTGGGTTACTTTCTGCTTGCACCTTTTCTTGAAGAATTTTTATTTTACGTTCCAGTTGGACTCTCTCCTCTAGGGTCTTCTTAGATTTTGAACCTGTATAACTAATAATATGCCCCCTAATAAAAGCTTTGAAAGCCTCCCACTTTATACATGCCGTTGTTTGTGTAGTATTGATATCAAAGAACTCATCTATTTGTTTTTCTATGTACTTAACAAATTCCTCATCCTGAAGCCATTTATGTTGAAAATGCCACCTAACTGGGTCCTTTGTCAATTTTTTATCTACATACAGTATACTAGACAGCAGGGTGCATGATCAGAAATCACGTTATCATAGAAACAGTTTTGAATCTTGGACCTTAATTCTGCAGATATCAAAAAGTAGTCAATACGTGAGAATGTCTTATAGGTATTAGAATAACAAGAATAGGCTTTGACTTGTGGTTTCATTTCTCTCCATATATCTAGCAGTCTCAATTCTTTCATAAAATGATTAATGGTCACCCTACATCCATTGTGCGTACAGTCCACTCCTGTTGATCTACCTATACTGGGATTCAATGTACAATTAAAATCCCCTGCTATTATATGTTGCCCTGCAAGTGATGATAAAGTGAGGAATAAATTAACAAAGAAGTTATGATCATCAATATTGGGGCCCTATAAGTTCACCAGATTTATATTTTCTAATAGCAAAGATCCTTGGATGATTAAATATCTTCCAAATTTATCTCTAATTACATTTTTCACTTAAAGTGGGACTGTTTTGTGTATGAGAGTCATAACTCCCCTGGCTTGGGATGAGAATGATGAGGTGAACACGTTACCTTGCCATCTTCACCTAGTTCTTTTTACATCCTCCTCTATTAGATGAGTTTCTTGTAAAAACACAATTTTCGAATCTCTGTCTTTTATTTTATTCATGACTTGTTTAAGGTTTTTAAGATTTTGTAGACCTCTGCAATTCCATGAAGTTAAATTAAGATTAACGCTTTGATCTATGATCTATAAGGAGTTTGAGATTACCTTGCAATATGAACATACTCATACAGAGAAGCAAAAACATGGATGATGGAACATTCATCCTACAAACTAAACAAAAACAAATTCCCTTTCCCCACATTCGTGGTAATCCCCCCAAAATATTCTGTCTCCCCTTGTAGCTAATGACTGTTCCACACCTGCAAGGATCAGTCAAACCACTCTCTCTTTCTCCTCTCAATCACCCTGACACTACTACTATTCTTATAGCATTAACTCTCTTCTGTAGCTTTCTCAACATAACTTCAAAGTTTTATAGCAACGTTGTACATCATAACATTTTTTTTTAATACAGTCTGTATTTTGTAGACATATTTATGTTTCAGATCAGTCAGATGCCTGTATGTATGCTTAAATGTTCTACCTTTGTCATGTTCATGTTTAGCTCCCACCAGTCTCCTTTTGGATTTGCTTGATGAGCTCCTGCGCCTCTTGAGGGGTCTTGAAGGTGTGGGTTCTCCCCTTATATGTGACCAGCAGTCTTGCCGGATGAATTACTCCGTGACGAATCCCTAGGTTGCGCAGCTCTTTGCGGGCGGGGTCGAACTGTTTTCTCAATTGTTGTATTCCTGCAGCCAAGTCCGGATAGAACCGCACTTGTTGGTCCTGGTATTTAATTTCCCCTTTAGCTCGCGCCACATTGGTGACTGTCATCTTGTCTTTGTAGTTGAGGAACTTCATAATCAGTGTCCTCGGTGGTGTCTTATTATTTCTCAGTGGGCCGATTCGGTGAGCTCTCTCTAAAACGACCGATGACTGCAGATCTGCGTTATTCAGTGCTTCTGGAATCCACTTTTCCAAAAAGTAACATGGGTCCCGTCCCTCCGTTCCCTCCGAGAGGTCCACCAGCCTCAAATTATTCCGTTGCAAGTCTAGGACGTTATCTTCCAGACGTTTGCATTTTGATTCCAGTGGGGATTTTTTTTAAAATTTTTTATTTTTAGTTTTTTTTTTATTACTTATTTTGTACCCGTAGGTAGATTTGTTTTGCAGTCTGGTGACAAACCACCAGCTGCCGGTCGCTGTGTGCGCAAGCGCCCCTTAACTCCCTAACCTGCATGTTTTTGGCATGTGGGAGGAAACCAGAGAAATCCCGGAGTAAACCCACGCAAACACGGGGAAACATGCAAACTCCACACAGATCACTGTTGGCCGGGGGCAGGGATCAAACCCACGATCTCACGGTCCCCGCGATCCCCCGGCCGAGGGTAAAACTGTGCTGCCACAGTGCTAACCACTGCGCTCTAGTTTGCAGGCTGGTGACATCATCTTCAGTGCTTGATATTTGGAGCTCCGCCTGCGACACTCGCTCCATGCAGTCGTTTATTTCCTTTCTCATACCTTCTATCGCTGCTATAATCCCATCGAATTTAGACAAAAACTCTGTTCTCATGGAGTTAATGGCAGTGAGCACTACGTTTGTCCCCTCTTCAACTGTTCCCGCTCCGCCGCTGGCTCCCTCCTCCGCCATTGCCTCTGGAGTTTTCTCTGTTTCGCCTCGAGCGTGAAAGTCTGTTAGCTTGGGTTGTTTTGTCAAGTTACCTTTTCCTCCACCTAATTTTCCAACCTTGGTCTTTACCATATCCGCGCCAAAACGTTGGGATGGGTTTTTGTTCCAATTAAGAGAGTTTTAGTAAAATTTTTATTTTCACGAGCAGAGCAGTGTGAAGCACGTCTTCCTACGTGGCCACCATAACCGGAAGTCGCAAGGATTCATTTTAAGTATTGATATCTTCATTGACAAATAGATGTAGTTTTAAAGAACAAAAATTCCTGTGTTGTTTAACAGCTAATTAAAAGCAACTCCTGTTCCCCTCACTTTTGAACACTGTTCATGCCTGCTCATTGACAATGAGTATTTTTCAGATGAATCGCTGTCAAAACAAAACCAGCTAAGGTAGCGCTAACAGCTAAACCTAATTGTTACACTTGGCCTGCTAATGACTGTCTCACCACAATTGGTATTAGTACAAAAAGTGCAGCAAATCCAGCAATAATAAATTAAACCGTCACCAATACAATCATACATAGCAAAGTACAAAGGGGCCTGAAAAGTTCATAGGCTGAAAAGCTCATAGTGGTCAAATTTGACCAAATGTAGTTTATTTTTCAACATAGTCTCCCCTTTGGTCCACACACTTCTTCCATCTAGGGTTGCCAACTTTCTCACAGCCAAATAAGGAACAGAGGGTTTTAACTATTGCTCGGTGCCATTGTGTTGTGAACATTAGTGTTGTCATTATATTGGGATTTTTTTTACCTTGATAAAATCTGAAAAAATACTAATATTCAATGTCATGTTTAATACTACAAGGGAAAAAAATACCACACTGTATACCTAGAAATTTCCATTTTTACAGAACACGGAATCTCAGTTTAAAAATGTGTAATAGCTATGTTTTTAATAATGGATTGCATTTATATAGCACTTTTCATGACACCCAAAGACACTTTACAATGAGTCCATTTGTAGCCCATGTATTTTTGCCTACATATGCTTAAGCATAAAGGAGATTGCATGTGTGGATTGACCTCACGTCCTGAATGGAACAATATGTCTGGACCACCTGCGGTTAACAACAAGAGGACAGAGGTACGGGGATAAGAGACTGGAAGGACTTCCCGACCTCCTGGGGGACAGGTGGAGGACTGAGAGACCGGAGGGGGAGTTAATGTCAATAGGGGGTTTTGACAGGGATATGTGATTCTCCCTTTGTGTGAGATGTATAAATGTGAAGGTCTGATGCAGCTCATCCTCTTTCATTCTTGAGAGATGGTTGGGGATGAAGTGCTTGAATAAAACCTGAATTAAAAGCCAATTCAGCTTCATTATTTCACGCTCCCCACATTGGTGACCAGTGACGTGTGAGAATGCCTGGAAATGCTCTCCACGATCAGGACTCATTGGAGTCTGCCCTAGCGAGCGCCATCGCCGTCAAACTGCCGGAATTCTGGCAGGACAACCCAGACTCGTGGTTCCTCCAAGCGGAGGCACAGTTCACGCTCGCAGGCATAACGGCGGATGACACTAAGTTCTACCACGTCATCGCTAGACTCGACAACCGCACAGCTCGATGCGTGCGGAGCTTGGTACAGCAGCCACCCGCCGAAGACAAATACGGCAGATTGAAAGCTGCCCTCACCAAGTGTTTCACACCCTCAGCCGAAGAGAGGGCTAGGAGGCTCCTGGCTATGCTCAACCAAGGAGATCACAGGCCAGTCACCCTGATGGAAGACATGCTGCAGCTGAGGGGGTCAGACGACGACGATTTCCTCTTTAAGTACATCTTCCTGACTAACCTCCCGACGCATATGAGAGGAACGCTGTCCAGCATGCGTTGTGACACCCAGCAGGATTTCCGGGACCTGGCCCAAGAGGCGCAGAGGCTCCTCAGCTCCTGCGGCGAGCAGGCGACCGCGGCGGCGACCCGAGGCAGCGACGAGCCGGAGACAGCCGAGCCGAAACTACCAACCATGGCAGCGGCGCGGCCCCAACGCAGCAGAGGTGATGGCCCAGCGGCAGAGGCGCGGCCCCGACGCAGCGGAGGAAAGGATCTCTGTTTTTATCATCGACGGTTCGCAGAGAGGGTGCACAGGTGTGTGCCACCGTGCAACTTCAAGAAGTCGGGAAACGGCAGGACCGAGAATCGTTAGCAGCTTCGGCTCTCTGCGAAAGAAATAAGCTGCTAT
This sequence comes from Pholidichthys leucotaenia, assembly GCA_020510985.1. Classification (NCBI taxonomy): domain Eukaryota; kingdom Metazoa; phylum Chordata; class Actinopteri; order Cichliformes; family Pholidichthyidae; genus Pholidichthys; species Pholidichthys leucotaenia. The sequence goes on from CM035841.1 coordinate 335,708,348, forward strand.
ACATCACAGATACGAGCTCCGGGCGCCAGTTCCTTATAGACACCGGAGCCCAAGTGAGTTTCATCACCCCAACCTATGCTGACCGGGTGGCTGGCCCCCGTGGAAACGGGGCAACGGCGGCGAACGGCTCGAGCATCAACACCTACGGGGAAAGGACTTTGTCTCTGTCCTTACATGGCCGCTCTTATGAATGGACTTTTGTCATAGCGGCGGTGAGTTTCAACATGTTAGGTGCTGATTTTCTATGCTCACATGGTGTGTTAGTTGATCTTGCCAATAGGCGGCTGGTAAATGCACTCTCTTTTTACTCTATTCCCTGTGCAGCTCGAGTGTCCCCGCCACCGATGCAGACCAACGTCGCCACAGCAGGTGGTAAGTTTAACACAATAGTCACCCAGTTTCCAGCACTCACGGTTCCCACATTCTCGGCAACAGTTGCGAAACACGGGGTGGAGCATTTTATCACTACAACTGGCCCCCCCGTCTTCGCGAAAGCTCGGCGCCTGGATGCTGCTAAACTCTCCATGGCGCATGAGGAGTTTGCCAGCCTAGAGAGGCTGGGCATTATTCGCCGTTCGAAAAGCCCATGGGCTTCGCCGCTGCATATGGTCCCGAAAGCCGATGGCTCATGGAGACCTTGCGGCGGTTACCGCAGGCTAAACACCGCCACGGCACACGATCGCTACCCCATCCCACACATCCAGAATTTTTCGGTGCAGTTAGCGGGGGCGCGCATTTTTTCTAAAATAGACCTGGTTCGCGGCTACCATCAGGTTCCGGTCCGGCCGGAGGACATTCCTAAAACGGCGGTTATAACCCCTTTTGGACTTTTTGAGATTTTGCGCATGCCGTTTGGCTTGAAAGGCGCCGCACAAACATTCCAACGCATGATGGATGCCGTGTTACGTGATCTTCCATTCGTGTTCGTTTACCTCAACGACATTTTGGTCGCCAGTACCTCAGAGGAAGAACACGAAAAACACCTCACTGCGGTTTTTCAGAGGTTGGAAGAGCACGGCTTAATAATTAATCCAGCCAAGTGCCAGTTTGGCGTGGCGCAGATTGATTTTTTGGGCCACCGCGTGTCCCCAGAAGGGGCAGTTCCGCTGCCGGATAAGGTGCGCGCAGTAGCAGATTTTCCCCGACCACAAACGGTCAAATCATTGCAGGAATTTTTAGGAATGGTGAATTTTTATAACCGTTTCCTACCCCACGCAGCGCAGCTCATGCAGCCATTATACGCCGCGCTCAGAAAGCAAAAACCCTCCAATACAATCGAGTGGTCCCCGGAGTGGGAGCGCGCATTCACGGAGGTAAAAAAAGCCTTGGCTGAAGCCGCGCTTCTAGCTCATCCGGACCCATCGGCCCGCATCGCGCTAACTGCCGACGCATCAGATTTGGCCATAGGGGCAGTTATAGAGCAGCACATTGCCGGTGTTTGGCAGCCGCTAGCTTTCTTCAGCAAATCCTTGAGCGAAGCTGAGCGGAAATACAGCACGTTTGACAGGGAACTGTTAGCGCTCCATTTGGCCATCCGCCATTTCCAGTTCTGGCTGGAAGGTCGGCGTTTCACCGCTTTTGTTGACCATAAGCCGCTCACTTTCGCGATGTCCAAAATTTCAGATCCGTGGTCGGGCCGGCAGCAGAGGCAGCTGGCCGCAATTTCGGAATTTACCACTGATATTCAGCACGTAGCAGGTAAACTCAACATAGTAGCAGACTGCCTCTCTCGCGCGGCCACAGCACCGGCGCGCGCAGAGGCAGATTATACTGTATATAATCTATAATAATAATGTATATAATATATACTATAGTCCCGGCCGCGTGGCGCCGCCGCGTTTTTGACTCGGTTCACTCCCTGGCACACCCAGGGGTGCGCGCTTCTGTGAAAATGGTAGCGGAGAAGTTTGTTTGGCCGAGCCTGCGCAAGCACATGAAAGAGTGGGCGAGGACCTGCATGGCTTGTCAACGGGCCAAAATTCATAAGCACACAAGAGCCCCTTTAGAACCGTTCCACATTCCGGCCAAAAGATTTGATCACGTGCACGTCGACCTTGTGGGCCCCCTACCGTCGTCGCAGGGGTTCACACATCTTTTGACAATGGTGGACCGAACCACACGCTGGCCGGAAGTGGTCCCACTGACATCAGCCACGGCCGCAGAAGTGGCTGGCGTTTTTTTGACGGCCTGGATAGCGCGTTTCGGGGTCCCGTCGGATATTACGTCTGACAGAGGGCCTCAATTTGTCTCTGAGCTGTGGTCAGCGAAGGCCAGCAGCTTAGGAGCGAAAATTCACTGCACTACCGCTTATCACCCTCAGGCTAACGGTTTGTGCGAGCGTTTTCATAGGTCTTTGAAGGCAGCCCTCAGAGCGTCGCTTACGGATGCAGATTGGGTAAACAAACTACCATGGGTTTTATTAGGGTTGCGTTCTGCGCCTAAGGAGGATTTAAATGCCTCCCCAGCGGAGTTAGTTTTTGCTCAACCTGTCAGGCTGCCCGGTGAGTTTCTACCAGAGCATCCGGAACCGGGACGCCTCCCGGCTCTTGGACCACCGATCGGCACGGGAGCGGACATGCTCCCGGGCCCCGTTCATCACACTTTTCCAAGCGTTTTTGTTCCCAAAGCTTTAAAAAATGCTGAGTTCGTTTTTGTCAGGCACGAGGCTCTAAGACCAACCCTCCGACCGCCATATGATGGGCCATATAAGGTGCTGGAGACAGGTGATAAGCATTTTGTGCTAGATTTGGGAGACAGAAAGGAAACAGTCAGTACTGACAGGCTAAAGCCTGCTTTTGTGATGAACGATGAGTCTGTATGGGTAGCGAGGGCACCTCGACGCGGCAGACCCCCCAGGGAATGCGTCCCGGAGCCCCCGCAGGGATCAAATAACCACTCTCTTCCTCAGTCAGCAGATTCTTTGCAGGACGGCGCTGCAGGGACGCCAAGACCTGCTTACAGCAGATTTGGAAGACGGTTGAAGCCCAGACGGCGTACGGACTGACTGTTTGGTGTTTGATGTTTGATGTTTGATGTGATCATGTGGTATTGACTATGCTATTGATGTTATCACTGATTTTTGATGTGGTCATGTGGTATAGACTGTGCTGTTGGTATTAACATGTTCTCTTAATTTGACTGTTTGGTGTTTGATGTTTGATGTTTGATGTGATCATGTGGTATAGACTATGCTATTGATGTTATCACTGATTTTTGATGTGGTCATGTGGTATAGACTGTGCTGTTGATATTAACATGTTCTCTTAATTTTAATATATTGTCCATTCTTCGACGTTTGGGGGGGGTTATGTAGCCCATGTATTTTTGCCTACATATGCTTAAGCATAAAGGAGATTGCATGTGTGGATTGACCTCACGTCCTGAATGGAACAATATGTCTGGACCACCTGCGGTTAACAACAAGAGGACGGAGGTACGGGGATAAGAGACTGGAAGGACTTCCCGACCTCCTGGGGGACAGGTAGAGGACTGAGAGACCGGAGGGGGAGTTAATGTCAATAGGGGGTTTTGACAGGGATATGTGATTCTCCCTTTGTGTGAGATGTATAAATGTGAAGGTCTGATGCAGCTCATCCTCTTTCGTTCTTGAGAGATGGCTGGGGATGAAGTGCTTGAATAAAACCTGAATTAAAAGCCAATTCAGCTTCGTTATTTCACGCTCCCCACACCATTATTCATTCACTCCACAGAAAATGATAGTGGTAAGCTACCTCTGTAGCCACATCTGCCCTGGGGCAGACTGACGGAAACATGGCTGCTAATCCATGCCAACGGCCTCTCCAACCACCACATATATATTATGTGGTGTATAATGTATATTCACATTCACACATCAGTGTCATGAACCATGAACACACTGGAGACATGGTGGGTAAAGTGTCTTGCCCAAGGACACAACATCAAGGTGGGGGGAATAGGATTCAAACCGGCAACCCTGCGGTTAATGGGTGACCTGCTCTACCTCCTGAGCCACTATGGCCTCATTTTTGTTTCTCTTTGAGAAATAATGCAACTTTGAGCTAGAAAACACAACTACACTGCAAAAAGTCAAATATAAGTAAAATTAAATAAATTAAGGCTGTTTATGCTTGTCTTTTTGTCTGACAAGATATTTATTCTTGCTGTGCAGTTTATGTGTAAGAAAATTTTACATGCTTTCCAACAGTTTTAACTTATTTTACGCAATTTGATAAGTCAAATTGTCTTACTCTGTTGGCAGATAATTTTACTTAAAATTAACAAAAAAAAAATGTTGACAATAAATAATTCTAGTTAAAACTAGAAAAAAATATCTGCCGTCAAAGTAAGATTAAATTGCTTAAAACAAGTGAAAGCTTTTGTTAAGCCAGTAAAGTCTTACAGAAAACTGCACAACAAAAAGAAATTCTTGTCAAAATTATCTTGTGAGAAAAAAACAAGCATAAAGCCTTAATTTAGCATATTTTATCTACTGACATTTCCCTTTTTACAGTGTGACAGATACTGCCTTCGGCATAAAATTACATCAGTGAAGTATTCCTGATTCAGTCAAGCACAACAGCAGCAATTGAAAACCTGCACAGGTGGCTGGAAAGCTGCACATAGCATGTCTTACCTTTTTAGAAGTTTTTTTCTTTTGGCCTTCTTTAAAGAAAAATCCTTCATTATGTCCTTTTAGTCCAGCTCACGCATATTGTCATACTCTATGGATGCATGCTTGATCAAGTCTACTTTTTATCAAGTTCAGAGTCCACTGTCCCGCGCACAGCTGTCTCATGTAAGCAATCATAGCCTTTCTTCTCCCTTCTCCTCCAGGTGAAGGCTTTAATGGCCAACCTGTCTCCTCTGTGCATAATTAGCAGCTTCCTCTACTCAATGCTTCAGCTTAGAAAAATACTTTACACTTTGGGATTTTTTGAGCAATTCATTTTCCCTAAGCTCTTCTACTCTCAATAATTTTATGAGCACCACTTTCAAACTTTTTTCCAGACGTTTTGACCGGGCTAATTACTTTTTACCTCTCAATGGCGCTTGCATAGTCACATGTCAAAACAATTCCTCTGATAGGCTACTGTTACATGGTTCCCACGTGGGGCACTTGTAAATAAGACCAGTCAGCAGCCACACATGAATATCAAGCGATGGACATAGAATTTGACCAATTAACAACAATGTGATCTTTTTTATTGGCTCATGATAGTCTCTGATCTTCGTAGGCCCCTGGGTTTCAGCCCAGTCTAGCCCGTTCATTAAGGCAGCCTTAAATACACAGGACAACGCATATCCCACTCGGGACAAACATACTTAGCTCAATAAACAGGACATTGCGGCTAAACAGGAACAGTTGGCAACCCTACTTCCATCGTTATTGCAGCGCTTGGATTCCTGCGGTTGAAAAATAAACCATGAACTTTTCAGCCTATGAACTTTTCAGTCCCCCCTCATATACATGCATTTCCTTATTTCAACAGCATATCTATGCTAGACTAACAGTAGTGACAACCTCTGGTTATTCAGCCCCTCAGATAAAATACTTACGGATTATGGGTCTGTCGGTCATGTAGCCAGGCTGGAAGATGGGACACCGGCCAAGCAGGCCCTCTCCGCCAGTGCTCGTCTGCCCCCCCCCCCCCCCCCAGGGCTGGCATCACCCCCGAAGTCGGCCCATACTGTCCTGGATGACCCAGATTGCAATGATAAGACCTCTGGCTGACTTTATTGCCCTCGCCCAAGATCACCCTGCCTTCAGACGATTGGCCGCAACGGTCACTTATGTGGCCAGGCGAGGATTAAATACGTTTAAGTTGTGGGTCTGAAGCATAGATCAACAGTGTGGAGACAGTCGAATCCCTCACAGATAGCTTCAGCAAAACACAAACTTTGTTTTAGTCAAGCCATTGGCACCAAGAATATCAGCTATGCTAACGGGCTGTGCTAATCCCTGGCTCTGAGTGAAGATGGTGTTCACTTATATAGCGCTTTTTCTCATCTCTGGATAACCAAAGTACTTTACAGATCCTGCTACCCACCCATTCACGCACACATTCACACACTGATGGTTCTCTATGACTCTCTCTCTCTCTGTAGACTCTTTATGTAAAAATGGGTTTATGCCCCTTTCTGCTCTGTGTATCTATGATGCGCCTATACTTTGGACAAGGCCGGCGTGCACGTGGCTGTATATTTGCTTCATTTTTGCATTTACTAGGCCAAGCGTTTGATGCATTTGCTGTGTCAGTGGCACCACCTTTTGAACAGGAGATTGGATCCATGCGTAGTTAGCACACAGTCAAAAAAATTGGGCTGCAAGCGTTCAGCTGCAGAGGAACTCACAGAGCCTAGTGGACTGAAGAGGATGAGGAAATTTATGTCATATAAGCCTTGCGCTTGAGTAGATGCGCAGAGCAGGAATGAGCATAAACCCAACTTAAACTTATAGCCTGGAGGGTGAAATGGTGATTGTGATGTTGGAATGGGAGCATTTTCAATGTTTGTCTACCAAAAACTGATAAGGTTCCATGTCCAGGTCTGCTGTTTTTATCAATAGATAACTTCACAGAAGTGGATACAGAACTGTTCTGTCCAGTCAGTGTTGTTGCTGTTGTTATTATTAGCTCTGATGCTAACGGCTAGGATCCCCTTCTTTTGTGGGATCGATCGTTTGCATGTTCTCCCCGTGTCTGCGTGGGTTTACTCCGGGATTTCTCCGGTTTCTTCCCACATGCCAAAAACATGCAAGTTAGGTTAACTGGCATCAAAACTGGGGATTCTAAATTGTCCTTAGGTATGACTGTGAGAGTGGATAGTTGTCTGTCTCTCTGTGTTGGCCCTGCGATGGACTGGCGATCTGTCCAGGGTGTACCCTGCCTCTCGCCCAAAGATGCTGGGATAGGCTCCAGCCCCCCCCCCCCCCTGCCTCCCCCCGCTACCTGAAAAGGATTAAGCGGAAAAAGATGGATGGATGGATGGATATCACAGCCAATAGCATGGCGATGGGGAGTAAGTTAAGGCAGGGTTCCATTTTGTGACATCGGAAAATATAACCCAGAAGAGATACAACAGCTTCTGCCAAAGTATGTAAATATACTGTAAATATTTGAAGTAAAGAGAAGTTTTAAGATATTTGCTGTAATCAGATGACCAAAGAAAGCATTTTAGGAGGCTGAAACTCACAAACACACATTTTATTATTGAATGGGACCTTTAAGGTAACACGTGTACTGCTGTGTTTTGACACAGTAAAATACTAAAAAAAAAAAACCACTGTCTCATAACAATAATAAAACTCCCTCAGATGGTTGTAGGAGTCGACAGTCTGCACTTCAGGCTAGTTTGCTCTGGTGTGTGGGCAGCAAAGGGTTTGTGAGCAATCAATATGTCAGTACTGTCGACCTTTGGATGGTTGTAGCTCTGTAGTCAATCACAATTCATGTCAGTAGAAGGGTCAGGCAGCTCGGTATCTGCTGTATTTAAAGCCTAGGTGGGTTAATCACTCACTTAACAATGCACTGCAACTGTCGTAGCTGAGTAGCTGTGTGCATATACACATGTGCTTGCATGCATACAGAAAACACACCTTTAAACCCAGCACAAACAGTACATGTACATACATGCTGCGCACATGCCCTCACTGACCCACCAGTAGTGACGCAATCATGAGCTGCTTACTTGGTGGCAGCTTATGATTGACTCTGAGGTGAGGGTCTCTATGGCCCCTCACCTCAGGCAGAAATATCTCCAATCAAAGCTTTAACTGACAGCTTAAAGTTTTTATGAGCTGCTGAAGGATTTGCAAAGATTTGTTAGATGGCAGATTTTTTCTGTGTTCCCACACCATAATAATTTCCATAGCCTTGGTAGTGGTTGCAACAGATGCTCATGCCAAGCTGAGAGGCAGTCTGTTGTGCTGTATGCCGTGACTGTTTAGAACAAGCTGAATCACTGTATACTGCCAGAGCTTGTTGAGTCACCTCTTGTTTCTCACTCTCTGTCTCTGTGTCTCAGGTGGCTCCAGAAAGTGGGTCGGTAAATGGCAAAGGCAACACACAGATGGACGACACCCACGTGGCAGCAGAGGACAATGAGGGGGAGGAAGGCCACATACCTCATACACAATCATCCCTTATTACCCACTTGTTCCCCCACAACCAAGCCTCAAAATCAGGTGGACAGCCAGCGATTATTAAAAGACAGTTGGGGCTGGAGCTGACCAGTGATAAACTTCACCAAAACATATGCTCTTCAGTGACTTTTCACAATGGGTGTGTGGACAAGTTGATAAAACCTAATGGTGCTACTCTAACCACAGGGTCATTCTCAAACCTAAAGTCTGCTCATAAAAGGACTACAACGGTTTCAGAGTCTCAAGGGACTGTAATCGCTGCAACCCCTAAAGACATCCATGAGAATGGAACCGAGATTCCTATAGATGATATGTCCGTTCCGCTAAAGAAAATCAAGAGAGAGGAATCATGGGTGTTGATCTCTGAACAGACCACAACAGAGCTTAATGATGAAGATGAGGTGTGTGAGGACCCACTGTCTACTCTAGCGGCTGTTGTCTGTCTTTCTGTCACAGAGAGAAAGGGGCTGGAGGAAAAGCTTTTCCACTCACGTTCTTCCATTTTTCGCTCCATCAAAAAGGAGCTGCCAGATTTGCACTTTGTCAAAAAAGAGAAAGAAGACCTGGGGATTGAGCTGTGTCAGAAAAGCACTCCTGTTACCTTACAGAGGTTAACCATCAAAACCGAACCTCCTTCAGATGACTTGTTACCAAGTGTTCAGTCTTTGGCAGAGAAGAGAAATCTGAGTTTTGAACAGGCTGTAGCTATCGAGGCCTTGACTCAACTGGCAGCTATACCTCAGAGCACCCCAGGGCCCATAAAAGCTGAAAATAATCCTGAACAGCCTGATTCTACTGCTATCCCATTTTCAGCCTCCAATACAGCCCAGCAAGAAGCCAAAACCACAGCAGCTATCCACTACAACAAAGTCTCAGTCATCAGCTCACCTATACACCAGACGTCTGTTATACACCCTCCTGTGGCCAGACAAGGAAATGTTATCCAGTGCTCCTGGGGGCTGAACTCTACCACAAAGCAGTCTCTGCAGAGCCACTCAAAGGGGGATTCACAAAAAGCACCACATAAGACAGAGCAGGAGTATGGTTCTCATGTTATTAAGTCTGAAAATGGCTATAATGACCCAACTGAGTTGAAGTTCAGCAAAGGCCATGAGTCTGTGGGCCAGGTTGCTGGTAAAGTGGGACGGAACAGAGATGAGGAGGAGGTGGCAGCTCAGCTGGTGAACCTGGCCTTCTTCATCCAGTCCCAACACAACCAGCAGTTAAAAAACAATCCTACAAAAGGAACACCCGTGCCAGCTATCAAATGCAACTACAAATCCCAGCAATACCCCACTCAGAAAATGCCCTTCAAAAGAAAAACAAGAGCTGTGCCTTCCAAACCCAGGAAGAAAAAAAGTGATGGGTTACAGGAGGGACTCAACCACAGGACTCCCCTCTCAAAGCGTATGCCAAATGGGGAGAGGTCTCACAGGAGCAGAGACCAGAAGGTTTTCCTACAGGGGAAATTAGGCCTTTGCCAGAAGAAAAATCTATTTCTGCCTCAGGCTCAGATTGATCTGAAGAGGTATTTGGCTTTGGCTCAAGAAGAAAGAAGGCAACTTATCCATCACAATAACACACTTAATTCATCTCCATTAGTGCAGCAGACTCAGAACTACAACACTCTAGCAAAGATTAATCACACATGTGGTCAAGAACACTTGCCTTTTGCCTTTTCTAATGGTACACTTCATCAACATAATCCATGCAATGGTTATGCTGCAGGACCACAGGATTGTGAAAGGCATTTATCTCAGGTAGTGGAGCCCTGTGAGCAGCACGGTGCTGATCCAAACACCAGCCCAGCCAAGTTGGGATTTCTCAACCACGTTACCGGGCACTATAGTTTGGCTAACAGCTTCTCAGGGCCTCATCAGTCTCCACCTCTAAATCAGCAGGGCTGCTACAAGATGGAGAGGGCAGGACCAGTCACTGTCCTGTCTACAGCTACTGATGGGGCTCAGAACCACTCTGCAGAGTCATCACTATCCAACAGCAGCATCAATGGATTTCTGGAGTCTCCTATGAGTATTCTGGACACCCCTACCAAGAACCTGCTTAATACCCCCTCCAAAAAGCTGTCTGATGTTCCACCCTGCCATTGTGTGGGTGAGTGTGTTGTATTCTTTCAGGTTTTTCAAAGGGAAGTGAATCTGTTGTGTAATGTATGAAAGTTTGTATTTGAATGACTTTAGTTCTTTGAACTCAAAACTGAATTTCAGTTTTTAAGTAGCCCCGTTCTATGACATTAAATCAATCTTTTGTTTTTCCTCAGACCAAATCATTGAAAAGGAAGAAGGCCCATACTACACCCACCTTGGGGCAGGACCCAGTGTTGCTGCAGTGAGAGAGCTGATGGAGAGCAGGTAGAGAGAGAGCAGCCAGGTTATTTACACTGTGCGTGAGTGTGTTTACTACCGAACGTGCAGAAAACCTCCTCTACAACAGCCTTGGTGGAATGGGGCGGGTTCACAGCCACTCTCTGTCATTAGAAGGAAGCATTGCTGACACCGCTCAGCCTGTTTACACAAAGCTACACATGTACACAAAACGCACACTGTGCACTGAAACAGGAAGTCACTCACGTTGAGACGAGGGGCCCTTAAACCAAGGAGACAGCTTGGTTAAAACAACCTGGGGTCTGTCTCTGTCCATCTGACAGCAACTCTCCATTTAAAATCATTTTAATAATAATAATAATAATAATAATAATAATAATGCATTGGATTTATATAGTGCTTTTCATGGACACTCAGAAACGCTTTACAATGGATACATTCATTCACTCCACAAACATTGGTAGTTTTAAGCTACTACGGTAGCCACAGCTGCCCTGGGGCGGACTGATGGAAACGTGGCTGCCAATGCTGTTGAAGTTGGCATGTTAATAATGACGTAACCCAAATTTAAAGCCACTTTTTTTGGGCATGCAATTAATGTGTGCATGTTCTGTGGGCCTTGAGCCAAAGAAAATCTAAACACACCTCTCAGCCAGTCCCCGTTGGCTCTGTTCACTACTCACCAAATTCAAACAGCCTGGAGGAGAGAGAATAGATGAGGTGAAGAGTGTGTGTGAAGAGCTGCCTGCTGTCAGCACCAGTGATTGTTTGAAGTCTGAGGATTATATGGGCTCAACCTAGGGTCAGTAAGATTTGAATGTGTAAATTGATATTCACAAATGATTCCAGTGTTTGCCCCTTCGTGGACTGCCACCTTATTGTGGTGGAGGAGTTTGTGTGCCCTTGTGATCCCTGGAGCTATACTGTCGGGGGCTACTGGTATGGTCTCCCAAGGCAAATTGGTCATGGATGAAGGGCCACACCAAGAGTGGTCCAGTAGATCTCTGTTACAAGGATCCAGTGTACCCAAAGGAGCCACATGGGTCCACCCTCCAGTGGGTTCACCACCCGCAAAAGGGATCATGGGGATCAATGTGCTATGCAAACAGGGCAGCAGTCTGGACTTCTCTGTTTGGACCGCTGCCCCCACGACTCGGACCCCTGGATAAGTGGTAGAGGAAGGATGAATGGATGGATGGATGGATGGATTCCTGTGTTTGCAACTATAGTCAAGCTTTGTCACACTGGAAAATGTATGAGAAATTCTGGTTTGTGCATGTGTAGAAAAGATTTGAATTTTGCAAAAAGAATTTGCTAGTTTACAATAACACTCTGAAAATCGAGTTGCTTTGGGAACATCTGTTCACAAAGCAGAAAATTGTGTGTAAAACTCTGTTGTGTGCTGTTCTTTTTTTTTTATTATATTCACACTAAACCAAATTCATTGTTTCCTGTGTGCTCAGTCTTGCTTGTTGCTTTAAATTTACATGGATGAATTTTGTTTGATTTTGTTCCTGAAGTTATTCTGGTTGTATTGTTTCATTTTTAACCTTAAATAATTTGTGATGGCTAAAACTTGGTCTGTCTGGCACCCCAGACTGACTTGAGGGTCTACTTGTCAATATAAGAGCATTCAAATAAAAGAAAAATTATCCCTTTAAGTCATATTAACAACTGCTAAAATGTTTTGTTTTACTAATTTCACAATTTGTAATTAAAATGTGAGCAATGTGCAATCAGTCATGGTTAAATATTGACACCACATTATTGTCTGTCGTGTGTCACAGGTATGGTGCCAAAGGAAATGCAGTAAGGGTGGAAGTTGTTGTTTACACTGGGAAAGAAGGCAAGAGCTCCCAAGGGTGTCCAATAGCTAAATGGGTATGTGCTTTTTGTTTATGTCAATGATACACTTTAAATAATTTCTGCTGCCTGTTGTAGTGTTGCTGTGTATCTCGCTGGTGTACATTTAGGGAAAGGCAATGAAGTAGAGTCCACATCGCAGCGCACACTTTTACCACCAACAACCACACCTTTAAAGAAATGAAATATTACCTCATCAGTGACTTGTTAACCAAACTATGGATTTTTTAATCAATAACTATTAAACCCAGTGTGAAGCTTTGCATATCAGCTATTTTTTTAAATAGTAACTTTTGTTTTTGCTTGTCTCTCTGCATGATTTAATGGTGAGATTCCTCTTTTCTTCATGGACTTGTTTTCTGTGTCTAAATAAATAAAATCCTCTGGCAGGTGATCCGACGTGGCAGTGAAGAGGAGAAGCTGCTGTGTTTGGTTCGCCAAAGGCCAGGGCACTTCTGTGATACTGCTGTGTTGGTGATTCTCATCCTGGCGTGGGAGGGAATCCCTCGCCCGGTTGCAGACCACCTCTACAAAGAGCTCACAGAGACCCTGTTGAAATACGGCTCACCCACCAGCCGTCGTTGCGCCCTCAATGAAGAGTGAGTACCTCTTCCTTCACTCTCAGTGACACCCTTTTGTGCATCTTTTTGTTTGCTTATATTCTTTCCTGTAATCCGTCTTCACAGCCGCACATGTGCATGCCAGGGTTTGAATCCAGAAACCTGTGGAGCTTCGTTTTCCTTTGGCTGCTCCTGGAGTATGTACTTCAACGGTTGTAAATTTGCAAGAAGTAAAGTACCCCGCAAGTTCCGCCTACTTGGAGATTACCGCAGTGAGGTGAGAGAGTGTGTGTTTGAAGCAATCAGTGAAATTTGCAGCTTTCATGAGGGAATTGATATGTGAAGTTTGTCTCAGCAAACATTATAGCCATATTAGAGCATAAAATAAGGTTTAAATGAATACAGTCTATGGTTGTATAGTACATGAATCTGTGTGTTTTTTACAGTTTACCGTAATCCTGCAAAGTGTTTCATATCCATGTTTTATCTGCAATAAAAACACAATGAAACTTTCTTCCTCATGGCATCTGTTGAATATCAAACCCACAATTATAGGCAGAGCTACGGGCATAACAGCCTTAAATTAACTTCTAAAACATGTAAATCTGTTACTTTTAGGAGGAGAAGCTTGAGAACAATCTGCAGAGTCTTGCCACTGACCTCTCACCACTATATAAAAAACTGGCTCCCGAGGCTTTCCAAAACCAGGTACTACACAGCCACACTTTCCTTTCATAATTGTTAGCTCTTTTAACTCACTATTGATGGAATTGTGTTGTAACTGAAGCTTTCTTTTGCATTCAGACTCTACTTTTTAGAGTTTGCCCTTATACGGGCATACTGTATGCGGCTGTGGCGCAGGTGTAGCGTGGCCGACTACTGATCGGAGGGTCAGGGGTTTGATTTCCGCTCTGTCTGCAGTCTGCATGTAGAAGTGTCCTTGAGCAAGACACTGAACCCCCAGTTGCTCCTGGTGGGTCAGGCCAGCGCCTGTGTATGGCAGCTCTGCCGCCATCAGTGCATGAATGTGTGTGTGAATGGGTGGATGGTAGGATCTGTAAAGCGCTTTGATCATCTAGAGATGAGAAAAAAGCGCTATATAAGTGAACGCCATTTACCATTTACTTATACAGGAAAATTAATTACTGTGTTGTAATGCTGTCTTATTTCTCCTTTTACAGGTGGAACGTGAGACGACAGGTTGGGAATGCCGGCTGGGCAGGAAGGAGGGACGTCCTTTTTCTGGAGTGACCGCCTGTGTGGATTTCTGTGCTCATGCTCACAAAGACACGAGCAATATGAATAATGGCAGCACAGTGGTAAGTAAACAAAAAAGATGTACAGATGTGGACAAATTTATTTTTACCCTTCCACAAAAACAAAAACTATCTCTGAAATAACTTGAAACTCAAGAAAGTTTAATGGCCTATCTTATTGTTTATATCATATTTAACACAAATCAGACTTTCGTTTTGATTATTGATTCAGTTGAATATTTTATATAATTAAACAAATTAAAATGGCATGGACAAAAAAAGATGGTACCCTTAAATTTAATATTCTGTGGCACAGCCTTTTGCAGCAATCACTGTCAAGCAGTCTTTATCAGTATCACAGGTGTCTTCAAGTTTTTCATCAACCATTCAGCCTATTTAAAGGGAAAACATGCTACTGTGTAGTTTGGCATCGTTGTGTACACCACACTGAACATGGACCAGAGAACGCAAAGGGGAGAGCTATCTGAGGAACTCAGAAAGAAGATTATAGATAACCATGTTACAGGTAAAGGCTATAAGACCATCTCCAAGCAGCTTCATGTTCCTGTGACCACAGTTGCTAAATATTGTTAAAAAGTGCAAGGTTCATGGGACTGTAGTCAACTTCCCTGGACAGTATGTCTCACTCCACGATGCCTTAGTAGTTTTTAGGCTTCATTGTGCCCTGCACAGATTCAAGGTTCCCTGTGCCAGATGCAACAAAGCAACTCCAAAAGAAAGCTGAGGTGCCTCCATGTTTCACAGTATGTACAGTGGTCTACAGTATTCTTTTAAAGCTTCATTTTTTCTTCTGTAAACATAGAGCTGATGTGACTCCAAAAAGCTCCAGTTTTGTCTCATCACTCCAAAGGATATTCTCCTAGAAACTTTGGGGCTTGTCAACATACATTTTGGCTGGCTTTTTTATGTTTTTCTGTCAGTAGTGGAGTCGTCCCGGTCTTCTTCCACGGAGCCCATTACTGTTCAAAATGCGTCCCATGGTGCGATTAGAAAGCGACATACCTTGACCTTGGAGTTCATCCTGAATGATTTTGGATGCTTTCCTAGGCTCTTTATCTACAATACTAGTGCATTGCCCACAGAACGCAAGTATTCCTGTCTGAAACAGGTATCCCAGTTAGGCTTTCCAGGCCCAAATGTAGGCTGTGTTTGAAAGTGGAATACAGAGAGGTGTAGCCTATATGTAGGCAATCACATGTTAGACTTTGACAAATATAAAAGGGAGTAAATGGCACTAAGATTTATTTGATTGTGTGAATATTAATTACAGAATACCTAGTTATTGAAAATAAATGAAACATCCAATATTAACGACTGTTTCAGATCCCTTATTTGTTTGTCAGATCACTTATTTGTGTGATCTTTTATCACTTATATTCAAGATAACAGTGTATCTTGCACTTTGGGGAATGGGAGTTGTTCAGTCATTATAATTTTTTTTTTTTCCACAATATCTTTATTGAACCTTTTTTTTTTTTTAAACAAACATGATACAAACAATCAAACACTAACACTAAAGTACTACAAAAAAAAAAAAATGCACTAAAAACACCAACAACCACCAACAAAATCAAGTCTTCAACAATGCTCCTCTGTTTAGTCTAGACAATCCAATACATAAGTATACATATTATGTTCACCAGTTTGGAATTTACAAGGTCCACACACATCATTCACCTTCTTCTTCAAGAGTTATGTTTAAATTTTTTACATAATCAATAAAAGGTCTCCATATATTCTCAAACACAATTTCCTTTGATTTCAGTATATATGTTATTCTTTCTAATGGAAGGTTTGTTAACATCTGTCTTAACCACTGAGTCACATCTGGTCTATGAGTCTTTTTCCATAATAGTGCAATACATTTTTTGGCATTAAGCAAACTGAGGTCTATGAATGTTCTTTCACTTTTATTAAAATTATGCTTTTCTGGGTACAGACCCAACAAAAACAGTTTAGGATTCAATATGATTTGTTTTGAGATTATTTTTTCAATTGTTACCCTCACCTCTTCCCAAAACATTCTTATTAATCTACATTCCCATAAACAATGAAATAGGGTTCCTTTACTTTCCATGCATTTTGTGCATGTATCTGGTATATTTTTGTTATATCTATTTAACTCCTCCGGTGTAACATACATCCGCATTAACCATTTGAAATGTATCAATTTAAGGCGTACATTTATTGATTTGGTTTGAGCTTCTGTACAAGCCAATTCCCATTGTTCCTCTGAAATTTCAGTTTGCAGATCTTCTTTCCAGTAGTTTAATCTTTTCAGTGAATTTTCACTTGAAGATAGTGTCAATGAGTTATAAAACTCTGAAATAATACCCTTTCTTTTACTATCTTTCATCATCATTTTTTCCAAGGATGAATAAATAGGTCGAGTGAGAGCTTTATTTTGATTTGATCGAATAAAGTTTCTAAGTTGAAGATATTTAAAAAAATGTGTTCTATTGAGATTAAATTTGATCCTCAGCTCTTCAAAAGACATTATGTTATCTGCACATGGCAAATATAAATCCTGAATCTTTTGTATCCCTTTTAAATTCCATACTTTAAATACAGCGTCCGCTCTCCCTGGTTTAAAATATTGATTACCCCATATTGGACTAAATTGTGACAATAACTGTGGTTCTTTTAAATAGTTTTTAGCTTCACACCATATTTTGATCATATGCTTTACAAATGGATTTTTAACTTGTTTTTGTAATTTTTTTGCCGAATCTGAGTATATGAATATGGGAAGAGGTAGAGGTAAATTGTATGATTCCATTTCAGTCCAGTGAGGGAGATCATCTGATGAAAAATAATATGTCATAGACCTCAGTTGTGCCGACCAATAATACAACATAAAATTTGGACATTTCAGACCTCCACGATCAAATGGTAAATATAATAAAGACAGACGTAATCTAGCCCTCCTGTTGTTCCATATAAATTCCACTAACTTTTTTTTTATTCTTGAGAATAGATCTAAAGGTGGTGGTAAGGGAATGTATTGAAATAAATAAAGTATTTTAGGTAAAATATTACTTTTAAGTATATTGATTCTCCCGATCATCGACATTGGTAGTGACATCCATCTCTGAGTTAACTCATTAATATCTGACATTAAGGCTTCATAGTTGACACTGGCGACTGATTCTAGCTTAGGCACAATTTGGATTCCTAAATATTTAAACTGATTTACAACATTGAATTGATTTACCTCAGGGGCTGGGTAATTTCTCTGGGTCTCATTTAGCATTAATATTGAAGATTTAGTTTTATTTATTTTATATCCTGATATTTCCCCAAAATTCTTTATTAAATTCAACAAGGTTGGAATTGATTTTTTTAGATTCGACATAAACAAAATTATGTCATCGGCGTACAGGGAGATTTTATGTTCTGTTGGTCCAACTTTAATTCCATATATTTGTGAATGTAAACGTATCGCTATCGCTAAAGGTTCAATTGCCATAGTAAACAGTAAAGGTGAAAGTGGACAGCCTTGTCGACATCCTCTATTGATTTTTATTGGTTTTGAAATATTGTTATTTGTTAGGATTTCTGCTGTAGCATTATTGTATATTATTTGAACCCATTTTATGAAATTATTTCCAAGTCCAAACCTTTGTAGGACTTCAAAAAGAAAGGGCCATTCAACTCTATCAAAGGCCTTTTCGGCGTCCAGTGATAGGAGAGCTGTATCCGGTGCTTCTTTATTAAAATAAATAATATTAAATAGTCTTCTTACATTATGGAAGCCTTGTCTACCCTTTATAAAGCCATTCTGATCTCGATTAATAATATTTGGTAAAATTTCTTGTATTCGTCTTGCTAAAATTTTACAGATTATCTTAAGGTCGGCGTTTAATAGGCTTATTGGTCTCATATTTTCACATTTATTAGAGGGCTTACCTGGTTTTGGCAGCAGTATAATTAAGGCATTATTTATGTATGATGGTAAATTATTATTTTGAAATGCTTCTAAAACCATTTCCAAAAAAGGTTTTATTAATTTATTCTTAAATTTTTTATAAAGGTCAACTGGAAGACCATCTGGTCCTGCACTTTTTCCTGATTTCATATTATCAATGGCTAGCCCAACTTCTTCTTGACTAATTTTAGACTCCAATATCTCCCTGTTTTCATTTGGAATACACGGTATAGATAGTTCGTTCAAAAACCCATTTAGTTTTGTTAAATCAGATTCATTTTTGGTATCATATAATTTTTCATAGTAATCTCTAAAGGCTCTGTTAATTTCTAAAGGATCTATAACTACCTGTCCATTACTTATAATACTGGTAATTGGTGTTTTAATTTCTAATTGTTTAATCTGCCATGCTAATAATTTTCCTGATTTTTCACCTTGTTCATAAAAAGATTGTTTCAATCTTAGAAGACTCGAGGCAGCTCTATTCGCTGATTTTTTGTCGTATTCAGCTCTCAAAATCAGTAATTCATTCTCCAACCTTGGGTCACTTCCTGCATACACTTTTTCCTGAAGACTTTTTATTTTATGTTCCAATTTAGCTCTCTCCTCTTGAGTCTTCTTAGATTTTGATCCTGTATAACTAATAATATGTCCCCTAATAAAAGCTTTGAAAGCCTCCCACTTTACACATGCTGATGTTTGTGTAGTATTGATGTCAAAGAACTCGTCTATCTGTTTTTCTATATACTTGACAAATTCCTCATCCTGAAGCCATTTATGCTGAAATTGCCATCTACCTGATTCCTTTGTCAATTTTTTATCTACATATATTAGACAACAGGGTGCATGATCAGAGATCACGATGTTATCATAAAAGCAGTTTTGAATCTTGGACCTTAATTCTGTGGAAATCAAAAAATAATCAATACGTGAGAATGTCTTGTAGGTACTGGAATAACAAGAATAGGCTTTAACTTGTGGTTTCATTTCTCTCCATATATCTAACAATCTCAATTCTTTCATAAAATGATTAATAGTCATCCTACATCCATTGTGCGTACAATCCAGTCCTGTTGATCTATCTATACCTGGATTCAATGTACAATTAAAATCCCCTGCTATTATATGTTGCCCTGTAAGTGATGATAAAATAAGAAATAAATTAGCAAAGAACTTTTGATCATCTATATTGGGACCATATAAGTTCACAAGATTTATATTTTCTAATAGCAAAGAACCTTGAATGATTACATATCTTCCAAATTTGTCTCCAATTACATTTTTCACTTGAAAAGGAACTGATTTATGTATGAGAGTCATAACTCCCCTGGCCCGGGATGAGAATGATGAGGTGAAGACACTTCCTTGCCATCTACTCCTAATTCTTTTTATATCCTCCTCTATTAAATGAGTTTCTTGTAAAAACACAATTTTTGAACCCATGTCTTTTATTTTATTCATAACTTGTTTAAGTTTTTTTAAATTTTGTAGACTTCTGCAATTCCATGAAGTTAAATTAAGATTAACACTTTGGTTTATGATCAATAGAGAGTTTGGGATTACCTTGCAGTGTAAACATGCTCATACAGAGAAGCAAAAACATGAGTGGTTGAACATTCATCCTACAAACTACACACAAACAAATTTCCCCTTCCCACACTTGTGGCAAACCCCCCAAAATCAAAAGAAAAATTCCGTCTCCCGATATAGCCATCGACCACTCCACACCCACGGGGAGCAGCCTAAGCCACTCCTTCTTCATCCTCCCAATCACCCTAACTCTACTGCTTTTAATGACGTAACATTAACTCTCCTCTGTAGTTTTCCAACTTAACTCCAAAATTTTTAACAACTTTGTACATCATAGTTTTTTTTGTTTGTTTTGTTTTTGTTGTTTTTTTAAAATATATAATACAATCTATATTTTGTAAACTTACTATTTACTTCAAGTCAGTCAGATGCCTGTGCAAATGCTTAATTATTCTACCTTATATTTTGTTCATGCTTAGCTCCCACCAGTCTCTTCTTCTTCTTTGATCTTCTTGATGAACTCCTGCGCCTCCTCTGGGGTCTTGAAGATGTGGGTTCTGCCCTCATACGTGGTCAGCAGTCTCGCAGGATAGATTACACCATGACGAATCCCAAGGTTGCGCAGCTCCTTACGTATGGGATCAAACTGCTTCCTCAATTGCTGGATTCCTGTGGCCAAATCTGGGTAGAACCGCACCTGCTGGTCCTGGTGTTTAATCTCTCCTTTAACTCGTGCAGCGTTGAAGATCTTCATCCTGTCTCTGTTGCTAAGAAACTTCATAATTAAGGTCCTCGGCGGTCCCTTATCTCTCCGTGGGCCAATACGATGTGCATTTTCCAGAACCACTGCTGATTGCAACTCCTCGCTGCCCAGCACCTCCGGGATCCACTTTTCCAGAAAGGAACATACGTCCCGACCTTCTGATTCCTCTGGAAGACCCACCAGCCTCAAGTTATTCTGTCTCGACCGAGATTCCAAATCCAAAATATTATTTTCCAGACATTTATTTTTTTTTTCCAAAGTGCGCACCTTTAATTGAAGACGGGTGACGTCATCTTCAGCACTAGCGAGACGGAGCTCCATCTGCGCCGTTCGTTCTACACAGTCACCCAATTCCTTTCTTATTCCTTCCAACGCTGTCATAATCCCATCAAATCTGGAGGAAAAGTCCGCTCTCATTGAACTCATGGCAGCCATCAGCGCATCTGCGCTGCTCCCCGCAGACATCGCACCGTTGCCAGCCTCCTCCGCCATATATGGAGTTTTATTTGCTGCGTCACAGACCTGAAAGTCCGTTAATTTGGACTGTTTCGGCGGCTCGCTTTTTCCTTTACCTGGTTTTCCAGCCTTAGGCTTCGCCGACATATCCTCACCCAGACGCTGGGATACGTTCTGTCCCAAATGAGAGAGTTATTTGCCGATTTTTTTCTCCAGGAGCAGAGCAGAGTGAGACACGTCCGTCTTACGTGGCAGCCATAACCGGAAGTCCATTATAATTATTTTAGTTTATATCACTGTTCAGTGATGGAGTTCAGTGTAATATTGAATTTCTTCTGTGTATCGTCAATAACCTCATGCAGTACTATAACAGGACACGTTTACAAATATTTGAGACCCATTGTAGTGCATCATTTTATATTTTAGCAATATTTTGTTATTAAAAGGTTCTTTAAAACTGTAATGCTAAGATTGAGGCGATGCTTATAATCGTCGCGCTGGAGCGATACTGAGGCCAAATAGTGATCTGAACCTTGAGGGCGTGACTGGCAAAGACTAACAGTGTGAATGCCGCGGCTCTATTGTAAGCAGTTTGTTTTTTATTGATATGAGAAGATTATTTATTGGAGCCTGAGCCACTGACATCAGTGGCCGAGAACCCTGTTGTAATTGTTAGAATTTTTAGAGCCCAAGCTGCTGAAAGTCAGTGGGCGAGAGCCCTATTGTAATTGTTAGAATTTTTTTTTTTTTTCCATCTAAGATCTCATTTTTGGGGTAGTGAAAATGCATGAAAACTCACCATTTTTTGCAGGGACCTCAAGACTGGCAAAAAAGTTAATATTTTGGAGGAAATATTAATGACCCCACAAAAAATGGCTCTACAGCGCCACCTAACATGTGAAGTCATTAGGGAGTGGCACATGCTTACGCGTAGAAAGATGAAAATTGGGTGAGATGTTTATCATGTCAAGAAATGCAAAAAACTCCATAGAAGTGATGGTCTACACCCAACAGGAAGTTGGCCATTTTGGCAGGAAGTGGCAGTAACCTGATTTCCACCTCACGCAATTGACACGCATTTGATCGAACTCGTCCTAGGGTTTTTGTCCGATTGAGCTCATTTGTGGTGACAATCATCTGTACCCATGAGCCATTAAAAGTTATTGAAAACTTTTCCAAAAGCTCGGCGGTTTGGCCGTAGGTGTCATAATTCCTCGTGCACCATTACGCGGTGCACAAGGGGAGGAATGAAAAACCCAAATGCGAGAGTAGAACGTGCCATTTATTAACATAAAAACATAAACACATAAACATAAACAGAGACAATCTTTCAGTGATAACAGACTGTCAGAGGTACATCTTAGATCCCTCAGAGGATGAGGAGGGTGCCTAAAACATCTTTAAAAAGTCTTCAGCTGATCCAAAATGCTGCAGCAAGAGTTTTAACAGGTACTAGAAAGAGAGATCATATCTCTCCGGTTCTGGCCTCCCTTCATTGGCTTCCCATAGAGTCTAGAATTAAGTTTAAAATCCTTCTTCTTACTTACAAAGCTCTAAACAATCAGGCTCCTTTTTATTTAAAAGATCTGATACTACCGTATTATCCTAACAGAGCACTACGCTCCCAAAATGCAGGACTACTTGTAATACCTAGAATCTCCAAAAGTACAATGGGAGGCAGAGCCTTCAGTTATCAAGCTCCTCTCCTGTGGAACCAGCTGCCAATCTGGATTCGGGAGTCAGGCTCGATCTCTGTTTTTAAGAATAGGGCTAAAACCTACCTTTTTGATATAGCCTAAAATTAAGGAGGGATCATGTGTTTCTGAACCCTCCCTTAGTTATGCTGCTAATAGGTTTAGTCAGCCGGGGGACCTCCAATAATGCATTGGGCCTCACTCCTTTCTTCACTCTCAATTAAATATTTTTTTTTTTGCTGGTCATTAACATCTGTTTGTTCTCTCCCATAGATTGAGTCCCCATCGTGCTGTTTGCTCTCTACATATCTGTTCTTTTCATCTTCTCTGTCCCCTCACCCCCCAGCCAGTTGCAGCAGATGACTGCCCCTCCCTGAGCCTGGTTCTGCTGGAGGTTTCTTCCTGTTAAAAGGGAGTTTTTCCTCTCCACCGTCGCCAAGTGCTTGCTCACAGGGGATCGCCTGATTGCTGGGGTCTTTCTGCAACTGTGGGGGTCCCCCCTACAGTTGAAAGTGCTATGAGATGACTGTTGTTGTGAAATGGCACTATATAAATAAAGTTGAATTGAATTGAATTGAATTGAATGGAATTGAATTGAACTGAATAAACTGCAACAAAATAACAAGTCCAGTTGACCACAAAAATACAGGAAGTTGCAATGATGAAATAATGGCCACCAGACATACAGGACGCCACCCGGATGCTCTACAGCCCAGCGAAGGGAATGTCTAGTGCCGCAGAGCTGCTGCTGACACAGGGAGAAAGGCAAGCATGAAACTTACGGAACAGGAACGATCCTTGCAGTCTGATGGATGAGGGAGTGAAGCAGGGTCAGACGCTAACACCAAGGAATCCTCCGTCTTGAAATGTCAGGTTGAATACACGTAGGTAGTGAGACACATACGTGGAGAGGACACTACCACGTACGAGGGTGAATGCCCCGACAATCTCTTCCCACAAACGCAGCGTATTTGTAATAGTGAAACTAACAAGGGAAGAGATTGCCGGTGTGTGGAAACGTGGCCTGAACATAATTAAACCCTGGTGTGCATGAGTGAGTGTCTGAGCGTGTGAATAGGAATGAATGAAGAGAGTGTCTGTGTGTGTGTGAACACCCGATAACAAAGCAGAGCTGATACCACTTGACAGGAGGAGGGGGCATGTCCGAGCTGTCAAAGAGCGAAGGCCCAACAGCACCCTGAAGCACCTGGTGGAAAATAGGGCAAAATAACCATAAGTCAGAACTGGGTTTGAAACACTCAAACCCAGGTTCATGACAGTAGGGGCGTTGCAAAGTTTGATGCCTTGCCATGATCATTCTATGACCTTTCTGATGGCAATAACTCTGGTATGCATTGTCAGATTTCAACCAAATTCAATATTATGGGTATCAGTCCAATTCCAAACAGTTCTATAGAACAATATTCATAGAAATCTACAGCGCCACCTAGTGGTTAAAGGAAGAATTGCTGAAAACTGTTTTATTACTCACGTGCCACTTGCCAGAATGATGTGAAATTTTCTGAGATTCATCAGACTACAGGGATGATCATAGCTGCACATCAACTTTATCATGATGTCACACTTGTTACCATGGACACGCCCTCCTCGCCATTCAATCCATGATTTTGTGGGGAGGGTTGGGAAGGTCCTGGAGCCATGAAATTTGGAGCATAGGTAGAGGTGACTGTCATCTGTAGTCCTATATGGGTCAGCAACACATAACTGATAGGTAAGTGCTATCATGGCGACATGGCGAAGGTTGACTCCTCGCCATGGAACATCGAAAAGTTGCAACTTGGACAATCTTCATCCGATTTTCACCAAATTTTCTACAATGGATATTAGTCCCACCCTGAACACGTCTATATAGAAATAATAAAAGTTATAGCGCCCTCTATTAATTAAAGAAAGAATTGCTGAAAACTGTTTTCTTTATTTTTCTCTCACCAGGTGAAAATATGACATGAAGGAATGACTAGGGCTCATTGACAGTACATGTACATAGTACAGAACTGTTTCCATGGCGACCGGCATACTTCAATGGCTTCCTCGCCATGCAAAACATGACATTTACAGCTCAGACAATCCTCGTCTGATTTGGACCAAACTTTGCACAAATCATACTAATCCCACTCTGAAGACGTCTGTATATCAATATTCACAAAACTGTCACATCACCACCTACTGCTGACATGAGGTACTGCACAAAATTGTATCAACTTTCAAGCAAAGACCAGTAGTCAGAATGACATGACATTTTCAGTGGTTTCTCAGAGCGCATTGGATTACCCTCAGTGGAAGTCACTTTTGTCCTGCGATAATCACAGTTTCCATGGAAGCCCACTCCTTGCCATTCAATACGTTTTATATTTTGGAGGGTTGGCAAAGTCCAAGGGTCACCAAATGTGGAACATAAGTCAAGGTGACTCTCTTCTGTAGTTCTTTATGGGTCTGCAACATGTACCTAAAATGTAAGTGTTGCCATTGCCACATGTCCAAGTTTACCTTATCGCAATACGTTGGACAGTTGTAACTTGGACAAACTTTATCCGATTTTCACCAAATTTCCTACGATGGATCTTAGTCCGATCCCGCACGCTCCTACATAAAAATGGTTGACAAAATTTGTAGTACCACCTACTGCTCACAGGAAGTACTGCGCCAAACGATTTTCTTTATTATTCACGCAGCGCATGCTGTGACGATGGAAAATTTTCCGTGCCGGCTGAGTCCGATGGCCGCCAGGTTCCGCGGGTGTGTGTGTGGGGGGGGGGCAAGGGCCCACTTACAGCTGCTTGTAGCATTAATAAGGGCCCGAGCCACTGACAAAGTCAGTGGGCAAGAGCCCTATTGTAATTGTTAGAATTTTTTTTTTTCTCCTTCTAAGATCTCATTTTTGGGGTAGTGAACGTGCATGAAAACTTATCATTTTTTGCAGAGACCTCAAGACTGGGAAAAAATTTAATATTTTGGAGGAAATATGAATGACCCCACAAAAATGGCTCTACAGCGCCACCTAACGTGAAGTCTATGGGGAGTGGCACACACTTACTTTCGTGTAGAAACATGAAAATTGGGTGAGATGTTTATCATGTCAAGATATGCAAAAAACTCCATAGAAGTAATGGTCTACACCCAACAGGAAGTCAGCCATTTTGGCAGGAAGTGGTGCTGACCTGATTTCCACCTCACTCATTTGATCGATCTCATTCTAGGGTTTTTCTGTCATGATTGCCCGTGTTAAACGGGTGAGAAATAGGACGCCAAGAGCACGCCGTAGGTTTTTGCACATTTATTAATTAAACAACAACACAACGATGCTCCCAAACAGACTGGTGAGCATGTAGAAAAATCAGGATTAACCATGAGGAGCTTCAACAGGCTAACTGGCGAGCAACTAGGAAAAATATATACAAACAGCCAAATGAAATGGAATACTCAAATGCTGAAGGAAAGTTGGGCTCTACGTCTGGGAAAAAACAGAGGAGAAAAGGCACCCAGACGGAGCACACCAACTTAACCTCAACAGCAGACCCAAACCATGAGAACAGGTCACAGCGGGAACAGCACGGAGATAATAGAGTAGAACACAGCAACGACAGAAGTTGCTGTGTTCCTAAAATACCCACACATAATCTCAAACAGGTGTAGCTCATGAGTGATCAATCAGCAGCAGCTGTACAGCCCCGCAGGACAAACAGCCGGAAGCTGCACATCGCTGTCAAAATAAACAAACTGGAAACAGAAAGTACAGAAATAACCATGCTTCAGAACATCATACTGAACAAAGCAATAACAGAAAAATGAACACAAGATGTTCACTGGGTAGACAAAACTGGGCATGGCTCTAATCCGTGGCCCAGGAACATGACATTTAGTCCGATTGAGCTCATTTGTGGTGACAATCATCTATACCCATGTGTAACACCCACTTGTGTGTAACACCTCTTTGTAGCACTTTAGGTGTGTAATACTACTTTAGGTGTACAATCTTGTACCCTTGTGGTAGTATTGGGTTATGGCAGTGTAGTTACCTTTAACTCTACTACCTGGATGGAAGGGACAATTGGGCCAGATCAGACAGATCCCAGGTTCGTAGGAGCCCGGAGGACACAACAATAGAAAACTCACACACACGGTGTATGGAACTTGCAACTATATATATTTCAAAGTTATGTACACATAAACACAGGTAGAGCGCTGATCACAATAATAATTCAATAATAAAAGAAAACAAAAATTAAGAATTAATTAAAAGAATTAAGCTATAATTTATAACTTGTTACATCAATGTCAAATAATCAGAATCAGATTTATTGCCATTGTTCATGTAGTACACAAACTAGGAATTTGTCTCGGTGCAATGCTGCAACATTAAACATGATAAAATAAAAGAAATAAACTATACATGCAATAAAGT
Organism: Pholidichthys leucotaenia; assembly: GCA_020510985.1. Lineage (NCBI taxonomy): Eukaryota > Metazoa > Chordata > Actinopteri > Cichliformes > Pholidichthyidae > Pholidichthys > Pholidichthys leucotaenia. The sequence continues at coordinate 335,735,306 of CM035841.1, forward strand.
GTAGAATAAGAGTGCGTAATACTAGTCAGCAGTTTAAATATATTAGTGAGCAGCAGATAATGTGGAGAACCATATAGTGCAGTCGGTAATGCAGGAAGAAAACAGTGATGATTGACATGAGTCTGGTTGAGCTGCTGTACATAGTGCCCGAGAGTCAATAAGTCATTTAGTGTTCAGCAGCCTGATGGCAGAGGGGAAGAAGCTGTTCATGTGACGGGAGGTTTTAGTCTGGATGGACCGAAGTCTTCTACCTGAGGGGAGAGGGGCAAACAGTACGTGACCAGGGTGTGAGGGATCGGCTATGATCCGGCCAGCACGCCTCCGGGTCCTGGAGATGTACAGATCCTGGAGAGATGGGAGCTTGCAGCCGATCACCTTCTCAGCAGTGCGCAGGACGCGCTGCAGCCTTAGTCTGTCCCTGGCAGTGGCTCCTGCGTACCACACGGTTATGGAGGTGGTGAGGATGGACTCGATGATGGCTGTGTAGAACTGCACTAACATCTTGGTGGGTAGCTTGAGCTTCCTCAGCTGCCACAGGAAGAACATCCTCTGCTGGGCCTTTTTGATGAGGGAGCTGATGGTCGGCTCCCACTTGAGGTCCCTGGTGATGGTGGTGCCTAGGAAGCGGAAGGAATCAGCAGTGCTGATGGGAGAGCCTGTGAGGGTGAGGGGGGCAGAGGGGTTGTGACTTTCCTGAAGTCCACAATCATCTCCACTGTCTTCAGAGCATTCAGCTGCAGGTTGTTGTTGTTGCACCAGGACGCCAGCTGGGCCACCTCTCTCCTGTAGGCGGACTCGTCGGCGTTGGAGATGAGCCCGATGAGGGTGGTGTCGTCCGCAAACTTGATCAACTTGACAGACTGGTGGCTGGAGGTGCAGGAGTTGGTATAAAGGGAGAAGAGTAGGGGGGAAAGTACACAGCCCTGGGGTGATCCGGTGCTGATGCTAGCAGAGTCTGAGACAGTCTTTCCTAGCTGCACATGCTGCCTCCGGTCCGTCAGGAAGTCGGTGATCCACCTGCAGAGGGAGTCAGGCACGTTGAGCAGGGACAGCTTGTCCCGGAGCAGAGCAGGGCGGATGGTGTTGAATGCGGAGCTGAAGTCCACAAACAGGATCCTGGCGTAGGTTCCCGGGGAGTCCAGGTGCTGCAGGATGGAGTGGAGGGCCAGGTTGACTGCGTCGTCTACAGACCTGTTGGCTCGGTAGGCAAACTGCAGCGGGTCCAGGAGGGGGGTGGTGATGGACTTGAGGTGGGGGAGGACCAGGCGCTCAAAGGACTTCATGACTACAGAGGTGAGCGCTACAGGTCTGTAGTCGTTAAGTCCAGTGATCCGTGGCTTCTTGGGGACAGGGATGATGGTGGAGGATTTGAGGCAGGTCGGCACGTGGCATAGCTTAAGGGAGGTGTTAAAAATGTCTGTGAAGACAGGAGCCAGCTCTTTCGCACAGTGTCTCAGGGTGGAGGGAGACACGCCGTCCGGACCGGGGGCCTTGCGCGGGTTCAGTCTGGAGAACTGTTTGAGCACGTCCTGCTCACTGATGACAAGGGCAGGGGGGGAGGAGGGGGGGTGCCTTTGATGAAGTAGGGATCGTGGAGGCTGTGGAGCTGGAGGGAGGGGGGGAGTTGGACACAGATGACGAGGTGTCAAAACGGGCATAGTGTTGGGACAGTCTTTGACAAAGCGCTTTGTCATCCTGACCTTTAGAAGCCTGAGGCCGATAATTGGTGATTTGCCTCAGTCCTCTCCACACAGAAGCCGAGTCATTAGCAGTGAACTGCTGCTGGAGTCTCTCAGAATACACAGATTTAGCTCTCCTCAGCTCTCTGTTAAACCGATATTTAACCTCCCTGTAGCAGCCCCTGTCTCCACTTTTCAGCGCTGCTTCCTAAATAGATCTACATAGTACAACAATAGTTCAAATTCCTTAAATCACCAAATGTGCATAAAATAAACACATTCTACTATCTCCATTTATCAATATGGTACCATAACAATGAGTAAAGTGCATTTGGAACACTTGACATCACAGTAATAATTGTGCAGTGTGCTGCACCAAGTTAGCATATCAGTTAGCACAACAATTTATCACAAATTTGCACTTTAAAACACATATAAACCACAGGTTCAACATTCACCATTAAGTAGCAATCAATGGCCAGGGAATTGGGACCTTTGCTAACCGTTACAACTTTGAAAAATGCCTTTTTCTGATGAAAAAACTAGCCGAAATTAGCATTGGCGGTTAGCATTTCAAGCTAGCAATTAGCATTTCCCGTACACACTAAATGGCACTTACCAAGCTAAGTGACACGTGCGTCATGGGGTTCCCGCGCTCAACGTGCGTTTACAGCCTTTGGATCCAAATCTTAAAATTTAACAAACGGGGCTGTAGGGAGTTAGAATTGAAGATACAATGTGACTTTATAAATCAAAGTTTAATATCAGCTTCACCTCCCTAACATGTCTCATCTCGGTGCAGAAGCAGAATAAGAGGTCGAACGCAGTCAGACCTTCATACTTATACCCACACTCAACAAAAGACATTGCATATCAAAGCCAACATCCCGCATTAACATAATCCCCCCTCCATTGTCCTCCGTCTCCTCCACCTGACCCTGGGTGGTCAGGGAGATCGATCCGGTCTCCACCGCTGCGACTCTGTCTGCTCTTTGATCCTCGCTGGCGGTTGAGACCTCTTGTCCTGTTCATAGGCATGAGGTCATTCCACATATGTAATCACTAAACATTCTAATATGTCTATACATACACTACCGTTCAAAAGTTTGGGGTCACTTAGAAATTTCCTTATTTTTGAAAGAAAAGCCCTTTTTTTCAATGAAGATAACTTTAAACTAATCAGAAATACACTCTATACATTGCTAATGTGGTAAATGACTATTCTAGCTGCAAATGTCTGGTTTTTGGTGCAATATCTACATAGGTGTATAGAGGCCCATTTCCAGCAGCTATCACTCCAGTGTTCTAATGGTACAGTGTGTTTGCTCATTGCGTCAGAAGGCTAATGGATGAATAGAAAACCCTTGTGCAATCATGTTAGGTCTGCAATGCTGCAATTGCTGCAAATGGAGGATTCTTTGACGAAAGCAAAGTTTGAAGGAAAAAATTATTATTTCAAATACAAATCATTATTTCTAACCTTGTCAATGTCTTGACTATATTTTGTATTCATTTTACAACTCATGGTGGTAAATAAGTGTGACTTTTCATGGAAAACACAAAACAATTGTCTGGGTGACCCCAAACTTTTGAACGGTAGTGTATGTAGGTATGGAATATATGATTAATATAAGCCACAGCCCCCCCCCCCCCAAACGACTAAGAAAAGGACAATCAAATTAAGTCTACAGTTTAAGATAATCTCTATGACATATTATACTGTTAAACCTCTTGACAGGGAAAACGAGGAAAAATCCTTCCAGCAGTCATGCTCCTGTAGAGAATTCAGTGGTAACAACAACAGTATAGTAATATCACATATCAGCCTTAAAACTGTCACGGCACAATCTGATAACATAGTTAACAACTTTTGGTCAATTTGTATCAGTCCCTGTGCCGTCTGGGTTTTAATCTTCTCCCGAATCTGCTGTGGGTCTGCTTTGGCGTCGTGGTGGGACCCTCCTGTAAGGAATCTGCAGCTTGGGGAGGAGAGTGGTTATTTGTTCCCTGCAGGGGGGCTGAGTTTGTTTTCTTGGGGGGTCTACCCCGCCGAGGTGCTCTCGCCACCCGTGCAGGTTCGTCTCTCAACAAGAAGGCAGGTTTAAGTCTGTCAATGCTGACTGTTTCTTTTCTGTCCCCTAAATCAAGCACAAAATGCTTATCACCAGGTTCCAGCACTCTGAATGGTCCATCGTATGGTGGACGGAGGGTTGATTTTAAAGCTTCGTGCCTAACAAAAACGAACTCGGCGTTTTTTAAAGCTTGGGGGACAAAAACCCGTGGAAAGGAGTGATGTGCCGGTCCGGGGAGAGTGTCCGGTCCGTTGCTGCCTAAAGGCCTCAGGGTTGGAAGATGCCCAGGCTCTGGGTTCTCTGGTAAAAACTCACCTGGGAGTCTGAGAGGTTGTGCAAAAACTAATTCTGCTGGGGAGGCGTCTAGATCCTCTTTAGGCGTAGAACGCAACCCTAATAAAACCCAGGGAAGTTTATTCACCCAATCTGTATCCGTTAGTGAGGCCCTGAGGGCGGCCTTTAAAGATCTGTGAAAACGCTCGCATAACCCATTAGCCTGAGGGTGATAAGCGGTGGTGCGGTGAATTGTCGCCCCTAAGCTGCTGGCCATGGCTGACCAAAGCTCTGAGACAAATTGAGGCCCCCTATCAGACGTGATGTCCGATGGGACGCCGAAACGTGCCACCCAGTTTGTTAAAAAAACGCGAGCGACTTCCGCAGCTGTGGTTGACACCAAAGGGACCGCCTCAGGCCAGCGCGTAGTACGGTCTATCATTGTTAACAGGTGTGTGAAACCCTGAGACGAAGGTAGTGATCCCACGAGGTCAACATGAACGTGGTCAAACCTTCTAGCTGGGATTCGAAAAGGCTCTAGAGGAGCTTTTGTGTGTTTGTGTATTTTGGCGTGCTGACAAGACATGCAAGTTTTTGCCCATTCCTTTACATTTTTGCACAGGCCCGGCCAAACAAACTTTTCTGCGACCATTTTAACCGAGGCGCGCGAGGGAGTGAACCGAGTCGAAAATGCGGCAGCACCATGCAGCTGGGACTACCGGGCGAGGTCGGCCGGTTGAAACGTCGCAGATTAGGGGGGGTACACCGTCACGTAAACCCCTTTCCTCCAGTCTTAACCCTGTTGGTCCAGACAGGAGGGCACGCACGTCCGCATCGCTGCTTTGTTCCTCTGCCATGGCTGCGTAATCTATCCACTTCCGCCAAAATTCACTTCCGCCCTCCCAAGAGAGCAGACGCTTTTTTCTTCTCTCCTGCTGACTTTTTCCTCCCCTCCTACTACTGGATCCCAGCTTGCTGTTGTCTGTCTGCGTCTAACTGCGACCGCCGAAAAGAAATTATGGAGTTAATAAGCTGGGCTTTGAACACAATTGACACTATTTTTTCAACAAGGAAAAGTGCTCCGGGGGAAGCTGTCTGCCCCGCTGGAACGGCTCCAGTGGGCTATCTATGTGACACAGGTAATTGGAAAATGCTGTGTCTCTCTAATCTCTCTATCGAAGATATTGAAGATTTGTTTATCTTCGTAATCTTGGTGATTGGGATAATTCTGATTGGGACGGGAATTGTCTTGGTTTACCGTAAATTGCTGAAGATGGATTCAACCTATCAAAATGCTGGCCAGGCGAGGTGCATCCAACAAATTGAGAAACTGGAGAAGACCCTGATAGCGACTACTGGAGAACTGTCTCGTAAGGTGGATTACATCATGGGTTCGCTCAGGTCTTTCCACGACGAATTCAAAGCTGCGCAATGAAGGATTAATGTACTGAATCTACAGAAGAAATACAAGTCTCCTCTGTGATCAGTCCTATTTGGCATTATTATTCCCCATGAAAATTCCTCCTGGCTGTCTGCAGACTGTGTTTTTTCAAAATCATGAGCACAAGGCCTTGGACAGCCAGCTGCAGCGCCAGATAAGACTGGGCGCCAGACAGACAAAACATCTTCTGCCAAGGGTCCTTGGGTCTCTCTTATTATCATCAACACTGCTCAACACCGCACACACATTGATTCATGAACTGATTAAAGATATACTGTACACTGCTCTCTTGTGTCTTGTGAAATTCTGAGTTGTTGCTCTGTGCTATTGAGAGATTTTTTTTCATTGTAATCATAATCTGCTTAAAAATAAGCTGTATTATGATAACGAAGTTTTTTTTCTCCTCCCCCCTTGTGTCGTTCCCTCCCTTCCCCTCCCTTTCTTATCTATCTCTGTTTGATGAGGCGCCTATTATGGCTGCCGTGTCATTGTGTCGCGCGCATGCGCACCAATGTCAAGTCAAGTTCCTCGTGTGTTTTTTACATGCTTGGCAATAAAGTTTATTCTGATTCTGATTCTGATTCTGATTCTGATTCTGATCCCTACGTGAATTGGGGCCGCGTACGCGTCCGCGTTGGCGAAGAGTTCTGCGACTGAGGTAGTATAATCTGTCTCCTCGTGCTCTGGCGATGTCACAGCGCGAGAGAGGCAGTCTGCTACCACGTTAAGTTTGCCTGCCACATGTCGAATGTCTGTGGTGAACTCTGAAATTGCAGCTAGCTGTCTTTGTTGCCTGCCTGACCATGGTTCTGAAATTTTAGCCATCGCAAAAGTGAGCGATTTGTGGTCTACAAAAGCCGTGAAGCGCCGCCCTTCTAACCAGAACTGGAAGTGGCGGATGGATAAATGAAGCACTAGCAGCTCCCTGTCAAAAGTGCTGTATTTACGCTCAGTTTGGTTTAAAGATTTGCTAAAAAATGCTAAAGGTTGCCAGGTTCCGCCAACATGTTGTTCCACGACTGCCCCTATGGCCAGGTCTGAAGCGTCTGTGGTTAACGCTATGCGGGCCGAGGGATCGGGGTGAACCAACATTGTGGCATTCGCTAGAGCACTTTTTACTTCCGCGAAGGCATGTTCGCGCTCCGGGGTCCATTCGACCGCATTGGAAGGCTTTTGTTTTCTGAGCGCGGCATACAGGGGCTGCATGAGTTGAGCTGTGCGGGAGAGGAAACGGTTGTAAAAATTCACCATTCCCAAAAATTCTTGCAGCGATTTGACCGTTTGTGGTCGTGGAAAATTTTTTACCGCGTGGACTTTGTCTGGCAATGGGACTGCCCCCTTCGGTGAAACTCTGTGTCCCAAAAAATCAATTTGTGACACGCCGAATTTGCATTTGGCTGGGTTGATTATTAACCCGTGCTCTTCTAGTCTCTGAAAAACTGTAGTGAGGTGTTGTTCGTGTTCTTCCTCTGACGGGCTGGCTACCAGCATATCATCGAGGTAGACGAACACGAAGGGGAGGTCGCGTAATACCGCGTCCATCATACGCTGAAAGGGTTGAGCAGCGCCTTTGAGGCCGAACGGCATCCGCAAAAATTCAAAAAGACCGAAAGGGGTTATTACAGCCATTTTAGGAATGTCTTCCGCTCGAACGGGGACTTGGTGATAGCCGCGGACCAGGTCTATTTTAGAAAAAATGGGCGCACCCGCCAGATGTAGTGAAAAATCTTGGATGTGAGGAATTGGGTAGCGGTCATGCGCTGTCGCATTGTTTAATCTGCGGTAATCGCCGCAAGGTCTCCAAGAACCGTCGGTTTTCGGGACCATGTGGAGTGGCGATGCCCAGGGGCTTTTCGAGCGTCTAATAATGCCTAATTTTTCCTGGGTGGCAAACTCGTCCTGTGCTATGGCGAGCTTGGTCGCGTCTAAGCGCCGAGCTTTGGCGAACACGGGTGGGCCTGTTCGGTTGTCTGTGGTTCTCCGCTGCTCTGGGCTTTCGCGCTGAGATCTGCGGATGCTGCTATGGCCATCTGTTCGCCGCAGGCGTTGATGAGCCGCTGCGCTTCTCGGGCCAGCGCGCGGAAGTCCTGCTCGGTGCTGCACCACATGTTGACCAGCGTCCCTCTCATGTGTGGCGGCAGAGTGCTGAGGAAGATATGTTGGAAGAGGAAGTTGTCGTTGTCCTCTTCCTTAAGCTGCAGCATGTCCTCCATGAGGGCCTTGGGTCTGCATCCTCTGTGGCCGTAGATCGCCAGGATCTTCTCTGCTCTCTCCTCGGCTGAGGGGACGAAGTTCTCGACAATGGTCGCCTTAAGTTCTCTGTATTTGTCATGGGCGGGCGGCTGTTGGATTATGCTCCGCACACATCTTGACGTGGCAGCGTCGAGTTTGGTGACGATATGATAAAATTTTGTCTCATCCGCCGTTATGCCCGCTAGTGCAAACTGAGCCTCAGCTTGCTGGAACCACGAGCTCGGGTCGTCTCGCCAGAATTCTGGCAGCTTGACGGTGACGGCGCTTGTGTGGGCCATCCCTGATGTGTCCGCCGGGTGAGAGTGCCTTTCTTCTGCTCTCACGGCGGGGCTGGGGATGGTGCTCGGTTGAGCCCTCTCTGTAGCTTCTGCCGTGGGGGAATGTCCTCCATCCGTTCCCCTGTCTGCATGGGCGCCAGCGCTTGCCTGGGTCGCCTCTGATGAGTTAATCGCGGGAGAACGTCTCTGTTCCATCCTCACGTCTGGTCACCAGTGTAGGGAGTTAGAAATGAAGAAGCGATGTGACTTTATAAATCAAAGTTTAATATCAGCTTCAACTCCCTAACATGTCTCATCTCGGTGCAGAAGCAGAATAAGAGATCGAACGCAGTCAGACCTTCATACTTATACCCACACTCAACAAAAGACATTGCATATCAAAGCCGACATCCCGCATTAACATAATTCCCCCTCCATTGTCCTCCGTCTCCTCCACCTGACCCTGGGGGGTCAGGGAGATCGATCCGGTCTCCACTGCTGCAACTCTGTCTGCTCTTTGATCCTCGCTGGCGGTTGAGACCTCTTGTCCTGTTCATAGGCGTGAGGTCATTCCACATATGTAATCACTAAACATTCTAATATGTCTATACATATGTAGGTATGGAATAGATGATTAATATAAGCCACAGGGGCATTAGAATTTGATAATACAGCAATGTCTCATTGCAGGTGTTTGTTCAGGCTTACCAATCTCAAGTTTTATCCTAGACAAAGACTGCTATTAGCACGTTAGCGTCGCCATATCATCAAGGACCGTCTCTCTCTCTTGGTGGGTGTCTTTCGGCGTCTGGCGTGACTGTGCCAAAAAATGCAAGTCATACCCAGACCCGGAGAGAGAGCGCTTAACCCATTGGCTGACGCTGCCAAACAACGGCACAGCCATTGGTTGCTCAAAATACCAAATAAAAACATTTGGAACTTTATTAAAATTCCCCAGAAAATGTTCCCTGCTGTTTTATGAATATATATTTATTTAAATATTCATCTTTATGTATGCAGGAAGTGACCCAAGGTTGGAGAATGAATTACTGATTTTGAGAGCTGAATACGACAAAAAATCAGCGAATAGAGCTGCCTCGAGTCTTCTAAGATTGAAACAATCTTTTTATGAACAAGGTGAAAAATCAGGAAAATTATTAGCATGGCAGATTAAACAATTGGAAATTAAAACACCAATTACCAGTATTATAAGTAACGGACAGGTAGTTATAGATCCTTTAGAAATTAATAGAGCCTTTAGAGATTACTATGAAAAATTATATGATACCAAAAATGAACCTGATTTAACAAAACTAAATGGGTTTTTGAACAAACTATCTATACCGTGTATTCCAAATGAAAACAGGGAGATATTGGAGTCTAAAATTAGTCAAGAAGAAGTTGGGCTAGCCATTGATAATATGAAATCAGGAAAAAGTGCAGGACCAGATGGTCTTCCAGTTGACCTTTATAAAAAATTTAAGAATAAATTAATAAAACCTTTTTTGGAAATGGTTTTAGAAGCATTTCAAAATAATAATTTACCATCATACATAAATAATGCCTTAATTATACTGCTGCCAAAACCAGGTAAGCCCTCTAATAAATGTGAAAATATGAGACCAATAAGCCTATTAAACGCCGACCTTAAGATAATCTGTAAAATTTTAGCAAGACGAATACAAGAAATTTTACCAAATATTATTAATCGAGATCAGAATGGCTTTATAAAGGGTAGACAAGGCTTCCATAATGTAAGAAGACTATTTAATATTATTTATTTTAATAAAGAAGCACCGGATACAGCTCTCCTATCATTGGACGCCGAAAAGGCCTTTGATAGAGTTGAATGGCCCTTTCTTTTTGAAGTCCTACAAAGGTTTGGACTTGGAAATAATTTCATAAAATGGGTTCAAATAATATACAATAATGCTACAGCAGAAATCCTAACAAATAACAATATTTCAAAACCAATAAAAATCAATAGAGGATGTCGACAAGGCTGTCCACTTTCACCTTTACTGTTTACTATGGCAATTGAACCTTTAGCGATAGCGATACGTTTACATTCACAAATATATGGAATTAAAGTTGGACCAACAGAACATAAAATCTCCCTGTACGCCGATGATATAATTTTGTTTATGTCGAATCTAAAAAAATCAATTCCAACCTTGTTGAATTTAATAAAGAATTTTGGGGAAATATCAGGATATAAAATAAATAAAACTAAATCTTCAATATTAATGCTAAATGAGACCCAGAGAAATTACCCAGCCCCTGAGGTAAATCAATTCAATGTTGTAAATCAGTTTAAATATTTAGGAATCCAAATTATGCCTAAGCTAGAATCAGTCGCCAGCGTCAACTATGAAGCCTTAATGTCAGATATCAATGAGTTAACTCAGAGATGGATGTCACTACCAATGTCGATGATCGGGAGAATCAATATACTTAAAAGTAATATTTTACCTAAAATACTTTATTTATTTCAATACATTCCCTTATCACCACCTTTAGATCTATTCTCAAGAATAAAAAAAAAGTTAGTGGAATTTATATGGAACAACAGGAGGGCTAGATTACGTTTGTCTTTATTATATTTACCATTTGATCGTGGAGGTCTGAAATGTCCAAATTTTATGTTGTATTATTGGTCGGCACAACTGAGGTCTATGACATATTATTTTTCATCAAATGATCTCCCTCACTGGACTGAAATGGAATCATACAATTTACCTTTACCTCTTCCCATATTCATATACTCAGATTCGGCAAAAAAATTACAAAAACAAGTTAAAAATCCATTTGTAAAGCATATGATCAAAATATGGTGTGAAGCTAAAAACTATTTAAAAGAACCACAGTTATATAAGCTGCGGCAATATAAGCTGCGGCTTCAGCCATCACCCATTTCGGATAACTCACGTGGAATTGTATAGTAGAAGGAGTCTTTGTCTAATTTGACCTTGTTGTTATATTATACAGTTTCTTTTAACCTGTAATGTACTATCCGAAATAAATTCATTCATTCATTCATTCATTCATTCATTCAACCACAGTTATTGTCACAATTTAGTCCAATATGGGGTAATCAATATTTTAAACCAGGGAGAGCGGACGCTGTATTTAAAGTATGGAATTTAAAAGGGATACAAAAGATTCAGGATTTATATTTGCCATGTGCAGACAACATAATGTCTTTTGAAGAGCTGAGGATCAAATTTAATCTCAATAGAACACATTTTTTTAAATATCTTCAACTTAGAAACTTTATTCGATCAAATCAAAATAAAGCTCTCACTCGACCTATTTATTCATCCTTGGAAAAAATGATGATGAAAGATAGTAAAAGAAAGGGTATTATTTCAGAGTTTTATAACTCATTGACATTATCTTCAAGTGAAAATTCACTGAAAAGATTAAACTACTGGAAAGAAGATCTGCAAATTGAAATTTCAGAGGAACAATGGGAATTGGCTTGTACAGAAGCTCAAACCAAATCAATAAATGCACGCCTTAAATTGATACATTTCAAATGGTTAATGCGGATGTATGTTACACCGGAGGAGTTAAATAGATATAACAAAAATATACCAGATACATGCACAAAATGCATGGAAAGTAAAGGAACCCTATTTCATTGTTTATGGGAATGTAGATTAATAAGAATGTTTTGGGAAGAGGTGAGGGTAACAATTGAAAAAATAATCTCAAAACAAATCATACTGAATCCTAAACTGTTTTTGTTGGGTCTGTACCCAGAAAAGCATAATTTTAATAAAAGTGAAAGAACATTCATAGACCTCAGTTTGCTTAATGCCAAAAAATGTATTGCACTATTATGGAAAAAGACTCATAGACCAGATGTGACTCAGTGGTTAAGACAGATGTTAACAAACCTTCCATTAGAAAGAATAACATATATACTGAAATCAAAGGAAATTGTGTTTGAGAATATATGGAGACCTTTTATTGATTATATAAAAAATTTAAACATAACTCTTGAAGAAGAAGGTGAATGATGTGTGTGGACCTTGTAAATTCCAAACTGGTGAACATAATATGTATACTTATGTAATGGATTGTCTAGACTAAACAGAGGAGCATTGTTGAAGACTTGATTTTGTTGGTGGTTGTTGGTGTTTTTAGTGCATTTTTTTTTTTTTGTAGTACTTTAGTGTTAGTGTTTGATTGTTTGCATCATGTTTGTTAAAAAAAAAAAAAGGTTCAATAAAGATATTGTGGAAAAAAAAAATATTCATCTTTAAATTATTTACTCCCATTGTGAAATGGGTGTTTTTCTTTTTAAAAGCGATATCAGTATTCATATTTTTATTCGCATTTTTAACACTGGGTTACACATGTGCCATTTAAAGTTATTGAAAACTTTTAACTCTGGCATACATTGACTGATTTCAGCCAAATTTTGTGTGGTGAATAGGCAGCCAATAGTGATAATTTCTATAATAAAGAATGACACATAGCGACAGCGCCCCCTACCACCAATGGATAGGAAGTTGCCATAACTCACATGTAGAATGTCCGATTGCTGCTAAACTTTATATATATGATACTAGTCAGACCCAGAAAAGATTTTTGTAATGATAACAAACATAGCTATAGTGCCACCTAGGAAAACAACAAAGCTTTATTACTCAGGCATACTTTGTCCAAATTCAACCAAATTGTGTGTGGTGCATGGTTAACCAACACTGAGCCTTTTTATAATGAACAATTACACATAGGTCTAGCACCCCCTAGCAGAAAAACAAAGTTTAATAACTCTGGCATACTTTGTCCGAAATCAACCAAATTTAGTGTGTTGAATAGGCAGCCAGTGCTGAATATTTCCATAATATACTGTGAGATGCAGCAGTAGCGCCCCCTACCGCCAATGGACAGGACGTTGTCATAACTCACACGTACATCGTCCAAATGGACCCAAACTTGATATACATGGTACTAGTACCACCCAGAACAGATTTATATGACTATACCACACATAGCTATAGTGCCCCCATTAAAAAAAAAAAACATTTATAGTGATGGCATAGCTTGTCTAAATTCAAACAAATTTCTTAGTGAAATTTTCACCAGCAATGGCCTTTAGGCTATGGATAAACATATTAGATTTTTGAGGTAATCCACGAACTTATACAGTATCTCTGTCAAGACGCTCTCTTGCAATGTACAGATGGACAGACAGATGATGGATGACGGTATGGACGGATGGACGAGTGAATGGATTGATGAATGAATGGATGGCGGATGGATGGGCGGATGGCGTTATGGAAGGACGGACAGACAGAGCAGAAGGGAGAGAGTTGGGAAGGGAGAAATGGAGCCTGTGTGGAGTTGCGCACTCCGAGTGGCAAGGCCGAGGTCTAGTGAGGACATGAGGGCCCGTTTATCGCTGCTCGCAGCTTTAATTGAAAATTGTCATTGATTATTGAAAAACCATAATAAATGTAGCGTCATGTGGGGACACCATTAATATGTATATGATTATTAATAATTAATACCTGAAATTAATGATTATAAATAACTCTTGCATTCTCATTTGTAACACTAGATGGGGCACCACCTACAAGTTTTTTAACCTGTTGAACTCTGGTCAATTTCCCTAAAACGCCTAAAAATAACATACCCAAAGTAAATCAAAAGCTGTTCTTCAACCCTTTGCAGCATCTTCATGGGGTTGGTCTCATTTAAAAGAAAACACTCTGAATTTTTTGGCAAAACAGTCATAATCTCTCTAAGTGCTCCTGTCACTGAGTAACAGTCATCTAAACATACTGAATTTGAAGAAAATAAAGTTCGCCTGGGTGTTTTTTTTAGATACAAATGCTTGCAGATAACACACAGCTGTCAGATACTGGCTGGAAAATGCAACAGAAATGTAGAACCAAGTGTTTTCAAGCTGAAGTCAAAATTTTGTAACAATACCACAAAAAGTGAATATATTACACTGAAGTGGATGATAAAATAAAGGCAGCGATGGACTTCCGGTCTGGACGCCATGGTGATAGCAACTTAACGCTGAAGCTCCCAGACCCAATCCAAGCAAAACATCTTCAAAATCAGACTTAACGGATTTTTGGAAGAATAAAAATCAAAAGACAAAAACACCATGCCTAACCAAAAACAGAAGAAACTGACATTCCCCAGGCCAGGACGCGCAGCGGCCGCAGAATCTGAACCGGAGGACCTCCGTTCAGAAGACGAGGAGCTGAACCTAGCTAATAAGAAGGTTAGCTTGAAATCGCTATTTGATGAATTACGACGATTTCGGGCCGAATTTCATGAATTCAGAGAGGAATTAAAAAGGACGAACAGCAGAATGGACCAGGCCGAAAACTGAATCTTGGAAGCTGAAGAAAGAATAAAAGTGCTTGAAGATTCTATGCTGGATTTACACAAAAAACAATCAAGGCTGGAGGCTAAGCTAACCAACCAAGAAGGAAGACAGAGACGAGACAACATCAGAATTCACGGTCTGAAAGAAGGAGCTGAAGATAGTTTCAACACAATGGTGGAATGCGTGGAATCCTTATTGAGAGAGAAGTTGGATATTCCACAAACCACCGATTTGAAGATAGAAAAGGCCCATCGTACATTAGCCGCAAAGCCAGCGGCAGAAGCGCCCCCACGTTCGGTGGTGGTAAGATTCTCCAATTTCAAAATAAAACAAGAGGTTGTAAGACGGGCTTGGCAGAAAAAAGGATTTATGCATCAAGAGAGAAAAGTCTTCGTGGAGCACGATTACGCCCCGGAGGTTCTTAAAAAGCGACGGGAATATAACGACGCCAAAAAGGTTCTGCGGGAGCAGAATCTACGCTTTCAGACGCCATTTCCTGCGAAGTTAAGGGTCTTTTACGGTGAAGAGTCATGTCTCTATAATTCGGCGGAAGAAGCAACAATTGACATGGCGAGAAGAGGGCTCCCGGTATCGGTGTTTAAACCCACAGCGGACCTGAGCGAGAGGATCAGGGCTCAAACGTGGTCCACTCAGAGACCTTCAAAATCCACGGGCCAGCAGCGGGAAACCCAGCCCCAGAGCTACAAAGATAAGCTTTCCAGTTCCAGGAAGGAATAGCGACCTTTTTGTTTTTTTTCTTTTCAGTCATTCTGCACTTCCATCCCCCCTCCTACAAGGTAACAAACATTAAAGGAGATGCAGAATCAGCATGTGGTAAAACCTTTCATGGAGCAGTTATAGCATTAGAAACAAATGTCTTCTTAATTTAAAGGAAAAAGAAAAAAAAAATCTTGTTAAAATAGAAATGTAACAATGACCCACATGTTCTCCCCACACTAACAAATACTGTATTAGAGTGAATGTTTGCTGTGATGGGGGTGGGAGGGTGCACACAATCTCATAGGGTATAGGCATAAAAAAAAAAAAAAAATCATTACAAATTCGGATTGGGATCTGAAATTCACGTTAAAAACATGGGACAACTTACAGGGGTAAGAGAGGGCCCTCAACACGTAACAGAGTTTGAGGAATTTCCCTCAGAGCCTACACTCCATCAGGGCTCTTACAGGGTCTTTAAAGAGACCCCAGCTCAGGAAGTTTTTTTTGACAGTTTTTTGTTTTTAAGTTTCGTACACTATGTTCTTAATCTTTTTTATGTTCTTAATGTTCTTTCAGTTTCTGAGTAGCAAAAAAGAGGGCCACCACACTGTTATACTAAATAAGAAAATACAATGGAGAAGCAGGGTGTAACCAACATAGCCTCATATAATGTAAAAGGGATCCTGAATCCAGTTAAAAGATCCAAGATTCTACGCAAAATGAAAAAAGACAAAGCAGAAATAATATTTTTACAAGAAACCCACCTAACAGACGTGGAACACACTAAACTCAATAGACAAGGGTTTAAAATGATCTCTTCATCTTCATATAAGTGAGGGAGGAGGAGGGGAGTAGCGACATTGATATCAACCAAAATTACATTTGAAAAAAAATCAGAACACAAAGATAAAGAAGGGAGGTACAGTTTGGTAATTGGGCGGCTAGAGGGAGAAGGTATCACCCTGCTGAATGTATATGCACCACCAGGGGCTAAATGGAAATTTTATAAAAATGTATTCGACCTAATGATAACTAAAGCCCAAGGTTTAGTGATATGTGGTGGAGACTTCAGTCTAAGACTGAATCCATACTGGGATGCAACAGGTAATTCTTCACATCAAAATAACACTCAAAGTAGGAAAATTCGGATGCTATTAAAAGAAATGGGAATCCGTGACGTATGGAGGGAATTCAACCCCAATGTAAAAGATTATACTTTTTATTCAACGCCACATTCATCTTACTCAAGGATTGATTACTTTTTTATGTTTAATAGAGACATTGGAAGAGTAAAAACATGTAAAATAGGACTGATGGATCTCTCTGACCACAGTCCGATCTATATGGACTTAAACATCCAAAAATACACAAATAATACATTTTCCTGGAGGTTGAATTCAAATGTCCTGAAAGGACCACTGAAAGATGAATTGGAATCAGATATTCTCAGATATTTGGAAGAAAACGATAATGGAGAAGTATCCCCTTTAATACTGTGGGATGCGTGCAAAGCTGTAATAAGGGGAAAAATTATTGCAAAACTGGCAACCCAAAAGAAACTGAGACAAGAAAAACTAATCACACTAGAGTCAGAACTCAAGAACCTAGAAAAAGAACACAAAGACAACACTCATTCTAATGGCTCACTCAAGATTAAAGAAATTAAAAATCAAATAAATGAGATCTACACAATAGAAATCCAGAAGAAACTTACGACTTCCGGTTATGGCTGCCACGTAAGACGGACGCGTCTCACTCTGCTCTGCTTTTGGAGAAAAAAATCGGCAAATAACTCTCTCATTTGGGACAGAACGTATCCCAGCGTTTGGGCGAGGATATGTCGGCGAAGCCTAAGGCTGGAAAACCAAGTAGAGGAAAAAGCGAGCCACAGAAACAGTCCAAATTAACGGACTTTCAGGTCTGTGACGCAGTAGTTAATGCACCAAATATGGCGTAGGAAACGAACAGCGGTACGGTTTCTGCGGAAAGCGACACAGGTGCGTTGCTGGCGGCTATAAGTTTAATGAGAGCGGAATTTTCCTCTAGATTTGATGGGATTATGGCAGCGTTGGAAGGAATGAGAAAGGAATTGGGTGACTGTGTAGAACGAATGGCACAGATGGAGCTTCGTATCTCTAGTGCTGAAGATGACGTCACTTCTCTCCAATTAAAGGTGCGCACTTTGGAAAAAAAAAATAAATGTCTGGAAGAAAATATTCTGGATTTGGAATCCCGGTCGAGACGGAACAACTTGAGGCTGGTGGGTCTACCGGAGGAATCCGAAGGTCAGGATTCGTGTTCCTTTCTGGAAAAGTGGATTCCGGAGGCGCTGGGCAGCGCGGAGCTGCGGTCGGCGGTGATTCTGGAGGGCGTGCACCGTATTGGCCCACGGAGAGATAAGGGACCACCGAGGACCTTAATTATGAAGTTTATCAGCAACAGAGACAGGATGAAGATCTTCAACGCAGCACGAGCTAAAGGAGAGATTAAACACCAGGACCAGCAGGTGCGGTTCTACCCAGATTTGGCCACAGGAATCCAACAATTGAGGAAGCAGTTTGATCCCATACGTAAGGAGCTGCGCAACCTTGGGATTCGTCATGGTGTAATCTATCCTGCGAGACTGTTGACCACGTATGAGGGCAGAACCCACATCTTCAAGACCCCAGAGGAAGCGCAGGAGTTCATCAAGAAGATCAAAGAAGAAGAAGAGACTGATGGGAGCTAAGCATGAACAAAATATAAGGTAGAATAATTAAGCATTTGCACAGACATCTGACTGACTTGAAGCAAATAGCAAATTTACAAAATATAGATTGTATTATATAATTTAAAAAAAAAAACTATGATGTACAAAGTTGCTAAAAATTTTGGAGTTAAGTTGGAAAACTACAGAGGAGAGTTAATGTTATGTCATTAAAAGCAGTAGAGTTAGGGTGATTGGGAGGATGAAGGAGTGGCTTAGGCTGTTCCCCGTGGATGTGGAGCGGTCGATGGCTATATCGGGAGACGGAATTTTTCTTTTGATTTTGGGGGGTTTGCCACAAGTGTGGGAAGGGGGAATTTGTTTGTGTGTAGTTTGTAGGATGAATGTTCAACCACTCATTTTTTTGCCTCTCTGTTTGAGCATGTATACACTGCAAGGTAATCCCAAACTCTCTATTGATCATAAACCAAAGCGTTAATCTTAATTTGACTTCATGGAATTGCAGAGGTTTACAAAATTTAAAAAACTTAAACAAGTTATGAATAAAATAAAAGACATGGGTTCAAAAATTGTGTTTTTACAAGAAACTCATCTAATAGAGGAGGATGTAAAAAGAATTAGGAGTAGATGGCAAGGAAGTGTTTTCACCTCATCATTTTCATCCCGGGCCAGGGGAGTTATGACTCTCATACATAAATCAGTCCCTTTTCAAGTGAAAAATGTAATTGGAGACAAATTTGGAAGATATGTAATCATTCAAGGTTCTTTGCTATTAGAAAATATAAATTTGGTGAACCTATATGGTCCCAATATAGATGATCAAAAGTTCTTTGCTAATTTATTTCTTATCTTATCATCACTTACAGGGCAACATATAATAGCAGGGGATTTTAATTGTACATTGAATCCAGGTATAGATAGATCAACAGGACTGGATTGTACGCACAATGGATGTAGGATGACCATTAATCATTTTATGAAAGAATTGAGATTGTTAGATATATGGAGAGAAATGAAACCACAAGTTAAAGCCTACTCTTGTTATTCCAGTACCTATAAGACATTCTCACGTATTGATTATTTTTTGATTTCCACAGAATTAAGGTCCAAGATTCAAAACTGCTTTTATGATAACATCATGATCTCAGATCATGCACCCTGCTGGTTTTTTTTTCCACAATATCTTTATTGAACCTTTTTTTTTTTAAACAAACATGATACAAACAATCAAACATTAACACTAAAGTACTACAAAAAAAAAAAAAATGCACTAAAAAACACCAACAACCACCAACAAAATCAAATCTTCAACAATGCTCCTCTGTTTAGTCTAGACAATCCAACACATAAGTATACATATTATGTTCACCAGTTTGGAATTTACAAGGTCCACACATATCATTCACCTTCTTCTTCAAGAGTTATGTTTAAATTTTTTACATAATCAATAAAAGGTCTCCATATATTCTCAAACACAATTTCCTTTGATTTCAGTATATATGTTATTCTTTCTAATGGAAGGTTTGTTAACATCTGTCTTAACCACTGAGTCACATCTGGTCTATGAGTCTTTTTCCATAATAGTGCAATACATTTTTTGGCATTAAGCAAACTGAGGTCTATGAATGTTCTTTCACTTTTATTAAAATTATGCTTTTCTGGGTACAGACCCAACAAAAACAGTTTAGGATTCAATATGATTTGTTTTGAGATTATTTTTTCAATTGTTACCCTCACCTCTTCCCAAAACATTCTTATTAATCTACATTCCCATACACAATGAAATAGAGTTCCTTTACTTTCCATACATTTTGTGCACGTATCTGGTATATTTTTGTTATATCTATTTAACTCCTCCGGTGTAACATACATCCGCATCAACCATTTGAAATGTATCAATTTAAGGCGTACATTTATTGATTTGGTTTGAGCTTCTGTACAAGCCAATTCCCATTGTTCCTCTGAAATTTCAGTTTGCAGATCTTCTTTCCAGTAGTTTAATCTTTTCAGTGAATTTTCACTTGAAAATAGTGTCAATGAGTTATAAAACTCTGAAATAATACCCTTTCTTTTACTATCTTTCATCAACATTTTTTCCAAGGATGAATAGATAGGTCGAGTGAGAGCTTTATTTTGATTTGATCGAATAAAGTTTCTAAGTTGAAGATATTTAAAAAAAAATGTGTTCTATTGAGATTAAATTTGATCCTCAACTCTTCAAAAGACATTATGTTTTCTGCACATGGCAAATATAAATCCTGAATCTTTTGTATCCCTTTTAAATTCCATACTTTAAATACAGCGTCCGCTCTCCCTGGTTTAAAATATTGATTACCCCATATTGGACTAAATTGTGACAATAACTGTGGTTCTTTTAAATAGTTTTTAGCTTCACACCATATTTTGATCATATGCTTTACAAATGGATTTTTAACTTGTTTTTGTAATTTTTTTGCCGAATCTGAGTATATGTCATAGACCTCAGTTGTGCCGACCAATAATACAACATAAAATTTGGACATTTCAGACCTCCACGATCAAATGGTAAATATAATAAAGACAGACGTAATCTAGCCCTCCTGTTGTTCCATATAAATTCCACTAACTTTTTTTTAATTCTTGAGAATAAATCTAAAGGTGGTGGTAAGGGAATGTATTGAAATAAATAAAGTATTTTAGGTAAGATATTACTTTTAAGTATATTAATTCTCCCGATCATCGACATTGGTAGTGACATCCATCTCTGAAGTAACTCATCAATATCTGTCATTAAGGCTTCATAATTGACACTGGCGACTGATTCTAGCTTAGGCACAATTTGGATTCCTAAATATTTGAACTGATTTACAACATTGAATTGATTTACCTCAGGGGCTGGGTAATTTCTCTGGGTCTCATTTAGCATTAATATTGAAGATTTAGTTTTATTTATTTTATATCCTGATATTTCCCCGAAATTCTTTATTAAATTCAACAAGGTCGGAATTGATTTTTTAAGATTCGACATAAACAAAATTATGTCATCGGCATACAGGGAGATTTTATGTTCTGTTGGTCCAACTTTAATTCCATATATTTGTGACTGTAGACGTATCGCCATCGCTAAAGGTTCAATTGCCATAGTAAACAGTAAAGGTGAAAGTGGACAGCCTTGTCGACATCCTCTATTGATTTTTATTGATTTTGAAATATTGTTATTTGTTAGAATTTCTGCAGTAGCATTATTATATATTATCTGAACCCATTTTATGAAATTATTTCCAAGTCCAAACCTTTGTAAGACTTCAAAAAGAAAGGGCCATTCAACTCTATCAAAGGCTTTTTCGGCATCCAGTGATAAGAGAGCTGTATCTGGTGCTTCTTTATTAGAATAAATAATATTAAATAGTCTTCTTACATTATGGAAGCCTTGTCTTCCCTTTATAAAGCCATTCTGATCTCGATTAATAATATTTGGTAAAATTTCTTGTATTCGTCTTGCTAAAATTTTACAAATTATCTTAAGGTCGGCATTTAATAGGCTTATTGGTCTCATATTTTCACATTTATTAGAGGGCTTACCTGGTTTTGGCAACAGTATAATTAAGGCATTATTCATATATGATGGTAAATTACTATTTTGAAATGCTTCTAAAACCATTTCCAAAAAAGGTTTTAATTTATTCTTAAATTTTTTATATAGGTCAACTGGAAGACCATCTGGTCCTGCACTTTTTCCTGATTTCATATTATCAATGGCTAGTCCAACTTCTTCTTGACTAATTTTAGACTCCAGTATCTCCCTATTTTCATTTGGAATACACGGTATAAATAGTTCATTCAAAAACCCATGTAGTTTTGTTAAGTCAGATTCATTTTTGGTATCATATAATTTTTCATAGTAATCTCTAAAGGCTCTATTAATTTCTGAAGGATCTATAACTACCTGTCCATTACTTATAATACTGGTAATTGGTGTTTTAGATTCTAATTGTTTAATCTGCCATGCCAATAACTTTCCTGATTTTTCACCTTGTTCATAAAAAGATTGTTTCAATCTTAGAAGACTCGAGGCAGCTCTATTCGCTGATTTTTTGTCATATTCAGCTCTCAAAATCAGTAATTTGTTCTCCAACCTTGGATCTCTTCCTGCATATACTCTTTCTTGAAGAATTTTTATTTTATGTTCCAATTGGACTCTCTCCTCTCGAGTCTTCTTAGATTTTGAACCTGTATAACTAATAATATGTCCCCTAATAAAAGCTATGAAAGCCTCCCACTTTACACATGCTGATGTTTGTGTAGTATTGATATCAAAGAACTCATCTATCTGTTTTTCTATATACTTAACAAATTCCTCATCCTGAAGCCATTTATGCTGAAATTGCCATCTACCTGGTTCCTTTGTCAATTTCTTATCTACATACATTAGACAGCAGGGTGCATGATCAGAGATCACGATGTTATCATAAAAACAGTTTTGAATCTTGGACCTTAATTCTGTGGAGATCAAAAAATAATCTATACGTGAGAATGTCTTGTAGGTATTGGAATAACAAGAGTATGCTTTAACTTGTGGTTTCATTTCTCTCCATATATCTATCAATTTCAATTCTTTCATAAAATGATTAATGGTCATCCTACATCCATTGTGCGTACAGTCCAGTCCTGTTGATCTATCTATACTGGGATTCAATGTACAATTAAAATCCCCTGCTATTATATGTTGCCCTGTAAGTGATGATAAGATAAGAAATAAATTGGCAAAGAACTTTTGATCATCTATATTGGGACCATATAAGTTCACCAAATTTATGTTTTCTAATAGCAAAGATCCTTGAATGATTACATATCTTCCAAATTTATCTCCAATTACATTTTTCACTTGAAATGGGACTGATTTATGTATGAGAGTCATAACTCCCCTGGCTCGGGATGAAAATGATGAGGTGAAAACATTTCCTTGCCATCTACTCCTAATTCTTTTTACATCTTGCTCTATTAGATGAGTTTCTTGTAAAAACACAATTTTTGAACCCATGTCTTTTATTTTATTCATAACTTGTTTAAGTTTTTTTAAATTTTGTAGACCTCTGCAATTCCATGAAGTTAAATTAAGATTAACGCTTTGATTTATAATCAATAGGGAGTTTGGGATTACCTTGCAGTGTAAACATGCTCAAACAGAAAAGCAAAAAAATGAGTGGTTGAACATTCACCTTACAAACTACACACAAACAAATTCCCCCTTCCCACATTTGTGGCAATCCCCCCAAAAACAAAAGAAAAATTCCGTCTCCCGATATAGCCATCGACCGTTCCACACCCACGAGGATCAGCCAAAGCCACTCCTTCTTCATCCTCCCAATCACCCTAACTCTACTGCTTTTAATAACGTAACATTAACTCTCTTCTGTAATTTTCCAATTTAACTCCAAAATTTTTTAGCAATTTTGTACTTTTTTTTTTTTAAATATGTAATACATTCTATATTTTGTAATCTTGTTATATGCTTCTAATCAGTTAAATGCTCAAATATTCTACCCTATATTCTGTTCATGCTTAGCTCCCACCAGTCTCTTCCTGGATCTTCTTGATGAGCTCCTGCGCCTCCTCGGGGGTCTTGAAGATGCGTGTTCTGCCCTCATATGTGACCAGAAGTCTTGCAGGGTGAATCACTCCATGACGAATCTCAAGGTTGCGCAGTTCTTTGCGGATGGGGTCAAACTGCTTCCTTAATTGTTGGATTCCTGAGGCCAGATCTGGGTAGAACCGCACCTGCTGATCTTGGTATTTAATTTCTCCTTTGGCCCGCACCGCGTTGGAGATCGTCATCCTGTCTCTGTAGCTGAGAAACTTCATAATTAGCGTCCTCGGTGCTGCCTTGTTACCTCTCGGTGGGCCAATTCGGTGGGAGCTTTCCAAGACGACTGATGATTTTAGCTCCGCGTTGTTCAGCGCCTCCGGGATCCACCCCTCCAAAAAGGAGCATGAATCACGACCTTCGGCTCCCTCCGGTAAACCCACCAGCCTCAGGTTGTTCCTTCTGGACCGAGATTCCAAGTCCAGAACGCTATTTTCCAGATCTTTATATATTTTTTTTCCAAAGTGCGCACCTTTATTTGAAGTCCGCTGATTTCATCCTCCGCACTTGAAACACGAAGCTCCGCCTGCGTCACTCGCTCCACGCAGTCACCCAACTCCTTTCTCATTGCATCCAACGCTGCCATAATCCCATCAAGTTTAGCGGAAAAGTCTGCTCTCATTGAGCTAATGGCAGCCAGCACTGCACCTGTGCCGCCATCGTCAGCAGCAGCAGTTACCGCACCACCGCTAGTTTCATCCGCCATATCCGCAGCTTTTTCTACTGCGCCACAAACTTTAAAGTCCGTTAATTTGGACTGCTTCGGCGATTCAATTTTTCCCCCTCCTGATTTCCCAGCCTTAGTCTTCACCGGCATATCCTCACCCAAACGCTGGGGAAAGTTCTGTTCCAAATGAGAGAGTTATTTGCCGAATTTTTATTTCCAGGGGCAGAGCAGAGTGATACGTGTCCTTCTAGGCGGCCGCCATAACCGGAAGTGCACCCTGCTGTTTAATATATGTAGATAAAAAATTGACAAAGGAATCAGGTAGATGGCAATTTCAGCATAAATGGCTTCAGGATGAGGAATTTGTCAAGTATATAGAAAAACAGATAGATGAGTTCTTTGACATCAATACTACACAAACATCAGCATGTGTAAAGTGGGAGGCTTTCAAAGCTTTTATTAGGGGACATATTATTAGTTATACAGGTTCAAAATCTAAGAAGACTCGAGAGGAGAGAGCCCAATTGGAACATAAAATAAAAAGTCTTCAGGAAAAAGTGTATGCAGGAAGTGATCCAAGGTTGGAGAATGAATTACTGATTTTGAGAGCTGAATACGACAAAAAATCAGCGAATAGAACTGCCTTGAGTCTTCTAAGATTGAAACAATCTTTTTATGAACAAGGTGAAAAATCAGGAAAATTATTGGCATGGCAGATTAGACAATTAGAATTTAAAACGCCAATTACCAGTATTATAAGTAACGGACAGGTAGTCATAGATCCTTTAGAAATCAACAGAGCCTTTAGAGATTACTATGAAAAATTATATGATACCAAAAATGAATCTGATTTAACAAAACTAAATGGGTTTTTGAACGAACTATCTATACCGTGTATTCCAAATGAAAACAGAGAGATATTGGAATCTAAAATTAGTCAAGAAGAAGTTGGGCTAGCCATTGATAATATGAAATCAGGAAAAAGTGCAGGACCAGATGGTCTCCCAGTTGACCTTTATAAAAAATTTAAGAATAAATTAATAAAACCTTTTTTGGAAATGGTTTTA
Organism: Pholidichthys leucotaenia; assembly: GCA_020510985.1. Lineage (NCBI taxonomy): Eukaryota > Metazoa > Chordata > Actinopteri > Cichliformes > Pholidichthyidae > Pholidichthys > Pholidichthys leucotaenia. The sequence goes on from CM035841.1 coordinate 335,760,426, forward strand.
GAAGCATTTCAAAATAATAATTTACCATCATACATGAATAATGCCTTAATTATACTGCTGCCAAATCCAGGTAGGCCCTCTAATAAATGTGAAAATGTGAGACCAATAAGCCTATTAAATGCTGACCTTAAGATAATCTGTAAAATTTTAGCAAGACGAATACAAGAAATTTTACCAAATATTATTAATCGAGACCAGAATGGCTTTATAAAGGGAAGACAAGGCTTCCATAATGTAAGAAGACTATTTAATATTATTTATTTTAATAAAGAAGCACCGGATACAGCTCTCCTATCACTGGACGCCGAAAAGGCCTTTGATAGAGTCGAATGGCCCTTTCTTTTTGAAGTCTTACAAAGGTTTGGACTTGGAAATAATTTCATAAAATGGGTTCAGATAATATACAATAATGCTACAGCAGAAATCTTAACAAATAACAATATTTCAAAATCAATAAATATCAATAGAGGATGTCGACAAGGCTGTCCACTTTCACCTTTACTGTTTACTATGGCAATTGAACCTTTAGCGATGGCGATACGTTTACATTAACAAATACATGGAATTAAAGTTGGACCAACAGAACATAAAATCTCCCTGTACGCCGATGACATAATTTTGTTTATGTCGAATCTAAAAAAATCAATTCCGACCTTGTTGAATTTAATAAAGAATTTTGGGGAAATATCAGGTTATAAAATAAATAAAACTAAATCTTCAATATTAATGCTAAATGAGACCCAGAGAAATTACCCAGCCCCTGAGGTAAATCAATTCAATGTTGTAAATCAGTTTAAATATTTAGGAATCCAAATTGGGCCTAAGCTAGAATCAGTCGCCAGTGTTAATTATGAAGCCTTAATGACAGATATTAATGAGTTACTTCAGAGATGGATGTCACTACCAATGTCGATGATCGGGAGAATCAATATACTTAAAAGTAATATCTTACCTAAAATACTTTATTTATTTCAATACATTCCCTTACCACCACCTTTAGATTTATTCTCAAGAATTAAAAAAAAGTTAGTGGAATTTATATGGAACAATAGGAGGGCTAGATTACGTCTGTCTTTATTATATTTACCATTTGATCGTGGAGGTCTGAAATGTCCAAATTTTATGTTGTATTATTGGTCGGCACAACTGAGGTCTATGACATATTATTTTTCATCAAATGATCTCCCTCACTGGACTGAAATGGAATCATACAATTTACCTTTACTTCTTCCCATATTCATATATTCAGACTCGGCAAAAAAATTACAGAAACAAGTTAAAAATCCATTTGTAAAACATATGATTAAAATATGGTGTGAAACTAAAAAATATTTAAAAGAACCACACTTACTGTCACAATTTAGTCCAATATGGGGTAATCAATATTTTAAACCAGGGAGAGCGGATGCTGTGTTTAAAGTATGGAGTTTAAAAGGGATCCAAAAAATTCAAGATTTATATTTGTCATGTTCAGATAACATAATGTCTTTTGAAGAGCTGAGGATCAAATTTAATCTTAATAGAACACATTTTTTTAAATATCTTCAACTTAGGAACTTTATTCGATCAAACCAAAATAATGCTCTCACTCGACCTATTTATTCATCCTTGGAAAAAATGTTGATGAAAGATAGTAAAAGAAAGGGTATTATTTCAGAGTTTTATAACTCATTGACACTATCCTCAAGTGAAAACTCACAGAAAAGATTAAACTACTGGAAAGAAGATCTGCAAACTGAAATTTCAGAGGAACAATGGGAATTGGCTTGTACAGAAGCTCAAACCAAATCAATAAATGCACGTCTTAAATTGATACATTATAAATGGTTAATGCGGATGTATGTTACACTGGTGGAGTTAAATAGATATAACAAAAACATACCAGATACATGCACAAAATGCATGGAAAGTAAAGGAACCCTATTTCATTGTTTATGGGAATGTAGAATAATTAGAATGTTTTGGGAAGACTTGAGGGTAACAATTGAAAAAATAATTTCAAAACAAATCATATTGAATCCTAAATTGTTTTTGTTGGGTCTGTACCCAAAAAAGCATAACTTTAATAAAAGTGAAAGAACATTCATAGACCTCAGTTTGCTTAATGCCAAAAAATGTATTGCACTACTGTGGAAAAAGACTCATAGACCAGATGTGACTCAGTGGTTAAGACAGATGTTAACAAACCTTCCATTAGAAAGAATAACATACATACTGAAATCAAAGGAAAGTGTGTTTGAGAATATATGGAGACCTTTTATTGATTATGTAAAAAATTTAAACATTACTCTTGAAGAAGAAGGTGAATGATGTTTATGGACCTTGTAAATTCCAAACTGGTGAACATAATATGTATACTTATGTAATGGATTGTCTAGACTAAACAGAGGAGCATTGTTGAAGACTTCATTTTGTTGGTGGTTGTTGGTGTTTTTAGTGCATTTTTTTTTTGTAGTACTTTAGTGTTAGTGTTTGATTGTTTGTGTCATGTTTGTTAAAAAAAAGGTTCAATAAAGATATTGTGGAAAAAAAAAGAAGAAACTTACATTTCTGAAACAAAAACACTATGAAGCAGGCAGTAAATCGGCAAAATTATTAGCCTATAAATTGAGGAAACAACAAACAGAAAGAGCAGTCTACAAAATCAGAGACCCAGTATCAAAGGAAATAAAATTCAGAATTCAGGATATTCTTAAAAGCTTCGAGAATTACTATAAGAACTTATACTCCCACAAAAAACATAAAAACGCATCCGAGACATTCCTAAACACATTAAACCTTCCCCAACTTATGGAATCACAAAATAAAACACTACTGTCAGAAATACAACCTAAAGAATTGGAAAAAGCAATTATGAAACTTAAAGCTAACAAATCCCCAGGAGCAGATGGCTATACAGCAGAATGGTACAAAACCTTTAAACAGCAACTATCTCCTCTCCTCCTGAAAACATTTAACTATGTCCTCCACATAGGGGAAATCCCCCCCCTCCTGGAGAGAAGGGGTCATTGCAGTTATACCTAAACCTGAAAAGGATAAACTAGAATGCTCCAACTACAGACCAATCAGTGTATTAAATCAGGACTATAAGCTTTTTACCATTATCCTTGCCAAAAGGTTAGAAAACATACTGACAGACTTAATTCACTTAGACCAAACAGGTTTTATAAGACAAAGACAGACACAAGACAACATTAGACGCACTTTACACATAATTCATCATATAAAAAAATATAACTTAAATGCAGTCATATTGGGATTAGATGCTGAAAAAGCATTCGATTCGGTTGACTGGTCTTTCCTATATAGAATCTTATCCAGTTTCAATTTTCATAACAACTTCATTAGAACTATACAGGCATTATATAAAAAACCAACAGCTAAAATAAGGATTAACGGTAATTTATCATCATCTTTTGAGCTGGAAAGAGGATGTCGTCAGGGCTGCCCCCTGTCTCCACTGCTCTTTGCAATCTTCATAGAACCTCTGAGCCAATGGATAAGACAAAATCAAGAAATTCAAGGTATTACACTTGGTCAGAAGGAACATAAAATAGCACTCTTTGCTGATGACATTTTAATATACCTAGGGCAGCCGGACACTTCTTTACCAGAACTAATCTCAGTTTTTTCAGACTATGGAGATTTATCGGGGTACAAATTAAACATGCATAAAACCCAAGTTTTAACATTCAACTATGACCCAAATCATTATTCACTAAGTGAACTCAAAACTAACTGGGAGTTGGAATGTATGAAATATCTGGGGGTCAATATCCCGAAACAACTCAACAAAATTATAACACTAAACTATGATCCACTGGTGACAAAAATAAAATCTGACCTAGCAAGATGGAATATGATACCATTCTTAGGTACTGCACAAAGAATTGAAGCAGTCAAAATGAATATACTTCCACGTCTTCTATACCTTTTCCAAACAATACCAGTAGAACCTCCCAAAAAAACATGGCAGGAGCTGGACAGAAGGATCTCAAGATTCATATGGCAGGGCAAGAGACCTATCAGGGACTATTTTAAAGCCGCACAAATTAAAACTTTAATAGAGATATGTAACCCAGTCTACACTGCACAATGGAAGGAGATCGAATGCCAAATAACAAGTGACATCCCCCTACAGGTGATAATAGGGAACAATGCCTTACCTAAACTCTTGAATAACACTAACCCGTGGATAGAGACCCCGCTAAAAATTTGGTTTAAGATAGTCAGAGAGAATCAAGCTAAAGAGCCCTATCGACTTCTGCAATGGATTGCCTATGATCAAGACTTTACCCCCAATAAAACAGACACTAGATTTAAAGAGTGGAAAGAGAAAGGGCTGATAAAATATTACGATTTTTTAAGGGGCAAACTTTAAGAAGTTTTGAAGATTTGAAAAAACAAGGTCTAATAAATCAAGATCTTTACAGGTTCTTTCAGCTTAGACACCACATAAACAATATACTTAAAAAGGAGGATTTGGAAAGGGCCCAGTCAGGTGTTCTGAAGGTCTTCTTAATGGCATATAAAGGGATCCCAGGGATCAGATACATTTCTAAAATATACCAAGGTCTTCAAGACTTAAAAGGAGACAACACATCATATATAAAAGAGAGATGGGAAAAAGAGGGGAATTTCACTTTACAATTGGAAATATGGGAAAAGCTAAATAAACAGCAATGGAAAAGTACCTCATCCCTGCAGTGGAGAGAATTTGGATGGAAAAATTTGGTAAGATTTTTCAGAACACCTGCACAAAACAAATTTACCCATAAGGGGTTGAACTGTTGGCGCTTGTGTGGTGAAAAGACTGCAAATCATTTTCATGTGTTTTGGTCATGCCCAGTTATCCACCAATATTGGACCAATGTACAGACAATATTGGGGAAAATATTCAAAATAACAGTTCCCTTTTCTTTTGTAACTTTGTATTTGGGTTTACTACCGGACTCACTGGAAAGACGAGGAGATAAATACTTATTCAATGTTTTAATATTGGCAAGTAAAAAAGCCCTAACTAAAAAATGGATGCTGAAGGACTGTCCTACACCTGAAGATTGGATTAACGTGATTCAAGATATTTACTCGATGGAAAAGTTGACATTCGCACTGAGACAGGACATGGATGGGTTCATGAACTTTTGGCAACCCTGGATCGCATATGTGTCTTCCATTAGATCTAATCTTTGACAAATACCATTTCAATAATGGTCCCGCTCTTTGTTCCAACGCTACTCAGATGCTCTTTTACTTTTAATTACTTAATTTTCTGTTTGTTTGTTTGTTGCTGTTCTGTTTGTTTGTTTGTTTGTTTTTTTATTTTATTCTCTTTAATTTCACTTTTTCTTTCACTTTAAAAAAAAAAGGGGTGTTGTAATAATTATCCTGCCAATGTTGTCAAATAGCAAAAAATAAGGGAACATGTGATGAAAATGTAAACAATGCAATGCTGTAATGACCTGTATACCCTTTACAAAAACTTAAATAAAAACAATAAAATAAAGGCAGCGATGGAGTTTTTAGTTGGTTTATTGAGTCATACCGCCGTCAGGGGCTCACTCCATGAGCGGGCCCGGAGGCTCTCAGCAAACAGGCAGATGCGTGCAGTCAGATGAGCAGTGAGAGAATGAGGGAGAGAACATGGATTTCAGTGCAGTACTTATACCCAACTCAGACAATACATCAGAGGGTATTCACAGCAGTTGAGACATTTGCATTTAAGAGACATACATAACAATAGGCAGATTGCTAGCCTCTGCTCCAGCTTGCAGGACAAAGAGGTTACAAGGCACATCTACATATTGATCTCAGTCTCTAGGTCACAGTAAGGACAGGACGCATGAACACTATACATGAATGGCACATTAACATCTCAAAGCATGAATGGCACATTACATCTCAGTAGTGCAGCGGAAAAAACCAAGAGAAGCGAGCTGACTGTCCTTAATCTGTTGTGGGGGTTAACCGAACCGCCACACGCTCCCCCCCCAGAGGGCACGGCAGGGGGCCGAGACCTCGATAATCCATCTATGGGAGCGAGCTGTGGGAGAAGCTTGCTGCAGGCGGAGGGGGAGGGAGGAGGGGGGTAGTAAGTGCCCGCAGGGGACGGTGAAATCGTCCGAGCCACGCAAAAATTGCTTGTTGCTCTGCGCGTCGAGGGGGTGTCCCGTTGCACGTGCGGAGATCACAAGAAGAAAAATTAGTCTCTGACTCCTCTCATGGCCATGAAGAAAACAGGAGCAGCGAGGCTGCGTAGCGGCTGTAAGAAAAAAAATAGAAGCAGAGGGACTTGGCTTGTTGGCTTTAGGTGCGGGCGCAGCCCTAAAGTCCTCGGGAAAAGCTGACGGCTGAATTCCCTTATGTGCCGTGGCTGAGACCATTAGTGAATCCTGTGGGCGAGCTGCAAGCGTGCTTCAGGTGTGCGGGCAGCCCTGAAGGTTCCGAGGGTGGCGATCGGCCGTTTTTCTCAGGCATGTGCAGCAGCGGAGGACAATGGCGGTCTCTGTAGCCGTTATTGTCCCGTGCGTGGTGCGCCGTCCTTGTAACTCCCCGGTGCGTGCGCCGGGGTTCCGTGATGGGTGGGCCAGCTGGAGAGGAGAACCAGGGTGCAGAATCTTGGTGGAGATCAGCGCAGACGGCGCCGATAATATCCAAGTTGAGCTGTGGCTGCAGATTGGCCATGGTGCGTTGGGGCGGTGAGAGGGAATAGACGATCTTCATCCCTCAGGCTCGTGCAGATGCATTGGAGCGGTGAGAGGGAAGAGACGTCTTGTGTCCCTCGGCCGGTTCAGCGTGGATGTCCAGACCAGAAGGTTGCGTCGTACAAAGCGTGTGCGTCTTCGGGGTCACCAGTGCAGCAGCATGAAATAAAGCGGCGTTGATGAAGGTTTTAGTTGGTTTATTGAATCATACCGAGCGGGCCCGGAGGCTCTCAGCAAACAGGCAGATGCGTGCAGTCAGATGAGCAGTGAGAGAATGAGAGAAAGAACATGGATTTCAGTGCAGTACTTATACCCAACTCAGACAATACATCAAAGGGTATTCACAGCAGTTGAGACATTTGCATTTAAGAGACATACATAACAATAGGCAGATTGCTAGCCTCTGCTCCAGCTTGCAGGACAAAGAGGTTACAAGGCACATCTACATATTGATCTCAGTCTCTAGGTCACAGTAAGGACAGGACGCGTGAACACTATACATGAATGGCACATTAACATCTCAAAGCATGAATGGCACATTACATCTCAGTAGTGCAGCGGAAAAAACCAAGAGAAGCGAGCTGACTGTCCTTAATCTGTTGTGGGTGTTAACCGAACCGCCACAACACATCTTTTTTCTCAGGTTGTTTCCAGGCGTTTTTGAACTGTGCCAAATGGCACAGTTTGGAAAAACGTCTATGACTTTTGAATGCTTCAACATAGAAACTTCATCTTGGGCTCTAATGAAAGGTGACACTCAGGGCTGTGTGTGCGTGTGGGGGGGTTGTTTGTTCATTCATGAATGAATAAACGAACAAACAAGCCCCCCACACACAAAGAAACATGCCACGTAAAAAATGTGTGGCCTTTTTTTACAAGAAAAAATAACCTACAGTGCAATAAAAATTATACTAAAATATCTGCAATGTAGAGGATAACAACTGCCTCCCCCCCCCCCCCGCTACAGAGGAGCTTGGCACACAAAAAAACTTGTGGCCATGACGGACCGTTGTAATTACCGATCGGTCAAAAGTCATTTTTATTACTATTTTCATTGATAAAGAATAATTTAGCTTATAACACTTACCTGTCCACAACAGCAGTGTCGTTGGCGAACATCTGTTCCTCATTGTCAGATGAACATGAAGCTGGTCCGGTTGTTACGGACTCGTGGTTCTGGTCACCCTACCCGGTCAAACCATCTCCGCTTCCATGCTTGCGGTTTTTGCAAACCATTTTTCAAAACAAATAAGAACAATAGTAATAAAAAAAGACTGGCTAATGGCTAAGAGTGGCTAACGCTACCATTACACACAGGTCTCAGTGTGAGTCACCCAGCGGCTTAGGCAAAAAAGATTTTACGCACGGGGACGCACGCGTTTCAATCGTCAAACTTCTCTGCTTCAATTGGCTCATTGTATTCGCGGTCGTTGGTAGGCAGGTCCTTCTTGCTAGGTTTTCAGTCATTGGTTCTTCAAGGTTTCAGAAACCCAATTCAAGGCTCTTATTAGTCAAATGAGAGGTCAATCAAATCTAAACCAATCAAACACTCCTTTGGCTTTCTGTTCGCGGCTGTGTCTGTACTGGAAGAATGGAAATGCAGCTTTTTTTTTTTTAGTGCACACTGAGACGCACTATGACGCAGAAATGTGACCGCCCGCGGAATCCTGGAGTTCAGCAGGTTAAGAGTCTTGGGAACTCTGTTAGGAACCAACTTAACTTAGGAATTTGGCAATTAATAAGTTAAGCATTAATTAATAATGTAATTAGCAATGTTTGATCAGTCTCATAATTTGGGCATCAGGTCTTGACATTGTGTGATTCTAGAATCTGGACAGAGAATATGCCAATGAAGACGTTAGTAAATTTATTACAGGAAAACCCAAAATGACAATAGACATCTGTATAGCTTGTAAAATCGGAAGATAGCCAAAAATAGCATGAACAGTGGTAATTTTGCATAGATGAAGAAACAGCAATATTTACATATTCACAGGTCTTGCATATGTGGAATAAGTGTGAAGTGTGATTGTGTGTTTGAATAGGGAATTGGTGAAGTGAGAATAGTGGCAAAAATTAAGTAGAACACAAAGTTAAGGAAAAAGGAATTTGTAAAAATGTTATGAAAAAGATAAACTTTACCCTATGCTCAAAATGGGACTCATAAGGATCATCTATTTAACCCAGTAGTAGCCTATGTTGTATATAAAGTTATCTAAGCTTTTCTACTTTACTTCCCTGGGTAACTCCTTTTCTATCATGCTGTGTGTTTTTTTTCTGTTGGTTGGATTGTCTGTGTCATGCTGCTGTTACACTGTAATTTCCCAGTGTCACAACGGCCCTCACGGACCGTCACAAGACGCCTCAGTCACCAGTGAGTTTGCAGTGGTAATTTATTGTAGAGTAAGGAAGAACACACACAGAACACATACAGCGGCTGAGTGAAGTCTGAGCCGGGGAACACCCGATGCGCCAGACGACAACGTTGATGATGAGCTAGGCAAACAGGAACATACCTGAGCATAAAGGAGCACCATCAAAACGTAGCAGGATATAACAGGAGAACGTAACAGGATATAACAGAATATAACAGAGACTGCCGCGCTGGAGGACATTTAGCACCCGCTTATATCTCTGGCGGCTAATGACCCCAACGCGGCACAGCTGCTGCTAATGACAGCAGAGCAGCAGCTGACTTTGACAGCAGGGAGCTCCCCCGGGCGCCTTCACAATAAGAGCCCGAGGAGCTGGAAGGAACCCTCAGCTGCCAAAGCCAGGGAACAAAAAGATATGAGACCCGAGTGTGGCCAGAACCGACACTCGGGTTATGACAGTACCTCCCCCTCAAGGCCGAGCTCTGAGCGGCCAGAGTAACACCCAAGCCCCCCCCCCACCCCCCTAGGGTGGGTGGATGGGGTGCTGGCAGGAGGGAGAGAGAAACAACCAACAAGGCTATAAAAAAAAAGAAAAAACCCACAATCCCGGGTAACAAGAACAAAACCACAATAAGTACAAAATAGGCAACACACCCTTGGGCAAACAGAGTGACACAAAAACACAAAACAATCCCCCCCCCCCCCCACAAACACCCCAACAGTCCCACAGACGAGATCAGGAACCCGGAAAGGGCGCAGTCCAGGCCCGGAGGGATGGGGCAGAAGGTTCGGGGGGTTCATCCGGCAACAAGAGGCCACAGAACAGGGAGGGGAAAAGAGGACAGTTCGGGCGGCCTACCCCAGTCCCATGCTCGGGGGAAGAGAGTTTCAGGCGGCCGGAGCAAGTCGCCGCACAGGAAGATAAACAGGTCGGGGGGCCGGCCCAGAGAACCAAACCAACGAGACAGCCCTTCAGGCGGCCGCCCCGCAACACCAGCCCACCAGAACCGTTGGGAGGAAGCAGCCGGTGATCCCGCAGAAAAGGGGGGAGATGAGGGGAAACCGGGCGGAGCGTTTGGGACCCCAACGGCCCCAGGTGGAGATTGGTAGTGCTCCTCAGGGAGACGAGGAGGATGACTGTGGAGATGAAGAAAACGAGCCTGTCCAGCATCCGGTGGCCGGGGATCTGCAGCTCCCTCACCGAACCTAGGACCTGCTGGTGCAGCACCCACGGTGGACCCCGATTGGGCCTCCGGAACCAAACCCACGGTGGACCCCGATTGGGCCTCCGGAACCAAACCCACGGTGGACCCCGATTGGGCCTCCGGAACAGCACTCCCGGTGGACCCCAACTGGACTGGAACCGAACTCCCAGTGGACCCCAACTGGACCAGAACAGCACTCCCGGTGGACCCGGTTGGCGTGGCACCAGACTCGACCTCCAACCCCAAAACCGGAACCTCTGGCGCAGCAGGCGAGAGCAGCCCCTCGCCGGCGACCCCGAGCTCGGGTTCTGACACCGTCCAGGACTGCGATGATCCGGGCTCAGAAGTCAGGAGGTCGTCCTCAGGCTCCCACTCAGCTGCGTCGGGCTCCGCAGCTGGCATGATGGTGCGTGCAGCTAGAGAGTCCTCCGGCACCGATGTCCACGCCGGTGGCCCGCACGGCGTGGTGGCAGGAGAATCTCGCCCTGCTGGACTGGACCGCTCCTCCGTGGAACCCCGGGGACGCTTCTTCATCGGCGATGGCTCCACGCTGCAGTCCGCTCTCCTCCTCCGCCCATGGCGTGGCTGCGGAACCGGAACCAGGCTCTCCAGAACCGCAGGCCCCCTCCTCATCCAGCGACGTTGGCCTGACGTCGAGGACCGCTCAGCGGAGGGAGACACAGAGGAAGCAGGGTTAATATTTTCATCCACAGCGGGTGGAGAGAGCTCGGGGGGCTGCATACCCCGAACTCCACCCCTAGGAGTCAGACAAGGCAAAACAATGTCAAAAGAAGAGAAATTATCATGCACTTGCCTTTCCCCTAAGGGTAAGATAGTCTCCGCTGTGGGGGACGTCATTCCTTCCTTTCCCCGCTGGATGGCGACAGAGGGCCCTCTGGGAAGACGAGACGAGGCCACTCGAGGCGGATCCGGGATGAAGCTCGCCGAAACGGAGCTCTCGTGACACACAGCAGCCAGGATAGGCGACGAGGAGGAGGGGGCGACAGCCGGGGTCAGTCGGGCATGGAGCGCTGACGGGACAGCAGGCGAGGGCCCGGGAGAAGACGAGGCTGCGGGGATTCCCCTCTGACGAGGCGCAGGAGTGACAGCTGTGTGGGGGGTTGAGCCCTTGCGGCGACCCGGAACAGCATCCAGACGGGGGTCTAGCCGAGGTTGGAAGCCGGATTGACGACGGTTCCTTGTAGGGGGTGAGGCGAAGGTGAGGTCCGGAAATCGCTGTTCCTGAGCAGAAACGGCGGCAAGCAAGTCAGCAAACTCAGGAAACTCACGCAGCGCTGGATTCCTCTCCACCAGTCTGACCGCCGCCACCACATGCTTCATACACGCTGGAGGATTCTCAGCGGAGCAAGCAGCTGCCACCCGGTCCCAGATCTTGTCTGCTGTCATCTGCAGCTTCTCTGGGGGAATCCCGAGTGACGACATGCCCGATGGGAAAAGACCTCCGGATGGTGCGAACTCCCGGGCCGGAACGGAGGCAGGAGCGGGATCCCGAAGCGAGGGGCGACGTCTCCGCCGCTTCAGCTTCCTGCTAGGATTTCCCTCCAGCCCTCGGAGTCTCTCACGCTGGGTGGCGATGTCATCTCTCCTCACGCTTACCTCTGGATGATCGGTGAAGCGGGGAAGAGAATCCAGAATCTCCTCGGCTAGGTCCAGGTATCTACAAATGTCGCTGGGAGCGTCCAACAGCGTAGCGGTGAAGATGGTGTAGTCCACCTCCTTCAGAACCTCCGCTTGCTGCCTGCCAAGGCGCCGACAATGGCCCCTGGATGACGACATACTCCCCGCTGCAGACACTCAGACAGGTAGGAATTAACAGTCCCCTACTGCAAACTGCACGGTGAATGGCGTCTCGAAACAACGCCTCCTCTCCGGGCGTTAGGCGGCAGTCTACTGTCACAACGGCCCTCACGGACCGTCACAAGACGCCTCAGTCACCAGTGAGTTTGCAGTGGTAATTTATTGTAGAGTAAGGAAGAACACACACAGAACACATACAGCGGCTGAGTGAAGTCTGAGCCGGGGAACACCCGATGCGCCAGACGACAACGTTGATGATGAGCTAGGCAAACAGGAACATACCTGAGCATAAAGGAGCACCATCAAAACGTAGCAGGATATAACAGGAGATCGTAACAGGAGAACGTAACAGGATATAACAGAATATAACAGAGACTGCCGCGCTGGAGGACATTTAGCACCCGCTTATATCTCTGGCGGCTAATGACCCCAACGCGGCACAGCTGCTGCTAATGACAGCAGAGCAGCAGCTGACTTTGACAGCAGGGAGCTCCCCCGGGCGCCTTCACAATAAGAGCCCGAGGAGCTGGAAGGAACCCTCAGCTGCCAAAGCCAGGGAACAAAAAGATATGAGACCCGAGTGTGGCCAGAACCAACACTCGGGTTATGACACCCAGTATGGGATCAATCCACCTTATTCCTAGGGGTGCCGCTGTAGGAACGATTATGGATGGAACTTACGGTTTCGGCTGGCCAAGTGTTGAATCAGTCAGTTTGAGTGGAGTAGCAGGGGCATTTAAAATAGCGTTTTTAAAAGTTTTTCAAATTCATTTTAATGTGTAGTCCACATACGTGTTTTCCACTCAAGAGGCAGCTAATTTCAGCTCTTCTAGTTTTTGTATTTTTTGAATGTTTTGGCATCGTTCTGACACTTGCTGGTGTTTGTGGTTGTGCCATAGACTGTGTAAATGGAGGCTTCTTTGTGGCTCTGACTAGATTCTACATCTGCTCTGAGGTAAATCTGATTATGTCCAACATATTTTAACAAAATGCAGCCAACTTTATTGCGGTGGAGACACTGATATTGTGACCCGTGCTGGCAAAATGAGTCAGAATGTGCACCACGTCATTATGAGTACAGGCAATGAGAAGTCATAAATCATGGCTCTTTCTTTGTTTGGTAGTGGCAAAGTCCCAGTAAACCCCCCATGAGTGTCTGGTATCATTTTAAAGCTTAGAAATTGCACTTTCTAAAAATACCTATGTTTTTGCAGAAGACATAATTCCTGATTGATCGAATACAAGTTTTCAACCTAGCTAAAATATAAACAAATCATCTTTTTCTGGATCAGTTTTTGCACACTACCTACAAATTAAATATCATTTTGAAGGTCTTTCAATACAGAATATGGAAATAATGTTACATCAGTTTTGAAAATGTCCTCAAAGTGACTCATTTTACCAGCAAGGGTCATTTGTTTGCATCGTTAGCATCTTAGCAGGTATAATTTTTTTAAGCATTAAATCTTCAGTATTATGTTTTTCTAGTCAAATTTGTCGTTTTTCACTTGCTTGTTTTGTCCAGTGAACACTGCAGTGACTGACAGGTCGTGATGCTGTGTATTATCCAGTCAGCATGGTCGTAATGCCGCATATTATCCAATCAGCATGGCCGTGATGCCGCGTATTATCCAATCAGCACAGAGTCAATCCAAAACCCCGCCCACACTTCCTGAAGCCAGTGCATGAAGAGACAGAGTGGTGGCTAAACTTTTATTGATAAAAATGACATATTTTGACTGAGCGACTCCATACTCAGGGATGCACACCCTTGTAACCTCAGCAAAACACATATAAATTCTTAGGTCAAGGGCAAGTTGCCCCCAACAACATAGCTCCCGGGATAATGCGGGCACTCAAACTCCCACCCCACCATCACCACCACCACCATCACCACGATAAGGTGGTGATCCACGGAGGGGTCAATTTAATCAGTAATCAAAAAGAAAGTCTGATTTGTGTTAAATATAATATAAACAATAAGATATGCCATTAAACTTTTGTTAGTTTCAAGTTATTTCAGAGATAGTTGTGGGGGGGGGGGGGGGGGATTGCTTGTTTTTTTTTGTGGAAGACTACCGTCTATAAGTGTATGGTGAAATTAAAATTTATATTCTGTGTTATAGCGCATTCTAGGAGTTGTCCAAGGCTGGATTTATCCAATAACACATCATAAGTTGTTGAGTGGCCACCCCCTGAAGTAGGATTTCTGACTAAAAATGTGTTCCCATGCAACATTTTTATAAAGTCAGAAAACCAAGATAGACCACTCCATGAAAGTAGCTATTGCGCTTACCCTGTTGGAAGTGCAAATAAGTGGAACTTCTACTTACTGTGTATGCTGGGCACAGTCGTATTAAATCCTTAATTCCTTCTTAACTTTGGTGTCATCCCCACTGGCCCAATTTACTGTATATAGTCAGGAATCGGACTTCAGGGGATGTGGCATTTGACAACATTTGAGTGGGAAAATCCAGTCTAGGATAACTCCAGGAAAGTGGTATTAAACTGAGAGTTCAGATTAGTTTGAAACTCAGTGATTCTCATTTCAAATCAGTAATTTCAACTTTTTTGGTATTTGCCTTCTAATCATTTTTTAGGTTTGCACTTTAACCAAGGAAGATAATCGAGCAGTACGTAACATACCAGAAGACGAGCAACTCCATGTTTTGCCACTTTACAAGATCTCTGACCAAGATGAATTTGGTCAGGTTGAAGGCCAGTGGGCCAAGATCCAAAGTGGGGCATTGCAAGTCCTATCTTCCTTTCCCCGTGAGGTAAATCACCTTAACATCAGCTTTCACTGTTTTTCATTTGACCTCTTTTTCCTGTGAATTGTTTTTGGGGTTTTTTATTTTAAAATTGCGGACCAAAATTTTGAACATATACTGTGTTCTAATTTATACCTTTTACCATGTAGGTTCGTCTCCTGGCTGAGCCAGCAAAATCGGCCCGTAAAATGAGGCAGGAAGCTCAACTAAGAGCTCAAACAGAGAGATTGGAGAAGAAGCTAGGGCTGATTCCTCTCACTCCAGGAAAACTGAAAACTGAAACCCCCAAAAAAGGTACTACATCCACAAGTTTCTATTTATGTTGTTCATCTTGTTTCTGGTAAAATCATTGTTTTAAATGTTTAAATTTAACTTAACTATGTTTTTTTTTTAATCCTAAAAAGTGCCACAGAGCTTCTGCAGCACCAGCAGACTGCCACCTAGACCGGACAGTGTTGGACGGCACCAACCAGAGAAGGATCACTCCAGCAGTTACAACCAGAGCACCAGCAGATACCCCACTCTGAGCGCAGCGTTCACCCCACAGAACAACGACAACAGCCATTGCCTGCAGGTTGGACAGAATAATGCCGTTCTTAATTATAAGACCATGGATGACGCCACGAATGGTTATTCTCCATCATGTGGCCACCGGAGTGCTCCATCGGAACGTTTACCTCCACATGAATACCCCAGTCCTTACAAAACTGAGCCTAATGAGGTGCACTGCCTTCCTCTGCACAGACACTCCCTCAGTGGGAGCAGTTCTCCTCCCCTCTCCTCCTCACCCAGACCGACATCTGAGGGCCTCTTTAGCCGCCTCAATGGACTCCACAGGGCTGCGGGCAATGTCACAGCAGAGGTTAGAGGTCATGGCCCCCTTCCCCCAGTCTCATCTATTGATCATTCTTTACAAACTGCTGCGCCTGAACCAGAGGAAGTTAAGCAGGAAGAAGTGTGGTCAGACAGCGAGCACAACTTTCTGGATCACAACATAGGTGGGGTCGCTGTGGCACCATCACACGGCTCCGTCCTCATCGAATGTGCGCGGCGGGAGCTCCATGCCACCACCCCCATCCTCAAGCCAAATCGCAGGCATCCCACCCGCATCTCTCTCGTCTTCTACCAGCACAAGTCCCTAAATGAGCCAGGCCACGGTATGGCTGTGTGGGATGCCAAAATGGCCAAGCGGGAGCGGGATCGGGAAGAGGAGGCGGAGAGATTAAGGATGGAGGGAAGCCCTGGAGAAGGTGCAGGAAAAATGGAGGGAGAGGAGGAAACAGGTGAGGACGAAGAGGAGACAGGGAGGAATATAAAAGTTCCCACTCGTCAAGCTTGGACTATCCCAAGGGACGAGGTCATTACCGTGTCCCCTTATGCTCTTACCCAAGTGACAGGCCCATACAATCGGTGGACTTAGACACACACATGCACACAGAAACTCCTGTACCTTGTGCTTCTGCCTTACCTCAAACTACTTATAACTGCTACCCTCGTTTTTATGTTGTTTTCATTGTGCTTTTTCTGTCTGTTCACTTTGTTCTTCTTTGTCTCTTTGTTCAAAGTGATGAGGAAGACGTTTGTTTTTGAAGTTTGTTGGCTTTTTAACTGTGAGTTTTGGTGTTGGTTTTTATTATTGTAAAGAGATGGTGCTTTGAAGCATTTAAATACATTTTTAAACTGGTTTTATATACATGACTTAGAACAAAAAAAGATGTGATTATTTATTCTGATCATAACGATTTCTATTTAATTTCTGGTGTAAGCCTGTTTACTGCAAGATTCCTATAATAACCTGCATTATGTGTCAGTGCTCAGATTTTATGTTGTACACTAGTTTTTTTTTTTTCAGCCAATAATTCTCTTTTCATAAGATGAATGTCTTTGGCTTTTATGTTGGTGCCATTCTCACTGTAATCATGTTCAAACAGCATTAATTCACCTAATGTAGAAAACAAGACTAACACGATTCATATTTACCACAGATTGTCACATGTAGTAACGTGCTTTTCCTTCTGCTGCCTCTAACTTGTGTTGGTGGTTGATGAAAGAAATGTACTTCTTTGGTTTGTTTTTGTTTTGTTTTTCTACATCTGGATGTTTTGGGTTTTTTTTTTTTTTTTTTTTTTTACAGATATGTGTGGCATGTTAAGAAGCACTTTTATTTTCTTACACTTGAAAGGGGTCCCAGTCTACAGGCCTGAACATGTATGTACAGACAGAGAGATATATGACAGCTGAGTATGAACCCTGTTTTATTTTTTACAGTATTTCTGCATTTCTTTTTCATGAATTTGATAGAAGCATATCTAATGAAACTGAAAATGTAATGAGGAATCATGAAATGCTGCATCAGTGAAGTGCTTGACCTTATTGGCACTTAGCATTTGTTCAGTTTTTGAAAAAGCAATTTAGTCGTTAATAGGGAACAAGTGTGATTACAGGAAAACTTGCTGTACATCTTAATGGTGCTGAATAGACCGTTTTTTTTTTTTAAAGGAAACCACAAAGTGTCAGAAATTCTGTCAGAAATCTGCCACTACTGCATGACTTTGTTTTAAAACCACTTAAACATCAGATTTCACTCAGAAACTTGCATAAGACGATTTTTGGGTGCCTGACCGTTGTAACGACTTTGTTTATGGATCACTTTCTAACAGGGTCTGAATAATTCCTGATCAGTCAGGATTCCTTTTTTATCTGATGAAGAGAAGCTCTTCTTTTTTAAGGAAAAAAAAAAACAAAACACAGTAGTGACATTTTAGTAAAACCAACAGAGACCTTTCACTGATTTCACACTAACGCAGATGCATTGCATTTCCTGTGCAGACATTTGTTTTTGGTGCTTGCTTTTGGTGCTTTTTTTAAACCCAGCACTCACTGATTCTGATTATGATCATTACTTACTGATGACAAACTGAGATGCATTAATCATGATATTTGTCTACTGTCTAGGGTTCAAACGTCTTCCACATTTAACCCAACTCTTCAGCAGTTCTCACACGCCGCAACACAAAATAAATGAATGTAACCCATTCTTTTTTATCAATGATTTGATTTATAAAGGATATTTTTGGACATCACATGACATCATGACAGATGTAAATTATTGCTTTGTTTAGCTGTGGAGGAGATTCATTCACAATTTTATAAAAACATGGATAAAATAAGCACCAGCATTCATAAAACTAAAAAAAAATGACTAGTAGAAAATGTGTAATTATGTGAACCACATTGTTTTTATTGTTTTGTTAATGATGTTAGACAATGTGTGATCTTGCTTATTTTGAAACTGAATTACTGTACATTGCTTTAAAGTATATCCAGTTTAGACTTGAAAAGAGACTAAATTTAGCATTCCTTTTATGGATGGCTGATCTCTTTTGGGATTGTGAAATAAAGTCATATTTATATTTTGGATCTGATCATGATCTCACCTTTTCTTTCTTGCTGACCTTCCCATGTTTGTTGTGTGACACACAATGAGCTGATTCTCGCATAGTGATTTAGATTTTATCCTTTAAATGTTCACTGTTTGTATGTGAGCAATCTGACTGTGGTATATGATACAATATATGACAGTCGATCCTCCCAGTAGCAAATGCTTGTCTCAGAGATTAAGCCATGCAGGTCTAAGTAGACGTGGCATGTACACTGAACCTGCAAATGAGTCATTAAATCAGTTTTGGTTCATGTGAATCATTCTTGGATCGGACTTTATCACATGGCTTAAGCATACTAAGAGTCAGTATTGTATTAAAATTGTGAATAAACTTGCTGAATTTCAGTTTCTTTACAAGGGCTGTTTATTAAAGATTTCCTCTAACCCACTTCTGTTTATTGTAGGAGCCTCAAAGTGCTCATGTATTATAATACATATCTCTGTAGCTCATGCTGTAATTTGCAGCTCTGGGTTTCTCTTTTACAGGTGCTAAGGTGGAGTAAGGTGCGATAATGAAGACGGTTGAATACAGAGCAGTCATCAGGTTCTGTACTTGAGAGGCCGCACATCAAGGGAGACATTCAATGAAATGAAAGCGACTTATGGGGAGGATGCCCCATCATATGATGTAGTCAAGCACTTGCATCAACAGTTCATTCCCGGGCGATCACAGTGTGGCATTGATGAAGACACCAGCCAGCAAGTGGAGGCCACCACTTTGGATGATCGCCACATAACCGTTCACCAACTAGCCCAAGATGTCAAGAATGCACAGTCCTGCGGCTGTGAATTCCTTCCTCACCCACCTTACTCTCCTGACCTTGCACCATCTGACTTCCACCTTTTTTCCAACCATGAAGTCATTTTTTAAGGGCCATGGACTTCTAAGATGATGAAACACTGTTAGACGTCCACTCATGGCTTCTGATGCAACCTGCAGACTTCTATATGCATGGTTTCCAGAGCTGCATAAAGGAGAAGTGTGTAACCCTTGGTAGTACATACATAGATAAAGACTAATAATTGTTCCAATTTTGTTTCCTCTTAGTTCATGGGAAATGAGTTGGGAAACCTTTAATGAACAGCCCACATACCTCAACACTAAATTTAAGAAGAAGAAGCCAACTTTATTGTCATTCAGTCCATACAGCCAATCATGTACAGTGAAACAAAATTACGTTTCTCCTATCTACAATGTTAATCACATTTCGAATCAGAGGGGCCACTGCCATGCAAGGCACCGCTACACACAACTTTTCCTTCCCCCACTCTATTATGCTGAGCACCAAGCTAAAAGGCAGGAAGTATCATTTTTATATGGTTTTTGGTATGACCCGGCCGGGGCTTGATCCCAGACCTCCCAGTTGTGCGGTGGATGCTGTATCAACGAGGACAACACTGCAGCATATTTTGACTTTTACAATCATTGAAATAAATTAAGGAGGAAGAATCAGTGTTTCTAGACTATCTGTGCATGAAAAATATTGTCCTTTTCATATTCACAGACATTGGTGTGCTCATTAAACTGCAGTCACCAATAATACAAACCCTTGGATCTTTTCATATAAATGTAGGTCACAGTGATAACAGTTATCTCATGACACAGGTTTGTAGTGGTTCTGGCTGCACACTTTTAGCTCTCTCCCTAATTAACCCACTTATTCCCTGCAGCTGCACCTACCATGTTTGGGCAATCAGTACACCCTTAAAATTGGGCCACTCTCCTCCAGAGCTTCAGGAGCACATCAGACTTCCTCCACGCAACTCAGAATGTGCATCCTCCAGTGTGCAGCTAGTGATGGTGAAACTGAGGCCTTATGAAACAATGACCAACTTTGAGACTATTGTTTCATGACCAACACAGTGTTATGAAACATCTAATAAAGAGTGCCATCTGCTGACTGAGTGTCAGAACTACATCTGAGTGGAAGACCTGAAAAAATCTCAATACTTTGTTTTTTTGAGCATTTGGCAATCCGAGGTCTATTCAAAATTGGATGCAGGAACAAACAACACAAAGCAAGCAAAGAAAACTAATTCCAATAGAACTCTCTCAAACTTCCTGTGAGCCCTCAAGCCACGTAATATGACCAACATAACGAGGCCTCGCTTGCCACGGTCACGTGACTGTGGGCGTGCTGAAACAGTGCTCGATGCACTGCTCATGACACTCGAGCCGAGTGTCGAGCGTAATATCACTATGTGCAACCTGCAGCCTGTCGACCTAGGTCCCTCCTGGAAACCTGTGGACATGTAAGGACAATTACTTTCCCAATTTTCTCCCTGTGATCACTCCCCAGGAAAAGTGGCTGGCAGATTTGGATCCTGCCTGGCGGAACCAGCAGAAAAAATATCTTGGCAATAAGGGGCTACATTGGGAAGCAGTTGAGGACTTGTTAAGTGGGGGATCTTTAAGTTCACAGACATCATGAGCTAGTGGATCAGCCGCCAATCAAATCTAAAAGAAGAAGAAGAAGACTGAGATGAGAGGCAGATACGGACTACAGCTTCTGACCAGATAGAGTGGTGATGTGGAGTGAGGTGCATGGCGGTGATGCACCTGTGGGCTATACAAAGATATAGAGTGATGATAATCAAGTCAGTGGCGGTAATGCACCTGTAAGCTTGTTGCCAACCGCCAATCAAATCTAAGAGAAGAAGAAGAAGAAGAAGAAGAAGAAGACGACCGCCAATCAAATCTAAAAGAAGTAGTAGGAGAAGAACTCCAGTGATGATATAGAGTGAAGTACGTGGCAGTAATGCACCTGCAGACTGATTGCCAACTGCCAATCAAATCTAAAAGAAGAAGAATGATGTCATATAGACATCATACGGGCATGCACAGGTAGACACTAGTTTAATAAAATCTCAATGAATGTCTTCTCTTCTTCTGCTTCTTCTTCTTCTTCTTCTCTTAGATTTGATTGGCGGTTGGCAACCAGCTTACAGGTGCATTACCGTCACGCACTTCACTCTATATCATCACTCTATGGTCAGGAGCTGTAGTCCTTACCGCCATGTACTTCACTCAGTAAACATCACTCTATGTATGACAAGTCAGAATTCTTCTCAGTTGGCAACCCCTTCTTCGTCTTCTTCACTCTATATCTTTGTATAAGGAGTTCTTATAAGGAGTTCTGAACAATCTTCTTCTTCTTCTTCTTCTTCAAACAGTGAGATTTCCATGTCTACATGATGTCTGTAACACTCTATCTGGTCCCATTCTATATTCTTCAGGTCATCACTCTTGTCTCCATTTATCCGTCCTTCCTCTCTCAATGTATGTCAAAAGAAGCCATCACGTATATTTACCCTCCACACCAACTGGGGGCGGTAATTCACCAAAACGTTGCGCGCCAACGCCCATTGAACCCAGAAAAGACGAAGAAAAAAAGGCCGTGAACGATTCTTCGTGACGCAGGAGCGCAGAACGGGCAGATTACTTCTACCAGTCAAGATGGCGACTTCGGAGCCGGTAAGAGATAACCAGAGATAACAAATACCGACTTTTGTGTATGAAGATAATAGCTACGGTTTCATTTTTTGTGGTGGTGATGTTACCCAGCGTTGCTGTTTCTAATTGGCAGTAGTGTTTTTGGGCCAATTCGTGTTGTTTTAGTTGGCAGATGTTGTCGTGGATTAGCGTTAGCATGCTGTGTCTGACTTAGTGAACTGAGAGGGAGTGACTGAATGGACGCTGTTCATTCAAACTGTAATCTGCGAATTGTTTTTAATCCGCGTTGATATTTCACCCAACATTATGAGCTGGTTTAAAGTAATTTCCCACGCCTTATAACGCCAGTGCTGAATATTATTTATGTATTTTGGGGGCAGTCAGGACACGTGTTTATATGTAGCTTGTAGCTAGCATAGCACATCTGCTAAAACTGTTGCGAATAAATGTTGGCTGTAAAATAAGTTGTCTAGGCTTTTTTGCAGCAACCAGAGGATTTTGCCGTTTACCGTGAGCTCGGTGTACAGTGGTCGTAATGTTACCTAGTGGGCTGTTGAAACATTTGAAAGAAATCTTTGTAAAATGCCAAGAAAAACATATTTATGATCTGGGTAACAGACAAGGCCTCAACTAGAAACATAGCCCCCGATGTCGTACATGTTTAGTCATCTTTGTGCTGACACTAAAGACAATAAATGTCATAGCTTGATAGATTCTTGGCCTGTGCATTGGTCATTTGAACTGTTCTCAGATTTGTATTTAAACATACAATTTTTGGGGTTTAATCTGGTTTATTTTTCTTTGTAGAATATACTTAGCTTCTGAGTATTTTCACAAGTATGTGTCTTTTATGAGCCCAATTTTTTTTTCTTTGGTTTATGTGGTGTTTTAAAAATCACTTGGTACCTGAAAGGATGTATTTAACCCCGAAACTGAAAAAAAACAGGAATGGAATCACTACATTTACTGTCTGCACACATGTTGTGTAAGTGACCTTAAAGGGCTGATGACACGATTTTGACATTTTTTAGGATGTTGTGTAAACCCAAAAGTCATTGTCAATGATAAATATAATATTTACAGCCGCTGACTGGACTGTGGCGCTGCCCACCGAATTAAGGGTGGCACCCCCATGACGTAAGCGACAGAATGGACTCCGGTGTTGTTGACTGGAATGACAGCAGCTTTGTAGCTCACAGTTTCTCTGGTTTCTTGTTTTAATTTTATGGCTGTGCCTTCGCGTTGTGTCGCAGGCTTAGATAAACAGCAAGCCGTGAAAGACCACATCACACGCTTCAGCTCCAACTGTCATAAGCCTCCTCCACTCCTCGTGCGCTTTTATGCAGGAGGAACGCACAAGGAGGGGAAGGATTAATGGATTTACACGCAGCTTTGACCTACTTTCTGTGATCGCATGCTGACATTGCGCCTGTCCAGCCACGTCCCCTCTCTCATTATCACCAGCTGATTCAAACTCCCACTGATCATGTTTCTCGGTCCTCGCCCAGGTGCTCCTCATCACACCATCACCAGCAGTGCGTGCCAGTCATGCACTGATGGTCCATAGTATTGTCATCTGTGCTGTTTGTCTGCCAATATTTTCAGCACTGTCACGACACGCTAGTCACTCCATGTTCGCCGTGACTCTCGTGTGTCCTTGAAGCGATGTCAGCTCTGGGGCGCACCTGTGGCAAACACGTTTCCTCTCATTCATTCGCTGGGCGATGCCGGCCCCCGAACGCCATCAGCAAGTGTGTCTGTGTTTCTTGTATGTCTTCACTTTTCAGGGAATTGTCTGTCTTTCTGTATTAAATGTGCTGTGGTGAACCCTGCATGCAAATCCTCGTTATTTCATCCTGCCTCTCCCTGCCCTGCGTAAGAGCGCACGGAGGGTCATGATGAATGGATTTATGTGCAGAATTCACCACAGCACATGTATTGAACATAAGAATGATGACAACAGTTCCCAAAAAGGTGAAGACCCACAAAAATAAACAGAAACACCCACAGTTGGCGTTTGGGGCCGACATCGCCCAGCGAACATGGAGAGGAGACGTGTTAACCACGGTTGCACCCCAGGGCCGACATCGCTTCAAGGGGCGCAACAGAACCACGGCTGTGTGGAGCGGCCAACACGTTGTGATAGCGCTGGCAGCATTGGCTGGCTGACAACACGGCAGATGATGCACACAAACCATGAACAGCTGACTGTCAAAGAGAGAGGGCGCACGTGTTTGGACTGGCGAATCTTGGACAGTGCCCACCTGAAAGTGGCTCAAAACGTACATAAAACACATGTACAAAACAAAAACAACAAGAACTCAAAATATAATCCATAATAAGATTGGACAACACAGATCAATTCCAGACTACATGTGCTGGAACTATTGTCAATGTTTTCAACTGCTTCCATCCTGTATGTACAATGAGCAGCCAAGTGCTGTGTTCTGTCGATGACATGACTACATGGCAGCAGGGTTTTCTAGCCACTGACGTAATTGGTGACGTGGCGCTCATGAAAACGTTGGATATTCGCGTGAAAATAAAGCCTGTTTGACTTAGAACTGCACAGACCAACCTATTTTGTCATATTGTATTAGGTACTGAAAAATTAGAGGAAGTCAAAAACGTGTCATCAGCATTTTAAGCCTGCTTCATGCTACATTTCCCCTCTAGTCCGCTTTGGTCCGCGTACACTTTGGATGAGCCCAGCATGCACACGGCACTGTTCGTGCTCCCTTTTTTCCATCTACCCAGGCCAAGTAGTTGATGCATGTGCACAACAATCATTTGTAGTTTCACTCCCGCCTGATAGGTAGCGCCAAGGCGCTGATGCACCAGGATTTTCACCAATGAAGAAACGGCGGACTTGTTCCCAAAGTTTCTCTTCAAATAGTCCATTTCTGCTGTTTAACTTCCCGGTTTTCACTCTTTTTCCACAAAGATGCTGCTGCCGCTGTGAAAGAATATATGTATGATTCATGTATGTTTTCATTCTCGTTTTCCGCCTCCTCGTTGTCTTCTTCGTCTACTGATGTATGCTGTGTCGATATTGCCACCTCGTGAATGGGACGTTCAGTCTTGCGCATGCGCTTTTCAATATGTTCAGGTCATGGGCAGGCGGCGCAGTCACAGAATTTGGGCTGCATGCGGTCGTCCGTGGTCAAGCACTCCAGACACTAGTGGAGTGGAGACGATGACGTAAATTTCATCACACGAGGTTTCCGGTTACACGTACTGTACGTGGACAGCAGAGGTGTGGCATGAAGCAGGCTTTACTCAGCCAAGTTTTGGATTATAATTACTAATGCCTGTAAATACTATCTTGATAACTGATTTTCTCTGCCCCTACTTGCAGTGAGAAGAGTGAACCATCTTATGTCCTGATGACCCATGCAGAGTAGACTCACTGAAGCAAAATATGACTATTTGCTGATGCTTAGTTATGTGTTTCTCCGCAGAAAATAACTGAAACTGAAGATCAGCAGACAGATGGTCAGATCGTTTCAAATCCCGAGCAGTACATCAAACACCCTTTGCAAAACAGGTGGGACTACAGCATGTTCTGTGCTTGATTTAACAACTCTTTGTTTCTATGCATACATTTTCGAATCAGCAGCTCTTGCACATCCCAAATTCCCAACTCAAAAGCAGAGGTGACAGAGCAGTGGTGGGTCCTAATCTATAGAACAGCCTGCCTTTTCACATAAGAGCTGCTCATACGCAAGTCATTTTAAAACACCCCTGAAAACTCATTTGTTCTCCCTGACTTTCACTTCCAGCTGAGCAGGATTTCCTAGCTTTTTTTATTGTTGCAGTTTATTTTATTTGCTTATTTTATTATGCTGTTTTATATGATATTGTGCGTTTTATTTTGTATTTATTGTAAACTGAGTTTTTTTTTTTTTAATAGGTGTACAACATGTACAGTACTTTGGTTAGCTGCTGTTATTTTAAATGTATGATAGAAATAAGTTTTGACTTGACATTTTCCTAACAAGTCCTCCGGCTAATTGATTGTATCTCTAGTTTGCCCAAAAACATGGTTTCTTTGCAAAGCCTGTTTTACAGGAGTTTGGTTTTTGGGTGTAACTGTGACCATTGTGAGGGGAAATTTTTCACTTGAGTCTCAGGGACAGAGATGGGAGAAAGGTCATTATACAACACCTTGTAGCAGTTGGTTGTTATAACACCCCAAGAGAAAGGACCAGTGTGGATAGTCTTTAGTTTCTGATTATCAGAGTTTCTATATTTTTGCCACGATGCAGAACACAGTTACGTGCCTGGATTTTGTTTCTCTAGTGTCCATTGTAACTCACTATTTGATTAGATGTCAAGGACAGATATAAATAACAATAGGTCATTGTGACGCCTTATTGTAGCAGTTGAAACAAAGGGCCACTCTGAGGAGTGTCTGGTTTCTGATTATAAAAGATTCATATACATCCGTTATTAAAATGTGTTTTTGTGATTGGAATGCTAATAGATGTTGCAGGGTGTAAAGGTACATGCTCCCCACCTAGGTGTGTGTTTTCACACTTCCCATTCATTGTGTATGTAGCACACCCCACATGCACTCTGGTAGCATGGCGTCAAGAATCTTGAACCATCGCTTGGACGTGCCCTCTCCTCCTCCTCATGAGGGGCCGTGCACACAACAACATTTTTACCCCAAACCGTGCAAGTTTATCTCCAGTTTAGCTGTCTGTGCAGACTGCGCCAGGT
Source organism: Pholidichthys leucotaenia (assembly GCA_020510985.1). NCBI lineage: Eukaryota > Metazoa > Chordata > Actinopteri > Cichliformes > Pholidichthyidae > Pholidichthys > Pholidichthys leucotaenia. Next base: position 335,786,920 of record CM035841.1, read on the forward strand.
ATTTGGAGGTGTGAAAGTGTAGAGATTTGAAACCAGCCTCCAGAGTGGAGAAGTTTTCCCGGCACTGTTTGAGCGCGTCCCTATCTTCTTTTTTTTTTTGTATACTTTTATTGATCCCCAGAGGAAAATTTGGGGCACCCACCTGGATGGATGAGGCAGCCACGGTACGGCACCAGTCCCTTCACCATTCACACACACAGCCACTTAAGAGTCTCCAATTAACATAACTTGCATGTTTTTGGCCTGTGGGAGGAAACCGGAGTAGGCAGACACTGGGAGAACATGCAAACTCCACACAAAACGGTCACTGATGGTCAGGGGGTGAGATTGAACTCACGATGGTAAGGGGTGGAATCGATTCCTTGACCTTCTTACTGTGCTGCCACAGTGCTAACCACTGCGCAACTGAGCTGCCCTACAGAAATAAAGAGCTACGGCCCCAGTTTACAACAGATTTCAGCCAATCCATATACCAAAGAGCATGTATTTCTCAGAGAAATACAAATAAGATAAGATAAGCCTTTATTAGTCCCACAATGGGGAAATTCCAGGGTTGCAACAGCACAGGGATGGCAACACTCGAGCAATAATTTAGAAGATAAGAAAATAAGAGCAGTGAAGATACATATGTACACATAAATATATAAATATACTGTATATACACAGTGCGGAGCATTGTAGCTAGATGGAATAAACAGCATAACAGTCTAGTTAGTTACTCCACATAGTATAAATATGTACCCATGCTTTCTGTATTTCCCACAGAAATACAAACTTTAAGCCTGGTGTGTTTATAGTTAGGATCAGGTTAAAAATTGGCTCTTAACAGTATTTGTAAAATCGCTTTTTACACAATGGATGCAGCCTTATATAGAAAAATAATCCTCAAAATTACAACCAAGGAGGATGCCAACCTTTGTTGAATGATGAACAAATCACAGTAGAGCTGCCGAAGTTTCAAATCCAGTTTTGTGCTGCGCAAATGAAGCCAACGTCACATCATATCACTTTTTTCTTGTAATGCTTCTGTAAAAGTTATGACTGAAGACTCCTTATCAAATATTCAAACCAGCTGTTGGTAAGTCAGATTTTTTTTTTTTTTTTTTTGCCTGCAATTATATAGGTTATTTATTTATTCAACTTTATTTGTATAGTGCCTAATCACAACAAACACCATCTCAGTGTGCTGTTTATTACTCCCTCATTCTTTCAGCTTAAAGAAAATGAATATAAATGTTTATTGCAGATGGAATCTGGCATTTATAGTAATAATCCAAAGTCCCTAAAACTTCTACTTGTCCATTAGTTCAGCTAATGGACAATTTTAGCTCAATCCATTAGTTCCAACAGCAGTTTTCACACTCTCGGTGGATCCGCGTGCATGTGCAATTGCTTTTGTGAGGTGTTGTGTGCATGCAGATGTTTCTCTCCGGGTCTAAACGGAAGCATTGTCTTGTGCACCAGGCCTGAATCCCCACTCCATTCCCCAGTACGCAAATGAGGAGCGGGCACGTGGAGTCGATCACTTTCTGGAGCTCTTGCTAAACTTTTAAAATAGCGGTTGTTAGTAAAAAGTAAATGCACATTTGGCAGTGATACATTTATTTTTCGCCTCGACCGTTTTCATAAAAATATTTTGCTGCTTAATTTTGAAGATTTAGGTGAAAGTTTAATGTCCAGATGCGTCGTGAACAGACTAGAACAGCCCACCCACCAGGAGTCACGTCAACCAATGATGTGCAGGTTGGGGTGGACAGAAGAAGCTCATTAAATTGCACTTTGGTAGACAAAAATATTGCTTGAATACTGGCCAGATGCTCGCTGTGCAGTTTGTGGCTCCAGAGTATTGACTAGTGTGACTCTCACCTAGTTATACCCTTTTCACGCTCCTGACTGATTCCGATGTGGAGGAGGCACAATGCCCTTCCTCCAGTAGATGCGTAGTTGGACAGGTAGCATAAGTGGTGCCAAAGCTTTCAAATTTTGCTGATCTAAACATAGGTTCTACTCCTGTTAAAAGGCTTAAATGAATAATTGACAACTACAGGTTGACACAAATAATTAGACCTTAATTTGGGTAAAGGCATTTTAGAATTGTTCAGTAATCTTTGTGGATACGTGAACACATTTAAAATATTTGACCCTCATTCCATTGATCTTGGATTGTAAAGCACAATATAACCTTTGCCTTGTTTGGGGGAAGCTCATCACTCCTGCTCTTTGGCTTTGCTGACAGAAGTTAAATACTGCTTGGTTTAGCAATGATTTAATTTCTCCTGATACCACGCTCAATATTTGAGGTTTAAGTACAGCATAATTGTTTAAAATATAACACAAGTAAACACAAAATGCAGTTTTTAAATGAAAGTGTTTATTATTGGAGGGGGGGGTTTCCAAACCTACATGGCCCTGTGTGGAAAAAGTGATTGTCCCCCTCCCGTTAAAACATAAATTAACTGGGTTATCACATCTTTGGAAAGCTGAGTTTGATTTCTCTAGCCACACCCAGGCCTGATTACTGCCACACCTGTTCTCAATCACGAAATCTCTTAAAGCAGACGGACAGTGACATTTTTTTATTGAACCAATCAACAGATTGTATGAAAATATTCTATTCTGTCTATTCCCGCGATTTAATATGTGTCACCAGCTTCCATAAATGACCTTATTTGCTCATAGCTCAGCCTTCACTTAGTGAGGCTGCAGTACCGCCATCTCTCGATAGGTGCGGGCATTGGTGACGTCACAACAGCAAAACATAGTAAATGGCAGAACGAGAGCAAAGTGATTCGGACAGCGATTATTTTCTCGAGTTTGACGACCTCAATATAAATGATGACATTGAAAATGAGGAATCGGATGATGAAGTAGTTTTGGGTGGTGCTGAGGGGGTATTCAGCCTTATTTGTGGGAAAGAAGTGAGGGTTATTTTGCCTGCCTGTGCAGTGAGCCTCATCAGAGAAACATTCCCATCTGATCACTACAAGGGATTTTGCCTACCAAGATTAGATTTGTGAACAATGATATGTAAATAAAGTTTTGTAAAATCATATATTGAGTTTATTAATGTTCATGTCAATGTTATAATTCTCATAGTTCAGCATTCATCAAAGTCGCATGTCATATACATTTGAATAATTTGAACACACTAAATTCTTCTCAATTTGAAAAGAAATATTACATACTATACCACCTTTGTATGAACGTTTGAAAACACAGCAGAAATATACAAAGAAATACAAAAATCAATGGAGTATCACTACAGATTAAGAAAATAACTAGTTTCCAGATATAGCAATTATTATATTCCAATAAATAACATTTCAGTTATAATGGGCACCATTTTATGGTAGAAAATTGGGGTTCCATTTTTAAAAGCACATTCTCTTACAATCTTAGGCTTATATTTATTTTTCTTAGCAAATATGTTGCTTCCCTAAAAATTGAAAGCTGAACTGTCATTGGTAATTACCTCCGCCAGGCCGAAAAGGCCAGGAGGAGGTTATGTTTTTGCCGGGGTTTGTCTGTTTGTCAACTCCGCGTTCTTCAACGTTTTAGGCACAAAAGCATGCGCAAAACACTAGTGGCCTGGGCCCGCCAGCGTGCCTCTGTTTGCGCGCAGCTCCAAAACCTGACACGGGCACCTGTCCGCCGCCGCATTATTTGGCAGAAATCTGACCAACACAAACTCCGCGTTCTTCAACGTTTTAGGCACAAAAGCACGCGCAAAACACTGGTGGCCTGGGCCCGCCAGCGTGCCTCTGTTTGCGCGATGCTGCAAAACCTGACACGGGCACCTGCCCGCCGCCGCATTATTTGGCAGAAATCTGACCAACACAAACTCCGTGTTCTTCAACGTTTTAGGCACAAAAGCACGCGCAAAACACTGGTGGCCTGGGCCCCGCCAGTGTGCCTCTGTTTGCGCGACGCTGCAAAACCTGACACGGGCACCTGTCCGCTGCCACATCATTTCCCAGAAATAATTTGATTTTGAAAATCATCCATTGCTTGGAATTCATTTAAAATGTTTAGTAAACATTTGCAGTGAATATTAAAAATACAAAACTTACCCTGTTTACTTCTCGTTTTCTGACAGCTGAACGCCTCGGTAGATCACCCTGGCTTTTCACGCCACTGTCACTGACACTTGTCTCGGAGTCAGACTGGGGAATCGAGGGATATGTAGTTGGAATAGCAGTTTTCTTTATCACCAATCTTTTTGCAAATTTCATTTCAAATTGCATCTTATTCTCGAAATCGCTGTAAACGAAATGTCTACTGCACATGTAGGGCGCTGACGAGGTGCAGGTGTGCACGCAGCTGAGGCAGATGCCTGAGAGCGGCGAGCCGTGACACCTGCAAAATATATGTGGACAAGAAAGACTGACAAACCTGGGTACTATTTCACTGGAGTCTGCTTTAATACAGAAGCTGAAGCAATAGGGAACACTGTATGTCTCTGTAATTGAGAACTTTGCTTCTAAAAAACACAGGAGGATGGACTTCCAGTATAAGTAACCGGTGAGTTAAACTGTCTTTCTTCAGCATGTTTTTTCCCCCTAACCGTTCTTATGATCATGAAAATATTTGGTAATTCCGAGAAATATCCGTAATCGCCGATTTTAAAACGTAAACATCAAGTGTTGCATGAAGCAAAACACAGCAGTGGCCGCGACAGTGTGCGTGTGTTTGCCGGTTGTGACGTCACACAGTCAGTGGCCATCTTAGCCGCTGATCGCTTGGCTCTCCAGGGCAGCATACTTTCAAGAGCACATTGTCACCATATGCGACATTTGTTGAGACCAAAACATGTGCAGTTCGCTTTAGCTCGTCTCAGACAACAATTTCAGATATGAATTAGCAATATTGAATTTTCGTCTGTCCGTCTGCTTTAAATAGGACCTGCCTGACAAAGTGAAGTAGACCAAAAGATCCTCAAAAGCTAGACGTCATGCTGCGATCCAAAGAAATTCAGGAACAAATGAGAAAGTAATTGAGATCTATCAGTCTGGAAAAAGGTTATAAAGCAATTTCTAAAGCTTTGGGACTCCAGCGAACCACAGTGAGAGCCATTATCCACAAATGGCGAAAACATGGAACAGTGGTCAACCTTCCCAGGAGTGGCCGGCTGACCAAAATTACCCAAGAACACAGCAACAACTCATCCAAGAGATCACAAAAGACCCCACAACAACATCCAAAGAAGTACAGGCCTCACTTGCGGTCAGTGTCCATGACTCCACCATAAAGCTTTTTTCATGCTGCATTTCCTCTCTAGTCTGCTTTGGTCCGCGTGCGCTTTGGAGGAGCCCAGCGCACACATGGTGTTGTACATGCTCACTTTTTTCGTCTACCAGGCCAAGCAGCTGACGCATGCGCACAGCTGTTATTTGTAGTTTCGCCCCAGCCCTATGGGTAGCGCAAATGCCCTAACACGCCAGCTTGTTCACCACCTATAAAACACGAGAGTGACGCACATTTTTTTAGTAGCAACAATGGCGTCGTTTCAAGGAAAAGGAGGAATTACTGTTTTCCAGTGCTCTTCTCCGCTCAAGCTGCTGCAAAAGGATTCATGTATGTTTATTCTCGTCTTCCATCTCCTTATTGTCTTCCTCATCTACATTGTCTTTGTATGCTGTGTTGATGGCGCCATCTCGTGAATGGGACGTTCAGTCTCACGCATGCTCCGTCAACGTGTTCAGATCATGGGCAGGCCGCGCAGTCACAAAATTTGGGCTGCACGCGGTCGTCTGTGGTAGACTCTTGCATACACTAGTGGAGTGGAGACGATGACGTAAATTTCGTCACACGAGGTTTCTGGTTGCACATACGTCGACACTGGAGGTGCAGCATGCATGGCAGAGTTCAATTCAATTCAACTTTATTTATATAGCGCCATTTCACAACAACAGTCATCTCATAGCACTATCAAATGTAGGGGGAACCCCCACAGTTGCAGAAAGACCAGATTTCCAAGACGAAAACCACCGCTGAACAAAAAGAACATAAAGGCTCATCTCAGTTTTGCCAGAAAACATCTTGATTCCCAAGACTTTTGGGAAAATACTGTGTGGACTGACTAGACAAAAGTTTAACTTTTTGGAAGGTGTGTGTGTGTGTCCCATTACATCCGGCGTAAAAGTAACAGCATTTCAGAAAAGGAACATCATACTAACAGTAAAATATGCTGGTGGTAGTGTGATGGTCTGGGGCTGTTTAGCTGCTTCAGGACCTGGAAGACTTGCTGTGGTAAATGGAACCATGAATTCTACTGTTTACCAAAAAATCCTGAAGGAGAATGTCCAGCAATTTGTTTGTGACCTCAAACTGAAGCACACGGGTTCTGCAGCAGGACAGTGATCCAAAACACACCAGCAAGTCCACCTCTGAATGGCTTAAGAAAAGCAAAATGAAGGCTTTGGCGTGGCCTAGTCAAAGTCCTGACCTGAATCCGATTGCGATACTGTGGCATGTCCTTAAAATATCGGTTCATGCTCGAAAACCTTCCAACATGGCTGAATTACAACAATTCTGCAAAGATGAGTGGACCAGAATTCCTCCACAGCGCTGTAAAAGACTCATTGCCAGTTTTCTCAAATGCTTGATTGCTGTTGTTGTTGCTAAGGGTGGCCCAACCAGTTATTAAGTTTAGGGGGCAATCACTTTTTCACACAGGACCATGTAGGTTTGGATTTTTTTTCCCTTAATAATGAGCACCTGCATTTAAGAACTGCATTTTGTGTTTACTTGTTATCTTTGTCTTATATTTAAATTTCTTTGATCTGAAACATTTAAGTGTGACAAACATACAAAAAAATGAGAACTCAGGAAGGGGGCAAACACTTTTTCATGCTACTGTATTCTTTTAGATTTGATTGGCGATTGGCAACCAGCTTACAGGTGCATTACCGCCACGTACTTCACTCTATATCATCACTCTATTGTTCTTCCCACGCCACTGTATTCTTAAAATGGACATAACTACATTTACTTATGGATTAAAAATTGATGCATTTTTTGCTGTCTTAAGGCTGAATTATACTTCTATGTTACTTCTATGGTAACCCTACTTGGGCGGCAGTGGCTCAGGAGGTAGAGCAGGTCGTCTAATAACCGGAGGATTGGCAGTTTGAATCCCGCTCTCCCCAGACATCTGCCATTGTGTCCCTGGGCAAGACGCTTTACCCACCTTTCCTCCAGTGTCCATGACACTGGGCATGAATGTGTATAAATGTTTTTGGTAGTGGTTGGAGAGGTTGTTGGTGTGGATTGGCAGCCATGTTTCCATCAGTCTCCACCCGGGAAGCTGTGGCTACAGTAGTAGCTTACCACTGCCAATGTCTGTGGAGTGAATGAATAATGTATCCATTGTAAAGCGTCTGAGTGTCTATGAAAAAGCATTATATAAATCTGATGCATTATTACTAGTGCATACCTGTGCATGCCTTTGCATGCCCATAGAAACCAAGTATAAGCAAGTATTTCTGCATGCCCGTAGAAAGCAGGTGTAAGCAAGCACGTAAGCACTCGTTCACTGATGCCTGCCTTTGATCTTTGATGATGGCATAGCGAGTCATATGATGCATGAGCTCATAGGAACATCATAGGACATCATGTAGACATCATAGGTACTCCGATGATCTTTTAGCAAGGCCTATGATCGTGACACACAGAGATTTCTTGAATTATATATAGAGTGATAATATATAGACAGAGATTTCTTGAATTATATATGAGATAGAACTACAGCTCCTGACCAGATAGAGTGATGATATAAAGTGAAGTACGTGGCGGCAATGCACCTGTAAGCTGGTTGCCAACTGCCAATCACATCTAAAAGAAGAAGATTATGTAGAGCCTATGACGTAGTTTACACTCGTGGCCTATGCGTTGTGAGCATTCATACTTGTGTGTTGGTCTGTCTATGTTGCACTGCCAAAATGTTTTTATTTATTCAAACAATGGCGTTGGAGCTAATAAGTGTCAAACAATAACTTTTACTACAGTCTCTACAACAGAAAATAAAGGTGATGTCTGAGATGGTATATACTGTATGACCACTGAACTGCCATCACAATCATTTGACATTTGTAAAATGGGGTGAGGGTGAGACATACAAAATGTTCACATTTGTAAACTTTCACGTTTTATTTCTTTGATTTGCTACATTGGTTATCCAACTCACTTTAGAAAGAAAGGGTGTCGAAGAAGCAGGAAATGACCATAGGAGGAGACAAAGCCGGTGAATCACAGATGTTGGTGGTCTGTATTGCCACAGCAGGTACTTGCATTTCTGGAGAGGAGCATGTCGGGTTACAGTGCGTCCGAAAAGTATTCACAGCGCTTCACTGTTTCTACATTTTTTTTAATGTTACAGCCTAATTTCAAAATGGATTAAATTCATTTTTTTTCCTCAAAATTCTACACACAATACCCCATAATAAAATTGCAAAGTTTTTTTTTGTTTCGTTTTTTTTTTTTTTTTTTTAGATTTTTGCAAATTTATTAAAAATAAAAAAAAACTAAGAAATCACATGTACATAAGTATTCACAGTCTTTGCAATGAAGCTCAAAATTGAGCTCAGGTGCATCCTGTTTCCACTGATCATCCTTGAGATGGTTCTACAGCTTAATTGGAGTCCACCTGTGGTAAATTCAGTTGATTGGACATGATTTGGAAAGGCACACACCTGTCTATATAAGGTCGCACAGTTGACAGTGCATCTCGGAGCACAAACCAAGCATTAAGTCAAAGGAATTGTTTGTAGACCTCCGAGACAGGATTGTCTCGAGGCACAAATCTGGGGAAGGGTACAGAAAAATTTCTGCTGCTTTGAAGGTCCCAATGAGCACAGTGGTCTCCATCATCTGTATATGGAAAAAGTTCAGAACCACCAGGACTCTTCCTAGAGCTGGCCGGCCGTCTTAACTGACCAATCGGGGGAGAAGGGCCTTAGTCAGGGAGGTGACCAAAAACCTGATGGTCACTATGTCAGAGCTCCAGCTTTCCTCTGTGAAGAGAGGAGAACTTTCCAGAAGGACAACAATCTCTGCAGCAATCCACCAATCAGGCCTGTATGGTAGAGTGGCCAGATTGATTCCGCTCCTTAGTAAAAGGCACATGGCAGCCCACCTGGAGTTTGCCAAAAGGCACATGAAGGATTCTCAGACCATGAGAAACAAAATTTTAAAGAATTTTGTTTGGAACCAGGCATCACTCATAACCAGGCCAATGGTGGTGGCAGGATCATGCTGTGGGGATGTTTTTCAGTGGCAGGAACTGGGAGACGTCAGGATAGAGGGAAAGATGAATGCAGCAATGTACAGACATCCTGGTTGAAAACCTGTTCCAGAGCGCTCTTGACCTCAGAATGGGGCAGCGGTTCATCTTTCAGCAGGATAGCGACCCTAAGCATACAGCCTGTGCACAGACACTTCCCATCCAGCCTGATGGAGCTTGAGAGGTGCTGCAAAGATGAATGGGCGAAACCGCCCAAAGATAGGTGTGCCAAGCTTGTGGCAACATATTCAAAAAGACTTGAGGCTGTAATTGCCGCCGAAGGTGCATCAACAAAGTATTGAGCAAAGGCTGTGAATACTTATGCACATGTGATTTCTTAGTTTATTTTTAATAAATTTGCAAAAATCTCAAACTTTTTTCACATTGTCATTATGGGGTATTGTGTATAGAATTTTGAGGGGAAAAATGAATTTAATCCCTTTTGGAATAAGGCTGTAACATAACAAAATGTGGAAAAAGTGAAGCACTGCGAATACTTTTCGGATGCACTGTATGGCGTAGATACAGTATGTTGGCTACAGTGTCATTTTGATGTGAAAGTACACTGAAAATCAGGCTTTATTGTCCCAGATATGTTATGTGCACTAACCAGGGGTGGATCTAGAAAATTTTTCACAGGTGAGCCAGGCTGGGGCACATTCTCAGAAAAGGGTGTCAACATTGAAATAGCATGAAAAACAGTTTTTCAGTTGAAATATCCTTGTTCTGATGTAAAGGGTGTTTCAGGAGCGTAGGGAGGGGAAACGTGTCTGCAAAGCAAAGCAGTATACACTATAGTGACTTTGAGTACTCAAGCCATGGGCGCTGTATGTACTGGTGGACAGACCAGTTGACCTACACTTGTGTACTGTGTACCATGTTCTCTTGAAGACCCTCTTCCTTTCACCTTGGGCCACTTGAAGAAATACCTTTAGTATCCATCTTGCAAACAGTAGCCAATTGCACCGTTGGCACAGTGCCATCCTTAAGTGGTCATCATCAAACAGCCCTTCATCTTGATGGGAATGTGACAGTTAAATGTTTGTGACCAATGTATGAAGCATAACATATTTCCCAGTTTGGGATCAATAAAGTACATCTATCACTGCTTGTGTACTTTAAAAGTATAGAGAAACTGCATCTCTGAACTCTTGTTATTCAGTCTCTTAATGCAAGTTGTCCCATTTCCAAATTGCAGAAAGCCACACTGCAACATGCACCACTCATGTCTATGAAAACAAGTACCTGGATTAGGATATTAAAGGCTCAGTCATGTGAGTCTGAGATGGCAAACTCGCGAGGAGCAGGACCCTTGTGACTTAACCTACTGTCTGCAAAATTTATTTACATGGCATGACGTCATTACATACAACTTCCCTTGGTTCACCAAACATATCATCTGTCTGCAGTCTCCTCCCTCACATTTGTTGATCCCTCTCAGATATGAGTGGGGGGTCACAGGGTTCGCATGAAGTCATTTCATTGCAACCACCCACCTACCTGTGAACAGAAAAGATTTACAACACCCATTCTGCACAAAAGCAGTTTTTCTGCCACTGGGGCTATCTGGCAGTAGTTCCTGTATTTTGCACATTCTAGTTCCTTCTTTAGGGCCAGAAAATTCCTTTTCAGAAGCCATTTTAGCACTCAAGAAAAGACTGCACTGGTGGTGGAGCCTTCTAGTGAGTGACTATTGGTGCTTCCACGGACGTATCCAGGTCACAATTCTCAAAACCACAGCAATTGTTTACTAAAGTAAAAGTATTTGCCATTCCCTTGGTTTGTTTTGGTGCGACTCTCTAAGGCTGGGCTCAGTTTAGTTAATGAGCTTGTGCATAACCTACGTGCAGTATGCATTGTTGGGAAGTAAATACAGAGTTGCAAAACCCACCTTATGGATCATTTTGGTGGTATGTCATGTTCCTCACTGCAATGTGATATGAGAACAGCAGCAGTGTTTTAATGGAAATGTTTTTCTTAAATGAAAAATATTTAGTCCAGTTTCCTTTTGTCATCCTTAAATTTACCTACTTTGTTTAAAGTATTGACTGTTTTAATTTTTGTCTTCCATCAGATGGGCCCTGTGGTATTTCAAAAATGACAAGAGCAAAAGCTGGACAGAGAACCTCCGTCTGATTTCCAAGTTTGACACAGTCGAAGATTTTTGGGCGTAAGTTTTCCTACCATTGTCTGATTAATCTAATTGTAACACAAAAGTACCTTTTCATTGAGGATACAGTATATAACGTCAAAACTGTCAAAAAGCGGCTGTAATATAGATGTTTTTTAATGGCAGTATAACCTGTATTAATGCAGCATTTGTCAAATCTCAACAATGTCAATAAACTGTAATCTATATGTACTAGGGATGTTAATGATTAATGGACTTTCGATTGTCGACAAGAATTTAGTCGACTAAATTAAATTAGTTGTCAATTAATTGATAACTTAGCAGTCCTTTTCGATGGGAGCTTATTCTATGTAATGGAGTGGCGTTGCCATCCAGGCGGGGTTACACACAGTAACCCATTGCCACCTTTCGACTGACACTAAAGAAAAAAGCAGAAGACGCCAAGCCCCCCAGAGCGCATGCGTTGTGCACAGCAAAAAATCCTCCTCCTTCCAGCTTATGTCAGAGAGCCAAAACAAGTTCTAGTGGCACGTGAGCTTGAATAGCCACCTGCCTGCTTCAAATCAGGAGGCTGGAGGAACGGACCTGAGCAAGGAAAAAGACTACACAAGCATAAAACCCATCCCCACTGCCTTCAACCTGCCACTAGACAGGAAAGCAGACCGGACCCAAGTTACCACTGAGGTAACATTTTAACACACAGCAGCAGCGGAGTCTGGTGTGGACTAAAGCTGGGTTCATGCTGCACCTCCACTGTCTGCGTCTGCTTGACTGCGAGGCTTGTGTGATAAAAATTACATCATCGTCTCCAGTCCGTTCTCCACGCCAGATCATACTGGGTTTTCCTGGATTGCTGTGGTACTCTGATAATGTTTAACATGTAACAGATAAAGCGGCTCAGTTTATTTTCCTGTTAAAATGGTCTACTGATGCATCTCAGTAAATTAGAGCAATGTGAAAGTTATTTTTTTTATAACTAAAAGATAAATTTTATGATATTGGTATTAGTTTTTAAAATTTAAGTCATGACATTTATAATTTACAGATACACAAACACACAGTACACACTATACAGAATTTGTTTAACTATAAAAATGCCATTGTCTGTTGTAAAAAAAATAAATAAATGGTACAGTAAATTATTAAAGAATATGATCATATTTTATTCAGTATATCAAAAACTAATTAAATTTTTATGTTAAAGATAGACCATATTGTACTGAGGGAAATTCAGATTTTCTGGAAAATTGCTGCTTATCAATTAATTGTTGCTTGATAAGGTGAATCAATTAATGATTAATGAATTAATTGATAACTTGCATCCCTAGTATGTACATGTTTATTTTGGCAGTCTTGGCCCTCTATTCAGTGTTACTGTTTTAATGATTGTCGAATTCTAAATTTTTCCATGTCTGTACTGTGGCAGGTAATGCTTATACTGTTATATCCCCTTTACACAGGGTGGAGACCGTTGAGCAATGAAAAAATGGCCAGATCTCTCAATGATCTTTCACTGAGCAACAGTAATTGCCAAGCTCTCTTTGGATCTCCATGGTCTCCTCAGTCCAAAACGCACAAGGATCTCTTAAACATTTAAACAGAAATGCCTTTTCAAGGCTGTAAGAGAACGTTGAGAGATTGGGCCAATGCAATGACGTAGGGTCCATCAGTCTGCCCATCTGTCCGCATTTCATGGGAATCACTTTCTAGGCATTTGCTCTGATGCTTGCCAAACTCACTCACAGTGATCCTCAGGTGGCATATGTGCATTGAATATAATCTGCAGTTCACAAGCCCATAATGACAGCAACAGCCATGAGCCACCAAACTGATTTAAACAGCCCCAATCAGAAAGCAGAAGAAGAGCATGGTGATTAATTATTATTTTAAATCGCAGCAGTGCACGAGGATGAGGAACAGGAACTTTTATCGTTAGTGACTGGGGAGGAAAACTTGACAGCCAAAAAAGACAGAAATATGTTCTCTCCTCGAAGCTGGTGTCACTGTTTCTTCTTCTCTGCTGTCAAAATGGCAGGCAAACAGCAGGGACACTGCTGCCTCCCCTTGGTGGGAGTTTTCCTGGCGCATGCGCTGTTCAGCACATAACCACGTCTTGGGGGGGCTACACACACTCTGGAAGATGGTGTGCTCATGCATGCACCAACGTGTTTGTGCCACCATGAATTGGACTTCAGAGAGGTTGTCTTTTTATCCCCTGCCAGTCAAAGACCAAAGGGGGATTATGTCATGGGGTGGTCTCTGTCCCACTTTTGTGAAATCAACTCCTTGTACAGTTTTATTCTGACTGTTTTGAAACTTGGTGCCAGGGTTTGATACACACTGATGATATGCATATTGTAATTTAGCTCAGATCAGGTGGTTTTGTAGGAGTTTTGGGGCAAAAAGTCAAATGTCAAGGTTGGCATTCCCTGTGCCCAATTACTATAGAACGAGTAAAGCTAGGGTCACTAAACTTAGTACACAGGTTCACCCTCAGACCCTGAACTGTCACTATGGGTTTGGGATTGCATGGTCAATGTCAAAATATCATATGAACTATATCTCAACAACAAAGAAAGCTAGGGTCACCAAACTTGCTACAGTTTTTCCTTGGGATCCTGATTTAATTTATGGGTTTTGGGTCGAAAGTTCAGCGTTAACATTCCCTTTGCACTATTACTATAGAACAAGTAAAGCTACGGTCACCAACCTTGGTACACAAATTCATCCTGAGACCATGACCTCTGATGATGAGTTTGGGGTCAAGAGGTCAAGGTTGGCATTCCCTATACCCTATTAGGCTGCGTGTCCAGCAAACGCATTTTTTGTCACTTGACCGCCCTGAACTTTTTTTTTTTTTTTTCCCCCCCCAGCGGTTGTGCGCTGCGCTGTGGGGGGGGGGGGGTCTGTGCCCTGTCACACTCAGCTCAGCACTTCCGCTTTTCCTGTGGTCAAACGTTCTACTTATTTTTTAATAGCGGTCTCTAAATAACAATGGACAGGAAAAGTGTTTTAGCAGCTCTGGGTGTAAAATATGATGACACGGAAAACAGGAGTCTGAGTAGAGACTATATTGGCATCCCATGTCCTGCCCTTCCTTAATTCTGATTGGCTGCTTAGAAAGGTCTGACATTGATGAGCTCAGCTGCAGTCTGAAAAGTTGAACTTTTATCAGTGCTGAGCGCCCTGAGCAGCGCAATTAAAAACAGCCACCGCTCAAAGCATTTCAGTGCCGAGGGTGCTCAGTGCTGTAAATGCTGGAATACATAGAGTATGAATACAAAACAGTCACCCAGAGCAGAAAAACTGCATTTGGTGGACACCCAGCCTTAAGCCTGCTTCATGCTGCACCTCTGCTGTCCGCAAACGCATAACCGGAAACCTTGTGTGACGAAATTTACGTCGTCTCCACTCCGCTAGTGTCAACAGTGCTTGACTGCAGACGACCACGTGCAGCCCAAATTTTGTGACCACGCTGCCTGCCCACGACCTGAATGCATTGAAAAAAGCGCATGCGCAAGACTGAACGTCCCATTCACGAGGTGGCGATATCGACGCAGCATACATCAGTAGACAAAGAAGACAACAAGGAGGCAGAAAACGAGAATAAAATCATACATGAATCATACATACATACTTTCTTTCACAGCGGCAGCAGCATCTTTGTGGAAAAGGAGTGAAAACCGGGAAGTCAAACAGCAGAAATGGACTCTATATTTGAAGAGAAACTTTGTGAAGAAGTCCGCTGTTTCTTCATTGGTGAAAATCCTTGCGCGTCAGCACCTTGGCGCTACCTATCGGGCGGGAATGAAACTGCACATGATGGTTGTGCGCATGCATCAACTGCTTGGCCTGGGTAGATGAAAAAAGTGAGCATGAGCAGCGCCACGTGCATGCCGAGTTTGTCCAAAGCGTACGTGGACTAGAGGGAAATGGAGCATGAAGCAGTCTTTACTGTAGAATGAGTAAAGCTAGGGTCACCAAACTTGCTACATAGATTCATCTTGGGATCCTGCCCCTACAACTATGAGTTGTATGCATCTACTTTTGTTCTATGTTCATGGATAATAGGCTTATAATTTGGTTCTGCCCCAATATGGAAAAGTTGAAAACTGCTCTCCTTCAGTGATATATTGGGATCTTCAAAGAAAACAGAGGTGGGGGGTATTGCACTTGCCTCAGAGTGCTCTTGTTTTTATTCACTGACATGTGTTTCTGACAGGTTATACAACCACATACAGCAGCCCAGCAAACTTGGCTACGGGTGCGATTATTGCTTATTTAAGGTAGCCTCCTTCATACATTATTGGAATAGTCATCTTTCATATAAATTATTTTAGTAGTGTAGTACTGTCATCTTGTTGTGAATTGATTTTTTTATTTGTACACTTAAATGTCAGGATGGGATAAAACCAATGTGGGAGGACGACAGGAACAAGCTTGGGGGTCGATGGCTGATGACACTCAACAAACAACAGAGACACAACGATCTCGACCGCTATTGGATGGAAACGGTAAGACAACAAATTTCACTATGGTTCTTTGCAGCTTAAATGATTTCATAGATTTCTGTGATTTTTACAGAGCTGTCAAAAGTTTTGGGGACAACAGAGAAATAATATTCTTGGTGCTGATTTTCAAATCTTAATCAGTTTAAAATGCAGACTGCAGACCAGAGGAGAGTTTTAGCCAGTTGTAACATCATAATCCTCCAAACATGCACGCTAGATGGTTCAGCCAGACGGCAAGAACACATACCAGCCCTTTGCAACAATGTCGCAGTGGAGACACGAGATCTCACAGAAATCTGTGTGATTAAACAGGACTTCAAAAGAAAATTAAATGTGGAGGAAAATCCTTGTCATTCTTAAACATGAATAGCAAACATGTTTGATATTTATGATTCAGTATTGGGGAAGCTGTGATTTGATCTGGAGCAGGAAAATAAATATCTAGTGTTTGACCAGCCTCAGTGAAATGCATCAGTGTCTGACTTTCTTTATGGTAGTGCATGCTCCTCAATTTCAGGTGCACAGATAATTCCCTATTTTACGGTGCAATTAAAATGCTGTCTTTGTTAATAGGTTTTTGTAATATTAAGCATTTAGAAAATAAAACAAATATCCACATAAAAAAAGGGATGCCCCAGTTATGAATTTTTTGACAGATACCAGCGCTGAACAAATAAGTTGGCGAACACCGATTTGTTCCTTTCACTTTCGTTGGCATCAGTTTACATCATTGTGGGGCACCTTTTCTTTATAAGTGCAGTCTCAGTCAGCACAATGGAGAACAAAACTGACAACTCTCAGCTTTAAGCTGGATTTATTCACCCACATCACATCAATTCCATTGTTGTCGCATGTCACCGATGCAGTGATTGGCAGTTTTTTTTTTGTTTTTTTTTCTTGTGTGCTGATTTGAATACATTATGCCATTGCCAAAACTAGTGTCTGCCGATGACTAGAGTGACTTGTGTTTGTCGTGTGCTTTTGTTTATTGAATGAAAGACGAGAGTAGATTGCAATGGAGTGCGAGCTAATAAATGCTAAATGCAGCTTTTCTTACAGTCGCTGCAACAGAGGAAAAAAAGATGATGTTATGGTACATCCTCTGCTGCCATCATTTGTCTCTGTAATTTCTGGGGTTAGGCTGAGTCATACACATGCTCCATCTCTGCTTAACTTCCTCAGTAGTCTTTTGAATTCGGATCATTGTTTATCCAACTCACTTTGGAACATGGGGGGAGCACTAAAACAGTGTACTCCCTGTGCTGGTCCCAGGCCCGGGTAAATGGGGAGGGTTGCATCAGAAAGGGCATCCGGTGTAAAATCCTTTCCAAATCAACATGAGGACCCATGAGTTGCTGTAGTGGCCCTGACTAGGGAGCAGCCGAAAGTGTGTGTGATATTGGAAGGAACAGACACTGATTACGTACATACTGTATATAGTAGATATGCATGGGCTGTTACATGAGAAACTTGGCCATGACTGATACTCACCTGTACCAGGTGGGCCAAAGCTGAGAGAGTTGGCTGTAGTTAAGCATGGCACTGAGTGATCACACTGTTTAACAGATGTGGAGTTTAGGCTTAGGACATACTGCATTGTGTGAGTAGATTCGATTGGCCGATATTGGTCAGTGACGTGAAATCGGCATCAGCCGATACCAAAGTTTAGCAGATATCTCTGTGCATCCCTACAGTAGCCCAATGTAATGACAAATGATCAAATATTTTGATACAGTCCTAGATTTCGTACCAATAATCTGTTTTTGTGTGTGTGTTGTGCAGCTCCTTTGTTTAGTCGGTGACTCATTTGACGAAGCAAGTGAAGACGTGTGTGGCGCCGTGGTCAACGTCAGACCTAAAGGTGACAAAATAGCCATCTGGACAAGCAATTGCCAAAACAGGGATGCCATCATGACAATAGGGTAAGTCTTCAAAGTCATTTATGCACACATTTATTATTGCTACCTATAGCTGACCACCAGGTGGAGACTTGGGCAACTCGGTGGAGCAGTAGTTAGCACTGTGGCAGCACAGTAAGGTCACAGGATCAATTCCACCCCTGATCATTGTGGATTCCATCCCACCCCCTGACCATCAGTGACCCTTCAGTGTGGAGTTTGCATGTTCTCCCCGTGTCTGCATGAGTTTACCCCGGGTACTCTGGTTTCCTCCCACAGGCAAAAAACATGCAAGTCAGGTTAATTGGAGAGTAGGCCCTAGGTGTGAATGGTGAAGGGATTGGCGCCGTACCATGGCTGCCTCATCCATCCAGATGGATGCCCTCAATTTCCCTCTGGGATTAATAAAGTATAGAAAATGCCAAAAAAAAAAAAAGAAGTAATTCTTCACCCCAGATTACGTTTCCTCTCTTTCCACAGGCAACTCTACAAAGAGCGACTGAATCTTCCCATGAAAGCCATGATCGGCTACCAGTCACATGACGACACGTCCAGTAAGAGCGGATCCACCACCAAGAACATGTACTCCGTTTGAAAATGTTCCCCCTCATTTTAACTTGGTGTAGAATTAAACAATTACCAATCTGCATTGTCACATTTAATTTTTGACTTATCGACTACTGTAGTGTCCTTTCCTTTTATTGCAAAGAGAGTTATTCATAGTGTGTACAGCTGGTGCTTCTCCCAGTCACGTGGAGAGATGGTTATTTAAAAAAAAAAAAGGGAGGGGAGATTGAAAGGAGTCTTATCTTGCACGAGTTCAAATGTGAGCAGGAAAAAAAATTTTCCTTTTAGATTTGAAGAGTTCTGTGTGACCTTCCCTAGCATAGATGAAAGCAAGCTTTTTTTTCAATGCGTAATGGTTTGAGTTGTTAAAAATAACATGAGTATAAGATAAGGCCTTGTTTTTCTTGTGCTGAGTGCTCACTCTTTGCAAAAAGTGTTAAGTCACCTCACAGGAAAAGATGGTGGGCAACTTCTACTTAAACAGAACAAGTTTTAAGAGCAGTTTTAACTTGATTTAGTCACAAGTATTAAGCATGGCTCTGGCTCTTAGATGCATAATGAATAACATACAGTATCTTTAAAGCTGTGGTCCTGCTCCATGGTGCAGAGTTTGGATTAGGGCCACTCATTGTTTCAGCCATGCTGGAATTGTGGGTTGTTGGTTGAACTTTTTTTTTTTTTTTTCTCCTTCCCCTGACATTTATTTATGATGTATGCATTGCAGTTACTTAGTTGAAAGACAACCATGAAACTTGTTCTTTTTTCAAATCGTTTTCATTTTGTTAATAATATGGACTACTGCATATAGATGACATTTTTTACAGTGTATCATACAGTAAAGATGCTGACAGAATTAGGTGTGCTTTTCACTGTTTTCTTCTTAACAAACTGTAGATAATGTCGCACTCCCTCTTGGTTGTTGCGAAAGAAAAATGATATTTCATTGTGAAATTATTTTGCTCATAATGTATCTTATCTGTAATTCCAGGATGTATATTACCTTCTTTCAAGTAAAAGTTAAGTGCTTTGCATTAAAACCAGACTTCTTTTTTTGGGGGTGGGGGGGAGTGGGGACTTATGGTTTCACAGTGGGGAACCAAGGAGAAATGTACTCAAGGTAAAAGTAGCATTTGTTATTAATAGGTTAAGTACAAATAGGAGTAGTTACCGAAAAATACTCAAGGTATGAATTAAGTTGCTTTAGTAATGACTTTACTGTCAAAATTTGAGCTTTTATAAATTAGCATGGTTTCCTTGAACTGGTGAATTTGAAACTAGCATACAGTAAATTGATTTATTTATTTATTTTTTTTTAATTTGTTACTTACACATGTGGACAAAATTGTTGGTACCCCTCTGTTAATGAAAGAAAAACCCACAATGGTCACAGAAATAACTTGAATCTGACAAAAGTGGTAATAAATAAAAATTTATGAAAATTAACCAGTGAAAATCAGACAATGCTTTTGAATTGTGGTTCCAACAGAATTATTTTAAAAAAACAAACTCATGAAACTGGCCTGGACAAAAATGATGGTACCCTTAACTTAATACTTTGTTGCACAACCTTTTGAGGCAATCACTGCAATCAAAACAATTTCTGTAACTGTCAGTGAGACTTCTGCACCTCTCAGCAGGTATTTTGGCCCACTCCTCATGAGCAAACTGCTCCAGTTGTCTCAGGTTTGAAGGGTGCCTTCTCCAGATGGCATGTTTCAGCTCCTTCCACAGATGTTCAACAGGATTTAGATCAGGGCTCATAGAAGGCCACTTGAGAATAGTCTGTTTCGCTCTTAGCCATTCTTGGGTGTTTTTAGCTGTGTGTTTTGGGTCATTATCCTGTTGCAAGACCCATGACCTGTGACTGAGACCAAGCTGTCTGACACTGGGCAGCACATCTCTCTCTAGAATACCTTGATAGGCTTGAGATTTCATTGTACCCTGCACAGAATCAAGACACCCTGTGCCAGATGCAGCAAAGCAGCCCCAGAACCTAACAGAACCTCCTCCATGTTTCACAGTAGGGACAGTGTTTTTTTTCTTGGTATGTTTCATTTTTGCGTCTGTGAACATAGAGCTGATGTGCCTTGCCAAAAAGTTCCAGTTTTGTCTCGTCTGTCCATAGGACATTCTCCTAGAAGCTTTGTGGCTTGTCAGCATGCAGTTTGGCAAATTCCAGTCTGGCTTTTTTATGATTTGTTTTCAACAGTGGTGTCCTCCTTGGTCGTCTCCCATGAAGTCCACTTTGGCTCAAACAACGACGGATGGTGTGATCTGACACTGATGTACCTTGACCTTGGAGTTCACCATGAATGTGTTTAGAGGTTGTTCTGGGCTCTTTTGTTACCATTCATATTATCCGTCTTTCATTTTTCATCAAGTTTCCTCCTGCGGCCACGTCCAGGAAGGTTGGCTACAGTCCCATGGATCTTAAATTTCTGAATAATATGTGCAACTGTAGTCACAGGAACATCAAGCTGCTTGGAGATGGTCTTATAGCCTTTACCTTTATCATGCTTGTCTATAATTTTCTTTCTAATCTTCTGAGACAACTCTCTCCTTTGCTTCCTCTGGTCCATGTTTAGTGTGGTACACACCATGTCAACAAACGGCACAGTGACTACTTGTCACCCTTTAAATAGGCCGACTGACTGATTACAAGTTTGTAGAAACCTGTGATGTTAATTAGAGGACACATCTTGGTTGAACATGTCCCTATGGTCACATTATTTTCAATCTTTTCTAGGGGTGCCATCATTTTTGTCCAGGCCCGTTTCATGAGTTTGTTTTTTTTTTTTTTTTATTTAAGTTTTTGTAAAGGGTATACAGGTCGTTACAGCAATGCAGTGTTTACATTTTCATCACATGTTCCCTTATTTTCTGATATCTGACAACATTGGAAGATTAATTCTTACAACACCCCTTATTTTTTTTTTTTTAAAAGTGAAAGAAAAAGTGAAATTAAAGAGAAAAAAAAACAAAACAAAAAACAAAAAAAAACCAAACAAACCAGTAAAAAACAAACAAAAAGAAAAAGTAAGTAAATAAAGATAAAAGAGCATCTGAGTAGCATTGGAACAAAGAGCAGAACCATTATTGAAATGGTATTTGTCAAAGATTAGATCTAATGGAAGACACATATGCGGTCCAGGGTTGCCAAAAGTTCATGAACCCATCCATGTCCTGTCTCAGTGCGAATGTCAACTTTTCCATCGAGTAAATGTCTTGGATCACGTTAGTCCAATCTTCAGGTGTAGGACAGTCCTTCAACATCCATTTTTTAGTTAGAGCTTTTTTGCTTGCCAATATTAAAACATTGAATAAGTATTTTTCTCCTCGTCTTTCCAGTGAGTCCGGTAGTAAACCCAAATACAAAGTTACAAAAGAAAAGGGAACTGTAATTTTGAATATTTTCCCCAATATTGTCTGTACATTGGTCCAATATTGGTGGATAACTGGGCATGACCAAAACACATGAAAATGATTTGCAGTCTTTTCACCACACAAGCGCCAACAGTTCAATCCCTTATGGGTAAATTTGATTTGTGCAGGTGTTCTGAAAAATCTTGCCAAGTTTTTCCATCCAAATTCTCTCCACTGCAGGGATGAGGTACTTTTCCATTGCTGTTTATTTAGCTTTTCCCATATTTCCAGATGTAAAGTGAAATTCCCCTCTTTTTCCCATCTCTCTTTTATATAAGATGTGTTGTCTCCTTTTAAGTCTTGAAGACCTTGGTATATTTTAGAAATGTATCTGATCCCTGGGATCCCTTTATATGCCATTAAGAAGACCTTCAGAACACCTGACTGGGCCCTTTCCAAAACCTCCTTTTTAAGTATATTGTTTATGTGGTGTCTAAGCTGGAAGAACCTGTAAAGGTCTTGATTTATTAGGCCTTGTTTTTTCAAATCTTCAAAACTTCTTAAGATTTGCCCTTTAAAAAAATCGTAATATTTTATCAGCCCCTTCTCCTTCCACTTTTTAAATCTGGTGTCTGTTTTATTAGGAGTAAAGTCCTGATCATAGGCGATCCATTGCAGAAGTCGATAGGGCTCTTTAGTTTGATTCTCTCTGACTATCTTAAACCAAATTTTTAGCGGGGTCTCTATCCACGGGTTAGTGTTATTCAAAAGCTTAGGTAAGACATTGTTCCCTATTATCGCCTGTAGGGGGATGTCACTTGTTATTTGGCATTCGATCTCCTTCCATTGTGCAGAGTAGACTGGGTTACATATCTCTACTAAAGTTTTAATTTGTGCGGCTTTAAAGTAGTCCCTGATATTTGGCAGCGCGAGCCCACCTTTGTCTTTGTTTAGCTGTAGGGTTCTATATCTGATTCTAGGTCTCTTGCCCTGCCATATGAATCTTGAGATCCTTCTGTCCAGCTCCTGCCATGTTTTTTTGGGAGGTTCTACCGGTATTGTTTGGAAAAGGTATAGAAGACGTGGAAGTATGTTCATTTTGACTGCTTCAATTCTTTGTGCAATACCCAAGAATGGTATCATATTCCATCTTGCTAGGTCAGATTTTATTTTTGTCACCAGTGGATCATAGTTTAGTGATATAATTTTGTTGAGTTGTTTCGGGATATTGACCCCCAGATATTTCATAGATTCCGACTCCCAGTTAGTTTTGAGTTTGCTTAGTGAATAATGATTTGGGTCATAGTTGAATGTTAAAACTTGGGTTTTATGCATATTTAATTTGTACCCCGATAAATCTCCATACTCTGAAAAAACTGAGGTTAGTTCTGGTAAAGAAGTGTCCGGCTGCCCTAGGTATATTAAAATGTCATCAGCAAAGAGTGCTATTTTATGTTCCTTCTGACCAAGTGTAATACCTTGAATTTTTTGGTTTTGTCTTATCCATTGGCTCAGAGGTTCTATGAAGATTGCAAAGAGCAGTGGAGACAGGGGGCAGCCCTGACGACATCCTCTTTCCAGTTCAAAAGATGATGATAAATTACCGTTAATCCTTATTTTAGCTGTTGGTTTTTTATATAATGCCTGTATAGTTCTAATGAAGTTGTTATGAAAATTGAAACTGGATAAGATTCTGTATAGAAAAGACCAGTCAACCGAATCGAATGCTTTTTCAGCATCTAATCCTAATATGACTGCATTTAAGTTATATTTTTTTATATGATGAATTATGTGTAAAGTGCGTCGAATGTTGTCTTGTGTCTGTCTTTGTCTTATAAAACCTGTTTGGTCTAAATGAATTAGGTCTGTCAGTATATTCTCTAACCTTTTGGCAAGGATAATGGTAAAAAGCTTATAGTCCTGATTTAGTACACTGATTGGTCTGTAGTTGGAGCACTCTAGTTTATCCTTTTCAGGTTTAGGTATAACTGCAATGACCCCTTCTCTCCAGGAGGGGGGGATTTCCCCTGTGTGGAGGACATAATTAAATGTTTTCAGGAGGAGAGGAGATAGTTGCTGTTTAAAGGTTTTGTACCACTCTGCTGTATAGCCATCAGCTCCTGGGGATTTGTTAGCTTTAAGTTTCATAATTGCTTTTTCCAATTCTTTAGAATGTATTTCTGACAGTAGTGTTTTATTTTGTGACTCCGTAAGTTGGGGAAGGTTTAATGTGTTTAGGAATGCCTCGGATGCGTTTTTATGTTTTTTGTGGGAGTATAAGTTCTTATAGTAATTCTCGAAGTTTTTAAGAATATCCTGAATTCTGAATTTTATTTCCTTTGATACTGGGTCTCTGATTTTGTAGATTGCTCTTTCTGTTTGATGTTTCCTCAATTTATAGGCTAGCAATTTTGCCGATTTACTGCCTGCTTCATAGTATTTTTGTTTCAGAAATGTAAGTTTCTTCTGGATTTCTATTGTGTAGATCTCATTTATTTGGTTTTTAATTTCCTTAATCTTGAGCGAGTCAGTAGAATGAGTGTTGCCTTTGTGTTCTTTTTCTAGGTTCCTAAGTTCTGACTCTAATGTGGATAGTTTTTCTTGTCTTAGTTTCTTTTGGGTTGCCAGTTTTGCAATAATCTTTCCTCTTATTACAGCTTTACATGCATCCCACAGTATTAAAGGGGATACTTCTCCATTATCGTTATCTTCCAAATATCTGAGAATATCTGACTCCAATTCATCTTTCAATGGTCCTTTCAGGACATTTGAATTTAACCTCCAAGAAAATGTATTATTTGTGTATTTTTGGATATTTAAGTCCATGTAGATCGGACTGTGGTCGGAGAGATCCATCAGTCCTATTTTACATGTTTTTACTCTACCAATGTCTCTATTAAACATAAAAAAATAGTCAATCCTTGAGTAAGATGAATGTGGAGTTGAGTAAAATGTATAGTCTTTTACACTGGGGTTGAGTTCCCTCCACACATCACAGATTCCCATTTCTTTTAGTAGCATCCGAGTCTTCCTGTTTTGGGTGTTATTTTGATGTGGGGAATTACCAGAAGCATCCCAGTATGGATTCAGTCTAAGATTGAAGTCCCCACCACATATCACTAAACCTTGAGCTTTAGTTATCATTAGGTCGAATACATTTTTATAAAATTTCCAGTTAGCCCCTGGGGGAGCATACACATTCAGCAGGGTGATATCTTCTCCCTCTAGCCGCCCAGTTACCAAACTGTATCTCCCTTCTTTATCTTTGTGTTCTGATTTTTTTTCAAATGTAATTTTGGTTGATATCAATGTCGCTACTCCCCTCCTCCTCCCTGATTTATATGAAGATGAAGAGATCATTTTAAACCCTTGTCTACTGAGTTTATTGTGTTCCACGTCTGTTAGGTGGGTTTCTTGTAAAAGTATTATTCCTGCTTTGTCTTTTTTCATTTTGCCTAGAATCTTGGATCTTTTAACTGGATTCAGGATCCCTTTTACATTATATGAAATTATTTTGGTTACACCCTGTTTCTCCATTGTGTTGTTTTGTTTAGTATAACTGTGTGGTGGCCCTCTTTTGTGCTACTCAGAAACTGAAAGAACATTAAAAACAAGAAAAACATTAAGAACATAGTGTAAAAAACTTTAAAACAAAAAACTGTCAAAAGAACTTCCTGAGCTGAGGTCTTTTTAAAGACCCTGTAAGAGCCTTGATGGAGTGAAGGCCCTGAGGGAAATTCCTCAAACTCTGTTACGTGTTGAGGGCCCTCTCGTACCACTGAAAGTAGTCCCATGCTTTTAACGTGAGTTTCAGAACCCAATCCAAACTTGTAATGATTTTTTTTTTTTTTTTCCTTTTATGCCTAAACCCTGTGAAATTGTGTGCACCCTCCCACCCCCATCACATCAAACATTCACGCAAAAACAGTATTTGTTAGTATGAGCAGAACATGTGGATTATTGTCACATTTCTATTTTAACAAGTTTTTTTTTTTTTTATTACAAAGACTTATTTGTTTCAAATAATATGATTGTTCCATGAAATGTTTTACCACATGCTGAATATGCATCTCCTTTAATGTTTGTTACCTTGTATGAGGGGGGTTGGATGTGCGGATTGATTCAAGAGGAAGGGAAAAAAAAAAAAAAGGTCGCTATTCCAACCTGAAAACGGATAGTTTATCCGCGACGCTCTGGTGCTGGGTTTCCCGCTGCTGGTCCGTGGATTTTGAGGGTCTTTGTGTTGTCCATGTTTGCGCTTTGATCTTCTCACTCGGGTCTGCTGCGGGTTTAAACACCGTTACCGGGAGCCCTCTTCTCGCCATGTCAGCTGTTGCTTCTTCCGCCGAATTATAGAGACACGTTTCATCGCCGTAGAAGACCCTTAACTTCGCAGGAAATGGTGTCTGAAAGCGCAATTTCTTCTCTCTTAACACCTTTTTCGCGTCATTGTATTCCCTGCGCTTTTTAAGGACCTCCGGGGCGTAATCGTGTTCCACGTAGACTTTTCTCTCCTGGTGCATAAATCCTTTTTTCTGCCAGGCCAGTCTTACAACCTCTTGTTTTATTTTGAAATTGGAAAATCTTACCAACACCGAACGTGGGGGCGCTTCCGCCGCCGGCCTAGCGGCTAATGAACGATGTGCCTTTTCTATCTTCAAGTCGGTGGTTTGTGGAATATCCAATTTCTCTCTTAGTAAGGATTCCACGCATTCTGCCATTGAGTTAAAACCATTTTCGGTTCCTTCTATCAGACCATGAATTCTTATGTTGTCTCTTCTTTGTTTTCCTTCTTGGTCGGTTAGCTTAGCCTCTATAGCTGCTTGTCTTTTGCGTAGGTCCAGCACAGAATCTTCGAGCACTTTTATTCGATCCTCTGTTTCCAAGATTCGGTTCTCGGCCTGGTCCACTCTGCTGTTTGTCCTTTTCAATTCTTCTCTGAATTCCCGAAATTCGGCCGTAACATCTCGGCGAAATCGTCGTAGTTCCTCAAATAGTGATTTCAGGCTAACCCTTTTGTTAGCTATCACCAGCTCCTCGTCTTCTGAACGGGGATCTTCCAGTTCAGATTCTCCGGCCGATACGTGTCCTAGCCTGGAGAATTTCAGTTTCTTCTGTTTTCCTTTAGACATGATGATTTTGTCTTTTGATTTTCACTCCTCCAAAAATCCGTTAAGTTTGATTTTCAAGGTGTTATCCTGGATTGAGTCTGAGAGCTTCAGTGTTAAGCTGCAGTCGCCATGGCGTCCAGACCGGAAGTCATGAGTTTGTTTTTTAAAGTAATTCTGTTGAACCACAATTCAAAAGCATTGTCTGATTTTCATTGGTTAATTTTCATAGAATTTTTATTTATTACCACTTTTGTCAGATTCAAGTTATTGCTGTGACCATTGTGGGTTTTTCTTTCATTAACATAGGGGTACCAACAATTTTGTCCACGGGTGTATAAACTTGCAACTTTTTGTGATAACTGACTTTATTTTAATATGCATTTATAACTTCATACTGCACTTTATGTACAAATTTATAAGGTTTTCTTTTAATGGAAATTTGGAACTTTGGGTAGACTGGGAGGTTCAGGTTATCTAATATAATCCAGATTGTGAAGAGATGGACAGTATTAAGTATTTCTTGAGCTACAACAGTGATTTCTTAAATTAAAATCACTCTTTATGGTCATTCAACCATACGATGTACAGTTGAACGAGATTGTGCTTTTCCTATCTACAGTGTTAATCACACACACCCCATGTGCAGAATCAGAAGGCCGCTGCCATGCAAGGCACCGCCACAAATTTTCCTCTGTGGAGTGTGTAAAATCACAGGCAGATTCATTTCAAAATGATTTATTTCACACTCACATCTCACGAGCACAGAACAGTCTGAACTTTTTACCAGAGACTCTCCTCTTAAGTTTCACGGCTTACATCACACACAACAGGACATTTGCATCACACTGTATTCAACCCCCTACATCCTTGAAGTGGCATTTCGCCGGGTTGATTAACCCATGCTCCTCCAACCTTCGGAAAACCGTCGTGAGGTGGGTTTCGTGTTCGTCTTCGGACGCGCTGGCTACCAGGATATCGTCCAGGTAGACGAACACGAACGGGAGATCGCGCAGCACTGCATCCATCATCCACTGGAACGTCTGTGCCGCTCCTTTTAACCCGAATGGTATGTGCAGGAACTGGAATAGACCGAACGGAGTTATTACCGCTGTTTTGGGTACATCCTCAGCACGCACTGGGACTTGGTGGTAACCGCGGACCAGGTCTATTTTGGAAAAAATACGTGCCCCGGCGAGGTGAACGGAAAAATCCTGTATGTGGGGAATCGGGTAGCGGTCGTGGGCCGTGGCGTTCAACCTACGGAAATCACCGCACGGTCGCCACAATCGCTCAGCCTTAGGGACCATGTGTAGCGGGGAAGCCCATGGGCTGTTCGAGCGCCTGATGATGCCCAACCTTTCCAGATTGGCGAACTCCTTGCGCGCTATGGCCAACTTAGCTGCGTCCAAGCGCCGAGGTCTCGCAAAAACGGGCAGCCCGGTGGTGGTGATAAAGTGCTCCACCCCGTGTTTAGCGATGGCCGCGGAAAATGTCGGGACTGTGAGTGCTGGGAACTGAGTGAGCAGTGTGTGGAACTTACCGCCTGCAGCTGTGACGTTGGCTTGTGCTGTTGGCCGGGTCACTCGAGCTATACAGGGGAGAGAGTCAAAGGACAGTGCATTAACCAGGCGCCTGTTAGCAACATCAACCAATAAACCATGTGCACACAGAAAATCAGCCCCCAGTATATGGTAATTCAGTGTTGCTATGACAAAAGTCCACTCATATGTATCGCCGTGTAGAGATAAGAGCAGAGTCCTCTCACCAAAGGTCTTAATATCCGAGCCGTTTGCTGCCACTATCTCGGGGCCGCTAGATCCTGCCAGCCGGTCAGCGTAGGTCGGCCGGATGAAGCTCCTCTGGGCTCCGGTGTCCACGAGGAAATTCCTCCCTGAGCGTGCGTCCGTTAGGTAGAGCAGCTTGTTCACTTCACCGAGGGTCGCTGCAGCTACCGACCCTCGGCCTTGGCGTTTTCCCGAGCGCTGGAATTGGCACGGTGGCGTACATCTGTGTGCGTTCTCTCCGAAGCGGCAGTGGTAGGAACAGAGCGTGTCTCTCTGGCGTTCCCTGGTCCCCGCTGCTGCTACTGTCGGTGGCTCCTCGCCTCCTCTGGTCGTCTCGCTGGGCTCCACCGCTGCTGCGTTGACTGTGGTCGCCCTGGTGGCGATGATGATTTGGTCTGCCTCCTGGGCTTGCGCACGGTAGTCTCGCGCGGCCAGCTGCGGCGAATTGGCCAGAAGCGCTCTCGCTACTGTCGGAAGGTTCCGGAGGAAGAGGTGGGCAAACAGAAAGTGCTCATCGTCCTTGCCCATTAACGCCAGCATCTTCTCCATCAGGTCTATGGCCGAACCCTCTCCTAGCTCAGTCCGCGTCAGGAGCCTCTCCGCTCTCTCACAGTCCGAGAACGTGTAGCGCTGGATGAGCACAGCTTTGAGCGCCTCGTATCTGTTGCTGGCTGGAGACTGATCGAGCAGGCTCACTACCTGTTGAGCTGTGCGGGCGTCGAGCGCTGCAACCACATGGTAGAATCTGGTGTCATCTGTCGTTACTCCCCGGAGGGCGAACTGGGCCTCGGTGAGGTGGAACCAAGAGCGCGGGTTGTGCTGCCAGAAATCCAGTAGCTTGACTGAAACCGCACACGCGTGGTTGGAGGTTCCAGTCCGGGTCTGTGGGATGGCTGCCGCCTCGCTGTAGCTTCCTGACCGGGCCGGCTCCGGGGATCTTGCCTCGTGTTCCATAATACGTCTTGGGTCACCAGTGTGGAGTGTGTAAAATCACAGGCAGATTCATTTCAAAATGATTTATTTCACACTCACATCTCATGAGCACAGAACAGGCTGAACTTTTTACCAGAGACTCTCCTCTTAAGTTTCACGGCTTACATCACACACAACAGGACATTTGCATCACACTGCATTCAACCCCCTACATCCTTGACTCCTTCTCGCTCTCTCACCAGGAGACTCCTGCTCTTTTGTCTCCCATGCTTATTCACTGTCTCTCGTCTGAGATGCTAGAAATCTGACTCTCCCAAGGTGCTACACCTCCTCCATTCCATTTTTGCTGAGCGCCAAGCTGGACGGCAGGAAGTTCCGCTTTTTATATGGTCTTCGGCATGACCCGGCCAGGATTTGAACCCCTGCCTCCCGGGTGTGGGGCGGATGCTCTACCAACTGAGCCACCACTCCGGTAATTTCAAGTGGGATCTCGTTACAGAACCCTGTCAAGCTACATCCTCTTAAGAAGCTGTTGTGTTCTGCGAATAATTTGAGCGGACTGGTTTCCAGACTTTATTGGTCCCTGCTACAACACTCCTACAGACACCTGGCATTGGATGCTCTCTGGAGAGCAGACATTCCTGACCTGTGCCCTGATTTTGACTGGGATTATGTGTGGAACACTTAATATCGCTTCCAAAAATCCTAACTATCAACAAATTCATAATAATTTTGTACAGAGTATATTTAACACCTAAGAAACTTTAGGCAATGAAAATGATTGCAGACCCCTATTGTACTCTGTTCTTTGAATGCAGTTGGCATTTATTTGCACATGTTCTGGGAATGCCCTCCAGTGGCTAACTTCTGGAAGAAGGTTGCCTCCACTCTAAACTGTTGGGGGGTTACATGTGCTTGTTCTCCCATTACATTCCTCCTGGGTGATATGTAGTGTGCACTTGACCCCTGTAAAGAAAAGAGGGTCCTTGCAGGACTTACAGCAGCGAGGAAAAAAAGGTTGCTACTCGTTGGAAGCCCCCCTCACACTTTATGTACACACACCTGGATTTTTACTTTTTTGGACATTGTTTATTTAGAGCTATCCACAGCTTGTATACTTAGGGCCAAGAACTCTACATCTGAGGCTTGGTACGTACTTACAGCAAATTTCCAATCCCTTTGCACAAATGATAATATCACTGGATCTGGGTCACTTACCTCCTTTTCCCCCTCTTTGCATTTTCAATCTATTTTTGGTTATTGACTTATTTATTTTTTCCTTTCTTTTTGGAGATATTTGTATGCTAAAAATGTAAGCCTACTTCGGTTAACATTTTTGTTCTGTACTTTTGTCATTTTGTGTGTCAAGATAAATAAAAATTTGGTCAAACAGCAATTTCAATAAAATTTTAGATGCAGTCATTTCTGATAAGTTGTTACAGTATAAATAAGGCTAATTTCTAAATTCGTTTTAAGGGAAATCAAAGTAACTCCAAGTATGACCACATACTTATGTAAATGTAGTTTTTCCATAAACGTACTCCCAATAAAAAATAAAAATGTAAATCCTACAATAAAACTAGAGGACAACTTTATAAAGTGACTTAATTTTAAGTCTGGAATAACCACTGAATATATAATAAAATGACAGACGTATTGGCTCTGTATATACACTTTTACATTCAGTGACCACTCAAAACATTCCAAACCACAACCCACATTCACCGTCTGGCCAGAAGAGACTGTTTATTAGGTAATGTATTGCTGGCGTTTGGCTGCTGTTTTATCAAGTCCAGATTCAGCGCAGCCGTCTACCAGGAAAGTTTAGAGCACATCATGCATCCCTCTGCTGACAACAAGCTTTATAGAGATGCTGATTTCATTTTCCAGCAGGACTTGGCTCCAGCCCACATTATCAAAAGTACCGTTATCTGGTTTAATGACCATGGTGTCACTGTGCTTGACTGGCCAGCAAACTTGCCTGACCCTAAATGATATTGTCAAGAGAAAGATGAGATACCTGGGGCCTCATGTACAAAGAGTACTTACGCACAAAAACATGGCGTATGTCCTTTTTCACGCAAAATTTCAGATTTATCAAGAATGAAATTACCATGGAAATATGCGCAGCCCCACAGCAACTTCATGGCTAGCGTACTGTGGAGCATGTAAATAACGAGGCGAGTTTGACTCAGTTTATTACACATCTCACACAGAAGCATAGTCAGAATGAATACTCTGCAGAGACTCTCCTCTTAAAAAGCATGGCATTCTTCTAGAAGCTTCTAACACACAAAAGGTCACATTGCATTCACTTCCTTAATCCTTTAACATCCTTCTAGAAGTTTCTAACACACAAAAGATCACACTGCATTCATCCTTCACACCTCCCTGTTATCTCCCAGGGAAACTCTGCTCTTTGTTCTTGTCTAAGATGCTATACAATTATGCACTCCCCATGTGTCACCAAACGACCCCCCCCCCACCGAGCATCTTGGATAGAACAATAGAATGTGCTGTGGTAAAATCATTAAACATCAATCCACATGCTGCTTGGGCTTCAGTCTTCTCCCGTATCTGCTGTAACCAGGATTCACCGCCTCCGCGGCGCTGTCATGCTGGGGGGCTGATGTTTGAGGGGTAAAAGTCTGTCCATGTGGGTGCTCTGGGGAATCTTTTCTCTGGGAAGCTCCCCGTGGGGGTCTTCCACGCCGAGGGGCCCTCGCCAACAGCACTTGCTCGTCCGCCACCACAAAAGCGGGTTTGAGTCCGTCTATGCCAATCTTTTCCCTCCTACCCCCCAAATCTAGCAAAAAATGCTTGTCTCCTGTTTCCAGCACTCTGAACGGTCCATCATAAGGTGGGCGCAGTGGAGGGCGATGGGCATCGTGTCTGACAAAAACGAACTCCGCGTTTTTCAAAGTTTTAGGCACAAAAACACACGGGAAACTGTGGTGAGCAGGGCCCGGCAGCGTGCTTGTGTCTATGCTACGCTGCAACAGCTGAGACGGGGAGCTGCCCGGCGCGGGATTATCTGGAAGAAACTCCCCGGGCAGCCGAAGTGGCTGTGCAAAAACGAGTTCAGCCGGGGAAGCTTCCAGATCCTCTTTAGGCGCAGAACGTAACCCCAATAAAACCCATGGTAGCTTGTCTACCCAATTTGCATCCGTCAGTGACACCCTGAGAGCCGCTTTCAATGACCTATGAAAACGTTCGTATAACCCATTAGCCTGTGGATTGTACGCGGTTGTGCGGTGAATTGTGACACCCAGGCTGCGGGCCATTGTTGACCAGGGTTCGGAAACAAATTGAGGGCCTCTGTTGGGCGTAATATCCGACGGGACTCCAAAACTCCTCGGCTGTGGTTGCCGCCAGTGGAACCACTTCCGGCCAGCGCGTGGTGCGGTCCACCGTTGTCAGAAGGTGCGTGCACCCCTGTGATGGCGGGAGGGGGCCCACAAGGTCCACGTGAACATGGTCGAACCTCTTAGCCGGGATGCGAAACGGCTCCAAGGGAGCCTTCGTGTGTCTGTGTACTTTGGCTCGTTGGCACGCCATGCAGGCTGCTGCCCACTCTTTCACTTGTTTGCGAAGGCTCGGCCACACGAATTTCTCTCCTACCATTTTGACCGACGCGCGCACTCCCTGGTGCGCCAAAGAATGAATCGAGTCAAACACGCGGCGGCGCCACGCAGCCGGGACCACGGGACGCAGGCGCCCCGTGGAGACATTGCAGATTAGGGGGGGCATGCCATCTTGCAGCACCCTGCTCTCCAGCCTTAACCCTGTTGGTCCAGACTGGAGCGCGCGCACATCCGCGTCACTAACCTGCTCCGTGGCCATGGCTGCGTAATCTATCCCCACACAGACTGGGGACGCCACAGCACGCGAGAGGCAGTCTGCCACTACATTCAGTTTACCCGAGACATGCTGAATATCGGTAGTAAACTCTTGAGATCGCGGCCAGCTGTCTCTGCTGCCGGCCCGACCACGGTTCTGAAACCTTGGCCATCGTGAATGTTAGCGGCTTGTGGTCAACGAATGCGGTGAAACTGTGCCCTTCCAGCCAGAACTGGAAGTGGCGAATGGCCAGGGGGAGAGCCAGCAACTCCCTGTCGAACGCGCTGTATTTACGTTCACTGTCGCGCAAAGTTCTGCTGGAAAAAAGCGAGCGGCTGCCAAGCCCCGGCTATGCGCTGCTCCACGACCGCCCCTATGGCCACATCTGAAGCGTCAGTGGTGAGCGCTATGCGGGCCATTGGGTCTGGATGTGCCAGCAATGCGGCGTTTGCCAGGGCTGCTTTGACTTCCGAGAACGCCCGCTCTCGCTCCGGGGTCCATTCGACCTTATTCGCGGGCTTCTGTTTTCTGAGCGCGGCGTACAGTGGTTGCATGAGCTGCGCTGCGCGGGGAAGGAAACGGTTATAAAAATTCACCATTCCCAAAAATTCTTGTAGCGCCCTGACCGTTTGCGGCCGGGGAAAATCTGCTACTGCGCGCACTTTGTTAGGCAACGGTACTGCTCCTTCGGGAGAGAAGCGGGGCCCCAAAAAATCAATCCCCGTCACCCCGAACTGACATTTCGCTGGGTTGATTATTAACCCGTGCTCTTCCAACCTCCGGAAAACCGTCGTGAGGTGGGTTTCGTGTTAGTCTTCGGACGCGCTGGCTACTAAGATATCGTCCAGGTAGACGAACACGAAAGAGAGATTGTGCAGCACTGCATCCATCATGCGTTGGAATGTCTGTGCAGCCCCTTTAAGCCCAAAAGGCCTGCGCAAAAACTCGAATAAACCGAACGGAGTTATTACCGCTGTTTTGGGTATGTCCTCAGCGCGCACTGGGACTTGGTGGTAACCGCGGACCAGGTCTATTCTAGAAAAAACGCGCGCCCCTCCAAGGTGAACAGAAAAATCCTGAATGTGAGGAATTGGGTAGCGGTCGTGTGCTGTGGCATTGTTCAACCTGCGGAAATCTCCGCAAGGTCACCATGAACCTTCAGCTTTAGGGACCATGTGTAGCGGGGAAGCCCATGGGCTGTTTGAGCGCCTAATGATGCCCAACCTCTGTTGGCGAACTCCTCGCGCGCTATGGCCAGTTTAGCTGCGTCCAAGTGCCGAGGTCTTGCAAAAACGGGCGGCCCGATGGTGGTGATAAAATGCTCCACCCCGTGTTTAGCGATGGCTGCCGAAAACGTCGGGACAGTGAGTGCTGGGAACTGAGTGAGCAGTGTGTGGAACTTACCATATGTAGCTGTGACGTTGGCTTGTGCTGTTGGCCGGGTCACTCGAGCTATACAGGGGAGAGAGTCAAAAGTAGAAAGTAGAAAATCAGCCCCCAGTATATGGAAATTCAATGCTGCTATGACAAAAGTCCACTCAAATGTACGGCCGTGTAGAGACAAGAGTAGAGTCCTCTCACCAAAGGTCTTAATCCCCGAACCGTTCGCTGCTGCCATCTTGGGGCCGCTAGATCCTGCCAGCCGGCCAGCGTAGGTCAGCCGGATGAAACTCTTCTGGGCGCCGGTGTCCACGAGGAAATGCCTCCCCGAGCGTGCGTCCGTCAAGTAGAGCAGCTTGTTCTCCTCCCCGAGGGTCGTGGCTGCTACCAACCCCCGGTCTTGGCGTTTCCCGAGCGCTTGAATTGGCACGGTGGTATACATTTGCGTGCCCTCTCTGCGAAGCGGCGGTGGTAGAAGCAAAGCGTGTCTCCCCCGTGTTCCTTGGCCCCCGCTGCTGCTGCCGTCGGTGGCTCTGCTGCTGCCGTCGATGGCTCCTCGCTTCCTCCGGCCGTCGCGCCGAGCTCCGTCGCTGCCGCAATGGTCGTGAACTCCCTGCTTGCGACGATGATCCGGTTTGCTTCCCGGGCTAGCGTATGATAGTCCCGCTTGGCCAGCAACGGCGAATTGGCCAGGGTCGCTCTTGCCGCTGACGGAAGGTTCCGGAGGAAGAGGTGGGTAAAAATGAAATGGTCGTCGTCTGTGCCCTTTAACCTCAGCATCTTCTCCATCAGGTCTATGGCCGACCCATCTCCCAACCTGGTCCGAGTCAGGAGTCTCTCTGCTCTCTCACCATCCGAGAGTGTGAAGTGCTGGATGAGCGCAGCCTTCAGCGCGCCGTACTTGTCGTCGGTTGGTGGCTGATCAAGCAGGCTCTCTACGTGCTGAGCCGTGCGGGCGTCGAGCGCTGCGACCACATAGTGGAACTTTGTGTCATCCGCCGATATCCCCCCGGAGGGCGAACTGCGCCTCGACTAGGTGGAACCAGGAGCGCGGGTTGTGCTGCCAGAAATCCGGTAGCTTGATCGCAACAGCACATGCGTGGCTGGGGGTTCCCATCAAGGTTGGCTCCGGGGGGGCTTTCGTTGTGTTCCATGATTCGTCTTGAGTCACCAGTGTGGAGCGTGTAAATAACGAGGCGGGTTTGACTCAGACAGTTTATTACACATCTCACACAGAAGCATAGTCAGAATGAATACTCTGCAGAGACTCTCCTCTTAAAAAAGCATGGCATTCTTCTAGAAGCTTCTAACACACAAAAGGTCACATTGCATTCACTTCCTTAATCCTTTAACATCCTTCTAGAAGTTTCTAACACACAAAAGATTACACTGCATTCATCCTTCACACCTCCCTGTTATCTCCCAGGGAAACTCTGCTCTTTGTTCTTGTCTAAGATGCTATACAATTATGCACTCCCCATGTGTCACCAAAGTATGTACATTTCTACTGTTACTGGTCCGTTGGTGACACTTAGAGGTGATGTTGGGAGACTGACGACGTGAAAATTATTGTACACACCAGAGACACATGATGAACAAACATCCACGTGTGTGCAATTTGAGTGGATATAAAAGCAAGCTCAAAGAAGTGTAGAAAATGCTTCTAACAACAATGGCGTTAGCATTTTTTTTTTTTTTAACTTAGATTTTTATTCATTTTTCATCATATATAATGCATTCAGATCACATTCTACATTTAAAAAACAAAGGGGTTAGGGTAGGGAAAAAGAAAGAAAAAGAAAAAAAAAGGGGGGGGGGACAAATGTTGGAGCATCAAGTTTTAGTTTCCATCTCTTAATTTTTCTGGTTTTTTCAGTGTCTTTGGTTATTCTTTCAATTTCTGCCTCGTTGTTGCACTTTGTAGTGTGTCCATTTACGCCATTTTTTTCCCATAGTCCTTCTTGCATTCTTTGTCGATATGTTAGTTTTTCCATCATACGTATGTCCTCAACAATGTCAGTCCATTGTTCTTGGTCAGGAAGAACTTCTGATCGCCATTTTTTTGTGATAGTTTTTTTACATGCAATCAACAAGATTTTAACTAGATATCTGTCCTCAGCCTGTATAACATTGTCTCTTTTAAGATCACATAAGTACATCAGGTTTACAGTTCATTGGTATACTTATATCCTAATATCCTCTGTATTGTCACATGTATAGATTTCCAGAATGATGATATTTTGCAGCATTTCCAAAACATATGTGAGTGGTCTGCATTTTGAACCCCACATCCCCTCCAGCATAGAGATTGGGTATTTGTATATTTTCCTTGAATCTGTGGTGTAATGAAAAAGCGAATCAGGTTTTTCCATCCAAATTCCCTCCATGCCCTTGAATTTGTTGACGTGTGTTGTGTTTTCCATATTTCCTGCCAGCTTTCTTCTGTTATGTTTAAATTGAGCTCTTTCTCCCATTCTCCTTTATATAGTTACTTTGTATGATTGTTTTGTCATAAAGTTTCTGATATAGCTTTGAAATAATTCTTATTTTATTTCCTGTATATGAGCTTAAAATGAGTTGTATAATCTCGCTCACATCTGTTTGGAGGTTATGCCTAATCTTCTTCATATAATAATCTCTCATCTGCAGATATCTGAAAAATTCCGATCTTTCTAGTTTAAATTTTTTCCTGATGTTTACAAAGCTCCCGAGATCTTTTTTTCCGATATTGCCCCATGCTGTGATTCCCTTGTTCACCAGATTTTTGTATCCCCTATCTTGTTTTGCCGGTTCAAACTGACTGTACAAATGCCTACCCATTTCAATAGTTTTATGTCTTCCTTTATATTATATTTTGTACTTATTTATACCACAGTTCTAAAGTAAATTTTAGTGATTGGGTCTATTTTGTTTGATTTTGCTTATATGCATCTTTATCTCCTATTATGCTTTGTACTGGGAGTCCCTCAATTTCCTTTTCCATTTCTTTCCATTTTGCCTCATATCCCTCGTCGCACTAACATATGATATATCTTATTTGTGCTGAGTAGTAATATTCCTTTAGACTCGGTAGGCCCATGCCTCCTTTCTCTTTTGGTAATTGGAGAGTTTTATATTTCACTCTTGGTTTTTACCTCCCCAAACAAATCTCGATATCATCCTGTCCCACTTTGAGAATTGGGCATCTGAATCTCTGCTGGTATAGCCTGGAAGAGGTAAAGTAATCTAGGTTGTATGCTGATTTTGACTGTCTCAATTTTTGAATTCAGATCCATATTTAAGATTGACCATCTATCAATATCTTTTTTTTATTTCTTGTTCCAACCTATCATAGTTTGCTTTATATATTTTGCTTAGGTCTTTAGGTATGTTCACTCCAAGGTATTTTATTTTCTTTTTGTTTCCAGTTTAGTTTGATTTTATCAGTTATACTGGTTTAGAGGGTTATAGTGGAATGTCAGTATTTGTGTTTTTGTTATGTTTATCTTGTATCCTGATAATTTTCCAAAATTTTCTATCAAGTTCATCATTTCCATTATTGATTTATCTGGTTGTTCAAGGTAAACTATAATATCGTCTGCAAATACGCCCAATCTTGTGTTCCGCCCCCTTTATTGTTACACCTTTTAATTTCTTATTTTTGTCGTATTGCTTGAGCCAAGGGTTCTATGAACAGAGCAAACAAGGTGGGCGATAAGCAGCATCCCTGCCTAGTTGTATCTTTGTATATTTACTTTGTCTGTTAAGCTACCGTTTTATCTTGATTCTTGCACAGGTTCTTGATATAGCGTCCTTATGCATTGTACTGATTTTTCGTTAAATCCAAAGCGCTCCAGTATACTATATAGGAATTTCCCAGTTCACCCTGTCAAATGCTGTTCTGCGTCTAAACTCTATTGACTGCTGCTTTTCTTTTCTTTATGTATTTGGTTAATTATATGTATTGTTCTCCTGATATTGTCATGTGTTTGGCGTCCCTCTATGAAAACCAGTTTGACTCATCTTCTATCAATTCCGTCAAGAATGTCTTTATTCGTTTACATATAATTGTTGTATATATTTTATAATCCACATTTAATAAAGAGATTGGTCTATAGTTTCCGCATTGTTCTTTATCTTTCCCTGGCTTTAAATAACTGAAATGATAGCCTTCGTTCCATGATGGAGGTATTTTGTTGTTGTTCAAACGTCCAGTTAAATGACTTTAGGAGCTGTGGCGTGAGTTCTTCTATAAACATTTTATAAACTCAGACGGGTATCCATCACTACCTGGTGATTTACCGTTTTTAAGTGACTAATCACATCTCTGATCTCTTGTGTTGTTATTTCTGCTGTTAGCTTTTCATTTTGTTGGTTTCCTATTGATGGCAAGTCCAATGTGCCTAGAAATTTTTTAATATCTTTAGTATTTGTTTCTTCAGGTTGCGAATATAGTTCTGGTAGAAATTATGGAATATTTCTTCGATGTTTTCTGGGTTAACTGTGGTTTTATTTGTGGTGGGTCTTTAATCTTGTATATATTATTCATTGTTTGTTGTTTTTTTAACCGTTTTGCCAGCAGTTTGTGGCTTTTGGTCCCGTTTCATAATATTTTTGCTTTAGATATCTATTTTTCCTTTCAATTTCATCCATTTGTGTTTCTTTTATCTTTGTTTTTTTCTTCTTAATTTCTTGATATATTTTTGGATCAT
The DNA here is from genome assembly GCA_020510985.1 of Pholidichthys leucotaenia. Classification (NCBI taxonomy): domain Eukaryota; kingdom Metazoa; phylum Chordata; class Actinopteri; order Cichliformes; family Pholidichthyidae; genus Pholidichthys; species Pholidichthys leucotaenia. Next base: position 335,826,409 of record CM035841.1, read on the forward strand.
TTGTGCTTTGATGTTTATGTTCTAATTCCCTCAGTCTCTCACATCTTTGTTCATACAGCTTCCAGTTTAGTCTTATTTGCTTTTCCTGTTTCAACAATTAATTTACCTCTTAACACGGCTTTTAGTGCGTCCCATAGTATTGTTGGGTCCACTTCTTCATTGTCATTCTTCTTGGATATATTCGTTTATGTTTATTTTTATTCTTTCTTTTATTTTCTCATCATTTAACAGTCCTACGTAAGTTTCCATGTTGTTTGTCGTTTTCTATTGTTTAAATATATTTCCAATGTATATAGGATTATTGATCTGATATTTCTGCCCCCTCCAATCCAACAATTTCTCACCCTGTGTCTCTGTCACCTTCATTCATAAGGAAGTCTAATCTATTCTAGAGTGTACTTTATGGACTGCTGAATAATGTGGTATAGTCTTTTTTCAAGTGGGTGTAGGTCCCTCCATATGTCTACCATACCCATTTCTGCAGTGAGGTTCTTATGAACTTTGTTACATGTTTTTTTGTTTTCTTAACACTTGTTGTATCAACTTCATGATCCATGACAGCATTTAAGTCTCCTCCACAAATTAGGACTCCTTCACTGTGTGTTGCTATGAGATCAAACAGATGTTGAAAAAAACCCTTGTCACTTTCTGGTGGGGCATAGATGTTCACTAATGTAATCTGCATACCATCTATTCTTCCCTTTATTATTACATACCTGCCTTCTTTATCCTGGATTTCCTGTTCACTTTCAAATTGTATTTTGTTTGAAATTAGTATCATAACCCCCCTTTTAGTTCCTCCCTTAAATGAACTGTAGTAGGAGTTCTTATAGCCAAATCTTTTTAGTTTCACATGTTCTGTCTTGCTCAAATGTGTCTCTTGCATAAATATAATTTCGGCTTTTTCCTTCTTGAATTTTCTTATTATTTTTTCCCTTTTAACAGGTGAGTTCAGACCATTCACGTTTAGTGTCATTATCTTAAGATTTTTACCCATATTCATGTTTTTCCATTTTTTTAACTTGTGCTCCTAGCCCCTTTAACAACAAAAATAACACATATTTATATAAAAACACATTGAAAAATCTCGACCTCCGTACTTTGGGCCTTTCTTCTGCCCACTGGTCCCTGTTGGTGGGTGGAGGGAATGTCCTCACCGAGTGAGGGGCCCTCCCTAGACCTGTATTTATTATCCAAGTAATAATCATTAGTCTAGAAATGTCCAACAAATATCACTTAAACCTCTCCTAGCCGTCTGTTTCTCTTTTACCTTGTCTTCTTGGCCTTCATTTCTTCTGTGCCTTTCTTAATCTTTGTTATGATCTAGGCTTTCAGTTGAAAGCCTTGTAGCTTGTCCTTAGGCCCGCTGCGCCACGTCTCTCTCCCCCTTCTTCCGCCGTTCACTCGTCTCCACTCCGGCTGTGTGATGCGTTCAGGGCCGCCGCTGCTCCAGCCGTCTCCTCCGGGCACGCTCACCTCAAGGCCCCGCTCATCATATCCTGCGCTGCCTCTCTTGCCGTGTTGTAGGTTTTTACGCCGTCCTCCCCAATGTATCCTCATTTTCGTTAGCGGCGTTTGGAATCTAATTTTTTTCTCTTTCAGCGTTTTTTTAATGTTGGCATATTTCTTCGCTGCTGCACAATTTCTGTCGGGTAGTCATGGTCGAAGAATACCTGTTTGTCGCCGATTCGTATCTTTTTTTTCCATGCTTGCGTCAGGATTCTTTCCTTTATGTCATATTTCACAAAGTTTACCACAACTGACCCTGGGTGTAGCGTTGGTTTCGGGGTTTCTGTGGCCGGGGTTCTGTGCGCTTCGTTGAATCTGCAGATCCGTTTCTTTCGGGCAGTTCCAGCTCTTTTTTTAAGAAATGATCCATGAATTTCGTCATCGAGTTGCCTTCAGGCCCTCCGAATTCCAAAGATGCGCATATTGCTTCGTCTGGATCTGCTCTCCAAGTCGTTTATTTTCTCCTGCATCCTCTGCGTTTGCGTCGTCAGGGTCTGTAGTTGTTCGTTTGCCTCGCTTTCCAATCTTCCAGCTCCGATATTCGGGCCTGCGCTTCTGTCATACACGCCCGCTGGGAGCGCAGCTCCTCCATGTTTTCTGTTAGCTTGCGCTCCATTTCTCTTCGGAGGCCCATAATTTCCTCCTTAATCTCTTTTTTCAGCTCCTCCTTAAGAGCCGCTAAATCTTGCTGTAGCTGCCGCTTGAATTCTCTCAACTCTTTACCCAGACTGGTGATGCCAGTGTTCAATTCAATTCAATTCAATTCAACTTTATTTATATAGCGCCATTTCACAACAACAGTCATCTCATAGCACTATCAACTGTAGTGCTATGTTTTCATGTTTTCGAGTCTGGCGTCCTCCATTTTCTCTGCTGTAGACACCTCATTTTTTTGGGCTTCGCGTTCAGCGGTTTTTCCTGCGTTGTTGGAGAGGAATTCTTCAATTTTACCCTGCTTTTGTCCTTGTGCCCGGCTCCTTCGTGTTTTCATCCCTTAGTTTATTGATCCGCTTATGTCGAGTTGGCCATTTACCGATGATTTTTAATCCGGCTAGGGAGAGCTCTCTGTTTAAGCGTTATGTCTCTCCGCCATCTTCCCGGAAGTCCCCCGGCGTTAGCATTTTTAGAGAATGTAATGTACTTTATTTATATAGCCCTTTAAAACAACCCGTAGGTGACCAAAGTGCTTTACAGAAAATTAAACAGCACTAGAAACACACACATTAAAACAAATTACATAAAGAGATAAGCATAAATACCTAAAAATAAAAACAGATGTCGTCACTACTGGGTATTAAAAGTCATCCTAAACAAGTATGTTAAGTTCTGATTTAAAAAGGGCCAGATCAGAGATAGCACGCAGGTCAGGGGGGGAGATTATTCCAAAGCCTGGGGGTGACAACAGAAAAGGCTCGGTCACCCCAGTGTTTATACCTTGAACTGGGCACATCGAGCAAAAGCTGATTGGATGATCTCAAAGCCCTGCCTTGGTCACGGACAGTTAAAATCTCAGACAAATAAACCGGAGCAAGGCCATTAAGTGCTTTAAAAACAAAAAGTAAAATAAAATTAATTCTAAAATGGACTGAAAGCCAGTGAAGCGATAAAAGAATCGGTGTAATGTGCTCTCGCCGAGTTGTGTTGGTTAAAAGACGGGCCGCTGCATTTTGCACAAGTTGAAGGCGGCTGAGAGAAGACAGAGATGCCAACATAAAGTGCATTGCAGTAATCAAGTCGAGAAGTGATTAAAGCATGGATGGCTATCTGAAGGTCATGACGGCTCAGGAAAGGTTTGGCTTTGGATGGCAGACATAACTGAAAGAAGCTCATCATGACTACATTGTCAATCTGTTTATCAAATTTTTAAATGGCTGTCAAAAATCAACCCCCAATTTCTGACAGCTGAACTGAGCCTTAAAGAGAGTGTACCAAAGCCATCCGTTACAGTATCCCCAAACATAATGCATTCTGTTTTTTTCTTCATTTGAGTAGAGAAATTTTTGGCTTAACCACAACTTAATGTCAGTGATGCAGTCCAATAAAACACTTTGTGAGTTTGTTTGTTCTGGGTTCAAAGGTAAATAAAGCTGCAAATCATCTGCATAACAGTGGAAAGACATGTTGTGCCTGGCTATTATTGACCCAAGTGGCAGCATATATAATGAAAACAAAAGAGGGCCAAGGATAGAGCCCTGTGGGATCCCACAGGAGAGAGAGGCACTGGATGAGGACATGTCACCAATCATTACAGGAAAAAGTTCTTTTAGATTGGTAGGATTCAAACCACTTACAGTAAGTACAGTGCCATGGATGCAACATGGTGATTCAAGCGTGACAAAAGCATAGTATGGTCCACCGTGTCAAAGGCTGCTGTAAGATCTAGCAGCACTGAAACAACAGGGCATTTGGCATCAACAGACATTGTAATATTATGACGTAGGCGAGGTTCACACAAAGAAAGGGAGCAGATGGCTGCGACACAACAGGCTTTATTAAACACAGAATCAGAATCAGATTTATTGCCATTGTTCATGTAGTACACAAACTAGGAATTTGTCTCGGTGCAATGCTGCAACATTAAACATGATAAGATAAAAGAATAAAAAACTATACATGCAATAAGTGTAGAATAAGAATGAGTAATACTAGTCAAAGCAGTTTTTAAATATATTAGCGAGCAGCAGATATTGTGGAGTACCACATAGTGCAGTCGGTAATGCAACAGAAACAGTGATGATTGACATGAGTCTGGTTGAGCTGCTGTACATAGTGCACGAGAGTCAATAAGTCACTTGGTGTTCAGCAGTCTGATGGCAGAGGGGAAGAAGCTGCTCATGTGCCAGGAGGTTTTAGTCTTTAGTCTTCATAATCGCAGACAGGAGGGGAGGTCATTCTCACCGACCTCCGTTTATGTCAGGGTTACACAACACAATCACTCCTGCTCTAATTCTACCTATAACACTGCTGGGTCATTATAACGCAGTTATAATGACCCAGCAGTGTAATAGTACAGTAATAACATTAAACACACACATGAAAATAAAGTCTCTTCTGGCAAGGCATGTTGGGAAAAAGCCCCGATGTTACACTGCCCTCCTTAACACAGCCCCGACGTTGCACTGCCACCCCCCCCCCCCCCCCCCGGACTGGTTTCTGTCCCCAGAAAAATGAGAGTCCAACTCAAAAGTCCAACACGAACCCGTCCAGGTGTCAGGGCGGCATGCCAATGACCAGCACGTACAGGCCCGCCAGTGTCCATCTGAGTCTTGGTCGGAGTATCTGGTCGGGATGAAGGCTCCGGTTCGACCACCAGCAGGGCGGATGGCTGGTACGGGGCGAGACGGTCACGGTGAAGTACCACGACCCGGTCCCTTTTCTTAAGCTTCACGCTGTACACCACATCCAACAGTCTCTGCAGAACCATGCACGGTCCCGACCAATGGCTCGCCAACTTCGGTGATCGTCCTCTTTTTCTCTCAGGGTAGAAAACCCAGACTCGATCTCCCGGTGCAAAGTTCCTCCCCTGGCAGTGGGAGTCATACGCTCTCTTCTGCCGACCCCCCGCCGCTGCCAGGGCCTCCTGAGCCAGTTCGTGCACCGTGTGGAGATGTTCCTTCAGACAAAAAAAATAATCCAACCCGGGTTTGCCCTCCACCTCCAGCTCGGGGGGGGGGGGGGGGTGCGAATACCAAATCCACTGGTGTGCGCAGCTCGCGTCCAAACATGAGCGCTGCACGAGTGCACCGGGTGGATTCCTGAGCTGCCGTCCGGTATGCCCACAAAACAAAAGGCAGATGCAGGTCTCAGTTTCGCTGTCGCTGGTCCACTAGGATAGCGAGCTGGGTGGTGAGGGTCCGGTTGAATCGTTCGACCAGGCCGTCGCTCTGTGAATGTAGCGGGGTGGTCTGGGTCTTCCGGATGCCCAGCCGCTTGAAGACCTCTCCGAAGACCTCCGCCTCAAAGTTCCGACCCTGATCGCTGTGCATACTCAGCAACCAGCAGCCTCTCATCATCGTCACCGGATCTCAGCTTCTGACTGTTGCCCCTTGGAAGATTCAAAAAACTGGAAGACTCAAAATACCTCTTTGAGAAAATATGAAATGAGCTTCAAAGATGCTGGTATTCAGATTTCAGCACATCTGGGTAGTACCAGGCTAGCTGTTTCCCAATTTTTCAAGATCAGTATCTTGCTCATACCAGATCTTCAGCTTGTCAAATTCTGGCTTGTAATTTTTTTCAAAGATGTCCTGAAAGATGTCTTTAAATCTCCCATCATATGCTTTCAGAATGGTGAAAGCATTGGACCATCACTGGACCATCACCATTGGAAAACAATGGTGCGCCAAACCGACAGAACATTTCGTCCACCAGCTTTGATGCCGTTGTAGTGGCGCTCTGATCTGGGGCCGCGTACGCCTCTGGCCACTTAGTGAAATAATCCATTGTGACCAGCACGTAGCGGTTCCCCCGGTCCGTGGTCGGGAAAGGGCCCAGAATGTCCACTCCCACCCGCTCCATCGGTGCTCCCACCCGGTACTGCTGCAGGGGAGCGTGGGATCGATGAGTTGGCCCTTTCTGAGCTGTGCAGGTGTCGCAGCGATGGACGTGGAGCTCCACATCCTGATGACATCCGGGCCAGTAGAACAGGGCTCGAAGACGCTGCAGAGTCTTTGTCACCCCGAAGTGACCCGCTCCTACTGCCCCATGAACCAGCTGGAGTGCGTTGGGCCGGAGTCGACGAGGAACCAGCAGCTGCCAGACGTGCCGCTGCCCAGCTGGAGTCTGCCACTGTCGATACACCACTCCCTTGTGACAGCGGAGGTTGGCCCACTGGGAGTGTAGGGCTTTAGTCTCTGGGTCCAGCACAGACACAACCTCCCAGGCGGGCCGCTGTCCTGCGTCCAGCCACTGCCGAACCCGAGAAATGACCGGGTCTCTATCCTGCTCGCTCTGCAGCTGCTGCGTGCCAAGGACCTCTGTGACGTCATCGCTGGGGGAGGCTGCTGATCATCTGAGGAGGGGCTGTGCGTCACTGCGTTATTCCTGCTCGCAGCGGTCCGGAGAGCAGCAGCCCATGGGGCGGCTTGGTCTCGATCCTCAGCCCGCTGGCAGTGACGACAATCCTCTGCCACACAGGGGCGCCGAGACAGCGCGTTGGCATGGAGGCGGCCTGCCCGATGCACAATCTGAAAATCATAATCCTGCAGTGCCTCCAGCCATCTCGCCAACTGTCCATCCGGTTCCTTAAAGTTCAACAACCAGGTCAGGGAAGCGTGATCCGTCTTGAGCTGGAACCTCCCCCCGTACACATACGGGCAGAAATGGCGCAGCCCCTGGATGACAGCCAACAGCTCTCTGCGAGTAACACAGTAATTCCTCTCGGCTTTGCTGAAAGTGCAGCTGAAAAAAGCGACTGCCTGCTCTCCCTGCTCTCCCTCCTGGGATAGCACCGCCCCGATGCCCTGGTTGCTGGCGTCCGTGTCCACGATGAAAGGGCGGTTCGGGTTGGGGTACTGCAGGATGGGAGCTCTGATGAGCGCAGCGCGAAGCTGGGAAAAAGCAGCAGCACAATTCTCACTCCACTGAAATGTGCGTCTTTTCTGCGTCAGCTGATGCAGCGGGCTGGCGATGGTGGCAAAGTCTTTCACAAACCACCTATAATAGGAGGCCAGTCCGAGAAAGTTCCGCAGTTCTCCCACATTCCGCAGCACTGACCGGTCTCGCACCGCCGCCACTTTTTCTGGGTCAGTGGCGACTCCCGCTGCGCTGACAACGTGGCCCAAGAAGGTGGTCTCCTGCCGGAATAGGTGGCATTTCCTCAGGTGTAACCGTAGCCCAGCCTGTCGGATGGCGTCCAGTACTTCTCGGAGATTGGACAGAGCACTGTCAAAATCAGCTGCATGCACCAGTAGGTCGTCCAGGTAAACAACGCAGTGACTCTGGGGCACGTGAGCCAGCACTCGCTCCATCAAGCGCTCAAAGGTGGCCAGGGCGTTGCAAAGTCCAAACGGCGTCACTTTAAACTGATGCAGTCCCTGCCCAATGGAGAAGGCTGTTTTTCGGTGGGCCTCAGGTGACAGCTCTACCTGCCAATAGCCGCTGCGTAGATCCAGCGAGCTGAACCAGCTGGAGCCGGCGATGTGGTCCAGCGCGTCATCGATGCGGGGCAGGGGGTAGGAGTCCTTACAGGTGATGTCATTCAGGCGTCGGTAGTCCACGCAGAACCGCCACGACCCGTCCTTCTTCCTGATCAGCACCACCGGCGCCGCCCAGGGGCTGCTGGAGGGCTCAATGATGTCTGCCTCCAGCATTTCTCACACTTTTTGTTCTGCTACTGCCCGCCTTGAAGAGGGCAGCCGGCGTGGGCGGAGCCAAATCGGCCTGGTCTCACCGGTGTCGATCTCGTGCTGCACCAAGCCGGTCCGGGTGCATTCCTCATCCTTCGCAGCGAAGACACCCATATAGCAGTCCAACAGCTCCCGCAGCTGGCGTCTCTGTCCCAGCTCCAGCCCGCTGCAGCTCTGCTGGAATAATTCCTCGACCACCTGCTGCGTCTCTGCCGACACGTTGACCCCTCCCCTTGCTGTCCCTGTGTGTGCTCATGCTCCCTCTACTCATGCTGGTGGCGCCGTTGTGTCCAGTCCTCGTGGTGGCCCGCCTGGTCCGGTCCGTCCTGGCGGTCCCTTGATCGCACAGGCCTCCGTGTTCCTTCTCTGGGTTCCGCTGCGGAGCGTGATGGTCCGGGTTCCCAGCTGGAGGGATGGTCTGGCGGTGTCGATCTTGGCATTCCACGCTGCGAGCAGGTCATGTCCAGTAATACAGGGGTCTTGGATGTCAGCCAGCCAGAACGGGTGTTTTATGTTCTGACCGGCCACCCCCACCACAAGAACTCTCTGCCCCCCCAATCTGGTGCGCTCACTGGTAGCTGTGGTGATGTAGCGCTCGGTGGGTTCCCACCCCCGTGGGGCTGTCTCGTTCGTGCCCGGCAGCACACCGGGTCGGACTAAGGAGATTGTAGAGCCGGTGTCAATCAGGGCCTGGATCGACGTCTTCTCCAGGCTGCACTGTAAATGCATCCCTGGCGAGTGTCCAATTCGGCCCACGCGCGGCGCTGGCTCATCAGGGGAAACATCTGCGGGAGGCGGCCTGTCCCCGTCCATGCCACCTCGCTCTAGTTTAACGTCGGCGAGGGGCCGGTTTGTCGTGGGGTGGGTGTGGGGCAGTACCGTGCAATGTGTCCTGGCTCTCCACAGCGGAAGCACCCTTCCTCGCGTCGCCGCGGCTGACCTCTCCGTGGGCGCACTGCCGTGGTCTGCTGTAACTCCTCCTCCTCCCCCTCGCTCTCAGCTGTGGCCTGGAAAGCTCTTTGTCTTGGCTCGGCTGTACGATTCATCAGCGGCTCCACCCACCCTGCTTCTGCCACCGCAGTCTCCCAGTTGCTCGTGGTGTTAATCCGGACATGGTCCTGGAGCCGGGCCGGGCGGAGACCTTGGATAAAGTTCCTGAGGGCGGGCTTCTCCACTACCTCCAGTTTGAAGTCCGGGTAGCTGCGCAGTGTTAGCAGCTGTATATCCGCCGCATAGGCTCCTAGACTCTCCTGGCTGCCTCAACGGCGGTTGGCCAGCTGTTGGGTGTGCTCAGCGTCGGCCGTTCTCCCAAACCGTCTCCGGAGCGCTCCTTGTAGCGCTGGCCAGCTGAGGCGCTCCTCGGGCCGGAGGTCAGACAGTGTGCAGAGGGCTCTCCCTTCCAAGGCCAGCGCAACCTGCACGGCAGTTTCTTCTGGTGGCCAGCCGTTCAGCGAGGCAGCCAGCTCGACCTGGACCAGGTGGTCGTCCAGCGGGGTCTCGCCGTTGAAGCGGGGAATCTTGGCCCACTGCCGGATGGATGGGACGGTCGTGTCCCGGTCGATCGCCGCCCCTGGTTGCAGTGGAATCGCCGGCCCGTCCTGCCCTGAAAAGGGCAGTGAGCGGGGCTGGTTTGCTCTGCTCAGCCCGCTCTGCCTTGAAAGAGGCAGAAAGCGGGGTACGCTGGTCCCGTCGGGTCCACTGCTTCATTCATCCCGGCAAGCTGCTCCAGGGGTCGGTGTCTCAGCTCTGTCATCCGTTTCCAGCTGAGCGATGAGTTGCTCCAGCTGCCGAATCTCCGCTCGGATCCTGGCTTCCATCTGTTCCATCCCACTTCTGGCACCAGTGTGACGTAGGCGAGGTTCACACAAAGAAAGGGAGCAGATGGCTGCGACACAACAGGCTTTATTAAACACAAATCACAATCACAGACAGGAGGGGAGGTCATTCTCACCGACCTCCGTTTATATCAGGGTTACACAACACATAATCACTCCTGCTCTAATTCTACCTATACACAGCAGTGTAATAGCACAGTAATAACTTTAAACACACACATGAAAATAAATTCTCTACTGGCAAGGCATGTTGGGAAAAAGCCCCGATGTTACACTGCCCCCCTTAACACAGCCCCGACGTTACAATATCATTGTGCACCTTTAGCAGGACAGATTCAGTGCTGTGACGAGATCTAAACCCAGATTGAAACTTCCCAAAAATCGAATTGTAAGGATATGGCAAATTGCATAGAGAAGAGAAAGGGTCTTTGGAGACGAAATTTTCTGGCTCAGGATGATGACTGGCTTGTCAGCCAGTTTAGGTTTCCATGTGCAGTCCTTGTGGAACTGTGTGTTGTGTGGGGATTTGACTTTTGGGGCTTGCCGTAGTCTGGCCGGGTTGTTGAGGGTGATGATGTCAGGCGGACTACGGCTAGAGAATATGATAGTCAGTTCAGTGCTCAGTTGAATGTGGCTTCAGTCTCACGTTATTCCAACATAACATTTTGGCGACAAGAATAAACCACGAGAGCGTGCATTAGACAACCACCTCCATTTTTACAGTCTCCGGGCATGCCAGCTATACCATGGGGCCGCTGGCGGGAGACTTTCGAAGTGTATGTGGCCACGGCCAGTCTGACCGGCACCGCTGAAGAAACAGAGGAGCCTACTCGTTCACTGCCTCGGTGAGGAGGGCCAACGGATATTTTTTGGGCTGGGTGGCAGTGGCTCACTGAAGGAAGGTTTGGACTTAATGGACTTTTTCTTCAGAGACCATTCCAACATCACAGCACGAAGATATAAATTTTTTGACAGCCGACAGCGAACTGGTGAGTCCACCCAATCCTTCATTATGGAACTCCATAGCTTATCAAGAGAGTGCGCCTTTGGGCCTACCGAGGGGGAGCTAGTCCGAGACAAGCCAGCTCACGGTACGAACGAGTGGCTGAAGGACAAGCTGACGCCAACTGCGAATGTCCTCATGCTAGAGTAGGTGGTCGAGCTGACTAGGCAGATTGAGTCCACCGTCCAGCTGGGCCTGCCAGTATTGGCTAAAGAGAGCTTGGCTACTCAAGTTTTCCCTCCAAGCCTGGCCATTTCCAATGTAGCTAACTCTTCGGGGCGGACTGTGGCACAGGACAGGGCTTGCACTATCACTACTAAACCATTGACAGCGGAGCCCGAGGGTATGACGCAGGTGTGTGTAGCGGGCGCAAAGAAGGGACTGTTAAAATGGTACATCCTGCAGCTGAACGGAGTTGATGTGCCACTTATGGTGGACTCAGGAGCCGGTAAGTCCATATTAGGTATGGCTACTTTGAAAAGACTTTTCCAGGGCAAAACCATCAATGTAGGAGTGGTGAAAATGTTTGGGTATAGTCATGCCGAAATTGAAATGGCGACATGGTCAGCTTCTTGGTGAAATGTGGGTTAAAGATCGTTCCCATGTTCACCTTTCAGGTTTTGCGCCAGGGGGCTGACTTGCTGGGGATCAATCTACTGGGTGAAATGGGATTCTCCATCATGGACCCAGAGGGCTCAAAGGTACTGACAGTGTTCTCTGAATGGCATGTCCGCTGGCCGGCGTTGTTCATGGGCCTTGGATGCATTAAGGTGTTCTACCACCGCCTGCTCATCGATCCAAGCGTGACACCGAAAATTCAGGCATTACGGCAGTTTCCCCTCGCTCTGCGGGATGATGTCATGGCAGAACTGAACAGACTGCTTGAAGCTGGCATCATCGAGAGGGTGGACGCTTCACCCTGGATATCAAACATCATGGTGGCCAGGAAAAAGACGGGTGGCATCCGGCCGTGTTTTGACCTTAGAATGGTGAATAAGGTGATTGTTCTAGACAAGTACCCGCTTCCCACGATGGAGGAACTCACCGCAACATTCAGCGGCTCAAAGGTGTTCACGAAGCTGGATCTTTGCCAAGGTTACCTGCAGGTGCCCCTTCACCCAGCCAGCAGGAATCTGACAGCGCTCGTGACCCACATGGGTGTTTTCAGGTACACCCGCATGCCTTTTGGTCTGAGCTCAGCACCCAGCTGTTGTCAAAAGATCATGTCCACGATTCTGGCCAGCCAGGTGAGGTGGCATACCTGGACGACATCGTGGTGCACGGTGCATTGCGGGAGGAGCATGATGGCCGTTTGGGCCGGGTGATGGAGGTGCTACAGGAGCACAGAGTCACATTGAATGAGGAAAAGTGCATCTTCGCGGCGGACTCCATCAAATTTGTGTGATTCCGGCTGGCGACAGAGGGTCTGAGGTCCCTACATTTGAACGTGGAGGTGGTTCTGCGCCTTCCAGTTCCCACAACACCCGCACAGATTTCCTCGTTCTTTGGCATGGTGAAATTTTACGGACGTTTTATTCCCCATTACTCTGAGACAATCAAACCACTCCAGGCCCTTTTAAAACAGGATGCACTGTGGCAGTGGACCCCGGCCTGTTCAGCAGCAGTTGCTAAGCTGAAGTCTCAACTCACCTCCCCTCCAGTGTTGGTCCACTTTGATCCAAAATGGCCGACTTTTGTGACCTGTGACGCGTCTGGTTTGGCAGTGGGAGTGATTATGTCTCAGGTACAAGATGATACCAAGCGCCCAGTGGCATTCGCGTCGAGGTCTCTTTCAGCGGCTGAACAGAAATATGCCGTGGGTGAGAGGGAGACGCTCACCGGTGTCAGGGCATGTGAACGGTGGCACATCTGTCTCTACAGGTGCCACTTCACCCTACGGACGGACCACCAGGCACTGACGACACTATTAGAGACGATGGGCTGGGGACACAGACCCCTACAGATCCACAGGTGGATGGAGTGGCTGAGGGCCTACAACTTTACTACTCAGTTCACCCCTGGAAAAGAGAACGTAGTGGCGGACCTCCTGTCCCGTGCCACAACCAACACCGCGCAACCAGACAACGACATTGACGATCCCACGGAGGCAGATATGGTCAACACACTGCACGGACCCCTCCGGGACATGGTATCCCTCCAAGAGCTGCGCACAGAGTCAGAACAGGACCCCATGTTGTCACAGCTGTGCTTGGTCATCAAGGAGGGTTGGCCCGCGAAAGCATAGGGCGAGCTGGCACCATTTCACCAGTTTAGGGACGAACTGAGTTGTTGGAATGGTGCGTGTGTGGTAAGGGGACACTGCACGTTAATCCCGGTGTCTCTGAGATCACGAGTTCTGGCAATGCTCCACGAGGGTCACCTGGGTGTGGTCAGGGTGAAGCAGCATTGCAGGGACTCAGTTTGGTGGCCTGGTATTGATAAGGACATTGAAACTATGGTAAAGAACTGTGTCCCGTCCTTGGAGAGCGGGAAGACCGACAGACCCCCCCACCCCTGCGACCATTACCGTACTTGGAGGGCCCTTGGAAGCACATCCAATTAGACATCTGCGGTGAACTGCATACAGCACTCCCGAACAGCCGGTTTCTGCTTATGGTCTACAATCTGTTTTCTAAATGGCCAGAAGTGTTGCCCACTAATTCAATCACAACGGATGTGGTTATGGGCTTCCTCTCGTCACTGTTCGCCAAATCCAGGGGGGTCCCGAAAGTAATCACTACAGACAATGGCCGACAGTTCACCTCTGGGGCGTTTGAGGAGTTTTTGGGCACTAGGGGCATGGAACACATCAAAACCATGTTCTGTCACCCCCAAGCCAATGGGGGCGTACAGCGTTTCAACAAGACTCTGAAAAATGGACTGAGAGCTCACTTGGCGGACGGCTTCATGTTTCCGGACGCCCTCCACAGCACACTCCTCCACTACAGGGCAACAGCCCATGCTATGACAGGGTGCTCCCCGGTGAAACTCATGTTGGGGTGCGAACTCCACATGCCTTTGGACCGACTGAGACCACCCACAACCCCTTCTCCAGGGAGCACGAATTCTCCATGGGACCGGGTCACTGCTCAACAGCGAAAGATGAAGCAATGGTTCAACAGGAAGTACAGGGCAAGAGCTCACAGACTGGAGGTGTCGGATCGAGTTTGGATCAAACATCCTAACCGCATGCATAAGCTGCAACCTTTCTGAATGAGACCCCTACAGATCATGAGGCGGCAGGGCCGGGACGCATTCGAGCTTTCGGACGGGTCACGGTGGCACTCCAGTCGACTCAGGAGGTCCCCGCTTGAACAGAGTCCAGGAGCTACGGCGGAACAGACTGGTGTGGGTTGGGACTCATTGGATGTGGGCGTTAAAATTAAATTAAATTAAAATTAATCACCCTTATTGTCATTCAACTGTACAACCAATCATGTACAGTAGAACGAGATTGTGTTTTACCTATCTACAGTGTCAATCACACACACCCCAAGTGCAGAATCAGAGGGCCGCTGCCATGCAAGGTGCCGCCACAGATTTCCCTCCTCCATTCCATTATTGCTGAGCACCAAGCTGGACGGCAGGAGGTTCCACTTTTATATGGTCTTCGGCATGACCCGGCCGGGATTTGAACCCCTGCCTCCCGGGTGTGGGGCGGATGCTCTACCAACTGAGCCACCACTCCGGTACAGGACTCCGGTTAAGGACTTGCAGGTTAAGGTTAAGGTTAAGGACTTGCAGGTGTGGCCAATGGTGCCTGGAGCAGGGTGCCCTTCTAGGGGACGCTCAGCTAGAGAACGTCAGAGGCCCGGGTACCTGGAGGACTATGTGTTAAAGACAGCGTTAGCTAATGCATGTTGGGAATGGACGGCAGAATAATCCGCCCCAACATGGGGAAGGCGTTCTGGTAGTCTACCCAGACGCCCATTTGGTTGACTGAGTTTTGGCTGTTCAGTTGAAAAGAAAAAAAAGCTTGTTTGTTATTTATGTTCTGGGGTTCTCCATTTTGTGTGTGTGTGTGGGGGGGGGGGGGTTGTGGGGGGATTTGACTTTTGGGGCTTGCCGTAGCCTGGCCAGGGGGTTGAGGGTGATGACGTCAGGCGGGCTACGGCTAGAGAATATATTGAGTTGTTTTTATAATAAAGTCAGTTCAGTGCTCAGTTGAATGCGGCTTCAGTCTCACGTTATTCTGACATAACACTGTGCTCAGAGCTACAACTGCTCTTGGAGCGTAACGCGGCAAGAAGCCATGCACTGCCCCTCCCAGTGCAGGTGCTGACAACACTGAGGTTCCTGGCAACAAAGGCATTCCAGAGGGAGCTGGCAAACTGATCAGGAATTTTCCAGTCGACCCTGAGCCGAGCTATGCCAGCTGTGTGGGATGGCATGATCCGGCTGTCACACAAGTACATCATATTCCCATAAAATGCAGTTGAACAGGTCAACATCAAAGCGCAATTTGCAGCGAGAGTTGGTTTTCCTAATGTAATCGGAGCTATAGACTGGGCACACATTGGTATAAAATCACCTTCATGAGATGAATATGTGTATGTTAACAGGAAACATTTCCATTCTGTCAATGTATAAATAATGAAAGCACCAAGGTGCTGATCCCTTGGTGTGAGAGCCTTGGTGGAGGTATGCGTTCTTGGATCATCTTCAAAATGTTATGGGTTCCTCTCTAGCCCAAGGACCACCTCTGGTAAAAAATTTCATCCAAATCCATCCAGTAGTTTTGGAGTACATGCATGCGCAGTGAAAATAATCTGCAGTTCACATGTCTGTACTGTCAGCGGCAGCCAAGAGCCACCAAACTGATTTGAACATCTGCAATCCAAACACAGAAGAAGAGCGCAGTGGCAGACATTTTAAATGGCAGAAGCGAGGGAGGTACGTGAATACAATGACAAGACAAACAGGAGCTTTTGCTGTTTAGTGGCAGTGGAAGAAAACAGATGAGCAAAAAGCTGGACATTTTTTTCACCCAGTATTGGCGGATTGCTCAGTATTTCGCTCTGGCTGGAGATTCTGGCTGCATGTGCAGTTCACTGCGACCATTTGCGGGCGAGGATTGTTGGGACTTGTAGTTAGCGAGTTTTTAATGAGCTTTACCTCAACTTTCCTCTGCAAAACTAAACTACAAAACCAGTGTGAAAACAATAGATGTGAGGAATAAATAGTGTAGTCGCTGAATAAGTTTTTTTTTGTTTTTTTTTTTCAGTAACCGGTATTTTATAACGGTTCAGCTCCACGTGCTGTAAAAAGCGTGCTGTGTTGTGCTGTAAAAAAAGTCCCACTGCCACCTCTAGTGGCCTGGCATAGTTATTACAGTACCTTTTCCCCCGGCTTCATTGACATTAAAAGTGAGTTAAATTTGTGTTTATTTAGAAAACAAAGCCTTATCTTGGAATTCTAGCAAATTAAAAGTCAGAAATATGTGGATACAATGATAGAAGCCTTTAGTTTCACTTAATTCTGACTGGGCGAACTGAAAAGCTGGTAACAGACAGACAGACAGATACAATCACACACAGACACATTCACTAATTACTGTATGCCTCCGTCTTCACTGAGGCATAATTTTATGTGATGGACAAATGTGACTAACCAACATTGTTGCAAGGTGGCCTGGTTCAACACATGATCCATTCATTCTAATGAACAGCATTGTTGGGAACAAACTACAAGCTGGCACTGTGTGGGATGGGTGGCTTCTTGGTGAATAAATTCATGTAATTGTCCTAATAATAACCCACCTCATGCCCAACGTGCCTGTGCGCCCCCAAATATTACCCACCCAATTGCCTCTGTGTGTACAGCAGTTATGTCAATAAACACGTGTTAAGTTTGAAATGCAAGTGTCACCCTTTCCCTGGTGCACTTCTGCATTCATTTACAATAGTAGTGTGTGTAATCCATGTAAGTTGTATATTGTGGTGGACACAATACACAGGTCTGGGGTTCTCTCACACCCAGAAAGGTAGGAGGAAACACTAGAACAATGGGCTGAGGAGGAAGGTCACCGGGAGGTTCAGACTGGACAGTTAGTCTATACATCTCCCGGGGAGAGGAAAATTAACATGGAACCAACCAGACAAAGATGTGCCTTTTGCCTCCTGCCGCAACAAGCGGGCATGTGAAGACACAGGGGGTGAATGTATTGTAGCTTATGTTTCAAGCTGTTATGATAATGTTTCACACAGTTCTATTGTTAATGCACAAGTGCATAATGTCAGCAGCTCCAGTCTCTATGCATGAGTAATGAAGGTATAAAAGGAGAGTGCAGAGAGACTGAGGGTGAGAAGGCTTCTTAGCCCCCAGCACGACTGCGCTGGGGGCATGGCTGTATCATGTTTATTAGAGGGAAATAAAGATTCTGTGTCGTCAGTGCTTGTGCCTTGCCTCGCATCCTTTCCTTCTCCTCTACAATATAACTATAAAGGATAAGATTTGCATTTTGGACATGTATAATCTGCTTTCATTTGACAAGTGACCGTGGCTACCTACTAAATTGGTTTATATTGTTGTCTTTTTCATTACTGATTTCCTTTATTCAATGAGCTGAACCACCTGGCTGGGTACAAATCACAGCGATCAGCTGACGCTTTTGAGGACTGCAGAAGTCAGTCGACACATGTCAAGGTAAAATAAACATCTCATCCCTGTCTGAATAAAGGAAAATGGTAAAACTAATCTTTAATGGGCTGTGAGCGGGCTATAGAATTACCTGTAAAATGAGCACATTTAAGTTATAAATAAGTGTTTATTTACCGTGAGGGAAATCTCTGAATCCCCCACATGTTGTGCCGCCACCCCTGTGAGGCATCACCCACAAGATATGAGGTTGGATTGTATTAATGGCAGAGGAAAAGTCCACAAATAAAAGCCTGGCGTGTGTCCCATTAAAATCCAGATGTTTAAAAAGCATGTTAAACAGAGTGACAGTGGCATCCTCCACTCCTCTGTGAGGCCTATAGGCAAACTGCAGAGGATCAAATGCATGCTCAGTCTGCTTTAGGACCTCACATCTGACCAGTTTTTCAAAAATTTTCATTAAAATTGAAGTCAAAGTAACTGGTCTAAAGTTTACCATTTTAGGACAGCTGGATTTTGGAACGGGAACAACCACGGCTTCTTTCCAGATCTTAGGCACATGATGTGTCTGTAAGGACTTATTGAAAATGTAATGAAATATAGGACTAGGTAGGTAGGACTAGGAAATATAGGTTTATGTGCGCAGGACTTTACCAAGCGCCCACATATATTATCAGGGCCCTGACTTTTGTTCACTTTTACAGTGCAGAACTCCCTTTTAACATCCTGCACCTCAATATTAAAGTGCTGATTGTCTTTGAGTTTCTGTTTCAAATCTTGGGTTTCTGTGCTAAAATCAAAGGAGTCAAAACGACCATAAAAACAATTAAGAGCATTAGCCAGCTCTGTGTCTGAATTAAAACCATCTAAAAACACATGATTACTGCACTCTGTGCTCTGAAGGCCTGCAATAGTTTTCATACTGGCCCAGGCTGAACCAAGTTTCTTTGTTGCCATCTTGCTTTCCAATTCTGATTTATAGTTCTGTTTTGCTCTTAAAATTTCGGACTTCAGCTCTTTTGTGGCAACCTGTAGCTCAGAAACAGACCCCTGTTTAAAGGCAAGTGCTTTCCTCTGTAAGCAGGATTTAACTGATTTTGTAACCCATGGCTTGTTGTTGGGATATATTTTGACACGTTTACGTGGAACGATCTTATTTTTTACAGAAAGCCATGTATGAGCATGTGACGTCCACCAAAGAGTCCAAATCATCCCCGCAGGCCAGTGTGAACATCTCCCAGTCTGTACAGTTAAAGCATTCAACTGAAATGCTTTAACTGAGAAATCACATGTACATAAGTATTCACAGCCTTTGCCATGAAGCTCAAAATTGAGCTCAGGTGCATCTTGTTTCCACTGATTATCCTTGATGCAAAATGCAAAAATCCAAGATGGCGCCGCGGATGGCAGCCACTGGCTTCTGCTCTCTGATGTTTTTGATAATTTTGTGTGTTTTTTTGGACTTCTGCTCTTCTGTCCGAATCACCTATTCAAGGGAGGAACTACTTTCACTCAGACTACCTCCCAATGCAACTTCTCCGCCAGTTACTGCTGCTGATCTGAAGTTTTTTCAGTCCATCTTAGCTGTGGGAGCAGCGGCTATTGGCGCTGGCCGGAAACGAAGGCGGCGTGGTAAACGTGCCGGTGCGTTAGTCAGGCTGAAGAAACGAGGATTTCGCACGCCGCTCCCATCGATCCATCTGGCAAATATCCGCAGTTTGGCGAACAAAATGGATGAACTGCTGCTCCTGACTCACAAAAACCGGGATTTTAGCAGATCTGGTGCCCTTTGTTTCACGGAGTCCTGGCTGAGTGAACACATCCCGGACAGCGCGGTCCGTCTGGACGGATTTCAACTGTTTCGCGCTGATCGCAGCCGAGAATTTTCTGGAAAGACTAAGGGTGGTGGAATCTGCTTCTACATAAACGAAGGTTGGTGTACTGATGTCACAGTGTTGAAGAAGTTTTGTAGCCCTAACCTAGAGTCACTGTTCATAAACTGTAAACCCTTTTATTCACCGCGAGAGTTCTCCTCATTTATTCTGGTCGGAATTTATATCCCGCCTGTTGCTTGTACAACGGAGGCACTGCAGCTCCTCGCTGACCAGATAGCAGAGGTGGAGGAAAAACATCCAGACTCTCTGCTTATCATTCTGGGTGATTTCAATAGAGCTAATCTCACAAATGAGCTTCCTAAATACAGACAGCATATTAAATGTCCCACCAGGGACACAAATACACTTGACCACTGTTACACAGTTTTAAGAAATGCCTATCATGCCGTCCCCCGTGCAGCTCTGGGTTTTTCTGACCACTGCCTGCTCCATCTTATTCCAACATACAGACAGAAACTAAAAACTTCCAAGCCTGTTGTAAGGACTGTGAAGAAATGGACTGAGGAATCAAAGCTGAAGTTACAAGCCTGCTTTGACTGCACAGATTGGAGTGTTTTTGAAGCTGCAGCCATTAACTTAAATGAACTCACTGACACTGTGACATCATACACCTGTTTCTGCGAGGACATGTGTGTGCAGACCAAGACCTTCTGCATATACAACAACAATAAACCCTGGTTCATTCCTAAACTGAAGCAGCTACATCAGACCAAGGAGGAGGCCTACAGGACTGGTGACTGGACTCTGTACAAGCGGGCCAGAAACATGCTGACGAAGGAGACCAGGCTTGCTAAGAGGAGCTACAGTGTGAAGTTACAAAAAAACTTCTCAGCTCACAACTCTGCTTCTGTCTGGAGAGGCCTACGGAATATCACCAACTACAGGAGACCATCCCCCCACCCTGCGGAAAACCTCCAGCTGGCTAATGACCTAAACAGCTTTTACTGCAGGTTTGAAAAGAACCTACAGTTCTCACCTCCCACCCACACAAAAGGATTATCTGCAGCCCCAGGAACTCCATCCCTCCTCCACTCTGACCTCCCACCAGCACTAATGATCTGTGAAGAGGAGGTGCACCGGGTCTTTCAGAGACAAAAGATCAAGAAGGCTGCAGGACCTGATGGTGTGTCTCCGTCCTGCCTGAGAGTCTGCTCCAACGAGTTGGCCCCCATCTTCACCCGGATCTTTAACAGATCACTGGAGCTGCGTGAAGTGCCTTCCTGCTTCAAACGCTCCATCATCATTCCAGTTCCCAAGAAACCCTCTATTACAGGATTAAACGACTACAGACCTGTTGCCCTGACCTCTGTGGTCATGAAATCCTTGGAGAGATTGGTGCTGAGCCACCTGAAGGTCATCACAGACCCCCTGATGGACCCACTGCAGTTTGCCTACCGGTCAAACAGGTCAGTGGATGATGCAGTGAATATGGGACTACATTACATCCTGCAACACCTCGACTCCCCAGGGACGTACGCCAGGATCCTGTTTGTCGACTTCAGCTCAGCGTTCAACACCATCATCCCAGGCATTCTTCATCAGAAACTCCTCCAGCTCAAGGTGCCCCCCTCCACCTGCCAGTGGATCTCCAGCTTTCTGACTGACAGGTGGCAACAGGTGAAGCTAGGGAGATTTACATCCAGCTCCCGAAAAATTAGTGCTGGCGCCCCCCAAGGATGTGTCCTTTCCCCACTGCTCTTCTCCCTCTACTCCAACGACTGCACCTCAGAGGACCCTTCGGTGAAGCTCCTGAAGTTTGCGGACGACACCACAGTCATCGGTTTGATCCGGGATGATGATGAGTCTGCATACAGGCGGGAGGTGGAGCAGCTGATCCTCTGGTGCAGCCAGAACCATCTTGAACTTAACCCAGCCAAAACAGTGGAGATGACTGTGGATTTCAGGCGACACCCCCCTTCATTCCCCCCACTCACCATCCTCAACAGCACAGTGTCCACTGTGGACTCCTTCAAGTTTCTGGGTACCACAATCTCCCGGAACCTGAAGTGGTCCTCCCATATTGACACTGTCCGGAAAAAGGCCCAGCAGAGGTTGTTTTTTCTGCGTCAGCTCAAGAAGTTTGATTTGCCTCAGGAGCTGCTGGTTGTCTTCTACACCGCCATCATCCAATCTGTCCTCTGCTTTTCCATCACTGTCTGGTTTGGATCTGCCACTAAACAGGACAAGACCAGACTGCAGCGGATCATTAAGTCTGCGGAGAGGATCATTGGTACCGACCTACCCTCCATTGAGAACTTATATTGGTCCATAACCAGGAAACGGGCGGGAAACATCTGTGCTGACCCATCACACCCCGGCCACAAACTGTTTGAACTTCTATCTTCTGGTCGTCGTTACAGATCACTGAAGGTCAAAACCACCCGTCACAGGAACAGTTTCTTTCCTCAAGCCATCACTCTGATGAACTCCTAACATTCACCTAGTCCTACCTGTTGCTGTACTCATGACTTTTCATCCATTATTACATTGCACATAACTCTCACACTGCTTTTTACTTCATTCACATTATATCACTGAATCTGAGTCCACATTGAAATACTGTGTGATTGTATATTTTTTCATATATTTCTGCAAAGTGTGGTTAGTCCGAGTAAATAACTGCATATATTCCTGTATATATTTGCATCCTTTTATAGAAACGTGGACAGACTATAATTTACTGTACATACTCTGGTTGTCATTGAATCCTTATTTAAATCCTTCACCTGAACAACGAGAGCAAGTTTTTAGCCAAAGTCAAATTCCTTGTATGTGTTGTGCATACTTGGCCAATAAAGCTGATTCTGATTCTGATTCTGATTCCTGGAGGCTGTGCACTGAATCCTCTGTCCACACACCAATGTCTCTCGTCTCCACCTTGCCTCTTCTAAGAGCAGTTTTATATGTGGGCAGCAAATATACACAGTTGTGATCTGAGGATCCTACAGGAGGAAGGGGGAGTGATTTATAGGCCCTCTCTATGGATCCATAGCACAAGTCCAATGTCTTTTTTCGCCTGGTTGAGCAGGAGACATACTGATAAAAGTTTTTAAGTGTCTTCTTTAAAGAAACATGGTTAAAATCCCCAAGAATGAAGTTTGGCGCCTCTGGAGAAATTGATTGCAGCCGCTGGACCACATCAAAGACGGTGCTGGAGGCGGAGTCACCGTCTGCCCTTGGGTGGATGTACACAGTTGTGATGAAAAGCTGGGGGAACTCGTGAGGCAAGTAAAAGGGGCGTAGTGACACAGACAGCAGCTCCACATCGGGTGTACAGATGCGCTCTCTGACCGTGACAGATGTGCAGTACTGCTTATTAATGTATAAACATACGCCGCCCCCCTGACGTTTCCCCGTTACCTCTTCCTGCCGATCCGAGCGCAGTGGGGCTCCAAAGCCGTCAATCCACAGGTCTGCGTCTCGGTCATGCGCATTAAGCCAAGACTCTGTGAAAGCCATGACACAGCAGTTGTTAAAGTCCTTCTGGTAGCGTACATTCCCTTGAATTTCATCCACCTTGTTCCTCAGAGATTGTACGTTCCCAAAAATCATAGAAGGAAGAGGAATGTTACCAAACTGACGTCTTCTCAGGCGCAATTTCACGCCTCCACGCTTTCTGCGTTTCCTTCTCCCGTCTCTCCCGTCTCTCTTTTCACCGTCTGTCCGTCTCTCAAAATAAAGTCCGGCAGTTGCGGCTTAGGCTCAGTCACAGCCGCTGCATCAACCGTGTTTAAATGCAGCAACATGTCCCTGGAATAATGTATTCTGCCCGCCATGATGCTGATCGCGTTTAGCTCAGAGACAAAGAGCCGGAGGAAAAGTAGCAGCAGTGTAAAAAAGGGGAGGAAGTCCATATTGATGGAACCAGGGAGCTCTTCGCCATACAGTCCACAAACATTCCAGGACAGAAACGACACAGAGAATTTCGTAAAAACACATTAAAGTGCATAAAAACAAGACACACAGACGACAGACTTTTTCACCAGCTGCCAGTCGCTGCGTGCGCATGCGCCCAGTCAATATATTTACAAACAAGTAATTACAGAAAGAAACAATGGCGGTACCTGACCCCGTAACTTGCAGGATACACACAATTAAACACAGAGATTCCTGACAGATCACACAAGTTACACAATATAGGGCAATTAACACACTGACACCCACACAAACTTTCACACCCAGGTGTTATCAACACACACACCCCATACAGTCACCAGGCATTGGCAACATACAATCATGTGCATATAAAACTTAGTCAAACAGACAATATCACACAATTCACATTCCTGTATTGACAAAGCTGTGTCTTTTGCTCTTTTTCCTTTTTTTTCTTTACATAACTTCAGAACATATTTCGAACACAATAACGTTAACCTTAGCAGACACACTTTCAAATGCACCAAACCAGACACACCGCAATCCCCCATTCAAAATTTAACCCAGGTCTCCCGAAGGCCCCCCTCTGGAGTGTCTGTCTCGCGGCCCACTCCCAAAGTGTTTCCACTTTTGTGTGACAGGAGACGGGCTGCAATGACGCTCCTTTCTGCCTGAATGCAGCAGCTCGTTGGGATGCCGTCTCGACCCATCAGTCAAATTCAGGTACCTATTGCCGTCGGACCGGACCACCCGTATATTATCCTGTCCAACTTTCAGTTCTCTTGAACTGCGCACCCGACCAAGCTGAGGCTCAACCCCAGGACGAATGTCATCACCCTCTCCCAGGGGAGCGCTCAAAGCCTTCCTCCGTCGTCTGCATCGTGATCTGGCACCCTTATGGCTCCTCAGCAGTTCACCAAGTTGACTTGAGCCAAGTCCCTTACTTTTAATGTCGGCACAGCTAGGGTTTGTGTCACCTGATGCTACCCCAGTTGCTAGTTGTTGTTAATGTTGTTGCGTTGGAGCGTCAAAAGCAACATGAGGCTCAACAGTGGCACCCAGTCAGCCACCGCAGCCCCGCTGCATTCACTGCACTCGCTCTCTGGACCTGTCCACCTTCGCGGGGGCTAACCCATGCCGTGCAGGTCCAACGACCTCGGGACCACACGCACTATCACGGAGCCTCCGTCTTATCAGCGCATTCTGGTGCTGGCGGTATCCCTCTTCACCTGGAATGGGTCACCCAAAGTCTCACACTTCTTCACCACTTCCCACAGAAAATGGCCGGTCCCACGGACCACCACCTGCCCACTCCTCCACATCTTCGCAGGTGATGGAGAAACCAAACCCATAAAACAAGTCACAGCCCATCAGATTATTTCCATCTTGAGACACCATGAACTCGGCAGCACACATAGAGCCCTCCTTGTACCTCACCAACGGCCACATCGAGCCCATGATGTCAAGGGGGTTACTACTATAACCGTAACAGGCTATACTTGTCCTACTCACTTTGTAGTGGGAAAACATCGACTTACTGTTTTCAAGTTCAAAATGGAGACCGCTGACCCCGTGTCCACCAACAGTGGCATTGGTGTCCCATCCAGCAAAATGTTGCAAATGATTCGACCATCCGTGTTGGGTGAGACAGTGTGGACCACTGTAGGTGCTTTCTTCCTTACACTGTCCTCTGCAGGTCTCCATTTCTCCTTGTCGAAACTGTGGCAAACCCTGGCAAAGTGATGGGGCAAACATCACCATCCACAACGCTTGCCCTCCACTGTGTACGCCCTCGCTCTAAAGCGGTGCCTGCTGGATCCGCAGCCGTAGCAACTCAGCATCCCCGGGGCGGACTTTATTTTTATGATGGCTGCGTAATCAACGTCGCCGCCATCATCCGGATCCAAGGCCAGAGTCTTCCACCATGCGTCATTCCTGGGCAGGGCTTCGTCTTCACTGAGATTTCTCATTAGTTGTTCCGCTGCCTCGTTTCGTTGTGCTAGCTCCATGGCTGCTAGCGTTAGCAGGCGAACTCTTGCCGAGGAGTAGGCCACGTGTTCCGCTAACTGATTGCGGACCATCTCCTCCTCCAAAGTCCCAAGCCTGCACTCACCTGCCAGCCGCCGAAGGTCCGCCACAAAGTGTCGGACCGACTCTCCGGGTCACTGGCTTCGCTGCTTGAACTGCATGCGCGGCGTTATGATGTCTTCAGGGGTGCGAAAGTAGACCGCCATGAGCCTCATTACATCGCCGAATGAGTCACCTCCTCCAAGCATGCTCAGGACCCTCCGACTTTCCACATCCAGGTTATGGACCAGAATAGCCCTTGCACACAATTTGTCAAGGTTGCCGAGGTCTAATGCCAACAGATAGTTTTCGAAAGCCGCGTACCATCTGGCCCAAGGGACCAACAGCTCACCCGGAGCCTCCAAAATTGAACGAAGCACGGTAGCAGCCCTCTCCATCGCCTTATATCCTCGTCACCAAATGTTGTGTCCAAATTAAAGAGGAGGTGAGGTGAGGTTCTATAGGTTTTATTATAATGTGAACTATACACACAGGAGTCCCTATCACGAGTGCAGGAGCCACAGCGAAGAGACGATATGTCTCCCGCTACTGGCTTGTATACCTCAGGTGACGCCACCCCTCAAAGGTGGGGTGTCACCCCTCCCAAGCCTAGGGCACCTCCATAATAATAGAATATATATAATATATGATTCTACAGGCAGCATCATGCTGTGGGGATGTTTTTCAGTGGCAGGAACTGGGAGAGAGTCAGGATAGAGAGAAAGTTTAATGCAACAATGTACAGAGACATCCTGGATGAAAACCTGCTCCAGAGCGCTTTTGACCTCAGACTGGGGCAACGGTTCATCTTTCAGTAGGACGATCCTAAGCACACAGCCAAGATATCAAAAGAGTGGCTTCAAGACGACTCTGTGAATGTCCCTGAGTGGACCAGCCAGAGCCCAGACTTGAATCCAATTGAATATCTCTGGAGAGATCTGAAAATGGCCATGCACCGACACTTCCCATCCACCCTGATGGAGCTTGAGAGGTGCTGCAAAAAGGAATGGGCGTAACCGCCCACATATAGGTGTGCCAAGCTTGTGGCATCATATTCAAGAAGACTTGAGGCTGTAATTGCTGCCAAGGGTGCATCAACAAAGTATTGAGCAAAGGCTGTGAATACTTATGTACATGCTATTTCTTAGTTTTTTTTATTTTTAATAAATTTGCAAAAATCTAAAAAAAAAACCCTTTTTTCACATTGTCATTATGTGGTATTGTGTGTAGAATTTTGAGGAAAAAATGAATTTATTCCATTTTGAAATAAGGCTGTAATATAACAAAATGTGAAAAAAGCAAAGCGCTGTGAATGCTTTCCGGATGCACTGTATATATATTCATCCATCCATCTTCTACCACTTAATCCTTTTCGGGTCACGGGGGGGGGGGGTGCTATCCCACCATCTTTGGGCAAGAGGGAGGGTACACCCTGGACAGATCGCCAGTCCATCGCAGGGCCAACACAGAGAGGCAAGACAAGATAAGATAAGATAAGCCTTTATTAGTCCCACAATGGGGAAATTCCAGGATTGCAACAGCACAGGGATAGCAACACTCAGAGCAATAATTTAGAAGATAAGAAAATAAAATAAGAGCAGTGAATATACATATGTACACATAAATATATAAATATATATACACAGTATGGAGCATTGTAACTCGATGGAATAAACAGCATAACTGTCTATTTAGTTACCCCACATAGTATGAATGTGTACCCATACATATTGTCACCCTCCATAGCGATTGATATTGTCCCAGTTGTATACTGGAGGGGACCATTTTGTGTAAGTCTGTTGTGTCTTTTGCATTCAATACTATTAGGTCATCACGTTTTTTTGCTATCTCTGTGCGCAGCCCTGCTTAGGTTATAAAGTCTGTCAACTGTAGGTAGGAAGGCCCTGCGAAACCTCTCAGTCGCGCACCTAGGATGGTGTAGCCTACTGCTAAATGAGCTCCTCAGTGTGTTCAGTATGTCCTGCATAGGGTGGGACTTGGACTCCAGCAGAGATGACAGCTTAGCCACC
The DNA here is from genome assembly GCA_020510985.1 of Pholidichthys leucotaenia. Classification (NCBI taxonomy): domain Eukaryota; kingdom Metazoa; phylum Chordata; class Actinopteri; order Cichliformes; family Pholidichthyidae; genus Pholidichthys; species Pholidichthys leucotaenia. Next base: position 335,853,568 of record CM035841.1, read on the forward strand.
ATCCTTCTCTCTCCTATCTCCTCCACTGGGTCAAGGCATTCCCCCAGGACAGAGCTAGCTTTCTTGATCAGTTTGTTCAGTCTCTTCCTATCGGCTGCTGTGATGCCACTGCCCCAGCAGACCACTCCAAAAGTGATGGCTGATGCCACCACCGAATCGTAGAAGGTCTTCAGGAGCACCCCTTGTACACCAAAAGACCTGAGCCTCCTCAGTAGGAACAGCCTGCGCTGTCCCTTCTTGTAGAGTGCGTCGGTATTGTGTGACCAGTCTAGTTTATTATTCAAATAAACACCCAGGTACTTGTAGGATGTCACCATCTCAATGTCTGTTCCCTGGATGTTTACTGGTGCTGTGAGGGGTTGTCCTTGCCTGCGGCAGTCCACCACCAACCCCTTAGTTTTCCTCCCATTGATCTGGAGGTAGTTCCGATGGCACCAGTCCACGAAGTCCTGGATAAGTCCTCTGTATTCAGCTTAATCTCTGTTGGAGATGAGGCCGACAATCGCAGAGTCATCAGAGAACTTCTGCAGATGGCAGTGTGTTGTGTTATGTTGTGTGAGAAGTCTGCAGTATAAAGGGTGAACAGGAAGGGAGCCAAAACCGTTCTCTGGGGGGCCCCCGTGCTGCCGATGATCATGTCGGACACACAATCCCGGGTTCTCACAAACTGTGGCCGGTTAGTGAGGTAGTCCAGGATCCATGATGACAGGTGCTGGTCCACCCCTGTGCACAGCAGCTTGTCCCTCAGGATCATCGGTTGGATGGTGTTGAAAGCACTGGAGAAGTCAAAGAACATGAACCTCACCACGTTCCCAGGCTTCTCCAGGTGGGACAGAGAATGGTGAAGAAGGAAGATCACTGCATCCTCCACCCCGATGCCATGCTGGTAGGCGAACTGGAGTGGATCCATCGCTGGTCCTACCAGGGGGCAGAGTTGAGCAAGGAGCAGTCTCTCCAGGGTCTTCATCAGGTGAGACGTCAGGGCGACTGGCCTGTAGTTGTTCAGGTCTCTGGGGTGGGGAGTCTTTGGTACGGGTACCACACAAGATGTTTTCCACAACTGTGGTACCCTCTCCAGCTTCAGGCTCAGGTTGAAGATGTGCTCCACAACCCCACACAGTTGGTCTGCGCAGGACTTGAGGAGCTTCGCGCTGATGCCGTCCGGTCCCGAGGCCTTCCTCGCCTTGATCTTCCTCAGCTCCGTCCTCACCATTCACTCTCACATCCATACCTAAGGACAATTTAGAATCCCCAGTTGATGCCGATTAACTTAACCTCCATGTCGTTGGCCTGTGGGAGGAAACCAGAGTACCTGGAGTAAACCTACGCAGACACGGGGAGAACATGCAAACTCCACACAGAAGGGTCACCGATGGTCTGGGAGTAGGATCGATCCCATGACCTTCTTGCTGTGCACCACAGTGCTAACCACCACGCCACACACACACACAATAAAGTTTATCAATTTGACATTAAATATCTTTTACTTTGTATTCAATTGAATATTGGTTGAAAAGGATTTTCAAATCACTGTATTTTGTTTTATTTATGTTTTATTATACAACATCCCAACTTCACCAGAATTGTACATTATCTCACCGTTGAAGACTTGCTTTCAAGTAGCATCTATCCAAAGCTTTAAGTATTCAGGATAGCAGCACGGTGGTGCAGTGGTTAGCGCTGTGGCAGCACAGCAACTCACTCTTGGCCATGGGATCTCAGGTTTGATCCCACCCCCTGACCCAACGGTGATTTCTATGTGGAGTTTGCACATTCTCTCCGTGTCTGCGTGGGTTTACTTCAGGATTTCTCCGGCTTCCTCCCACAGGGGCCAAAAACATGCAGGTTAGGTTAATTGGCATCAGCTGAGGAGGTATGAATGTGAGTTGTCCTTTGCCCCTTCCCCCCAGGCCACAGTTGTAAATAAGAATGTGTTCTTAATCTGTCCTGCCTGGTTAAATAAAATTTAAAAAATACAAGCAAGTTTTATCTTTATTTTTAAGAAGAATGACACTGGAAAATACCCCAGTTAAACAGGAGTTACAATCTTGTAAAGATGTTCTGCAGGTGCTGCATGATGTCACTTTTCTCCAAATGTGCCACACCTATACTAAATGACTGAGCAAAACTAAACAAGAAACAACACATTCCAGTGAGTAATCCTTCAACGGTTTCGAACAAACAGATTTCGTAAAAAAAAAAATAAAGGTTAAAGGCATATAATTTAATTTAGCTCATAATTTCTTAAATCTATTCTGAGAAAACATCTTCCTCTTGCACAAAGTTGCAGAAAGGAAATTCAAAAGTGGCAAAAAAAGAAGACATACAAATATACAGAAATCAATCAGAAATGTTGCTCATCCATAGTGCCCTTGCACTGAAATATGTAAATCATACTGTGTCAATTTTCCATTTCTTTTAGAAAGGATCAAGTGTAATGATTTCACGCCTTTAGTATGACCAGTTGAGGGGATAGTGTTGCCGTTTTAATCGGCATTTGTTGCCAAACATCTGGTCAAACAGGATCTTGTGGTATTCATGGGTACATCAAGTGCTTATTTGGGTGTATTGTAAAAGTTCTACACCTTGATGAGGTCCCAAAATCCTATCTGTGCATCAGCATAACATGTTTTGCACTTCACTTAAAAGATTTTTGATCCTTAAAGAACCTGAGTTTAGCTAACATCAGTGAAATTTTGTTTGCAATATGTATTTTGTACTTGGTAATAATTTCTCACATCATAGTTAATTATGCTAACCAAGTTGTCAAAATATACTACAGAAAAAAAAACTCAACAGTTGTGTATGAAATAAGTACAGAAATGTGTACCAGCTTGGATATTTCAGGTTGACTGTTCTATTGACAAAGTATCCTTTTGACTTGCACAAAAATCCAGTCCAATTGTAATGCTTTGTTCATTTGCTACACAAGGTGATATGTTTTGATAAATAAGATTACCGGTAATTTTATGAAACAATATCAAGCTGAAAAAAGTGGCCATAATCCATTAAGGGATATAAATCCCACTGCAAAAGATGTTGAGCAAAATACTAATGCTCTTCCAGCCATGATCCAGCCACCGTCCTAATGAGTCCTTCCTCACTGCTCATGTCTCTCAGCTGAATCCTGGCCACCTCATATCAGGCCATCATCAGAGAGCTCTCCTCCTCTCGTTTACCCAACACATTTGAAATCATGAAGGACGAGAAGAAGAAAAATTCCACGGCGTAGCTCAGCTGAAACATTTCGAAGTTGACGCTCACTGTCCATTCAAACACGGCCGACAGGTGGGCAAAGACGTACTCCTGCTTGGTGAAAAAAATTATGTCTGAAATTTTTCGGGTTAAAGATGTATGAAATATTAGGTGGCACCTTGAATAAACATGCCAACAGTAATCACTCCTGATGGGTGGAAGTTCTGATCATTCAAGAAATACAACTTTAGCAATCCCTTTAGAAGAAAAAGGGAGTTTATAGCAGTCTAACCCAGTCTTCATACAATGAAGGAATATATCAACTTAATTTTTAATCTCTTTTTTTGAATGTAGTTAAATCAAAGTACTTTGTCCAACTTAAGCAATTTTGGTCAACATTGTGTTGTCTTTTCAACTGCACAAAGGTGATGAATAATTAATTTTTGTATTTCAGTCAAACAGCATTGTTGTACTGTTTCAGCAATATTTAAATGACATCAGTACCAGATGTGGGCAGAGTAGTCAGAAATTTGTAAAATTATTGTTCCTTTATGATAATAATTACCAAAGCATCAAAATTGTCATAAAAAATTGCATGTTTTCTGCATTTATCAGTGCTCTGTTAAATAAAATCAAAACAAAATTTAAAAAAGGACTCAAAATAATAAAAAAGTCCATTAAACAAGAATTCTAGAGAAAGATATTTCAAAACCATATAAATTAAAGTGCACTTTTTCCTGTTTGGTCATATTTTTAACAATAGGAGGCAATTTCTTTGGCATTATAATTTCTGACTGTAGTGGTGATCTTTTTCCATTTGTACTTTTGTCATATGGTGTGGTGACCCAGCACACTGCAGACTGACATGATTTCACACTCAGCAGGGCTGGACGAAACAGAGGACAATTTACATACGGACAGAGAGCCCCTGGGGGCAATCAGAACAATGGACTGTTGTGTATACATCCCCTGGATAAGGGAGAGGACATCCGGGCACCAGTTGGTCACGCTAATCATATGTATTGACTGATATGGTAATGTGCCATGCATTCTCTCTGTCTGTATCACTGTATAAAAGAGCTTGTGTGACATGCCTCAGCAGCACAGTAGCTCACTTAGCTACAATGTGTGTCTCATTATGTTGGAGGAAATAAAACTGTGCATCCTTCCAGCTCGTCGGATCTCGCCTGATCTTTTACCTCCACATTGGTGACCCTAGATGTGTCATGGGGATGCTGGCATCCTCTTCATCCACACTGGAGCACGCTCTCCGGAGCGGGCAGCGTTGGGACCGTCACGCACCATGAACTGCGACACAAGCGAACCAAAGGAAGCAGCCTGAATGGGGAAAATCATCGGTGCCGTCTGAGTTGATTTCCACCAAGCTCCCCGACCCTGACTCACTCCGGACAGCGGACCCCCCGCGCACAGAAGCCCCGCACGCACACCGCAGGATTACGAGGACAGCGCAACTTTCAGCTATGTGGTCACTGCGCCAAGCGCGCACCACGCACAGGGACAAACCGGCTCCACAGACTGATACATCGTCCTCCACCGCTGCACACGCCCGAGAAACACGGCCGACCGCCATCCTTGGAACCTTCAGGGCTGCCCACGCACCTGAAGCAGACACGCAGCCCACACACAGGATTTTGTATGGGTTTCTCGGCCACGCCACACAAGGGGAATTTAGCCGATTGCTGTCCCCAACGGCTTTAGGGCTGCTTTCTCACCTAAAAGCCAAACCGCCAAGTCCCTCACACAGCTGCAGTTGTTTCACAGCCGCTACGCATCCTTGGGGAACTTGGCCGTTTGCCTTCCCCACATCCTCGCTGAACCGAGCCGCGAGAGGAGTCAGAGACTTAATTTTTTCACAGCCGCTGTGGATCACCATCAGGTTGACCGGGAAAGTCCCTCACCATCGCGGAGCCACACACAATTTTTGCGCGGCCCAGACACCTTTGACGTCCCGGGCAGGCACTCACTTACTCCCACCCCCCTCCCCCTCCTCCTCCACAGCTCTCTTCCCGCACCTGACTCCCTAAAGCCGGCCGATCACCGGTTGGTTCCATTACGCATGACGCGCACCGGCCCCGTGAGCCCATGATCCACGGCCGTTCAACGTGCTGGGACCTGGAGCGGAGCACACTGTCTTTTCCACCCATCCCCCATCCCCCCCACGGACTGACATGCCCTCCGACACCCCTCTACAGCAGGACAGTTCTACTGGAGCTGCAGCCCAAATGACCGGGGGGGGGGGGTCACAGCCCCTTCTGAGCGTTCTGGGGGGAGCCGTGTGGTGACCCAGCACACTGCAGATTGACACGATTTCACACTCAGCAGGGCTGGAGGAAACAGAGGACAATTTACATACGGACAGAGAGCCCCTGGGGGCAATCAGAACAATGGACTGTTGTGTATACTTCCCCTGGATAAGGGAGAGGACATCCGAACGCCAGTTGGTCACGCTAATGATATGTATTGACTGATATGCTAATGCGCCATGCATTCTCTCTGTCTGTATCACTGTATAAAAGAGCTTGTGTGACATGCCTCAGCAGCACAGTAGCTCACTTAGCTACAATATGTGTCTCATTATGTTGGAGGAAATAAAACTTTGCACCCTTCCAGCTCGTTGGATCTTGACTGATCTTTTACCTCCACAATGGGATGATTTTTTCAGAGGAAGAACCTTGGAAATCCTTGTTTCTTTTAATGTTATTTTTTGTGGGGGCTCCCTGTGATTTTGACAAGCGGATTTTAATACATTCTTCATGTTGTAGTGGATGACATCTCAAGTGGTAAAACAAATTAGCGGTACTGCTACCTTTAAAGACAATGGCTTTGTTGCAGAAAACCATCTTTTGTTCAGTGTCTTCCTCCTGAATTCTTAACCACTGCCAGACAAAGGCGCTGGGGCTATTTTTCCTTGGAATTATTTTGTTCAAGTTTGCTTTCCACTGTAGCCAGTGTGTTTTGCTTCACCCCCCCCCCCCCCATGTGCTGCCAGTGTTGGCAGATTGTGCATAAAAAGCAAGTGCCTCTGCTCCACAAAAACAGGCTCAAAAGAAGCAGTTTACAAAGAAAAAAATGTAGGAAAAAGCAGACCTGGCAACGACCCTGATGCAAAACACTACGTGGTGGGAGCACTGATCTCTATTAAAAAAAAAAACTGGATCAATCCCTGGCCACCGGAAGTGAAGCCACCTGGCCGCCATATCAGTAAACCCAAAGCATTCAGTGAGCCAGTGGAGAATGAATGGGTTTAGTAGTAAATGGTGCCACTTTTACCTCAATAACGTCCCAAAAAATTAACAGATTTTGAACTTCTTGGTATGGAGACACAGCTAATAATCTTGTGCAACTGGTGAGCTATAGAAATCTGTCAACTACAGAAATCGATTTCTATAGTTCACCTCTGTTAGCTCTATACTCGCTAATGGGGGTGTGAGCTATCCAGGTTTTTTATATACCAAATCAGTGGGTGGGAGTCACTGAGCTACAGTGCACCTGTGCGAGAGGACTTCAAAATGGATAAATAAATGCTGAAGGCTTACATTGCCTTGACAATTTATGCTTGATATCTGTGATAAAGGCATTTTTTGTATCATGCATAGTAGAATGTATCGATATAACAAATATGTGTGTTGCATTGCCCAGCCCTAAAACATCTATAATTTTTTAAATGAAATTTGCCCTCTTACACATGAGCCTAGAGCTATCTACCTGTGTGTGTGTGTGTGTGTGGGGGGGGGGCTGAAAAGGTCATAGGCTGAAAAGTCCATAGTGGTCAAATTTGACCAAATGTGGTTTATTTTTCGACATAGTCTCCCCTTCGGTCCATACACTTCTTCCATCGGTGTTGCAGCGCTTCAATCCCTGCAGTTTAAAAATAAACCACATTTGGTCAAATTTGATCACTATGAACTTTTCAGCCTATGAACGTTTTAGCCCCCCCTTGTATGTAGGTCAACCATTGTAGTCCTGTAATATAGTACCTCTCGTTTGCACAAATTCAGTATGTGGATACTGAGGTCATTTTTGAGTTGTACAAATTTAAACAGTGCTGGTGATGAAGACATACTGTGACGGTTCTGGGTGGCTGCCTTAAACAAGGTTTTATTTTTAGGGGGTACCAGTCAGGTATCTCTCCTGACATAAGATTTGTCCCACAAAACAAAACCACACAAAGGATGTATGTATGTTAAAAGCTAAGCATACTCCCTACTCAATGAATGACAAAAACACAACTTATATAATGAAAAACCTACAATGAAAATCAGAATGTCCACCCCTACAAATAACTTAGTGTCCCTTAATTAAGAGTCTTTTCTCAAAACAACTTTTCACCAACAAATCAAAATTCCACTCCGGATTTTTTTTTTTTAAATCTCAGTTCAGTTTGAAAATAAAGCAGTTCATCCAACAAACAAAAATTCAGTTCCTCTCAAAGTTTGAAAGAAAATATTTCTAAACAAAAAAACAACACACCTTTGAGAAAAAGAGGAAAGGGTCAGAAGGGGTAAAAGAAAAACAAACAAACAAACAAAAAACGCTGGCTGTAGAAAACTCCTGACCAGGTTTTATTTCTGACTGGGGAATGAGTGGTCTCAATGAAATGAGGAAGTGAACTGATTGTGGAGGTGAAATGTTTGTCCAGACTAATGCTTTATTTGGTTCCAAATAGTGGTTATGCCACAGATGGTGAGTAGTATGTTTGTGATTGACCAAACATAATTCTGTAACTACTATCTGAGCTTAGTGACCCCAATGCACACATTTCTTCCCCCCTTATGCTACATGTCCACTGGTCTGGATTTTTCAGAGAGGAATCCGTCACTGGTACCTGTGAGGTTTGGGAAAGGGGCGTGGGCATGGGGCTGGTATAGTGATGGTATATTTGCGCTACAAAAGGTGACTCTGTCATTGTCGCACAAGGTTTTGGGTTCACCAATCCTACAAATCTGCACAATGCATGGCGAATTTGACCACCTGGTTCGTGAGCTTTGGCTGGATGAGCCCATGCTCCACTGTTCTCCACGCGTTTGTATGTTGTTTCTATATGATGGCAAGGACTGGTCATATACAGCCATGTGAAAAAAATTAGGACACCCTGTATAAGCCTGTTTTTTTTTTGTGTTGTTTTTTTTTTTTTGTTTTTACATATTTGGACATATGGATATTTAATATCAATGTTAAAAAATACTGGGAGATTCACATAATACAACTAAAATATTAAAAATGAATTAAAGACTTTTTCAGATTTTCTGTAAAATGTAATTCTAAACAAATAGTGAGGAATAAATTAGGACACCCCCCATCTTTTGTAGGACACCCCCACATTCATTCCCACTTAAAATGGCTAAAATGAATATTAAAAAATGCAAATAAAAACAAAAACAAGGTTAGAGATATGTGAACATTTCTTAATAAAGAACTTGTGGCGGTTTGGCGTAACCCCCACAACAGACTGGGTCAGGCACAGCGCTCGACTAGAGCAATTAACAGAACAATGAAATGTGTGTATTAATGTCTACAAACAGCCCGCTTCTCCTGGCTTTTTCCAGCTCACCACTGTGATGTTAATGTGCCATTCATGCATTGTGTTCATGCTTCCTGCCCTTACTGTGTCTCTCAAATGCAAATGTCTCATGCCTGTCTGCAGTCTCTTTGATGATACCATGCCTTTCATGTATTGTCTGTAACTGGGTATATAAGCTCACTGAAATCCATGTTCCCTCTCTCATTCTCTGCTACTGCTCATCTGCTCACTTTGCTGGAGAGCCCGAGGGCTCGCTCATGGAGCGAGCCCTGTGACGGCGGTATGATAATAAACCTATTTAAAACCTTCACTTCGCTGCCTTTATTTTATCATCCGCCTCACTGGTGACCCCGAGAATGCACATGCTTTGTGCAACGCAACCTTCTGGTTTGGACAGCCACGCTGATGTCCTGATGGCAACGAACGCAGCACCCGGCGGTGATTCTCCGACGACAAGTGAACGCGGCAGCCCGACTGATCTGCCCTCCCTTCTGCTTCAGGGAGACCTCGACGCAGAGTTTCCAGGCGAAACTCTCCGGAGACCACCCACGACCGGGAAAGCTAAGGAACATTTCATGGTGAGATCTGCACGCCTAGATCGGCACATCCACGCTTGAACCGGCCGCTCTCACAGCTTCTGACACACGATTCTGTGTCTCCTTACGAGAGCGCACGCACCTCGTCCTTTCTCCACGACGGCGACCTCCACGGCCGACGGAGTACACGTGGACCTGAATGCACCATGACCCATCTTCAACAACTACAACAGGAATGATCCCTGACCCTGGCTCTCCCTCTCCAGCAGGCCCACCCACGCACAGAACCCCGGCACATGCACCGGGGAGTTACGAGGACGGCACACCACGCACGGGACACATACGGCTCCACTGACCGCCTTCCTCCTTCACCGCTGCACACTGGCCCTTCAGGCTTGCTCGTACACCTGAGGCACGCACGCAGCTTGCTCACTGGATTTTATGGTCTTAGCCATGGCGCTCAACGGGAATTCAGCAGTCTGCGGTCCCCAAAGGCTTTAAGGTTGTGCTCGCACCTAAAGTCAACACGCCAAGTCCCTTTGCTTTTGTTTTTTTATTACAGCCGCCACTGTCATCACTGTCCACCAGCAGTGGACAGTGGACAGTGATGGGGAGGCACTTTCAGACTGGGCATCCAGAAATGACCTCGCTTTGATATACGACCCCAAACAAAGAGGAACCTTCCACTCTGTTAGGTGGAAGAAGGACTATTCTCCTGACCTGTGTTGGGTCAGCTCTTTGAATGGGGAGCCATATCCTACACAGATCCTCATTCTTGATGATTTTCCACACAGCCAACACCGGCCCCTGCTTGTACACATTGGCCTACAACTTCCAGTCATATACAGCCCAAGGAAGATGCGCTGGAACTTCCGCAAAGCCAACTGGAAGAAATTCAGTGAAACTCTGGACCGGAGCGTTGTTACCATCCCACTCCACACCATCACTGTAGATGAAGCATACAACCACTTCTGCAGCGCAATCTTCAAGGTTGCCCATACTGCAATCCCACGAGGCTACCGACCCCTCTATGTCCCATGTTTGGACGGAGAAAGTGCTGCCCTCCTACAATCCTATCAAACATCAGGGGACCCAGAGATAGCAGACCATCTCATTGAATCGCTAAATACAGCCCGGCGAAAGAAATGGGAGGAGACAGTTGCTGACCGGAGCTTTACCCACTCTAGCAGGAAATGTTGGAGCCTCATCCGTCGCCTAGGAGCTGCACAGAAGCCCCCTAGCCAAAGCCGAGCATCGGTCACACCCAACCAAGTTGCATCCCACCTACTGACTATCGCCAAAGCACCCCAAGACAAAGACACCAGAAGAGCAGTTACAACTGAGCTAAAAAAACACCAAAAAATGCCTGTAGAGGAAACGAACCCTGAACCCTTTGAGGCTGCTGAACTGGAGAAAGTCCTACAGGGCCTGAAATGTGGAAAAGCAGCAGGATACGATAACATCTTCCCAGAATACATGAAAAATCTTGGCCCCCCGAGCCCTAACCTGGTTGACACAATTCTACACAAGGATCACACAAATAAACTCGATCCCAAAGAAATGGCGGACAGCAAAGGTCATTGCCATCCCAAAACCTGGCAAAGACCACAAACTACCAGCAAGCTACCGCCCAATCTCCCTACTCAGCGTTCCTTACAAAATCATGGAGCGCCTAATACTGCAATGCATTTCCCCAGAAATAGAGGATATTCTAAGTGTGGATCAAGCAGGTTTCCGCAAGGACCGCAGTACAGGAGAACAAGTACTGGCCCTAACCACCTTCATCGAAAATGGCTTCGAGAGCAGACTGAAGACAGGGGCTGTGTTTCTCGATCTTACAGCTGCCTATGATACGGTCTGGCACAAAGGCCTCCTCCTGAAACTTATAAAGGCGATCCCTGCTTGGGCAACAGCAATTATAAAAACCCTGCTGACCAACCGAAGGTTCAAAGTCCACCTCAGTCAGAACACAAGTGCATGGAGAATGCAGAAAAACGGACTCCCACAAGGCTCAGTTCTAGCTCCAACTCTGTTCAACCTCTACATAAACGACCTGCCTACTACAAAATCCCGCAAATTCATCTATGCAGACGACATCTGTTTGGCATTCCAAGCACCAGACTTTGAACCACTGGAACGGGTGCTCACGGAAGATCTTGCCAAACTGGACCAGTTCTGCAAAATCTGGCGCCTAAAACCAAGCCCAGCAAAAACCGTCTCCAGTGTATTCCATCTCCACAATGCAAAAGCTGCCAGAGAACTAAACATCCACCTGAGCGGACTCAAGCTTAAGCATGCCCCAAATCCAACTTATCTTGGAGTGACCCTTGATAGGACCTTATCCTTCAAGGAACATCTAAAGGGGACGGCTGCTAAGGTGAAGGTACGAAACAACCTGCTCTGCAAGCTCGCTGGTGCAAAATGGGGGGCGGCAGTCTCCACCCTGCGCACCTCAGCACTGGCCCTTTCATACTCTGTAGCAGAATATTGTGCCCCTGTCTGGTCCAGGTCATCTTACACACACCATGTAGACACCCAGCTCAACTCAACCATAAGAACTATAACTGGAACAATCCGCTCAACACCACTCCCCTGGCTCTCTGTACTGTCAAACATAGCCCCTCCACACATCCGGCGAGCAGCATTAACTCAAAGGATGCTCCAAAAAGTTAAAGATTTTCCTCACTTGCCAATCCATGCAGATATCTACACCCCACCCACTGCCCGACTTTCATCCAGACGGCCGATTTGGAAAAACCCTCCCCCAGCTGACTTTAGCATCCAGACAGCTTGGCAAGAGGAATGGGAGACCAAGGAGGTCCCAAACAAACAGCTGGTGATAAACCCTAACCAACAGGTCCCGGGCACCAACCTCCCAAGGAGACAGTGGTCTACACTCAATCGCTTCAGGACTGGACATGGCCCCTGCTTGGCCAGCCTTCACAGATGGGGCAGTAGCCCTAGCCCACTGTGCGCATGTGGAGAGGAGCAAACAATGGAACACATCATAGAGGTTTGCCCGCTCCAAAGACTGGAAGGAGGATTACACACCCTCCATACAGCAAACCAGGAGGCAACTGCTTGGCTTAAGGACTTTGCATTCGCTAAATAAATAAAAAAAAATTACAGCCGCCCCTGTTTTTCTTCATGGCCGCTGTTAATCCTCGCCGCTTCCTTTTTTATTCACGGCCACTATTAATCCTTGCAGGACTTAATCGCGAGAGGAGCCAGTGACTAATTTTTCTTCTTGTGGATTTCCGCACGTTCAACGGGACAGCCCCTCAACATCGCGGACCAACAAGCAATTTTTGCGCGGCTCAGACGATTTCACCGTCCAGGGCCGGCACTTACTACCCCCCACCCCCCTCCACCTCCGCCTGCACAGAGCTTTCCCTGCTCGCTGCCAAAACCGGACTATCGAGGCCTCGGCTGCCTGCCAAGCCCTCTGGGAGGGAGCGTGTGGCGGTTTGGCATAACCCCCACAACAGACTGGGTCAGGCACAGCGCTCGACTAGAGCAATTAACAGAACAATGAAATGTGTGTATTAATGTCTACAGACGGCCCGCTTCTCCTGGCTTTTTCCGGCTCACCACTGTGATGTTAATGTGCCATTCATGCATTGTGTTCATGCTTCCTGCCCTTACTGTGTCTCTCAAATGCAAATGTCTCATGCCTGTCTGCAGTCTCTTTGATGATACCATGCCTTTCATGTATTGTCTGTAACTGGGTATATAAGCTCACTGAAATCCATGTTCCCTTTCTCATTCTCTGCTACTGCTCATCTGCTCACTTTGCTGGAGAGCCCGAGGGCTCGCTCATGGAGCGAGCCCCGTGACGGCGGTATAATAATAAACCTATTTAAAACCTTCACTTCGCTGCCTTTATTTTATCATCCGCCTCAAACTGAATATTTAAAAGGGTGTCCAAATTTTTTCACGATTGTAGTATTGGGTTGCCTGAAACAGTGGTTATTAATTTCTCCTTCATGTCTTCACAACAAGTAACACACAGATCTGGCCTTCCCTCCCCATCTTCTCCTCCAGCTGGCTTTTTCACTGGATTGGTCAACGGGCCCGTCCGTGGATGGTCTTCAGCTCTCAGCTGCTACCGGACAATATGGTGTCCTTGGTCTCCATATCTTTAAAGCAAACCAGTGAAAAGCGTTTCCAGCATCACTTCGTGCAAGAAATAGTAGGTTCAGTTAATGAATCTGTTGTTACTTGACATTAAAAACCACTGGTTCAAAAGTTCAGGATGAGAGTGCTGCCTCCGGTGCATGACTGTATGGAAAATATCATGACTGATCGTTATGACTATGCAAATGAGCTGTAGGGGAACCCACGGGAGATTCTGCACACCACAGTCTGGTTTTCACTGGTCCAGACCCAAATGCTTTCCATTGTGTTTCCAGTGCACAATGAATGGGAAGCGGAAAAACTACAGAACCAGTGGACACGTACCATTACTCTCCCCACCAACAATATTCCTATTCCCTGCTTTTATAGGGGAGTGGTGATTATTGGGTGACGGTGATCTGTTGGGTGTCATGGGGTGTCATGTGTTTACTCCTCCTGGGTTAACTGGATTATTTCCGCTGCTGTGGATCACCTATTCCTCTTCTTCTTCTCCTTTACCCTGCTGATTAGTGCACATCTGATTTAACACCACCAAACACCACAGTTTAGTTCCTCCTCATGGCTGTCATTTAAAAATGGCCAACACACGCCAATTTATCACATCCTTTTTCATGTAAATTAGAAACATTCTGTTGTAAATGTGAGGATTTTTCTCATAAATTTGCAGGATTTTCCTGCAGAGTTACAGCCATTTTACTCAGAAATGTGCAGCTTCTTACTTGAAAATTTGCAGATTTTTTATTATTCATAATTTTGCAGCTTTTTCCTCATGAATTTAGAACTTTTCTTACTCTTGAATTTGCAGTAAAAAAAAAAAACCTGCTTAAATTTGCAGCATTTTACTCAAATCTTATATTTGCAGCATTTTAGGTTGTAAACAGTTGGTAATTTATACCTTTTTTGTCTTTTTTGCTAAAGTTGCAGCTTTTTTGCCCATAAAATTCCACTTTTTTGGTCAGAAATTGGCAGCTTTTAACTGAGATGTACAGTACACCCCCCTTTTTGTTGTTGTTGTTGTTATTGTTGTCGTCAAGTCAGGTATTGGTTTGCTTGCTACCGGATAACCATGAAAACCGGTACTACCTGTCTCATGGATTGGGCCATTGGCAACTCAACCGGTATCCCTGCCCTTCCAAGGGCATGGAGGGTGAAACTGGGCATCCTGGCAGAACTAAAAACAATATCTGCCACAGGTCTGTGGTGGACCACTCCCAGTTACACGGGGTGAGACTGGACATCCTGGCAGATAAACACATCTGTCGCAAGGTCTGTGGTGGACTGTGCCAGTTGGTGCATCGTGACATGCACTACACAAAGAGCAGAGATAAACAAACCTATCATGTGGTCAGTCACTACAACAGATACTGGAGTCAGTTTTTCTTGGCTTGTCCTTGCCACTGATAATACCTTTATCTGCCAAGAATGTGCTGCTAGTCCAGCAAAAGCTAGCGGTACTCAAATACTTTGCAAGCAGTTTCATGAAATGGGAGCCAGCTGAAGAGCAGCATTGTGTTAGGGGTGGGGATGAAGGCGGGGGCTATGGAAGGGTATATGTGTTGGTGCAAAATGGAAGAATCCAGTTTGTCACACTCCCTCCCCCTTGAAAAAAGCTGGACATGGGGAAGGCACTTTCCCTTTAAACCATTAACCCATGAACATAAACAGAATCCAAGGAAGTCTTCATCATCACTTTCCTCTTGGAAAATCTCAAGGATTTTGTGATGTTCTCCCCTGTCCACTTCCTCTGCTGTTGGGTAACATGGTTTCATCTCAGCCACATGAATAACACGGAGGTCCTCTCCCAAGTCTTCCAGGACAACTTCATAATTTAGAGATCCAACTTTTCTGGTGACTCTGTATGGGCCTTTCCACCGTGATGCCAATATAACAGCAAATGATTGGTGTGCTTTTGAATGTGGGTGAGTGGAAAACCATACACCGCCTTTGTCTGAAAAGTGTCTGTCTCTTCTTCCTTTGTCATAGTTGTGCTTTGTTTTTGTTTTGCCTTTTCCAGATTGCTTTTGACAAATTTCTGCAGCTCCATAATTTGGTTGGCTGTCAAGTATGCTGGAGCATCAGGATTAGACAACTGAGGACTGAGTGCAGCATTCAATGGGCATCTTAGTGGACGTTGCAGGTTTAATTCAGCAGGGGTAACTCCAGTGGACTCATGCACTGCAGCGTTTAGGGCAAAACAGAACTCAAGTAGGTATTTGTCCCAGCTTTTGTGGTGTCCTTCCACATAGGAAGCAAACATGGCTTTGATGTTTCAGTTTATTCTGTCAAATTGGTCTGAGGGTGGTAGGGAGATGTCCTTTTGTGATATAGGTTCCATCTTCTACAAGTTTCCACAAGCACAGAGGAGATGAAATGAGGACCTTGATCTGATGAAACAAATGTCGCCACTGCCCAGCGTGCCAGGATCTCCTTTCTGAGGGTCTGGGAGACTGACTCTGCTGTGGCTTTCCAGAGAGGGAGCATTTCCACCCATGAAATGTAATAGTCTACAAACACCAGCAGAAGCTGGTTGTTATTCGAGCTTTGAGGGAAGGGTCCCATGATGTTGACCCCCAACATTTCCTAAGGGGCATTTACCAGGGTTTGCTGGAGTTTTCCAGTTGGTTTTGGGGTTTCAGGTTTGTGGAGTTGGCAGACTTGACAACATCTTACATGATCTTGCAGATCCAGACTCATCTTTGACCAATAGCACTTGTAAGTGCTTGTAGCCACTTGTATGTTTTACACCTTGCCAGATGGCTAGATAATGGATCATCATGGTAATGGTGAAGTAGCTGTTGGCAGAGAGATACAGGTATATACTGTAGATCGGGTATATGGTTTTGTGGGGTAGATGAACAACTCTGTATATTTTGTCTTCCAGAAACGTGTATTTAATCGTGTAGTTTTCACAGATCTCTCCATTCTCAATGATTTTTTCATACAGATCCTGAGTCTCTGGATCCTCTTGTTGGGCTTTCTAAATGTCTTCAGTGAAGAGTAGTGTTTTGGAGGTGTCCTTTTTTGACTGTAGTACCACAGCACATGAGGAAATTTGGTCTTCAAGGTACACCACCGGAGCTCTGGACAGGGCATTGGGTACGATATTGTACTTTGCTTTTCAGTATTCCACTGTAAAAAAGAACTCCTGGAGGCAAAGTGCCCCTTGAATGAGTCTTGTACTGGGTTTTGAAGACCCAGACCAGGGATGAATGGTCAGTCACCACTATGAAATGCCTACCCTCCAAATAATATCACGATTTCTCCAGTGCCCAGACAACAGCAAGACACTCTTGTTCTGTCATAGAACAAGACATTGTGGCAACATTCCACTTGGCCTGGTTCAAAGTATGACTGGTGAAAGTAATTACTCGTTCTAATCCCAAACCAATTTGCTGGGCCAGAACAGCCCCTAAACCAGGGGTGTCAGAATCAGAATCAGAATGCGCTTTGTTGCCAAGCATGTTTACATGTAAACATACGAGGAATTTGACTTGACATTGGGTGCGCTCGATAAGCGTTTCCCAATGACGCGGCAGCCATGCAAGGCGCCTGTCATACAGTGGAGGGTAAAGAGGGGGATGGGGGGAGGGGAGGGGATGATACATTGGGCAGAGAGAAAAAACATAGTTTATCAAAATAAAGCTTGTATGAGCAAAATTGTGATTACATAGAAAAAAAACCTCAAATGCACAATTAGCAGACAATACAGATCACACATTAACAAGCAAAGTTGAGAGAGACAGTGTGAGTGTGTGTGTGTCAGTGTATGTGTATCAGTCATGTAATGTTGTATGCAGTGTGTGTATCAGTTACAGGTGTACGGCAAAAATCCTCCCTGAGCAACGTTTAGATGTTATGTCTTAGTGTTCTCAAAACATAGATAGCATGTCCTCAAGAGTTCATTCTCTCAGTGCATGCTCGATGGTAATATCCATACTGGTCACATAACGCTGTCCTTGAGAGATCAGATTACTGCACACCAGATGTTTGTTAGGGAGAGGCAAGCCAAAACTCTCTACTGCCTTATCTTCGTCCAGGAGGAATGTAATCTTCAGGGCGCCGAATCAAGGTCTAATAGGCACAGTTCACTCAGAGCGTAGAATTTTCATCTCTCATGCGATTCCGTGCTTCATAATTTCCATATACATTTCCAGGCTTTAAATCCTTTCCTGGAGAGCTCCTAGCGACTCCGAGATGTAACCAATCTTCTTGTTCAGTTCGCCATTAGCCGCAATCAGAGCCCTCCCCAACTGGTCAAATTGATGAAGGAGCTTCGCTGGGTCAGCATTTTGATTAGCTCTTTCCATCTTCTTTAGTTTTCGATACACCAGGACCACTCCACAGCCAATCAGCAGAAATCCTGAGATCATGATGCCAAACAGGTAGATGTCTTCCACATCTTCAATCGAAAGGTCGCACAGACACATAAGTTTCCAATTATATGTGTCCCTCACATAACCTGTAGCTGAAGTGCCTGCAGGACAGTTGGGCTCCCCCGGGCCCGATTTCCTATTTGAGAAGACGGTGTCAATTGTATTTAAAGCCCAGCTTACCAAATCCATAATTTCCGTTTGGATCAAGATTCAGCCAGAAGAAGAGCGACACAGACACAGACAGGACGCAGCAAGCTGGGATCAGTCAAGGGAGGAGGAGGGAGAGGAGAGGAGGAGAAAAGCGTCTGCTCTCTCTGAAAGCCGGAAGAAGAGAGGTGTCTGGGTGTCAAACTCATTCCATGGAGGGCCAAGACGCTACATGTTTTGCTTCTACCCAGTGTCATCAGCAGGTGTTTTCACTGATCAGCAATCAGTGGGAAGAAATTCAGTGAAATCACCTGTTGAAGACACTGGGTGGAGGTAAAACCTGCAGGGTCTTGGCCCTCCATGGAATGAGTTTGACACCTGTGCCCTAAACCAATGTCACTGGCATCAGTGTAAACTATGAATATAAGATTAAAATCCAGATGCCCTAATACTGGGGGAGACAAAAGGTGTTCTTTTAAGGCTTCAAAAGTCTCTTGACAGGGAGGTGTCCAGTTAAACTTAACTCCTTTTCTTTTAAGTGCATTTAGCGGTTCGGTCAGCTGTGAGAAGTGGGGGACAAAGTGGCAGTACCATCCAGCCATTCCCAGAAACCTTTTGGAGTTCTTTGAGGTTTCAAGGTATGGGAAAGTCCTGCACAGCCTTTGTTCTATCTGGGTCCACTTCCACTCCAACAGAGAATACAATATGGCCCAGGAATTTCAGAGAGGTTCTGAAGAACTGGCACTTCTTGAGGTTTATGGTCAGGTTGGCTTCTCTTAACTTGTTAATAACTGCTTGGATGTCAAAGGTGTGCTGTTCAAAGGTGGGTGAGTAAATAATGATGTCGTCAAGATATACAAGGCAAATTCTCCCTTTTAGGTCTCCCGGAACAAGCTCCATGAGGTGTTGGAAGGTTGCTGGGGCATTCTTCAACCCAAAGGGCATAACTTTAAATACAGTACATAAAGGCCCAGGGGACAAATGAAGGCAGTTTTTTCCTTACTGTCTTTGTCGATTTGGACCTGCCAATAACCACTGTTAAGATAAGATAAGCCTTTATTAGTCCCACAATGGGCAAATTACAGGACCTGTTGAGGTCCAGTGTCGTGAAAACTGCAGTTCCAGCCAGGGATTCTAGAATCTCTTGTATGTTTGGTAAAATGTTGGCATCTGTGTGAGTTATTGTATTCAATTTTCTGTAGTCCACACAGAACCTTGGTTTTGGGTTGTTTTGCTTTGGAACCAATACTACAGGAGCAGCATATGGGGAGGCAGACGGCTCTATGATGTCTTTCTCCAACATCTCCTCTATGTGCCCTTTCATTAACTGTAGTTTGGTTGGTGAGACTCTGTATGGCTTTTGCTTCATGGAAACGTTGTGACTGAGGAATATTTTATAGGTGAGTATACCAGTGCAACCCAGTTTTTCAGTACAGACATCTGAATTGTTGTAAAGTTGACAGAATTATCCATTTTTTGCTGCACGGTGGCGCAGTGGTTTAGCACTGTGGCAGCACAGTTTTACCCTCGGCCGGGGGAATCGCGGGGATCATGAGATCGTGGGTTCGATCCCAGCCCCCGACCAACAGTGAGCTGTGTGGAGTTTGCATGTTCTCCCCGTGTTGCGCGGGTTTACTCCGGGATTTCTCCGGTTTCCTCCCGCACACCAAAAAAACATGTAGGTTTAGGGCGCTCGCGCACGCAGCGACCAGCAGCCGGTGGCTTGTCACCAGACTGCAAACCAAGTCTACCTACGGGTACAAATAAGTAACAAAAAAAAAAAAAAAAAAAAAATTTTCCCAAGATCATTTAGGTGTGTGGTTTGTGCAGTGGTTTCTAGGAGACCATGGGTGGATGATGTAGAAACCAGATATGGTGGAGGCAGTGCAGAATAGAGTGCTAGTGGAGTGTCTGGGCTCACTGCAGCCTCTGATGGGAAATGATTTTGATGTTTTCTCTTTCACTTCACCCAATGACGGGTCTCATTTACACCAGGTTGCATGGTGGACTGTGTCCTGGTGTGATTTTGGACCACAGTGGGTGTTGCAGCTGGTTCTTCCTGGAACAAGGTCTGTGCAGTTATATGATCATGGGCGGTGGTGGTGTTTACTTTAGCATGCATTTCAGTGAATGTTTGGGACACATTTTTGTAGTGAGAGAGCTCCTGCTGTAGATGTGTTACAGCTTCTGACATGGAGGTGATGACAGACTGAAGGTCCTTTAATAGATCCTCATGGTGGTGTTTTAACCTCCATCCCAGTACTGCAGTAACTTGTGTTTGGAAATATTCAAGCTGCATGTCCATGTATTTAATGATTTCTCTACATTTTTTGGTGAATTAGTTCTGTTAGTACTCTGCTCACTTCTTCCATTTGAGTTTTTATTGTGTTTGACATTTGTTCAATGTTCCCCTTTAGCTCCTGTTTGGTGAGCATGAGCAGCAACCATTTTCTCAAGCTGTTGTTGGACTGTTGTTTGTCCTTCCTGAGAGCCTCCATTTTGACTGTTTGTAAGGTATGTAGAATTTTCAGACAGAGGATTAGCAACTTCATTGTCAAAGCCAAGTCTATGTCCAATAAGAAGTAGTTTAATGAGGGCATTTCCTGCTCTGTGTTTGTTTGCAGAGACTCAGTTTCAATCAGTAAATCTGAGATGTCAACCATTTTTTCTTGGCAATAATAAATGGTGCTTCCTCTCTCAAGTTGTACTATTTTTGTTGTCTCTTAGTGAGATTTCTTTTTATTTAGGTCCCATTTGAGGTGACACTTTTTTATGTGATGGTTTTGTGTGGTTGCTGGGGGTCCCAGTCAGGTATCTCTCCTGATATATAAGATTTGTCTCACAGTTGAGCAACCCATAAAACAAAAGCACACAAAGGATATATGTTAAAAGCTAAACATACACCCTACTCAATGAATGACAAAAATAAAACACAGCTTACATAATGAAAAACCTGTTATGAAAATCAAAATGTCCACCTCAACAAATAACTTGGTGCCCCTTAATTAACAGTCTTTCTCAAAACAAAAGTTTTCACCAACAAACAAATCAAAATTCCACTCTGTTTTTTTTAAAATCTCAGTTTAGTTTGAGAATAAGGCAGTTCATTCAAAAAAAAAAATTCAATTCCTCTCAAAGTCTGAAACAAAATATTTCTAAATAAAAAACAGACCTTTGATGGAAAGAGGAAATGACCAGAAGGGGTAAAAGAAAAAGAAAGAAACTCCAGACCAGGGGCCTCATGTATAAAGGAT
The DNA here is from genome assembly GCA_020510985.1 of Pholidichthys leucotaenia. Classification (NCBI taxonomy): domain Eukaryota; kingdom Metazoa; phylum Chordata; class Actinopteri; order Cichliformes; family Pholidichthyidae; genus Pholidichthys; species Pholidichthys leucotaenia. The sequence continues at coordinate 335,874,752 of CM035841.1, forward strand.
TGTGCAGCTTTCATACTGAAAGATGGCGTACTCAAAAAATTTGAAAATTCTGATTTATAAACCTGTGCGCATGCCCAATTTTCCGATCCTTTCCTTTATACATCCCACCTCGCGTGAAAACCAGCGTAGGTGCACAATCTCTTTACTCCGCCTTTGTTCCTCCCACTAATGACTATGTAAATAAAGAAAAACGCCCCTTCTGTCACTCTCCTGTCAAAACTATGATCGTCAATCCTACAAGAAAGCGCAACATAAAAAATAATGAATTCATGGAGTGTGACGCTGAGGTGTTGATAGCAGAGGTGGAGGTCAGAAAAAATTATTTTATGTTCTGACCCTCCAGAATCAACAATAAACTTAAGTTTACAGAGAAGACCGTGTTACAATGGCAGTTAATGCAGCCAGATTTGACTGAAATAAAATAAAATAAAACGAAATGGTCTACCATTAAAGTTAAAGTCAATAGACGGATCACTACTCAGTGACAGTGTTGCTGGGGTGACGTGGGGGAGGGGGGCGGTGCTGACACACAGGCAAAAAAATGCTGTGAAAGAAAGCCCTCTGTAATCCGCATAGCGATAAAATGATATTACTGAGTAAAATAAATAAAGTAAATAAACACCACTGAATACAACTCCAATCTTACAGCTGAATTTATATGTTACAAACCAAATCTGTGTCAGAACCCAAATTACACATGACAGCCAGGAGGAATACATGGAGCTGCACAATATAAAGGCCGTTTATTTCCAAATTATAACCTGCAATGTACAGCGCATATTGAGCTGGGGATCCTCCTGTTGTCTTCGGGTCAAAATGACAAAGACAAAAGGTGTTATAACATTTTCCCCCAACCCACTCCCTGAGGTCTGAGGAGGCCAAAATGTCAGGGGGAATCCATTAAGGGTCCCTAGAAATGTGGGTAAATTGCAGCCCAGAACTCCCCATGGTCCTCCTTTTATTCAATGTTAATCCAGAGGATCTCTTCTTTTTCATTCGGGTCAAAATGACACATTTATAGAAACCGGCTCCAGTTAACAGTGGCGCTGGCTGGTCCATGAGTGAGGCAGGTCAATTCCTTGGGGTTTCACTGCACTCAATGAGCCGAGTTATGGAGTTAAATCACGTAATAATAATCATGTTTTTCATAGACTAATTCAGAGACAAAGCATTTTAACTAAAGTGGAAATGTTATTTTAACATTAGTCATTCATTCATTCATTAGTTATTTAATTTAGTCATTCATCCCCATTTGGTGTGAGCAGTGGTGTTAGACAGGGCAGTATATTGTCCCGTATCCTGTTTAATCTTTATATGGATGATTTGTCAAAGCAACTGAATGCCTGTAAAACTGGGTGTTTAATAGGGAATAAGTTAGTGAATCATTTTATGTATGCTGACGATCTAGTTCTTCTCAGTCCAAGTAGTGCTGGTCTTCAGGAGTTATTAAGAGTGTGTACTGCTTATGGAGATGAAAATGACATAAAATATAATACAAATAAGAGTTGTGTGCTGATTTGTCGCACTAGAGAAGATTTGATAATGAAATTCCCTGTCTTTTATTTGGCAGGCAGGGAATTAATTGTCAGGGATAAAGCTAAATATCTGGGACATTTTATTAATGATAGAATGACTGATGATGATGATATTTTCAGAGAACGCTGCAAAATCTACATGCTAGCAAATATTCTTGCATGTAGGTTTGGCTTTTGTTCAGATGTGGTGAAGCTGGTTCTTTTTAAAACCTATTGTACACCTTTATACACTGCTCATTTATGGATAAATTATAGGAAACAAAGCATGCAGAGATTACAGGTTGCTTACAATGATGCTTTAAGAATTTTACTTAAAAAGCCTCGATGGTGTAGTGCTTCTGAGTTATTTGTATCATCACGTGTAAATACACTGCATGCAGTAATAAGGAATCTTATGTATAAATTTATCTGTCGGCTTGATGTATCTGGAAATGAAATCATTCAGGTTACGTCTAGCATTAAGCTTAGTTCTATTCGCTGTCAGTCACAGTTTAGAAGGCATTGTTACAGTTGTCTTTTTAAAGTCTGTACTGTTTCTGTACTTCTTTTATTGTTTTTTTATTGTTTTTTAACTTTTTTAATTGTCTTGTTTTTATTAACTGTTTTAATTGTCTTGTTTTATTTATTTTATTTTTATTTTGATGGACCATGAGTCTGGAATAAAGTTTGATTGATTGATTGATTGATTGATTAACATATTCTATGAGTTTCAGCTGTTCTGTAGTTCGACAGACCCACCTGATTGAGCCAAACAGAATTTTGCAGACAGCCGCAACTTCTCACGGCAGGTGGAAACTGTGGCTGGGCCCACAGATTCTCACGTCACATTTGTTTTTATACATCTCACTGTGTGCATGAAAATCAGCATATGCCATGTTTCTGTGCATGCGCACCATTTATACATGAGGCCCCAGGTTTTATTTCTGACTGGGGTATTAGTGGTCTGAAGGAAATGAGGAAGTGACTGATTGGGGATGTGAAATGTTTGTTCAGACTAACAGCTTTATTTAGTGCCAAATAGTGGTTATGCTGCAGATGGTGAGTAGTATGTTGGCGACTGACAAACTAAACCTAATTCTGTAATTACTATCTGAGCTTAGTGACCCCAATGCACACAGTTCTGTTGTTCGCGCGCTCGCTCATTCGTTCGCTCGCTCACTCCTCTCTCTCTCTCTGCTCCTTACTCTCCCCACCAACAATGTTCCCATTCCCTGCTTTTATAGGGGAGTGGTGATTATCAGGTGACATGGGAGCCGACTGTAGAGCAACATTGTGTTTGGGGTGGAGCTGAAGGAGGGGACTATGGAAGGGTGTATGTGTTGGTGCAAAATGGAGGAATCCAGTTTGTGACAATATGTCTCCAAAAACTTTGGAGTGCTTTTGGCATTAAACTGTAAAAATTAAATTGGAAAAGGATGTGTGCTTTGTCAGTCTGGTTAAAGATTGACGTGGCTTACTATACAATTCACATGGCGTTGCTTCCGTCATGTTGACTGTTCCAGTCAGTCCCACTTAGTAAACAGAGCAGCAGACTGGATCCATGGCACAGTTATGTTGTCATGCTATAGAGCAGCTGCAGAGTGTAACTTAGTCAAGACAGCTAAAGTCTGCTCTGGTAAAAACCAAAATAAATTAATCCTATCACACTTACTGATATTATCAAGTTTTTCTTTCTTTATCTGCCACAACAATGATTGTATCTGAAAGGATACAGCAGATGGTCATAATAATCTGAACCATGGTAGAGGCCATTCGCAATGGGAAGAGAAACTTTTCATATCCAGACAGCACACACTTCCTTGTCAGTGCAGTCAGCAGGGAGGTGTAGAAGCAGATACATATGAAACTGACTGCAGCTCCGAGGTAGTGAAGCAGTTTCAGGTGATTAGCCTGTGGAGGACAAATCCAGCATCCAAAAGTCAATCAGAGCAGAGCCTAAAGACAAATATTAGTCACTGTTTTCACAGAACTTTTAATAAAAGCTTTTTCAGAATAATTCATGTTTAGCTTACTGTCTTTACTATTGAATTCTTGGATTTATCATGTGCATACCAATATTGGATCTTTATGTTAGTTATGTTATAAAAGGCAGAAAAGGTATAAGAACCTTGCATGAGTGCTAATAAAACAAACAGTAACCTACTTTTCTTTGTTGTATTAGTACAGGAACACATTGAAGCTGCGAAGCCTTATTGCGTGACAGAGACTGTCAGCCTTTATTGCAACAGTCTACACACACAAATACTCCTTATGAAATGAGCTGAACCACAGTGGACTACTTACATTACAGTTTCCTGCTATGAATGCCCCCATGGATGAGATCACACCGAAGACCAAGGCAATCTTACTAATCATGGAGTGACACGCATGCTCCTCCATGATATGGGCATGGTGGAATATAGAGAACAGCAGGACTAAAGAGGAAATCACAGTTAGTGAGACATATGGTCCATTATCTCATTATCTACAGTGTACTTTTTCTTCAGAAGGCAAACTCACATAGAAAGGCTCCTGCATTTATTGTGGCTGTAAACAGTGAATTTTCGGGCTGAAGTACTCCGCTTGAACTAGAATCACATGTTTGTTAGGTTAATTTTTGTTTGATTCCATAGATGAGTGAGAGATTAAAAACAGAGAAGACATATCATGCCTTCCTTTATTATTGCCATCATGATTGTAGTGCTTCAGAGTTGGAAGGTGATGTTAAACCCTTCAAATAATCCAAGAGCCAAATATTCAGACATCAGGAGGTAGAGCTCCAATAGCTTGTGGCTAGAATAGAATAGAATAGAATAGAATAGAAAACACAGCTCTTTGCGGTGCAGAGGTAGACAAGTATAGCAAAAGAAAGAGACAGAATAAACAGCACCATGGGTGTGATGTAACGGCGATAAAAGATAAATATGCAGCCTATTGCAGTATGACACAATATATTGCACAAACAAAGATGCACATTGCTTGTGTAACCCAGCTGAGAAAATGACCCTTTTTTCACATTTCGTTTGTATTAATGCAAATGTGTGATTTTATTTTGAAAAATGGTTATTTTGGGAAGAGGAAGTGTGATCCTCGTTATCCAACTTTTAAATTCCTGTTTCATGGTCACGTTGGGCGATTGTGGTCTTTTCATTCGTTAAGAACGATATTAGCCCCGCCTTCCGAGCAGAGGCAGCAGGCGCGCACTCGGTTTTTGGTCTTTTGCGATCTGAGAGCGGACGAGAGAGGCTGTGGATGGTCTGTGTGGAGACCTGTGAGTCTTCTTGTTGACGGGAGCACGAGCTTGAGAGGCCATGAGGCTGTGACTTTTGCTGTTTTCACACTGATACCTCTTCTTGTTGATGGGAGCACGAGCTTGAGAGGCCGTGAGGCTGTGACTTTTGCTGTGTTCACACTGATACCTCATCTTGGCTAGGTTTTTTTGGTTGCTGATTAAGAACCTTCTGGATTCTGGATTCTCTCCGAATGGAGATGGTGAGCCTGACCCAAGACCTGAACCGAGACTGAACCGAGATCTGAACCAAGATCTCGATTGAAGAGCATCCTTCCTCTCTCCAGTGCCCAAAATTCAAAGTGGTAACAACTCAAGCCGCTGCTTTAAAAGAGGAAAAGAAACCTGAGTCTGGAAATACAAGATATCTTGACTGGTCAAACGACTAAAACAAAAGGACAAACAAACACTGACCTCAGTAGGACATTTTGGGGGTTTTATTTCATGCCGGCCGTTGTTATATTTGTATATTTGTAAATTGTTTGTATATTTTGTTCCTTTTATCTTTAATAATAACAGATATGAATTGCTCATTCCTTGCCTCCAGCTATTTCATTCCACACTCATTTTAATTCCCTATTGTAACCCTTACGAACCTAGCAATTGGTCTACACTTAATAATTTCCCTTACCTAATTAACATAAGGCAAGGGTTACAATAAAAAAGTGGCGAGCCAGCCAAGAGCCTTTTTCTTCTCTCCCTTACTTTATTTCAAGCCTATAACGTACCCAAAATGGATATTGTTGAACGTGAATCTGTGAAAATTCCAAATGCAGTGATAGTGAGTGAAATCGCTGGAGATGAGCAACTTGATGAAGTGACTGAGTTTTTGAAACGGTATGGATCGATTTCAAGAGTCATAAAAGTAGCAGGTAGTAAGTCTGAGTTTTCCCAGAGTGCTATTTTTGAGTATGACTCGGGTATTGCTGTTGAAGTGCTTGACCCATTGCCATGTACCCATGCATCTGATAGTGGAGCCAGCTATATGATACAATCGCTTGCCAGTGTTTACCCGCACCGTGTAGGGATCGATACGACCAAGTCATATCTCACTGACATTAAAAACCTAGCGAAGATGAGTGGCAGAGAGTTTGCAGATGTCCTGAAAGACATGATGTCACAGATTTCTGAGTCAATCAAAGAATCTGAAAATGATCAATCAGAGCAAGTTAAGTTACCTGATAACTTACCTGAAGCTTTCTTAGATGAACCTCAACCTCAGCCTTCTGCAGCTGAGCCCAGTATTCAAGGTGCACAACCAACTAACCAGTCAAATCACACTGTGAGCACCCCAGCTCAAAGTATGCTCACCATTTCTGCACATGATTTAAATCCCCCAGAAGTGCAACTCGTGGTAGTTGAGCACATTGTAAAAAGGGAAGATTTTTCCGTGCAGCCGTTTTCACAAAAGCTCAGAGCTTTTTCTGGCAAAGACCCCCGACCAACTTATGAGCTAGATTATGATACTTGGCGCTCCAGTGTAGAATTAATCTTGACTGATCCTGCTATGTCCAAATTGCAACAATCCCGAAAGATCATTGAGTTTCTTTTACCCCCAGCAGCTGATGTAGTCAAGTACTTGAACCCCAACAGCTCACCATCGGAATACCTTCAGCTGTTAGATTCTGCTTATGGTACAGTTCAAGATGGCGGAGAGCTTTACGCCAAGTTTATTGACACCTTCCAAAACACAGGTGAGAAACCCTCGTCATATCTACAACATCTTCAAGTAGCCTTGACTCACACTGTGAAGCGTGGTGGTGCTTCGAGCCAGGATTTTGACAGGCTACTTGTCACACAGTTTTGTCGAGGGTGTTGGGATGATTCCCCTTTAACTGCACTCCAGTTAAAACAAAAACGAACAAATCCCCCAACTCTTCCTGATTTGCTTCTCTTGCTACGTACTGAAGAAGACCAAATTGCTGCCAAAAACTTGCGAATGAGGCAACATTTGAGCAGTTCAAAACCAAAAAGTGACATCCCACGTGCAAACTGTGCAATGTAGTTCAGATGAAAATGAGGACAATATCACATTAAACTCAATTCAAGAACTCTCGAAACAAGTTGCAGAAATTCAAACTCAACTAGTAAAACTAACTGCAAAACCTTAAACCACTCTATGACCTTTTAGAGGTAGAGGGCGCTGCAGGTCAGCCCGTCCCCTATTTAGGTTATATAGAGATGTGTATTACCTTTCCAAAAGACTTCTTATGCACAGAGATTGACATACCAACCTTAGCTCTCGTTGTTCCAGATGCCAATCCTAATAGTCAGACACCAGTGTTAGTGGGAACAAACACACTTGATGTTCTTTATGAAAAGTATTTAGACATCAAGACTCCTGATTACTTACCTAGTCCTTACGGTTTTAGGACACTGTTGAAAACTCTCGAACTAAGACATACCAAGAACAAAGATGGGAACATTGGATTAGTTACCTTGTCAAGCAAAGCTCCAGCTGTAGTTCCAGCAGGCAAAACTGTAGTTTTGGAGGGGTCTGCCAACGTTCACTGTACCTCAGACACCTGTGCTATAGTTGAACACCCCTCTCAGTCTTCCTTGCCTGGTGGCCTTTGTGTTAAAACTTGCCTGATAACACCTCCTTCCCGAGCTCCACACAAAGTGCCTGTAATGATTACAAAGGAAACAGAGCAAGATGTCACTATTTCGTCCACGTGTGTCATCGCAGAACTTGGAGCTTTCCATTGTATCCTGTCCCAGCACAATGTCGTCAGTGCAAATGAGTCGGCCGCAAACAAGACACAACTGAGTTTCAACTTTGGTGACTCACCGATTCCACAGGAGTGGAAAGAGCAAATAACCAAACAACTAAATGACATCCCGGAAGTATTCGCTTTCCATGATTTGGACTTTGGGTGTACGAGCAAAGTGAAACACTCCATCAATCTTCAAGATCCGACTCCCTTTAAGCACCGTGCATGCCCTATACACCCTCAAGACCTTGAGGCAGTGCGTAAACACCTTCAAGAGCTGCTCGCTGCAAGCGTGATAAGAGAGTCCCAGTCTCCCTACTCGTCCCCCATTGTCGTGGTGAGGAAGCGAAACAATGATGTGCGTCTATGTATAGACTTTCGCAAACTCAATTTGCAAACAAGACTCTTATGCTCTCCCAAATCTAGAGGAGACGTTCTCGGCGCTCACAGGATCCAAGTGGTTTACAGTCCTCGATCTTAAGTCTGGATATTACCAGATTGAGGTAGAAGAAGCAGACAAAGAAAAGACCGCTTTTGTAACACCCCTTGGATTCTGGGAGTTCAACCGCATGCCGCACGGCATAACCAACGCCCCAAGCACTTTCCAGCGGCTCATGGAGTGCTGCGTCGGTGACATGAACTTAAATGAGGTACTAGTCTTTCTAGATGATCTCATCATCTTTTCAAATAGTTTGGAAGAACATGAACGGCGACTCATGCGAGTACTCCATCGTCTTAAAGAGTACGGGCTAAAGTTATCGCCGGAAAAATGTAAATTTTTTCAAACAACAGTCCGGTACCTAGGTCATGTAGTCTCCGAAAGCGGTGTTGAGACAGATCCCGAAAAGATTCAGGCCCTTAAGACCTGGCCACGGCCTAAGAATCTCAAGGAACTGAGATCCTTTTTAGGATTCTCAGGGTACAACAGACGCTTCATTGAACGGTACTCGTCTATAGTACACCCCCTTAATGACCTCACACGCGGTTACCCGCCACTCAACAAAAGGTCAAAATCCAAAGTCACTGACCAAACCTACCTTGATCCCAAACTGCCATTTGAGAGTCGATGGACCACAGACTGTCAAAAAGCTTTCGACTCCATCATCGAACAGTTAACATCAGCTCCTATCTTAGGCTTTGCAGACCCGAAGCTGCCTTACGTACTCCATACCGATGCTAGTACCACTGGCTTAGGTGCAGCACTCTATCAGGAGCAGGATGGTCAGCTTAGGGCCATAGCTTTTGCCAGTCGCGGGTTATCAAGGAGTGAAGCACGTTATCCAGCTCACAAGCTAGAGTTTTTAGCTCTAAAATGGTCAGTAACTGAAAAGTTTCACGATTATTTGTATGGTGGTCAGTTCACGGTAGTTACAGATAGTAACCCACTCACCTACATATTGACCTCTGCTAAATTAGACGCCACAAGCTACAGGTGGCTTGCAGCTTTGACTAACTACAACTTTAAGTTACAGTATAGAGCAGGCAAGAAAAACCTAGACGCAGATGGGTTGTCTAGACGTCCTCATAGTGAACTCGTTAACGATGTCCAGTCCAGGAAAGAGCAGGAGCGTGTAAGCCGCTTTGTAGAGCGTCACCTAGCTGACAGTGACACCACAGAGATGGTAAATGATGAAGCTGTTCAAGCCATCTGTCAAAACCACCTTGTTAAGATCCGTGATGACAATCAGGATAGTGGTGTTACACTTGTAGAGTCACTTACCATCTCAGCTGATGCAATCCCAGACTTGTACGTCTTGGAGCAAGACAATGGCTTACCCACTATCCCTGTCTTGTCTCAAACAGAAATCAAAGACAAACAAAGAGCGGACACAACAATCAGACAAGTTATTGAACAAATCGAACATGGCCAAACACCCCCACCGACTGCTAGAGAAGAACTCCCAGATTTCCCTCTTTTACTCGGAGAACTCAATAAATTGGAGATGTACAATGAAGTGCTGTACAGAAAAAGACAAAATGGAGACCAAGTGACCCACCAGCTCATTCTTCCCGAGGAGCTCAGAGCTCCCGTACTCCAAAGTCTGCACAATGATATGGGCCACTTAGATATTGACAGAACCCTTGATCTGGTCAGATCACGATTCTATTGGCCACGTATGGCAACAGATGTCGAGCAAAAGGTAAAAACATGTGATCGGTGCATACAAAGGAAGAGTCCTCCTGAAAAAGCGGCTAGCCTGGTCAGCATAACCACCACACGACCTTTAGAGCTAGTCTGCATGGACTTTCTCAGTCTGGAACCAGACAGTAGCAATACTAGCAATATTCTTGTAATAACTGATCATTTTACTAAATTTGCCCTTGCGTTGCCTACCCCAAATCAAAGGTCCAAAACGGTTGCCAGGTGCCTGTGGGATCAATTCATCGTTTACTACGGTATACCTGAGCGCCTGAACAGTGATCAGGGTCCTAATTTTGAGGCAAAACTAATAAAAGACCTTTGTGAGATCTCAGGCATAAAGAAAACAAGAACAACCCCATACCACCCCAGGGGTAACCCCACTGAATGATTCAACCGAACGCTACTGAGTATGTTAGGAACGCTTGAGTCCAAACAAAAGTCCCACTGGAAAGACTATGTTATGCCGTTAGTACATGCATACAACTGCACACGCAGTGATGTAACCGGGTTTACTCCCTACGAATCAACGTTTGGTAGAAAACCCAGATTGGCCGTTGATCTCGCGTTTGGACTTCCTCTCAACAAAGATCAGAAAGTTACTCACTCGCAATACGTTGAAAATCTCAAGAAAAGGATTGAAGAAAGCTACAAGTTAGCTACACAAAATGCACAAAAGACTGCAGACAAGAACAAGGCCAGGTTTGACTGCAAAATCACTGTTTCTGAACTTGAACCTGGGGATAGGGTTTTAGTTAGAAATGTGAGACTGCATGGAAAAAATAAGCTTGCTGATAAATGGGAGGCCGACATTCATGTGGTAGTCAAACGTGCAGGTAATTTACCCGTTTACACAGTTAAACCCGAGTCAAAGCAAGGTCCCTCAAGAACTTTACACAGAGACCTTTTGCTTCCCTGCAGTTTCCTCCCTGTTGCCACAGCAGAAACACCTGAGCCAGAGCCTATTCACCGTCCTAAGAAACACCGAACAACTGTTTCAGAGAACAATGATCACGAAGAGCTAACCGAAATTGAAAATGAATTTTTGATTCCGTGGGTTGAGGATTCCCCACGTGAGGAGATAACCAGATTTACTACTGTACATGAGTATCCAAAACCTTTGCAAACACCGGAAATGACAAACTCACCTGATTGTGACTTACCTGAAACCACTGCCAATGCAGAACCGGATAGGGAGCATAATGCAAATGAGATTGAACTTTCCTATGAGTCACCTGTGGAAATGATACCGGATGGAGACAATACTGAGAATGACAAACCTGTGGAAAATGAAACAGCAACAATACTAGAAGAACCTTCTGACAATTCAGTCGAGGAACAAGAACACCAATCAAATGATTTACCTGATGAAATGGACAAAAATGATCCCATTACAACTCAACCAATACGACGATCTGAAAGAATCAGACAACTTCCAAAAAGACTAGAGTATCCTGAATTAGGAAATCCTCTAGTAACTGTTGTTAAGTCCCTTTTTCAAGGTTTGAATACAGCCTTCTCAGAGTTTCTAAATACTGATGATGGACAGTCTTGGTTACACATGCAACGAGACGTGCATGATATTTAGCACGGGAGGGTGTAACCCAGCTGAGAAAATGACCCTTTTTCTCACATTTCGTTTGTATTAATGCAATTGTGTGATTTTATTTTGAAAAATGGTTATTTTGGGAAGAGGAAGTGTGATCCTCGTTATCCAACTTTTAAATTCCCGTTTCATGGTCACGTTGGGTGATTGTGGTCTTTTCATTCGTTAAGAGCGATATTAGCCCCGCCTTCCGAGCAGAGGCAGCGGCGCGCACTCGGTTTTCAGTCTTTTGCGATCTGAGAGCAGACGAGAGAGGCTGTGGACGGTCTGTGTGGAGACCTGTGAGTCTTCTTGTTGATGGGAGCACGATCTTGAGAGGCTGTGAGGCTGTGACTTTTGCTGTGTTCACACTGATACCTCTTCTTGTTGATGGGAGCACGAGCTTGAGAGGCCGTGAGGCTGTGACTTTTGCTGTGTTCACACTGATACCTCATCTTGGCTAGGTTTTTTTGGTTGCTGATTAAGAACCTTCTGGATCCTGGATTCTCTCCGAATGGAGATGGCGAGCCTGACCCGAGACCTGAACCGAGACTGAACTGAGATCTGAACCAAGATCTCGATTGAAGAACATCCTTCCTCTCTCCAGTGCCCAAAATTCAAAGTGGTAACAACTCAAGCCGCCGTTTTAAAAGAGGAAAAGAAACCTGAGTCTGGAAATACAAGATATCTTGACTGGTCAAATGACTAAAACAAAAGGACAAACAAACACTGAGCTCAGTAGGACATTTTGGGGGTTTTATTTCATGCCGGCCGTTGTTATATTTGTATATTTGTAAATTGTTTGTATATTTTGTTCCTTTTATCTTTAATAACATATATGAATTGCTCATTCCTTGCCTCCAGCTATTTCATTCCACACTCATTTTAATTCCCTATTGTAACCCTTACAAACCTAGCAACTGGTCTACACTTAATAATTTCCCTTACCTAATTAACATAAGGCAAGGGTTACACTTGCAAAGTCATCATGTTGTACTGGACCCTGAGCAAATATACAGTAGGGGAAATAATTATTTGCTCCCCTGCTGAATTTGTAAGAAATGAAATGAACAAAGAAAGGAACAGTCCATAATTTTTATGGTAGGTTTATGTTAACAGAGAGAGACGGAATATCCAAAAAAAAATCCAGAAAAAATATTAAAGGATTCTAAATTAATTTGCACTTGATTGAGGGAAATAAGTATTTAATCCCCTACCCATCAGTGAGAATTCTGACCCACACAGACTGGTTATGTATCCATGATGGGGGCGCATGCGCACGCAGCGACCGGCAGCGGGTATAAAAAGTTTGACATCTGTGTCTCTGTTTTTATGCACTTTAATGTGTTTTAACGTAATTCTCTGTGCCGTTTTTGTCCTTGAATGTTTGTGGACTATATAACGAAGAGCTCCTTGGTTCCATCAGTATGGATTTCCTTCTTGTTTTTGCACTGTTGTTTCTTTCTTACCGGCTCTTTGTCTTGGAGGCAAGCACGATCACGCCGGGAAGAACACAGTATTCCAGAGGCACGTTACTGCATTTAAACATGGATAATGCAGCATCTGTGTTTGAGTCTGTGCTGCAACTGCCGGACTTTATTTTAAGAGATTTTCGTGGACACAGCGATGAAAAGAGAGACAAAAGGAGAAAACGCGGAAAGTGTGGAGGCGTAAGATTAAACCTGAGGAGGCGTCAGCTTAACCGCATTCCTCTTCCTTCCATTATTATGGGGAACGTACAATCCCTGAGAAATAAAGTGGATGAAATTCAAGGAAATGTATGATATCAGAAGGATTTCAAGAACTGCTGTGTTATGGCTTACACGGAGACATGGCTTACGGCACATGACCGGGACCCGGACCTGTGTAATGATGGCTTTGGAGCCCCACTTCGCTTGGATCGCCAGGAAGAGGTAACGGGGAAATGTCAGGGGGGCGGCGTATGTTTATATATTAATAAACTGCTGTGCTGTGTGCTTGCGTTCACGAAGACATGGCTCCACGACAACATCCCTGACGAGGCCATTCAACTGGAAGGTACGACGGCGTTCCGGGCAGACAGAGAAACTGCGAGCTCCGGTAAGAGCTGTGTGTGTGGGGGGGGGGGGGCTATGCATCTATGTTAACAAGAACTGGTGCGTTAACACCACGTTAGTATCTAAACACTGCTCTCCGTTGGCGGAATTCCTTATTGTAAATTGTCGGCCATATTATCTGCTGAGGTAATTCACCAACGTGTTTGTAGCTGCTGTTTACATAGCGCCGAGCACTAACGCTAAAGCTAATGCTAATGCTAAAAAGGCACTCGGAGAGCTGCATGATGCTATTAGCAAAATCCAAACTTCACACCCGGACAGTTTTGTGGTGGTTGTGGGTGGTGTGGTTTAACCACACCAGTTTAAAGACTGTGCTTCCCAAGTTTAAACAATGTGTAGACTTTAAGATCAGAGGAGAGAATATGTTGGACTTGGTGTACACAAACACAGATGCATATAAGGCAACACCTCGCCCCCACCTCGGCCTTTCTGACCACATATCCGTGATGCTGGTGCCTGCTTACAAACCTCTACTGAAGCGCAGCAGGCCAGTAGTGAAACAAATCAGGATTTAGCCAGAGAGTGCAACCTCAGCATTTAAAGACTGTTTTCTGCACACAGACTGGGAGGTCTTCAAAATAGCAGCCTCCCAGGAAGACAAGACAGATGTGGAGGAGTATGCTGAAACGGTCACCAGCTACATCGCGAAGTGCACAGAGGATTTCACTATAGTGAAGACCATCACTGTACGGGAAAACCATAAGCCCTGGATGACTGCACAGGTGCGCTCGCTGCTCACAGCCAGAGATGCAGCCTTCAGAGCGAAGGACAGGATCGCCCTCCGCTCAGCCAGATCTGCGCTCTCAAAGGGAATTAAGACGGCGAAGCGTGCCTATGCGGAGAAAATTCAGGGACACCTCTGACACTAGGAACACCAAGCAGATGTGGCAGGGAGTTCAGACACTGACGGGCTATATAAGTCTAGGCAGGGGGTCGATGATAACGACGCTTTGCTTCCAGACAGGCTCAACGACTTCTTTGCACCTTTTGAAGCATCAAACCTGACAATCAGAGGGAGGGCTGACCCATCCCCACCATCGGTTGGGCCAGCTATCACCATCAACACAGCGGACACAAGGAGGACCCTAGCCAAGGTCAACCCATGTAAAGCTGCAGGTCCGGATAACATCCCGGGACGTGTGCTTCGAGACTGCACGAGCGAGTTGGCGGATGTCCTGACTGACATTTATAACATCTCCCTGAGTCAGGCCATAGTGCCCAGATACTTTAAGACCTCTACCATAGTACCGGTGGCAAAGAAACCAGTTGTGTCCTGTCTGAATGATTAACTAACTAACTAACTAACTAACCCACACTTATATAGCGCTTTTCTAGTCACAAAGACCACTCAAAGCGCTTTCACTAGTACTAACCCTCTATTCTAAGGGCCTATAGGAAACAGATACTGTATCTAGGGACAATTTAGAACAGCCAGTTAACCTAACATGCATGTCTTTGGATTGTGGGAGGAAACCGGAGCCCCCGGAGTAAACCCACGCAGCACAGGGAGAACATGCAAACTCCATACAGAAAGGTTCCAACCCCTGCCAGCCTGGGGATTCGAACCAGGAACCTTCTAGCTGTAAGGCAACAGTGCTAACCACTGCACCACCGTGCTGCCCTATCGTCCTGTTGCACTGACACCAATTGTGATGAAGTGTTTTGAACGGCTTGTCAAACCACACATCACAGCCTGCCTCTCTGCATCACATGACCCACTCCAGTTTGCATATCGTTCAAACCGCTCCACGGAGGATGCTATAGTCACCACCCTGCACTCTGTCATCACCCACCTAGATCAGAAAGACACCTATGCCAGACTCCTGTACATTGATTTCAGTTCAGCATTCAACACGATTATTCCCCAGAGACTGATGGAGAAATTACTCCTTCTTGGTCTGAACACTGCCACATGTCTCTGGATCCTGGATTTCCTGACTGAGAGACCTCAGTCTGTCCGGGTTGGAAATAACATCTCCAACTCTATCACGCTGAGCACCGGATCCCCTCAAGACTGCGTACTCAGTCCACTGCTGTTTACACTTTTAACACATGACTGTGTATCCAGACACGAGGGGAACCAGATTATTAAGTTTGCAGACGACACCACAGTGGTGGGACTTATTCAGAGGGATGAGGAATCAATGTACAGGGAAGAAGTTAGAGACCTGGAGGGCTGGTGCAGGGAGAACAATCTGGTGCTCAACGTGGACAAAACAAAGGAGATGATTATCGACTTCCGGCAGTCACAGCCTGAACACGTCCCTCTCAGCATTGGCGGCCGTTTAGTGGAGAGAGTGGAGAACATCAAGTTCCTCGGAGTGCAGATCTCGCAGGACCTGACCTGGAGCAAGAATTCCTTGGGGATCAGGAAGCGGGCCCAGCAGAGACTGCACTTCTTGTGGAAACTCAAACAGGCCTCTCTCCCCATCTGCATCCTCAGGACCTTCTACAGAGGTGTGGTGGAGAGTGTTCTGATGTACTGCATTGCCACATGGTACTCCAGCTGCAGTATATCAGACAAAAAAGCCCTGCAGAGGATAGTTGCGGGAGCTGAGAGGGTAATTGGAGTCTCCCTCCCCTCTGTCCAAGAACTTTTTCAGAACCGTTGTAGGGGCAGGGCACTGAATATTGTCAAGGACCGTTCTCACCCTCTGAATAAACACTTTGAACTTCTGCCATCTGGCAAACGATTCCGGAGCATCAGAGGCAGAACCACCAGACTGATTAACAGCTTCCTTCCACAAGCTGTTAGGATGCTGAACAGTTGATCCGGAATCTCTCATACATACTACTGCACCTACGGACATTATGCATATTATCTGTATATTGTAGTTCTGGTTAGTTTTCAAGTATGTCTCAGGGAAGTGTGAATGGCTGTGGTGTGGGGGGGTGAGGGTATGTGTGAGTGTGTCTTTAATCATGTTCTTTTACTTATATGGCTTATATGGATACCGAGAGAAACGCAATTTCATCTTGCCTGCACAACAGTTGTATGTACAGCAATATGACAATAAAGGTTGATTTGATTTGATTTGATTTGATTTGATAAACAGTACTGTACATCTGTCATGGTCAGAGAGTGCATCTGTACACCAGATGTGGAGCTTCTGTCCGTGTCACTACGCTCTTTTTATCTGCCCCGCGAGCTCCCCCAACTTTTCGTAACGACTGTGCACATTCACCCGAGAGTGGATGCTGCCTCTGCCTCCAGCACCGTCTTTGATGTGGTACAGTGGCTGCAGTCGATTTCCCCAGAGGCTCCAAATTTTATCCTTGGGGATTTTAACCATGTGTCTCTAAAGAAGACACTTAAAAACTTTTATCAGTATGTCTCCTGCCCAACCAGGCGAAAAAAGACATTGGACCTGTGCTACGGTTCCATAGAGAGGCCCTTTAAATCTCTTCCCCTTCCTCCTTTAGGATCCTCAGATCACAACTGTGTACATTTGCTGCCCACACATAAAACTGCTCTCAGAAGAGACAAGGCGAAGACCAGAGACATAGATGTGTGGACAGAGGATTCAGTGCACTGCCTCCAGGAATGCTTTAACTGTACGGACTGGGAGGTGTTCACACTGGCCTGCGGAGAAGATTTGGACTCTTTAGTGGACGTGACATGCTCATACATGGTTTTCTGCAGGGACATGATCGTTCCATGTAAACGTGTCAAAACATATCCCAACAACAAGCCATGGGTTACAAAATCAGTTAAATCCTGCTTACAGAGGAAAGCACTTGCCTTTAAACAGGGGGTTGTTTCTGAGCTGCAGATTGCCACAGAAGAGCTGAAGTCCAAAATTTTAAGAGCAAAACAGAATTATAAATCAGAGTTGGAAAGCAAGATGGCAACAAAGAAGCTTGGTTCCGCCTGGGCTAGTATGAAAACTATTGCAGGCCTTCAGAGCACAGAGCGCAGTAATCGTGTGTTTTTAGATGGTTTTAGTTCAGACACCGAGCTGGCTAATGCTCTTAATTGTTTTTATGGTCGTTCTGACTCCTTTGATTTTAGCACAGAAACCCAAAGTTTGAAACAGAAACTCAAAGACAATCAGCACTTCAATACTGAGGTGCAGGATGTTAAAAGGGCGTTCTGTGCTGTAAAAGTGAACAAAGGTCAAGGCCCTGATAATATATGTGGGCGCTTGGTAAAGTCCTGTGCACATGAACTGAGTCCTGTGTTTCATTACATTTTTAATAAGTCCTTACAGACACAACATGTGCCTAAGATCTGGAAAGATGCTGTGGTTGTCCCCGTTCCAAAATCCAGCTGTCCAAAAACGGTAATGGTGCTTTCACTTCAATTTTAATGAAAATTTTTGAAAAACTGGTCAGATTTGAGGTCCTAAAGCAGACTGAGCATGCATTGGATCCTTTGCAGTTTGCCTATAGGCCTCACAGAGGAGTGGAGGATGCCACTGCCACTCTGTTTAACATGCTTTTTAAACATCTGGATTTTAATGGCACACACGCCAGGCTTTTATTTGTGGACTTTTCTTCCGCCTTTAATACAATCCAACCTCATATTTTAGTTGAAAGGCTCCTGCAACAATTTGAGTTGAGTAATAATCTGGTGGGTTGGATTCTGGATTTTTTAACCAACAGGACGCAGAGAGTAAGGGTCAATGGTACATTGTCTGACCAAAAGTGTTCTTCTACTGGCTCTCCTCAGGGGTGTGTGTTGTCACCACTACTCTTCATCCTGTACACAAACATGTGTCAGAGCAGACATGACAACAGACACATTATAAAGTATGCTGATGATTCAGTTGTTGTCAGTCTCCTCCAGGATGGTGAGAGTGGCCACGGCCCAGCAGTTGATGATTTTGTTCACTGGTGTGAGGATTCCTACCTGCAGTTGAATACGACAAAAACTAAAGATATGATTATTGACTTTAGGAGGAAAACTCCCAGGCACAAAGACACTGTACTAAAAGGCCAGACCACTGAATGTGTACAATCCTACAAATATCTTGGGATGATTATTGGTAGTAATTTAAACTTTGAAGAGAACTGTGAAAGGGTGTGCAAAAAGGGTCAGCAACATTTGCATTGTTTAAGGAAACTTGCATGCTTCCAAACTGACCGAACCATAATGACAATGTTTTATCGGGCTTTTATTGAATCTGTTTTATCCTTTTCTTTAGTGTCATGGTTTGGTCAGATAAAACTGAAACAGAGGAAATCCTTGGATCAGGTTGTTAGATGGTCCAGTCGTTTGCTTGGTGAGTCACAGCTGAGCCTGACATCCCTGTACACCAGACAGGTACAGAGGATTGCTACCTCCATTTTAAATGATGACTCCCACCCTTTGCACTGCCACTTTCAGCTTCTTCCTTCCAGACGGAGGTTTGCTGTCCCAAAAAGAAAAACCCAGCGCTATAAAAACAGCTTTGTTCCTGCTGCTGTCAAAGAATTGATTTTTTATTTGGGTTCTAAATCTTTTATTGGGTTTTAGACTTTTGAGTTTTTAACCTCTTTGACTAGTCTTTAACTTTTTAATATGACCCTTCTCTCTTATCTCTTTGTTTTTTCTCTTATCTATTTGTCCTATGTCCTGATTGGTGGAGCCTTGAGTACTTTTATCATGTTTATAGTCAGCTTCATGTGTGCCTGTGTTTGTGTTCATGTTGAATGTAATTGTGGTTTGTAAATATGGATGTCACCTGACTGCAAAACAAATCTACCTACGGGTACAAATAAAGTAACCTGAACCTGAACCTGAACCTGAGCCTGAGGCACATAAATTAGTCCTGTCCCTTTGGGAAAGTACTCCTAATCTCAGCTCGTTATGTGTATAAAAGATACTTGTCACAAAATCAGTCTTTTCAATTCAAACTTCTCCACCACCATAGGCAAGACCAAAGAGCTGTCAAAGGACATCGGAAACAAGATTGTAGACCAGCACAAGGCTGGAATGGGCTACAAGCCCATCAGTAAGAAGCTTGGTGAGAAAGAGACCACTGTTGGTGCAATAATTCGATAGTGGAAGAAATGCAAGATAACAGTCAATTGCCCTCGCTCTGGAGCTCCATGCAAGATTTCATCTCCTGGGGTAAGGATGATTCTGAGAAAGGTGGGGAACCAGCCCAAAATTACACAGGAGGAGCTTGTTAATGATCTCAAGGGAGTTGGGACCACAATCACCAAGAAAACCATTAGTAACAAACTTCACCGTAACGGATTGAGATCCTGCAGTGCTCGCAAGGTCCCCCTGCTCAAGAACACATATCTGAAGTTTGCCAGTGAACACCTGAATGATTCAGAGAAGGCTTGGGAGAATGATGTGTGGTCAGATGAGACCAAATTTGAGCTCTTTGGCATCAACTTGACTTGCCATGTTTGGAGGCAGAGAAATGCTGAGTATGACCCCAAGGACACCATCCCCAATGTCAAGCATAGAGGTGGAAACATTCTGCTTTGGGGCTGTTTCTCTGCTAAGGGTAAAGGAAGACTTCACCACACTGAGGGGCCAATGAATGGGGCCATGTACCGTACAGTCTTGAATGAGAACCTCCTGGCATCAGCCAGAACAATGATAATGGGTTGTGGATGGGTCTTCCAGAATTACAAACAATGACCCAAAACATACAACCAAATCAACAAAGAAATGGCTCAAAAAGATGCACATTGAGGTCCTGGACTAGCCTAGTCAGTCACCGGACTTTAATCCCATAGAAAATCTGTGGAGGGAGGTGAAGCTTTGAGTTGACAAGCGACAGCCACAAAACCTTCAGGATTTAGAGAGTATCTGTAAAGAGGAGTGGACCAAAATCCCTCCTGAGATGTACACAAACTTGGTGACCAACTACCAGAAACATCTGACCTCTGTGTTTGCCAACAAGGGTTTGTCCACCAAGTACTAAGTCACATTTTGCTTGGGGATCAAATACAGTTGTGTGAAAAAGTGTTTGCCCCTTCCTGATTTCTCATTTTTTTGTATGATTGTCACACTTGAATGTTTCAGATCATCAAACAAATTTAAATATTAGACAAAGATAACACAAGTAAACACAAAATGCAGTTTTTAAATTAAGGTGTGTTATGACCCGAGCGCCGGTTCTGATCGCGCTCGGGCTAAGTTCTTCTCGCTGCCGGCCTTGACAGCTGCGGGCTGTATTCTGGCCTCACCGGGCTCTTATTGTGAAAGTGCTCGGTGGGGCTTCCGCCTGTCAAGGGCCGGTCAGCTGATTGTCATTACCGTCGTTAGTGCTTCGCCCTTTTAAGCCCGGCACTGACGACGGTAAGACACAGGAGTATCAGTCGACATTGGGTCAACGTTACGTGAGGATTGCTTGTGTATCTTCATCCTGCCAAGCCCTGGGTCTGCGCCTCGTCATACCTGTGAGTGCCGCAGACCTTCATGTCAGGTTCGTCATCATAGCTTTGTCACAGTTAGCTCGTGGCGGCTGGGTTAGCCCTGCGAGCCCAAGTCTAGTTCTTGTGTGTATTTGCCCTAAGGGGTTCATAGTTGTGTTTTGTCACGTCTGAAAATAAATAACATCTTAGCCAAACTCTCTGGTGAACTCTGTAGCGTCTCTTGGTGATCCGCGAGGATCACCACATGACAAGGTGTTTATTATTAAGGGTTTATAAAAAAACAAAACCAATACGGCCCTGTGTGAAAAAGTGATTGTCCCCTCCTGTTTAAACATAAATTAACTGTGGTTTATCACATCTTTGGAAAGCTGAGTTCAATTTCTCTAGCCACACCCAGGCCTGATTACTGCCACACCTGTTCTCAATCAAGAAATCACTTAAATAGGACCTGCCTGACAAAGTAAAGTAGACCAAAAGATCCTCAAAAGCTAGACATCATGCTGCGATCCAAAGAAATTCAGGAAAAAATGAGAAACAAAATAACTAGCCACGGTTACATGCACAAAATTTCTTCAAAAAAAATGCTCAAAATTTCTTCAATCTGATTACAATTCAGATCAGAACTTTACTGTTTACATGGATCCTGAAAAAGTTGATCCGATTAGGACGTGCGTTTCCATGTGTCACATGTTTGAACGGACTAAATCATTTTGACATGCGCACAATTATCCGACATTCCGGAAATAGTAGAAGAAGAAGCAACTTCCGATGTAAACAAACCCCGCTTTGTGTCTTTCTCTTTTTGAAATGGACCTGTATTGTGTTATTCAGACTGTACTTTTGCTTCTGCTGGTCTCCGTAATGAAGCTACAAATCCAGCAGTACATATTTCTGCACATGGCAAACAGAGGGAGACAGCAGGATGATGCAGACCAGTTTGTTTTACTCCCGCCATGTCTTCCACTAGCTGCTGTAAAGGTGGAAATACGTCATGTTAACATGTAGCTGATGTACAGACATGCACAGTAAACATATTTTCTACCCAAACTTCGGAATAAGTGTTTATATGCGCACCAATCAGATTAACAATCGGCATAACCCACCTGTCTCAACTGGAAGGAAATTTTGATCCAAATGAGTGTGATCGGGTCAGAATATTCAGATTGGTGTGTTTACATGAAGCATTTTTATTCCGATCAGGCTTTTAATCCGGTTACTTGTGTCTATGTAAACATGGCAATTGAGATCTATCAGTCTGGAAAAGGTTATGAAGCTATTTCTAAAGCTTTGGGACTCCAGCGAACCACAGTGAGAGCCATTATCCACAAATGGCGAAAACATGGAACAGTGGTGAATCTTCCCAGGAGTGGCCAGCTGACCAAAATTATCACAAGAGCACAGCGATGACTCATCCAAGAGATCACAAAAGACCCCACAACAACATCCAAAGAACTGCAGATCTCACTTGCCTCAGTTAGGGTCAGTATTCATGACTCCACTATAAGAAAGAGACCGGGCAAAAATGGCCTGCATAGCAGAGTTCCAAGATGAAAACCACTGCTGAGAAAAAAGAACATAAAGGCTTGTCTCAGTTTTGCCAGAAAACATCTTGATGATCCCCAAGACTTTTGGGAAAATACTCTGTGGACTGACGAGACAAAAGTTGAACTTTTTGGAAGGTGTGTGTCCCATTACATGTGATGTAAAAGTAACAGTATTTCAGAAAAGGAACATCATACCAACAGTAAAATATGTTGGTGGTAGTGTGATGGTCTGGGGCTTTTTTGCTGCTTCAGGACCTGGAAGACTTGCTGTGGTAAATGGAACCACAAACTCTGCTGTCTACCAAAAAATCATGAAGGAGAATGTCCAGTCATCTGTTTGTGACCTCAAGCTGAAGCACACTTGGTTTCTGCAGCAGGACAATGATCCAAAACACACCAGCAAGTCCACATCTGAATGGCTTAAGAAAAACAAAATGAAGACTTTGGAGTGGCCTAGTCAAAGTCCTGACCTGAATCCGATTGAGATGCTGTGGCATGACTTTAAAAAGGCAGTTCATGCTCAAAAACCCTCCAATGTGGCTGAATTACAACAATTCTGCAAAGACGAGAGGGCCAAAATTCCTCCACAGCGCTGTAAAAGACTCATTGCCAGTTATCACAAACACTTGATTGCAGTTGTTGCTGCCAAGGGTGGCCCAACCAGTTATTAGGTTTAGGGGGCTGAAAGGGTTATGAAAAGTTAGAGTGCCATAACAATAATTCTGTAGGTAATCTCCCATTATGCTCTACGCAGATTCTATACATATTCTGTTTGCATGCTTATGAACAAATATGTGGTGCTAAACTCTGGTAAACGGGAATTAGGCAGCGCTATAGAGCCCTCTTTCTACTCTCTCTCTCTCTTCTATCATTAGTCAGGTCTAATACTTAGTTACACGCCCCCAAAACCCAACACCCAATCACACACTGTTGATCGCACATTCTAGAAATAATACCATGAGCAGTGGATGGCGTATTCACATCAGAGTTAGATTGGCCAATCAGACAGTCAAGTATAAGCCCATCCTATTGTACGGGGTTGGCACAACTAACCAACCCAAGAAGATTAATATACGTCGCACCCGGAAGTTGTGGTCAGTGTGGTGATGCTCCAGAGGGAGCTGCGTCATGCTGCACCCAGCGCTGCTTGCTTTACATGTGACCTCCAAATAAATGTTACATCTTTAAATTGAAGAAATCTCCGGCTTGTTCTTGGATCTTTCAATCAAAGAATCGGGTATTTTTCTAACAATCTGGTGCCGGTGACCTGGATGAATTACTCCAAGGCGAGCCTGAACACATCATGTCGGAAAGACCCTTTTTGCAGATTGCTGTGGTGCCTGAACAAAAAAGGTAAGCAGAAAACCTTTTTACACAAATTTCTGTATTTTGGCCATACTAAATTCACAGTTGTCTGATTAAGAGGTATATACGATCTCCAAATTTTATCATTTAGTTGGGAGTCACAAGTAAAGTCTAAACAAATAGTCAACTAGTTTAAAAAGTTAAAAGGGAAATGCACATGTTCTATTTTCAGTCTGAGGTAGAACGGTCGCGATCATGGACATACAATTCAAGGGTGTATGGTCTATCAAATAAAACATTTTGGAGTCAGTCTGAACCAAAATAACAAGACTTAGGAAGCCAGGGTGACTAATAATCACCCAAGTACGTCTCCTCAAATGAAAAGAGCCAGGGTTAGTGTCCTGATGCCGCGGGGAGCCATTTACAGTGTTTGACCCAATGCCACTGTAGAGCAAAGCCACAATCGTTTATATCTGCTGTAGACACGGCACCTCTTGTACTGTGGGCCGGACGAGGCCCCAGTGAAAGCGCCCTCTGTTTATCAGCGTTAGTCACGGTACTGCTTGTACTTGGGGGACCTGCTGAGGCCTCAGTGAAAGTGCCCTCTGTCTAACAAAAGTTAAACGGATTGGTGAGGTTTTGGGATGCAGTCTGTACCCAGAACTTAATAAGACATAGGAGGTAACGGCTGTGCCTGTCTTCCAAATTAAAATAACCAGGATTAGCCTGTTGCCGGGGGGGATTTAGGTGTCTGACCCGATGCCGTTAAGGAATGATGCCACGTGGGTGAAATATTTCGGAGCAGTCTGTTCCGGAATAATTACGAGACCTAGGGAACAGCGGTGATCAGCGATCACTCGTGTTTGTCTCCCAAATTAAGGGAGACGAACCTGGGCCTGGGCCTGGGGCCTGGGCCTGGGGCCGGTAATTTCGGTTGCAGTCTGTGCCGAAATAAGAGACTTAGGGAACAGCAGAATCAACTGTGTTCGTCTCCTCAAATTAAGGGAACCAGGGTTAGCGTGGTGCCGGTACTGAAAAAAATTAATTAAAAAATTAATTATAAAATAATAACTTACAGAATAGCACAAGAATCTTTTTTTCCATCATTAGTGGGTGTCTTTTCATACGTATAAAAATAATAACTTGCAGAATAGCATTTTTTTTTTTTTTTACCAACACTAGTGTCTATTCATAAGTATAAAAATAATAACTTACAGAATAGCATAAGAATCTTTTTTACCTGCATTAGTGAGTGTCTATTCATAAGTATAAAAATAATAACTTACAGTAAGTATAAAAGTAGATTGTGCACGCTCTGTGTTAATTCAGTGTCTTGAGGGTTTGTCTTGTATTGTTCATATTCAGCATGCTAATGTGTGTGTAATTCTGTGTCTTGAGGGGATAAATGTGTGCTTTGAGAAATACTGGGGGTTTTGAATTATCTATTAAAGTTTTCCCAAAATTTGATTTAACTCATGGTGCTCTGATGGCCACGTGGATAGAACAAAGGTGGGTGTGTGTATTTCCACAAAGGAGGTAATTCACCCCCACTCCTGTGTGGAGGTGAGATTGTTAAAACAGGTTACTGAGGGGAGATTATTTGAGGTAACAGTATTAAAATGAAGTGCTAAATTAAAGTTACAAGGTTACTCTGGCATGTTTACAGCTGAAGTTAGGGAGGCAGCACTCCATTTTCTTAAAAAAAAAAAAAAAGTTGTGGTTTGTGAACAATAGGCTCCGAAGCCATCTTGCGCCTTCACAGTTGCGCGTGGCAGAGGGGCCACATGGCATTCAGTGCACATGTGCGGGTAGCTGCGGCATAGTGCCGCCATTGTGTGGCTGAATGTAGGAAGTGCACTCTTTCATAAATTTACTGCAAATTAGGGCTTAAAATCATCCTAATAAATGTGGAACTTTATCTCTCTGGCAGAAAGGAAAGCTTAAAGTCTGTGCATGGCAAACAAACATAAAGTCCTCCCTTGCTTACCTATGTGGGTTTGATTATAGTGAGGTAAAAAAGCATGCCCATTCAGCTGGAGAGAAAAGGTTCAATTTTAAATTAGGCAGAGGGAGGTATAAGAATAATAACTATTCCTACTTATACAATAAAACTGTAGATAAGGAGATTTATTCCTCATTAAGAGTGTAGAAAAATCCTAGGTGGACAATATATAAAGGTGAGGTAATCTAAATGAATGAATAAGGAAAATTGTAAATTGCGGTAAATAAATGAATACAAAAATAAATGAACAAAAATAAATAAATAGGAGTTTTTTGTTGTGGAAATGAACCTTGTGGAAGTGAGAGTGGGCAGAAAATGGAAAGGGAAATTTGTTTTTTGAGAAAATTGAAAGCTGATGAATTGTTAAAGTTTTGTGCAGGACACAAGAGAAAATATGGAGAAATGATTGGAGGAAGGAAAGAAAGAATGTAAGAGTAAGAGACTTATGCTGCAATGGTGAGAACAAATGCAAAATAATCAATAAATGCGATAAAATGGAAAAGGACAAAAACACACGGTTTAACAGCTTTTCTGTTTCTCTATTAAATCTGAGATGATGGCGGTGGCTGTGGACCCCCCCCCCCCCCAGCAACCCTGTGGAACCCACCACCTGTTCAGGCCTCCCCCTCCACGCCATTGCCTAGCAACCCCCTCCTCCCTCCACAGCAACAGTCAAAGAAGGCAAAACAAAGGGACATAGAGGAGCGATTGAGCACATGTAAGTACAGTAAAATTATATTGTTGCTTTCCATTTACCTTAGGACATAGTCTCAAATATTGAATCCCATTCATGAACATTTAAGTATCTGCCTAAGCCGTATATATATTTTGCCAGGAAGCTGTGTTGGTGCCAACAAGCCATTCCAGATTCAGCAAACTACTCACATATTCTCTAAGTCATAAACAGTATTTGTGAATCAGCTGTACCCAGCATGTGTTCATGAGACTTGAGGATTGCATAACTGGTGCCTAAAACTACAGCGAGAATCACATCTCAATTATATTGAGATGTGATTTCACTAAAAGCCCTATCAGAGCGGTGCCAAAAGTCACATTCATCAACCTACTGTCTCAGCACCAGTGCTGATTGAATCTACCCAATCAACACCCACGATAATGGACCCCCTGGTAGTGATTGAAAATGGACTGTTACAAACAGCTCCGGCCCTGGGGGAGCCAGGAAATAATGAGAAAACTGAAGTATTTTTAGAAAAATCTGTACCCATGCCCCACCAAAATCTATCTATGCACCCCAGGACCCCACATCACAACAATATGGACCTTACCCAGACACCCCACCGAATAAGATAAGATAAGATAAGATAAGATAAGCCTTTATTAGTCCCACAATGGGGAAATTCCAGGATTGCAACAGCACAGGGATAGCAACACTCAGAGCAACAATCAAGCAGACAAGAAAAACAAGAGCAGCGAATATACATATGTGCATATAAATATATAAATATATAAACACGCAGTGCGGAGCATTGTAGCTAGATGAAATAAATATATATACACACAGTGCGGAGCATTGTAGCTAGATGGAATAAACAGCATAACCGTCTACTTAGTTATCCTACATAGTATGACTATGTACCCATACATATTGTCACCCTCCGTAGCGACCGATATTGTCCTAGTTGTATACTGGAGGGGACCATTGTGTAAGTCTATTGCGTCTTTTGCATTCAATACTTTTAGGTTGTCACGTTTTTTGCTATCTCTGCGAGCAGCCCTGCTTAGGTTATACAGTCTGACAGTCGTAGGTAGGAAGGACCTGCGAAACCTCTCGGTTGCGCACCTAGGATGATGTAGTCTGCTGCTAAATGAGCTCCTCAGTGCGTTCAGTATGTCCTGCATAGGGTGGGACTCGGACTCCAGCAGAGATGACAGTTTAGCCACCATCCTTCTCTCTCCTATCTCCTCCACTGGGTCAAGGTGCTGCCCCAGGACAGAGCTAGCTTTCTTGATCAGTTTGTTCAGTCTTTTCCTATCGGCTGCTGTAATGCCACTGCCCCAGCAGACCACTCCAAAAGTGATGGCTGATGCCACCACCGTGTCGTAGAATGTCTTCAGCAGTGCCCCTTGTACACCATAAGACCTGAGTCTCCTCAGTAGAAACAGCCTGCGCTGTCCCTTCTTGTAGAGTGAGTCGGTATTGTGTGACCAGTCTAGTTTATTGTTCAGATGAACACCCAGGTACTTGTAGGATGTCACCACCTCAATGTCTGTTCCCTGTATGTTTACTGGTACTGTGAGGGGTTGTCCTTGCCTGCGGCAGTCCACCACCAGCTCCTTAGTTTTCCTCGCGTTGATCTGGAGGCAGTTCCGATGGCACCAGTCCACGAAGTCCTGGATAAGTCCTCTGTACTCAGCTTCATCTCCATTGGAGGTGAGGCCGACGATCGCAGAGTCATCAGAGAACTTCTGTAGATGGCAGTGTGTTGTGTTGTGTGAGAAGTCCACAGTATAAAGGGTGAACAGGAAGGGAGCCAAAACCATTCCCTGGGGGGCCCCCGTGCAATGATTGTGTCGGACACACAGTCCCGGGTTCTCACAAACTGTGGCCGGTTAGTGAGGTAGTCCAGGATCCATGATGACAGGTGCTGGTCCACCCCTGTGCACAGCAGCTTCTCCTTCAGGATCATCGGTTGGATGGTGTTGAAAGCACTGGAGAAATCAAAGAACATGATCCTCACCGCATTCCCGCTCTTCTCCAGGTGGGACAGAGAACGGTGAAGGAGGAAGATCACTGCATCCTCCACCCCAATGCCATGCTGGTAGGCGAACTGGAGTGGATCCATCACTGGTCCCACCAGGGGGCGGAGGTGAGCAAGGAGCAGTCTCTCCAGGGTCTTCATTATGTGGGACGTCAGAGCCACTGGTCTGTAGCTGTTCAGGTCTTTGGGGTGGGAAGTCTTTGGTACAGGTACCACACAAGATGTTTTCCACAACTGTGGTACCCTCCCCAGCTTCAGGCTCAGGTTGAAGATGAGCCCCACAATCCCACACAGCTGGTCTGCACAGGACTTGAGGAGCTTTGCGCTGATGCCGTCCGGTCCCGACGCCTTCCTCGCCTTGATCTTCCTCAGCTCCGTCCTCACCTGGGTCTTAGTGAGGGTCATGTTGGGGGGCTGTGTGTTGGGAGTGGGGGGGGTGTTGGTGGAGTGGGGTGTGGGCAGCAGGACTCGATGTCTTTAGAGGCAGCAGTGGTTGTTGTGCAGTCGGGGGGCAGGGCGGTTGGTCAAACCTATTAAAAAACAGGTTCAGATTGTTCGCCCACTTCCTGCCCCCCGTGGCCTGGGGGGAGGTATTCTGGAGCCCAGAGATGGTTTTAAGGTTTCTCCAGACCCCACCGATGTCGCTCTGTTGCAGCTTGTCCTCCATCTTCTTCCTGAAGCTGTCCTTGCCTTCTTTGAGCATCCTCCTCAGCTCCCTCTGTACGAACTTCAGCATCTCCCTGTTCCCCAACCTGAAGATCCTCTTCTTCTCTCTCAGAAGTGTTTTTATCTCAGGGTTGATCCAGGGTTTGTAGTTCGAGCAACACCGTATGGTCTTGGTGTGTACGGTGTTGTCCACACAGAAGCTGATGTAGTCCGTGATGGTGTGAGTGAGGCCATCGATGTCCTCACCATGTGGATTGCAGAGCTGCTCCCAGGCAGTGGTTTCAAAACAGTCCTTTAGAGCGTCCATTGCCTCCTCAGACCATAACTTCACTGTGCGCATGACCGGAGGTTGTCTGTGCACTAGGGGTTTTTGCACCGGCAGGAGATGAACCAAGTTGTAATCCGATCTCCTGAGTGGGGGGAGTGGTGATGAGGTGTACGCCTCCTTAGTGTTTGCGTAGAATAAGTCCAGTGTTTTATTGTCTCTAGTGTGGCATGTGACATACTGGGTGAACGTGGGTAGAATGCGAGACAGTGAAATATGGTTGAAATCGCCTGAGATGAGGAGGAGAGCATCTGGGTGTTCTGTCTGCAGCCTGCCAGTTACTGAGTGGATGACGTCACGTGCTGTCCCAGCGTTCACCGTCGGATTTGCATAAATAACAATGCAGATCACGTGGGAGTATTCCCTCGGGAGATATGTAGGCCGCATGCTAACAGCTAGCAACTCCAGGTCTTTGTTACAGTGTTGTTGTTTAACCATGATATGTCCCTGTCTGCACCAGTTGTTATTGACATACATCATCACTCTTCCGCCCCTTGCCTTCCCACTGTCTGGTGTTCGGTCTGCCTGTATTGCGTGGAAACCCTCCAGTTCAATGTTAGTATCTGTTGCTAGTTCTGTTAGCCACGTCTCCGTGAATAGCATCAGGCTACACTCTCTGTATATGCTCTCGTAGCGGGAGATAGCCGCTAGCTCATCTGTTTTTCTGAGTAGCAATCGTACATTCCCCATAATAACGGATGGGAGGGCGGGTCTGTACCTTATATTCCTCGCTCGCCGTCTTATTCCAGCACGACATCCACACCATTT
Source organism: Pholidichthys leucotaenia (assembly GCA_020510985.1). Lineage (NCBI taxonomy): Eukaryota > Metazoa > Chordata > Actinopteri > Cichliformes > Pholidichthyidae > Pholidichthys > Pholidichthys leucotaenia. The sequence continues at coordinate 335,904,740 of CM035841.1, forward strand.
CTGTCTTATTTCTCCCGGTATGTCGAGTTTTTGCGTTAGCATTGTGGGCCAGTTAAGTGCTAACAGCTGGTCCCTATTGTACTGCCTCCTACAAGAAACAGTGGATCCGTCCGCTGGCTCAGGAGACATTTGGGCGATCTACGTGTCTGAGATGGATCAAGGTGTCGCCGAAACAGAAAGATTAGCAAGAGAGCCAGATAGTAAATAGAAATAGGAAGAAATTGATCCGCTGTTGCAAAAAGGCAGCCGACTCATGTGGCGCTGGAAGTAAAGAAAACTGCCCTATCAGTGTCAGCTGCAGGGCCACAGGAGGTCAGAGTTTTTACAATAGAGTCAGAGGCCCCCATGGGACTAATACTTCCTATGTCAGCAATTTGGCCACTGGGCTCAAACACCCACAAGGGCACCCAGGGGGGTCCCCCAATTAGCAACACAATGGGTATCCTCCCCTACAGGATGTTGAAAAAGAATGGCTTTGATAATAATGCCATTCTGTTTCAAAAGGGGGAGAGTGGGACAGGCAGGGATAGAAAAGTTACTAAGTCATTTAAGGTTTACTGTCTTGAAGTCTGAAGTTAGGCATTTTGTGAGTTGGCATCCTATTTAACAAGCAGGGAGTGAATCTAACAGTAAAACTAAGATAATCAATCACAATGTTCTCAGCCTTATAGCTGAAAGGTCGGTGTGCTTTCTCATCTAAAATGATACCATGTATGTAAACTATTGAGTAGCTACATAAAGAGCATAAAAATATGAATGAATAAGGCTTGCAATTAAGACCAAAATCTGGAAAATTCTTGATGCTTGAAAGGTCATTTTTCCACAGAATATCAGGCAGTCTGACTTTTTGCTACAAGAAAACTAGCCACCTGCTGGCCAAGAGAAAGGATGCAGGTTTAGGGCTCCTTTATACTCAAGGGTCAATACATATTTGGAGATTCCCAGACCCTCCTATCTGTATTTTTTTGCACATTTCTCAAAACTTTATGGATATGAACCAAACTTATTAGCGCCTTTTCTAGTCTCAAAGACCACCACTAGCGGTAGCCCTCTATTTTGGGGGCCAATGGGAGAGGGATGTCTGGGGACAATTTGGAACAACCAATTAACCAAACATGTGAGGGCAGTGCAGCCAAGAGTTCAAGAAAAGCTAGAGAAAAGTATTGCTTATGCTTTACAAATTTGTTGAAAGCTAATCACATCATTAAAGTAAGAGATTTGCAGTAGGCATTTTTTTTAACTCGACATAAGGTATGAACATAGAAGGTAAATCAAGTACAAATTTGTAAGATGGAGGTGCAAAATATGCACAAACACAGGCAGCCATCTTAAATGTTTCCAAGTACTTAAAGCGGAAATGAGGCATTAGGTATCCAACTTTCAGTGCATTTCTCTTAATAGTGAATATTAAAGTCCAAATGTCACGTAATAGGGTCCTTAAAATGTCTTGAAACTAGATATAAAAGGGAACCGATCCGTTCGGGTCTTGGTGCATATGCTTCAGTAACGCTGGAACATTCGTTAATTTAAAACTGCCGCGCTTGGCCTGACGTTCCTACTCACGGCCCCCAGAATCGCCTGGGGAAGAAGGCGGAAGTGACGAAACAGATTGTACCTTAGTTTGATGCTTGGGGTATCCCGATTGATTGTTTATATGGTGACTGGAAGAGGCACCGCATATTTTTAATACATAGACAGTTTTTTTCCTTTGTTTGTGGAAGGCAATCACTATTTTTGTTCTTAGTTACCCATCGTTACCAACGTAACAACGACCAACAATTTTATCCTTAGAAATAAATCATCTATCGTATTGCTGGATGGCACCGTAAAACAGGGCTATAAGGGACGGCTGGGTAATAAGGGACACTTTTCTGGGAAATGTTTTAAATGTAATTCGTGTTGTTATTGTCAGATATTTTAAGGATTCATGGATATTTGACAATAACAACACAACTCAGCGTCCTGCTCAAAATAAAAAAAGCAGAATTCTGGATTTGGAAGGCGGTTCCTCTCTGTTCCAGAGCCGCAGGACAGTAGAAAGTGTGAGGCCATCAGCCTAATGATTGAGTCCACACTTCTCACTGTAGTGAGAATAGCTCACGCTGAGCGCTTTGCCCGCCCCGGCCATCAGCCTAATGATTGAGTCCACACTTCTCATTGTAGTGAGAATAGCTCACGCTGAGCGCTCTGCCAGCCCCCTAGCTGTGGGAGTCACACACACGACGTGTTCCTCAACACACTCAATAATTTTTTTTCCCCGTATATTTTTCTTTTGGGCATACAGAAATGGCAATACGCCCGTATTTGCTAAAATTGCATTTTCCCCGTATTAAAATACGGCGAAAACGTATCCCTTGACAGGTATGCGCCTCCATTCTCATTCTGATCTGGTCAATTTCTTGACAGCAGCGGCTCTCCTCCACTGTTGGCATTGCTTGGCAACACTCACAGGTGCACCTATTGAAAAATTCAAGTACAAGAATTTGCAAATATTTTCTGAATGCATGTATGCATAAATATGCTTGTTTGTTGATATTGTAAGCACAGGTTTGTTGATATTGCAATTGTGAGCTTTTATAAATTTTGTAACAATATAATATATATAATATTCAATAATGTGTTCACATCCTGTTCATATTATTTACACCATATCCACCTCATAAATGCCTTGCAGAACTCATGTAAAATAAAGTGAAAAGATCCATTGCATTATTCATGTTGTCTTTGTTTATTAATAGAACTTTCAAGCCCTCCCCATGAAGTGCCATGTGCTAGAGACATAGTTTTTTCCCAATTATTTCTAGTTATCAAACCTTGAAGCTGGCGTACAAAACAACAAGCTAGATTTCTAATTCGTCTACAGTGAGAAAGGAACATTCCTGGTTATGGCCCTATACACATGATCCTGGGGATTTTAATACAAGTCATTTTCCACAATTACTTCCATTTCATCCTTGATTTTGTTGCTACAACTGAATGAGGAAAGAAAGGGTTCTACTGTAAGCTAGCGCCCCACTGTATCGTCATAATAATGGCTTCCGAAAAATCGATATTTATGGGGCGCCCTCGACAGACCCCCTTTGGCTTCCCAATTTTGCCGGTGGTTATAGTTAATTTATTAAACATCACAGATTTCTTTTGGCTTACCATTCAACATTCTGGAGGCGATTAATGTCCAATTCAATGACATTTTCCACTGGTTCTGCTCTCTGGTCATCATCGGAACTGTTGTCATCAGACAAAGCATCTGATTCCGTCTCGGACGGCTCGAACCTGTAAGGTTCTATGCCTCTGTCACTGTCTGAACCACTGTCATCAGTATCTGGGGTGTCGTCTTCCCTGAATTCCAAGTCCGATTCACCAGAGGACAAAACTAAACTAATTTGTTCACAATCGCTATCACTTTCCGTCATGATTGTCCAATGTTGATAAGTGTGAATGTGGATACGGCAGGGCAGCCAGGGTTAAATTTGTGACGTCAAAAACATGGCCGCGGTCTGGATTGGCTGTCACAAGCCAGCGAGCAAGGCGGGGCCTTCGCCTGGTGTATTTTGTGCAATTATGTAAATACGGGTGGGTGATATAGTCTCCGGTATGAATATTTGGTTTAAGCTATGTGTATTTTATCAAAATTCGTTGGCATTTGGAAAAAAAAATTACGTGGCATTTGGACTTTAACATTAAGTAATGAGCAAACACTCACCGCAAAGATTCTGGTTTTACTGTATACTCAGTTATTTTAAGTCAATCTAACACCCCAGTTACAGACATGGACAAAATTGTTGGTACCCCTCTATTAATGAAAGAAAAACCCACAATGGTCACAGAAATAACTTGAATCTGACAAAAGTGGTAATAAATAAAAATTCTATCAAAATTAACCAATGAAAATCAGACAATGCTTTTGAATTGTGGTTCAACAGAATTATTTTAAAAAACAAACTCATGAAACAGGCCTGGACAAAAATGATGGTACCCTTAACTTAATATTTTGTTGCACAACCTTTTGAGAAAATCACTGCAATCAAACAATGTCTGTAACTGTCAATGAGACTTCTGCACCTTTCAACAGGTATTTTGGCCCACTCCTCATGAGCAAACTGCTTCAGTTGTCTCAGGTTTGAAGGGTGCCTTCTCCAGACGGCATGTTTCAGCTCCTTCCACAGATGTTCAATAGGATTTAGATCTGGGCTCATAGAAGGCCACTTTAGAATAGTCCAATGTTTTGCTCTTAGCCATTCTTGGGTGTTTTTAGCTGTGTGTTTTGGGTCATTATCCTGTTGCAAGACCCATGACCTGCGACTGAGACAAAGCTGTCTGACACTGGGCAACACATTTCTCTCTAGAATACCTTGATAGTCTTGAGATTTCATTGTACCCTGCACAGATTCAAGACACCCTATGCCAGATGCAGCAAAGCACCCCCAGAACATAACAGAACCTCCTTCATGTTTCACAGTAGGGACAGTGTTCTTTTCTTGGTATGCTTCATTTTTGCGTCTGTGAACAGAGAGCTGATGTGCCTTGCCAAAAAGTTCCAGGTTTGTCTCGTCTGTCCATAGAACATTCTCCCAGAAGCTTTGTGGCTTGTCAACATGCAGTTTGGCAAATTCCAGTCTGGCTTTTTTATGATTTGTTTTCAACAGTGGTGTCCTCCTTGGTCATCTCCCATGAAGTCCACTTTGGCTCAAACAACGACGGATGGTGCGATCTGACACTGATGTACCTTGACCTTGGAGTTCACCATGAATGTGTTTAGAGGTTGTTCTGGGCTCTTTTGTTACCATTCATATTATCCGTCTCTTCCATTTTTCATCAAGTTTCCTCCAGCGGCTACATCCAGAGAGGTTGGCTACAGTCCCGTGGATCTTAAATTTCTGAATAATATGTGCAACTGTTGTCACAGGAACATCAAGCTGCTTGGAGATGGTCTTATAGCCTTATGCTTGTCTATAACTTTCTTTCTAATCTCCTGAGACAACTTTCTCCTTTGCTTCCTCTGGTCCATGTTTAGTGTGATACACACCATGTCAACAAACAGCACAGTGACTACTTGTCACCCTTTAAATAGGCTGACTGACTGATTACAAGTTTGTAGACACCTGTGATGTTAATTAGAGGACACACCTTGGTTGAACATGTCCCTATGGTCACATTATTTTCAATCTTTTCTACGGGTACTGTAGAAGAGCTGGAAATAACGAGGCGGTTTTGTATCATAAAAGCAGCGTCTTTAATGAATAACTCTTCTATCTTGTCTCATCTGGTGCAGAGCTTGGCAGAAGGCAAAGAGAAAGAGTTCTGCCCAGCTCGCTGGTTAAATACAGGCACACATCAAAGACATGCAAAACACAAGCTGAAATCCCCCGTTATCTAAATCCCCTATTAGTCCTGTTAACTCCTCCCTTCGCCTTGGAAGGTGATGGGAAAACCTCTCCTCCCTCAGGGGTGAAGGTGTCGAGTCTGTTGCCATGGCGTCCTGTGACGTCATGGGTCTTCACACGGCGGCGGGATTCCTTTGTTCTTTCAGAGGTGTGAAGTTCCTTTGTATATGTTGTCCCAAACATTTCCACATGCTCTAACAAATGTAGGTATGGAATATATGAGTGATATATGCCACAGGTACCATCATTTTTGTCCAGGCCTGTTTCATGAGTTTGTTTTTTAAAATAATTCTGTTGAACCACAATTCAAAAGCACTGTCTGATTTTCATTGGTTAATTTTCATAGAATTTTTATTTATTACCACTTTTGTCAGATTCAAGTTATTTCTGTGACCATTGTGAGTTTTTCTTTCATTAACAGAGGGGTACCAACAATTTTGTCCACGTCTGTATGTTCCTCCCCAATAGAGGGTATGCATTGGTGAGGACGTCACCGAACAGAACTCTTGGAAGACAAATACTGAGTGGCAAAAATGAGAAGCAACATGGAGGTGTATGCCAGTACAACACAAAAATCCACACAGCATTCAATTACACTAGTACAAATAATATCTGTTGGCATGGTGGAGAGTTAATCTTATTATTCCATCTTGTATTAATTAGCAAAAATTAAATAAAGGCTTTGAAGCAGTTCCTTTCTTGACTCAAGGTTGGAAATCTAAATAAGAAGGGAAAATAAAATTTGAAGGAAAAACACGCACTTATTTATGAAATGGCTGACACAAGGGGAGCTCGAGGCTCCCCATGAATCTGTTTCTCTTATAAAAGGAGGCCAAAAGGAGGAGGGGGAGGACAGCAAGGAGGAGGAGGGAGCATGCCCCACAATGGAAACTGAGTGATGTCCAGGCCGCTGCTGGTGGGAGGGAGGCGCCCACACCCACCACGGAAAAACTGGACTGCATGCTTAAGACTAGAACAGATAAGTGGACTCACTTCTACACATATACAGAAAATTAGCAAAAATTAAATTATTGCACGTAAAGTAGGAACTCCGGATAATGACATACAGGACTTTTCAAGGTCAGAAAAATAACGATCAAATTCTGCAAATGGCAAGCTACCAGTAGAACACCTATCAACATCTGTAAAAGTAGCATTGTACCTCATGTACTATAGGCAATTGAACAGATCTGATCCAAATTATGAACAACCATTATTTGCAAATCCATCCTCCAGATTGGTCATAAAACTTGGACTGGTAAACAAGGAAATGTGTGGAAGCATCCATTGTCCTAATTGAAGAGGATAAGAGACATTTCAACCTATGGGGGGGGGGGGGGTTCCACACATCCCGCTGGTTAGACCCAAACACATGGATTGGAAAATGTTGGACATTATGTCACATCTACTGCGGAATAGAGCCGTCCATGGAAAACCAATACCTGATCTTAATATAGAATATTCTCCCAAATTAAAAACACACACATTGTCTCTTAGCTGGGTGACCACAGCACAGAGGGCTGTAGACATTGACCCCCAGAAATCTCCTACATGACCAATCTTAACATTAGCAAATGAGGGGATGAGAAAAATTTGAAGCAAATTCCAAATTGGTTATGGGGAAAGGTGTTAACAAATGCAATTTTCCACAGTGGGAGTTATCAGCAAATCTTGCACATCTCATACCTCCTCATAGACACCAATTGCTAGGTCGAGAGGAAGAGCTGAGGACCCCAAGATGGAGGACGACAATGATGAGGACCATTCTGCCATCATGGGTTATTTGTGAACACAATGTGCTACCGATAATACATAAAACATACATAGTTCACCACACATACATAGGGGTGTGAGACTTATAGTATTTTTGCGTATTTATTTCCATCATGCTAATTACGGTTAGGTAGTCTGGATAACTGTGAAGGTTAGAAGCTCTGAAAGCCTGAATACAACAATGCATGGATAAGGATGTTTCCTAACGTTGAACGATGTTATCTACTACCTACCTACTGCTGAACATATAGGTCCCATCACCCAACACACTCATCACAACACAACCACTGCTTGCAGATTTCATATGGTCAACAATCACACACTCAAGGCTAATGGGAGATAACTTACAACCGCACATAGTCAACCACAGATGTAGTGAATAAGGATAAAACGGCACAGGCTCCAGCCATTGTGATGGCAACCCCTCAGGCCATTAATGGTCCTGCCCCAGCCGAGCCCTTTGTACCGGCACTCGAGCAAAGGTGTAGGGTACGGTGCAGGAAGGCACCAGACCATCACGCCCTAGAAGAAAAATGGACTGGTACCCAAGTGCATCCACTGCACCTCCAGCATCTGGGGTGGAGCCAGATCAGCCACAAGGAGGAGACGGCATTTTCCAATGCAACCCCTCACAGTGGAAGCTACGGTGGGCACAGGGGCTCGAGCTTCATCAACACCAGCATCTCTGCCTCTGCCCAGCGACAGGGGAATGGCATTCCTGGGGCAACATCACTGAACTGTTCACTGGCTGGACTGGATGTTACCTACCCTCTTCTGCACCCACCAGACTGTCCTATAGACCTCATGAGATGAGATGTGCCTCAGAGCGTGGGCACACAATTGTTTCACTTCTAATGGTACCGATGTGTGTCAACGAGATGGGACTGTGCTCCCCAGCTGCGGATACAGGAAGCAGACACAGAGGAAGGTCAAACCTCTGTCGCAACCGTGTGATCACTGCAGTCGAATGATGCGAGCCCTGGAAAGGGTCAACCAGTGGACAAAAGTTTCGTGGGCTTCGTGGATTGACCCTGTTCGACCTTATGACCCCCACATGGTCCACTCCACCGGACAAAGAAATGATCAGGAGAAGACCTCGGTGGGGGTACAGGACTTGGTGCTGGACAAGGCCCTCTTAGACATCGCTGCACCGTGCTGGGGTGTCCACAAGGGGGGAGGAAAGTGTAGCAGAACCAATGGTGCAAGCCTCTTGGGTTGACACACAATGTAGGGACCTGCCTTATTCACCATCTGTTAATCGCTAGCGTCTCTCACACCATGCATGGTTGACATGATAAAATCATGTCAAAGGGAGGAGTGAAAGGGTTAATGGAAAGTTAGAGTGCCTAAATAATAATTCTGTAGGTAATCTCCCATTACGCTCTACACATATTCCATACATATTCTGGTTGCATTCCTATGGACAAATATGTTGTTATACTCTGATATACAGGAATTGGGCAGAGCTATAGAGCATTCTCATTCTCATTCTGCTCTACCTCTTTCCTTTCCTTTAGTCAGGTCTAATGCTTAGTTACACACCCCAAAACCCAACACCCACGCACACACCGTAGATCGCACATTCTAGAAACAGCAGCGTGAGCAGCAGATGGCCTGTTCACGTCAGAGTTAAATTAGCCAATCACACAGTCACGTACAAGCCCATCCTATTGTACGGGGGTTGGCCCAACCAACCCGAGAAGATAACTGTAAGCTGCACCCAGAAGTCGGGATCAGTCTGACGACGTCCCCTAGGGGGCTGAATCATGCTGATCTGGTGCTGCTTGCTTTACATGTGACCTCCAAATAAAAGTTACATCTTTAAATTTAAGAAATCTCCGGCTTGTTCTTGGATCTTTCAATCAAAGAATCGGGTATTTTTCTAACAGGCCCATCACTTTTTCACACAGGGCCATGTAGGTTTGGATTTTTTTCCCCCTTAATAATAAATACCTTGTGGAGAGTGCAGAGAGTGCAAATAAAGAAACCAGACTTGCACGGCAGACGAACTTTATTCACTCTCTCACTTCATTCATACACAGAAAAGGCATTCTCCTCATACACCAGGGTCTCTCCTTTTATATCACCCCATTCCTTCCCCCTGCTGCCTGAGATCTTGCATCACAATACTTTCAACACATCATCACCCCCACTGTCCCCGCAGCTACTCCTTCCTGCTGCATCACCATAACTTCTCCCATCACAATACCTATTGTCCTCATCTGTTTAATCCCCCACACTCTACCGGCAGAGGGACTATTTGCCTCCCCTCTGCTTCCAGTCTGAGATGACTATCCCAGCGTGGGTTCCCTACAACCTTCATTTAAAAGCTGCATTCTGCGTTTACTTGTGTCATCTTTGTCTAATATTTAAATTTGTTGGATGATCTGAAACATTTAAGTGTGACAAACAGAAAAAAAGGAGAAATCAGGAAGGGGGCAAACACTTTTTCACACCACTGTACTTATTTCCCTCAGTCAAATGCAAATTAATTTATAACCTGTGGAGGCATGGTGTGGGGGTTTTCTCCACCCAGAGAAGGCAAGGGGAAGGGAGAACAATGGACCGAAGGAGGAAGTGTCACCGGGGTGGGGGTGGGGGGGGCAGAGACAGGACAGTTAGGTCTATGCACCTCCGGGGAGAATAAGAATGACGGGAGCAGTGGAGAGAAGAAAGGTGTGAAAGCGGCGCCTGTGTGTGTTATGGTAATATGCCACACATTCCTTTGTTAAACAACAATGTATGATGGTCGAAAGCTCTGGGTCTCGATGCATGGGATTAAAGATATAAAAGGGGAAAGCACAGAGACCCAGGAGCGCAGTTTCGCTGTTTGCTGTTATGTTGTTGAAGAAAGAATAAAGCCTTTTTTTTTTTTTTTTTTGTTACTTATTTGTACCCGTAGGTAGACATGGTTTGCAGTCTGGTGACAAGCCATCGGCTGCTGGTCGCTGCGTGCGCGAGCGCCCTAAACCTACATGTTTTTTTGGTATGCGGGAGGAAACCGGAGAAATCCCGGAGTAAACCCGCGCAACACGGGGAGAACATGCAAACTCCACACAGCTCACTGTTGGTCGGGGGCTGGGATCGAACCCACGATCTCATGATCCCCGTGGTCCCCCGGCCGAGGGTAAAACTGTGCTGCCACAGTGCTAAACCACTGCGCCACCGTGCAGCCTTGTGTCGTTCAGCTTGTTGCCTCGCCTATTCCTTTCTCCACAAACCCTTATTTAATACTTTTTCTGCATTTTTTTTTTGTTGATATTCTGTCTCTCTCTGTTAAAATAAACCTACCAAATGAATTATGGACTGTTCATTTCAAATCAGATCAAATCAACCTTTATTGATAATCATGCTGCTGTACATACAACTGTAGTGCAGGCAAGATGAAATTGCGTTTCTCTCGGCATTCATATAAGTAAGAAGAACATAATTTACGACACACTCACACACACCCTCACCCCCCATCCCAACACAGCCATTCACCCATCCCTGAGACATACTTGAAAACTAACTAGAACTATAATATACAAATAATATACAGACATGGACAAAATTGTTGGTACCCCTCTGTTAATGAAAGAAAAACCCACAATGGTCACAGAAATAACTTGAATCTGACAAAAGTGGTAATAAATAAAAATTCTATGAAAATTAACCAATGAAAATCACACAATGCTTTTGAATTGTGGTTCAACCGAATTATTTTCAAAAACAAACTCATGAAACAGGCCTGGACAAAAATGATGGTACCCCTAGAAAAGATTGAAAATAATGTGACCATAGGGACATGTTCAACCAAGATGTGTCCTCTAATTAACATCACAGGTGTCTACAAACTTGTAATCAGTCAGTCGGCCTATTTAAAGGGTGACAAGTAGTCACTGTGCTGTTTGTTGACATGGTGTGTACCACACTAAACATGGACAAGAGGAAGCAAAGGAGAGAGTTGTTTGAGGAGATTAGAAAGAAAATTATAGACAAGCTTGTTAATTGGGCGGATTGGGCGCATGCGCACGCAGCGACCGGCAGTGGGTGAAAAAAGTTTGACGTCTGTGTCTTTGTTTTTATGCATTTTAATGTGTTTCAACGTAATTCTCTGTGTCGTTTTTGTCCTTGAATGTTTGTGGACTATATAGCGAAGAGCTCCCTGGTTCCATCAGTATGGATTTCCTTCCTGTTTTTGCACTGTCGTTTTTTTCCTACCGGCTGTTTGCCTTGGAGGTAAGCGCGATCACGATCATGCCGGGAAGAATACAGTATTCCAGAGACATGTTACTGCATTTAAACATGGATAATGCAGCATCTGTGTTTGAGTCCGTGCCGCAACTGCCGGACTTTATTTTAAGAGATTTTCATGGACACAGCAATGAAAAGAGAGACAAAAGGAGGAAACGCAGAAAGCGTGGAGGCGTAAGATTAAACCTGAGGAGGCGTCAGCTTAACCGCATTCCTCCTCCTTCCGTTATTATGGGGAACATACAATCCCTGAAAAATAAAGTGGATGAAATTCAAGGGAATGTACAATATCAGAAGGATTTCAAGAACTGCTGTGTCATGGCTTACACGGAGATGTGGCTTATGGCGCATGACCGGAATGCAGACCTGTGGATTGATGGCTTTGGAGCCCCACTTCGCTCGGATTGGCAGGAAGAGGTAACGGGGAAACGTCAGGGGGGCGGAGTATGTTTATATGTTAATAAACAGTACTGTACATCTGTCACGGTCAGAGAGCGCATCTGTACACCAGAAGTGGAACTTCTGTCCATGTCACTACGCCCCTTTTATCTGCCCCGCGAGTTCCCCCAACTTTTCATAACGACTGTGTACATTCACCCAAGAGCGGATGCTGACTCCGCCTCCAGCACCGTCTTTGATGTGGTACAGCGGTTGCAGTCACTTTCCCCAGAGGCTCCAAACTTTATCCTTGGGGATTTTAACCATGTTTCTTTAAAGAAGACACTTAAAAAAAACTTTCATCAGTATGTCTAATGCCCAACCAGGCGAAAAAAGACATTGGACCTGTGCTATGGATCCATTGAGAGGGCCTATAAATCTCTTCCCCTTCCTCCTTTAGGGTCCTCAGATCACAACTGTGTACATTTGCTGCCCACATATAAAACTGCTCTCAGAAGAGACAAGGCGAAGGCCAGAGACATAAACGTGTGGACAGAGGATTCAGTGCACTGCCTCCAGGAATGCTTTAACTGTACGGACTGGGAGGTGTTCACACTAGCCTGCGGAGAAGATTTGGACTCGTTAGTGGACGTGACATGCTCATACATGGCTTTCTGTAGAGACATGATCGTTCCACATAAATGTGTTAAAATATATCCCAACAACAAGCCATGGGTTACAAAATCAGTTAAATCCTGCTTACAGAAGAAAGCGCTTGCCTTTAAACAGGGGGTTGTTTCTGAGCTGCAGGTTGCCACATAAGAGCTGAAGTCCAAAATTTTAAGCGCAAAACAGAATTATAAATCAGAGTTGGAAAGCAAGATGGCAACAAAAAACCTGGTTCAGCCTGGGCCAGTATGAAAACTATTGCAGGCCTTCAGAGCACAGTAATTGTGTGTTTTTAGATGGTTTTAGTTCAGACACAGAGCTGGCTAATGCTCTTAATTGTTTTTATGGTCGTTTTGACTCCTTTGATTTTAGCACAGAAACCCAAGGTCTGAAACAGAAACTCAAAGACAATCAGCACTTTAATATTGAGGTGCAGGATGTTAAAAGGGCGTTTTGTGCTGTAAAAGTGAACAAAAGTCAGGGCCCTGATAATATATGTGGGCGCTTGGTAAAGTCCTGTGCACATGAGCTGAGTCCTGTATTTCACTACATTTTCAATAAATCCTTACAGACACAACATGTGCCTAAGAGCTGGAAAGATGCTGTGGTTGTTCCCGTTCCAAAATCCAGCTGTCCTAAAACGGTCAATGATTTTAGACCAGTTAATTTTTGAAAAACTGGTCAGATTTGAGGTCCTAAAGCAGACTGAGCATGCATTGGATCCTTTGCAGTTTGCCTATAGGTCTCACAGAGGAGTAGAGGATGCCGCTGTCACTCTGTTTAATATGCTTTTTAAACATCTGGATTTTAATGGGACACACACCAGGCTTTTATTTGTGAACTTTTCTTCCGCCTTTAATACAATCCAACCTCATATTTTAGTTGAAAGGCTCCTGCAACAATTTGATTTGAGTAATAATCTGGTGGGTTGGATTCTGGATTTTTTTAACCAACAGGACGCAGAGAGTAAGGGTCAATGGTACATTGTCTGACCAAAAGTGTTCTTCTACTGGCTCTCCGCAGGGGTGTGTGTTGTCACCACTACTCTTCATCCTGTACACAAACATGTGTCAGAGCAGACATGACAACAGACACATTATAAAGTATGCTGATGATTCAGTTGTTGTCAGTCTCCTCCAGGATGGTGAGAGTAGCCACGGCTCAGTAGTTGATGATTTTGTTCACTGGTGTGAGGATTCCTACTTGCAGCTGAATACGACAAAAACTAAAGATATGATTATTGACTTTAGGAGGAAAACTCCCAGGCACGAAGTCACTGTACTAAAAGGCCAGACCACTGAATGTGTACAATCCTACAAATATCTTGGGACTACTATTGATAGTAATTTAAACTTTGAAGAGAACTGTGAAAGGGTGTGCAAAAAGGGTCAGCAACATTTGCATTGTTTAAGGAAACTTGCACACTTCCAAACTGACCGAACCACAATGACAACGTTTTATCGGGCTTTTATTGAATCTGTTTTATCCTTTTCTTTAGTGTCATGGTTTGGTCAGATAAAACTGAAACAGAGGAAATCCTTGGATCAGGTAGTTAGATGGTCCAGTCGTTTGCTTGGTGAGTCACAGCTGAGCCTGACATCCCTGTACACCAGACAGGTACAGAGGATTGCTACCTCCATTTTAAATGATGACTCCCACCCTTTGCACTGCCACTTTCAGCTTCTTCCCTCCAGACGGAGGTTTGCTGTCCCAAAAAGTAAAACCCAGCACTACAAAAGCAGCTTTGTTCCTGCTGCTGTTAAAGAATTGAACAAGATGTAACAATATATTGCACATCATTTAGTTACCTATTTATTAATTTTATTTTATATTTACTTATTTTTGTGGCTTTTTTTTAAATTTGGGTTCTAAATCTTTTATTGGGTTTTAGACTTTTGAGTTTTTAACCTCTTTGACTAGTCTTTAACTTTTTAATATGACCCTTCTGTCTTATTTCTTTATTTTTTTCTCTCATCTCTTTGTCCTATGTCCTGATTGGTGGAGCCTTGAGCACTTTTATCATGTTTATAGTCAGCTACATGTGTGCCTGTGTTTGTGTTCATGTTGAATGTAACTGTGGTTTGTAAATATGGATGTCACCTGACTGCAAAACAAATCTGCCTATGGGTACAAATAAAGTAACCTGAACCTGAAAGGTAAAGGCTATAAGACCATCTCCAAGCAGCTTGATGTTCCTGTGACTACAGTTGCACATATTATTCAGAAATTTAAGATCCACGGGACTGTAGCCAACCTCCCTGGACATGGCCGCAGGAGAAGACAGATAATACGAATGGCAACAAAAGAGCCCAGAACAACCTCTAAACACATTCATGGTGAACTCCAACGTCAAGGTACATCAGTGTCAGATTGCACCATCCATTGCTGTTTGAGCCAAAGTGGACTTCATGGGAGACGACCAAGGAGGACACCACTGTTGAAAACAAATCATAAAAAAGCCAGACTGGAATTTGCCAAACTGCATGTTGACAAGCCACAAAGTTTCTGGGAGAATGTCCTATGGACAGACAAGACAAAACTGGAACTTTTTGGCAAGGCACATCAGCTCTATGTTCACAGACGCAAAAATGAAGTATACCAAGAAAAGAACACTGTCCCTACTGTGAAACATGGAGGAGGTTCTGTTATGTTCTGGGGCTGTTTTGCTGCATCTAGCACAGGGTGTCTTGAATCTGTGCAGGGTACAATGAAATCTCAAGACTATCAAGGTATTCTAGAGAGAAATGTGCTGCCCAGTGTCAGACAGCTTTGTCTCAGTCGCAGGTCATGGGTCTTGCAACAGGATAATGACCCAAAACACACAGCTAAAAACACCCAAGAATGGCTAAGAGCGAAACATTGGACTATTCTAAAGTGGCCTTCTATGAGCCCAGATCTAAATCCTATTGAACATCTGTGGAAGGAGGTGAAACACGCCGTCTGGAGAAGGCACCCTTCAAACCTGAAACAACTGGAGCAGTTTGCTCATGAGGAGTGGGCCAAAATACCTGCTAAGAGGTGCAGAAGTCTCATTGACAGTTACAGAAATCGTTTGATTGCAGTGATTGCCTCAAAAGGTTGTGCAACAAAATATTAAGTTAAGGGTACCATCATTTTTGTCCAGGCCTGTTTCATGAGTTTGTTTTTTAAAATAATTCTGTTGAACCACAATTCAAAAGCATTGTCTGATTTTCATTGGTTAATTTTCATAGAATTTTTATTTATTACCACTTTTGTCAGATTCAAGTTATTTCTGTGACCATTGTGGGTTTTTCTTTCATTAACAGAGGGGTACCAACAATTTTGTCCCCATCTGTAAATAATGTCCATAAGGTGCAGTAGTGTGTATGAAAGATTCCGGATCAACTGTTCAGCATCCTAACAGCTTGTGGAAGGAAGCTGTTAATCAGTCTGGTGCTTCTGCCTCTGATGCTCCGGAATTGTTTGCCAGATGGCAGCAGTTCAAAGTGTTTATGCAGACAGTGAGAGTGGTCCTTGACAATGTTCAGTGCCCTGCTCCTACAACGGTTCTGAAAAAGTTCTTGGACAGAGGGGAGGGAAACTCCAATTACCCTCTCAGCTCCCTTAACTATCCTCTGCAGGGCTTTTTTGTCTGACATACTGCAGCTGGAGTACCATGTTGCAATGCAGTACGTCAGAAGACTCTCCATCACACCTCTGTACAAGGTCCTGAGGATGCAGATGGGGAGAGAGGCCCGTTTGAGTTTCCTCAAGAAGTGCAGTCTCTGCTGGACCTGCTTCCTGATCCCCAAGGAATTCTTGCTCCAGGTCAAGTCCTGCGAGATCTGCACTCCGAGGAACTTGATGTTCTCCACTCTCTCCACTAAACGGCCGCCGATGCTGAGAGGGACGTGTTCAGGCCGTGACCGCCGGAAGTCGATAATCATCTCCTTCGTTTTGTCCATGTTGAGCACCAGATTGTTCTCCCTGTACCAGCCCTCCAGGTCTCTAACTTCTTCCCTGTACATTGATTCCTCATCCCTCTGAATAAGTCCCACCACTGTGGTGTCGTCTGCAAACTTAATAATCTGGTTCCCCTCATGTCTGGATACACAGTCATGTGTTAGAAGTGTAAACAGCAGTGGACTGAGTACGCAGCCTTGAGGGGATCCGGTGCTCAGCGTGATAGAGGTGGAGATGTTGTTTCCAACACGGACAGACTGAGGTCTCTCGGTCAGGAAGTCCAGGATCCAGAGACATGTGGCGGTGTTCAGACCGAGAAGGAGTAATTTCTCCATCAGTCTCTGGGGAATAATGATGTTGAATGCTGATGTAACCCAGCTGAGAAAATGACCCTTTGTCTCACATTTTATTTGTATTAATGCAATTGTGTGATTTTATTTTGAAAAATGGTTATTTTGAACAGAGGAAGTGTGACCCTCGTTATCCAACTTTTAAATTCCTGTTTCATGGTCACGTTGGGTGATCTGGGTCTTTTCATTCGTTGGGAGCGGTATTGGTCCCGCCTTCCGAGCAGAGTGCTGGGGCGTGCACCCGTTTTTCAGTCTTTTGCGCTCTGAGAGCGGACGAGAGAGGCTGTGGACGATCCATGTGGAGGCCTGTGGGTCGTCTTGGTGAGTTTAGTGTAGAGAAGTGCTATAACTAAATCTAAACACTGTCCAAATGCTCATTTGAAACCTTTATTGTCCTAAGTTGATGGGAGCACGAGCTTGAGAGGCCGTGAGGCTGTGACTTTTGCTGTGTTCACGATGATACCTCATCTTGGTGAGTGAAAACCCAGTGTGTGCTAAAGGAAGCATGCTAACGCCATGCTAATGTTAGCGTTATGCTAATGCTAATCGCGAGTAGATTTTTTCTGTTTAAAAGCAGTGGAAAAGGCTATTTTTGTTTCTGTATGGTTTTTCTAAATGTGATTTCAGTTCACAACAGTATGCTGAAGTACTTTTAGTTCTTTTGCACTATTTCTGTCGAATGTAATGTGTAGTTTGATGCTAAAAGCATATTTTGTTGGTTTCCTATGTAAATTCATAGGTTATGCTAAACCCAGTAGCTCAGACAGGGTTTTACTGATTTTAAAAGGGAATATTGGAAGTGATGGGACAGTATATTCCCTGATTATGTGTTAAATTAATTGTATTTCATTTCATGATTTACAAAGACAAGGTTAAAAATATTAATCATAATTTCATGGTTAAATAATGTAGAGATAAAAAAGAGAAATTCATTTAATTGGTTACATGAGAAGAAAAAGTATTTCATGTACTACCAGAGAGATTTTGAGAAAAAAAAAGCATGCATGTAAGATGTGAAATGTGAATTGTAAGATATTACTATATTACTGGATTGTAACAATAGTAATATGAGAGAAGAATTTAAACACTAAGCTATAGTGTTATATGAGAAGAGATTGGAAAATGAATTACTTTAGCTGTATACAATGATATCATTATTGTTGTGCAGGCTAGGTTTTTTTGGTTGCCGATTAAGAATCTTCTGGATCCTGGATTCTCTCCGAATGGAGCTGGTGAGCCTGACCCGAGATCTGAACCAAGACCTGAACCGAGACTGAACCGAGATCTGAACCAAGATCTTGATTGAAGAACATCCTTCCTCTCTCCAGTGCACAAAATTCAAAGTGGTAACAACTCAAGTCGCCGCTTTAAAAGAGGAAAAGAAACCTGAGTCTGGAAATACAAGATATCTTGACTGGTCAAACGACTAAAACAAAAAGACAAACAAACACTGAGCTCAGTAAGACATTTTTGGGGGTTTTATTTCATGCCGGCCGTTGTTATATTTGTATATTTGTAAATTGTTTGTATATTTTGTTCCCTTTATCTTTAAAAAATACAGCCATGAATTGCTCATTTCTTGCCTCCAGCTATTTCATTCCACACTCATTTTAATTCCCTATTGTAATCCTTACGAACCTAGCAACTAGTCTACACTTAATAATTTCTTTTACCTAATTAACGTAAGGCAAGGGTTACAATAAGCAGTGGCGAGCCCAGCCAGGAGCCTTTTTCCTCTCTCCCTTATGTTATTTCAAGCCTATAACGTACCCAAAATGGATATTGTTGAGCGTGAATCTGTGAAAGTTCCAAATGCAGTGATAGTGAGTGAAATCGCTGGAGATGAGCAAATTGGTGAAGTGACTGAGTTTTTGAAACAGTATGGATCGATTGCAAGAGTCATAAAAGTAGCAGATAGTAAGTCCGAGTTTTCCCAGAGTGCTATTTTTGAGTATAACTCAGGTATTGCTGCTGAAGCTCTTGACCCATTGCCATGTACCCATGTATCTGATAGTGGAGCTAGCTATATGATACAATCTCTTGCCAGTGTTTACACGCACCGTGTAGGGAACGATACGACCAAGTCATATCTCACTGACATTAAAAACCTAGCGAAGATGAGTGGCAGAGAGTTTGCAGATGTCCTGAAAGACATGATGTCACAGATTTCTGAGTCAATCAAAGAACCTGAAAATGATCAATCAGAGCAAGTTAAGTTACCTGATAACTTACCTGAAGCTTCCTTGGATGAACTTCAACCTCAGCCTTCTGCAGCTGAGCCCAGTATTCAAGGTGCACAACCAACTAACCAGTCAAATCACACTGAGAGCACCCCAGCTCAAAGTATGCCCACCATTTCTGCACATGATTTAAATCCCCCAGAAGTGCAATGTGTGGTAGTTGAGCACATTGTAAAAAGGGAAGATTTTTCCATGCAGCCGTTTTCACAAAAGCTCAGAGCTTTTTCTGGCAAAGACCTCCGACCAACTTATGAGCTAGATTATGATACTTGGCGCTCCAGTGTAGAATTAATCTTGACTGATCCTGCTATGTCCAAATTGCAACAATCCCGAAAGATCATTGAGTCTCTTTTACCCCCTGCAGCTGATGTAGTCAAGTACTTGAACCCCAACAGCTCACCATCAGAATACCTTCAGCTGTTAGATTCTGCTTATGGTACAGTTCAAGAGGGCGGAGAGCTTTACACCAAGTTTATTGACACCTTCCAAAACACAGGTGAGAAACCCTCGTCATATCTACAACATCTTCAAGTAGCTTTGACTCACACTGTGAAGCGTGGTGGTGCTTCAAGCCAGGATTTTGACAGTCTGCTTGTCACACAGTTTTGTCGAGGTTGTTGGGATGATTCCTTTTTAACTGCACTCCAGTTAAAACAAAAACAAACAAATCCCCCAACTTTTCCTGATTTGCTTCTCTTGCTACGTACTGAAGAAGACCAAAATGCTGCCAAAAACTTGCGAATGAAACAACATTTGAGCAGTTCAAAACAAAAAGTGACATCCCACGTGCAAACTGTGCAATGCAGTTCAGATGAAAATGAGAACAATATCACGTTAAACTCAATCCAAGAACTCTCAAAACAAGTTGCAGAAATTCAAACTCAACTAGTAAAACTAACTGCAAAACCAAAAGCTCAAAACTCGAAAAGTACATGTAGTACAAAGCCAAAAGAGAAACGAAAGTCGAATAAAGTGACAAAGGAACCCACAGAACAAACGGTCAAAACTCAAAGTACCCCACCCAAACCGTGGTACTGTTTCCAATGTGGAGAGGATGGCCACATCAAGCCGAGCTGCGAAAACAAACCAAACCCAGCTTTAGTTACCGAAAAGTGTAAGCTGTTTAAAGAGAAACAAAAGAGATGGGAGTCTGAAAATCCCCCAGCTAATAAAGACCGGTTAAACTAAGAACAGTCTCTATTACGGGGCAAATGGAGACTGTAGCCAGACAATCATGTCCCACTAAGTACAAGCAACGTGCTAACCTTAAGCAGTCTGTTACTAACCCACCTAAGTATAGTCTGCCAAAAGGGTTAGTTGGCTCCAAATGCACAGCTGTAGTGAGCATTTCTGATGTTAATGTGCATTGTCTTCTTGACTCAGGGTCACAAGTGACTACAGTCACCGAGTCATTTTACAAACAGAACTTTCCCGATCAAAACCTTAAACCACTCTATGACATTTTAGAAGTAGAGGGCGCTGCAGGTCAGCCCATCCCCTATTTAGGTTATATAGAGATTTGTATTACCTTTCCAAAAGACTTCTTATGCACAGAGATTGACATACCAACCTTAGCTCTCGTTGTTCCAGATGCCAATCCTTATAGTCAGACACCAGTGTTAGTGGGAACAAACACACTTGATGTTCTTTATGAAAAGTATTTAGACATCAAGACTCCTGATTACTTACCTAGTCCTTACGGTTTTAGGACACTGTTGAAAACTGTCGAACTAAGGCATACAAAGAACAAAGATGGGAACACTGGATTAGTTACCTTGTCAGGCAAAGCTCCAGCTGTAGTTCCAGCAGGTAAAACTGTAGTTTTGGAGGGGTCTGCCAACGTTCACTGTACTTCTGACACCTGTGCTATAGTTGAACACCCCTCTCAGTCTTCCTTACCTGGTGGCCTTTGTGTTAAAACTTGCCTGATAACACTTCCTTCCCGAGCTCCACACAAAGTGCCTGTAATGATTACAGACGAAACAGAGCAAGATGTCACAATTCCGTCCACTTGTGTCATCGCAGAACTTGGAGCTTTCCATTGTATCCTGTCCCAGCACAATGTTGTCAGTGCAAATGAGTCGGCCGCAAACAAGACACAACTGAGTTTCAACTTTGGTGACTCACCGATTCCACAGGAGTGGAAAGAGCAAATAACCAAACAACTAAATGACATCCCGGAAGTATTCGCTTTCCATGATTTGGACTTTGGGTGTACGAGCAAAGTGAAACACTCCATCAATCTTCACGATCCGACTCCCTTTAAGCACCGTGCATGCCCTATACACCCTCAAGACCTTGAGGCAGTGCGTAAACACCTTCAAGAGCTGCTCGCTGCAGGTGTGATAAGAGAGTCCCGGTCTCCCTACTCGTCCCCCATTGTCGTGGTGAGGAAGCAAAACAATGATGTGCGTCTATGTAAAGACTTTCGCAAACTCAATTTGCAAACAAGAAAAGACTCTTACGCTCTTCCAAATCTAGAGGAGACGTTCTCGGCGCTCACAGGATCCAAGTGGTTTACAGTCCTCGATCTTAAGTCTGGATATTACCAGATTGAGGTAGAAGAAGCAGACAAAGAAAAGACCGCTTTTGTAACACCCCTTGGATTCTGGGAGTTCAACCGCATGCCGCAGGGCATAACCAACACCCCAAGCACTTTTCAGCGGCTCATGGAGCGCTGCGTCGGTGACATGAACTTGAATGAGGTGCTAGTCTTTCTAGATGATCTCATCATCTTTTCAAATAGTTTGGAAGAACATGAATGGCGACTCATGTGGGTACTCCATCGTCTTAAAGAGTACGGGCTAAAGTTATCACCGGAAAAATGTAAATTTTTCCAAACAACAGTCCAGTACCTAGGTCATGTATTCTCCGAAAGTGGTGTCGAGACAGATCCCGAAAAGATTCAGGCCCTTAAGACCTGGCCACGGCCTAAGAATCTCAAGGAACTGAGATCCTTTTTAGGGGTCTCAGGGTACTACAGACGCTTCATTGAAGGGTACTCGTCCATAGTACGCCCTCTTAATGACCTCACACGTGGTTACCCGCCACTCAACAAAAGGTCAAAATCCAAAGTCACTGACCAAACCTACTTTGATCCCAAACTGCCATTTGAGAGTCAATGGACCACATACTGGCAAAAAGCTTTCGACTCCATCATCGAAAAGTTAACATCAGCTCCTATCTTAGGCTTTGCAGACCCGAAGCTGTCTTACCTGAAGCTGTCTTACCGAAGCTGTCTTCCATACCGATGCCAGTACCACCAGCTTAGGTGCAGCACTCTATCAGGAGCAGGACGGTCAGCTTAGGGCCATAGCTTTTGCCAGTTGTGGGTTATCAAGGAGTGAAGCATGTTATCCAGCTCACAAGTTAGAGTTTTTAGCTCTAAAATGGTCAGTAACTGAAAAGTTTCACGATTATTTGTATGGTGGTCAGTTCACGGTTGTTACAGATAGTAACCCACTCACCTACATATTGACCTCTGCTAAATTAGACGCCACAAGCTACAGGTGGCTTGCAGCTTTGTCTAACTACAACTTTAAGTTACAGTATAGGGCAGGCAAGCAAAACCTAGACGCAGATGGGTTGTCTAGACATCCTCATGGTGAACTCGTTAACGATGTCCAGTCCAGGAAAGAGCAGGAGCGTGTAAGCCGCTTCGTAGAGCGTCACCTAGCTGACAGTGACACCACAGAGCTTGTAAATGGTGAAGTTGTCCAAGCCATCTGTCAAAACCACCTTGTTAAAATCCGTGATCACTGTCAGGATAGTGGTGTTACGCTTGTAGAGTCACTTACCACCTCAGCTGATGCGATCCCAGACCTATATGTTTTGGAGCATGTCAATGGCCTACCAACTATCCCTGTCTTGTCTCAAACAGAAATCAAAGACAAACAAAGAGCGGACTCGACAATCAGACAGGTTATTGAACAAATCGAACATGGCCAAACACGCCCACCAACTGCTAGAGAAGAACTCCCAGATCTCCCTCTTTTACTCGGAGAACTCAATAAATTGGAGATGTACAATGAAGTGTTGTACAGAAAAAGACAAAATGGAGACCAAGTGACCCACCAGCTCGTTCTTCCTGAGGAGCTTAGAGCTCCCATACTCCAAAGTTTGCACAATGATATGGGCCACTTAGGTATTGACAGAACCCTTGATCTGGTCAGAACACGATTCTATTGGCCACGTATGGCAACAGATGTCGAGCAAAAGGTAAAAACATGTGATCGGTGCATATGAAGAAAGAGTCCTCCTGAAAAGGCGGCTAGTGTGGTCAACATAACCACCACACGACCTTTAGAGCTAGTCTGCATGGACTTTCTCAGTCTGGAACCAGACAGTAGCAATACCAGCAATATTCTCATAATAATTGATCATTTTACTAAATTTGCCCTTGCGTTGCCTACCCCAAATCAAAGGTCCAAAACGGTTGCCAGGTGCCTGTGGGATCAATTCATCGTTCACTACGGTATACCTGAGCGCCTGCACAGTGATCAGGGTCCTGATTTTGAGGCAAAACTAATAAAAGACCTTTGTGAGATCTCAGGCATAAAGAAAATAAGAACAACCCCATACCACCCCAGGGGTAACCCCACTGAAAGATTCAACCAAACGCTACTGAGTATGTTAGGAACGCTTGAGTCCAAACAAAAGTCCCACTGGAAAGACTATGTTATGGCGTTAGTACATGCATACAACTGCACATGCAGTGATGTAACCGGGTTTACTCCCTACGAATTAACGTTTGGTAGAAAACCCAGATTGGCAGTTGATCTAGCGTCTGTACTTCCTCTCAACAAAGATCAGAAAGTTACTCACTTGCAATATGTTGAAAATCTCAAGAAAAGGCTCAAAGAAAGCTACAAGTTAGCTTCACAAAATGCACAAAAGGTTGCAGACAAGAACAAGGCCAGGTTTGACCACAAAATCCCTGTTTCTGAACTTGAACCTGGGGATAGGGTTTTAGTTAGAAATGTGAGACTACGTGGAAAAAATAAGCTTGCTGATAAATGGGAGGCTGACATTCATGTGGTAGTCAAACGTGCAGGTAATTTACCCGTTTACACAGTTAAACCCGAGTCAAAGCAAGGTCCCTCAAGAACTTTACACAGAGACCTTTTGCTTCCCTGCAGTTTCCTCCCTGTTGCCACAGCAGAAACACCTGAGCCAGAGCCTATTCACCGTCCTAAGACACGCCAAACAACTGTTACAGAGAACAATGAACGCAAAGAGTTAACTGAAATTGAAAATGAATTTTTGATTCCGTGGGTTGAGGATTCCCCACGTGAGGAGATAACCAGATTTACTACTGTACATGAGTATCCAAAACCTTTGCAAGCACCGGAAATGACAAACCCACCTGATTGTGACTTACCTGAAACCACTGCCAATGCAGAACCGGATATGGAGCATAATGCAAATGAGATTGAACCTTCCTATGATTCACCTGTGGAAGTGATACCGGAAGGAGACAATACTGAAAATGACAAACCTGTGGAAAGTGAAACAGTAACAATACTAGAAGAACCTTCTGACAGTTGAGGAACAAGAACACCAATCAAATGATTTACCTGATGAAATGGACAAAAATGATCACATTACAACTCAACCAATGCGACGATCTGAAAGAATCAGACAACTTCCAAAAAGACTCAAGTATCCTGAATTAGGAAGTCCTATAGTAACTGTTGTTAAGTCCCTTTTTCAAGGTTTGAATACAGCCTTCTCAGAGTTTCTAAATACTGATGATGGACAGTCTTGGTTACACATGCAACGAGATGTGCATGATATTTAGCGCGGGAGGGTGTAACCCAGCTGAGAAAATGACCCTTTTTCTCACATTTCATTTGTATTAATGCAATTGTGTGATTTTATTTTGAAAAACGGTTATTTTGAACAGAGGAAGTGTGACCCGCGTTATCCAACTTTTAAATTCCTGTTTCATGGTCACGTTGGGTGATCTGGGTCTTTTCATTCGTTGGGAGCGGTATTGGTCCCGCCTTCTGAGCAGAGTGCTGGGGTGCGCACCTGTTTTTTGGTCTTTTGCGCTCTGAGAGCAGACGAGAGAGGCTGTGGACGATCCATGTGGAGGCCTGTGGGTCGTCTTGGTGAGTTTAGTGTAGAGAAGTGCTATAACTAAATCTAAACACTGTCCAAATGCTCATTTGAAACCTTTATTTTTTTTTCCACAATATTTTTATTGAACCTTTTTACAAACATAACACAAACAATCAAACACTAACACTAAAGTAATAAAAAAAAATGTACTAAAACACACCAACAACCACTAACAGGAACAGGTCTTCAACAATGCTCCTCTGTTTAGTCTAGGCAATCCATTACATAAGTATACATATTATACATTCACCAGTTTGGAATTTATAAGGTCCACACACATCATTCACCTTCTTCTTCAAAAGTTATGTTTAAATTCTTTACATAATCAATAAAAGGTCTCCATATATTCTCAAACACAGTTTCCTTTGATTTCAGTATGTATGTTATTCTTTCTAGTGGAAGGTTTGTTAACATCTGTCTTAACCACTGAGTCACATCTGGTCTATGAGTCTTTTTCCACAATAGTGCAATACATCTTTTGGCGTTAAGCAAACTGAGGTCTATGAATGCTCTTTCACTTTTATTAAAGTTGTGCTTTTCTGGATGCAGACCCAACAAAAACAATTTAGGATTCAATATGATTTGTTTTGAAATTATTTTTTCAATTGTTCCCCTCACCTCTTCCCAAAACATTCTAATTTTCCTACATTCCTGTATTGATATGTGAAGTTCATATGGAGTCACCACTAGAGGGCAGTATGACCCCGGCCATGACCTGACTATAAAAGGAGATGTACATGTGCCACTGTGTGGTTAGTTGTTAGTTGCAGCTGAAGTGACAAGTAAAAAGTCCTGACACCCGGTGTGTGCGCCTCGTCATTACAAGGTTCCAGGAGTGGATTACATGGTACCAGGATATAAAACTACAAACCGACGACGAAGATGAACGCTCTTCGACAGCCGGATGAGTTAAAGTTGACCGGTAACGTCAACGAGAACTGGAAAGCATTCAAACAAAGTTTTGAACTTTATTCGCTTGCTATCGGTCTCCGTGACGAGGAGAGGAAAATAGCATTACTGCTAACAGTAGCAGGGCGAGCGGCGCTAAATGTGTTTAACACATTCATCTTCACGGAAGAAGAAAAAGGCAACTTCGACGCCGTGATGAAGAAATTTGACGATTATTGCACACCGAGAAAGAATGAAACGTACGAGAGGTATGTGTTCAGAAAAAGACTTCAGAAAGAGTCAGAGTCCATCGAGCTGTATGTCACAGACCTACGGTTGAAATGTCAGTCATGCAACTTTGGAACATTGAGTGAGTCAATGATACGGGACCAAATTGTAATTGGGGTCCAAGACAACAAATTGCGGATGCAATTACTGAAAGAGACTAACTTAACGCTGGAGAAAGCGATACAGATTTGCCAAGCGTCTGAGAGTACAAAAGCACAATTAAAGACTTTTAGCAGCAAGGAAAAAGAGACTGCTGAGGTCGATGCAGTGCAGCGTGCGAAGCCGAAAGGAACGTTGCATGCAAGAAAAAGGGAGGCAAACCCAGAGCGCGCGCACGGGAACTGCGAGCGGTGTGGAAGGCAACACGCGCCGAAGCAGTGCCCAGCATTCGGGAAGGAATGTCGCAAGTGTGGCGGAAAAAATCACTTCGCAAAGACCTGCTTCTCGAAGAAGAGGGTGCAACTCGTGGAGAAAAAGAGCGACAGTGAAGAGGATCAGTTTTACGTGGACGCCATCGAGGGAGAGACGAGCGCTGACGAATGGATAGTGTGCCTGGAGATGAATGGCACGGACATGTCACTGAAGCTCGACACAGGTGCGCAGGTAAACATCCTGCCAATGAAAGAATTTAAAAGACTGAAAAACAAACCGAAAATAAGAGATAAAAAGATTAATCTGAGAACATATGACGATAAGCCAATACCCACTAAGGGAATGTGCAGGGTTACACTGTCAAACAAAGGTAAAACAGTGAATGCATTGTTTGTACTTGTTGATGGAAATAGACAAGCAATTTTGGGTTTAAAAACATGCGATCAGCTAGGTCTGATCAAAAGGGTGAATGTCATTGATACAGACAAGGTGAAAGCACGAGAAAATACAGAGGCTACAACAAGTAGGCACAAACACACTGACTGGGTGAAAGAATACAAAGAGGTGTTCAAAGGAATAGGCCACCTACCAGGCAAACAAAAAATTAGGCTGAAAGAGAATGCAGAGCCAGTCATACATCCAGCAAGAAAAGTGCCAATAGCTCTTAAAAAGAGGCTGAGAGAAACACTAGACTCACTGATAGCAGACGGAGTGGTCAGAAAAATAGAGGAACCAACTGAATGGGTTAACTCACTAGTTATAGTGGAGAAGCCAAATGGAGATTTGAGATTGTGCATAGATCCAAAAGATCTAAATAAAGTAATACAGCGGGAGCATTACAGGCTACCAACAAAATCTGACATAACCAGCACAATGAGTGGAGCAAGTTACTTCACAAAATTAGATGCCAAATCTGGGTTTTACCAAATAGTGCTCGACGAGGAAAGCGCTAAATTGTGCACATTTAATACGCCATTCGGAAGGCATTGCTTTCTACGAATGCCGTTCGGGATTAGCTCAGCCCCTGAAATTTTCCATAGAACTGTGCAGCAATTGTTTGACGGAATAGAAGGGGTGGGAGTTTTTCTTGATGATGTGGTAGTCTGGGGAAAAACAAAAGAGGAGCACGACGAAAGGTTGGCTAGAGTTCTCACACAGGCGCAAAAGTCAGGTATGAAACTGAATAAGAGTAAGTGCCAATTCGGGGTACGGGAGATTACATACCTGGGAGAGAAATTATCTGGGGCGGGCGTGCAACCAGATCCGGAAAAAGTGCGGGCCATAGCAGAGCTGCCAGTACCGCAGGACAAAAATGACTTGCAAAGAGCCTTAGGGCTAGTCAATTACATGGGAAAATTTATCCCAAATTTATCAGCTAACACAATAGCTCTTAGAAGCTTGTTAGAGACCAATACAATGTGGCAGTGGATGGCAGAGCATGCCAGAGAATGGGAGTGGCTCAAAAGCAGTCTAATAAAGGAGCCAGTGTTAAAATTCTATGATCAGGACAAACTGCTAAAAGTGTCCACAGATGCGTCCAAAGCCGGCCTAGGAGCTGTGCTATTGCAAAAACATGACACAGAGTGGTATCCAGTCGCATACGCATCGCGCACCATGACAAGCGCAGAAAAAAATTACGCGCAAATAGAGAAAGAGACTCTAGGTGCAGTGTTTGGATGTGAGAAGTTTCATGAATATGTGTATGGACGGTCAGTAATACTAGAAACAGACCACAAACCACTGATTGCGATCTCACAGAAGCCACTGGGTGACGCACCACCGCGCATCCAGCGTCTAATGTTAAGATTACAGAAATATGACTTGAAATTTGAGTTTACACCAGGCAAGCAACTAATTGTTGTCACGCCGCGCCATTCATCAGCGGCGCCACCTGCTCACGCACCTGACAATCATCAGCGGCGAAGGATAAAGGCCGTCTCGCCCGGAGGCTCGGCCTGAAGCCGTCAGACTTCGTCCCTCACCGTTGTGAGCATACTTCCCTTCAGCGTCACCATTTTGGGTAAGAAGATCGCTTACCTCTTTTCTTCAGTCTTCTCCCCTGTGCACAGGTGGATTCCCCAGCGGCGGACATCTCCTCTCCATCGCCCAATCCTCGCTGCTGTACGGAGCTCTCCAGGTGGCTGTCTTCCGGGCTTCGCCCCCTTGTTGTGCCAGCTGTCCTGACCCACCAAGTAAGTCCTTCTCTCGCCATAAATCCCTCCTGTGTTGGTGTATGCCCGTCACCCTCTCCCTGTGCTCTCTCCATAGGGTTGCTCGGCTGTACGGTCACCTGCCTCTGTGCCTGGAGCAGACACCATCACCAACACATTTACATCCCGCAGACACGCACTCATTCACTCCTGCTGTTAATAAACTCTTTGAACTACTCTAAGCCTGTGTGTGTGCGTCTCCTGCGCCGTGCGTTATGTTAGTACAGCTTCAGCAGAGCGGCTCGGCGGACGGCGGGCTCGCACACCGGTTTACCACTCTCGAGGCTAGAGTGGATCAGATTGCTTATCAACAGCAGGTTATTCTGAATCAATTATTAAACTTAACTAACCGGTTGGGCCGCTTAGATCCTCAACAGCCGTTCCCCCCGGCTCGTCAGGGTGGCGCGGCTCCTGCTGTTCCAGCGGCCATCCAGCCGGCTCCAGTGGCACCGGTTCGGCTCACACCGATTCCGACCCCCGCCCGCTTTAGCGGTAAGCTCGGCGGAGCGCGGGGGTTCATTATGCAGTGTGAGTCCGTGTTCCACCGTGTGCCCGGAGATTTTCCCTCGGATCACAGTCGGATTGGTTACATAGGGAATCTTCTGGAGGGGCGTGCGTTAACTTGGACCTACGCCGTAATGGCGAGGCCCAGTTATGCCACCCTCACCTATGACCAGTTCGTGAGGCGCTTTCTGGAGGTCTTTGACCATTCTCAAACCGAGATGGTCCAGGTCGATCGGCTTCTCGCTCTCCAGCAGGGAGGCCGGTCGGCAGCGGACTACTCGGTCGACTTCCGGGTAGTGGCGGAGGAATTGGGCTGGGAGGAACGCTCCCTCTGTGGCCTGTTCCTCCGCAGCCTCAATAGTGATCTGAGGGATGAACTGGCTGGACGGGATATCCCTGGGACGCTAGCAGAGCTGACATCCTTAGCGATAAGTTTGGATAACAGGTTACGCGAGCGCTCCTCGGGGCGGAGGTCTTCTTCTTCTCGCCCTCGTGGAGTCTCGCCGCACCTGTTCCAAGCTCGCCCCCTGGCGGCGCCGCCGGCATCGTGCCCCGAGGAGTCGGAGCCGATGGTGACGGGCTGGACCAAGCTTTCCCCTGCGGAGAAACAACGCCGCCGTGAGTTGGGCCTCTGCATGTATTGCGGAGGTGACCAACACACTGTGGAGCGTTGCCCGCGGAAAGCCAGTCGGCGGGGTCCGCGAATCGCTGTAGGGAGCCTCGCGGATTCCAACCGGTTAGACACTCTCACTCAATTAAAGCTGCCCATCCGTTTTTGCCACAATCCCACTGGGCACCTCACCCACGCACTGGTGGATTCGGGCGCAGAGGGCAGCTTCATTTCACAAGGCCTGGCAACCCGATTGGGCATCCGCTGTCAGGCATTAAAACACCCCATCTCCCTGGTCCATCTCTCCCGTGCCTCCCTTGGGAGAGTTTCTCACCAAACCATGCCTGTCCCAGTCATCATCTCAGGGAACCACCGGGAGGAGATGGTATTTTACGTCCTGCCCAACTCTGTGTCGCCCGTCATCCTGGGGTATCCCTGGCTACGCCTCCACAACCCTGTCCTGGACTGGAGGTCCGCTGGGGTATCGGCATGGAGTACCTTCTGCATGGGCACCTGCCTTCAGTCTGCTGCCTGCTCCCCATCCGCGGCTCCCCCTGTGGCGGATACAGCACCTCCGGACCTGTCACTGGTGCCTCCAGAATTTCACGACCTGGGTATGGTATTTAGCAAATCGAAAGCTATGTCTCTTCCCCCGCATCGACCATATGACTGTGCCATCAACCTCCGCCAGGGGGCTCCCCTGCCATCTGGTCGGCTCTACAGCCTGTCGGCGCCGGAGAAGGAGACCATGAATACATACCTGAAGGAATCACTGAGCGCTGGGATTATTCGCCCATCGTCGTCACCCGTGGGGGCAGGGTTTTTCTTTGTCGGGAAAAAGGACGGATCCCTCCGCCCCTGCATAGACTACCGAGCGCTAAATGACATCACTGAGAGGGACCGTTACACCCTGCCCCTCATGGACACTGCCTTTCACTCCCTCCAGGGGGCGACCTGGTTTACCAAGCTGGATTTACGCAGCGCTTACCACCTCGTCCGGATCCGGGAGGGAGATGAATGGAAGACAGCCTTCCGTACCCCGAACGGCCACTTTGAGTATCTCGTCATGCCGTTCGGGCTGACCAACGCTCCTGCCATCTTTCAGCGCCTCATTAATGACGTCCTCCGGGATTTCATCGGCCTTTTTGTGTTCGTCTACCTGGATGACATCCTTATCTTCTCCAGGTCCAGGGACGAGCACCAGGTCCATGTGAGGCGGGTCCTCCAAAGACTGCTGGAGAATCGTCTGTACGTGAAGGCTGAGAAATGCGAATTCTACGCTAGGACCACATCCTTCCTGGGATTCATCATCGCTCAAGACCAGGTGCTCCCAGACCCAGAGAAGGTGAAGGCGGTGGTGGAGTGGCCTACTCCCGCATCCCGGAAGCAGGTGCAACAGTTTGTTGGCTTCGCCAATTTTTACCGCCGCTTTGTCCCAAATTTCAGCTCGATCGTCGGACCGCTGACCCGCCTCACGTCCCCGAAGGTCCCGTTCCGGTGGACTGAAGAGGTCGCTGCTGCCTTTAGGGCGCTGAAGGCGGAGTTCTCCTCCTCCCGGGTCCTTCGCCAGGTCGACCCCGCGCTGCAGTGCATTGTGGAGGTGGACGCGTCGGACACGGGAGTGGGAGCAGTGTTATCCCAGCGGTCACCTGACGATGGCGCCAAACGGCCGTGCGCCTTCTTCTCCCGGCGCCTGTCCCCGGCGGAGAGGAACTACGATGTGGGGGACAGAGAGCTCCTGGCCATTAAACTCGCCTTACAGGAGTGGCACCACTGGCTAGAGGGGGCGGACCTGCCGTTTGTGGTCCTGACGGACCACAAGAACTTAGAATACTTACAATCTGCCAAGCGCCTGAATGCCCGCCAGGCGCGCTGGTCTTTGTTCTTCGCCAGGTTCCGCTTCTCAATCACCTTCAGGCCGGGCTCCAAAAACGGCCTGCCTGACGCCCTCTCTAGGCAGTTCACCCCCGTGGAGGCTGAGGAGACGCCCCACACTATCCTGCCCAGGTCGTGCGTCCTCGGTGCCATCTCTTGGGACATTGAAGACAAGATCCGGAAGGCGCAGGAGGTGGAACCTGATCCTGGCGGCGGACCGGAGGGAAGACTGTTCGTCCCATCTGCGGTCCGAGGAGAGGTCATCCACTGGCTCCACACCTCCCGGCTCACCTGTCATCCCGGCACCTCTCGGATGATCAGCCTCCTCCAACGGTCCTTTTGGTGGCCAGGCCTGCGGAGGGATGCAGCCCGCTACGCCCGGGCTTGCCCAATCTGTGCCACCAGCAAGTCGGGAAATGCCCCCCCAGCGGGTCTGCTCCAGCCTCTGCCCGTCCCCGGCAGGCCCTGGTCGCACATCGCACTGGACTTCGTCACTGGACTCCCCGTTTCCAACTCATTTGACACCGTCCTGACCATCGTGGACCGTTTCTCCAAGGCGGCGCACTTCATCCCCCTACGAGGTCTCCCTACTGCCCTGGAGACGGCGGGCCTCCTCGTCCAACACGTGGTCAGGCTGCACGGGATTCCGGTGGACGTGGTCTCGGACCGGGGTCCCCAATTTTCATCCGAGGTTTGGAGATCCTTTTGTAACGCCATCGGAGCCAAGGTGAGCCTCTCCTCCGGCCATCACCCCCAGTCTAACGGGCAGTGTGAGAGGACCAATCAGGAGCTGGAGGCTGCGCTCCGCTGTGTTACTAGATCCAAGCCGACGTCCTGGAGCAACCATCTCGCCTGGGTGGAGTATGCCCACAACACCGCCCGCTCTTCTGCAACGGGGATGTCCCCCTTCAAGGCGTCCCTGGGTTACGACCCCCCGCTGTTTCCAGCGCAGGAGAACGAGGTAACTGTCCCCTCTGTTAGGGCGCACCTTAGGCAGTTCCGCTCCACCTGGGCTGCCGCGCGTCATGCGCTTTTACGCACAGCGGAGCGCAACAGGACCGTGGCGGACCGGCACAGAAGACCTGCCCCGGCGTACAGAGTTGGGCAACTCGTGTATGTGTCTACCCAGGACGTCACATTAAAAGGCGAGAGGAGGAAGCTGGCACAGCGATTCATGGGTCCCTTTCCCATCACCCGGATCATCAACCCGGTGGCTGTGCGCGTGGCTATTCCCCCCTCCCTCCGCATCCATTCCACTTTCCATGTGTCGAAGGTGAAACTGGCAGTCACTGACCCCCTTTGCCCTCCTCCTGCAGCGCAACCCGCGCCCCGGATGATTGGTGGCCATCCGGCCTGGTCCGTCTCCTCCATCCTGGACTCCCGGCGCCGAGGTCGTGGGTTGCAATACCTGGTGGACTGGGAGGGCTATGGGCCCGAGCATCGACAATGGGTGCCCCCGTCGTTTGTGTTGGACCCATCGCTCATCGCGGACTTCCACCGAGCGCACCCGGATAAGCCATCGCCAGGAGGCGCTGCTAGAGGGGGGAGTACTGTCACGCCGCGCCATTCATCAGCGGCGCCACCTGTTCACGCACCTGACAATCATCAGCGGCGAGGGATAAAGGCCGTCTCGCCCGGAGGCTCGGCCTGAAGCCGTCAGACTTCGTCCCTCACCGTTGTGAGCATACTTCCCTTCAGCGTCACCATTTTGGGTAAGAAGATCGCTTACCTCTTTTCTTCAGTCTTCTCCCCTGTGCACAGGTGGATTCCCCAGCGGCGGACATCTCCTCTCCATCGCCCAATCCTCGCTGCTGTACGGAGCTCTCCAGGTGGCTGTCTTCCGGGCTTCGCCCCCTTGTTGTGCCAGCTGTCCTGACCCACCAAGTAAGTCCTTCTCTCGCCATAAATCCCTCCTGTGTTGGTGTATGCCCGTCACCCTCTCCCTGTGCTCTCTCCATAGGGTTGCTCGGCTGTACGGTCACCTGCCTCTGTGCCTGGAGCAGACACCATCACCAACACATTTACATCCCGCAGACACGCACTCATTCACTCCTGCTGTTAATAAACTCTTTGAACTACTCTAAGCCTGTGTGTGTGCGTCTCCTGAGCCGTGCGTTATGTCAATTGTAGCCGATGCGCTGAGTAGGGCTAGCTTGAGCAACACCAGCAGCACAACAGAGGAAGCTGTGCAAATACATGTAGACTCTATTAAGGCACACATGCCAGTGTCAGATGCAAAATGGATGAAGATAGTGAAAGAAACACAAAAAGATGAGAAACTAAAAAGAGTAATGGAACAGATACATCAGCCAGGACAGGTTATGATTGACAAGCCTTACCAACACTTTAAAGGTGAACTGTCTGTGTTAGATGGGGTTCTGTTAAAAGGTACAAGGATAGTCATACCTACCTCCATGAGATCAGAAATGGTTAAATTAGTGCATGAGGGGCATTTGGGTATTGAAAAGTGCAAAAGACGTGCACGTGATGTTTTGTATTGGCCAACATGCACAAGGACATTGAGGCATATGTGCAGCGCTGTGAGACTTGCCAGCGCCACAGGTATCAACAGCCAAAGGAGCCTATGAGGCCCCATGAGAAGCCTCAAGGGCCATGGAGAAAAGTGGGCATGGATCTATTTCAGCTTAAGGGCAAGGACTATCTGTTAGTCATGGACTATCATTCCACCTACCCAGAGTTTGCAGGGTTGAGTGACACAACAGCAGAAAAGGTGATTGCACATACAAAGACAATGTTCGCACGGCATGGAATTCCAATGACTGTTGTAAGTGATAACGGACCACAATTCACGAGTCAGTGCTTCAAAGACTTTGCAGACACATATGGGTTCAAGCACGTGACCTCAAGCCCTCTGTACCCACAGTCGAATGGGTTAGCAGAGAAAGGGGTGCAAATTGTGAAGCGCATACTGAAAAAGGCTGCAGACAATGCAGAAGA
Organism: Pholidichthys leucotaenia; assembly: GCA_020510985.1. Taxonomy (NCBI): domain Eukaryota; kingdom Metazoa; phylum Chordata; class Actinopteri; order Cichliformes; family Pholidichthyidae; genus Pholidichthys; species Pholidichthys leucotaenia. The sequence continues at coordinate 335,939,522 of CM035841.1, forward strand.
CCCACATCTGGCGATCCTGAATTACCGAGCATCACCACTGGAGAATGGACTGTCCCCAGCAGAAATGCTCATGAACAGAAAACTCAGAACGCGACTTCCATCAGCATCTCAAGTGATGGAAAAGAGAGATGTGAGGCGTGATGAGAGGCAAACTGAACTGTACAACAGAACAGCACGACCTCTGAGACCACTTGCACATGAGGACATAGTGCGAGTGAGATGTGATGGAGAATGGGGACCGCTGGCAAAAGTGGTCAAGGAAACAACTCCCAGATCATATGAAGTCATCACAGAGCATGGGAAAACAATGAGGCGAAACCGACGTCACTTACTGAAAGTGTCTCAGACAAAAATGAGAGTCACAGACAGTGAAATAAGCGACATGCCAATTTACAGCCAAACCGAACAACCAGAAATGGCTGAGAACCAGAACATAGAGACAGACACTAACGAACAGACTGAGGTGACACAAAGGAGATGCTCACAAAGGCAAATTGTGAAACCGAAAAGATTGATTGAGGAAATGTAAGGAGTACTGAAATGAAAAAAAAAAAAAGTGTTGATGTTGAATTGTAAACAGAGGAAAAAAATGTGTTGATGTTGAATTGTAAACAGAGAAAAAAAAATTGAACTTGTGATTCAGTGTACAAGGTGAAAGAAATGTAAATAGAAATGGAGTTTATTTTGTATATAGAAATTTGAGAAAAAGTTTATAGTTGGACATGACCTTTACTAGAAAAAAAGGGAGATGTATTGATATGTGAAGTTCATATGGAGTCACCACTAGAGGGCAGTATGACCCCGGCCATGACCTGACTATAAAAGGAGATGTACATGTGCCACTGTGTGGTTAGTTGTTAGTTGCAGTTGAAGTGACAAGTAAAAAGTCCTAACTGACACCCGGTGTGTGCGCCTCGTCATTACAAGGTTCCAGGAGAACATTACAATTCCCATAAACAATGAAATAAGGTTCCTTTACGTTCCATACATTTTGTGCATGTATCTGGTATGTTTTTGTTATATCTATTTAATTCCACCGGTGTAACATACATCCGCATTAACCATTTAAAATGTATCAATTTTAGACGTACATTTATTGATTTGGTTTGAGCTTCTGTACAAGCCAATTCCCATTGTTCCTCCGAGATTTCAGTCTGCAGGTCTTCCCTCCAATAATTCAGTCTTTTCTGTGAGTTTTCACTTGAAGATAATGTCAATGAGTTATAAAACTCTGAAATAATACCCTTTCTCTTACTATCTTTCGTCAAGATTTTTTCCAAGGATGAATAAATAGGTCGAGTGAGAGCATTGTTTTGATTTGATCGAATAAAGTTCCTAATCTGAAGATATTTAAAAAAATGTGTTCTATTAAGATTAAATTTGATCCTCAGCTCTTCAAAAGACATTATGTTATCTGAACATGACAAATATAAATCTTGAATTTTTTGGATCCTTTTTAAATTCCATACTTTAAATACAGCATCCGCTCTCCCTGGTTTAAAATATTGATTACCCCATATTGGACTAAATTGTGACAGTAAGTGTGGTTCTTTTAAATATTTTTTAGTTTCACACCAAATTGTGATCATATGTTTTACAAATGGATTTTTAACTTGTTTCTGTAATTTTTTTGCCGAGTCTGAGTATATGAATATGGGAAGAGGTAAAGGTAAATTGTATGATTCCATTTCAGTCCAGTGAGGGAGATCATTTGATGAAAAATAATATGTCATAGACCTCAGTTGTGCTGACCAGTAATACAACAAAGTTTGGACATTTCAGACCTCCACGATCAAATGGTAAATATAGTAAGGACAGACGTAATCTAGCCTTCCTATTGTTCCATATAAACTCCACTAACTTTTTTTAATTCTTGAGAATAGATCTGAAGGTAGTGGTAAAGGAATGTATTGAAATAAATAAAGTATTTTGGGTAAGATATTACTTTTAAGTATATTAATTCTCCCAATCATCGACATTGGTAGTGACATCCATCTCTGAATTAACTCATTAATGTCTGTCATTAAGGCTTCGTAGTTGGCACTGGCGACTGATTCCAGCTTGGGCACAATTTGAATTCCTAAATATTTAAACTGATTTACAACATTGAATTGATTTACCTCAGAAGCTGGGTGCTTTCTCTGGGTCTCATTTAGCATTAATATTGAAGATTTAGTTTTATTTATTTTATATCCTGATATTTCCCCAAAATTCTTTATTAAATTCAACAAGGTCGGAATTGATTTTTTAAGATTCGACATAAACAAAATTATGTCATCGGCATACAGGGAGATTTTATGTTCTGTTGGTCCAACCTTAATTCCATATATTTGCGGATGTAAACGTACTGCCATCGCTAAAGGTTCAATTGCCATAGTAAACAGTAAAGGCGAAAGTGGACAGCCCTGTCGACATCCTCTATTGATTTTTATTGATTTTGAGATATTGCTGTTTGTTAGGATTTCTGCTGTAGCATTATTATATATTATCTGAACCCATTTTATGAAATTATTTCCAAATCCAAACCTTTGTAAGACTTCAAAAAGAAAGGGCCATTCGACCCTATCAAAGGCCTTTTCGGCGTCCAATGATAGGAGAGCTGTATCCGGTGCTTCTTTATTAGAGTAAATAATATTGAATAATCTTCTTACATTATAGAAGCCTTGTCTTCCCTTTATAAAGCCATTCTGATCTCGGTTAATAATATTTGGTAATATTTCTTGTATTTGTCTGGCTAAAATTTTACAGATTATCTTAAGGTCAGCATTTAATAGGCTTATTGGTCTCATATTTTCACATTTATTAGAGGGTTTACCTGGTTTTGGCAACAGTATAATTAAAGCATTATTCATGTATGATGGTAAATTACTATTTTGAAATGCTTCTAAAACCATTTCCAAAAAAGGTTTTATTAATTTATTCTTAAATTTTTTATAGAGGTCAACTGGAAGACCATCTGGTCCTGCACTTTTTCCTGATTTCATATTATCAATGGCTAGCCCAACTTCTTCTTGACTAATTTTAGACTCCAGTATCTCCCTGTTTTCATTTGGAATACACGGTATAGATAGTCCGTCCAAAAACCCATTTAGTTTTGTTAAGTCAGTTTCATTTTTTGTATCATGTAATTTTTCATAGTAATCTCTAAAGGCTCTATTAATTTCTAAAGGATCTACAACTATCTGTCCGTTACTTATAATACTGGTAATTGGTGTTTTAGATTCTAATTGTTTCATCTGCCATGCCAATAATTTTCCTGATTTTTCACCTTGTTCATAAAAAGATTGCTTCAATCTTAGAAGACTTGAGGCAGCTCTATTCGCTGATTTTTTGTCATATTCAGCTCTCAGAATTATTAATTCGTTCTCTAACTTTGGGTCACTTCCTGCATACACTTTTTCTTGAAGAATTTTTAATTTGTGTTCCAATTGGACTCTCTCCTCTAGAGTCTTCTTAGATTTTGAACCTGTATAACTAATAACATGTCCCCTAATAAAAGCTTTGAAAGCCTCCCACTTATACATGCTGATGTTTGTGTAGTATTAATATCAAAGAACTCATCTGTTTTTCTATGTACTTAACAAATTCCTCATCCTGAAGCCATTTATGCTGAAATTGCCACCTACCTGGCTCCTTTGTCAATTTCTTATCTACATACATTAGACAGCAGGGTGCATGATCAGAGATCACAATATTATCATAAAAGCAGTTTTGACTCTTGGACCTTAATTCTGTGGAGATCAAAAAATAGTCAATACATGAGAATGACTTCTAGGTATTAGAATAACAAGAGTAGGCTTTAACTTGTGGTTTCATTTCTCTCCATATATCCAGCAATCTCAATTCTTTCATAGAATGCTTAATGATCATCCTGCATCCATTGTGTGTACAGTCCAGTCCTGTTGATCTGTCTATACCGGGATTCAATGTACAATTAAAATCCCCTGCTATTATATGTTGCACTGTAAGTGATGATAAGATAAGAAATAAATTAGCAAAGAACTTGAGATCATCTATGTTGGGACCGTATAAGGTCACCAGATTTATGTTTTCTAATAGCAAAGATCCTTGAATAATTAGATATCTTCCAAATTTGTCTCCAATTACATTTTCCACTTGAAATGGGACTGATTTATGTATGAGAGTCATAACTCCCCTGGCTCGGGATGAAAATGATGAGGTGAACACACTTCCTTGCCATCTTCTCCTAATTCTTTTTACATCCTCCTCTATTAGATGGGTTTCTTGTAAAAACACAATTTTTGAACCTATGTCTTTTATTTTATTCATAACTTGTTTAAGTTTTTTTAAATTTTGTAGACCTCTGCAATTCCATGAAGTTAAATTAAGATTAACGCTTTGGTCTATGATCAATAGGGGGTTTAGGATTACCTCGCAATATAAACATGCTCATACAGAGAAGCAAAAACATGAGTGGTTGAACATTCATCCTACAAACTACACACAAACAAATTCCCCCTTCCCACCTTCGTGGTAAACCCCCCCAAAATCAAAAAAAAATTCTGTCTCCCGCTATAGCCATCGACCGCTCCACACCCACGAGGATCAGCCAAAGCCACTCCTTCTTCATCCTCCCAATCACCCTAACTCTACTGCTTTTAATAACGTAACATTAACTCTCTTCTGTAATTTTCCAATTTAACTCCAAAATTTTATAGCAATTTTGTACATCTTAGTTTTTTTGTTGTTTTTTTTTAATATGTAATACAATCTATATTTTGTAAACTTGCTATATGCTTCAAATCAGTTAAATGCCTATGTAAATGCTTAAATATTCTACCCTATATTCTCTTCATGCTTAGCTCCCACCAGTCTCTTCCTGGATCTTCTTGATGAGCTCCTGCGCCTCCTCAGGGGTCTTGAAGATGTGTGTTCTGCCCTGTGACCAGAAGTCTTGCAGGGTAAATCACTCCATGACGAATCCCAAGGTTGCGCAGTTCTTTACGGATGGGGTCAAACTGCTTCCTTAATTGTTGGATTCCTGAGGCCAAATCTGGGTAGAACCGCACCTGTTGATCTTGGTATTTAATTTCTCCTTTGGCCCGCACCGCGTTGGAGATCGTCATCTTGTCTCTGTAGCTGAGGAACTTCATAATTAGCGTCCTCGGTACTGCCTTGTTATCTCCCGGTGGGCCAATTCGGTGGGCGCTTTCCAAGACGACTGATGAATTTAGCTCCGCGTTGTTCAGCACCTCCGGGATCCACCCCTCCAAAAAGGAGCATGAATCACGACCTTCGGCTCCCTCCGGTAGACCCACCAGCCTCAGGTTGTTCCGTCTCGACCGGGACTCCAAGTCCAGGACATTATCTTCCAGACATTTATTTTTTTTTTCCAAAGTGCGCACCTTTAATTGAAGTCCGCCAACGTCATCCTCCGCACTAGAAACACGAAGCTCCACCTGCGTCACTCGCTCCACGCAGTCACCCAATTCCTTTCTCATTGCATCCAACGCTGCCATAATCCCATCAAGTTTAACGGAAAAGTCTGCTCTCATTGAGCTAATGGCAGCCAGCACTGCACCTGTGCCGCCATCATCAGCAGTTACCGCACCACTGCTAGTTTCATCCGCCATATCCGCAGCTTTTCCTGCTGCACCACAGACGTGAAAGTCCGTTAATTTGGACTGCTTCGGCGGTTCAGTTTTTCCCCCACCTGATTTCCCAGCCTTAGGCTTCACCGGCATATCCTCGCCCAAACGCTGGGAAAAATTCTGTTCCAAATGAGAGAGTGATTTGCCGAATTTTTATCTCTAGGAGCAGAGCAGAGTGATACGTGTCCTTCTAGGTGGCCGCCATAACCGGAAGTCCTTTGAAACCTTTATTGTCCTAAGTTGACGGGAGCACGAGCTTGAGAGGCCGTGAGGCTGTGACTTTTGCTGTGTTCACGATGATACCTCATCTTGGTGAGTGAAAACCCAGTGTGTGCTAAAGGAAGCATGCTAACGCCATGCTAATGTTAGCGTTATGCTAATGCTAATCGCGAGTGGATTTTTTCTGTTTAAAAGCAATGAAAAAGGCTATTTTTGTTTCTGTATGGTTTTTCTAAATGTGATTTCAGTTCACAACAGTATGCTGAAGTACTTTTAGTTCTTTTGCACTATTTCTGTCGAATGTAATGTGTAGTTTGATGCTAAAAGCACATTTTGTTGGTTTCCTATGTAAATTCATAGGTTATGCTAAACCCAGTAGCTCAGACAGGGTTTTACTGATTTTAAAAGGGAATATTGGAAGTGATGGGACAGTATATTCCCTGGTTATGTGATAAATTAATTGTATTTCATTTCATGATTTACAAAGACAAGGTTAAAAATATTAATCGTAATTTCATGGTTAAATGATGTAGAGATAAAAAGAGAAATTCATTTAATTGGTTACATGAGAAGAAAAAGTATTTCATGTACTACCAGAGAGATTTTGAGAAAAAAAAAAACATGCATGTAAGATGTGAAATGTGAATTGTAAGATATTACTATATTACTGGATTGTAACAATAGTAATATGAGAGAAGAATTTAAACACTAAGCTATAGTGTTGTATGAGAAGAGATTGGAAAATGAATTACTTTAGCTGTATACAATGATATCATTATTGTTGTGCAGGCTAGGTTTTTTTGGTTGCTGATTAAGAATCTTCTGGATCCTCAATTCTCTCCGAATGGAGATGACGAGCCTGACCCGAGATCTGAACCAAGACCTGAACCGAGACTGAACCGAGACCTGAAACAAGATCTCGATTGAAGAACATCCTTCCTCTATCCAGTGCACAAAATTCAAAGTGGTAACAACTCAAGCCGCCGCTTTAAAAGAGAAAAAGAAACCCGAGTCTGGAAATACAAGATATCTTGACTGGTCAAACGACTAAAACAAAAAGACAAACAAACACTGAGCTCAGTAAGACATTTTTGGGGGTTTTATTTCATGCCTGCCGTTGTTATATTTGTATATTTGTAAATTGTTTGTATATTTTGTTCCCTTTATCTTTAAAAAATACAGCCATGAATTGCTCATTTCTTGCCTCCAGCTATTTCATTCCACACTCATTTTAATTCCCTATTGTAATCCTTACGAACCTAGCAACTGGTCTACACTTAATAATTTCTTTTACCTAATTAATGTAAGGCAAGGGTTACACTGAACTGAAATCAATGTACAGGAGTCTGGCGTAGGTGTCTTTCTGATCCAGGTGGGTGATGACAGAGTGCAGGGTGGTGACTATAGCATCCTCCGTGGAGCGGTTTGAGCGATATGCAAACTGGAGCGGGTCATGTGATGCATGGAGGCAGGCTGTGATGTGTGGTTTGACAAGCCGTTCAAAACACTTCATCACAATTGGTGTCAGTGCAACAGGACGATAGTCATTCAGACAGGACACAACTGGTTTCTTTGCCACCGGTACTATGGTAGAGGTCTTAAAGCATCTGGGAACGATGGCCTGACTCAGGGAGATGTTATAAATGTCAGTCAGGACATCCGCCAACTCGCTTGCGCAGACTCGGAGCACACGTCCCGGGATGTTGTCCGGACCTGCACCTTTTCTTTGTGAGGGGGTAAACTTATATATTCAGCAGGGACTGAAATAATTATTTTCCCCCACTGTATGTCATAAGCTCCCCATGCGCTTCTCCATAGCGCACGGAGGAGGAGAAAAAAGACAAATGGATTTAAGTGCTGGGTTACACCAAACACACATTCATTAACACAAAAGTGAATACACAAAAGACAAGACAGCTCGGGTACACTTAAGAGTCCTCCAGGACGCCCAACACACACCGGTGGAACATACTGGGCAATGAGCCAAAGCGTAGCAGCACAACGGCGAACAGAAACGCTGGCAGTACTCACAGTGAGGGGGCAGTCCGAGTAATCCTAGCATCTTTAACGAGCACACACAACAGCTGTCCTTTTAGCGACGTGACAGTTAGACAGCGAAGGACAACCATCTAACACGTATAATGGTCCAGTGGTGTTTGTCTGGCAACCAGCTGCTTTAATACAAACACCACTGGCCTCACAAATTGGGAACACCTGGGTGAGGCGCGGGAAGGATAATTACCGGGACTGGGAACAGCTGATGGAAAAGAGAGGGAGAGCGAGGGGCGTGGCTGGATTGACTGTCAGCAGCACGGGAGAAAGTAGGTCACAGAGGCTGACTAACAGCTGCCGGTCAGGCAGTGGCTACAGGTATGGAAAGGAGTACAAAATACACATAATGCACATATACCACAGAACCAAACCCCACAGAGAGATCAGGGTCGAGCTGGGGAAAGCCAAGCTGGCTCGGCTCATGACACTGTATAAATAAATAATTTATGCAAAACAGGAGTTCAGTACTCATATGACACTTAGGTAGAAGGTGGTGGCAAATCTGGAGGATCAAGCCTGATTAGATCTATAACACTTTCCTGAGGGCAGCAGGGAGAACAGGCTATGTCTGGGGCGTGAACTGTCAGAGTTGATGCTTTTGGCCCTGTGCAGACATCTGGTGTTATAGATATCTGACAGAGACGTCAGTTGTCCTCCTAGATGTTCTGAGCTGACTTCCTGACTCTCTCCAGAGCCTTTTTGTTAGCCTGAGTGCAGCTTGTGTACCACACCAAGGTGTCATGGATGAGGACAGTCTCCACAGCAGCAGTTCCTGGGACAGCTTGATCTTTCTCAGTGACCTTAAAAAGTACAGATGCTGCTGTGCTTTTTTCCACAAGGGCATTGGTGTTAATGCCCAATGTGAAATCCTAAGAAATGTATATTCCCTGGAATTTGAAGTCACTGACCCTCTCTTCAGTGTCCCTTATGATGAGAGGATAGGCAGGATCTTCCCTATTCCTCCTGAAGTCTCACACCATCTCCTTTATTTTAGAGGAGTTAAGTGTCAGGTTGTTGAGGGAACACCAGGTTCAGGACTTCTGTAAGCTGTCTCATCATTGTTATGAATCAGCCCCATCACAGTACTATCCTCTGCAAATTTAACAATAAAATTGCTGTTATGGATTGATGCACAGTCATGGGTGTACAGGGTGTACAGCATTGGACTGAGCACACAGCCCTGGGGGGCCCCAGTGTTCAGGGTCAAAACTGAGGAGTGGTGAGATCCCAGCCTGACTGACTGCAGATAGTTCAAGAAAAAGTCCCTTATCAGGCCTTCTATAACACATGGTTACAAAAATATTTTTTGTAAGTTGTCTGTTTTTTCAACTGATTTAAGACAATTTTGCACTGCTGAATCTGAAAATGACATTTGTTTCTCTCGATCAGGTGCTAAGTAAAAACCTGTACTTACCTAGTAATTACTTAGTACTGTGCATGTACTTACCTTTATATAAAGGCAAGTAAATGTAAATTGAATGTTATCTCATCATTGTTCAACATTCAGAGAATTTCAAGACATAAAAAAGAATTTTGCATCATATAAAGTGAAATACATGTAAACAAAAATGTATAAAACAACATGTGACCATAATTCAAAACGTTGACCTGATTGAGCAAAACCAATGTGATTTTTGGATTCAGCACATCAAAATTGTCCTAAATCAGCCAAAAAACCTTAGACAATAAATTTGGTGTTGACCAGTGTAATCCTTCTGTTATTTTTTCACCTTATTGTAGGAGGGTGGCAACATCCAGTGGACTGATTTGCTTGGCAGAAGTTGGCATTACCCCTAAGAACAGATTAGATAAACTTCATTAGGAACACACATTTAAAAAAAGGAAAATAAGTAGCACAATATACAGGACAAAACGATAACCCCAGACATGAAATATACCAGAATACACATACAGTATATTGTGGTGGCACAGCAAGAGGTCTGACTCGCACCCAGGACTTTGGGGAACAGGAGGAAGGAAGGAGACATGGTAATGCGGGTGCCTCAGGCAAAAGAGAGAGGAATACAGGTGCTGTGGCACCCTGGGGGGAGAGTTGAAAAGATGAGAAGCAGGTTTAGGCGCCAGAGCGCTAGGGGGGAGAGAAGTTTTTAAGACGTGCCTTCACACTGGGAACTGCAGGTGTGAATGTATTGAGATGTAATGTATGTTATGATAATGACATGTACTCTCGGCACCAAAGGAGAGAATGTGAAGAGGTTTAAAAGGTTGGCTTTGGCACCCAGAGAGTAGTCTCACTTTGCTGATGGAGGAATAAAGTCTGTGTCTACAAGCTCATGCCTCTTCTTTTTCCATTCCTCCACATTGGTGACCCTGAGACATGAGAATGGAAGACGGACTGAGGACCTCGAACATCCAAGCTAGGATGTCCCTCTAGGACCCCGGCTCCAGGACTTTTGGCTTCACGACCTGGCTGCCTGGTTCATTCTCGTAGAAGCGCAGTTCACTCTGTGCGGAGCCTCAGCGAATGAGATGACATACCATTACATTGTGGCTTCGCTGGACCCACACTCCACTCAGCACGCAATGAGTCTACTCCAAGCCCCTCCAGCCCAGGGAAAGTACAATGCGCTTAAACAGCTGCTGCTACGCCGTTACACCCTTTCAGATGGAGAGAGGGCAGAGTGACTCCTCTCACACTCGGAGCTTGGACACGGATCGGCTGTGGAATTAATGGGGAGCATGCTGGCACTGATGGGTACGGATGGCGAATCTTTCCTCTTTGCCCACCTCTTCCTGAGGAAACTACCGACTATGGCACGGGCAATCCTGGCCAACTTGCTGCTGCTGGCGGCCAGGGACTATCGTGCACTGGCTGAAGAAGCAGACCACATTATCCTGGCAAACAGGAGCTTCAGCGTCCAGGCAGTGAGATCCGGATCAGTAGCGGAGCCAACAGAGGTCGAAGAGCCGAAGGTGGTGGCTGGGACGGTCACTCAAATATGCAGGAGCAGGACGACTTGCTCTTATCACCAGCGTTTTGGCGCCAAAGCGCGGTGCTGTCTCCCGCCGAGCCGTTTCAAATTGCCGAAGAAATGGGCCAGCCAATGGTCGGTAACAGCTACAACCGCTAGCAACAGGGAGAAGCTGCTTTTCATCAAGGACACACGTTCCAGGAGATGTTTTTTGGTGGACTCTGGTTCCCAGAAGAGCCTTATTTTGCTGGTTGCCGCTGATAGACTGGCAGAAGGCTGTGGCCCGTCATTAATGGCCGCCAACGGTTTCCCCATTAGGACTTTTGGAGAAAGGTTGGTGACTGTGTGTTTGCATGGACGGAACTACAGGTGGGACTTTGTGGTAGCTGCATGTTTGATTCCTATCTTAGGTGCTGATTTTCTGTGTGCTTATGGTCTCCTTGTTGATGTTGCTAACAGACGTTTAGTGGATGCTGTGTCTTTTGCTTCACTGCCTTGTATGGCCCGGGGAGCTGGGCCACCAACACATGCAAATTTTTTAGCCTTGGGGAATGAGTATCAGCATTTACTTTCTGAGTTTCCTGCATTTACGGTGCCCACCTTTTCTGCTACTGTAACCAAGCATGGGGTTGAGCATTTTCTCACCACGAAGGGCCCGCCAGTTTTTGTGCATCTGCGCTGCCTGGACACAACTAAGTTAGCCATTGCGCGTGAGGAGTTCACTAACTTAGAATGCCTAGGGATCGTGAGGCACTCCAATAGCCCTTGGGCGTCCAAGTCCGATGGTTCGTGGTGGCCATGCGGTGATTTCTGTCGCCTGAACAACGTCACTGAACATGACCGTTACCCCATCCCGCACATCCAGGATTTTTCCATGCACCTGGCCAGGACGCGCATTTTTCAAAAGTGGATCTGGTCCGCGGTTAAAACCAGGTTCCGGTTCGCGCCGAGGACATCCCAAAAACCACAGTAATAACTCCTTTCGGTCTTTTCGAGTTTTTATGCATGCCGTTCAGGTTAAAGGCCGCAGCCCAAACTTTTCAAAGGATGATGGACGTGGTGCTCTGTGACTTGCCGTACATTTTCATCTACTTAGACGACATTGTGCTGGCTAGCGCGTCAGAGGAGGAGCACCTCACCCATCTCAAGCAAGTTTTCTGACAGTTAGAAGCACACGGACTGATTATTAATCTGGCGAAGTGTCAGTTCGGGCTGCCGGTAATTGATTTCTTGGTCCACCGCATCTCGCCAGAGGGCGCGATTCCGCTGCCGGATAAGGTACGTGCGGTGTCGGATTTTCCGCATCTGCAGACCGTGAGGGTGCTGCAGGAATTTTTGGGGATGGTCAGTTTCTACAACCGTTTCCTTCACCAGGCAGCCCAGCTGCTGCAACCGCTGTACGGCGTGCTCAAGAAAAAGAAACCCGTGGATAGCATTGACTGGACCCCCGATCGGGTCCAGGCATTCGCCGGCGTCAAAACAGCGCTTACTAACATGGCGTTGCTGTCCCACCCAGCCATGTCAGTGCACATAGCGCTCACGATAGACACATCTGATGTTGCGATAGGAGTCATGGTGAAACAGTACATCTCCGGTTCATGGCAACCCCTCGCATTTTTCAGCCGCACTTTGCGCAACAGCAAGTGTAAGTATAGCACTTTTGACAGGGAGCTCTTGGCCCTCCACCTGGCCACGCGTCGTTTTCAGTTCTGGCTCGAGGGTCGTGAATTTACTGCATTTGTTGACCACAAGCCCCTAACCTACGCGATGGCCAAAGTCTCAGTACCGTGGTCGGCCCAGCAGCAGTGGCACTTGGCTGCATTCTTGGAATTCACTACTGACACTCAACACATAGCTGGTAAACTCAGTGTCGTGGCTGACTGCCTGTCATGCACGCTAGTTTCCCCGGTCTATGTGGGTATTGAGTTTTCCATCATGGCCACCGACCAACCTGGGGACGCGGACATTTGCACACTCCGATCCGCAGGTACCGGGCTAAAACGGGAAAGCAGGGTAATACAAGAGGGTTGCCCCCGCTTGCTTTGCGATGTCTCCACTGGCCGGCCCCGACCAGTGGTTCCGATCGCATGGCGCTGCTGCATTTTCAAGTCTGTCCACTCTCTTTCACACCCTGGCATCTGGGCTTCAGTTAAATTGGTGGGGTCTAAGTTTGTCTGGCCCTGCTTACGCAATGGTAAATGGCACTCACTTATATAGTGCTTTTATTCTCATCTCTTGATGCAAGGATGTGAAAGAGTGGGCCGGCATGTACGTTGCGTGCCAATGGGCTAAGATTCAGAGGCACACCAAAGTCCCCCTCGAGCCTTTCCAGATTCCGAGCAGGAGGTACGACCACGTACACGTTGATTTGGTGGGCTCCCTTCCGCTGTCACAGGGGTTCACGCACCTTTTAACAATAGTGGACTGCACCACGCGTTGGCCAGAAGCCGTTCCGCTGGCTTCAACCACATCTGCCGATGTGGCCAGCGCATTTTTGTTAACCTGGGTCGCACGTTTCTGTTCCCCGTCAGATATCACTTCCAACAGGGGTCCACAGTTCATTTCAGAACTCTGGTCTGCGATGGCCGACAGCCTGGGGGTCAAAATCCACTGAACCACTGCGTACGACCCGCAGGCTAATGGGTTGTGCGAGAGGTTCCACACGTCGCTTAAAGCCGTGCTCAGAGCCTCATTGACGAATGCAAATTGGGTTGACCGCCTGCCTTGGGTCCTACTGGGGTTGTGCTCTGCGCCTAAGGAGGATTTGGCAGCTTCCCCGGCGGAGCTAGTTTTTTGTCAGCTGTTGCGGATCCTGGGTGAATTTTTGCCGGAAAATCCCACGCCCGGTTCAGACTCGTCCGCACGCATTTTTTTCGGTGCAGGGGCTAGCAGCATTCTGGGCCTGGTGCACCATTGTTTTCCCCACACCTTCGCTCCGAAGCGTTTGGAGAACATGAGTTGATTTCCATTAGGCACAATGCCCACCGAACCCCGTCTGCCTTACGATGGCCCCTTCAGAGTTTTGGAAACGGGAGCAAAAAATTTTGTGTTACACCTTGGGGGGGGGGGGGCATCTGCATAGACAGGCTGAAGCCCGCATATGTTTTAGCAGAGGAGCAGGTGGTGTTGGCCCAGGCTCCCCGGCGGGGTCGCCTGCCGGCGGGGGGCCCACAAGTTTGTTTTCCCCCTTCAGAGTACTGTTTGCAGGACACCAAGGTTTTCCCCTCCCCACCTTTTCCCCCACAGAGAACTGTGCATTGGAGACTGAGGCTGCTCCCTATCCACCGCAACAGAAAGGCCCTTCAGTCAGCCCGGCAGCTCCATGTTACAGCCGGTACAGGCGATTGATCAAGCCTAAAGCACCGGACGGTTAAGACCGTTTCTGGGTGTTGGGGGGGGTGGCACAGCGGGAGATCTGACTCGCACCCAGGACTTTGGGGAATGGGGGAAGGAAGGAGACATGGTAATGCGGGTGCCTCAGGTGAGAGAGAGGAATACAGGTGCTGTGGCACCCTGGGGGGAGAGCTGAAAAGATGAGAAGCAGGTTTAGGTGCCAGAGCGCCAGGGGGAAGAAAAGTTCTTAAGATGTGCCTTCACACTGGGAACTGCAGGTGTGAATGTATTGAGATGTAATGTATGTTATGATAATGACATGTACTCTCGGCACCAAAGGAGAGAATATGAAGAGGTATAAAAGGTTGGCTTTGGCACCCAGAGAGTAGTCTCACTTTGCTGATGGAGGAATAAAGTCTGTGTCTACAAGCTCGTGTCTCATCTTTGTCCATTCCTCCACAATATCTCATTGTATTTGCATACAGGCTATAACATCAATGGCTCCACATTTTGGGTAAGTATCTCATTGAGCTCAACTTGGGGCCAAAATGTGAGCCTGTAAATGAAATGAAGAGTTGGAACGACCACAGGTCACTGTTCTAGCTGAGAATTTTAAGGAGCAGCCTCATGCCTTCATTACGGGACACTTGAAATGTTGCATACTGCTTTTGCTGTTTCTGTGCTACCCATGGGCAGTATACAGAGAAATGGAGGAAACAAGCTTTACAGCAGCTGTACACATATCGAAATTACAAACCAACATGTTAGATGTCTTTGCTGTCATCTGAAACAGATGTAATGATAATGATAAATATATTGCAAGCAGCAATCATTGGGTTCCAAGCAGGTGTGGACTTCCAAGTCTTGTATTTCTTGGCAACAGTATTTAAAACCTAGGGTCTGCTACACATTAGTTTTTAAAGCAGCACCACATAACTTTATTGTTACTTGTAGGAACAGCGAAAAGGCCACAGCCATGGTGACCACGACCTCAGTCCCACCAGCCAACCACAGGGCTTTTTGTTGTTGGTGGCTAAAGTCGTGTCCTGTGATTCGTTGCTGGGACCGAAGCCACATCTACTCTCTGCTGAGTAATCAGATAAAAAAAAAGAGCTGTTGAGGGCAAAGTGGGCCCAGTCAGACTATGGGTGAATTGACATTCACTTGGTCAAATCTTGTTGTGTCATCAAAATAATTTTGCAAACATTATCTTGAGGTGAAAATCTAACATAGCGCTGCATAATGTACATAAGAACCCTGCTGTACTCCAGTTGATGTTTAGAAGAACAAACATTCCAAGCACTCACAATAACCACAACACCAAACAACTGTTTTAGTTTTCACTTTCTCAAGTGATAAATGTTCAATTGAAAGGATTCCCACCAGCAGCAGTACAGCATTTAAAACTCAATGTGCACTATATATTGTTTTCAAATGCACAGAAGATGTATGTTGCACTTTAGAGGAATAACACTTTATCAGAAGGGTTTGAACCCAGGGCTCCTGCATGACAGACTCAATGCCTTGATTTTTTTGTCTGCGAGTAATGGGGACAGTTTCTGATCAGACTGTAAAATTTCAAGTTTCCATGTATTACCATTTTTGCTCCCCATGCACTTTTAGCAGAGAATAATAATAATAATAATAATAATAATAATAATAATAATAATAATAATAAGAGGAAGAATAATCAGAACAAAAACTAGAGGGCACTCAGAGAGTGCTTACCTCTGCCAAGGCTCCATTCCTCCCTCCCTTTGTCCTCCCCTCTGTCCCTTTTTCCATCCATATTGCCATCTATCTGTACATTGCAAGATAGGGCCTTGGCGGAGGTATGTACTCATGGATCACCTCCAACATCTTATGAGTTCATCTTTCGGCCAAGGGCCACCTCTGGTGAAAATGTCATCCAAATCCATCCAGTAGTTTTGGAGTATTGTTGCTAACACTCTGTGAGAAGATAAGAGCCTTGGCAAAGATATGCATTTTGAGATCATCACCAAAATCTAATCATGTGTTCAGTGTGCCATTACACACCTTTCCTGAAAATTTGAATGGAAGGCATTATATAAATGCAAGCCATTAATATTATTATTATTAACAGACAACAGCAAAAACAATATGACTACATTATATGCTACATATTACTACTACTACTACTACTACTACTACTACTACTACTACTACTACTAATACTAATACTACTAATACTAATACTACTACTACTAATACTACTACTACTAATACTAACAAGACTGTCATGATTGTATTAACCACACACTGGGGCTGGGCAATTCCACCTTAAATCAACATCATGGTTTATTGAATCTTTCAGGTCGGTTTTCTTTTTTTTTTCCCTCCTCTCTTCTCCATTACAGTTTACTGCCAAGGTTCATAATTATTAAGCAATGTTACACAACAGTGCAGTATCATACCATTTTTTTGCAGTTATCAGCTACAAATTTACGTTGTTTGATGCAGCAAAGTTCAGCCTCCACCGCCTCCACCATCATCTCCCATTCTTGTCTTCCTGTACCAGCGTCCTATGTCCTGCCCTTCCTTAATAATTCTGATTGGATGCTTAGAAAGGTCTGACATTGACAAGCGCAGCTGTACAGTAGTCTGACAAATTGAACTTTTTTCAGCCCTGAGCACCGCGACAAAGCGGCCACCACTCAAAGCATTTCAGCGTTGAGCGCGCTCAGCGCTGTAAATGCTGGACCACATAGAAAATGAATAGAAAATAGTCACCCATAGCAGAAAAAATGAGTTTGGTGGACACGCCTCCTCATACTTTTTCTGCAGTGTTTGGCTTCCGGGTTGTCGAGGTGCATGGCCCTATGGC
Source organism: Pholidichthys leucotaenia (assembly GCA_020510985.1). NCBI lineage: Eukaryota > Metazoa > Chordata > Actinopteri > Cichliformes > Pholidichthyidae > Pholidichthys > Pholidichthys leucotaenia. The sequence continues at coordinate 335,956,516 of CM035841.1, forward strand.
GTGACCATGCATATAACTGAGTGGGCACGTCTTAGAGGGGCAGTACATGCAAAGCGCCAGATTAATATATAAAATAATATTTTAAAAAAAATCCTGCATCCACATCATGATCAGAATCACCACCAAAATCTAATCATCTGTTCCCCATGCCATTATACACCTTTGCTGAAAATTTCATCAAAATCTGTTCTTAACTTTTTGAGTTATGTTGGTAACAGACAAACCAACAAACAGACAAACCAATCAATGCTACCGAAAACATTACCTCCTTGGCGGAGGTAATAATAGGTTTCCCGCAGCACAGCTGCTTGGAATCTTAACAATACATGATAAGAACTGTGGAAAACGTAACTCTGTCTTTTTTTTACTACTAAAGTGTTAATATTACTCTTATGTGTGTTGCAGTCAATTTCATACCCCTTGCCATATCATGAAAAACTCTCAATGACTGTTGTGAGCTTGCATAATATGGACCAAAAACCTTGTCTGTTTATATTGTTATCTGCCAAGGGAGGAGGTAATGTTTTTAGCGGCGTTGATTTGTCTGTTGGCTTGTCTGTTACCAACATAACTCAAAAAGTTATGAATGGATCTTGATGAAATTTTCAAGAAAGATGTGTAATGGCACGGTGAACAGATTACATTTTGGTGATGATCTGAGAGTGCATACCTCCACCAAGGGCTTTGTACAGACGTGGACAAAATTGTTGGTACCCCTCTGTTAATGAAAGAAAAACCCACAATGGTCACAGAAATAACTTGAATCTGACAAAAGTGGTAATAAATAAAAATTCTATGAAAATTAACCAATGAAAATCAGACAATGCTTTCGAATTGTGGTTCAACAGAATTACTTTAAAAAACAACCCAGGGACTGGCAATTCCATCACAGGAATCGCCAGTCCCTGTGATGGACTGGCGATCTGTCCAGGGTGTACCCTGCCTCTCACCCAAAGATGCTGGGATAGGCTCCAGCCCCCCCCCCCCCCCGGGACCCGAACAGGATTAGGTGGAAGAAGATGGATGGAACAAACTCATGAAACAGGCCTGGACAAAAATGATGGTACCCCTAGAAAAGATTGAAAATAATGTGACCATAGGGACATGTTCAACCAAGATGTGTCCTCTAATTAACATCACAGGTGTCTACAAACTTGTAATCAGTCAGTCGGCCTATTTAAAGGGTGACAAGTAGTCACTGTCCCTGTCAAATAAACTAATCTACTACTACTACTACTGTGCTGTTTGGTGACATGGTGTGTACCACACTAAACATGGACCAGAGGAAGCAAAGAAGAGAGTTGTCTCAGGAGATTAGAAAGAAAATTATAGACAAGCATGTTAAAGGTAAAGGGTATAAGACCATCTCCAAGCAGCTTGATGTTCCTGTGACTACAGTTGCACATATTATTCAGAAATTTAAGATCTATGGGACTGTAGCCAACCTCCCTGGATGTGGCAGCAGGAGGAGATGGATAATACGAATGGTAACAAAAGAGCCCAGAACAACCTCTGAACACATTCATGGTGAACTCCAAGGTCAAGGTACATCAGTGTCAGATTTCACCATCCGTCGTTGTTTGAGCCAAACTGGACTTCATGGGAGACAACCAAGGAGGACACCACTGTTGAAAACAAATCATAAAAAAGCCAGACTGGAATTTGCCAAATTGCATGTTGACAAGCCACAAAGCTTCTGGGAGAATGTCCTATGGACAGAGGAGACAAAACTGGAACTTTTTGACAAGGCACATCAGCTCTATGTTCACAGATGCAAAAATGAAGCATACCAAGAAAAGAACACTGCCCCTACTGTGAAACATGGAGGAGGTTCTGTTATGTTCTGGGGCTGCTTTGCTGCATCTGGCACAGGGTGTCTTGAATCTGTGCAGGGTACAATGAAATCTCAAGACTATCGAGGTATTCTAGAGAGAAATGTGCCGCCCAGTGTCAGACAGCTTGGTCTCAGTCGCAGGTCATGGGTCTTGCAACAGAATCCAAAACACAAAGCTAAAAACACCCAAGAATGGCTAAGAGCCTAACATTGGACTATTCTAAAGTGGCCTTCTATGAGCCCAGATCTAAATCCTATTGAACATCTATGGAAGGAGCTGAAACATGCCGTCTGGAGAAGGCACCCTTCAAACCTGAGACAACTGGAGCAGTTTGCTCATGAGGAGTGGGCCAAAATACCTGCTGAGAGGTGCAGAAGTTTCATTGACAGTTACAGAAATCGTTTGATTGCAGTGATTGCCTCAAAAGGTTGTGCAACAAAATATTAAGTTAAGGGTACCATCATTTTTGTCCAGGCCTGTTTCATGAGTTTGTTTTTTTAAAATAATTCTGTTGAACCGCAATTCAAAAGCATTGTCTGATTTTCATTGGTTAATTTTCATAGAATTTTTATTTATTACCACTTTTGTCAGATTCAAGTTATTTCTGTGACTATTGTGGGTTTTTCTTTCATTAACAGGGGGGTACCAACAATTTTGTCCACGTCTGTATTTGTGCAGCCGGATTACACAAAAATTACTAGATGGATTTAGATGAAATTTTCACCAGAGGTGGTTCTTTGGCAAGAGAGGAACCATTACATTTTGGTGATGATCTGAGAATGCATGCCTCCGCCAAGGCTCTTATCTTCTCACAGAGTGTTTGCAACAATACTCCAAAACTACAGGATGGATTTGGATGAAATTTTCACCAGAGGTGGTTCTTGGGCTAGAGACAAACTCTTTACATTTTGGTGATGATCTGACAATGCATACCTCAGCCAAGGTTCTTATCTTCTCACAGTGTGTTAGCAACAATACTCCAAAACTAATGGACACACTGTGAAGCAGTTTTCACCAGAAGTGGCTCTAGGCCTACACACAAACCCATTATACTTTGGAGGTGATCCATGACAGATGGAAGGAGTCTTGGTGGAGGTATGCACTCTCTGAGTGCTTTTCTAGTTTTTGTTGGTTTTATATTGTTTCTGTGTTAGTGTCCTGCTCCTTGCTTTTATGTAATTATGTATTTATGTGCTTTTGTGTTGTACAGCACTTTGTGTAGCAAGTGTTGCTTTTTAAAGTGCTTTATAAATAAAGTTGATTGATTGATTGATTAATTAAGATATTTCTGACCATATATTATGCACTTTACATGTTTAACATGAAATTGCAAATGACACTTATGAGCAGTGGTGCTCAACCTTGCCCCTAAATATTTTTGAAAGAGCTACAATCCAAAAATGACCTAACCCTCCCTGAAACAACATTAAGGTATGTTCAGACCAAACACGAGTAAATTTAGTTGAGCAACCAGAATACATGTTAACTCAATGTATTCATGTGAATACATTGAGTTAATATGCATTTTGATTGCACAGCTAAATGTACTTGCATTTGGTCTGAACACCTACGCTTTTGTCCTTTTTTTAAGGGTGTCCACCTTCTGACTATGTCACCACCAGTGAGTCCTATCACCAACAACTCTTGTGGTGGGGACTAACACACTGGTGGTATCTGGGCAATAAGACCAGTCCGCCACCACCAAATCCTGCCAACAAGTGCCAATTGTGACACTTCGCCATCAAGGTTTTTTTAACTGTTAACATGTCTGTACAATGTTTTTTTTTGACTTACAAGACATATCAAGAGCAAAATCACTCAAATGTGTCATGCCTGTGTTTTTTTTGCTGTGAAATTTCAGTTAAGCTCCTCCCCTTGGAAAAAGGCAAGTTTAGACAGAGTGTTTTATGATGCAGCTATAACAGGTCCATAATGCTGAGCCAATCAGGATGGAAGAACTGTCTCTGGCCTGACTGAAGTAAGCCCCCAGGGCCAGTTAGCATTTTTGGACAGCTGCTTTGAAAACTTGACCCAAATTAAAATAGGTTTTACCATTAAACTGCTACTTAAGGATTGATGCAGTTTCAGTCATTATCCTGGAACACCATGCATACAACTATGCATGACTTTCAATCGGTAAGTCTTTTTTATCACAGGATTTATTCTGTTTAGTGTAGTGCTAGCCACCATTAACACTGTGGGATATGAGTGGGCCTATTCACAGATCCTGGCATTTGAAGGAGGAGTAAAAGTGGAATGATTTTGATACAAAACTGTAAGACAATTGAAGTTTTTTTGTAGAAAAAAGGGCATAAAATACCGTTTTAGAGAATGTAGATTTGTTTTTATAGGGGACTTATATCCATCCACCAGTGTGCATCTTCAAGATTTTTACTATTTTCAAAAAAAAATTAAAGATTTTTTTTTTCTAATTAGTACATAAAAGACTTGCCTTTGGCTGAAGAGTCATGGGTTGAATACCACTGCTTTAGAGAACTGATTCATATTTCCATATTTTTGGTGTATGAATACAATGATAGAACATAACTCACCAGTCATAAAGGGAGCACACATGATCGTTAGAGGAGGCAAGGCCGTATCTGAAAACATACAACAAGACAAACAGTAGTGACAAAATATATTTTAGCTCAATGACTCATTTCAGAGAAATAAATTCTATGCAAGCCTTTATTGTGCATATGTCAAAAGAAAAGAAACAAGGCAGTATTCAGTTTTTGGAACAGAACATAAAGGTATATTCTAAATTTACAGCTTTTATTACATATCCTTCAAACAAAACAAATAGTACTTCTTTGGAGCCTCAAACGTATAAAGAACCAAAGGAGAAAAAGAGAACAATACACCAGAAACTGAACATCTCACTTGTTCACCATAATCCTAGATAACTGGGCATTTCTCCAAATACCTTTTTATATTTGTTGATTATTGTGTCCTTAAATATTTGTTTCAATTGAGTCAGTGTTGGACATGATTTCAGACACTAATTGCAGCTTCCGCAAATTTACTCCTTATACTGAGATACAATGATGTTTTATAGTTCTTCTCAGTCTTTTGAACACCATTTTTTTTCTCAAATCATTCACTTTGTGGATATGTCTTGTGGTAAGTGATGTTTTTGTTATATGACATTCTATGTTTTGTAACTGACTTTTTTAATTCAATACATTCAGTTTGAGAAATAAAAAGTTTGTTAGTATATCAGTCTGGTTAACAAGCTTTATTGCCCTTTTTTGAAGTGTGAAAACTGAATTAGCTTTTTTTAAGAGTTACTCCATGCTTTCTCACAGTTTATGAAAGTATAAAAGAACAATATAAAATATAATGCAGTCTGACTTTTTTTCACCATAATGGGGCTTTCTATTCAGACATTTTGGCTGACCTTAGAATTCTCACTATTTCATAATAATATTTGTGATCTGAATTCACAATGCCTAATATAAACTCTCATTATGAATTCACAAACCCCCCCCCCACAAATATCTTATTTTTGAATTTTTAAACATGGACAAAAAACACATCTGAACATTAATGGGTATGCATAATGAAACACATTCCTATGCCACATATGGAAACGTCAGATATTTCCTAAAACAATTAGGCGAGCATCAGCATGACAAGTAGATTTACTGTAATACATGACTCAGGAGTTGAAGTAGCCTGTTTAACGTTACTGCATTTTGACACTTCATGACAGTTGGATGTTCACACCCTGAACCAGGACAAAACTAGACAGGTCACTTGTTTCAGTGTGAGGCTGCTGACAAGTGAGTTTTGTCATGCACATTTAAGTTCAAAGTTGCCTATATCTGAAATAAACTTTTTTAAAACAAATTTACAGGATACAGTGTAGAGATTGAATATAACAGTAGATACTATGAAACCAAAAACAGCACAAAGCCATATCTTATCATTTTTCTTTAAGAACCAAGTGTTAAACACAATTAATGGACTTGTATGTCCCCGATAAAAGAATAAACAGTTCAAAAGCAAATCTTGATAATGATGGTGTGCTGCTATTACTGCCTATCAGAAATGATATATGCACATCTTAGTGATTAAACAAAAACTTGAGGAGAAAAATGGTGATGAAAAATATACTGTATGTATTTAAGCTCATTATGATTGTTATATAAGAGTTTGAAGACAGAAGGGAAAGTGTGAATGTCTCATTAACTTACACACTCCAAGTTCCAATGAATGACACCATGGAGAGGATGATGGGGAAGAAAATCCAAAACCCCATGTCTAAGAAAGATTAGTTGAATTTTTAAAACACTCAGAGCTCCTCTGTGGCTGGAATATTCCTTAAAAAAATCGGTATCATATCTAGTGAAAAAGAAAAGAAATGCCTCACCTAACTTCGTTGCACTTCAGGATCCTTAAGGTGGAAATTACACTGCTGTAGTTAGTCTAGTCATCCACCATCCAGATTATAACCCTGCTTTTATGGGAGACTCCTCACTCAGCCACTCCTTTGGAGCACCACCTCTCTGTGTATGAACAAATGTTGGGAAATCTTCAGTAGGGCTGGCCTTCTTAATGCTGTCACAATATTTGTTTTATTCCAGACTTTCCTTTATGCTCCAACATTAGACTGGATATTGAGCTACTAGCTGATTAACAGTTAATGAAATATAAACCCTAAACTACATATACAGATTCTTTAAGAGTTCTACAAGAAAATATGAGCTTGGGGAACTGGAAGAACTGTAATCTGAGACATACTTTGAATACTTCCATTATAGGAAGTGTTTTTTTTTTTTTCTCCATTTACTGGAAGGATGTAAATTTTAACTTTTTTTTTAAATTAATACAGTATATGCATTTAGTATGATTACTCTACTCTGATTTTATGTTTAAATTTTCAACTTTTACAGAACAGGTGAGGCCTATGTGGTATACCACTGCTATTTAATTAAATATTACATGAAATATGTACATACATACATACAATAATTCCTGCTGTGTTTTAGAGAATGTCCTGAAGAAAATCTTAAGCTCTCCAGGGGCTTTTTTTTTTAATTTAACAATATTACTGTATGTGCACCATAGAAAATATGTTCTAATCTCTCTCAGTTTAATACTTAACATTGTAGGCTATTATTTTCTTTTAATTATCTTCTTTGCTTACAATTCTGAGTCCTTTGAAAAGTCAAGTGAGCTGTACTTATTGTTAAACAACCACGCTTTTTGAGTTCAACAATAAATTTATGAGAACAAAGTCACAAATGTATTTGAAAAAAAGTTAATTTCATATCTGCTTTACCTTCATTTAAAGACAGAAATGCGCTTCACAGCTCCGTGCAGTTAGAGACCGTCTCTTTCCATAGAAAGGTTGTGTTTAAAATTAAAAGTCTTGAAGAGAAACAAATCATGTGCTGCTAAAAAGAAAATAAGTTATAAGAAACGGGAGTTCTTCTTCTTCTCTTAGATTTGATTGGCGGTTGGCAACCAGCTTATAGGTGCATTACCGCCACGTACTTCACTCTGTATCATCACTCTATCTGGTCAGGAGCTGTAGTCCTTACCACCACGTACACTACCGTTCAAAAGTTTGGGGTCACCCAGACAATTATTTTGTGTTTTCCATGAAAAGTCACACTTATTTACCACCATGAGTTGTAAAATGAATAGAAAATATAGTCAACACATTGACAAAGTTAGAAATAATGATTTGTATTTGAAATAATAATTTTTTCCTTCAAACTTTGCTTTCGTCAAAGAATCCTCCATTTGCAGCAATTACAGCATTGCAGACCTAACATGATTGCACAAGGGTTTTCTAATCATCCATTAGCCTTCTGACGCAATGAGCAAACACATTGTACCATTAGAACACCGGAGTGATAGTTGCTGGAAGAGGATCCGTTGGGCATCTTCTTCTTCTTCTCTTAGATTTGATTGGTGGTTGGCAACCAGCCTACAGGTGCAATACTGCCACGTACTTCACTCTACATCATCAATCTATCTGGTCAGGAGCTGCAGTCCCTACCGCCATGTACTTCACTCAGTAAACATCATTCTATGTATCAAAGTCAGAATTCTTCTCGGTTGGCAACCTCCTCTTCATCTTCTTCACTCTATATCTTTGCGCAAGGAGTTCTTATACGGAGTTCTGAGCAATCTTCTTCTGACGGTGAGATTTCCATGTCGACATGATGTCTATAACATTCTATCTGGTCATTACTCTATAAGGAGTTCTTATAAGGAGTTCTGAACAATCTTCTTCTTCTTCAAACAGTGAGATTGTGGTGACACTAAACACAGCGGGGAGACATTTCTCTGGGACATTTCTCTGAAGTATTCCTCCCACACAGCAGTCACCCAGCAGGGGCTTGGAGGAAGCAGAGGACAATTGACACACAACCAAAAGAACCACAGGAGACAGTCAGACGGGACTGAATGCATGCGTCTTTGTATCAGCCAATGTCATGCTAATCACGTGTATTGACCAATGGTAGTAGATGACAATTGATATGCATATGTGCCATGCATTCTTTCTGTATGTGTGACAGTATAAAAGAGGCTCTCCCTCATCTCTCTGGCTTAGCTCTTAGCTCTTCACTCTTACACTTCTACTCTCATCACGACTAACTGGGCCCCAGCGTGGCCGCTGGGGCCAACAGGCTGTATTCATGTTAGAGGGTAAATAAAGAATCTGTGCTGACCTACACTCATGCCGCGCCTCCACATACTTTAAACCCTCTACAAGATTCCATGTCTATATAATGTCTATAACACTCTATAATTCATCACTCTATAAGGAGTTCTTATAAGGAGTTCTGAACAATCTTCCTCTTCTTCTTCTTCTTCAAACAGCGAGATTTCCATGTCTACATGATGTCTATAACACTCTGTCTGGTCCTTCTCTATATTCCCTCTCTATAGTCAAATGCATTCCTGGGGCCAGAGCAGGCGACATCGAGTCAAATTTGAAAATGCTGGCTAAAAGTAACTGTAAATACTCCACAATTTTTATTCACGCTGGCATTAATGACATCCGTCTCCGGCAGTCGGAAGTCACGAAACTTAATGTAGAATCGGTGTGTGACTTTGCAAAAACGATGTCTGCCACTGTAGTATTCTCTAGGCCCCTCCCCAATCTGACCAGTGATGACATGTTTAGCCGCTCATCATCCTTGAACCGCTGGCTGTCTGTGTGGTGTCCTGCAAATGACGTGGGCTACATTGACAATTGGAGCTCTTTTTGGGGAAAACCTGGTCTTATGAGACGAGACAGCATTCATCCCACTTTGGATGGTGCTTCTCATTTATCTAACAATCTGGCATCTTTTTTATCCAAATTTCCAAAACATTGACTACTCAGAGTTGGGACCAGGAAGCAGAGTCGCAGTCTTACACGCCTCTCTGCAGCTCCTCTTCATCCGCCACCCCTCAGCTTAGCCCCTATCTTCCCCATCAGAGAATCATTGTCTGCTCCCTCCAAAGTAAATACAAATATAATATATAAGCATCCCAAAGTGGGTGCACGGTGGCGCAGTGGTTTAGCACTGCGGCAGCACAGTTTACCCTCGGCCGGGGGATCGCGGGGATCGTGGGTTTGATCCCAGCCCCAGCTGTGTGGAGTTTGCATGTTCTCCCCGTGTTGCGTGGGTTTACTCCGGGATTTCTCCGGTTTCCTCCCGCATACCAAAAACATGTAGGTTTAGGGCGCTCACGCACGCAGCGACCGGCAGCCGGTGGCTTGTCACCAGACTGCAAACCAAATCTACCTACGGGTACAAATAAGTACCGTAACAAAAAAAAAAAGTGATTAAGCAAAACAGTGGTAAAACTCAAATTAAACATAAAGCCTCTAAATTGAATGATTTGGCCTCTGTTCCTCCTCATAATTTAAAAATTAAATGTGGTTTTTTAAATATTAGGTCTCTAACTCCCAAGTCTCTGTTAGTCCATGATCTGTTAATTGATCATCAGATTGATTTAATTTCCCTTACAGAGACTTGGTTAGGGCAAGAGGATTATGTTGGTTTAAATGAATCAACTCCCTCTGGTTATTTAAACTGTCAAAATCCCAGAAGTTCTGGTCGTGGCAGAGGAGTAGCAACAATTTACCATTCCAAATTACTAGTTAATGTAAAGCAAAAAACATGTTATAATTCCTTTGAGGGCCTGGTCCTCAGTATTGGGCACTTTAGCAATTTTAGGTTAAACCCAATTTTATTTGCCATAGTTTATCGTCCCCCATCAACCTACTCAGAATTTTTATCCGAATTTGCTGATTTCTTAGCTGATTTAGTGCTGAAATCTGATAGAATAATTATAGTAGGGGACTTTAATATACATGTGGATGTAGATAGTGACTGCCTTAATCTGGCATTTAATTCAATATTAGACTCGATTGGGTTTTCTCAGAAAGTAGGAAATTCTACTCATTACCTCCACCATACATTGGACCTTGTTCTGACATATGGCATAGAAATAGAAAATCTTGTAGTGTCTCCTCATAACCCTGCACTGTCAGACCATTGTCTGTTAACCTTTGATTTTACTATTTCTGACTATTTGGCTCCTAAAGAAAATTATTATTACAGTAGATGCCTCTCAGATGATGCTGTTACCAAATTTATGCAGATTGTTTCCTCTATGCCATGTGTCAACACAACGGAAATAAGCTATAGACAGCTTGCTCCTTCTGTAATTGATAACATGGTGGATAGTGTTTCAGCTTCTCTGCATCAGACTCTAGACTTGGTGGCCCCCTTAAAAAAGAAAAAGTCTAATCAGAGATTTCTAACTCCTTGGTTCAACACAGAAACTCGTAGCTTAAAACAGAAGACTCGTCAATTAGAAAGAAAATGGCGCTCCACTAATTTAGATGAAATCTATTTAGCTTGGAGAAATCATCTTTTAATTTATAAAAAATCTCTTAAAAAAGCTAGAACGAGTTATTACTCTGCATTAATAGAAGAGAACAAGAATAATCCCAGGTTTCTTTTCAGCACTGTAGCCAGGTTGACAAAGAGTCAGGACTCTGTCAATCCTAGCATTTCCTTAGAGCTTACTAGTCAGGACTTTATGAACTTTTTCAATAATAAAATTTCATCCATCAGAGATAAAATCAATCAGATTCTTCCCACAGTTAACTTAAATACTGTAACTACTACAACTCCTTCTTTTGATGTCTGTCTTGAGTTTACTCCAATCGACCTTTGTGAGTTAGACAAAATAGTTTCCTCATCCAAACCTTCAACTTGTCTTTTAGACCCTATTCCTACCAGGTTATTTAAAGAAGTCTTCCCACTTATTGGTAGCTTTATTCTTCATATAATCAATTCTTCATTAACTTTAGGCCATGTACCGCAGGCTTTTAAAACGGCTGTAATTAAACGGCTGTAATTAAACCCTTACTCAAAAAGCCAACGCTAGATCCAGGAGCTTTAGCTAACTATAGACCAATCTCTAATCTCCCTTTCATTTCAAAAATCTTAGAAAGAGTCGTTGCTACGCAATTATTTGACCACCTGCAGGGAAATGGTTTACTTGAAGAGTTTCAATCTGGGTTTAGAATCCATCATAGTACTGAAACAGCCTTAGTGAAGGTCACTAACGACCTCCTCATCGCATCTGATAATGGACTGGTTTCTGTACTTGTCCTTTTAGACCTTAGTGCAGCTTTTGATACTATCGATCATAATATTCTACTTGATAGATTAGAACACTATGTTGGACTTAATGGAACTTTGTTGTAGTGGTTTAGATCTTATCTGATAGATTCCAGTTTGTTCATGTAAATAATGAGTTTTCTTTCAACTCAAAGCTTAGTCATGGAGTTCCACAGGGATCTGTGCTAGGCCCTACTCTTTTTAGTTATATATGCTTCCGTTAGGCAACATTATTAGAAAGCACTGTATACATTTTCATTGTTATGCAGATGACACACAATTATACCGGTCAATGAAGCCAGATGATAGTAATCAATTAGCCAAGTTAGAAGCCTGTCTTAAGGAAACCAAAGCTTGGATGACTTGTAATTTCCTGCTATTAAATTCAGATAAGACTGAAGTCATTCTTGTTGGTCCAAAAAACCTTAGAAATTCCTTTCCAAATCAAACTTTCAGTTTGGATGCAGTTACTCTTTCTCTTAATAGCTCTGTGAGGAACCTTGGAGTTATTTTTGATCAGGATTTGTCCTTCAATTCACATATTAAATTTGTTTCTAAGACTGCCTTCTATCGTTTGCGTAATATTGCCAAGATTAGGAGCATCTTGTCTCAGAGTGATGCTGAGAAACTGATCCACGCTTTTGTTAGCTCGAGATTAGATTATTGTAATTCTTTATTATCAGGCTGTCCTAAAACATCTTTAAAAAGTCTTCAGCTGATCCAAAATGCTGCAGCAAGAGTTTTAACAGGTACTAGAAAGAGAGATCATATCTCTCCGGTTCTGGCCTCCCTTCATTGGCTTCCCATAGAGTTTAGAATTAAGTTTAAAATCCTTCTTCTAACTTACAAAGCTCTAAACAATCAGGCTCCTTTTTATTTAAAAGATCTGATACTACTGCGGCGGCATGAAATAAAGCGGCGTTGTTGAAGGTTTTAAGTAGAGTTTATTAAATCACACCGCCGTCACAGGATCCCCGCTCCGGCCCAAGTGTGTGCAGGCTGGAGCGGGATCCTCAGGCTCTCTGAGAAGAGACACAAAGTGCGTGCCTGCAGCAGCAGTTGAAGTGAGAGGATGAGTTACAGAACCTGTGCAGTATTTGTACCCAACTCAAACAATACATCAAAGCAGATTCACAGCAGTTGGTCTGATCAAAGGGACTGCAGAACAGGCATGAGACATTTGCATTTGTAAGACCTACATAACAATAGGCAGATGCAGCCTCTGCTCCAGCTTGCGGAACAAAGAGGTTACAAGGCACATCTACATATTGAACTGTCTCTAGGTCACAGTAAGGACAGGACGCATGAACACTATACATGAATGGCACATTACATCACGATACATGCAGGGCACATTGCATCATAATACATGCAGGGCACATTGCATCACAATACATGAATGGCACATTACATCTCAGTAGTGCAGCGGGAAAACCAAGAGAAAAGAGCTGACTGTCCTGTGTGTTGTGGGGGGGTTGAGTCAACCCGCCACACACGCTCCCCCCCAGAGGGCATGGCAGGGGGCTGAGACCTCGTTAATCCATCTATGGGAGCGAGCTGTGGGAGAAGCTCGCTGCAGGCGGAGGTGGAGGGAGGGGAGGGGTAGTGTGTGCCGGCAGGGGCGGTGAAATCGTCCGAGCCGCGCAAAAATTGCTTGCTGTTCCGCGACGTCGAGGGGCTGTCCCGTTGAACGTGCAGAGGTCCACAAGAAGAAAAATTAGTCACTGGCTCCTCCCGCGATTAAGTCCTGCAAGGATTAATAGTGGCCGTGAAGAAAAGCAGGAACGGCTGTAAGAGAAACATAAAAGCAGGGGGACTGGCGTGTTGACTTTAGGTGCAGGCACAACCTTAAAAGCCGTCGGGAACCGCAAAACCGCTGAATTCCCCATGTGCGCCGTGGCTGAGACCATTGACAAATCCTTCGTGCATGCTGCGTGCGTGCTTCAGGTGTGAGGGCAGCTCTGAAGGCTCTGTGTGCAGCGGCGAAGGAGGAAGGGGGTCTGTAGAGCCATATGCATCCCGTGCGTGGTGCGCCGTCCATGTAACTCTCCGTGCGTTGTTGGGCCAGCTGGAGAGGAGACAGGGTCAGGGAGCTTAATCATCCCTGTTCAATGTGTTGGAGCGGTGAAGGGAAGTAGACGCTCTTGTCACTCGCTCGGTCATGGTGCGTTCAGGTCCACGTGTGCTCCGTCGGCCATGGGAGTCGCCGTCGCGGAGAAAGGACGAGCTGAATGCGCTCTCATGTGGAGGAGCTGCGAGCGCGGCTGGTCCAGCGTGGATGTGCCGATCTAGGTGTGCAGATCTCACCATGAAGTTTGCTGCGGCTTTCCCGGTTGTGGGTGGTCTCCGGAGAGTTTCACCTGGAAACTCTGCGGCGAAGTCTCCCTGAAGCAGAGGGGAGGGCAGATCAGTCAGGCTGCCACGTTCGCTTGTTGTCGGAGCACTGCCGGGTGCTGCGTTCGCCAGCAGCGTGTTCGTTTCAGCGTTGGGTCACCAGTGCGGCGGCATGAAATAAAGCGGCGTTGTTGAAGGTTTTAAGTAGAGTTTATTAAATCACACCGCCGTCACAGGATCCCCGCTCCGGCCCAAGTGTGTGCAGGCTGGAGCGGGATCCTCAGGCTCTCTGAGAAGAGACACAAAGTGTGTGTCTGCAGCAGCAGTTGAAGTGAGAGGATGAGTTACAGAACCTGTGCAGCTGTTGTACCCAACTCAAACAATACATCAAAGCAGATTCACAGCAGTTGGTCTGATCAAAGGGACTGCAGAACAGGCATGAGACATTTGCATTTGTAAGACCTACATAACAATAGGCAGATGCAGCCTCTGCTCCAGCTTGCGGAACAAAGAGGTTACAAGGCACATCTACATATTGAACTGTCTCTAGGTCACAGTAAGGACAGGACGCATGAACACTATACATGAATGGCACATTACATCACGATACATGCAGGGCACATTGCATCATAATACATGCAGGGCACATTGCATCACAATACATGAATGGCACATTACATCTCAGTAGTGTAGCGGGAAAACCAAGAGAAAAGAACTGACTGTCCTGTGTGTTGTGGGGGGGTTGAGTCAACCCGCCACAACTACCGTATTATCCTAACAGAGCACTACGCTCCCAAAATGCAGGATTACTTGTAATACCTAGAATCTCCAAAAGTACAATGGGAGGCAGAGCCTTCAGTTATCAAGCTCCTCTCCTGTGAAACCAGCTGCCAATCTGGATTCGGGAGTCAGACTCGATCTCTGTTTTTAAGAATAAGGCTAAAACCTACCTTTTTGATATAGCCTACAATTAGGGAGGGATCATGTGTTTCTGAACCCTCCCTTAGTTATGCTGCTAATAGGTTTAGTCAGCCGGGGGACCTCCAGTAATGCACTGGGCCTCACTCCTCTCCTCACTCTCAATGAAATATTTTTTTTTTGCTGGTTATTAACATCTGTTTGTTCTCTCCCATAGATTGAGTCCCCATCGTGCTGTTTGCTCTCTATATGTCTGTTCTTTTCATCTTCTCTATCCCCTCACCCCCCAGCCAGTCGCAGCAGATGACTGCCCCTCCCTGAGCCTGGTTCTGCTGGAGGTTTCTTCCTGTTAAAAGGGAGTTTTTCCTCTCCACCGTCGCCAAGTGCTTGCTCACAGGGGATCGCCTGATTGCTGGGGTCTTTCTGCAACTGTGGGGGTTCCCCCTACAGTTGATAGTGCTATGAGATGACTGCTGTTGTGAAATGGCGCTATATAAATAAAGTTGAATTGAATTGAATTCTTCCCGGGTATCTTCATCCTCTTCTTTTAGATTTGATTGGCGGTTGGCAACCAGCTTACAGGTTCATTACTGCCACGTACTTCACTCTATATCATCGCTCTGTCTGGTCAGGAGCTGTAGTCCTTCTATCATCATTGCTGTGTCCAATCGACCCTCAGCTCTATCTTCAGACAACACTCTTCTTTGTCTCCTCGTACTTAACTCTATCACCACTTCACTATCATCACTCTATACATCTTCATACTCCATGTCCTTTTAATAGCCCATAGATCATAGGAAATGATCACGAACAAATGAGAAACAAAGTAGGTCGCGGTAATGCACCTGCAAGCTGGTTGCCAACCGCCAATCAAATCTTAAAAGAAGAAGAAGCAGAAGCAGGAAATGATCAACAGGAGTTCTTGCCGTCTACCACACGGGGTTCTCATTTTCAAAACAAACAAAATGGCGGCGCACATGAGATGGGGTCTTCAACAGCTGTTACGGTCAAGAAATGCAACTCAGTTCAGGTTTGGTTTTCAAAATAGGTTGCATATCAGTTTTATACGTTTTAACCTGTTGACATTAGCCGCACTGATTTCGGAAAAGACAGTCTTTATGTTTTGGTGACCGTGTGTTTTTCGCTAGCTAGTGGGCTAACTAATAAAAATCGACGCAAGCTTTGTCTACCCCATCCACGTGGATTGAAATGTAAAAATATAAACGTCATTTATTCACTTCATCTTCGTAGTGAATATTACTCTATACTTGTTTTTTTGCAACACAAACATGTTACCCATCCACACTCATTACCTGTCCATAAATCTTCATCATCAGTAAAGTGGTCTGAATGAAATCCTTACTTATCAGCATCTTTAAACAGTTACAGCAATATATAACCGCATTTCTTTGATTTCAGTATCAGATTTCAAAAACTGACTAGAATTAAGAGTTATACTTACTTAACATATTGATACATAAAGACCACTCTGTAGTGTCTGTGGATTGTCATTAAAAAAGAGTGAAGTTATTCTGACTTAAATCGAATATATTCTAATATTCATTATCCTATAAGAATCCCAGACAGAAGCAGAAGTTCATTCCACTCACAGTCAGCGACCCAGAGCGTTAGAAGTGTCCAGCCTCAGCCCAGGACAGGAACTGCACACTTTTCAGGTAAGAAACCATTGTTAGATCACCAATCACCATCAGTCATTGGGCCTACACCCACATATTTGACTATGCATTGTCATGGGATTTGGATTTCAGTTTAGACATTTGGTGATTTTTATAAATGTAGAAAATAATGAACATATCTCACACTTTAAGCAGCTATCGTCACATTTACTACACCCTGGAGTTGCTGCTTAGTGGGTAATCTCTAAAACAATTTATAATTACTAACTTTTCATACGCTTTTATTTAGGTTTTTTCCTCCTCACTGTCAGACTGAAACTTGTAATATTTGTTGTCAGTCACAACTAAAAGCACAGTGAGTTTTTTAGTAAATGTATAATATAAAAGTTCAGTATGAATTTTAAATGTAGATTAAACATCACTCTATATATAATTCAAGAAATCTGTGTGTGTGTGTGAGTGTGTGTGTCAGTGTGTCACGATCATAGGACTCGCTAAAAGATCATCGGACTGCCTATGATGTTCCTATGATGTCAGCGTCATATAGACCATAGGTCTGATGTTCCTATGAGCTCTACATGATTTCTATATGACATCATGTAGACACCATGAAAATCTGTGTGTGTGTCACAGTGTCTATGACTATGGTGTGTATATGACACCATCAAAGATCAAAGGCAGGCATCACTGAACGAGTGCTGATGTGCTTGCTTACACCTGCTTTCTTTGGGCATGCAGAAATACATGCTTATACTTGGTTTCTACTGGCAGGCAAAGGTATGGACTAGTATGTAGACATTAATGAAATCTAGAGTTCATGATTTATTCTGGTTTCATTTAACACTAATCTTATTTTTTAATCATTTCCATTTATGAGCTTTTTGAAAATAATTTGTATTTACCATTTTAGTTTAAATGTATAATTTACATTTGAATTGATGTTTAAATTTATATTAAGGTGTGCAAACACTGTAAAGTATTATCTAAAATCCGTGAAATTGGTGTTTTTTCAAACATTATTTCCCCCCCCCCTCCCCCCCCAACCAAAGCTTTGAATATGCAATATTTATTGCAAGTGGAGCTCTGAACTTGGCATGGCGGTGGAAGTCCAACTTAAAGTTACTTATGCTGATTTATACTTGGATTACATACAAGAAAAAAGTACACTTTGTCAGAGTCTGAAGCTTCTTTTACTAACACATTAATTTTATGGTGTACTGTATTTTATAGTAAGACACTTCTCCATCCAGACCCAAGACACTCCAAACCCCAGAAGTCTGAAGTTTCTTCCCGGTAAACCTGTCCTTGGGAGTGGAACACTTGACTTCCCTTCTCCAAGCTCAGCTGGAAGCTCATCTTTGGCCAGGTTTGGTGTCTCACTCACTGTTGTACTGTTAGACGCTTTTATAAGGTATATTTTATGTGATTACTGTGGCTTGGGGTTGTGATTTATGTGTGAGCTGATTATCAGGTCTAATATTCAGATTTTAAAACATTTTTTTCCCTGTTATCCCTGTCATTGTGAGGGTTTATTAAGAAAATGAAGAATGGTATAAAAGCACGGACATAACTAATTTACTCCAGTTTACTTGGTTAATCATTAGGGTGAGATGTTCACTGCAGTCAGATGTTGCTGATTTAAGAAACTTGATTGTTTGTCATTATCATTTTTTAAAACTATAACTCAACATTTTTACACAGATTTTTAAATTTTTTTTATTTATATTTTTCTTGTAAATTTGTGTTGGTTCTGGATATTCTTTAAAAAATATCAATACCAGTTTTGGCTTTGAAATGGCAATATCCGGAGGCTTCCGGTGACGCGGAACAGCATGGACGCATAAAAACTGAGCTCTGGCTCCAGCTCTATTTTTCCCCTAGACTCGAGACTCAAACCTGGGAAAAACGGCAATATTTTGCTGCCATAATGAGTGGGGACAAATTCAAGAAAGGCGGATATGAGCTACGAAACAATCCCGATAACGAAGCAACAAAAGAAATCTCGGCTAATGAAACGGACCTAACATCGGACCAACATGGCGACCGCATGGCTGGTTTGGACCTGATTCGAGTTACTGTGAGCGAGGCCGTGGCAGCCGGAATGGCAACTCTTCGAGCTGAATTAAAAACAGATTTACAAGATTTTCGTTCAGTGATCCGTGAGGATATGAAGAAACAAATGGATGAATTCACAGCGGGAGTACAGCAACAGCTCCAGGAAACCGCTAAACAAGTGCATGACGTGGGAGAACGTATAAAACAGACTGAGGAAAATATGGCGGAACTGGAGAATTGGAACATTGGTGTTAAAAACACGCTTATTCAACTGCTACAAAATCAGCGGACACTTGAGGATAAGATATCCGAAATGGAGGGCCGGGCCAGGCGGAATAATATTCGCATATACGGGGTACCCGAGGACTCGGAGCAAGGCACATCTGTGGCTTCCTTTGCCGAAAGTTTCATTAAAAAAGAGCTCGGTGATGCTTTAGGCCAAGACTGTGGCCTCGGCATTGAGCGCGCCCATCGTGCCTTGGGCCCAAAGCCGCCAGCGAGTGCCCCGCCACGTTCAATAATAGTCTGCTTTCTCCCGTTCACAGTTAAGGAAGAAATACTCCGCGCTGCATGGAAAAAGGTAATACGCATTCACAACAAGCAAGTGTATTTTGACCATGACTACGCGGTGGAAGTTCAGAAAAGAAGAAAAGAATATATCCCCGTCAAAAGAGCTTTGAAGGAGAAAGGGATTCGCTTTCAAACTCCACTCAACAAGACGCGTATTTTTTACGCCTCAGGAAGTGTCCTCTACAATAGTGCTACAGAAGCCGCGGAAGATTTACAAAGGAGAGGCATCGCCACGGTTCAGGTCACCGCTGCCAGAAACAGAGCTGCTCAGATGATGTCAGAGGAGATGTTGAAGCAGCTTTTGCCATGGGAGACGCAGAGGACCCGCCGCGGGAATTTCCACAAACACATCCGGGAGAAGCTGAGTGAGTTTCGGCGGTCGTCAGAAGAAACAACGGTGGACTAATGAGTACTCCACGAGAACACACGGCCTTACTATGGTGAGAATAGTTGTTTTGGATTATCCATGACTATGATTTTGTAGCCTTATCCAATCTCATTATTGATGAAAGGGCTGGAGCCTGTAGACTCGAGCTGAGGGTCACCAGACTACTTTATTTCTATTTAACCACTGATTTCTTTTTTTTTCTTTTATATTATTATTGCTGGGGTCCCCCCCCCTTTTTTTCTCTTCTTTTTGTTTCTCACGATGCTCATCGTGGAGAGGGGCCCCACCTTGTGGCCAGTCCCCTCTTTTTTCAAGGCCTACATTGTATCCTCCTTGTTGGAAGCCCAGTTCAGTGTTACGTCGTTTTACTGTTCACCATGTTTACGTTTTACAGTTGTTGTTCTGAGGTCTGGGATGATATTTTGTTCTTACATGTTAAGATATGTCTCTTAAATATTATAATATACTGTCACTAAATGTTAATGGAGTGAATAACCCTGTAAAAAGAAGTAAACTGGTGGTAAAGATGAAAAAAGAGAAAGTAGATATTGCATATTGGCAAGAAACTCATCTATCCAACACAGAGCATGATAAATTAAAAAAAAATGGGTTTCAAAAATACATACTATTCCTCTCATAGAAGTGGTAAAAAAAGAGGAGTAGCTATCTTGATTTCTGATAGAATTAATTTTGAATTCATATCTGAATTGAGTGACAAAGAAGGCAGATATATTTTTGTGAAAGGTAAAATTGACCATAAAGAGGTCACATTATTGAATGTACAGTATATGCTCCCCCCGGGAATAATATTGGTTTCTATAAAAAAAAGTTTTTGATTTGACTACTAAAGAATCTTACGGACCTTTAATTTTTGCTGGAGACCTTAATCTATTGTTAAACCCTCAATTGGATACAACAAATATTAGAAGGAAACGTCTGCCTATAGAGAAACGTGTAAAAAAAAAAAAAAAAAAAATGCTTTCAGATTTAGGACTTATTGACGTATGGCGCTCTGTACATAGATCTACCCCTGGATTTACATTTTACTCTGCACCCCATTCTTTTCACTCAAGGATAGATTATTGCTTCATGTATAATAAAGACCTAAACAGGATAAAAGAATGTAGAATTGGTCAAAGAGATATCTCTGATCACTCTGGAATTTACCTAAGTTTACATCTTGATGTCAGACAGAGAAAAACACTATGGAGATTAAATACAGGGATGCTAAATGATCTCTCCTTTCTACAGTCCATGATAACCAATTTAAATTCATACCTACAGGATAATAACAATGGCGAGACAAACCCTAGCATTGTGTGGAATGCAGCTAAAGCGGTTCTGAGGGGGAAAATAATAGCAAGGTCGGCTATGCTTAAAAAACAAAAAGACTCAAGAATTGCTACAACTACAAGAGAGACTGAAAGATCTAGAGAAAACACAACTGACAAAAAAAAGTCCCACTGTAACACAACAAATAAGACAAGTTAAACAGGACATAGACAGGATACTAGGTGAGGAAGTAGAGAAAAACTTACGGTTTATGAAACAGAGATATTATGAGGCAGGATCTAAAGCATCTAAATTGTTGGCATGGCGACTTAAGAAACAACAAGCAGGAAATTCAATCTACAAAATAAAAGACCCTATAAGTCGCAACATTTTAACTGATTTGGATGGTATTCAAAAATCATTTGAAACATATTACAAAAATCTATATAGCCAATCTGAGCCGATTAATAAAAATGCAGTAGTTGATTTTTTGGACTCTTTGGATCTTCCCTCACTCGGCACAGATGCAAACTAGAAAAGCACTCGGAGAGCGCAGACCTCCGCCAAGCAGCACAGTTCCCCCCATACAGTGTTTGTGTGTACGTTTTCAGATTCCCTGAGCATGAAAAGATATGACTAGCAATTGGATTCACAATGATTTTGTTTATTTGACATGGACAGTGCAATAAACAGACAATTAATGAATGACAATCAATGTGATAGTGATAGGATTAGTGGTTCAGTAGTGTAAAACGGGGCTATAAGGGACGGCGGGTTAATAAGGGACACTTTTCTGGGAAATGTTTTAAATGTAATTCTGCTTTTTTTATTTTGAGCAGGACGCTGAGTTGTGTTGTTATTGTCCAATATCCATGAATCCTTCATCAAATCTAGGCGGAAGCAAAATTAAAAAAGCAAAATTACATTTAGAAAAGTGTCCCATATTACCCCGCCGTCCCTTATAGCCCCGTTTTACGGTTGTAAAAGCATTGCCTCCTTGGCGGAGGTAATAAACTGAAGTGTTGGTGTGTCCATCTCCTCCACTGATGGATGCAGATTGGTTTGACAGGTTGCCGTGGGTTTTATATTATATTGGGGTTGCGCTCCGCGGCAAAACAGAATTTAGAATCTTCCCCGGCAGAGAGGTCGTTTTTACGCAGTGCCTATAGCTGGACGGGGAATTTGTGGCAAATAATCGGGCGGCGGACAGGTGGCCGTGTCAGGTTTTGCAGCGTGGCGCAAAAACAGGCACGCTGGCGGGCCCAGGCCAGCAGTGTTTTCCGCGTGCTTTTGTGCCTAAAACGTTGAAGAACGCGGAGTTTGTGTTGGTCAGACATGACGACCAGCGCAATGTGCGCAGCGCCTATGGCTGGCACAGGCACGCTGGCGGGCCCAGGCCACCAGTGTTTTCCGCATGCTTTTGTGGCTAAAACGTTGAAGAAGGCGGAGTTTGTGTTGGTGAGACACGACGCCCAGCGCCCTCCATTGCGCCTGCGCACATGTTGAAAATGGCCGTATGTCACAGTGTGGAAAAATGCTGTAAAAAATTCCTGTATGCAGACGGTGATGCGGATCATCCCCAAAATTTAATCAGTTCTTCCTTGTACCATTTCCAACAACGCCTGAAAGTTTCATTGAAATCCGTCCAAAAGTTTTTGAATTATCTTGCTAACCAACAGACAAACAGACAGACAGACAGACAAACACACAGACAAACACACAGACAAACACACAGACAAACCCCGGCAAAAACATTACCTCCTCCTGGCCTTTCGGCCTGGCGGAGGTAATAATAAGCTTATGTCACCAATAACACGTGAGGAAATTGACAAGGCCATCTCTAACCTTAAACCTAACAAATCTCCTGGCACTGATGGGTTCCCCCCTGAATGGTACAAGAAAATGAAAGAAAGTCTGATACCTCTACTAGAAACCAGTTTTAACTATATTCTGAAAGGAGGCCCTGTACCTCCGTCCTGGAAGGAAGCCTTTATATCTGTTATACCAAAAGAGGGAAAGGATAAAATAGACTGCAAATCATATAGACCAATAAGTGTATTGAACACGGATTACAAATTATATACAACTATTTTGGTCAAACGAATGGACACTGTGATGCCCTTACTGACTGATGAAGACCAAACAGGCTTCCTTAAAAATAGGCAAACTTCGGATAACATAAGGAGAGCTCTACATATAATTGAACAGATTAATAAAAGAAAGATAAACTCAGTTATCCTTAGTCTTGACGCTGAAAAAGCATTTGACTCAGTTCAATGGGACTTCCTCTATTTAGTAATGAGGAGATTTGGATTCTGTACTGACTTTATAAAATGCATTCAAGCCCTTTACTCTTCCCCTACTGCTAGAATAAAAATAAACGGGAGTCTTTCTAATTCTATACAACTACAACGCGGATGTAGACAGGGTTGCCCCGGTAGCCCCAGTTTATTTAATTTATTTATAGAGCCTTTAGCACAAGCAATACGCCAAGAGACCGCACTAAAGGGTGTTCGGATTGGTGAGGAGGAATATAAATTGAGCCTGTATGCGGATGATGTAATGATCACAATCTCAGATCCGGACTCTGGTTTACCAGTGTTGATGGAAATCTTAGAAATGTATGGTTCATTTTCTGGATACGCTCTTAATATCCGTAAAACTCAGGTTATGACCTTCAATTTTCACCCTGGACAAGAATTAATATCTAAATATAATTTTAATTGGCATTCTGACCATATAAAATATTTAGGAGTGTACCTACCCAAAGATTTGTCACAATTGTATGATATGAATTACAACCGACTAAACAAAGAAATAATTGATGATCTTGATAGCTGGAGTCTGCTCCCCCTTGACTTTGGCAGCAGAATACAGGCGATCAAGATGAATATCCTCCCTAAATTGCTATATCTCTTTTCATCTCTTCCAGTATCAATTTCTGACAAACAATTTAGGAAATGGAATAAATACATTTCAAGGTTTATTTGGCTTAAAAAGAGACCAAGAGTTAAGTATTCTACCTTACAGCTGCCGAAGGATGGGGGGGGGCAGGCTCTGCCTTCTTTACGAGACTACTGCATATCAGCCCAACTGAGACCACTGGTTTGTCTGTGTGACCCATCTTATTATGCAAAATGGAAAACAATTGAGATGTCTTTATCTGAGGTCCCAATCCAATCTAAACTAGGCACCCTTGAAAGCGAAACTACCCCAACAACTAGTCAGTGGACTAATCTGACATTTAAAATCTGGAAATCAGAGATAAGAAAACTAAAACTCCAGGAAGAGGTTAAAATGCTCAGATGGCCAGCATATGACCCTGACTTTCTGCCCGCCTCACATGATTTTAGATTTAGACAGTGGACATTCAGGGGCCTTACCGCAGCATGTACAATGTACAAGAAATCAAACCTAATGTCATTCGATACTCTACGAAGGAAGTACAATCTGGAGAAGCAAGATTTTTTTAGATACTTGCAGCTTCGCGACTTCATTAATAAAAAGATACAAAGCAGTAATATCAAAGAATCTTCATTATTTCTTGATATCTTTATTAATGCATATAAGTCAACAAGTCTTAAAAACCTTATTAGTAAATTATACCGCAGTTTAATGACACTTAAAACAGACTCAACAACATATATAAAGCAAAAGTGGGAAAAGGAAATGAACATTGTAATAACTGATGATATGTGGTCAAGGGTTTGGGAGGTGCAATCCTCATCCACCAACTCCGGCACCTGGAGGGACTTTTGCTGGAAGGCTCTTATTCGTTTTTTCATAACACCCAATCAGAAATCTAAGTACAGTGGAGTTCCTGCTCACTGCTGGAGAGAATGTGGGGAAACAACAGCAGACCATGGGCACGTATTTCTGGTCTTGCCCACACATTCAGCCTTTTTGGACAGACGTAGCAAATGTCATTTCTAAGGCACTGGACTTTAATATCAGCTGCTCTTTTATTTTGTTATTCCTTGGATGTTTCCCTGACAAGCTGAACGCAGATGATATTTATCTCCTGAAAATTTTTTCGGCATCGGCCAAAAAGGCTATAACAAAGTGCTGGCTACAAAAACAGCCCCCCACACTGAACCTTTTCACCTCCATAATAGACAATATAAGGTCTATGGAACGCATGACCTATATCCTGCGACTCCAAGAGGAGCTAGGAAAAAGACGTTGGAAAAAATGGCTGGACTTCATAAGACGTGACAGTATTTATTAATGTGCGGATTCGGAATTGTATGTTTTTGCTACATCTGATTTGTACCATATTGATCATCCCATGACCTCTTGTGTTTGTGTTTTTTTTAATTGAAAAATGTTCATAAATAAAAAGTTTCAAAAAAAGAAATGGCAATATCCATCAAATTGTTGTAAGTTTTCATATTTATTGATTACATTTATTTAAAAAAAAACACAATGTAAAGGTTGCTTCGGAAAGCAATGAAAAATATACAGTACATCCAGAAAGTATTCACAGCGCTTCCACTTTTTCCACATTTTATGTTACAGCCTTATTCCAAAATGGAATAAATTCATTTTTCCTCAAAATTTTACACACAATACCCCATAATGACAAGATGAAAAAAGCTTTTTTGAGATTTTTGCAAATTTATTTAAAGTAAAAAACTAAGAAATCACAAACTAAGAAATCGCTTATCCAGGACTTTGTGGACTGGTGCCATCGGAACTGCCTCCAGATCAACGCGAGGAAAACTAAGGAGCTGGTGGTGGACTGCCGCAGGCATGGGCAGCCCCTCACAGTACCAGTAAATATACAGGGAACAGACATCGAGATGGTGACATCCTACAAGTACCTGGGTATTCATCTGAACAATAAACTAGACTGGTCACACAATACTGACGCACTCTACAAGAAGGGACAGCGCAGGCTGTTCCTGCTGAGGAGACTCAGGTCTTTTGGTGTACAAGGGGCGCTGCTGAAGTCATTCTATGACACGGTGGTGGCATCAGCCATCACTTTTGGAGTGGTCTGCTGGGGCAGTGGCATTACTGCAGCCGATAGGAAGAGACTGAACAAACTGATTAAGAAAGCTAGCTCTGTCCTGGGGCAACGCCTTGATCCGATGGAGGAGATAGGAGAGAGAAGGACGGTGGCTAAACTGTCATCTCTGCTGGAGTCCGAGTTCCACCCTATGCAGGACATACTGGATGCACTGAGGAGCTCATTTAGCAGCAGACTACATCATCCCAGGTGCACAACCGAGAGGTTTCGTAGGTCCTTCCTACCAACGGCTGTCAGACTGTACAACCTAAGCAGGGCTGCTCGCAGAGAATAGCAAAAAGACGTAACAAACTAATAGTTTTTTCTGAACGCAAAAGATGCAATAGACTTACACAATGGTCCTCTCCGGCATACAACTAGGAACATACCGGTCGCTATGGAGGGTGAGAATATGTATGGGCACATAATCATACCATGTAGGATAACTAAATAGACGGTTATGCTGTTTCATCCCACCTAGCAACAATGCTCTGCACTGTGTGTGTTTATATATTTACATATTTATTCCATCTAGCTACAATGCTCTGCACTGGGTGTGTTTATATTTATATATCTATATATTTATTCCATCTAGCTACAATGCTCAGCACTGGGTGTGTTTATATTTATATATCTATATATTTATTCCATCTAGCTACAATGCTCCGCACTGTGTTTTTATATATCTACATATTATTCCATCTAGCTACATTGCTCCGCACTGTGTGTGTTTATATACTTGCATATTTATTCCACCTAGCTGCAATGCTCCGTACTGTGGGTGTTTATATATTTACATATTTATTCCATCTAGCTACAATGCTCTGCACTGTGTGTTCATATATTCATATATTTATTCCATCCAGCTACAATGCTCTGCACTGTGTGTCTGTGTGTGTGTGTGTGTGTGTGTGTATATATATATTTTATAGTAATATGTACATATGTACAGTATATTAGCTGCTCTTGCTTGCTTGTTTTTTGTTTTTTTCTTGCCTTCTGATTGTTGCTCTGAGTGTTGCTATCCCTGTGCTGTTGCAATCCTGGAATTTCCCCGTTGTGGGACTAATAAAGGCTTATCTTATCTTATCTTATCTTATGTACATAAGTATTCACAGCATTTGCTCAATACTTTGTTGATGCACCTTTGGCAGCAATTACAGCCTCAAGTCTTTTTGAATATGATGTCACTAGCTTGGCACACCTATCTTTGGGCAGTTTGGCCCATTCCTCTCAAGCTCCATCAGGTTGGATGGGAAGTGTCGGTGCACAGCCATTTTCAGATCTCTCCAGAGATGTTCAGTTGGATTCAAGTCTGGGCTCTGGCTGGGCCACTCAAGGACATTCATAGAGTTGTCCTGAAGCCACTCCTTTGATATCTTGGCTACTGCAAATGTAGTAGCGTTACAGTAAAGCATTGCTTTGTAATGCGTTACTCCCAACACTATTCATTACGCTTAGTGATGTAGCTCAAGTGTTTATTTCTGTTAATTTTGATCATTATGTCTTAAAGCTAATGAAAACCCAAAATTCAATTTCTCAAAAAATTAGAATATTGCATTAGATCAATTTAAAAAATGGATTTTTAAAAGAAATGTTGACCAACTGTAAAGTATGTCCATGTACACACTCAGTACTTGGTCAGGGCTCCTTTGGTGTGAATTATTACATCAGTGCGGCATGGCATGAAGACGGTCAGACTCTGGCACTGCTGAGGTATTATGGAAGTCCAGGTTGCTTTGATAGCGGCCTCCAGCTTGTCTGCATTGTTGGGTTTGGTGTCGCTCATCCTCCTCTTGACAATACACCATAGATTCTCTATGGGGTTTAGGTCAGGAGAGTTTGCTGACCAGTCAAGCACAGTGATACCATGGTCTTTAAACCAGGTATTGGTACTTTTGACAGTGTGGGCAGGTTCCAAGTCCATCCATCCATCCATCCATCCATCCATCTTCTTCCGCTTAATCCTTTTCGGGTCGCGGGGGGGCTGGAGCCTATCCCAGCATCTTTGGGTGAGAGGCAGGGTACACCCTGGACAGCTCGCCAGTCCATCGCAGGGCCAACACAGAGAGACAGACAACCATTCACTCTCACAGTCATACCTAAGGACAATTTAGAACCCCCAGTTTGATGCCAATTAACCTAACTTGCATGTTTTTGGCATGTGGGAGGAAACCGGAGAAATCCCGGAGTAAACCCATGCAGACACGGGGAGAACATGCAAACTCCACACAGATCACTGTTGGTCGGGGGCTGGGATTGAACCCAGGATCCCCCGGCCAAGGGTAAGTTGCTTTGCTACCACAGTGCTAACCACTCCGCCACCGGGCTGCCAGGTTCCAAGTCCTGATGAAAAATGAAATCAGCATCTCCAGAAAGCTTGTCAGCAGAGGGAAGCATGAAGTGCTCTAAAAATGTCCTGGTAGATGGCTGTGTTGACTTTGGACTTGATAAAACACAGTGGACTAACACCAGTAGATGACATGGTTCCCCAAATCATCACTGACTGTGGAAAGTTCACACTGGAACTCAAGCAAGTTGGATTCTGTGCTTCTCCACTCTTCCTTCAGCTTCTGGGACCTTGATTTCCACATGGCAGGACTTGGCACCTGATTTGGGGAGCCATGTCATCTGCTTGTGTTGGTCCACTGTGTTTTATCAAGTCCAAAATCAGTGCAGCTATCTGCCCGGAAATTTTTAGAGCACTTCATACTTCCACTGCTGACAAGCTTTATGGAGATGCCAGTTTCATTTCCAGCAGGATTTGGCACCTGCCCACACTGCCAAAAGTACCAATACCTGAGAAACTGAATTTTAGGTTTTCATTAGTTGCAAGCCATAATTATCAAAATTAAAAGAAATAAACACTTGAAATATATCACTCTATGTGTAATGAATCAATATAAATAAGAGGTTCACTTTCTGAATTGAATTACTGAAATAAATTAACTTTTCATTAGTATTCTAATTTATTGAGATGCACCTGTATGTCAAGTCATGTGCATCTTTTAAATGACACTGTGGTTCTTAAAGGTTTTTTTATGTAAAATATTTGCTGCATTGGCACATTATCAGCATGTAATGTTTTCTTTTTTGATGCCTTCAGTCCTATCTTGAGTCTTGTAGTCACAAAGTAAACCAAACAGTACCATCATGCTTTGTTTTTCATTTAATGTGGAACACGTAACATGATAAGATGTTTCTTTTAGGGACCTGTTTGAAATTGAAGGAGTGAAGAGTGTGTTCTTTGGCCCCGACTTCATCACTGTCACTAAGGTAAGCGTTAAATGTCCTTTCACTGCTCATCTCTGTGATTTTGTTTCTACAAACCTCGGTGAAGCGATAGCACATCAGAAGCTTACATATTTTCCTTGTAGACAGATGAAGATGTGGAGTGGACAGACATTAAGAGGCATGCTTTGGAGGTCATTGCTAAGTTCTTTGAGAGTGGAGAACCAATAACGTCAGGAGCAGTGCATCATGAAAGCAGTGAGTATGTAGGGTTGCAGTGAGAGGTTTTATGTAAAAGATGTACACGGTTATAATCATGTAACTCGTTTGGTTTTGGAATCTCAAATATGCAAACTTTCAGGATTAGATAGTTATTGTATGTATTTTAATTTTCTTGTAGGTCTTTCAGAAGATGATGATGATATTGTATCTATTATAAAAGAGCTTCTGGACACCAGAATCAGGTAGAAGTCTTACATTTTGAGAACAGTTTATTCCAGCGTAGCATTTATTTTCCCACCACTCACACACTGACAGCATTGTACAAAAATAACTGTATTTAATCTGCTCGTCCCTTGTGCTGCATTGTCCTGTTCAAATTGCTGATATTGTTCCTCTTACTCACAAGGCCGACAGTGCAGGAGGACGGAGGTGATGTCATCTTTAAAGGTTTTGAGAATGGCACGGTCAAGTTGAAGCTGGTTGGTTCCTGCACCGGCTGCCCCAGCTCTACAGTCACACTGAAAAACGGCATCCAGAACATGATGCAGTTTTACATCCCTGAAGTCGACAAAGTGGAGCAGGTGATAGTGAAAATCAGTTTTCTTGTTGGATTGTTTCCAAGTTTATCTGACCCTGGGATTGTTTTCAGAAGCTGTCATGTGGATTTGCCAGTTGATATGCATGGTTTTTGAGCTTTGAAGATTAATTAAACAAACCACACTTAACGCATTACTCTCAGCACTGGAAATCACCTCCTACAGTTTTGTTCCAAATATTTTGAAATGTGGTACCGTAAAACGGGGCTATAAGGAACGGCTGGGTAATAAGGGACACTTTTCTGGGAAATGTTTTAAATGTAATTCTGCTAAAAAAGAAATATTTGATTAAGGATTCATGGATATGTGACAATAACAACACAACTCAGCATCCTGCTCAAAATAAAAAAAAGCAGAATTACATTTAAAACATTTCCCAGAAAAGTGTCCCTTATTACCCAGCCGTCCCTTATAGCCCCGTTTTACGGTACCAGGGCTTGATATACACTGATGGTGCATATATTGCAATTTGACTCTGATCAAATGATCTTTGCAGGAATTATAGACCTTGAGGTCAAGGTCAGAAGTTAGTTTTTCCCTAAATCCTGTAAACACAATAACTACCCAAAGAAATGATGTCAGCTTTTCAAAGCCCGACCATAGTTGCATCTGAGGGTGCTTTCACACTTGCAGGCTTTAATTCATTTCAGTTGAACTCAAGTTTGTTTTCTCCATTGGTGTGGTTTGTTTTGTCTGGTGAAAACACGGTAGTCACACTCAGGTGTGCACCAAAGCAACCATACCGAGACCTCCTAAATGAGGTGGTCTTGATAGGAATCAACTGGCGAACTCTGGTGCGGTCCTCGAGGTGAAACTAAACCAGGACCAGCGGCAAGCAGTAAAACATTTTATGTCATTGTGGCTGAGCATGTCATGGGTTCTGGAGGATTAATGAACGCAATCTCCTGTACTGTCTTGATATGCGCCTTCGCCAACTCCAATGCATTAACATGTTATGCATTAACATGTTATTCTCCATCCATGGCCACGCTTCATTGTCAAACTATATGATTTGCCGAAAGTGGTATATGCACGTAATACAATAAACAATAACCAGGGCAATGCATGAATCATGCATGAATAAATTGTGAATGTGATAGTCTTTTTTTTAGGGAGCAGCATCTTAATTTCGTTGTATTGTTTCTTAACAATGGAATGACAATAAAAGGCGCTTTGACTTTGAAAACCCCCTGCAGATTACGCTCTACTGTATTATTTTCTCCCCAGAAATGCATATATGCACAGTAGTCATCCTACTTCCTGTATTTACAGTGCATCCGGAAAGTATTCACAGCGCTTCACTTTTTCACATTTTATGTTACAGCCTTATTCCAAAAGGGATTAAATTAATTTTTCCCTCAAAATTCTACACACAATACCCCATAATGACAACGTGAAAAAAGGTTTTTGGGTTTTTGTTGTTTTTTTTTTTTTTTAATTTTCGCAAATTTATTAAAAATGAAAAACTAAGAAGCCTTTGGCCAATACTTTGCCGATGCACCTTTGGCAGCAATTACAGCCTCAAGTCTTTTTGGATATGATGCCACAAGCTTGGCATACCTATCTTTGGGCAGTTTGGCCCATTCCTCTTTGCAGCACCTCTCAAGCTCCATCAGGTTGGATGGGAAGCGTCGGTGCACAGCCATTTTCAGATCTCTCCAGAGATGTTTAATTGGATTCAAGTCTGGGCTCTGGCTGGGCCACTCAAGGACATTCACAGAGTTGTCCTGAAGTCACTCCTTTGATGTCTTGGCTGTGTGCTTAGGGTTGTTGTCCTGCTGAAAGATGAACCGTCGCCCCAGTCTGAGGTCAAGAGCACTCTGGAGCAGGTTTTCATCCAGGATATCTCTGTACATTGCTGCATTCATCTTTCCCTCTATCCTGACTAGTCTCCCAGTTGCTGCCACTGAAAAACGTCCCCACAGCATGATGCTGCCACCACCACTGGCGTGGTTATGAACGCTGCCTGGTTTGCTCCAAACATGACGTCTGGCATTCACGCCAAAGAGTTCAATCTTTGTCTCATCAGACCAGAGAATTTTGTTTCTCATGGTCTGAGAGTCCTTCAGGTGCCTTTTGGCAAACTCCAGGTAGGCTGCCATGTGCCTTTTACTAAGGAGTGGCTTCCATCTGGCCAGTCTACCATACAGGCCTGATTGGTGGATTGCTGCAAAAATAGTTGTCCTTCTGGAAGGTTCTCCTCTCTCCACAATGCTGGAGCTCTGACAGAGTGACCATCAGGTTCTTGGTCACCTCCCTGACTAAGGCCCTTCTTCCCCGATTGCTTAGTTTAGACAGCCAGCCAGCTCTAGGAGGAGTCCTGGTGGTTCTGAACTTCTTCCATTTATGGATGATGGAGGCCACTGTACTCGATGGGACTTTCAAAGCAGCAGAAATTTTTCTGTACCCTTCCCCAGATTTGTGCATACCTGCCAACTACTCCGGTTTTGCCGTAATGGTTACGGTTTTCAAGACCCCATTCCGGGTTACGGCTTTATTAATCAAAATTACGGTTTTTCACTAAAAATTCAGTCAAAAATTTTAAATCGTAAAAAAAAACACGAAAGCAATTCCAAACACGAGATCGCTAGGAATCGTATCTAAATTTAGAACATAGCAACACGTGATGGCGGCCGGGATGGTCACTTTTTCAGTGCTGAGACAAAGTTGCTGATTTTGCCACTAAAATAACTAACCAACAGCGAATATCGGATCAACATTTGTGACGGACACGCACAGGCTGAATTTCCACCTTGGTTGAACCAGCTTTTGAAGTATAAATACCCCTTTATTCGCCTTTCACCGTGCTCTGTGAGTAAACTGAGTAGCGTTTCTTTTTGTGGTTCGCTGCTACGCTTTACCTGAAGCGTTTGCTAAGCTAACGCTATCGCTATTGAGGGTATTGAGGTTTCTATTCTCGCGCGAAATCCCGGAGAGGCGTGCGTACATGGCGAGATGTAAACACGGTGTAAACTGCTGCAGACGTTCGCACGACTGCACTTCAACCCTGGCAAATGGACCATGGATTCGACATCTAAAGGGAGAATACATTTTATATAATGCCTAAGATTATGAAGAACATGTGCTGTGTAATTGCAAGCCTTGTCATGCTTGATGTATCATGTAAACACATAAAATATCAGAGCGATTTTGCCGTCTTTTACGCACGTGTCTGTTAAACAGTGCTAGTATACCCTGCTGATATTTCTAGTCTTCTAGTTACCTCCGCCAAGGAGGTTATGTGATCATCAATGTTGGTTTGTCTGTTTGTTTGTTAGCAAGATAACTCAAAAAGTTATGGATGGATTTTCATGAAATTTTCACAGATTGTCAGAAATGGGGTATCCTATGGATGATTAGATTTTGGTGGTGATCCGGATCACCGTCTGGATCCAGGAATTTTTTAAAGGATTCTTTTTTTTTTTTAATTTAACATTGCGAGATAGGGCCATTTTCAATATTTTATTTATGATGTTAAACACTGTATGGGGGGAACTGTGGCGCTTGGCGGAGGTCTGCGCTCTCCGAGTGATTTTCTAGTATTCATAATACATCACATCTGGCCTATTCAAAGTTCTATGCAGTGTTAAGATAGTCTTTTGAATGCAAATTTAATGAATGAATGAATCTTTATTTCAGATAGATTAAAAGTAAAGATTAAAAAGAAACAGAATAATATAACAAAGGCGAAAAAATCCAACAAGGTCAAATTAAACAAGAACTCCTCTGATTATACAGTTCAACATAAGTTATCCGAAATGGGTGATGGCTGAAGCCGCAGCTTATATTGCCCACCCATATTCCATCCAAGAATTCAAAAGAAAAACAAAACAAGAGCGATTACAATTCAGAACAAAGCTAAGACAAAATGTGACCAAAAAAAACTAAGTAACAACACAACACAGACTGGATATGACAATCCTTATGTGATTTTACATGTCATCTTGTATATATGTTTGGAGTATTTCTTCCTTTAGTTTTTGTTTAAATTGTCCAAGCGTTGTACATGATTTTAATTCAGGTCCAAAATCGTTCCATAATCTGACTCCTTGCACTGAAACACAGTGTTGCTTGGTGGTAGTTCTCACTGAAGGTTTTTGAAATATACATGTTCCTCTGAAATGATATTGTTTCTCCCTTATTTGGACCAGCTTTTGGATATTTGCGGGCAGTGATAGATTCTTAGCTTTAAACATTATTACTGCAGTTTTAAAGTCAACCAGATCTTTCAACTTGAGAGCTTTTAATTTAAGAAAAAGTGGGTTTGTTGGTTCCCTGTAAGCAGCCTTGTTTATTATTCTAATAGCTCTCTTCTGAAGCATAAAGACTGGATATACGTTTGTTTTATATGTATTTCCCCATACTTCAGTGCAATATGTCATGTATGGGAGTATTAATGAATGATACAAAGTATATAATGTGGGTTGATTCAGCAAATATTTCGCTCTGTGTAGTATTGCAATTGATTTAGATATTTTACCTTTAATATAATTAATATGTGACTTCTATGTCAAATGCTAATATTTGTTTGACACTGCGGCCCCTGGACCCCGGCTAGCTACTAGGCTTTTCAGGTTTGAAAGTTGAAGAAATATGAGGTTGTTAACTAGATTTAATGCTAATATTTGTTTGGCAAATATTAGCATTATTATTATTAGCATTAGCATTATTAGCATTAGCATCGGCCCCTGGACCCCGGCTAGCTACTAGGCTTTTCAGGTTTGAAAAGTTGGCAGGTATGTTTGTGCCTCGAGACAATCCTGTCTTGGAGGGCTACAGACAGTTCCTTTGATTTCATGCTTGGTTTGTGCTCTGATATGCACTGTCAACTGTGGGACCTTATATAGACAGGTGTGTGCCTTTCCAAATCATGTCCAGTCAACTGAATTTACTACAGGTGGACTCCAGTTAAGCTGGAGAAACATCTCAAGGATGATCAGTGGAAACAGGATGCACCTGAGCTCAATGTTGAGCTTCATGGCAAAGGCTGTGAATACTTATGTACATGTGATTTCTTAGTTTTTTATTTTTAATAAATTTGCAAAATTCTCAAAAAAACTTTTTTCACATTGTCATTATGGGGTGCTGTCTGTAGAATATTGTGGAAAAAAATGAATTCAATCCATTTTGGAATAAGGCTGTAACAACAAAATGTGGAAAAAGTGAAGCGCTGTGAATACTTTCCGGATGCACTGTACCTTTCCTATTCTTGTGGCAAAAAAGTCTGACCAATAAGAACAGTGAACGTTCTGACGTAAGTCTCGTGGGATTTAACGTGACGCAGTTTGGTCCGCTTGAATTTTTGCCTGTGTGACAGGGAACTGAATCAAGGAGAAAATGATGCAAAGTAACACACTTGTCAACTGATTCGGACCAAAGTAAACGAATTTAGGTATGAGAGCACCCTAAGACAAATCTTGGATGGCTTACACCCTCACCTGACTGAGTTTGGGGTCAAAAGGTCAAAGTTTAGATGGATGAATGGATGTACTTTATTGATCCCAAACTGGGATATTTCAGTTGTCCTATTAATATAAAATGAGTAAAGCCAGGGTCGCCAAACTTGGTACACAGGTTCACCCTGTGACCCTGAGCTATGACTATGGTTTTTGGCATTTGCAAGGTCAGAGGTCAATGTCAAAATACCAATAAACTATACCTCAACAACAAAGAAAGCTAGGGTCACCAAACTTGGTATACAGGCTCACCTTGGGACCCTGACCTCTGACTACAGGTTTGTAGTCAAAGATCAACGCTGACACTCCCTTTGCACTATTACTATAGAATGAGTTAAGCTATGGTCACCAAACTTGGTACACAAGTTCAGACCATGACCTCTGACTATGGGTTTGGGGTCAAAAGGTTAAAGGTCAAGGTTATTATTCCCTATGCCTTCTTACAACAGAACAAGTCAAACTCTTTTGGTTCACTTTGGGATCCTGACCTACAACTATGGGTTGTATAAAATTATTTTGTATATTCATGGATGATAGGCTTATCATAATTTGGTTCTGCCTCAATAATTACATGGAAGAAGTTGAAAACTGCTCTTTCAGTAACATATTGGGATCTTCAAAGAAAATAGAGGCGGGGGATATTGCACTCACCTCAGCGTGCTCTTGTTCCTTCAATAGAACAATGGTGCTGCAGGTTGTGCAGGGGCGTCAAAACAGCAGCTGGCTTTGTGGAGATGTTGCAGCGGGCATCCCCTTAACTTGGAGCGGAGCCTTCGTCTGTGTGGTAATGACTGGGTCTTTCATCAGGACAGTGCTGCAGTTCACAACGCCTGCATGATGGACTTCTCCCAGGAGAATTAATGTTGCTGTTTTGGACCATCCTGTGTGTTCCTTGATCTAAATTCCATTGGGATGGATGGTAAGGGAAGTTTACAAAAACATATGTCAGTTCCAGACCATGGATGCCCTTCATAAAGCCATCTTCACAACATGGAGCAACGTTCTCACCAGCCTACTGGAAACACTCGCATCAAGCATGTGTAAATGAATTTTAAAGTGATCAACAACGATGGGGCTACTCACTACACTTTTGGTTCTCTTTTTGTTTTGTTTGTTTTTTGGGGTTTTTTTTTGGGGGGGGGTACAGTCTTAAACTTTTGATCAGCTGATGAACAGCCTGTTTGAGTTTAAATGCAGGGTTTTTTTTATCCCCCGTCAGTTGCAGCCTAAAGGGGGATTACGAGTCAGTCCGTCCGTCTATCTATCCCACTTTTGTGAAATTAACTCCTCCTACAGTTTTGTTCTGATTATTTTGAAACTTGGTACCATGGTTTGATATACTCTGATGATGTGCATATTGCAATTTCATTCTCATCGGGTGACCTTGAGGTCAAAGGTCAGCTCAGATTTTTCCCTAAACCTTGTAAACACAGTAACTACTGAAAGAAATTCTGTAGGCTTTTCAAATTGATACAGTAGTTGTATCTAATAGACATCTTGGATGACTTACACCCTCACCTATGAGTTTGGGGTCAAAGGGTCGAAGTTAACATTGCAGTTGCACTATGGTAAATGCTACATTTACTATTACTATAAAACGAGTAAAGCTAGGGCCACCAAACCTGGTACATAGGTTCACCTTGGGATCCTGAACTCTGACTATGGGCTTGGGGTCAAAAGGTCAAAGGTCAAGATTAGCATTTCTTATGCCTTATTACTGTACAATGAGTAAAGTTAGGGTCACCAAACTTGGTACACAAGTTTACCTTATGACCCTGAAGTGTGACTATGGCTTTGGGATCACAAGGTCAAAGGTCAACATCAAAATGGCTTATAAACTATATCTCAACAATGAAGAAAGCTAGGGTCACCAAACTTGCTACACAGGTTCACCTTGGGATCCTGACCTCTGACTATGGGTTTGGGGTCAACGGTCAAGGTTAACATTTCTTATGCCTTATTACTGTACGAGTAAAGCTAGGGCTGCCAAACTTGGTACACAGGTTCACTCTGTGACTCTGAAGTGTGACTGTGGTTTTGGGATCGCAAGGTCAAAGGTCAACATCAAAATGCCTTATAAAGTACAGTATATTTCAACAACAAAGAGAGCTAGAGTCACCAAACCTGGTACACAGGTTCACTCTGAGACCATAACCTCTGAACACAGGTTTGGGGTCAAAAGGTGTTTGGCACTCTGTATGATCTCTTACTATAGAATGTGTAAACCTCTCTAGGGTCACCATACTTGCTACACAGGTTCACCTTGGGATCCTGACCTACACCTATAGGTTGTATACTTACAATGGCTTATCATAATTTGGTTTTGCCACAGTAGTTA
Source organism: Pholidichthys leucotaenia (assembly GCA_020510985.1). Classification (NCBI taxonomy): domain Eukaryota; kingdom Metazoa; phylum Chordata; class Actinopteri; order Cichliformes; family Pholidichthyidae; genus Pholidichthys; species Pholidichthys leucotaenia. Next base: position 335,994,026 of record CM035841.1, read on the forward strand.
TCGTCGTCGTCGGCCTCCGTCGGTCTATGATGACCATGGAAGAGAATCCTAAACGTCTACTCTGCTGGAACAGCACCGCCTGTGGCTGAACAGGCTGATGCGCACCGGTGTTCTACCCTTCCAGCATTGGGCATTGGTAAGATTCAAGCCTGAGCAGGAAGATATGGAGGACAAGATGTTACCCATGCAGCATGTCCCCCCTCTCCACGTCACTGATGAATCCAAAGGAACAGCAGGACTGCTATAGTTTGGCACCAGTGCCGTCGCAGGAGCTGCCAGAACGATGTTGAGCACAACAGAGAACTGCCTTAGGGGCTCCGACTTCGGATTTTTCCTCAGGGTTGACTCCCGAAGCCTTTCCCGTGACCGGGTGTGCCGCAAGGCAGCATAGGTTTGAAATCAGGGTTTACCTTCCCCTAGATGGGCTACCTTCCCAGGTTGACGAGCCATCATCTACCCGAAGCATCTGGTTTTAAGGCGCCAGAGATCCGCCCTCGCCCCTTCTCCTATTAGTAAAAGCAGTTCCGCCGGGCTTAGAGACTAAACCACACGGGCAGGCTAGGAGTTGGACTTAGTTGTCAGAGGCTTTTCGAGACAGTAATTATATTACTGTTGAAAACTGCTCTCTATCAGTAAGTATTGGGATCTTTAAAGAAAACGGAGGCAAGGGATGTTGCACTCACTTCAGAGTGCTCTTGTAATAAATTGCCTACTCTCTACTTTTTGCATTTTGAAGCTCTACTTACAACCTGGTTACAATCCACCAGTGTGAAATGTGAATACTTGTAATCGTTTTTCCCCAGTCTTAAGATTTTGATCAGAAGTGTAGCAATCCACCACCGATCACAGGTACCTGCCTCTTAAAGCCTTATTTATGCTGCATTTCCCCTCTAGTCCGCTTTGGTCCGCGTGTACTTTGGACGAGCCCGGCACGCACGCGGCGCTGTTCATGCTCACTTTTCATCTACCCAGGCCAAGCGGTTGACGCATGCACACAACCACCATTTATAGTTTCTGCAAATCATTCTGCAAACCATGAGCTGACACGCCAGGATTGTCACCAACGAAGAAATGCTGTTTGCTTTCTGCTGCTTGACTTCCCGGTTTTCACCCCTTTTCCACGAAGATGCTGCTGCTGCTGCTGAAATATTTATGTATGATTCATGTACAGTTGTGTTCAAAATAATAGCAGTGTGTTGAAAAATGTGAATAAACGTCAAAATTCTTCAAATAAATTGTATTTTAATGAACACAAATGCATTGGGGACACTGCACATTCTATTTCAAAGCCAAAAAATTGGAAAAAGTAATTGAATTTGATAATATTTTACAGAAAGTCAAGAAATATAATGTTCAAAAAAATAGCAGTGTTGACATCTGTCTTTAGTGTGTTTGGGGTCATTGTCTTGTTGAAACACCCATTTCAAAGGCATTTCCTCTTCAGCATACGGCAACATGACTTCTTCCAGTATTCTGATGTACTCAAACTGATCCATGATCCCTGGTATGCGATAAATAGGACCAACACCATAGTACGAGAAACATCCCCATATCATGATGCTTGCACCACCATGCTTCACCGTCTTCACTGTGTACTGTGGCTTGAATTCAGTGTTTGCAGGACGTCTGACAAACTGTCTGTAGCCCTTAGACCCAAAAAGAACAATCTTACTCTCATCAGTCCACAAAATATTATGCCATTTCTTTTTAGGCCAGTCAATGTGTTCTTTGGCAAATTGTAACCGCTTCAGCACATGTCTTTTTATTAACAATGGGACTTTGCGGGGGCTTCTTGCTGGTAGCTTGGCTTCACATAGACATCGTCTGATTGTTACAGTACTCACAGGCAACCTTAGATCTTCTTTGATCCTCCTGGAGCTGATCATTGGCTGAGCCTTTGCCAGTTTGGTTATTCTCCGATCCATTCAAATAGTCGTTTTTCTTTTTCCTCCTCGCCTTTCTGGTTTTGGCTGCCATTTTAAAGCGTTTGATATCATTTTAGCTGAACAGCCTATCATTTTCTGCACTTCTTTATAGGTTTTCCCCTCTTTTATTAATTTCTTAATCAAAGACCGCTCTTCTTCTGAATAGTGTCTTGAACGACCCATTTTACTCTGTTTTTCAAGGACAAATGCACAGCCAGCATATGCAGCGTCAGTTGCCTTGATCCTTAAATAAGGGCCACCTGTTTAACACCTATTTTTTTCACAGAATCAATGACCTCACTAAGTGAACTCAGCACTGCTATTTTTTTGAACACGCCCCTTTCAGTTAATGATTCAGTTTCACAGAATCAGCAGCATGCACGTCATGCCTGTTGGGTCTGTTGGTTTTCTATACCTTTACTAAACCTTCTAGAAACTTACTTGCAGTGTAGAAATTGAAATTCTAACAAAAACAGTGATTTATCTTGCTAGTGATGTGGGACTGCTATTATTTTGAACACAACTGTATGCTTGTTCTCGTCTTCTGCTTCCTCGTTGTCTTCTTCGTCTGTTTGAATTGGTATGCTGTGCCGATATCGCCACCTCGTGAATGGGACGTTCAGCTTCTTCTTCTTTTAGATTTGATTGGTGGTTGGCAACCAGCTTACAGGTGCATTACCGCCACGTACTTCACTCTATATCATCACTGTATATCTTTGTATCAGGAGTTCTTATAAGGAGTTCTGAACAACTCCCTATGTGTGAAAAAATTCTGTCCTTGGACTGTGTCCTCGGCAGCATCAATAGCTGTGCCAGCCGGCCGGCTGACTTGTGTAGTCTTGCGCATGCGCTTTTCAACGCGTTCAGGTCGTGGGCAGGCGGCGCGGTCACAAAATTTGGGCTGTCCGCGGTCGCGGACACTAGCAGAGTGGAGATGATGATGTAAATTTTGTCACACAAGGTTTCCGTTTACATGTACACGGACAGCAGAGGTGCAGCATGAATCCAGCTTGGGTGAGGTGTTGAGTCATTCTGATTAGTTATTGCATGTTATGCTAAAACACACCCCTGAATAATTAAGAGAGGACAAACTGTTTACACTTTTATCAATGTAAAATCTGTTGTTTTTATTTCTCCATCATTATAGCAAAGTGGACTTGGACATACTCCTAAATGATGCTTGCTCTTTTGACAGTGCACTTTTGACTAGAACATTGTAATAGGGCCCTTCATTTTTATTAAAAACACAAGCATTTTCTCTATTTAAAGCAATTAAGTGGTCACACAAATATTTTGTTTGCTCAGATGATGTGGCAAAGTATCAGTGTCTGCCTGCATGCCATTTCAGAGGGCAGACATGTTTGTCTTGAGAGACCTAAGAGGGGTAATTTTCCCCTCAACAACATAGCTCCTGGGATCATTAGGCATGCAAATCCCTTCATCACAATAAGGTGGCAATCCATGGAGGGGAGTGTGAACGGTCATGAAATGAAAATCTTTGCTAGCTAAAAAACATCTTGTAGTGTGAATTGTAACCCTAATGTCATAACTGTAGAGAGCTACTAAAAATGTGGGTGCTGCATAGAAAGACTTGCTCCTGCTATGATTTGGGAAATACTGTAATTTCCCAGTTTGGGATCAATGAAGTACATCTCTCTCTCTCTCTCTCTCTCTCTCTCTCTCTCTCTCTCTCTTTCTATTACTGGCCGCATATTCAGCTTTTGTTTTTTTGGGTGGAGGATGGCAACCTTGGAAATGCCATCTCCGTCTATCCACCAAGGGGTGCGGATCGTTCCCCCGGACAGCAGCGTTACTGTGGAGGAGGTCCTTCTGGCTGTGGGTGAGCAGGTGGGCCATGATGCGATCTGCTTTGCGTCCTGAATGAATAGAGCTGTAGTTGTGTTTCTGGTTGCTGAGGAGTGTGTCCACACTCTGACTGGGAGTGGTGTTGTTATCGGGGATACGTATGTACAGGTGTCCCCCTTATCTGTCCCATCAACGCACATCACCGTCTCAGGTGTTCCTCCTTTCATTACTGACGAGCAGCTGGAGACGGAGCTCCGCAGGTTTGGGAAGTTTGCGGGCCCGTTTAGAACTGTGACTTTGGGATGCAAGGATACCACATTAAAACCCGTGAAATCACTCAGGCGACAGGTGTTCATGTTTTTGGACTCGCCCACTCAAACTCTGGAAGTGTCCTTCTGGGTCAAACATGGGGACGGCTCGTATATGGTGTATGCGAGCTCAGGACAGATGAAGTGTTTTGAATGTAGAGACGTGGGCCATAAAGGGTTCGCCTGTCCGCACAGGCAGCGGGTGGGGGGCTCTGATGGAGCCGCGGCTGGAGCCGGCGGTGCGGCCTCCGCTCACGCCGCTACTGCGGACGACGTTGTGGGGCCTTCCGCCGGTCCTGCTCCGGAGCCTGCCGCTGTGTCTGTGGACAGCCCGGCTGTGGCGCCCGCAGCCCAGCTTACGGCTGGGAGCGTCGCTGGTGACGGCGCCCAAACAGTCACTGATGGTGCGTCAGAATCTCGCTGTGTGACATCAGCGGCTGTGCCTGTGCTTCCGGTGGCTGCTACCATTTCAGAGCAGTAGACGGAACAACGCCAGTCAGCTGCTGTAGGTGGCGTCCAGGAAAATGTGGCTCATGATGAATCAGCTGGGCTAGCTGTATCAAACAGCTGAGTTGCGCTGACGAGGAAATGGATTCTGATTCTGACACTGTGTCTAACACTGAGTCTATTGGGGCAACTTGCAGTACAAACACGAGTTTGTATTCACTGGAAGAAATAAATGCTTTTCTGGATGACACCTATAACAGGGCCATTAAAGTCACTGATTACTTCAGTGACACTGATAAATTTATTAGGTCTGTTAATGTGCTAAAAAGGCAGGTTGGTCTTGGCCTCCTGGATGAAAGGAAACGTTTTCGCCTCAAAAAGCACCTAACAGCCCTGCGTAAAGCAGCAGGAGGACAAAAGGTCAAGTGCGCCCGACAGAAGAAATAAATGACGGTCTTTCCTCTGACTTTTTTAAGCATTTTTGGGATATTGTTGGATCAGACTTTTGATGTTCTAATTGACTGTTACAGAACTGGATCTTTACCAGTCTCCTGCCGGTGCGCAGTACTATCTCAGCTGCCCAAGGACGGGGACTTGGCCTGGCTTAAAAACTGGAGGCCTGTGGCTTTTCTTTGCACAGACTACAAGGTCATGGTTTACTCGCCTGCAGGACATGGATGCCCCAACATCTTTTTTCTTCAATCTAGAGAAGCCTGCTGCAACGATGACTTGCTTAAAACTCCCACATGGTCTAAGGACTACAAATCCATCTGAGATGAGGAGCCAGGATTCTTACGGAGCCCTGTTTGGTGCAGAACCATGTTGCATAGACTCTCAACACCAACTCTTTGAAGGTCTTCCCAGGCTCAACCCAGAGGACAGGGCTGTTCTGGACTGTGAACTGACTTTGGATGAGTTAACTGTAGCAGTTAATCAAATGGCTCTGGGACGTGCACCTGGACTTGACGGTCTTTCTTCTGACTTTTTTAAGCACTTTTGGGATATTATTGGATCAGACTTTTATGACGTTCTAATTGACTGTTTCAGAACTGGCTGCCGGCGTGCAGTGCTATCTCTGCTGCCGAAGGAAGGGGACTTGGCCTTGGAGTACTCTCACTATAAAATGGTGGACAATTTGGAGGTATTCACCACTAGATGGACTGTAGGGAATATTTTGTGTTCTGTGGGAGAGGGGGATGAGTTATGTTTGCACTTTTGGAATGTGAGACACTTGGTGGGCTGATGGTATTGGTGATCTTACATTTTGGAATTGTACAATAAAAGGATTTTTTAAAACTCTCTCTCTCTCTCTCTCTCTCTCTCTCTCTCTCTCTCTCTCATGTTATTACTATTGTTTTATTTCTGTGTGGATTCAAATAGAAAATGGCATCTTCTTACTCCAATCTCTATTTAGTATATTTTTAAAACAATAAAAACCTGTTAACGTATCTAAATTCTGTTTTTCACCCAGGTGGAGGATGAAGTGGATGAAATCAATGCAAAAGTTTTCTCAGAAGTGGAAAGCAAATTAGAAGAAAAACTTCCTCAACCAACACATTCATGATCTTTCTTAAAATTTTATGTTGAATGTGTAAAACACAGCCATTGATATTTCCCCCTACACTTATTCTGAAATTATTATTCTTGAGCCACTGATTGCATTGGACCATATCTGGTTTTCGTGGTAAGCGAAAAGCTGTACCTGTCTGCCATCTTGTGGTGTTAAAAGCTTTGTACATTTCTGACTATTTAGTAGTACCGGCTTTGTTTTGACTGATAAGCTGACAGGCGCACACTGGCGCCACTCACAGTCAAATGGTTAAAAAAGAAAATGGGAAGTTAATTATGGCTATTACTGTATTTTGTGTGCATTGCTAATGCTGTTAAAGGTTTTACCTACAGTTAATGTATAGATACTGTATGCATATTACCTTGAAAGGATGATGTGCTTGTGTATAGAAGATGCAGCCATTATTTCTGAGAAAAGGGTGTTCTTAACAGGAGAACTGTAAATGTTGTGTTGTATTTGTTTCTTTTAAAATAGTATGTATTTTCCAAGCTGTTGAAAATAGAGGTTTATGAAAGTTTGAGAGAATGGTTCATGTCCTGTACAGTGAAAATATAAGTTCTTCAGTTTTGGTGTCATACATCTAATGGACCAGACTTGAACAGTTTTTGATTGTTAATGCATCATCCAGAAAGAATGGCTATGTATGATGTATTAATGTTTTGTGCTCCACCTGTACAATTTTCTGCCTTACATTAAAGTCTGTCTTAAAATTCAGTCTATTGTTGACATTGTGTTACTGGAAATGCTCTCAACAGAGATGCATACTGATTTCTCTGCATTCAATAGCAACAGCACTTAGTGTCTCCATATCGCTTAAAAGCCTGTGCATCAGCGACATACTGTATGACAGTGTTGGATTTACAGGCTCGTGACTTTGTCCTTTTGACCCCGGTACCATAGCCACGAGTAAGGACCCCAAGGTCAGCCTGTGTTCCAAGTTTGGTGACCCCAGCTTCGTTTGTTCTTGAGTTGCAGTGCAGATGACCTTGTAACTTCAAAACCATAGCCACAGGTGAGAGTCAAGTCAAAGTACCTTTATTGAGTTCCTTTAGGAGAGATTTGTCTTGGACAAAAGGATCTGCTGCACAGCAAAAACACATACCATACATACAACCAATACATAACCACCAAAATAAAATCAATAATTCAAAGTGTGAATACAGTGCTATTATCTGCTCAACCTCACAGTCTCCCTAACTTCTGTTCACCTGACTTGTCCGCTCATTAATGAGCTTCACCGACAAGGGAATGAATAAATGCTTATACCGATTATATTTACAAAAAGGGACCCTGTACCTCCTCCCCAAATTCATTAAGACATTGTGGATACAATACATGAGAACTATCAGATGAACTATGAGATGATCTGAGGGTGGCTTGTTCAAACAGATCTTGGGGAATTGGAAGTGCTGCCATGCCCATGATCTTCCCTGCTATCCTTATCAGATTTAATATCCATACCGCTTTTCCGGAGGTCCGGGTCGCGGAGGCAGCAGTTCAAGCAGAGAAGCCCAGGCTTCCCTCTCCCCAGCCACCTGCTCCAGCTCTTCAGAGGGGATACCAAGGCGTTCCCAGACTAGCTGGGAGACATAGTCTCTCCACCGAGTCCTGGGTCTGCCCCGGGGTCTCCTCCCAGTGGGACGTGCCTGAAACACCTCAAGTGGGAGGCGTCCAGGAGGCATCCTAATCAGATGCCCATACCACCTCAACTGACTCCTTTCAATGTGGAGGAGCAGCGGTTCTACTCTGAGCCTCTCCCGGATGACTGAGCTCCTCACCCTATCTCTGAGGGTGAGTCCAGCAATCCTACGGAGAAAGCTCATTTCAGCCGCTTGTATCCGCGATCTCGTTCTTTCGGTCATTACCCGAAGCTCGTGACCATAGGTGAGAGTAGGAACGTAGATTGACTGGTAAATCGACAGCTTTGCCTTAGAACTAAGCTCCCTCTTCACCACAACAGACCGGTACAACGTCCGCATCACTGCAGATGCTGCTCCAATCCGTCTGTCGATCTCTCGCTCCATTTTCCCCTCACTCGTGAACAAGACCCCAAGATACTTAAACTCCTCCACTTGGGGCAGGAGCCTGTCCCCAACCCGGAGAGGACAATCCACCTTTTTCCGGCTGAGGACCATGGACTCGGACTTGGAGGTGCTGATTCTCATCCCAGCCGCTTCACACTCAGCGGCAAACCGTCCCAGCAAGAGCTGTAGGTCATTGCTGGATGAAGCCAACAGGACAACATCATCTGCAAACAACAGAGATGAGATCCTGTGGTCACCAAGCATGACACCCTCCATTCCCTGGCTGCGCCTAGAAATCCTGTCCATAAAAATTATGAACAGGACCGGTGACAAAGGGCAGCCCTGGCGGAGTCCAACTCTCACTGGGAATGACTCCGACCGAGTGTTGGCAATGCGAACTAAACTCTCACAACGGTCGTACAGAGACCGAATAGCTCGTAACAACAAGCCCGATACCCCATACTCCCGAAGCACCCCCCACAAAAATCCACGAGGGACGCGGTCAAATGCCTTCTCCAAGTCCACAAAACACATGTAAACTGGTTGGGCAAACTCCCACGAACCCTCAAGAATTCTCGAGAGGGTAAAGAGCTGGTCCGATGTGCCACGGCCAGGACGAAAACCACATTGCTCCTCCTGAATCCGAGGTTCGACCAACGGCCGGACTCTCCTCTCCAGTACCTTGGCATAGACCTTCCCAGGGAGGCTGAGGAGTGTGATCCCTCTAAAGTTGGAGCACACCCTCCGGTCCCCTTTTTTGAAGAGAGGAACCACCACCCCGGTTTGCCATGCCAAAGGCACTGCCCCCGACCTCCACGCAATGTTGCAGAGGCGTGTCAACCATGACAACCCAACAACATCCAGGGCCTTGAGGTACTCGGGGCGAATCTCGTCCACCCCCGGGGCCCGGCCACCAAGGAGATTTTTAACCACCTTGGCGACCTCAGCCCCTGTGATAGGCGAGTCATCCCCCTCGTCCCCAAACCCTGCTTCCTCTGTGGAAGGCGTATCAGTGGGATTGAGGAGATCCTCGAAGTATTCCTTCCACCGCCCGACGATATCCCCAGTTGAAGTCAACAGTGTCCCATCCGCACCATACACAGTGTGGACGGGGAGCTGCTTTCCCCTCCTGAGCCGCCGAACAGTTTGCCAGAATCTCTTTGAAGCCGACCGAAAGTCTTGTTCCATGGCCTCACCGAACTCCTCCCATACCCGGGTTTTTGCTTCAGCAACCACCCGAGCTGCACTCCGCTTGGCCTGCCGGTACACCTCAGCTGCTTCGGGAGTCCCACAAGCCAACCAAGCTTGATAGGACTCCTTCTTCAGCTTAATGGCCCCCCTCACCACTGGTGTCCACCACTTGGTTCGGGGGTTGCCACCACGAGATGCACCGACCACCTTGCGGCCGCAGCTCTGGGCTGCCGCTTCAACAACAGAGGTGGAGAACATGGCCCATTCAGACTCCATGTCTCCAGACTCCCTCGGAATGTGGTTGAAGTTCTTCCGGAGGTGGGAGTTGAAGACCTCCCGGACAGGGGCCTCAGCCAGACGCTCCCAGCACACCCTCACTATACGTTTGGGTCTACCAGGTCTGAATGGCTTCCTCCCCTGCCATCGGATCCAACTCACCACCAGGTGGTGATCAGTTGACAGCTCTGCACCTCTCTTTACTCGGGTGTCCAAGACATACGGTCGCAGGTCTGATGATACGATAACAAAATCGATCATCGACCTGCGGCCTAGGGTGTCCTGGTGCCAGGTGCACATATGGACACCCTTATGCTTGAACATGGTGTTCGTTATAGACAGACTGTGGTTAGCACAGAAGTCCAATAACTGAACACCACTCGGGTTCAGATCGGGCAGGCCGTTCCTCCCAATCACCCCCCTCCAGGTTTCACTGTCGTTGCCCACGTGCGCATTGAAGTCCCCCAGTAGGACAATGGAGTCTCCAGGAGGAGCACCCTCCAGCACCCCAGTCACAGACTCCAAAAAGGGTGGGTACTCTGAAACATCATTTGGTGCATAGGCACAAATGATGGTCAGGACCCGTTTCCCAACCCGAAGGCGCAGGGAAGCAACCCTTTCGTCCACCGGGGAAAACTCCAATATAGAGGCAGCAAGGTGGGGCGATACAAGAATACCTACCCCTGCTCGTCGCCTCTCGCCCGGGGCAACTCCAGAAAAGGCCAAGCTCCAGCCCCTCTCCAGGAGACTGGTTCCGGAACCGGAGCTGTGTGTTGAGGTGAGGCCGACTATATCTAGCCGGTATCGCTCAATCTCGTACACCAGCTCAGGCTCCTTCCCCACCAGAGAGGTGACATTCCACGTACCAAAAGCCAGTTTAGAAAGCTTGGGATCAGTCCGCCAAGGTCTCCGCCTTTGACTGCCACCTAATCCACATAGCACCGGACTTCCATGATCCCTCCTGCAGGTGGTGAACCTACTGGAGGGCGGACCCATGTAACTCCTTCGGGCTGAGCCCGGCCGGGTCCCATGGGTGGAAACCCGGCCACCAGACGCTAGCCTTCGAGCCCCTCCCCCAGGCCTGGCTCCAGGGTGGGGCCCCGGTAACCCCATACCGGGCGGGGTACACTGAATCCTTGATATACAATTTATCATGAGAGTCTGTTGGATCGTTCTTCGTCTGGCCCTTCACCCAGGACCAGTTTGTCTTGGGAGACCCTATCAGAGGCAAATTGCCCCGGACAACATAGCTCCTGGGATCACTGGGGCACGCAAACCCCCCCACCACGATAAGGTGACGATCCATGAGGGGGCAGATTTGAGCTTTTAATTTTACTGTTAAATTGCCACATCAGCTGGTAATATCATACTGTAACACAGACTCAGTGGTTGCCCTGTAGAAAATCAACATAATGTTTCCACAGATGCCAAACAGTCTGAGTCGGCAAAGAAAATGCAGACGCTGGTGGATTCGGGCACAAACACTCGCCACTTGCGTGTGCCAGCTCAGATCACTATCAGTGTGAACACCAAGACGTTTATATGACTTAACCTGTTTGATATCATGACCATGTATGGCCACAGGACTGTGATCATCATCTGACCTGGGGTCCACCAGCATCTCCACCGTCTTTTCTGTATTAATCTGCAGCTGATGGTCATCACACCAGTTCACAAACCCATTCACCCCAAATCTGTGACTATTTTTTTTTCCACTATATATTTTATTGAATTTTTTTTACAAATATGATATAAACAGTCAGACATAAACACAAAAGTAATTTAAAAATAATAATAATAATAATTAAAAAAAAATGTGTAATAAAAATAATAACAGCCATTAACAAAAACAGGTCAACAACAATGCTCCTCTGTTTAGTCTAGGTAATCTATTACATAAGAATACATAATATACATTGAAACAAAATATCAAACTTCTTGAATAAAAAAAAGATCTCGTTTTAAAAAAAAAAAAAAAAAAAATCACCAGCTTGGAATTTGCAAGGTCCACACACATCATTCACCTTCTTCTTCAGAAGTTATGTTTAATTTCTTCACATAATCAATGAAAGGTCTCCATATATTCTCAAACACATTTTCCTTTGATTTCAGTATGTATGTTATTCTTTCTAGTGGAAGGTTTGTTAACATCTGTCTTAACCACTGAGTCACATCTGGTCTATGAGTCTTTTTCCACAGTAGTGCAATACATTTTTTGGCATTAAGCAAACCGAGGTCTATGAATGTTCTTTCACTTTTATTAAAGTTATGTTTTTTTGGATACAGACCCAACAAAAACAGTTTAGGGTTCAATGTGATTTGTTTTGAAATTATTTTTTCAATTGTTACCTTCACCTCTTCCCAAAACATTCTAATTTTTCTACATTCCCATAAACAGTGAAATAGGGTTCCTTTACTTTCCATACATTTTGTGCATGTATCTGGTATGTTTTTGTTATATCTATTTAATTCCACTGGTGTAACATACATCCCCATTAACCATTTAAAATGTATCAGTTTAAGACGTACATTTATTGATTTGGTTTGAACTCCTGCACAAGCCATTTCCCATTGTTCCTCTGAAATTTCAATTTGCAGGTCCTCTTTCCAGTCATTCAGTCTTTTCTGTGACTTTTCACATGAGAATAATGTCAATGAGTTATAAAACTCTGAAATGATAGTCTTTCTCTTACTGTCTTTTATCAAATTTTTTTCCAAAGTTGAATAAGTAGGTCGGGTGAGAGCATTATTTTGATTTGATCGAATAAAATTTCTAAGCTGAAGATATTTTAAAAAGTGTATTCTATTAAGATTGAATTTAATCCTCAGTTCTTCAAAAGACATTATGTTATCTGAGGGTGACAAATATAAGTCTTGAATCTTTTGAATCCCTTTTAAATTCCATATGTGGAGTGTGTCAATAACGAGGCGGATTTGAAGCAGTCAGTTTATTATACATTCTCACACATGAGCACAGTCAGAAAAGAGGGCATCTCAGACAAGACTCTTCCCTTAAATACTCATGCCTTCTTCCAGCAGCTTCTACACATCAAAGGTCACATTGCATTCACTTCCTTAATCCTTTAACATCCCCCTAGCAGTCTCTGATACACAAAAGATCACTCTGCTTTCGTCTGATACACAAAAGATCATACTGCATTCGTCCTTCACACCTCCCTGTTATCTCCAAGGGAAACCCTGGGAAACTCTGCTCTTTGTTCTAGTCTAAGATGCTACACCATTATGCACTCTCTAAACAACCCCCCCCCCCCCCGAGCGTCTTGGATAGAACAATAGAATGACAGTCCATAAGCTGTGGTAAAATCATTAAACATCGATCCATATGCTGCTTGGGCTTCAGTCTTCTCCCGTATCTAAGACACTCGGGGGGGTTGTTTACAGAGTGCATAATGGTGTAGCATCTTAGACTAGAACAAAGTGCATTAGACTAGAACAAAGAGTAAAATATTGATTACCCCATATTGGGCTAAATTGTGACAGTGAGTGTGGTTCTTTTAAAAAAATTTTAGTTTCACACCATATTTTGATCATGTGCTTTACAATTGGATTTTTAACTTGTTTCTGTAATTTTTTAGCCGAGTCTGAGTGTGACGTTTGCGGGATTCACACAAAGAAGAGGAGCAAGATGGTTGTGACGAACAGGCTTTATTTACACACCACCAACCCCAACTACTTCTGAGCACAGAGGAGGGGAGGTCATTCTCCCAGACCTCCGTTTCAATCATGGTTACACACACATGATACATCTTGCCCTAATCCTGCTAAACACTGCTGGGTCATTATAACGCAGTTATAATGACCCAGCAGTATAATAACTCAGTAATAACACATTTAATACACACACACAGTAACGTTTTCAACTGGCAAAGCATGCTGGGAAATCCCTGCCCCCCTTAACATGGCCCCGACGTTACACTGCCCTCCCCTGGACTGGTTTCTGTCCCCAGAAAATTCAAAGTCCACTTTCAGAAATCCAACGCGAGTCAGCCTGGTGCCGGGGCGGCACGCACGGGCCATCCAGTGTCCATCTGAGTCTCGGTCGGAGTATCTGGTTGGGGTAGGGTTCCGGTTTAGCCACCAGCGGGCGGATGGACACATCTGAGATTGAGATTGAGATTGAGATTCAACTTTATTGTCATTACATATGTATGAATACAAGGTAACGAAACGTGACTTGGCATTTGGGCACGCTCTGCAGAGCGCATCCAAGGCCGGGGCAGCTGCTAGGCGCCAGTCTCTGACAGCCTCTGTAGGACCACGCACAGTCCCTTCCCTGGCAGCGGGAGTCCCATGCCCGCTCCGGCCGACTCCCACCGCTGCCAGGTCTCCTAGGCGGCCGCTGACCCGCATCCATGCATCCAGCCCTTGCCGCGCCTGGAAAATGGCCGCATCTTCGTCCTGCTCACTCCGCTACTGTGCGTCGCTGCTGCGCCGAGGGCCTCCGTGACGTCACCGAAAGGGGAAGCATCTGCGGGTGGCGGTAGGACTACGCACAGTTCCTCCTCTGGCAGCGGGAGTCCCATGCCCGCTCCGGCTGACTCCTACTGCTGCCAGGTCTCCCAGGCAGCCGCTGGCCCGCGTCCATGCGTCCAGCCCTTGCCGCGCCTGGGAAATGGCCGCATCTTCGTCCTGCTCACTCCGCTACTGCTGCGCTCCGAAGGCCTCTGTGACGTCACCGCCGGGGAAGCATCTGCAGGAGGCGGCCTTTACCCGTCCATGCCACCTCGCTCTAATTTAACGTTGGCGAGGGGCCAGTTTGTCGTGCGCTGCATGCGGGGCAGTACCGTGTGAAGTACCCTGGCTCTGTGCAGCGGAAGCCCCCCTTCCTCGCGTCGCCGCGGCTGTCTCCTCCGTGCACGCGCTGCCGTGGTCTGCCGTAGCTCCTCCTCCCACTCGCTCTCAGCACGGTGGTTTCCTCCGATGACCAGTCGTTCAGCGCGGCAGCCAACTCGACCTGGGCCAGGTGGTCATCCAACAGGTTCTCGCCGTTGTATCGGGGAATCTTGGCCCGCTGCTGGACGGATGTGACGGTCATCTCCCGGTCGATCGCCGCTCCTAATTGCTCTGGAATCGCCAGCCCGTCCTGCCCTGAAAAGGGCGGGAAACAGGGCTGGTTTGCTCTGCTCGGCCCGTTCTGCCTTGAAAAAGGCAGAGCAGTCCTGTCGAGTCCGCTGCTCCGTCCATCGCGGCGAGCCTCTCCGGGGACCGGCGTCTCAGCTCTACGCTACTTTCCCAGCCAAGCGATGAACTGCTCCGGCTGCTGGACCTCCGCCTGGATCCTCATCTTGCTCCATCCCCACTCCTGACAACAGTGTGATGTTTGCGGAATTCACACAAAGAAGAGGAGCAAGATGGTTGTGACGAACAGGCTTTATTTACACACCACCAACCCCAACTACTTCTGAGCACAGAGAGGAGGGGAGGTCATTCTCCCAGACCTCCGTTTCAATCATGGTTACACACACATGATACATCTTGCCCTAATCCTGCTAAACACTGCTGGGTCATTATAACGCAGTTATAATGACCCAGCAGTATAATAACTCAGTAATAACACATTTAATACACACACACAGTAATGTTTTCAACTGGCAAAGCATGCTGGGAAATCCCTGCCCCCCTTAACATGGCCCCAACGTTACATGAGTATATGAATAAGGGAAAAGGTAAAGGTAAATTGTATGACTCCATTTCAGTCCAGTGAGGAGGATCATTTGTTGAAAAATATGTCATAGACCTCAGTTGTGCTGACCAGTAATACAACATAAAGTTTGGACATTTCAGACCTCCACGATCAAATGGTAAGTATAGTAAGGACAAACATAATCTAGCCTTCCTATTGTTCCATATAAATTCCACTAACTTTTTTTTAATTCTTGAGAATAGATCTGAAGGTGGTGGTAAAGGGATGTTTTGGAATAAGTATTTTTGGTAAGATATTACTTTTAAGTATATTAATTCTCCCAATCATCGACATTTGTAGTGACATCCATCTCTGAAGTAACTCATTAATGTCTGTCATTAAGGCTTCATAGTTGGCATTGGCGACTGATTCTAGCTTAGGCAAAATTTGAATTCCTAAATATTTAAACTGATCTACAACATTGAATTGATTTACCTCAGGAGCTGGGTGATTTCTCTGGGTCTCATTTAGCATTAACATATCATTAGAGATATTACTGTTTGTTAGGATTTCTGCTGTAGCATTATTGTATATTATCTGGACCCATTTTATGAAATTATTTCCAAATCCAAACCTTTGTAGGACTTCAAAAAGATAGGGCCATTCAACCCTATCAAAGGCCTTTTCGGCATCGAATGATAGGAGAGCTGTATCCGGTGCTTCTTTATTGGAATAAATAATATTAAATAGTCTTCTTACATTATGGAAGCCTTGTCTTTCCATTATAAAGCCATTCTGATCTCGGTTAATAATATTTGGTAATGTATCTTGTAGGCGGTTTGCTAAAATTTTACAGATTATTTTAAGATCAGTATTTAATAGACTTAATGGTCTCATGTTTTCACATTTATTAGGGGGTTTACCTGGTTTTGGTAACAGTATAATTAAGGCATTATTCATGTATGGTGGTAAATAACCATTTTGAAATGCTTCTAAAGCCATTTCCAAAAGTAGTTTTATTAATTTATTCTTAAATTTTTTATAGAGGTCAACTGGAAGACCATCTGGTCCTGCTCTTTTTCCTGATTTCATATTATCAATGGCTTGCCCAACTTCTTCTTGACTAATTTTAGACTCCAGTATCTCCCTGTTTTTATTTGGAATACATGGTATAGATAATTCACCCAAAAACCCATTTAGTTTTGTTAAGTCAGTTACATTTTTTGTATCATATAGTTTTTCATAATAATCTCTAAAGGCACTATTCATTTCTAAAGGATCTATAACTACCTGTCCGTTACTTATAATACTGGTAGTTGGTGTTTTAGATTCTAATTGTTTAATCTGCTATGCCAATAATTTTCCTGATTTTTCACCTTGTTCATAAAAAGTTTACTTCAATCTTAGAAGACTCGAGGCAGCTCTATTTGCTGATTTTTTGTCATATTCAGCTCTCAGAATCAGTAATTCGTTCTCTAACTGTGGATTACTTCCTGTATACACCTTTTCCTGAAGAGTTTTATTTTACGTTCCAATTGGACTCTCTCCTCTCGGGTCTTCTTAGATTTTGAACCTGTATAACTAATAATATGTCCCCTAATAAAAGCTTTGAAAGCCTCCCACTTTATACATGCCGTTGTTTGTGTAGTATTGATATCAAAGAACTCATCTATCTGTTTTTCTATGTACTTAACAAATTCCTCATCCTGAAGCCATTTATGTTGAAAATGCCACCTAACTGGGTCCTTTGTCAGTTTCTTATCTACATATACTAGACAGCAGGGTGCATGATCAGAGATCACAATGTTATCATAGAAACAGTTTTGAATCTTGGACCTTAATTCTGTAGAGATCAAAAAGTAGTCAATATATGAGAATGTCTTACAGGTATTAGAAAAACAAGAATAGGCTTTGACTTGTGGTTTCAGTTCTCTCCATATATCTAGCAATCTCAATTCTTTCATAAAATGATTAATGGTCATCCTACATCCATTGTGCGTACAGTCCAGTCCTGTTGACCAATCTATACTGGGATTCAATGTATAATTAAATCCCCTGCTATTATATGTTGCCCTGCAAGTGATGATAAAGTGAGGAATAAATTAACAAAGAAGTTATGATCATCAATATTGGGGCCGTATAAGTTCACCAGATTTATATTTTCTAATAGCAAAGATCCTTGGATGATTAAATATCTTCCAAATTTGTCTCTAATTACATTTTTCACTTGAAGTGGGACTGTTTTGTGTATGAGAGTCATAACTCCTCTGGCTCGGGATGAAAATGATGAGGTGAACACGTTACCTTGCCATCTTCTCCTAATTCTTTTTACATCCTCCTCTAATAGATGAGTTTCTTGTAAAAATACAATTTTCGAATCTATGTCTTTTATTTTATTCATGACTTGTTTAAGTTTTTTAAGTTTTTGTAGACCTCTGCAATTCCATGAAGTTAAATTAAGATTAACGCTTTGATCTATGATCAATAAGGAATTTGAGATTACCTTGCGATATGAACATACTCATACAGAGAAGCAAAAACATGGATGATAGAACATTCATCCTGCAAACTAAACAAAAACAGATTCCCTTTCCCCACATTTGTGGTAATCCCCCCAAAATATTCCGTCTCCCATTGTAGCTAGTGACTGTTCCACACCTGCGAGGACCAGTCAAACCACTCTTCTCAATCACCCTGACACTACTACTATTCTTATGACATTAACTCTCTTCTGTAGCTTTTTCAACATAACTTCAAAATTTTATAGCAACGTTGTACATCATAACATTTTTTTTTAAATACAGTCTGTATTTTGTAGACATGTTTATGTTTCAGATCAATCAGATGCCTCTATGTATGCTTAAATGTTCTACCTTTATCATGTTCATGCTTAGCTCTCACCAGTCTCCTGTTGGATCTGCTTAATGAGCTCCTGCGCCTCTTGAGGGGTCTTGAAGGTGTGGGTTCTCCCCTTATATGTGACCAGCAGTCTTTCCGGATGAATTACTCCGTGACGAATCCCTAGGTTGCGCAGCTCTTTGCGGGCCGGGTCGAACTGTTTCCTCAATTGTTGTATTCCTGCAGCCAAGTCCGGGTAGAACCGCACTTGTTGGTCCTGGTACTTAATTTCCCCTTTAGCTCGTGCCGCATTGGTGACTGTCATCTTGTCTTTGTAGTTGAGGAACTTCATAATCAGTGTCCTCGGTGGTATCTTATTATCTCTCAGTGGGCCGATTCGGTGAGCTCTCTCTAAAACGACCGATGACTGCAGATCCGCGTTATTCAGTGCTTCTGGAATCCACTTTTCCAAAAAGGAACACGGGTCCCGTCCCTCTGTTCCCTCCAGGAGGCCCACCAGCCTCAGATTATTCCGTCGTGAGCAGGATTCCAAGTCTAGAACGTTATCTTCCAGACTTTTGCATTTTGATTCCAGTGTTTGCAGTTTAGTTTGCAGGCTGGTAACATAATCTTCAGCGCTTGATATTCGGCGCTCCACCTGCGACACTCGCTCCATGCAGTCGTTTATTTCCTTTCTAATACCTTCTATCGCTGTTATAATCCCATTGAATTTAGACAAAAACTCTGTTCTCATGGAGTTAATGGCAGTGAGCACTACGTTTGTCCCCTCTTCAACTGTTCCCGCTCCGCCGCTGGCTCCCTCCTCCGCCATTGCCTCTGGAGTTTTCTCTGTTTCGCCTCAAGCGTGAAAGTCTGTTAGCTTGGGTTGTTTTGTTGAGTTACCTTTTCCTCCACCTAATTTTCCAACCTTGGTCTTTACCATATCCGCGCCAAAACGTTGGGATGGGTTTTTGTTCCAATTAAGAGTTTTAGTAAAATTTTTATTTTCACGAGCAGAGCAGTGTGAAGCACGTCTTCCTACGTGGTCGCCATAACCGGAAGTCCCAAATCTGCGACTATTTGAATTGACATTAGTTTTTAACAAACTCAATATTACAGTATCATCTGAAAACTTCACAACATATTGGTCCTGCTGAGAGCTGACACAGTCATTAGTATACAATGTAAATAAAAACGGTGAACTGACACAGCCCTGAGGGGCCCCGGTAATGCTCAATGCAATATCAGAGAACATAGAGTTAAACTTCACCTGCTGTGACCTATTTGACAAGAAAGAATGATACCACCTGACTAAAAACGGATTCACACGCAACTGAATCATTTTTTTAAGAAGAATCTGTGACTGAATACAATTAAAAGCCGAACAAAAATCGCTCAAGTAGGTTAATTTTGTCTTCTTTTAATTATTTACCTTTTGTTATTAAAAGACAAAAATAGAAAATAGATGTTTTTACCTTCTTTACATGTTTCGACTGTTCACTGCAGCCTTCGTCAGAAGTGTCAGCTGATTGCTGCGAGGTGTCATTTTATCAGCTGACTTTCGTAGGCGGGGCCAGCCCAGCAGACCTGTCAGATCCACTGAGCCGGCCCTGCTTTCTGCCGTCCGATGGTCTCTGGAGAATGTGGTCCCAGGTGTGGGAAAGCATAAAGGCCCCCTCATCCCGGTTCATGCTATTGTTTCTCCGCTTCCTGATTTCTATGGCCTCCTTGATCCAGCGTTTGTGTCTGTTGCACTCTGATCCAGTAATTTTTGCGTTGTCCCAGTCCATGATGTGATTATTTCTTTTGCAGTGATCTGATATTGCTGATTTTAATGTTTCTTGTTCTGCCTTTTCTTTTTGTGATCTTGTGAGTCGTCCTTGTATTTCCTTCTCACATTCCTTCTGGTGTTCTTTTCTCCTTGTGATGAATGATCTTCCGGTTTCTCTAATGTAGGTTTTGTTGCATGATCTACATGATATTTCATATATTACACTGCATTTTTTGTCTTGTTCTATTTTGTCCTTGGGGTGTACTAATAGCTGTCTTAATTTTTTGTGTGGTTTTACTGCTGTGTTTATTTTGTATTTTTTCATGATCCTTTGAATTGGTTCTGTTATCCCTCGGATGTATGGTATAGTTATGGTGTCCTTGTTTTTGATTTCAGCTTTGTAATGGTTTGCTCTGGCTGCCTATTCTCCTCAGCTGCGCGCACACCTGCTCCTCATCACGGCCAGGGTTATTTAAACCACGCTGCCCTGGGATCAGTGCGGAGTCGTCTGTCTACACTCCATGAGACCTTCTCTCGCCTTCATTGTTGTTCCTGAGCTTCCTAGCCTCAGTCTACCTTTGTCCTTCGCATCCAGCCTCCTGCCAGCCGATGTCAGGAAGAATCACTCCACAGCTCAAGTAAGCCCTCGCTCATTCTCCTTAAATCCTCTCTCAGTCCCCTGTGCACAGGCGGAGTTCTGTGGCAGCGGACCTCCCCCTTCCTGGCAGAGGACCGAGCTGCACTGCTCCACCTCAGACACACCAACCTCCTTCAGCAGCAGCCGGAACAGCGGACACTGTCCTCCTGGCCGTAGCCGCCGAGCTGAAGCTGAGCCTGCCAGCATCTCTACAAACAGGTTGCCAGGTTGTACGGTGTTCTGCTCTCCCCCAGCTGCCACAAGACCACACACCCACACACTCACACACCTTCATTGTCATTCAATAAATATAAATGTATCTATTTCTGAGTCCGAGTCTGCTCACTGGGTCAATTAACCATGTCAGTACGACTCCGCCAAAACGACCCAGCTGACAGCGCGCTGGCTTGCAAAGTTAACAACCTCGTGACTCGGGTAGATCAATTAGCCTATCAACAACAAATTATTCTCACTCAATTGACCTGTTTAACAGACCGGTTGGATTGCCTGGCAGGTCCGCAGGCGTTTCCTCCAGCTCCCCCGGCCCCAAGTAGCTCCTCTGCTCCCGCTAGCTCCCAATCCGGCCAACCCGGGCAGGGCCCTTCATCCCGGCTAACCCCCATCCCCACTCCCACCCGTTTTAGTGGTAAACTAGGGGATTTATTCTGCAGTGTGAGATAGTTTTTCAGCGGGTGCCTGGGGACTTCCCCACAGATCACAGCCAGATCGGCTACATAATTAATCTATTAGAGGGGCGAGCACTAGCGTGGGTATATGCAGTTATGGCTAGGGCGAACTATGCTAACATGACTTATAATCAGTTTGTCAGTGAATTCAATGAGGTGTTTGACCACTCCGACCGTGATAGTGTGCTTACCTCCCGGCTGCTGAATCTGAGACAGGGAACTAAATCCGTGGCAGACCATGCTGTCGACTTCCGGGTGGTGGCCACAGAGGTGGGGTGGGAGCACGCCTTGCTCTGCAGCATCTTTATTAGAAGTCTTAGCCCTAGCCTGCGGGACGAGTTAGCCCGCTTAGAAAAGCCGTGTAGGCTAACTGAGTTGATTTCCCTGGCCATAAGCCTCGATAACAGACTAAGGGAACGGGCAGCGGAATGTAGGGCTTCCGGTTGCTCGGGTGCCCAATATCACCACTCCCCCGAGCCTCCCCTATTGGCCCTACCTCCCTCTGATTTCCCGGAAGCCCCGGAACTAATGGTAGTGGGACAGTCCAGGTTACCGCTAGCAGAGAAACAGCGCCGCCACGAGCTGGAGTTGTGCCTCTACTGTGGGAGTGAGGAGCACGAGGTAGCGTCATGCCCTATATGGCCAAAAAGGGGAGTCCGTGCGTCGCAGTAGGGGGACTCACGGACTCACCTAAATCCAATCCCCTCTCTAGGTTTCTTCTCCCTATCCGTTTCATTCACAACCAAATTGAAATAATAACACACGCATTGATTGATTCGGGGGTGGAGCAGAGCTTCATCTCGGGGGAACTGGCAACCCAGCTGGGTCTCCCCTGTCAATCGCTGAAGACCCCACTCAAACTCATCGCCTTGTCCAAAGCCCCCCTTGCCCAGCAGACCGCCCCAGTGTCAGTCATTATATCTGGTAATCGTCGGGCGGAGTTAAGGTTTTTTGTGTTGCCGGTTTCCTCCCCGGTAATTCTCGGCTACCCCTGGTTACGCCTCCATAATCCCTCAATTGACTGGCGCTCCGTGAATGTGGTGTCTTGGAGTTCATTCTGCCTCGGTGCCTGTCTACAATCTGCTGCTTGCTCGCTGTCCATGCCCCTGGGCGTCCCCGTCACCCCTCCCCCTGATTTGTCTAAGATTCCTCCAGAGTATCATGACCTTGGGGCCACCTTCAGCAAGACCCAGGCTCTTTCCCTCCCCCCTCACCACCCATATGACTGCGCCATCAACCTCCGTGCCAGAGCCCCGCTGCCGTTGAGTTGTCTTTACAGCCTGTCACCTCCGGAGCGGGAGGCCATGGAGGCTTATATTAAAGAATCATTAAACTCTGGCATAATCAGGCCGTCATCCTCAGTGGTGGGGGCGGGGCTTTTTTTTGTGGGCAAGAAGGACGGCTCGCTGAGGTCGTGCATTGACTTTAGGGAATTAAATAACATCACTATCAAGGACAAGTACACTCTTCCTCTAATTAATACGGCGTTTGATTCCCTCCAGGGGGCCTCCTGGTTCACCAAGCTGGATCTCTGTAACACTTACCATCTGGTGCAGATCCGGGAGGGTGACGAGTGGAAGACGGTGTTCCGGACCCCCAGCGGGCACTTTGAGTACCTGGTTATGCCATTCAGACTGACCAACGCCCCCGCCGTATTCCAGCGTATTCCATCAACGATGTGCTGAGGGATTTTTTGGGTATATTTGTTTTCATCTATCTAGACGACATCTTGATTTTTTCGCGGTCTTTGGATGAGCATCGGGTGCATGTGAGGCGAGTATTGCAGCGGCTCCTAGAGAACAAGCTATTCGTCAAGGCCGAGAAGTGCGAGTTCCACGCCTCCAAGACATCCTTCCTGGGCTTCATCATCTCCCATAATGAGATCATCCCCAATCCCAGTAATGTAAAAGCGGTGGTAGCCTGGCCCACTCCTTCATCCAGGAAACAACTTCAGCAGTTTTTAGGGTTCGCCAATTTCTACCGCCGCTTCGTTAGGAATTATAGCATCATCACTCTCCCCCGACCCGTCTTACTTCTTCTAAGGTCCCTTTCCAGTGGACGGAGGAGGCGGCTGCGGCCTTTGCTGATCTCAAGGGGAAGTTCTCTGACTCTCCCATCCTGGCTCAGGTGGACCCCGCACTCCAGTGCGTGGTGGAGGTGGATGCCTCGGACTCAGGGGTTGGAGCCGTGCTATCCCAGCATTCCCTGGCGGATGGCAGGATTCGGCCCTGTGCGTTCTTCTCCCGTCGGCTGTCCCCGGCAGAGTGCAATTACGACATTGGCGACAGGGAGCTCCTGGCGGTCAAGCTCGCGCTGGAGGAGTGGCGCCATTGGTTGGAGGGGGCCTCCCAGCCGTTTGTGGTCCGGACGGACCACAAGAATCTGGAGTACCTCAGGACAGCCAAACGTCTGAATGCATGCTAGGTCCGCTGGTCCTTGTTCTTCGGACGTTTTGACTTCACCATTACGTACCGCCCCGGGTCCAAGAATACCAAACTGGACGCCCTATCCAGACAGTTTGCCTCTAATGCTGCAGAGGTAACGGAACATCCCATCCATCCTCATCGTGTATCGTGGGCGCCCTTTTGTGGGGCATCAGAGAGAGGGTCCTAAAGGCGCAGGAGGCTGAGGTGGACCCGGGCGCGGGACCAACGGGGAGGCTGTTTGTCCCATCTGCCGTTCGGGGCGAGGTTATCCATTGGGCCCACGCGTCCAGGTTCTCATGTCACCCTGGGAGGGCTCGCATGGTGGCGCTTCTGCAAAAATACGTTTTGGTGGCCTTCGCTTCAGAGGGACGTCGGAGAGTACATCCACACCTGCCCCCAGTGCGCCACCGGCAAGACGTCCTCCTCTCCTCCAGCCGGTCTGCTCCACCCCCTCCCTACTCCCGGCAGGCCCTGGTCCCATGTGGCGTTAGACTTCGTCACCGGTCTCCCACCTTCTAATCATCACACGGTAATCCTCACCATTGTTGATAGATTCTCCAAGGCCCCCCACTTGGTTCCCCTGCAGGGGCTGCCTACGGCGAAGGAGACGGCGGACCTTCTCGTCCAACATGTGGTGAGACTACACGGGATTCCCCTGGACATCGTCTCCGACCGGGGACCTCAGTTCATCTCCCAGGTGTGGAGGTCTTTTTGCAATGCCCTTGGGGCTACAGTGAGCCTGTCTTCCGGTTTCCACCCTCAGAGCAATGGACAATGTGAGCGGGCGAACCAGGAGCTGGAGGCTGCGCTGCGGTGTGTCGCTACCGCCAACCCGGCATCTTGGAGCACGCATCTCCCTTGGATCGAATACGCTGACAACACGACGGTCTCTTTGGCTATTGGCATGTCTCCGTTTGAGGCTTCATTAGGCTACAACCCCCCCTTGTTTCCTGAAGAGCAGGGGGACATCGCCGTCCCTTTCGTCCGGGCTCACCTGAGGTGCTGCCGCCGGCTGTGGAGAGTGACCTGGACCACGCTACAGCACACAACAGAGCGCAACTCCACGGTTGCTAACCATCGCAGGACACACACCCCCACCACCACCACCAGGTGGGTCAGCACGTATGGCTATGCACCAAGCATATTAACCTGAAGGCAGAGGCTAGGAAGATGTCCCAACGGTTCACTGGGCCTTTTGCCATCACTCGCATCATTAACCCTGTGTCAGTGCGCCTAGCTCTCCCCCCCTCCCTCCGCATCTGTCCTCCCTTCCATGTCTCGCAGGTCAAGCCCTTCTGTTCCAGCCCTCTGTGTCCCCCTCCCAGGTCTCTACCTCCACCGATGTTGATCGACGGCAACCTGGCATGGAAGGTCAATACCATCCTGGACGTCCGCCGCCGGAGTAGCAGCCTACAATACCTGGTGGACTGGGAGGGCTACGGGCCGGAATGGAGATCCTGGGTGCGTCCCTCCTTCGTTTTGGACAAAGATCTCATCAGGGACTTCCATCAGATGCACCCAGGTAGGTTAGATTGACTACCAAGAGGCGTCTCATGGGGGGGAGTACTGTAATGGTTTGCTCTGGCTGCCTATTCTCCTCAGCTGCGTGCACACCTGCTCCTCACTACGGCCAGGGTTATTTAAACCACGCTGCCCTGGGACCAGTGCGGAGTTGTCTGTCTACACTCCATGAGACCTTCTCTCGCCTTCATTGTTGTTCCTGAGCTTCCTAGCCTCAGTCTACCATCGTCCTTCGCATCCAGCCTCCTGCCAGCCGGCGTCAGGAAGAATCACTCCACAGCTCAAGTAAGCCCTCGCTCATTCTCCTTAAATCCTCTCTCAGTCCCCTGTGCACAGGTGGAGTTCCGTGGCGGCAGACCGAGCTGCACTGCTTCACCTCAGACACATCAACCTCCTTCAGCAGCAGCCGGAACAGTGGACACTGTCCTCCTGGCCGTAGCCGCTGAGCTGAACCTGAGCCTCCCAACATCTCTACAAACAGGTTGCCAGGTTGTACGGTGTTCTGCTCTCCCCCAGCTGCCACAAGACCACACACCCACACACTCACACACCTTCATTGTCATTCAATAAATATAATTGTATCTATTTCTGAGTCTGAGTCTGCTCACTGGGTCAATTAACCATGTCAGGCTTTTGTTCTGTGTCTTGTTTCCTGTTTGTTTTCTTTGTTTTTGACTTGCTGTTTCCCTTTGTTTATGGCCCATACTGGGTATTGGCAGCGTATGAGTATATGTTTTATGTGGTTTTCCTCCTCCTGTCTGTCGTCTTGGTCTGTGATGATGGTGGCCCGTTCATATAATGTCCTGACAACTGATAGTTTGTGTGCTGTGGGGTGTTCTGATGTCCATAGTAGGTATTGATCCGTGTGGGTTGGTTTCCTGTAGACTGTGATTTTTATACTGCCATCATCGTTATGGTAGATTTTCATGTCCAGAAAGGCTATCGTGCCATTTTTTTCCTCTTCGTGTGTGAATTTTATATTCTCAGTGCTGTCCGTGCTATTCAGATGGTCAGTGGGTTCTTGTGTGAGTCCTTTCCTTATTTTCTCCAAAATGTCGTTCACGTATCTCTTCCATAGGGTGGGTTTACATTGTGTGGGTGCTGTGTTGATGGATTTGTTTTCCAGATCCTCCATGAAAAAACTGCTCATGATGGCTGATAGTGGGTCTCCCACTGCAAATCCTTCTTTTTGTCTGTAAATTTTTTTCTCTGTATTGAAAATAGGTGGATTTTGCAACAAATTGTAATAGTTCAGATATGTCGTCAACTGTGAGATTGGTGCATCTTTTTAGGGTTCTGTTATTTCTGACGCATTCTTGCACTATTTGTAGTGTGACATCAGCAGGGGTCTTTGTGAATAATGAAATGACATCATGTGAAATGAGGATCTCGTCTGATTCTATTTTCATATTTTTGAGTTCTTGTGTCAGCTCTTTTGAGTTTTTGCAGTGGTTTTCTGATAGTCCGAACAAAAATCAATAAAAACTAATCTGGCATATGCAGAGGGACTCTCAAGGTGTTTTAAAACTAAATGCATTATAGTTAGGATGGCATCACTTGTACTCCATTTCTTTTTGTACACAAATTGATATTGATCCAAATGTGGCTCCATCTCCATGTGAAGCTCTTGAATTAACAATTTCTCCAGTGCTTTCATAACATTGGAGGTAAGAGCCGCTGGCCTAAAATCGTTCTTCACCTGGGGACATACTTTCTTAGGAATTGGAACAATAATAGATCTTTTCCAAAGCTCAGGTACTGTATAAGTATCAATAGAGAGCTGGAAGACTTGATGCCAAACTGGAGCGAGTTCCTCTGCAAATGTTTTTAACATAAAAGCGGACATATTATCTGGCCCCGTCGCCTTATTAGTATGCATTGATTTAAAAACCCCAATAACTGATTGCAGGTTGATTAAAATCCTATCCTCATGTACACTACACTTAACCCCCTCTAAAATCTTCCTGCATTCCTCCTTATTCCTGCATTCCTCCTTGTGTGTTTATATATCTACATATTATTCCATCAAGCTACATTGCTCCTCACTGTGTTTATATATTTACATATTTATTCCATCTAGCTGCAATGCTCCGTACTGTGTGTTTATATACTCATATATTTATCCCATCCAGCTACAATGCTCTACACTGTGTGTCTGTGTGTATATATATATATTTATAGTAATATGTACATATGTCACTTCCGGTTATGGCTGCCACGTAAGACGGACGCGTTTCACTCTGCTCTGCTCCTGGAGAAAAAAATCGGCAAATAACTCTCTCATTTGGGACAGAACGTATCCCAGCGTTTGGGCGAGGATATGTCGGCGAAGCCTAAGGCTGGAAAACCAGGTAAAGGAAAAAGCGAGCCGCCGAAACAGTCCAAATTAACGGACTTTCAGGTCTGTGACGCAGCAAACAAAACTCCATATATGGCGGAGGAGGCTGGCAACGGTGCGATATCTGCGGGGAATGGCGCAGATGCGCTGATGGCTGCCATGAGTTCAATGAGAGCGGACTTTTCCTCTAGATTTGATGGGATTATGACAGCGTTGGAAGGAATAAGAAAGGAATTGGGTGACTGTGTAGAACGAACGGCGCAGATGGAGCTCCGTCTCGCTAGTGCTGAAGATGACGTTACCCGTCTTCAATTAAAGGTGCGCACTTTGGAAAAAAAAAATAAATGTCTAGAAGATAATATTTTGGATTTGGAATCTCGGTCGAGACAGAATAACTTGAGGCTGGTGGGTCTTCCAGAGGAATCAGAAGGTCGGGACGTATATTCCTTTCTGGAAAAGTGGATTCCGGAGGTGCTGGGCAGCGAGGAGTTGCAATCAGCAGTGGTTCTGGAAAAAGCACATCGTATTGGCCCACGGAGAGATAAGGGACCGCCGAGGACCTTAATTATGAAGTTTCTTAGCAACAGAGACAGGATGAAGATCTTCAACGCTGCACGAGCTAAAGGAGAGATTAAACACCAGGATCAGCAGGTGCGGTTCTACCCAAATTTGGCCACAGGAATCCAACAATTGAGGAAGCAGTTTGATCCCATACGTAAGGAGCTGCGCAACCTTGGGATTCGTCATGGTGTAATCTATCCTGCGAGACTGTTGACCACGTATGAGGGCAGAACCCACATCTTCAAGACCCCAGAGGAGGCGCAGGAGTTCATCAAGAAGATCAAAGAAGAAGAAGAGACTGGTGGGAGCTAAGCATGAACAAAATATAAGGTAGAATAATTAAGCATTTGCACAGGCATCTGACTGACTTGAAGTAAACAGCAAGTTTACAAAATATAGATTGTATTATATATTTAAAAAAACAAACAAACAAAACAAACAAAAAAAACTATGATGTACAAAGTTGTTAAAAATTTTGGAGTTAAGTTGGAAAACTACAGAGGAGAGTTAATGTTACGTCATTAAAAGCAGTAGAGTTAGGGTGATTGGGAGGATGAAGAAGGAGTGGCTTAGGCTGTTCCCCGTGGATGTGGAACGGTCGATGGCTATATCGGGAGACGGAATTTTTCTTTTGATTTTGGGGGGTTCGCCACAAGTGTGGGAAGGGGGAATTTGTTTGTGTGTAGTTTGTAGGATGAATGTTCAACCACTCATGTTTTTGCTTCTCTGTATGAGCATGTTTACACTGCAAGGTAATCCCAAACTCTCTATTGATCATAAACCAAAGTGTTAATCTTAATTTAACTTCATGGAATTGCAGAGGTCTACAAAATTTAAAAAAACTTAAACAAGTTATGAATAAAATAAAAGACATGGGTTCAAAAATTGTGTTTTTACAAGAAACTCATCTAATAGAGGAGGATATAAAAAGAATTAGGAGTAGATGGCAAGGAAGTGTATTCACCTCATCATTTTCATCCCGGGCCAGGGGAGTTATGACTCTCATACATAAATCAGTCCCTTTTCAAGTGAAAAATGTAATTGGAGACAAACTTGGAAGATATGTAATCATTCAAGGTTCTTTGCTATTAGAAAATATAAATCTTGTGAACTTATATGGTCCCAATATAGATGATCAAAAGTTCTTTGCTAATTTATTTCTTATTTTATCATCACTTACAGGGCAACATATAATAGCAGGGGATTTTAATTGTACATTGAATCCAGGTATAGATAGATCAACAGGACTGGATTGTACGCACAATGGATGTAGGATGACTATTAATCATTTTATGAAAGAATTGAGATTGTTAGATATATGGAGAGAAATGAAACCACAAGTTAAAGCCTATTCTTGTTATTCCAGTACCTACAAGACATTCTCACGTATTGATTATTTTTTGATTTCCACAGAATTAAGATCCAAGATTCAAAACTGCTTTTATGATAACATCGTGATCTCTGATCATGCACCCTGTTGTCTAATATATGTAGATAAAAAATTGACAAAGGAATCAGGTAGATGGCAATTTCAGCATAAATGGCTTCAGGATGAGGAATTTGTCAAGTATATAGAAAAACAGATAGACGAGTACTTTGACATCAATACTACACAAACATCAGCATGTGTAAAGTGGGAAGCTTTCAAAGCTTTTATTAGGGGACATATTATTAGTTATACAGGATCAAAATCTAAGAAGACTCGAGAGGAGAGAGCTAAATTGGAACATAAAATGAAAAGTCTTCAGGAAAAAGTGTATGCAGGAAGTGATCCAAGGTTGGAGAATGAATTACTGATTTTGAGAGCTGAATACGACAAAAAATCAGCGAATAGAGCTGCCTCGAGTCTTCTAAGATTGAAACAATCTTTTTATGAACAAGGTGAAAAATCAGGAAAATTATTGGCATG
Organism: Pholidichthys leucotaenia; assembly: GCA_020510985.1. Taxonomy (NCBI): domain Eukaryota; kingdom Metazoa; phylum Chordata; class Actinopteri; order Cichliformes; family Pholidichthyidae; genus Pholidichthys; species Pholidichthys leucotaenia. The sequence continues at coordinate 336,023,904 of CM035841.1, forward strand.
GCAGATTAAACAAGTAGAAATTAAAACACCAATTACTAGTATTATAAGTAAGGGACAGGTAGTTATAGATCCTTTAGAAATTAACAGAGCCTTTAGAGATTACTATGAAAAATTATATGATACTAAAAATGAATTTGATTTAACAAAACTAAATGGGTTTTTGAACGAACTATCTATACCGTGTATTCCAAATGAAAACAGGGAGATATTGGAGTCTAAAATTAGTCAAGAAGAAGTTGGGCTAGCCATTGATAATATGAAATCAGGAAAAAGTGCAGGACCAGATGGTCTTCCAGTTGACCTTTATAAGAAATTTAAGAATAAATTAATAAAACCTTTTTTGGAAATGGTTTTAGAAGCATTTCAAAATAATAATTTACCATCATACATAAATAATGCCTTAATTATACTGCTGCCAAAACCAGGTAAGCCCTCTAATAAATGTGAAAATATGAGACCAATAAGCCTATTAAACGCCGACCTTAAGATAATCTGTAAAATTTTAGCAAGACGAATACAAGAAATTTTACCAAATATTATTAATCGAGATCAGAATGGCTTTATAAAGGGAAGACAAGGCTTCCATAATGTAAGAAGACTATTTAATATTATTTATTTTAATAAAGAAGCACCGGATACAGCTCTCCTATCACTGGACGCTGAAAAGGCCTTTGATAGAGTTGAATGGCCCTTTCTTTTTGAAGTCCTACAAAGGTTTGGACTTGGAAATAATTTCATAAAATGGGTTCAAATAATATACAATAATGCTACAGCAGAAATCCTAACAAATAACAATATTTCAAAACCAATAAAAATCAATAGAGGATGTCGACAAGGCTGTCCACTTTCACCTTTACTGTTTACTATGGCAATTGAACCTTTAGCGATAGCGATACGTTTACATTCACAAATATATGGAATTAAAGTTGGACCAATAGAACATAAAATCTCCCTGTACGCCGATGACATAATTTTGTTTATGTCGAATCTAAAAAAATCAATTCCAACCTTGTTGAATTTAATAAAGAATTTTGGGGAAATATCAGGATATAAAATAAATAAAACTAAATCTTCAATATTAATGCTAAATGAGACCCAGAGAAATTACCCAGCCCCTGAGGTAAATCAATTCAATGTTGTAAATCAGTTTAAATATTTAGGAATCCAAATTGTGCCTAAGCTAGAATCAGTCGCCAGTGTCAACTATGAAGCCTTAATGACAGATATCAATGAGTTAACTCAGAGATGGATGTCACTACCAATGTCGATGATCGGGAGAATCAATATACTTAAAAGTAATATTTTACCTAAAATACTTTATTTATTTCAATACATTCCCTTATCACCACCTTTAGATTTATTCTCAAGAATAAAAAAAAAGTTAGTGGAATTTATATGGAACAACAGGAGGGCTAGATTACGTCTGTCTTTATTATATTTACCATTTGATCATGGAGGTCTGAAATGTCCAAATTTTATGTTGTATTATTGGTCCGCACAACTGAGGTCTATGACATATTATTTTTCATCAAATGATCTCCCTCACTGGACTGAAATGGAATCATACAATTTAAGATAAGATAAGATAAGATAAGCCTTTATTAGTCCCACAATGGGGAAATTCCAGGATTGCAACAGCACAGGGATAGCAACACTCAGAGCAACAATCAGAAGGCAAGAAAAAAAAAAACAAAAAAAAAAACAAACAAAAAAAAAAAACAAGCAAGCAAGAGCAGCTAATATACATATGTACATATTACTATAAAATATATATATACACACACACACACACACACACAGACACACAGTGCAGAGCATTGTAGCTGGATGGAATAAATATATGAATATATGAACACACAGTGCAGAGCATTGTAGCTAGATGGAATAAATATGTAAATATATAAACACCCACAGTACGGAGCATTGCAGCTAGGTGGAATAAATATGCAAGTATATAAACACACACAGTGCGGAGCAATGTAGCTAGATGGAATAATATGTAGATATATAAAAACACAGTGCGGAGCATTGTAGCTAGATGGAATAAATATATAGATATATAAATGTAAACACACCCAGTGCTGAGCATTGTAGCTAGATGGAATAAATATATAGATATATAAATATAAACACACCCAGTGCAGAGCATTGTAGCTAGATGGAATAAATATGTAAATATATAAACACACACAGTGCAGAGCATTGTTGCTAGGTAGGATGAAACAGCATAACCGTCTATTTAGTTATCCTACATGGTATGATTATGTGCCCATACCTTTACCTTTACCTCTTCCCATATTCATATACTCAGATTCGGCAAAAAAATTACAAAAACAAGTTAAAAATCAATTTGTAAAGCATATGATCAAAATATGGTGTGAAGCTAAAAACTATTTAAAAGAACCACAGTTACTGTCACAATTTAGTCCAATATGGGGTAATCAATATTTTAAACCAGGGAGAGCGGACGCTGTATTTAAAGTATGGAATTTAAAAGGGATACAAAAGATTCAGGATTTATATTTGCCATGTGCAGATAACATAATGTCTTTTGAAGAGCTGAGGATCAAATTTAATCTCAATAGAACACATTTTTTTAAATATCTTCCACTTAGAAACTTTATTCGATCAAATCAAAATAAAGCTCTCACTCGACCTATTTATTCATCCTTGGAAAAAATGATGATGAAAGATGGTAAAAGAAAGGGTATTATTTCAGAGTTTTATAACTCATTGACACTATCTTCAAGTGAAAATTCACTGAAAAGATTAAACTACTGGAAAGAAGATCTGCAAACTGAAATTTCAGAGGAACAATGGGAATTGGCTTGTACAGAAGCTCAAACCAAATCAATAAATGTACGCCTTAAATTGATACATTTCAAATGGTTAATGCGGATGTATGTTACACCGGAGGAGTTAAATAAATATAACAAAAATATACCAGATACATGCACAAAATGCATGGAAAGTAAAGGAACTCTATTTCATTGTGTATGGGAATGTAGATTAATAAGAATGTTTTGGGAAGAGGTGAGGGTAACAATTGAAAAAATAATCTCAAAACAAATCATATTGAATCCTAAATTGTTTTTGTTGGGTCTGTACCCAGAAAAGCATAATTTTAATAAAAGTGAAAGAACATTCATAGACCTCAGTTTGCTTAATGCCAAAAAATGTATTGCACTATTATGGAAAAAGACTCATAGACCAGATGTGACTCAGTGGTTAAGACAGATGTTAACAAACCTTCCATTAGAAAGAATAACATATATACTGAAATCAAAGGAAATTGTGTTTGAGAATATATGGAGACCTTTTATTGATTATGTAAAAAATTTAAACATAACTTTTGAAGAAGAAGGTGAATGATGTGTGTGGACCTTGTAAATTCCAAACTGGTGAACATAATATGTATACTTATGTATTGGATTGTCTAGACTAAACAGAGGAGCATTGTTGAAGATTTGATTTTGCTGGTGGTTGTTGGTGTTTTTAGTGCATCCTTTTTTTTTTTTTTTTTTTTTTGTAGTACTTTAGTGTTAGTGTTTGATTGTTTGTATCATGTTTGTTAAAAAAAAAAAAGGTTCAATAAAGATATTGTGGAAAAAAAAATATGTACATATGTATATTAGCTGCTCTTGCTTGCTTGCTTTTTTTTTTCTTGCCTTCTGATTGTTGCTCTGAGTGTTGCTATCCCTGTGCTGTTGCAATCCTGGAATTTCCCCGTTGTGGGACTAATAAAGGCTTATCGTATCTTATCTTATTATCTTTTTCAAAAAAATCATTCAGTTCATTTGCTTTTGTGATCTCATCACTGGCAAACACTGGTTTCCTTTTTGTGTCCATGTTAGTCATACTGCGGATAGAGTCCCACAGTCTCTTGGTGTTCAACCCAGAAAGATCTTGTTCAGTCCGTTCCTTAAATTGCCGCTGAGCTGCTCTCCTCCTCTGGTTAAGGTCCTTTTGTGCAGCCCTAACACCTGCAATGTCTCCTGATTTAAAGGCATTTTTCTTCGTATTAATACATTCCTTTATTTCCCAAGTGATGTAAGGTTTGTTATTTGGGTATTTCTTAATGGTTTTCATAGGAATGATTGAATCAACACAAAAAGAAATGTAATCAGTAATTGTTTCTGTCACAGCGTTGATATCTTCATTCTGGAAGAAAATATCCCAGTTCGTACATAAAAAAAGTCCAAAGCTTAACGTGTACCAAGTTTGATAACCACAGCTCTTCTAATAAAGTGCCTGTACACTGAAACCAATTCTGAGGTTTTATGACCCTGTGAACTTGGCCTTTGGCTGTTTGATCCCAAAAACATAGCCACAGGTAATAGTCCCAAGACCAAACTTTGTACTGAGTTTGATGATGCTAGCTTCATTGGTTCACGAGTTAGAGTGTGAACAAGCAGACAAGTCGCTGCTTAGTTATTACTGTTAAAGCAGCTCTGTAACTTTCTTGTTCCAAGTCAGAACACTGAAAAGACTACAATTATGGTGACTATGACTCCAGTCCCAACAGCCAATCAATGGCACAGCTACCATCAACTAAACACCCCATGATTGGCTGTTGGGACTCGGGTCACAGTGGCCACAGTTATAGTCTTTCAGTGTTTCTGCCAAAAATAGAGCTATTGCAGGCCCACTCAGGCTATGTGGGAAGTGACAGTCACCTGGCCAGAGGTTGATATAGCATCACAATAATTCTGAAAACAATTTATGTGAAAATCTTCCAATGTGTTGCTTTTAATGGCAGAGAAGACTAATATTCAATATAAAAAGCAATATTTGTAGAGCATAATTCATACATCGAAGCAAGTAGATTTGTAATCTTAATGCAACAACACCCCTTTTACATGTAACCAAAAGTCCAACAACTAAGAACCAATTGCACAATTTTGCTTGCAGTAAAAAGATTGGATAAGTCACCTGGGTATGAATGATCTGACTTTATATCTCAATATTGTTGAATTAATTAATTTGGCCTTATGTTGGATACATAATGCATTTCAATAATATGGCCTGTCCCAATAGTGCTGCTTTGCTAATTTTCTGATGACAAAGGGTTAGAAGCAGTGTTTGAACTACACTACAGACAAAAAGGGATATTTGGCTTTTGGGTGAAATTTATAGTAAATGTAAAAAGTTCATGCTACAGTGATATTATTAAAGTAGGGCATATAAGTAGAAACATGCAATGGTGATTTCCTCATTTCAAGCAATTTATTGAAACAAAAGCCAACAATGGTGGGTATACCACAGCAAAAAATATCAATGTCTCAATAACTTGTCATGTGCCCTTGAACATCAATTACAGCTTGACAACGACGTCTCATGCTGTTCACAAGTCGCCTTATTGTCTGCTGAGGCATGGCATTCCACTCTTCTTGAAGGGCGGCCCTCAGGTCATCGAGGTTGTGGGGTGCAGGGTTACGAGCCTCTACATGGCAACTTAGCTGATCTCATAGGTTTTCTATGGGATTCAGGTCTGGAGAAATTGCGGGCCACTCTTTGAGGTACTGCAGCCTCCAGCAGCCGTTCCTTAATGATGCAACCTCGATGGGCTGGAGCATTGTTGTCTATGAAGATGAAATTAGGCCTGTGTTGTTCATGCAGGGGCACAATGACTGTATTAATGATGTTATTCAGGTAGTACGGGCTTGTCACTACCATTCATAAGGTGTAGGGCAGTTCTGTATTGACTAGACACACCTGCCCAGACTATAACACCACCACCACCACCAAAGGCTCGTCTGGTGACAACAGTGGCTGATGCATAGTGCTCTCCTTGACATCTCCAACATCATTGGCGGCCATCATTTCAGCGCAACGTGAATCAACTTTCATTAGAGAACAGCACTGAGGCCCACTGGTCCCTTGTCCAGCGTAAATGCTCCCTGGCCCATGCAAGATGATGATGCCTGTGCCTGGTAGTGTGGTCAGGTACCCTTGCACGCCATCTAGTCATGCAGACCACGCTGATGGAAAGGGTTTCAAATGGTCTAATGTGACACTTGGGTGCTTCTCACCTCCCTTAAATGTGCCTGGAGTTGAGTGCATTCATCATCCGGTTCTGCAGGGCACTATTCACAATGAAGTGGTGATCAGCGTGGGATGTGACCAAAGGACGTCCACTTCTATACCTTTCTGTGACTCTTCCAGTCTCTGTATCTCTGTTGCAACCTGCTGATGACACTCTGTGACACTCTAAGGCTTAGAGTGACCAGAGGGAAGTGACCAGTTCTCAGAGGGAACCAGTTCTCAGAGGGAAGTTCTCTGAGAACTGGTTCCCTCAGTTCTCAGAAGGAAGTGACCACTGAGCTTAGACTCTAAGCTCAGTGGTCACTCCCCTCTGAGAACATCCTGTTTGGAGCCTTGCAATGGTGAGGTACTGTTGATCAATTGTTAGGTGTCGTCTTGGTCTCATGATGTAAAAATGTGAACAGCATGATGAAGAGGACTCTAAATACCAATTCCAGTTGAACCAGAAAATGTATTGGTCGATTCATGGATCAAACACCTGTTGTGAATTTTGCCATTAAGCATCTTGTTAGAGAACAGCAAATTATGCAAGAAGTACTGAAACACTGAACAGCTGGACATGTGCATTCAAAAGGTTAGAAGAAGAAGAAGCCATCTCTATTGTCATTCAGTCCATACAGCCAATCATGTACAGTAGAATAAAATTACATTTCTCCTATCTACAGTGTTAATCACATCTAGAATCAGAGGGATCGCTGCCATGCAAGGCGCCACCACAGACAACTTCTCCTTCCACCATTCTATTATGCTGAGCACCAAGCTAGAAGGTGGGAAGTACCATTTTTGTATTGTCTTTGGGATGACCTGGCTGGGACTTGAACTCCCAACCTGGGGGGATGCACTATCAACTAGGCCACCAAATTAAGTTCATCTGTAAAGGTTATAATGCATTTTAGGTACGTAGTGAAATTTCACCCGAAAGCTGAATATCCCTAGCTTTTTGTGAGTATTGTAAGTGTTACAATCCCTGTCAGTACAGCAGAGTACTTGCCCTGAGTTTTCCTGCTGACTGTTTGTACCAGTACGACACATCGGATGTGTACCTCAACTTCATAGAGTGTTTAGGCCATTTATCATAGGTATTTAGCCCTCAAGAGTTATCTGGGAGAGGCTCAGAGTAGAGCTGCTGCTCCACATCGACAGGAGCCAGTTGAGGTGGTTTGGGCAGCTGATTAGGATGCCTCCAATGTGAGGAGTTTTGAGCACATCCCATTGGGAGGAGACCCTAGAGCAGACCCAGGACATGCTGGAGACTACAGGTGCATCTCAATAAAAAATTGGAATATTATTGAAAAGTAAATTTATTCCAGTGATTCAATTCAGGGCAGCACGGTGGCGCAGTGGTTAGCACTGCGGTAGCACAGCAACTCACCCTTGGCCATGGGATCCCTGGTTCGATCCCAGCCCCTGACCAACAGTGATCTGTATGGAGTTTGCATGCTCTCCCTGTGTCTGCATGGGTTTACGCCGGGATTTCTCCGGTTTCTTCCCACATGCCAAAAACATGCAAGTTAGGTTAATTGGCATCAAACTGGGGATTCTAAATTGTCCTTAGGTATGACTGCGAGAGTGAGTGGTTGTCTGTCTCTCTGTGTTGGCCCTGCGATGGACTGGCGATTTGTCCAAGGTGTACCCTGCCTCTCGCCCAAAGGTGCTGGGATAGGCTCCAGCACCCCCGCGACCCGAAAAGGATTAAGCAGAAGAAGATGAATGAATGAATGAATGAATGATTCAATTCAGAAAGTGAAACTCACATATTCATTACACATAGAGGGATACTGTATACAGCCGTGGACAAAATTGTTGTTACCCCTCTGTTAATGAAAGAAAAACCCACAATGGTCACAGAAATAACTTGAATCTGACAAAAGTGGTAATTGTGGGCTATATTAATCATATATTCCATAACCTACATATGTTGAAGCATGTGGGAATGTTTGGTGATTACATATGTAAGGCGACTTCACACCTCACAAAGGACAAAGACTCTCAACCGCCAGTGAAGAACAAAGACGTTCCCAGACACTGCGGTGGAGACTGGAGGAGCTGCCCTCACCCCCCAGGGCCATGAGGAGGAGTACGGAGACAATAGGGGGATTAAGATAATGAGGGATGTCAGCCTTTGATATGCATGTCTTTTGTTATGTGCAAGTATAAGTTCACAGAGCCGGAGGTATTCGGCCTCTTTTCTTGCTTCTGCTTCTGCACTTAGATGAGACTTGTTAGAGGAGCTGATAATAAACTTTGGTTTATATATCACACCGCCTCGTTCTTCCAAGCTCTTCTACACTGGTGACCCCTGACGCGAGTATGGACCTGAGGCGTTCCCCCGCGATCGACTCATCTGTGGCGACCCAGGCAGATGCCGGCGCCCACGCAGACAGGGGAACAGATGGACGACGTTCCCCCCCCCCCCCCCCCGGCAGAAGTGATAGAGAGGGCTCAACCGAGCACCAGCGCCGCTGAGAGAGCCGAGGCAAGGCATTCTCACCCTGCGGACACAGCAGTGATGGTCTACACCAGTGATGTCAAACTCATTCCATGGAGGGCCAAGACCCTGCAGGTTTTACTTCCACCCAGTCTCTTCAGCAGGTGTTTTTACTGATCAGCAATCAGTGGGAAGAAATTCAGAGAAATTACCTGTTGAAGACACTGGGTGGAGGTAAAACCTGCAGGGTCTTGGCCCTCCATGGAATGAGTTTGACACCTGTGGTCTACACAAATGCCGTCGCTGTCAAGCTGCCGGACTTCTGGCAGGAAGACCCCGCCTCATGGTTTCAACAAGCTGAAGCCCAGTTTACACTGGCGGGCATCACGGCCGACGATACGAAGTTCTATCACATTGTCGCCAAACTCGACGCCGCCACTTCAAGGTGTGTGCGGAGCATAATCCGGCGGCTGCCGGCCCAAGACAAATATGAAATACTGAAAGCAACCATCGTGGCAAATTATGTCCCCTCAGCCGAAGAGAGAGCGGAGAGGATCCTGGCGGTCTACGGCCACAGAGGATGCAGACCTAAAGCCCTCATGGAGGACTTGCTGCAGCTTAAAGAGGAGGACAATGACAACTTCCTCTTCCAATTCGTATTCCTCAGCACGCTGCCGCCACACATGAGAGGGACGCTCGCCAACATGCGATGCAACACCCAGCAAGACTTCCGCGTGCTGGCCAACGAAGCTCAACGACTCGTCAACGCCTGCAGGGAACAGACACCCACAGCAGCATCCGCAGACCTCAACGCTGATGCCCAGAGCCACGGCGAGCCTCAACCCACGGAGCAGATCCAGCCCGCGGTGACAGCGACGCGGCCAAAACGTAACAGACGGAGCGATGTTTGTTATTACCGCCACCGCTTCACCGAGAAGGCTCACAAATGTGTTCCCCCCTGCAAATTTAAACGCCAAAGCCGAGAGCCGTTAACGGCAGCGGTTCTCGGCGAGAAAAGTAAGCTGTTATATGTGACGGACGGACACACCGGCAAGCAGTTCCTTATTGATACAGGAGCTCAACTAAGTTTTGTCATGCCCTCCCAAGCGGATCGAGCCATGGGCACCCGGGGCAACGGAGCGGTGGCAGCCAACGGCTCCAACACTGACACTTTTGGCGAAAAAAGCCTGCACCTCCACATCCACGGCCGCAACTACAGATGGACATTTGTTGTAGCGGCGGTGAGTTTTAACTTGTTAGGCGCAGACTTTTTGTGTGCACATGGGTTATTAGTCGATCTAGCGAACAGACGCTTGGTTAATGCACTGTCCTTTGCTTCTATTCCCTGCTCAGCCCGAGTTTCTCCACCACCCGTGCAGGCTAGCGTCACCACAGCAGGAGGTAAGTTTGATCAACTCCTCACCCAATTTCCAGCACTCACAGTTCCCAAATTCTCAGCCACAGTGGCTAAGCACGGGGTTGAACATTTTATTCCCACAACGGGCCCACCCGTATTTGCCAAAGCTCGGCGCTTAGACGCGGCCAAGCTCGCCATAGCTCGGGACGAGTTTACTACCCTTGAAAAATTAGGTATTATTAAATGTTCGAAAAGCCCCTGGGCCTCGCCACTTCACATGGTTCCGAAATCCGACGGTTCTTGGAGACCGTGTGGCGAAATGCGACAGCGCATGACCGCTACCCAATTCCTCACATTCAGGATTTTTCACTGCATCTGGCGGGTGCGCGCATTTTTTCAAAAATAGACCTGGTCCGCGGTTATCATCAAGTCCCAGTTGAAGCGGAGGACATCCCTAAAACAGCTGTAATAACCCCTTTTGGCCTTTTTGAATTTTTGCGGATGCCTTTCGGCCTCAAAGGCGCCGCCCAAACTTTTCAGCGGATGATGGACGCAGTATTACGCGACCTTCCTTTTGTTTTCGTCTACCTCGACGATATGCTGGTAGCCAGCTCGTCTGAGGAAGAACACGAGCAGCACCTCACTATGGTTTTTCAGAGGCTAGAAGAGCACGGGTTAATAATCAATCCAGCCAAATGCAAATTCGGCGTGTCACAAATTGATTTTTTAGGACACAGAGTTTCTCCGAAGGGGGCAGTCCCACTTCCAGACAAAGTCCACGCCATAAAAAGTTTCCCACGGCCACAAACGGTCAAATCGCTGCAAGAATTTTTAGGAATGGTTAATTTTTACAACCGTTTCCTCCCCCACGCAGCTCAGCTCATGCAGCCCCTATATGACGCGCTCAGAAAACAAAAAGCTTCCAACACGGTCGAATGGACCCCGGAGCGCGAACGCGCCTTCGCAGAAGTAAAGAGCGCTCTAGCTAATGCCACATTGTTGGTTCACCCCGACCCCTCGGCCCGCATTGCACTAACCACAGACGCTTCGGACCTAGCTATAGGGGCAGTTGTAGAACAACATGTCAGCGGGATCTGGCAACCTTTAGCATTCTTCAGCAAATCGCTAAACCAAACTGAGCGTAAATACAGCACTTTTGACAGGGAGCTGCTAGCGCTTCATTTATCCATCCGCCACTTCCAGTTCTGGTTAGAAGGGCGGAGTTTCACGGCTTTTGTAGACCACAAACCGCTCACCTTTGCCATGGCTAAAATCTCAGAACCATGGTCAGGCAGGCAACAAAGACAGCTGGCTGCGATTTCAGAGTTCACCACAGACATTCGACATGTGGCAGGCAAACTTAACGTGGTAGCAGACTGCCTCTCCCGCGCTGTGACATCGCCAGAGCGCGAGGAGACAGATTATACTACCTCAGCCGCAGAACTCTTCACTAACGCGGACACATACGCAGCACCAATCCATGCAGGGATAGATTATGCAGCCATGGCAGAGGAACAAAGCAGTGACGCGGACGTGCGCGCACTCCTGTCTGGACCAACAGGGTTAAGGCTGGAGGAAAGGGGTTTACGCGACGGTGTGCCCCCCCTAATATGCGATATTTCAACCGGCCGACCTCGCCCGTTAGTCCCAGCCACATGGCGCCGCCGTATTTTCGACTCAATTCACTCCCTCGCGCATCCAGGTGTGCGCGCCTCGGTTAAAATGGTCGCCGAAAAGTTTGTGTGGCCCGGCCTGCGCAAAAACGTAAAAGAATGGGCAAAAACTTGCATTTCTTGTCAGCGCGCCAAAATACACAAACACACAAAAGCCCCTCTGGAGCCTTTTCCAATCCCTGCTAGAAGGTTCGACCACGTTCATGTCGACCTCGTGGGGCCACTACCTTCCTCCCAAGGTTTCACACACCTGTTAACAATGATAGACCGCACCACGCGCTGGCCAGAAGCAGTCCCTCTGGCGTCAACTACAGCGGAGGAAGCCGCTCGCGTTTTTTTGACAAACTGGGTGGCACGTTTCGGCGTCCCATCGGACATCACGTCCGATAGGGGGCCTCAATTTGTCTCAGAGTTTTGGTCAGCCATGGCCAGCAGCTTAGGGGTGACAATTCACCGCACCACCGCTTATCACCCTCAGGCTAATGGGTTATGCGAGCGTTTTCACAGGTCTTTAAAGGCCGCCCTCAGAGCCTCTCTAACGGGTACAAATTGGGTAAATAAACTTCCCTGGGTTTTATTGGGGTTGCGTGCTGCGCCTAAACAGGATCTAGACGCCTCTCCAGCAGAATTAGTTTTTGCACAACCTCTCAGGCTCCCGGGTGAATTTTTACCAGAGAACCCAGAGCCAGGGCATCTTCCAGCCTCGAGGTTTTTAGGCAGCAACGGACCAGACTCTGTCCCCGGACCGGCACATCACTCTTTTCCACGGGTTTTTGTCCCCCAAGCTCTAAAAAACGCTGAATTCGTTTTTGTTAGGCATGAAGCTTTAAAACCAACTTTCCACCCAGCATACGATGGGCCATTCAGAGTGCTGGAACCTGGTGATAAACACTTTGTGCTTGATTTTGGGGATAGAAAAGAAACAGTCAGCATTGACAGACTTAAACCTGCCTTCTTGTTGAGAGACGAGCCTGCACAATTGGCAAGAGCACCTCGGCGGAATAGACCCCCCCCCAAGAGAAAGGCTCAGCTCCCCTGCAGGGAACAAATAATCACTCTCCTCCCCAAGCTGCAGATTCCTTACAGGAAGGTCCCAGCAGGACGCCCAAGCGGACCCACAGCAGATTCGGGAGAAGATTAAAACCCAGACAGCACAGGGACTGATGCAAACTACTCAACAGTTGTTCACTAATTGTGCTGTAACAGTTTAGGACTGACTTGTGATTTTACTATGCTGTTATGATTACCACTGAACTCTCTTACGAGCATGGCTGCTGGAAAGTTTCTTCTGTGGCAAGAGGTATAGCAGTTAGTATGTCATAGTAATTATCTTAAACTGTGAATTTCTCTATTGTCCTTTTCTTAGTCGTTTGGGGGGGGCTGTGGGCTATATTAATCATATATTCCACAACCTACATATGTTGAAGCATGTGGGAATGTTTGGTGATTACATATGTAAGGCGACTTCACACCTCACAAAGGACAAAGACTCTCAACCGCCAGTGAAGAACAAAGACGTTCCCAGACACTGCGGTGGAGACCGGAGGAGCTGCCCTCACCCCCCAGGGCCATGAGGAGGAGTACGGAGACAATGGGGGGATTAAGATAATGAGGGATGTCAGCCTTTGATATGCATGTCTTTTGTTATGTGCAAGTATAAGTTCACAGAGCCGGAGGTATTCGGCCTCTTTTCTTGCTTCTGCTTCTGCACTTAGATGAGACTTGTTAGAGGAGCTGATAATAAACTTTGGTTTATATATCACACCGCCTCGTTCTTCCAAGCTCTTCTACAGTAATAAATAAAAATTCTATGAAAATTAACCAATGAAAATCAGACAATGCTTTTGAATTGTGGTTCAACAGAATTACTTTAAAAAACAAACTCATGAAACAGGCCTGGACAAAAATGATGGTACCCCTAGAAAAGATTGAAAACAATGTGACCATAGGGACATGTTTAACCAAGATGTGACCTCTAATTAACATCACAGGTGTCTACAAACTTGTAGTCAGTCAGTCGGCCTATTTAAATGGTGACAAGTAGTCACTGTGCTGTTTGGTGACATGGTGTGTACCACACTAAACATGGACCAGAGGAAGCAAAGGAGAGAGTTGTCTGAAGAGATTAGAAAGAAAATTATAGACAAGCATGTTAAAGGTAAAGGCTATAAGACCATCTCCAAGCAGCTTGATGTTCCTGTGACTACAGTTGAACATATTATTCAGAAATTTAAGATCCACGGGACTGTAGCCAACCTCCCTGGACGTGGCCGCAGGAGGAGACTGATAATACGAATGGTAACAAAAGAGCCCAGAACAACCTCTAAACACATTCATGGTGAACTCCAAGGTCAAGGTACATCAGTGACAGATCGCACCATCCGTCGTTGTTTGAGCCAAAGTGGACTTCATGGGAGTCGACTAAGGAGGACACCACTGTTGAAAACAAATCATAAAAAAGCCAGACTGGAATTTGCCAAACTGCGTGTTGACAAGCCACAAAGCTTCTGGGAGAATGTCCTGTAGACAGACAAGACAAAACTGGAACTTTTTGGCAAGGCACATCAGCTCTATGTTCACAGACGCAAAAATGAAGCATACCAAGATAAGAACACTGTCCCTACTGTGAAACATGGAGGAGGTTCTGTTATGTTCTGGGGCTGCTTTGCTGCATCTGGCACAGGGTGTCTTGAATCTGTGCAGGGTACAATGAAATCTCAAGACTATCAAGGTATTCTAGAGAGAAATGTGCTGCCCAGTGTCAGACAGCTTGGTCTCAGTCACAGGTCATGGGTCTTGCAACAGGATAATGACCCAAAACACACAGCTAAAAACACCCAAGAATGGCTAAGAACGAAACATTGGACTATTCTAAAGTGGCCTTCTATGAGCCCTGATCTAAATCCTATTGAACATCTGTGGAAGGAGCTGAAACATGCCGTCTGGAGAAGGCACCCTTCAAACCTGAGACAACTGGAACAGTTTGCTCATGAGGAGTTGGTCAAAATACCTGCTGAGAGGTGCAGAAGCCTCATTGACAGTTACAGAAATCGTTTGATTGCAGTGATTGCCTCAAAAGGTTGTGCAACAAAATATTAAGTTAAGGGTACCATCATTTTTGTCCAGGCCTGTTTCATGAGTTTGTTTTTTAAAATAATTCTGTTGAACCACAATTCAAAAGCACTGTCTGATTTTCATTGGTTAATTTTCATAGAATTTTTATTTATTACCACTTTTGTCAGATTCAAGTTATTTCTGTGACCATTGTGGGGTTTTCTTTCATTAACAGAGGGGTACCAACAATTTTGTTCACGTGTGTATTTCAAGCATTTATTTCTTTTAACTAAGATGATGATGGCTTACAGTTAATGAAAACCCAAAATTCAGTTTCTCAAAAAATTTGAATATTAGAAAAGCTCAGTTTAAAAATGGATTTTAATAGAAATATTGGCTGACTGAAAAGTATGTCCATGTACACACTCAATACTTGGCTGGGCTTTTTTTGTTGTTGTTGCATTAATTACTGCATCAAAGCGATGTGGCAAGGAGGCGATCAGCCTGTGGCACTACTGAGGTGTTAAGGAGGCCCAGGTTGCTTTGATAGCAGCCTTCAGCTCATTTGCATTGTTGGTTCTGGTGTCTCTCATCTTCCTCTTGACAATACCCCATAGATTATCTGTGGGGTTTAGGTCAGGAGAATTTGCTGGCCAATCAACAACAGTAATACATGGTTATTAAAAAAAAAACAGGTATTGGTACTTTTGGCAGCAGTGTGGGCAGGTGCCAAGTCCTGCTGGAAAATGAAATCAGCATCTCCATTAAGCTTGTCACCAGAGGGAAGCATGAAGTGCTATAAAATTTCCTGGTAGGTGGCTGCACTGATTTTGGACTTGATATAACACAATGGACCATCATCAGCAGATGATATGGCTCCCCAAATCAGGTGCCAAATCGTGACATTTGGAAATCAAGGTCCCAGAGTCTGGAGGAACAGTGGAGAAGCACAGAATCTAAGTTGGTTGAGGTCCAATGTGAAGTTTCCACAGTCAGTGATGATTTAAGGAGCCATGTGATTTGCTGGTGTTGGTCCACTGTGTTTTAACAAGTCCAAAGTCAGTGGACTGGAGTGGTGGCCTTGAGGTAGAGCACCCGCCCCACAACAGGGAGGTCGGGGTTCAAGTCCCGGCCGGGTCATGCCAAAGACCAAATAAAAATGGAACTTCTTGCCGTTCTGCTTGGTGCTCAGCAAAAATGGAACGGAGGAGGGATATGTGAGCGGCAATGGCTCAGGAAGTAGAGCAGCTTGTCTAATAACCGGAAGGTTGGCGGTTCAAACCCCGCTCACCCCAGACATCCTGCCGTTGTGTCCCTGGGCAAGACCCTTTACTCACCTTGCCTCCAGTGTCCATGGCACTGGGCATGAATGTGTTAAATGTCCGGTAGTGGTCAGAGAGGCCGTTGGCACGGATTGGCAGCCACGTTTCCATCAGTCTGCCCCAGGGCAGCTGTGGCTACAGTAGTAGCTTACCATTGTCTGTGGAGCGAATGAATAATGTATCCATTGTAAAGCGTCTTTGAGCGTCTATGAAAGCGCTATATAAATCTGATGCATTATTATTATGTCTCCCAGCTGGCCTGGGAATGCCTTTGTATCATCTCTGAAGAGGTGGAGGAGGTGGTTGGGGAGTAGTCTGGGCTTTTCTGCTGAGACTGCTTCATCAACAACTCAGACCCCAGTTAAGCAGTAGATGATGGATGGATTTCACCCTCACATACTGTTTGCATCAAATGAGACTAATTTTGACATTTAACGGCAGTATATTAAAAAAACTAAATGTTATTTTAGTATAAAATTGGATGACCACCCTAAAATGACCATCAATAAACTATACTTTTATAAATACAGGTGATGCCATAATTCTTATACCTTGCAGTTTTGCCTAATTTGATCCACTTCTGAAGAATTTTGAACATTTTGTTCAGCAATCTCAAAACTGAAATTTCACATTCTACGAATATTTCTACAGAACTGGGTGACAGTTGTGACCTCTACATTGTCAGGAAAATCTGGTGGTTTCCCACAGCTGCTCTGAATGTAAAGACAGGTTTGTAATTGCCAAGAACTTTTTTTTCAAATTTTAATTGTTAAAAAATATAGAGCATTAGAAATGTAATTTGAAGGTACTAAGCATTTTTTTTCAATATAGGATGAAAGTGTCTAGTGTTTTGTAATTTTATAAATAGTTGCATAATTAACTCCACGTTTACCAAACTATTTTCCTTTTCAGATTTAAAGGAATGTATTTTTTATTTATGGCTGTTCTGTATGTTCTTTTTTGCAGATGTGATTGTGCATATAAGATTATGGTAAAGTAGATATTTTGGGTGTAAAACATTAATATTGCATAACTCGAATAGGATCACAGAAGTTGGGACCATTTGAGGTTGCAATGCTGTCTTCCTATGGACCTTTTCGCAAATGCATGATGGCAACTGCTCATGACGCGTTCAGAAAAGTATCCTGGGATTATCTGGGGGCAAAACTGGGCCACATCAATGCACTGGCTGTATATTTCTAGAATTGTTTTTATTCTAATATTTAAATTCAGATGGCAGGTTAAAATTATTGTATTGTACAGTATACTAGTATCCATTGGCACTTAACCTGAGTCGACAATATACTCAGCTACGTATTACCATAAATATATATTTATAAGATTATAACTTGAAAACAATGGTCCTAATTTATCTAAATGAAAAATGGTCTTACACCAATTCAATGCAAAGTTCGGTATTTATCAATCTGAACGTGATCATGCGTGCTCATATCTCATGACAGATCTGTTAGACTCCATGCAGTGCAGAATGATTTGATCTTATCAGGTTATATCGAGCAGTGCATCCTTATGTATATTGAGGTTATATTGCAATATATCCTCAGGTTGTACTGAGCAGTGATCAGTTGGCCTTGTGTTAGATTTAGATGAGTGTTTTAACGATTTACTCTAAAGATTAAAGAGGCGACTTTTAGTAATTATAAATGTTCCATATGTATTTATATCACTGCAGCCAAAACAGTGGATTTAAGCAGAAAATCTAAAATCTAATTGATCAGATGCAGAAACTTGAATTACACTTTTAGCTTCTGAAATTTTAAATATTTTTCATACAGATGTGATTGGGCTCAGAGCTTTTAAAGAATGTCGTTTTCATCTTTTTTTTTGTGCACCAGAGTGCAGAGAGTCACCATACTACTGTGATAAATACTGTGATAAATTAATTCTACAAAGATAAATTGTGGTAAATTTGCCTATTCTAAGAAGATATTTGTTGACTAAGTCTGCTGTTACTAATTAAAAACCAGTATCCATCATGGATTTTCTGGTCAATTCCCCTGGTAAACTAACACATCAGGCTCAGCGGCACAGCACTGACAGCACAGCTGCAGTGACTGTATACAGTCACCATATTGGGATAAATAAATAAATTTACCTGTATGAATGCTGTACAAGTCATGAAAGTATTTTCACTCCTGCTCTGAATAATATCACACAGGCGAACTGTGCAGAACAGCTGTGGGCACAGCTGAGGGAAAGAGAAGAGGGGGAAGACATTATTTCCTCTCTTCTAAAATGCAAGTTTAAATTCTTATGTTTGACATGTATGCTTTTAAAAATGACCAGGCAACTAACACTTAAAACACTTAATTCACTTGTTTCATCAGTGCCTGTAACCGAACTGATGAGCTCATTTACATCATATATCATGGCTATAAAAATTTAAATTATTTCCATAAGCCTGAGTTCACCCCAATGTTGCACATCATGGATCACATTCCCACTGTCTGTCTTCTGCCTGTAATGACAGTTTTAATGCCAGCACACACTATTTTATTGGTTTTTTTTTTATTAATCCTCAGATGGTGATCAGCTGGTCAAACCAACGGTGTTGTGCAGCGGATGCAGGTCAAGTGAACCCCTGTCCAAGTGAGCACTCCAAATGAGCGCCCCAAGTGGACCCCGGTATCCAATCTGTGCATGTACAAGTACATTCTCAATCCAGTGATTTGTAAATGCGAAGAAGGAGAACAACAACAAGAATTTGTGTAAAACTGTTGGAAAGACTTTTCCCGGTCACCAAGAAGTGTAAAAAATACATACGAGGGGGGGGCTGAAAAGTTCATAGTGGTCAAATCTGACCAAATGTGGTTTATTTTTCAGCCGCAGGGATCCAAGCGCTGTAACACCAATGGAAGAAGTATGTAGACCGAAGGGGAGACTGTGTTGAAAAATAAAACCACATTTAGTCAAATTTGACCACTATGAACTTTTCAGTCCCCCCGTGAATACAGGTGCATCTCACTAAATTAGAATATCGTCAAAAAGTTGATTTATTTCAGTAATTCAATTCATAAAATGAAACTCATATTTTATATAGATTCATTACAGACAGAGTGATATATTTCAAGTGTTTATTTCTTTTAATTTTGATGGTTATGGCTTGCAGCTCATGAAAACCCAAAAATCAGTTTCTCAAAAAAATAGAATATTATATAAGATCAATTTTTAAAAAATTGATTTTTTTAATAGAAATGTTGGCTGACAAAGTATTTGCATGCACACACTCAATACTTGGTCAGGGCTCCTTTTGCATGAATTAATACTGCATCACTGTGGCATGGCATGAAGGTGATCAGCCTGTGTTACTGCTGAGGTGTTATGAAGGCCCAGGTTGCTTTGATAGCGGCCTTCAGCTCATCTGCATTGTTGGGTCTGGTGTCTCTCATCTCCCTGTTGATGATACTTCATAGATTCTGTATGGGGGTTTGGTCAGGAGAGTTTGCTGGCCAGTAAAATTTTGTGATACCATAGTCATTAAACCAGGCTTTGGTACTTTTGGCAGCAGTGTTGGCAGGTGCCAAGTCCTGCTGGAAAATGAAATCAGCATCTTCATAAACCTTGTCAGCAGAGGGAAGCATGGAGTGCTCTAAAATGTCCTGGTAGGCAGTTGCATTGACTTTGGACTTGATAAAACACAGTGGACTAACACCAGCAGATGACATGGCTCCCAAAATCAGGTGCCAAGTCCAGTCACTTGGAAATCAAGGTTCCAGAATCTGGAGGAAGAGTGAACAGGCACGGAAGCCAAGTTGCTTGAGGCCCAGTGTGAAGTTTCCACAGTCAATGATGATATGTGGAGCCATGCCATCTGCTGGTGTTTTTCCACTGTGTTTAATCAAGTCCAATGTCAGTGCAGCCATCTAATGGGAAATTTTAGAGCACTTCACGCTTCCCTCTGCTGACAAGCTTTATGGAGATGCTGATTTCATTTTCCAGTAGGACATGGAACCGGCCCACACTGCCAAAAGTACAAATATCTGGTTTAATGACCATGGTACCACTGTGCTTGATTAGCCAGCAAACTCTCCTGACCTAAATCCCATAGAGAATCTATGGTGTATTGTCAAGAGGAAGATGAAATACACCAGACCCAATAATGCAGACGAGCTGAAGGCCGCTATCAAAGCAACCTGGGCTTCCATAACACCTCAGCAGTAACACAGGCTGATCGCCTCCATGCCATGCTGCATTGATGCAGTAATTATGCAGAAGGAGCCCCGACCAAGTATTGACTGTGTACATGGACATACTTTTCAGTCAGCCGACATTTCTATTAAAAATCAGTTTTTTTAAAATTAATTTATGTAATATTCTAATTTTCTGAGAAACTGAATTTGGGGTTTTCATGAGCTATAAGTCATAACCATCAAAATTAAAAGAAATAAATACTTGAAATATATCACTCTGTGTGTAATGAATCTATATATGAGTTTCACTTTTTGAATTGAATTACTGAATAAATCAACTTTTCGATGGCACTGTAATTTATTGAGATGGACCTGTATGTGAGATGACAACTAAGCTGACTCGGAGAAGGTTTTGGCTCTGTTTCTGCTTTCAAAAGATTTTTTTTCTCCATCGCTGCTGCTCTTCACTGCTGGCTGCCCCCAGATGAAAATCCACAGAATAGGTATGTGGGCTATAATGTTCTGAATGAGGATTTCGAAAGCTCTGAATCAGTTTGTAAATCACTGGATTGAAAATGTACTTGTATATGTACCGGTACAGACTGGACCCCGGGGTCCACATGGGGCGCTCTCTCTTGGGCAGGGGTCCACTTGACCTGGTCCCTGTGCAGCACTTGCTCCTTTAAAACATGGTTCTTTAGCATTAAATGTGACTTTTGAGGCTGCCACACATTATTTTTCTTCTTCTCTTGTTTCTCTGCAACAATCAGAGTTTTCTTGTGTGCTGGAAATGCCTAAATATTCACAAATAATATCTAAAAACGAAATATCCACTATAAAAAGCACAAGCCAACTTCCGATGTCCCCAAACAATCCCATACTGCTTTGCGTGTCAAAGATGTCGATATTTGGGAAAAGGTTCATTGCTAGTCTTTTTAGGCGACTTGTGTTCCTGTTTTTAAAATAGAAATATTGTTTTTTTTCCCTTCACAAAAGCAATGAATTAATTTTGGCTCACAGCAACTGTACATTTTTAAAATCTCTCTCTCTTTTCGTTAAAATGAATAGCACCGGACTTAACTGGGATGAAGTAAATACTTTTATCTGTTCAATCCGTATGGCGCAATCATGGAAACCCAGCGCGTCGGGTGAGGTTTTCCACTCCGCGCATGCGCGTTTTATGTTTGTTGTCGGCCGGTGCAGGGGACAGCGGTAAGCACTGTTGACAAAATTAAAATTGTTTTCATTTAAGCAAGGATTAACATTAATGTTTATTTGAATAGGAGTTCATAAGTGCATGAAAAGAAATGTTTGCCATTGGTATATCTGAGTCGTTGTGATTTGAAAACATTGACCATTCAATGCTAACTGCTGCAGCTAGCGGACGTTTATCAGGCCTCGATAACCACGGAGGCTAATCTGGAAACAAAGCTAACAACGTAAAGATGCTAAGGCATTCTATACGGACAAGGCACGTCTGTAGCTCTTCTCACTGAGATTATTAGTTGTTTAATAAATCACAATTTACCACTGCGGACGGTGCCATAATAAGCTAACGCAGAGGGATTACGGTTGTTTTTTGTCAACCAGCTTATTAGCCTGTTGGATAAATACAAAAATGTTAGATTAGCTGCTAGCACGTAGCTAAAGTTAGGCAGACGTTGAGTTTGCAGCGTCAGCAGAACCCAATCTACTGTCCCAGCAACGGTGATAATATTGACTCTGATAATGCAGTTAGTTAGTTTTTATGTGCTCTGTTCGATGGATTATATCATAATCATTTGTCGTGTGAATATCATTTAGTTACTGCCATGCAAAGTAACGAAAATATTTGACAGTGGTGGCTTACACACCCAATGAAAACAATATGGCTGTTTATGGATTTCTTATATTAAGATGTTTATTTGATGGGTTCTGATGTAGAGATAGGTCATTCATAAGGTAAACAGATGTCACACATTCAGAGGTGGGTAGTAACAGGTGCATTTCAATTAATTAGAATGTCATCGAAAAGTTGATTTATTCAGTAATTCAGTTTAAAAAAATGAAACTCGTATATTAGTAGATTTATTACACAGTGATATCTGTGTTTAATGGTGATAATAAAACATTTTATTTCTAGGTGCCCTTCAACCCCCAAGGCAACCTTACAAAAGAGCATTAAAACAGATTTAAAATGAAATAATGAAGCTTAGTTAATATATACAACAAACTAAGGACAGTGAATTACAAAGTAAATTATCAAAGAGAGTAAGCATACTTAAACAGGTAAGTTTTGAGTCTGGATTTAAATAATGGGAGAGAGTCGATGTTGTGGATGTTTGGAGGGAGTTCCAGAGCCAGGGAGCAGAGCGACTGAAGGCGACTGTTCCCCATAGGGATGAGGCGGGCAGAAGGGACAGCGAGGTGAGGGGAGGAGGAGGACCTGAGAGAGTGGCTAGGGGTGACGATGTGGAGAAGTTCAGACACGTATGGAGGGGCCAGGTTTTGGAGGGCTTTGAAGGTGGGGAGCCGTATCTTGAAGCTTATTCTGTCCTTTATTGGGAGCCAGTGAAGTTGTTTGAGGACGGGAGTGATGTGTTCTATGGATGGGGTGCGAGTGACGATCAGGGCTGCAGAGTTCTGAATGAACTGTAGTTTGTGGAGGGATTTATTCGAGAGACCAAAGAGAAGTGAGTTACAGTAGTCAATGCGGGAAGTGACAAGGCTATGGATGAGGATGGCAGCAGTGTGCGGAGTGAGGGAGAGATGCAGTCGGTTAATGTTACAAATATGAAAATAAGCGGACCAAGTAATGTCATTGATATGAGACTGGAATGATAAAGTGCTGTCAAGGATGACACCCAGACTCTTGACCTGAGGGGAAGGCGAGATGGGAGAGTTATTAATATCAAGGGAGAAACTGGGGGATTTGGTTAAGAAGGAGGGTGTACTGACAAGTAGAACTTATGTTTTACTGCCATTGAGTTTGAGGAAATTGAAGGTAGACCATGATTTGATTTCAGAAAGACAGTCAGGAAGGTAGGTAGGTGGCAGTGTTGAGTTGTTGAGTTGGGTTTAGAGGAGAGGTGGAGCTGCAGTGTTTTCTCTGGCTTAAAGACTTTGGCATGGTGGCAATGTATATAATTTTTGTGTGTGTGTGAAGCATGTGTAAACATGAGAAAACACATGCCACTCAAAGGGAAAAAAACATTCATAATACTGTAGTAAATAACTCGTGCATACTTAATGAAATAAAAATTAACTAAAATGACCTGTTATATATATTTTTTTTATATTTATATGTTTACAGTTTTTTAGAACACTCCTTGCCAACCAGACAATAGGACAAACCTCCCATATTTTGAAATCTAAATGTTGGCAGGTTTAGTTTGTCTCAAGGCTGTTAACGGATTTAAGTCACCAACTTCATGAATTTTGGTCATTATAACTTGCCAGATACATAATAATGAACATAAATTACTTCATATTGTAGTGGTTGGTGAAGAGACTACAGTCGCAGCACAGCGAGAAGAAAGAGCATTTTTTTGCTCACTCCTGCGCTGAGTCTGCAGTGCTCCAACCGTCTCGGCTGCTGGAGTCAACGACTCGGCGGGGTCCTTGTTCAGCTCCACCCTATGCTCGTTCAAAGCTGGCTGCAAATCTTGTGAGAATACATATGACTTCCACCGACAATGGGCATTTTCATGTCATCTGGCTGTAAATCTCACTAGATGAACTATGACTTCACTTGACTGGGTGCTTGCTCTGTGCCATCTAGTGGACTGAAAATGCAGTTGGTTGAATACCCAAGAGAGTATGCAACGTTTACATGAATATATATAATTAATAAAAGATTGATCCATGTGTTTAGGGATCGGTGAATCATCATTGGTGTCAAGTATCACGATCCATCACTGAATCAATCTTTTGTCTCACCCTTTTTTTTTTTTTTTTTTTTTTTTTTTTCTCTCGGCGCCACACGAGTAGGCTGCCTTTTGCAACAGCGGCTCGATTCCGAGTCTTTTTCCCTTCCTCTCTCTTTTGATTCGTCTTTTTTTTTTTCACCCCACTTATATCACGGACACACAGATCGTCCCAAATGTCTCCTGAGCCGGTGGACGGAGCCACTGTTTATAGCAGGATACATACAGCAGGGAAGAGCTGCTAGCATTCAACCGCCACCCGGTCCCATTGGAAAAACTCGACATACCGAGAGAACTGAGGCGAAAACACCGTGGCTGCCGGGCTGGAGTAAGGCGGAGGACAAAAAATATAAGGTACAGACCCTCCCTTCCATCTGTTGTCATGGGAAATGTACGGTCGATACTGGGAAAGTTAGATGAGCTAGCGGCTATCTCCCGTTATGATAGCACATACCGGGAGTGCTCTCTCCTTTTGTTTACTGAGACGTGGCTAACTGAACTAGCAGCAGATGCTAACATTGAGCTGGAGGGTTTTCACATGATACGAGCTGACCGAACACCAGACAGTGGCAAAACTAGGGGCGGTGGAGTGATAATGTATGTTAACAACAACTGGTGCAGACCGGGACATATCACTGTTAAACAACGACACTGCAGCAAAGACATTGAGTTGCTAGCTGTTAGCATGAGGCCTACATATCTCCCGAGAGAACACTCACACGTGATCTGCATTGTTGTTTATGCAAATCCGACGGCGAACGCTGGGACAGCGCGTGACGTCATCCATTCAGTAACCAGCAGGCTGCAGACAGAACACCCAGATGCTCTTCTCCTCATCTCAGGCGATTTCAACCATGTTTCACTATCTCCCATTCTACCCACGTTCACCCAGTATGTCACATGCCACACTAGAGACAATAAAACACTGGATTTATTCTACGCAAACACTAAGGAGGCGTACACCTCATCGCAACTCCCCCCACTTGGGAGATCGGATCACAACTTGGTTCATCTCCGGCCGGTGTACAAACCCCTAGTGCACAGACAACCTCCGGCCATGCACACTGTGGAGTTATGGTCTGAGGAGACAATGGACACTCTAAAGGACTGTTTTGAAGCCACCGCCTGGAAGCAGCTCTGCAATCCACATGGTGAGGACATCGATGGCCTCATTCACACCTTCACGGGCTATCTCAGCTTCTGTGTGGACAAATCCGTTCCCACCAAGACCATACGGCGTCACTCAAACAACAAACCCTGGATCAACCCTGAGATAAAAACACTTCTGAGAGAGAAGAAGAGGATCTTCAGGTCGGGGAACAGGGAGATGCTGAAGTCCGTACAGAGGGAGCTGAGGAGAAAGATCAGAGAAGGCAAGGACAGCTTCAGGAAGAAGATGGAGGACAAGCTGCAACAGAGCGACATCAGCGGGGTCTGGAGAAACCTCAAAACCATCTCGGGGCTCCAGAATACCTCCCCCCAGGCCACGGGGGGCAGGGAGTGGGCGAACAACCTGAATCTGTTTTTCAATAGATTTGACCAACCGCCCTCCCCCCTGTCTGCACAACAACCACTGCTGCCTCTAAAGAAATCAAGTCCTGCTGCCCACTCCCCACTCCACCAACACCCCCCCCCACTCCCAACACACAGCCCCCCATCCTGACCCTGACCGAGACCCAGGTGAGGACGGAGCTGAGGAAGATCAAAGCGAGGAAGGCGCCGGGACCGGACGGCATCAGCGCAAAGCTCCTCAAGTCCTGTGCAGACCAGCTGTGTGGGATTGTGACGTATATCTTCAACATGAGCCTGAAACTGGGGAGGGTACCACAGCTGTGGAAAACATCTTGTGTGGTACCTGTACCAAAAACTTCCCACCCCAAAGACCTGAACAGCTACAGACCGGTGGCCTTGACGTCCCACTTGATGAAGACCCTGGAGAAACTGCTCCTTGCTCACCTCCGCCCCCTGGTGGAACCAGCGATGGATCCACTCCAGTTCGCCTACCAGCATGGCATTGGGGTGGAGGATGCGGTGATCTTCCTCCTTCACCGTTCTCTGTCCCACCTGGAGAAGCCCGGGAATATGGTGAGGATCATGTTCTTTGACTTCTCCAGTGCTTTCAACACCATCCAACCGATGATCCTGAAGGACAAGCTGCTGCGAGCAGGGGTGGACCAGCACCTGTCATCATGGATCCTGGACTACCTCACGAACCGGCCTCAGTTTGTAAGAACCCGGGACTGTGTGTCCGACACGATCATCAGTAGCACGGGGGCCCCCCAGGGAACGGTGCTGGCTCCCTTCCTGTTCACTCTTTATACTGCAGACTTCTCACACAACACAACACACTGCCATCTACAGAAGTTCTCTGATGACTCTGCGATCGTTGGCCTCATCTCCAATGGAGATGAAGCTGAGTACAGAGGGCTTATCCAGGACTTCGTGGACTGGTGCCATCGGAACTGCCTCCAGATCAACGCGAGGAAAACTAAGGAGCTGGTGGTGGACTGCCGCAGGCATGGGCAGCCCCTCACAGCACCAGTAAATATACAGGGAACAGACATCGAGATGGTGACATCCTATAAGTACCTGGGTGTTCATCTGAACAATAAACTAGACTGGTCACACAATACTGACGCACTCTACAAGAAGGGACAGCGCAGGCTGTTCCTACTGAGGAGACTCAGGTCTTTTGGTGTACAAGGGGCGCTGCTGAAGTCATTCTATGACACGGTGGTGGCATCAGCCATCACTTTTGGAGTGGTCTGCTGGGGCAGTGGCATTACTGCAGCCGATAGGAAGAGACTGAACAAACTGATTAAGAAAGCTAGCTCTGTCCTGGGGCAGCGCCTTGATCCGATGGAGGAGATAGGAGAGAGAAGGACGGTGGCTAAACTGTCATCTCTGCTGGAGTCCGAGTTCCACCCTATGCAGGACATACTGGATGCACTGAGGAGCTCATTTAGCAGCAGACTACATCATCCCAGGTGCACAACCGAGAGGTTTCGTAGGTCCTTCCTACCAACGGCTGTCAGACTGTACAACCTAAGCAGGGCTGCTCGCAGAGATAGCAAAAAGACGTAACAAACTAATAGTTTTTTGAATGCAAAAGATGCAATAGACTTACACAATGGTCCCCTCCGGCATACAACTAGGAACATACCGGTCGCTATGGAGGGTGAGAATATGTATGGGCACATAATCATACCATGTAGGATAACTAAGTAGACGGTTATGCTGTTTCATCCCATCTAGCAACAATGCTCTGCACTGTGTGTGTTTATATATTTACATATTTATTCCATCTAGCTACAATGCTCCGCACTGTGTTTTTATATATCTACATATTATTCCATCTAGCTACATTGCTCCGCACTGTGTGTGTTTATATACTTGCATATTTATTCCACCTAGCTGCAATGCTCCGTACTGTGGGTGTTTATATATTTACATATTTATTCCATCTAGCTACAATGCTCTGCACTGTGTGTTCACACTGGCTTTTCCCTGCACTGTGTGTTCATATACTCATATATTTATTCCATCCAGCTACAATGCTCTGCACTGTGTGTCTGTGTGTGTGTGTGTATATATTTATTTTATAGTAATATGTACATATGTATATTAGCCGCTCTTGCTTGCTTGTTTTTTTCTTGCCTTCTGATTGTTGCTCTGAGTGTTGCTATCCCTGTGCTGTTGCAATCCTGGAATTTCCCCGTTGTGGGACTAATAAAGGCTTATCTTATCTTAGTAGGCACTCAATATTTAGTCAGGGTGCCTTTTCCGTGAATTACTGACTCAGTGCAGCGTAGCATGGAGGTGATCAGCCTTTGGCACTGCTGAGGTGTTATGAAGGCCCAGGTTGCTTAGATAGTGGCCTTTAACTCATCTGCATTGTTGGGTCTGGTGTCTCTCATCTTCCCCTTGACAGTACCCCATAGATCAGGGGTGTCAAACTCGTTCCATGGAGGGCCAAGACCCTGCATGTTTTGCTTCTACCCAGTGTCTTCAGCAGGTGTTTTCACTGTTCAGCAATCAGTGGGAAGAAATTCAGTGAAATCACCTGTTGAAGACACTGGGTGGAGGTAAAACCTGCAGGGTCTTGGCCCTTTATGGAATGAGTTTGACACCTGTGCCATAGATTCTAGATTGGTGTTTAGGTCAGGAGAATTTGCTGGCCATACCTTGCATAGTGATACCATGGCCATTAAATGAGGTTTTGGTACTTTTGGCAGTGTGGGCAGGTGCAAAGTCCTGCTGGAAAATGAAATCAGAATCTTCTTAAAGCTTGTCAGCAGAGGGAAGCATGAAGTGCTCTAAAATTTTACTGGTAGATGACTGCGCTGTCTTTGGACTTGATAACACACAGTGGACCAACACCACTTAATTAATTTTATCTAATGTTGTAATTTTTTGAGAAACTGAATTTTGGGGTTTTCATGAGCTGTAAGCCATAACCATCAAGAAACACTTGAAATAGATCACTGTGTGTTATGAAGAGGAGTTTCATTTTTTAAATTGAATTACTGAAATAAATCAATGACATTCTAATTTATTGAGATGCGCCTATATATTTACTTGCACAGAAGTAACTTTCACAAAATTGTACCTTGAGTAATTTATTGTAGGATGCTTTTAACTCAAGTATATTTATGAAGAAAAAACTAGTGTTGCTGAAGTGGTACTCATTCTTTCTCTTTTGATTTCACTGCTTTGAAAACGGGTTAGAAATGGGTTTGTTTATACTGTATTAAATTGGTGTTGTTTGTGTTTACAAGAAATGAAGGCATATTTAGTTATTTTAATCCTTTCACTTAATTGAAATCATAGTGGAAATCCTTGGTCCTATATTCTGGCTCCAGGAATGTTTGTTTCATTATTCTCTATTGTTTCTTTGTATGATTTGGTTTATCATAAAGTTTGTATGTGGATAATTTATATTTAAACTTACTCATACTATTGCATTTAAGAAGGGAAAAAAAACCTCCCATGCTGATGAGAGTAAAATAATTATTACTCAAATAACTTTTTGGACATCTACTCTTTCTTAAACTTGAGTAATTAATATAAGACAGTGCTGCTTTTACGAGTACAATTTCAGGCTAACATCAACCATTGCAGTGCAGACACTGAATGAACTACCAAACAGTACAAACACAGATGAGATAAGACCAATCAAAACATTATTCACTTTAAAGGTCTGATGATACGATTTTGACATTTTTTAGCATGTTGTGTAAACCTAAATGTCATTGTCGATGATCAATATAATATTTACAACCGCGCCTGCGTAAACTAGTTATCATCAAAAAACCGCAGCCACTTACTGGACTGTGGTGCCACCCACCGAATGACGGAGGAGTTGACAATGATGTAAACGACACAACGGATGCTGGTGTTGTTGACTGGAATGCCAGCAGCTTTGAAGCTCACAGTTTCTCTGGTTTCTTGTTTTAATTTTACGGCTATGCCTTCGCGTTGTGGCGCATGCTTAGATAAACAGCAGGCTGTGAAAGACCACATCACACGCTTCAGCTCCTAATTGTCATAAGCCTCCTCGTGCACTCCTCGTGCGCTTTTATGCAGGAGTAGTGTCAGGAGCCAATACGGCTGGGTTTCCCCCGGCTCAGTCCAGACCTCTCTGTGGGTTTAGGCGCCGCTGTTTATGTATGTATAGTATGTATTTCAGTGTGCTTTCTTCTCCTTGGCCACTGTCTGGCCGGCAGCTGTTAGACGGCCGCTTTGACCTACTTTCTGTGAGTGCATGCTGGCAGCTAGCCGGTCCGGCCACGCCCCCCTCTCATTATCACCAGTTGATTCCCACTCCCTCTGATCATCTTTCCCGGTCCTCGCCCAGGTGCTTCTTATCACACCATCACCAGCAGTGTGTGTACTTAGCGGCCGTTTGCCAGTCATGCACTGCTGGTCCATAGTATTGTCATCTGTGCTGTTAGTCTGCCAGTATTTTCAGCACTCCCATGACGTGTAAGACACTCCATGTTTGCCGTGGTTCTCATGCGTCCTTGAAGCAATGTCAGCTCTGGGGCGCACCTGTGGCTAACACGTCTCCTCTCATTCGTTGGCGGGGCGATGCCGGCCCCTGAACGCCAACAGTAAGTATGTTTGTGTTTTTTGTACGTCTTCACCTTTTTGGGAATTGTCTGTCTTTCTGTATTAAATGTGCTGTGGTCAATCCTGCACGTAAATCCTCATTATTTCATCCTCCCTCTCCATGTGCTACGTAAGAGCGCACAGAGGGTCATGACAAGGAGCGCACGAGGAGGGGAAGGATGAATGGATTTACGCGTAGGATTCACCACAGCACATGCATTGAATGTAAGACTGATGACAACAGTTCCCAAAAAGGTGAAGACTTACAAAAATAAACAAAAACACTTACAGTTGGCGTTTGGGGCTGACATCACCCAGCAAACGCATGGAGAGGAGACGTGTTAACCACGGTTGCGCCCCAGGGCCAACATCACTTCAAGGGGTGCAACAGAACCATGGCTGTGTGGAGTGGCTAACATGTCATGATACTGTTGGCAATATTGGCTGGCTGACAACACGGCAGATGATGCACACAAAACATGAACAGCTGACTGTCAAAGAGAGAGGGGGGGTGGTCAGACCGGGGAATCTTGGACAGTGCCCACCTGAAAGTGGGTCAAAACAGCACATAAACCACATGTACAAAACATAAAAACAACAAGAACTCAAAAGATAATACATAATAAACCCAATGCCTGAGCCACAAAGAATACACTGCTATGATTTTATTGAAAAATCAGGTTTAAATAAATTATATTTATGAACAAATAATTTGTTGCAATATCTGTAACAAAAGCATACCACTCGGTGTTCCCCTGCCATGTGTTTGCCGCTGCTGCTGCAGCGGGCATGTGTGCCTCACCACCGTCACTCTCTTGAGTCAGACTCACTAGGCACTATGCCCGCTTGGCATGGCTCAAACCTTTAGGGTCTGATGCCCCCAGATTCTTCATTGTCATCCCATTCTTCTGAACTATAATCGTCTGTCGATTGGACAACACAAACCAATTCCAGACTACATGTGCTGGAACCATCATCAACGTTTTCGACCACTTCCATCCTGCATGTACAATGGGCAGCCAAGCGCTGTGTTCTGTCGCTGACGTCACAACATGGTCGGGGGGTTTTCCAGCTAACCACTGATGCAATTTGTGACGTGGCGCTCATGAAAATGTCTGATATTTGCGTGGAAAAAAAGCCTGTTTAACTTAGAACTGCACAGACCAACCTATTTTGTCATATTGAAATTATGTGTTGCAAAATTAGATGAAGTCAAAATCGTGTCATCAGACCTTTAATATCACAGGGAATAATGGGACAGTAGTGGCTCAGGAGGTAGAGCAGGCCGTTCAATAACTGGAGGGTTGGCGGTTCAAATTCTGCTCCCTCCACCCTGCCATTGTGTCCTTGGGAAAGACACTTCACCCACCTTGCCTCCAGTGTGTTCACGACACAGGTGTATGAATGTGATTAAATGTTTGGTGGTGGTCAGAGAGGCCGTTGGCGCAGATTGGCAGCAGTGTTTCCATCAGTCTGCCCCAGATCAGCTGTGGCTACAGAAGTAGCTTACCCCTGCCATTGTCAGTCTGTGGAGTGAATGAATAATCGACCCATTGTAAAGCGTCTTTGGGTATCATGAAAAAACAATATATAAATTGATTCCATTATTATTATTAATAAACTATTCTGCAGATCTACACATTTTGCAACCTGCCTTATGAATAAAATTAACATTTATTTTAATAGCACCTTTAAAGTGCTGATGACACGTTTTTGACATTTTTTAGGATGTTGTGTAAACCCAAAAGTCATTGTCAATGATCAATATAATATTTACAACTGCGCCTGCATAAACTAGTTATCATCAAAAAACCGCAGCCGCTGACTGGACTGTGGTGCTGCCCACCGAATTAAGGGCGGCACCCCCATGACGTAAGCGACAGAATGGACTCCGGTGTTGTTGACTGGAATGACAGCAGCTTTGTAGCTCACAGTTTCTCTGGTTTCTTGTTTTAATTTTACGGCTGTGCCTTCGCATTGTGCCGCAGCCTTAGATAAATAGCAGGCGTGAAAGACCACATCACACGCTTCAGCTACAACTGTCATAAACCTCCTTGTGCACTCCTCCTGCATAAAAGCGCACGAGGAAGGGAAGGATTAATGCAGAGATGGCAATTTTCCGCCGATCCACGGATTTCCGCCGATTTATCTTCAAATTGATCATTTCTGTGAATCATCAAAATCCGTTGAGAAAATTTTAGGGGGCGTAAGGAACCTTATTGTCACCGATGTTACCGATTTTAGCTAAAATCAACACGATTACATAAGCGCTCGGCATTTCCCCGGGTCAAGTCTCCCGCGATAACCCGGATGTTTTGTACTCAAGCTACTGCTGTATTTTAAACGGCCCTGCGATTGGATAGTTGCAAATGACTGGACTAATCAAATGGCTCGTTGTATGCTTTGTCAAAAATTCATGGCGGCGTGTTTGTGTTGGAATTCTGAGCTTTCGGTATCATTTTCAGAGTTTAAGAGTCTGAGGAGCACATGCAAGAGTTTCTTGACAGAGGAGGAAGCATCACAGATCTCTTTAGAGGTGCACATATACCAGGTGGACAACTCCCTGCCTGATCCCAACCTGATGTCCATTGACAAGTGGTGGACTGCAGTCAAGGGGACCAAGAAATACCCTGCTCTGTCGAAGATGGTTTTGACTGTGCTGACCTGTTTCCATGGTCCTATGGTGGAAGGCTCATTCGATTTGATGGGTGATATTATTGACTGTAAAAGCACCAGGATGGACAACAAAACCTTCAGTGCCATCCAGTCAATAAAATATGGATTAAAGGCAAGAAACACCACTGCCCTGCAGCATTTCAGGAAAAAGGAAGTTCTGCACACACCAGTGGACAGAAACCTGTGTGTAAACATGAGAGGGGCTGCCAAGATGCAGAAAGAAGAGTGGACAAAAGCTGCAGCCACCAAGAAGAAACGCTTGGAGACACTGACACTGGCTGCACCTGAATGTAACTCAAGTGCTAAGGAAAGAGACGGCTTGAAAGAGAAGGAGATGGCAGTAAGAAAAGCCCACCAGCAGGAGCTGAAGAGAAAAGCAGTTCAGAGACTGACACAGCTTGCTGCCAGAAGGAAGAAAGTTTCACATTAGAAGTGACTTGGTGACCAGTGTAAATAGTGTAATAAACTCTTATAGAACTGTTAAATATGTTGGACTAAAGACAGTGAGACAGCATTGAAGAAAAAGTAAGTTAACTTTTCATTAAATTTAATGATTTATCTAAGTCTAATATTTCATTTTTTTATCATTTTTTTCAGTTTAAATTACTTCTGTTTTACTGAAAACCTCTCAGCTTCAGTCGATCAACCAAATTAGATTTCAGCTGAAATCAGAATTTTCTGTTGCCATCCCTGTTAATGGATTTACGCACAGCTTTGACCTACTTTCTCTGATCGCATGCTGATTCTCGCCGGTCCGGCCACGTCCCCTCTGTCATTATCACCAGCTGATTCCCCTCCCGCTGATCATGTTTCCCGGTCCTCGCACAGGCGCTTCTCATCACACCATCACCAGCAGTGCGTGTACTTCGCGGCCGTTTGCCAGTCATCTGTGCTGTTTGTCTGCCAGTATTTTCAGCACTCTCATGATGTGTTAGTCACTCCATGTTCGCCGTGGTTCTCATGCGTTCTTGAAGCGATGTCAGCTGTGGGGCGCACCTGTGGCTAACACATCTCCTTCCATTTGTTGTCTGGGCGATGCTGGGCCCCGAACACCATCAGTAAGTGTGTTTGTGTTTTTTGTACGTCTTCACCTTTGTGGGAATTGTCTTTCGTTCTATAGTAAATGTACTGTGGTGAACCCTGCACGTAAATCCTCATAATTTCATGCTCCCTCTCCATGCCCTGCGTAAGAGCGCATGGAGAGGGAGGATTTATGCGTAGGATTCACCACAGCACATGTATTGAACATAAAAACTGATCCCAAAAGGTGACGACTTACAAAAATACACAGAAACATAAACAGAATCAGAATCAGAATCAGGTTTATTGCCATTGTTCATGTAGTACACAAACTAGGAATTTGTCTCGGTACAATGCTGCAACATTAAACATGATAGGATAAGAGAAATAAACTATACATGTAATAAAGTGTAGGATAAGATTAAGTGATACTGGTCAACAGTTAAAATATATATTAGCCAGCAGCAGATACTGTGGAGAACTATATAGTGCAGTCGGTAATGCAGGAAGAAAACAGTGATGATTGACATGAGTCTGGTTGAGCTGCTGTACATGGTGCACGAGAGTCAATAAGTCACTTAGTGTTCAGCAGTCTAATGGCAGAGGGGAAGAAGCTGTTCATGTGACGGGAGGTTTTAGTCTGGATGGACCGAAGTCTTCTACCAGAGGGGAGGGGGGCAAACAGTACGTGACCAGGGTGTGAGGGATCGGCTATGATCCGGCCAGCACGCCTCCGGGTCCTGGAGATGTACAGATCCTGGAGAGATGGGAGCTTGCAGCCGATCACCTTCTCAGCAGTGCGCACGACGCGCTGCAGCCTTAGTCTGTCCCTGGCAGTGGCTCCTGCGTACCACACGGTTATGGAGGTGGTGAGGATGGACTTGATGATGGCTGTGTAGAACTGCACTAACATCTTGGTGGGTAGCTTGAGCTTCCTCAGCTGCCGCAGGAAGAACATCCTCTGCTGGGCTTTTTTGATGAGTGAGCTGATGGTCAGCTCCCATTTGAGGTCCCTGGTGATGGTAGTGCCTAGGAAGCGGAAGGAATCAGCAGTGGTGATGGGAGAGCCTGAGAGGGTGAGGGGGGGCAGAGGAGTAGTGACTTTCCTGAAGTCTACAATCATCTCCACTGTCTTCAGAGCGTTCAGCTGCAGGTTGTTATTGCTGCACCAGGACGCCAGCTGGGCCACCTCTCTCCTGTAGGCGGACTCGTCGCCGTTGGAGATGAGCCCGATGAGGGTGGTGTCGTCCGCAAACTTGATCAACTTGACAGACTGGTGGCTGGAGGTGCAGGAGTTGGTGTAAAGGGAGAAGAGTAGGGGGGAAAGTACACAGCCCTGGGGTGATCCAGTGCTGATGCTAGTATAGTAGGTGTTTAAACAGTTTAATTTAACAGTTTAAACAGTTTAAACAGTTTGTTTAAACAGTAGGTGTTTGGGGCCGACATCGCCCAGCGAACATGGAGAGGAGACTTGTTAACCACGGTTGCGCCCCAGAGCCGACATCGCTACAAGGGGCGCAACAGAACCACGGCTGTGTGGAGTGGCTACCACGTCATGATAGTGTTGGCAATATTGGCTGGCTGACAACACGGCAGATGATGCACAGAAAACATGAACAGCTGACTGTCACCGAGTCTGACTCGCTAGGCACAATGCCCGCTTGGCACGGCTCAAACCTATACGGTTTGATGCCCCCAGATTCTTCATTGTCATCCCATTCTTTGGAACTATAATCGTCTGAAGATTGGACAACACAAACCAATTCCAGACCACATGTGCTGGAACCATGGTTGATGTTTTCTACCGCTTCCATCCTGTGTGTACAAAGGGCAGCCAAGCGCTGTGTTCTGTCGATGACGTTACAGCATGGCCGGGGGGTTTTCCAGCCACTGACGCAATGGGGGACGTGGCGCTCATGAAAACGTTGGATATTTGTGTGGGAAAAAAAGCCTCTTTGACTTAGAACTGCACAGACCAACCTATTTCGTCATATTGTATTATATGTTGAAAAATTAGTGGAAGTCAAAAACATGTCATCAGCACTTTAAAGGTTTGGCAGCAAATAGTGCGTTCCCAAGCAAATGATGAAAACAGCTGAGTAGACATAAATATGTAAAACAGTGTCATTCAAACTCTCTCTTTGTGTGGAGTAATATCTTTAAACAAAAAATAAGAACTTGAACTATAAGCTTGAACTGAATCTTAAGATTTATTCTTCCAGTGTTGACATTGTCTTCTGATCTTAGTCCCAGAAGGAGACAGTTACATATTTTAGAACTCACCACTTTAAATGGACAGTCTCCTTTAGTCCCGAGCCTTCATGTCTGCAAGCCCTGATAGGTCTGCTGGATCAGTCCAGATTGACTTCTTGGGAATATTTTTTTAGCATTGTGATCACTGGATGAAGTTCAAGGATAACTGAGAAAAATTACTGCGCACAATTTGGATAGATCGTGTATTTTTTGCCTTAACAGATTTTTTTTCCACAGACAAAAATCAAACCACAGCATCTATCTATAAATTCACAAAATCTGTGTGTGTGTGTCTCTGTTCTACGCATATCTCTTGAACCATTTGTCAGACTGCCCTCAGATTTTAAACATGGTTTCCTTAGGTTACGAGGGTGTGCATCCCCAAATGTGGAGTCGCTCGGTCAAAATATGTAATTTTTATCAGTAAAAGTTTAGCCACTGTTCTGTCTCATGCCCAGGCTTCTAGAAGTGTGGGCGGGGTTTGGTTTCGGATTGACTCCTTCTGATTGGATAATACACACATTATGGTATCAGTAACTCTGTGTGTTAAACAAGGAAGCGAAACGTGGGGGGGTGGGCAGCAGCTGAATCGCACCACGGCACTGGTGGCACCACGGGTAAGCTCCGTGTGCAAAACAAGGAAGCGAAACGTGACAAATTTGATAAAAAACAAACCACTGACAATAGAGCTGCAGCGCTCGCATTATTTGCAAGTTATTTTCAATAAAGTGGAAAAAAAAGGTAATGCATGGATGTGCTTTTTCCCTGAGGCTGATTTATCATGGAAAACAGCTGAGCTCTGTGGTTCCAGCGATCAGCTGATTGGCTCCACCTTTGTTTCTTTACCAAAGGTTAAAAAAAAAAAAAAAAAAAAAAAAACCTTGGGAGGAAGACCCTACAGCCTTTGTTCCACGAATGAATGTGGGACGTATCAACCATAAGCTGGATAAATTTTCAGCATGGGGGACACATTTTTTCTAGTTTTCAAAATTTTTCACTGGCTCTGATGTGTGTGTGTGGGGGGGGGAGAGAAGTGTTTTGGCTAACGTTTAGAGGGTCAAAAATGTGATTGTTTAGGCGGAATAATAATAATAATAAATAATCTTCTCGCATCAATAAAAAACAAACGCTTGCAATAGAGCGACGGCACTCACATTGTTAGTCTTTGCCAGTCACGCCCTCAAGGTTCAGATCACTATTTGGCCTCAGTATCGCCCCAGCGTCACGATATAAGCACCACCTCAATCTTAGCATTAAAGTTTTAAAAAATCTTTTAATAACAAAATATTGCTAAAATATAAAATGATGCACTACAATGGGTCTCAAATATTTGTAAACGTGTCCTGTTATAGTACTGCATGAGTTTATTGACGATACACAGAAGAAATTCAATATTAAACTGAACTCCATCACTGAACAGTGACATAAACTAAAATAATTATAATGGTGACTGAACAACTCCCATTCCTCAAAGTGCAAGATACACAATTATGAATATAAGTGATAAAAGATCACACAAATAAGTGATCTGACAAACAAATAAACAAGGGATCTGAAACACTTGCTAATATTGGATGTCCCATTCATTTTCAGGGTTTAGGTATTCTGTAATTAATATTCACACAATCAAATAAATCTTAGTGCCATTTACTCCCTTTTATATTTGTCAGAGTCTAACATGTGATTGCTTACATATAGGCTACACCTCTTTGTGTTCCACTTTCAAACACAACCTACATTTGGGCCTGGACAGCCTGATTGGGAAACCTGTTTCAGACAAGAATACTTGCATTCTATGGGCATGCACTAGTTAAATTGGAAATATACTCAATAAATCTAGAGGAAAAAATAAAATCCAATATGTGTCCAGCCCAGTAAATTATCCCAGAAATGCATTTCTTAAACTTGAGAGGCTGTTATATTGGTACAGCAAGAGGCATCATCAGTCTCCATCAAACTTCACTCTGCTTACAAATGGTAATTAAACATGATTTTATGTAGGGTTTTTCTCTTTATTGACTTAGTGCAAATTATATTAGCTTTAACACTATCATACATTTATCGTTGGCATGGCGACAGCTGCTACACTCCTGATCCGTGCACAGATGTTGGAATGATCTTTCTAATCTTTCTCCATTTTTTTATTGTTACTGTGTGCACACAGGTGGAAATAAATTGAATTGAAATGAAATTAAAACATTAGGGGCCGCCTCTTGGGATTTACTGTGTTATCCACTGATGCTTTAACTTACGAACACTAAGGATCTTGGAAGTGAAACACCAATCTTCTGTTAGTGAATCACCTGTTCTGTGTGTTCTGTCATAACTACTATTTGTTGTTGTTGCTGTTGTTTTTGGATGCACATATGAAAATACTACTTAACCATATTTTTTATATTATTAGTGACTGCATTGGTGTGGTGAGGAAAGTCTGTGTTCAACTTGAATGAGTCATGGCCCAATTCGGGGGACAGAAAAATCCACCGTGGGCGACTCAGTTTGCTGCCACAGCGGTGTCCCAACCAGGTCACTCAGGACAGTCTCTTGACCTCAACAGCTTACACTGTGAGTATAGCTGTTATTTTTCGCCAGGGTTGAAAATAATTCATTTCTACATTGTGGTCTTGCAACACATCTCTTCTTTCCATTTTAAAGTTTCCTAAAATTTACAGCCTACTTTTTTCTTCTTGCAGCACTTGGGGTACAACAGCCATCTCTTCTGGGAGCATCTCCTTCTGTTTATTCTCAGCAGTCAGCTTTGGCTGCAGCTTCTCTCAGCAGCCAATCTGCTGCAAGCTACCAGCTATCACAGCAAACTGCTGCTTTACAGCAGCAAGCTGCAGCAGCTGCTGCAGCTGCTCTACAGCAGGTGAGTCACTTCACAGTAATTATCAGCACAACAATCTTTACAGCTTGCCCATTCACAGTGATTATTTCTCCCATGTTTTCCCTCATGTCTTTAGTCTCAGATTAACACAGCACTGCAGCAGTATCAACAGCAACAGCAGCAACAACAGCAGCAGCAGCAGCAACAACCTCCCCAGCAACCACCCCAGCAACAGTTGTACAGTGTACCTCATCAGGTGAAACTTGGTGCTTTTCTCATTGTTTCTTTATTTTGTGGATGCCTCTGCTCATATTAAATTTAAAAATATGTTATTGCATAATTCTGTCAGAAATCCGTAGTAGGGGTGTAATGGTACGCTAAAATCATGGTTCAGTATCTACCTTGGTTTTAAGGCCACAGTTCGGTTCATTTTTGGTACAGTTAGGAAACAAAATGCA
Organism: Pholidichthys leucotaenia; assembly: GCA_020510985.1. NCBI lineage: Eukaryota > Metazoa > Chordata > Actinopteri > Cichliformes > Pholidichthyidae > Pholidichthys > Pholidichthys leucotaenia. The sequence continues at coordinate 336,063,184 of CM035841.1, forward strand.
AAACATAAAACTTCTTATCTTTTGTACAAGCGGGAACAGCTTTGACAAAAAAAACCCTGCAAACTGCCAGCAGTCAATTCTTGAATAAATAAAATGTATATAATAAAACAAATAAATTCTCTTTTTAGCAAATGAATGATGCAGACAAGTGCAACAATAGAAGTTTGAATAGTCTGAATTATTCTTGTATTATAAGATAAGATAAGCCTTTATTAGTCCCACAACAGGGAAATTCCAGGATTGCAACAACACAGGGATAGCAACACTCAGAGCAACAATCAGAAGGCAAGAAAAAAAGCAAGCAAGCAAGAGCAGCTAATATACATATGTACATATTAATATAAAATATATATATATACACACACACAGACACACAGTGCAGAGCATTGTAGCTGGATGGAATAAATATATGAATATATAAGCACACAGGGCGGAGCATTGTAGCTAGATGGAATAAATATGTAGATATATAAACACCCACAGTACGGAGCATTGCAGGAAATTAATTTAGGAAATTAAAGTTCCTTATTGCCTGAAGCAGTGTTTTTAACCAGGGTGCTCTGGTATGTTCAGGTTTCTGTGGGAAATTAATTGTCAAATTTCACTTGTTAATTGGTCAAAAAAGTTGCAAATAATTTGTCGTTGTTGTGTAAAGGTTCTGAAGGCACATGCACAACAGCAAATTATTTCCAATTTTTTGGACAATTAAGAAGTTAAATTAAATAATGTCCCACAAAAACCTGAACATACCAGGGCACCGTTGGAAAAACACAGGCCTAAAGTGCAGCATTAACAGATCTAGCTTTTTCTTAAAAGGATGGGATTATTTTCTGGCTGAAGTGGGCACAACAAGGAACTTCATACCGGGGCCAGTTACCTTCAGCATGTGTTTAAACCCGGTGTTCTCAATAACTGAATATGGTCTTAGATCTGCTGCTATAATAACACCAATGGCATTTGTTATTGCTTTGGCTCGATCTGAAAAGCCCTGGAAAGGCTGTCTAAATGCCGCTGGAAGCTGCACTTGTATCATGTTAGTCTTTTTTTTTTTTTGTGCTGTACGGTCGGGTGGTGCCGTTTCAAATGAGTTAACAAGTTCAACATACTGCCAAAAGCATATCTGATGCTGTTTTTGTCTTATTCACTTACCTTGGTCCATCTTCAAGCTCTGGCTTCTCTGTACAGCAAGCCATTGTTTCCTGGGCTGAACTGTTTGTTTACATGTCCAGCGCGAGGCATTTACACTTAACGTCTGTCCTCAACATGGTCCGTGTGGAACCTCGGTACACCTCTGCATGGAACCAAAGGTGCCATACCGAAAAATCAGAATGAGTACATATACCGTTACACCCCTAGTACGTAATTGTTATGAATAGAAGACAAATGAATAGCACAGGTTGTCTCATGCAGAAATAAAGTGGAGTTTTTGGAACTAGCATCACTTAACACATTTTAACCATATGCAGTCCAGGACTGTATATTTCCACCATTGCCTAGAATGCTTTGGTTGTCAAAAAATCCTGGCTCCATGTCAACTCCAAAATTTAATAACTTCAAAGTTGAGGCAAGTTGTACCGTGACACAAATTTCATGCATGTAAATCTGTTTTGTTTTGCAATAACGCTGCTAATTTGTATTTGTAAAGCGCTTTGGTCATCTAGAGATGAGGAAAAAGTGCTGTATAAGTGAATGCCATTTACCATTTAATTTACAACAATATTATAATTACATTTGTTTCAAGAACTGGCATCATTTGTTCATGTTGCGCTCCTCCATATTTATTAGTCACTCATTTGAGTAGACCTTATGAGTTACTGTTCAAATGACAGAATGTTTATTTGGTGGGACAAAAGATCGATTCAGTGATGGATCACGATACTTGACACTAACAAGGATGCACAGATCTCTAAAAGCATCGATTGATCTTTTATTAATTTTATATACAGTGGTGTGAAAAAGTGTTTGCCCCTCCCTCATTTCTCATTTTTTTTGTATGTTTGTCATGCTTAAATGTTTCAGATCATCAAACTAATTTAAATATTAGACAAAGATAACTCAAGTAAACACAATGAAGTTTTTAAATGAAGGTGTTTATTATTAAAGGGAAAAAAATCCAAACCTACATGGCCCTGTGTGAAAAAGTGATTGCCCCCTAAACCTAATAACTGGTTGGGCCACTCTTAGCAGCAACACCTGCAATCAAGCATTTGCGATAACTGGCAATGAGTCTTTTACAGCGCTGTGGAGGAATTTTGGCCCACTCATCTTTGCAGAATTGTTGTAATTCAGCCACATCGGAGGGTTGTCAAGCATGAACCGCCTTTTTAAGGTCATGCCACAGCATTCAATCAAATTCAGGTCAGGACTTTGATTAGGCCCCTCCAAAGTCTTCATTTTGTTTTTCTTAAGCCATTCAGACGTGGACTTGCTGGTGTGTTTTGGATCATTGTCCTGCTGCAGAACCCAAGTGCGCTTCAGTTTGAGGTCACGAACAGATGGCCGGACATTCTCCTTTAGGATTTTTTGGTAAACAGCAGAATTCATGGTTCCATTTATCACAGCAAGTCTTCCATGTCCTGAAGAAGCAAAACAGCCCCAGACTATCACACTACTACTACCATATTTTACTGTTGTTATGATGTTCCTTTTCTGAAATGCTGTTACTTTTACGCCAGATGTAATGGGACACACACCTTCCAAAAAGTTTGACTTTTGTCAAGTCAGTCCACAGAGTATTTTCCCCCAATGTCTTAGGGATCATCAAGATGTTTTCTGGCAAAACTGAGATGAGCCTTTATGTTCTTCTTGCTCTGCAGCGGTTTTCATCTTGGAACTCTGCCATGCAGGCCATTTTTGCCCAGTCTCTTTCTTATGGTGGAGTCATGAACACTGACCTTAACTGAGTCAAGTGAGGCCTGCAGTTCTTTGGGTGTTGTTGTGGGGTCTTTTGTGACCTCTTGGATGAGTTGTCGCTGTGCTCTTGGGGTAATTTTGGTCAGCTGGCCGTTCCTGGGAAGGTTCACCACTGTTCCATGTTTTTGCCATTTGTGGATAATGGCTCTCACTGTGGTTCGCTGGAGTCCCAAAGCTTTAGAAATGGCTGGAAAAATGAACTCAGCTTTCCAAAGATGTGATAAACCACAGTTAATTTATGTTTTAACAAGGCCATGTAGGTTTGGATTTATTTTTTTTTTACCCTTAATAATAAACACCTTCAATTAAAAACTGCATTTTGTGTTTACCTGTGTTATCTTTGTCTAATATTTAAATTTGTTTGATGATGGGTAGCGGGGTGGCGGAGTGGTTAGCACTGCGGCAGCACGGCAACTCACCCTTGGCCGGGGGATCCTAGGTTCAATCCTAGCCCCTGACCAGCAGTGATCTGTGTGGAGTTTGCATGTTCTCCCCGTCTGCGTGGGTTTACTCCGGGATTTCTCCGGTTTCCTCCCACATGCCAAAAACATGCAAGTTAGGTTAATTGGCATCAAAACTGGGGATTCTAAATTGTCCTTAGGTATGACTGTGAGAGTGAATGGTTGTCTGTCTCTCTGTGTTGGCCCTGTGATGGACTGGCGATCTGTCAAGGGTGTACCCTGCCTCTCGCCTAAAGATGCTGGAATAGGCTCCAGCCCCCCCACGACCTGAAAAAGATTAAGCGGAAGAAGATGAATGAATGAATGATCTGAAACATTTAAGTGTGATAAACATACAAAACTCTCAAAACTCAAAAACTCTCTCTCTCTCTCTCTCTCTCTCTCTCTCTGAGTGGGTGTGGTCGTGAGTGCGAGCTGAGAGCGTGTGACAGCGTGAGTGATTTATCTCAAATTTTTCTCTGTCTTTTTGTGTTAAAGGGTTTTTTTTTCTGCTAAATAATCTTAATTTTTGTTGTCTTCTGTAGCTGGGGTGGGGTAGGCGTTTTGGGAGGGGGGTTTCTGCTGCCAGCTCTGCTGGTCAGCATGGTTTTGGAGCGAGGCTCCGGTTTTGAGCAGCTGACACGCCGCCATGCTGTCAAACTGACACCGGCTGTCAGCTGCTCGGTGGACGAGTGTAGTCTGGCTGTGGGGGAGCTGGTCGGTTATGAAAGCATTAGATCAGCTTCGAGAATGAATAGTGCCGTGGTGATTTTCCTGGATAGTATTGAAAAAGTTAACCGGGTAGTGGAGAGCGGGGTTGTGATTAAAGACACACTGGTTCCTGTTCTGTCTCTGGTGAATCCCGCGAAGAGAATTACCATCTCAAATGTCCCACCATTTTTAAAGAACGAGCTGTTGGAGAAGGAGCTGTCGAGACACGGGCAGCTTTTGTCCCCGATTAAGCACATCCCTCTCGGTTGTAAGTCCCCGCGTTTAAAGCATGTCATGTCTTTTAGGCGACAGGTGCTCATGATTTTAAAGAATAGCGAGGAAAGCCTCAACCTCGTGTTTAAATACCGGATTGACGGCTTTGATTATACCATCCACGTCACCTCCGATAATATGAAGTGTTTCGGCTGCGGAATGGAGGGACATTTGATTCGATCATGCCCTCAGGGAGTGGGGGGTGATCACTCGGGGGAGGCCGCTAGTGCGGCCTCGGGGCCGTCTGGTGACGGAGCGGCTTCGCCGTCCCCCGAGGCTGACGGCGCTGCCGCGCCGTCGGGCGTTTCGGCCGAAGCCGCGGGGCCGTCTGGCGGCGGCGCTTCGGCCGAGGCCGCGAGGCTGTCTGGCGGCGGGGCGGCTTTGCCGCCCTCCGCAGCCGGCCTGTCGATCATAACTGAAACAGCAACAACAGTTAAAGCACATCGCGGGGCTGCTGCACAGACCAACATTGCAGACAAGGGTGAGATTACCGAGAGGGATCACATTGAGGGTCAGACAGAGGAGCCAAATGAGGCCCAGGTAGATGGTGGGACCAGAAAGATGAATATAAAAGCACAGCACAGGGTGAGCGAAAGACAGGAAGAGACAGCTACCAGGGTGGCTGAGTCAGTGTTGGAGGATGAGGATGACATCGAAATAGATGAAGAGTTATGTAAAATCCCCATCAAGCGGAAGAATTTGGAAACCAAACAGCAGAGGGTCAAAGTAAAAAGGGTTGTCAAAGACAGTTCTGAGGTTTCTCTATCTCAGCCAGATTCTTATGCTGGGTCTGAGATAGAGAGTGATGGTGAAAGCAGTGATGATGTGGCCAGTGGAGGCGGTTACCCCTTCACAAAAATACAGAAGTTTTTGCAGGACACTAAGGGGGTCAGAATGGTTAAAGTTGAAAGCTTCTTCCCTGATCTAAAACGCTTTGTTGACTCTGCTCGGGCCTACATGAAAAATAGGGGAGAGCTTGAGCAGGAAAGTTTCACTGATCAGGAGATCTACAGACTAAAAAAGCTTGTACTAAAAGTTAAGAACCAAATTGCCCAGGATGATTAGTCTTTTATCGCTCATTCTTTCTTTTCTGTTTTTGTATTGGCTTTGCCCTCTTATACACATGTGTAGTTTTAATTTTGGCACACTCAACATCAATGGAGCAAGAGAAATGTCCAAGCGAGCGTGTGTTTTTACTCTTGCAGAATGCAAGAAAATTAATGTTCTGTTTGTTCAGGAGACTCATAGTTCTGAGGACAATGCTGCTGACTGGAGGAGGGAATTTCAGGGTGAAATTATTTTTAGTCATAGAAGCAGCAAATGTGGTGGGGTGGGTATTTTATTTTCTCGAGATTTTATTCCACTTTCTTATGACATTGATGAGATAATTGCAGGCCACATTTTAAAAGTTCGAGCTGTTTTTGAGAATGTGAAAGTTGTTTTTATAAATGTGTATGCTCCAACCGTAGGCACAGAAAGATTGGCCTTTTTAAATATTTTAGATGATACGATCAAAAATTGCAGTAATGATGACTTTTTATTTGTGGGAGGTGATTTTAATTGTACAGAAAATCCTCTTATGGATAGGAATCACCCAGAGCCACATGCTGCATCCAAAAGAGTTTTAAAAGGTTTCATAGAAGCTCATGATCTGTGTGATGTGTGGAGAAATTTTCATGGCAAGGCTAGACAGTACACGTGGAGCCATAGAAAGGATAATATTTTGTCCTTAGCTAGACTGGATAGGGTTTACAGTTTTAAGCACCATTTTAGCATTTTTAAAAGTGCTTTTATAGTCCCTGTTGGCTTCACAGATCATTCCCTGGTTCAGTGTTGTGTTTTTATCAAGAATATAAAGTGCAGTAGTGCATACTGGCATTTTAACACGTCACTTTTATCGGATAACAGTTTTAAAACTGCTTTTATGTTTTTTTGGAGTAATTTTAAATTGACAAAATCTAATTTTAGTTCTTTGCAGCAGTGGTGGGATGTAGGGAAGAGCCAAATAAAGAATCTGTGCCTACAGTATACTCGCAATGTCTCTGGAGACTTGGCCAGGTCTGTCAGGGACCTGGAGAGAGAAGTAGTGGAGCTGCAGTCTTTGGCAGGCTCCACAGGAGAAAGAGGACATTTTGAGGCCCTCAATGGCAAAAAGTCTGTTCTAACTGACCTACTGGGTGTGGCTGCCAGGGGCGCTGTGGTACGCAGTAGGTTCCAGAACATCGCACTAATGGACGCTCCATCTCATTTTTTCTTTGGTCTGGAGAGGAAGAATGGTCAGAGGAGGATGATCCACTCTCTCAGCTCCGAGGACGGGCGGCCGATCCATGAGTCTGCGGAGATCCGTCGCTTTGCAGTTGCTTTCTACAAGGATCTCTTTAAGAAAGAATTTGTTGAGAATCCACATGCACTGAGTCATTTTTTGACGGACTTGCCAAAAGTGATGGCTGGCGTGAATGCGGAGCTGGAGAGCGGGATCACTCTGCAAGAACTGGCAGTGGCTGTCCAGTCTCTTCAGTGTGGAAAAGCCCCAGGGATAGATGGCCTACCAGCGGAGTTCTACAAGGCGTTCTGGTCTGAGATCTGTGAGGACTTGCTGGAAGTACTGTCTGACAGTCTGCGGAAGGGTCACCTGCCCCTAAGTTGTAGGAGAGCAGTCCTCACCCTCCTTCCAAAAAAAGGCGACTTGAAAGACATTAAGAACTGGCGTCCGGTGGCCCTCCTCTGTACTGACTACAAAATTCTCTCCAAAGTGTTGGCTACCAGACTGAGGAAGGCGATGGAGCAGGTCATCCATGTAGACCAGACCTACTGTGTACCTGGTAGGTTGGTTACAGACATTTTTTTAATTCGTGATGTTTTGGACCTCTCCAGCTCATTGGTCAAAGAACTTGGTCTTATTTCAATAGACCAAGAAAAGGCGTTTGACCGAGTTGAACATCCATACCTTTGGCAGACATTAGAGGCCTTTGGTTTCAGCTCAGGGTTCATCGCCATGATCCAGGCTTTGTATAGAGACATTGAGAGTATTCTTAAGATTAATGGTGGTTTGAGTGCTCCTTTCAAAGTTGAGAGGGGTGTCCGACAGGGCTGCCCTCTCTCAGGTATGCTGTACTCTCTTGCCATTGAGCCCCTCCTTTGTAAACTAAGGCAAGGCCTCACTGGTTTTAAAGTCCCCAACTCTGACTCTGTTTTTAAAGTGTCTGCCTATGCTGATGACGTTGTTGTTTTTACAAGAAATCAAAACGATGTAGACTACCTTTTAAGAACTGTTAATCTTTTTGGTGAGTGCTCCTCAGCGAGAGTGAATTGGGGTAAGAGTGAAGCTGTTGTGGTGGGGGGGAGACCACAAAAAATTGCCCTACCTGGTGGCCTCTCGTGGACACAAGGTGGTTTTAAATATCTTGGTGTGTTTTTAGGAAATCAGACTTTTACTGAGAAAAATTGGGAGTGTTTTTTAGAAAAAACTGAAGGAAGACTAAAAAAATGGAAATGGATTCTGCCAAACTTGTCCTTCAGAGGTCGTGTTTTAATCATCAACAATTTGATTGCTTCAATGCTGTGGCATCGACTGTCTTGTCTGGACCCTCCACCCAATTTGCTGGCCAGAGTACAATCTATAGTCGTGGACTTTTTCTGGGACCGTCTTCACTGGGTTCCACAGAGTATCCTGTTTTTACCGAGGGAAGAAGGTGGTCAAGGGCTCATCCATCTGGCCAGCAGGGGGGCTGTCTTTCGCCTGCAGTTCATTCAGCGACTGCTGAGTGGCCCCCTTGACCTTGTGTGGAGACCTATTGCCAGGGCTGTCCTGGCTCGCTGTGGAGGGCTTGGACTAGAGGAGTCGCTGCTTTTAATGGATTTAAGGGGCCAGAAACTCCCAGAACTTCCCCAGTTTTACCAAAGTGCTTTTAAAATCTGGGGACTTTTTAAAAAGAACTCTCCCCAGGCTTCCTTGTCGCCTTTCTGGCTTTTAAAGGAACCACTTGTGTTCGGGACCCGTTTTGATGTGGGCAATGTTTTAGGACCTTCTGTTTTAAAAAAGTTTATTTTTGCAAAGGTTACAACGCTGGGACATTTGGTGAATTTATGTGGTCCTAACTTGGACAATGCTGTTGCCCTGTGCTCGGCTCTTGGCGTCTCTTCAGTCAGAGTTATAATGAACTTGTTGAAAGATTGGAGAGACTGCCTGTCTGCAGAAGAACACTCTGCTATTGTTTTACACTGCGAAAACTCTGTACAAACTGCTGATGAACCTTTTCCTTTTAGTATTTTATCTCCTGATTTTAAAGATGGCACTGGTGTGTTTTTAAACTCTGAGCACATTAACATTTGTGACTCTCCTGGTAAAAAAATGTATGGACTTTTGGTGAAAATTCTAAATGTGAATAAGTTAAAAGGTCGAGCTGATACACCATGGAGGAAACACTTGGGTCTGGGTCCTGAGGTGAGGCCTGCCTGGAGAGCACTCTATAAACCACCATTAACTAAGAAGGTTGGAGACCTACAATGGCGAGTTTTACATGGTGCTGTGGCTGTAAATGCTTTTATCTCTCTTTTAAACCCAAATGTTGTTGAGGTTTGTCCATTTTGTCCTCAGAAAGAAACTGTGTTCCATTGTTTTCTGGACTGTAATAGACTGCAATTGTTGTTTGTTTTTTTGGGGAAGCTGTTTTATCTGTTTGGAGAAGTCTTTTCCCAGCAGATTTTTATCTTGGGCTTTCCATATAGACAGAGGACTAAGAAAAAGAGTGAACTCTTAAATTTCTTCCTGGGTCAGGCTAAAATGGCTATTTATGTTAGTAGGAAAAGAAAAATTGAACAACTGCTGGATTGTAATGTAAAAGACATGCTGGTTGGCATGATTAAGGCTCGAATAGTGATTGATTACAATTACTATCATCTGATGCAGAATGTTGAAACCTTTGAGGCTATGTGGTGCTTTAAGCACATCCTGTGTTGTGTTAAGGAGGGGAAAATTATCTATGGTATAATCCTGATGTAAGAAGCAAGTTTTTTGTTTTAGTTTTCCTTGTTTGGTTACTTGTGTCTTTGATTTCTTGTCAGTGAGACATTTTTCTTTTCCATTGCTTCTTTTAGTTGTTTTAGTTGTTGTGTTTTTCTGTTGAATTTGTGACAATAAAGGTGTGTTGAAAAATCAAAAATCTCTCTCTCTCTCTCTCTCTCTCTCTCTCTCTATCTATATATATATATATATATATATATATATAAGATAAGATAAGATAAGCCTTTATTAGTCCCACAACGGGGAAATTCCAGGATTGCAACAGCACAGGGATAGCAACACTCAGAGCAACAATCAGAAGGCAAGAAAAAACAAGCAAGCAAGAGCAGCTAATATACATATGTACATATTACTATAAAATATATATACACACACACACACAGACACACAGTGCAGAGCATTGTAGCTGGATGGAATAAATATATGAATATATGAACACACAGTGCAGAGCATTGTAGCTAGATGGAATAAATATGTAAATATATAAACACCCACAGTATGGAGCATTGCAGCTAGGTGGAATAAATATGCAAGTATATAAACACACACAGTGCGGAGCAATGTAGCTAGATGGAATAATATGTAGATATATAAAAACACAGTGCGGAGCATTGTAGCTAGATGGAATAAATATATAGATATATAAATATAAACACACCCAGTGCAGAGCATTGTAGCTAGATGGAATAAATATGTAAATATATATAAACACACACAGTGCAGAGCATTGTTGCTAGGTGGGATGAAACAGCATAACCGTCTATTTAGTTATCCTACATGGTATGATTATGTGCCCATACATATTCTCACCCTCCATAGCGACCGGTATGTTCCTAGTTGTATGCCGGAGAGGACCATTGTGTAAGTCTATTGCATCTTTTGCATTCAAAAAAAAAAAAAAAAAAAAAAATATATATATATATATACACATTGTATACTCTCTTGAGTATTCAACTAATTGCATTTTCAGTCCATTAGATGGCACAAAACAAGCACCCAGTCAAGTGAAGTCATAACTTGTCTCGCAACATTTGCAGCCAGCTTTGAGGAAGCAGTTATTCAAATGTTGGGCCTTTTTTGGATTTTATAACAAACATGGAAGGAAAGACCTTGACATGACACACAACCTGCAAGAAGTGCTGCACGGTAAAAAAAAACACTCTGAACACAGCACGTGTCTCGGAACAGCCATAGCAATGGCTAAGCTAAAAAGACACTAGCATGGAGCTTGCTTTTTCTCCGAGTGCCAAATAAATAAAGTTTATTTATGAAGCACTTTTCACAGACATATAGTCACAAAGCGCTATACAATAAAATGGAATAAAAGGAAGTTGATAAAAATACAAAAACAATAAAAAAAAAAACAAGATTCAAATAATTTAAAAATATCAGACTTGCCTTTAAAAAGCAGTTGAACTAAAACTCAACGGAAACCCTCGTTAAACAAAAAAGTTTTCAGCTGCTTTCTAAAAGAGTCCACAGAGTCAGCTCAACGTCGCTGAAGTGCGAGTCTGTTCCAAACAACACCATCCACCGCCCTCCCTGTGTGCAGAGACGTGTCTCCGTGGAAAATGAAGCCCCGACTTTGTTATATGAAAGCGATATCATCAGTTTTATTTTGGGGCATGATTTGAAGTTGAATAAGGTGAAAAAATTTGAAATATATGGGATCATGATAGGATCGTATCGTGACCCAAGTATCGCAATCTGAATCAAATCGCGAGATCCCTCGCGATTTCCACCCCTAATGTTTATACTGAGTTTAGCACACATAAAATCTGTGGCTAAAAACACCATCAATAGCTGCACAAAATGTCATGAAAGCACAGTGTGTAACTTAATTTTTGGGTATTTTTTTCTTTACAGCTTCCGCAGCCCCAACAGGCTTTGATTTCTCAGGTAATGTGCAAAAAAAAAAAACCACACTCCAAAAGCTCAAGACAAGACAAACACATAGATTGGTCTTATCTGTTTGTTTTTTTGAAAGAAGTGCTAGTCAGTCTGTTTCCATAGAAGAGCATATTCTGAGTTTTTCATTCCAAGTGTTCTTTGTGGTTTGTAAAGTGTCCAGGGCTTCACAAATCCACAATACTTATTACTTAGTGTAGACAGTGCTGCCAAATTGTTTGTATATTTTCTGACCATTCTTTTTTTCCTTATCCTCAGCCCCCTGTTGCTTTGCCCACCAGCCTGAGTTTGTCCAACCCCCAGCAGACAGCCCAGATTACCGTGTCTTACCCTACCCCACGTTCAAGCCACCAACAGCAGACGCAGCCACAGAAGCAACGAGTCTTCACAGGCGTCGTAAATAAACTGCATGACACTTTTGGATTTGTAGATGAGGATGTCTTCTTTCAGCTTAGGTGAAATTCCTTGACGAATTTGTTTCTTGATGTTCTGTGTGTGCAGTACACTGTCATTGCCTTTTTTATGCCACTGTTGAACTGTCCAGGATTTTTGTACTTATAGCAGAGTTCCAGTGGATGTATGCATGGTCTTAAAGTTCAAAAATGTTTTGGCTTGCCATGTAAAAATGTTCTGACAAGTATTAAAATTTTCTTTTTCTTATTTTTTGCAGTGCTGTTAAGGGGAAGACTCCTCAGGTGGGTGACAGGGTCCTTGTTGAAGCTGTGTACAACCCAAACATGCCCTTCAAATGGAATGCCCAGCGCATCCAGACCTTACCTCAGCTCGCAAATCAGTCGGTGAGATCAATCACAGGGCCACTTAATGGCTTAATAATTAGACTTTTTGATTAACTGTTTGACTGCCTATGGTGCTGTGTTGCGCCGTCCGCCCCTAGTGGTCAAGATTTTTTTCAAGAAAATATTCAGTTCAGATATCAGAGATTTCCAAAGCTATAACTTGAAAGTGGTAAGAGATAATGGCTTACTGTCAATTAGAAAGATGTAGAATATGATCCAAAGTTTGAGATAGGAGTAAATTTATGCATCTAATTAGCATAATGCCATAGCAGCCATATCAAATTACATAACTTTCAGTCAAACGTAAACTTGGAACATATTTACGCAAAGAATGGTTTTGTTTTCTGTCCGTTTTTTGTTTTGGGCATTTTGTTATCTTATCTTCAAAGTATATGAACCAGAAAATCAGTACAGTGTAAACAAACAAAGACATTGGTCACTTACCGCTGGCCAGGCGGCTCGCTCGCTTCGTCCTTTTGTGGCATCCTGGTCGTTATTTTGTCCTCTCCCGGTCCATTTCGCTTTCTCTCCTACATCCAGAAACTGTTATGATTATTCAAACTCAATTTTGCTTTTATTCTGCTGCTATTTATCTTATATGACGACACGGAACCGGCACGATTGTTCTCGCCAGTCACATGGCGCGTCTGCCACCGTGTGAGATGGAATACTTAGTACAACTGAGGATTTTTATTACATCACGACACATGACATGACAGGCGCAGAACTGCATCACCAAAACCAACATTCAGACCTATTTTTAGCTCACCTCTGATTTTTTTTTTTTTTTGCTTAAATAGTGTGCTGTTTTAAACAAACCCACTAATACTAGGCTAGCAGAAAATCAATCAGAGATATGTAGAGCTGTTTTAATATTGACAGCTGTTTCTGCTTCTCATTATGAAAACAAGACTAATTCATCCATCTTACTGACTGCAGGAAGCATAGACTGAAAACAGAGTACTTTCCTCTATGTCTGTCAACTTCCTTTGTTTTTATTGTCCAGAGTAAACATTGAAATTAAAGAAGGCAAAGTGGCAAAATCTTATTGATCAGAATTTTGAATATCTAAAAGCAAGATTTAGGGGTGTTCCATATCATGTCGTTCACGATAATACCAGTATAAATTTTGATACCAGTGTAATGAAAGCACTGAGGTGCAGCTGCCTTTTTTTTTTTTTTTTTTTGTTACTTATTTGTACCCGTAGGTAGACTTGGTTTGCAGTCTGGTGACAAGCCACCGGCTGCTGGTCGCTGCGTGCGCGAGCGCCCTAAACCTACATGTTTTTGGTGTGCGGGAGGAAACCGGAGAAATCCCGGAGTAAACCCGCGCAACACGGGGAGAACATGCAAACTCCACACAGCTCACTGTTGGTCAGGGGCTGGGATCGAACCCACGATCTCATGATCCCCGCGATCCCCCGGCCGAGGGTAAAACTGTGCTGCCACAGTGCTAAACCACTGCGCCACCGTGCAGTGCCTTGGTGCGACCTCTACTGGCATGGCCTAGTTATTACAATACCTTTTTTTTTTTGCTGCTCCATTCAGGGTATAATGGTCAGTTAAACCTGTTCATTTTGAAAACAAAGGCTTATCTTGAAATTCTGGCAAAATAAAAGTTGAGAAAATATGGCGATATAATGATACAAACCTTTAGTTCTACTTGATTTTGACTGGGCATGCTGAAAAGCTGGTAACAAATGAGTACACACACACAACCACACACAGACATACTAGCCACGGTTACATGTGCAAAATTTCTTCAGTCTAATTACAGTTCAGATCAGAACTGTACTGTTTACATGGATCCTGAAAAAGTTGATCTGATTAGGACGTGTGTTTCCATGTGTCACACGTTTGAACGGACTAAATCATTTTGACATGCGCACAATTATCCGACATTCCGGAAATAGTAGAAGAAGAAGCAACTTCCGATGTAAAGAAACCCCGCTTCGTGTCTTTGTCTTTTTGAAATGGACCTGTATTGTGTTATTCAGACTGTACTTTTGCTTCTGCTGGTCTCCGTAATGAAGCTACAAGCCCAGCAGTACAGACTTTTGCATATGACGAACAGAGGGAGACAGCAGGACGATACAGACCAGTTTTGTTTTACTCCCGCCATGTCATCCGCTAGCTGCTGTAAAGGCAGAAATATGTCATGTCGACGTGTGGCTGATGTACAGACATGCACAGTAAACATTTTCTACCCAAACTTCGGAATAAGTGTTTATATGCGCACCAATCGGATTAACAATCGGCATAACCCACCCGTCTCAATTGGAAGGAAATTTTAATCCAAATGAATGTGATTGGGTCAGAATATTCAGATTGGCGTGTTTACACGAACCATTTTTATTCCGATCAGGCTTTTAATCTGGTTACTTGTGTCCATGTAAACATGGCTATTGAGTGATTATCTTATGCCTCCGTTGCACCAAGGCATAAAGTGAATATGGCGATATTTGGGGTCTGCTGTGTGATGACTTCACACCGTTACGCTGCTGATGGAAGTTACGTGTTGCATTAGAAACAGCAAAACAAACATGGTGCAGGAAACTACCACTCCGGGGTTGGAGCGTCTGCATCAAGTTGTGTTGGAATATTTTAGTTTTAAGGCAGTTTCAGATTGCTGCACTGTTTAAAAAAACAACAGCAACAAAAAAAACGTTGCAGTAATGCAGATAATCTGCCCGCATTTTTTTTCCACATGTACTGTACAACACGTCAACAGCTAGGACTGCAACATGTAACGACTATTGTTTTCAACTAGTTGACTAATCACGTTTTTTTTCTCATGTCCACCATGTCTGCTTCTTCTTGGGGCTGCATATTTTACCTCAGCTGCTGTTTTTTTTAATCAGCAATCTTTTTATTGAATTTTCAAATAAACATAATAAACATACATAACATAACATAATAACGTAGATTAAGACAATTCTATAAACACTGTGTACTGCATCCATCAAACAAAAACAAAAAAAGGGGGGGGGACTTATTGTGCAAAATATTCCTGGCAGAAACCAACGTGTGTAAGGTGGGACTAATGACAAATCCTTAAAAAGGCAAAAGATACAAAATTTATAAAGCTGGAAGTCAGGTCTTCCCTGTATTAACCAGTGTATATAAATACATGAGAGAAAAAGTTATAACCAAAAAAAGTGGGTGCAAACAAACATAGGAGATCAGTGGGGATCAAGGAAATGTCTTAAAAAGGGTCCCCAAACACTGTTAAATTTCACCCCTTGGTTCTTAAGAGTACCAAATCTTTTCCAGACTCAAGCAGGACATGACATCCGACAACCACTGAATGTGAGTCAGCAGGGCAGCACCCTTCCATCTTACTAAGATAACCCATCTGGCCAGGAGAAAGACAAAGGACAGCATACGACGCACTTTAGAGGAAGCATTAAGATTCTATGAAAAGCAACCAAATAGAGCCAAAAGAGGGTCAGGAGTGATTGTTATACCAGAAACCACAGAGAGAGATAGAAAAACCTCCTGCCATAATGTTCTAAGACTGGGGCAGGTCCAGAACGAGTAAATCAGAGTTGCTTCATCAGTGCCACATTTGTCACACTGAGGGTTCAAGTCAGGATAAATGCGAGAGAGTCTGGCCTTAGACATGTGGGCACAATGGACAACCTTAAACTGTAATAAAGAGCGACAAGAGCAAAGCGAGGTAGAATGAACAAGCCCCAGGATTGAATCCCAGGTGTCATCTGACAGTTGCAAGTCCAGATCCTGTTCCCAGGCTGCCCTGATCTTAGCAGTGGAGGTTTGGTTTAAAAAGGTCAGGTTATTGTAGACTTTGGAAATGAGACCTTTGACAGATGGCTGAAGGATAAGGATGTCTTCTATTAGGGAGCTCTGAGGAAATTGTGGAAAAACTGGTAACTGACTTTGAAGAAAATGCCTAATTTGTAAATATCTGAAAAAATGAGTTCTTGGGAGTCGAAATTTATTTGAAAGTTGATCAAAAGAAGCAACATTGCCATTGATGAATAAATCCTTAAAATATTTGATGCCCATAATCTGCCAGTCCTTAAAGGTCTGATGACACGTTTTTGAACTTTTTTAGCATGTTGTGTAAACCTAAAAGTCATTGTCAGTGATCAATGTAATATTTACAACAGCACCTGCATAAACTAGTTATCGTCAAAAAACAGCAGCCGCTGACTGGACTGTGGAGCCGCCCACCGAATTAAGGGCGGCACCCCCATGACGTAATCATAGGAACGGACTCCGGTGTTGTAGACTGGAATGACAGCAGCTTTGTAGCTCACAGTTTCTCTGGTTTCTTGTTTTAATTTTACGGCTATGCCTTTGCGTTGTCGCAGGCTTAGATAAAGTGTGTGATTTGTGAAAGACCACATCACACGCTTCAGCTCGAGCCTGCTCTCCTCTGTACTTTTATGCAGGATGAGCGTGAGGAGGGGAAGGATTAATGGATTTATGCGCAGCTTTGACCTACTTTCTCTGATCGCATGCTGGTCCGGGCACGTCTCCTCAATCATTATCAACAGGTGATCATGATCGCCATCCCGCTGATCATGTTTCCTGGTCCTCGCCCAGGTGTTTGTCATCACACCATCACCAACAGTGCGTTAATGGAAACGGCCGCCAAAATGTACACGCACTGCTGGTCAATAGTATTGTCATTTGTGCTGTTAGTCTGCCAGTATTTTCAGCACTCTCACGACGTGTTAGCCACTCCGCACAGCCGTGGTTCTCGTCCGTCCTTGAAGCGATGTCAGCTCTGGTGCGCAACCGTGGTTAATACGTCTCCTTTCCATGTTCGCTGAGCGATGTCGGCCCCGAACGCATACTGTTTGTGTTTCTGTGTATTTTTGTAAGTCTTCACCTTTTTGGGAATTGTCTGTCGTTCTATATTAAATGTACTGTGGTGCTTAAATCCTCATTATTTCATGCGCCCTCTCCCTGCCCTGCGTAAGAGTGCACGGAGAGGGATGATTTACGCATAAATAATGAGGATTTACAGGAGGATTTAAGTGTAGTATTCACCACAGCACATTTAATATAGAACAGCAGACAATTCCCAAAAAGGTGAAGACTTACAAATAATATACAGAAACACAAACAGTAGGGGCCAACATCGCACAGCGAACATGGAGAGGAGATGTATTAACCAAGGTTGCGCACCAGAGCCGACATCTCTACAAGGGGCACAACAGAACTACGGCTGTGTGGAGTGGCTACCACGTCATGATAGTGTTGGCAATATTGGCTGGCTGACAACACGGCAGATGATGCACACAAAACATGAACAGCTGACTGTCACTGAGTCTGACTCGCTAGGCACAATGCCTGCATGACATGGCTTAAACCTATACGGTTTGATGCCCCCAGATTCTTCATTGTCATCCCATTCTTCGGAACTATAATCGTCTGAAGATTGGACAACACAAACCAATTCCAGACTGCATGTGCTGGGACCATGGTCGATGTTTTCAACTGCTTCCATCCAGTGTGTACAAAGGGCAGCCAAGCGTTGTGTTCTGTCGATAACATTACAACATGGCCGGGGGGTTTTCCAGCCACTGACGCAATGGGTGACGTGGCGCTCATGAAAACTTTGGATATTCGTGTGGGAAAAAAAGCCTGTTTGACTTAGAACTGCACAGACCAACCTATTTCGTCATATTGTATTATGTGTTGAAAAATTAGAGGAAGTCAAAAACGTGTCATCAGACCTTTAAAGGCTTGATCTGCAGATGGAGGAAAAAGGTGGGTAGAGAAACGATTCTTGAGGGAAAAATCACACAGTTTAAATAAAGTGTTTTCTGAACTGAGCCCACACTCTGAGAGATTGTCAGACTACTGGGTTAGTTATGGGCAGAGGTGTGGAGAGGGGATATGAGGCACCCAAAAAAGCTCCAAGAGAGGTATTTTGAGCTGAGCTGACTTCCATAGCCAACCATGATGTAGAGCTGATCTGGCTACCATTTGCCCAGTGTAACAAAGGGCGGATATTAGCCGCCCAATAGTACAGATGGAAATTGTGTAGTGCTAGCCCACCGTTTAGCTTGGACTTTTGTAGGTGTGTTCTAGAAACCCGGGGGTGTTTGCTTTTCCAACTGTAAGAACTAATTATTGAATCTAAAGAATCAAAAAAAGACGTTGGGATAAAGACTGGAATGGACTGGAAGAGGTAAAGGAATTTAGGGAGAATATTCATTTTTACAGAGTTAACCTGCCCAGATAAGGTGATGGATAGGGGTGACCAATTTGGCAAGCTCTGCTTAACCTGATATAGAAGTTTGAAAAGGTTTTCTTTTAACATTAATTTATGATTTTTTGTAACATTGACTCCAACATAAGTCAATTGTTCTTTTACTAACCTGAAGGGAAAACAAGAAAGCTCCAACTCAAGAGCTTTATTATTTATAGGAAATAGTTCACTTTTGTGCGGATTTAATTTATAACCTGAAAAATGACCAAAATCAGAGAGTAGGGATAATATGGAAGGAATTGTGGAAGAAGGGTTTGAGATGAAAAGCAATAAATCATCAGCATATAGTGCCAGCTTATGTTTGATATGATACCTGTGGATACCGGAAATACAGGGGCTATTACGGAGTGATATCGCAAGTGGTTCAATGGCTATGTCAAATAGCAAGGGACCTAGAGGGCAGCCTTGGCACGTACCTCTCTGTAAATAAATGGGTTTGGATTTTTGCTGATTGGTGAGAACACAAGTGGTAGGACAGATATAAAGTAATTTTATCCATAATCTAAAATTGGAGCCAAAGCCAAATTTCTCTAAAGATTTAAACAAACGGGGCCACTCGACACGGTCAAAGGCTTTTTCCGCATCAAGGGAAAGAATACATTTTGGTACAGTGTTTGGGGAAGTATAAATAATGTTTAGTAAATGGCGTATATTAAAAAAAAAGAACAGCAATTTTTTACGAAGCCTGTTTGGTCTTCACAAATTAGTGAAGGTAAGTGCTTTTCTAATCTGCGGGCTAGAATTTTTGCTAAAATTTTAAGATCAGCATTTAATAAGGAAATTGGCCTGTAAGATGAACATTCTAATGGATCCTTATCCCTCTTAGGAATAAGAGTAATGGATGCTTCATACCATGAAGAAGAAAGTTTACCTTTACTGAGTGACTCCAATGAAACAATATGTGAATTAGGTGTTAGTAGAGTGGAAAAGGACTTGAAAAATTCCATCGGAAAACCGTCTGGACCAGGTGACTTCCCGGACTGTAGTGATGAAATGGCAGCAGCAATTTCTGCCTGGGATATCGGGACGTCAAACTCATTTTTTGCAACCTCAGAAAGAGTGGGAAAATCTAACCCATCTAGGATTTGTTCCATTGTAAAATTGTTGGAAAGTTCAGATGTATACAGAGATGAAAAATAATTCCTGAAAGAGGTATTTATTTTCCTTAAGTCTGAAGTGGTTCCTGTGTCCAAATTGATTCTACCAATAAACCGTTTTGCCTTAGACATCCGTAACTGATTGGCCAACCACTTTCCAGTCTTGTCTTCATGTACATAAAAATTTGCCTTGCTTTCTAAAAAGTTGTCGCTCTACAAAATGAGTTGATAGGAGGTCAAATTGGGTTTGAAGTTTAACACGTCTTTGATATGTTTCAGAATTTTTTGTGTGGGCAATATTGGTGATCTGATTCTTTAATCTTTTTTGATAACTCTAATCTTTCCTTAGAGTTCTTCTTTTTCATATTGGCTGTATAAGAGATAATTTGGCCCCGGATATAGGCCTTCATGGTGTCCCAGATTAAAAGACTAGAAACATCTGGTGCGGAGTTTGTCTGCCAGAAAAAGGTTATCTGTTCTTTAATGAATTCCAAAAAGTTTGGATTTGAAAGCAAGGTAACACTGAGTCGCCAGGTTCGATCCATCTTTGGTGAATCAGGCATGGATAAAGTGAGTATCAGAGGAGCGTGATCTGAAATCACAATACTCCCATACTCACATGAGGTAGTAAATGCAGCTAGCTGGCTGTCAGTGAAGAAATGGTCTAACCGTGAAAATGAATGATGTCCATGTGGAAAAAAATGAATACTCTCTCAAATTTGGATGGAGTTGGCGCCAAATATCTATGATACCCAATTCAGTGGAGAAAGAATGAACAAGTGAGGTGGATTTACTCAGAGGAGCTTGTTGAGGAGAGGAATGATCTAACACAGGATCTAACCTGCAGTTAAAGTCCCCCCCCCCCCCCCCCCCCCCCCGAGTATGAGTGAGTGTGAGCTCAGATCAGGTAGTTGAGAGAAAAAATGCTCAAAAAAGCTTGGGTCGTCTGTATTTGGGCCATACAAGTTAAAGCGAGGTAGTTGGATCCGGGAAGAAAATTTTTTTTTGCGTGCATGGAAAGAAAATCCTATAGACACATATATTGTGATTGTCTGCGAGTGTGAATGACCTGTTCCACGAGCAAATGTACGTTTTTTGGTCCGTGGCTGTTTACGTCGGCCAGGATACTTCGTGCGCCGATGGGCCGTAGGGATCCCGTATTTTACATCCGGAATAAAACAGTGAAACGGGAACAGCAGGAAGAGCCATAATATCATCATCTAATCGTTTTATAACACATTTCACAACTAATAATAGTAACATTTCCACAAAAAATGTGCTATATTAACAACACGATCGCATTTTGCACACGGCTCGCTCTCCGGCGGCGGCCCCAAGAAGTAAACAAATGCAGGGACGCTTGAATTCTTTCGTCCCAAAAATATAATTTTTGAATATTAATTACAGCTAAACGGGAGCAGTTTTGATGCCGAAATTTCACATACAAATCCTAATATACGTGTTCTATACACCATCGACTTTTGGGTATCCGACTACCTCGTTTTAACCAATACAACATTAGTATTTAGCAGCTTTCCAGAGACAATAACAAAGTGACCATACTTACCTGATATAATATTCTGGGGCGTGAATGCTGTATTAGGACTGATAAGAATAGAGACCCCCCTGGCCTTGGCCTCAGATGATGAATGGAAGTGCTGCCCTGCCCATCTCGTCATAAGTCTGGAGCTCTCAGAAGCCCGGATGTGCGTTTCTTGTAGAAAAAAGCCACTGTTTAATACCTCTTAACGTTCCGTCTCCCGTGGGCAGGAGGCATTTAAATGCCATTTTGTCTCAGCTGGACACAGTGTAACACAGTGTAACTAATATTCAGAATGAGGGCTAATATTAACAAAGATCAAAAAGCGATAGACTCCTGTAATTCAGTCACTGCATTCAACACGTTAGCCATGACAGCTCAACTCTCAGCAACCAGAGAGCTTATTGTCAAACAGGTAAACTAATATTAACAGCACATACTAACAGTATTGTCATTTTTCTAAAGCTTAAAACAGTTGGCCATTGAAAATAAGCGGTGCTAACTTTCTTTACTTGCTAAAACTTACCCTTGCAGACAGTAATGTCGTGGCTCCCGGGCGCTGTTGTTTCAGATCCTCATTGTTACCTTCTTGACTTTCACAGCTTGGCAGTTCCTAACCGTAGTATGGACCCTGTGAATTAAAGCTAAAATGTCTGTATTTTAACCTGGCTAGTTAGCTGATAACAGGCTTTGCTCTAGGTAGGTTCTGCAGCCAGTTAGACATGGAGCACATGTTAATACCTTCACAACAGTGAGTCTTTATTCTCCTTTCTCTGCATTGGAGAGACACATACAGCCACCAAAACAAAACACAACACAGCGTAACTGCATAAGGACATACACACCGTGGATCTGCAGAGACGTCCACTTTCTTTAAGGGGCAGGCAAAGTCGTCATCAAAGTCATCATGCATCACTGTAGTGCTGCCATGGTAAGAAAGGTCTGCCTTGCAAAGTCTGCATTTTACTTGTTTTGTTTTTGTGTCTTCTGTAAACCGTTCCCAAACAACAGAAAGTTTGGGTCTGCCTTTTTTTTTTTTTTAGCTCCGCTTTCTACATGTTTATCCTTCCGCTTTGCCATGCTGTGCTCCTCTTCTTCTTTGCTGGAAATTGTCCACGCATGCTGGACAACAGAGGCACTACTGCCCTCAGCAGTTCCAGTCGTGCATTGCTGTTACCGTGGCATGCATATAAACTTTATAATTAAATAATGTGTCTACAATAAAAATATTTGTTGACAAATTTTTATTGTCGACGCTGTTGACAATGTCGACTAATCATTTCAGCCCTATTAACAGCACCACTCGCCTTGGAGTGGTGTTGACCTCTGAAGTGTCCGGAGTTTTTTCGTTCTGTTCCCGTTGCTTAAGTTTGATTTTATTCAACCACCCAAACCAAAAAAAAAAAAAACATCCCTTCAGTGCGATGAGAGCCAAAAAGTTCCAGGCAATGTCCGTGCAGCAGAGACTACTGATGCAAGTAAATTTATTCAGCATAAAACCCCGACTATGTAAGTGCACTTACGATGTGGTTTATAGTATTTTTTCCCTGTAATATTTGATACAAAACAAAAAAATTTGAAACTCAATCTGAGGAGCTGTTTATAAACTGGAGAAATAAGTTTTTGTTTTTAACTAAATATGTTAAAGGTAAATAGTGCTGGCCTGTGAAACTGTTCTTTATAAATTAAAAGGAAAAAAAAACAAAACAAATTTGCGATATTGTGAACAATATCGTTATTGTGAAAATTTTCAAAAATATTGTGATATCATTTTTAGGCCATATTGCCCACCCCTAGCGAGATTCACACATTTAAAAACCTAGCTAAAAGCATCATTCTTGATGATGATCAGTGGATGAACGAATAGGGAGTAGCTTCCAAATACAAGCTGGGCAAATACTGTACAAACAAGTATTACCTTAGTGTGGTGTTATTATCATTAGTGTTTTCACTCAG
This sequence comes from Pholidichthys leucotaenia, assembly GCA_020510985.1. Lineage (NCBI taxonomy): Eukaryota > Metazoa > Chordata > Actinopteri > Cichliformes > Pholidichthyidae > Pholidichthys > Pholidichthys leucotaenia. The sequence continues at coordinate 336,086,092 of CM035841.1, forward strand.
CCAACCAGACATTGTAGTACTGTGTGTGTAGTAATATATGGCACATATAGGGACTCGTCAGTGCAATTTCTGAATTTAAGATAAGCCTTTATTAGTCCCACAATGGGGAAATTCCAGGATTGCAGCAGCAAAGGGATAGCAGCACTCAGAGCAATAGTAAATAATATAATAAGATAAGAACTGGTTAGCCAAAGCAGTAAGTAAATATACGTATGTACAGTTATATACATAGTGCAGGAGCATTGCAGCTAGATGATATCAACAGCATTACAGTTTGTTAAATTACCTGGCAGATTATGAATATGTACTCAGTATATTTCACATTTGAATCAACAGTGTTGTTGCCACCCTCAGTAGTAATTGTTATTGTTTTAGCTGTGTATTGGAGGGAACGATCTCTATTGTGCAGAGTTGTTACGTTTAGTACATTTAATACGACCGCTATGAGCAACACCGGTTAGGTTATAAAGTCTGACAACCGTAGGTAGGAAGGACCTGCAGAATTTCTCCCTTGACCTCTTAGGATGGCACAGCTTACTGCTAAATGAGCTCTTCAGTGCATTCAGCATGTCCCACATGGTGTGGGACTCGGACTCCAGCAGAGATGACAGCTTAGCCACCATCCTCTTCTCTCCCATTTCTTCCACTCCGTCAAGGCGTTGCCCCAGAACAGAGCTAGCTTTTTTGATAGGCCTGTTCAGTCTCTTCCTGTCGGCTGCCGTGATGCCGCTGCCACAGCAGACCACTCCAAATGTGAGGGCTGATGCCACCACTGAATCGTAGAAGGTCTTCAGGAGTGCCCCTTGCACTCTGAAAGACCCGAGTCTCCTCAGGAGGAACAGCCTGCGCTGCCCCTTCTTGTAGAGCGCATTGGTGACTAGTCCAGTTTATTGTTCAGGTGAACACCTAGTAGAACCTTAGTAGAACAACAGACCAGAAGAAAATTTGGAAGAGAAAGCAACGGGAAGCTGGGACAGAATTTATTCATTCATCTTCTTAACCACATCTTAACCACCTTTTTGGGTTGTGGGGGTTGGGGGGCATTGCCTTTCCCAATGTCTTTGTGTGAGAGGCAGGGTACACCCTGCAGTGTTTTCTCTGGTTTAAAAACCTTGGCACGGTGGCAACATATTTTTCTGGAGGGGGGGGGGGTGAAAACACATGACACTATTGTAACTGGAATATGTTAATTTTATACTATTTCTTTCTTTGTTTTTTTTTTTTTATTTTGCACAGTAATGTTGCATATGGAACTTTCCATCCATCCATCTTCTTCTGCTTAATCCTTTTCGGGTCGCGGAGGGGCTGGAGCCTATCCCAGCATCTTTGGGCGAGAGGCAGGGTACACCCTGGACAGATCGCCAATCCATCGCAGGGCCAACACAGAGAGACAGACAACCATTCACTCTCACAGTCATACCTAAGGACAATTTAGAATCCCCAGTTTTGATGCCAATTAACCTAACTTGCATGTTTTTGGCATGTGGGAGGAAACCGGAGAAATCCCGGAGTAAACCCACGCAGACACGGGGAGACCATGCAAACTCCACACAGATCACTGTTGGCCGGGGGCTGGGATCGAACATAAATGGCACAAATATGTATATTTTTTAATTTTTATTATAGTGTTTCTTTTTTCCATTGAGAGAGTAGGAAAGAGAAGGGGAAAAAAACCATTGATAGTAGTTATTACCGGAGTGGTGGCCTAGAGGTAGAGCATCTGCCCCACAACTGAGAGGCTGGGGTTCAAATCCTGGCTGAATCATACCAAAGAAAATATAGAAATGGAACTTCCTGCCATCCAGCTTGGTGCTCAGCAAAAATGCAGTGGAGGAGGGAAATGGGGTGGCAGTGGTTCAGGAGGTAAAGCGGGTCATCTAATAACTGGAGGGTTGGCAGTTCGAATCCTGCTCTCCACAGACATCCTCCTGTTGTGTCCCTGGGCAAGACACTTTACCCACCTTACCCACTCCAGCGCATCACGTGTGTTGTTCATGTGCGCACTTGAGGAGCGTCATTCTGTCATTATTTTATATGCATATATAATATTAAAGGGGTGTAACAGTACGCCTGAAATCACAGTTCGGTATGTACCTTGATTTTAAGGTCATGGTTCTGTTCATTTTTGGTACAGTAAGGAAACAAAACACAAAACATAAAACTGCTTATCTTTTGTAAAAGCGGGAACAGCTTTACTGACTTGAAAAAAACCTGCAAACTGCCAGCAGTAAATTCTCCAATAAAAAAAAAATTCTCAAACAAAATTAAAATGTATACAATAAATAAATTCTCTTTTAGGAAATGAACGATGCAGATTAGTGCAACAATAGAAGTTTGAACAGCCTATTATAAAAAGTTCCCATAGCTAAATAAAATAATGACCCATGAAACATGAGTTGGAAACTTGAACTTAACAGCGTAATCAAGTGTTTGTAGCAACACAATTCAATAACAAACATTAAAGTTCGGTCTTAACCCAAAAACTAAAATAAAACTCAAATATCAGCTTCTGCTGCACCATACAGGGCTGTTCTGTTCAAAACAAATTGAAGTAATAGTATTCAATGCTATTAAAGTCCAAAAGAAAATAACAAACTAGTCCATTCTGTTTGAAACCTTGCTGAATCTAGAAGTTTAAAAGTTTAATAATTAGGCTTCAGAATGACAATTAAAAGAACTTTTTTCCAGTCCAAAATAACAGTTTACAAATGCTTTAAGTTACGGTAGAGGAATGTGAGTCTTCACAACACATACAGTGGAATATTTAAGCTGTTTTAATTTATTTTTGATGATTGTGGTTATCTTTTTATTATTAAATTACAAATCATGGTATTCTAATTTACCAAGATGCACTAATATTCAGAATGAGGGTTTATTACCGCAACAATAATAGAGAGGATGAAAAAGAGTAAGCTACTTATGTAATGCACTCATTTACTGGCAGTTAACACATTACCAGCTCAGTGAAACAGCTCAGCCGTCAGCAAACATCATTCAAGAGAAATTATTGTCCGACAGGTCATGTTAGCACATGCTAACAGTTTAATTAGTTTTCTAAAGCTGAGACAGTTGCTCATTGAAAATGAGAAGCGCTAACTTTATTCACTAAAAACACTAACCTTACCGGTGTTGTGTTTATTTATTTATCTTTTGTTCATATAAAAGACAAAAAATAAAATAGAAAGGAGATGTCTTTACCTTCTTTACATGTTTCAACTGCACTGCAGCCTTCGTCAGAAGAGTCAGCTGACGAAGGCTGTAGTGCAGTTGAGAAGGACTGCATTAGGCCTTCATTCCGGTGGTTGTTGTGCACAATAAAGGCATGATTTGTTTGTTTTGATCACATTTTCATTGTTATTACATATTCAGTTATTGTTGACAAATATGCAGATGTTTTCAGTGATGACCTTGCAAATAAATGAAGGATTTTAATTACAAGAGTAAATTAGAAACTTTTCTCTGAATGATGTATATGATCAAACAAAGTGAATGGGTATTAAAGTTCTTAAAAGCCAACTTTTTCTTCAAAAAGCTTGAAAGGCCTGTTCATTTTTGTAGCTGATGTAAACAGAGGCCCAGTACTGTGTGTGTAGTTCTTCTTTTTCAATGTTTATTCCTCTTTAGTGTCTTCCCTCTATTAACTGTAGTGTTTTCAATCCCTCCTAGCATCAGCAGCAGCCTCAGCCTTTACCTCAAGCTTCCCCACAGCTCGGCAGCCTTTACAGTGAACCAGCGATGCAGCTGCGCTACTCTGACATGCACTCTACTGCGGACAACAGACAAAATGTAACCCACTAGTCTTGAATCACACAAATATTCATTGGTCCTTTTTCCTTCTCACTTTCTTTTGTTTTAGATTTTCTTTGCTTCCTGACCACTATATGTCCCAGCTCCATCTTTTTAACTGCAGTTTGTGCTTTTTATTCTAGTTTGCTGTTGTTGCCAAATGGATCGAACCACATTTTTGTTATGATTTATTTATCTGTATGTTTCATTATTTTCTGCACTTTGTCATTGAGGAACTATGATAATAATTGCCTGGTTTTTGTTTTAAAAACAAAGATATGGCATCATCCTCTTACATTTGTTTCAGTGGTGTTTTCATATTTGTGGCTTGTTCATTTTTAAATAAGTTCATTTTTAAACAGTAAACATGACAGTTTCTTCAAGAAAAGCTGCTTTAACTAAAATACTTTTTAATTCATTTCTTAAAAATGCCAATAATGTTCCCTGCATGAGTGGCTGTTTGGACTACAATAATTTTTGGTAAAAATCTGCTTATTTTAGCTGAGTTGGTGCTTTAGCAAGCCCAGAATTAGGATGCCGTGTGTAGTTGAATCACTATTTCTAAATGAAGGGTCAGCTTTTATGTAATGTGATTTGATATTGGCCATTTCTATTTGAAGTGCTGCTTACAATTGTAGTTGGAATTACTCAACTCCCATGGCACATTATTGACTTTCAAAATTTTCAGACTTTGCACTGTTTACCAAAACAAATCAAACAAGAAACATTTAAATAGTTTTGTTGGGCTTTTTCTGTTTCTTTTGAGTGAAACCATATAAGACCATTTATGTGAATTACGCTAAATTGCCAGAAGTACTGGGACAGCCCTCATGGGGGAGTGAGCTTGGTGCGGAGGAGCTTGACTTGCCTGCACAGAGAACTGACCTCAACCCGATAGAACGCCTTTGGGATCAGTTAGAGTGGAGACTGCGAGCTAGGCCTTCTCGTCCAACATCAGTGCCTGACCTCACAAATGCACTTCTGGAAGCATGGTCCCATAAACACACTCCTAAACCTTGTGGAAAGCCTTCCCTGAAAAGTTGAAGCTCCCACAGCTGCAAAGGGTACTTTCCACAGCTGCAGTGCCTCAAAAACTATGAATAATGCTGTGTACGCGAGTGCAGTCTACAGAACACATGCATTTTCCCCTTGCAGGGACTCTGAATAGGCCTTAAGTAAGATGATGTTTACATTTTACTGTCCAGCAGCTTATAGTTGCCTTTAATTAATATAATTTCAGAAAGTTACAAGAGACATTGGTAATTATAATTGGCACAAGGAGGTATTCCTTTGGAAATCATATATTAAATGTTTTGTTTCTAATCTCATCACCAAAATTTCAAATGAACATGGACATTTTGTTATTGCTTCAAACAGGTCAACTTTTTTCCCTCTTACTTTTGCAGCTTCTCACTTATCCTTGATCTGGATGATCTAAAAGGAAATATCAGATATTACTTTAACTTTCTGATTCAAGCATTCAGACCTTCTCCCAGTCATAATTCTTTCAAACAGCCACTGACCAACGTGTCAAATTTATTTTCTTTAATTAATATGTATATAATATATATATATATAAATTTTTTTCCAGTTTCTGGCATGCTTAAGTATGTTTTGCTGCTTTTTCTGAACACTCAACTTACCCTTTCTCGCTCTTTTCCCCCCTCCCCACAGAACCAGGCTCAAGCCCCTAGCATGATGAAGGCAGCCCCCACCATGCTGCAGTCACTACCTCCCCCAACCACTTTCAGTGTTCCTGCCCAGGCTCCCCCTCCGTCCCTCCTGCAGGCCCAACTATCTGCTGCTTCTCTGGCCCCACTCCTTCAAAACCCCCCTCAGTCTTTGCTACCACAGCCACCTCCCAAAGGTAAATACTGTGATGGGGCAGTTCACAACTGATTTTACATTTGCTGGACTCAGTGTTTTGATTGATTGATTAGGTAACCTAGTAAGTTTTTGAATTATATAAAGTAAATGAACAAGTGTTGGCAATTTTGTCCCCTTCTCTTTAGATGTGTTTACTGGGGGTTTGCTTCAGCCCCCAGTTAGAATGATGCCTCAACCTCAGCCTGTCCGTCGAATTGAGCCTCCACCACGATTCCCTACTCGCAACGATCGGGGCCCTGAGCTCATCCTCAGAACTAAAGAAGACCGCAGGTGAGTTGGCAGCCATCTGAGATCACCTCAGATTGAATTTAATGTAATTTGAGCTTATTAGTAAAAAGTTAATTATTTTGTTTTTACTTTATGCTCCAGTAGAGACAGAGACCGTGAGCGCAGGCGGTCAAGAGAACGGTCACCCACACGGAAGCGCTCCAGAGATCGCTCACCCAGGCGTGATCGCTCCCCAAGGCGGCCTCGCAGGGTGGTTCCACGATACACCGTCCAGTTTTCCAAGTTCAGCTTAGATGGGTAACCATATATGTAATCATATTTCATTACACTATATGGAAAAAAGACTTGGGCACACTCCTATTCACTAAATTCAGTTGCAGGGAAATCCTAATGCTTCTGCTTACCAAGACATTTTGGGCTATTTTATATTTCCAGCTCTGTGGGAAAGGTTGGGGAATGCCCTTTTCTGTTCCAGTATGACTTGGGGCTGGGAATCATCTGTCATTTCTAGAATCAATTTGATTCTGATTCTTGAGGTTCTGAATCAATTCAATTCTGATTCGATTCAGTCCGATCCCAATTCAGTCAGGGAAATTACCATTTTAATAGCTATTTTACTTGCCAGGAAAAAAAAAAATTCTTATAGACTTAATGCTGCAAATTGTACCAGAAATATTCTAACTTTGTTGATACATAAAGTATCACATAAAGAACTGACCCAAAATCAGTTACAATAAAGCACTTTTTATTATTTAACTTATGATTTCACAAAGTGCTAACAAGTGCTCTCTGGGTGCAAGGGTGTGTAGAGTCAAGTTAACAACCCAGAGTAAGTAAACAAATTCAATGCATAAAGCATGTATACACAATTTCACTGTATTTGCCAGCAAATTTAGATTTCAAATGTATCAGGCATTCAGTGCAACTAGAACGTACATTTTTTGTAAACAGTAATAACCTGAGAAAATGCTTCACTTGTGAGGCCAAATTGAGTATGTGTGCAAAACAGCCAATGTGCAACTGGCCCATTATTTCCACAGCACATAAGATGTTTGCAGCATTGAAACAAAGAATATATGTAAATGTGCAGAAGGCACACGCATTCGCATCCAAGGGATTGTGCTAACGAGGGCTAGCAGGTAATCAACCTTGAGATTCTGCCGTCACCGGAGTGAAATTGTCAACACTGGAGAGTAAAGTAGTTTCAAAATGAGACTGCGACTCACCTGCATTCTACCATTCATTCATCCCAGGTACGCCTGCCACGGACATGCTAATGATTTCTAGCAGGCTAGCGACGTAAACTACATTTTGTGTTCCATAGATGTAAAAGCATCATATTAAAAGATCGATCCGCAGAATTTTCGAATCGATATCGGCTCAGTCAAACGTGAATCGATTTGAATCGGAGAATCAATCTTTTGAACCCACTCCTAATATGACTGTGCCCCAGTGCGCAAAGCAGGGTCCATAAGGACATGGTTGGATGAGTTTGGTGTGGAAGAACTGAACTGGTCTGCACACGACCTTCTGGATGAATGGGGGAAAAAAATTCCCAGACGCACTGCAAAATCTTGTACAAAGCCTTCTCACAACAGTTAATGCTGTTATAGCTGCAAAAGGGGCACCAGTTGGGGGTCAATATCCCGAAACAACTCAACAAAATTATAACACTAAACTGTGATCCACTGAGGGCAAAAATAAAATCTGATCTAGCAAGATGGAATATGATACCATTCTTGGATACTGCACAAAGAATTGAAGCAGTCAAAATGAATATACTTCCACGTCTTCTATACCTTTTCCAAACAGTATTGGTAGAACCTCCCAAAAAAACATGGCAAAAACTGGACAGAAGGATCTCAAGATTCATATGGCAGGGCAAGAGACCTAGAATCAGATATAGAACCCTACAGCTAAACAAAGACAAAGGTGGGCTCACGCTGCCAAATATCAGGGACTGTTTTAAAGCCGCACAAATTAAAACTTTAGTAGAGATATGTAACCCAGTCTACACTGCACAATGGAAGGCCAAATAACAAGTGACATTCCCCTACAGGCGATAATAGGGAACAATGCCTTACCTAAACTTTTGAATAACACTAACCCGTGGATAGAGACCCCACTAAAAATTTGGTTTAAGATAGTCAGAGAGAATCAAACTGAAGAACCCTATCGATTACTGCAATGGATTGCCTATGATCAAGACTTTACTCCTAATAAAACAGACACTAGATTTAAAAAGTGGAAAGAGAACGGACTGATAAAATATTACGATTTTTTTAAAGGGCAAATTTTAAGAAGTTTTGAAGATTTGAAAAAACAAGGTCTAATAAATCAAGACCTTTACAGGTTCTTTCAGCTTAGACACCACATAAACAATATACTTAAAAAGGAGGATTTGGAAAGGGCCCAGTCAGGTGTTCTGAAGGTCGTCTTAATGGCATATAAAGGGATCCCAGGGATCAGATACATTTCTAAAATATACCAAGGTCTTCAAGACTTAAAAGGAGACAACACATCATATATAAAAGAGAGATGGGAAAAAGAGGGGAATTTCACTTTACAACTGGAAATATGGGAAAAGCTAAATAAACAACAATGGAAAAGTACCTCATCCCTGCAGTGGAGAGAATTTGGATGGAAAAATTTGGTAAGATTTTTCAGAACACCTGCACAAAACAAATTTACTCGTAAGGGGTTGAATTGTTGCCGCTTGTGTGGTGAAGAGACCGCAAGTCATTTTCATGTGTTTTGGTCATGCCCAGTTATCCACCAATATTGGACCAAGGTACAGACAATATTGGGGAAAATATTCAAAATAACAGTCCCCTTTTCTTTTGTAACTTTGTATTTGGGTTTACTACCGGAATCACTGGAAAGACGAGGAGAAAAATACTTATTCACTGTTTTAATATTGGCAAGTAAAAAAGCTCTAACTAAAAAATGGATGTTGAAGGACTGTCCTACACCCGAAGATTGGATTAACATGATTCAGGACATTTATTCGATGGAAAAGTTGACATTCGCACTGAGACAGGACATGGATGGGTTCTTGAACTTTTGGCAACCCTGGAACGCATATGTGTCTTCCATCAGATCTAATCTTTGACAAATACCATTTCAATAATGGTTCCGCTCTTTGTTCCAACACTACTCAGATACTCTTTTTTTTTTTTGTCTTGTTTTTTTTTTTGTTTTTTTGTTCTTTCTTTAATTTCTCTTTTTCTTTCACTTAAAAAAGGGTGTTGTAATAATTATTTTTCCAATGTTGTCAAAAAACAAACAAAAAAAGGAACATGTGATGAAAATGTAAACAATGCAATGCTGTAATGACATGCATACCCTTTACAAAAACTTAAATTAAAAAAAGGGGGCACCAGCTTTATGTTGTTGCCTGTAGATTTAGAATGAGGTCTTAAAAATAATGTTTTAGGCCTAGGTGGCCCAGTACTTCTGTTCATATAGCGCATGTATTATTTTTTCAAAGTTGCATGCATTATTTTTTTCAAAGTTGGCCATAAAATAGATCATAGCAGAGTGATCATCAAAGAACTGTAATGTATACTAATGAGTGTGTCAGGATTCAGTTGCTGAGATATGAACCGTCCTTACATTTTCTAGGTCCAGCTGCGATATGATGGAGCTCCGAAGACGCTATCAGAGCCTCTACATTCCTAGTGACTTCTTCAATGCCGTCTTTACTTGGGTGGATGCCTTTCCTCTTATACGCCCCTTCCAGTTTAGTAATGCCTGTAACTTCCACATCTTGCACAAAGAAGTGGATCCTCTAGTCAAGAACACAGCTGTGCTGGATCCTCCTGATGCCAGCCACACCTACAGTGCTAAGGTATGGCTCTTAAACCCAGTTCAAAATACACAACTTCAGCTGGATAATGACCAATGAAGAGCCATATAATGTGACAGAGTCCACTAACCTATGACCATGATTTGGCATGACTAGCATGTCAAAATCTTTTATACTTGATCACGTAGTCTGACAGCCCCTGATAATGTTCTAGATTTTTCTTGCCATGATCAACAGGATGAAAGCTGCACACACACTTTTTTTTTTTTTTTTTATCATTGGGGAGCTTGTAACAGTGAACTTGGTAGCTAGCTATTGTTATAGCTACACGAAGGCCAATTTTCTCAACATTTTACCTCAAGTTCTCTTTGGAGAAAGCACAGTCCATCTTGTCCTCTTTAAGAAACCCATAAACATGTTTACAGTATTTTTTTTCTTTTCCAAGTAACAAGATCAGTAACAACACAAATGCGCAGAGCCCTTAATTAACCGTGACGTGACTCTTTGCTTATGATGGTTGATTGGCTCTTTCTTGACCCTCCTCCTGGCTACCTGTGTGTTGAGCAAGCTTGATGAAAGAGATGTGGGCAGCATAAGGTTGTTTGGTCATCCAGGTGGATCCTCGGATGCCCTTGAGTTTCCTTCTGGGTTTAATAAAGTATTCCAAACAACCATGATCGTACGTGTAGTTTTGCCGTTCTCCTGGTCAAGACTCAGCAATAATTTGTTTTACTAGTTTGATATGATGGCATTGTGAAAGCCATAAAAATGTAGACTGAACTGGAATTGAGGGGTGATTTTTATTGATTGATTTAAAAAAAAATTGCTTCCAGCTGTAACATTTATCAATTACTACTTTTGCCTTAAAAAAAAGTACATTGACTGCAGTAGAAAAGTCTGTCAAAGAGATCAGACTTCACTAGATTTATGTATTTTCTTGTAAACTCCATAATCTATGGTTGGACATGTATACCCACAGCAATTTAATAGTAAATGGCAATGTGAAACTTGTATATTGACAGGTAACTGGTGGAAACCAAAATGATCATAAAATGAGATTTCAATTCAGGAATTTTTTTGATCTTTCAGGTGATGTTGTTAGCTAACCCCAGTATAGAGGAGCTGTATCACAAGTCCTGTGCTCTGGCAGAGGACCCCCAGGAAGTCAGAGATTCCTTCCAACACCCTGCTCGACTTATTAAGGTATGTCACTCCCCTCCATGTTTATATGAGGAAAAGGAGCTGATCATGATGTAATGATCCTATTCCATTGCTGAGTCTTGACAATGTGGAAAAGTCCTCACTGATGTCTGCTCCTTTCGCTGAATAAGGCGGTGTTTTATTTCATTTGTTTTCATTGTATCCTCATATATGAGATTATTAGAAGTGCTTCTGATACTTTTCTGTTTTTTCTTTTGTCTCCATTCTCTTTTTTCCTTACACTCACACCCCCTGTTCCTTATCCTCATCCTTTTTCCACCTGATGTGTACTCTGTGGCTCTCCTTTGTTCCTGTCTCCTTCTCCTTCAGTTTTTGGTGGGCATGAGAGGTAAAGATGAGGCCATGGCCATTGGTGGCCACTGGTCTCCCTCTCTGGATGGAACTGACCCAGAGAAGGATCCTTCAGTCCTTATTAAGACAGCCATACGCTGTTGCAAGGCACTCACAGGAATTGACCTTAGTCTGTGCACTCAGTGGTAAGCACTGCTACTTTGTTCAATGTTTACTTTATTTCTGTTTAAGCACTTTTAACTCTGTTACTAAAATTCCAAATTGATTTTCTGTAATTACTGCACTTTTATACTACCTCGATAATAAGGCTTTCCTGGAATTTTTGGGTGGTGTTTGTTTCCTTTTATATATTATTAATTTTAATTTAATTTTAATATTGTTAATTTGCTGTCTATTTAGCACTGTTGTTGTGCAATCTTTTTTTTTTTTGCCTATTGTGTTTTGTAGTCTTGGCTTTCTCTTTCTGTCACACTCTACTCATATCCACATTTTGTTGTGACGAAAAACCAAACGCATGGACTTGGTGGCTGGAAGCAGTAGCCTGGACCAGAAGACACTGCCAATTGTTTTGTTTTCATTTTTTTCCCTTCTGTTAAATATTTTACATATTTAACTGGCTTTCACTGTCCTGTTGATTCTGTCTCTCTTCGCACAACCCTAATGTAGTGCATCCTAGGTTAAATGCAGAACATTCATCTGTAATTGGCTGACGCTATAATGGGGAAGAATTTGGGGGGGTGATTTATTTTTTTTTAAGTGATTGTCTTGTCAACTTTTTTAAAATGGCTGCTGTAACCTGTGACAACAGTCGGAGAGCTGCAGACTTGGGTCCATTTGTCTTTGCTGTGTGTTGTGTGGGAGAAGGGTCACTGTAATGACGTGCACGTTCATTCAGTGACCCGATGGGAGGGAGTAGCTGTAGAAGGCTTGCCTTAGCAAGGCTCGCCTATACTGTGCCCTGACCAGAATGTTTCTTTCCAATGCAACTTCTTCCTTTGCGACAGGTATCGTTTTGCAGAGATTCGCTATCACCGGCCAGAGGAGACACACAAGGGGCGGACAGTCCCTGCTCATGTGGAGACAGTGGTTTTGTTTCTCCCGGATGTTTGGCATTGTCTTCCTACCCGCTCAGAGTGGGAGGTGCTGTCACGGCGACTCCGGGAGCAGCTGGCTGAGAAGCTGTCGGCCGAGCGAAAGGAGGCAGATGGAGAACAGGCACTGAACCGCTAATCCCTCTTCTCATTTCCGCTTCTCACAGGAAGGCACAGGAATTACAAAAACAAAACCCCAGATACCTACACAGCATACAAAATGCACACCACACCTCTCACTAACACAAACACAAACCACACATATTATTGTTCCACCAAACCTCACCTAGGCTTCTGTTTACCTCTCCACCTGTCCCCTTCTCCTCTGCTCCAACTCTTCCATTCCTCCCTTCAGCACTCCCACCTTCCCTCACATCCAGCAGACACATACAGTGGAAGCAGTGAGGCTAGGTTGTGTTGTTTAGGCCCCGGTCGCAAATGGTAAAACAGCTTCCAGTTCGTTAAACACTTCATATTTGGGTGCTAATCTGGTGCAATCTATCCTGTTAATTAAGACAACTTATTTTCATTATTTCAAATAGCATCTGCTTTACTGGCTTTTAATTTGGGTGCTTGCAAAATGATTGACCAATTGTCTGGAATTAGAACCAGTGGTTAATTTCAAACACTGGACCAAGAGATTTTTAAACATGCTGGAATCTGTGGAGTCAGTTGCGTGCACATAATGTGTTTGGTGTAGAAATGTGTATTCTTTATTTTTTTTCACATCAGTTTAATATCATCTGACTTCAAAAAGATAACCTCCCCGAGTCCTGCTTCTTGCCTGCTCTTGTGTTTGTAATTTACATTTTCATTTGGACTATATGTAGAACTTGGTTTTTCCAGGGCAGTTGGTTGGACAGAAGGACAGATGGCTTCTATCTAACATAGATGTATAAACCCCATAAGTGGCAGTACCCCAGTCATAGAGCATGGTAGGGCCTCCCTATCCTCACTCCGTTTGGAGACCAGCTTCAGTTCACCTGATGTATTTTACACCTTTTGGTCACACTTCTCATTGATTTTTACCTTTTTTGTGTTCCACAGATTGATTGATTGGCAGCTGGGGCGGGAGGGGGCATTTCTGTTGGGTTTTTAATAAGAGCTAGAGAGCTTCCCTGTGTATGCTTCAGTAGCAGTGGACTTAAACACAGTCGAGAGCTCACTAGGACAAGACAAAGAAAAAGAGATGTGATCTTGCTTCTTGCACGGATCAACTTTAAAGTTCAATGAAACCACAAATGGTGTGCTGATTGTTTGCTATCCCACCTCTCTCTTGCTCTGCCTGTCTCCATCTTAATGATTTCCTGTCAAGGATGAAGAGGAGAAGGATGATGATGAGTCTAAGGACGTTAGTACCCCCACTCACTGGGCTAAACTTGATCCGAAATCGATGAAGGTGAGGTTTAAAAATAACTAAAATTTGATTGGGGACATAGAGAAAATGTTAACTTTTGAATTCAGCTACATGTAGAAGATATACTTCTTCGAAAATGATAACTTACGCTTAAATATGTTGTTTTGTTTCTGTTGTAGGTAAATGACTTGCGCAAGGAGCTTGACTGTCGTGCGTTAAGCTCTAAGGGGTTAAAATCGCAGCTGATTGCTCGCCTCACCAAGCAGCTGAAGGTGGAAGAGCAAGTTGAGGAGTCCAAAGAGCCTGAGAAACCAGAGACTAAAGAGGCAGAGGAAGAAGAGCCGTCTCGTGTTGAGGATGATAGAGAGGTATATTATGATTTTTTCTTTCCCAAGACAAGTGGAGAATGGCAGTATGCTTGCTTGATAATTGTCGTCATGGAACATGTACACAAATCCAGTGATTCTCACTGATTATTTACGTAGCACTCAGTTTAATTCTATTGTGGTGTGTTACATTTCAAGAGATGGGGCCTTACCTCACACCTCGGTCACATAAAGCAGCTGCCAGGGTTGCTTTATGTAAGTGATGTGCTCCAGATTTAATGGTTTGGCTACAGGAAACTCATTTAATTGTTTAAATGGACATTATCGTTTTCAAATGAAGACAAATTCTGCAACTGCACAGCTCATTTATGCCCTCGGATGATTTCAGAGACATTTTACACCTTTTTATTTTTAAGGGGATGTATTTAGCCTTTTTTGTCCCCCACCGGTCGAAGTCCAAAGGGGTCGAAGAGTCCTTTGGGCGAAGACTGAAGGGGTATTACGTTATGGGTCAGTCCGTCCGTCTGTCCCATTTTTTTGTGAAATCAACTTCCCCCTACAGTTTTGGTCCGATTGTTTTGAAACTTGGTACCCCAGTTTGATATACAATGGATATGCATATTGCCATTTGGTTCTGACCAGGTGATTTTTATGGGAATTGTAGTCCCTGACCTATGACCTTCTGTTTCACCTCACCTCACAGACAGTAGCTGTCTTGTGAAATCAACTTCTCCTACAGTTTTGTTCCAGTTGTTTTGAAACTTGGTACCATGATTTGATATACTCTCGTGATGCGCATATTGCAATTTCACTCTCATCATATGACCTTGAGGTCAAAGGTCAAGTCAGATTTTTCCCTGAATCTTCTAAACACAGTAACTACTGAAAGAAATGATGTAGGCTTTTCAAATCAATACAGTAGTTGTATCTAATACACATCTTGGATAACTTACAGTGTGTAAGTCAGGATCAAGGGGTCAAAGGTTCAAAGTTAACCTTGCAGTTGCACTATGGTAAATGCTAGATTTACGACTACTATAAAACGAGTAAAGCTAGGGCCACCAAACCTGGTATACAAGTTCGCCTTGGAATCCTGACCTCTGACGATGGGTTTGGAGTCAAAAGGTCAAAGGTCAAGGTTAACATTCCCTATGCCTTATTGATGTACAGCGAGTACAGTTAGGGTCACCAAACTTGGAACACAGGTTCACCCTGTGACCCTAAAGTGTGATATGCTTTTGGGATCACAAGGTCAAAGGTCAACATCAAAATGGCTTATAAACTATATCTCATCAACAAAGAAAGCTAGGGTCACCAAACTTGCTACACAGGTTCACTTGGGATCCTGGCGTTTGACTATGGGTTTGGGGTCAAAGGTCAAGGTTAACATTCCTTATGCCCTATTACTACTGTACGAGTAAAGCTAGGGCCACCAAACTTGGTACACAGGTTCACCCTGTGACCCTGAAGTGTGATTGGTTTTGGGATCGCACAGTCAAAGGTCAGCATCAACATGTCTTATAAACTATATCTCAACAACATAGAAAGCTAGGTTCACTCTGAGACCATAACCTCAGACTACAAGTTTGGGGTCAAAAGGTCAAAGGTTAGCACTCCCCATGGTCTCTTACTTTAGAACATGTAAAGCTCTCTAGGTTCACCATACTTTCTACACAGGTTCACCTTGGGATCCTGACTTACAACTGTGGGTTGTATACTTTGTTGTATATTTGTGGATGATGGGCTTATCATAATTTGGTTCTGCCACAGTGATTGTATTGAAAAGTTGAAAACTGTTGTCCATCAGTATGTATTGGGATCTTCAAAGAAAACGGAGGAGGGGGATATTGCACTTGCCTCAGAGTGCTCTTGTTCCACATGTTGACACAGCTCAGAGGTCTTGAAATGTAACATACTTTGGTCAAAATACTACAGCAAGGTTTATAACCCAGATTAAAACAATTTTCACAATGGTGTAACTGACTGTTGATTTGTGTATCAACTGGGGACACATGTCTAGTGGGGTGAATAGAATATGTAGAGAACAGCCATAAAATCTGCAGTCACTCTTCTAAGCTAATTAGGCTAACTGTGCTGTCAAAATTGGTAGAAATGAATCTGGAAGGATAATATCACTCCACTGAGCTCCGGTTCTTTCATAACAACCGGAGGCAAGTCTGAACGGCTCGCTGAATGAGAGGTAGGATGACCAGCAGTGTGTGTTTGTTAATGTGTTTACAGGAGGAGGAAAGGAAGAGGCAGGAGGAGCAGGAACGCCAACGGAGAGAAAGGCGCTACATCCTCCCTGATGAGCCAACCATCCTTGTACACCCAAACTGGGCTGCCAAGAATGGCAAGTTTGACTGCAGTGTCATGTCCTTGAGTGTGCTCTTGGACTATAGACTCGAAGACAACAAGGAACACTCATTTGAAGTGAGAATTACTGAATTATAGAAGTCTGGAGTCCATGTTTGCCATTAAAGAATGTGGATTAATGATTTACCTGTCTCCTTCCCTCCAGGTTTCCCTGTTTGCTGAGCTGTTTAATGAGATGCTGCAGAGAGATTTTGGCTTCCGCATATACAAAGCCCTTGCTGCTCTGCCTGCCAAGGATGAGAAGAAGGAGAAGAAGGCCAAAAAAGAGGCAGAAAAGAAGGATGCTGAAAGGCGCGAAATAAAAAAAGAAAAAGAAGAAGAAAATGAAGAACCAGCTGCAAAAAAGGTCAAAGAAGATGAAGAGGAGAAGCGGCGGGTAAGCTTCTCAAATCTTTCTGCTCTGAGTCTATTCTGAACTTAACACATTAGCTGTTTTCATGTCTCTGTGACTTGTGTTTATAACCAGGGTGATGAAAAGACTATCAAAAGGAGGCGTCTCGGGATGAGGAGGAGAATGAAGACGACAGCAGCACAGTCAATGCTGAAGAATATGACCCAATGGAGGCTGAAGATGCAGACGATGATGATGACGATGGTACTGCACAATTTTCTTTTTATGTAGCTCAACCAATTATATTTGACTTCCTCCTGTGTATTTTGGTCAGTGATGCAAAACTATGCACCATGTTGAAGATATGATGGATGACAATCACTCAGATTTGGAAAATTGAAGGACTTCACATGGGATGATTAAAAAAAAAAAGTGTTAAAAGATATGCTCCTATAGTGCATGGAGTTCTGCAATCTGAGCAAGACCAGACACTACACACGTTTTCCATTCCCAAAACAACAACTCATTGTTGCCAGATTCTGCACAGCAAACAAGCAATTCTATCTGTGAAAACTGCTTGCCTTTTCAGTCCTCCTTGTGCATGGATTAAGCCTCTCTTGTGCATTTTTGAGTCAGCTTTTTTTCATTTTGGTAGTTTTTATCATTGGTAGGGCCACCAAGATGATCAACACTTTCCCTATGATTGTGGGAAGGGGAGAAAAAAAAGAATCAGCCACTTATCTTTTGGTATGCCGCTGGGCTTAGTGGAATACCTTAGTTTTTATAACTGTTGACTAAAGACAAAACATTTGTCTTAACTTGATGTTTGTGTGGACGTCTGTAGATAAAGATGATGACGACTCGACCGATAGAGACAGGAAAGATCGCAAAGATGACCGCAAGTCATCGAAAGAGAGGTCTTCTAAAGACAAGGTTGGTTCTTTATTAGTACAGAAATATTATTGATGTTGTAATGTTAATGTGAATGGTTGTTGGGATAAATGTTGTTATCATTACAGGAGAAGAAGCAGATGGTCACTCACAACAAGGAGCTGCTTATGGCATTTGTCTACTTTGATCAGAGTCACTGTGGCTATTTACTGGAGAGAGACCTGGAGGAGATCCTGTACACACTGGGGCTGCATCTTTCTCGTGCTCAAGTAAATACACACTCACATCAACGTAGTTATGTCTTCACTTGGCTTACTCACTTCCTTGGTTTGTGAGGTTGTGCACATCCACATCAGTAAAACTGTCATATTGGTTTTTGTCTGTTTCCAGATAAAAAAGCTTTTGAACAAGCCAGTTGTCAGAGAGTCGTGTTACTACAGAAAACTGACGGACAGAGGGAAGGATGAACCCATTCCTTCCTTTAATGAAGCCCAGATTGAAAACCTCATAGGTGAGTCAACATGTATAGTTGCATTAATTTAAGCAATGATCTTAAACGTGTTATTTTTAAAAATCCAACAGCCACACACCTCTCTGTATCTCTTCTCAGGTAATCGAGGACTACTTCCTGCTCCAAAAACTCGTGCTCAGTCAGAGGCCAGTGAGTCTGGTAATCTGATCGTGTATAATGGAGCAATGGTCGACATTGGCAGTATGATGCAGAAACTGGAGAAGAGTGAGAAAACGAGAGAGGAGATAGAACAGAAACTCATGGTGCAGGATGCCAAAATGGGTACGGTTTTCATTTTCTTATTAACGTAAAGGTAGCTTCTGATGTTGCAAGCTACACTCTGTGCCAGTAGTCCTTTGGGACAATGATCTGGCTCAATTTGAGCTTTGCTACAGAAACACTCAGTCTCACTTCATTCAGCAGTCCTTCACTTTGGGATTTCTGGTGAATCGTGGACTGATACATAATACAGCGGGGAAAATAAGTATTGAACACGTCAACATTTTTCTCATTAAATATATTTCTGATAGAGCCATTGACCTGAGATTTTCACCAGATATCAGTAGTAACCAAAGTAATCTACAAAGAAATCAAGGCAACTGTTTTCACAAAACAAGTTATATTTAATAAAGTGGAATGACACAGGGAATAAGTATTGAACACGCTTGGTGAAATTCATTTTAATATTTAGTAGAGAAAAGCCTTTGTTGGTAAATGACAGCTTCCAGATGCCTCCTGCATGGAGAAACTAGATGCAGGCACACAAACTGTCTTCAAATTTTGAAGGTTCTGTGGGCGTCTATGAACTCTGATCTTCAGTTCATTTCATAGATTTTCAGTTGGATTCAGGTCAGGTCACTGACTGGGCCATTCTGCAGCTTTATTTTCCTTCTCTGGTGCTAGTTGAGAGTTTCCTTGACTGTTTGGGATCACTGTCTTGCTGAAATGTCCACCCTCATTTCATCGTCAGCATCTTGGCAGATGGCAACAGGTTCTTATCAAGGATGTTTCTGTACATTTGTCCATTTATCTTTCCTTCAGTTATTTGAAGTCTGCCTGTACCATGTGCTGAAAAATACCCCCATACCATAATTGGATTTGCAGTGCCATTTCTCCGCCAAACATGCTGTGTGTTGTGGCATCCAAAAAGTTCAAATTTGGTCTCACCTGGCCAGACTATATTCTCCCAGTATTTTACTGGCTTGCCCAAATGTGTAGCAAACTTGAAACAAGCTTCAATATGCTTTTTCTTCAGCAGGTGAACGGGCATAGAGCCCATGTCTGTTGAGGGAATTACTTATTGTTTTCTTTGAAACAACAGCACCTGTTAACGCCAAGTCTTTCTCCCTTTTTTTTTTCCCAAAGCTCTATTAGTTTTCAATGCGGCAAAATAAATTCATACAAGGGGGTTAGGGCCAAGTATTAAAAGCATCATCAGAGTAAAACTCAGTTAAGTAATTCAGTAATATAGGAAAACTCAGCCTTATTGAAATCAAATAGATTATAGGGAACAAAGATCAGATTACAATACCCTCCCCAACTCATTACATATTTAAGTTAGAAATAACATTAACAGAAGACAGCCAGTCAAACAAAATAAAAAAGACACACACAAAGCAAAAAAAAAAAAAAGCCTGCCATGCCCAAGCAAATCATGTAAGGTCAGCGATATTAGAAAAATCTAACTGTTTAACATATTTTAAAAAAGGGTCCCAAGTCCTATAGAATTTCTCATTAGAGCTTCTTAACATGTCGAGTCTTCTCCAGGTTGAGGCAGTTGAGGATTTCTTTTATCCTCTGTGTGTGAAGGAGCTGTTGGAGATTTCCACTTAATATTGTACGTCTCGCCAACAAAGTAACAGAAGCAATAAAATTTGATTCTGTTGATGTAAGCGATACAGTCGAGGCAATCCCAAACAAACCCATCAAAACATTAGGCTCAATGTGTTTTCCAATAACACTTGATAAGGAATTGAACATTTCTGCCCAGAAAGATTTCAAAGCAGGGCAAGACCAAAACAGATCGGGTCTGTGTCTCTGTAAATTTTAGATAATTTAACCTTAGTGAAGTGAAGACGGTGTACAATTTTAAACTGAATTAATCCATGCTTTGCACAAATAGATGATTTATGTACTCTAGAGAATATTTCTCCAAAAATCATCTGGAACATTATCACCCAACTCCGCTTCCCATGAAGTTTTGATAGAATCCAGAGAGACCAAACAAAGGGAATGAATCAGGGAATAGATGAGAAACCATTCCTTTTAATTTACTAATAGGCTCTAGGAAGATGTCCAGAGGGGAAATGAAGGAATGTTTTGGTTACAAAGCTACGGATTTGTAAATATCTAAAGAAATGATGCTTGGGCAATTCAAATTTATCTGACAATTGGCCAAAGGAGGCAAATAAATTAATCGATCTTTAAATGATTTAATACTCAGGTTGAACCAGGTTTTAAATGTGTCATCCACTAAGGATGGAGGGAACAGATGGTTAGCAGTTACAGGAGCAGAGATTGAATATATTTGAAGATGGAAACTACATTTAAATTGATTCCAGATTCTCAGTGAGGTCTTAATAATATTTCTTGTATAATCAGGAGAGGAAGTTTTAATGGAGTGAGCCAAAGCTGACAGAAATACTGGGCCACATGAGGCAGATTCCACTGTAAGCCAAACAGGCAGAGGTTGGAAAAGTTCAGAGTGCAACCAGAATTGAATGATTCTTAAATTAGCTGCCCAATAATAAAATTTTATATTTGGTAAGCCCATGCCTCCAGTTTCTTTAGGTCTCTGGAATAAAAAAAAAACCCTCCAAGGATTAGACAACAATTCTTACAAATAAATTCTTTAATAGTAGTGTCAATTTTATTTAAAAAAAAAAAAAGCTTAGAGGAAGAAAGATTGGTATAGATTGAAATGTATACAAGAGTTTAGGTGAAGTATTAATTTTAACCACATTGACACGGCTGGCTAAAGACAAATTCAACACAGACCAACAATCAAAATCTTCTTGTACACGGGTGAGGAGGGGAGCCAGATTTGCTTTATATAATTCGTTGAATTTATGAGTTACCTCCACCCCTAAGTAAGTAAAGCTGTGTTGTGCTACCCTGAAGGGTAGAGTGTGCAATGGATATTCTGCTGCTGCTTTATTTAAAGGAAAGAGTTTGCTTTTATTCAAATTTAGTTTATAGCCCAAAATAGCACCAAAGGAGCTCAAGATATTAAGAGGTCTAGGAATAGAAGTTGAAAAATCAGAGATGTACAACAGAAGGTCATCTGCATACAGAGATGTTTGATGCGCCATTCCATATCTGAGAATCCCCATAATAGAGGGGTCATTACGAAGTGCATTGGAAAGTGGTTCAATGGCTATTGCAAGTAGGAGCGGACTTAAAGGGCAACCCTGCCGAATGGAGCGGTAAAGAGGGAAATATGATGAATAATTATTGGTTCTAACTGTAGCTTGTGGGGATGCGTATAGTATTTTAATCCATGAAATAAAATTTTTACCAAATCCAAACTTCTCCAGCGTGTAGAAAAGATATTGCCATTCCACACGGTCGAAGGCCTTCTCCGCATCCAGAGAGATTATAGCTTGTGGACTGAATGTTTGGGAAGGGTGATAAATAATGTTAAACAGTCATCTTAAATTAAAAAAGGAGTGCCTATTTTTAATGAATCCTGTTTGGTTGGGGGAAATAATTAATGGCAATACAGTCTCCAGACGTAAGGCCAGTATTTTAGACAATAATTTAACATCCACATTTAACAGGCTAGACAGTAGGAAGAGCATCTAAGAGCGTCCTTACCTTTCTTCAATATTAGAGAAATAGATGCTTGGTAGAGTGTTGGAGGCAAGTTACTTAGCTTAAAGGATTCATTGAACATATCCAGCAAAAGGGGCTAATTTGTGTTGAAATTTCCTGTAGAACTCAATAGGATAGCCGTCTGGGCCTGGGCATTTGCCACTCTGTGTTGAGGAAATAGCTGCTAATATTTCAGAAACTGCCAGTGGCTTCTCCAGTTCCTCAACCATTTCAAGTCTTACAGTGGGGATTTTGAGTGTGTCAAAGAAATTGTTTTCAATGGTTGAAGAGTTTTCTGAGGTATATAACTGAGAATAAAAATGCTGAAATTCTTTATTAATTTCCTTAGGATCTGTAGTGATACCTGAAGATGTTTGTAATTGTGATATCTGATGAGAGGAAGAGGTTTGTCGAAGTTGATGAGCCAGTAATCTGCCAGCCTTGTCACCATGTTCATAATAGGTACTTCTGGATTTAGTGAGAAGTTTTGCAGCATGATCTGCTGTTAGTACATTAATGTCCGACTGTAATAAAAGACGTTCTTTATACATGTCTGGGGTTGGTGAAGTAGCGTACAGGTGATCCAGATTAGCAATACGAGCCATTAATTCATTCACTCTCTCTTACACGTTTTTTCTGAAAACTTACATAGGCTATGATCTGCCCTCGTAGATAAGCTTTGAGTGTTTCCCAAAGGGTGGACACTGAAACATCAGGAGTTCTGTTAATACCCAAGAATATGTCAATTTGATTACTAATCATTTCCAAAAATTTTACGTCTGAGAGGAGATGTGTATCAAAACGCCAAGGGGTATGCAAGTTGAGAGGACGATCCATCTGTATGCTCATTACGACTGGTGCATGTTCAGAGATTACAATCGGCTCATAAGAACATGATTCACAGAGGGAAAAATTCTGCTATCAACTAAGAAGTAATCTATGTGCGTACATGTATGATGCACCTGTGAGAAAAAAGTATAAGCTTTATCCATCGGATTATGAGCACACCAAGGATCTGAAATTGAGAACTCACTCATAAAAGCTTTAATTATCCTGGCTGATTGTGAGGAGGAGGCAGATTTTGTAGAGGATCGATCCAGTTCTGGGTTTAACCAGCAGTTAAAGTCCCCCCCCTAAGATAAGGGAAAGAGAAGACATATCAGGAAGCTTAGAAAACAAATGTTTAAAAAAAGTCTGCATTATCCCAGTTAGGAGCATACACATTCATCAGGATAAAAGGAGTACCACACATTGTACCAGTGATAATTAAGTATCTACCATTAACATCTGAAAGCACATCAGTGCATGTGAACGAGAGAGATTTATGAATCAAAATTGCGACCCCTCTGGATTTTTTATAAAATGAAGAATAATAATCCTGCCTAATCCATCCACACTTGGTCCTAAGAGTTATGGAGGGTTTCAGGTGCGTTTCTTGTAGGTAAACCACGTGAGCGTTTAGTCGTTGAAGGTGATGTAGGACCTTACTGCGTTTTATTGGGGAATTAAGACCTTTACAGTTCCAACTTACAAACTTAAGTGAATTTTCCCTCTGGTGTTGGTTCAATCCAGATTGGGCCATTTAGATCTAATGCGAAGAATATCAAAGTAAATAGGACTTGGGCAAGCAGGCATAATGCAAACACTAACAGAGCAAAACAACACAGAACTCCCAAATCTGGCATAATAAAAGAAAAAGACAAAGTACGATCCCTCCCACCAATCCCTGCACTTGCATCTCCCCAAACGAGATGCGTGCAAAAAACCCAAAACTCTTGAAGTCCAGGAAGTTTCATAAGAGTCTTAAAAATGCAAAAAAAAAACAACCCCAAAAACACCCAACTACAGCTACTCGAGATTAATATTACCCTATAAATGCAGTGTGATTTTTACCAGGTGCCTATGACTTATTTACACTTAGTTTTTATGTACATAATAATTATATACTTGGATAAAAGCGATTTGTGGTGCAGTAAAAAAAAATAAATAAATAATAAAAAAATAATTGGGTAAATTAAGCAAAGCACCAAAGGATGTAATCCATTTACTTACAAGATTAACATGTAGCTTTTAACAAGCATTTCAGGATGAAAAAAGAGAAAAGAAACACATCTATATGCAAGCGTATAAGTCAGTGTATGAAAAAAACAAAACATTCAAGCTCAAAAAATTCTGACAAAAAGCTTAATAGAACTCCCAAAATTAGCCTACTGTAAAGCTTAAATAATGCTATAGGTATAAAGAAGACACTTAAGAGTAAAATATATAAACAAAAGAGAAAAAAAAGTCAGTAGGACTGACACAGGCACCTGTACAAATGGTCCTATAATATGAACTAAGAAAAAAAAGAAGAAAAAAAACTCCAAGTCCAAATTCTCTTATTCATTCATTTCAGAAAACAGGATGTTTATTCAGAAAGTTACTCACTTAGAGATTTTGTTTATGAAATCTGTAGCAATCGCAGGATCATCAAACCTGTGTGTCGTTCCATCTGGCATAGTCACTCTCAGAATTGCCGGGTAGAGGAGACCAAATTTCAGCCCTGGATAGGAGCGAAGAGTTCGTTTCACCTTGATGAATGAGGCCCGCTTCTTGGTGACAGAAGACGTGTAGTCAGGGAAACTCCCAAGTCTTTCTTGAGCTCTCCACGAGTGGTCTTTGGCTCTTGGATAACTCTTCTGCTAATTCTTGTGACTCTTCTGTCAGAAGTCTTGCAAGTAGCTCTTGCTCATGGCCGGTTTATGGTAAAATGATGATCTTTCCACTTCCAAATGATGGTTCCAACAGTGCTCACTGCAACATTCAGCAGTTAAGAAATGCGCCTGAAACCAGTGCCATCATTTTGTTTTGCAACAGTATGGTTGCAAAGGTCTAGAAGAGCTCTATGCTTCTGCCCATCATGAGTTCTTTGTGGTGTGACAATCTGATATTCACAGACCTTTTTTAAAGGCCATCAGTCAGGACATGACCAGCTGAAATTAATTTGCACTGATGGAGGATGGGATTGCTTCCTAAATTCTGATGGATTTCAGCTGGTTTCTTGGCCTTCTATGCATTTTTGTACTTCTTTTTCTCCAGTGTTTTTTCATTTGCTGTTTAGAGACTACAAAACATCGACTTCAATTGTTATAGGCTATTTAAATACAACAAGACATTCACTGATTGATTAGTAGTTCAGTCGATACTTTTCATCTGGACTCAGTACTTCTGACTGAGAGACTGGCTGTAACAAAATCTTATTTAGTCAGTCCTGGATTAATCTCTTGCAGCTCTGCTGTCTCAGACTTTCTGCAGACTTTAGTTATTGTTTTGTTCTGTAGCACTGCTGTGAGTTATGGGGTTGCTCAAACCAGAACCTGCAGCATGTGGAGAACAGGGTTGACTGCTGCTACAAGATCAGTGAGGAAAACAGACATGAGATTTGTTTGATGTTTTTAATTGAACTAAGTTTGTGCCATCTTCATTTGCTTGTAAACACAGTATCAGGAACACTCGCTATAGGTAAAATTTGCTGTTTGAGAAATACGATTCTTTGGCACAAATTCCATATGATCAAAATAGACCTAACAAACAAATTGAAATGGGATAAATGGAGTGTAACCTAACACTCCTTTTCAACCAAGGTTGAGAATAAGTTGGTTAAAACACTGAAATGTGTACTTTAGATGTGGCTTAAAATCTGGATAAATAAAACAAAAAATAACACACATAGAGATACTGTTAGCGGTTAAGTGGCTAAAAGAAGTTTTGTCCTTTTGTCTGTAGTAAATTACTTTATTTTAAAGCTCTCAGGTAGGAGAGCTTAATCTTTTTTTTGCGACCACCACATCACTATGAAGGTATCCAGAGCACTTATTGAAAGTGAAACTCGTTGGATTTGGTGAGTGTTCCAAAAGTAGCCTCGAAAGGTCCAACTGAGTAAATTAATACATTAAAATATATTTGTAGGAAATTTGAAAAAGTATATTTATAAGGAATCATTTAAATAACATTTCTGTTTTAGGTCGTACTCTCACTGGTGCTGTTTGCCTTGTTCTGTGCTGAGGGGACATGACACTCTCAGCGGGGCAGTCGGTGCCGGTCAGCACCGGTCATACTCGTATTTTTTTTTTTTAGCACGTTTCTCCCTGTTCCTGTCACGCACAGGCAGTGTATGTCATGCACGCGAGCGTAGCTCAAACTTGAAGGGGTTTATGCTTTCACTACAGGGTGTGCTGTCATCAGCTGAGCACACAGCAGTCATTTTAAAAATTAAAAAATTTGGAGTTTGTAGTTCACAAGCACTAAGAAAACATGTATAGGAATAGATATTTTGTAGCGTACATTAAATTGAGGAGCATGGGACACCCCTTCAGGGCTGCGTTACAGCTTGGCCTCAAGGTAAAAAGATTACCTTCCAACAGAAAGAAAAATAAAATTGGTGAGAAAAAAGTTTCAAATTTACATGAAAGTCTCACATCACTCTATACTAGTGCAACTCTGCATACCCGTGCATGCCCATAGAAAGCAAGTTTAAGCAATAATTTCTGCGTGCCTGTAGAAAGTTAATGTTACCATGGGAACAGTAACCATGGTGAAACCTGTCTTTGATCTTAGGCATCACCACTCGTTCAGTTACGCCTGCCTTTGTTCTGTGATGGCTGCTGTGCCATCATCAAAGATCATAGGAGTCACTATGACATCAAAGATCATAGGACTTGCTATGACATCAAAGGTCATAGGACTCGCTATGACACCATCAAAGATCAAAGGCAGGCATCACTGAACGAGTGGTGATGTGCTTGCTTACACCTGCTTCCTGCGGGCTTGCAGAAATACTTGCTTATACTTTGTTTCTACAGGCATGCACGGGTATGCACTAGTTTACATGAAAAACTCCAATATAGCTACAAGTGGAAAAAGTCAGAAATTTATTAGAAATAAAGCTGTAAATTTGCAGAAAACATTAAATTTATGTGGGGGAGGGGGGGGGGTCACATTAACAAGAAAAAAATGGCATAGGTAAGCTGTTTAAAAACAACATGGAGACTATTTTGAAAATTTATTTCTATTAAGTTTTTCTTTCGCCAACTTTGTGGCTCAGTTGGTAGAGCATCTGCCCCACACCCGGGAGGCCAGGGTTCAAATCCCGGCCGGGTCATGCCGAAGACCATATAAAAGTGGAACTTCCTGCCGTCCAGCTTGGTGCTCAGCAATAATGGAATGGAGGAGAGAAATTTGTGGTGGCGCCTTGCATGGCAGCAGCCCCTCTGATTCTAGATGTGATTAACATTGTAGATAGGAGAAACTTAATTTCATTCTACTGTACATGATTGGTTGTACAGATTGAATGACAATAAAGTTGGCTTTACCTTTACCTTTCTGACAGCCTCAGTGGCCTGCCATCGGAGGAATGCATTTTAAAAATTAAAGGTTTGTAGTTAATTAGTGAATAGTGGCAACAAAATAATTAATAGTTTGGAGAATATCCTCAAATTAATGTAGCCTACAACTGAATAGTTGAAACTGCTTACAGCAACGGGGCTCCTTGAAGTTGGGACAGATGCCTCCACTGTTCACATGGCTGCCAGAGCGCATCAACCGCTCAACCCAGCAACAGCCCGTGTGCAGAATTCCAGCACGGAGTTCTGTTGTTTTCAACTCTTCCGCAGGAAAATATCCTACATTTAATGAACAGACACAAACAGCCTCTGTGGTGGGAGGTGGACAGCGGTTGGGAAAAAAAAATCTGCCAACTCTTTTAGTTGATCATTTATTTACAATACAGACACAGAAATTTAACCCAGTTTCATCACTGGCTGAGGCCACCATGTCAGGAACAGCTGGCCAAAGAGCTCTAGATTTTGGGGAAAAAATGTCAGGGAAAAATGCACATAAACATGAAAAAAAAAAATTGGGACAACCCAGTTGCAACTATTGGGATTGCTTAGCAACCTCTGATCGGCTTGTCAGTAGTGAGGTTGTAGTGACAGCCCTATACGTGCACATGCTTGTATACACACGTGAACATTTACATTCATTCTATTCCACAGACCACCTCTTCCAACCGTTCCAAAGCTGGGGGAAGGTGCCGTTCTGCGGAACGGTAGGGAGCGATCACACAGACATAGAGGTTCCATACTTTAGGGGTCAAACCTCGATCAGCACAGAACCGGCATTACAGTAAGGGTAGGCCCTTAGTTTAAATTGTTTGGTGTAAAAATATAAATGTAAAAACATCAAACACTTAAATGTCTAGTAAACATTTTATTTTACTGAATGTTGTATTGTTTCGGTACTGACACTGAAGAGACAGTGAATTTGGGCCTATTCTGTGTCACAGTTCTAATGCTACTGTGTTGTTAGATGCACTCAAAAAGAACTAGCTCATTTGCAGCTGACACATCACTAAAGAGCACTTGTCAGAAAACTACACCTCAGGTAAGTGCTCCAGTATCAGCAAAGGTTCCAGAAGTTATCTTCAGCTAGTGTTCCCACAGCCATAAACACTCCACTCTCAACTACCAACAGAAATAGTCTAATCCTGTGGGAAACACTGATATCAGTAAATTAGTATAAGAACTCCTTTTTCATCCTGATGCTCTCTGACCTGCCTGCTCCACTCTTTTTCAATGTCTTATTTTGTCTCATTCAGATGAAGAGGCGAAGATTAAAGCTCAGTTGGAGCAAGCCAACAAAGCCTTGTCCAAAGAGCTGGAGGAGGTGAAAAACACTCTGAGCCTAACTGAGCAGACTCTGAAGGCCCAGGAGGAGCTGAAGATCATTTATCATGACCATCTGAGTGAATCTGCCAACTCGTTAATGTCCACTGTCAAAGGAATGCTGCAAGTCCTAAAGAAGGTCCAGCATGTTTAAGAGTGGTTCACCTCTATGTTTTCTTTTGAAGCAGGAAGTGTGCTCATATTCACTGATTTTTTTTTTTTTTTTTCCCACCTCCTCAGGATCAAAAAGAAGACGAATCCAGTAGCGAAGTCACTGGTGATCACACTGGGACGTCTCAGGCAAACGGTGCTGATGAATGAGTGGCACATTTTCAAATGAATGAAGCTTATCAGCTAAACTAATTATCTTAAACTGTAAATATTCACAAAAGACATTTTATTTGAAGCCCATTGTCTTGTCGAGTATCTATCTAATTTAATTCAAGGATTAGTTCCCTCGTGTTAATTTGACCTTTTTGCTTGAGGAGTTACCTTTCATACATAAAGTAATTTTAACAATGACAAAATATAAAGTTATTTTCTAAGTGAGTTGAGTTGCTTACATTTCCTTTCTGTCATCGCTTTTGCTTTGGTCCGGCCAATAAAGTGCCACATTGTAGACTTAAATGCCAGTGTGTGAGCTATACTTGATTTTTTTTTTTTCTTATGAGCAATAATGATGCTATTTATGAGGGAGGGAATTCATTAACTATTTAAAACAAACTAAAGTGGTCGGAATGTTTTCATGTGGCTCAGACAGAATTTCAGTTTTTAAAAAAACTGTCTCTGCTGTTTAACACACTCAGTTTGTAGTTGTTTAGTGTGTTTAACACGTCTCTGTAGTTTATCACCTTCATAAACATGGCTATGCATGGTTTCTGGCTCTTGGACCTTTATTTCTGTCTGCACTTCTTGATGCCAGCCACTGACCGCTGCACTACCAGTTAGTGTTTTCATGTTTTACTGTGACAAGCATTTGTCTTTTTTTTTTTAATCTTCTGAAAAAGGAAACAACTCAAGAACCAAAAGCTAAGCTCAATGAATGTGTACTCTGCTGAAGGAATGAGCATTTTGAGATCCATTTATGAATTGTGTGGTCGTTTGGGTTCCTCAAAAGAGGCACAGTTGCACTTAATTGTCCTCCAAAGCAGGCGACTTTATTTTTCTATTGAAAAATATGCTGTATGGATGGTTTGTGTAAGAGTAAAGTGGTCAATTTTAACACTACAGTGTGTCTGCATCTCTTTTCTCCTTGGCTTTTTTTTTTTAAATTAAAAACAGGGTTACAGGATTGAAGGCAAAAGGTAAATTTAATGGTTAAATTAAATTGGCTTTTGAGCAAGTATGCAATAGAATCATACTCGAGGTAATGAAATCCAGTAGGTGGCAGCAGTGTATAAAGCTGCCATCAGCTGTATTTCAGTTTATCCTACAGTGGAGATCAAAATTAGAGAACATTAATACTTGATTTATTCTGAAATTCTATTGTTCTTCATTGTTCGGAATTTTACAGAATATCAGCTGTGGCTATATCACTGCTGTACCAGCATGTTGTTTTTGGGTTTTTTTTTAATAACCAAAGCACTTGAGCACAAACATTGATTTTGTAAAAAAAAAAAAAAAAAAAAAAAAAAAAAAGAAAAATTATATAAAATTAACCATGGTGTCAGAAGATTTAAATGTTTTTTTAATGGTAAATGGCATTCACTTATAGAGTGCCTTTATTCACCTCTAGATGGCCAAAATGCTTTCCAAATTCCTGCTATCCACCCATTCATACTAATTTTGTTCTACTGTACATGACTGGCTGTATGGATTGAATGACAATAAAGTTGGCTTCTTCACTGATGGCGGCAGAGTTTCCATGCACCAGCGCTGGGCTGACCCACAAGGAGCAACTGGGGCTTCAGTGTCTTGCTCAGGGACTCTTCGACATGCAGACTGCAGACAGAGCAGGAATTGAACCACCCATCCCCCGATTAGTAGCTGGCTACACTACACCTGCACCACAGCCGCTATAGGATTCAAAAATTCATAGGAAGTACCAAGGCCGTTGCTTTGAATGACTTCAGCACATCTGCACCCACAGGACATCACTAGTTTCTCACACTGCTCTGGTTTGATCTTGGTCCATTCTTCTTGTGATCTCTCCACAGTTCAGTAACTGTAATGGGTTTCTTAGCCATTACTTTGTTGCCAAGGATTTTCCAGAGATCCTCTATACCAGGGCTATTCACAATTACAAAATCAATTGGGACACAATTTGAAATAAAGACATGTAACTGGGCCGCACATGTTCAGCGATCTGTTGAATGACAAATTTCAAACCAACACAGATCAATATGATGAAAAATATGCACTTTTTATTCATTGTCTTGGTTTTAAATGTGTGCTTGGCACATGACAAAAGTGCATAAAAACACTAAGTGCTGGGGTTGAGCAGAACTTGTAGAAATATTTTTCCTCTTGAACAACAAATAGAATGGTGGGGGGGGGGAACTAAATAACTATTTGGTCACATCTTACTCGGGCATGTCTCAAAGTGCATAAAAACTCTGTGCACTGTTGGTAGCATTAACATTTGTTTCACTTTTGAAATAAAATGTTATGGCGGCACATGGGGAGAGCATAATTGTGTAACATCTTAGACAAGAACAAAGAGCAGAGGTTCCCTGGTGAGATAACAGGGAAGTGTGAAGGATGAATGAAGTGAATGC
The DNA here is from genome assembly GCA_020510985.1 of Pholidichthys leucotaenia. Taxonomy (NCBI): domain Eukaryota; kingdom Metazoa; phylum Chordata; class Actinopteri; order Cichliformes; family Pholidichthyidae; genus Pholidichthys; species Pholidichthys leucotaenia. The sequence continues at coordinate 336,117,427 of CM035841.1, forward strand.
AGTGTGACCTTTTGTGTGTTAAAAACTTCTAGAGGAATGGTAAAGGATTAAGGAAGTGAATGCAATGTGACCTTTTGTGTGTTAGAAGCTTCTAGAGCAGGGGTGTCGAATCATGTGCCATGGAGGGCCAAGACCCTATAGGTTTTCTCTTCTACCCAGTCTTTTCAGCAGGTGTTCTCACTTAACAGCAATAAGTAGGAAGAAATTCAGTGGAATTTGCTGTTGAAGACACCGGTTGAAGGTAAAGCCTGCAGGGTCTTGGCCCTCTATGGCACATGATTCGACACCCCTGTTCTAGAGGAATGCCATGCTATTTAAGAGAAGAGTCTCTGCTGAGATGTCATTCTGTCTATGCTTCTTGTGTGAGTTGTGTAATAAATCTTCTGAAGCCAAATCCGCCTCTTTATTTACACGCTCCACACTGGTGACCCAAGACGAATCATAGAACACGATGAAAGATCGATGGGAACCCCCAGCCACGCATGTGCTGTTGCGATCAAGCTACCGGATTTTTGGCAGCACAACCCGCGCTCCTGGTTCCACCTAGTCGAGGCGCAGTTCGCCCTCCGGGGGATATTGGCGGATCACACAAAGTTCCACTATGTGGTCGCAGCGCTCGACACCCGCACGGCTCAGCACGTAGAGAGCCTGCTTGATCAGCCACCAACCGACGACAAGTACGGCGCGCTGAATGCTGCGCTAATCCAGCACTACACACTCTCAGATGGTGAGAGAGCAGAGAGACTCCTGACGCGAACCGGGTTGGGAGACGGGTCGGCCATAGACCTGATGGAGAAGATGCTGAGGTTAAAGGGCACAGACGACAACCATTTTATTTTTACCCACCTCTGTTGTGTTGGGTTCTTTTATAAATAAAGACTGCTGCTTTGGGTGAACATGGAGCCTCCTTTATTAACTGGCTGGAACAACATTAACACACGAACTCCGCCATATTATTATCCGTCATGCTGTACTCCTGACAACATCCGGTCTGTGTCGCCCCCTAGTGGCTCCACATATGTAATCATTAGATTACACCACATCCCCCTTACTGAAGCCAAGTTGACCCCTTTTAGCTGAAAACACAAAATATAACATTTCTTTTTTTTTTTTCTCTTCAACACTGTTTTCACAAATATTAACATGCAACTCTACAGATCCAGTCTCTTTGGTTTTATCACTTCTCTACCAGACCTGGTTCTAACAACACCTGGTGTTTCCTGTGCATTGGGCTCAGAAACAATTTCTGTAGGAGTGTCTTTTCCATTTGACTGGGTCCGTTGTGGTTCCATCTCAGTCTCTGGTATCGACATAGGCACAAGATGAGTGCGATTCCTCCTGATTGTCCCTTGTGGTCCACTAATGACATAGGACCGTGGGGTTTTGTGGACAGATGTCACTGTGCCCTGTGCTTTTGCATCTGTAATCCAAACAGAGTTTCCGGGTAACAGTTTATCCAAATCTCTCGTTCTGTGTCTTTTGTTGAAACATTCTGTTTGCCTCATCCGTCTCTCCTTTTCCACGTGACGAATTTGTTGCAGATTTGGCACGCATGGCTGCAAGGCCTCTGGAAGCATTGGCAGGGTGGTACGAAGCCTACGCCCCATGAGAAGCTGTGCTGGGCTGTAGCCATTTGCCAACGCTGTGGTTCTGTAGGCTAACAGTGCTCGGTATGGATCACTGGCTTTCTTAATTAGGTTTTTGACTGTTCTGACAGCTCTTTCTGCCTCACCGTTACTTTGGGGGTACCTGGGACTACTGGTCACGTGCTCAAAACAGTACTCCTTTGCAAAGTCTTCCATTTCCTGACTTGCGAACTGCGGGCCGTTATCCGTGATCAGTATCTCTGGTATTCCGTGACGTGCAAACATAGACTTTAAATGCACAATGACATTGGCAGAGCGAGTTGGGCTGAGCTGGGCAATCTCTATATACCTAGAGAAGTAGTCCACTAATAACAGGTAGTTTTTGTCTTGTAGCGTGAACAAATCAGCTCCCAACTTCTGCCATGGCCTTTCTGGTAAATCTGTGGGCATTAAAGGCTCTCTCACATTAACTCTTTCCTGTATGCACTTTCTGCATTTGAGTACAACTTCACTGATCTGGTTGCTTAAACCTGGCCACCATACAGCCTGACGGGCACGCTCTCTACATTTAACCACCCCCTGGTGGCCCTCATGTATCTTATCCAAAACTGCATTTCTCATGTTAGCAGGGATAACTAACCTCGTGCCTCTCAGTAGTAGTCCGTTATGCACACTCAAAACGGCTCTCTCAGACCAGTAGTGCTTCACCGCTCCCTGTAGCTGGTTACGATCCGGCCAGCCTTCTGTGCAGTATTTCATGACTTGTGAACAGACGCTGTCGGACTGCAGTTGCTCTTGGAGATCTGCAAGGTATTTGCTGCTTGTAGGGAGTCCCTCTAGCACGGAGTCAACATAAATGTTAGTGTCCTCCATAAGATCTGTGTCTGTGTGAGTAACACTGTTTGTGAGCGGTAAGCGTGAGAGCGTGTCGGCAGTGGTGAGACTTTTGCCCGGGATGTGCTTTATAGTGTATGAGTACCTCATTAGGCGCATACGAAATCTCTGTATACGCGGTGGAAGCGCATCCAAAGCTTGTCCTCCCAGTAGACTCACTAGTGGCTTATGATCAATTTCTAGTTCAAAGTGCAGACCCAGGATAAAGTCATTGAATCTTTCGCAGGCCCACGTGAGAGCCAGCGCTTCTTTTTCCAGCTGGGCGTAGCACTGCTCTGTAGGTGTCAATGATCGGGAAGCGTAAGCAACTGGTGACCACACGTCTCTCTCTTTCTGTAGCATGACTGCCCCCAATCCGTATGAAGAGGCATCTGCAGATATTTTCTGTGGTTTGTTTGGGTCATAGAGCTGCAATACAGGAGCAGAGGACAGTTCTTGTTTGAGATTACAAAACGCATTTTGTTGTTCATGCCCCCAGTACCACATGTTCTTTGTTGAAAGCAAGTCTCTCAATGGTTTGTCCTTTTCAGAAAGGTTCGGAATGAACTTCCCCAGCTGGTTCACCATTCCGAGAAAGCTCCTGAGCTCACTCACGTTGCTTGGCTCTTTCATGTCCTGAACAGCTTGGGTTTTGTCTGGATCTGGCCTCATTCCTTCTGCTGAAACAATAAACCCAAGAAATTTGACCTCTCTTTTGCCAAACTCACATTTTGACATATTCAACGTAACGCCGGCTTTCTCTGCGCGCTTCAAGACAGCGTGCAGTCTTGCATCGTGCTGCTCCTTGGTGGATCCCCAGACCAGGATATCGTCCATGTGACAGACGACTCCGTCGAGACCCGATGTAACCTCTGTCACCATCATGTTTTGGAAATGTTCAGGAGCACTGGAAATACCAAATGGCAAACGGTTGAAGTGGTATCTGCCAAATGGCGTAATGAATGTGGTGAGAAAGGCCGACTCTTTAGACAGTGGTATTTGCCAAAATCCCATATTTGCATCAAGCTTTGAAAAATACTGAGCACCTGTGAGCATGCCTAGCGTTTGGTCCACAGACGGGAGGATGTATCTTTCGCGACACACTGACTCGTTTAAAGGTGTCATGTCCACACAGATACGCACCTTTTCTTTGTCCTTTTTGGGAGCTACAACCATGCCACAGCACCAATCTGTTGGCTGCTCCACGCGACTGATGACTCCCAACTTTTCCATCCTCTCGAGCTCTTCTTTCACTTTAGCCATGAGCGGCAGTGGCACACGCCTTGGCACCTTGAGCGAAAAGGGCTTAGCATCAGGTTTCAGTTTAATTGTGTATGGCTTTTGAACAAGCCCAAGTCCATCGCATAACTTGGGGTACGCTTTTCTCACTGTCTCTTGGTCTATAGTGTCAACTCTGGCAATTAGTTTCAGTCTCACGGAAGCTGTTCTACTCAGTAGTGCCATGCGCAGATTTTTGACAATATAGATTTTCTCAGTAGCGCTCTTGTCACCGTATGTAATAGTCTCTGTCATAGACCCCAACACGGTTAGTGCAGTTCCACCCGGTCCGTAGAGTGGTTTTTGTGCCTTTTCCAACTGTTCATTTTTCTTCTTGAAGATTTCAAATGTTTGGTCAGAAACCGCTGTGACGTCCGCTCCGGAATCTAACTTGAAAGTCACTTTATTTCCTCTCACATTTATGTCTGCCAGCCACGGATCCTCTCCTAGATCCACTTCACCCAGAAAAAGTCTGTCTGCATTGTCAGTGACCTCATTCACAGTTGGGTTGGACCTACAGACTCTAATATAGTGTCCACGTTTTTTACAGTTATGGCATTCCGCGTTTTTAGCTGGGCACCGTACTGCTGCATGTGCTGGTGCTTTGCCACACTTGGAACAAACTTTACTGTCTTGTTTTGTCTGCTGAGGCCTTGAGGACTTAATCTGTTTTTGTTCCTTGATTATGAACTTGTTTGGCTTGGCTTTTCTGATGTGTACCGCATCCACGGCTGTTCTGATAATGCTAGTTTCACCTCTTAGGTCAGTTTGTTGTCGTTTTATTTCTTCAGATTGTTTTGCCATTGTTATAGCTTTAGCTAGGGTAAGATCTTTGTCAAGCTGCATTCTTTCTGACAGCGACGAATCTTTCAGACCCACTACAAGCCTGTCTCTCAAGAGGTCATCATGAAGTGCACCGTACTCACAGTTTTCTGCCAGTGCATAGAGTGCTGTTATGAACGAGTCTACTGGTTCTGCCAGCTGTTGCACTTGCTTGTTGAATTTTGCTCGTTCATAAATCACGTTCTTTCTGGGAACGAAATGTCTATCAAAAGCTGTTTTAACGGCCTCGTACTGCTGGCGCTGCACACTCGTTAGCTCGAGCCCTCTTAGCACGTCGTCAGCCTCATCTCCCATGCAATAAACCAGCGTATTAACTTGGTTCGCCTCAGATGAGTTATTCAGGTTACTTGCCAGTCTAAAACGCTCAAAACGTCTTATCCACTTTTCCCACTCTTGGGGTCTCGCAAAGTCGAAGGGCTCCGGTGGTTTAATGGTGAAGGTTGCCGCTGGAGTAGCCGCCGCCATTACTGGATCAATTGGCGCAGCTGCAGCTCTTTGAACTTCGTCTGGCATAGCCGCTAGCCGGTTGCAAAGCTGACTTTTCTCACCTCAAAGCGCACCAACTTCTGACACCATGTTGTGTTGGGTTCTTTTATAAATAAAGACTGCTGCTTTGGGTGAACACGGAGCCTCCTTTATTAACTGGCTGGAACAACATTAACACACGAACTCCGCCATATTATTATCCGTCATGCTGTACTCCTGACAACATCCGGTCTGTGTCGCCCCCTAGTGGCTCCACATATGTAATCCTTAGATTACACCACAACCTCTTCCTCCGGAACCTTCCGTCAGCGGCGAGAGCGACCCTGGCCAATTCGCCGTGGCTGGCCAAGCGGGACTATCGTGCGCTAGCCCGGGAAGCAAACCGGATCATCGTCGCCACCAGGGAATTCAGAACCATTGCGGCAGCGACGGAGCTCGACGCGACGACCGGAGGAGGCGAGGAGCCATCGACGGCAGCAGCAGAGCCACCGACGGCAGCAGCAGCGGGGGCCAAGGAACGCGGGGGAGATACGCTTTGTTTCTACCACCGCCGCTTCGCAGAGAGGGCACACAAATGTATACTACCGTGCCAATTCAAGCGCTCGGGAAACGCCAAGACCGGGGGTCGGTTGCAGCCGCGACCCTCGGGGAGGAGAACAAGCTGCTCTACTTGACGGACACACGCTTGGGGAGGCATTTCCTCGTGGACACCGGCGCCCAGAAGAGTTTCATCCGGCCGACCTACGCTGACCGGCTGGCAGGATCTAGCAGCCCCGAGATGGCAGCGGCAAACGGCTTGGGGATTAAGACCTTTGGTGAGAGGACTCTACTCTTGTCTCTACACGGCCGTACATTTGAGTGGACTTTTGTCATAGCAGCATTGAATTTCCATATACTGGGGGCTGATTTTCTGTGTGCACATGGTTTGTTGGTAGATGTTGCTAACAGACGCCTAGTTATTGCACTGTCTTTTGACTCTCTCCCCTGTATAGCTCAAGTGACCCGGCCAACAGCACAAGCCAACGTCACAGCTACATGCGGTAAGTTCCACACACTGCTCACTCAGTTCCCAGCACTCACTGTCCCGACGTTTTCGGCAGCCATCGCTAAACACGGGGTGGAGCATTTTATCACTACCACCGGGCCGCCCGTTTTTGCAAAACCTCGGCGCTTGGACGCAGCTAAACTGGCCATAGCGCGCGAGGAGTTCGCCAACCTGGAGAGGTTGGGCATCATCAGGCACTCAAACAGCCCATGGGCTTCCCCGCTACACATGGTCCCTAAAGCTGAGGGTTCGTGGCGACCTTGCGGGGATTTCCGCAGGTTGAACAACGCCACAGCGCACGACTGCTACCCAATTCCTCACATTCAGGATTTTTCTGTTCACCTTGCAGGAGCGCGCATTTTTTCTAAAATAGACCTGGTCCGCGGTTACCACCAAGTCCCAGTACGCGCGGAGGACATACCCAAAACAGCGGTAATAACTCCGTTTGGTTTATTCAAGTTTTTGCGCATGCCATTTGGGCTTAAAGGGGCTGCACAGACGTTTCAATGCATGATAGATGCAGTGCTGCGCGATCTCCCTTTCGTGTTCGTCTACCTGGACGATATCTTAGTAGCCAGCGCGTCCGAAGACGAACACGAAACCCACCTCACAACGGTTTTCCGGAGGTTGGAAGAGCACGGGTTAATAATCAACCCAGCGAAATGTCAGTTCGGGGTGACGGGGATTGATTTTTTGGGACACCGCGTCTCTCCCGAAGGAGCGGTCCCGCTGCCTGACAAAGTGCGCGCAGTAGCAGATTTTCCCCGGCCGCAAACGGTCAGGGCGCTACAGGAATTTTTGGGAATGGTGAACTTTTATAACCGTTTCCTTCCCCGCGCAGTGCAGCTCATGCAACCACTGTACGCTGCTGCGCTCAAAAAACAGAAACCTGCGAATAGGGTCAAATGGACCCCGGAGCGAGAGCGGGCATTCTCGGAAGTCAAAGCAGCCCTGGCAAATGCCGCATTGCTGGCACATCCAGACCCAACGGCCCGTATAGTGCTCACCACTGACGCTTCAGATGTGGCCATAGGGGCTGTCGTGGAGCAGCGCGTTGCCGGGGCTTGGCAGCCGCTCGCCTTTTTCAGCAGGACTTTGCGCGACAGTGAACATAAATACAGCGCGTTCGACAGAGAGTTGCTGGCTCTCCACCTGGCCATTCGCCACTTCCAGTTCTGGCTGGAAGGGCGCAGTTTCACCACGTTCGTTGACCACAAGCCGCTAACGTTCGCGATGGCCAAGGTTTCAGAGCCGTGGTCGGGCCTGCAGCAGAGACAGCTGGCCGCGATCTCAGAGTTTACTACTGATATTCAGCATGTGTCGGGCAAACTGAATGTAGTGGCAGACTGCTTCTCGCACGCCATGGTGGCCCCAGTCTACGTGGGGATAGATTACGCAGCCATGGCTGCGGAGCAGGTTAGTGATGCGGACGTGCGCGCGCTCCAGTCTGGACCAACAGGGTTAAGTCTGGAGAGCAGGGTGCTGCAGGATGGCATGCCCCCCCAATCTGCGATGTCTCCACGGGTCGCCCACGTCCCGTGGTCCCGGCCGCGTGGCGCCGTCGCGTGTTTGAGTCGGTTCACTCTTTGGCGCACCCAGGAGTGCGCGCGTCGGTCAAAATGGTAGGAGAGAAATTTGTGTGGCCGAGCCTTTGCAAACAAGTGAAAGAGTGGGCGGCAGCCTGCATGGCGTGCCAACGAGCCAAAGTACACAGACACACGAAGGCTCCCTTGGAGCCGTTTCACATTCCGGCTAAGAGGTTCGACCATGTTCACGTGGACCTCGTGGGCCCCCTCCCGCCATCACAGGGGTACACGCACCTCCTGACAATGGTGGACCGCACCACGCGCTGGCCAGAAGCGGTTCCGCTGGCAGCAACCACAGCCGAGGAGGTGGCACGCGCGTTTTTAACAGCATGGGTGGCGCGTTTTGGAGTCCCGTTGGACATTACGTCTGACAGAGGCCCTCAATTTGTTTCAGAACTCTGGTCAACACTGGCCCGCAGCCTGGGTGTCACAATTCACCGCACAACCACGTACAATCCACAGGCTAATGGGTTATGCGAACGTTTTCATAGATCATTGAAAGCGGCTCTCAGGACTTCACTGACGGATGCAAATTGGGTAGACAATCTACCGTGGGTTTTATTGGGGTTACGTTCTGCGCCTAAAGAGGATCTGGAAGCTTCCCCGGCAGAACTCGTTTTTGCGCAACCACTTCGGCTGCCCGGGGAGTTTCTGCCAGATAATCCCGCGCCGGGCAGCTCTCCGTCTCAGCTGTTGCAGCGTAGCATAGACACAAGCACGCTGCCGGGCCCTGCCCACCACAGTTTTCCGCGCGTTTTTGTGCCTAAAACTTTGAAAAACGCGGAGTTCGTGTTTGTCAGACATGACGCCCATCGCCCTCCACTGCGACCACCCTATGATGGACCATTCAGAGTGCTGGAAACAGGGGACAAGCATTTTTTGCTAGATTTGGTGGGTAGGAGGGAAAAGATTGGCATAGACAGACTCAAACCCGCTTTCGTGGTGGCGGACGAGCAAGTGCTGTTGGCGAGGGCCCCTCGGCGTGGAAGACCCCCACGGGGAGCTCCCCAGAGAAAAGATTCCCCAGAGCACCCACACGGACAGACAAAAAGTTTTACCCCCCAAACATCAACCCCCCAGCATGACAGTGCCGCAGAGGCGGTGAATCCTGGTTACAGCAGATACGGCAGAAGACTGAAGCCCAAGCAGCATGTGGATTGATGTTTAATGGTTCTATCACAGCATACAGACTGTTATTCTATTGTTCTATCCAAGATGCTCGGGGGGGGGCGGGGGTATGGCGGCGCATGGGGAGAGCATAATTGTGTAACATCTTAGACAAGAACAAAGAGCAGAGGTTCCCTGGTGAGATAACAGGGAAGTGTGAAGGATGAATGAAGTGAATGCAGTGTGACCTTTTGTGTGTTAGAAGCTTCTAGAGGAATGCCATGCTATTTAAGAGAAGAGTCTCTGCTGAGATGTCATTCTGTCTATGCTTCTTGTGTGAGTTGTGTAATAAATCGTCTGAAGCCAAATCCGCCTCTTTATTTACATGCTCCACAATGTACTACATCCTGGTCATAATGGACCATGGTGTGGCTTATATTAATCATATATTCCATACCTACATATGTATAGACATATTAGAATGTTTAGTGATTACATATGTGGAATGACCTCACGCCTCAGAACAGGACAAGAGGTCTCAACCACCGGCGAAGATCAAAGAACAGACTGAGTCGCAGCGGTGGAGACCGGATCGAACTTCCTGACCACCCAGGGTCAGGTGGAGGAGATAGAGGACAATGGAGGGGGATTACGTTAATGCGGGATGTCAGCTTTGATATGCAATGTCTTTTGTTGAGTGTGGGTATAAGTATGAAGGTCTGACTGCGCTCGACCTCTTCTTCTGCTTCTGCATCGAGATGAGACATGTTTGGGAGGTGAAGGTGATAATAAATCTTGATTTATAAAATCACATCGCTTCTTTATTCCAAGATCCCTACACTGGTGACCAGACGTGAGGATGGAACAGAGACGTTCTCCCGCGATGAACTCATCGGAGGCGACCCAGGCAAGCGCCGTCGCCAATGCAGACAGGGGAACGGATGGAAGACGTTCCCCCACGGCAGAATCCACAGAGAGGGCTCAACCGAGCACCATCCCCAGCTCCGCCGTGAGGACAGAAGAAAGGCATTCTCACCCGGCGGACACATCAGAGACGGCCCACACAAGCGCCGTCACCGTCAAGCTGCCAGAGTTCTGGCAAAACGACCCGAGCTCGTGGTTCCAGCAAGCTGAGGCTCAGTTTGCACTGGCGGGCATAACGGCGGACGAGACGAAATTTTACCACATCGTCGCCAAACTCGACGCCGCCACGTCAAGATGCGCACGGAGCATAATTCAACAACCGCCCGCCCACGACAAATACAGAGAATTAAAGGCGACCGTCATCGAGAACTTCGTTCCCTCAGCCGAGGAGAGAGCAGAGAAGATTCTGGCGATCTATGGCCACAGAGGATGCAGACCTAAGGCCCTCATGGAGGACATGCTGCAGCTTAAGGAAGCAGACAACGACAACTTCTTTTTCCAGCATATCTTCCTCAGCACTCTGCCGCCACACATGAGAGGGACACTGGCCAACATGCGGTGCAACACCCAGCAGGGCTTCCGCGCGCTGGCCCGAGAAGCACAGCGGCTCATCAATGCCTGCGGCGAACAGACGGCCACAGCAGCATCTGCAGATCTCAGCACGGAAGCCCAGAGCAGCGGAGAACCGCAGTCAATGGAGCAGAGCCCGCCCACCATGGCAGCGACATGACCAAGGTGCAGCAGGCGGAACGACCTCTGCTATTATCACCATCGTTCCGCCGAGAGAGCATACCAATGCGTGCCCCCCTGCAATTTCAAAAACTCGGGAAACGCCAAAGCAGAGAACCGTTAACAGCTGCGGCTCTCGGCGAGACGAATAAGCTGCTTTATGTGACTGACGGACACACTGGGAGACAGTTCCTTATCGACACCGGAGCTCAGGTGAGCTTCATCACCCCTTCCAGCGCAGACCGGGCCATGGGACCCCGGGGGAAACGGAGCGATGGCAGCCAACGGCTCGACCATCGACACTTTCGGTGAAAGGAACCTGCCTCTTTGCATTCACGGCTGCAACTATAGATGGACATTTATTATAGCGGCGGTGAGTTTTAACTTGTTGGGTGCTGATTTTTTGTGTGCACATGGGTTGTTAGTCGATCTGGCAAATAGACGCTTGGTTAATGCACTGTCATTTTCTTCTATCCCCTGCTCAGCTCGAGTTTCTCCACCACCCGTGCAGGCCAGTGTCACTACAGCAGGAGGTAAGTTTGACCAACTCCTCACCCAATTTCCAGCACTCACAGTTCCAAAATTTTCAGCAACAGTAGTGAAACACGGGGTTGAACACTTCATCCCCACAACAGGCCCACCCGTGTTTGCCAAAGCTCGGCGCTTAGACGCAACCAAGCTCGCCATAGCACGCGATGAGTTTGCCAGCCTGGAAAAATTAGGCATTATTAGGCGCTCAAAAAGCCCCTGGGCATCACCACTACACATGGTCCCGAAAACCGATGGTTCTTGGAGACCTTGTGGCGATTACCGCAGATTAAACAATGCAACAGCGCATGACCGCTACCCAATTCCTCACATCCAAGATTTTTCACTACATCTGGCGGGTGCGCGCATTTTTTCTAAAATAGACCTGGTCCGCGGCCAGACCAAGTCCCCGTCCGAGCGGAAGACATTCCTAAAACGGCTGTAATAACCCCTTTTGGTCTTTTTGAATTTTTGCGAATGCCGTTCGGCCTCAAAGGCGCTGCTCAAACCTTTCAGCGTATGATGGACGCGGTATTACGCGACCTCCCCTTCGTATTCGTCTACCTCGACGATATGCTGGTAGCCAGCCCGTCAGAGGAAGAACACGAACAACACCTCACTACAGTTTTTCAGAGACTAGAAGAGCACGGGTTAATAATCAACCCAGCCAAATGCCAATTCGGCGTGTCACAAATTGATTTTTTGGGACACAGAGTTTCACCAAAGGGGGCAGTCCCATTGCCAGACAAAGTCTGCGCGGTAAAAAAATTTTCCACGACCACAAACAGTCAGATCGCTGCAAGAATTTTTGGGAATGGTGAATTTTTACAACCGTTTCCTCCCCCGCGCAGCTCAACTCATGCAACCCCTGTATGCCGCGCTCAGAAAACAAAAGCCTTCCAATGCGGTCGAATGGACCCCGGAGCGCGAAAGCGCCTTTGCGGAAGTAAAGAGTGCTCTAGCAAATGCCACATTGTTGGTTCACCCTGATCCCTCGGCCCGCATAGCGCTAACCACAGACGCTTCAGACCTGGCCATAGGGGCAGTTGTGGAGCAACACGCTGGTGGAACCTGGCAACCATTAGCATTCTTTAGCAAATCTTTAAACCAAACCGAGCGCAAATACAGCACTTTTGACAGGGAGCTGTTAGCGCTTCATTTATCCATCCGCCACTTCCAGTTCTGGCTGGAGGGGCGGAGTTTCACAGCTTTTGTAGACCATAAACCACTCACTTTTGTGATGGCTAAAATTTCAGAACCATGGTCAGGCAGGCAACAAAGACAGCTAGCTGCAATTTCAGAGTTCACCACAGACATTCGAGATGTGGCAGGCAAACTTAACGTGGTAGCAGACTGCCTCTCTCGTGCTGTGACATCGCCAGAGCACGAGGAGACAGATTATACTACCTCAGCCGCAGAACTCTTCGCCAATGCGGACGCGGACGCGGCCCCAATTCACGTAGGGATAGATTACGCAGCCATGGCAGAGGAACAAAGCAGTGACGCGGACGTGCGCACGCTCCTGTCTGGACCAACAGGGTTAAGACTGGAGGAAAGGGGTTTACGTGACGATGTACCCCCCCTGATCTGCGACGTGTCAACCGACCGACCTCGCCCGGTAGTTCCAGCTGCATGGCGCCGCCGCATCTTTGACTCGGTTCACTCCCTCGCGCGCCTCAGTTAAAATGGTCGCGGAAAAGTTTGTTTGGCCGGGCCTGCGCAAAAATGTAAAGGAATGGGCAAAGACTTGCATGTCTTGCCAACACGCCAAAATACACAAACACACAAAAGATCCTCTAGAGCCTTTTCGAATCCCAGCCAGGAGGTTTGACCACGTTCATGTCGACCTCGTGGGACCACTACCTTCGTCTCAAGGGTTCACACACCTGTTAACAATGATAGACCGTACTACGCGCTGGCCGGAGGCGGTCCCTTTGGCGTCAACCACAGCCGCGGAAGTCGCTCGTGTTTTTTTAACAAACTGGGTGGCACGTTTCGGCGTCCCATCGGACATCACGTCCGATAGGGGGCCTCAATTTGTCTCAGAGCTGTGGTCAGCCATGGCCAGCAGCTTAGGAGCGACAATTCACCGCACCACCGCATATCACCCTCAGGCTAATGGGTTATGCGAGCGTTTTCACAGATCTTTAAAGGCCGCCCTCAGGGCCTCGCTAACGGATACAGATTGGGTGAATAAACTTCCCTGGGTTTTATTAGGGTTGCGTTCTGCGCCTAAAGAGGATCTAGACGCCTCCCCAGCAGAATTAGTTTTTGCACAACCTCTCAGACTCCCAGGTGAGTTCTTACCAGAACATCCAGAGCCCGGGCACCTTCCAGCCCTGAAACCCTTAAGCAGCACCGGACCGGACACGCTCCCCGGACCTGCACATCACTCTTTTCCACGGGTTTTTGTCCCCCAAGCTTTAAAAAACGCCGAGTTCGTTTTTGTTAGACACGAAGCTTTAAAATCAACCCTCCGTCCACCATACGACGGACCATTCAGAGTGCTGGAACCTGGTGATAAGCATTTTGTGCTTGATTTAGGGGACAGAAAAGAAACAGTCAGCATTGACAGACTTAAACCTGCCTTCTTGTTGAGCGACGAGCCTGCACGAGTGGCAAGAGCGCCTCGGCGGGGTAGACCCCCCAAGACAAAAGACTCAGCCCTCCTGCAGGGAACAAATAACCACTCTCCTCCCCAAACTGCAGATTCCTTACAGGATGGTCCCACCAGGACACCAAAGTGGACCCACAGCAGATTCGGGAGAAGATTAAAACCCAGACGGCACAGGGACTGATGCAAAATTGACAAAGAGTTATTAACTATGTTATCAGATTGCGCCGTGACAGTTTTAAGGCTGATTTGTGACATTACTATACTGTTGTTGTTACCACTGAATTTTCTACAGGATCATGCTGCATAACCTGAGGGGTAACATGACTGCTGGAAAGATTTCTTCCTTGTTTTCCCTGTCAAGATGTTTAACAGTATAATATGTCATGGAGATTATCTTAAACTGTAAACTTAATTTGATTGTCCTTTTCTTAGTAGTTTGGGGGGGGGCTGTGGCTTATATTAATCATATATTCCATACCTACATATGTATAGACATATTAGAATGTTTAGTGATTACATATGTGGAATGACCTCACGCCTCAGAACAGGACAAGAGGTCTCAACCACCGGCGAAGATCAAAGAACAGACTGAGTCGCAGCGGTGGAGACCAGATCGAACTTCCTGACCACCCAGGGTCAGGTGGAGGAGATAGAGGACAATGGAGGGGGATTACGTTAATGTGGGATGTCAGCTTTGATATGCAATGTCTTTTGTTGAGTGTGGGTATAAGTATGAAGGTCTGACTGCGCTCGACCTCTTCTTCTGCTTCTGCATCGAGATGAGACATGTTTGGGAGGTGAAGGTGATAATAAATCTTGATTTATAAAATCACATCGCTTCTTTATTCCAAGCTCCCTACACATGGTACATCACAAAGTGCATTTAGCTGAATAAAAAAATGAGCTGTCAAGCACTTAAGTGCACAAACCCCCAAGAAAAGATTGGTAACATTAACAAAATCCACATCCCACCATTGTAGTTTGTTTTAAATCCCACGTGTGAGTAAGAACCTCTTTTTATAACTATGCATTCTATTACACATCAGTCAACCAAAAAATTCTAGTAGAGTTAAGGATGCAAAAAGCACCCACTTAAAAACTTGAGTAATGACTTCAGTCTTGAAGGTTTGAAGTTTTTCTCCAAAATTTATAACAATTTTCTTAGTTTTTTACTTTTCTCTGTAAATTTATCTAAATTTGAAACCATTTTCCTCAAACTTGTAATTTCCTCTTGTAAAATTGACTTTTCTTGTACATTCGAGACTATTTTTTTATTATTTATTTTTTATTATTTTTTACTAAATTTGTGGATTTGTTATGGCCAATTTTTGTTTATTTTTTTAAATAAATTTTTTTTTTTTTAAATAAATTTGAAACAGATTGTGATAAAATTTTGACTTTATTTCCTTATGCAATTTACACTTTTGACCATAAGTTTGCAGCGCCAGAACAGAACAATAATTTCTCTGATTTCAAAGAAAAAATATTAATAAACCTATATGTAGAAGAGCTTGGAAATGAAGAGGCGATGTGATTTATAAACAAAGTTTATTAATCAGCTCTTCCAACAAGTCTCATCTGGTGCAGGGTGGCAGAAGGGAAAAGAGGCAGAATCTCTCCAGCTCACTGGCTTTATACGTGCACACAACAAAAGACATGCATAACAAAGGCTGACATCCCTCATTATCTTAATCTCCCCATTGTCTTGGTATTTCCTCTCCTCACCTTAGGGGGTGAGGGTGGCTCCTCCGGTCTCCTCCGCCTCCTTTGGGAACGTCTTTGTTCTTCACTCAGTGGTTGAGAGCCTTTGTCCTTTCAGAGGTGTGAAGTCCTTTACATATGTAATTACTAAACATTTCCACATGCTTCAACATATGTAGGTTATGGAATATATGATTAATATAGACCACAGGCCCCCCCAAACAACTAAGAAAGGACAATATAACGGTTCACAGTCTAGGATAGTTACTATGACATACTAAATGTTACATCTCTTGCCACAGAAGAAACTTTCCAGCAGCCATGCTTCTAAGAGAGTTCAGTGGTAATCATAACAGCATAGTAAAATCATAAGTCAGTCCTAAACTGTCGCAGCACAATTAGTAAACAATTGTGGAGTGGTTGGTATCAGTCTCTGTGCTGTCTGGGTTTCAATCTTCTCCCAAAACTGCTGTAGGTTGGTTTAGGCGCCCTGCTGGAACCTTCTTGTGAGGAATCTGCAGTGTGGGAAGGAGAGAGGTTAACTGTTCCCTGCCGGGGGGTTGAGTTTTTTTTCTTGGGGGGTCTACCCCGCCGAGGTGCTCTCGCCAACTGTGCAGGCTCGTCTTTCAACAGGAAGGCAGGTTTAAGTCTGTCAATGCTGACTGTTTCTTTTCTATCCCCAAAATCAAGCACAAAGTGTTTATCACCATGTTCCAGCACTCTGAATGGCCCATCGTATGCTGGGCGGAAAGTTGGTTTTAAAGCTTCATGCTTAACGAAAACGAACTCAGCGTTCTTTAAAGCTTGAGGGACAAAAACCCGTGGGAAGGAGTGATGAGCTGGACCGGGGAGAGAGCCCGGTCCGTTGCTGCCTAAAAACCTTGGGACTGGAAGGTGCCCTGGCTCTGGGTTCTCTGGTAAAAATTCACCTGGAAGCCTGAGAGGTTGTGCAAAGACTAATTCTGCGGGAGAGGCGTCTAGGTCCTCTTTAGGTGCAGCACGCAACCCCAATAAAACCCAGGGAAGTTTATTTACCCAATTTGTGTCCGTTAGTGAGGCTCTGAGGGCAGCCTTTAAAGACCTGTGAAAACGCTCGCATAACCCATTAGCCTGAGGGTGATAAGCGGTGGTGCGATGAATTGTTGCCCCTAAGCTGTTGGACATGGCTCTGACCAGAGCTCTGAGAACGAATTGAGGTCCCCTATCAGACGTGATGTCCGATGGGACGCCGAAACGTGCCACCCAGTTTGTCAAAAAAGCGCGAGCGACTTCCTCCGCTGTGGTTGCCGCTAGAGGGACTGCCTCTGGCCAGTGTGTGGTGCGGTCTATCATTGTTAACAGGTGTGTGAAACCTTGGGAGGAAGGTAGTGGCCCCACGAGGTCGACATGAACGTGGTCGAACCTTCTAGCAGGGATTGGAAAAGGCTCCAGAGGGGCTTTTGTGTGTCTGTGTATTTTGGCGCGTTGACAAGAAATGCAAGTTTTCGCCCATTCTTTTATGTTTTTGCGCAGGCCTGACCACACAAACTTTTCGGCGACCATTTTAACCGAGGAGCGCACACCTGGGTGCACGAGGGAGTGAATTGTGTCGAAAATACGGCGGCGCCATGTAGCTGGTACTAACGGGCGAGGTCGGCCGGTTGAAACATCGCATATTAGGGGGGGTACGCCGTCGGTAAACCCTTTTTCTCCAGCCTTAACCCTGTTGGTCCAGGACAGGAGTGCGCGCACGTCCGCGTCACCGCTTTGTTCCTCCGCCATGGACTGCATAATCTATCCCTGCATGGACAGGTGCTGCGTATGTGTCTGCGTTAGTGAAGAGCTCTGCTGCTGAGGCAGTATAATCTGTCTCCTCACGCTCTGGAGGTGTCACAGCGCGAGAGAGGACAGTCTGCTACTACGTTAAGTTTGCCCTGCCACGTGTCGAATGTCTGTGGTGAACTCTGAAATCGCAGCTAGCTGTCTTTGTTGCCTGCCTGACCATGGTCTGAAATTTTAGCCATAGCAAAGGTGAGCGGTTTATGGTCTACAAAAGCCGTGATGAAACTCCGCCCTTCTAACCAGAACTGGAAGTGGCGGAATGGATAAATGAAGCGCCAGCAAGCTCTCTGTCAAAAGTGCTGTATTTACGCTCAGTTTGATTTAGCGATTTGCTGAAGAATGCTAAAGGTTGCCAGGACCCCGCTGACAAGTTGTTCTACAACTGCCCCTATAGCTAGGTCTGAAGCGTCTGTGGTTAGCGCGATGGGGCCAAGGGATCTGGGTGAACTAACAATGTGGCGTTAGCTAGGGCGCTTTTTACTTCCGCGAAAGCGCGTTCGCGCTCCAGGGTCCATTCGACCGCGTTGGAAGCCTTCTTTTTTTTGAGCGCGTCATATAGGGGCTGCATGAGTTGAGCTGCGTGGGGGAGGAAGCGGTTGTAAAAATTAACCATCCCTAAAAATTCTTGTAGCGATTTGACCGTTTGTGGCCGTGGGAAACTTTCTATCGTGTGAACTTTGTCTGGAAGTGGAACTGCCCCCTTCGGAGAGACTTTGTGTCCTAAAAATCAATTGTGACACGCCGAATTTGCATTTGGCTGGATTGATTATTAGCCCGTGCTCTTCTAGCCTCTGAAAAAACCGTAGTTAGTGAGGTGCTGCTCGTGTTCTTCCTCAGACGAGCTGGCTACCAGCATGTCGTCGAGGTAGACGAAGACAAAAGGAAGGTCGCGTAGGACCGCGTCCATCATTCGTTGAAAAGTTTGAGCAGCGCCTTTGAGGCCAAAAGGCATTCGCAGAAATTCAAAAAGGCCGAAAGGGGTTATTACCGCTGTTTTTAGGAATGTCTTCTGCTCGGACTGGGACTTGGTGATAACCGCGGACTAAGTCTATTTTTGAAAAAATGCGCGCACCCACTAGATGTAGTGAAAAATCTTGAATGTGAGGGATTGGGTAACGGTCATGTGCTGTAGCGTTGTTTAATCTGCAGTAATCGCCACACGGTCTCCAAGAACCGTCGGATTTCGGAACCATGTGAAGTGGTGAGGCCCAGGGGCTCTTCGAGCGTCTAACAATGCCCAATTTTTCAAGAGTTGTAAACTCGTCCCGTTGCTATGTTGAGCTTGGCCGCGTCCTAAGCGGCGCGCTTTGGCAAAAACGGGAGGTCCCGTTGTGGGAATGAAGTGTTCAAACCCGTGTTTAGCCACAGTGGCTGAGAATTTGGGAATTGTGAGTGCTGGAAATTGGGGTGAGGAGTTGCTCAAACTTACCTCCTGCCGTGGTGACGTTGGCCTGCACAGGTGGTGGAGAAACTCGGGTTGAGCATGGAATAGAAGCAAGGACAGTGCATTAACCAGGCGCCTATTTGCTAGATCTACTAATAACCCATGTGCACACAAAAAATCCGCGCCTAATAAGTTAAAACTCACCGCCGCTACAACAAATGTCCATCTGTAGCTGCGGCCGTGGATGAGGAGGTGCAGGCTCTTTTCGCCGAACGTGTCGATGCTAGAGCCGTTGGCTGCCACTGCTCCGTTGCCCCGGGTGCCCGTGGCTCGATCTGCGTGGGAGGCATGACAAACTCAGCTGGGCTCCTGTGTCGATGAGGAACTGCTTGCCTGTGTGTCCATCCGTCACGTACAACAGCTTATTCTTCTCGCTGAGAACCGCTGCCGTTAACGGCTCTCGGCTTTGGCGTTTTCCCGAAATTGCAAATTTGCAGGGGGGAACGCATTTGTGGGCCTTCTCAGCGAAGCGGTGGTGATAATAACAGGCGTCGCTCTGTCTGCTAAGTTTTGGCTGTGTCGCTGTCACCGTGGGCTGGGTCTGCTCAGTGGGTTGTGGCTCCTCGTGGCTCGGGGCGTCAGCTTTGAGGTCTGTGGATGCTGCTGTGGGTTTGTCAGCTCCTTGCAGGCGTTGACGAGCTGATGAGCTTCGTTGGCCAGTGCGCGGAAGTCTTGGTGGTTGTTGCATTTCATGCTGGCGAGTGTCCCTCTCATGTGTGGTGGCAGCGTGCTGAGGAATATAAACTGGAAGAGGAAGTTGTCATTGTCCTCTTCTTTGAGCTATAGCAAATCCTCCATGAGGGCCTTCGGTTTGCACCCTCTCTGGCCGTAGACCGCCAGGATCTTTTCGGCTCTCTCTTCCGCTGATGGGACATAGTTCGCCACGATGGTTGCTTTGAGCGTCTCATATTTGTCCGGGCCAGTGGTCGCCGGGATCATGCTCCGCACACACTTCGAAGTGGCGGCGTCGAGTTTGGAGACGATATGGTAAAATTTTGTATCGTCAGCCGTGATGCCCGCCAGTGTAAACTGGGCTTCAGCCTGCTGAAACCAAGAGGCGGGGTCTTTCTTGCCAGAAGTCTGGCAGCTTGACGGCGACAGCATTCGATGCATACCATCACTGCTGTGCCCGCCGGGTGAGAGTGCCTTGCCTCGGCTCTCACGGCGGTGCGGGATGTGCTCGGTTTGAGCCCTCTCAATCTCTTCTGCCGGGGGAACAGTTGTCCATCTGTTCCCTCGTCTGCGTGGGTCGCCACAGATGAGTCGATGCGGGGAGGGAACGCCTCAGGTCCATACTCGCGTCAGGGTCACCAGTGTAGAAGGAGCTTGGAAATTGAAGAGGCGATGTGATTTATAAACAAAGTGATTATTAATCAGCTCTTCCAACAAGTCATCTGGTGCAGAGTGGCAGAAGGGAAAAGAGGCAGAATCTCTCCAGCTCACTGGCTTATACGTGCACACACAAAAGAACATGCATAACAAAGGCTGACATCCCCTCATTATCTTATCCCCCCATTGTCTTGGTATTTCTCTCCTCGCCCTTAGGGGGTGAGGGTGGCTCCTCCGGTCTCCTCCGCCTCGTCTGGGAACGTCTTTGTTCTTCACTCGGCGGTTGAGAGCCTTTGTCCTTTCAGAGGTGTGAAGTCCTTTACATATGTAATTACTAAACATTTCCACATGCTTCAACATATGTAGGTTATGGAATATATGATTAATATAGACCACACTATATTTAATGAAATAAATTGACTTAAATGACCAAAGATGCAGTTATTTCTGTTAAAATATTTCTATATATTTATAGTTGTGTTTTTTTTCTTTTAGAAATCTCACCACACAGAAAGCAGGAAAAACCTCCCTTATTTTGAAATCCGAATGGTGGCACGTTTGAGTTTGTCTGAAGGCTGCTGACAGATTAAGTCACTACTGACTTCGTGAATTTCGGTCACATTAACTTGCCAGGTACATAATATCCATCCATCCTGGATAGATGGATATTGTAGTAGCTGGTGAAGTTAATCCTAAGCGATTCAGTCACTCTTGCCTCTCCCTGCATACAGTATGAAGTCTCACCACACATTTGCTAAGCGACTCTTCATTATTGTTCCCGTTTCCAGCAGGTTAAAACCACCATAAATGCTTCCACTGCTTACATATCTCTTCTGCTTTTTTCCGTTGTTTAAAGTACTTTAATAAGCTCATGTTTCTCTCAGACAGCAATGCTAGAAAACGTCTGCCTGCCATCTGGAACGCAGTGTTGCCAGGTTTCATGAGAGAAACAAACAACCAGCTTTATGGAAACAGGCCCCCAAAAAGCCCAACAGGCAACCTACCACATTGTAAAAGAGAGGATGGTTGATAACATATATCAGGAGGAAGTGACAATGCGAAGAAAACACGAACTAGCCAAATGGATGGCAGTTTGAGGATGTAGGGAATGACTGGAAGGTTGTCACTGAGTTCAATCAGGGTGAGAGGCACCATCACCCAGTTAAGCTAACAAAAGCAATTGAGAAAGAAATTGGGAGAGTTAAGTTTGCAAAGTTCTTGAATAATAACCAACTGTTAATTCATGCAACAAGTAAACAACAGCAACAGAAAATACTGGCAATGACATGTCTAAACGGAGAACAAATGAAGGTGCATGTTCCTGGCGCAACAGCTAACTTGAGGGCAGTTATATCAGGTGTCCCCTGAGCATGTCTACAAAGAAGTGAAAAAACGAGATCCAAGGAGGAAAGGTGAAGGATATGAAAAGGCTAAAGAGTAAAAGAGAAGGTTCACTGAAGGGCACACTGTCTGTCATGATTCAGTTTGAGGAAACACTCCCTAAATCAGTCCTAATAGGATGCTGTGGAGGATACGAAATAAGGGTTACCAGTGTGGAGGCAAGGCTCAATAAGTGCAGGCGGACACGGCGAACTGAAGGTTAAAAGGGTGCTTTATTCATCCTCCATCACGAGGCTCACTAAGCGCTGTGCAGCGCGCTGGAGTGAGCCTGCATCTCTAAGTCAGCAACAAGCACGTGGAGAGAGCTAGTGGGAGAGCTCTAGTGAGGCATATACAGTCAGCTTATATACTCAGCCACAGACAATGCATGCATGGCATATTAGCATCACAGTACAGCATGAATGCATGGGACATTTACATGAGAGTCACACATATCAATAGCAGGATTACTGGTGCCGGAATTCCCTCTCTGCTCTGGAGTTGTAGGACAAAGGAGGCTGCAAGGCACATCTGCATATTGATATCAGTCCATACAGCTCATTGTTCTGTTAATTGCTCAAGCTGAGCGCTCTGCCTGTCCCGTAGGTTATGGTGGGTCACCATAATGCATGTATTACAGTGTCAGAGAATATGTCCCAAAGCCACTCAGGTGCTACAAATGTCAAAGGATGGGTCACACTGCTCAGCAATGTAAGGGAAAGCTAAGATGTGCTAGATGTGGAGGGGAGCACGAATATGGTAAATATGACAAGGATGCCAAAGTAAAGTGTTGCAACTCCGGGGGTGAGCACAGTGTTGCATATGGAGGATGTGTTGAGCAGAGGGAAGCTAGACAAGCCCAGGAAATCAGAATAACTAAGAAAATCTTGTATGCATAAGCTCTAAAGACAGTTAGAGAGGCAGGAATGGTTAGAAACACAACAGACCTTCCTCAAAGAAGCTCAGTTCAAATGGAATCCCAGCCATCAACAAATCTCACACAAGCACAAGGTCATGCCACTGCAAGGAATGTTTGTGTTCACAAATGCAAAATGGATGATGACACATTGATAGTTAAGAGGACAAACTTTATAGCTTTTACCTGCCACACCATTAATGTTGCTGTACAGCGAAAGAAGAAAAGTGACAGAATCAAAACCATTGTGGCGGGTTTGAGATAACCCCCACAACAGACTGAGACAGACACAGCGCTCGGCTAGAGCAAATAACAGAACAGTGAAATGTGTGCATTAATGTCTACAGGCAGCCCCGCTCCTTCTGGCTTGTTCCGGCTCCGTATTGTGATGTTAATGTCCCATTCATGCATTGTGTTCATGCTTCCTGTTCTCACTGTGTCTCTCAAATGCAAATGCCCATACCAACTGCTGTGAATGCTCTTTCATGTATTGTAACTGGGTATAAATACCGCACAGATTCTGTAACTCATTCTCTCACTCTTCAACTGCTGCTGCTGACACACACTTTGTGTCTCTTTGCTGAGAGCCTCTGGGCTCGCTCCCGGCGCGCATGCACGGCGCCGGGCGGGGCCTGTGAAGGCGGTATGATTTAATAAACCTACTTAAAACCTTCACTACGCTGCCTTTATTCTATCATCCCCTTCACTGGTGACCCCGAGTATGCACACGCTTTGTGCATCGCAACCTTCTGGCTTGGACAGCCACGCTGCCGGCGAACGCAGCACCCGGCGGTGATGCTCTGAAGACAAGTGAACGCAGCAGCTCCCTTCTGCTTCAGGGAACTCCCCGGACATCACCCACGACCGGGAAAGCCGCAGCAAACTTCATGGTGAGATCTGCACGCCTGAGATCTGCACATCCACGCTGGACCGGCCGCGCTCACAGCTCCTCCACACGAGAGCGCATGCACCTCGTCCCCTCTCCACGACGGCGACCTCCATGGCAGACGGAGAATGCAGCGCGTGGACCTGAACGCACCATGGCCGAGCGAGTGACAAAGATCGTCTCCTCCCTCTCACCACTCCAACGCATCTGCACGAGCCCGAGGGACAAAGATCGTCTATTTCCTTTCACCGCTCCAACACATTGAACAGGGATGATTAAGCTCCCTGACCCTGTCTCCTCTCCAGCTGGCCCACCCACGCACGGAGCCCCGGCACATGCACCGGGGAGTTACGAGGACGGCGCACCACGCACGGGACGCGTACGGCTCCACAGATCGCCATCATCCTTCGCCGCTGCACACAGGCCCTTCAGGGTTGCTCGTTCACCTGAGGCACGCACGCAGCATGCACAAAGGATTTACTAATGGTCTCAGCCACGGCACACAAGGGGAACTCAGCAGTCTGCGGTTCCCGAAGGCTTTAAGGTTGTGCACGCACCTAAAGTCAACACGCCAAGTCCCTTTGCCTTTGTTTTTTTCTTACAGCCGCCCCTGCTTTTCTTCACGGCCACTATTAATCCTTGCAGGACTTAATCGCTGGAAGAGTCAGTGACTAATTTTTCTTCTTGTGATCTCCGCACGTTCAACGGGACAGCCCCTCGACATCGCGGATTGACAAGCAATTTTTGCGCGGCTCAGACGATTTCACCGTCTCCTGCCGGCACTTACTACCCCCCACCCCCTCCACCTTCGCCTGCACAGAGCTTTCCCTGCTCGCTGCCCAAGCTGAACTATCGAGGTCTTGGCCCCCCTGCCGAGCCCTCTGGGGGGGAGCAGTGTGGCGGGTTTGAGATAACCCCCACAACAGACTGAGACAGACACAGCGCTCGGCTAGAGCAAATAACAGAACAGTGAAATGTGTGTATTAATGTCTACAGGCAGCCCCGCTCCTTCTGGCTTGTTCCGGCTCCGTATTGTGATGTTAATGTCCCATTCATGCATTGTGTTCATGCTTCCTGTTCTCACTGTGTCTCTCAAATGCAAATGCCCATACCAACTGCTGTGAATGCTCTTTCATGTATTGTTTGTAACTGGGTATAAATACCGCACAGATTCTGTAACTCATTCTCTCACTCTTCAACTGCTGCTGCTGACACACACACGCTGTGTCTCTTTGCTAGAAAGCCTGAGGACACCGCTCCAGCCTGCTCACACTTAGGGCTGGAGCGGAGTTCTATGATGGCGGTGTGATTTAATAAACCTACTTAAAACCTCTCATCGCTGCCTTTATTTTATCATCTGCCATACCATTGTGGAAGCAGCAGGAAGCTTCCTAGATGTGAAAGACATCACAGCTGACCAGATTCATGCTTTATTGAAAGCTGAAACTGGGGAGACTGCACATGCTGAAACAAGGCCTTAATTATGGTACTACACATACTACAGTGGAATGTGAGGAGTCTATATATATATATATATATATATATATATACTGTATATATATATATATATATATATATATAGCAAACAAACCATAACTTAAGAAGCATCTTTACGAACTAGAAGTTGTTCCACAGGTAGTGTGTGTACAGGAGACATGGCTTCAACCTCACTTAGATTTTGTTATTTCAGGATATAGTTCAATCAGACAGGATAGAATTAACACTGTAAATGGAGGAGGATGTGCCACTTTCATTAAAGATGGCCTGGCGTATAGGGTGATTTCCTCCCCTGAGGATATAGAGTGTAATATTATTGAAATATGTAGGCCAAATGGACAAGGAAATATTAAGCTGATTAATTATTACAACCCATGTAGGAAGGTAACAGCAGATATTTTCAGTGTTATGACAGGGGAAGGGCATATGAAAGAGGTATGGTGTGGAGAATTTAATGCTCATAATAGCTTGTGGGGAAGCACACATAGAGATAACAATGGAAATGTTGTGGAAGAGATGTTAGATGAAAGATCGTTAATTTGTCTAAACAGTGGTGAAGGTACCAGGGTGGATGTGCATAGGGGCACATTATCGTGTATTGATCTGACTCTGGTATCTGATTCTTTAGTGAGCGCCTGTGAATAGACGGTTATGAACAGGACAACTATGGGAAGTGATCACTTCCCAATACTTACAGTCATTAAAACTGAAGTATGTATACAAGAGGGAAGATGTTTTACAAGATGGTGTTTTGACAAGGCAGACTGAGGAAAATTTAGACAATACTGTGTTCAGTTGTGTCATTTGGTGACATTAGAAGGTGGCATAGAAGAATGTTCAAGTCAGGTAACCAATCATATTCTGAATGCTGCAATAGCAAGTATACCTAAGAAAACAACACAGGGTAGGAAGAAGGTTGTACCCTGGCAGAATGACGAATATAGTATTGCAGTAAAAGAGCAAAACAAGGCATTCAGAGAGCTGAGGAAGAATATGACTAGTGAAAACTTAATAGAGTACAAAAAGAAAAGTGCAGTAGCTCGAAGGATTATTAAAAACAGGAAAAGGTCAACATGGAGTGAATTTAGTTCCACCCTTGGTAGGAAAATAGAACTAGGTGATGTCTGGGGTATGTTTAAAAAAATGAGTGGGAAAAGGGTATCAGTTAAAATTACAGCTTTAGTGGATGGGGACAAGATGGATGTATCAGACAAAGAAAGGGCAGAAGTCCTAGGTAGAGCATTTGCAGCAGTGCATAGAGGAGACCATCTTGGTGAGAGTCATAGACAGCAAAGGAAGCATTGTGGGGTGTGTGAATAAAGAGGCAGGTTTATGGACAGACGGATTTATTACACACTCACATCTCTCAAGCACAGAAAAGACTGAATCATTTCAGCACGATCTCTCCTCTTTCCCCAACTCCCTCTTCATACATTTACATGGCATTTTCTCATCACACAGCATGACATTTCCATTACACTGACTTCACCCCCCCAGGTCCCTGACCTCCTTCCTGCTATATCCCCAGGAACTCCCTGGGCATTGTTCTCCCATGCTTATTCACTGTCTCTGTCTGAGATGCTAAATAATCTGACTCCCCCAGGTCCCACACCGCCCCCCCCCCCAGCATCTTAGATAGAACATCAGTCCACATGCTCTTTTGGCTTCATTCTCCTCCCATATCTGCTATAACTGGGGTTTACGGCCTCCGTGGCGCTGCTGTGCCGGTGGGGGGCTGCTGGGAGTGTGTCTGACTGTGGGTGGGCCGTAGCGAGGGGGGGGGGGACTTCGGTCTGTCCGTGTGGCTGTCCTGGTGAAACGTTTCCCTGGGGAGCTCGCCGTGGGGGTCTTCCACGCCGAGGGGCCCTAGCCAAGAGCAGTTGCTCGTCCGCCACTACAAAGGCGGGTTTGAGTCTGTCTATGCAAATTTTCTCCCACCGACCCCCCAAGTCTAGCAAAAAATGCTTATCCCCTGTTTCCAGCACTCTGAACGGTCCATCATAGGGTGGGCGCAATGGAGGGCGGTAGGCATCGTGTCTGACGAACACAAACTCCGCGTTCTTCAAAGTTTTAGGCACAAAAGCACGTGGAAAACAGTGGTGGGCCAGGCCCAGTAGCGTGCCTGTGTCTGCACTATGCTGCAAAAGCTGAGACAGGCAGCTGTCCGGCGCGGGATTATCTGGCAGAAATTCCCCAGGCAGCCGTAGGGGCTGCGCAAAAACAAGCTCTGCCGGGAAATCTTCCAAATCATCTTTTGGCGCAGAGTGCAACCCCAATAAAACCCACGGCAACCGGTCTACCCAATTTGCATCCGTCAGTGAAGCCCTGAGTGCTGCTTTCAGTGATCTATGAAAACGCTCGCATAACCCATTGGCCTGTGGGTTGTACGCGGTTGTGCGATGAATTGCAACACCTAGGCTGCGGGCCATCGTGGACCAGAGGTCGGAAACAAATTGAGGGCCCCTGTCAGATGTAATGTCCGACGGTACTCCAAAACGCACCACCTATGCTGTTAAAAAAGCGCGTGCCACGTCCGCAGACGTGGTTGCCGCCAGCGGGACTGCTTCTGGCCAGAGTGTGGTGCGGTCCACCACTGTCAGGAGGTGCGTGCACCCCTGTGATGGCGGGAGGGGGCTCATGAGGTCCACGTGAACATGATCGAACCTCTTAGCCGGTACCCGAAACGGCTCCAAGGGAGCCTTCGTGTGTCTGTGTACTTTGGCTCATTGGCACGCCACGCAGGCTGCAGCCCACTCTTTTACTTGTTTGCGCAGGCTCGGCCACACGAACTTATCTCCCACCATTTTGACCGACGCGCGCACTCCTGGGTGCGCCAGAGTGTGAACCGACTCAAACACGCGGCGGCGCCACACGATCGGGACCACCGGACGCGGGCGTCCCGTGGAGACATCGCAGATTAGGGGGGGCATGCCGTCTTGCAGCACCCTGCTCTCCAGCCTTAACCGTGTTGGTCCAGACTGGAGCGCGCGCACGTCCGCATCGCTAATCTGCTCCGCGGCCATGGCTGCGTAATCTATCCCCACGTAGACCGGGGCAACCACGGCGCGCGAAAGGCAGTCCGCCACCACATTCAGTTTACCCGACGCATGCTGAATATCGGTAGTAAACTCTGAGATTGCAGCCAGCTGTCTCTGCTGCCGGCCCGACCACGGTTCTGAAACCTTGGCCATCGCGAACGTTAGTGGCTTGTGGTCCACGAACGCAGTGAAGCTGCGCCCTTCCAGCCAGAACTGGAAGTGGCATATGGCCAGGTGGAGAGCCAGCAACTCTCTGTCGAACGCGCTGTATTTACGTTCACTGTCGCGCAAAGTCCTGCTGAAAAAGGCGAGTGGGTGCCAAGCCCCGGCGACGCGCTGCTCCACGACGGCCCCTATGGCCACGTCTGAAGCGTCGGTGGTGAGCGCTATCCGGGACGCCGGGTCCGGATGCGCCAGCAGTGCGGCGTTTGCCAGTGCTGCTTTAACCTCCGAGAACGCCCGCTCTTGCTCCGGAGTCCATTCGACCCCATCCGTGGGTTTCTGTCTCTTGAGCGCGGCGTACAATGGTTGCATGAGCTGCGCCGCGCGGGGAAGGAAATGGTTATAAAAGTTCACCATCCCCAAAAATTCTTGTAGCGCCCTGATCGTCTGAGGCTGGGGAAAGTTCGCCACGGCGCGCACTTTGTCGGGCAACGG
Organism: Pholidichthys leucotaenia; assembly: GCA_020510985.1. NCBI lineage: Eukaryota > Metazoa > Chordata > Actinopteri > Cichliformes > Pholidichthyidae > Pholidichthys > Pholidichthys leucotaenia. Next base: position 336,145,698 of record CM035841.1, read on the forward strand.
AACTCCCTGGGCATTGTTCCCCCATGCTTATTCACTGTCTCTGTCTGAGATGCTAAATAATCTGACTCCCCCCAGGTCCCACAGCATAAACTCAGAGAAAATGCAAATTTAAATAATGAAGTGAAAGAAGACATGACTGTGTTCGACCTCGCGCTCACAATGTCAGAGCTTAAGAGAGCTTTGCAACATAGTGGATACACAGCTCCAGGATATGATCAGTTAAGCTATGCTATGTTCTAGCTATGTTGCCAATGCAATCAATGCAACTGGTGCTGAAATTGTTTAACAGAATATGGAAGGAGGGGGTTATCCCAAGTGGGTGGAAAAAGGCTGTAATTTTACCATTTAATAAGCCAGGGAAAGATCCAGCTCATCCAGGCAACTACAGGCCAATAGCATTAACGTCACACTCAGGGAAATGGATGAAGAAGGTATTAGTTTACAGACTCATATGTACTAGAGCAAAAACGATTAATAAATGACTATCAGAATGGTTTTAGAAGAGGAAGATCCACAGTTGAATGTCTAGTTAGGGTAAGTAATGATATTGAAAAGACTCTCAAAATGAAAGAAGTAATGAGTTTATCTGGATATTGAAAAGGCTTATGACTCACTGTGGAGGGATGGACTTCTTATCAAACTGAATAAAATGGGTACTGGTGGTAGGATGTATAATTGGATAATGGATTTTTTTTAACACACAGGACAATTAGGGTTAAAGTAGAATCAGAAGTTTCTAATGACTTTGAAATCGAAAATGGTGTTTCTCGGGGGAGTGTGATAAGCCCTGTTTTATTCAATTTAATGATTAATGACATGTTTGAGGATCAAGAGGGATCCATCCAAACAGTACTACACACGTGGACAAAATTGTTGGTACCCCTCTGTTAATGAAAGAAAACCCCACAATGGTCACAGAAATAACTTGAATCTGACAAAAGTGGTAATAAATAAAAATTCTATGAAAATTAACCAATGAAAATCAGACAATGCTTTTGAATTGTGGTTCAACAGAATTATTTTAAAAAACAAACTCATGAAACAGGCCTGGACAAAAATGATGGTACCCTTAACTTAATATTTTGTTGCACAACCTTTTGAGGCAATCACTGTAATCAAAGGATTTCTGTAACTGTCAATGAGACTTCTGCACCTCTCAGCAGGTATTTTGGCCCACTCCTCATGAGCAAACTGCTCCAGTTGTCTCAGGTTTGAAGGGTGCCTTCTCCAAACAGCATGTTTCAGCTCCTTCCACAGATGTTCAATAGGATTTAGATCAGGACTCATAGAAGGCCACTTTAGAATAGTCCAATGTTTCGCTCTTAGCCATTCTTGGGTGTTTTTAGCTGTGTGTTTTGGGTCATTATCCTGTTGCAAGACCCATGACCTGTGATTGAGACCAAGCTGTCTGACACTGGGCAGCACATTTCTCTCTAGAATACCTTGATAGTCTTAAAATTTCATTGTACCTTGCACAGATTCAAGACACCCTGTGCCAGATGCAGCAAAGCAGCCCCAGAACATAACGGAACCTCCATGTTTCACAGTAGGGACAGTGGTCTTTTCTTGGTATGCTTCATTTTTGCGTCTGTGAACATAGAGCTGATGTGCCTTGCCAAAAAGTTCCAGTTTTGTCTCGTCTGTCCATAGGACATTCTCCCAGAAGCTTTGTAGCTTGTCAAGATGCAGTTTGGCAAATTCCAATCTGGCTTTTTGTGATTTGTTTTCAACAGTGGTGTCCTCCTTGGTCGTCTCCCATGAAGTCCACTTTGGCTCAAACAGCGACGGATGGTGCAATCTGACACTGATGTACCTTGACCTTGGAGTTCACCATGAATGTGTTTAGAGGTTGTTCTGGGCTCTTTTGTTACCATTCGTATTATCAGTCTCCTCCTGCGGCCACATCCAGGGAGGTTGGCTACAGTCCCGTGGATCTTAAATTTCTGAATAATATGTGCAACTGTAATCACAGGAACATCAAGCTGCTTGGAGATGGTCTTATAGCCTTTACCTTTAACATGCTTGTCTATAATTTTTTTTTCTAATCTCCTGAGACAACTCTCTCCTTTGCTTCCTCTGGTCCATGTTTAGTGTGGTACACACCATATCACCAAACAGCACAGTGACTACTTGTCACCCTTTAAATAGGCCGACTGACTGATTACAAGTTTGTAGACAACTGTGATGTTAATTAGAGGACACATCTTGGTTGAATATGCCCCTTTGTTCACATTATTTTCAATCTTTTCTAGGGGTACCATCAATTTTGTCCAGGCCTGTTTCATGAGTTTGTTTTTTAAAGTAATTCTGTTGAACCACAATTCAAAAGCATTGTCTGATTTTCTTAGTTAATTTTCATAGAATTTTTATTTATTACCACTTTTGTCAGATTCAAGTTATTTCTGTGACCATTGTGGGTTTTTCTTTCATTAACAGAGGGGTACCAACAATTTTGTCCACGGCTGTATATGCAGATGATGGAGCCATATGGACGAGGGGAAGAAATGAGAAATTTGTGTTCAGAAACATCAGGGAAGCAATGGAGAAAGTGGAAAAGTGGTCATATGACTGGGGATTTAAATTTTCAAACAGTAAAACCTGCTATATCACTTTCACACAAAAATGCAGAACTGGTACAGAACCATTAACATTATATAGTCAACCAATAGAGAAAGTGAGTGAGTTCAAATATCTAAGATTGTGGTTTGATAGTGCATACACATGGAGAGTTCATGTTGAAAATTTGGAGACAAAGGGCAAAAAAGTCATTAATCTCATAAAAGCTGTAGCTGGACACGAATGGGGTGCAGATAAACAGGCATTAATTGACATTTACAGAGCACTAATGCAATCGACAATAGACTATGGATGCGTGATTTATGGAGCAGCGGTAAAGACAACTCTGGAAAAAATAGACAGAATGCAGCATAGAGCGCTTGACCTGTGCATTGGAGCCGTCAAAACAACACCAAACAATGCAGTTTTAATAGAAGCAGGAGAAATGTCAATGTATTTGAGAAAAGATAAAGTTGCATTATCATACTGGGTCAAGCTGAAAGGAAGTGAGGAAGCGAATATTTCAAAAACAACACTACAAGACTGCTGGGAATATTCTAACTTCCAGGGACATGGGTTTGGGTGGACAACTGAAAGAAAAGCCAGAATGCATGGGCTACACACTATTGATATAGCTAACACCAGTCCAGCGAGTAATGTTCCCCCTTGGCTGTTTCTGGGAATAGAAGTAGACATTAGTCTGCTAATGAGGAAAAAGGATTGGCATATGAGTGAAGTTGGTGTTAAAACAAGCATTTACCTCAGGAACAATTACAATAACTTCTTACAGCTTTATACTGACGGTTCAAAGAACAAAGAGGGCTCTGTTGGAGTTGGAGTATACATTCAGAGTTTTAAGTGACCGTCGCAAAAAGACTCTCCAACAATACATCAGTGTTTACAGCAGAGATGGTGGCAATAATTATTGCTTTGCAGTGGGTGGAGGAAGTCAGACCAGACCGGGTGGTGGTGTGCACGGATTCACTTGCAGTTTTAAAAACCATATAGATACTAAAATCTACAAGGGAAGACTTGGTGATTGAGCTATATCACAGTTTATTTAGTGTACACAGTGGTGGTAGAGAAGTTCAGTTTTGTTGGGTTCCTGCTTCTGCCCTTCAGAGAGAACAGACGCCTTTTTCTTTGCTCCCTTTTACCCTCCTTCCCTCCCTAACTGAGAATCCCAGCTTGCTGTCTTGTCTGCGTCGCTGTCTTCTGGCTGAATCTTGAACCAAACGAAAAGAATGGATTTGGTGAGCGGCTTTAATAAGATTAACAACATTTTATATAAATTCGGGCCAGGGGGAGCCCCTATGGAGAGACCCATGGATTGGAATGCATGTGTCTGCATGATTCGACTGAGGATGTGGAAATATCTACCTGGTTTGGCTAGGATCACAGGATTTTCTGCTGATTGGCTCTGGAGTTTTTCCTGGTGTATCGAAAAATTAACTGGAAGAGCTAATTAAAAGCGGTCCCGGCATAGCTGCTTCTCAACAATTCGACTAGACGGGGGAGTGCACTAACTATCGGCAATGATAACATGGAAATTACCACCTGCATGCATTGTAGAGGGATGGACTCTACCGGACATGTTTACCCATGTTCTAGAAGGGAAACATCTGGAGTCGTCTTTGGTGCCTCCAAGGAATGGATTTAAAGCCTATGTATGGAAATTATGAACACAGGATTGCTGGAGATGTAAAATTCTATGCTCTGAGTGATCTGTGTCTATCAGACCTTGAATTCGCCCTGTTGTCTATTTTCCTCCTGGATTAAGACAAAACAGAAGATTGTGCTTCTCTTTCATAAACATACTGCTGGGACTGCATCTGAACTCTCACTGACATGTGACTGTCTCAGGAAATTTCCATCTGCCATGCCTCAAGGACATGCTTCCGAGTTTCAGACACTAAGACATAACATCTCGGCTGGGAGAGATTTTGCTGCCTCCAGTAACTGATAAAAACCCACCTGCATTCAACATACATGAACACACTGATTCATAATACTGAATTACACCCATCCATTCACTGATTCTCTCTGACTTTTGGTCTTTTGGTTTTTTGTGGTTGATTGTTGCTCTGTGCTATTGAGAGATTTTTTTTCATTGTAATCATAATCTGCTTAAAAATAAGCTGTATTCTGATAACGAAGTTTTTTTTCTCTCCTCCCCCCTTGTGTCGTTCCCTCCCCTCCCCTCCCTTTCTTATCTATCTCTGTTTGATGAGGCGCCTATTATGGCTGCCGTGTCGTTGTGTCGCGCGCATGCGCACCAATGTCAAGTCAAGTTCCTCGTGTGTTTTTTTACATGCTTGGCAATAAAGTTTATTCTGATTCTGATTCTGATTCTGATTCTGATTCTGATGAAGGGTTGAAAGGGAATGACTCGCTCTTGGGAAGCGCTCTTGGGAAAGAAATAACTATACCATTGTCTCTTGGAAAAGGTGAAGGGAAGACAGTAATCAACAAAAAAGGAATTGAGCTATGGCAAAAAAGATGGGATGAAGATTATAAAGGTAGATCGTATTACAAAATACAAAAAATCTATTGCAACAAGTCAGTAATTACACTACCGTTAACAGATTCGACATCCTTTCTCTGGAAGATTTTCCCCACCTGGACACAGACCATCCGCCCATGACTGCCCCTCCTCCTCCTTCTCCTCCTCCTTCAGCGGTGGCTCAAACCCGCAAACCCCAGATTAAGACTACTTTAGGTGTGCCAAATTACACACCAGCTCCGAAAAGAAGAGAGCGCATCACCTCGCCATCACAACAACAACAACATCGACAAAATTATCCGCCACTTCAGAAACCACTGACAAAGCCCCCCCCCCAGATGACGCTGGTAATTGGTGACTCGATTATGAGGAATGTCAGAAGCAGGTACTGTATCACTAAATTTTTTCCTGGGGCTAAAGTGTCTGATATTGAGGCTCTTACCCCTGACCTATTAAATGAATTCCCCCACGCTAAAACTGTCATAGGTCATGTTGGATGCAACAACATCCCTGATGAGGTGTCGGAGATCTTAAAGAGTGACTTCAGGAGACTTCTGTTCACTCTTATGAACTGTGGCAGACGTGTGTTTATCTCTTGGCCTTTGGCCCCTTTCAGACGAGGTTGTAATTATTTTAGCAGAACTCTCAGTCTTAATACTTGGTTGTGTTTTACATGTCCTACTTTTAACACTGGTTTTGTTGACAATTTCAACCTGTTTTGGAACCGCCCATCACTCATGAGGCCAGATGGCATCCATCCAAATAGACTTGGTGCACGTGTTTTAAGGGACAATCTGTTCTATTCCATTTAGAGTTTTTTAATACAGTGACTGAAATTTGGTGCGTTAGCTCACTCCGAAGTTCCTGGGTCTGCCAACCAGCCCTTTTTTTGTTCCCGCTTCTCATATTAATCCTATTAATCTATATAATCCTCACTGTTTAGATCAGTCTTCAATTTGTAACCCCATAGAGATTGTGTCTGTCTCCCATTACCCAAAATATTATAACCCAAGACAAATACAACACAACTTGATACTTGATTCACTTGAATCCAAGAAAAATTTCTGTGTTAATTAGCCAATGTTTATTCAGAAAATAATAATTTTGAAGGAAATACAGGGTTTTAAAGGCCTTATAGTTGTGATCTAATTACAAGATGATAATATAATAGTAGAAATACAGAGGGCATTTTGAAAACTGATTACTTTGATCCACTTTAAATTTAAAGTAATTCCAGTCATAATAAATTCACCATCCTATTTTTAGAAAGCATAGTAGACCCAATTCAGGAAAACATTTTTAAAAAGACTGGACCACAGCTTTGACATTTTGTATTTTAACTCAGTGAAGGTTTTTGTTTCATGGAATCCATAACATAACAGGAAAGGCCCTGGGTGAACTGGCCCAAGATTACCAAAACTCAAAGCAAGGTTGCTCCACAACTAATTTATTCCAGCTTGTAAAATTCGAGTTATTTTGAATTAAATGCCTGCCATTTAGCATAAGGGTGCGTGTCCATCAAGCACGTTTTTTCAGTTCTGGCCGGCTATTTTCCATTTATTCTCTATGTAGTCCAGTGTTTATAGCGCTGAGCACCCACAGCACTGAAACGCTCTCGGCAGTGGCCGTTTTTTGTCACGGCGCTCAGAGCATTCAGAGTTGAAAAAAGTTCAACTTTTCAGAGACTGCAGCTGAGCTCGTCAATGTCAGACCTTAAGCAGCCAATCAGAACTGCTGCGTGGGCGGGACATAGGACACCAGTACTAGTCTGTACTCAGACTCCTGCTTTTCGTGTCATCATATTGTAATGTCGGGGCTGTGTTAAGGGGTGGAGATTTTCCCGGCATGCTTTGGCAGCGGAGGATTCAAAGGGTGTTATCATTCGTGTGTTCTAAAGTGTGAACACAGCAGTGTTATAAGAAGAGTCAGAGCAGTGACTGATCATAAGATAAGCCTTTATTAGTCCCACAATGGGGAAATTCCAGGATTGCAACAGCACAGGGATAGCAACACTCAGAGCAACAATCAGAAGGCAAGAAAAAAAAGCAAGAGCAGCTAATATACATATGTACATATTACTATATATATATATATATATATATATATATATATATATATATATATATATATATATATACACACACACAGACACAGTGAAGAGCATTGTAGCTGGATGGAATAAATATATGAGTATATAAACACACAGTGCGGAGCATTGTAGCTAGATGGAATAAATATGTAGATGTATAAACACCCACAGTACGGAGCATTGCAGCTAGATGGAATAAATATGTAAATATATAAACACACAGTGCGGAGCATTGTAGCTAGATGGAATAATATGTAGATATATAAACACACAGTGCAGAGCATTGTAGCTAGATGGAATAAATATATAGATATATAAATATAAACACACCCAGTGCGGAGCATTGTAGCTAGATGAAAAAATATGTAAATATATAAACACACACAGTGCAGAGCATTGTTGCTAGATGGGATGAAACAGCACAACCGTCTACTTAGTTATCCTACATGGTATGATTATGTGCCCATACATATTCTCACCCTCCATAGCGACCGGTATTTTCCTAGTTGTATGCCGGAGGGGACCATTGTGTAAGTCTATTGCATCTTTTGCATTCAAAAACTATTAGGTTGTTACGTCTTTTTGCTATCTCTGCGAGCAGCCCTGCTTAGGTTGTACAGTCTGACAGCCGTTGGTAGGAAGGACCTGCGAAACCTCTTGGTTGTGCACCTGGGATGATGTAGTCTGCTGCTAAATGAGCTCCTCAGTGCATTCAGTATGTCCTGCATAGGGTGGAACTCGGACTCCAGCAGAGATGACAGTTTAGCCACCGTCCTTCTCTCTCCTATCTCCTCCACCGGGTCAAGGCACTGCCCCAGGACAGAGCTAGCTTTCTTGATCAGTTTGTTCAGTCTCTTCCTATCGGCTGCGGTAATGCCACTGCCCCAGCAGACCACTCCAAAAGTGATGGCTGATGCCACCACCGTGTCATAGAATGTCTTCAGCAGCGCCCCTTGTACACCCAAAGACCTGAGTCTCCTCAGTAGGGACAGCGCTGTGCCAGTGGGGGCACAATCTGTCCATGAAATCTTGCCAGTTTTCTTTGAGTTGCCAGCTCCTGAGTGGTTGCTGTAGAGTGGAGGCATCCAGAGAAAAGACTCACAGCTGCCGAAGCTCTGCTTAAATAGCAGAGCTGGGATAATTGGACTCTACCAAGTTGCTTGAGTGTTAGGGATGAAGGCAACATTAAGTTTTTCAGTTTGCTTTAGTTTTCTTTTATTAGGTCTATAATGTTGCTTTATTGCTTTTCTTTAGTTGACAATCAACTTAAACTGACCATATGCTAATGTTTATTGTTATCTGTCTAGTTTTCTCTTAGTTGTGTTTAGTTTGTCTCCCTAGTGTGTCTCAGTGGTCTGATCAGCCACTATATATGTTCCCCTGATGTTTCATTTAAAAAAGGTCAGTTTATGTTGTTCAGTTTTCTTAGTTGGTGCCTCAGTTTGGTTTTAAGTCAGTCTCTTTTATGGGCCCAATTATTGTCAAGAAAGGTTTTGCATTTTTAGAAAAATACTTTTTGTAAATAAACTTGAGCCTCATTTTTAAAGCGAATTACCTGTCTCTCTCTTATCCATCTGCTCAATCCCCCAAATACTACTTCAGGTTCTACTCAGCCCCAGCACAGGTATTGTGTTTTTATGCACTTTTGATGTGCCTTTGTCATATGCCAAGCGCACATTTAACAGTCCCTCCAAGATTTTGTGGGATTTTTTTTTTTTAATTTTATTTTTTTATTGTTATGGTAAGTTGCAGGGCTCTCCTTGGGGACTGTCTGAATCACGCATTGGCCTGTGTCCAGACCGGAGAGTCACAGCTTTAAAACTCATTGAGAAGATCTAGTAGTGACTTTTACCTCTAAAGACATATAAACTGTTACAACACTGTAGTATTAGATTTGCTGGGTTTTTTTGTAGTTTTACAGCATGTCTCCTCACGTGCGCTCCCAAGACGAGGGTGCTTTCAGACAGGCGGCCATTTTTCAACACAAACCCAGCACTTCATACATGCTGCCATTATGGAGACTCGAGGAGACATTCACCAGCGGGCCCGGGGAGACGGAAGAAGGAATGATGTGGGAAAACTCGCAGGTGAGTGGTTTTTTTAAATCACACCCTGTTTTTTGCTGATGTGTTCTGTATATACTCACTGTAAACACGGAAGTGAGTGCGGTGCAATGCTGCATTTGATTGGTCAGACATGACGTACATGTTTGCACGCTACTCAGGGACAAATCTGATTGGCGAAATTGACGGAAGTTGACGACAATTGGCCAAAATTGCGGTAAAGTTGTGGTGATTGGACAAAATTCAAATTATGCAGGACCTGCAGAAGTTGCAGGAATTGGTAGAATCACAGCATCGCAAAATCCTGGATTGACTGATTTAAAATCAAGACAATGAATAAAAAGTACATATTCTTCATCATATTGATCTGTATTGGTTTGAAATTTGTCATATTCAACAGATCGCTGAACATGTGCAATCCAGTTACATATTTTGATTTCAGATTGTGGCCCAACTGATTTTGTAATTGAATGCTCTAGACCTTTGCAACCTTAGTGTTGCAAAACATAATGATCACATTAGTTACAGGCGCAATTTTAAACTGCTAAATGTTCCAGTGAGCACTGTTGGAGCCATCATTTGGAAGTGGAAAGAACATCATTTTACCATGAACCAGCCACGGCCAGGAGCTCCTCGCAAGATTTCTGACAGAGGAGTCAAAAGAATCATCAGAAGAGTTATCCAAGAGCCAAAGACCACTCATGGAGAGCTTCAGAAAGACCTGGACTTAGCAGGTGCTGCTTTTTCAAAGAAAACAATAAGTAGTGCACTCAATCGACATGGGCTCTATGCCCGCTCACCTTGCAAGACTCCATTGCTGAAGAAAAAACATGTTGAAGCTTGTTTAAAATTTGCTGCATAACATTTGAGCAAGCCAGTAAAATACTGGGAGAATATAGTCTGGTTAGATGAGACCAAAATTGAATTTTCTGGATGCCATAACACACAGCATGTTTGGAGGATAAATGGCGCTGCACATTCCATCATGATGTGGGGATGTTTTTCAGCACATGGTACAGCAGACTTCATATAACTGAAGGAAAGATGAATGGACAAATCTAGAGACATCCCTGATAAGAACCTGTTGCCATCTGCCAAGATGCTGAAGATGAAATGAGGGTGGACATTTCAGCGAGACAATGATCCCAAACACAGCCAAGGCAATGCTCAGCTGGCTCCAGAGAAGGAAAATAAAGCTGTTAGAATGGCCCAGTCAGTCACCTGAGCTGAATTCAATTGAAAATCTATGGAACGAACTGAATGTCAGAGTTCATAAAAGACAGCCATGGAACCTTCAAGATTTGAAGATAGTTTGTGTGGAAGAATGAGTTAAAATCACTCCTGAGCAATGCCTGTGCCTAATTTCTCTATACAGGAGGTGTCTGGAAGCTGTTATTGCCAACAAAAGCAAGTTTATTTGTATAGCGCATTTTATGTACAAGACAATTCACATTGCTTTACATAAAAACATTAAAGCAATACAGCAAGTTGCAAAAGGAATACATAAGAATTTAAAAGCAAACTAAAAAGTAAATTAAAGAGAAACAAAAACAAGCTAAAATAGAATACGACAGAAAATAAAATTTAGATTAACAATTGTTCAACTGAAAGGCCGCAGCAAATAGAAAATTTTTTAACCTGGATTTAAAGCCGCTGAGAGTTTCAGCAGCTCTGATGTTTTCTGGGAGTTTGTTCCATATGTGAGGGGCATAAAAACTGAACACTGCCCCACCATGTTTGGGTCTAACTCTGAGCACATATAGTAGGCCTAACCCTGATGACCTGAGGGCTCTGGGTGGTTCATAATGGACCAGCAGAGCTGAAATGTATTTTGGTCCTAAACCATTCAGAGCTTTATAAACCAACAGGAGTGTTTTGAAATCTATTCTTTGACAGACAGGAAGCCAGTGTAAAGATCTGAGGACTGGAGTTATATGATCCACTTTCTTGGTCTTAGTGAGGACTCAAGCTGCAGCGTTCTGAACTAACTGCGGCTGTCTGGTGGACTTTTTAGGGAGACCTGTGAGGACAGCATTACAGTAGTCAAGTTTACTGACGATAAACGCAAGAAAAATTTTTATGGATCCTTGCTATGGTCTTTAAATGATAATAGGATGACTTCACTACTGTCTTAATGTGGCTGTTAAAATTCAGGTCTGAGTCCAGAACCACACCTAGATTTCTGGCTTGGCTGTTGGTTTTTAGTATCATTGATTGAAGCTAAGTACTAACTTTGAGTGTTTCTTCTTTTGCTCCGAAAACTATTATTTCGTCTTTTTTCTTTGTTTAACTGAAGAAAATTCTGGCACATCCACTCTTTAATTTGACCAATGCATTTGATCAGGGTTTTAATTGAACCATAGTCTCCTGGTGAAACATTTATGTAGATTTGTGCATCATCTGCATGCATCATCTGTACTATGGGGTGCTGCGATGACATTGTTGATGATGATGATGATGATAATGATGATGAGGAATATGGACATATTGCTGGCAAGTGTCTTCCCCTGTACAGGTTTCCTGAAGGCGTCGGTGTTGTGGTGGCAGACGAAGCCTGGCCAGGAAGAGTGGATCCTCTTCCTCAGCTTTTAAGGACTTTTATAATTTGTTTTAGCCCACTTTTAGTTTTTTAGCTTAAGTTTTTTCAGTTGGTATTTTATTCTGTTTTAGCTTAATTTAACTTAATTTTAATTCTTAGGTTTTAGTTTAGGGTTTTTATTTAAGTGGGCATTTGTTGTACGTATTTTATTGTAAATAAATTCTTTGAACATTCTCATTTTAAAGGGCCTATATCATGCAAAATCAACTTTTTTGAGCTTTTAAGCATGTTATAATGTTAATTCCTCACCAAAAACACACCCAAAGTGGTGTTTTGCTCCATTCACGCATCTCTGAGTATTCCTCCTCAACCCTGCTCTCTGAGCTGCTGCTCAGCCCTGTCCCTGATAATGATTGGGTCCCCACGTTCATACGTATGAACGTGGGTGAGCTGCCCACTCCAGGAAGTGCCTGTGCTGCCAGGACCGCCCCCAGGCTAACGCACACACCCACTTTCTCCGCGCAGCTAACGGAGCGGTGATCGGCAAAACTCTTTCACTTTAGCATTGACGCTGTGAAGAAGTAGTTCCTCTCGCACCTAATCTGCTCAGTGACAACAACTGTTTGCTTTTTTACGTAAGACAATGTCTTCTAAGTGGCGTAAATGTGTCTTTGGCTGTGAGAGATTTAGGAGTTTTCAAAGTTTCCCCTTTGACTGCTACCTGTGACTCTTCACCTGGTTAAAGAACCTTGCAGGTTATGTTAACTACTACCCTTGGCCTATATTTTACATTTACATCTTCTCTACGTGGACACAGAGGAAGCACATGTCCAACTGGCATAGGAGCACTGACTGTCTAATTTTCTGAATTTTGTCAGTAAAGAAAAAGGCAAAGTCATTGCAGGCACGGTTGGATAGACGTTCATGAGCTGCTGACACGGGCATTTGCTAGCCTATCAAGTTGTGAACAATGTGCTTGCATTATTTGTTTTTAGCAATGATGTCAGAAAAATATGCTTGCCTTGCATTTCTCAGCTCCAAATTATAAATGCTCAATTTCTCATTATAGATTTCATAGTGAACCTGTAATTTAGTTTTTTGCCACCTGCGTTCAGCTTTTTGACTTTTTTTTTTTTTGACTTTGACTTTGACTAGTTTGGCTTTCTTTTTGAAAGTTTCTTTTTGGTAATGACCACCTTGATGGGAGCAATGACACTGATAATATTTGTAATTTTACCATTGAAATTTTCCGTATGCTCATTTACTGAAGGTGTGTGTGGGGGGGGGGGGGGGGAACGCTTGGATGAATGTTTCACTGGTATTATCACTGATATACCTTTTTTTGATGAACTCTGTCTGGATATTTCTGTTGACATTAATAGCACTCTCAAAGAAAACACAAGAATGGTCGGATAGAGCAACGTCCATCACCATAATTTTAGAGATGCTCAGAACTTTGGAGATAACCAAGTCTAGACTGTATCCTCTGTTGTGTGTTTTTTCCATTACATGCTGAGTCAGTCCAAAGTTATCAAGGACACAACACAATTGTTTGGTGCCTCTGTCCTGAGGGTTGTCAACATGGATGTTAAAATCACCAACAATAACTACACAGTCAAAGTCAACACAAATAATAGACAGCAGCTTTGTAAAATCATCAAAAAAAGGTTACATGGTGTTTAGGTGTCTGTAAACACTAAGAAACAATACACGGGAGGAGGAATTTCAGCTGAAGCGCCACATATTCAAATGAAGTAAACTTATAAGACATCTGCTTGCATTGGAGGGAATCATTAAACAAAACAGCTACTTCCTCCTCCTTCTTATGCAGCATGGATTCACTTATAAAGCTGTAGTTGGGAGGGGTTGCTTCAATAAGAAGAGCTCACTATTATCATCTAACCAAGTCTGTGTTAAAAACATAAAATCCAGTTTGTGCTTATAATGAGATCATTAATTAAAAATGTTTTTCCTGCCAAAGACCTAATATTTAATAAAGCTAGCTTCAGTGTGTTAAGAGCATCATCTGCCAAATTTTTATATTTGTTTAAGCTGTGACTGGTAAGAAATGAACACTAAATTTGATAAATTTACCAGGATGTGTAGGATGGATCTTGTTTCTCTGTAAATTTACCAACCTTTTTCTGCTATCTATTAAAACGTACATTTACGGATGTAAGCGCGGTTTTATGAATGAAAGTGAACCTGTAACCACGTGACTATGATCCCCGGGACAGGAGCATTATACCAAATTAATCACACCTGTGGATGCACACCTTATATATACCCCTTGCATCCACCCATTCTTCTTCTTTCTAACAAATGGGAGGAGTCCTGTCCTCCACCAACGAAGGACAATAAATGATTACAGGTTCACTTTCACTCATAAAGCCGAGTTTACATCCGTAAACGTACGTTTTATTTCATTTCAGTGAACCTGTAAGCACGTGGCAACCGTATACCAAATGAGTCCTGAGGAGAATGGAGGTGGCGTCACCCACAGGTCCAAGGACCACAATGCCTCAATCACGCCATTAAGCACAAACACAATCAGATGAGTTTGGCTCCTTATTGTACTTAAACTGAGTACGTACAAGTTAAGCCGGTTCCTCCAGGTAACCAGGCACAAGGCACACATGCTGGCTCACATGAGGGAAAACTAAGATGCAACTTAAGAACCTGCTGCGACCCCCAGAACAGATGAGGGGACAACTGATGAAGCCAAGTGACAAGCCATCACATTTTTCATAGGAAGTTGGCACTGCTGCCAGGTAGCCCCTGATAGTTGACTCTACCCAACCTCAGGTAAAGAGGTACTGGAGGAAAAAAACAAGATGACAGAGATGTGACATGCCAAGGGATCTCACCCTTGGTCCAACACCAGTTCAAAAACACTCTCTACTTCACACTGCATTGCAGCTGTGTAGATGGGGCCCATGAAGCCTGCACGGTGTTTATAACCTTCTCTAAGCCAAGTTTACCACAATTGCCCCCATCCAAAGGCCATACATGAAGCCTCAGGAGCTGGGGATTCGATGCCAAATCCCACCCTGTGCCTGTGAGAGCATGTCCCGTCTGATTGGAAGAGGCCAAGGACAGCCCTCCGAAATCTTGTGGATCTCCCGCCATCCATGGTCTTTATGGCCAATTTGGGGCCATCAAAATTACTTGAACAGACAGTAATTTCACCTTCGTGAGGAAAGCTGCAGAAGATGGCAGTAGTTGAAATGCAAACAGTTTCACTGGAGGCCAGGCACGGTCAGAGCATCTGTACCTAGTGGACCTGGCAGGCTTGAGCCCACAAGAGCTGATTATTTATTTAGCGAATGCAAAGTCCTTAAGCCAAGCAGTTGCCTCCTGGTTTGCTGTATGGAGGGTTGTGTAATCCTCCTTCCAGTCTTGGAGCGGGCAAGCCTCTATGATGTGTTCCATTGTTTGCTCCTCTCCACATGCGCACAGTGGGCTAGGCTACTGCCCCATCTGTAAAGGCTGGCCAAGCAGGGGCCATGTCCAGTCCTGAAGCGATTGAGTGTAGACCACTGTCTCCTTGGAGGTTGGTGCCCGGGACCGTGTTGGTTGGGGTTTATCACCAGCTGTTTGTTTGGGACCTCCTTGGTCTCCCCATTCCTCTTGCCAAGCTGTCTGGATGGTAAAGTCAGCTGGGGAGGGTTTTTCCCAAATCGGCCGTCTGGATGAAAGTCGGGCAGTGGTGGAGTGTAGATATCTGCAATGGATTGGTAAGTGAGGAGAATCTTTAACTTTTTGGAGCATCCTTTGAGTTAATGCTGCTCGCCGGATGTGTGGAGGGGCTATGTTTGACAGTACAGAGAGCCAGGGAGTGGTGTTGAGCGGATTGTTCCAGTTATAGTTCTCATGGTTGTGTTGAGCTGGGTGTCTACATGGTGTGTGTAAGATGACCTGGACCAGACAGGGGCACAATATTCTGCTACAGAGTATGAAAGGGCCAGTGCTGAGGTGCGCAGGGTGGAGACTGCCGCCCCCCATTGAGGTCTCCATGCGAGGGTGCGTCATCAGCTCTTGTAATATAGGATCGGCCCTTCGCATATTACAAGAGCTGATACGCACCCTCGCATGGAGACCTCAGTTCATCCTGCTGGTTGATGTATGACACCTCAGCCGTGCTGTCCGTCCGTACCAGAATTTTTCTGCCCTGAATGACTGGAAGAAAAAACCCCAGAGCCAAACGCACCGCTTCCATCTTGGGATGGTTTATATGCCAAGACTGCTGTGCTGGAGCCCGGTGTCCCCGAACAAACCTGCCCTCCCAGACTGCACCCCAGCCTGCTTGGTTAACATCGGTTGTAATGGTCACCCTGCAGCCCTCTTGGCCCAGGGGAACACCATCTCGGACTGCTGATAAGTGTCTCCACCACCTGAGAACCATGAGGCTCCTTTGGAAGAACTAGCCTCCTCCTTTTGTCTTTGGGCAAAACCACCTTCTGAAGCACAAACCACTGTTGAAGGGGACGAGCGCGTAAAAGACCCAGTGGCACCACCTGGGTAGCTGCAGCAAAAAGAGGCCTAAGATCCTCTGGCACTGCTGCACTGATGCAGTCCTTTGTGAAATGCAGCTCTCGATACATTCCCTGATAGTATGTCCTCTCTTTGGAGTCAGGGATGCCCTCATGGCAACTGAATCCAGGGTGAGTCCCAAGTACTCGACACCCTGTTTGGAACCAGGCAGCCTTTCACCGCATTCAAATGCAACCCGAGTGCCGCCAGGTGAACCAATATGATCTCCATATTGCTCCTCGCTATGGCTTCTGATGGCACACAAACCAGCCAGTCGTCCAGATAATTGAACTCGAATGCCCCTCTGCCACAGTGGGGTGAGTGCAGCGTCCATGCACTTGGTGAATATCTGAGGACAGGGACAGGCCAAAAGGCAGGACGTTGTAACTGAAGGTTTGTCCTGAAGGAACCCTGAGGGACTTTCTGTGGCCAGATTTATGGGAATATGGAAATCAGCCTATCTCCGTTTCTCTGACCTTAGGCCACACAGCCACTGTAAGTAGTGAAAGCTACAGTGAGGGGGTGGGGGTGGGGGGTCAGTCCTCTGGTAGCGCTGTACATCACACACCAATTTGCTTAGAGACAAGGAAGAGGCAGCATAAACAGCCTCACCTCCCTTTTCCTGGAGACAGAGACCGTATTACGTTCTTTCCCTGCAGGGCAGAGACCTCGCTGCCCAGAACCACAGAAAGAGTGTCCTCCTTACTTTTGCTTCCAAAACCCCTTGTAGTTGGGGAATGAGATCTGAATTGCAGGCGGTATCCACACTCCAGTGCATTGATCACCCATGGACATGAGGTGCACCAAAGCCAACTCATGAGGTGCGCTGTGGACAAGGTTGATGTCAGAGGATCCATACCGTGAGAGACACTGACGGAGCTTGGCAGGACCGTGGCCTACACGCTCCCAAGAGTGCAGACATGGGTGCTGCTGAACCTGCACCCGCTGCCAAAGAGGCCCTCTGCCTCGGGTGACCCGAGCTCTGAAAGGAACCTGGCTATGTGAAACGAAGCCGTTGTGGGTTCTCACCCCCTCAAGAGGTCTCCAGACACTCGACCTGGATAGTCCTGGCTGACGAAAGGACTACGTATGCAGCATCACCTTCTGCAACTCATCCAACACCGCCTCTGCTGTAGGCCCAAAGACCTCACCAGGCACTACCGCAGCCTCCAAAACAGCAGCCTTGTCCATATCCACCAATCCAGACTGACTCAACCACACATACCGCCAGACCATGGTCAGCTGGCCAGGGAATTCCCAAGTGCTGTAGCCTGTGAACTAGCTCCTTGAATCACAGTGTCCACCACCTTTACCAACTCCAGTAAAAGGTCAGTTCTGCTTTTGACTCTAGGTCCCTTATCAGACCTTCTAAATACACTAAAAGAAGTGTATTAGCATTTGCCAGCCTAGAGCCCATAGCCACAGACTGGTAGGCACTAGTCACTCACCCATCAGTGGCATGACACTTGTCGTTTGGGTGGCGTATAGACTTGCTGCCTGTGGGGGGAGTTCCAGCCAGCAGTGCAAAGGTAGAGTCACCTTCAGCGCATCATCCAAGCCCTGCTCTGCAGCACCACTCAAAATACGGAGTCTAGAACGAGTGGTAGCAGCCTCCTTAGATGCGACCGATACTTCTGCAGATGTTCCCCAAAGTCAGGAAAAACTGACAAGGGAACCCGTCTCTGGGTTGCAGGACCTCTGTCAAAAGCCAAAGCCCTAGGCAGAGAAGATGAGGGAGGAAGCCCAGCAGCTGATGCTGCCCCAGAGGGTCGTGCCCTGACAGATATATCATAGGGCTCAGGAAGGTCTTCTCGACCAGAGAGTCACCGTCAACTTCATCATCATCCTCAGAGAGACATCCATTCTCCCAATGGCGCCATAGCCAAAGCTGATGGTCTTACCCAAGTTATCAGAGGCCACGAGAGACACTGCATCAGTATGTGGTCTCAGGGCACATACGGGAGTCGGGTGTGACATACCCAAAGGCAACGGTGATTTGCAGCCATATGTTCAATGGTCATACGCACTTCCTCCAATTGGCTCTGCATGAATCCACCCATTGGATCACGTAGCTGGCTTTCCTTCAATCTGCTTCTGCTTCCTGCTTGCCTTCCCAATTCAGCTAGAGCACTTAAATCTGGAGGGATGGAGCCCTGGGCTAGTGGCATATCAGTATCCAGGCTATTTCCCCCTCCTTCACTCTCTGCAGAAACCATTATTCCTCGAAGAGAACAACAGGAGAGAAACAAGATGGCTATTATTGCTATTATTATTATACACAGACCAAAGCGCTGTTCCATGAGGTACAAGTGCGTTAGTCAGAAGACAGCATAGCAATATCAGATTTCAGTTCCCACGTGTATGCAGTACCCTTCCCCCACAAAAGGTGGTGAGAGACCACAGGAGCGCTCAGTACCCAGACAAGAAGATGTCTCCTTTGTTTTTAAGAAGACGACTGTCAGTCAAGAAAAAGAAAACGATACAGAATCAATGGCAAATTTTACCGTGCTGTTAAACTGTTAAACAATCCCTGCTTGACAAAGGCAAACTATATCACATATCCAAAGCAGATACCTGTTAAGCTGTTAAACTGTCATAAACGCCTTAGTTGAGACAAGGGAGGACGCCAAGTGCAGACGGTGAGTTTGCACGTTTTATTAACAAATGTGAACAAGAACCCAACATGCAAAAACACAAAAACTTACTAAAGATGTTGGGGAACACCCGGGGAGAAATACACAGATGCGAGAAATCACGTCTGGACGCAAGACTGCTGCAGTGAGATAACTGCAGCAGTCTGCTTAAATAGGGCTGTGCAGGTGGTCAACAGGTGCATTAGTGAAAACGTAATCAAACTGACAGGTAGTAGCTGTGCAGCCCCTGAGACAGTTTGACAGTGGAGGCTGCACAGCACTGTTCAAATAAAAGTATAGACTGGAACTAAATAATACAACTCCAAAAATAAACAGACAAAATACAACAGATCCAGATAAACAAGGAAACAAACAGAAAAAGACTAAACTCTAACTGGAGACAGGGCACGGCCCCCACCGTGCCCAGGATCATGACAGAGCCCCAGCCCCAAGGGGTGGAACCCAGACACCCCAGGGCAACATCAAAAAAGAACCTTCCCACCAAGAAGACCCCCCCCAACAAAAACAACCCACCCCGGGGGGGGGGGGAGGGCACCCAGGCATGGAGGGACCAAACTAAACACAGACAAACAAAAACAAAAGCTCATGACCCACACCCCCCACATAGATATCACAGCACAGGCCCCAAGACCCCTGAAAAGGTGGATGAGGCAGTTCAGGTGGCCTACCAAAGTCCCAAAGTCACCAGATCACATGGTGGCACCCATCCGGCAGCCTTTCAGAGTTCTTGGGCCACCAGAGCAGCTGGCATAGCCTGTTGGGTGGTCTCCCAGGGCTACAAACCTCCCCAAGCAGGTGAAACTCATCGGGTGGCCTTCCCACATCCCTGGGCCAATGGATCTCAGGGCACGACTTGCCCCAGGCTGTGTGGCACAATGCGCCCCACCTGGAGGTGGTAGCTGGAACCAATGCCTCCAACAACCCACATGGCTTATTGCATGGATGAGGTGGACCCAGGGCTGTGGCGTAGCACCCATGGTGACCCCGGACTAAGGCGCAGCACCCATAGAGGCCCCAGACGGAGGAGGAGCAGCACCCAGGGAGACCTTGGACGGAGCGGGCGCAGCACCCATGGAGGCACCAGACGGAGGGGGCGCAGCACCCACGGAGACCTCAACCAGAGACGTTGCACCCGCAGTGACTTCAGACGGAGGAGCAGCACCTGCAGAGACCTCAGGTGGAGGGGCTGGACCCAGGGAGACCTCAGGTGGAGAGGCTGGACCCAGGGAGACCTCAGGTGGAGAGGCTGGACCCAGAGAGACCTCAGGTGGAGAGGCTGGACCCACGGAGACCTCGGGCGGAGAGGCAGGACCCACGGACACCTTGGGAGGAGAGGCAGGACCCACGGACACCTCTGGCCACAAGACAGGACCCTCAGCGGACCAAGACGAGGATTCGTGCAGTGGAGAAGACACATATGCCGGGTTACAACCACCGGCAGTGGTGGAGCCCGGTGAGGAGAACTCTGGAGCAGCGGGCGTTTGCAATTGATTCTCCTCACCACGAGCAAGACAAGATTTCCCTGACACTGATAATTCTGAGACAGGAAAAAGTACTTGCCTTGACTCAGGCTCCACCGCCGTCCAGGACTCTAGCGACTCCAGCTGAGATGTCACGACCTCTACCCACCGGGCAACCTCTGCCAATGCAGCCACCTCGGGAGAAGGAGAAAAGACAAACAATGGAGAGGAATCACCGGCAGCAGTGGAGCCCAGTGAGGAGAGCTCAGGAGCAGAGGGCGTCTGCAACCGATTCTACCCACCCTGAGCCAGACAAGGATTCTCTGAATCTGATGATGTTAAAACAGAACAGAGCACTTGCTTGGAGTTGAGCTCCACCACTGTCCAGGACACTGGCAACTCTGCTGCGATGGCCCCGGCAGCAGACATGGTGGCTGAGGAAGCTGGCGACCGCCCTGACGTGACAACTGCCACTGTCGGGACTCTGGATGAGGCAACGGGCGCTGGTGGACCTCCAGACGTGGGGGCTAATGCTGGCGGACCCAGGACTAGCCTCACCGTTGGTGCCAGATCCCGCATTGCCGAAATCAGAGGACTCCTTGTTGGCTCAGATTTCGGCCCACGGGGGGTGCTCCTCTACCTTCTGGAGTATGGCTGCATGGCTGTCACCGGCTCATCTTGATCCACTGACCTTCTCTTCATCTGATAACTCCCTCCCAGGACCAGTGGACTAACAGGAAAAACAGAGGAGGACATGGGAGAGGCAGGAGAAAAACATGTAGCAGCAGCTGATGGTGAGAGCTCAGCCACATCGAGCCGCTGCTGCTGAGCTCCACCACCGGGAACAAGGCAAGACAGTTCATTATTAGGAGTAGATAAATGAAAAGGTACTTGCCTTAATTCCCGGGGCATGGTGTTAGCAGCTGCTGTGGCTCCAGATGATGTCTCCTTGGGAGCTGCAGAGGTTATCTGGCAAGATGGGCAGAGTGCCGGAGTCCGGGGACGTCCCATCGTTGGCACAGACCCCGCACCACCCATTGAAGCTCCTTCTGACTGCTGCGTGAACTCCAGAAGGAGCCATGGCTTATGGTCCAAAATCAGCTCCCTCTCCGCTGCTAAAACCCGCTGGCGCTCCTCCAGCTCCTCCTCAGTTGGACCATTGGGGAGCGCAAAGGTGACGTGCCTGACCCGGCAGACTGCAGGCTCTCCCAGCATCGGGGGAACAGCCGGTGGCGTGGGCCCTTTATTAGAAGATGAAGGCAGGACTTGCAGCTGTTGGAGAATGGTGGGAGGCTCGGGACCTCTGTGCTCAGGGCCGCTTCCTCGTTGGCTCTGTCACAGAAGCGGACGAGGTTTCTACCCACCCGTGGAGCATGGATTGTGGGTTGGTAACTGACGTGAGGAGGTTCATGAGTCCCAGATGGTTCCACAGGCTGGAGCACGCTTCCAGAACTTGTGCCGCACTGTCCAAACACTCCCGAGCTGCCTCGGATGTGTGGGAGGCACGAGCCGCCGAAATTAAACCCTCCAGCACTCCGACAGCCCAACACTCCACCTCACTCAGTCCATCACCCCCATAGTCCGTACTGGTTGACATCTCCACAAAAAGGCAAAAACATGGACTAACACACATTAACTTGAGTCAAAGTCAAAGTGCCTTTATTGTCATTCCATTGTTAATAAACAATGCAACGAAATTGAGATGCTGCTCCCTAAAAACAAACGATCACACTCACAGTTCACGCATGCATTTAACATTCTTATAATTTCAACAATAAATAATGCTTGAAACAATATTACCTAAAAGTTGAATACAATATGTACGTAGCAATAATGGAAACATACTGAGCGATAAATATAAAAGACCAGCTTATACACACAGGGTCATTGCCACAAAATAACCTAAAATAACAAAATAATATCAGCAGTCTGTGCGTGTTACATAAATCCGTTCAAAATACGTACTGCTGCTGGGAAAAAACTATGATTAAACCTGGTAGTCCGGGTTTTATGGGATCTGTACCGCTTTCCCGAGGGGAGCAAGTGAAAGAAATCATGGCCTGGATGAGCACAGTCTTTAATGATGGCAGTAGCTCTGTTGAGGTACCGAGACCTGGAAATCTCTTCCAGAGAAGGGAGAGAACAGCCAGTGATTTTTTTGTGCAGTCTCGATCACTCTCTGGAAGGCTTTGCGGTCTGTGGCTGAACAGCCCTCATACCAAACCGTGATGCCATATGACAAAATGCTCTCAATAGCAGAGCGATAAAATAAAACCAGCAACTGTGCATTCAGGCCATTCTTCTTGAGGAGCCTCAGAAAGTGTAGACGTTGTTGAGCCTTTTTTATCGTAGCTATGGTGTTAACTGCCCAGGTAAGGTTGTGAGAAATATGAACACCCAAGAACTTAAAAGCCTCCACCCTCTCCACACGCTCCTTGCCTATATATAGAGGAGGCGGCTCACTGCTATGCTTCCTAAAATCAATAATGAGTTCTTTTGGGGTTTTTTTGTATTCAATAGCAGATTATTATCTGAGCACCATCTCACCAGTTTCTGGACCCCATCTCTGTATGCGGACTCATCTATGAGCCCCACTACTGTTGTGTCATCTGCAAACTTCACTATAATGTTTGTGGGATGAACAGGTATGCAGTCATATGTGTGGAGAAAAAAAGGGGAAAAGAGTAAAACTTACCACTGCTGGCGTCTGGAGAGGCAGCCGTGTTCTGTCATAAATGCCTTAGTTGAGACAGGGGAGGACACCAAGTGCAGACGGTAAGTTTACACATTTTATTAACAAAGGTGAACAAGAACCCAACATACAAAAACACAAAAACTTACTAAAGATGTCGGGGAACACCCGGGGAGAAATACACAGACGAGGGAGATCACATCTGGATGCAAGATCGCTGCAGTGAGATAACTGCAGCGGTCCGCTTAAATAGGGCTGGCCAGGTGGTCAACAGGTGTGAGCGCATAAGTGAAAACGTAATCAAACTGACAGGTAGCAGCTGTGCAGCCTGCCAGACAGTTTGGCAGCGGAGGCTGCACAGCACTGTTCAAATAAAAGTATAGACCGGAACTAAATAATACAACTCCAAAAATAAACAGACAAAATACAACAGATCCAGATAAATAAGGAAACAAACAAACAGAAAAAGACTTACTCTAACTAGAGACAGGGCACGCCCCCCAACTGTGCCCAGGATCATGACATAAACAGTTCTTCCTGAAGAGAAGGCACAAAAATACCGGAATACAAAATACAAAAATACCGGAGTGGTGGCTCAGTTGGTAGAGCATCTGCCCCACACCTGGGAGGCAGGGGTTCAAATCCCAGCCGGGTCATGCCGAAGACCATATAAAAGTGGAACTTCCTGCCATCCAGCTTGGTGCTCAGCAAAAATGGAATGGAGGAGGGAAATTGTGGCGGCGCCTTGCATGGCAGTGGCCCTCTGATTCTACACTTTTTTTTTTTTTTTGTTACTTATTTGTACCCGTAGGTAGACTTGGTTTGCAGTCTGGTGACAAGCCACCGGCTGCTGGTCGCTGCGTGCACGAGTGCCCTAAACCTACATGTTTTTGGTGTGCGGGAGGAAACCGGAGAAATCCCGGAGTAAACCCGCGCAACACGGGGAGAACATGGAAACTCCACACAGCTCACTGTTGGTCGGGGGCTGGGATCGAACCCACGATCTCATGATCCCCGCGATCCCCCGGCCGAGGGTAAAACTGTGCTGCCACAGTGCTAAACCACTGCGCCACCGTGCAGCCTATTTGGGGGCTTGGGGTGTGTGTGATTGACACGGTGGATAGGTAAAGCACAATCTTGTTCTGCTGTACATGATTGGTTGTACAGTTGAATGACAATAAAGGGTGATTTGATTTGATTTGATACATCACAAACCTTAAGCAGGTAAGGGTAGTACATACCTCATGCTGCTAAACCTTTAACAGTTCCAGCTGAAAAGAAGGCAAGTGTATATTATATACCTCTAACTAGGCACAGACAGTGCATATCACGCTGCACAGCTGCTGCAAACCTCTCATTCAGCAGAAAACACAACAATTTTATGACACAGCGATGGGGTACCCAGGGCAAGGCAGCCCAAACAGCACAAAAACACAATGTTAAACAGACTGGTATAAGCTCCAGGAGGATAGAAAGAGGAGCAATGGGTGGATGCAAGGGGTATATATAAGGTTCAATTCAATTCAATTCAATTCAACTTTATTTATATAGTGCCATTTCACAACAACAGTCATCTCATAGCACTATCAACTGTAGGGGGAACCCCCACAGTTGCAGAAAGACCCCAGCAATCAGGCGATCCCCTGTGAGCAAGCACTTGGCTACGGTGGAGAGGAAAAACTCCCTTTTAACAGGAAGAAACCTCCAGCAGAACCAGGCTCAGGGAGGGGCAGTCATCTGTTGCGACTGGCTGGGGGGTGAGGGGATACAGAAGAAGAAAAGAACAGACATGTAGAGAGCAAACAGCACGATGGGGACTCAATCTATGGGAGAGAACAAACAAATGTTAATGACCAGCAAAAAAAATATTTCATTGAGAGTGAGAAAAGGAGTGAGGCCCAGTGCATTACTGGAGGTCCCCCGGCTGACTAAACCTATTAGCAGCATAACTAAGGGAGGGTTCAGAAACACATGATCCCTCCCTAATTGTAGGCTATATCAAAAAGGTAGGTTTTAGCTCTATTCTTAAAAACAGAGCTCGAGTCTGACTCCCGAATCCAGATTGGCAGCTGATTCCACAGGAGAGGAGCTTGATAACTGAAGGCTCTGCCTCCCATTGTACTTTTGGAGATTCTAGGTATTACAAGTAATCCTGCATTTTGGGAGCGTAGTGCTCTGTTAGGATAATACGGTAGTATCAGATCTTTTAAATAAAAAGGAGCCTGATTGTTTAGAGCTTTGTAAGTAAGAAGAAGGATTTTAAACTTAATTCTAAACTCTATGGGAAGCCAATGAAGGGAGGCCAGAACCGGAGAGATATGATCTCTCTTTCTAGTACCTGTTAAAACTCTTGCTGCAGCATTTGGATCAGCTGAAGACTTTTTAAAGATGTTTTAGGACAGCCTGATAATAAAGAATTACAATAATCTTATCTCGAGCTAACAAAAGCGTGGATCAGTTTCTCAGCATCACTCTGAGACAAGATGCTCCTAATCTTGGCAATATTACGCAAATGATAGAAGGCAGTCTTAGAAACAAATTTAATATGTGAATTGAAGGACAAATCCTGATCAAAAATAACTCCAAGGTTCCTCACAGAGCTATGAAGAGAAAGAGTAACCGCATCCAAACTGAAAGTTTGATTTGGAAAGGAATTTCTAAGGTTTTTTGGACCAACAAGAATGACTTCAGTCTTATCTGAATTTAACAGCAGGAAATTACAAGTCATCCAAGCTTTGATTTCCTTAAGACAGGCTTCTAACTTGGCTAATTGATTACTATCATCTGGCTTCATTAACAGGTATAATTGTGTGTCATCAGCATAACAATGAAAATGTATACAGTGCTTTCTAATAATGTTGCCTAACGGAAGCATATATAAACTAAAAAGAGTAGGGCCTAGCACAGATCCTTGTGGAACTCCATGACTGAGCTTTGAGTTGAAAGAAAACTCATTATTTACATGAACAAACTGGAACCTATCAGATAAATAAGATCTAAACCACTGCAACGAAGTTCCATTAAGTCCAACATAGTGTTCTAATCTATCAAGTAGAATATTATGATCGATAGTATCAAAAGCTGCACTAAGGTCTAAAAGGACAAGTACAGAAACTAGTCCATTATCAGATGCAATGAGGAGGTCGTTAGTGACCTTCGCTAAGGCTGTTTCAGTACTATGATGGATTCTAAACCCCGATTGAAACTCTTCAAGTAAACCATTTCCCTGCAGGTGGTCAAATAATTGCGTAGCAACAACTCTTTCTAAGATTTTTGAAATGAAAGGGAGATTAGAGATTGGTCTATAGTTAGCTAAAGCTCCTGGATCTAGTGTTGGCTTTTTGAGTAAGGGTTTAATTACAGCCGTTTTAAAAGCCTGCGGTACATGGCCTTAAGTTAATGAAGAATTGATTATATGAAGAATAAAGCTACCAATAAGTGGGAAGACTTCTTTAAATAACCTGGTAGGAATAGGGTCTAAAAGACAAGTTGAAGGTTTGGATGAGGAAACTATTTTGTCCAACTCACAAAGGTCGATTGGAATAAACTCATCAAGACAGACATCAATAGAAGGAGTTGTAGTAGTTACAGTATTTAAGTTAACTGTGGGAAGAATCTGATTGATTTTATCTCTGATGGATGAAATTTTATTATTGAAAAAGTTCATAAAGTCCTGACTAGTAAGCTCTAAGGGAATGCTAGGATTGACAGAGTCCTGACTCTTTGTCAACCTGGCTACAGTACTGAAAAGAAACCTGGGATTATTCTTGTTCTCTTCTATTAATGCAGAGTAATAACTCATTCTAGCTTTTCTAAGAGATTTTTTATAAATTAAAAGATGATTTCTCCAAGCTAAATAGATTTCATCTAAATTAGTGGAGCGCCATTTTCTTTCTAATTGACGAGTCTTCTGTTTTAAGCTACGAGTTTCTGTGTTGAACCAAGGAGTTAGAAATCTCTGATTAGACTTTTTCTTTTTTAAGGGGGCCACTAAGTCTAGAGTCTGATGCAGAGAAGCTGACACACTATCCACCATGTTATCAATTACAGAAGGAGCAAGCTGTCTATAGCTTATTTCCGTTGTGTTGACACATGGCATAGAGGAAACAATCTGCATAAATTTGGTAACAGCATCATCTGAGAGGCATCTACTGTAATAATATTTTTCTTTAGGAGCCAAATAGTCAGAAATAGTAAAATCAAAGGTTAACAGACAATGGTCTGACAGTACAGGGTTATGAGGAGACACTACAAGATTTTCTATTTCTATGCCATATGTCAGAACAAGGTCCAATGTATGGTGGAGGTAATGAGTAGAATTTCCTACTTTCTGAGAAAACCCAATCGAGTCTAATATTGAATTAAATGCCACATTAAGGCAGTCACTATCTACATCCACATGTATATTAAAGTCCCCTACTATAATTATTCTATCAGATTTCAGCACTAAATCAGCTAAGAAATCAGCAAATTCGGATAAAAATTCTGAGTAGGTTGATGGGGGACGATAAACTATGGCAAATAAAATTGGGTTTAACCTAAAATTGCTAAAGTGCCCAATACTGAGGACCAGGCCCTCAAAGGAATTATAACATGTTTTTTGCTTTACATTAACTAGTAATTTGGAATGGTAAATTGTTGCTACTCCTCCTCCACGACCAGAACTTCTGGGATTTTGACAGTTTAAATAACCAGAGGGAGTTGATTCATTTAAACCAACATGATCCTCTTGCCCTAACCAAGTCTCTGTAAGGGAAATTAAATCAATCTGATGATCAATTAACAGATCATGGACTAACAGAGACTTGGGAGTTAGAGACCTAATATTTAATAAACCACATTTAATTTTTAAATTATGAGGAGGAACAGAGGCCAATTCATTCAGTTTAGAGGTTTTATGTTTATGTTTTAGGTTTTATGTTTAATTTGAGTTTTACCAATATTTTGCTTTATCACTTTGGGATGCTTATGCATTATATTTTTATTTACTTTGGAGGGAGCAGACAACGATTCTCTGATGGGGAAGACAGGGGCTAAGTTGAGGGGTGGCGGATGAAGAGGAGCTGCAGAGAGGCGTGTAAGACTGCGACTCTGCTTCCTGGTCCCAACTCTGAGTAGTCACGGAAGGTGTGCATCCACAGGTGTAATTAATTTGATATAATGCTCCTGTCCCGAGGATCATAGTCACGTGGTTACAGGTTCACTGAAATGAAATAAAACAGGAATAAAGGACGCTACTTCCATACCAGGCCCTGGCTCATCATGGAAAGAACCATGAGTACCAGTGGTATCAGAGCCTGGACCCAGTGCATATCATATCCAGCTGACGTTGTTATCAGGCTGTGGATTTCAGTTTGGCTGTGAGGGTGAGGGTGGAGGTGGGCACCGGGGCTTTGGCAGTTGCGTCAGAGCTCACTCAGGAATTGCTGGAGGGGGGAGATTGGGGGGGGGGGGTGAAGTGGGAGGTTTTGGGGTGAGAAAACTGGACTAGGGCATGGGGTCAGTTTTGTGGCCATAGTGACCAGCTCCTTCATCTGGTCAGTGAAGTGGAAGAGTGGGAAGGATAGGGAAGAGGAAGCTGAAGGGGACGATGACCTGGAGGGAGTATGTGGTGGTAGAGGAGGTGGGTCCTCACTGGTGGCTTTTGGTGAAGGAGGAGTCTGCACAGGCGGGGGCTGAGGTGGCTTTATCTCACAGTTTCTGCTGGGCTGTATCTTATCTTGTTGTTTTGGTTCTCTCTTGTTCTTGTCCTGGGAAACAGAATGGTGATGCAGAAAATAGAACAGATTGGAGATAAACAGCCTCACTCCTGACCTGCTGAGGCTGAGTCCATCTCTATTTAAAAAGTGTCTGTGGTCCCTCAAAAAAGTTGAAATTGTCAATAAAATGGAGTGATTTGTTTGTACAAGCTTCTGAGAGCCATCCGTTTAAATTCAACAGTCTGCTGAATCTCTCAACTCCAACTCTGACCGGTGGTAGTGGGCCACTAATAAACACTTGAGCATTCAGACAGCTGACTAGATCCAGCAGTTCCTTAAAGTCCTGTTTCAGTATCTCAGACTGCTGTTTCACAACATCATTTGAGCCTGCATGTAATATGAGACTCTTCACTGTGGGATGATCAGCCATAATCTGCAAGATTTTGTCTCTCACATCAGACACCATATCCCTGGGAAACCATGTTATTTCTGTGCATTTACCACATACATTTCTCACATCTTTCACAGCGGAGTCAACAACAATCAGAGTTTGGCTTTTCTACTAAATATTAAATGAATTTCACAAAGCGTGTCCAATACTTATTCCCTGTGTCATTCCACTTTAATAAATATAACTTGTTTTGTGAACACAGTTGCTTTGATTTTTTTGTATGTATGGCTTACTTGGGTTGTTACTGATATCTGGTGAAAATCTCAGGTCAATGGCTCCATCAGAAATATGTTTCATGAGAAAAATGTTGGCGGCGCGGTGGCGGAGTGGTTAGCACTGCGGCAGCACAGCAGCTCACCCTTGGCCGGGGGATCCTGGGTTTGATCCCAGCCCCCAACCAACAGTGATCTGTGTGGAGTTTGCATGTTCTCCCCTTGTCTGCGTGGGTTTACGCCGGGATTTCTCCGGTTTCCTCCCACATGCCAAAAACATGCAAGTTAGGTTAATTGGCATCAAACTGGGGGATTCTAAATTGTCCTTAGGTATGACTGTGAGAGTGAATGGTTGTCTGTCTCTCTGTGTTGGCCCTGCGATGGACTGGCGATCTGTCCAGGGTGTACCCTGCCTCTCGCCCAAAAATGCTGGGATAGGCTCTAGCCCCCCCGCCACCCGAAAAGGATTAAGCGGAGGAAGATGAATGAAAAAAATGGTGATGTGATCAGTATTTATTTTCCACACTGTAGTTATTGAATCAATCATGAGATATGCTTAAGCTTCCTAAATTTTAACCTTTATTCTTCTCATTATGATCAGATTGGAGCATTGTTAATTTGAGGTACTTCATAACACCTCAGGAACAAGCTGTTGCCATGGCCTTGCAGCTGTCCATCTGCCCATCCTCGGTAAGAGTTGTTACTAGTCACCTGCCCAGATGCTCACCAAGCTCATGCACAGTGATGTTCAGATGGATCTGTATCCAGAATGTACATGCATAAGCAGAAAATCAGGGTGATGGGTAATTCCTTGTAATATCCTGAAATGAATATGTTGAGTTTGTTTAAAAAAACAACAACATATATATATATATATATACTGTATATATATATATATATATACAGTATATATATATATATATATATATATATATATATATATATATATATATATATATATATATATATATATATATATATATATATATATATATATACTGTATATATATATATATATATACAGTATATATACGTATATATATATATATATTATATGGCGCATATTTAGAGCGCATATATGGCATTCATATTCACCCACATATACCTAGTAGGCATGATGGTGCATATTGCGGAAGATTCACGTCTCAATGGACAAAGAAGACCTGACCCTGCAGAGACCTACAGGAGGTGTGAAGTTGGTTGCTTAGGAGACGAGAAGTGGGAGAGAATGTCCCAGCAGGAGCCCCGGAGGCTAGAAGGATGAGAAAGACAATGGAGACGCCAAGGAGCCTTGGGGGCTGTATGTTTGCTCAAGGACTGTGGGTTGGGGGGGTGTTATTTGATGTTGGGGGTTTTGTGTCTTTGGAGGGTATAAGAACTGTGAAGGATGATTGTTCCCTCTCTTTTGTTGAGATACTTGCTTGATAGAGGATGTAGACTCTCAATAAACCTTTCCTGAGAAATAAACTCAGTCTCGTTTGTGAAGGCATCCTCTACACTGGTGACCTACGACAAACCATGGCCGGTGACGGTGAGCTTTCCGCACCGGACTCTTCAGGAGCCAACCGGGTTAACGCAGCTACCGCACTACAGCTGCCCAATTTCTGGCAACATAACCCGCGCTCCTGGTTTACCACTGTGGAGGCGCAGTTCCACCTTCGGGGAATCTCAGCGGACACAACGAGGTTCTACCATGTCGTCGCGAAGCTGGACAGCCTCACAGTGCAGCGGGTGGAGAGCCTGACCAACCACCCGCCCCAAGACGACAAGTATGGCGCACTGAAAGCCGCCCTCATTCGAGCCTTCACTCCCTCACTGGGAGAGCGAGCAGAGAAGCTCCTGGCGCTGACAGAAGGGGAAGCAGACAGGCCGGCAGATCTGATGGCGAAGATGATGAGCCTGAGAGGTGAGGATGACGACAGCTTTATCTTCGCCCACCTCTTTCTCAGAACGCTACCGCCAGCGGTGAGAGTCACCCTGGCCAGCTTACAGCCACTCAACAACCGTGACTACCACGAGCTGGGCCAGGAGGCGCAGCGGCTCGTCGACGCCCATAGACGGCACGCAGCCATGACTGCAGCAGCAGAGCTGAACGCACCCCTGCGAGATGAGGGGAGACCAGAGGCTGCAGCACCGGACCCACTGACGTCGGCAGTGGCAGAGGCCAGGAGAAGCGGAGCTGACAACACCCTCTGTTTCTACCATCGACGCTTCGCCGAGAGAGCGCGCAGATGCACCCCACCGTGCCGATACCAGCGCCAGGGAAAACGCCAGGACCGAGAGCCGGTAGCAGCTGCGACTCTCGGCACGACGAACAAGCTGCTTTTCGTGACAGACGCAAATTCGGGGAAAGAATTCCTGGTGGACACAGGCTCCCAGCTGAGTTTTGTCAAACCTGCCTACGCGGACATGCTGACGCCTGCCAGCGGACCCCTGGTGTTAGCGGCGAACGGCTCCACGATCAAAACCTATGGCGAGAAGACGCTCCTCCTATCTCTCCACGGCCGCACCTTCGAGTGGACCTTCGTCGTGGCCGCAGTTAGCAACAACATGCTAGGTGCTGACTTTTTATGCTCAAACAGTTTATTGGTTGATCTTGCTAATAGACGTATTGTAAATGCACTGTCTTTTTACTCTATCTCCTGCACAGCTCGGGTGGCCCTGCCTTCTGCACATCCCAATGTCACAGCTGCGGGTGGTAAGTTTCATGCACTACTCAATCAGTTCCCAACACTCACGGTCCCAACATTTTCAGCGTCAGTTGCCAAACACGGGGTCGAGCATTTCATAACTACCTCTGGCCCCCCTGTTTTTGCAAAAGCTCGGCGCTTGGACCCAGCTAAACTGGCCATCGCGCGCGAGGAATTTGCCAACTTGGAAAAACTGGGCATTGTTAGACGCTCTAACAGCCCTTGGTCGTCACCCCTGCACATGGTGCCCAAGGCTGATGGCTCGTGGCGCCCTTGCGGTGATTTCCGCAGATTAAATAATGCTTCAGCACACGACCGCTACCCGATTCCGCACATCCAGGACTTTTCGGCACATTTGGTGGGGGCGCGCATCTTTTCCAAAATAGATTTGGTGCGCGGTTATCACCAAGTCCCAGTCCGTGCGCAAGACATGCCCAAAACGGCAGTTATAACCCCTTTCGGGCTCTTCGAGTTTTTGCGCATGCCTTTCGGCCTCAAAGGCGCCGCACAGACGTTCCAACACATGATGGATGCAGTGCTGCGCGGCCTCCCTTTCGTGTTCGCTTATTTGGATGATATTTTGGTAGCCAGTACATCTGAAGCCGAACACGAATGCCACCTCACAGCCGTTTTTCAGAGGCTGACAGAACACGGGCTGATAATTAACCCAGCGAAATGCCAGTTCAGGGTAGCGCAAATCGATTTTTTGGGGCACCACGTGTCTCCAGAGGGCGCGGTCCCGCTGCCTGATAAAGTGCGCGCGATAACAGATTTCCCTCAACCGCAGACAGTTAAGGCACTGCAAGAATTTTTGGGGATGGTCAATTTTTATAACCGCTTCCTCCCCAACGCGGCACGGCTCATGCACCCATTGTACGGGGCACTAAAGAAGCAAAAACCTGCATCTAGGGTCGAGTGGTCCCCGGACCGGGAGCGCGCTTTCTCACAAGTCAAATCGGCCCTCGCGAACGCTGCGTTGTTGGCACACCTGGTGCCAGCAGCTCGCATGGCGCTAACCACGGACGCTTCCGACGTGGCAGTGGGGGCGGTTGTCGAGCAACTGGTAGCAGGGAGCTGGCAACCACTTGCGTTTTTCAGCAAAACATTGCGCGATAACGAGCGTAAATACAGTGCATTTGATAGGGAGCTTTTAGCCCTGCATTTGGTCATCCGCCACTTCCAGTTCTGGTTGGAGGGGCGCCGTTTCACCGCCTTTGTAGACCACAAACCCTTAACATTTGCAATGGCCAAAATTTCAGAGCCTTGGTCGGGCCGACAACAGAGGCAGCTGGCTGCGATTTCGGAGTTTACCACCGACATTCAACACGTGGCGGGCAAACACAATGTCGTGGCAGATTGCCTCTCGCGCGCAGTTGCACTGCCAGGCCCCCAGGGGGCAGACTCGGCGGCTGTAGACTCGGGCCAGGCTTGCGGCGCGGAAGCGCTCACAGCCCCGGTCTGCGTTGGGTTAGATTATGCAGCCATGGCCGCCGAGCAGGTTAACGATGCGGATGTGCGCGCGCTCCAGTCTGGGCCAACAGGGCTAAGGCTGGAGCACAGGGTGCATCAGACAGGTATGCCTCCTCTAATCTGCGATATCTCCACGGGGCGCCCCCGCCCCGTGGTCCCAGCTGCGTGGCGCCGCCGCGTTTTTGATTTAATCCATTCGCTGGCACATCCGGGAGTTCGCGCATCGATCAAAATGGTGGGAGAAAAATTTGTTTGGCCAGGGCTGCGTAAACAGGTCAAAGAGTGGGCCGCAGCCTGCGCAGCGTGTCAAAGAGCAAAGATACACAAGCACACGCGGGCCCCCTTAGAACCTTTTCACATCCCGGCCAAACGCTTCGACCACGTGCATATCGACTTGGTGGGACCCCTCCCGCTGTTGCAGGGTTTCACACACCTTCTAACCATGGTGGACCACACAACGCACTGGCCAGAAGCGGTCCCCCTGGCGTCAACTACAGCAGCAGACGTGGCGCGCGCATTTTTAACGGCTTGGGTCGCGCGTTTTGGAGTCCCGTCAGACATAACGTCTGACAGGGGTCCCCAATTCGTTTCCGAGCTCTGGTCATCCATGGCCCTCAGTCTGGGGGTGAAAATTCGCCGCACTACAGCTTATAACCCTCAGGCCAACGGTTTATGCCAACGCTTTCACCGGTCATCGAAAGCAGCCCTCAGAGCGGCTCTCACGGATACAAATTGGGTTGATAAACTTCCATGGGTTTTATTAGGGTTGCGTTCAGCACCTAGGGAAGATTTACAAGCCTCTCCGGCTGAGCTAGTTTTTGCCCAACCCCTCCGGTTACTAGGCAAATTCCTTCCAGAGAACCCCGCACCAAATCGCCCACCCGCTCAGCTGCTGCAGAGCGACACGGGATCAAACACCCTCCCCGGCCCAGTTCATCACAGTTTCCCACGCGTTTTTGTGCCTAAAGCCTTAAAGGACGCAGAATTTGTCTTTGTCAGACATGACGCTCAGAGGCCAGGTTTAAGACCACCTTATGATGGACCGTTCAGAGTGTTAGAAACTGGGGAAAAACATTTTTTGCTCGATTTGGGTGACAGGAGAGAATTAGTCTGCATTAACAGACTCAAACCCGCTTTTGTGTTGGCTGATGAACAAGTGCAATTAGCCAGGGCCCCCCGCCGCGGCAGGCCACCGGGGAGACACTCTTCTAAGCTTTCACAAGAATGTGCTAATGACTCTGATCCACAGATGCAAGAAACAGCTACAGGCAGATCGAAGCCTGCTTACAGCAGTTATGGCAGGAGGTTGAAGCCCAAGCAGTTGGAAGTGTGATATGTTGTGCCATTTTGCTGTTCTGTGTGATATGATATGTTTCTATGCATTTTGGGGTGTACTTTGTCCTTATTTAGACGTTTGGGGGGGGTTATATGGCGCATAATTAGAGCGCATATATGGCATTCATATTCACCCACATATACCTAGTAGGCATGATGGTGCATATTCTGGAAGCTTCACGTCTCAATGGCCAAAGAAGACCTGACCCTGCAGAGACCTACAGGAGGTGTGAAGTTGGTTGCTTAGGAGACGAGAAGTGGGAGAGAATGTCCCAGCAGGAGCCCCGGAGGCTAGAAGGATGAGAGAGACAATGGAGACGCCAAGGAGCCTCGGGGGCTGTATGTTTGCTCAAGGACTGTGAGTTGGGGGTGTGTTATTTGATGTTGGGGGTTTTGTGTCTTTGGAGGGTATAAGAACTGTGAAGGATGATTGTTCCCTCTCTTTTGTTGAGATACTTGCTTGATAGAGGATGTAGACTCTCAATAAACCTTTCCTGAGAAATAAACTCAGTCTCGTTTGTGAAGGCATCCTCTACACTACCAGTATTGCCTCCCAACCTGCTTTTTTGAGGGATACTGCCACCCACTCTCATTGCTCTTTGTCATGAGCCCTCCCATGTGCTTTTCCACAGCGCAAGGCGAGGGGTGGAATAATGAGGATTTACGCGATGGACTGCAACACCAACACACATTTATTTAACATAAAGACACGTGACAAACAGTTCAAAAGGTAAAGACTTACAAAAAGGTACGACAAACACTTACAGCGGACGTTCGGGGGCCGGCATCTCCCCACGAACGCATGAGATGAGACTTGTATCCACGCTCGCGTCCCACAGCCGGAATCACTATGAGAACGCAAAGAACCACGAGCTGCGCAGAGTGGATACACGCCGTAGTGGAGTTGACAGTTCACTGATACAATGCACAATAGTACAGTCGATCAGTAGTCAAAGACCCAGCAGTGCGTGACTGGCAAAAGGCGCTTAAGTACACGCACTGCTGGTTATGGTGTAATGAGGAGCACCTGGGCGAGGACTGGGAAAGATGATTAACGGGGCTGGGAACAGCTGATGGTAATGAGAGAGAGAGGGGGGGCATGGCCGTACCTGCAGACTGTCGGCAGTGCTCACCGAAAGTAGGTCACAGTGGCTGTCTAACAGCTGCCGGTCAGACAGTGGTTATGGATACGGGAGGCAGACTGAAATACATAATATACACATATGCTGTGGCACCTAGACCCACAGAGAGGGCAGGACCGAGCTGGGGAAACCAAGCCGGCTCGGCTCCTGACAGCTCTTACTTTTAAGGATGTTCTACAGGTTCTCAGTGGTCGGGATGATGGTGGCCATGTCATCATTTTATTTCCATTTATGCCCATAGTAAGCAAGGGATCACTGGTGTGTTTTTGCAGTGTGAGATGGTGTGCTGTATTTCAGAAGGCTTGGTTCTTGTTTTTACATCATGGCTGAAAATGCTAAAGAATTCCACATATATTTTGCAGGGGCCATTAGACATCATTGAAGTCCCCAAAGGGATCTACCATCTCACTTCCCACTAGCCCAGCTCAAACCATTAATGCTCCTTACACCCTGCTCCAACAAGACTTCCAATCTTGTTGGAGCAGGGTGGCAATTAACCAACCATCCAAACGTCAGTCTGGGCCATCCAGTTTAGCACAGCCTTGGTGGAACATTTGTTTGTATGCATTTCTGAGCCTACTGCAAACATTTCTCTTTATGAGAAAATACCAACACCCACATACTGGAAGTGTGATAAGGACATTGTAGGCTCTTCACCCCGCCACTTTTAGCATTTGTGCTTATAAGACAAAACTCCCTGTATTTCTGGGCCTTTTTCAAGAAATCTATAAAACATTATGGAAGTGCAAGATGAGATGGCAGATGAGGCTTCTGTCACGACCCGCCGCTCATCAGCGGCTTCAGCTGCGCGCACACCTGCGTCTCGTCAGCAGCGGGCTATTTAGTCCACTCTGTCCTCTGCTGCAGTCTGGAGCCGTCTGTTCTCATCAGCGTTTCCAAAGCTCGTGACTCTACCTCAGATCACCAGCAAGATTCAACGACACGTAAGAACTCCTTACCTTGTCTTCCAAGTTCTCACCCCTGTGCACAGGTGGACCCTCCTGGCGGCGGATTCCCCCCGTCATCGCCATAGCATCTCCATCTTCTGCGCAGACCCAGCAGGACGCTGTCTCCCGGGCTCATCGCCTGCCGACGCCAGCCACCTGTCCCTACAAGTAAGCAACACCGTCACTTATATCCCCTGTCTCGGTGTGGTGCCCGTTACCCTTGTCCTTTGTTCTTGTCTCCATAGGGTTGTCCGGCTGTACGGCGCGCTGCTCTGCTGCCTGCGCATCGGCGTTCACCCCAGCACATTCCCATACCGCATACATCCATCCACACACACCTGCTTGTTGAATAAAGCTGTTAAATCTATCCTGAGCCTGCGTGCGTGTTTCCTGGGCCTGTGTGCTACATTATGTCAGTACGGCTCCAGCAAAGCGGCCCAGCAGACAGCGGGCTCGCACGCCGTCTTTCCACCCTCGAGGCTCGGGTGGATTTAATAGCTCATCAACAGCAGGTGATACTCAACCAGTTGGTTAACATCACTCACCGGTTAGACCGCCTGGACCCCCAGCAGGCGTTCCCCATGGCTCGCCAGGGCGGGCCAGCTCCTGCCGTTCCGATGCCCGGTCAGTCTACCT
Source organism: Pholidichthys leucotaenia (assembly GCA_020510985.1). Taxonomy (NCBI): domain Eukaryota; kingdom Metazoa; phylum Chordata; class Actinopteri; order Cichliformes; family Pholidichthyidae; genus Pholidichthys; species Pholidichthys leucotaenia. The sequence continues at coordinate 336,183,369 of CM035841.1, forward strand.
CGGGAACGCCAACCTGCCTCACACCAATCCTGACCCCCGCCCGCTTCAGCGGAAAGCTCAGAGGGGCGCAGGGGTTTATAATGCAGTGTGAGTCGGTGTTTTTGCGCGTTCCCGGGGACTTTCCCTCAGACCACAGCCGAATTGGCTATATTGGAAATCTCTTGGAGGGGCGAGCGTTAACCTGGGCTTACGCCGTAATGGCGAAGCCCAGTTACGCGAGCCTCTCCTACAGCCAGTTCGTGCAGAGCTTTTTAGAGGTCTTTGATCATTCCCGGCGCGATAGCGTCCTAACTGACCGGCTTCTCGCCCTCCAGCAGGAAAGCCGGTCAGCAGCGGACTATGCTATCGACTTCCGGGTTGCAGCGGAGGAGGTGGGCTGGGGCGAAGCCGCTCTCTGTGGCATCTTCCTCCGCAGCCTCAGCTCGGGTCAGAATCAGAACCCAGAATAAAGTTTATTGCCAAGCACATTTACAAGTGAATAAACAGGTAAATATACGAGGAATTTGAGTTGACATTGGAAACGTCTAAATGACATTCCCAATGACGCGGCGAGCCATGGAGGCGCCTGTCAACAGGAGGGGAATAGAAGGTGGGGGGGGGGGGAGGAGACACAATAGGAGAGAGAAAAAAGCATTGTTGATCAAAATAAAGTTCATTTATATGACCAATATTGTGATTACAAGAAAAAACTCTCAAATGCACAATTAGCAGACAATAGAATCCACGCAATGACAAAGCACAGAGAGAGCAGTGAATGAATGTGTCTTCGTCAGTATAAATGGGTCAGTTGTGTATGTGTTGGATGCAAGGGTGGCAAATCAGTTAGGTGAACAGCAATAGTCTCTCTTTCAGCAGATGCTATGACTAGTGTCTGAGGCAGAGGCACATGTCCTTGAACACGGCAGATGGAATAGTCTGAGTCAGACAAGCTGTCCTTGAGAGTCAGATACTGTACGCCAATGTTATGAAAACAATTATACTGTTGTTCATCAGGAGGACTGAATGCTGAGGGCGCCGAAAAACAGGTCGAATAGCACTGACTTCAGAGAAAAAACTTTCCATTCTCTTACAGATTCAGTGCTCCAAATCCATCATTGCCAGGCTTTGAAATCGATTCCTGAACAGCTCTTAGCGTGATCGTGATGTATTCCATCTTCCTGTACAGTTCTCCATTGGCCGCTGTCAGAGTCCTGCCCAGCTGGTCAAATTGATGAGAGAGCTTCGCCGGGTCCGCTTTTTGATAAGCTCTGTCCATCTTCTTTAATTTGCGATACACCAGGACAATTCCAAAGCCGATCAGTAAAAGTCCTGAGACCGTTGCTCCAAATAGACATTGGCGGAGTTAATCTCCACCGCCATTAGTTTGGATAATAGGCTGCGTGAACGGTCCACCGAACTGAAGTTTAGCAGCCGCTCGTGTGGAGGCTCCGTCCGCACGCCTCAAGACCGCCCCCTGGCGACACCTCAGAACTCAGAACTCAGAACTCAGAAAGGATTTATTGCCAAGTACATTAACGGGGACTGATAACATACGAGGGATTTGACTTGACACAGAAAACGACCTGCATTTCCGGTGACACGGCAGCATCTGAGAACGCGTCTGTCATCAGATGGGTACAGGATGCATAGGGAAGAAAAGGATAACACAATAGGAAAGAGCAAAAAACCATTGATTGTCAGAATACCGGTCATATATGATCAATATTATGATTACAAGAAAAAAAGCCCTCAATGCACAGTTAGCAGACAAGAATGTACACAAGGACACAAAGAGAGCAGTGAGTGAGTGATCTTTTTCATCAGTTTTTGAGTCAGTGTGGGTGTAGTGTTGAGTGTAGGTGTTTGTATCAGTTAAGAACAACAAGGTCTCTTTGGCAGGAGATGTTTTGTCTTAGCTGCTGGCATTTGTCCTTGGGCCATGCAGCTGGCTGTCCGTGGAGTCAATGCAGCTCAAATGTTTTGAAAACAAAAAACTGCAGATAATCTGGAGGACTTGTGTGAGGGGGGTCAGATTAGTCGAATAGTACTGATCCCAGAGAAAGAAACTTTATATCCTCTTACAGATTCAGTACTTAATCCTTCATTGCTGGACGTTGAATCCTTCATGGACGGCTCTCAGCGTGATCATGATGTAATCCATTTTCCTAGACAGTTCTCCATTTGCCGCTGTCAGAGTCCTCTCCATTTTTTCAGTTTGATGGTATTAAACTCGCTTGGCCAGCATTTTGATAGGCTAGTCCATCCTTCATCAATTTACGGTACACCAGGACAATCCCAGATCCAATCAGAACGATCCCGATGACCATACTACGAAGACGTACAAATCTTCGACATCTTCGATGGAAAGATCAGACAGGCACAAGAGTTTCCCAATTACTTGTGTCCTCAAATAGCCCGCAGCAGCCGGTCCTGCGGGGCAAACAACCTCCCCCGGGGCACTTTTCCTCGTTGAAAAAATAGTGTCAATTGCGTTCAAAGTTAATTAATCACCTCCACCGGAGGCCTCCGAGGAGTCAGAGGCGATTGTGGTGGCCCAGTCAAAGCTCCCTCTAGCGGAGAAACAGTGCCGCCGGAAGATGGGTCTCTGCATGTATTGCGGAGGAGGCCAACATTCCGTGGAGCATTGCCCGGAGAAACCAAACGGGGAGGTCCGCGAGTCACTGTAGGGGGCCTCGCGGACCTCTAACCGGTCAAATCCCCTCACAAGCCTATCCTTGTCCATCGATTTTGTCACAATGCCACGGGGCATCTCCAACACACACTGGTGGACTCAGGAGCAGAGCAGAGCTTCCATTTCAAAGAGCCTGGAACCCGATTGGGCATCCCCTGCCAACTCTGCCCGCTCCTCTGAGCCTTATCACCCCTCTCCCGTGCTCCCCTTGGCCCAAGTGACTCATCGCACGCAGTCCGTCCCCAGTTCATTATCTCGGGCAATCACCGAGAGGAACTCTCCTTCTATGTTTTGTCCTCCTCTGTGACGCCTGTTATCCTTGGGTACCCCTGGCTGGCCCCTGCAAACCCGGTCCTGGATTGGCAGACTGGGAAGATCGCCGCCTGGAGTGCATTCTGTATGGGCACCTGTTTACAATCTGCAGCCTGCGCCCCGTCTGCTCCTCCCCCGATCAAGGACGCCGCGCCTCCAGACTTCACCTTGGTGCCCTCGGGAATTCCCACGACTGGGCTTGGTCCTTCAGCAAATCCAGGGCAATGTCTCCCTCCTCATCGGCCCTATGATTGTGCCATCAACCTCCGCCCAGGGGCTCCCCTACCGTCAGGTCGCCTGTATAGCCTGTTAGCGCCGGAGCGGGAGGCGATGGACAGTTATATAAAGGAGTCTCTCAGCGCAGGTATCATCCGCCCCTCCTCGTCCCCGCTCGGAGCCGGTTTCTTCTTTGTATCAAAGAAGGACGGGTCCCTCCGCCCTTGTATCGACTTCCGAGCGTTGAATGACATCACTGAGAAGGACTGGTACACTCTGCCGCTGATGGACACTGCCTTCCACTCCCTGCAGGGGACGACCTGGTTTACCAAATTGGACCTCCACAGCGCCTACCATCTCGTCCGGATCAGGGAGGGGGATGAGTGGAAAACTGCATTCAGAACGCCAAGTGGACATTTTGAATACCTCGTAATGCCCTTTGGTCTGACCAACGCCCCAGCTGTCTTTCAGCGCCCTAATAAATGACGTCCTGCGTGATTTCCTGGGTCTCTTTGTATTCCGTGTACCTAGATGATATCCTCATCTTCTCCAGGTCACGTGAAGAACACAGGTGCATGTGAGACGGGTCTTACAGCGGGCTGCTGGAGAACAGGTTATAGGTGAAGGCAGAAAAATGTGAGTTTTACGCCAAGACCACCTCCTTTCTAGGATTTGTGATCTCACATAATCAGGTTCTGCCCGACCCCGCTAAGGTCAAAGCGGTGGTGGGACTGGCCGACGCCGACCTCCAGGAAGCAGGTCCAACAATTCCTTGGGTTCGCTAATTTCTACCGCCGTTTTTGTGCCCAACTTTGGTGCCATCGCTGCCCCGCTGACCCGTCTCCCGTCACCCAAGACGCTTTTGCTGGACTGAAGAGGTCGCCGCGGCGTTCCAGGCGCTGAAGATGGAGTTCTCCTCCTCCCGGGTCCTGACCCCAGCGTCGACCCCGCGCTGCAGTGCTTGGTTGAGGTCGACGCATCTGACACGGGGGTGGGGGCGGTGCTGTCCCAGCGTTCACCTACTGACGGGACCAAACGACCCTGCGCCTTCTTCTCACGGTGCCTGTCTCCGGCCGAGCGGAATTATGAAGTCGGGGACAGGGAGCTTCTTGCCATCAAGCTCGCCCTGCAGGAGTGGCACCACTGGCTGGAGGGGGCAGCGCTACCATTCGTGGTGATGACGGACCACAAGAACTTGGAGTATCTTCGATCTGCTAGATGCCTGAATGCCCGCCAGGCGCGCTGGTCTCTATTCTTTGCCCGGTTCCGCTTCACCATTACCTATCACCCCGGCTCTAAGAACATCCCACCTGATGCCCTCTCCAGGCAGTTCGCCCCTGAGACATCGGAGGAGTCGGGCCACCCCATCCTGCCCAGTTCGTGTGTGGTAGGTGCCATCTCCTGGTCCATCAGGGACAAGATCCGGAGGGCGCAGGAGGCTGAACCGGATCTTGGCGGCGGACCGGAGGGAAGGTTGTTTGTTCCATCTTCTGTCCGGGGGGAGGTCATTCATTGGGTCCACACCTCCAAGCTCGCCTGTCACCCGGGGGTATCTCGGCTAGTGGATCTCCTCCAACGCTCCTTCTGGTGGCCGGGTCTGCAGAAGGATGCCTCCAACTACGTCCAGGCTTGCCCTGTGTGCGCCTCTGCCAAGTCGGGTAATTCTCCTCCCGCCGGTCTACTCCAGCCTCTGCCGACCCCTGGCAGACCCTGGTCCCATATTGCCCTTGACTTTGTCACTGGTCTCCCCACTTCCAACTCCTATAACGCCGTGCTGACCATTGTGGACCGTTTCTCCAAGGCCGCCCACTTCGTGCCACTGCGGGGTCTTCCAACGGCGCAGGAGACGGGAGATCTCCTGGTGCAGCACGTGGTCAGGTTACACGGGATACCAGTAGATGTCGTCTCGGATCGGGGTCCCCAGTTTGTCTCAGAGGTCTGGAGGTGCTTTTGCAACGCCCTGGGGGCCACAGTTAGCCTCTCATCCGGCCATCACCCACAATCCAACGGGCAGTGTGAGAGGGCCAACCAGGAGTTGGAGGCTGCCCTGCGCAGCGTCGCATCATTGGACCCATCCTCCTGGAGTTCACATCTGGCCTGGGTTGAATACGCCCACAACACCGCCCGGTCTTCTGCTACAGGTATGTCTCCCTTTAAGGCATCCCTGGGCTATGATCCACCCTTGTTTCCAGACCAGGAGGCAGAGCTCGCTGTTCCTTCCGTCCAGGCGCACCTGAGACGTTGTCGGGCTCTGTGGTCCAGGACACGGGACGCGCTTTTACGCACGGCTGCGCGTAATAGCATCACTGCCAACCGCCGCAGGAGACCGGCCCCTGCCTACCAGGTGGGTCAACGAGTCTGGTTGGCCACTCAGGATTTCCACCTTAAGGGGGAGAAGAAGAAGTTGGCACTACGCTTCGTTGGTCCTCACACCATTTCCAGGATTATCAACCCGGTGGCTGTGCGTCTGGCCCTCCCCCCCTCCCTTCACATTTGTCCTACTTTCCACGTTTCCAGGATCAAGCCCTATGTGTCTGACCCCCTCTGCCCCCCGCCCGCAGCGCCGCCCACACCTATGATGATCGACGGCCACCCGGCCTGGAGAGTCGCCTCCTTCCTGGACTCCCGGCACCGAGGGCGCGGGTTGCAGTATCTGGTGGACTGGGAGGGGTTTGGTCGAGAGTTTAGATCCTGGGTGCCCTCCTCTTGGGTGTTAGACAAGAGCCTCATCAGGGAGTTCCATCGGGCACATCCGGACAAACCAGCGCCAGGAGGTGCTGCTAGAGGGGGGAGTACTGTCACGACCCGCCACTCATCAGCGGCTTCAGCTGCGCGCACACCTGCGTCTCGTCAGCAGCGGGCTATTTAGTCCACTCTGCCCTCTGCTGCAATCTGGAGCCGTCTGTTCTCATCAGCGTTTCCAAAGCTCGTGACTCTACCTCAGATCACCAGCAAGATTCAACGACATGTAAGAACTCCTTACCTTGTCTTCCAAGTTCTCACCCCTGTGCACAGGTGGACCCTCCTGGCGGCAGATTCCCCCCGTCATCGCCATAGCATCTCCATCTTCTGCGCAGACCCAGCAGGACGCTGTCTCCCGGGCTCATCGCCTGCCGACGCCAGCCACCTGTCCCTGCAAGTAAGCAACACCGTCACTTATATCCCCTGTCTCAGTGTGGTGCCCGTTACCCTTGTCCTTTGTTCTTGTCTCCATAGGGTTGTCCGGCTGTACGGCGCGCTGTTCTGCTGCCTGCGCATCGGCGTTCACCCCAGCACATTCCCATACCGCATACATCCATCCACACACACCTGCTTGTTGAATAAAGCTGTTAAATCTATCCTGAGCCTGCGTGCGTGTTTCCTGGGCCTGTGTGCTACATTATGTCAGCTTTGTGCCATTTGTCAGGAACAGAACCCTGCAGGAGAATTGAGATATACAGTTGCATCTCAAAAAACTAGAATATCATGAAAAAGTTCAATATTTTTGGTCACTCATTTCAGAAAGTGAAGCCCATACAGTATATTATATAGATTCATTACACATAGAGTGATATATTTCAAGTGTTTATTTATTTTAATTCTGATGATTATGGCTTACAGCCCATGAAAACCCCAATTCAGTTTCTCAAAAAATTAGAATATTACATAAAATTAATTTAAAAAAATATTTTTTTTAATAGAAATGTTGGCGGACTGAAAAGTATGTCCATGTACACACTCAATACTTGGTCGGGGCTCCTTTTGGATTAATTACTGTATCAGTGTGGTGTGACATGGAGGTGATCAGCCTGTGGCGCTGCTAAGGTGTTATGAAGGTCCAGGTTGCTTTGATAGTGACCTTCAGCTCGTCTGCATGTTGGGTCTGGTGTCTCCATCTTCCTCTTGACAATACTCCATAGATTCTCTATGGGGTTTAGGTCAGGAGAGTTTGCTGGGCAATCAAACACAGTGATGCCATGGTCATTAAACCAGGTTTTGATACTTTTGGCAGTGTGTGTGTGAGGGGGGGGGGTGCCAAGTCCTGCTGGAAAATGAAATCAGCTTCTCCATCAAGCTTGTCAGCACAGGGAAGCATGAAGTGTTCTAAAATTTCCTGGTGGACGACTGCTCTGACTTTGGTCTTGATAAAACACAGTGGACCAACACCAGTAGATAACCTCTGTTCGGATAAAAGTAACTTTTGCACTTCATTTGGAAATCAAAGTCCCAGAGTCTGGAGAAAGAGTGGAGAGGCACAGAATCTAAGTTGCTTGAGGTTTAGTGTGAAGTTTCCACAGTCAGTGATGATTTGAGGGACCATGTCATCTGCTGGTGTTGGTCCACTGTGTTTTATCAAGACCAAAGTCAGCGCAGTCGTCGATCAAGAAATTTTAGAGCATTTCATGCTTCTCTCTGCTGACAAGCTTTATGGAGAAGCTAATTTCATTTTCCAGCAGGACTTGGCAGCGCGGTGACGGAGTGGTTAGCACTGCGGCTGCACAGCAACTCACCCTTGGCCAGGGGATCCTGCGTTCGATCCCAGCCCCCGACCAACAGTGATCTGTGTGGAGTTTGTATGTTCTCCCCGTGCCTGTGTGAGTTTACTCCGGGATTTCTCCGGTTTCCTCCCACAGGCCAAAAACATGCAAGTTAGGTTAACTGGCATCAAACTGGGGATTGTAAATTGTCCTTAGGTATGACTGAGAGTGAATGGTTGTCTGTCTCTCTGTGTTGGCCCTGCGATGGACTGGCGATCTGTCCAGGGTGTACCCTGCCTCTGGCCCAAAGATGCTGGGATAGGCTCCATCCCCCCCGACCCGAAAAGGATTAAGCGAAAGAAGATGGATGGACTTGACACCCCCCCCCCCAACACACACACACACACTGCCAAAAGTATCAAAACCTGGTTAATGACCATGGCATCACTGTGTTTGACTGGCCAGCAAACTCTCCTGACCTAAACCCCATAGAGAATCTATGGAGTATTGTCAAGAGGAAGATGAGAGACACCAGACCCAACAATGCAGACGAGCTGAAGGTCACTATCAAAGCAACCTGGACCTTCATAACACCTCAGCAGTGCCACAGGCTGATCACCTCCATGCCACACCACACTGATACAGTAATTAATCCAGAAGGAGCCCTGACCAAGTATTGAGTGTGTACATGGACATACTTTTCAGTCCGCCAACATTTCTATTAAAAAAATATTTTTTAAAATTAATATTATGTAATATTCTAATTTTTTGAGAAACTGAATTTGGGGTTTTCATGGGCTGTAAGCCATAATCATCAGAATTAAAATAAATAAACACTTGAAATATATCACTCTCTGTGTAATGAATCTATATAATATATGGGTTTCACTTTCTGAAATGAGTGACCAAAAATATTGAACTTTTTCATGATATTCTAATTTTTTGAGATGTACCTGTAGGTGTGACTCGACAGATCAAGCAGGGGATATTCATTCATTCATTCATTCATCTTCAACCGCTGAATCCCCAGGCTCGCAGGGGTTGGAACCTTTCTGTGTGGAGTTTGCATGTTCTCCCTGTGCTGCGTGGGTTTACTCCGGGGGCTCAGGTTTCCTCCCACAATCCAAAGACATGCATGTTAGGTTAATTGGCTGTTCTAAATTGTCCCTAGATATCTGTTTCCTTTAGGCCCTTAGAATAGAGGGTTAGTACTAGTGAAAGCGCTTTGAGTGGTCTTTGTGACTAGAAAAGCGCTATATAAGTGCAGGTTAGTTAGTAGTTAGTTAGTTAATCCTTTTTGGGTCGGGGGGTGGGTGGGGGGCCGGAGCCTATCCCAGCATCTTTGGGCAAGAGGCAGGTACATCCTAGACAGATCACCAGTCCATCGCAGGGCCAACACAGAAAGACAGACAACCATTCACTCTCACATTCATACCTAAGGACAATTTAGAATCCCCAGTTGATGCCTATTAACCTAACCTGCATGTTTTTGGCCTGTGGGAGGAAACCGGAGTACCTGGAGAAAACCAACGCAGACATGGGGAGAACATGCAAACTCCGCACAGAAGGGTAACCAATGGTCAGGGGGTGGGATCGAACCCACAACCTTCTTGCTGTGCTCCCACGGTGTGAACCACTGCTCCACTGAGCTGCCAGGGGTATTAATTATTAAGTATATTGTCACTGAGTGAAGAGGGAGCAGTTTCCTACTTCTTGCTCTCTTATAGACCTTTTATCTTTGAAGCTCTTGTTTCCTCAGATGTGTCTTTTATGTCGAAACTCCTGTCAGTTTCCTTTCCCAGCATTCCCCTCACAAGGAAAGCCCACTTTCCTCTGCACTCTTTACTGAGACTGTTAACAGACATTGATTGAAGTGATTAGTCATTCAGTAATCATTCTGTTTCTCATAGCCGGAGCCCAGATGTGCAGTCTGTTGTACATTAAAACATTTCCCCATGACATTTCTGTGACTTGATTTATTTCACAGAGATGGGTTTTATCTTTAACTTACAGTAATGCCACATTTGTATGCCATTAGTTTGGTTCCCATTGTGATAAATTGAAAGTCTCATTTACAGTAATGACATGATAAATATGTCCAACGATGTGTGAGAGAAATGCTGCAGATGTGAAGCAGACTTAAACTTGTTCTCACCAAGAAGGAGACCTAGTTCACATAAAAAAACAACTATTTAGCAGGAAACGTCTCTAGCAGGTTGTATGGCATTTCCAAGGAAACAATAACTAAGTGTCACCACATACTTTGGTTATGTGGCTGCTTTTGTCCCAGTGTTATGCTTTCAATGCTCAATCAACAATCCTCATTTGTCCCCCGAGGAAACACATGCACATTTTCCTGCCTCATGCACAGTCCAACAGTTGTGTTTTAGTTTGTGTGTGGTGGTGGTGGAGGGAAGGAAGGGGGGGGGGGTGCAATGGGATGTCCGTGGTTCTGCCTGCACATGTGATGTGTGAAATTAGACCCCACCACAGAAAGCAGGGCAGGTAACCCCACTCCCAGCTGCAACAGAAGGCTTTTGTGGAAACCGCCCCGCCTCTCCTCTTTAACCCCCTCTGGTATCAAAACTCTGCAAACAGTTGGGCTGTTTAAATGTGGAGTTTCCAAGTCAGAAAGGGGGAGTTTGGTTTAGTAACTGATCATGTTGCCATTTTCACCCCTCTCCTCTGACCCTCACTCTGCATGTAAATCCTGCCTCTGAATTCTGTGTATGTGTGTGTAGCATGTGCAGATGCATATGACGTAACGCTGATCTCATCACTTGTTCCTTCTTCTCCATGTGCCTGTACAGATTAATTCAAATTCCTCCCCTTCCTCCTCAGCACTTTGATAAATCACTGCTTTTCCATTAACGTCCCCCATCCTACAGTCCAAAGATTAGAGCTGTAGTTATCATGACAAAAGCAGCCTCTCACACATGGGCTCATCCCACCGGGTCAGCTTTTCAAAACCAGTCAGAAGTCACAATGTCTTAGCTTACTGCTTTGTTCCTGGACAATCCCATTTATTATAGTGGCTGATAAGGAAAAAAAAAAGAGGCCTGAGCCAAAATGTAGCAAAACAAATGGTACAGTATGCATGATGAAATCCATCAAACCAAACTTGAACTTTTTCCCCTCTCAAAAACTAGATTTGCTCGTTGATTTCCTGCAGCATTGTGATGCAAAGAATTACATTTCCTGGAATATAATTAGTCATGATTGTGATAAATCTTTCAGATAACAAATGAGCCTGTTTCACGCTCACATCCTCTGGGAGAAATAAACTTTTTGTCTGAAATCTTTCTGACCATCAAAGTCAAACAAACAACCAAACCACCTCCTTATGGGCTGTTTACTATTTTAGGCAGTTGATACCCAGTTTGCAGAGCAGGGAGAGGGGCTGTTCAGGTGGAGCTGCATGAACTCGGCTTCTTCTGCAACAAAGCGGTGGAGTTTTTGAGGAAACAACCCCTCCTCTGAAAGGCCTCTCCCTGAGAATACTGGGTTACAGTGTGAGAAAGTCCCACAGTTGTTTATGACAGAGTGAGTGTGGGGCATCTCCCAGTGAGAACACATGAACAGCATGACAGTCACAAATAGTGGAGAAAAAAAAGTATTGAACACGTTAACATTTTTCTCATTAAAAATATTTCTGATGGAGCCATTGGTCTGAGATGTTCACCAGATATCAGTAACAACCCAACTTCCCAAGTAATCCATACATACAAAAAAATCGAGGCAACTGTATTCACAAAAAAGTTATATTTAATAAGGGCATCCGGCGTAAAACTCAGCTTCATCTTATGGATATGGCAGATGCATCGATGTCTGCCGCAGCGACCCCACCAGAACATGGGAATAAAGCTAGAAGAAAAAGAGGAAGATGTGAGATATATTATTGACTGTGGATTAGTGAACCAGGTGAAAACAGGGATGGCTATTAGGATGACTGAAATCAAATTGGAAGACATACAGCGGGGAAAATAAGTATTGAACAGGTCAACATTTTTCTCAGGGTGGCGCGGTGGCGGAGTGGTTAGCACTGCGGTAGCACAGCAACTTACCCTTGGCCGGGGGATCCTGGGTTCGATCCCAGCCCCCGACCAACAGTGATCTGTGTGGAGTTTGCATGTTCTCCCCGTGTCTGCGTGGGTTTACTCCGGAATTTCTCCGGTTTCCTCCCACATGCCAAAAACGTGCAAGTTAGGTTAATTGGCAACAAAACTGGGGATTCTAAATTGTCTTTAGGTATGACTGTGAGAGTGAATGGTTGTCTATCTCTATGTGTTGGCCCTGTGATGGACTGGCAATCTGTCCAGGGTGTACCCTGCCTCTCACCCGAAGATGCTGGGATAGGCTCCAGCCCCCCCGCGACCTGAAAAAGCGGAAGAAGATGAATGAATGAATGAATGAACATTTTTCTCATGAAACATATTTTTGATGGAGCCATTGACATGAGATTTTCACCAGATATCAGTAACAACCCAAGTAATCCATACATACTGTACAAAGGAATCAAGGCAACTGTGTTCACAAAACAAGCTATATTTAATAAAGTGGAATGACACAGGGAATAAGTATTGAACACATGAAGAAAAGAGGTGGAAAAAGGAATAGAAAGCCAAGAAACCAGCTGAAATCCATCAGAATTTAGGAAGCCATCTCATCCATCCATCCATCCATCTTCTACCACTTTTCTGGATGCCCGGGTCACAGAAGCAGCAGTTCAAGTAGAGAATCCCAGACTTCCCTCTCCCCAGCCACCTGCTCCAGCTCTTCAGAGAGGATACCAAGACATTTCCAGACCAAGGGAGAGACGTAGTCTCTCCAGTTAGTCCTGGGTCTGCCCCGGGGTCTCTTCCCAATGAGATGTGCCCGAAACACCTCAAGTGGGAGGCGTCCAGGAAGCATCCTGATTAGATGCCCAAACCACCTCAACTGGCTCCTTTAGATGTGGAGGAGCAGCGGTTCTACTCTGAGCCTCTCCTGAATGACTGAGCTCCTCACCCTGTCTCGAAGGGTGAGTCCAGCAATCCTACTAAGAAAGCTCATTTCAGCTGCTGGTATCAGCGATCTCATTCTTTCGGTTATTACCCAAAGCTTGTGACCATAGGTGAGGGTAGGAACGTAGATTAACCGGTAAATTGACAGCTTTGCCTTACAGCTTAGTTCCCTCTTCACCACAACGGACCAGTACAATGTCCACATCACTGCAGATGCTGCTCCGATCTGTCTGTCAATCTCTCGCTCCATTCTCCCTTCACTTGCAAATAAGACCCAGAGATACTTAAACTCCTCCACTTGGGGCAGGAGCTTGTCCCCAACCCGGAGAGGACAATCCACCTTTTTCCGGCTGAGGACCATGGACTCGGACTTGAAGGTGCTGATTCTCATCCCAGCTGCTTCACACTCAGCGGCAAACCATCCCAGTAAGACCTGTAGCTCATTGCTGGATGAAGCCAACAGGATAACATCATCCGCAAACAACAGAGATGAGATCCTGTGGTCACCAAGCATGACACCCTCCGATCCTTGGCTGCGCCTAGAAATCCTGTCCATAAAAATTATGAACAGGATTGGTGACAAAGGACAGCCCTGGCAGAGTCCAACTCTCACTGGGAATGAGTCTGACCAAGTGTTTGCAATACAAACCAAACTCTCACAATGATGGTATAGAGACCGGATAGCTCGTAACAAGCCCGATACCCCATACTCCCAAAGCACGCCCTACAAAAAACCACGAGGGAGGCAGTCGAATGCCTTCTCCAAGTCCACAAAACACATTTAAACTGGTTGGGCAAACTCCCATGAACCCTCAAGGTTTCTTGAGAGGGTAAAGAGTTGGTCCAATGTGCCACGGCCAGGACGAAAACCACATTGCTCCTCCTGAATCCGAGGTTTGACCAACGGCCAGACTCTCTTCTCCAGTACCTTGGCATAGACCTTCCCAGGGAGGCTGAGTGTGATCCCTCTGAAGTTGGAGCACACCCTTCGGTCCTCTTTCTTGAAGAGAGGAACCACCACCCCGGTTTGCCAGGTCAAAGGTACTGTCCCAACCTCCACTCAGTGTTGCAGAGGCATGTCAGAATCAGAATCAGAATCAGAATCAGAATCAGAATCAGGTTTATTGCCATTGTTCATGTAGTACACAAACTAGGAATTTGTCTCGGTACAATGCTGCAACATTAAACATGATAAGATAAGAGAAATAAACTATACAAGTAATAAAGTGTAGGATAAGATTAAGTGATACTGGTCAACAGTTAAAATATATATTAGCCAGCAGCAGATACTGTGGAGAACTATATAGTGCAGTCGGTAATGCAGGAAGAAAACAGTGATGATTGACATGAGTCTGGTTGAGCTGCTGTACATGGTGCACGAGAGTCACTTAGTGTTCAGCAGTCTAATGGCAGAGGGGAAGAAGCTGTTCATGTGACGGGAGGTTTTAGTCTGGATGGACCGAAGTCTTCTACCAGAGGGGAGGGGGGCAAACAGTACGTGACCAGGGTGTGAGGGATCGGCTATGATCCGGCCAGCACGCCTCCGGGTCCTGGAGATGTACAGATCCTGGAGAGATGGGAGCTTGCAGCCGATCACCTTCTCAGCAGTGCGCACGACGCGCTGCAGCCTTAGTCTGTCCCTGGCAGTGGCTCCTGCGTACCACACGGTTATGGAGGTGGTGAGGATGGACTCGATGATGGCTGTGTAGAACTGCACTAACATCTTGGTGGGTAGCTTGAGCTTCCTCAGCTGCCGCAGGAAGAACATCCTCTGCTGGGCTTTTTTGATGAGTGAGCTGATGGTCAGCTCCCATTTGAGGTCCCTGGTGATGGTAGTGCCTAGGAAGCGGAAGGAATCAGCAGTGGTGATGGGAGAGCCTGAGAGGGTGAGGGGGGGCAGAGGAGTAGTGACTTTCCTGAAGTCTACAATCATCTCCACTGTCTTCAGAGCGTTCAGCTGCAGGTTGTTATTGCTGCACCAGGACGCCAGCTGGGCCACCTCTCTCCTGTAGGCGGACTCGTTGCCGTTGGAGATGAGCCCGATGAGGGTGGTGTCGTCCGCAAACTTGATCAACTTGACAGACTGGTGGCTGGAGGTGCAGGAGTTGGTGTAAAGAGAGAAGAGTAGGGGGGAAAGTACACAGCCCTGGGGTGATCCGGTGCTGATGCTAGTATAGTCTGAGACAGTCTTTCCCAGCCGCACATGCTGCCTCCGGTCCGTCAGGAAGTCGATGATCCACCTGCAGAGGGAGTCAGGCACGTTGAGCAGGGACAGCTTGTCCCGGAGCAGAGCGGGGCGGATGGTGTTGAATGCGGAGCTGAAGTCCACAAACAGGATCCTGGCGTAGGTTCCCGGGGAGTCCAGGTGCTGCAGGATGGAGTGGAGGGCCAGGTTGACTGCATCGTCTACAGACCTGTTGGCTCGGTAGGCAAACTGCAGCGGGTCCAGGAGAGGGGTGGTGATGGACTTGAGGTGGGACAGGACCAGGTGCTCAAAGGACTTCATGACTACAGAGGTGAGCGCTACAGGTCTGTAGTCATTAAGTCCAGTGATCCGTGGCTTCTTGGGGACAGGGATGATGGTGGAGGATTTGAGGCAGGATGGCACGTGGCATAACTTATGTCAACCATGACAGCCCTACAACATCCAGGGCCTTGAGGTACTCAGGGTGAATCTCGTCCACCCCCGGGGCCCAGCCACCAAGGAGCTTTTTAACTACCTTGGCAACCTCAGCCCCTGTGATGGGTGAGTCGTCCCGCAAGTCCACAAGCCCTGCTTCCTCTGTGGAAGGCGTATCAGTGGGATTGAGGAGATCTTTGAAGTATTCCTTCCACCACCCAACGATATCCCCAGTCGAAGTCAGCAGTGCTTTATCCGCACCATGTGGACAGGGAGCTGCTTCCCCCTC
This sequence comes from Pholidichthys leucotaenia, assembly GCA_020510985.1. NCBI lineage: Eukaryota > Metazoa > Chordata > Actinopteri > Cichliformes > Pholidichthyidae > Pholidichthys > Pholidichthys leucotaenia. The sequence goes on from CM035841.1 coordinate 336,198,937, forward strand.
TTGAGTCGCCGGACAGTTTGCCAGAATCTCCTCGAGGCCGACCAAAGGTGTTGTTCCATGGCCTCACCAAACTCCCCCCACACCCGAGTTTTTGCTTCAGCAACCACCTGAGCTGCACTCCGCTTGGCCTGCCGGTACACCTCAGCTGCTTCGGGAGTCCCACAAGCCAACCAAGCTTGTGGGACTCACCAATGATGTCCACCACTTGGTTCGGGGGTTGCCACCACGAGATGCACCAAAGATCTTGTGGCCACAGCTCTGGGCAGCCGCTTCAACAATGGAGGTGGAGAACATGGCCCATTCAGACTCAATGTCTCCACACTCCCTTGGAATGTGGCTGAAGTTCTTCCGGAGGTGGGAGTTGAAGACCTCCCAGACAGAGGCCTCAGCCAGACATTCCCAGCATACCCTCACTATACATTTGGGTCTACCAGGTCTGAATGGCATCCTCCCCTGCCATCGGATCCAACTCACCACCAGGTGGTGATCAGTTGACAGCTCTGCACCTCTCTTTACCCGAGTGTCCAAGACATACGGTCACAGGTCTGATGACACAATAACAACAGATCATCGACCTGTGACCTAGGGTGTCCTGGTGGCAGGTGCATATATGGACACCCTTATGCTTGAACATGGTGTTTATTATGGACAAACTGTGGTTAGCACAGAAGTCCAATAACTGAACAGCACTCGGGTTCAGATTGGGCAGGCCATTCCTCCCAATCACCCCCTCCAGGTTTCACTGTCGTTGCCCATGTGCGCATTGAAGTCCCCCAGTAGGACAGTGCAGTCTCCAAGAGGAGCACCCTCCAGCACCCCAGTCAGAGACTCCAAACAGCATAGCTCCTGGGCTCACTACGGCACGCAAACCCCCCACCACAATAAGGTGATGATTCATGAGGGGTGATATCCCATCCCTCATCAGTACAAATTAATTTCAGCTGATTAAGTCCTGACTGATAGCCTTTAAAAAGGTCTGTGAATATGAGATTTTCACACCACAAAGAACTCATGATGGGTAGAGGCAAAGAGCTCTCTCTAGACCTTCACAACCTTATTGTTGCAAAACATAATGATGGTATTATTTACAAGCACATTTCTAAACTGCTGAACGTTCCACTGAGCACTGTTAGAGCCATCATTCGGAAGTGGAAAGAAAATCATTTTACCATAAACTGGCCATGACAAGGAGCTCCTCTCAAGATTTCTGGCAGAGGAGTCAAAAGAATTATCAGAAGAGTTATCCAAGAGCCAAAGACCACTCGTGGAGTGCTCCAGAAAGACCTGGAGTTAGCAGGTACTGTTATTTCAAAGAAAACAATAAGTAATGCACTCAACAGACATGGGCTCTCTGCCCGCTCATCTCACAAGACCCACTGCTGAAGAAAAAGCATGTTGAAACTTGTTTAAAGTTTGCTGCATGACATTTGGGTAAGCCAGTAAATTACAGCGAGAATATAGTCCGGTCAGATGAGACTAAAATTGAACTTTCTGGATGTCACAACACACAGCATATTTTGGAGGAAAAATGGCACTGCACATCCCATCATGGTGGGGTGTGTTTTTTTTAGCACATGGTACAGGCAGACTTCATATAATGGAAGGAAAGATGAATGGACAAATGTACAGAGATATCCTTGATAAGAACCTCTTGGCATCTGCCAAGATACTGAAGATGAAACGAGGGTGGACATTTCAGCAAGACAATGATCCCAAACACACAGCCAAGGACACTCTCAGCTGGCTACAGAGAAGGAAAATAAAGCTGCTAGAATGGCCCGGTCAGTCACCTGACCTGAATCTAACTGAAAATCTATGAAACAAACTGAAGATCGGAATTCATCGAAGACACCCACGGAACCTTCAAGATTTGAAGAGAGTTTATGTGGAAGAATGGGCTAAAATTGTTACGAATGGCTCTTGCGAGCCATTAATAAGAGCCAAGGGCCAACCGGTGAGTTTGCGTAGTTTATTAATAAAGGAACATAACAAAGGAAAAGAGCCTCGTGGGGCAAAACACAAATAATATAAGAGGTACACTTACGGATAACGATGAGTTATCCGATGAGACGATGAGATGATTAATTGTATTAATACAATTGACATCTGAGAAAAAAAAAAGGGTCATTTTCTCAGCTGGGTTACACAAGCCCCCTCCACCCCCCACCCCCCCTAGGGTGGGCGGATGGGGCGCAGGCCAGGAGGGCGTGAGTCAGAAAAAGAGGAGAGAAAAAAAACCCCACCACACTGACAGGGAACAAACAAAGCAATTACAGAGTACGGGAGAGAGAAAAGAAAAAAACAGTACTCCATAAAATACAAAAACAGAGCAACAACAGGAGGCCTATAACTAAAACACAGAGGCTCCTAAGGCGTAATATGGCAGATACAAAACATCCCTCAAACAGGAGAGGGGAAGAAAAAAAGACACGCTGACCGCGATAGGACTACAAGAAATCATAATATCATACCTGTACACTCACAAAATCACAAAGGAACCAAAGGCACAGGAATGACAGGCGAAATAACACAGTTCGGGGGGGTTTCCCTGCACCCAACGTCCAAACCGCCAACAGGGGTAACGGGAAGAGTTCAGGCGGCCTACCCGAATCCCAGGCCAGGAAAAAAAGTGCTTCAGGTAGCCGGACCAGGCCGCCGAATAGAGAGTCCAGTGGGTCGGGTGGCCGGCCTAGAGAGCCAAATGGGCGCGGCAGTCCTTTTGACAGCCGACCTGCATCGCTCAGCCACCAGGACCGCAGGGGAGAGAAAGGCAACGGCTTTCCTGTAGAGGGGAACAGCGAGGGCGAGCCGGGCCGAAAGTGAGAGGTCCATACGGCACCTGGTGGAGAAGGCTTGGGGGGAAGATGAGGGTGAAGATGAGGACGATGGTGAAGATGGGGGAGAAGATGAGCCGGTCCAGTGTCCAGTGGCAGGGGATCTGCAGCTCCCTCACCGCACTTGAATCCAGCTGGTGCTGCACCCTCATCGGACCCCGATTGGGTCACGGTTGCACCTGCAACGGACCCCAATTGGGTCATGGTTGCACCCGCGTCGGACCCCGACTGGGTCGGCGCCGCACCAGAACCGACCTCCAACCCCGAACTCGGAACCTCTGGCACAGCGGGCAAAAGCAGCTTCTCGCTGGCGACCCTGGGAGAAGGCTCGGGAGAGAGAAAAGAACCGGGATCAGGATCACTGGCAGCGCCAGAACCCGGCAAGACAAGCTCGGACGCAGCAGGTGGTTGCACCCGGCTCATCTCCCCAAGAGACAGGCAAAAATGCTCTAGGAAGGAAAGGAGAAAGACAATACAGAGCACTTGCCTGATCTCAGATTCTGACACCATCCAGGACTCCGAAGATCAGGGCTCAGACGGCAGGAGGTCGTCATCAGGCTCCCACTCAGCTACGTCGGGCTTCGCAGCTGTCATGATGGTATCCGCAGCCTCTGGATCCTCCGGCACCGAAGCCCACGCTGACGGCCCGCACGGCGTGGTGGCAGGGGACCCTCGACCAGCTGGACCCGACCGCTCGTCCGTGGAGACCCGGGGACACTTCCTCATCGGCGCAGGTTCCATGCTGCAGTCCACTCCTCCTCCACCCACGACGTGGCTGCAGGACCGGAACCAGGCTCTCCAGAACCGCAGGCTCCCTCCTCATCCGGCGACGTTGGCCTGGCGTCGAGGACCGCTCAGCGGAGGGAGACACAGAGGATGCGGGATTAACAATTAAAGCCCCAGCAGGTGGTGGGAGCTCGGGGGACTGCGAACCCCGAACTCCACCCCCAGGAGTCTGACAAGGCAAATCACAATAATGAGAATATGAATGAACTTTGATTTGCCTGTCTCCTGGAGGCAGGATGGTGCCTGCTGCAGCGGACGTTGCTCCTCCCTTTCCCCGCCGGACGGTGACAGAGGGCCCCCTGGGAGGACGAGGGGGAGCTGCTCGAGAGGGTTCCGGGACGGGGCTCGCCGAAACAGGACTCCAGAGACACACAGCAGCCAGGATAGGCGACGAGGAGGAGGGGGCGACAGCCGAGACGAGCCGGGCACTCAGCGCTGATGGGGCAGCAGGAGAAGATGGCCCGGGAGGTGAGGCTGCGGGGATTCCACTCTGACGAGGCGCAGGAGTGACAGCTGTGTGGGGGATTGAGCCCTTGCGGCGACCTGGAACTGGATCCGGACGGGATTCACGCTGAGGAGGGTTGTGGAGGTGACGACAGTTTCTGGCAGAGAGCGAGGCGAAGGTGAGGTCCGGGAATCGCCGCTCCTGTGCGGAGACGGAGGCAAGGAGATCAACAAACTCAGAAAAGTCCCTTAGCCCGGGATCCCTCTCCACCAGTCTGACCGCCGCCGCCACATGCTTCATAATTACAGATGGATGAACAGTGGAGCGAGCAGCCGTCACTTGGTCCCAGATGCTTATTGCTGTCAGCTGCAGCTCCTCTGGGGGAATCTCGACTGACGTCATGCTCGATGGAGAAAGACCTCTGGATAGTGCGAACTCCCGGGCCGGAACGGAGGCAGGAGCGGGATCTCGAAGCGAGGGGCGACGTCTCCTCCTCTTCGGCTTCCTGCCGGGATTTCCCTCCAGCCCACAGTGTATCTCACGCTGTGCGGCAATGTCATCTCTCCTCACGCTTACCTCAGGGTGGTTGGCGAAGCGGGGGAGATGATTAAGGACATCCTCAGCTTGGTCCAGGTACCAGTGCATGTCGCTGCTGAAGTCAAGGAGGGAGGCGGTGATGAGGATCTCATCTGCCCTCCGCGACAGCATGCTTCCAGCACGGTACCCAGACAGGTAGGAACAACAGTCCAATTTCTGCAAAACTCACAGTGGCCGGCAACTCACTGGCTGCGACCTACTGTTACGAATGGCTCTTGCGAGCCATTAATAAGAGCCAAGGGCCAACCGGTGAGTTTGCGTAGTTTATTAATAAAGGAACATAACAAAGGAAAAGAGCCTCGTGGGGCAAAACACAAATAATATAAGAGGTACACTTACGGATAAAGATGAGAGAAGAGCGGAGGACTGGAGCCGGACGTAGGGACTCCAGCCTAATCCACAGCGAGAGGTACGTGTGGATAAGGTGAGGTTGCAGCCCTGAACGATCAGGACCACTCCCTTATATAGTGGTTGACAGCGCCTCAGCTGATGAGAGGTAATTGGCTTCCAGCCGTCCCGTGGAGCTTGACAGCCAGAAGCCCGCTGAGACGCTGTCATAGCAAAAGCCGGGCTGAGGAGATGTATGGCCTGAGCGTGGATGACATCGGCGCACAGACCATGACAAAAATCACTCCTGAGCAATGCCTGCACCTAGTTTCTCCATACAGCAGGCATGTGGAAGCTGTTATTACCAACAAAGGCTTTTCTACTAAATATTAAATGAATTTCACCAAGCACGTTCAATACCTATTCCCTGTGTCATTCCACTTTATTAAATATAACTTGTTTTGTGAACACAGTTGTCTTGATTTTTTGTATGTATGGATTACTTGGGTTGTTACTGATATTTGGTGAAAATGTCAGGTCAGTGGCTCCATCAGAAATATGTTTAATGAGAAAAATGTTGACGTGTTCAATACTTATTTTTCCTGTTGTATGTAGACAGTTAGGCTGACCAATAATAGAGCAGTGGGTGGGTATCAAGGCTAGTGATGTTTACCTCTTAGTGACGTTTCCCATTAATGTACAAGAAAATCCCTGGATGAGTCAAAACGGCTTCTTGGAGAGAAACAGAGAAAAACAAGATGAAGGCTGTGGGTTATTTTTTTTTAAAGAGAAGTGAGCATTTTTTTAAAATTATCACGTGACAATATAGACACATTTCAGAAGGTTGAAACCTACAAAAACAATTTTACAGTGAATGACCCCTTTAAATTTGACACTTTTTTGCTCATAAATTTGTGATTTTTCTCATATGAGAGACTCTGTAGCCACCGTTTTTAGACCCCTAGTCGATAGTGTAATATCGGGGCTGTTATAAGGGGGCGGGAGTTTCCCGGCATGCTTGCGCCACGGAGGATTCTACTATACTATATCTGTAGGTTCTAAGCATTATTCATGTGTGCCATTATATCTGTGTAATAAGACCAGTTGTGATAGCGTTGTTTCTCTATATGTGCCAAATCATGCGTCCGTGTCATCATGAGTGAAATAAGGGTCTGTGTAAATGACTTCCCCTCCATTCTGTGTTGTGAGAGTGTGCATAAATAAAACCTGTTTCGTCACGGCTATCTCTCCTTATTGTGTGAACCCAGTGTAATGTCACACTGGTGTCAGAAGTGGGATCATGGAGAAGATGGAAGTAAGAATCAGGACGGAGATTTGGCAGCTTGAGTGGCTCATCGCTTAGCTGGAGATGGCCAACACAGCCGACACACCGACTGACCCAACGGGGCCAGCATACCCCACCTTCTGCCTTTCTCAAGGCAGGGCGGGCCAAACAGAGCAAACCAGCCCCACTTCCCACCCTTTTCAGGGCAGGACGGGCCGGCGATTCCACTGCGACTAGGGGCAGCGATTGACCAAGAGGCAACTGTCCCACCAATCCGCCAGCAGGTCAAACTCCCCCGCTTTGGCGGCGAAGCCCTGCTGGACAACTATCTGGTCCAGGTCAAGCTGGCTGCTGCGCTGAACAGCTGGACACCCAAAGAGACCGCCGTGCAAGTTGCGCTGGCCCTGGAAGGCGGGGCTCTCTGCACACTGTCTGACCTCCAGCCTGAGGAACGTCGCAGCTGGCCAGCACTACAAGGAGCACTCTGGAGGCAGTTTGGGAGAGCGACCAACACTGAGCACATCCAGGAACAGCTGGCCAACCGCCGGCGAGGCAGGCGAGAGAAGCTGGGAGCCTACGCAGCGGGCATATGGCTGCTGATGCAATGTGCCTACCCGGATTTCGAGCCAGGAGCGGTGGAAAAGCTCGCCCTCCAGCACTTCATCCGGGGGCTCTGTCCAGCCTGGCTCCAGGACCACATCCAGATTCATGCCGCGAGCAGCTGGGAGACGGCTGTGGCAGAAGTGGAGCAGGTGGGACCGATGAGTGACTATGCAGCTGATGTGTCATCACCAAGGCAGAGAGCTTTCCAGGCCACAGCTGAGAGCGAGGAGGAGGAGGAGGAACTGCGCCGGACCACAGCGGTGCGGCCAGTGAGAAGATGACAATGGCGGTGCAATGAAGGGTGCTTTCACTGTGGGGAGCCAGGACACATTGTGCGGTACTGCCCGGCACCCACCCCATGACAAACCACCCCCTCACCGGCTTTAAACTAGAGCGAGGTGGTATGGACGGGGACCTGCCGCCTCCCACAGACATTTTCCCCAATGAACTGTCACCATGTTTGGGCCAAATTGGACACTCACTAGGGATGTACCTGCAGTGCACAAGGCAGGACCACAGGGGTGGGAACCCAACGGGCACTGCATCACCACAGCCACCGGTGAGCGCACCAGATTGAGGGGACAGAGAGTTCTTGTGGTGGGGGTGGCTGGCCAGAATACAAACCACTCGTTCTGGCTGGCTGATACCCAAGATCTGTGCATTAATGAATTTGATCTGCTCGCAGCATGGGACGCAACAATTGACACTGCCAGATTGTCTCTCCTGCTGGGGGCTCGGACCATCACGCTCTGCAGTGAGACCCAGAGGAGGAACCCGGGGGCCTGCGTGATCGAGGTGCCACCAGGACGGACCGAACCTGGCGGGTCACCACCAGAACTGAACACAGTTCAGGAGGCACCCATGGAGTGGGTAGGAGTGGACATTCTGGACTCTTTCCCGACCATGGATCGGAAGAAGACTGGGACCTGCATCTGGCCTTGGGTCTGTGGGCATACCGGACGGCAGCTCAGGAATCCACCTGGTGTACCCCTGCAGCACTGATATTTGGACTAGAGCTGCACACACCGGTTGATTTGGTGTTCGCCCCTCACCCCCCCCCCCCCCCCCAGCTGGAGGTGGATTGCAAACCAGGGTTGGCTTATTTGTTTTGCTTGAGAGAACGTCTCCACATGGTGCATGAACTGGCTCAGGAGGCCCTGGCAGCGGCGGGAAGTCGGCAGAAGCGGGTATACGACTCCCGCTGCTAGGGGAGGGAGCGCAAAAAAGGACTGTCGCCAAAAATGGCAAGCCATTGGTCTGGACCATGCGTGGTCCTACAAAGATTGTCGGATGCTGTGTACAGGGTGAGGCTGCAGAAAAGGAACCGGGTCGTGGTGCTTCACCATAACCGTCTCGCCCCGTACCAGCCATCTGCCCCACGGGTGGTTGAGCCGGAGGTTTCATCCCAACCAGACACCCTGGCCGAGGCGCGAATGGACAATAACAGGCCTGTGTGTGCTGGTCGCCGACAGCGGCGGCCGCCCCGACACCTGGACGGATTTGTGTTGGACTTTTGAGTTGGACTTTATTATTCTGGGGACAGAAACCAGTCCGGGGGGGACAGTGTAACGTCAGGGCTGTGATAAGGGGACAGGAGTTTCCCGGCATGCTTGCGCCGCAGAGGATTCAAATACTGTATCTGTGTGTTCTAAGCGTTATTCGTGTGTGCCGTTATAACTGTGTCATAAGACCAGTTGTGATAGCGTTGTTTCCCTATATGTGTCAAATCATGTGTCTGTGTCACCATGAGCGAAATGAGGGTCTGTGTAAATGACCTCCCCTCTGTTCTGTGTTGCGAGTGTGTGTATAAATAAAGCCTGTTTCGTTACAGCCATCTCTTCTTATTGTGTGAACCCAGTGTAACATCACAATAGGAATGACAGCACTACAAAATTAAATGGCTCTTTAAATATAACCAGACACCTCCTCACATCTATTTGAAGCAGGGTTCACATTTCAGCGTTGAACAATAGTCACACAAAGCCCAGCGTTCACCTAAAGCATTTACACTTTTAAGGGAAAATCAGATATTCTCTAATTACCACTGCATGCTGCCCTGAAGGAAAGCAAGTCACTCAATAAGATAATCATACAGTGGGAACATAGGTTGGCAGCAAAAGTGTGCAATCTGCAAAAACAAACATTTCTCATTGTAAAATTGTACCATTGGCCTTGACATGGTGGATGCAGACATGAGTTTTAACATCTTAACAATGAGGTTGTGCATGTGTGCTGGATACAGGAAGCTTTTTCCATTCAAACCAGCTGGTACAATAACTACCAGTCACTCAAAAGCTGCAGGTGTTCAGGGTCAGTGAGACAAGGGCTCAAACTAATTTAAATATATGCTGCAAATGTCTAACAGATATACACTACTCACAAAAAGTTAGGGATATTTGGCTTTAGGGTGAAATTTCAGGATCCACCTAAAATGCACTACAACCTTTACAGGTGAACTTAATTTGTCCTTCTCTAATCTTTTGAGCGCACATATCCAACTGTTCAGTGTTTCAGTACTTTTTGCTTAACTTGCTGTTCTCTAATGAAAGCACCAAGGTGCTGATTGCCCAGTACCAGAGCCTTGACAGAGGTATGCATTTTCGGATCATCACTAAAATGTTATGGGTTCCTCTCAAGCTCAACGATCGCCTCTGGTAAAAAATTTCATCCAAATCTATTTAGTATTTTTGGAGTATTCTTGCTAACACACTGTGAGAAGATAAGAGCCTTGGTGGAGGTATGTGTTTTGGGATCATCACCAAAAGCCCAAGGAGCACCTCTGGTAAAAATTTCATCCATATCCATCCAGTAGTTTTGGAGTACATGCATGCACAGTAAAAATAATCTGCAGTTCACATGCCCGTATGCCAATCCAAACAAAAGAAGAACACGGTGGCAGACGTTTTAAATGGTGGAAGCAATAGAGGTATGTGAATACAATGACAATCAAGATGTACAGAGCTTTTGTTGTTTAGTGGCAGAGGAAGAAAACAGACAGGCAAAAAGACGGACATTTGTTCACCCAGTATTGGCGGATTGCTCAGTACTTCCCTGTGGCAGGAGTTTATGGGTGCACGCATGGTTCACTGCAACCATTTGCGGGCAAGGAATGTTGGGACTTGGAGTTTTTAGTGAGTTTTTAACTAGTTTTACCTTGTCCTTCCTCTGCAAAACTAAACAGCAAAAGCAGCGTGAAAACAATTGATGTGATTAATAGATGGTGCAGATGCTGAATAGCTTTTTTTTTTTTTTTAGAAACCACTGTTTTATAACGGGTAAATAAAAAAGTGCTGTGTTGTGCTGAAAAAACTCGCACTGCTGCCTCTAGTGTTCCAGCATAGTTATTACAATATCTTTCCCCCCGGCTTCATTGACATTATAGGTGAGTTAAATTCATGTTTATTTCAAAAACAAAGCCTTATCTCAGAATTCTGGCAAATTAAAAGTCGAGAAAATATGGTGATACAATGATACAAGCCTTTAGTTCCACTTAATTTTGACCGGACGAGCTGAAACAAAGAGGCGGACAGACGGACAGATACACACACACACAGATGCATGAACTGATTACCGTATGCCTTTCCGTTTCACCGAGACATAACAACGGGCTTAACAGCAAAATTCAAAACATGTGTTTGATCTATGAATCGACCAAGACATTTTTTGGTTCAATTAGAATTGGTATTTACATGGTCCTCTTCATCATGTTGTTCACATTTTGACATCATGAGACCAAGACCACAACAAACAATTGATCAACAGTACTTCGCCATTGCGAGGCTTCATACAGGATGTTCTCAGAGGGAAGTGGCCACTGAGCTTAGAGTGTCATCAGCAGGTTGCAGCAGAGATACAGAGAGACTAGAAGAGTCACAGAAATGCATAGAAGTGGACGTCCTTTGGCCACATCCCACGCTGATGACCGCTTCATTGTGAACAGTATCCTGCAGAACCGGATGATGAATGCCACTCAACTCCAGGCACATTAAAGAGAGATGAGAGGCACCCAAGTGTCACGTCGGACCATTTGAAACCATTTACATCAGCATGGTTTGCATGCTAGACAACCTGCAAGGGTACCTGACCACCCCACCAGGCACAAGGATCATCGTCTTGCATGGGTCAGGGAGTATTTAAGCTGGACAAGGGACCAGTGGGCCTCAGTGCTGTTCTCTGATGAAAGTTGAGTCACACTGAGCAGAAATAATGGCCGCCAACAATGCTGGAGACATCAAGGAGATCACTATGCATCAGCCACTGTTGTCACGAGATGAGCCTTTGGTAATGGTGGTGTTACAGTCTGGGCAGGTGTGTCTAGTCAATACAGAACTGCCCTACACCTTGTGAATGGTACAGTGACAAGCCGATACTACCTGAATAACATCATTAATCCAGTCATTGTGCCCCTGCATGAACAACACAGGCCTAATTTCATCTTCATGGACAGCAATGCTCCAGCTCATTGAGGTTGCATCATTAGAGAATGGCTGCTGGAGGCTGGGGTATTTCAAATGGAGTGGCCTGCACTTTCTTCAGACCTGAATCCCATAGAAAACCTATGGAATCAGCTGAGTTGCCGTGTAGAGGCTCATAATCCTGCACCCCATAACCTCAATGATCTAAGGGCCGCCCTTCAAGAAGAGCGTAATGCTATGTCTCAGCAGACAATAAGTCGACTTGTGAACAGCATGAGATGTCGTTGTCAAGCTGTAATTGATGCTCAAGGGCACATGACAAGTGATTGAGACACTGACATTTTTTGTTGTGGTATACCCACCACTGTTGTTGGCTTTCGTTTCAATAAATTGTTTAAGATGAGGAAATCACCATTACATGCTTCTACTTAAATGCCCTACTTTCATGATATAATATCACGGTAGCATGAACTTTTTACATTTTACATAAATTTCACATGAAAGCCAAATATCTCTAACTTTTTGTGAGTAGTGTATGTGACCATGGCTGACTTTTATTTGCATTCCTTCCTGTGATTTTATTTCAAATGTGATTTTATCTCATGTCTTTCAATCTGCTTAAAGGCGTGAGTTTTGTCCATTTACTCAGCACAGATTAAGATGAGATTTATTACTTGTAGCAACATTTGATTATAAGGTACAAAGATTATTTAATTTATACCTAGAGGTGTATGTGGAAACGGAGGTATACTTCGAGTCCACGCACACACTAGAAAACTCCTTTTTGGGGCACCAGTCCAGGAGCTTGGACAATTTATTAATAACTAATCTTTAGACCTTCGATCAATCAGTCTCAAATATTCGTGAATTCTACTGGGTGACTTTAGAAACAAAAACAGGAAAAGAAATCAACAGAAACTTCCATATACCGTTTACAGTTTTAATGATCAGATTCAGATTAAATGACATTACATTCAAAGAATTTGTTGGTAAAGTGAAATGATTACGTATCAAGCATCACATACAACTTGTAACTAATTATTGAGCAACAGAATGTAATTACATTTGTGGAACCAAGGAAACCTTAGTATGAATTTGTAGCTGTGATGAAAATGGAGACTGAAATAACTGTAACAAAAATATAAAGAAAATTGGAAGCAAATTTTATGAAGAAAATTATAAAAGCTAATTATATAGAAAAGAAATTCTCAGTTACTCTAAGAAAGTAAAAACGGAATTTAATGAAAAAAGGAAAATTATTTCTCTTTAATTCTATAGCTCCGATCAGAGTTATGAACTAGTTTTAAACCTCAGACAAATTATGGCATATGTAAGGCGATGGACATCTTATTATTCAGCAGATGAAACAAAGGAATCTTGCTCACGTGAACTTGTGTTGGGGTTTTCTTCAGCTGGATTCAGGAGCTGAGATTTTCTTTGATGATGCTGGAAAATATCTGCCAGCAGAGATTTCTTCCCAAGGACAAGCAGTCAGGAGCTGAGATCCGGCGGTGATAACGAGGCTGCTGGCTGTGTAATATGCCATGCAGACAACCGGAGAATTTTTCAGTGGCTGCCTCGGGTCCAAATAAATTGGATATAGAGTTCACAGTCTGATCAAGGTCACAGAATTAGAGAGACAAGATTAATAAAAAAAATTCAAGCCACGAAATCAAAGTTCTGCAGATGCCGTTGCAGTTGGTGAGAACAGCTTCCAGTGTGAGAAAAACGATCAGTCCACTCTAAAACACGGTGAGTTAAGAGAAAAAGTTTAACAGAATAAAATAGAAAAACATCTGTGAACACAGAGTTTCACTCCATATAAAAGAGAAGGTTGAGATCAAAAAGAAGAAAAAGTAATTTTACCAGATGTTTAAAGGAAAAAGAATTTAAGGCAGGACACAGACAAAATTTTCACACAGAACAACTCTCTGCCACTTTCCCTCTAAGGGTGCTTTCACACCTGCAGGCTTTAGTCCATTTCAATCAAACTCAAGTTTGTTTTCTCCATTAGTGCGGTTCATTTTGTCTGGTGAGAACATAGTAATTGCACTCAAGTGCGTACCAAAACAACCATTCCGAGACCACCTAAATGGCGAACTCTGGTGTGGTCCTGCAGGTGAGAAAGCAACTGCACTAAAACGGGACCAGCGGCAAATGGTAAAACATTTTATGTCACTGTACATACCTGATAGATCTTTGAAAATATCTGTGGCTGAGCACGTCACGGTTCTGGAGGATTAATTAACTTTAACATGTTATTTCCCATCGTAGCAGCGCTTCATTTTCAGACTGTATGATTTGCCAAAAGTGGTATATGCACATATGTAATAAACGATAACCAGGGCAATGAAAACCCTCCATAGATCATGCGACGATTTGTATTATTTTCTCCCAGAAATGCATAAATAAACGGTAGTCATCCTACTTCCTGTATTTACCTTTCCTACTCTCGCGGCAAAAAAAATCTGACCAATAAGAACAGAGAACGTTCTGATGTAAGTCTCGTGGGATTTAACGTGACGTAATTTGGTCTGCCCCCTCATGGATCGTCACCTTATTGTGGTGGTGGGCTTTGCGTGCCCCAGTGATCCCAGGAGCTATGTTGTCCGGGGCAATTTGACTCTGATAGGGTCACCCAAGACAAACTGGTCCTGAGTGAAGGGCCAGACTAAGAACGATCCAACAGACTCTCATGATAAATTGTATATCAAGGATTCAGTGTACCCCGCCCGGTATGGGGTTACCGGGGCCCCACCCTGGAGCCAGGCCTGGGGGAGGGGCTCGAAGGCTAGCGTCTGGTGGCTGGGTTTCCACCCATGGGACCCGGCCAGGCTCAGCCCGAAGGAGTTACATGGGTCCGCCCTCCAGTGGGCTCACCATCTGCAGGAGGGATCATGGAGGTCCGGTGCTATGTGGATTAGGTGGCGGCCAAAGGCGGAGACCTTGGTGGACTGATCCCAAGCTTTCTAAACTGGCTTTTGGTACGTGGAATGTCACCTCTCTGGTGAGGAAGGAGCCTGAGCTGGTGCATGAGGTTGAAAGATACTGGCTAGATATAGTCGGCCTCTCCTCAACACACAGCTCCAGTTCCGGAACCAGTCTCCTGGAGAGGGGCTGGAGCTTGGCCTTTTCTGGAGTTGCCCCGGGCGAGATGCAACGAGCAGGGGTGGGTATTCTTGTATCCCCCCACCTTGCTGCCTCTATATTGGAGTTTTCCCCAGTGGACAAAAGGGTTGCTTCCCTGCACCTTCGGGTTGGGAAACGGGTCCTGACCATCATTTGCGCCTATGCAGCAAATGATGTTTCAGAGTACCCACCCTTTTTGGAGTCTGTGACTGGGGTGCTGGAGGGTGCTCCTCTTGGAGACTCCATTGTCCTACTGGGGGACTTCAATGCGCACATGGGCAACGACAGTGAAACCTGGAGGGGGGGTGATTGGGAGGAACGGCCTGCCCGATCTGAACCCAAGTGGTGTTCAGTTATTGGACTTCTGTGCTAACCACAGTTTGTCCATAACAAACACCATGTTCAAGCATAAGGGTGTCCATATGTGCACCTGGCACCAGGACGCCCTAGGTCACAGGTCGATGATCGATTTTGTTATCGTGTCATCAGACCTGCGACCGTATGTCTTGGACACCCGAGTAAAGAGAGGTGCAGAGCTGTCAACTGATCACCACCTGGTGGTGAGTTGGATCCGATGGCAGGGGAGGAAGCCATTCAGACCTGGTAGACCCAAACGTATAGTGAGGGTGTGCTGGGAGCGTCTGGCTGAGGCCCCTGTCCGGGAGGTCTTCAACTCCCACCTCCGGAAGAACTTCAGCCACATTCCAAGGGAGTGTGGAGACATTGAGTCTGAATGGGCCATGTTCTCCACCTCCATTGTTGAAGCGGCGGCCCAGAGCTACGGCCGCAAGGTGGTCGGTGCATCTCGTGGTGGCAACCCCCGAACCAAGTGGTGGACACCAGTGGTGAGGGGGGCCATTAAGCTGAAGAAGGAGTCCTATCAGGCTTGGTTGGCTTGTGGGACTCCCGAAGCAGCTGAGGTGTACCGGCAGGCCAAGCGGAGTGTGGCTCGGGTGGTTGCTGAAGCAAAAACCTGGGTATGGGAGGAGTTCGGTGAGGCCATGGAACAAGACTTTCGGTCGGCCTCAAAGAGATTCTGGCAAACTGTCCGGCGGCTCAGGAGGGGAAAGCAGCTCCCCGTCCACACTGTGTATGGTGCGGATAGGACACTGTTGACTTTGACTGGGGATATCGTCAGGTGGTGGAAGGAATACTTTGAGGATCTCCTCAATCCCACTGATACGCCTTCCACAGAGGAAGCAGGGTTTGGGGACGAGGGGGACAACTCGCCTATCATAGGGGCTGAGGTCGCCAAGGTGGTTAAAAACCTCCTTGGTGGCCGGGCCCCGGGGGTGGACGAGATTCACCCTGAGTACCTCAAGGCCCTGGATGTTGTAGGGCTGTCATGGTTGACACACCTCTGCAACATTGCATGGAGGTTGGGGGCAGTTCTTTTGGCATGGCAAACCGGAGTGGTGGTTCCTCTCTTCAAAAAAGGGGACCGGAGGGTGTGCTCCAACTTTAGAGGGATCACACTCCTCAGCCTCCCTGGGAAGGTCTATGCCAAGGTACTGGAGAGGAGAGTCCGGCCGTTGGTCGAACCTCGGATTCAGGAGGAGCAATGTGGTTTTTGTCCTGGCCGTGGCACATCGGACCAGCTCTTTACCCTCTCGAGAATTCTTGAGGGTTCGTGGGAGTTTGCCCAACCAGTTTACATGTGTTTTGTGGACTTGGAGAAGGCATTTGACTGCGTCCCTCATTTTGTGGGGGGTGCTTCGGGAGTATGGGGTATCGGGCTTGTTGTTACGAGCTATCCGGTCTCTGTACGACCGTTGTGAGAGTTTGGTTCGTATTGCCAACACTCGGTCGGATTCATTCCCAGTGAGAGTTGGACTCCGCCAGGGCTGCCCTTTGTCACCGATCCTGTTCATAATTTTTATGGACAGGATTTCTAGGCACAGCCAGGGAATGGAGGGTGTCATGCTTGGTGACCACAGGATCTCATCTCTGTTGTTTGCAGATGATGTTGTCCTGTTGGCTTCATCCAGCAATGACCTACAGCTCTTGCTGGGACGGTTTTCCGCTGAGTGTGAAGCAGCTGGGATGAGAATCAGCACCTCCAAGTCCGAGTCCATGGTCCTCAGCCGGAAAAAGGTGGATTGTCCTCTCTGGGTTGGGGACAGGCTCCTGCCCCAAGTGGAGGAGTTTAAGTATCTTGGGGTCTTGTTCACGAGTGAGGGGAAAATGGAGCGAGAGATCGACAGACGGATTGGAGCAGCATCTGCAGTGATGTGGACGTTGTACCGGTCTGTTGTGGTGAAGACGGAGCTTAGTTCTAAGGCAAAGCTGTCGATTTACCAGTCAGTCTATGTTCCTGCTCTCACCTATGGTCACGAGCTTTGGGTAATGACTGAAAGAACAAGATCGCGGATACAAGCGGCTGAAATGAGCTTTCTCCGTAGGATTGCTGGACTCACCCTCAGAGACAGGGTGAGGAGCTCAGTCATCCGGGAGAGGCTCAGAGTAGAACCGCTGCTCCTCCACATTGAAAGGAGTCAGTTGAGGTGGTATGGGCATCTGATTAGGATGCCTCCTGGACGCCTCCCACTTGAGGTGTTTCAGGCACGTCCCACTGGGAGGAGACCCCGGGCAGACCCAGGACTCGGTGGAGAGACTATGTCTCCCAGCTGGTCTGGGAACATCTTGGTATCCTCTCTGAAGAGCTGGAGCAGGTGGCGGGGGCGAGGGAAGTTTGGGCTTCTCTGCTTGAACTGCTGCCTCCGTGACCCGGACCTCCGGAAAAGCAGTAGAAGATGGATGGATGGATGGATGGATGGATGGATGGATGGATGGATGGTAGTTTGGTCTGATTATGGTCTGCCTCAATTTTTGCCTGTGTGAAAGGGGACTGAACCGAGGAGAAAATGATACAAAGTAACAAACTTGTCAACTGATTCGGACCAAATTAAACAAATTTAGGTTTGAAAGCACCCTAAAACTGATGAATTCCTCCTTTAAACTGAGTAAGTTTCCATGGGAACAACTTGACTGACATGAAAGGGAACCAACTGTCTTCCATCGCGGGAGGTTTGAATGAACTCTGGTCCAATAAGAAAGCATTCCTTTGTCTGTAACCAACCAATAGAATGAAAGGGGGTATTGTCCAATAAAGACTGGCTGGTGTTTGGCTGAGCCAGTCAGATGACTTGAGTATGCTTTTCCAACAGGATGAAACATCTTGATTAATATAAAACTTCACTTTATGCTTATATATAAAATCTAAGCTAACTTCAGTGATTCATGACTAACTTTCAGTGAGCATGCACTTTTATAAACTTGTCCTTCAATAATTAACATGCATTAGAATAAGGTTCATTTAAGCATTTTCAAACATGCAACACATTTACAATCAAAGATTAATGAAACATTTCAAACCAGAAGGGTATGTCGGAGTCCCGCTTGATTTTCCAGGGTGTCCTGAAAAAGAATTGAGAGTTGTTTTTTTTTTTTTTTTAAAAAGGAAGTCATTTCATTCATTAACCTCAGTTCAGCTTATAGAGGCAAAAGCGAACATATTCCAGAGTCATCCACCAGGGGGTAATGTTGAGCTGTGGATAATTTCTAGTGACTGTGGAATGCTCTTGAGTCTGGGATATGTCTCAAACGATTGTTAAAGCATAAAACTGTCTGATTGGGAGGAAGTTCCAGTTATTTATGATGGCAAACTAATCCGTTCCTTGCACAAAATGGGATCCTTATCATACCTTTTACTATGGAATGTGTTTTCCAACTGTGGTTCTTAGATGAAGGAAACAATTTTTGACCAGATTTTTTGGGTGAAACAATTTCTTTAAGGTGAAGAGTAATTGTATAGATTAGAGCCAAAGGGAGTTGATGCTATATACTGGAAAAAAAAAAAAATTCTTGTGAACATGCAAACTCTTCAGTGTGTCATAACAACAGTGACAGCAGTTGTCAACAACAGTGAATGAGTGACATGGCGAACAGCAAAGGTCATTGCCATCCCAAAACCTGGCAAAGACCACAAACTACCAGCAAGCTACCGCCCAATCTCCCTACTCAGCGTTCCTTACAAAATCATGGAGCGCCTAATACTGCAACGCATTTCCCCAGAAATAGAGGATATTCTAAGTGTGGATCAAGCAGGTTTCCGCAAGGACCGCAGTACAGGAGAACAAGTACTGGCCCTAACCACCTTCATTGAAAATGGCTTCGAGAGCAGACTGAAGACAGGGGCTGTGTTTCTCGATCTTACAGCCGCCTATGATACGGTCTGGCACAAAGGCCTCCTCCTGAAACTTATAAAGGCGATCCCTGCTTGGGCAACAGCAATTATAAAAACCCTGCTGACCAACCGAAGGTTCAGAGTCCACCTCAGTCAGAACACAAGTGCATGGAGAATGCAGAAAAACGGACTCCCACAAGGCTCAGTTCTAGCTCCAACTCTGTTCAACCTCTACATAAACGACCTGCCTACTACAAAATCCCGCAAATTCATCTATGCAGACGACATCTGTTTGGCATTCCAAGCACCAGACTTTGAACCACTGGAACGGGTGCTCACGGAAGATCTTGCTAAACTGGACCAGTTCTGCAAAATCTGGCGCCTAAAACCAAGCCCAGCAAAAACCGTCTCCAGTGTATTTCATCTCCACAATGCAAAAGCTGCCAGAGAACTAAACATCCACCTGAGCGGACTCAAGCTTAAGCATGCCCCAAATCCAACTTATCTTGGAGTGACCCTTGATAGGACCTTATCCTTCAAGGAACATCTAAAGGGGACGGCTGCTAAGGTGAAAGTACGAAACAACCTGCTCTGCAAGCTCGCTGGTGCAAAATGGGGGGCGGCAGTCTCCACCCTGCGCACCTCAGCACTGGCCCTTTCATACTCTGTAGCAGAATATTGTGCCCCTGTCTGGTCCAGGTCATCTTACACACACCATGTAGACACCCAGCTCAACTCAACCATGAGAACTATAACTGGAACAATCCGCTCAACACCACTCCCCTGGCTCTCTGTACTGTCAAACATAGCCCCTCCACACATCCGGCGAGCAGCATTAACTCAAAGGATGCTCCAAAAAGTTAAAGATTTTCCTCACTTACCAATCCATGCAGATATCTACACCCCACCCACTGCCCGACTTTCATCCAGACGGCCAATTTGGAAAAACCCTCCCCCAGCTGACTTTACCATCCAGACAGCTTGGCAAGAGGAATGGGAAACCAAGGAGGTCCCAAACAAACAGCTGGTGATAAACCCCAACCAACAGGTCCCGGGCACCAACCTCCCAAGGAGACAGTGGTCTACACTCAATCGCTTCAGGACTGGACATGGCCCCTGCTTGGCCAGCCTTCACAGATGGGGCAGTAGCCCTAGCCCACTGTGCGCATGTGGAGAGGAGCAAACTATGGAACACATCATAGAGGCTTGCCCGCTCCAAAGACTGGAAGGAGGATTACACACCCTCCATACAGCAAACCAGGAGGCAACTGCTTGGCTTAAGGACTTTGCATTCGCTAAATAAATAAATAATGAGTGACAACAGTAGTGACAACAGTGAGCTCCGGATCGGAGCTCAACTACAGCAGCAGTGGGCGGCGGGGCTCGATGGAGAAGCTAACTGAAGCCCCAGCTGGATAGGAGCCGGATTGGAGCTCAACTACAGCGGCGGTAGGCAGTAGAGCTCAGCAGAGAAGCTAACTGAGGCCCCAGCTGGATCGGAGCTCAACTACAGCGGTGGTAGGCGGCAGAGCTCAGCGGAGGAACCAACCAAGGCCCCAGCTGGATTGGAGTTCAACTACAGCGGCGGTAAGCAGTGGGGTTAGCAGCAGAGGGGCTAGCTGAGGCCCCAGCCGGATCTGAGGTCAGCTGGACCAGATACTGGCAACACCAACAGAACTTATCCTGCTATCATCAGGTCAGTAAAAAATGCCACCAAAGAAAGAGGAAATGGAAGAGATTAAAAAATCTCTGAACTTCATGTCAGAAGAACTTACCAAAGTGGCCAATCAACAGTCCAAATTATTAGGACTAATGGAGGAAGTCCGAGAGCTGAAATTAACAATTAAGGAAAGAGACAAAAAAACTGTAGACTTGGAGCGATGCATCGAGGATCTTGAACAATATACTCGTATGGATGAGTTAATCATTAATGGACTAGACATTAAATATCAATCATACAGTATGCTCATGCTACAGCAGGAATGAGAGGTGAGGAGGCTCTCCCAAGTGAATCAGTCTCCTTGGAAAACCAGGTGCTTCAGTTCCTTGAAAGCAGAAACATAAAGGTTGATGTAAATGCAATTTCAGCCTGCCATACACTACCCAGAAAAGATAATAAAACAAAGAAATCAATTGTGATGTGCTTTGTGAACAGAAGAGTAAAAAATGACATACTGAGGCAGGCCAGAAAGCTACGGGGAACAGAAGTTTACCTAAATGAACATTTAACAGACTAATGCTGAAATAGCATGGCAAGCATGGATGTTGAAAAAACAAAACAAGATACAGGCAACATGGACAAGAAACTGTTGAGTCCGGATTAAACTAAATGGAACACCTGGGGAAGCAAAGGCCATAATAATAAGAGATCTCACTGACTTAAATAAATATAGATAAACACTGATTAAGAAAATTTAGAGACTACAATAATCCATATCCACACACAGCAAGAACAGTCCTTTTGTGGCATAACATGATCATGTACTTTAAAAAAAAATCAAAAAAACCCCTCATGACTGGCTTTAGTAGACATCAATCATCCCCAATTGGAGGAAGTCAAGACTCTGAAAATATCTCATTATGCTGAACATAAACTACAAGAGATGGAGAATTATACTGATCCTGATAAGCACTTCTTAAGTAATATTCATAATCACTGTGGATATTACACTGAAAAGCAATTTAAAAGTCAAGTGCAAGTAGATGGTAAACTATCAATAATACACTTTAACAGCAGAAGTCTTAACAAAAACTTTCCACAGATTCAGGACTATTTAAAACAGCTAGATAGAAAATTTACAGCTATCGCAGTCTCTGAAACTTGGCTCAGTGAAGAGCAGGCTTCTTTGATGGCAATAGAGGGATATCAGATGTTTCATATTAACAGATCTCAAAAAAAGGGTGGTGTGTTGCACTGTATATTGATGAACTGTATAAGTGTAAACTTGTAAATGGAATGTCCTTTGCATTACGGGGGATTCTGGAATGTGTTACTGCTGAGATTGACCAAGATAAAACAAAAAAATCTAATAATTATAAGTTGTATATATAGAATGCTGGGAACTTGCATTGAGACATTCAGAGATAAGTTAGTCGAGCTGTACAATAATATAACTAATAAGAAAATGGTTGTAATCTGTGGAGACTTCAATATTGATTTACTAAATCCATTTCAACAAAGTGTAATTACAGAGTTCATGAATTCTATGTGCAGTATGAGTCTATATCCCACAATAACACATCCCAGTAGAATCACAGACCACACTGCTACATTTATTGACAATCTGTTTGTTAATATTATTGATAAGAACATAGAAAGTGGATTATTGATAAATGACATAAGTGACCATCTGCCAGTCTTTGCACTTATCCATGGCCACAAGGGGGCTAGGGACAGGCTGGGATGGTTTGGACATACGCAGAGGAGGGAAAGTGGATATATTGGACAAAGGATATTGAAGATGGAGCTGCCAGGCAGGAGGAAAAGAGGAAGATCACAGAGAAGATTAATGGATGTAGTGAAGGAGGACATGAAGAGGACTGGTGTGACAGAAGAGGATGCAAGGGATAGGGTGAGATGGAGGCAGATGATCCACTGTGGCGACCCCTAAGGAGAGCAGCTGAAAGAAAAAAGAAGAAAAAAAGTGCGTGTATTATGGAAATGTGCTAAAATACAAAAATATTGGCCTGATTTAAAAGATGAAGTGATTGTTACAGTTTTGTGCTTTCACCTTTTCAGTGTATTTTGGTGTATTTAGGAAAGTGAAAAGACCAAACACAAAGACTAACTTACTGAAATACTCTCATACATAATAAAAATATGATTCTTAAATTTTGGATTTCCAAGGATAGCCCTACAGTAGGGGATTGGTATAAGGAGGTCATGAGAATACTTGACCTTTTGACCAAATACTCCCAAGATCAGCCTGTACCAAATTTGATTACCACAGCTCTTACAATAAAGTAACTATAGACCAAAACAGATTTGGACCTTAAATTATGACCCTGTGACCCCAAAAACCTAGCCTCTAGTGAAGGTTCCACAGATGACCTGTGAACCAACTTTGATGATCCCAGTGTCATTGGCCCTCATTTTTCAAATGTGCATAAGACAGAAAAGTGGTTGTATGATCATTTCAATGCACAGTTCTGTATTTATCTATCTGAACATGTTTGTACAGTGTGCTCAAATCTCACATCAAGTCTGAGCTCGGGTACTCAAATTTTCATTTCGCTGTAGACTCCCATGCAGAGAAACCTGGCTGTGTGGGAGAATTATTTTATCATTTCAAATTATTGAGCAGTTCAGCCTTTCAGGTATGTTTGCCTTGTGTTATATGTAGATGAGAGTTTTGATGATTTACTTGAAACTAAAGAGGCTGCTTTTAGTAATTATAAATGTTCTATCCACATTTATGTCACTGAAGCAAATATTAAAACAGATTTAAGCAGCCATGATTATGTTATCACCACATAGGGATTATGAATCTCTGATCATGTTCTGAAATCAAACCCCAGCTTTTCCATTTTGTCATCAATTTAAGTCGTAAAACAGCTGAACTGACGCAGATAGCCATTAGCAGCTAGCAGAGATTTAGCTTCAGGTCATTTACATGCTAGTTTACGTAAATGCACTTTGCTCACTTTTTCTTGGCATCTTCAGATGAAATAAAGGGTCAATCATCACATACTATGTGGATGGACACCGTATTTTTCTTGATACAAATGTGGTTCAGTACATATCTGTGACTATACTGTTTATGATGTTTAGACAGTAGCAGCTCGTGGGTGATCCCACTGAGGAGGGAAATTACTCATGATGACACACCCCTATACTTGCAAGGACCCCAAGTCTTTAGTGCCACTATGGCAAGCTGCTTTAACATTAAAACAAATCACTTTCCTATCTCGAATGAACTTTTAGATATCTATAATTGCCTTCCTCCCAGTCAAAATTAAATTCTTACTGGTTACAACTGTAAATACAGATATCCATAATAACATTCATGCTAGTAAAAATTATGTTTCAAGATATCTAAAATGTAAATTGTACTAGTCAAAACTAATTTCACGATGTCTGAAAAGCTTTAAAAAGTTTAAGTGGCCATTTTAACATTTAATAGCTAGCCTGGATATGTATTGTAGATATCAATAATTCAGTTTTTCCTGGTAAAAATAAACATTTCTGATATACACAGTTAAATTCTTCCTCTCCATAATGATCTTTACAGATATCTATGACATCATTCTTTCTAGGAGAAATGGTATCTCTTTTCCCCATTCATGTGTATTGGGTTTTCACTTCCAGATATTTACATTTACATTCTTCCTATCTAGAATGAAGTTTCTGGATATCTGAAATAGAATTCTTATGAGGAGAAACTCTTATTTCAGATATCTACAATCCAATTGTTACACGTCATAATTTTTATTTTGGATATTCACAATGAAAAAACATTCCAGATATCTACAGTGGTGTGAAAAAGTGTTTGCTCCCTTCCTGATTTCTCATTTTTTGTATGTTTGTCACACTTAAATATTTCAGATCATCAAACAAATTTAAATATTAGGCAAAGATAACACAAGTAAACACAAAATAAAGTTTTTAAATGAAGGTGTTTATTATTAATTGGAAAAAAATCCAAGCCTACATGGCCCTGTGTGAAAATGTCCCCTAAACCTAACAACTGGTTGGGCCACCCTTAGCAGCAACAACTGTAATCAAGTGTTTGCGATAACTGGCAATGAGTCTTTTACAGTGCTGTGGAGGAATTTTGGCCCACTCATCTTTGCAGAATTGTTGTAATTCAGCCACATTGGAGGGTTTTTGAGCATGAACTGCTTTTTTAAGGCCATGCTACAGCATCTCAATCAGATTCAGGTCAGGACTTTAACTAGGCCACTCCAGAGTCTTCATTTTGTTTTTCTTAAGCCATTCAGAGGTGGACTTGCTGGTGTGTTTTGGATCATTGTCCTCCTGCAGAACCTAAGTGTGCTTCAGCTTGAGGTTACAAACAGATGGCCGGACATTCTCCTTCAGGATTTTTTGGTAGACAGCAGAATTCATGGTTCCATTTACCACAGCAAGTCTTCCAGGTCCTGAAGTAGCAAAACAGCCCCAGACCATCACACTACCACCACCATATTTTACTGTTGGTATGATGTTCCTTTTCTCAAATGCTGTATTACTTTTACGCCGGATGTAATGGGACACACACCTTCCAAAAACTTCAACTTTTGTCTCATAACAGTATTTTCCCAAAAGTCTTGGAGATCATCAAGATGTTTTCTGGCAAAACTGAGACGAGCCTTTATGTTCATTTTGCTCAGCAGTGATTTTCGTCTTGGAACTCAGCCATGCAGGCCATTTTTGCCCAGTCTCTTTCTTATTGTGAAGTCACGAACACTGACCTTAACTGAGGGAAGTGAGGCATGCAGTTCTTTGGATGTTGTTGTGGAGTCTTTTATGACCTCTTGGATGAGTTGTCGCTGTGCTCATGGGGTAATTTTGGTCGGTCGGACTCTCTGCGTGTTTCAATAAAAAGATAAAGTGAGAAATTGTATTTCTTCAGTGATTATTGATTGGTTAATTGGAAAGATCCTGCTAACTGACCTAAATTAATTTTTACAATACAAAAATGATTTAATTGATTTTTTTTTTAAAATTTTTTTGAAGGGGGGTGCTTGGTGTGTTTTTGATGTTCCATAAAAATGATTTCATTCATCATTTGGGCTTTTGGGGTCCCATTTGGTCCTGTTCAGTGCTGTTCATTATTTAGTCAAACTGAGTACCAATGAAAAATATTTTCCACAGTTATATAAAGAGTTGAAAATAAAACAGCTGGCATAATTGGCTGACCCAGGGAACAGACACAAGCTCAAGAGTAGGTTCAATTATCTTTATTGTGTAAGTGTTTGTGTGTGGATGCGTGAGTGTGTAGTGAATGTGGATGTGAGTGCGTGGATTCGTAGACTCGTAGCTGGGAGTGAGCAGATCGTGCACACGGCACACTGCCGTGCAATCTGGCAACCCTAAAACAGAGCAGAGGCATGGTGTTAGTACAGTTCAACACTGGAGTGTATTGGTGGAGTAACTGAGGCTTACTGTTTCAGCTGCGGTGGAGAATGAAGATCGACCTGGAGGCAATCCCGAAGGACAGCGTCTGCCACCCAGCACTGCTGAGAGACGGTGTGAAGGTGAGAGGTTGGCGTAGTCCGCCATCTGGAGGAAAGGATTCCGCTGCCTGGGAGTTCCGCCTGTGCACAGAGGACAATGCTGAACAGGTCAGTAGAAAGATGAGCTTACTTGGAATTTGAGGAGAATCCTTCCAGGTAGAAGCAGACACGGGAGGGATGGCGAGGGCTGAATGTTTGGCTGTACGAAAAGCGCAGAGCTTCACGTAGCCAGAGAGAACAGATGGCTCTGTGCCGATCTTGCAGGCAGAGCAGGTTATATAGCCCGTGAGTGATGGGGAGCAGGTGTGCGCGCAGCTGTGGCAGATAATAGCAGAGAGCAAGTCATCACAACAGCATACAGGCACAGACACATACAGGAGAGAAATAGACTTTAACTCACCAGTTACTGTCTTTACATGCATCTGGATAAATCTTCATGTCATCAAATCCAGTTTTAATGGTTGCAAAATGCAAGGCCAAGGCGAACATTGCTAAGCTGGTTAGCCATTCCATTCATCCAGGTATCCTGAGCACCATCCTGCTGCATCCTGACTTCTTCATAATGTCCAGTTTAGGGGAATGCCTTGGACTGGTTTGGTTTTTTTTATCCAAAGTTGGTGTTCAAATTGTATTTTCCTAAACTTGTTAACAAGTAAATACTGCAGGATATCCCCTGCATACAGCGGCAAGCCCATTTTTTCCTCCTGTGGACTTCTGACAGGATTCTGACTACATGTTACACAATAATATATTGTGGAAGATGAAAGCAGACAAGGCAGCGAGCTGAACAACACACAGACTTTATTCCTCTTTCAACCAACATAAAACACAGAAACTCTCCTTCTGAGTGCCTGAGCAAGCTCTGTTATACACTTCTATTCCCGCCTCCGGCACACAGGGTAAAAGCATTAACATACAGACATGAAAGACATGTACACACATTAACATGACATTGACACCCACGTCACACAGCAGGTATTGCTACCATACATTCACACCCCTGCGTGTGTCTGTGATGAAAAGCAGCTTGTTCCTGTCTCCAGCAGTCACAGCTGCTACTGACTGATGGCCGTGCCGTTTCCCTGGCATCTTGAATTGGCACGGCGGCAGACAGCATTGGGCATTCGAGCCGAAGCGGTGGTCATAGACATAGAGCATCTCATTCCTGCGTCTCTTGGCATCTGTCCCAGCCACCACCAATGGCTCCTCGACCTCGCTGGAGTCCTTCCCGGATGCCGGTGTTGTTGTGTGCACGCTGAGAGTTCTGGTCGCTAGGATGATGCGGTCTGCTTCCTGTGCCAGAGCGCGGTAGTTCTTGCTTACCAGCAGTGGCGAGTTGGCCAGGATCACCTTCGCTGTAGCAGGTAGGTTCCTGAGGAAGAGGTGGGCGAACAGGAAGGATTCGTCGTTCTTCCCCATTAATGCTAACATGCTCTCCATCAGCTCCACAGCTGATGTGTCACCTAACTCTGAGTATGTTAGGAGTCTCTCTGCTCTCTCACTGTCCAACAGGATATACCGCTGAATCAGAATCTCCTTGAGCGTGTCGTATTTCCCCTGGCCCGGCAGTTCCTGAAACAGGCTTGTCACTTGCTGCGTGGTGCGCACATCCAGTGCAGTGACCACATGATAATATTTGGTGTTGTCCATTGTGATCCCTCGGCGGGCTTCCACATGTAGAAACCAAGCGGTCAGATTGTGAAGCCAAACGTCTGGGAGCTTGATTGTGACAGTGCATGCCGTGCTGCTGTTCTCCCTCTGGGTTGTCTCTGGGGTGGTGCTCGGCTCGTTCTCCATTGCACATCTTAGGGTCATCAATGTGGAAGATGAAAGCAGACGAGGCAGCGAGCTGAGCAACACACAGACTTTATTCCTCTTTCAGTCAACATAAAACACAGAAACTCTCCTTCTGAGTGCCTGAGCAAACTCTTTTATACACTTCTATTCCTGTCTCTGGCACACAGGGTAAGCACATTAACATACAGACATGAAAGACATGTACACACATTAATATGACATTGACACACGTCACAGAGCAGGTCTTGCTACCATACATTTGCACCCCTGCATCCTCAGGTGTGAACCTGGCGTGGAGGGGGAGAAAAAGGCACATCTTTGTTTGTTTAGCTCCTTTCTCCATTAGCATCCCTAACTATCTTCTCCCCCACCAACCCTATTGTCCTTGGTGGAGTGCCATGTGTATTGTGTCCACCACAACATATACTATAAAATATATTTATTATCACAATGTTTGAATCATTTCTTCTCTTTTTCTTCTCAAGTTTCAGAGGAAGCTCCACCTCCCTTCCCTCCTCCTACAGCCACCACTGTATTCAGAACCTTTGCCTCACTTTAAACTGTGCCCTTCAGAGGTAAAGTGGGCTATCCCACATGTAGGTCAAAAATGAGTTGATTGTACTACACTAATTGTTAAGGGTCTATCATTTTCTTAAACTGCCTAGCTCTGCATAAAACGTATTGTGCTGCCCTCTATTGAGAGTAAATGAAATCATTCTCATTAATTTGGTGAAACTATTGAGAGGTAAAGTGGGCTATCCCACATTCCATGCTCGGTATCACACACGTTGTGGCCTATTCCGACTCATGTGGGGGACAAAATAGAAACTACAAGATGGCATTGATGTGGATGCACATAGTGAACACACTGAACATAGATCTCGTTGATCACAAAATGCTTGTAATGGGTCACAGCTACCTGCCCAATGACCAAGACTTTGGGTTAATAGAAAAAGCCAAGAGGAAGAAACAGCATGTGTTTGTGTCAGATGAGTGGTACGATGTAGTCAGGCAGTCAAAACGGAAGGAACCCCTGTTCAATGTACTTCCCATGACATCGGCCTTGTTTCACAGTACTAGACCATTGGAAGAGGCTACTGTAAACAGAAAACTGGATGAAGAAAACAATAAGGTCGAATGGTTGAAAATACAATGGATGCAGTTTCGTAAAGCAGATCCTGGTGTGATGTTTTATAAAACTACTTGTGATGCCGAGTTCCCTTTCCAAAGTGTCAACTTCAAACAAAAGAGAGCACTCAGGGGAAGACCTCCAAAGATCATTCAAAACATCACAGACCTTCCTTTACTGTATCCAAATGGGAGGCCGCTGAAGAGAGCCAAACTCGAAGATATCCAATCATTGTTGAAGTATGTGCCGCCTGTTCATCATCCATTTTACGAAACTTTGAAATCAACACAGGAGGGTGGAGGTCACGACAGCTCAAGTGACACCGAGTCAGACTAGACATTGACAATAAATTGGTAGGACATAAGCTTGTCCTATTAAACTTGTTTTTACTCTTCAATAACTGTATTTCTGATGTTTTGATAAGAGTTACATGTTGACTTTCTCAGTTAGAAGAAAACTGTTGGTTTGATTTTCATATAGAAATTTTTGCGAATAAGCGAGGACACAAACAACACTGTTTATGTTCTAATTATTGGAAACCAACGTGCAGAAGAATAGCAAAAACTGCCTAGTATGTGATATCTGTGAAATTTGCAATTTATCATCTGTTTCATTCATTAAAATTTCAAATTAACATTATTTTTTACTTTTGTCCTCTTACTCGATTTTTATCTTCAGTTAGAGGTAAAGTGGTCTATCCCACATTTTTAACCCCTACTCTCTTATTGTTGTGAATATGTGATTTAAATATATTTTCATATTTAAGTCACACCTTGAAGGTAATTATAGGGGGTAACTTTTTAATGATATAGGCACACTGATTTTTTGAGAATATTTCAACTTTAGAGCTCATTTTCTCAAAATAATGGTTTTGTGGGATAGCCCACTTTACCTCTGAAGGGCACAACTGTAGATAATAATATTATATTTGGCTAAGGAAGAATATATATTAAAGTTGTCTTTAGAAGAAATAAACAGTCTAGTAATTGAATCGGTGAATTTAAAAAGGGCCCAAGTCCACACTTTTTCAAAACCCAGATATTACATGTTTAATGAACTTTAAGAGACAAGCTATCTGATTATGTGCAAAAACATCCCAAGTCAACTTTAATGCATTGACTATTCACAGCATTGTTTATGCATTGAGTGCAAGAGAGACCCAAGTCCAGGACTTGGGCCCTTCCTGCATGGATTAAACTTAAAGTCATAGGTGGCAGCACCAGTCATCCAAGATGTTCAGAAACTGGCGAAATATCTTTCACCAGAGGCTCAGCAGTTCCTCAGTAATTTAACAGTTTGTGATGCTAGGCGTGAAGATGAGTCTGACTTTGACGAGTAGTTACCAGTAGATGGACCTCTATGTTAATCTGCCCACTTTTAGATGAAAATCTCATTTGCTGGCAGTTATCAAAACAATAGTTTGAATATAAAGTGATCATAAAAGGTGTTCAAAACATGGCATAATTAAAAAAAAAACGTTTTCAACATGTGAGAAATAGATGTTATGCGCTTCTTTTCATATGTTCTTATTGTTTAATTCAAGAAGGGCCCAAGTCCAGGGACTTTAGTTTGCCAATCCTCTGAAATTAAAAAAGTGAAATGCTTCATATTATAGCATTTCTAAGCTATGGCCTTGTGCTATATCTGAGAAAAGTATGAACCATCTGGCATAGACTACCTTTGAGATATGCAATTTATTTGATTTCCTGCAAAAACATATTTCTTGGACTTGGGCCCCTTTTGAATTCACCGATTCAATTGGTCAGTGGAAATACAGTACACCACATTATAAAATGTCTTACACATTGTTAGTTTGGATCCTTTGGATTTGTTCATGGAAATAAAACACAGCCAGAAGCAAAAATGCCTTTTTGCTTTAAAGTGGCTTTTACTCACACATCAGTTCAGTCAGCCTACGGCATCACTGAAGATGCTGTTCACTATATTAATGAAAATGGGCCACAGGAACAAAATATGAATAAAATTAGCTTTCACTGTTGAGGCATGTTGTAGAATTTAATACAATGGTCTCTCCTTTCTGCGAGTGAACCACCACAGAGCAAAAATGTTTTATATAGCCAAAATGAAAGAGCACAATCTAGACATGTAACATGTGCATTGACAAAAAAAGTAAATGCATATTAATTATGGATTCCATTTACAGTGGTGTGAAAAAGTGTTTGCCCCCTTCCTGATTTCTCATTTTTTTGTATGTTTGTCACACTTCAATGTTTCAGATCATCAAACAAATTTAAATATTAGACAAAGATAACACAAGTAAATACAAAATGCAGTTTTGGATAGGTAAAAAAAAATCCAAACCTACATGGTCCTGTGTGAAAAAGTGATTGCCCCCTAAACCTAATAACTGGTTGGCCACCCTTAGCAGCATCAACCGCAATTAAGCGTTTGCGATAACTGGCAATGAGTCTTTCACAGCACTGTGGAGAAATTTTGGCCCACTCGTATTTGCAGAATTATTGTAATTCAGCCACGTTGGAGGATTTTCGAGCATGAACCACCTTTTTAAGGTCATGCCACAGCATCTCAATCGGATTCAGGTCAGGACTTTGATTATTGTTATGTCGTAACTTGCAGACAAGGATGACACCAGGAGTAGAGCTGAACAATTGTTTATTAT